>CM014101.1:92486-2614114 GCA_004119915.2 Collichthys lucidus
TGGCAAACCGAGAACTCCTCGCTGTCAAGGTAGCTTTGGAAGAGTGGAGGCACTGGCTGGAGGGGTCAGAGGTGCCATTCGTCGTCTGGACTGATCACAAGAACCTTGAGTACCTAAGAAAGGCTGAATTCAGGCCAGGTGGTCCCTATTCTTTAACCGCTTCTTGTTTGCCCTCTCTTACAGGCCGGGGTCCCAAAACACCAAACCTGATGCCTTGTCCCAATATATGACCCCGAGCCTGTTGCCAAGGAACCAGAACCTATCCTTCCACGAAACTGTGTGGTTGGAGCAGTAACTTGGCAGATAGAAAATGAGGTGCGACAGGCTAACGGCGATAGCCCCCCACCTCGAGGTTGCCTAGAAAACCGACTATATGTTCCAGTTGCTCAGCGACCTCAGGTGATCCAATGGGCTTATACGTCACGCCTGTCATGCATCCGGGAGTACGACGAACTATGTTCGTAATCTCCCGGAGATTCTGGTGGCCAGCTATGGAGCGGGAGGTCCGGGAGTACATTGAGGCTTGCTCGGTCTGTGCCCGTAACAAGAATTCTTCAGGGAAAAGGATGGGACTGCTTCAACCACTTCCTATTCCCTCCAGACCCTGGTCGGACATCTCATTGGACTTCGTTACGGGGCTCCTGGTGTCACAAGGTAACACTACGATTCTCACCATAGTTGACAGATTTTCTAAGATGGCCAGATTCATAGCCTTGCCTAAGCTACCCACAGCCAAGAGACCGCGGAACTCCTGGTTAACCACGTTGTCAGAGTACATGGAATCCCAAAGGATATTGTTTCAGACCGGGGGCCCCAGTTCATCTCAGGGTTCTGGAGGGAGTTCTGCCGCCACTTAGGAGCCACAACCAGCTTAACCTCCGGCTACCATCCAGAGGCTAACGGCCAGACCGAGCGCCTTAACCAGCAGCTGGAAACCGGCCTCCGGTGTCTGGTGTCACAGAACCCCTCTACATGGAGCAAACACCTGGTCTGGGTAGAGTATGCTCACAATACACTGCCCACCTCAGCCACAGGTTTCTCACCCTTCAAGTGTGTGTATGGCTATGACCCCCCAGTTTTTCCGGACCAGGAACAAGAGGTCACAGTGCCCTCCGCTCACGGCCAGATTCGCCGGTGCCGACGCATATGGGCAGCCGCCCGACAAGTCCTGCTCCGCCAGGGGGACCGGGTGAAGCGAGCGGCGGACAAGAAGAGACGCCCAGCGCCCAAGTACCAACCGGGACAGAAGGTATGGCTATCCACCCAACACCTAAGACTTAAGGATCTGTCCCGGAAATTGGCACCACGATTCGTGGGCCCGTTCCCAATCACAAAGACTGTTGGACCAGCAGCTGTTCGCCTTCGTCTTCCCCGGTCCCTCAGAGTCCATCCCACATTTCACGTCAGCCAGGTCAAGCCTGTCCGCGAGAGCACAATGGTTCCGGCCCCCCCACCCCCACCACCTCCAGAGGTCGTTGATGGCGGTCCGGTGTACAAGGTCCGCAAACTACTGGCAACGCGCGCTCGAGGTCGGGGCAGACAATATCTGGTCGACTGGGAGGGTTATGGACCAGAGGAGCGCCAGTGGGTCCCCTCCCGATTCATCTTAGACCGGACTCTCATCGAGGACTTCCATAGAGATCACCCTGACCAGCCTGGGCCGTCAGGAGTCGGCCCTTGAGGGAGGGGCACTGTCACATCGTGGTGATGTCAAGCTGGGTTTTTGTTATGTCTTGTCATTTCCTGTTTTATTTTGAAAGTTAACTCTCCTCTCGTTTCAGGTCACTTGCCCTTCCTCATGTGCCACCAGTCCGATTGTCTTCCCCGCCCTGATTGTTTCCACCTGTTCCCCATTTCCCTCATGTGTGTATATATAGTCTGTGTTTGCCCTTGTCCTGTGCCGAAGTGTCTTCGTTCTTGTTTCGTCGCACCCAAGCCCTTCATTGCCTCCAAGCCTGTTCCTTGTATCCTTGTTTTGTAAGTTTCATAGCCCTTTAGTTCAAGATTAGAAAGAGTTTTCTTGTAGCCTGTTTTCATCCTTCGGGATCGTTTTCTGTTGTTGGTTTCTTTCCTTTTGGAAAGGTTTTTTCATCCTCCGGGATTGATTTTTGTTTTCAGCCAGTTTAGGTGATTAGGTCATAAGATATAGATAGTTCTGTTTCCTCCTCATTTTGAGAGAGTGTTTTTGTTTGGTAAACTTTATTAGATCTTTCCTTCCCATTTTGGTAAAGCGTTTTTCTTTCTAGTTCAGTGTTTTCGTGTTTTCCAAGAGAGTGTAGCAGAGGTTTTAGTTAGAGTTAGAGTAGCCATTTTTTGTTGTAAATTTTGTAGACTGTGTTCAGCTGCTCGGAACTAATAAAGCTTCTTTGAAACCTGCCTATTCCGCGACTGAGTCTGCCGCTTCGTTCTGGGCCTGACACCTCCTCATTTTGAGTGAGTGTTTTTGGTTGATAATCTTCTTAGTTTATTCCTTCCCATTTTTGGTGAGGCGCTTTTCTTTCTAGTTTAGTGTTGTCATCTTCAGAGAGTGTAGCAGAGTTATTTAGTTATAGTTAGAGTGTTGGACAGAGTAGCCATTTTTGTTGTAATTTTCGTAGATTGTGTTCAGCAGCTTGGAAACAATTAAAGTTTCAAACCTGCCAATTTCGCATCTGAGTCTCCCGCTTTGTTGTGGGCCTGACACCCAGGGGTTTTAGCCAACTACATACCGATATCAAACCTTCCCTTTGTGTCTAAGATACTTGAGAAAGCTGTAGCTAATCAACTGTGTGACTTTCTCCATAACTATAGTCTATTTGAGGAATTTCAGTCAGGATTTAGAATGCATCATAGCACAAAGACCGCATTAGTCAAGGTTACAAATTACCTCCTAATGGCATCAGACAAAGGACTCATCTCTGTACTTGTCCTGTTAGATCTTAGTGCTGCATTTGACACCATTGACCATCGAATTCTTTTACAGAGACTGGAAGATCAAATTGGCATCAAAGGAACCGCCCTAAGCTGGTTTAAATCGTATTTTTCAGATCGATCTCAGTTTGTTCACATCAATAATGAATCCTCCATGCATACCAAAGTTTGTCATGGAGTCCCACAAGGTTCTGTACTAGGACCACTTTTATTTAGTCTATACATGCTTCCTTTAGGGAACATTATTAGGAATCACTCTATCAATTTTCATTGTTATGCTGACGACACCCAATTATATTTATCGATCAAGCCTGATGCAACCAATCAGTTAACTAAACTCCAAGCATGCCTTAAGGATATAAAAAATTGGATGACCTACAATTTTCTGATGTTAAATTCAGACAAAACTGAAGTTCTTGTAATTGGACCCAAACACCTCAGAAACTCTTTTTCTAGAGACTCTCTTGGAGTCTTGGAGTTGTTTTTGATCAGGATTTGTCCTTTAATGTTCATATAAAACAAATTTCGAGGACTGCATTCTTCCACTTACGTAACATTGCTAAAATCAGATGCATTGTCTCTCAAGCGGATGCAGAAAAACTAGTCCACGCATTTGTTACTTCAAGGCTGGACTATTGTAACTCTTTGTTATCAGGCTGCTCCAATAAGTCTCTTAGGACTTTACAGTTAATTCAGAATGCTGCTGCACGCATCCTGACAGGAACCAAGATCAGAGATCACATCTCTCCAATTTTGGCTTCCTTGCATTGGCTAGCTATTAAATCTAGAATAAAATTTAAAATTCTCCTCCTTACTTACAAAGCTCTTAATGGTCAGGCACCATCATACCTAAAAGAGCTCATAGTACCTTACTACCCCTCTAGAACACTGGGCTCTCAGGCCGCTGGGTTCCTTGTGGATCCTATAGTCTCCAAAAGTAGATTGGGAGCCAGAGCTTTCAGCTATCAGGCTCCTCTTCTGTGGAACAAACTACCAATCTGGGTTCGGGAGGCAGACACGGTCAACACTTTTAAGAGTAGACTTAAGACTTTCCTTTTTGATAAAGCTTATAGTTAGGGCTGGCTCAGGTCATCCCTTAGTTATGCTGCCATAGGATTAGACTGCCGGGGGACTCCCCAGGGTTATGCCTAGCCAGGCACGGTATTGGTTAAAGATGTAGTCACATCTCCCTTACCAAAAACCCTCCCTCCTTCTCTCTCTCTCTCTCTCTCGCTCTCTTGCCCTCTCGCTCTCTCTCTCTCTCTCTCTCTTTCTCGCTCTGGACATGTCTCATTAATGCATGTTACTAACCAAACTTCCCCGGAGTTTACTACTGTCATTATTACTACCATATCTGCTACTGTGGTCATTTTATCATTCATTGTGATTCATTGTCATTCTGTCAGTCATTGTAATTGTACAATATGTTTGTGTTGATTTGTCCTGTACACGTGACATCCATTGCACGTCTGTCCGTCCTGGGAGAGGGATCCCTCCTCTGTGGCTCTTCCTGAGGTTTCTTCCACCTTTTTTCCCTGTTAAAAGGGTTTTTTGTGCGCAAGTTTTTCCTCACTCGAACCGAGGGTCTAAGGACAGAGGGTGTCACTCCCTGTACAGATTGTAAAGCCCTCCGAGGCAAATGTACTTTGTGACTTTGGGCTATACAAATAAAATTGATTTGATTTGAACTCTTGTTGCACAAACCATCAACTCTCTGCTTGTTTATGATCGCCAAATGTTGCTAGATCTAAGAATCTCTGCCAATAATCTTGTCAACTTCGATCATTTTGGACAAAAACTTTGCCCCCTTTTCTATGGGACATCCCGACAAACCTCTGCCGTACTCCAGCGCCACCACCGCGGCGTAAACTGAACCGCCACCGGGGGAAGCATAGTGGCTGTCTGTTGAGGCTGAGGTGTCTGCGCATAGATGCATAGTCTTATATTAATGCTGAGGCTGTTGTAGACATGTGCTTTATTTTAGGATACCTGTTTAGTCATGAGCTGATATCTTGACCACTCCTGGGTCAGAGGCTATTTAACTGGGGGGTTAAAGGGCTCAGCCAGGTCGGAGCTGCTGCCAGGTGTTCAGGAGAAGTAAAGACTTCTTTAGATACATTGGTGAGGAGTCAGGTCAAAGGTTAAGCCTATAGGGGGTTCTTCCTGGGAAAGGAATGTCTATTGCCTTTCTGTTTCTTTTCTTTTAAGTAACTTCATTGTATGTTTTGCCGTGAGCTATTGTTATTGCATGTCATGGGTAGGCACAAACTACCTATATAAGGGCTTGTCCTGCATAGGTCGGGAGAGTCTCTCATCATTCGGCCAGGAGCTCTCCAAGAAGTTTTACTTGTTTGACACTGTGCTTGTTGTAATAAACTTGTTATACGACTAAGACGGTGTTGGCGGAGTTTCTCTTCAAACACCTTCATCTGCATCATCACCGAAGATACTACAGAATTTGGCGTCACGAACAGAATTTGGCGTCACGCTCCATATCGACCCGTCGATATGGAGCGGGGCCTCGCCTTTGTTTCTGTCGACGTTCGCTGGACCCTGTCGCTGCCTGGTTGGTACCGGTGGCGGGCTCGGATGGGATGTGGATGCCCCGTGGACCCTGCTCTCCTCGTCTCCGCTGGCGCGGAGTAAATCTGTTGAACCTGCGGCCTCTGCATCGGGCCTCTCCGTCAGCTGTTCGCCCTGTCCCGCCAGCTCCTGCCAGGTTTGGCCTGGTAAACGCCAGATCGCTCGCAAACAAATCATTTATTCTCAAGGATTTCTTCTCATCACAGGAACTGGATTTCCTTTTTGTCTCCGAGACCTGGCTGAGTGTTGGTGAGTCCAGTGTCTTCACAGAACTTTTACCCGATGACTGCTGCTTTTTTAACTCTCCTCGAATGTCTGGCTGAGGAGGAGGAATTGCGACTGTTTTTAAGCGTGTTTTTAATTGTAAACAGATACTGTATAGCTGCCATCCTCCTTCACCAGCTTTGAACTCAGTCTGTTTGAGCTGGGACACCCTCACACGGTGCTGTGTGCTGTGGTTTACCGGCCTCCCAGATACAACAGAGACTTTTTAACTGACTTTTCTATGTTCTTAGCTGATATTATGCCAAACTTATTGTTAGGCTGGCTGTAATATTCATGTGTGCTGCCCTGAAAACCCTTTGGCACGAGACTTTTTAAACATCATTGACTCTTTTAATCTCGTACAGTCTGTACTTGGGCCTACACATGAACATGGTCACACACTTGATCTTGTTTTATCTTATGGTTTGCCTGTTCTTAACCTGGAGGTCTGTGACACTTTTTTCTCTGATCATATGCCTGTACTGTTTGAAGCTGCTGTTTGCTTTCACACAGTTATATGGGGATAATTTTGTCTCAAAATATTTGAATGCGTACAATATGATTTGAATGCGTACAATATGATTTGTATACATATGCATACATTTATAAATATCCAAATACAAAATACAAATATAAAAATGTGACATACAAATAAATAAACGAATTTGTATAAATAAATGTGGATTTGTAAATATATTTTCGAGATTTGAAAATAAATGTCCTTGACTTTGTGTGTGGAGTCAGCATTTGTGGATCCATTTTTTGCTTTTCTCGCGATGACGTAATTTTGAGACATTCCTACCGCTCACCCGATTCACAAATAAATGCCACCAGATTTGAATACAAATAGCGGTACACCCTTCACCGAACATCCAGCAGATGGCAGTGTTGTGCAACAGTGCCGACCAAGGTACTTTTTATTATTCTGTTTCTGGACATAATGGAGAGAAGCTGAAACCAGAAACGAGTGTTTTTTTCGTTTTTTCGTTTTTGACAAAAAAACTGAGGATTTTTTTCTTTATAGGTTCATGAAAATTTCCGGTTTTCAATTGACTGACGCTTTGCACAGACTGTCCTGTGTGTGGACCTGCGACGTGCACACTGGCTCAATTTGGGCATCGGCATCTAGTAGTGGCATTTCCCGGAAATGCCACTACTAAATGCCACTATCTGAGGCACATGCCGCTAACCTGTAGAGGCAGATGCGTTTTTTCGTTTTTTTATCAAAAACGAAAAAAACACTCGTTTCTGGTTTCAGCTTCTCTCCATTATGTCCAGAAACAGAATAATAAAAAGTACCTTGGTCGGCACCGTTGCACAACACTGCCATCTGCTGGATGTTCGGTGAAGGGTGTACCGCTATTTGTATTCAAATCTGGTGGCATTTATTTGTGAATCGGGTGAGCGGTAGGAATGTCTCAAAATTCAGTCATCGCGAGAAAAGCAAAAAATGGATCCACAAATGCTGACTCCACACACAAAGTCAAGGACATTTCAAATCTCAAAAATAATTTACAAATCCACATTTATTTATACAAATTCGTTTATTTATTTGTATGTCACATTTTTAATTTGTATTTTGTATTTGGATATTTATAAATGTATGCATATTTATACAAATCATATTGTACGCATTTAAATCATATTGTACGCATTCAAATCATATTGTACGCATTCAAATCTTTTTGAGACAAAATTATCCCCATACAGTTAAACCTTGCGCTGCTGTTCGCAAATGTCAAGTCATTAACTCTTCCACTGCTGCTCACTTTTCAGCACTTTTCAGCCAGAACTGCGTCTTTCCTGAGTCTGTGTATGAGGATACAGAGGCTCTTAACTCATGGTTTCTTGACACCTGTCAAACTGCCATAGACATTGCGGCTCCTTTAAAGACCAGGCAGCAGAAAGCTAAATCAGAGCCCTGGCTGAATGACACAACCCGCACTGCCAGACAGCAGTGTCGAAGAGCTGAGCGAACGTGGAAGAAGGACAAACTGCAAGTGTCTTTTCAAATCCTGAGGGATTGTTGGCGTCATTATCAGTCCACTGTGAAAGAGGCTAAAAGAAAATACTTTTCTGATATAGTTCTGTTAAACTGTCATAATCCTCGTGTATTGTTTAGTCATCAGCTCTGCTCTAAATGCACCACAGACTGGAATCGAGGCCTCCCCTGCTGTGTGCGAGAACTTTCTGAACCACTTTATTGATAAGGTCACTTTTACCAGAGCATGTTTTTCTCCTCCTGCTTCTGACCCTTCAGTATTTGTCCCCTGCTCTATGGTGTTAGACACGTTTGACCCTGTCACCCTGCCCCTATTGCAGGAGATTGTGGGTTATCTGAAGCCCTCAGGTTCTCCGGACGATGCTGTCCCACCCCGACTTTTTAAGTAGGTGTTTCCCACCGTTGGACCAACATGTCTCACTGTCATTAATAGCAGCCTGTCCTCTGGAGTGGTCCATGTACATTTTAAACATGCAGTTGTGCAGCCTCTGTTAAAAAAACCTGGGCTTGATCCTTCTGTCTTGTCAAATTTCAGGCCTATCTCTAAACTGCCCTTCTTTTCTAAAATCTTAGAGAAGATTGTTTATTCTCAACTCATGGTCTTTTTAAACAAACATAATATTCTTGAGATTTTCCAAGCCGGTTTTAAAACATTGCATGAGTTTTTAATGATATCTTTTTAGCTACTGATCACTGTGTTGTCCTCGTCTGGAGCAGTGGGTGGGCATCAGTGGCACGGCACTCCAATGGTTTAGGTCCTATCTGTCACATCGGACTTTCTGTGTCAGCCTTGATGACTCTGTGTCCTCCACTGCTCCTCTTTCATGTGGGGTCCCACAGGGCTCTGTGCTTGGCCCTCTTTTATTCTGCCTTTACCTACTCCTTCCACTGCTATGCGGATAATAGCCAGATCTATGCCCCTCTCAAAAAGGCGGACTCTTACTCTGTCAAACCGCTGCTAATGTGTCTAGAGGATCTTAAAGCATGGATGGCTTTAAATTTTCAGAGTTTTAATGAGAAAAAGACAGAAGTGATAGTCTTTGGTGGCACTTCTGGGACCCCCCCCTCTGGTTGATCTGGGTCCCTTGGCACAGTATCGCGCCCCAGTTGTTAAAAATCTAGGGGTAAAAGTGGACGCTGATCTTAAATTCAGTTAAGGGAGCTGACAAAAATAAAACCAGTCCTTCAGAGACAGCACTTGGAGACAGTAATTCACGCCTTTGTGACCACCCGGCTTGATTACTGCAATGCACTTTATTTGGGGGTTAGTGGGTCCTGCATTAGTCGTCTTCAACTGGTACAAAATGCTGCTGCACGTCTTTTAACTGGCACAAGCAAATTTGAGCACATTTCACTAATTTAAGCTTCACTCCACTGGCTGCCTGTCCATTTTAGGATTCATTTTAAAGTTCTTTTATTTGCTTTAAAGGCCTTGAATGGCCTTGCCCCACCCTACCTATCTGAGCTGCTGCTCCCCTACATGCCCAGCCGTTCCCTCAGGTCAGCGGCCCAGCTGCTCCTGACTGCCCCAAAAGCTCGGCTTAAGTTAAGAGGGGATCGAGCATTTGCCGTTGCAGCCCCTAAGCCAGGGGTGCCCAACCTTTTTTTAACCAAGATCTACTTTTGAAGTTGATGGCGTGCCGAGATCTACCAAGTCAAGATCAAGGGCCGGGCAATAATTCAAACATGGAGCCGCAATCGCAGATGACACGTAGTTGAGTTTTTATTTGTACAGGAGGAGAATAGGCAGTATAAATGCACAAAATTAGCTGATTAACATGTCACAAATAGGTTGTCCAAAACAGAACTTCAGAGGCACATCGTCTCTCTCTCTCTCAACCTCACACACACACACACACACACACACACCTACAGAAAAGAACACTCCAAAATTCAATGTAATCTAATTTGCATATCAGAAAAATACATAGTATATTATACATTACAGTATAGTGAACATCATACACCTCTTCATATTTTTTATTTCATTTCATTTTATTTCACTTTATTCTTGCAATAATTTTTTATTATAATACTGTAACACCTAATGGTGTCACATACTCCTTTTCTCTTCAGATCTGCTGTTGAGATATCTGAATCCCATCCCTGCAAATCTTGGGCTATCTACAATTATCACCACTTGATCAACATCACATGATCCTCCTGACACCTCTACCTCAGAAGAACCCAGTGATGCAGCGTCAGGAATAAAGGCAGCACCAATAGACCAGCCATCTGGTCATCTCCTCTAAATGATAAGGTACAAACAGGCTTAGTATAAAGAGATCCTTTTTAAATTGAAAACAGCTTCATATTCCCTAAAATAAAGGACAGATAAAAGTGTCAACATGAGTATTTTAACATTTTGACTCTTAGTCAACCTAAAATCTGGTCTACGGCACAAAATTGGTTAGGGCTGGGACTGGACTCTACAATAGTAAAATAGTAGGATAGCAGAAGATCAACAGATCTACCTGTGTTGTTGCAAAATATACACTTTGAGTACCATTTCCTCAAAACTGAGGGTCTCAGCCATTTTGCAAATAAAAACAATTCAACCTTCCACTTTTCTAAAAGATTTTCCTGAATCTCAACACATTAATGGACAAATAATTGCTAATTTCTAACCATCAATGTATTCAGTTTCTTGCTTATTTTTAAATATATAAGCTAGCACTTTTTTCGTAATTTAAATTGATCTTTTTTGGTTAATTTCACCAAAGTGCAGAGGGAGGCGTAAACCAATCCTGGACAACCTGATTATCTGTGGTCATTTTATCTTTTAAGTCATCAATATAAGGCATCAACAAGACAGCAAATTATGCTGTTATATTAATGCCTGCTTCCTTCCTATGCCTCACTAGAATACACATAGACATTTTATATTCTCCAATGTCCCGTAGCACACATACACACATTGACAAACCAACTTTATAACACATCCCATTCAGTCATGTTAATGGAAGCAGACCACAGACCCCAAACAGTTTTAAAGCCCACTGTTAAGCTCCCACTGTTCACTAATGCTTCCCCCTAATTTACTAATGCTCCTTTGCCACAAAAGCCCACTGGTCAGCAACCCTCAATAGCCCCCTCCCCACACACAATCACAGAGGCCACTATGGCCCATTAAGTGGCATTAGAGCCTCACTCTAGCAGGTTATTCTGACTTCATGGCACCGCAGTAGCATTCCATAGTCACCCTGTAAGACT
Source organism: Collichthys lucidus (assembly GCA_004119915.2). Classification (NCBI taxonomy): domain Eukaryota; kingdom Metazoa; phylum Chordata; class Actinopteri; family Sciaenidae; genus Collichthys; species Collichthys lucidus. Next base: position 103,459 of record CM014101.1, read on the forward strand.
CTAAGTCTCACCACATGTTCACATCACAAACCACTGCTAATGCAGTAGTCATAAATTATACATAGTGCAGATCATTACCAGGAGCCCTCTTTGAATTTGTCATTTGTCTGATTTGTCCTGTGTCACTTTTGCCAGAGCGCCGCATCCTGTCTGAATCCAGCCTAAACTGGCTGTCTCCTCAGTGCAACATCATTATCGCAGGAAGGTTTGGAGGGCTATGCAAGCTCTGAAAACTGACTTTTATTTCTCTAATGACAAGATCATCAATTTCTCTATAGATAAACTCAAATTGACAAAGTTGTTGTTTGTAGTCCTCTGTGCCATCTGGCAAAACCCTCTCCATTTGCCCAGCACATCTATGATCATCTGGCCTTCACTATCAAAATTTACCACAGAGGCAGAAAGGCAAACTATATTTAAATTTGATTAGATTGTTTTTGTGGCATGAAAGCCCCAGTATACAAGATTCATTCACAGATAATTCTTGAGTGTGCAGCCACTGTAGTTTTTAACAAAGGTTATACAAAAAGGAGAAGGTTCGAAAGAAAAAAGGAAACCAAAAAAGGCACTTAAGCAGAAGTAAGACAGAAGTTGTAAACAGGGATATAGGGCTCTTTATATTCAAACACAATGATTGATTTATCAATGTCAGAGTCACACAAACAAACACACAAACAATTCATCCAACCTAAGTGACAAAACAAGTTTCTCATTCGCAAGCCAAGCCAAAGTTTTCATGGCATACGGAAGGCCAAAGATAAACTTGTGCAAAGCCAGTGCAGAGGTCTGTTGGTCCTGCAACATAATACCCAACACAACAGCCACTTTTGATACAGCTGCATCATCATCTTCAAATATGATGACTTTGGCAAAAGATGCTCCTCTGAGCAGTCATCATGGTCAGTGTTCTCTAAAAAAGTAACAGATGCATGAATGCAAATTATCTGCTCCCCTGTGTGCTTCTCCAAACTGGAGGCACGCTGACCACCGACTGCTGTGGGTAATACACTGACTGTACCTAATACCACCACATTTCAAAACATCTGTGGACGTTGAGGCAGTATTACTGACATTTTGTAAATCATTTTATTGCATTTACCTCTACTTACCAAACACAGGACAATAACATAGAAAGAATATCCAGTGGAAAACACAATAATATCAATTAGTAAAGAGCTGTGTTTATACAAAAGTGAAAATATATCTTTAATGAGGAGGATAAAGTGCAGATCAGATCTCAATAATATGCTTTAGTAAAAAACAACAGTGCAATCCTGCAGAAAACTGAGCAGTTTTTATGCAACTGCTCTCCTACTGTACCTAAAGAACTGTTTGCTGTTGTCTATTTCTGTCTTTATTCTGATATGTGAAGCACTTTGGGCTGCATCTCTACATGAAAGATGCTATATAAATAAATGAAAGATAAATGTTATTTATCAAATGCTACCAATGTCATTTATTATTGTAATGATCCATCCATCTCCTGACCAAAAGCTCTCTTATTAGCTTGGTATAGTCACAGTAGGTGAGGACTATATTTGTCAAGGGATTCTCAACAACAAGTCATTACTGATTTACTGATTCATTTCACTTTTTATAATAAATAAACGAAGAAATAAACTTGTCTACCTTAGTGGTAAATGTCACAGACCTAACAGTTAGTATGATACATTAAAGACTTTTATTAACATTCTATTTCGTATCATATGTTGTTGTTGTTTTGTTGTATGAATATTTACATACACTACTGTATGCATCTATGCATCTATGTAATGTTTCTAACTAAGAATGCACAGCGCGTAAAAGCAAAAAAAATTATGTAATTTCAGCTTGGTGCTGTAAAATCATGCAATGTTCTTGAAAGTTACAGTGATTTTCTAGTACGAGAAAAAGTTGAGCAGCATTTAATCATTAACAATATAGTGTTTTCTTATTTGGAATTAACAGGTGTTTGGAGTTTAACACCATTTTTTTTCATAAAAGTAGGACAATAGTAGGATAAATAGAAACAAAATGCGATAATGTGGAAAGAATTTGTTGTTCATCATTCATAGTGGTGAACCCCTCCCCATCTTTACAGTACTTCACAAAGATTCAGTTTATATCCAATCATGCTACTAACCCGTTGTCATTTAACCTCTTTAATTGCGAGATGCTCACCAGGAGGTCTTTTGATGTCACTGTCCAACTTTTTTTCAAAAATGTTGCTAGCATCAAATTCAAAGTGGGCCTATCATTTTCCAGTCAGCGTATTAGGGAAAGTTTGTGTTTGCAGTGTTATGAGTGTAAAGGCGCTTTCACACCAGCGTTGTTTGTTCTGCTTTAAATGGACCGTAGTTTGTTTCCTCGGATATCCGGTTCGTTTGGGCAGGTTTGAAAGTTTCAGTATAATATTCTGTCACTGAAGCTCACTGAAGCTTTCTCACAATCTCCCTGTTTATGTCGTAATGCAACAGCCACAGACATCTTTTACCTAGCTCACTACATTAATCTAGGCACATAATATCTGAAAAACAGACACACACACACAGGCTTCTTGCTCACACTACTGTAAGCTCTAGCTATATCCAGTACTAACTATAATATCCAGTATGAAAAAGAACTTGACTGGTACACTGAGGTGTCTTGGGGCGTGGCTTGTGGTCTACACTTGACAGTGAATGTCTGTGACTCCCCAGCTGTGGAATAAAAGAGCATTTCTTCTTGTTGATGACAAAGTGATCCTTAGAAAGGCCATATGCATACAGATGCATACCTTAGGCTTTGGGTCCTTACTGAAACATGTACCCTGATAAAACAGAGCACACAGCTGCTTTTACTTTGTGTTTGCTTATTCCTGCCCAATGGAAGTACTGCAAGATTTACACTGTGTACCTGTGTACCTGAGAACCTTGCCCTGACCTCACTTTTAACCACAAAAGGTCTTGAACATACTGCACGGTGGTCAGCCAAACCCCCATGCTTCACATATGACGTGGTGTATTGTCATGGTCTGAATCAAGTGTGGTTCAGCATTAATTGCATCTCTTGCTGGCTTGGTGTCTTACATGATGTCAGATTACAAAGGGGATTACAGGGGGTGACACCCTCTGTCCTTAGACCCTCGATTCGAGTGAGGAAAAACCTGCCCACAAAAAACCTTTAACAGGGAAAAAATGTGAAAGAAACCTCAGGAAGAGCCACAGAGGATCCCTCTCCCAGGACGGACAGACATGCAATAAATGTCACGTGTACAGGACAAATCAACACAAACATACTGTATAATTACAATGACAAAATGACAATGAATTACAATGAATGATAAAATGATTACAGTAGCAGTGGAACCTGTGATAGAGATAGAGAGACACAGATGCACAGCAGCAGCAAATCATCAACTAACTATAAACTGTAATGGAGATATGGTAGCAATAATGACAGTAATAATATATGTAGTGGACGTCATGCAGGACCACAGCAGCAGCCACGATCCATGAGAACCTGCTGGACGAGAGAGCACAGAAACTCTGGGTAAGAAGTTTAGTTAGTAACATGCAATAATGAGACATGTATTTACAGATGGTGGTGGTGATGGTGATGGTGATGGAGGGAGAGAGAGAGAGAGAGAGAGAGAGAGAGAGAGAGAGAGAGAGAGAGAGAGCATCTTCTTGAACCAATACTGTGTCTGACTAGGCATAACCCTGAAAGAGACAGACAGAGCTAGAGAGAGGGGGCCTTAGCAGCACCCTTTCGTATTCTTTTAACACATTTTTTTCAAACATTGCATCGTATTAAAACTCAAAGTCTTCTTTCCTCCTCTCGGAATCCTCCTGAACAACTTTTGCAAACAACTAATGTTAATAACTGTTGTTATCTTCTGCCACTATGAAAAACGACCACACTGGTGAAGACATGTTCATTATTAGTCTGGCAGAGATGGGGCCAGGCTTGGGCATGGCTGCTTTTGAGTTCTCTTAGGGGGAGGCCAACTATCCCACCCTTTGAAAACCCCTGCCCTAGAGGAAGCATATATAAACTGAATAGAAGTGGTCCTAGTACAGAATCTTGTGGAACTCTGTGACAAACTTTGGTATGCATAAAGGATTCATCACTGACATGAACAAACTGAGATCGACCTAAGAAATAGGACTTAAACCAATTTAGGGTGGTTCCTTTGATGCCAATTTAATGTTACAGTCTCTGTAAAACAATTTGATGGTCAATGGTGTCAAATGCAGCACTAAAGGTCTGTAGTTGGCTAAAGCCTCTGGATCTAGAGTGGACTTTTTAAGAAGAGATTTAATTACAGCTACCTTAAAGGACTGTGGTACATGTCCTGATAATAAAGACAGATTAATCGTATCCAATAACGAATGACTAACTAGAGGGAAAACATCCTTGTGCAGCCTGGTTGGGATGGGGTCTAAGAGACAGGTTGACGGCTTAGCTGCAGAAATGATTAAAGTTATTTGATGAAGGTCGTTGGGAGAAAAAATAAATAATATCAGGTTTTACAGCTGTTTCCAAACTTGCTGTATCAGAATGCAGATCAGTGCCTGTTGAGGGCAAGAGGTGATGGATTTTGTCTCTAATTATCTAGTTATCATTATAGTTAGTTATATAATTTTATCATTAAAGAAGCTCATGAAGTCATTGCTACTTAAACCTAAAGGAATAGATGGTTCAGTAGAGCTGTGGCTCTCTGTTAGTCTGGCTACAGTGCTGAAGAGAAACCTGGGGTTGTTCTTATTTTTCTGTATTAATCAAGAGTATGTATTCAATGGTTCTCCTGTTTGAGCAAAATAGAACATGCTACTTGCATAATGTTAGTGTAGAGAGTTGTTGTCATAATCAGATCACAGTGCTCTTATTCGTGTGTGGGCATCTGAGCTTATGTCTTCATCTGGACAACATGCAGCTGGGACCATCTGCTGCTGCTGACGTGGACTCTATTAAAGGGACAATGACTGTTACTGCCCCAGGTGAGGGGTTGTTGATCAGTATTAGTGGCTCAGCAATTATGTCTATAACAGCAGAAATTACTATTTCTCTAAAGATATTTTATATTCTGATGATGTCATCAAAACACAAAATGATGACATCTTCACATGTGCCTCCAGAGCCTGCCATACAGTGTTAAGTGTTTCACTGCACAAAATTCATTGTTTTTTATAAAGTCTGAGGAACCTTGTTCATCAGCATTCGTCCTCAGTTTGTGTTTTGATGGCGGTGGAGAGCACTATCACACAACTCATAAACCTCCCATAGGCAGGACTGATCATTACTAAGGACTCTGAGGTGATGTTGATGATCTCTGGAGTTTTGGTATGATTAAGGCTCAAGTATACAGTTATATTTGGGTATGTATGATATTACATAAGCAGTTCCACATGTTCACATTAAAGGATTAGAACATTAAAAGATACATATAAATTTGAAGTATTTATACTCTTCAGTTATGTAAAATGTAAAATTTTCCGTGTTTTTAATGAAATAATATAATGCTAATTTGAAATTTGACTAGCAACTACATTACTTTGAAAATCTTGGGGACACATCTGGCAACTTCTCTGATTTGCAGTTCCACACAATTAGCAGAATGAAATGTAGAATGAGCTGTCTGACCTCCATTTCCAGATTTGTGTTTAGCCAACCCAAGTAAGCAGACAGGCAGGAAAATGTATTGTTCATAATATTTAGTGAAACAGTGGTGAGTATTGTCTGCCGGGAGCCTAAGGGAGTCTCAGGTCACATGTAGCACGGCGCATGTAGCAAGCATCTGCCAGGGCTAGACACTGACACTCCGTTAAGATCACTAACATCAGCTAACTAACAGGAGCACCGCTGAGCTGCTTTCACATGGGAACCGTCAGCCCTTGACCTTTATCATCTGTTGGCCAGTTCTAGGTTTCAGCTATCTTGTTTCAATGATAAGATCCACTACTGAGAACACACTAGGACCACACTGATGCTCACATAGTAAGAGGGTTCATCACATGAATTTATTACCACTGCAAACTATGGAATAAAAGGAGGAAACACATGATGGCTGACTGAAAATTACCATGAAAATTTGTTGATAAATTATTCATGCTAAATATTAAAAATATTTCATATGACTTATTTGCCATGTGAGCTAAACCTTTGTCACATCCTTTTATAAATTACATACACAACATACAATGGTGAGCACTTTATGAAAAGATACAAGGTGTATGTATCAGTTAAAGAATGAAGAAATCGAAGTCAAACATTTTCTTTTACATGCTAGCTCTGCTCTCAATTTAATGTTCAGTGTCTTTATACTCGATACTCAGGGAGCAAATCATTTAGTATAACTGACCTTGTGCTCAGCAGCTGTATGCTTCTTTAGTGTCGCTAAGCAAAGTCCCAGTTGTTAGCACTGAGTCCACTTATTCATGTTATCCATGATGTCTGCCCACTGCCACTGTGATGTGCTTTAGTTACAAACCTATTTGTGTGTATGTGTGTGCACATGCGTGCACACAAAAAAATGCTGGGTTTTTTTTATAACCCATCTGCTGGCTGGCTGTGGATTTTGACCTGATTGGGTTGTTTTTACCCAAGGTTGGGTTAAATATGTTGACCCAACAGACTGGGTTGATATTCGCGGTCTTCAGATTTAGGCGGGCCTTCGACTAAGGCTACCATTAATCACTCTCCAGTTTGAGGCCAGAGAAAACTATGTAAATGGTAAGTAAAACTTAAATTATTATACTACAACATGTAGTTTTGGTAGCTTAATGTGGTAACCAAATAGCTGTGTCTTAGTTATTACTTAAAAACTTCACCTCACTCTGCGACTCAGGACGTTTTTGCTAGCTACATTTATTTTCGTCCACTTTTTTTCCATTGCTAGCTAGTTCATTCCACCTGATAAAAATACTTGTTTCCGTCTCTTCCTCTCTGACACACACTTCGATAGACTATCAAAGTCTAGCTGTGCAGGCATACTTTTTCCGTTAGCATATTGTGTACTGAACTTAGTTGTGGTGACGTTAGCATATTGTGTACTGAACAGTTTTTGCTGTGTAGAAGTGAGACAGGAGGGACGGAGCTACCCCAGTGTAACGCACCTCGCCATTAGCAAGGTCTATTTCTCCGCGTGCAAACCAGTAAAAATACGCTCATAGCCACAAATAATGCGCAGTACAGCATTTATATACAACACAGCTACATTCATTTAACCGTAACGGGACAGTACAGACAACGCTGGTGTGTGAACACAGCCTGTGCTGTGTAGCGGCAGCAGCGCCGGTCCTGGCCACATTTGCGCCCTGGGCGAACACTGAACACTGATATGACCAGAGTATAGAGTATAGAGTATAATTAATTTGCCCATATTTATTATCCTGTCCTTAGGTCGCTCAGGATTTTGCAGTGATACAGCCAGAGTGTTCTGAAAGGGTGTCTGAGAAATGGACCCCTTAGTTGGCTGAGAAGATCATTCGTATGAAGACTGGAGACCTTCTTGCAAACATCGATTCACTCTCAGCAGGTATTCACATAGAGCTGGTGTAACATGTGGCAACTTTATCAATGTCAACTTTTTCTCAGTGCAGCAGAGTGTTTGAGATTAGGCAAATTATTTGAAGTGATTTCTGTGTCTGGTTTTCAAACTTGAGTGAGTGAAGTGGTACTTTAATGTTAACAGACGTTTAATTAATGTTTTATTTTTACAGATCAACAGGGTGACATAGCGCTACAGCTGCTGCCGGTGCTGCTCCCAACTGCATTGTACAAAATTGGACGGAGAGTCTACTGCCACAGCATTTTAGAGGTTCACAGGGCCTTCATTTACATCCAGCCGGTGAGTTAAGACAGTGCTTTTCAAAAAATGTCATGTCAAGGACCCCTATCTTACAAGGTCGTATGATGTCACAGTATTTCAAATCTTTTCAAAATGATTCAAAATTGTTCATAATTTTTCAAGGTTTATCAACATTTTTTGAAAGTCAGTTCATCCTTCACATCACAACACAATCTTGTCAGGTTCAGACAGACAACTGGACCCAAAGAGCAGATCTGAGACTGACAGGTGTAGTAAGGCGGTTTATTGACAGTCCAGGTTCGGTACACAAAAGGCAGTCAACGGGGCAGAAGTACAAAATCACGAGGCAGAAAGAAAGTCCAAGAACAGGCAAGGGTCAGAATCCAAAACACGGAGCAGACAGGCTGAAGTACAGGATGCTAGGAAAAAACGGGTCGGAGAAACGAACAGGGTTGGTACACGAGGAGACTATGAAGAAAAACGCCAGAGAGCTACTCACAAAGGAAAAAACAATCTACCAAGGACACACTGGGAGAGACAGGCTTAAATACACATGAGGGGAGAAGCAAACGAGACACAGGTGAAAACAATAGGCAATCACAGGAGTAAAGACACCAGGAACGAAACACAAAAAGTGAGGGAAACCAAAATAAAACAGGAAGTCAACCCACAAACTAAAAGCCTGACAGATCTGAGTGTATAGATCTCCCATTTTCAAATAAACTAAGAGTAAAATAGAATTAAAGTGGTTAAACTGATTTTGATGCAAGTAACTACTTTTGCTGGGGACCACAAGGTGCCCACCTCTAGGATTCTTGGGGATTCCTGGACCGCACTTTTAAGAAACACTGCAATGACACAGTCGTCATTAATACTATGCTTAGTGGAATTGACAGGTCATTTTGGCATATACAGAAATGTTCTTATTGGACTCCAGATACAGTGTCTGATGCAGCACTGTGCATTACCTGTGGTGTTGAAGCTAACCTGTTGTACAAACTAATTGTTAAATCTTGTGGGTTTTTTTTTCTTCTTTTTTTTCTTTCAGCCTGTAACAAACATAGTGCAGTACCTGGCCACCGTAAGTGGTAGCACATAATACCCCTCTGTCTTCATGCTAGAGGAGGAGCATCAGTGTTCAGTGTTCCCAGGCCTAGTGTTCCAAGGCTAATGCTAGAGCACCCATGTCTGTTGGGTGTAGTGGATGGGTGATCAGGTCTCAACTTGCTGCAATGGAGTCATTCAACACCCTAGCTAGGCGAGCTCTCACCCTGTTAAGTTCAGGTACCAAAAACTGATGTTTACATTTATTCCAGTTTTAACTGACTGTTTGATTGTTTTTACTGATGTAAAAATATATGGACTGAACATGTGAAGGGGGCAAAAACCTATGAACTTTGTTGTTTTTTTCTTTTTCTTTTTTAATATTTAGGTTATTGTATGTATATTTAGCACTTAAATCGATAGACTTTGCATTATGTTTATGATGCAGCAATGTTAAAAATGTATTCCACTGTTTTAATGTGAACTTGAAATGTCCCAATAAAATATAATTGTATTAATATGTACTTGTTTTGTTGAATAATTTCATGTTTAATTAAACACTTTCATTATATAATACTAAGGTTAATGTTAATTAATAAATGTTTTGCTCTCAAACCAACATTTTGATTTTAACCCACTTCTTTAGTAAAATGAACCCAACAACATGACTGTGTTTTAGCCCATTTATTAGTTAATATAACCCAACAACATGGTTCTATTATAGCCCATTTATTGGGTAACATTAACCCAACAGCAGAGTCATTTTTAACCCATTTTTGGGTAAACAGTCTTAACCCAACATGCTGGGTCAAGCCCATAACCCAACCCTGTTGGTCTAAAACAACCCAGCGTAATAACCCAAATTGGGTTTGTTTCAACCTAGCAGTTTTAAGAGAGTGTGTGTGTATAACAGGGACTTTGATGATCAATGGGTAAATCAGTTATTACAGTACCGATAAGAAATGTTCTACCTATTTACGTACTGTATATAAAACCTATTTCATATGATTTAGGCTTTAGTCTTCAAGAGATATTTTGTTTGAAATTTTAAAATAAAAATATACTGTCTGGAAGTAACCCAGGAACTGACCTAGTCTGTCCCGTGTGTCAAGGCTTAAAGTACTGACCACAGTGACCCCTGGCCACTATGACAAAATGACATCAATTTCATTGTTATGAGCCTGTGCACGTGTGAGTACAGAGGTTCAAACCAGAGAGTGGTTGTGGAGCATTACTGGCTCCTGTAGGCTAAGGGGCGCCTCTAAAAAAATGTTCATAGGGGTGGCCAGATGGGGCCACTTGAATTCTTGTGGTGGAACACCAAAATTAAAAGCCATCATTTCAGGATTTTGTTATACTGTTACAGTATACAGGCTACTAGAAAAAAAAAAAAAAAAAAAAAAAACTTAATCCTTGAAGACACATACAGCTTAATTTAAAAGGTGTACATTTATTGTAAACAAAACAATTGCAAGCAAGCAACAAGCGAGTACAGAACACTCAACAAGAATTTCCCAGCAGGGATCAATAGTCGCCTGTCCCTATAGGTTCTAGGGAGGATTTTCAGTTGTGGCTGCTTGGGCTGCTCTGCTCTTGACTGGGAGATATCTATGATGAAACAAGAGGCAACATCAGTTATTCTGACATTAAATAATAATGATAGTAGTAGTAGTAACAATATAATATAATAATATAATAATAATAATAATAATAATAATATAATAATAATAATATAATAATAATAATAATAAGTCCCTCTCCATAGTAATTATCAACTAGTAAATTTCTAAAGAAATTTTGAGTGTGCCTGACTCTGGCCCCGTCGTCCCCATGCATTATTACTAACACTGCTCAGCAAATTCAGTACTAGAAAAGAAATTTGAGAGTGATGAGCTGTTGCTGGGTGTCTGTATTCAAAAAGCACAACTCAAATAGGAATTTTTAACATGTTTATTTAGACATAGGAGCAGCTAGCGCTTACGTGTTAGCAATTAACATTAGCATGTTAACATTAGCTTGTTGGCATTAGCAAGTGATCCTTAGCATTTTAACGCTGATGCACTAGCAATTAAGATTAGCATGTTAGCATTAACATATTAGCATTAGCACATTAGCGCTGATGCGCTACCAATTAACATTATCATGTTGACATTAGCATGTTACCATTAGCATGTTGCCGCTGATGCGCTAACAATTACCATTAGCATGTTAGCATTAGCATGTGAGCATTAACATGTTAACCCTGATGCTCTAGCAGTTAACATTAGCATGTTAACATTAGCATGTTAGTGTTGATGCGCTACCAATTAACATTAGCATGTTAACGGTAATGCGCTAGCAATTAACATTACCATGTTAACATTAGTATGTTAAGGCTGATTCGTTGACGCGCTAGCAATTAACATTAGCATGTTAGCATTACCATGTTAGCATCAACTTGTTGGCATTAACATGTTATCCTTAACATGTTAGCGCTGATTTGTTACCAATTAACATTAGCATGTTATCATTAGCATGTTAACATTAGCCTGTTAGCGCTGATGCACTACCAATTAACATTAGCATATTGACATTAGCATGTTTAGCATGCTAGAATTACCATGTAAGCATTAGCATGTTAATGCTAATGCACTAGCAGTTAGCATTAGCATGTTAGCATTACCATGTTAATTAGCATGTTAATGCTGATGCGCTAGAAATTACCATTAGCATGATAACATTAGCATGTTAACATTAGCATGTTAATGTTGATGGACTAGCAATTAACACTAGCATGTTGGCATTACCATGTTAACATTAGCATGTAGTTAATTCCTAGCTGGCTAATGGTAATTATCATTAGCATGTTAACGCTTTAACGCTGTCAAATTAAGTGCCAAGAACTAACAAATGGCTGCCGCTCGGCTGCTGGCCTCTCCCCCCTCTCCTCCTTCAAGCAGGCTGAGGTTGCCAAGCAACCAGGACCAACTGTAATCAGGGGAGCAGTTACTGCACCTGTTAGAATGTCACTTAGAGACTGAGAGAAAATGCTGAGACCTCCTCTCGAACAGGAAGGACTTCTGGCCAAACCGTATTTCCAATCATTGAGCTGGCTTAACCACAAGCAAGATGAGAACTTCCTGAGGTCCGTTTCACAAAGCAGGTTTATTAAAAACTCAGAGTCTGTTAACCCTGGAATCACGGAAACTCAGAGTTTTCCGTTTCACAAAGGAGGGTCAGTCAAACCCGAGAGAGAGGGTTAACTCTAACCTGTTTCACAAAGTGAGGTAACTTAACCTCAAGCTCAGTTGCCATAGTAACAGACTCCGTGAATCTAACCTGGTTGGGACCAGGTTTTCCTGAAGAAACCCTGAGTTTCTCTCTGTCTCCGCCCACTTTCAGAGCCACATACTTAATTTGATTTCCTCATTCCTGCGCTGTCAGAACGTCCTCTAGTTCCAGAAGGCAACGTTTGATGTCAACTTTTAGAACATGGTGTGTCCTTTTGATCACGATCCGGTGGACGAAGGTGCAGCAATCCTGCGCAGGGAATTACAGATCTGTCGGCAGAGAGTACTCAGACCACGCATCGATATTTCAGCCCTCCCGGACAATTTTCTTTTTGAGCGTTACCGTTTTACTTCACAGTCTATAATTTACATACACAACCTCATCCGTCCGCACATTTCAAACATCACGAGTCGCAGTCGCTCACATCGCAGCAGATTTTATGTGTGGCGCTGCGTTTTTTTGCCAATGGCAGTTTTTTGTATAACATCGGAGATGCTGAGCACTTAAGTAAGGCAACTGTATGCAGGGCCATCAGAAGAGTCTGCCTCGCCCTGAAAAGACTTTTACATATATTTGTTGTCTTCCCTGGACACAAACCTGTCAGGGCCATTAAGGAAGAGTTCCACAGGATCGCAGGTGAAGGATGTAGAGATCTGTTGAATTCCTTTATTATCAGGCTGTATTATGACATTGTGCTGCCACCTCAGACTTGAATTAGTCATTTTTATTATTTTTATTTGTTTTAGGATTTCCCAATGTGATTGGCTGCATTGATGGTACGCACATTCCCATCACGGCTCCCTCACATAATGAGGCTGATTATGTGAATAGGAAGTCCATTCACAGCATTAATGTGCAGGTACAGGTGTAGACTAAGAAGTTTTACTGTGTTAAGCACTTCCTCATAATTTAACTAATATCTGTCATTCTCTGCACTGTCAAGATCATATGTGATGCTGCACACATAATCTCCAATGTGGAGGCCAAGTGGCCTAGGTCTGTTCATGACTCAAGGATATACCGCGAGTCAAACCTGAGTGCCAGGCTGCAGCACGGTGAGAAACCTGAAGATTTGCAGTAAAATTTTCTTGTCTCCCCCCTTTACAACACCCCATGCATCCTCTCTACATTACAGGAGAGTTTGACGGCCTTCTGCTAGGTGACAGGGTATACCCCTGCCAACCAAGGCTGCTGACCCCTTACCCGGACCCTGAGCCAGGCCCCCAACAAAACTTCAACTGTGCTCACAGCAGCGAGAGCCCGGGTGGAGATGACCATAGGCCTGCTGAAAGCCCGTTTCCAGTGCCTACGTCACCTCAGGGTGACCCCTGAGAGGGCCTGCGATATTATTGTGGCATGTGTTGTTCTTCACAATATCACCACTATTAGAGGAGAGCAACACCCCGCCCTACAGATTGATGACCCCGATGAAGACCCCTCCACCTGCCAGCTATGCAGGATGGCCGAGCGGTCAGAGACATCATTTGTACTTTCACTTTTGAGTTTAAAGCACCACCACAAATAAAACATGAGGCACATTTCAGTTGGTCTTCTTTATTTCCTACAAATACAAAAGCTAGTTAAGTTAATGTTCCAATAGTTGACATTGACATAATTGACATGTGACCATGCACCCACCTTTAATTTATGTTCCAGTATTTGGATTTCCAAATCTGCTTTTTTAATCTGGCGGTCGAGGTATAGAATTTCTTTAGCGGTCTTCTGGATTTTTTTTAGGAGGTGAATTTTATAAATTTCTTTTACTGGTAACTGGGAATACATAAAGAGGACATAAAATTAACCTGTTGCACATGAATTCCACACAATAAATCTCTGGAGTTTCATGAAGAGCTGTCTCACTGTGTCAATCTCTGCAGTTGAGGTCAGGGGAGTCTCCTGCTGCTGCCCAGCCACACTCTGAGCAAAGGATGAGAATGTGTTAATACTTCAGTGTCACTCTCTACTCCACCACAGTGGTCAGAAGTGTCAATGGGAAGAGAAATCTTGGTAACATAAAGACTCTACCTCAATAGGCCTTCCAGGATCCTCCTCTGTGAAGGCAGCAGACATTGTTTTCTCCTCATTGTCTTCGTCCTGGATGAGTGATATTTTTTACTATACTTAAACTACCATTCAGCAAAATCTTCGGAGTGTTGCCTACTTACAGTTGCAGGGTCTGCTGTGGCGTGAGGGGGCTCCACCAGGCAGATGGCACCATCAGAATCTGTTGGGATAAAATGAAAGACATGACAGGGAAAGAAATATTTGTGTGAATAGGCACCCAAAAGAGGAGTATATAGGCAGAGAAATATTACATTTTATGTAGGCACTTGTGTCTTGAGGTGGGGGCTCAGAGGATGAGCTCCCACCAGGGATTCCCTCTGCCACTGGCCTTCCCACATTCTGGCTCAGGGCCAGCTCCTCTGCCTCCGTTAGAGGTGGGGCTGCTGGGCCACCACCTGTTTTTCGGGCATATGCCCTCTTTCTGTTGGCTTTCTGAGTAAAAATCTGGGTTAGTTTATTAGGCTTCATTGTTTAATACAATATAAAGAAGACATTTTTGAGTGTTAAGAGCATTATGGAAGGAATCAAAGAAGTTCAGAGTCAAGTCATGCAGATGTCTGACCTGTTTGAACAATGTTTTTATATTTCATCTTAAGTTGCTGCCAAGTGCGCCTCTCCCCCGCCGGATTGCACCTACATGAAATAAATTAAAAGGCTCCATTCATGCAATTTGCCCTTCAATAGTTATTGTGATTGCAAAATACAGTATTACATTTAAACTTACGCATTGACCCGAGCAGCAATGCTCTCCCATGCCCTCTCCCTCTCTTTAGCAGCCGCTGCAGTGTTGTACTTCTTTCTAAAGACATGCTCATATTCTCCATATGCAGTCATTAATATTTCCAATTCTATTGGGGTGAAAAATGCTGCCCTCTTTCTGTCAGTTTCCATGTTCAATCATCGAATCTGGGCTCCATTGATGCTGGCTTTATATGTCTGTGGAGCTCATGTTTAACTCCAGGTTAAACTACTCTGAGTTGATTAAACTAACTCAAATCAGCTGTTGTGAAACCGAAAACTCAGAGTTTCCTATCTCAGAGTAGATCAACTCAGAGTTCAGGATTTGACTCAGAGTTTGTTGAACCTGCTTTGTGAAACAGACCCCTGATCGTTTTAAATACTTGTTTGTTGTTTACTGTGTCGATAAATAAAGAAATGTGCCCTCAGGAGCAAGAGAGAGAATGTTACTTCTGCCTTCCTCCAGAACATTTCCCGCTTTTTTAATATGGGAGTATATGAGGCTGTGGGGGGGAGTAGTCGATCAATGAGCGTGTAGGGAGCCAAAACTATAACAGACACAGCTTCAACAGTGTTATCACTTCGGCCGCCTCGAATTTTCCTATGTTTGAGGGGATAATCATGACTGTAGCTGTGCATTTGCGGCCACAGTCGCAGTTTACAAAAATTTTTCGACGACTTTTGCTCTCCATTTCCACTTGTGATGACATCGCTCACTCTAGCTCTGGAAAGTTCTTGCAATACACACCCATTCACTTTTTGGCTTTGTTTTTGGCGATTTTTGGCAAAACCGTTTGCTGAAACTTTTAGAAAAGTCATAGCAATCGATTCCCGGCCGAGCCAGTCGTTTTGATACCCGTTTTGTGTATGTGCGACAAAACTCTGGGAGTAGTAGCAAGACAAAAAAGGACAGAAGAATAAGTTTAATAACTAGAAATTTCTAAAGAAATTTTGAGTGTGCCTGACTCTGGCCCTGTCGCCCCCATGCATTATTACTGACACTGCTCAGCAAATTCAGTACTAGAAAGGAAATTTTGAGAGTGACGAGTGGGCTGTTGCTGGGGTTCTGTTAGCATTAACATGTTAACATGCGCATGTTAACACTGATGCGCTAGCAGTTAACATTAGCATGTTATCATTCGCATGTTAACATGCGAATGTTAACATTGATACGCTAGCAGTTAGCATGTTAACATTAGCATGTTAGCATTAACATGTTAGCATTAGCATGCGCATGTTAACACTGATGCGCTAGAAGTTAGCATTAGCATGTTATCATTAGCATGTTATCATTAGCATGTTAGCATTAACATGTTAGCATGTGCATGTTAACAGTGATGCACTAGCAGTTAACATTAGCATGTTAGCATTAGCATGTGAACACTGATGCACTAGCAGTTAACATTAGCATGTTAGCATTAGCATGTTAACATTAGCATGTTAGCAATAGCATGTTAACATTGATGCGCTAGCAGTTACCATTAGCATGTTAGCATTAACATGTTAGCATTAGCATGTTAGCATTAACATGTTAGCATGTGCATGTTAACAGTGATGCGCTAGCAGTTAGCATTAGCATGTTAGCATTAGCATGTTAGCATTAGCATGTAAACATTAGCATGTTAACATGCACATGTTAACACTGATGCGCTAGCAGTTAGCATTAGCATGTTAGCATTACCATGTTAGTAATCAACATGTATTTAATTCCTAGTGGCTAATGTTAATTAGCACTAATTTTAGCATTGGTCGCTAATGTTTGCAAATAGCATGTCTTTACAGCCTAAAAGTGTGACTGTGTGTATGTGTGTCTGTGTGTGTGTGTGTTACTGTCTGTGTGTTTTTGTGTGTCTGTCTGTGTTACTGTGTGTGTCTGTGTGTGTGTGTGTGGGTGTGTGTGTGTGGTGTGTGTGTGTGTGTGTGTGTGCGCGCACATTTTACACAGACGAGTTCAAATGAAGTGCCAAAAACTACAACAATGGCTGCCGCTCGGCTTGTCTGCTGGCCCCTCCCCCCTCTCCTCCTAAAGCAGGGAGGATGTCTGTGCCAAGTTTTAGGTGAAAATTGTATAAACTTTGGCCGTAGGAGTCAGAGAAAGCACAGGTGCGCCCTGCTCCTTCCTATGGTTATGGTGGCCTGTTCACGCCAACCAATTATGAGATAGAAAGTCAAAATTTCGAGATAAAAAGTCAAAATTTCGAGATAAGAAAGTCGAAATTTCGAGATAAAAAGTCAAAATTTTGAGATAAAAAGTCGAAATTTTGAGATAAGAAAGTCGAAATTTTGAGATAAAAAGTCGAAATTTTGAGATAGGGAGTGAGCGTGTCCATTAAAGCGCATGCGAACTTGACCATTCCGAGACTGCACCCTGCGCAAGCAAGCAAGCACAAGCTTAGAACATTACAGCAGAAGCAGGACCGGGACACTTCAGATGGCCTTGAAGTCCACTACAGATATACGTAAGTAACTCATGAATCGTATGTGTAACAACTTTGAACAGTTGGCATTTGAAGGAACAATTTGAATCATTATGCACTTTTGTGATACCTTTGCAGTGGGGCTCTGCTGAGCAAGCAGATTAAACAGAAAGGAATGCTAGTGGTACTGCTTGCTTAGCCATACTGAGACACGTTTGAATTCTTTCATTGTTATACGTTTTGTAAGGCATATAAATCAACCCCTGTCTGTTACAACGCTGGAAAGAGCAATGTTCACTGATGAGTAGGCGGACAGAGGCATATGTGAGGTTTCATTTTGTGAAGCCGATGTCCGAATTAATAGGACTCTGCAGCACACACTGATATGCCAACACCTGCACATTTCTGTATGTTTTGCTCTCGGATGATTTGCTATGGTGGCTGACTGTACCTTCAGGTACACATCTTCACTGGACCAATCCTCTCCCATCCTGAATTTCAGTTGGCTACTTGTTTATGTGTTTGCTGTGCATATGTAATAGCCTGACCTGCAACGATATGTACATTATGTGAGCTAAAATATCACATTAAAATTTGCATGTTTTTCGGTAGTCCTTCCTCATATTTCAAAATTACAGCCTATATATTTTAAATTATGAGCTCTGCCAGAATGCCACTCAGAACTATGTGAATGTGGGCTTACTTTGAAGACAAGATTCTCCTCTTGAATGAGGCATACCGTATGTATACAGTACAGTAGGCATACAGTATGTACTGTACCCCTACACCTAATTGTCTTGAGGTAATCGACCATTCTGCATAGTGTCAGTTAAGTGTAATGTAATGTAATAGTATGGCCTTGTCTGTAAGCTTCCACATAATTATCTTTCCCTCAGAAGTTTATGCAGGTGTGAATGATAAGACTTTTCTAGTCATGTATTGTACTAATCCTTGTACTAATTCCATTTTAGAGCTCCCTGAAAGATGGACGAGTTTGCCTTCTTGCGATCAAGGAACGTTCCTGAGGAGGTTGTGAGGAGGTTGGAAGAAGATAAGGTATTTTGAAGTGGACACAAATGCGTGTATTAGTATAAGTGCTAAGTTATAACAAATCACACATTGACATGTAAGGGTCATACACCACAAATGACGCATGGTAGGGGGTGGTAAAAGTCACATAATGTGGGAGGCGTAGGGAGTCTGCATTTCCCCTTTCATGCAGCATTCAGCCGTGAATCATGCATGAAACTCCTCCTCCCTTTCATTTAATGTATCACCAGCAGAGGACACTTGCATGATTGGTGCATGAACGGTGCATGGGAGGGGAAAAACTGAATGGCTTCTACTGTAAGTGGTTAGAGCTATGGACTGACAACCCAAAGGTTCCCGGTTCGATTCCTGACCGGCGTAAGTGCCCTTGTGCCCTGTCTCTGGACATTGGGATAGTGAAAATTTAATTTCAACATTATTACATTTCAATTCCTTTGTATGGCCAGTTAATTTGAAGACATTTTAAATTAAACTGACTTTTAGTAACAATTTGTAAATTTGTTATTTTCAGATTGACTCCGCCGTCATAAATCTTATGACTGATGAGCAGCTGAGGGAATATCTTCCATCCTATGGAGACAGACTTGCTGTTATCGGGTTCTGTCGGCGTAAAGGAGAGGAAAGCAGAGTCCGGAAATCAAAGCTCTTTGAGAGTCTTAGAGGAAAAAAACAGAGGTGACCCTGTTTCCCAAAGTGGGCCTAAACCCTCAACATCCAACGCTGAAAAAAGTAAAAGAAAGTTGAGTTGGGTTGGTTGCATTTTAGAGAGGAAGGATTTGTGCAGGTACGCACCAAAAAGGGTGGTGGAACTAGAAAAATAAATGTTCAGAAGGACACGAAAAAACAGGATCTGATTGATGAGGCAGTGGGTTTGTTTTTTCCTAATGGAAAAAATGTGATGGGGAGCATCAGTGATTTTGATGTGTGGATTTAACCGACTTTCAGCAACATTCTTTAGAAGCGGGTACTACAGTTGGGGAAATGTATGACCTGACTAGGTTAACAACACTGCGCTTTATTTTGACAACCAAGAAGAAAGCTGTTGTGGAGAATAGTGTTTTAACTGTACAGGGACGTGAGGAGATAAATGGTGATGTAGCAGATGTGCACTCTGAGTCTTTACCTGTAAACACTCTAATGGTAAATAGTACAGATGCCATTCATAGTGAGAGTAGTACTAGCACAGTGTTTTCAACCGAGAACAATGAAGTTGTTACTCCTCTGTACACTGTTTACCTACCACAAGATTTCATCTTGCCCGAACCAGAGAGAGCACAAAATGTGGATACATTAGATGACAGTGGCATTATAACCTTTCACACAGACACACTCTCAGGGATAGAGCACACAGACAATTTGGATGACACTCTGCCCTTAAATCCAATACAGCTGTCTGATTTCACCTTGCCTCCTTCCACTGATATGTCACAGGGAGAAGTGAGTCACACAGAGTCAGTTCCGAAAATCATTGCTCTTCATCGTGGACAGATTATGAGGGAGCTTATTCAGGTTTTTTGTGAGCCAAATGTAATAGATGATAACATGCGTTTTCAAATTATTCTTCCTAATGGAAACCTTGAAATGGCTGTGGATGATGGAGGGGTTTGTAGGGATGTATTGACAGAGTTTTGGAATGACTTTTATGAGCAGTGCACTGTGGGAAAGGACTTCAAAGTCCCCTACTTGCGGCATGATTTTGGTGAAGCAGAGTGGGCAAGTGTTGGTCGAATAATCCGTTTTGGCTGGCAAAAGGTGAAATACCTTCCTGTGAAAATAGCCCCAGTTACCCTTGAGCAGGCAGTTTTTGGCTCTGTGGAAAGCGATCTCATGGACACATTTATGAAGTATGTGTCAGAGCTGTGTTGTTTATGAATTCAAACATAAACGTTGTGAAAGTAACAATGAGCTTGTGCTCAACTTTAATGTAGAACTTCCAGTGTACATGTTCATCATAGCCTCCTCTAACACCGACCCACCTCTAACCTCCGGTGGGCGACCTTGTACTCCTTTTAGGTAGGTCCCTCTAGTGGTCACATCTATAACTGCTGCTGATAACTGCATATCAGCACATCCCCCTTTCTGTAGATTTAACATTTATCTCAGATACTGATGCTAACCTTAAACATCTTTAAACATTTCTCTTGCTAATGCTTACCTTAAACATCTTAACAATTCTCTCATACTGATGCTTACCGTTAACATCTTTCAACATTCAATTTATCAACATCAACAGTTTCAAACAACCACTTCTTTTTTTTTTTTTTCTTTTTTTTTAAACAAACATTTTCTCTTTTTTTTTTTTATCGAACCAATGTTCAGAGCAGTTCCTTATAAGTTAAGTTTGTCAGGCCTTTTGATCTGACGCTCAGATCTCCTCAAGACAGGTAATTCCGTCTGAACATCGCTTGTGTCCACTTGCAAATGTTTATCACTGTTTGCACTGGATGCTGCGTCCGCATTGCATCCATCTGCATCATTGTCAGTCTCTGTGAAAGTCTCTTTTGTTTTTAGAAGGCTGCGACGGTTCCTTCTGAGCACATTTCCTTCCTCAGTGAGCACTTCATAGGATCTAGGTCCGACCTCCTGAAGAACAGTTGCTTTTCTGTTCCCTGCATCTTGATCTTGGATTCGCACTACATCATCCTTAGCGAGTGGACTGAGGGGTTTTGTTGACTTATCGTAACGTTGTTTCTGTTTCCATTTCATGTCCTTGAATTTTTTCTGTGTCCCTGTGTTGGGCTTGATGGCTGTGTAACAGGGAAGGGTTGTGCGTAGCTTGCGATTCATCAACAGTTCTGCTGGGGATAAGCCACATTCAAGAGGAGCAGCTCTGTAGCTTAGAAGAGCTAAGTAAGGATCTGACTTACTGTCTGTGGTCTTTTTCAGAATCTGTTTGATGATGTGCACTCCCTTTTCAGATTTTCCATTCGCCTGCGCATGCTGAGGACTGGATGTGACATGACTGAAACCATAGTGGTTTGCAAACTGCTGCCACTCTTTGCAGTTGTAACAGGGACCATTGTCACTCACTACAGTCTTTGGTATTCCATGCCGGGCAAATATGGATTTTACATGTCCAATGACAGTACTGGCAGTTGTGTTTGACAGCAGAGCAATTTCAGGGAAGTTGGAATAGTAATCAATCACAAGCAAATAGTCCTTTCCATTACAATGAAACAGGTCAGTTCCAACTTTCACCCAAGCTGCAGTGGGAAGATCTGGAATCATCATGGGTTCCCTTGCCTGTTTGCTTTGGTACTTGTTGCATGTCTCACACTTTCCTACCATGTCTTCAATGTCCTTATTAATGCCAGGCCAATACACGGCACCTCTGGCTCTCCTTTTACACTTCTCAATCCCAAGGTGTCCCTCATGAAGCTGTCTGAGTATCTCAGGCCTAAGGCTGTGTGGAATGACAATTCTATTGTCTCTCAGTAACAGTCCATTTGCCACACTAAGCTCTGCTCTGATGTGATAGTATTTTGGACAGGAGCCCCTAGGCCAACCACTAAGCATGTTGTTGATCACTGCTTGTAATTCTTTGTCTTTGTCCAATTCCTCACTGATTTGTTTCGCTTTGACATCAGATACTGGCAGGGACTCAACTATCATGTTGATGTGATTTTCGATTTCCTTTTCAGTGGAAGTGACGTCACTCATCACTGGCGCTCGTGATAGCGCATCTGCTAACACTAAGTGTTTGCCTGGTGTGTATATTAATTCAAAGTCATACCTCTGCAACTTCATGATGAGTCGCTGGATCCTGGGTGACATGTCGTTGAGATTCTTTTTGATGATTGACACCAAAGGACGATGATCCGTCTCGACAGTGAATGTGGGAAGCCCGTAGACATAACAGTGGAATCTTTCCAGTCCATAGGCCAATCCCAGGCACTCTTTCTCAATTTGTGCGTATTTAGTCTCAGTTGTAGTCATTGATCGCGAAGCGTAGGCAACTGGCTTCCAGCTATCTCCTTCTGCCTGCAGGAGAACAGCTCCCAGGCCGTCTTTTGACGCATCTGTTGAGATCTTTTGCCTCTTTGCCGGATCATAATACGCAAGCACAGGGGACTTGGTCAGAGCTTCCTTGAGAGCATTCCATTCTCTCTCATTTCTTGTTGTCCACTTGAACTCTGTGGAATCACGCAGTAGTTCCCTCAGTGCTGATGTTTTGGCGGATAAGTTGGGAATAAACTTGCCAATGAAGTTGATCATGCCCATCACTCTCAGTACTCCTTTTTTTTCTCTTGGGCGTGGCATGCTCAGGATTGCCTTTATTTTCCTGTCATCTGGCTCAATTCCCTCTCCAGTCAACTTGTCTCCAAGGAATGTCATTTCTTGCACACAAAACTGACATTTTGCTCGGTTGAGTTTCAGCCCATGGTCAGATATCCGTTGGAGTACTTTTGCCAATCTGTCATTATGTTCCTGTAGGGTGGACCCCCAGATAACCAGATCATCGATGTAGCATCGTACCCCTTCTAGGCCCTCAAGCATGTTGTCCATCGCACAATGATAGATCTCTGATGCTGAGATTATGCCAAATGGCATTCGTAGGAATCTGTACCGACCATAAGGCGTATTGAATGTGCAATATCTTGAGCTTTTTTCATCAAGCTTGATCTGCCAGAATCCTTGGGCAGCATCCAACTTCGAAAAGTACTTTGCACCTGCCATTTCACTTGCAATTTCCTCACGTTTTGGAATCTGGTAGTGCTCACGTTTTATATTTCTGTTTAAATCTCCTGGGTCCATGCAAATTCTCAAGTCTTTGTTTTTATTGCCTTTATCCACACACACCATTGAGTTAACCCACTCTGTAGGTTCTTCGACTTTTGTAATGACATTTAAGACACACATTCTGTCCAGTTCTTTCTTAAGGCGCTCCCTAAGTGGTGCGGGGATTCTCCTTGGTGCATGGATCACTGGTGTAGCACCCTCTTTCAGCTGAATAGCGTATGTGTAAGGAAGGCAGCCTAGCCCTTTGAATATGTCAGGAAAACGTTGCACTATGGAGTCAACTGTGCCTTTTTGTGCCCTCACTGCTTCTGAACAGTTAATTTGGTAGACTCTTCTCACCAGATTTAATTTCTTTGAGGTGTCACCTCCTATCAGAGACTCGCGACCCTCAGGCACAACAGAGAACAGCACATTGTAAGCCTTGTTCTTTACAGTCACTCTCAATATGCATTGTCCTTTGCTTTCTATTTCTTTTCCATTGTAATCTTTCAGCTGTACTGATTGCTTGATCAATTTTGGCTTCTCTTTCATTGCCTTGATTTCTGTCATGCTGATCAGATTGGCTTGTGCACCAGTGTCAATTCTCAGTGCAACTAATGCTCCATTTATTGGCAGTGACACAATCCAGTTGTCATCCTCTATGTGTCTTTTATGTGCCTGTGTGGCATGCCCTTCTTTAGCATTCTCACACGAGACCATGCCTACAAAGAAAGTCTCGCTCAGGTCTGTTTCCTCAACTACCCTGACTGGTCTTGCTTTCTCTTTAGTCAGACACTGTTTGGCAAAGTGATTTTTTCCATTGCATTTTGCACATCTTTTGCCATAAGCAGGGCACTGCCTCGGCTCATGCTTTCCACCACATCGTGTACAGCCTGTTGCATCGTGTTTGAACTTCTGTTGATCATTTCTTTTCTTTTTGTGTCTGATGACCGCAACCTTAGCGCTCTCGTGCACTACAGAAGCACTCGTGTCAGCAAAAGTCTTTGCGTGCTGTTGTGCTAGCTCACTAGCATGGCATATTTTCTCAGCCTCAGTCAAAGTTAGCTTGTCATCTCTTAACATTCGCTCCCTCGTCTTTTTATCATGTATCCCATAAACAATCTGATCTCGGACCATGGAATCTTTCAAAGTCCCAAAATCACACGACTGTGCTTTCAGTTTTAAATCAGTCACAAAGCAATCAAATGTTTCGCCTGCTTGCTGCATTCTTGACCGGAACACGTACCTTTCGTACACAATGTTCTTTTTCGGTGAGCAGTATGCTTCGAACTTTGCAATCACTTTGTTATACTTCTCTTTGTCAGCAGCCGATGCAAACTCGAATGTATTGAAGACTTCAATGGCTTGAGGACCCGCGACCGTAAGCAGCAATGCAATCCTTCTCGGTTCTGGCTTGTTGTCCATGCCTGTGGCGGACATGTACAGCTCGAACTGCTGTTTGAAATGACGCCAGTTGCTGTCCACATTTCCGATCAATTTTAGTCCCTCCGGTGGCCTTAGCGTCTCCATCTTCGATTAATCTCGATGCTTGACTCAAAGTTTTACTCCTGGTACCATGTGTTGTTTATGAATTCAAACATAAACGTTGTGAAAGTAACAATGAGCTTGTGCTCAACTTTAATGTAGAACTTCCAGTGTACATGTTCATCATAGCCTCCTCTAACACCGACCCACCTCTAACCTCCGGTGGGCGACCTTGTACTCCTTTTAGGTAGGTCCCTCTAGTGGTCACATCTATAACTGCTGCTGATAACTGCATATCAGCACAAAAGGGGGGAGGTGTTTCATGATATGATTGGATATGAGTGGTTGTTCAACAGTGTGTTTGGGCTGCGTGATCTACTCGTTATGGGCCGGTCAGACCAATATTTTAAAAAAAATTATCGGCCCAAATAGCACGTCGGCCCACCGGGCAAATGCACAGTATGCCAGATTGACAATCCGTCCCTGCATCTCACGCTTCTCTCTCGGAAGGACCAACCTCTCATTGAAAAGGAAGTGGATCATTTTGCGCGGACGTTAACATCTGCTGGTCTCGCGGTGGTTTTGGCGAATTTGTTGCCAAAGCAAAAAAATACCACTTCACTACAGGATAAAAAAAATGCATTGTAACGCGCGTTACTGACATTTGTACCGAGTAAATATTACCAATTTTTTCCCCTGTAATGCCTTACATTACTGAGTTACCGCAAAAAGCAATGCATTACAGTAATTAGTTACTTTAGTAACGAGTTACTCCCAACACTGGTTGTCAATCATTATTTTTACAAGCATTTATTAAAGATGTCTGTGACACTTCAGAGGCAGGGGCAAAGTTGTTTTCCTATGTGCCTCTGTGTTTCTAGTCTGAGTGTAACATCAGATTTAGGCATTTATGTAGTAGTGTAAACAAAGTGTGCTTTTAAGTAGAGCCAGTTTGATTTTTTTAGCTTGACATATACAGTTATTTCTATTATTATTTGAGCACAAACTGCACAATTATCGATTCATAATGAGCACCATGATTGGAGTTGAAGTTGATTCTGAGTTGATTTAAAGTGTGTGAAACATATTCTTTAGGTTGAAACATGTGTTAATTAAGTTTAAAGAAGATTGTACCACACCAAAATAGTATGCGATGATTGTTACAATACTTAACTTCAAACACTTGAAACATTTTTTCTTTGCAGTAGAAATAATCCTATGACAATTTAAGTAAAAAGGTTACTTTTAAATGAAGTTGAACAGAGCTAAACTTTAACAGTATAATCCTTGAAGAGGGAGAGCAGAGATGTTGTTTTGTTTTGGCTTTACAATCTGCATTTCCTCGTAACTAAAGTCTGTGTAAGGCTCCTCCTCCCTGGGTCTGGCTCCTTCTCCTTCTAAATCTGACTCATTAGACTGTCTGCTGTCTTCCTTCTCCTGTCTGTGCATAATCTTGACTTTCCTTTTTAATTCACTACTGTAGCTGTCATTAGGATAAACTCATCATCTGCTTTAGTTTGTGATGTGCTTGGTTGTTCATCTATCTCAGCATTGCAAGAGGGCTTTGTATTTGAAAGTTGCGGAAAAACAGAGATCGCTTTTTCATTGTTTTGTTGTTCCGGCAGTGTTATCCCGACCTCGGCTAAAATATTCAACAAATCACGAGGAGTGGGAATCTTGGCTTGGCGCTTTGCCCAGCCATACATCATAGCTTTTGCACAATTTTCCAAACTATCAACATGTCGCTGCTTTATCTTAGCCATCTCTAAAGCTCTAGTTTGCAACTTAGCTTCTAGTACAGGCATATGAGAGGCAGTAACACACTTAGAAGTCAGATCAATCATCTTTCTTAAATCATCCGGTCCAATCTCGCAGCTTTTGTCATGCACTCTCACACCACATCTTTCTTGGGCCACAGTCAACCACACTTGGATACACTCATTCATGTATCTGAAGTCCCAGGATGGATTTCCAACACTAGAGTTAACATTCATCTCAGCCAGTTGCAGCTTCTCTCTCTCGAATGCTCCATCATACGGCCACATGCCATTCGTATAGTCACACATAAGAGAAGTGAACGGAAACACAAAATCCCATCCTTTCAGTCTACCGATGAGTCCAGCTGGCACATGCGGCGAAAACATTGCTTTAAATTGTGATATCTGGTCAGATGTGTATGTGTGTGTGCCTGCTCCGGCATGCTGCGTATCAATGACAGGTTGACCATCTAACTTCACATTAGTTCTTTGATCTTTTACAGAAAGATGTTTTGTCTTTGATTTAGCTTTTGCTGAGTCAGTTTGCATGATTTCAGGTTTGTCTACTGCTTTGGACAGATCATTACCCATTTTCGCTTGCGCAGTAGGACATTACACATACAGACAAACAGATTTCAAACCACAATACAGCAGCATTAAAGGTCAGTCTCCACACTTTTCTAACTGCAGCAGTGGTGATCTGAGGTGAAAGGAGGAAAAATGTACTTCTTTTTCTCTCCCAGTGTAAACACATTTAAAACCAACGTTTCCCAAAGGACACAGAGCAGATCCCCGATCTTGATTCAAACGAGGGTGTATTTAAACTCCCCCGAAAATGTCTTTTCTATAGTTTAAACCTCAGGTGGGTCTCTCTGTGCTGAGTGCAGCCCAAAACTGCCCCGGAAACAAACAGCCACGTAGTGGCAATGCAGTGGGTCATAAACCCAACCTGCCCCCCTTCAGATCCACACACTGTACACTGCTCTGTAATCAATTATTGTTACAGCTCCATTTATTTTTTTAAATCGTTTTTTACACCATTGTCAGCTTTCTTGATTTCTTACTTTAAATCAATATGCCGAATTGAACATCTAACTGGGATGTTTGTATGACACATACGTTCCAAACAACGCCAGAGGTTTCAGCCAGGACATTGTCCCCAAGACACTGAAGCTCCTGACCCCCTAGTGGGTCTTAGATGTTTTTATATTCCAGACAGATTAAATAAGCACATAGTTTTTTATGATTTCGTCAAACGCAGACATGGTAAGGCATAGTAATAAAACTTTGCACTTACCACGTCTTTGTTCTGTTGAAATCCTGTTCGTGACGCCAATTGTTGTGGAGAAATTGCTGAAGTCAAAGGTCAATGGTGAGGTCAGGAGGGAAGAAAGTGTTCAGGAGCCTCTGATGTCTTATGCTGTATTATTTATTGACGCTTGGCCAAGGAGAACTAGAGACACTCTCAAAGTACATCTGAAGTGCTTGAGTCGGTCTCGCATTCTGACGAACTTGTGATGGTGCATATACTTTAAACCCAAAGATCACACCACAAATACTATACGCCCCAGAATTAGTAAAAGAGAATGTCTTTACTTATGGAGGTGGTATTGTCAACACATCCTAGTCTGGAGACACAGATGTCCGCTTACGCACACTCGAACGGCAACAACAAGCTATCTATTATGACTAGGAAGGCAGCAACAGGTCTCTTCGACCCTGGCCACCACAGTGAGATATGGTGGCACCTAGTCATAAGACAAACAGTTAATACTGTCGTGGATCACAAGGCTCACACGTGGCCTCGTGTAACCTAAAAAGAGAAAATTCCATAACAGATAGATAGAAAACCTGTTTCAAGACCTCCAAGTAAGCATTCACACACTCTCTGATCACAGTTGTAACATGTTTATTCACATTCATTTCAATGTCTAAGTACAGCAACATCACCAAAATAATATTTTGTCAGAACATACGTGGTGTTTTTGAAACTGACAGGGTAATATGATGTATGATCCACTAGCTTTTCAGCATCGATTAACTCTGTTGCTTGAGCAAGATAGGGCAGGGGTTGTCACGTACATCTACTGGTGACAAAGGAAAACTCTGCATGGCTGAATTGAACATGTCCAACTCCATCTGTCCTGACAGAACAAGGTATTTTAACACACACTTAATTTCCATGGGTGCAAAACCCTCAAGAATGATGTGCATTATGTCCTGTGGAGTTTGCCGAATGAGGTCAAAGGTTGGAAAATCAACCAGCTTGCTCCTTCTGTTTATACCATAGGTGGTTTTGAGGGCTGATTTCATGAAAGTCTGTGCTGGCCTTTTCTATTTCACAGCACTGTTGAATATGTTTTTCCATTGTCCTTTTTGTAAAGCTCTCTTCATTAAAATTAATTTGCATTTCCTTAAAGGTACATTCACAATGCCTACACTTACTGTATGCAAAACCAACTCCAACCAAGCTCATGCTGCGCAAGTGTGTCACCACACACTGAAACTACAGCACCAAATAACTCAAATCCATCACTCTGTGTTTGGATTGTGACACTATTATACAGCAACTTTAAGTCTTCATTAATTCTTTGTAATACAAAATCAACACCACACTTGTCAATATCATCAGCTTTTGCTATAGGAGGAGCCTGATTGCAGCCAGCTACGACCTAAACTTGGGGTTTATGTTTCCTAAAGTATAATAAACCATCAGTAATTTATTTACTGAAGCATGTGACCCGAGAGGATTGCAGATCTCTATTTCATCAATTGTCTAATGTTGTCAGTACTTCCTCTTGTAGCTGCTCCAAGCTGTCTGAATGTCTTTCAAAGATCCTCTTCATTGTGTCCCTCAAGGTGCTCAGAAGAGTAGTTTGATATTGCTGGACTTCAGAAACAATGTTGTTGACGCTCCTCTGAAACACAGTCAAGAATGAAGTGTAAGATACATGATGCCATTGTTAAGACTCATTTGAAGATAGATCATACCAAAATGGTCACTGTCCTTGAACAATGTGGAGCATTTGCATATTCAAAATGACATCAAAATATGTCTCCCTTGTTGCTTGTAGTTACTGGAAAATGCTAACACTAATACTAATTGCATCCTAATAGCACCAGCATTACAACAATTAAAGCTAACATTAAGTTTAGAAAAATATTGAAATTGAGGATAAATATGGGGCTGTTGCACCAAAAACAACGTATGCAACTTTTAAAGTGATGATTATAAATGTTTACTCCTTATGTAAGCAACAAACCAACGTATGTATTTTTATAATGCTGATTGTTTACAGCTACTAATGTGTGTAACTGTTACTGTGAAAAATATTGAAATATTTATATTTAACATTTAATCTGTGTCTATAATAACCAGATTCTGAAATGTAGATGTGACATGAGGGTTTCTAAATAAAGAGCACTAACGTGTGCATTACACATGAACATATATACATACATATAGTGCACACACAGACACACACACACAGACACAAACACACACAGACAGACACACACACACACACACACACACACACACACACACACACACACACACACATATATATATATATATATATATATATATATATATATATATATATATATATATATATATATATATATATATATACATATACATACATATGTATGTATGTATGTATGTATGTATGTATGTATGTATGTATGTATGTATGTATATGTGTATATATATATATATATATATGTGTGTGTGTGTGTGTGTGTGTGTTGTGTGTGTGTGTACACATATATATATACACACACACACACACACACACAAACACACACACAAATATATTTTATAGACACAGATTAAATGTTAAATATAAATATTTCAATAGCTTGCTCCTTCTGTTTATACCATAGGTGGTTTTGAGGGCTGATTTCAAGAAGTCTGTGCTGGCCTTTTCTATTCCATGGCACTGTTGAATATGTTTTTCCATTGTCCTTTTTGTAAAGCTCTCTTCATTAAAATTAATTTGCATTTCCTCAAAGGTACATTCACAATGCCTACACTTACTGTATGCAAAACCAACTCCTTCCTTGAAACCAGCAAGCGCATGCTGCGCAAGTGTGTCACCACACACTGAAACTACAGCACCAAATAACTCAAATTCATCTGTGTTTGGATTGTGACACCATTATACAGCAACTTTAAGTCTTCATTAATTCTTTGTAATACAAAATTAACACCACACTTGTCAATATCATCAACTTTTTCTATAGCAAGGAGCCTGATTGCGGTCAGCTTTGACCTAAACTTGGGGTTTATGTTTCCTAAAGTAAAATAAACTATCATTAATTTATTTACTGAAGCATGTGACCGAGAGGATTGCATATCTCTATTTCATTAGTGTATAAAATGATCTGTAAAGCAGAAGGTTACACTGAAAACAGTGGGTGGGATTTGAAAATGCTCCCATCAACAATATCGAACAAAAATCCAGCTTTGTGGCAACTCTGTGGCATGGTGCGGATCATATCAAAAATCCTAGAATTGGATAACAGCTGTTCAAGACTCTTAACCAGGGATATATAGTAAAAACTTCTGTTTTTAATTCCAAGAACTCTTGATTGTCCTTTCTTAACTTGACAAACCCTCTGAGACATAACTACCTCCTCTGGATTAACTGGGTTAAAAAGCCTCTGGATGGTGCTGTCTTGCATATATGTGGTGGCCATGAAGGAGAAGGGATCTTGCAAATTGTCTAATGTTGTCAGTACTTCCTCTTGTAGCTGCTCCATGCTGTCTAAATGTCTTTCAAAGATCCTCTTCATTGTGTCCCTCAAGGTGCTCAGAAGAGTAGTTTGATATTGCTGGACTTCAGAAACAATGTTGTTGACGCTCCTATGAAACACAGTCAAGAATGAAGTGTAAGATACATGATGCCATTGTTAAGACTCATTTGAAGATGGATCATACCAAAATGGCCACTGTCCTTGAACAATGTGGAGTATTTGCATATTCAAAATGGCATCAAAATATGTCTCCCTTGTTGCTTGTAGTTACTGGAAAATGCTAACACTAATACTAATTGCATCCTAATAGCACCAGCATTACAACAATTAAAGCTAACATTAAGTTGAGAAAAATATTGAAATTGAGGATAAATATGGGGCTGTTGTTACTCTGGCAGTGGAAATATGATGTGATAAAAATGGTCTCCTACTAAGCAGTTTACTGACCAAACACTCTATAGTGAATCATTTAAGAATATAGAGCATTTTTAACACTTGCTTTATAAAATCAAGTGTCCTACAGCAGGATAAACATGTTACCATAATGTTAACATTATAATAATGATGAAAATATTTACACTGGGTTATGTGCAATACCTGAGACAGGTGACATCTCTCCCTCACATTGATAGCCAATGCAGCTGCACGTCTAATATTTGGACTTGATGCACCAGCTCCTTCCTGTAAATATGTTGTGTTAATAATATACATTAATATACTATGTACATATAAGACTGGTTCACATCAAATGTTGAATAATATTATCGTACAAAATTGACAATATTGGACCTTACCTGATTATCAGGGTGTGGAATCTGATGACATGTAGGCTCTGGGTTCAACATTTCATTTGAGATGACAGGTGTGTTGACTTCACTGTTGGTCCTTTGCATTCCCCGTGTTTCAGTTGTCAGAAAAAACTGGAATGTCAAAATGTTCACTTCCAACCCGAGATAGATCACTTGTAGCTGATGTCATCCATCCAGTAGGTGCGTTTCCAGTGACAAAATATACAGCATGTGTGCGTCTAATATGGTAGTAAAAGGAGTTGAAGACTCTGTATTCAGCAGTACAGCAAAAAAAAAAAACCTCATCAGATGCTGGCTAACTTTGAACTAAAACTTGATTTATTCTGTTCTAGTGGAATCCAACATTGCCTTGTTCACTACCCACACTCTTCCCCTCACAGTCTGCTCCACCTAAGAAGATGGGACAGGCCAGTGAGGCATTGCTTCATGTCCTTCAGGTGAGTTTGTTCATATTTTGTTAAGAATTAATCATCTAAAGTCTTTAGTGGCACACACTCTTTAAACAGTGACTGAGGCACAAGTTATTTTCATGATTTCTTTGCCTGGCATGTCTTGACCCATGGTCCTATTTTTAGAGCTCCGTTTTCATATACCACATGTCAGTATGGTTGTGTTTATAGATATATACAGCTCTGGAAAAAATTATGAGACCACTCTCACAAATGTTACCTAAATCAGCATCTCTACATCTATGGCAGCCAGTCCATTCCAGTGTTTGTTAGATTCCAACACAAGCCTCATTCTACCTAATGAGACATTGATCAGGTGATCACCTGAACCAAATCTTATTTTATGAGGAAGATTACAAAAACCACCGCTATGATTAAAGATTGAGATTATCCCACCGATAATGATTTCTAAACTCTTCCTAAGTTAAAATGTGCTTTGTTGTTTAAAAATGAATAGGAACATGTTTTTTTTAATTATTAAAGGTCTGAATACACTGCATCTTTTTTTGTTATTTTTACCAGTTGTCAATTTCTACAAAAAAATGCTCTAAATGGCAATATTTTAATTTGAAATTTGGAGGAAATGTTGTCATCACTTGAAAGAAAAATACCTATAAATAGTAAAACCAGAAAAACTGATAATTTTGTAGTAGTCTAAGATGTACATAATGGTGTTAAAAAATCTCAGTTCACTTGCCCAAGCAGTTTTTCAGTTTTTTTGTATACCCTGAAGAAACTTCTGTTTTTTGTTTTCTTCTCCAGCCAACAGAAGAGCCGGCCATCTACCTCCAGAAGAGAACACTCTTCAGCCCTGTTTTGGTCTTTGATGGGTCCCGCTGTCTTCTGGCAATTGGAAACACTCCTGTCACTACATTTGCCAAAGAAGAACTTGGTGAAGGTTTGCTGTATCTGATGGGTTATTACTACACCCTGCATTTCACCTATTATAGGGGGGCGTCTCTTCTCTCTGTCATTCAGACAGAATTCTTACAGGACAGTATCCACGAGCGAGACACCACAGGCTCGTACAAAAGAGCTATGGCAGAGTGGAATGCTTTCATTAATTAAATAGAGCTGTTCAGGCTTGGAGGGGGGTGTACAAAACTCAAGCCCCCGTGTTTTTTTGAAGTTTTACACATACTGAAGACTTGCTGTCTATTTTTGTTCATGAAAAGTATTTTTTTGTCTCATATTTAAAATGTTATCAAAGATAATGAGGTTATAGCCTCTGTTACCTCTGAGTGTTTCAGAAGTACTTTTTTATGTTTATTTTTGCAAACATTATGTTAGAATGATTGTAATTACTGTAAGGAATCCAGCTATTCTGCAAGCACTTCAAATAAATGTTGTTAACAATATTTTCTGTGTATGATTTTAAATGTATTGATTTAAGATAAAAGCTAATCATAACTCTTGAATTAAGAAGAATCATCTTGTTAAGTTGCTCTTGATTTAGGTTTTTTTCACTCGATTTAAGTAAGAAACAAAAATTGAAATAAGAATTGAAAAGCTAGTTCTGAGATTATTTAGCTTGCATACAGTACTTGGAATGAGTGTTTCACCCCTTTTTAAAAGATATTTCTCACTTGCTTATTTTTTATTGTTTTAAGAAATCTTACCAAGTGTGATTATCTTACTGCACTGGCAGAATTTTTCACTTAATTTTAGTCTATAGATGTCTAAAGATGCCCATGTACAGACACCAACTCCTCAGCGTGACTGGAGAAATCCTGTGCATTGATGGTACTAGAAAAGTATGTATAAAGTACTTCTGATCATATGGAACAGGACAGACTGTTAATAAACACCATGAATGTTCTGCTTTGTTTTCATAGGTCCTCAAGAAGATATATGGCGATGGCCAGGGCACCATGCAGTACGTCACCAGTGTGCTGAACGAGTGGGGCCAGTTTGTGACGACAGCAGTGGTGGTGGCAGCAGCAGCTGAGTCTGATGGGTGCTACGCGCGCAGAGAGGTCTCATTGCCAGGTTTCGACGTGCCAATGCGCCAATGCTCCTGCGCAAAAAAAAAACTTTATATATATATATATATATATATATATATATATATATTGCAAGAATACTGGGTGAAGACGGGTACTGTGGTCATTTACATAGTTTTCTCTGGTCTCAAACTTGAGAGTGATTAACAGTAGCCCCAGTCTGTTAAAATCAAAGGCCCGTCCAAATCTAAAGACCGCGAATATCAACCCAGTCTGTTGGGTCAACATATTTAACCCAACCTTGGGTAAAAACAACCCAATCAGGTCAAAATCCACAGCTACCCAGCAGATGGGTTATGAAAATAACCCAGCATTTTTTAGTGTGTATGCGTTACAGGAGACTGCTTTGGTGATTGAGTCCATCATTGCCGAGTTCAGGGGACCAGCAGGCCTTGACATCGATGGAATCCACCTGTTCAAGTCGACAGAGGCAGTTGATGCTCACTGGACAATTGCGAGCAAGCATCTCTGTTGCATGCAGGTGGGTTAATGTCTTTGCAGTCATCGTGTTTCATTATAAAACCGTTCAAACTTCTATAGCAACATTTTAAAGGACACAATAATAAATAAGGACCTTGTAATATGTTGTGCTTTACAGGATCCCCCTGGCGTACAGCTGTATGTTTCTGTGAAGGTGGTGGTGCTGAATGGCGTTTGGCTGAACAAGTACAGGTGCCTGCGAGGCAGTAATTATCTGGAGGGGTTGCACGCACACCTGTTCAATGCCATTCCTTCACAGAGATTTGGGATTATGCCATTCCAAGTAAGTAATTAAAATATAATATTTATACATATAAAGCTTTCTTAGAGACACAGGTCGATATAACACATCATACATTATAATAATAAAAAAAACACTTTGATATAGCATAGTTTCAATGATACGTTTTATTTCACAGCTTTAGTCATCACTTCTAAGCCCGTACAATAACAGTCAAAATGGTCATGTGTTTCAGGTATACTTGATAACCTTTGCTGTGCAGTATGCCATGTGCCAGTCCACCAGCTTCACTGCTAGGGACTACTATGTGCAGAAAGTTACAGTACTTAATCACACACTTCAACAGTAGTAGTACCCATGAAGCAAGGTTATCCTTAGTAATCCATAGTTTTTCATGCATAGTCTAGGAATGATAATGAACATAGTATAAAGTTAACTTTTAAAGCATGAAGCCAAGAAACCATGCATATTATTGAAGGAATCCACAGGTGGTGGTTGTAACTACACAGACACATTTGTGATCAATACAATTATATGTTTGCAGTTGAGGAAAGGAGGTCACGTGAGGAAGAGTCGGAGGAGTCGGCTGAACAAGAACAGGGTGAAGATGAAGAGATGGCAGACGAGGGTCTTGGCATGTCTTCAGAGTCAGAGGAGGATCCTATTGACAGCGTCTGTAGGAAGCATGCTGTCCTCACCCAGGCAGAACAGGTGGAGGAGGAGGATAGTCCTGCTCTGCAAGATGTGCTCATGAGCCAGAGACATCTGCATCTGCCAGAAATAGAGGAATGGAGGCACTGGCAGACAACAGCGACCTTCACCTAGTGCCAGTGGACCTCAGGCAGAAGATCACCACCACCGCCAGCTCTCTGCACGAGCACGACAAGACCGCCGCTCGATTCGTTAAACAGTACGAATCCAGGTGGGGCTACACACTGTTTGGTCGGTGCCTTGGGGCTGACTCACCCGAGACCAGAGCAGCCCAGAAGACCAAGTTTGGTTGGATGAAGTACCCTCAGGTGGCACAGGTGACGGAGGGCAGTCGTCTGCTCTACCTCCTCCTCAAAATGCTCAAAAACCGAGCGCCGGCCAATCAGCTCTCCTCCCCCAGCAAGGTCACAGCTTCTCTGAAGGGGCAGTATAAATGGATTGTAGACCGACTCTGAGACGATCCCATCCTTGGCGGTTAGGGTAAGGGTTCTTGACCTTCACTGCAAAGGAGGAGAAAAAAAGAACAACTACAGGGCAACAGTAATGCCAAAGGTAACGTCTCACCTGAAAGTGCTGTCGGAGACACTGTTTCCAGAGGCTCCTGTGCTGCCAACATCCCTACTACTACCAGATCGACCTCAAGTACAGTACCAGCACCTTCATCACAAGGCTGGAAAAAGGCGTGGTGAGAAGCGGAGGTAAGTTGTCATAAGCACTTCATTTTACCTGTCAGCTGTGAAAAGCAATTAGCACACGTCATATACTCATCATCACGTGTGTGTTTTATATTTCTAGGTTATTTGTTGAAGAGCCAGAACCAACTCCTGTGGACCGGCCCATTCTGCCAAAGCCTACCTCGTCCACCTACATTCAGCCAAAGCCTGCTGCGTCCACCTACGAACCACCCGCGGTGTCGGCAGCACTCCTGGTTCTTCCTGCACAGCCACAGGCTCCCTCCATCATATTTCATGGACCATCATGCAGTCAGAGCTTTGTACCTGTAGCAAATCCCCCTGCACCAACAATAAAGCCCTACATGCCAAATAAGTCCTTGCAGCCATGTGGGGCTTGCTATGTGCATCAGTGTGGTGGAAAGTGTAAGAGGTACACACCCTCCAAGGACAAAGCAGCTGGAAGCAAAAGAAAATCTTTTCCTATTGCCCATCAACTAGGAAATCCACCACCTCTGAATTTGAAGATGTTGTTTATGACAGTTTTAAACACTACAAAAGTGTGGTGGATGTACAGTTGGAAAAGAGGAAAAACAATTAAATACCTGTGACTTACCTGTGTGATGCCACTTCTCCTGTGCCATCTGTAAGAGACAGAGAAAAAGGGCTTGTTTGTTTGAGTGTTTCATATTATTTTAAAGTGTTCCAAAGTGTTTTAGCAAGTAGAGCTATACAGTCAGTTTATTTATATAGTTTTAAAAATGCACTTGTTCTTGTCTTTTTTTATTATTTATATTGTTGTTAAAAATGCACTTTGTAGTATTTCTTTCATACAAACAGGTCTATATCAGGTCTATTTCCAATATCCTCCAAAATCGAACCTGTTTCAATCTTACACCATCAGTTTACATACCCTTTATTGTTAGTTTATGTTCAGTTAATCTGTATTTTTGTCATACATGTCCTCGTGCTGTGTGTATGTCTTTGTCAGCTTCATGTCCTTGTGATGTTTGTATGTCTTTGTCAGGTCCATAGTTAACTAAATGTTTGCAAATGTTAGTAAATGGTGGTCTCTCGTCTTGTCTCGTCATCTCACTCGTGGCCTGAACCTTGTCATGGTGAGTGAGCTTTAAAACTAATCAGGTCTTGTCTACTTGTATTTGTCTGTCATAAAAATCATGTATCTGTGCCCCATACATGGAATTTGAGTGCATATGTAGTAAATGGAAAATGTTCATGTTGAAACCTTTACATTGGGTTCTTTGCACATTTTGAATGCATTTTAAACACCAAACACATTCTGGTTAAAGAATAAAATAATATAAATAAAAGTGTTTCAAGTGTTTGGAGTCTCTGTATGCTTGGGTTTCAGGAAAAAAAGAGGAGGGTGGGACATGTCAAAAATGATTGTAGGTCAAACACCTAGGGTAGAAGCACTAAGAAAATAGTTTTACCAACATCCAATTTATTAGGCTAATCATGGGCTTCATGGTAAGTAGGATGGTGGGGCCTATCTCATGTACGCCAAACGTGGTCTGACGTCTCCAAGTCAGACGTGAGAAACAGCCCTGAGAAGTGTCATTTTGATAAATAAATCATCACAAAACGCAAGGATTCCGTTTGGACATTCATCTTCTTTTGCCTGCGTTGGTTTAAAGTTTAATTAGTTTTTTTATGGACAAATGGCCACTACAATCAAGTAAAAAACCCGGCTTTGGATTTAAAGGAAGGATCTTTCATCATGGGACAGGTTGGACCTTTTTGGATTATGGACTGACGATCAGCATGGATTGTTTTGTTCAACACGTTTTGTAACATCTTCAACATCAGCGGGACACGGCTTGTGGCTCAGATAAGCAAAAATGCTGCTCAGCCTATCCCCACAAGAAACTTGTATGTATACTACTGCTGTATTGGACAACAGCCAAACAAGTGGATTTCGGAAGTTAGTATTTCATGTCAAATCGGAAAAGTTTAAACGGCGCTGAATAGTTGGCGCTAATAGTACGTCAACATTACGCACACTTTACGCATAGCTCTCAGCAGCTTAATTCATAAAATTGCTTAGTGTGTGGTGCTGTGAGTGTGATGAACTGGATCTGATCAGCCAATAATTCAATTGTTTTTGCTTTGTTTTGTCCATTTTGGATTTTGATTGCTGCACAACAAGCAGTTTTGGAAAACTCAAAATGTCTCAAAATGTGAATACTTCAAGGCAAAGATGAAAAAGTTGAATGATTTCACTGAAACGGTAAAACTGGCTTTCCGAACTGGGTCATCCATATGTGAATTAAAATGTTGAATCTCCTGATGATCAGGGTGTCACTGATGAAATAAATCCTGATGATAGCGCTTCCAATGTGTGAAGTGTAAAGATAAACTCTGTAAAACCACACTGCCAGTTATCATGGACACCCTCGACCGCATCAGCTTGCATTGAAGCCCAGGCTGAAAAGGCAGCGCTGATGCAGCACCTTGCTGCGCTAAAAAGGAAACATTTAAGAAGATAAAGAAGAAAAACTGAAGAGAGAAAAGGAACAACTGGCTGCAACAAGTGAAATCCTGATGCTAACATGTTTGTACCAGTAACTTTGGATAAAAAGGTGAATGTTACTGATGTGCCTGTCATACCTCAACCACAAGCTGTTATGCCTAAAAAAAGCAGAGAAACACGAACGGATGGGACATTTTTGGATTTTGGTCAATCAGTGCATCATTGCATCGGCTGCTGATCAAGATCAAGCAGGACTACATTACGCACACTTTACGCATAGCTCTCAGCAGCTTCCATTCATAAAATTGCTTAGTGTGTGGTGCTGTGAGTGTGATGAAATGGATCTGATCAGCCAATAATTCAAATGTTTTGCTTTGTTTTGTCCATTTTGGGTTTTGATTGCTGCACAACAAGCAGTTTTGAAAAACTCAAAATGTCTGATGATACACTGAAAGAGCCTGAATTGGTGCCAGCTAAAAGGACATTTAAACTCAGATCTAAATGATTGTGTTTCTATATAGAAATGAGCCAGGAAAAAAGGAGTGTGAAGTTCAAACAAGCAAAAAAGTCTGTGGAAAAAATCACTGTGTTAATGGAATCAAATGATAATGTCGATTCTGTGAACTTGGAGCTTGCAAATCTTATCCAGTGTTGTCAAGACGCAAAAGAGCGGCATCTTTCTTTAATAAACTTACCTTTGCCACAAGATGAAATTAAAAGACAATGTGAATACTTCGAGGCAAAGATGAAAAAGTTGAATGATTTCACTGAAACAAACGGAAATGTTGAATCTCCTGATGATCAAGGTGTCACTGATGAAATAAATCCTGACAATAGGGCTTCCAATGTGTCAAGTGTAAAGATAAACTCTGTAAAACCACACTCCCAGTTATCATGGACATCCTCGACCGCATCAGCTCGCATTAAAGCCCAGGACGAAAAGGCAGCGCTGATGCAGCGCGTTGCTGCGCTCAAAAGGAAACATTTAATCGAAGATAAAGAGGAAAAACTAAAAGTACAACTGGCTGCAACAAGTGCAAAACTTAATGTTCTGGAGATTAATTCATCTGTGTGTGGTTTAAAACGTTCAGACGAGAGGAACTCTTATTTTGAAAAGAACATTTGTCAAAGAGCAAATGTATTGAATCCTGATGCTAACATGTTTGTACCAGTAACTTTGGATAAAAAGGTGAATGTTACTGATGTGCCTGTCATACCTCAACCACAAGCTGTTATGCCTAAAAAAAGCAGAGAAACACGAAGGGATGGGACATTTTTGGATTTTGGTCAATCAGTGCATCATTGCATCGGCTGCTGATCAAGATCAAGCAGGACTACACCCTCAATATCATGCTCTGACAAATGGTTCTCACGATGAAATTGTAAACATTATGCAGAGACAAGGAAAACATCGGGGTCGCTACCAAGACCTGCAAGCACTGTGGCACCAAGCAGCCTGCTAAGGAGAGGCTTGAAAAAAAAAAAAAGAAATTCACAGCTGAGTGGAAGGAGCGTCAGAAGAAAAATTGCAGCATCAACAAGGTCTATGGTGCCACAAACTTGCTGGTATGGTTTTTTTTTTTTTTTTCCAATGTTTGTTATTCCATAT
This sequence comes from Collichthys lucidus, assembly GCA_004119915.2. Classification (NCBI taxonomy): domain Eukaryota; kingdom Metazoa; phylum Chordata; class Actinopteri; family Sciaenidae; genus Collichthys; species Collichthys lucidus. The sequence goes on from CM014101.1 coordinate 144,002, forward strand.
CAGTTTCATCTAATACTACGCCATAGCTTTGCAACACAACAACTTGAAACCTTAAAAAAAGTCTTGCAACTGTACTGTTTACACTGTGGCACAGAGTTGAGACTAGTTTGTGTGACGTCACATAAAGTGTGTCTTTTCCATACCAACAGTTGCGTTATAAGGAAACACCTCTGTGTGGAAGAGCACAACAACCACTGTGTGCTGTTGATTTGTGTTATAACGTAGTTGTGTAGACTAGCCCAACTGTTCCTAACCAGTACACACTGTCCCCATGTGGTGTCCCAAGCAGAGTGGTTGCAAAGTTTGAGACCTTTATATTTAAGACTACTACCATCCAGGGACACATAAAAATCTTTGTATTGTTATGTCTGCATGCAGTTCAAAAAGAGCCAGGGAGCTGGATCAAAAAGATTGTAGTTATCCCAATAATAAATTATCTCTGTGCAAAAGGCATTTTTTAACACATAGAGAGCTAGGAGGATACAGAGCAAACCAGTGGCTTGTTGAAAAAAACCCACTGAAAATATATATATCATTTTAAGATCACTTAAGCAAAGTAACACAGTTAGTACGGTGTAATGTATAATGAAATTGTAACTATGCAATCACAACAAAACAATAGTAATAGTAAAGACTTTGAATAGACAGTACAGTAGTATCTGGATCTAGATCTCACTATCTATTAACTTGAAACTAATTTAATTGTCCATAAACACAGTTAGTATATTATTGCTTTTCATCAATTCAAATTAAAAGTTCTTAACTACTTAAGGTGTTAGTCACAGAAAGTATGTAACTGTATGCAAGATTAATTCAATCAACTTGGCAGTTTAGAGGCAAAAACTTTTAGAAAAAAGTTATTTTAGAAGTGGAATTTTGAGGTCCATATTTGATGCCAAGCATCTTGTGTTTTGGAGCAGGAGCAGCACTTTCAGTACAGATACATTGAAGCCTGTTATTATTTTGACTTGTCTTTCAACAAATGTTAATGTATTTCACATGTTTACTTCATTTTGCCATTGATAACATTCAGAAACAGTTTATTTGCAGCAGTAGCTACTTCATGCTAACCTTTAATGAGTTGCTGATCTGTCTAGATACCAAAGCATAAATGTCACCCTTTCTGTATTCTATATTGATGTAATCCAATGAATCGTATAATTTTGTCTACTTTGTTCCAGCTCCACAAGTGGAACCTTTTAGAGAGGCACCCTGTTCTGTTCCTCTCCAAAAAAACAAAAAATGGTATTGTGGCAGAGTTCCTCTGTCCATGGGACATCGAGGCAGAGGAGGAGGAGGTGGAGGATTCCCTTGCAACAATGCAACAGATCTATGAAAAACTTCTTAATGGTAATGTATATAAACGGGCAATAACCAGTTCCACCAGAATTTCACGAGTTTTTTTTGTGATTTTTGCGATCAAAATGACTGATGGAGAGGGACAGGCTCACTTAAACCCATGGGTCAGGAGCGGGGGCCGTGCACCCACCACCCAACCCTCTCCTCTCCCTGCCTGCCTGGCGCACGTGTAACTGACTCATGCAGGCCACGACAGGGGCACTCCCTCCCCAGCAGGCCGTGTTATGGGGCCCACGAGTGGAGGTGAAGGAGGCAGAGAGAGTAAATCATGTGGGTGGGGAACGGCATCCCCAAAGTCTGCTCTTGAGGGGACGAGGCTGCCAAAGAGCCTGTGACTGCCCCAGCCGACCCTCAGACAAGCATAGCAGAGCCGTGTATTTGATCTATGCTGGAAAACACATATGTGTCGTGTGGAAGGGACGGCATGTTTGGTTATTTTGCAATAATTGTGCAACATAGTAGGAAATATGCGGCCTCACGAAAATATGCGGCATATTGCTGATTACACGTTATTCCAGGCGATCGCAAAATCGTGAAAAAACTGGTGGGACTGAATAACCCTAGAACATGAATGTTTTCGGGAAGACACTGATCACATTACTTGACCTTGATTAGTTTAATGTTACGATTGACCCTTCGCTAAGCCCTGGCCCCCTTAGTTATTGTTGTTATGCCTGACAAGCTTTCACTCCCAGCCATGCTCCTGGCATTAGAAATGTGGAGTTTTTAGCAATATTGACATCGGTTTCACAGGAAGTATCAGCAGATTTATGAATAAACTGATATATTAGAGAGAAGCAGTCACAAAGATCATTCATAGTTTTCGGTGACATGACCCGCAAAGCTGAAAGTAAAACATCTGTTCAACGACACGACTGGACTCTGTACAGAGCAGCAATAAGGACTGTTCATTTCCCCATCTATCAACCCAGGAAGACTTCTCATGGTCTAACATAAGGTCATCTCATCATATAACATAATTATGTTGCCAAACTGCAAGCTGCTGTCCTGTCCTCATAAAGCGTACAGTTCGTAGTGAAACGGTTTACGTTAGGACAATAAACAAATATAAAATAAAACACCCCCGCCACCACAGCCACACAAAAACCTAATAAGCATTTACCTTTGCTTTAGTAACGTCCAACGTATCCCTGGGTTATTAAAGCAAAGCTAAAGCTTATTAGCTAAAGGAGCCACCTACCTAACGTTAATAGATAGCCTGGGTTGCTATGGAGAAGGAGGGATTGATGCGGTTAGATCACTGTATAACTGTTAATGATACAAATCTTCAGGTCCACTACTATGTACATGGCTTTAGCATGTCTTCTGCCAAAAGCTTGTCAGGCCTCTTGTGCATACTTACGGTTGCTAATGTAGGATTGGACAGTAGCCATTTGTCGGAGGGACTTAGCAAAGGGTCAGTTGTAAACTAATAGTGTGTGGTCCATACAGTAGCAACAGAATAGCATAGGAATCACTAGTATCAATAGTAATAGTTATAGGAATCAAATGTTACTTATTGGTGAGAATAAGAATATTTGATTGACAAGATGGTCTTAGAGTAATTTGCATCAAGTGAAGAGCTAAATCGTGGATTTGGCAACATTTGATAATCAGAAGCACATTTGCTGATCAGCGCCGGATTCACTGAGCTCTGTCTCAGCTGATCGCGCTGATATGGACGTTAGATCGTTCAATGTTGAACTTTTTTCATACAAAGGGCAGCCAGAGAGAGAAGAGGTGGGGAGAGAAAAGGAGAGGAGGTTACAGGTGATCACGTCTATGTGTATTTATGTCTGACCTTCCATCACACGGACTGTGCTGCTGGCACATACTGTCAGTCCTCCCGTGTGACTTTTTGCTTCAAAATATAACTGAAGACATGTGGAAGTCTGCACATGTTGACAAAAATGCTTATTGCAAAATGCTTATACCAAAGTCTACATCCCAGTTTTCTCTTCCCAACAGTGATAACAGCACCTGAGCCAGCAACCGCAACAGGCGACAGTCCAGCAGCAAATTCAGAAGATCCTCCTGTGTCCTCTTGTCCCGTGTCCACCTCCCCGACTCCTCCTGTCTCCTCTTGTCCCGTTTCCACCCTCCCGACTCCTCGTGTGTCCTCTTGTCCCGTTTCCACCTCCCCGACTCCTCCTGTGTCCTCTTGTCCCGTTTCCACCCTCCCGACTCCTCGTGTGTCCTCTTGTCCCGTTTCCACCTCCCCGACTCCTCCTGTGTCCTCTTGTCCCGTTTCCACCTCCCCGACTCCTCCTGTCTCCTCTTGTCCCGTTTCCACCTCCCCGACTCCTCCTGTGTCCTCTTGCCCCGTTTCCACCTCCCCGACTCCTCCTGTCTCCTCTTGTCCCGTTTCCACCCTCCCGACTCCTCGTGTGTCCTCTTGTCCCGTTTCCACCTCCCCGACTCCTCCTGTGTCCTCTTGCCCCGTTTCCACCTCCCCGACTCCTCCTGTGTCCTCTTGTCCCGTTTCCACCTCCCCGACTCCTCCTGTCTCCTCTTGTCCCGTTTCCACCTCCCCGACTCCTCCTGTGTCCTCTTGCCCCGTTTCCACCTCCCCGACTCCTCCTGTGTCCTCTTGCCCCGTTTCCACCTCCCCGACTCCTCCTGTCTCCTCTTGTCCCGTTTCCACCCTCCCGACTCCTCGTGTGTCCTCTTGTCTCGTTTCCACCTCCCCGACTCCTCCTGTCTCCTCTTGTCCCGTTTCCACCTCCCCGACTCCTCCTGTGTCCTCTTGCCCCGTTTCCACCTCCCCGACTCCTCCTGTGTCCTCTTGCCCCGTTTCCACCTCCCCGACTCCTCCTGTGTCCTCTTGCCCCGTTTCCACCTCCCCGACTCCTCCTGTGTCCTCTTGCCCCGTTTCCACCTCCCCGACTCCTCCTGTCTCCTCTTGTCAAACCCATCCACAGAAAAACAGAAGACAGAGAGGAATGAAGCGGATGAGTGGTATGTATGTGTTTGGGGTCATCACTAATCTTATTATCACTATATGAGTATTTGTCACTGTCAACTGTTTCAGTGAGAATAGTCACCTTCTCTCAGCCCATAACGTGCATCATTGTTTAATTGGCCATGATTTCTACAAAGGAACATAACATGTATATAATAGCAACTTATTGCATGGAAAATAAGGGGTAACCATGAAGTTACTGTAAACAGACAGATCTTTGTCCCTGTTTAATGAATAACTTATAAGGAGTAGGATAAAAGAACTGCATTTTTGATTAATTTTGAACTCTTTCAGAGAAACTGCCTGTTCAGCTGTGTTTAGATGTCTGTCAATAACCCATTACCATCTTTTCATACATTTAAGAATGTCCCATTCATGAAGGCTTAGGCAGTTTCCCCTACAAAAAAATAATGAGGCAAAGAATCAGGGAGGTGTGTTTCAAGGCAGATTTGAAATGACTGATAATGAAAATATCTGTGTAACCATAAATTTAGATGTTTTGTTATAGCCAGGACATATTACAGGTGGAGGTTTAATGAAGTGCTGCTTCCATTTCCTTTCAACACCTATGTTAATTGATTGGAATGTTCACACAACGCTTGCCTGCTCACAGTCTTGTGCTGTGAGTGTATCTGGCAAGATAGCACATGTATGATAAACAATAACAAAAAATAATGCAATATTTATGATAAGTGATGAAATATATCTATCATTCTTGTTGATTTTTGACTTTCCTTTCTGTTTCCCAGCTGTTATTCTGTTACTGCAGATAACCACTCAGCGTGTATAGGCTTTAAACAGGGCAATCTCCCTACAAACAATCATAGAGGGCAAAGTTCTCATGACTTCAGTATTAGAAGATATTGTGGATAGGTACAAAAACAACAACAACAACTAAACAACAACTAAAATTACATAATGATATTATGTGAATTAGCTCTGTGTGTGGTTGGAAAGATTGGTTGGTGTGGAGAAATTTGCTTGAGCGGTGGACAACCAGACTACTGCTTGTGTGAACTGTCCTATCATTGTGCTTAACTGCACCTCTTGACGACCATGTGTCCTAAGCTTAGTTTATCAGAAAGGTTGTCCATTCTTTAGCCAGACTGCACAAACAAAAATCAAATCACAACACTCCTCTGTTACTTCCACTGACTATAAATGCACTTAACTATGTGATTTTACTAAGAGGAAGGCTTGTATTTACAGTAGCAGGTATATTAGCCAATGCACATTGACATCATAAAGAAAATAAAAGAACATTTGTTTATTTTTTTATAATATCTTTCTCTATATTTTAAGGGCTGTGCAGAGGTGTTGGTGCAGTGGCATCCTTGCCCTGGATGGTATGTATGATATCCTAAGTTGACTGTTTTTGATGAGTGGGCTGGAGAAGGAAAACTAACAAATTCCAAAAATGTCCTCCTTAACTTAAACTGTAAGTTGATCAGTAATAGGCAAGCTTCATTGTGAAGCAGGTGACAGAGTTAAATAACATTTGGACTTGAAATAAAAATATAGTTTGCAGTATATTTATATTCCATATAAATGCAGTTTAGTATACAGGGTTATGTTGTGTCTTTCTCAAACGTTTCGTTCTAAGGAAAAAACTATTTGAGTGAGCATAGTGAATGGAATCACTTCCTGACCTGATTCGTTCCGTTCTCAGTGCAGTAGTTGAGTTTAGCAGCAAGCGTGCAGGCTGGCAGGGGAACTGTTGTTTGGTCGGTGAATCTCAGAATCACTCGCGAATCTGGAGGCAGAGACTCTCATTGCGAGGGTGCAGTTCAGTGATGCGTTCACTGGGTCTCATTCATGAAACGTGAGCAGCACAGAAACGTGAGCAGCACAGATTTGTGTGTAAACCGTGTGCAGTGGGCAATTTACGTGTATTTTCCCCATTCATCAATCTTTTAGTAGCGCTGACGTTTTCATAACTACGTCATAACTACTCACCAACTACACACCTTCTCCTGGCTGTTTAAATGTAGGAATGTGCATACAGTTAATAGTTCTCGTCACTGTTGGAAATTACAATTTTAATTCGTATTGTTCTCTCTTATACACGGACACGTACCTTAATGATAGCAGTAAGAAATATTTGAAGAGGGAAAGGTTTTAGAGATCGGTCACACCTGTACGCATCAAGGCTCCATCTAACGATGACAAATATAATATCAAACCCGGAAAAACATTAATTCCATAAATGTGCAGCTGACATGCGATGCAAAGTGTTTTTTGTTTGGCTGCACTCTCAGGACCATCTCCACTGTCTTTAAAACAGGGGCGCCCAAACTGTTCTACAAAGGGCTGGTGTGGCTGCAGGTTTTCCTTCCAACCAAACAGCAGCACACCAGACTTGACTCATTTGATCAAATGATCTCAGTCTTCAGAGAGTTTATTGGTCAAACTGTGTGCTCTTGGTTGGTATGAAAGAAAACCTGCAGCCACACCGGCCCTTTGTAATACAGTTTGGGACCCCTGCTTTAGAGCATTGAGCTCCACGTTGCTGTAGTTGGTAACATTTCATAAGAAATCAGGTGTGCTTGACATTGTGACTGTTGAGGTTAGTAAACAACTTTAGTGGTTTATTTAAGTTTTATTAGTGCTGTTTGTTTGTACCTTGTAGGTGCTTGGCTACATAGTTGTGTACTACATGCATACTTGCCACGCCAGTTTGTGGGATTGGACTCAGGTTCAGACACAAACCAAGAACCAAGAACTGTTCCATAATGCACTTTTTTTATCTAACTTGGCTACACTAATTTAACATGTTATCTCCAGATATATGCTGTTGCATACAGCTTCATAAATTGGGTTCAATTTTTTTGACCACCTTTAAACAATGTAACAGTAATACTTAATGCTGTTCTAATCTATTTGTCTTGCAGTGGGGCAAAGTGGAAAAACTCCTGGGAGCCAAAGGAGAACATCCTAAACTAACACCCTGTGTAAATTGTTCGACACTGTACATTGTTCTTTTCCTTTTTTTTGCTCTTTTTGAGCGGCTCTTGTGTTTTATGGTGTTGTTGTCCTTTTTTGTTTGTTTGTTTGCTGTGTTGTAGTTGGTGTTTCCTTTTGGATGTTTTGTCTCTTTTTTTTTCTTTTTTTGCTTGTTTGCTTACTGTCTGGAGCTTTTGTGATTTTGTATGTATAACTGAAAATCAAATTAAAAAAAAAGAAGTACATTCTTATTTTTGTGCTTATGTTGCTTGTTAATCACTCAGAATTGATTTTGTTTTAATTAGCATATATTAAAGGCATAATCCATCCAGAATCTGTAGTTACAGTATAGTTGAGGTTAGAAGTCGCAATATTCTGAAAACAAAGAATGCTCCCTGTCACATACCCACATTGGTGTTTTGTGGAGGTGCTGGTTTTTCATTGAAACAAATAAACCAAAAATGTCAGAAATGACCTATTGGACATTATAACACTATTGGTAACTGATTTACTCAAAACACCTTGACAACACCTTGTGGTTTCAGTTTTCACATTATGCCAGTCATAGACAAGAACAGGCCTCCTCCATACAGCCCCCGATTGGCAGCTGCAGGTTGACCTGTGAAAATAGCTGCATCAACATCCCTCCAATCATACACGATAATAACATCTGAGGCTTCAGAATTCGGTTCCCTGGGAAGAGTGGATCGAGGAAGCCAACAAGAGGAAATGCGAAAAGTACCAGGTCGAGGAGTTCAGGGGCAGGGGCTGGAGGACATTATATGAGCACATAGAAGTTGACTGCACAGGCTCAATCTGCAAAGTCCTTGGCGTCACAGTTAATATTTTTTTAACAGTGGATACAAATAAATGTGGGCATTTTTAAGTAAGACCAATAATTTTAGAGTATAATAAGTCTATGAATTTATTCTTTTTAAGCTAACCAATAATACATAAAATACTTCTTAACATTAATGCGACTTCTGGTGCTGCATGGACCCGATCGTGCACCGATCACCATAGCAACCGCTGTGTTTTGGATGTATACGCGCATGCGCACTCACGTACTGCTGAGTGACATTTCCGGTCGTTAACTCATAACTCTTTTCCGAGCTTTCTGTATCGTTGAATTGAACAAAACAACATGAAACACAACAGTTCACTCTCCTACTTATTTGAATTGGGACATTTCGCAAAGAACGTAAAGACATTAAACGTGTGGTACGTTTCGAAGGCTGGCCAAGGCTCCGTCCAGCATGGACTAAAACACAGCACGGACAGTTCAGCAGAGATGTATAAAGTACTGGAGTAATGGAGTGGAGTAGAAGTACAAGTGCTATATCAAAAAACTGACTTGTGTAGAAGTTGAAGTGTTCATTAAACACCATACTTAAGTGAAAGTACAAAAGTATTCAAAATGTTTTGTACTTAAGTATTGCAAGTAGAAGTATGTAAAAAATTGCTACTCAAGTACTGAAAGTAAAAGTACAAGTACTGTTGTTTATATTATTTCAAATATTTATTAAGGCACAACTTCTAATGTTACAGTGTTACCATATACATATATACATAGACGCCGCAATGAGCGCTGAATTGTATGTCGCCGTCATATTGGATATATACACACACACACGCACGCACACACACACACACACACACACACACACACACACACACACACACACACACACACACACATACATACCCCCCATAAATTACAAAATCAGTTGTCAATCGGTCACATATGATTATCTTACATGATCTATCTTACATTTTTTCATAACAAAAATCCTTATTTCATGGGCTGAGCCCTCAAAACGATCTCTGAATGTTAGGCTGGGCAAAGCTGTGTCCATGAAATGTGAAAATTCATACTTTGTCGTAGAACCACAATAAAGACATCATTGGAAAGGTCTCCACCTAGGGAATAACATATGTCAATTTGGAGATTGTAAATTGCTTCTTCTTTGAACTATTGACCTTTGAACCCTGACTTCTGAGAATCTTTGAAGGGTTATAATTCAGCACCAAAAGGGGCTACAGAAATGGGACAAAGTGTTCTAGAAAGTTTATGAGCTCAGCTGTGTGACTATACCTACTAGATATAGTCAGCAAGTAGGGGGGGCTGTCCAAAATGACAAAAATATGTTTTCAACCACTTGACAATTCTATACTTAAATTCTGGTCACAGAATTGTGTTTCCCACTCCCTTGAAACACCAGCTATGTATTCATTTTGTTATTTATAACCTCCTATTTCAAGAAATTGCTAATCGTTGTATAAACTACAAATCCCATGAGCTGCGTCATGTAGCTTGATACAAAGTCACGTGATATTTGTAGTTTTTTGGGGGGGTTTCAAACACATGTTAAACTAGGGTTTTAAAAAGATATATATACTGATGACATAGAATATCTAGTAAAGCCGAACTAGTGATTATATTGCTTTATGTTGATGTATGTAAAGAAACAGTAAATGTTTTTCAGTTAAGATGTGTTTTGAACCGTGCAAATACAGATTTACGCCAAGTAGTAATGGAGTTTGGTCCTTCCGCTTTGTAGAACAGTAGATCTAGGGTTACGATTTGTTCATCTACTGAACACATTACATAATTACTACAGCTGAACGTGTAATGGCACTGATTATGGTTGTGTTACGTTAAGAAATGACACACAAAACTGCAATAAAGTTGTTTATTTGAAAATATGTAGGGTGGCGTCGCTGTAGCTTGGGTGACCGAAATCGAACGCAGCCAATCCACGGTGGACAGCTATAGGCAGGATTCGGATGAGTCCAACTTCGTCACTACGCTTTCTGCCGATCCATGGATTTACATACATGTGCCGATCTTTTAAGCCTTCTTTTAATAACACAGTTCAATACTGTACAAATCAGTACAATACTTTCAAATGATCACAATCACAATGATATTTCTCCGTTTCAACATTTATATGTTGTATGTGCTATATGGGGTTTCAGTATTATCATAGTCTCATTCACCAAAGGTGTCCAGCCCCTCATGTGCTTACTGTACAAGACACTGAAAACAAAAATACAGGAGCCTCACAACACACACACAAAGACACAAATACGGGGAATAATGCCCCTGTGCTTCTATATGCATACATGCACTTGTAATACTCGCTATATTGAAGAGAAATAAATTACAACTGTAACAGTTTTACTCGAATGAATGATTACCGGCTTCCTGTAATATAAATATGTGGGCGGAGACCAAAGCAATCGATCCCGAGGTGTAAATTCCAGATGATCCTGTCGATGACCGGTTACACTACAACCACTTTAATTATTAATGTATTAAACCGTGAAAATAAAATAAAAAACAAGGGAAAACACTCTTTTTAACCATTTTACGATATTTTACTGAAATAGTATTTTGACCATTACTAATCACGTATTCTGGTATATTTTTTAGTTCCTGTTATTTTCTTTAGACAATTAGTAATTTGGGCCAGCACACTATAGGCGCTGTTGCTGTGCTCTGTACGACATTTTGTGGGCAAGTATTTCCTCACTCGAACCGAGGGTCTAAGGACAGAGGGAGTCACTCCCTGTACAGATTGTAAAGCCCTCTGAGGCAAATGGACTTCGTGACTTTGTACTATACAAATAAAATTGATTTTGATTTGGTATAGATTATGTTTGGTTTGCCTTGTAAATTAGCTGTTGTCTTTTGTGTTCAGTGTTTATGTTAATCCCTCTTATGTTTAGCAGTATATAAGTTCCCCTCTTTGTTCAGTCAGATAGGTCTGTCTTGTCGTCTGTCAGTTTGTTCAGTTGACTTTATGACTGTTAATCTGACCTTTTTTATGGTCCCAATACTTTTTTTCGAGAAATTTTGTCGCTTGATACTTTGGGTTAATAAAAACCCCATTTTGAAAATGCTACCCGTTGTCCTCATTGCTGACTGACTTGGTCCCTCACACATACATACACACAAACAAACATGCATAAATATGAAAAACTATTCTTCATCTGAACTGGTGTCATCCTCTTCACTCTCCTCTTCCTCTTTTTCTTCCCCCTCCTCTTTTCCTTCATCCAAAGGAAGAGTGAAAGAGGAACTTGCATCCAAAAGGGCATAAGTGCTGGTGACTGTGCTCAGTTTCTTCTGAAGAAGGTGCCGCTTGTGCAGCAGACAGCACTGCAATCCCCTGTATCCCTCTTCAGTGATCTCTGCTGATGACACTACAATGAAAATTTTGATTGAAAAAAAGGCAGCTTATATTGATCACTGTCAAGTCTCAATCATGCATTTTGAACATGTAACTGGATTTGTGATAAAAAAAGGGTTCTTATATTTGATGAAAATGCAATAAGTACATGACACTAGTGTGACAGTGTCATTACAGTACATGTCACTATATGTGTTGTGGAGAAATTGCTGAAGTCAAAGGTCAATGGTGAGGTCAGGAGGGAAGAAAGTGTTCAGGAGCCTCTGATGTCTTATGCTGTATTATTTATTGACGCTTGGCCAAGGAGAACTAGAGACACTCTCAAAGTACATCTGAAGTGCTTGAGTCGGTCTCGCATTCTGACGAACTTGTGATGGTGCATTAACTTTAAACCCAAAGATCACACCCTAAATACTATACGCCCCAGAATTAGTAAAAGAGAATGTCTTTACTCTTGGAGGTGTTATTGTCAACACATCCTAGTGTGGAGACACAGATGTCCGCTTACGCAGATTGGAACGGCAACAACAAGCTATCTATTATGACTAGGAAGGCAGCAACAGGTCTCTTCGACCCTGGCCACCACAGTGAGATATGGTGGCACCTAGTCATAAGACAAACAGTTAATACTGTCGTGGGTCACAAGGCTCACACGTGGCCTCGTGTAACCTAAAAAGAGAAAATTCCATAACAATATGTACTCAGTGGCATTGATTTATCTATACATAGTATTGCATCACTGAGAATTGCATCCTCCTCTTAGTAAGGGGAGATATGTGGAACCTACTGTGGTTCTTGATGTCCTCATCCATGCAATGAAGGAGATGATCGAGTTTGTCCAATGCCTTTCTTAAGTAATGACAATGCTGAGTCATCTCCTTCACAATGATCAGCCGTTCTTCCTCCATCCGCCTAACCAGCATGACCTGGTCAAACAGTCTCCTCTTCAAGCGTAGACTCACCACTGTTTTGGAAAAGAGAGCTGATATGATGACAATAGCACTTCTTTTGGGTGGCTGTACATTGTGTGTCCAAGCTTGTGTCCGTGCGCTTGTGTTTAGGGCGGGGGTGGGGGCTCCAAAGAAAATATTTGCACCGGGGCCTATCACCCATGGTGTTGCGCTGCTGATTCTATGAATTTCAAAATCACACACACACACAAAAACTTCATTACCATCTCCTTGCACATCCCAAGGCAGAATGACATCCTCCGTTAGACTGCATGCTGCATCGATGTCAATTTTTTCAGCAGCAGCATCGTTGTACTGCATGATCCTCTCTCTGAGTTTCTTCTTACTCTCAGTTAGTCTCCTCCGTTTCCGCTGCCTCGTTTTGTTGCTGTCTGTTAGATTAAAAGAAATATTAGGAAAAGAACAAAAAAAAACATAAGCTGTTGAGTGATGTAATACTTCATACCATTTTGTCGATAGAGGTCATGTTTCTTCCTTCGAAGGGAATAAATCATGTCATCTATCTCTCTCTGGAGCTCCTCGTGGCTTCTGTCAGCACCAGGTCTCTCTTGAAAAATAGAAACAAGGTAAGATGTAAAACTTAATGTAGTCAAATATCACAAGGCCTATCATACTGACACACCAACATCATTACATACCAGTGGCTGCCCATTGCTTTACATCCTCCACCCACTGCTCTGTGTCCTCCTGAGAGATGTTGAGCTCCTGCTTAAGATTTAGGAGATTGGCTGCTTCCAATTCTGCTCTCTGTGTTGTCTATTTTGAAGGTTTGAAAAAGAGAGATAAATACAAGAGCCCCAGGTGTAATCTCTCAAGAGATTAACAATTAATCAATAAATTAACAATTAATTGACAATAAATCAGATTAATAAACAACTGTTATTTACAACTAATTTTATAATTTTATTCCATCGTCATTGGTGATCTACCCCACAAAAAATATTGACAAACTATTTTATTCAATTTTCCCTCCGAGGCAAATGTACTTTGTGACTTTGGGCTATACAAATAAAATTGAATTGAATAATGTTATGCGCCATATCTATGACCTCAGCAGTCGCGTCAGAGATGTAGGAGCAACATTCAGTACCTATAACTTTACAAGTTCCTCCCTGTGCTGCCCACAGGAGATCAAGCGCCATACGATTTTGTAAAGCTACAGTTTTAACTTCCTGCAGCTCCCTATGTTCAGCTAACATGGCTCTACTGGAGGCATTGAGATGATTCTCCAGGACTTTAGACAGAGATTCAAGCTCCTGTTGAGTTATGTACATACCGTACCAAGGCAAGAGGAAGCTGGCTATCTTTTGAGATGTTGAGATTTCTCTTTTATATTTATGTAGAGGCGGGTATAATGAAGCAATCTCAGCGGATTTCACTTCCCTGATCAAGGGAATTAGGTATGCCAAATAGCAGACGCCATGAAACAACTCATAGGGCATGCAGCGATAAGCTTTATCTCCACAGACTAGATACACTCTCTCAGGTAACGACGACTGTCTCAGAGTGACATTTACTACTGTTTTACAGCTGCTTTGTCCTAAATTATCAGGTCCGTCTCCTACTCCCTGAAAACACAAGGAAACATTTTGCAATTCATGGGTGAACACCGGAGGCACATAAGTCGAACAATCACGTTGTGGAGTTCGCTCCGTCTGTTGTGGCACTGAGCAGTAACGTTTCTGTATCTGAACTTACTCCATGGACCTAACACCGGACCACGGCTGCACAGAAACTAGGGCCTCCACCATTAAAGATGCAATATATGGTTGGTAACACACACCTGATTTCCAAGAGGTTTTGAACAGTTTGTTTGGGCCAAAACTATTTGAACTCTATATTCAAAACCTAATTTCACATACATCTGTATATGAATAATGCGAAAAAGTGTAGTATAATGGAAATCGCTCGGCAGGTACTGTTCATTAACTGTTTTAGCAACGTATAAGGCAATTTCAGCATTATGTGAATACTTTGCCGAATCTATAGGGTAGGCAGGAGTATAGCACTCATCTGCTTCATCTTCAAATCTCATGGCCAAATTATTCCAATTGAACATCTCATAATCCGTTCTAGTAAATGGAATTGGATGAGACATTGGTGAGTGTATGGACGAAGGCATATTTTGACATAGCCAACAGTTACTGAGATTACGATCGCGAGCATAATCAACCATTAGACTGAGGGCCGAATTTGTTTTTGCACTAGAGTTTGAGAAACTTCACCTGTACCTCCATCACGCCTTGTTGATTTAGGTTTGGCTGCCTCAAGTGTATTTATGGAAGAAAAATGACCAGCATAAAGAAATCTAAAACTATCACCTTCATCTGTTTTTTCCTCAACTGAGGTTTTACAGCTGTGCGCCTCCCCTGGGAAATCTTGATAATTAACATTCCACAATTTACAATCTGGGTCATTCTTCAATTGCAGTTTGGTGAAACACCACAGCTCCAAAGGTTCAATCATAGATACTGTAGGTGTGAATGTTACCTTCATTAACCTGGATGCACTCAACTCCGTCTTAATCAGAGCTTTATCATGCGTTTTCCATGACCATTTACCTTGGGAGAAAATCAAAGGTTGAGCAACATAGCAATCATTCTCATCACATCCGTCAATTGGACATTCAAACACAATAGGCTTAACAGTTCGTTTAGTTCGTAAGAGAGCAGGTAATACAAATTTATCAGTCTTTTCAAGCACTTTTCCTTTAAGTTCTCTTATAGCAACATCATCAACTTGTGTTTTTGCTATGTCAAGACTCACGTTGCTGCAGCTTCGACAGGAACCTGTCAAACTGTTCTCACAATCAGAGTTGAGCTCAGTGTTTGTCTTTCCAAGAACACTCAGCAAAGAACGCCCCTCTTTTTGGGGTGAGGGGTCAATGACACCGACTGTGCCCTGAGCAGGAAAGCCTCCCTGCTCTTTGCTTTGCGGAGTCGCAGTCGGAGAGCCGTCCCGCTCCCCACAATCCAGAAAGCCCCGATCAGCTCCTTGTCCAAACCTGGACAGTAGGAAGAAGACGAAAAGTAACCTCCCGGTTACTCGCCAGGGTTCAGCAGTCTTTCGCCAGCGGCTGGTGGTGCCAACCTGCATCTTGTGGCGTGAATCCATTCTGCTCTGCCTTCGACTTTTAGGGCCGTCCTAGTCAGCAACACCTGGTAGGGACCTTTCCACCTGGGAGACAAAGACACTTTTTCCAGACATTTGATTAATACAAAATCTCCTTCCTTAAAAGGATGAATTGGCTCCTCAGAAGGCTTTGGGAGCCTGTCAGCCACCTAAAAATGATATTTTCTCAAAATTTCAGTTAGTCTTTTTACATATTCAGTCATAAACTCATCTGTCCAAAGCAGAGAAGTTTTGTGTGGTGTCAAAGGGGGACTTGGTCTCCCCATTAACACCTCATGAGGACTTAGTCCTGTTGTTGCGCTCGGTGCGCTTCGGATGGAATACAACACAATAGGCAGTGCATCAGGCCATTTTAGGCCTGTTGTCAGCACTGTTTTGGTCAATCGATCTTTGATAGTTGCGTTCATTCTCTCAACTTGACCAGAACTTTGTGGGTGATATGGAACATGTAACTGCCACTTGAACCCTAAGATATCTGACAGACCCTGCGTTATGCTTGATACAAAAGCCGGACCTCTGTCACTATCTATTCCCTGTGGCACTCCAAACCTAGGGATCACCTCTTTTAGCAGACACTTAACAACTGTTCGAGCGTCTTCTTTCCTTGTCGCGAAAGCCTCAACCCATTTTGAGAATCGATCTGTCACAACTAACAAATATTTGTAGCCTTGACAACTTGGCATATGTACAAAGTCTATTTGCAAATTTACAAAGGGACCTGTTGGAGGTTCCAGATGGTCATGCTTCACTGTGCTATTCTTCTTTCTGGTCTGTTGACACGTCATACACGAATACCATCATTGTGATTGTATGATTGTTGAATAACATCACCTATCACCCCTCTTCCGACATGTGTTTGTCCATGTGCCACACATGCCAAGACATGTAGGAGAGCTCTTGGGCAAACTGGTCGCCCCTTCCGGGTGGAGCCACAAGCCAGACTCCGAATCAACTGCACAACCTTTACAGGAGGTATATTGATGGAACATGGAGGAGGAGGAAAGTGCGGCTTGTTTGGCTGCAGTATCAGTCATAGCATTTCCTCGTGAAACAGGATCATTTCCTTTAGTGTGGGCTGCACATTTTACAACTGCAAGCTGTGGCGGACACAAAATAGCCTCTAATAGATCATTTACCAACGTGTGATGCTGTAATGGCTTACCAGAGGATGAGACAAAACCTCTCATTTTCCATAATTGTCCAGAGTCATGTGCAGCGCAGAATGTGTATCGCGCGAGTCAGTGTAGATAGTGGCAACTTTACCAGAAGCAAGTATGCAGGCTCTACTAAGAGCATACAGCTCAGCTGCTTGGGCTGAAGTTCCATGAGGCAAAGATCCTGCTTCAATGACTTCAGAATCATTTACTACTGCATAACCAGCCAAATGTACGTTGTCAGATGGTCCGCTGGCCGAACCATCAGTATAAAGAACCATATCAGAATTTGGTATTGGTGTTTGCAGCAGATCTGGTCTCAGAGATGTGCACATTTTAATAAGGGCGATACAGTCATGCTCATCATCTGTATCAATCAATGGTAGCAGAGTAGCTGGATTTATTGGAAGTGAGCGCTTTAAAGTTATGTGGGGACTTGAAAGAATTATTGCCTCGTAACCTGAGCGACGTGCTGTCGTCATGTGTTGTGTTGCAGATGTGTTCAAAATGTGTAATACTGCATGTGGAACGTGCACGACACAGTCATGAGCCAATACAATGGGAGAAGATTTGTCGATCAAAATGGCAACAGCGGCCACTGCTCTTAAACAACCTGGCATACCGAGAACCACAGGGGTCAGTCGAGAGGAGTAGTATGCAACGGGACGATAATGAGAACCATGTTTCTGTACCAGAATGCCAGTGGCGAAGCCATCTTTCTCATGCACATGTAGATGGAACGGCTGATGATAATCAGGCAAACCCAACACTGGAGCCATTGTGTGAGCATTTTTCAGATCTTGAAAGGCTTTGTGCATCCCCTCAGTCCACTGTACCACGGGTGGAGCTGATTGCAGTGTGTTATATAGTTGCATATTCAAAAATCCAGTGTCTGCAGTAATTAGCCATCCCCAAAAAAGAGAGCATCTGTTTCCTGGTTGTGGGGGGAGGCATGTTTACTAGCAGTTTCACCCTCTCCGGTGATCCTTCAGAACATGACCCAAATATGTCAAGAGAGAGTCTGTGTGGCAAGCTTCTTTTGATGGAGAAGCTATTAGGAGGTCATGAGCGTACTGCAAGAGAGTGGAGCCACCTGGCAGGTGGAGCCCATCTAGATCTCTTTTTACCGCCGCCGCATACACCGTGGGACTCTCGACAAAACCCTGCGGCAACCGTTGCCAAGTGTATTGTTTACCTTTGAATGTGAATGCAAAAATGCAGAACTCAAATCAACGACTGTGTAGTGCGTGGAGTTAGGTGGTAAAGAAGCTAAAATCGAATTGGTGTCAGGCACAATTGGAGCTGCAGGTACCACTATATTATTAATCGCTTGCAGGTCCTGCATGAACCGCCATTCATCAGGGCGATTTGCTTTGGGAATTGGTAAAATGGGAGTGTTACATGGGCTAGTGGTTTGAACTAGCACACCTTGATTCAATAGAGACTGAATGACACTTTCAATTCCCACTACAGCTCTGTGAGGCAAATTGTATTGTCTAATCATAGGTAGCTTAACATTAGGCTTAAGTGTGACTTTATGTGGCGGGGCCAAATTTACAAAACCCACATGATTTTTATGTTTAGCCCACAAAATAGGTGGAACCTCAGACAATTCAGAAGGAGGTCCATACTGTGCGGGAAGAGGCGGCTGATGAGTAACAAATGTAGACATCGGTAATTGCATATGTTCATCTAAAGACAACATATACAGTTCCTCCCCTAAATATGTTACTGTTTGGTGTTGAGAAGCTGTTACAGCTTCTCTCAATGCCTGGCACTGAGCCACCATGTGTCCAAGGTATTTCAGCTCACAGCCAGGTGTGACAGCCACAACAATATGTGGATATGAATTTTCAACATTAAACAACCTCTGCTGTTCACTAGATAGTTGGACTGGTATGGCACATCCCTGTGGACCAACAAACAAACATTGTTCACATTTTAACCCCTCTTGTTCATTTAAAAACCTGGAAACCAATTGTTTATACTGCTCAGAAGGGTTAAATGCTGCAGTACAATGACAATGCAAAAGAGGCCTCATTGTAGACATCAATGTTGCACATGATGGAGATGATTTGGCGATTTTCTGAATATTTAAAACAGTGAAACTGGGCAGCATATTAAAACCTATCAATTCCCAGCAATACAAACTGTCTTCCGTACTCTGCAAAAACTGAAATGCTAGAGCGGCTTTCTCATCAGGGAGGGTCAAAAACAATCCATCCGGGGTGCACTGAATAGTAGCATGCAGTTTACAAAGCAGATCCCTCCCCATGAGATTAATTGGGCTTTTATCAGTGTCAGAAAAGAATGCATCACTTCAGAGCCTTCAACAGTTATTTTAGTCTTCTGAGATAACGGTTCCGCAATTGGAACCCCGGAAACGCCTACAGTGGTGATAAAGTTGGATGTAGGTGTGCATACATGCTCTGCAGTTTTTACAGTAGAAATAGTTGCTCCACTATCTACCAAAATTTCAACGGTATTTCCATTAACTTGAACAGGCATTATCGGGTCTTCAGCAGGATTACTAGAGAGTTGAATAGTTGCAGCTTGAATATGAAATGGTTGTTCTGATCCAGCCTCTCCATGGCCTCCCTATGCTTGATTGTAATATGTTGGCTGTGTGTAAGCAGCTTGTGTGGGTGGGGCTGGAAGAGCAGGAAATGACGTAGTAGCTTGTGGAGCGGGTAGAGCCGGAAATGATGTAGTGGCTTGTCGTTGGTTCTGGTTATCGAATCTATTCTGGCGACGACGACCACCCTTGCACTCTTTAGCCCAATGTCCCGCTGCACCGCATTTGTGACAATTGCCACGTTTCGGATTATCCCTGTTTTTGTTATTGTTTTGACCACCCTGCTGTGGTACATACTGCATCATTTGTTTTGAGCTGGGAGCATTATTACCAGCAGAGAAAACATCATTCCTATGCATAGCCATTATTTTGTTTATAGTTGACTTCCAGTCGTTGGTGCTCCAGTCAAGGACTGATAGTTTGTAAGCAGCTGGAACATTCGGTCTTAGATTTTGCACAAAAATTTGCACTATGAGACATTCATGTTCATCTCGCTTTATTCCAGCATTAATATCCCATGTTTGTATGAATCTCTGGATGAATTCTGGCACTGACTCTCTTGCTCCTTGAACGCAGTGAATTACCTTTGAAAAGTCAGCACGCTTTCGTGCACATTTGGTCATTACATTTTTTGCTTCAACATTTAACCAATTAGTCAAGGTTTTGGTTGGGGGCCACTGGCCACCCTCAACAGCTTCAGGGAAAACAAACTCATCTTTACACATGATCCATTCGGTTTTGTATGTAAATCGGACCAATTGTTGAACATCAGGTATCAGACAGCTATAAACCGTACATACTTGTTCTAGCCAAATCCAATATTCATCTGGGCTTGTAATTGGATTGGGAGCTCTGCTTGTCATATCTATGATTTCAGAAGGAGTCAATGGTTTACAGACTGCTGTGCTGCCAATCATTAATTTAGGAGCATTTATTGGAGAAGCTTGTGATTCTTCTGAGATAGGGGTCTCTGATGTTATTTTTCTGTGGGTTTCTGTACCTCTGCTACTCCTAGTCAGATACCCTCTCATTGTTCCTCTCCTTCCTCTCGTGTGTGTTTCAGAAACAGCCTGCTTTGTTTTTGGTTTCACAGCCTGGACCTCCTCGTCACTAGGGTCTGTGTTAGGCTACTCCTCTCTGGGCCTGGCTTTTTCCTCTTCTGAGTCTTATTCATTTGACTGTCTGCTCTCTTCCTTTTCCTGTCTCTGTCTGACCTTGACTAGTATTTCTAAGTCTGCCGTCTCTCTGCCCCTCTCATCTTAATCTCTCTTTTCTTGCCTGATTCTCTCTTTTTCTCTTAGCTGTCTCTCCATCTCCTCCTGTTGCTTTCTCGCCCTATTTTCGGCTGCCTGAGCTTGCCTTGCCCTCTCTTCAGTGGCCTGTCTAACTCTGCTCTCCTCTAGCGCAGCCTGTATCTGTCTGTTCCGTTGTTCAGTGGCCTTTCTGACCCTTTCTTCTTCTACTGCAGCTGCCATTAAGATAAACTCATCATCTGCTTTAGTTTGTGATGTGCTTGGTTGTTCATCTATCTCAGCATTGCAAGAGGGCTTTGTATTTGAAAGTTGCGGAAAAACAGAGATCGCTTTTTCATTGTTTTGTTGTTCCGGCAGTGTTATCCCGACCTCGGCTAAAATATTCAACAAATCACGAGGAGTGGGAATCTTGGCTTGGCGCTTTGCTCAGCCATACATCATAGCTTTTGCACAATTTTCCAAATTATCAGCATGTCGCTGCTTTATCTTAGCCATCTCTAAAGCTCTAGTTTGCAACTTAGCTTCTAGTACAGGCATATGAGAGGCAGTTACACACTTAGAAGTCAGATCAATCATCTTTTTCAAATCATCCGGTCCAATCTCGCAGCTTTTGTCATGCACTCTCACACCACATCTTTCACGGGCCACAGTCAACCACACTTGGATACACTCATTCATGTATCTGAAGTCCCAGGATGGATTTCCAACACTAGAGTTAACATTCATCTCAGCCATTTGCAGCTTCTCTCTCTCGAATGCTCCCTCATATGGCCACATGCCATTCGTCCATTCACACATAAGAGAAGTGAACGGAAACATCCTTTCAGTCTACCGATGAGTCCAGCTGGCACATGCGGCGAAAACATTGCTTTAAATTGTGATATCTCGTCAGATGTGTATGTGTGTGTGCCTGCTCCAGCATGCTGCGTATCAATGACAGGTTGACCATCTAACTTCACATTAGTTCTTTGATCTTCTACAGAAAGATGTTTTGTCTTTGATTTAGCTTTTGCTGAGTCAGTTTGCATGATTTCAGGTTTGTCTACTGCATTGGACAGATCATTACCCATTTTCGCTTGCGCAGTAGGACATTACACATACAGACAAACAGATTTCAAACCACAATACAGCAGCATCAAAGGTCAGTCTCCACACTTTTCTAACTGCAGCAGTGGTGATCTGAGGTGAAAGGAGGAAAAATGTACTTCTTTTTCTCTCCCAGTGTATACACATTTAAAATCAACGTTTCCCAAAGGACACAGAGTAGATCCCCAATCTTGATTCAAACAAGGGTGTATTTAAACTCCCCCGAAAATGTCTTTTCTATAGTTTAAACCTCAGGTGGGTCTCTCTGTGCCGAGTGCAGCCCGAAACTGCCCCGGAAACAAACAGCCACGTAGTGGCAATGCAGTGGGTCATAAACCCAACCTGCCCCCCTTCAGATCCACACACTGTACACTGCTCTGTAATCAATTATTGTTACAGCTCCATTATGTTTTTAAAGTCGTTTTTTACACCATGGTCAGCTTTCTTGATTTCTCACTTTAAATCAATATGCCGAATTGAACATCTAACTGGGATGTTTGTATGACACATACATTCCAAACAACGCCAGAGGTTTCAGCCAGGACATTGTCCCCAAGACACTGAAGCTCCTGACCCCCTGGTTGGGTCTTAGATGTTTTTATATTCCAGACAGATTAAATAAGCACATAGTTTTTTATGATTTCGTCAAACGCAGACATGGTAAGGCATAGTAATAAAACTTTGCACTTACCACGTCTTTGTTCTGTTGAAATCCTGTTCGTGACGCCAATTGTTGTGGAGAAATCGCTGAAGTCAAAGGTCAATGGTGAGGAAGGAAGAAAGTGTTCAGGAGCCTCTGATGTCTTATGCTGTATTATTTATTGACGCTTGATCAAGGAGAACTAGAGACACTCTCAAAGTACATCTGAAGTGCTTGAGTCGGTCTTGCATTCTGACGAACTTGTGATGGTGCATATACTTTAAACCCAAATATCACACCCTAAATACTATACGCCCCAAAATCAGAGTAAAAGAGAATGTCTTTACTCTTGGAGGTGTTATTGTCAACACATCCTAGTCTGGGGACACAGATGTCCGCTTACGCAGATTGGAACGGCAACAACAAGCTATCTATTATGACTAGGAAGGCAGCAACAGGTTTCTTCGACCCTGGCCACCACAGTGAGATATGGTGGCACCTAGTCATAAGACAAACAGTTAATACTGTTGTGGATCACAAGGCTCACACATGACCTCGTGTAACCTAAAAAGAGAAAATTCCATAACACCTTTGTTGGCAAATGCAGCTCACCCTATATGGTACAACTCTATTTTGCCGTGAAAGATAAGCATAGATATAGACCCATATTTGACTCAGCAGAGATAAAGAATCCATAGTGAAATAGAATCTCTCTCCACCTCCTTTGCCAAATACAGCTCAAGACTAACTAGCAGTTATATGTTGACAACATTTTTATCAGTTCCACATGTAAATGCACACAGAATTGCATCATGGCCGCGTTTGCAATGAAGTTTGCAGCACTACACAGCTCACATCAGAATGTGTTGTTTTAACATACACATGATCAATTAGTGTTCCCTTTGCTGTTGTGGCTTCTGAAACATGCTGAACAAACCCCCTCTGTGTCATGAAGTTGCGAATAGTTTTTGACGATTCTCATTGAAGTCTCCCATGACAGTAACAGTTTCACTTAGTGGTTCCACATACTCAAGCAACTTCCAGAGATTCTGTATAAAATGAGTCATGGGATATGATGGTGGGCGATAAACAACTGCAACCAACATTTTGTTTGCAGGAAAACTGTATACCAGACATTCCATATTGACAAATGGTATTTGTATAATGTCAAAGGCCAAATTGTCTGAGGTATACATACAAACACCACCATGTTAATTGGCTTTGATGGTTGACAGCCTGGGGTCATTATAACACTCTTTCCTAGGAACACTATGGAAACAATAACCGTCAATGGTCAGAGTTTCAACTGAGGGACTATCGGACAACCATGTCTCTGTAACAGCAACACACTGAGGCTTCAAACGATGCATACACGAAGCGAGGTCTTATGCATGGCAGTCTAAACCATGGACATTCATCAAAAAGTTGTGAAAGCATTTTTTACGCATTTGTATGTTTGAATGTTGTTCATCAAAAGCGGGCACATGCTGTTGAGTGCCTCTTTAATGCTGTCTTTACAGTATATGGCTTTTTGTTCAAAGTCCTTCAGACTCAAACCAGATAAACTTCTGACACGGCTTAAAGCAACATATCCCTGTCCGGGTGCAAAAACTCTGCGTAACGACACTACAGCCTCATCAATAGTAAGGCCCTGTACTTTATGTACTGTACAAGCCCAAGCAAGTTTGAGGGGGAAATGACGTCGCATGCCACCTCTAACAGTGACCCGTTCCTCTTCTGGATCAATGGCAACTGAGGCCGTGTCAACACCAGGGGGATGTGTACAGCGTTTCCTCCAAAGTTTGCCAATGTCAGCATTGTCAAACTTGATGTACACTTTACAAGGAAACTTTTTATCATTGTCACCATAAACAATGTCTGTGATAGAGCCGCACACCCCATTGACTAAACCATCAGCAACATCGACATTTTTGCACAACATGATACGGGCTCCTTTCCCCAAACGTAAGGCTTCCTCCAAGCAGGTATTGCTGGCTATGGAATGATGACCCTTTAACAACACAAGCTTGCCTGTTTGTTTACTGCTGATATAATCCTAAGCACTGACACAGACATAGTCAGGACATGTTTTCCGAATGTATTCCAAATTATGCTCACTGACATGTCTGTTGGTCGAGAAAATATGTAGAGCAGAGTTGTCTTCACCGGTTTCACGAGACTTATGGAGTTGCACATCACAACCTAACATTGCAGTGCCCTTAGAGTGTGTCCTCACTCTGTTCAGCAGTTTGGCAAATTGCTCAACTTTTTGCCGAACAACTGTGTTCAACACTGCAATGTTGAAAACGCCAGACCACAAATCAACACCGTCATTTGGAACATACAGTGGTTTCCCACGCACTGGAGGCAACAGAAAGAAATCTCCGACCGCAATAACAGATATATTTCCAAACAGGGAACTACTGTCGCCTATTTGTTTAATTTGCCGTAATCTTCCATGGATGTAAGCCAGCATGTTATGATCAACCACGGAGATTTTATCAATTATTACAATTTGCAAGCTTCTATATTTAGCACGTAAAGAGTTCAGCTTATCCTCAATCAGAGGTTTGTATGGTAAGCGAGCAGCTTTGCCAATGCTAAATGTACTATGAATAGTAGTCCTCCTAGGGATTTCATCCGATGTGTTTGAAACTTGATGTGTGTATTCTCAAGGCCTTGACAATGAAAAGTTATCAAAATCACAACTTTTTATCAGAGGACGTGGCCGTGACGGCGCGTCAAAGTCAACGCTGCAGATTTTTTTCACAAAAAAATAAGACTCCATTTACTTCTTTGCTGATTTTCGGGCAAAACTGTGCAGCTAGCATATACTTTGTCAGAGCTGTCTGAAACTTGTAATGTTTATGTTTGTTAAGACCAATATTATGCACAATTCGGCTGCATAATTAATAAGTGGGCGGGGCAAAAGCGCTCTATAGCGCCCCCTTGAATTATTCTTTGGAACAGCCCCGCCACAGTTTTGGACACAGAATTATGAAACTCAGCCACCTTGTACAACATGGCAGGACCTACAAAAAAGTCTCTTGTCCAAAACTGTGCAAGGCTGTTTGAAAGAAAAAATCAGCGGCGAAGGCGCCGATTTTAATGTGAGCTCAAAATTATGGTTCCATGCATCGAGGATCTGTCCCAAGTCCAGGAAACAAATATGGTGTCATCTTGTCTCTAGGGGGCGCTATAATTAGCAAACATTGTTTTGCTCATATCTCCTGAAGTGTTTGTATTTTAAATGAAATTGTGATATCCACAGATACTGTGGGTTGCCCCTTTGATAGTTGATGCCAACTTTTCATGTTAGCAAATCGCTGACACTCAGGTGTGTCTGAAAAAACAGTAAGTAAACAACAAGAATACAAAACAAAGACACATTTCGGTACACACGGTACTCCCCTCCCCTGACGTTACTATCATTCATTGCTATTCTGTCCCTTGGGTTTTTGGTTTGTGCTGCCAATTGTATAGTAAGATGCTGCCACCTCGTGGCCAAATTGGGTATCGTTTGAATCAGGAGTTTCGGTTTCGGTTTGGTCATTGTGCAGGGAGTAGGGGTCGGAGAGACACGTGCGGTTCGTGTTGCTCGTTTAGAGCGCTTGATACAGGACAATCTGTAAGTTTATATTTGAAATAATGTACATGTACATGTGCTGGTGTAACTTTGGGTTCATATTTTTGTGTTTGTGACGATATTGAATGTGACGATGATTTGAATGTGTGGAGGAGGGGAGTACCGTGTGTACCGAAATGTGTCTTTGTTTTGTATTTTTTAGTTTCACAAAAGAAGAAATGGTTCAAGTAAACGCTCTAAAATCTTCTTCAGTCTCCTGGACCATTTTTGTTTAGCTCACTGTCTAAGCTGTATAGGGCCATATAGCTGAGGGCAGAAGAATTGCTAATAACTACTTATTTACATTACACTACACGGTCTCCCATTTCCCAGCTGTGTAATCTTTTGCTGACAAAAAAAAAATTTACTTACACCATCTCTGGCCCACAAGTCTTGCAAGTGCAGAGAGAAGTTCTCACAGATGTGATGGTAAGGAACACCTAAAGAAATATGAATGACACAATAATTACTACATATTCTAATGATGAGTTTGTGTAATTAACTTTGCGAATGATTATTCAGTAGCATAGCTGTAAATAAATCAATCTTCAAACATATCAGTGTAATTTTACACATACCCTGGTCCGCACAAGCACTGTGATACGCCATGCGCAGCAGCTTCTGTTGGTCCTCTTCCACACTCAGACGAGGTGGAAAGTCTAGCACCACAACTTATCGATTACATGTCATCTTATTACACAGGCCAATAATCTTAAAATTGCCGAAATACACACATCATCTAGTCTTATAACCATAAATCCACACTTACGTTGGACCAACGGCTGCATGCAGTCTTGAGCAGGGCGGCAAAGTCTGCAGACGAGTTCTCCAGTCCCCTGCCAGCAACCTCCCCTGTCAGGTTGTTGCTGGGAGCCAGGACGATGACGGCTTCAGGCTGGCGAGGAACCACAGCAGCCATGAGCTCGGTCCTCAGGTGCGCTGCAGTCGCCCCAGGAGTGCACATGAAGCCAAAGGACAGCGGTCCCTCTGGCATCAGGACGAAGCCATCCACCAAGGCACGCAGGTGGAAATCACCAACAACAAGAACAAACTGAAATGAAATGAAACAGAGGAGGAGTTGGTACATGGCAATGTATACTTGATGAATCCATTGCCTCTTATACTATTTCGCCCTGAATAATACCTTCTTGTTAGCGCTCACAGCTGAAATCACCAACTTGTGCTTGTTGGTCAGCTGCGACTCCTCCTACCTCAACACCTTGTGCCACCGACCGGTACCACCAACTGAGGAAACAGGACATACAATATAACATAATAAGTTAGTCAGTATCACATGAAAACCAACAAAGACAAATACATTCTACAAAGGAAAAGAACAAAACCAGATTAGAGTACCAGAGTACATACCCAAAGGTACACCGTCCACGTGGTTGCCGTCCAGAGAGGTCTTCCAACTTTCCTGCCTCTCCATCCTCCTCTTGGCAGCCTGAGAGCGACGGTACGACTTCCCACGCGGCATCTAAAACATCAGGACAACAATATTGCATTAAGCACATAGCTTAAGTGAAGAATGTCAGAACAACACTTTTATTGTGTCCCATAAAGTGCCGGAAATGTGCCACTGCTACAATGAACTATGAATTATGAATA
The DNA here is from genome assembly GCA_004119915.2 of Collichthys lucidus. Taxonomy (NCBI): domain Eukaryota; kingdom Metazoa; phylum Chordata; class Actinopteri; family Sciaenidae; genus Collichthys; species Collichthys lucidus. Next base: position 171,509 of record CM014101.1, read on the forward strand.
ACAATTAATTATGTTTCCCCCCACACAAGTATACAAAACATGTACTACAATAACCAATAACCACATTAAGCCTCAATATTAACACTAGCATACCACACACTTTTCTCAGACAGGCATTAACATTTTCTCACATTTCTGTCTTATTTAAACACTCTCAAAGTTCAAACTTTCACTGATGTAATAAAAATAAGTACAATACTGTATTAGTAAATGCAGAGTCACACTGCTGACGAATGAACATTCTTGTAAATCTGTCTAGCTGAACGCATTTTGTACAGTAGTGAGGGGCAACTGTACTACACTGACCAACAACATTGCATTAAACATATAGCCGTAACACCCCTAACCACACACTTTTCTCTGATACAAAAAGCATGCAAATTTACACTCAAAAGCGCCCTAACAGTAACTTCTCCTGGCTATTCATTGGTCCGCGTACATATCACAATCAAAATAATTTCATCCAATATTCTTTATTTATGTAAACTACTTTATTGAACAAGCAAACTGAAAAAAAAAACATGAAGAACTTCACAAAAACCTCTTTAACATTGTCATTGTCACGTTTACAAGATCTAAACAGTCACATTACATCTGAATACATGCCATGTAATCGTAATCGTCATTACGTATCCCGCCCTTACCAAAGGGAGAAAAAAAGGCATTCCTGTATGCGAGTTGAGTGAGGTGCCAGTTTCTAAACAAGTAGGTTGGTTCAGTAACGCAAGGTAACGGCGTGTTGGTACCGGTAACGACGTTACAACGATAGATGAAGTAACTCGTTAGATTACCCGTTACCGTTAGTAACGGCGTTTATTTCAACGCCGTTATTCCCATCACTGGTTATAAAGGGGACAGCAATACTGCCCATGCAGTCCTCTCTTTAGTCAGACTGTTAACACACGTTAGTTTGATGAGAACACCTCAGTCAGTCATTAAACACACTGATGACATTACGGGCCACCAGGTGGCGGTATGGAGCCGTGTGCTGCGTGTTTCCGGCTCCAGCAGTCTAACTTTGTGTGTTTACCATGACGGAGTCAGGGCCGGAGGATGTGCTCCAGCTATAGGGGGATCACACTCCTCAGCCTCCCCGGGAAGGTCTTTTCGGGGGTCCTGGAGAGGAGGGTCCGCAAGATTGTCGAACCTCGGATCCAGGAGTAGCAATGTGGTTTTCGTGCTGGTCGTGGAACTGTGGACCAGCTCTATACCCTTAGCGCGGTCCTGGAGGGTGCATGGGAGTTTGCCCAACCAGTCTACATGTGCTTTGTGGACCTGGAGAAGTCGTTCGACCGTGTCCCTCGGGGAGTCCTGTGGAGGGTGCTTCGGGAGTGTGGGGTTTCGGACCCATTAATACGGGCTATCCCGTCCCTGTACTCTCTGTGCCAGAGCTTGGTCTGCATTGCCGGCAGTAAGTCGGACCTGTTTCCCGTGAGAGTTAGACTCCGCCAGGGCTGCCCTTTGTCACAGGTTCTGTTCATAACCTTTATGGACAGAATTTCTAGGTGCAGCCAGGGTGTTGAGGGGCTGCGGTTCGGTGGCCTCAGGATTGGGTCGCTGCTTTTTGCGGATGATCTAGTCCTGTTGGCTTCATCGGACGTGACCTTCAGCTCTCTCTGGAGCAGTTCGCAGCCAAGTGTGAAGCGGCTGGGATGAGAATCAGCACCTCCAAATCCGAGACCATGGTGCTCAGCCGGAAAAGGGTGGAGTGCAGCCTCCGGGTCGGAGATGAGATCCTGCCTTAAGTGGAGGAGTTCAAGTATTTCGGGGTCTTGTTCACGAGTGAGGGAAGGATGGAACGGGAAATCGACTGGCGGATCGGTGCGGCTTCTGCAGTGATGCGGACTCTGCACCGGTCCGTCTTGGTGAAGAAGGAGCTGAGCCGAAAGGCGAAGCTCTCGATTTACCAGTCGATCTACGTTCCTACCCTCACCTATCGTCACGAGCTTTGGGTAGTGACCGAAAGAATGAGATCACGAATACAAGCGGCCGAAATAAGCATCCTTCGCAGGGTGGCTGGGCTCTCCCTTAGAGATAGGGTGAGAAGCTCGGCCATCCGAGAGGAGCTCAGAGTAGAACCGCTGCTCCTCTGCATCGAGAGGAACCAGTTAAGGTGGCTCGGGCATCTCGCGAGGATGCCTCCTGGACGTCTCCCTGGTGAGATGCTCCGGGCACGTCCCTCCAGGAGGCAGCCCCGGGGAAGACCCAGGACACGCTGGAGGGAATATGTCTCTCGGCTGGCCTGGGAACGCCTTGGGGTCCCCCTGGGAGAGCTGGACGGAGTGGCTGGGGAGAGGGAAGTCTGGGCCGCCCTGCTAAAGCTGCTGCCCCCGCGACCCGACTCAAACGGGAGAAGATGAATGAATGAATGAAAGTTATTTTTTGCATATTGTGATTAAGATTTTTTTTTTAGAGATTAGCAGAAATGTGACATTTCTGTAGAGGAAGTATTGGCCTGAAGAGCCGGAATCTGTTTTCTGGATATCCGTTGGCTACACCAGAAGCCTAGAAACAACAACAAGACTTGCTCTACATGTAACTTTAGTCTGTTTTTAGTCAGAGTGGAAGTCCAAATACCTGACAAAGTGAACACAAGATGGATTAAAAAAAGGAATCAGACTGTGACAGAGGTCAGCAGCTTCATGTGTCCTGGTTTCGCCTCAGGTGTCTGTTCACACTGTCTCCTCTCTTCCACAGGTATCTGTAGTTCCCAGTCCAGGCCACACAGGACAGGATGTCAGCGTGCAGGTGAAGGGAACCTCCGCAGGCACAGTGCTTGTTGTAGGGGACTCAGGGCCGGTCCTAGCTATGGGCAATGTGGGCGGCCGCCCAGGGCACCGTCTCCATGGGGGGCGCACGAGCGCCCGAAATTGAAAAAAACCTTGCGAATTTTCGATACCGCTCATTAAGTCAGCTGAGCGGTTGCCCCCGGGAGCGGGGGTTTGACGAGGCAGAGGGGGGCGCCGGACAGACTGGTCGGGGCGCACGGACGGCCGTGGGGGCGCACGAGAAAATTTCGCCCAGGGCGCAAATGTGGCCAGGACCGGCGCTGAGGGGACTTGTTTGAGAGCTGCTCAGATGAGGACAGCTGGCGGGATCTCAGTATAAACATTGCAGTACAGGAGGTCAGCCAGCAGGAGGCGCTAAACATAGCAGACGTAATCATACCAGGACATAGACTCCCGTTCAAAGTCGTCCGGAACTGATGGACCAACCAAGTGACTTGATTGACTGTAGCTGGAGATTTACAACTTGACATAATGTTGTCATACTGAGAAAGTTTACATGCCTGATAACACACTTTCATCTGGAGTGAGCAGCTCATCAGTTGGCTGATGTTGGCCTTACAGATTATTATCTTGAGTCCTCTCTATCAGATACAGTTTGTACTAATAGACTACAAATCTCAGATGAAGCAGAACAGTTAAACTCTTGACTGAATCTATACTATACAGATACTACAGTAGGGCTGCTCGATTACAGAAAAAAATCAATATCAGGATTATTTTGGTTACAAATATGTACTTTACAGCTGTTTCGCAATGTATAAAGCATTAAATCAATAAAATAAATATACTTTATGGAACATTAAGGCATAGAAAAACATAAATGTATCCAAAATAAACTATGGATCCAGCTGCTCTGCAAATTCTATGTGTTTATAGAACAAAATAAATATAATAATAAGCATCAGCATCAATAAGCAGTAAGCATCTTCTTAAAATCCTCACCCTCGACTGTATTAATGCGTTGCATATCTTTAGCTAAGAAATACCCAATGACCAAACTTCAGTGGGACGTGTTCAATGAAGTGAAATGAAATGTATTACGCATGCGCGTCTGTCATAACTTGTGTAATAAAAAAGTGGAAAATAAATCGTTTAAACTCGATTACATGATTTTTGAGATTGTTTGACAGGCACAGCCCTACTATACAGCAGACATGTCAAACTCAATTTTCACAAGATAATTTCATGCATCTATTATTAATGGCCTGCTGGTAAATCACTCTCCCACCGCTCATACTACAAATCCCACGATGCACTGCAACAGCCGGCACACAGGTCAAGATACTGTCATTGGTCAGGACCTCCCCCCCGCTGCTCAGTGGTCAGCAGAAGAATGCATAGGAGGTAAACGTGTGTACCTTGTTTGTGGAGCTAATGTGTGTGTGACCCCCACCCACCCCCCACCTACGGCCCATGACAAGGTACCAGTCTTCAGTTATGGCCCACTGGGAGATTTTAGTTTGACACCCCTGCTGCTCAGTATCAGTGCTGTTAGAAGAAGAAGAAGACATACTTTATTAATCCCCTCAACGGGGAAATACACATATTTTTTCACGCAATTTTTTGCCACCCTCTGGTTCCCAAGCCAAGTCTCTATGGACTGAGCTACTGCCACCAATACTGCTAGTACTGCTTCTACAATTACCTCATCACCACCCGTTTATTACTACAACCATAGCTGTTACGTCTCCACATAATGCTGGCTGGATTGTGTTTTCTGTCAACATAAAAAGGAAATGTTACTGAACATATCTGGAGGTTCGCAAAATACTCAATGTACTAGTAGAATGTTCACCGAAGTCTTATATCTCAGAGATGGGGTTGCTGCCTTTATAGTGAAATGTAATCTGAAACAATCTTGAAATAAATACCACCTTTGTTTGACTAAATGTTCAATCATTTGTGAACCCTGTTTCAGAAAGTAGATTATATATTTTCAAGCTTTTAGTTTGTGCCTTTGCTCTTGGATTAATTGTGGTTCTCTATGTTTTTTAGTTCCATATCAACACTTGTAAATAACTGTTCACAAATGGTGTGTGAGTTTGTGGGTGGGTTGATACGACGCTGGCGTAGACCCAGAACCCACTGAAAGGACCACATAACCCATCTGGACTGGGTATGCCTCGGGATCTCCCAGGAGGAGGAAGATGCTGTGTTGCTGGGAATGCCCTGCTAAACCTGCTGCCACCATGACCCACCCTGGATAAGTGGAAGGAAATAGATGTATGGACAGTGTGCTGGGTATTGAGCAAGAAATGTATTCCATGACTAGCCACTCAAAGCACCTTATCACTACAGAGGTGAGTGCCACGGGGTGATATTGGTGACACTGGTGCAGTGATGTTGGTGTTGGTGAGTGCAAAGTTTGGGCTCACCCACTGATACTGTCTAGTCCTGCTGCCTTGCTGGGGTGAAAGAATGGGGTGAAAAGGATAGAAGCTGCCCTTCCCATTCATTAAGCTTGTGTTGTGCGTGGGAGAATGTGTGTGCATGGCACTATGCCAGCCCAGTCAGACAAGAATGGGTTCCAACTTCCCATAAAGATTGTGATGTTGTTGTTATTATAAGCAGTGTTTCTTTTTCCATAGTTCATATTTATTACAACATATGACTTATAGAAGCCCCAAACAGTCATGCATTCATACATTTAATTTCCTCCATTTTCTCAGGATAAAGAGTTAATTTTCTCGAGATAAAATCAAATATGATATGCCTGAGACGTGACGTCATGCCGTGCTCACCTGATGCTGACTGATGGATGTGAACCACTGATCTTCAAGATGCATCATCGCTACATTGAATGAAGTTTCCGGCAATATTTGATAGATTACTATCCTTTTAAATTTGATGCCAGCAACAAAAGTTAGAGGCAACAAAAGAGTTGAAATTCTGTTTAAAAAAAATTATGGGCACCTCGTCTTTCAGGCCAAAGAAGCTGTAGTCATACCAAGTTTGAGGGTGTGTCCCGTGTGCAGTGATGCCACAGTTACTTTGAAACAGTAATCTGACTACTGACTACTGCTCGAAAAAGTAACTTAGTTACGTTACTGACTACTTGATTTTGAAAGTAACTAAGTTAGATTACTTTTAGTTACTTGCAGCATATAGGCCTAGCAGATACATTTTGTAACCTTTAGATGCAAATTCCTGCATTTTACTGAATTAGATGTCTGGCTTGATGCTGCCCCTGAGGCTGGGCAAGACATTGACAAGATAGACGGTCCGGCCTAAAAGATGGACATCTGGCCACCCTACTTACAGCAGAGGCTGATCCCCCACCCCCTCAACAAAAAATTGACTACCAGTTATGCCAATACTCACTTTTATTGACATCAAAAACAACAAAATGTCAAAAACATCTGGAACAAACAAAACTGACAGGGACATTTGAAAACTACTTCCCGAAAAAGGCTTTCACCTACAATTTTTTATATAATAAAAAATAAGATAGATAAGATAGATAGATAGATAGATAGATAGATAGATAGATAGATAGATAGATAGATAGATAGATAGATAGATAGATAGATAGATAGATAGATAGATAGATAGATAGATGGAAAACAAGGAAGGAGAAGAGCAAACAATAGGACAATATAAATTATGTCAGCATGTAGCCGGAGTGCCTGCTGTTTTATTCCCAGACAGTTAATTTCTCAAGTGAGAATTTAGTTCCCACTGCACAAAAACAAACGAGAGGCAGACGTGATCATGGCGATCAGCCGGCGCGCGCCGGCCCTCACTTTCATTGCGCCACGGGGTTTCCACCGCACCCTCTGACTCGCGCGCGCGTTAGACTCCTTGGTCCGTGTTTTAAGACGGGTCGGGTGGGTTGCCGACATCGCCGCAGACCCCTGGCGCCTCCTTGTACGTGGGCCGGTCCCCGCCCTGGGCGACGCGACGCGGTCGGGAGCGGAGGACAGTCCGCGAAACATGCGAAAAAGTAACGCATCTAATATTAGATAAGTAACTGTAGTCTGACTACTGGTTTTGAAATAGTAGTTGCGTTAGACTACTCGTTACTGAAAAAAGTAGTCAGACTACAGTAACGCGTTACTAAGTAGCGCGTTACTGGCATCACTGCCCGTGAATGCCATGAGTAGTCATCAGCACTGTTAAGCACTAATAACCTCAATGGCAATAAATGTTTAGTGTTTCACCAATAAACTGTCATAAACCTTAACGGTCAGACTTGACATAAACACGTCCCACTGAAGTTTGGTCATGTATGGTTAGCTGTCATTGGGGAATCACTGCATCTGATGAAATTCTGTGAAAGCACCTTTTATAGAGGAAAATGCAGAAAATACGGAGTCAGTTGTCAGTTAATAACTGACAGCAAGGTTGTTACTCAAGTCTAAGCTCCAGAAGCTGTCGATAACTGTGGGCAAGTTTTTCCTCACTCGAACCGAGGGTCTAAGGACAGAGGGTGTCACTCCCTGTACAGATTGTAAAGCCCTCCGAGGCAAATGTACTTTGTGACTTTGGGCTATACAAATAAAATTGATTAGATTTTTTTTAATTTGATTTTTGATAATTAATTCATTTGTTCTTTTATAGTGTGAGAATACTGGACCTTGGAAACAGTGTGACAAAATAATCTTAGCTTAAGGTCTAATTGTGGAATTTGTGGAACCTTCAACTCATGGTTAAAGTCCATATGTACACTCCCTACCTCTGAATACTGCCATAATCCACTGATAAGGTAATCAAATCATAAACACACATACACACACACACACACACACACACACACACACACACACACACACACACACACACACACACACACACAGGTAATGGCAGCTGTTTATCAATGTTCTGCAACTGTGGTCTAATAAAGATACGTCATATTATGGTTAAAGGAAAATAATTGATCTACAGTAGGCTGCTTATGTGAATGTGGGGTGACAGAGGCTGAAAGTTTAGTTCTGACAGAGTGTGGTGGACCTGTGGATCAGGGACCACAGTGAGACTATTTATTCTGCTTTCAAGCTAAATAAACCTCAATAACAGTTCTCTTTGTGTGACTGAGTAACCAAAGTACCATATTATAATATTAATACTGAATCTAATATTACAGAGTGCACCCCGTGGCTGAGAGGTCAGGACAAAGTCTTTTGTTGTATCTCTGTCTCCCTCGCTTCATGTTGACAAATAAATAGCAAGTGCAAGTTGCTCATAGTGGAAATTGTTAAGTCTGTAGATAATATTATAGAGACATGCTCTACAGTGGTCCCTCGTTTATCGCGGGGGATAAGTTCTAAAAATGACCCGCAATAAACGAAATCCGCGAAGTAAGTTTTACAATTATTATACATGTTTTAAGGCCATAAAACCCCTAACCACACACTTTTATACACCTTTTTACACACATTTTGTCCTTAAACAGGACACAGAACACATGTGCGGTTCTCCCTTAGCCAATTTAGGACGCAGAACACAATGCGCGTTCATACTGTACAGTACGCTGTATAAAAAAAGCATGCAAAATTACACTGAAAAAAATCCGCGAAACAGCGAGTGCGCGAAAAGTGAACCGCGATATAGCGAGGGACGACTGTATATGGAAAATGTCAGCGGATTACTTCTGTTATGATATGGTAAATTGAATTGAATTAACTCTGTGTGTTCCATTAATACACATCTTTTTATTTGGACTACTATTACTGCTAACAGACCTTTTCATGTAAACAACATATTCTATTATACATATATTTATAATATCTGCTTACACTGCTCATGCTTTTATTCTTTAATCCTTTTTTCCCTTTTTTCTACTTAATGTTTGTTATGCGCCATAACTTTGAGGCAATATCCTTGTATATGAAAATTTACTTAGCATTAAACCTGATTCTGATTCTTAAAGGACAAAACTAATTTTGGATTCACATCATGAAACACAAATGTGTTTCTATAATTATTTGCATGTCTGTGCACAGATTTTTTAAATTAAAGTAAACAATTTTATTTCAGTTAGTACTCTCTCCCTTTAGAATTTGCATTGATATTAGCATTAACTGATCAAAATCCAACTGATAAAAAGCACTTTGTGCTAATAAAGGAAACATACTTATATCTATAATAATCTTAGAGTAATGCTATGGTAATGTTGTGGAAAAACTTAATAAGAAAGGTTCTCCTGTATACTCACACACCTCAATTTTCTGATAATAGAGACCAAGCAACAAAGTCCAGCAACGGAAAACAACACACACACACACACACACACACACACACACACACACACACACACACACACACACACACACACGTCATGGGTTATAAAGGAGGTGATAATCAGGCAGGATGTCCTATCTCTTCTAGCTCCACCTTCATATCCTCCACCCAAATATATGACAGATAAATAGTTCTTCCATTCGCCTTCTCTGACATCTGTGTGTCGAATTTTGACTGACAAGGAAAGTCTTATTATTATTTGTGACTCAAGACGTTTTTCTCTTTTTGTTTCCATCAGGAGACATCATGTGTACAGGAGCCTGCTCAAAGTTTATCGCCATCCCCCTCTATGTCCTGGCTGCTGTGTCCATCATCTGCAACATTATGCTCTTCTTCCCTGACTTTGAAACAAAGTATGCAGCCGAAGACAGGGATGGAAAGGAACGAATCACTCAAGAAGTCAAATATATGGGAGGCCTGATTGGTGGAGGTATCATGGTAAGTAGAATAGTATGATTCATATTGAGCTTTCAAAAAGCTTCCAGAGCTGCTTAAAAACAGTGACACTCGTGGAAGTAAGTTTACACTTTTATGTTATTTGATGAGTTACATTAATTTTTTTCTGCTGCCTCCCAGGCTGTAAACATGTTTATTTCTGCTCTGAAGTTAGACATTTGAACATAGGGACTTATGGAGAGTGACCTGTTCTGTTGATAGACTCGTTTAGGTAACTGCAGTTGATATTTATGCATTGGCTTCGCTTCACAGCCATTAAGGTGTGTGTATATATATATATATATATATATATATATATATATATATATATATATATATATATATATATATATATATATATATATATATATATATATATATATATATCTGCATTGTTTTCTCTTTCTCCTTAATATAGATTCATGTCTATCATGTTCTCCTCAGGACCATGTTTTTGTTCAGTCTCTGCATTTACGGCTGTGTTGATATAATAATATAATAAAATTATCTACATACAACCAACAAATCATATTTAAAGGTAAAACACCTTCTTTATTGTTACTTTTTAAGTCTTTTAAATGCCGTAGTATCTCTAAGTTCACTCTGTCCGAGTTGTGCTTTGTTTGATTAACTTCACATTCAGTTCAGTTATGTTCTACTTGTTATCATATAACTGTGTCTGTTTCCTCCTTTATTGATAATGTTAGTTTTCATTTATTTTCCCTCCTTATATCTAATTCCTCTCTGTCTCTGCCTTTAGGCCCTCATTCCTGCCATCCACATTCATCTAACCAGTGCACAAAAATGCTGTGCCAACCGCTGTGGGGTAAGTAAATCAACAGCATCTTACTGAAATGTGGTCATTGTCTCACTGCTAGGGAAAGTTTGAACCAAGCAGCTCTGCGGAAGAGACTGAAGCTTTACCTGTGTCCGTAGTTACTGTGATAGACACTGATACAGAGACCTAACAAGTCTCACCATGAGCAAGCAATTTGTGACAGTGGCAAGGAAAAACATCCTATAAGAGGAAGAACCCCCCAGCAGAACCCGGATCATGGTGGATGGTGATGTGAGTTTAGAGGATAGACAAAATGGCATCGCTCTTATTCTATTCTGTTAGTAATCGGAAACTAAATTAAACCAAACCCGAAGTGCTCTTAATGTAAACTATTCATATATAACTATTCTTATATAAACTAGCAAAAACATTCTGTGCTAATAAAGAAAGAGTGCATGTTAGTAATAATGTTTCCAGGCGCAGATATCCATGACATAAAGTCATAAAGAGTCATAAAGGGGGTAATAACCAGGCACAATTCTCCTGTAGGCTGTAGCTTTATAGCTTTAAAGACTCCACGCCTCAATGCCGGAATTGTGGAGGCACAAAACACCAATGCAGATGCATTCACACTGAGGCACTGCATGGTGACATCAAGACATGTATGTCAAAAATCAAAAAACAGGTGTGGGTGCTTCTTAAAACACAAAACTAAAAACAAGAACACGAAAAAAGTGTTTGTGAGTTTTTCACATCAACTGGAATTCTGAGATTCTACGGTTGTATGAATGTTCATATAAAACTATATTATTTCATATAAACCATATATGTTCCTTGTTAGATCCCGAGTTAACCCCTGTACAGGTGGTACCGGTCCAGCTCTCCGTCTCACGGGTCCGATCCTCAAGCTGGTTCAGAGGATTGTTCAAGCTGGTGGCGAGGAGATTCGCCTAGCTTCTAACTGCTCTAATCCGCACGTCTACCCTGCTTGCTCTAGTATAGCACCTGACCGAATAGCCCCTATGAGCCAAATACTATACTAGCCGCGTGCGTTTACGGCAGCTCTCCTCTCATTGATCTGTGCACTTGGTATGGTTGCTAGGATATTTTTTAAAGGCTCTGACAGCGAGCCCTAAGGGCCTGTTAATTTCAGTAGGCTAGAGTAACCTGTTAGAACCATTAGATGTTGAACACACAATAACTAAATGATTACGCCCTATAGGGGATAGTATAAAAGCGAGGTCCACAACTTGATCTTTAACTGCAGTGGATATATTTATTGCAAAGTTTTAGCAAGGGCAAGCATACAGTTTAATTCATTCAAATTTGATTAATCCTATCCTCTAATGTACTATTTTTATTCTAATAATTTTGATAACCTGATATGACGGCTGTTGCTGAGTTATTAAGGTTGGTCCAGTTTGGAGAGAGGGAGGGAAAGGGTGAAGCGATGATCAGTCGATCCAGTCCTTTCACGACTGCTGTACTGCTGGATTTCGTCAAGAGTCCCTGGCTTTGGCCAAAGCCCAGAAAATTCCTGATAGCCGTAGTATCTTTGGCAGGATGAACATGAAAAGAGTTCTGATTGGTCCAGTCGAAGCCTACTGCCGGTTTTGGGATGGTTATCCTCCGACGCTCGGCTCCCTCCTGCCAGCCGTGGCTCTCCAGGCTCCTCTCTTGCGATGTTAGGCTGTTCGTCTGTTCCTTCTCTGTATTTTAGAGTCTAAGTCCGGAGATTTGATGCTTCCGTTTTGGTCTGTCGTGCAGCATGTCTCGAACTTGGGTGCCGGCTGATGAAGATAACCACGATCTCCGTTGTGCAGGGGTTTTTATACTCTCTGTTTGTCGGATTTCTTCCCTTATCAGGCGACAATGACTCACTCGCCGGAGTCCAACCATATTAGGCTGTAGTTCCTTCCCTTTTGCTCATCCTACCAGATGTTTCCTGGTTACTTCATTCCTCCCGTCCCTCGGGTCTAGTTCCTCAAAGTTTCTTGGCCCAACCTCTCAGCATGATTCTATTTATGGTTACTTTCCTGGCTACTAGCTATTGCAATGATTTCACAATTTCCAGCAATCAGAATCAGAACACAGTTATAATCACACTTTTTGTTCATGGTTACACTCATTTTAGCATTTCATTCCTTATGTGGTTTAACACAAAATTATTATTGATCACATTTTAGTTTAGCTCATTTTTATAGTTATGTATTACTCAGACTCCAACAGAAAGTCCCGATGGTCCTCTCAGAGATAGAAAGTCCCGAAATGTCCAAGGCCTCATGCCTTTGATGAGCATATCAGAAAGTCCCCATGACTCTTACCTTACTCCTTTAGTGCGTCAGCGGATCAGGGATCTCAACTTACTTGACACCCCCTCCTTGAGATCACCCGCTGCTCCTGGCGCCTATTCCCTAAGCCTCAGGGGATAGGAAATCGTCCTCCTCGCTGTCGTCCTGAAGAAGCAACACGTCCAGGTTCTCCGATAGGGGTGGTGACAGTTGAGGCGGCTCTGGAGACTCGTCCCATTGATCAACAATGAGCAATTCATCCATGCATGGAGTCTCCACTCCCGCATCTGCCGCTGGGGTGGTTTTGTCGCTGAGATCCAGGTGGGTCAAGATGGCAGTAACCCTGGCGTCGGCCTGTTCCTTGATTTCCTGGTATACTTTGGACACGGGATCTTCTCTCTGCAAGGTCGGTGGGTCCTCTGGTGGTGTAGTCGGGGTATGAGGGGACTGCCGCGGTGGTTCAGGTTCAGTGACGGAGGTGTTCCCTGTTGCTGGGTCATCCACCGTCATGGGCTCGAACTCGGCGATTTCTCCTGCCCTGTCTTCCCAGCACCACACCATCCATTCCGTCTGCGTCTCCACCTCTCGGGTCGTTGGTTTTGCTGGTCCGTCGTTGTTTCCAGTGGCTGTCTGAAGTGGGGGCAGCCGGGGTCCTATTGCCACAAACCGTCCGTCAGTCAGATGCGCCGTGGACACTCGTTCTCCTCCAGGAAACTCCCACATCTTGGTGTAGACCGGGTAATGGACGCAGTTGGGATATTCTGTCGCCACTGCCGTTATCCTGGACTCTGCTTTCAGCGAGTTCCAGACCACCTCAGCTCTGGTCTCGAGGTCCATTGGGAGTTCTGGTACTACTATTGGCGTGTAGAGCCCATCTTTGCGACTCACTATCCCTCTCGCCAGTTGGATAGGGAAATGGAGAACGTAGCACTCAGTACACCATAACGCTGGCGTAACATCCCAGAGGATTTTGGCCTGGCCCAGGGTGAGCCCACAGCGGATGCAGCCAGCTCCATTCTGTGGTGATAGAACAACACATTTTTTAGTTTCAGCAGCATGTTTAAGCATAGCAAGCAAGCTTAGAGGCGCTCCTTCCGGAGTTCCTCTATTCTTCTCCCGCGGCACGTCTTCGCGCTATTGCAGCCAGCCAGGGGGATTGTAGAGTAATCGGTGGACTTGGTCCCGGGCTGGTGGTAGTTCTGGATCTAGGAAAGAAGGCGGCGTATGTCATGAGCCACATGACCACCACTACTTGGTTAACTCGTTGCATCCAATACACGACTGCTATCACGCCTCAACCCAGGCACCAGAGGGTGGCAGCAACAAGCTTGATCAGCCAACGCCTTCTTCCTCTTTCTTGCAGTTCCCTGGTCAGGAAGGCTACGTGGCTCAGCAGGCCCATGGTGATCATGGCTTCGCATAGAGTACTGGCAATCTTGAGGGGTGCATAGAAGATGTTTGCTATGTCTAGGATCATCCAGAGCACGATTGCAGTGCCCTGACACATCCCCCTTCGATCAGTGGATATGGTGAGGCGTCCCAGCATGTATGTTGCAAACAGGGATACGGCTAGGTCTTGCTTTCCTCCCCATAGATTAAGGATGAGCATTCTGGCGCACCCTTGCAGCAGAGCCAGTAATCTTAGCGGCTGATCGGGGCTCCAATGGCCCGTGCAGCAGTGAAGCAGCCATATCACCAGTATTGCATAAAAGTCTGCCGTACTCACTCTGAACAGAGCTGTATTGTCTGCGTCTGTGGTGTTGTTAGCCATGTCTAACGTATCTTCTTCTTTTCTCGTCGTTGGTTCTATATTTTCTTACTTGTCTGTTTACTAAGATCACCTATGCTTCTTCTTCCTAGGGTTCCGGGGCTGCAACTGGCTTAGGGCGTGCCGGTGTTGAATTCTTATACACTATCTTGCTCCTCCCCTTTCCAGAGGAGGGGTTTCTTGTCTTCTTTCCCTTTTAAGGGCTTTTTCTTTGGGCATGCGATTGCTTTGGCTCCGCCTTTGACTAGGGCGGTCACTATCGCTCCGGCGATCACGAGGCCTACGAGCATCAACAAATAGGGCCACAGGTGGGTGAATAAGTGAGTTATCCAGCCCTTCACTACTCCAACTCCTTCTTCAATGATTTCGGTGGCTTCCTCGACTACTGTCGTTAGAACTCCAGTAACCGCCATTCCCACTCTCTCGGTCCAGGTGCACTCGTGTTCCTCTTTTCCAGTCCCGCAGTGCATCCAGCGTTCTTCTGGGGAGTGACAGGTCCCATTGTTGTAGAGTCGATTCGGCCCTAGCCATTCATACCCGGTGGTTTCCTTGCCCTCACACAGGCTTCTCCTGAAAGCGTGTCCTTCTGCTATAATGATGGTTGGGTCAGCTACAAATGGCACTGTCTTTCCCAGTACTTCTTTCCTTCTTGACATTCCATGTCCCAAGATTACTTTGGCACATCCGACCCCTGGAGGGATTGCTCTCATCCACTCGTTGTCTTTCTTCTTCCCGACCACTTCGCTCCCATGGGTGTCGTACTCGCCCTTGTAGTGCGTTAGGCAGTGTATCTTCCATCCTGGAACATGTTGACAGTGTCTCCTTGCTAGGCTGACGGTGCAGGTGCTGTTGGCTCTGTCACATCTCATGGTCCACGGTCTTGGACTGACCACAGGCGTAGGTTTGGTCCACATCCCTGGCCATATGTCTCGATCTTTGGAATAGACGGTGGCGAGGTACTGATACTTTACCCAGTAGTTGCTGGTGTTCGCTAAGCATGGTATTACCCATCGTTTCACCTCAGTTTGTTCTAATCCCCACCAGGTTGACTCAGTGTTTCTTTGATATCCCTCTTTCCAGGATTGCAGGATTCCTTTTATGGTTTTGTTGGTCTTTAGTCCACTACAGTTGTAGATCCAATGCGCCCATGTCGTTGTTTTTACTTGGTTGAGCGGGCATCGCGGTGACTTGCCATCACTCACGTACACGGTGTTATTCAGATCCTGGAACATTCTCTCCGCTACACATCGGTCCACCTTCTGGAAATCTCCACCAGGCACTGATGTTAAGTCACTGGGCTTTGGGACCTTCTGTACATACATGTTGGTCTGATACGGCCCTTTGAGTCCCAGGCCTGTCCACTGCTGTCCCTCCGGAAAAGTCCCTACGAAGTGCTGTAGCGGTGTGACCCATATCCAGGGCAAGGTGCTATTCAGCCAATCTTCGTGGTACGCGTTTGGTACTGTACCATATGCCCCTTTCTGGTCCATGAACCATGGCCTGGTAGCTGGTGTTACCACGATGTAGTTTTGTCCACCACACTTCTTTTCGGTGTTCCAGAAGCATGGGTTTAGGCTCTTTAGTTGTTTGTACACACAGTCTCTAGTGACTTTCCTGAGCCATTGCGGGTATGGGTCTTCTTTGGGTTCGAAGTCTGGATCTATTAACTTTAGGGTGGATTCCTGCGTCGGCGCTATTACTGGTGCGGCCGTGCCTGGTGGCGGAGTAGTACCCGGTGACGGGGTGGCTCCTGGTGATGAGGCGTTCCCCGATTCCGAGGCTGCGGGTGCTGGCACCTCATTACAGTCGTCTCTCCCTGTGGCCCCCTTGGTGGGGCCGGGCGGCTCAGTCCCCTTTTCTGTGGGCCTGGTCGGCTCGGTCCCTTGTTCTGTTGGTTTCCGGCCTTTGGGGACTCGACTTCTGGTGAGGGCGCACGTGAGGTTAAGGTTCCCCCAGAAAATCCACTTGGGGAGTGCAGCGGGGCATGTGTCGTTCCGCGATGGTGCTGGGAATATAACTTCTTCTTCCCAGTACCCTTGGTTCTTCAGGCCTGCCAACGGCCTACATCCCCACGTGCAATACCATCCCGGGTCTTCAGATCTTGCATGTATCCACGTACATCTCACGGTTTTTGTCTCTTGATCTTGTAGCTCCAACACCTGTAGCACGAGGTCTCCGTCTTCCATTCGTTGTACTGCCTGTAATACTTCCGTCCCGTTGGTTGCGTCGCCATCTTTAGCTGTGTTCAATTTTATTTCTGCTCCATTGAGTACTGCTAACCAGTTTACTTGCTCTCCCTCTTGGCTTCTTGTGAGGTTGAGCCAAGTCTGGTTTTTGTCCCATACCACCAAGGTGGTTCTTGATTCCACTGTCCAGCAGGTCTGCTGTACAGTTTTAGTCGTCTCATGTTGGACCCTGGTATGGGTTAGGGCCCAAGGGTGACTGCCATAATGGTACAGGATGGCCAGGACAGCCACCAGTCCTGCCATCACTGCCATTCCTTTCGCCAGAGCCTTTATACATGTGCAAGCTTTTTGTTGGGTCCTTCGTTTCTCTTTGTTAACGCTCTTCTTTCCTAATTCTTCTAGGTCTGGTGGGTGAGGTCCTTTTAACCTCGGCCTCCCCCTCCAGGCCTGGGCCTCTAAGAGTGGCAGGTCCATCCGTCTTCAGGTGGATGGTACCGGGCGGTGCTCCGTTTCTTGCTCTTGCTTCTGTAGGGTTTTCTTTGTAATGTTTCTAGGTGCACTATTATCGGAGGTGGTCCCTCTATGCCGTCACTCAGGGATCTGGTAACTCGTTGTCTAAGAAGTGCCTTATACACTGGTGATTTGTACCGGATTTCAGGGTCCAACCCCTTCCACGCCCATTTCCAGCTGGCGACCAGCACCCGTTCCGGTTTGGGCAGGGGTCCCTCTGCCGGCGTCCTTCCTTGTCGATAGCCTTCTGTTATGAGGTTATTATAGGCTTCCCAGAAATGCTCTCCGTCCCCTCGGGCTTGAGCTAGCATCGTATACAGGGGTTGCTTGGAGCAGTACCGCTGAGTTGGTGACTCGATGGTGAGATCTGTCAGCACGGCTCGCATATCATGTTTTAACGCCATCTGCTGCTGCGCGGAATACGAGCAGCTGTCAATCAGAGGTCGTCCTGCTGAGGAGTCCATGCTGGTGACTCTTATGTGCTCGTGCTGATTCTCAATCACCAAGCTCCCTGGATTTCCTTCCCTTTGGGTGAGTTGTCGATACATTTCTGGGCTGCTGGTCCAGATCTTTCCTGAGCCCAGCCAGAGGTCAAAGTATACTCCCTGCAGGGGTTCGGCATAGTTGGGTCCCCACCTTAGTTTGAACAATTGTCCTTTGGTTGCTATGTAGACCGTATTAAGTATCCACATCAGATTTCCCGGGCACCTCGGCACTGGCTGGTATCTAGTCGTTACCGGGTTATAGGGCATGTACCTCTGCAACCGCGTTCCATCCACTATTACTTCTCGCTGAACTGTCTCCCCCAGGGTTGATGGGCCTGGGAGTGACAGGTCTGGATCTCTTTGGTACTCCCAATTACTGCAAAAATACCCCGCGGTGCCTCGGTTCCATCCTGTGTCCTGGACAATCTCCTCAATCAGTTTCCCCCACGTAGTGAGCTCCCAGGGTCCTTCCCATCCTTTCTCACGGGCCTGTTGCCGCTCGTCGTCCGTCAACGACTCGAGTCCTGCAGTGTAGCCTGGCTGTGCTGGATCTCTAAACACTCTCATCACTAACGGGACTTGTTTCGTGGCGAAGGGTGGACACGCTACTTGTCCGTACTGAGGGATGTAGGGCCACCCACAGTGTATCACCTCCTCCAAGAGAGATCTCTTTTTACTGTAAACTTCGGCTATTGTGGTGTATCCCTCCGCTTCGTCGGCTGCCATATCTGGGTATAGGCTTGGCGCTGATGGGCTGGTATCTGTGTACCTCCGTGGCTCTTCGTGTCCGCTCCTCGGGGGCGCGGGCACAGCTGCGGGTAACGCGCTCCAACCTCCTTCCCCGGATGGTGATTCGAAGCCTTTCAGCGGGTCTAAATATCTCCTTACTTGCCAACCTTTGGCTCTGCTCACTTGCAGAAGTCTTCCAGTCCTCAACTGGAGGGCGCAACCACTACAGTGTAGGATATAGGCTCCATCCCATTGGCAGCTACACTCTGCTGGTTCCAGTTTCGTTCCTCGCAGGTCCCATTGAGTCATGATGATCAGCCTGGGTAGATGGACTATTCGGCATAGTCCGCAGATGTATGCATCCATTACTTTCACTGGCCTGTAGTGCATATTCTTGAATTCTTCTTCTTTCTCTTCTGACAGGAATCCTTTCTTAGCGCAATCCAATTTTCTCAGTCCTCTGCCTGCCCAGAGTCCCGAGGTTGTTCTCCTTAGGGCTACCACCCCATAGACAGTGGCTACTCTGACGTAGGGTGGTGGGTTCTGTGTGTTAGTAGCCATTTTTGGTTCTTGGTTTTCTCTTAGCTTGGAACAGGCTTAAGCTGCTCTACTCCCTGGATTCCCTTCTTCTTTAGTAACACCGTGTTACTATCTAAAATCTTCTCTACTATGTCTGATACTTCGTACTTAGCTTTGACTGCAGCATTCGTGGGGTGGTCGCGTGCTTTGATCCACACTCTCTGTCCGACCTTGAATGGGCTCCTCAGTCCTGGGGCCGCCTTTTTCTCCTCTTCGCCCCGCCCCACTTTCTCTGACACGAATGGGCGTCCATTTAGCTCCGCCGAGGGGGAGGGCCTGTCGCTCCGATGTCGATCGTTCAGGGCTCTCCCAATCTCCAGGGCCTTGGTGCTCCATTCTCTGGTGTTAGCGTTTTTCGCAATCCAGTTCTTTACCAGTCCAATGGTCCGTTCCACCACCCCGTTTGCTTGGGGGGTGTACGGTGGAGAGTAAACTCTCATCACTCCGTTTTGCTGGCACCACTGGTCCACTTGGGCATTGCGGAAATGAGTCCCGTTGTCCGTTCGGAGCTCTTTGGGCACTCCCAAAGTTGAGCACACTTGATCCAACATGCTGACCACACTGCTGCCGTTGATCCGTCTCACGACTCTGATAAGTACGTACCCGGACATAGAATCCACCAACACTAAAAGGTACTTCTCGCCCTTTCTCCCTGTAATCCCCATTGGACCAGCTGCATCCATACATACTGATCCCCAGGGTACAGTGCTCTTTATGGTGAGGCCGTCCACCCTTCTTCCTCTTTGTCCTGCGTTGTACCGACCACATACGTCACAGTCCTTGAGGATTTGGCGGACCCGGCTTCCTGGAATCCAGAGTTGCTGCTTTTCCAGTTCCTTCCGTGTAGGCATGGTGCCAACATGACCTAATTCTTCGTGCACGGTCTGCACCACTTCTACCACGGAACCTTCGGGAACCACCCTTCCTTTGGGTGTCAATTCCCACTTCTCTCTTCCAACGAAGACGACTCTTCTCTGTTGTACATATCGATCCACCTCATCATTTCCCTTCCAGTGAGCCCCTTCTTTTCCATGGGCTCTCTGATGTACCACGTCCAGGCACATTTTTAGTCTTAGTTCAGCTATTTTCTTCCATAAGTCTTGGTGAGCCACCATCTTGCCTTTGGCTCCCTCATATCCATTTTCTTCCCAAATGGCGAGGTCTTTGTTGAGCGCCTGCGCGCAGTAGTGGCTGTCTGTTATTATTCTGGCTGTCTTTACTTTTCTCTTTTCCAATTCCAGCAGTCCTTCCAGGATTGCTGTCACTTCGCCTGCTTGGGTGCTTCCGGAGGCTCGACCCTTCTGTCGAAACTGCTCCTTTCCGTTCTGTTTGAGGATGTAGCCCCAGTAAGCAGTGTTGTCTTGTCCTTTTCTTGATCCGTCGATGTACAAAATCCATTCGTAGGATTTTTCCTCTGCTTCTTGCGGTTTCTGTGCCTTTTTGTTGACTGGTTGTGCCGGGCCAATTTCAAGATCTGGGTCCAGCAGGATGTCTTCCCATCTTCCCCATCTTGTGTTCGTAGCTTTAGTACTCTCAATTGTCTCTTTCCTCAAATACCGATGAACTTGGCTTTGGGTGATAACCTTGATTCCTTGTCCCTGGGCTAGATCTTTCATTGTGCCCCAGTACCTCGCCAGGACTGCCAACTCCTTTTCTTTTTTCAACTCCTGCGGGTACTTCTTTTCCACTGATGACAATGTGTAGCTCCACAAGGTTACCATTCCCCCTCCTTCATTCTTCACCTTCACCAGTGCGTTATCATCTTCACAGCTTACTTCAGCTACTAGCCTGGTGGTAAGGCTTCTTGGCTCCAGCCTGACGGCGTCTTGAATCACGGCCTTAAGGCGTTCCAGGTTCTCTTGGTCTGTCGCCGTCCAGATCCATTTCTTTAGGGTCTCTTCTCCTGATTTTTCCCCTTTCTTCTTTAGGCAGGCATAGAGGGGCTTGGCGTACTTCTGGTATCTCGGGACATGGTCCCTCACATAATTACACAGTCCCAGAATCTTCTGTAGCTCATTCTCCGACGTCGGTGGGCGGATTTGATTCAGCTTTTCTCGGTAACCGTCCGATAGTCCCAGGTCCGCAGCGACCTGGAACCCCAGATAGTTCACCCGAAACTGGCCAAACTGACACTTCTTCAGATTGAGTTTCAACCCTGCATCTGTGAGTCGCTCCACCACTTTCTGTAGCCTTTGAAGGTGTTCTTCTTCGGTGTCATCTGCCAAGAATACATCATCGATGTAGATGGTTACCCCAAGGTCTTTCAGGACGTCCATCACGGCCGCCTGGAAGACGTTTGGGGAGTTCTTGTATCCCTGCGACAGGCGCTGCCACACGTAAGCTTTACCTTTGTGCGTGAGCGCCGTTTTTCCCTGTGACTGTTTAGCCAGACGCAGGGAGAAGAACCCATTCGCTAGGTCGATACATGACTTAAACCGCTTCACCTGGAGCGTCTTCAGCGCTCCTTGGGGGTTAATCAAACTCGCCCGATTGGCCACAGTCCGTCGGTTAAGGGCTTTGAAGTTGATTACGGGCCTCCAGCCGCCTCCTGCTGCTTCGGGCTTTTTGACTGCCTGAATAGGGCTGTTCGTGATCAGATTTGGTTCTTCTCGAATGATTTCCAGTGCACTTAGTTCTCTCACTATTTTGTCCATTTCTTCCACTGCTTCAGGATTCAGAGGGTACTGTCTCACCGGCGGGTGTACTCCCCCCTCGATGGTATGGACATACTTGGATCCTAGATCCCCACAATCATTCTTGAACCTGGCGACCGTTGCTCCTGCGATTATTTGTTTTAGTTTCTTCTTTCCTTCGGGGGAGAAGTCACTCTCCTCCAGCTTTTGCTCCGTGGCTTCTGGTATATTTACAGCTTTGTACCATTCCCCCGTCGGGCTGCTCTTAGGGCCTGTCACCAGTCTCACTGCCCTTGATTGTAGGTTTTCTAGCCGACGCTTCAATGATTTTCGTTTTCGTTTTGGCTTATGAAGTCCTTCTAGATCTTCGGCGGTTATAAGGTTGTTGGGGCCTTTTAGCCATACTACTCCCTTCCAGATCCCGTACGGCATTCTGTCTATTTCTCCATTCGCCAGCATGATTTTGATGTGTCCTTTTGTTTCAAGGCTTCTGCGGGTCATCGACACCTCCGCCCCGGTATCCACCAGGTAGGGTTCCCCATCCACATTGGTGTAGATGGTTTTCCCCACCCAGTAGGCATTCCGTAGGGTGACCCGCGCCTTGGACGCCATTACTTCTGTGGCCCTCCGCCCTGCATTCGTGCACGGGTTTCTTGGAGGGCCTTTCTCTGTTCTGCTGTTAGCTTATTAAATTCTTCTGGGGGTAGATATCCGCCTTTCTTGTTCGCTGGCTTTGACTGTTGTGGTTGTCCTGTGGGGGCTTTCGGTTGTTCTACTCCGACGCCCGCCGGGGCCTTTTGCTGCCCATATCTTGCGCTGGTCTGGGTTTTCTGCTGATTTCCCCGTTCTTGGTTTCTTCTGTTCTCCCAATGCTGTTGGGCCAGATCCCATCTTTGCACCTCTTCGTCCATTCGAGCTATCGTGGTGTTCCCCACGGGCATTGTTATGAACGCAACCTCTCCTGGTTTTTTTTCCGTTACCATTCTCAGGGCTCTCACATACCTTGCGGGGGCTATCACCTGCTTCAGGGTGTGCCACACCTGTGTCAGGGTTTGGTGTTGGTCTAACCCTGCTCGAGCCCTGGCGATGTGTGCGTCCTCATCGTCTATATCCTCCAGCACTAGCCTTTCATAACTCCTTCGTGCTGGCTCACTCTTATCGACCGGTTGACTGGTCACATGGCTGAGCCAAAGCCTCTTCGCATCCTCGTCGTCGGTTCCTCCTTCAACGAGTCTCCATACTTCTCTCAGATATTCTTTTATGTTTTCTCCTGACCGCTGGTTTCTCACCAGGACTTTGAGCTACTTGAGCTCCTGGAAATCTTGTCCGGTGATCTGGGTTATTGTTCTTTCCGTCTTGGCCCTAGGCTCAGCCCCGAGGCTTCGTTGACCCGTTGATTGCGGCAGGTCCTCATCTTCGTCCGTGGAGATCTCTTTCTGGATTTCTCTTATTGTCTTCCGTGAGCACACCACCGCAGCTTTCTTCATTCTTCTTAGCATTACGTCGTGTGCAACAGCGACGTAACTTAGCCTGAAGTTGCTGGTCAGCTCTTTGTACGCCGCTAGAGTGGGATAGGTGGGCATCATGATGATGTTGGCCCATTCTCCCAGGGTAGCTGTTACCTCTAGCTTCAGGTTCTCTTCCAGCCTGCCCTTCCAGCTATCTGGGATGTCATAGTCGTTCTGACCGGCCTCTGGCACATAGGCTTGTCTTCTGTCCTTGGTCTCTATGTATCCCCACTCGACGGTCCGGGCCATCTTCTCTGAGGCAGTCAGCACATTGTAGATCTCGACTTCTTTCTTGTCTCCCTTCCGCCGCGCCATCCGTAGATTCTTGCGTCCCTAAGCTGTTTGTCCAGCTATTGAGGACAGGCTACCCCAGTCTTCTTCTTCTTCGGAGTCCCGCTCCTCGGGGAGTACTTGGGGCCTGAGGTCGCCAAATTCCTCTTCTTCTTCTGCTTGTCGATAAGGCTGCCGAGCAGACACGCTGGCGGAACAGGGTGAGGTGCTTCTCCGTGCCTCCTGTCGAAGTGGGTTGTCTCTTCGCCGGTTCTCGTCTGGTCTTCTTGACTCGGGTGTCCGTTCACCATGGTCCTCCTCGTGGGTTTTGGTGGTCGCGTCTCTCTGCCGCGGGCTGGCCTGCGCCGGAGCTCTAACCGGTGAGGTCACCGGTCCCGGGCTTCTGATGGATGCCTTCGGCTGTCCCAAGGGCTGTGCTGGAGGTTCAGACCGGGCTCTCGTCCAGGTCATCTGTCGCAACCCTTGTCCCTCTTTCTCACTGGGGGGGACAGATGTTAACCTTATCCTTGGTTCGGATGTTGCCCTCGGTCCAGGCAGTCTTCCTATCTCTTCTCCCACTCTCGTGCTAGCCAGGACCCGCTTCTTACGCTCTTGGTCTTGCTACTCGCTGGTCACTACCACCAGTTCTTGTACAGTGCCCCACATGCCTGGCATCCTCATGTACAGCTTCACGAGTGCCATTGCGGTACTTTCCGCCTGCTCCCAGGTCATGAGGTTTGACCTTAGGCCGTCGATGCACACCACCACTCTTCTGAACTGCAGTTGGATTGCTCGGTCGAGGCCCTGTTCCAGTTTTCCCAGCATCTCTTCCTGGTACTCTTTGAATTTTTCGGCGTCCAGATAAGGGTCGATGGGCACGTGAAGGACGGCATAATAAGGCAGTCTTGCCCCACTTGTCACTATCACCCGTCGGGTGACGTCTGTTTCCTCAGGCCTCCTGCCTTTCCTTTCCGATACTTCGCTTGTGTAGTCTAGTCCGGCTTTGCCCACTAGGTTCTTCATCGGTCTCACTGTCCGCTGGTGGGGGCATGGACTTCCCTTTTCCTCTTTCTCGCTCAGGGCCCGAGGTCTGCAGCAGCGGTTGGTAACTCGCTGTACCCCGGGTCCACTTCTCTTTCTCCCTTTCTCGATCCATGGGCGAGTGTAGGTGTTTCGTCTTTCCTTGCCTTTCCCCCAGAGCTGATGTTGTCGGCCGGGCTTGTGGATTGGTTATTGTCCGGAGCAGCTTCCCTTGCAGTTGCAGACGCTTGTCTTGCTGCTCTGACAGTCGTAACAGCCTGTTTATGGCCGGGGTGATCTCCACTTCGAGGGTTCGCGGGAGGTCCAGATTTTCCACCGGCGTCAAGTCGGCGTCGAACTCCGCATCTTCTCCCTCGTCTTGGTCCATTATCGTTCCGGGTTTAAAGTCATCCTCTGGATTTGGTTCTTCCTCCAAGCCCTCTCCTTGTTCGTACCCTGCTTCTGGCCTTCGGCTCTGCTGCTGCTCCGACTCCTCATCCGAGTCGGTTCCTGAGCCTTGATTGCCTTTTAGGCTTCCGCTATGGTCAGCGTCTGAGTCCTCCTCCAGCGGATCCTCCACGACACTGTGGCGATCATCCTGCTGGCTTAGGGTCCGAAGGAAGGTTCCTCTATCTTGCAGCGCGGCTATCTGCTTTTATTGGTCGCTCTGGTGTTTCCAGGGTCGTCCAAGATGGACTCTATTTCCAGGATTCCTGCCGTCATCTTCACAATCGGGTCATATTTTTTGGATGGGCTGATGAGGGCGGTTATTCGGCCTCCACGCCATCGGTCCAGCAGTTCTATCCACCACTCCAGCCAGATACGGACGTCTGCCTCTTTTTCAACTTCAGTGGGGTGTTTAAAAACTATGATTGCTTGGCCCTCCATTGACTGCGGCGCGTAGTAATACCTCGTCGCGGCCAGCTCCACCACCATTTCTTTCTCCACGGTTATTGGTTCTTTCTCTTCTACGTATCTCATGAAGTAGGTGTAAACCTCTCGGCTCCAGGTGCGGAAGCCGTCCCCGTAGAGTATGATCCTATGAGGGATCCTGGGTGCCTCTGGTTCTCCACTGGCTCCGTCTCCATTGTTTGGTGGATCCCCTTCATTCTCAGGATTTCTCGGCATCTGTGGTCCCGCACCCTGTGCGTCTCCGGCCATCCCTGCCTCTTCCATCTTCGTTGGTTGAGTCGTCTGCCTCAAGGCCTCCCTTAGGCCTTCGGGTAGGGGATGAGTCACAGACTAGTTGGGCTATTCAGCGCCGCCTCGGGTATTCAGCCTCGCTGCTCCCGTCGGTCGCTCCTTGTTCCCGCTCCTCCTCTAGGGATTCCACGGGTGGGTGGCTCAGCCTCTCTCACTGATCACCCAGCAGCGCTGCCTCCTGGCAGGACTGCTTCACCGAGGTGCTCAGTAGGACTCCTTCCTACCGCACGCTTGGCGTCTTTTCTCGGGTCGTCTCACACGACCAGCAGTGGGTTCCTCCTCCTGGATTCCTCCTCCGCCGGGGGTTCTTCTTAGGCCCGATGAACTCTTTCACCGAGCCCCACGTTGGGCGCCACGTGTTAGATCTCGAGTTAACCCCTGTACAGGTGGTACCGGTCCAGCTCTCCGTCTCACGGGTCCGATCCTCAAGCTGGTTCAGAGGATTGTTCAAGCTGGTGGCGAGGAGATTCGCCTAGCTTCTAACTGCTCTAATCCGCACGTCTACCCTGCTTGCTCTAGTATAGCACCTGACCGAATAGCCCCTATGAGCCAAATACTATACTAGCCGCGTGCGTTTACGGCAGCTCTCCTCTCATTGATCTGTGCACTTGGTATGGTTGCTAGGATATTTTTTAAAGGCTCTGACAGCGAGCCCTAAGGGCCTGTTAATTTCAGTAGGCTAGAGTAACCTGTTAGAACCATTAGATGTTGAACACACAATAACTAAATGATTACGCCCTATAGGGGATAGTATAAAAGCGAGGTCCACAACTTGATCTTTAACTGCAGTGGATATATTTATTGCAAAGTTTTAGCAAGGGCAAGCATACAGTTTAATTCATTCAAATTTGATTAATCCTATCCTCTAATGTACTATTTTTATTCTAATAATTTTGATAACCTGATATGACGGCTGTTGCTGAATTAATTAAGGTTGGTCCAGTTTGGAGAGAGGGAGGGAAAGGGTGAAGCGATGATCAGTCGATCCAGTCCTTTCACGACTGCTGTACTGCTGGATTTCGTCAAGAGTCCCTGGCTTTGGCCAAAGCCCAGAAAATTCCTGATATCCGTAGTATCTTTGGCAGGATGAACATGAAAAGAGTTCTGGTTGGTCCAGTCGAAGCCTACTGCCGGTTTTGGGATGGTTATCCTCCGACGCTCGGCTCCCTCCTGCCGGCCGTGGCTCCCCAGGCTCCTCTCTTGCGATGTTAGGCTGTTCGTCTGTTCCTTCTCTGTATTTTAGAGTCTAAGTCCGGAGATTTGATGCTCCCGTTTTGGTCTGTCGTGCAGCATGTCTCGAACTTGGGTGCCGGCTGATGAAGATAACCACGATCTCCGTTGTGCAGGGGTTTTTATACTCTCTGTTTGTCGGATTTCTTCCCTTATCAGGCGACAATGACTCACTCGCCGGAGTCCAACCATATTAGGCTGTAGTTCCTTCCCTTTTGCTCATCCTACCAGATGTTTCCTGTTTACTTCACTCCTCCCGTCCCTCGGGTCTAGTTTCTCAAAGTTTCTTGGCCCAACCTCTCAGCATGATTCTATTTATGGTTACTTTCCTGGCTACTAGCTATTGCAATGATTTCACAATTTCCAGCAATCAGAATCAGAACACAGTTATAATCACACTTTCTGTTCATGGTTACACTCATTTTAGCATTTCATTCCTTATGTGGTTTAACACAAAATTATTATTGATCACATTTTAGTTTAGCTCATTTTTATAGTTATGTATTACTCACACTCCAACAGAAAGTCCCCGATGGTCCTCTCAGAGATAGAAAGTCCCGAAATGTCCAAGGCCTCATGCCTTTGATGAGCATATCAGAAAGTCCCCATGACTCTTACCTTACTCCTTTAGTGCGTCAGCGGATCAGGGATCTCAACTTACTTGACATCCTGCAAACACCAACATTATACAGTAGTCCCTCGTTTATCGCGGGGGATACGTTTTAAAAATAACCCGCAATAGACGAAATCCGCGAAGTAAGTTTTACAATTATTATATGTGTTTTAATGCCGTAAAACCCCTAACTACACACTTTTATACACCTTTTTACATACATTTTGTACAGTACTCTCTTAGTTAATCAGGACGCAGAACACGTGCAGTTCTCCCTTAGCCAATTTAGGACGCAAAACACAATGTGCGTTCATACTGTACAGTACGCTGTAAAAAAAAAAGCTACAAAATTACACAAAAAAAATCTGTGAAACAGCGAGTCCGCGATAAGTGAACCGCGTTATAGCGAGGGACGACTGTATAGCCGAGCTCAACTCTTATGAAATGATTTCCAATGTGTTTGGCTGCTGCAGTATTATGGTTGAATCTGTTCTTACAGTACTGACTCCACTGTGTGTGTTGCTCCATGCAGATGTTCCTGTCCATTGGTTTCGCAGCAGCTGGTGTGGCGGGAGGCTTGTACAGCCTCAGCGTTGCTTCTCTGGGTCTTGCTAATGGGCCATTTTGCGAATGGAGCAATGAATATAACTCCAATCCAACCTGGGGGGCGCCTTTCGCTAACAGGTACTCTCTGGTTGAATATACAGAGAAATCAGGCACTTCTTTTTTCTCAATTTAATATAAACTGCTACGAGAACTGTATTTATAAAATATTATTTAAATATTCTTCTATTTAAAATTGATTACTCCTCTAATGTTTATCATTTTCAGTAATGGGAGCTATCTGTCTGACAAGGATATGTGGAAATGGTGCATACAGCCAGAGGATGTGGTTGGATTCAACGTGGCACTGTTCTCCACTCTGCTGGTGTCAGCATGCATACAGCTCATCCTCTGTGGCATCCAGATGGTCAATGGACTTTTTGGATGTCTTTGCGGCACCTGTGCTGGCAAGGAGGTGAGGCTGACAAAAATCAAAGATTCTGCTCACTAGAAAACTTTTAAAAACATCATTCTAAATCGAGATCTGATAGAATTTTTTGTTTCAACATGTGAGGGCCACACACTGTTTAAAAATCTGAAAATTCGAAAATGATGGAAGGTTTGGATTTGATTTACCTTATAATCTGCACATGCTAGCGGTTGCCAGTTCTCCATCGTTACTTAAATGATGATGCTTACCATCCACGTGGGGAGATTTCTGTTTGGTTTGACTCTCTTAGTGGGATCACAGTTGGTTGGGATCTGGTGTCTTACTGACCTCTGGCTCTCTGTCCTCTCTCAACAGTAAACTGAACTCCAACACCATGACATCTTGAAGGAATGATCAACATCACCATCAGCTCTGCCATCATCTTTATCATCATTACCTTTATCACCTCCGTTATCACATCAAGCTGCACCAAGCAGTGATGAGTCATAAGTCCTAACGAATATAGATTGTTCAGCTGTCTGGTGCCACAAATCATTATCATTACTATAAATTCTTCAAGAGGAATGACTGGGATTATCAATTGATGTTGCTTTTGTTGTTGGCAGATTACACTGATCGTAGACTGTAGATAAGGAGACTGTGCTGTGTTTGTGATAGATAGATGAAGATAGATAGATAGAAAAAATAATTAAAATCACTCTGTTCCTGTGTGTGTGTGTGTGTGTGTGTGAGTGTGTGTGTGAGTTTCATATTTAGATTAGATTAGGCTCGTTTTATTGCAGTGCACAGCATCTGACCAGAAGTGCAAAGATCAGTAGATATATGTGTTAGATATATAAGTGAATATGTTACACTAAGATTTAAGTTTATTGGTAAATATGGCAATTGTTAGATATTATATAATAATTAAACAGGCTATGAATACACAGACAGTAGCAGATATGTGTGTGTGTGTATCATTTACATAAATGTTTATTATAATTTTTAATGTTCTATCTAAAAATAAACCTGAAAATAAATCAAAGGAAATAAAAATTATTAGCATTTATTAGTCGTCGCTAATTAGACATTGATTAATATTGAATTTTATTTTAAATTATATTATGATATCGTGTAAAACGCATGTTCTTGGCAGTTAGAGGTCACAGCCTCCATTGCCTGCTATTCCACTGGCGTCACCGTGTGCCTGTGGCTAATAGTGGACAAAAAGAAAAGTATGACCCCGACGTGATTTGAACACGCAACCTTCTGATCTGGAGTCAGACGCGCTACCGTTGCGCCACGAGGTCGGTTGTCTGAACCCGAATGACTACATTTCAGGATCTGGTTATTATTGATTTGTTATTAAATATTTCAATATTTATCATAGTAACAGTTACACACATTAGTAGCTGTAAACACTCAGCATTAGAAAAATACATACGTTGGTTTGGTGCTTACATAAGGAGTAAACATTTATTATCATCACTTTAAAAGTTACATACGTTGTTTTTGGCTGCCTTTTTGTTTCCCAGATATATTAGTGTGTGTGAATGGGTGTATAGGAGGCATTAACTTGAAGAACTTTGTAGAAAGGCGCTTTATGACGTTCAGTCCATTTCCTTGTATTCGTTTACAGGAAGATCTGCCTTATCCAATATGGCGGACCCGTTGACGTATCGCGACCAACGACCAAAACGCTCAATGCGGCGTCTATGTATATATGTCTATGCTTTTGATGACTGCATCTGGCTCGCAGAGAAACTAGACCCTCTAGCAACATGCAGTCTTCCTTTTAACTAATAACGAATTTTACAGAACAGCTCGGAAAAGAAGTTCACTCAGCAGTACGTGAGTGCGCATGCGCGTCTACATCCGAAACACTAGCTATGGGGTTCGGTGCACGATCGGGAC
Source organism: Collichthys lucidus (assembly GCA_004119915.2). NCBI lineage: Eukaryota > Metazoa > Chordata > Actinopteri > Sciaenidae > Collichthys > Collichthys lucidus. The sequence continues at coordinate 201,663 of CM014101.1, forward strand.
CATGCAGCACCAGAAGTCGCATTAATGTTAAGACGTATTTTATTTATCATTGGTTAGCTTCAGTATAAAAGCAATATTAAAAATAATGCATTCAGAGACTAATTATACCTAAAAATGCACGCATTTATTTGTAATTATGCATTTACATTTCATTTAGCTGATGCTTTTTATCCAAAGCGACATTCAAGGTGCAGTCAGACTAGTACATGTTAGTGCAGCAGTAAAACCAATACCCAATACAATAATCAATGTAATAAAGACAGATTACTCATACCCAGTACTGAAGTGCTAACTAAAGGTAAAACTTTTTTGAGCAGCCTTGTTGGGATGGGGCCTATGAGAGACAGGTTGATGGTTTAGATGAAGAAATCGTGTGTCTGATGATAAATCAGTACCTGTTGAGGGCAGGAAATATGAAATGATCATTTATATTTATAAATAATGTAATATATATGTAATAATTTCAATAAAATATGACAGAATAAGGACAATAGTGTGATTAAGACAATTAGTTTGTTTAGTTATAGTTTGACAGAAACCAGCTGAATCTGATAGACTTGACTTTCTCAGTTGGGTGTGAAATTTTAAGAACATGATGAATAATTAAATGTAATAAAGAGAAGTCCTTTGTTACAGCATTGCAGAAGCACGTCACGTTCTGTTGAAATCTGTGTAGACCTGCTGACGTTGACATGTGGTTAAATGTTGATGCAGACTCAGCCTCTCTCACAGCAGAAGCGCATGAAAGCAGGTCAGCTAAAGTGCTAAGCTGGAGGCACAGACAGGCTGAGGAAGGGAAAGAGGGATGAAGAGGAGAGACTGAAGGAAGCACCACACTGCCGTCCTCCAGCTGACACACGCGCTGGATAATACTCGGTGTAGGACTCAGCATGATATGTATGTTTGTGTCCAGGACTTGAAAGAGTCGGTTCACGTGGAACCCTGACAGACAGAAGGTAAGTCTATAGTTCTATTAAAGATATGATGATAAACGTTACAGTGAAGCGTCCTGCAGGGGGACAGGGCGAAGACAGACAAAACAAGACAAACTACCCTGCATGTTTCCGTCTACGAAGAAGTCAAATGATAGAAATAATAAAACATTTACGCAGCTTTTTTAATTCAGACACAATAAAAATATAGTCCAACATTCAACATATAAAATATATAAAACATATATTTATTTTTTTTTGCAATTACAGATGTAGATTAGTGTAAGAAAAATAAACAATATGCAGAGTATGCCAAAGTAAGAGTCATTTTATTTTGAAAGAGTGCATTGTCTCTTTTCTGTTTCTTTGCCTGCTGTGTCTTCCTGTAAACTCAGTGCTGTCTTCTCAGTCCACCTGTCAGCTTATTGTGGGGGCATGTGGTCCAACACTTTGGCCTAATCCCATTTGACTGATCCTGCAGTATTAACCCAACCCGAGTATACCAGGTTACTGGATGAGGCCAGCAGCACACATTCATGGGCATGGATTAGCGTGTTAGGATTTGTCACACACCCTATTTGAGTAGGCCTAGTTTCCCAGGTATCTCATTGTGAAGTCAACTTACTGTTTCATATAGAATAGTATGTGAACGCACCTCCAATATGAAGCATTCCTTTAAATTCACGAATCACTGTCTCTGCTTCATTCCTGTTGACCTGTTTTACTGTTTAAATAGAACTTTTCCTTGAGTCCATAAGCGCACTCTCAAATGGAAAAGTACTGTGTTGTTGAAGTAACAGATTGTACCGTTACAGGTGCTGTCTCCTCTGTTTTATGACAGACAGAAAGGGAATGCTGTGCAGAGATAACTCTGCAGGAACAAGTTATGTATTATAATAGCTCCATTTAATGTGCTATTCATTTCAAATGTATCCTGGACTGGGCTGGCAGTTCAAGAAACAGTGTTGGAAGGTTTCCTGTCTTTAAATGTCTACTATTCTCAGATAAAGTTAGTGAAGTTGTCATTTAGAGAATGAGTAACTATATTTTGTCCAAAAAACACAAAAACATACAATATTAGACAGTCATGTTGTCGTACCTTTGAGAACAATGATAAGATAAGATAAGATAATACTTTATTGATCCCACAACGGGGAAATTCACTTATTACAGCAGCGGTGTTCAGTGTACATATTTTTCAGAAAGTACTAACACAGTGTACATTATTTACAGAGACTTATTACAATTACAGAGTTTACAATGTAGAAACGTGATGAGGAAAATGATAATAAATGTATTATGAACATTAAAAAAAGTGAAGTGAAATACTCTTGATACAGTGATCTGTGATGTCTGTGGACGTGACATCAGCCACATCGCTAGTGGGTATCATGGTATCATACTCACTTGGTGAATATGCTGTGGGTAGCAGTTACACAGAGCTGTCTCCAGTTATGTGAATTTCATAATCTGCACATATATGGAAATACACTCACTTATGCAGACACCTAATACAGTAACAGAACTATTCATACAATTCACACAGACAGCAGAGTGTGAATGGATAGCAGTGGCCGGCTCCTGGTCTGTGAGCAGCAATGTTGAAGTATTTGAGCAGCTGCAGTGTGAGGCTACTGACCAGCAGCAACAACAAGCAACACTCTGCAACTCTGCAGGGACAGAGAGAGGCCCAATCATGTCACACACATTGTTAAAAGTGTTTATTATAATTATTAATAATATTATTATTATTAGCAGCAGTAATAGTTGTGCTGATATGCAGTTATCAGCAGCAGTTATAAATGTGACCACTAGAGGGACCTACCTAAAAAGAGTAAAAGGTCGCCCACCTCAGGTTAGCGGTGGGTCGGTGTTAGAACATGCTATGATGAACATGTACACTGTGAGTTCTACATTAAAGTTGAGCACAAGCTCATTGTTACTTTCACAACGTTTATGTTTGAATTCATAAACAACACATGGTACCAGGAGTAAAACTTCGAGTCAAGCATCGAGATTAATCGAAGATGGAGACGCTAAGGCCACCGGAGGGACTAAAATTGATCGGAAATGTGGACAGCAACTGGCGCCATTTCAAACAGCAGTTCGAGCTGTACATGTCCGCCACAGGCATGGACAACAAGCCAGAACCGAGAAGGATTGCATTGCTGCTTACGGTCGCGGGTCCTCAAGCCATTGAAGTCTTCAATACATTCGAGTTTGTATCGGCTGCTGACAAAGAGAAGTATAACGAAGTGATTGCAAAGTTCGAAGCATACTGCTCACCGAAAAAGAACATTGTGTACGAAAGGTACGTGTTCCGGTCAAGAATGCAGCAAGCAGGCGAAACATTTGATTGCTTTGTGACTGATTAAAAACTGAAAGCACAGTCGTGTGATTTTGGGACTTTGAAAGATTCCATGGTCCGAGATCAGATTGTTTATGGGATACATGATAAAAAGACGAGGGAGCGAATGTTAAGAGATGACAAGCTAACTTTGACTGAGGCTGAGAAAATATGCCATGCCAGTGAGCTAGCACAACAGCACGCAAAGACTTTTGCTGACACAAGTGCTTCTGTAGTGCACGAGAGCGCTAAGGTTGCGGCCATCAGAAACAAAAAGAAAAGAAATGATCAACAGAAGTTCAAAAACGATGCAACAGGCTGTACACGATGTGGTGGAAAGCATGAGCCGAGGCAGTGCCCTGCTTATGGCAAAAGATGTGCAAAATGCAATGGAAAAAATCACTTTGCCAAACAGTGTCTGACTAAAGAGAAAGCAAGACCAGTCAGGGTAGTTGAGGAAACAGACCTGAGCGAGACTTTCTTTGTAGGCATGGTCTCGTGTGAGAATGCTAAAGAAGGGCATGCCACACAGGCACATGAAAGACACATAGAGGATGACAACTGGATTGTGTCACTGCCAATAAATGGAGCATTATGTGGCGAGACGTGGTAAAAGAGGGGGGGATTTGTCCAACAACGCCACCTGGGGAATTGCACCCCAGGAAATTCACTCAACCCTGTAAGGGGAATACCATGAGGTCACACAGACTCGTTACACCTATGTAGAGAGGACAAGAGACGGACTTCCAAAAATATAAATTATTTTATTTTAACAATGATTTACTATGGGTAAAATGAACATATTCGTCACAACCTGCGTGTCTGCTATACCACCATTCGTTGGGGGGGGAAATAAACAAAAATAGGAGCAGGGACAGCTCAGTGAGGCGGACAGACTAAAGAAACTTAAAAACACACAAAAACAATATTACAAACCAAACCACCACGTGCCACAGCAAACTTAAGGGAGGTGAGATGGGACCACCACCAGGGAGTCTGCCACGCACTACACCAGCTCCTGTCCAGAAAGAAAACACAAAATTAGGTGGAGCGACACTCAAAGGTTGAACGATACGAATTATTAAAATGTCCTATTCTAAAAACACTCACACACAACATTCACACCCACATGCACACCAACAGAAAGAATACACATTAATTGTTTTGACCTATATAAAAATACTTAAAGAAAATTTACTTATATAAGAATAAACAAAATCAGAGATGTAACTAAATTAGAACTAAACAAAATAACCATCTGTAATTCAAAATAAAGAAACCAAAGAACTTGCAAATTAACTGATTACCCAAAACAACTACATAAACAAGAAATAAATAAACCAAACAAACAAAGAAACACTAATACGTCAGTTGCAGTGGGGCTTGAGTCTGGTGCTGCGTGAGAGCCACAACAGAAACTCAGGACATTAAGAAAACGAAACTACGGTGTGGAAGACAGCGTGAAAACGGAGCGGCTGCACCAAGGCTGGAGGCAGCGGATGTTATGCGTAGGTGGCTGCGGTGGTCATCAATAGGCTGTGCCGTGGATCCACAGAGCGCAGGAGGAGAGACAGAACCGCTGCAAATTCAGCAGCTACAGCAGGACAGAGCAGAGGGCAACAGCTGTTAGCAAAGGGCTACTATAGTTCACCATGATTAACAACGAGCATGCTTACCGATGGAGAGCTTTACGCACTAAAAAAAAACCCAGTCCTCAACAACAGCAGAACGCGGACACCACTTCCTCCAGCTGCAACCCAACCAGTACGGCCAAAACTGGCGAAATCACACCGAACACCAACCAAACTGGAGCACCCCGACCCAGAGCCTTTCCAGGTGAATGCCAGGGAGAGAATGCGCCCCGGAGGAGCGCAGTAGTTAACCAGGTGCTGCCAATGCGCAATCAAGCACCGGTGATACTGATTAAGTGGGAGGGGGTGGAGCAGAGCAACACCCGACCTGCCACATTCCACCCCCGCTTTCTGCGTCGTCGCCCCGACGGCGAATTACACTTTGAAATATGCCAAACTAGGACCAAGGCCTAAACAGAACTGACTGCGAATTTACCACTGGCTGTGAAGGTTCAGGCACTACATTACCCCTAGTGCCAACAGACTGGGGAAGACGATGGACATTAGAGTGTTGACCGGCGGTGGAACGGCCGGTTTGACGCAAAACTGACTGAGGAGGAATGGACTGATCGCTAGAAGGAGGGGACACAGAGTGAAGATGTTCCGGTTCTGCAGTTGAGCCTGGACTAGGCTCAATACTGGCTGGTGTCCTCGCAGCCAGCCCTGTATAACCGGGTTGAGCTGGTGCCTCAGTAGCAGAGGGTGGAACAGTGTCAGGGACCAACAACCATAGCTCACCACCTTCAGGTGAACCTGGGGGAGCTGCAGGCGCTGCCAAAGCTGATGGAAGCGGCGCCCTAGGGGGATGGGTACCAGACACGACCTGGGGCTTCAGCATGTCTCGGTGCACCTGCCGAGCCCTATGCAACTCTTCCACAGGAGCAATGGTGTAAACTGCACCATTTCCGGGTGGGGCTTTCAGCACCTGGTAGAGAATGGAGCTCCATTTGTCGTGAAGCTTGTGTCGACCCCTAACACCAAGATCTCTGAGGTAGACGTGCTGGCCCACCTGCAAAGGAGCCTCTCGAACATGCTCGTCGTGTCGCTTTTTTCGTCGACCTGCAGCAGCCAAAAGCCTACCACGAGCATTCTCAAACGCCACCTTAAGCCTTGCCTGATGTTCAGTCATCCAGTCCTGTACTTCCCCTGGCTCAGCGTCCCGGACTCGGCCCAAAAGGAAGTCCACAGGGAGCCTTGGTTCCCGACCGAACATCAAAAAGAAGGGAGACTCTCCTGTACTTTGATGTGGCGTAGTGTTATAACAAAACAACACTTGTGGGAGACAAGAAACCCAATCCCGCTTCCGGGAGACTGGCAGAGTCCGCAAGAGGTCATGGAGAGTTCTATTAAAACGTTCACACTGCCCGTTGCCGGCCGGATGGTAAGGAGTGGTTCGTGATTTAGCTACCTCATACAAGCGGCACAGTTGTTGGATCAGAGAACTCTCGAAGCTCCGACCCTGGTCAGAATGAATGCGATTTGGAACACCAAACCGAAAAAACCATTCGGTCAGCAAGACACGAGCCACAGTTGCTGCCTGCTGATCTCGTGTTGGGACTGCCACCGTGTATTTACTGAACACATCGGTCATTACCAAGACATTCTCCAACCCGTTCCGTGAAGGTTCCAACAATGTGAAGTCAATGGCGACAATCTCGTTTGGCTGAGACGCCAGAACGTGGCCCATAAAACTATGGGGCACCGGCCCTGAATCTTTGGCCACTTGGCAACGCTCGCATGTCTGAACCCACTGCTTGATGTCAGCGGACATCCCTGGCCAGTAACAGCGTTGCCGCACCAATTCCATGGTGCGCTCAATACCCTGATGACCATGGTCTTGGTGCAACTGGGTCAGGATCTCCTCTTTAAGAACAGCAGGTAAGACAAGCTGGAAACACTCTTCTCCTCCATCCGACCGAAAAGTCCGGCGGTACAGTACGCCCTCCTGTTCGATCAGGCGGTCCCACTGTTTCAAGAGTGTCAAAGCAGCAGCAGGAAGTTGCTTCTTTTCTTCGAAAGTAGGCTTAGCCCACCTCTTCCAAAAGGGCAGAAAATCACACAAAAGAGGGTCCACCTCTTGCAAGGAACGAAGGTCCGCTGGAGAATGACTCCGGAAGACAGACACCATCGCCTGGGCAGCAGGTACCACTGTGGCGGAGACTGCAGCTGGCTGAGCAAATGATGGAACTGAAGTGCCAGGTAAGACATGTTCAGCTAAGCTAGACCCCGATAGATACTGGCGGGAGAGCGCATCAGCATTCCTGTTGATGCGTCCGGAGCGATACCTGATCTCAAAATCAAAGACAGCTAGTTGGGAGGCCCACCTCTGCTCTATGGCTCCCAACTTAGCTGAATTGAGGTAGCTCAACGGATTGTTGTCTGTAAAAACCACGCATTTGTGCCCCAACAAATACTCCCGGAACTTTTCTCCCATTGCCCACTTAAGCGCAAGGAACTCCAGCTTCATCGAACTGTAATTTTCCATGTTGCGTTCTGTGGGTCGAAGCCCTCTGCTCGCATATGCGACGGGTCGAATACCATTCTCAGTCTCCTGTGAAAGGACGGCCCCCAGGCCACTGTAAGAGGCATCAGTTTCCAAAATGAATGGACGTGAAAAATCGGCATAGGCCAACACTGGGGCTGAAACCAACTTCGCCTTTAAGGCTTCAAAACTTTGCTCGCACTGGGGTGTCCATGCAGAGCTCAGATCCTGCCCAGATCCTCGCTTGGACTTGGTACCTGCGAGTTTTGCCACCAACTGATGCAAAGGGGTCGCCAGCTTAGCGAACCCCTCCACAAACCGCCTGTAATAGCTGGCAAACCCCAAGAATGAGCGCAGCTCTGACACATGACGGGGCCGCTGCCATTTCGCCACTGCCTCAATCTTGGCAGGGTCTGTGGAAACTCCCTGATTGGAGATAATGTGCCCCAAATAACGAACCTCTTTTTGGAAAAAGGCACACTTTTCAAGTTTCACCTTCAAACCTTCTCTCTGCAGCCGACTGAGAACCACTTCGAGTCGCTGCAAGTGTTGTGAAATGGAAGAAGAAAAGACAACGATGTCGTCCAAGTACAAGAGCAAGGACTGGCACTGTTGATCCCCGAACATCCTTTGCATGAGTCTTTGAAAGGTGCTTGGCGCATTGCACAAGCCAAATGGCATCCGGTTCCATTCAAAGAGCCCGAAAGGTGTACAAAAGGCCGTCTTCGGCTTGTCCTGCTCTGCAACAGGGACCTGATTATAGCCACTTGCCAAGTCGAGAGTAGTAAACCAGCAAGCTCCGGCAAGTGAATCCAGACTCTCCTCAATACGAGGTAGAGGGAATGCGTCCTTCCGTGTTTTACTATTGAGTAGGCGGTAGTCGACACACATGCGGAGACTGCGATCCTTTTTACGGACAAGGACGATAGGGGAAGCAAAAGGGCTATTGCTTTCCCGGATCACCTTGGCTTCAAGCAACTGATCAATGTGAGCTTTCACCTCCTCATACTCGGAGGGGGGGATTCTTCGGTACCGCTGTCTCACTGGAGCCTCATCAAGCAAGGGGATTTCGTGCGAAAGGAGGTTGGTACAACCCAAGTCACCTTCATGGTTTGAGAAAACTGACTGATACCTCTGCAGCAAAGCATGTACATCCATCTGTTCTTGTTCTTTCAAAGCAGACAGGTCTATGGTTTGGACCCCATCAGGTGCCACACCAGAGGCTGTCTGAGATGAGATCGAGGCTGTCGGGAGCTTCACTTCAGTCACACCAGTGGGTAAGCTGACAACCTGGGCCCCACTTAAAGTACCAAGACCAGTGCGCGGGTAAAGGAGAACATCAGTCGTCCCCACATTGACCACGGGGACATGAGCTGTACCACGGCTGACCTGGACAAGGCAAGGAGACACCAATAACCCTGCAGGTAGGCTGAACTCTGTTGGTTCGAACAGCACAGCCTGACCAGCCAGCTGTTCTGGACAAGTGGCGGCCACAAGCCTCATTACCCCACCAGGTATGCGTACCGCCCATCTACCGCGGACCCTGGCGAAACCCGTAAGGTTCCTCGGGGGTTCTGTGGTGGCCTGATGGCACCGTTGTAAAGCTTCAAGGACAGCTACTGGAGCTTGAACCACTGAGGGAGCATCAAAAAGAGCAGGACCATACACCTCAAAGAGTTCCCGATAACATCGACGGATGACGTTGCTCCCCAAAATCCCAGGGGCAACAGATGCAGCACCGGGAGGGTCTTTTACCACTAGGACCCCACAACCAGGGACCACCTTCCCACACAAGGTGACATCCAGCTCCAAATAGCCGATGTAAGGAATACAAAGACCGTTTGTGGCCCGCAGTTGCAGCCAATTACAAGACCGAAGGCGCTCTTGGCCCCATGGTGCGAAATGTTCGGCAAAGAAACTTTCAGGGATCGTGGACACCATGGACCCGCTGTCCAACAAGCACGGAACAGTGATCCCACCCATCAGGACATTAATATGTGGACAGGGCGCCATTATCCGACTGATGAGGTCTTGTGAGCCTCCAGCCTCCCCATCTGAGCTTTGGCTCCTCAGCTCAGTGGGCGTCAGTTTTCCGGCTGGGGTGCAAAGCGGGAAGACCCAGCCACATTAGAAGACCGACCAGTGGCAGAACCAGTACGGGGATGAGGGGTAACCCGCTCCCCATCACAATCGCTGGCATAGTGACCTGGCTGTTGACACCTTCGGCAGATCACAGGGCCGTTGCGAGGAGGCCGTGATGGAAAGGGACGAGCCTGAAAAGAAGCCATGGCCCGAGTCAACTGGTCAAGCTGTTCCTGCTGACGCTTCAAGAGTGCCTTCACTTCACTCAACTCTGAATCATGGGGTGAGACAAGTGGGGTGGGGCGAGAGCCACCCTGGACCCCATACTGGAGGCCATAGGCTGAGGGAAGAGAGTGGCTACGTTCCCTAGCACCCCTTGGAGACCCCTCCCTCTCCCATCTAATGGCCTCTCCACGTGTCTCGAGCAAAGAAGCAGTGGGATGGCGGCGAACATACTGCTTCAATTCCCTGCGAAGGGCACCATCGAGCACATGCTCTATGAACTGGTCACGAAGAAGAACATCAGCATTCGGCAAGGCACCTGGTGCAGACTGTTTAACACGTTCCATCAGGGCCATCAGGGCCAAAGAGAACTCTAACAGCGTCTCCCCTTCCTGCTGCTTTCGAGAGAAGAAAGATTGTTGCAGTGTTACATATGACTGAACACAGCCATAAAGCTCAGTCATGATAGCCAAAACCTTGTCTGGGTCTTCCCTCTCCACACAGGGGCGATATTTAATCTCCTCTCTGGCTTCACCTTCTAGATGGTCAAAAATGAAAAAGGCCTGATCACGAACAGACAAGTGGCGTGCCCGCATACAGGCCTGCACTTCCTCTTTCCACTCCACTATGCCTATACCTGTTCTGCCATTAAACATGGTGCATCTGCGATCTCTAGGCATAACAACCAACCGTTCAGTGACTGTGGCGCTAGTACTTACAGCCGGAGGATTAGCACCTGAAGTGACAGAAGCGGGGTCCGCTCTGCTGGAACCGGCCTGAGAAGCATCCCTCACTCGAGACAGCTGCTCATTATCTGCTTTAAGCTGTGCCACCAGCTCTCTGAGCTGCTGCAGTTCCTCCTCCATGGCAAACCGCAGAGGCCACACCCACCGCTTTCAAAATGGAAACCTGCACCACTGGCAAGAACAAAAAGAGGAAGAAGAAAAAAAAAAAGAAGATGCTGCCGCTCCGTCTTCACTGCTGCCCTAACACACCAACGTAACAACAAATTCACACTAACAAAAAAAAAAATGGAAGTCACGCCTCTGTCCTCTAACAGTGCATCCTGCCGACAACGCCAATTTGTGGCGAGACGTGGTAAAAGAGGGGGGGATTTGTCCAACAACGCCACCTGGGGAATTGCACCCCAGGAAATTCACTCAACCCTGTAAGGGGAATACCATGAGGTCACACAGACTCGTTACACCTATGTAGAGAGGACAAGAGACGGACTTCCAAAAATATAAATTATTTTATTTTAACAATGATTTACTATGGGTAAAATGAACATATTCGTCACAACCTGCGTGTCTGCTATACCACCATTCGTTGGGGGGGGAAATAAACAAAAATAGGAGCAGGGACAGCTCAGTGAGGCGGACAGACTAAAGAAACTTAAAAACACACAAAAACAATATTACAAACCAAACCACCACGTGCCACAGCAAACTTAAGGGAGGTGAGATGGGACCACCACCAGGGAGTCTGCCACGCACTACACCAGCTCCTGTCCAGAAAGAAAACACAAAATTAGGTGGAGCGACACTCAAAGGTTGAACGATACGAATTATTAAAATGTCCTATTCTAAAAACACTCACACACAACATTCACACCCACATGCACACCAACAGAAAGAATACACATTAATTGTTTTGACCTATATAAAAATACTTAAAGAAAATTTACTTATATAAGAATAAACAAAATCAGAGATGTAACTAAATTAGAACTAAACAAAATAACCATCTGTAATTCAAAATAAAGAAACCAAAGAACTTGCAAATTAACTGATTACCCAAAACAACTACATAAACAAGAAATAAATAAACCAAACAAACAAAGAAACACTAATACGTCAGTTGCAGTGGGGCTTGAGTCTGGTGCTGCGTGAGAGCCACAACAGAAACTCAGGACATTAAGAAAACGAAACTACGGTGTGGAAGACAGCGTGAAAACGGAGCGGCTGCACCAAGGCTGGAGGCAGCGGATGTTATGCGTAGGTGGCTGCGGTGGTCATCAATAGGCTGTGCCGTGGATCCACAGAGCGCAGGAGGAGAGACAGAACCGCTGCAAATTCAGCAGCTACAGCAGGACAGAGCAGAGGGCAACAGCTGTTAGCAAAGGGCTACTATAGTTCACCATGATTAACAACGAGCATGCTTACCGATGGAGAGAGCTTTACGCACTAAAAAAAACCCAGTCCTCACCAACAGCAGAACGCGGACACCACTTCCTCCAGCTGCAACCCAACCAGTACGGCCAAAACTGGCGAAATCACACCGAACACCAACCAAACTGGAGCACCCCGACCCAGAGCCTTTCCAGGTGAATGCCAGGGAGAGAATGCGCCCCGGAGGAGCGCAGTAGTTAACCAGGTGCTGCCAATGCGCAATCAAGCACCGGTGATACTGATTAAGTGGGAGGGGGTGGAGCAGAGCAACACCCGACCTGCCACAATTAGTTGCACTGAGAATTGACACTGGTGCACAAGCCAATCTGATCAGCATGACAGAAATCAAGGCAATGAAAGAGAAGCCAAAATTGATCAAGCAATCAGTACAGCTGAAAGATTACAATGGAAAAGAAATAGAAAGCAAAGGACAATGCATATTGAGAGTGACTGTAAAGAACAAGGCATACAATGTGCTGTTCTCTGTTGTGCCTGAGGGTCGCGAGTCTCTGATAGGAGGTGACACCTCAAAGAAATTAAATCTGGTGAGAAGAGTCTACCAAATTAACTGTTCAGAAGCAGTGAGGGCACAAAAAGGCACAGTTGACTCCACAGTGCAACGTTTTCCTGACATATTCAAAGGGCTAGGCTGCCTTCCTTACACATACGCTATTCAGCTGAAAGAGGGTGCTACACCAGTGATCCATGCACCAAGGAGAATCCCCGCACCACTTAGGGAGCGCCATAAGAAAGAACTGGACAGAATGTGTGTCTTAAATGTCATTACAAAAGTCGAAGAACCTACAGAGTGGGTTAACTCAATGGTGTGTGTGGATAAAGGCAATAAAAACAAAGACTTGAGAATTTGCATGGACCCAGGAGATTTAAACAGAAATATAAAACGTGAGCACTACCAGATTCCAAAGAGTGAGGAAATTGCAAGTGAAATGGCAGGTGCGAAGTACTTTTCGAAGTTGGATGCTGCCCAAGGATTCTGGCAGATCAAGCTTGATGAAAAAAGCTCAAGATATTGCACATTCAATACGCCTTATGGTCGGTACAGATTCCTACGAATGCCATTTGGCATAATCTCAGCATCAGAGATCTATCATTGTGCGATGGACAACATGCTTGAGGGCCTAGAAGGGGTACGATGCTACATCGATGATCTGGTTATCTGGGGGTCCACCCTACAGGAACATAATGACAGATTGGCAAAAGTACTCCAACGGATATCTGACCATGGGCTGAAACTCAACCAAGCAAAATGTCAGTCTTGTGTGCAAGAAATGACATTCCTTGGAGACAAGTTGTCTGGAGAGGGAATTGAGCCAGATGACAGGAAAATAAAGGCAATCCTGAGCATGCCACGCCCAAGAGACAAAAAAGGAGTACTGAGAGTGATGGGCATGATCAACTTCATTGGCAAGTTTATTCCCAACTTATCCACCAAAACATCAGCACTGAGGGAACTACTGCGTGATTCCACAGAGTTCAAGTGGACAATAAGAAATGAGCGAGAATGGAATGCTCTCAAGGAAGCTCTGACCAAGTCCCCTGTGCTTGCATATTATGATCCGGCAAAGAGGCAGAAGATCTCAACAGATGCGTCAAAAGACGGCCTGGGAGCTGTTCTCCTGCAGGCAGAAGGAGATAGCTGGAAGCCAGTTGCCTACGCTTCGCGATCAATGACTACAACTGAGACTAAATACGCAGAAATAGAGAAAGAGTGCCTGGGATTGGCCTATGGACTGGAAAGATTCCACTGTTATGTCTACGGGCTTCCCACATTCACTGTCGAGACGGATCATCGTCCTTTGGTGTCAATCATCAAAAAGAATCTCAACGACATGTCACCCAGGATCCAGCGACTCATCATGAAGTTGCAGAGGTATGACTTTGAATTAATATACACACCAGGCAAACACTTAGTGTTAGCAGATGCGCTATCACAAGCGCCAGTGATGAGTGACGTCACTTCCACTGAAAAGGAAATCAAAAATCACATCAACATGATAGTTGAGTCCCTGCCAGTATCTGATGTCAAAGCGAAACAAATCAGTGAGGAATTGGACAAAGACAAAGAATTACAAGCAGTGATCAACAACATGCTTAGTGGTTGGCCTAGGGGCTCCTGTCCAAAATACTATCACATCAGAGCAGAGCTTAGTGTGGCAAATGGACTGTTACCGAGAGACAATAGAATTGTCATTCCACACAGCCTTAGGCCTGAGATACTCAGACAGCTCCATGAGGGACACCTTGGGATTGAGAAGTGTAAAAGGAGAGCCAGAGGTGCCGTGTATTGGCCTGGCATTAATAAGGACATTGAAGACATGGTAGGAAAGTGTGAGACATGCAACAAGTACCAAAGCAAACAGGCAAGGGAACCCATGATGATTCCAGATCTTCCCACTGCAGCTTGGGAGAAAGTTGGAACTGACCTGTTTCATTGTAATGGAAAGGACTATTTGCTAGTGATTGATTACTATTCCAACTTCCCTGAAATTGCTCTGCTGTCAAACACAACTGCCAGTACTGTCATTGGACATGTAAAATCCATATTTGCCCAGCATGGAATACCAAAGACTGTAGTGAGTGACAATGGTCCCTGTTACAACTGCAAAGAGTGGCAGCAGTTTGCAAACCACTATGGCTTCAGTCATGTCACATCCAGTCCTCAGCATGCGCAGGCGAATGGAAAATCTGAAAAGGGAGTGCACATCATCAAACAGATTCTGAAAAAGACCACAGACAGTAAGTCAGATCCTTACTTAGCTCTTCTAAGCTACAGAGCTGCTCCTCTTGAATGTGGCTTATCCCCAGCAGAACTGTTGATGAATCACAAGCTACGCACAACCCTTCCCTGTTACACAGCCATCAAGCCCAACACAGGGACACAGAAAAAATTCAAGGACATGAAATGGAAACAGAAACAACGTTACGATAAGTCAACAAAACCCCTCAGTCCACTCGCTAAGGATGATGTGGTGCGAATCCAAGATCAAGATGCATGGAACAGAAAAGCAACTGTTCTTCAGAAGGTCGGACCTAGATCCTATGAAGTGCTCACTAAGGAAGGAAATGTGCTCAGAAGGAACCATCGCAGCCTTCTAAAAACAAAAGAGACTTTCACAGAGACTGACAATGATGCAGATGGATGCAATGCGGACGCAGCATCCAGTGCAAACAGTGATGAACATTTGCAAGTGGACACAAGCGATGTTCAGACGGAATTACCTGTCTTGAGGAGATCTGAGCGTCAGATCAAAAGGCCTGACAAACTGAACTTATAAGGAACTGCGCTGAACATTGGTTCACTAAAAAAAAAAAAAAGAAAATGTTTGTTTAAAAAAAAAATGGTTGTTTGAAACTGTTGATGTTGATAAATTGAATGTTGAAAGATGTTAACGGTAAGCATCAGTATGAGAGAATTGTTATAATGTTTAAGGTAAGCATTAGCAAGAGAAATGTTTAAAGATGTTTAAGGTTAGCATCAGTATCTGAGATAAATGTTAAATCTACAGAAAGGGGGATGTGCTGATATGCAGTTATCAGCAGCAGTTATAAATGTGACCACTAGAGGGACCTACCTAAAAAGAGTAAAAGGTCGCCCACCTCAGGTTAGCGGTGGGTCGGTGTTAGAACATGCTATGATGAACATGTACACTGTGAGTTCTACATTAAAGTTGAGCACAAGCTCATTGTTACTTTCACAACGTTTATGTTTGAATTCATAAACAACACAATAGTATTAGAGTAACATGAATGAACTTCAGATTCTGTCTGATGAGATTTTCTGTTAAGTTCATTATTTCGGAGTATTTCACCACATTCATCAAAAGTCTGCATGTCACACAGAGTGAGGAGTGATTTCTGAAGTGAACGCTTCAGAAATCAGAAACCGAGGTATGTATATTATATTTATATTTTCATACATAAAATACTGTAAATACACACACACACACACACACACACACACACACACACACACACACACACACATATATATATATATATATATATATATATATATATATATATATATATATATATATGTGTGTGTGTGTGTGTGTGTGTGTGTGTGTGTGTGTGTATATATGTGTGTGTGTGTGTGTGTGTGGCTAGTCTGGTCATGGCAGCTCTGTGGGTGTAATGACGTGATGATGTAGTTGATGGATGGTGAGGGGAGCTGCTCCTTCTTCTGGCTGGGTTCGAACCATGCCACCACAGCATCACTGTCAGCATCACACGGTGACGTCAGACTGGACAAACCGAACTCGTCAAACTTGCAGCAGTGCAGCAAAGCACGCCGACAGTTACCAAATCAAAGCCATAAAAATAAAAGCATGAAGTCTGTTATTTCAAAATAACTGAGGCGACTCCAGCTGAAACCAGGTGAGCACCGCCTGACAGGTGTGTGAAACCCTGCTGCTGCCTCTGAGGCAGGTCCACTTTGTGGGCTGTCCTGCTGCATATCGGAAAAAGACTTTTATTTCGTAAGTATTCGGGAAGTACTTCTCTCTCTCTCTCTCTCTCTCTCTCTCTCTCTCTCTCTCTCTCTCTCTCTCTCTCTCTCTCTCTCTCTCTCTCTCTCTCTCTCTCTCCGTTCAGTCTGGGTCTTGGTCACCAGAATCAGCTCAGATTAGTCCTCGTCACACACTAAAGGACTTAAAGGAATTATCTGGACCGTGAACACTGATTCGGGTTCCGTGTCGGTCAGAAGGACTGCTCCGGGTCCATGGCCTGATCCGTGCCGGCGGCAGATCAGCTGCAGCCGAAGCCTTCGAGATGCTCCGAGCTCTCTGCAGCTGCACAATAACACCGTCACCGATACCGGCCCGGAGACACAGCTATGCTTTTCAGACGGAGAGCCAGGTAACTAGGGCGGCCGGTGTTAGAGACTGAGGTCCGGCGGAGGAGGAGAAGCTGGGCACGGCAACTGGGCTGCAGTGATTGTGGGGGAAAAAAGGTGGCGCTGGGCTGTGGTCTTGCAGAGAAAGAGGAGAAGGTCTGGGTGGGCTGGGAGGAGGAGGGGAGGGGGGCTCCCCCACACGCAAA
This sequence comes from Collichthys lucidus, assembly GCA_004119915.2. NCBI lineage: Eukaryota > Metazoa > Chordata > Actinopteri > Sciaenidae > Collichthys > Collichthys lucidus. Next base: position 218,591 of record CM014101.1, read on the forward strand.
GGCCCTTTGTTTAACATGTAATGAGTTCATGTGCGTGATCCACAGTGTGTGTGTGTGTGTTCATGAAGTACACGCGTCTCCTTTGTGTTATGGCGCAGGAGGCTGCGGTGGTGTCTCTGTTCATCGCTCTTATTGTTCAGAACATTCACCTACTCGTGTGACGTCACGACTGGACTTCTTCTCTGACGTGTTTCATGTTGTGTGTCATCAGAGGAAGTGGTTTTCCATCAGGCCACAGTGGACACACACAGTCTGTCCTGCGTTCTCTCTGCTTCTGCATCCACCCATCACATCTGTGCCTCTGATGGAGCCCTGAAGCAGCAGATCCCTGTGTGTGTGTGTTACAAAGCGGTGTACAGGGTTCATCTGTTGATTATTTCTTTAAACAGCCGCCAGGATCTGATCTTAGATCTTCCCCAGCAGAGAGTAGATGGAGGCTTCAGCTTGGGTTCAGATATAATTCTTACCAGAGGTCTTGTGGAGCTGATTTACAGACTTCAAAGCTTTCAAGCTTCATAACTTACATGAATAATTGACGGACAGTTGGAGTACTACAATAGTCTGTACTGTGGACTCATGTGGAAATCAAACAGAATGTTTGTGTTGGTCGTTTGAGCAATGAAAAGGTGGTTGGATGGTTGTTTGTATGACTGTTTTTCACCGCTTGTGCACGCTCATTTCATTGTGTAATATACGGTGTTGTATGCAAATGTAGATATGTTTCATGCTTGTCTGCCTTCCACAGACAGATTAAATTCTGGATTCCTGTGAACACAAATCATTATCAGGAATTGAAATATTCTGCTGCAGAAACTCCTTACCTGCCTCTCAACAATAACTCTAATTCTAATTCATTAGAAATATAATAATGATAATCTTAGTAGGTATCATCTATAAACAGGGACGGACTGGGAAAAAAAAATCGGCCCTGGCATTATGGACCACAGCAGCCCACAACCCCCCTACTCGTTAAATATATATATCGGGACTTGTCGGCCCAAATAGCACGTCGGCCCACTGGGCAAATGCACGCTATGCCAGATTGCCAGTCCGTCCCTGTCTATAAATATCTATCTCTCTGCGTAGCCATGATCCTCGAGAACCTGCAAGACAAGACAGAAGAAAAACTGTGAGGAAGAAGCTGAGTTAGTAACATGCATTAATGAGACATGGTGACATGATGCACAACTGAATGCATCATGGGAAGTCCCCCGGAAGTCTAACCATATGTGCACAACTAAAGGATGGTTGAAGACTCAGCTGAGTCAGCTCTAACTATAACTTGTCTTAAATGTGTAGAGGCTCCCAGAACTGGGAGCTGGTTCCACAGAAGAGGAGCTTGATGGCTGAAAGCTCTGGATCGCATTCTACTTTTGGAGACTATAGGAACCAGAGAGAGCCCTGGTCTGAGAGCGCAGTGTTCTAGAGGGGTAACGGGGTAGCTCTTTAAGATATTATTTAATTAATAGCACACAAGGACTGACGCACACACACAAGCAGTCTCTCTCTCATCTCTCCTGGCACATTTGCATTGAGGGCTGCATTTACACACTCAGCACTTCTTCTTTCCTATCCGTCACTAAACCGTCACACACTGAAGTGTCTAGAGCGAAGATGATAATGATGTCTTTTTGATGTTATTTTTGTTTGATGAGTCTCTCTCTCTCTCTCTCTCTCTCCCTCTCTATCTATCTATCTATCTATCTATCTATCTATCTATCTATCTATCTATCTATCTATCTATCTATCTATCTATCTATCTATCTATCTATCTATCTATCTATCTATCTCTCCCTCTCTACCCTCCCCCCTCTCCCCCATGCTTTGTCCATCTATTCATCTCATGACATCATTCTGCGTGGTCCTCCTCCCCCTCACAACATTATCTCTATGTCTCCCATCCATCCTTTCATTTGTCCCTCCATCCCTCATGCCTCTCTACACCCTGTCTCCATCCATCTATCCATCCATCTCTCCTCACCTCTCCCCCTCCTCTCCTCTCCTCCCCTCTTCTTTTAGGATGTTGCGATGGCTGGTGTGTGGTCGGTTGGGTCCAGTTTGGATGTGGAAAGCTCTGCTGCTCTTTGTGGCCATTGGATTTGCTGGCCAGCTGCTGGGGGTCATCTTCAACAAGAGGTATTTTTATGATTTTGACGAAATCTGAATGCATCAATCATGTCTAGTGGAGTGTTGGTGTTAACACTCAAATTCAAGACTCATAAGATTTGATTTATTTATTATTTGTCACATATACATAGAAGGACTGTCAAGTGTTGCTGCATCAGATACCCAGACAGCGCACAAGCAAGTATAAGAAATTATGAGCCAACCCATGAACACAGTGCTAGACACAGTTATACCTCAGAACAGTGGAAACAATCAGCTGTTTACTTGCTGAGTCCTGCAGCAGGTAATCAGTATCGGTCAGACAGACAGGGAGAGAACAGATTGTGGTCAGGAAGTGGCAAGAAACAGGAAGTGAGCGACGGCTTTAATGCTCTACATTATATGATATGCAAATGAGGAGTGAGGGGATTCGGTGGCTGGGAATAATGGGAACACACTGAGGGCACTGTCAGCTGATGCACGAACAGTTCTCCAAATCTGCCATTTAACAAGAACAAAGTTGACGGAGGCGACTGCTGCTTCTTCAGCTGTTTACCACAGCGTGCATGGGCTTTCCACTTGCAGCTGACTGCTCGCCGCGTGACTGTTGCAAGAAGCGCACAGAGGAAGTGAAGAGAAAGTGGGTCAATATATTTGTATTGGCCTTAATGACATAACATGACAGCTTCTTGTCGAAGATTCAAGGTTACTGTGTTTGGAGCTTCAGAGTTTGATTATGGTTGTGATATAAGGCTGTTGACAGTAATGAGTTCAACCATGCAGTAGGCATCACATGACTGCAGTGCTGTGGTCATTCAGTTAATGTCATGGTCTTAGATAGATGTGGAGTGCGACCTGTTTCTAACCAGAGTATACTAATATAGTCATGTACTCACATCTAACTGTTGGTTGTGGCTCGAGAGTTGTACAGCCATTGTTGTAATTGCTGTGAATATAGTCATCACTTAGTCCATCATCAGCCCAATTAGTTAAAGTCAAATTTAATATATATGCTAATATTTTGTCCTTTTTTTCCACCATGTAATTACACAACTGTCCCAAGTTTCTGATGTCATAAACATGAGAATCTTTCCATCTTTTGCCATCTTATGATTGACAGGATGATCTGATGATTGGCCTTTTTTCATGCACTTGTACTTACTGAGACCTTTAAAAAAGAATTGAACTCAACAAGTCTAACTATTCTAACCCATCAAAAAGAATAGTGTTTTATAAATGCTTCATATTTAATGCTGTGGCTTTTTAAATGAAAACGCTAAGATCTGATGTGAATACTTGCAGTCAACATTTATGTTAAATTTAATACATGAAAGAAATGTAACAGCGAGAGAACTCCAGCTAGGCACTCCAATCTGTGAGTTTTTGGTGTAATTGAAACAGCACCTTGCACCATGCCTTCAACAAGTCTGACTCACTTTACTCATCTTTCCCAGTCAAACCTGACCACTGACCTTTGTGACCTCATAGTCCACACCAAGACAGAAAACATCTTCACTGTGGTTATGCAGTGCTTTTTTGGTGGAGTGCCTTTACTGATTGATCTGCTTATCAGCAACTCTGATTACAAAAGAACTCGCTCCACCACCTAATTACATACAAGAAGGTAACCCATAATCCATGTGCGGCATTGATAGGGTTAATGTGTTTGTGGGCAGAGTCTTCCTTTCTCTTCTTCTTTGATTTTTGGTGGCTGTTTCATTTAAAGCCCTGGTAGTGATCCCTGGTGTTCAGCTTACACACCCATGCTGTGGGTCCAGGCAGGTCCCGTGATTATTGAATTTGAGTTTCACCCTAAAAGACTGAGCTCAGATCAGAGCACATGTTGGCTCTGAACCTTTCCCATTAGTGTAAAGAGAACATCATCATGCTGTGGCATACACACTTCACAAACCTTTGAGTGCACTACAGAGAGGAAGAGACGACTGTCCAGTTTTGTCACTGCTAATGGAGAATCATCTGTTGACTGTTACATACTGTCGACAAGAGTTCTCCTGTTTTAAAGAATGTGGTGGCAAGTCTCCGCAGCCCACAGGTTTACTGTGCTCCACTTTTCCAGCCACTAAACCTGCACAAGTAAGATAAAAGTATCTGCATAGTTGACAAAGTACCCGCCAACGGTAAAATGGACAAGCAGGTAGTATGCAAACATTTGATGCAAAACCTGATATTCACAATGAGGGAATGAAACAACATAAAACATGCTGTTGTGAGAGGAAAAGACAGCTACACACTGTATCCATCAGAGAGCAGAGTCAGAGAGAAAACTGGCCAACGTGCACACAGACGCACGGTTAGAACACCCAAAACACAAGTAAGAATCCAATAGAATCATAATAAGTTCTGTTTTAAGATATGAGTATTAAATGAGCTTTGCACATTTGATGGACAATATTTCACACACACCTATGTAACTAAAATAACTTTTATGACATTTTCATATGGTATTGCCTATCTTATGTTTCTGCTACTTGACTTGTTGTGCAGCAATTCACTGAAGCTTATTCCTTATGTTAAAAATAAACTCTTGCACACCTCATTCACACATTCCTTTGGGTTGTGTTCGTGTCCACCTGAAGAATAGTTCTAAGTGTAACTTAGCTTTAAATTTTTAGCTCTAATTTATTCTCAGATAACAAAACCATCCACTGTGTTCACCGGATGCTCTCTGGAGTCTTTAGAGCTTTTTCTCTGAAACAGTTTGAAATGTGATCTCTCAAGTTGAAATGCTCCCTTATCTTTACTTTACAGCAGTGTTCAGCCAGCTGCACGCTCCATCTTCTCCTCCCCTGACGCTCAGGGGCCCTCTCTGGGCTCCTGTCAGCCCCATACCCACATCATGTTCCTCAAGACCCACAAGACGGCCAGCAGCACTGTGCTCAACATGCTGTACCGATTTGGGGAGGAGCGTAATCTCTGCTTTGCCCTGCCGCTGGGCTACCAGCTGGGCTACCCACTCCCCTTCAATGCTCACAGGGTCAAAGGTTACAGAGGTCCTAGGGCTGTGGAGTTCCACATCATGGGCAATCACATGAGATTTAATAAGCAGGAGGTGAGTGAGTCAGAAGAATAGAAGTGGAAGTGGAAAGAGGAATGAGCAGTGATGCTGCTCATAGTTAAAAAGAAAGATTAATGATACATACATATGTTTCGTAACCCTGTATCCGTGTAATATGACTATTAGTTGAACTGATATGTTTTCCTCTTGTTTCTCAGGTGGAGAAGGTTATGCCTGCAGACACGTTCTACTTCACTATCATCAGGGACCCGGTCGCTTTGGCTGAGTCCTCCTTTGCTTACTACAAAGAGGTTGCGCCTGCCTTTCGGAAAACCAAAGGTTTGGGTGACTTTGCTGATGACCCTAACAAATATTATGATCCTCGTCTCCGCAACAACCATTACGCCCGCAACCTGCTGTGGTTTGACTTTGGCATGGACCATAATGCAAATTTCTCTATTGCACTGGCTGAGCGTGGTGTGGCCATGATCCACCGGGCCTTCAAGCTAGTTCTAGTGTCTGAGTATTTTGACCAGTCCATGATCCTGTTGAGACACGCTCTCTGCTGGCCGCTGGATGCTGTAGTCTCCTTCAGCCTCAATGCTCGGCAGCAGAAGCCCAGTAGCATTGGGGGACTTAGTGGGAGCTGGGTAGGCAAAGCGGCAGCAGCAGCTGGTGTCGGTGGTAGGGGGGGACGTTCACAAGCAAAGACGCTGCCCAATTTGTCACTCACAGAGGAACAGCGGGACAAGCTGCGGCAGTGGAATTCCTTAGATTGGTACATATATGAAGCCTTCAACCAGACCTTCTGGGAGGAAATTGACAAGTTTGGTCGTGCCCAGATGGAGCAGGAGGTAGCTCTTCTCAGGATGCGACGGGAAGATCTGGCCCGAGTATGTCTCAGGGATGGTGGGAAGCCTGTGGAGGCACACCGGATCCGAGACAAAAACATCCGGCCGTTTCAGAGTGGATTAGTCAAGATTCTTGGCTATGAGCTCCAGCCACGGCTGGACAACGCCACCAGGACAGCCTGTCTGAGGATGATCAGGCCTGAGATCCAGTACAAGGACGTGCTGGACGTTAAACAGTTCCCAAGGGCTCCAGCTCCGGCTCCGGGAGCGCAACCCCAGCCAGGGCAACAGAACCAGCCTGTGATGGTGGCAGCTGGTGGCTCTTTTTTAAGACAAGACTTGTCTAGGACAGGAGAGAGGCTGGTGGGGGGAGAGGCTCATGGGAGGACAGTGGAGGTGGGGGGGGGAGACTGGGATGGAAGCCGTTTAATTAGGAGCAACCAGACTTTGATACAAGGGCAAGAAAAAGGAAGGTTGAGATAGTCTGCGGTAAGTCATGTTACTGATAAGGTACTTTGCTCTCCTCAGACGGACTCATGGCACTTCAAACTGAGCTGAGTGTGGTTTACACGTAAGAAAACAAATCGCTCCTCCTTTGCACTTCTACTTTTTAGTGGTGTGCTTGTTTACTTTCAAACTGTCATTTAGTTAGTGTAACTCTTGAGGACTTGAACCTTGACCTCTGAGCACCCAGGATGCTTTCATGGCTATAGTACCAAGATGAGGACAGGTGTCTTTGTTTTTTTAAAGAAACTGTTAAAGTCCTTCTGCTGCTGTGATAGCAGACAGGTGTTGATATTAACTTTGATGTTGGTGCACATGCTTGAATACAGCTCCAGTTTTTACCTCTCATGAGCATCACATTGCCATTTCATTTCATCTGATGAGCCATATCAAACATTTCCTCTTGTTTTGAAGATTTTAGAAAGAAGTGAATTCTTCTTCATCCAGATAGAATTAATATGCACAGGAAAAAAAACACTAAACATTTTATTTTTAATCCCATTTCCAAAGTTGTGGCTTTATGTCTTCAAACTAATCAAACACAACAATGGTAACTGGAAATGTCACATTTCCATCTTACTTTACAAAAATTTGATTTGTTGTTAGTCATACTTATTCATATCAATGTTCCTTTCAATTATTTTATATTTTCTTACAAAACAATGCATTCATATTGTATATACAGTTTCAACCTGAAAGAGGAAATACGAGTTGGGAAATGGGTAAAATAAATAATTTTTGAGTCTGATTGCTAGAAGAGACTTTGTGATGATTGGGTCTGATTGGGACTGGGTCTCTCAAAGATTGCTGGATAGTTTTCAGACAAAGTGCATGTTTAGATTTAATGAGAGGCACAGACTGACTTTAGAGTATTTGTACAGAGCTGCTTTTCTTTTCCTCAGTCAGTTTAAAATCAGTATTGGCTGGTACTTGTTTATGGACAGAAATTATTAGGATAACTTAATATTTCTCACTTGGGAACACTTCATTCAGCATCAGCCAGTATTAAGCCTCATCTAGAACCATAGACTGGTACAGCTTCTTAAATATCTCTTAATAATACAGGAGGTGAAAATGATCCAAGGCCCTCTGCTCTGCTACTGACAGAATGTGCCCACATGTGGTTATGAACCAGCCTGCTGGAGGCATGTAAGCACATTCCGTAATTCCACTATCTGCTAAAATAGATGGAATGTATATGTCTGATACAGACGGAGACATTCCCACTGAGATCCATTTCTTCATCGTGATCTCACATATGAGAGTCAGCAGGTTTGGGGCATTTCTATTGGGTGGAGGGGTGTACAAGTCAGACAGGTCATAGCAGACAATAAAGACACTGTTGAGCGTCACTCACATGCTGTTAGTCCAAAGGAACAGCAGTTTGACAGTTTAATTTATCTCTGAGTGAGAAGCTGAAGCTCACCATCACAATGCAGCGGTAGGTGTTTATGTGTTGTGTGTTAAATGTGGAGTGTGTGGTGTCAATAACATGCTGCTGTATGAAGATCGGAGATATGAGAAAACATGGGAGGAAGAGGAACACGTGAAGACATCCACAAACACACACAGAAATGTGCATGTGTGTGCTTGCTGATGCTGACTGGTTTCTGTGGACGCCTTTCGCTGAGAGTGAGAGTTCACAGCATTGTGCAAAAACACATTGCCATGCCACTAAGTGATTCTTCATTTTGATGATTGTGAGTACTGTAGTTCACTCTGAAACAACTGCATTCTGAATCAGTGAGCACACATTCCTGCTGGAGTGGGAACTGTTTCATGTTTGTACTGTTGATTTGATCAGAACAAACAGGAAGGAAACGGTGAATTACTGTCTGATTAAGCCTGTTTGCTTCTTCTGGACAGCTACAGAACTTACACTTCATTTACAGTTGCTCCATTTACTCTCAGCCTATAGTTGTAATGACACACAGCAGTGCACTCAAACTGGAACACATCACTAGCCGACCTTGAAACAGATGTTATAGTTTGGAGGAGCTTTGTTTAACTCAGCTCCAGAGTTTTCTAGTTCAGCCAGCTCACTGCTGGTCAGCATCTCCAGGTATGCTGTTGAGTACATTTACGCTCAGCATGGATGGTTGTTTGTCTCTATGTGTCAGCCCTGTGATCAACTGTACACTTGTACAGTACTTGCACACCACCTCCTGCCCAATGTCTGCTAGGTTTGGCTCCAGCAGCCCCGACTCTGATAGGTAAAAGCAGTTATTAAATATGAAAAGATAGATATTAATGCTCCCTAAACATTTCCTTTTTTTAACAGGGCAAACTCTTCATGTTTAGCTGCACTGATTAACCTCTAAGCTAAGTCATCAGTATGTTTGTCTGAGGTAGGGATTTAATTGTTATGATATAAACAGGCCCCACATGCTTGTATTACATTAAATGAACTGTAGGAGAGACACTAATGCACACAACAGTTCCTGTTCTAGAAATACAGTAGACTTTGTTTTATGCCTGACGGTACAGTCAAATTATGGAGAAGGGTTTTAAAACAATGTCCTCTGTTTGATATTATTTAATGACTATTTGTACATACTGTATGTATAATGCTTTGTTCTCTTTGGAGGTTCGTGGCGATAATGGGAAGATTGTGTCTGTCACAGTATGATGGTTTCACTATTAATGTTTCTGACAAAACCTTCAATCTGCATATACTCATCCATTTGCCCAGTCAGGGTGTTAAACACTGATGACAAACAACACTCAGTAATAACAGCAGAGCCATAATTCCCTGTTATCATGTATATCACTCGGGTTACAGTGTGATTATAAGGCCATATACTGCTATTGTTTTACAACAAAACAGCAAATTTTCGACGACTGTCCTAAATACAGCATGGCGAGTTTAGTTTCACACTGAACATGAGTTTATATACATGATAACATTTGATTGATTTTAATCATGTCCATCATAACCAATGCATCAGTATTCATGCATCAAGAGATCAAGACTAGGTCTACACACAATAGAAATACTAATCACACAGTGACTGTCTGTATCTTAAGACAGTAAAATAATTTTGTCATAGTCAAGAGAAAAAATGTTTGATTCCCTCAAAACAATGATTATGCTGACATCACAATATAGAGATTTAAAATATTTAACACACTAAACTTTTGATTTTATTATCTTAATAAAGGGTTATCAAGACAAGAACATGACAAGATACTGTAATTCCACAGAAAACGCTTAAAGAATGATCAGTATACAGCCACATGATGATCTAGTCTTTGAGGTAACAGAATTATGATACGTGTTCTCTTAATTATGAGACACTATGTCACAAGATGTAATTACAAGAAATCATTTTTTGTGTGTACAGTGTTTTTTACGAGTACACACACTATGTACACACATCTACATACATTCCCACTTACACAAACACTCTGCTGATAGGTAATAGCAATTCAATGAAAACTGAGCTCACCTTTCACACCTGTCTTCCCATGGCTTTGTTTTATTCTTCCAGCAGAAACTTGGTTTAAAATGTTTCACTGATATGGTACGGTGTTTTTTTAGCTTCTTTAGGCTAGTTCACACATGAACATGTACATGAACCTACGTGACACCTCTGGCAGTCTTAGAATGAGGTGAGGCTCTGCAGTGTGATTCATCTTTATCATGCACATTTGAACAGCTTCCATTTCTCTTCTAGTGTTCCCACAACCCTGGACAGGAAGTACTTTATTGATCTGATATTCTGTCATGCTTGAAGCGCAGGAGTTCAGTCAGACAACAGTGTATCTTGGCTTGGATTTTACTTGAAAAAGCATATTTTTGTTGAAATCTGTTGTAGATCACGCTCTTTGTGTGCATCTATTGAGTTTTTTCTTGTACTGAATAAAAGCAAAATGTTCTTTAACTTCACCAACTCGTCTCCTTGATTTTTACATGCTGTTTACAGGTGGTGGTCTGAGAACCACGTGAATCTGAGAGCTTGTGTTTTTATTGGCCTTTGTGAAATGGCCTGGAGATAAAAAATTTTTTAAAGTTGAGTTGTAATGTTTATGTGGGAACGATAACAGAACTCTGAGTAAACAACTGCATCTTCTAATGTACAGTCTACATCCGTGTGTCCCAGGTGAAAGACTCATTGTAACATAGTTTCCATGAAAACATACTACTCACAGAGTGTCTCATAAATACACCCAGAGAAATGTTTTAAGTACCAAAGTGTGTTTACTGATCTTGTGGAGTACTGCCAAGTAACTGTTGTATGTGAAACCTGTTGTATAAATCCTACATGGTGCTGCACAGTCTGGGAAACTTGGATTGGGTTCAACCTTTTTGTCAGTGCACAACGAAGTACAGAGGCAATGGAACGCAATTTAGCTTTTAACTAAAAGTGCAAAAAAAAAGTTTAGAGTACATACTGTAAGGATACAAATAACAGGGGAGCTTTATATGTGAACATGTTACACTATAATACAGTATGAATACAATAAAATAAATACCAACAACATTGCTGTGGTTACAGTGTAATCATACAGTGCAGGTATAAGTAATGCAGTTGGTGGACATTTTATGGTGGATAAACAGCTAGTTATGAATACACTATAGTTCAGATTTGTATAGTATTGACAGTAGCATATAAATAGACTATAGATATGTATTAACATGTGGGAACATCAATAGTTTAGTGTGCAGTAGTGTGGTAGGGGTGAGGGGAAGACACACACACACACACACACACACACACACACACACACACACACACACACACACACACACACACACGAGAGAGAGCGAGAGATAATCATAATGAACATTTTTACATTATTACTGAGTACTTTGTGTTGATTATACCGATTGCTTCATAACATTGCACTATGGGGAAAGATGAATTTCAACCCTGGTAATAACACATAACAATGACACGTGACATAACATTAACACGTTAAGTGATTTGTTGATTTGTTCCAATCTATGTTGCTATTGCCTACGATGTTATTTCAGTCGTTTAATCATTTCTTTGTATTAATGATCGCTTCAGTCTTCATGACGGTCATTGTAGTTCTTTGGTACATGTGTTCTGAGTCATGGCTCGGCTCTGTGATTGGTTAGTGCGGTCTGTTCCAAGCTCCGTTTCGGGTATCGATTAGCCGTCCTGTTGTTTGTATTGCTAGCTGCAGAAGCTAGTTCCCCGACAGTAAAGATGGAAATGCCCCGGCTAAAGGTGACTTTAATGATATTTACCGCCATGAAAACATTAGACTGCTGGAGTTAGCTCGTGTTCTGACATGTGGTCTGTGTAGCACACTTGAACCGACCGTGGCACTTTATTTGATGCTTTATTTTGTTTACACTGTAGCAGCTGCTCGCCGTTCGGCTGGACTGATGGAACCACAATGCGACTATTTCATGTATTTTCCCGCCGCTCCAATCTCGAGTCTGTCAGACCCGGCCGAGTACAAAACTCTTCCCCGGCGAAAACACGCCTACCTCGGAGAGACCGTCCAGGTCCTGCTGGTCCTGCGATCCCGGGACGCAGCGGGGACGGATGACAGCTCCGGTGGTAGTTCACCCAGGAAGGACCTGGTGGGTTCTCTCTCTGCTCTGGCGAGTGTGTGCGTCGCCGAGAGCCAGCAACAGAGAGTCGCCGAGTACCAGCCAGACATCCAGAGCACCTGCAGTGAGGACAGCAGCGAAGAGGAGCCCGAAGAGAGCGACACCGGAACGGCGGACAGCCGCGGAAGAAGAGCGGACAGGAGTCGCGCTTTCACTGAGTGCAGCCCGTTGCGCATTCACAGCAACTCGGCCAGGAGAGAAGCAGTGGAGGTGAGAAGGGTGGAGGAAATGCTCCTATTTGCTGTATTTACTATAAAATCTGTATTGTATGACAATTAGGGAGCTCCTCCGTTTAAATGAGTGTCATCACAGTGCACACCTACACTTTAATAGGGAGTCAGCTTCACGTTTCCTGAATGAGCAGAAACCAAAGCACACTTGTCTGTGATCTTTCTCTGTTTGATTGGAGACAAACAGCCTTTGTTCTGCCTACTGGAGTAGTCTGTGTGCTCCAGATGTGCCCAGACTTGACAGTTTAGTTACACCTTCAGGGCCTTTAAACTGGCTCCAGCCTCCACCTACCTGCCTGATGCCCGCCTGCTGCCTGCCTGTCAGGCTGTAGACAGGAAAGAAAGCCCATGTTCTGATCCCACTGACAGCCTGCTGCTGCTGCTGCCAGCAGTGACTGCACTAGACTGTAAATGACTGGCTACAGAACATTACCACAGAATAGCACTATTATGAATTTCAGGCATCATTAAGTAGAAACTGATATTGCTGTGAGTGCCTCCATTTTCAGAGTGTAGTCCCACTGTGGTAAATATGTTCAGCTGTACTCAAGTATTTGTTCTGATTACATTACTTATGATCAAAAAAGAGTCGACAACTTTGCTAACAGCCAATCATCAACAAGGTCAACAACACAAGACAAGACACACATGCATATGCAATTCCTAACAGACTGAGAGAGTCTGTATTTACACCCCTGATAAATCCAAAAATACCCAAATTCAAGTCAAGAAGGGGCAGTGTTTAGTTCAGTTGGTAGAGCAGCCTCCCCATGTGCAAAGGCACAGTCCTTGCTGCAGAAGCCCTGGGCTCGAATCTGACCTGTGGCTCTTTCCCGCATGTTATTCCCTGTCTCTCTATCAGAAATAAAGCTTGAATAAGACTCAACTTTTTCATTAGTCAACGGTGCAGGTAAAATGTAGCAGCACTGACAAAATGACAGATTTTTTGTCAGCAGAACAGCCCCCTCCCTGCAGTAATTATGTTATCACATGACACTTTCCACAAGACTAGACTGTAATCGTTATTATATTATTTACAGAGACTCAGCCATTCCACCATGAGCAAGCACTTCAAATCAAATCAAAACCAATCAAATGAAATCAATTTTATTTGTATAGCCCAAAGTCACAAAGTACATTTGCCTCAGAGGGCTTTACAATCTGTACAGGGAGTGACACCCTCTGTCCTTAGACCCTCGGTTCGAGTGAGGAAAAACTTGCCCACAAAAAAACCTTTAACGGAAAAAATGTGGAAGAAACCTCAGCCACAGAGGAGGGATCCCTCTCCCAGGACGGACAGACGTGCAATGGATGTCACGTGTACAGGACAGATCAACACAAACATATTGTACAATTACAATGACTGATAAAATGACAATGAATCACAATGAATGACAAAATGACAATGAATCACAATGACTGATAAAATCACAATGAATAACCAAAACTGATAAAATGACAATGAATTACAATGACTGATAAAATGACAATGAATCACAATGAATGATAAAATGACCACAGTAGCAGATATGGTAGTAATAATGACAGTTATAATATGCCTAGTAGACGTCGTGCAGGATCACAGCAGCAGCCACGATCCATGAGAACCTGCTTGACGACAGAGACAGAAACTCCGGGGAACCCAGAATCGTAGTTTGTTCCACAGAAGAGGAGCCTGATAGCTGAAAGCTCCGGCTCCCAATCTACTTTTGGAGACTATAGGAACCACAAGGAACAATTAGTCTCTCATCGTCCATGTTGAGACCTTTTGATCGACCTTAGATCACCTGGTGCCATCGGTCATCACGTAACGTTGATGTGAAGTTGTGATAAGCTACATGAACTGCGTATTGTGTTTTAAATTTGAAAGGGGGCGGAAGTTTATTATGTTGATTCTGTGTCAGATTTCCTGGCTGGTGCTCTGTTGAAATTTACAAGGTTTAGCAGCAGCTTGCATCAAAAATAGAAATGCTACGGTATACTTGCGCCGTGGCGCGGGGAGACGCTTCTGAGACACGCCCTGTGTGAGTGCTCTCATTGACTAGACTGGCAGCTATCAGCTCCGGTGACACAGCCGTACGCCTCCAGATTGGGCCAGTGGGCCTTGCCTCTCCTCACTTGATATAAAAAGTACGCATGCGTGCAGGGGATTTTTCTTGGTGGGTGGGGCAGTGTGCTGCGTGCTGTGAGGAGCACCAGGAGTGAGTGACACAGGCAAAACTCTAGAGAATTAAATGCCGACGGCTTAAAACATTTACGTGACAAGAACTAGATTGTCGCGATATAGTCATTTCATACATCTCACGTAAAACAAGCCGCGATATATCGAGTATATTCGATATATCGCCCACCCCTAATCTAAAGTAACTAAATCTCTAGGAAGAGGTGTTTGGGTCCAATTACAAGAACTTCAGTTTTGTCTGAATTTAACATAAAAAAATTGTAGGTCATCCAACTTTTTATATCCTTAAGGCATGCTTGGAGTTTAGTTAACTGATTGGTTGCATCAGGCTTGATCGATAAATATAATTGGGTGTCGTCAGCATAACAATGAAAATTGATAGAGTGATTCCTAATAATGTTCCCTAAAGGAAGCATATATAAACTAAATAGAAGTGGTCCTAGTACAGAACCTTGTGGGACTCCATGACAAACTTTGGTATGCATGGAGGATTCATCATTGACGTGAACAAACTGAGATCTATCTAAGAAATACCAGCTTAGGGCGGTTTCTTTGATGCCAATTTGATGTTCCAGTCTCTGTAAAAGAATTTGATGGTCAATGGTGTCAAATGCAGCACTAAGCTTTAACAGGACAAGTACAGAGATGAGTCCTTTGTCTGATGCCATTAGGAGGTCATTTGTAACTTTGACTAATGCGGTCTCTGTGCTATGATGCACTCTAAATCCTGACTGAAAATCCTCAAATAGACTATTGTTATGGAGAAAGTCACACAGCTGATTAGCTACGGCTTTCTCAAGTATCTTAGACAGAAAGGGAAGGTTTGATATCGGTCTGTAGTTGGCTAAGACCTCTGGGTCTAGAGTGGGCTTTTTAAGAAGCTGTTTAATTACAGCTACCTTAAAGGACTGTGGTACATATCCTGATAATAAAGACAGATTAATTGTATCCAGTAAAGAATGTCTAACTAGAGGTAAAACATCCTTAAGCAGCCTGGTTGGGATGGGGTCTAAGAGACAGGTTGACGGCTTAGCTGCAGAAATGAAGTTATTTGATGAAGGTCGATGGGAGAACAGTTTAAATACATATCAGGTTTTACAGCTCTTTCCAAACTTGGTGTATCAGAATGCAGATCAGAGGTGATGGATTTTGTCTCTAATAGTTATAATCTTATCATTAAAGAAGCTCATGAAGTCATTGCTACTTAGACCTAAGGGAATAGATGGTTCAGTAGAGCTGTGATTCTCTGTTAGCCTGGCTACAGTGCTGAAGAGAAACCTGGGGTTGTTCTTATTCTCCTCAATTAATGAAGAGTAGTCGGCTGCTCTTACAGGAAGAGCCTTCCTGTAAGTTTTGAGATTATTTTGCCAGACTAGATGAGATTCTTCCAGTTTAGTGGCACGCCATTTGCATTCAGATTTACGTGTCTCTTGTTTTAATTTATGAGCCTGCTAGCTATACCATGGTGCTAGCCTTCTTTGTTTAATTGTCTTCTTTTTCAGAGGTGCAATAGAGTCTAGAGTTGTCCGTAATTAGCCTGTAATACTATCAACAAGATGATCTATTTGTGAGGGGCTAAAGGAAGCAGACAAGTCCTCTGTTACAGTTAGACATGGCATTGAATTCAATGCTGAAGGAATCACTTCCTTAAATTTGGCTACAGCACTATCAGATAAACATCTGCTGTAGAAGTTTCTACACAAAGGCTTATAGTCCGGTAGTATGAACTCAAAGGTTATTAAAAAATGGTCAGACAGAAGAGCATTCTGTGGAAAGACTATTAGATTATCAATTTCAATGCCATATGAAAGAACAAGATCAAGAGTGTGGTTCAGACAATGAGTCGGTTTATTTACACTTTGACAAATTCCCATTCAGTCTAATAGAGAGATAAACACAGTACTAAGACTATCATTGTGGTTGTCCATATGAATGTTAAAATCACCTACAATAATTACTTTATCTGTTTTAAGGATCAAGCCTGATGCAAATTCTGCATATTCAGATAAAAATTCAGAATAAGGACCAGGAGCTCGATATACTGTAACAAATAAAATTGGCTGCGATGTTTTCTAGGTTGGGTGAGTGAGGCTAAGAACAAGACTTTCAAATGAATTATAATTTAGTTTAGGTTTAGGATTTATTAATAGACTTGAGTCAAATATTATCCTGGTGAACCAGTAGCCTGTAAAGAACAGGCTTCTGGTACACTACCCTTTCACGCCTCTCCGCAGGCGTGGTTTAGTCAAAAAATGCTTGCACGTGGTTGGAGCAACCTCATATGAATGACATGACACTTCGACCACTCACGTTGAAGCTTTGTGACGTAGGACGTGTCGTCACGTAAGCGCCGCCATTACTGTTGTGATTCAGGGAGGGGGAGGGCACAGCCGAACACTGGGGGAGGGTGTTCAAATCCCTCCCTACGATCCTGATTCGTCGTGCTGCCCCGGCTACTTTCTGGACGGAGGAGGAGAGCGAAACCAACGCTGCTCCAGAAGGTTGTGTAGCCCAGTGCCCTGGGCGTCAACACATAGCTTCTGGTTCACCAGGAAAGTCAAATATAGCTCCAACTCCACCACCTCGACCAGTATTTCAAGGAACAGTATTATAATGACTTGGAGAAGTGGATTCATTTCAGCTAACATATTCATCCTCCTGCAGCCAGGTTTCAGTGAGACAGAACAAATCAATATCATAATCAGATATTAGTTCATTGACTAAGACAGCTTTAGATGACAAAGACCTAATATTCAGGAGTCCACATTTAATTCTCTTAATTTGGATTGTTGGAGATGTTGATTTAATTTTTATTAAGTTTTTATGATGAACTCCTCTTCTGTTTGTTTTATCTTTAAATAATGTAGGTGGACGGGGGACAGACACGGTCTCTATACTGAAGGACTGGGTGGGAAACTGCTCTAATGGAGGCGCAGAGAAGCGTGTAAGACTGCAGCTCTGCTTCCTGGTCTCAACTCTGGGTTGTCACTTGGTGACAGTGACCAGGGAACACTTCCTATAAGAGGCAGAAACCTGGAGCAGGCCTCATGTCATTCATTGTGCAGCGTACAGGGTGTGAGGTCTTTCTCCTCTGCTCTGCGTCATGAGCTGCAGGTCTGTTTGACTGAGGGCGAGGCTGGCTGCAGTCATTTACACAAAATCTGGCAATGTGGCTTCATTTTACAGGATTTGTGGCTGTATTCATGCTTTAAAACGTAACCGCCATCAAACAATTAGTAAAAAAACTTTTTATTTCTCTACTTATCGGTGTTCCCTCCCTATTTAATTCAAAATTTAATTCAGTTTTATTATAGCTCCAGATTATTACAATAATATAACAATATTGGACACTTTCCATATAGAGCATATCTCCTGTGACAATTATTTGACAAAAAAAATTGATTATAGATTCATCATTGAAGTTTTAATCAAACAAAAATAGAGAATATTTAGAATAGAATATTTTGTACACAGATGAATATTGACTGAATGTCTGTCTGAGCTTTGCACTGTTGGTTGAACAAAAAAACAGACATTTGCAGTTAATCAACACAGCAACAACAGTAATTCTAATTTCCAGTCCTATTTATGATTTGTTTTTCTGTTCATTTGAGGGCTGTCAGAGTGTTTTATTCTATTTGACTTGAATACTGTTTTATTTCACATGTTTTCTTCACGTGTTCCATTTTGTCCTCTGCTCGTCCTCCTACAGTCTGCTCTGGTGTTGGACGACCAGGTGATTTTCTGTCTCACTGTCTCTTTGGACAAGCTGCCAGTCAACACGCTCAAAGCCAAGGTCAGACACCCCTGCATACACACAAACAGGGTTGGATACTGTTGGGATACTGGGGTTATGTTGCTCATTGGTGAGCTGGGCTGTTCATGACATTGTTGGATATTTCCTTTAATATAATACAAATCATTTGTTTGTATAGCCCAAAGTCACAAAGTACATTTGCCTCAGAGGGCTTTACAATCTGTACAGGGAGTGACACCCTCTGTCCTTAGACCCTCGGTTCGAGTGAGGAAAAACTTGCCTACAAAAAAACCTTTAACGGAAAAGAGGTGGAAGAAACCTCAGGAAGAGCCACAGAGAAGGGATCCCTCTCCCAAGACGGACAGACGTGTAATAGATGTCACGTGTACAGAACAAATCAACAATGAATTACAATGACTGATAAAATGACAATGAATTAAAATAACTGATAAAATGACAATGAATTACAATGACTGATAAAATGACAATGAAATACAATGACTGATAAAATGACAATGAATTACAATGAATGATAAAATGACAGTGACTTACAATGAATGATAAAATGACAATGACTTACAACGACTGATAAAATGACAATGAATTACAATGAATGATAAAATGACGGTGACTTACAATGAATGATAAAAATGACAATGAATTACAATGACTGATAAAATGACAATGAATTACAATGACTGATAAAATGACAATGAATTACAATGACTGATAAAATGACAATGAATTACAATGACTGATAAAATGACAATTAATTACAATGAATGATAAAATGATTACGGTAGCAGTGGAGCCTGTGATAGAGATAGAGACATAGATGCACAGCAGCAGCAAATCATTAACTAACTATACCTGTAAACTGTAATGGCGATATGGTGACAATAATGACAGTAGTAATATGTGTAGTGGACGTCATGCATGACCACAGCAGCCAGAGATAGAAACAGAGAGTCTAAAGGAAGCAGGCAAGTCCTCTGCTACAATCTCTTTAGAAAATATCTTTCAATATCTTTCACAGTGTATACTGCATATCTCTATCATCATATCGTGTATTTTTGCTGTTAAAAGTAGCAGAGATGAGTCATTTCTGTAAGAATGAATTAGATGAAGAGAACAGAATGTGGTTATACTTTTACTTTAACGTTTAATCTACAAAGACTTTGAGGGGAGAGCCAATATCTATTTGTTACAAACGGGGCTCTAAATTAACACCCGCCAAATGCAGGTGAAAATACATTTTGGCCGGTGATAAACGAGGCCCTTTACCATCTATTTCGCGGGACGCATGATCGCGGTTTCTATGGGAACCCGCACAGCACGTGCTATCACCGGTCAAACAGGGTCAAACGCGTTGCGTAAGCGTGGTGTGTTTGGTCTGTCCTGCATGCGACTTCAAACCCACTGGGAGTGTTTCAGAAGCGAGCGCTTAGCCCGCCAGACTTTGTTTACTTGCTCAGATTTGGTCATTTTCCCGGTGTATGTTCTTCTAAACATGCTTCTACATGTGTATATATGCTACGTAGTTCATTAGCTTCGCTTTATTTGATTGTTATGTACAAAAAATTGTGTCATATTAGACCCTGAATAGTATGTAAGGGTTAAGAATAATGAAATGTTGAGATAATTTTTGTATGTAAGTTCCCAATTACATTGTAAGATTAATTTAAAGCTTTAGTTAATAAAATGATCAAATTAATTCAGTTGCTCTCATAATCTGTCTTTTTTGCACAGAAAAAAATGTGGCTAGTGAAAATTCTGATTGGCTGGTAACTTCAGAAACTTACCAGCCACATTGGCTGGTGATCAAAAAAGTTAATTTAGAGCCCTGATTACAAATGACATATGCACATACACTATTAACAAAAAGTTTAGGATATTTAGCTTTCAGATCAAATTTCAGAGTGCACGTAATATTTCATATCATTTTTGTGAGTAGTGTATATCTTTAACATGCTGGCCTTCACTTACATCTTATTCTTGTACAAGAGGAGCGTTTCACAGTGCAACACGCTAAAGGGGTTACAAAGAAAATGGCTCCCAGAGGAGCGTTAACAGTTGGTTCTTATATATTTTCCTGAAGATGGGCTGTCTCAACCCCTGTGAATTGTCAACAGTCAATTTGCATATAATGCCTTCAAACAGCTTACTTCAACATATCCCCAATCTTGATGTCTTCTCACTGACTCATTCTGTCCTCAAATTCCTCTATTTATACATTAATCTGAACTTTACCTTACCCTGTCAGTCTGAGTAAAACATCAATAAAGGGAAGTACGCTAAGGACATATGATGTAAGAACAAACATTGTATAAGTTAAAACATCTAACTAACTGTGTAACCCTAATTTTTATAACATATATGTTTAAAAAAAACAACCAGCTTAGATTGAAACTATCTTTATCTGTGCTTTTAAAGTCTGACAGGTCCTAACTTATGTCCCGTTGTGTCTTTGCATGCCTTTCTGATGTCAGATCATAGTCACTGTGTGGAAGCAGGAGGAGGAGAGCGTGGAGGCGAGGGAGCACGGCTACCTGACTCTTCTGCAGCTCAGGAGTCCAACACAGACCTTCAGACAGGACCTCAGCACCTTCAAGACGCAAGGTACACACACTCTGTGTCTCTCAATGCCAGACAGCTCAGTGATGCCAGAGTTTGAATACCTGTAAATTGTCATGTGTAGAACTACAGAATTCAGGGGGACGGATACAAAATCAGCCCCAATGGATTATACATCTAATGTGATCAAAGTCATGTAGTCAGAGCTGATTTAAGGGGACAGAAAAAAAAAAAAAAAATGATCAGGGATAATAAAAAAAAAAACTCATTTGGGATGGACAGCTGTGTACCTATTGAAGTTATTTTGTCTTAGTAAGTAGTAGTCACTGGCACTAACATTTCATTCTAGAAATGCAGCACAAAGTACTTACACCAAAAAAATGTCATGTGCCGAATAACTCTAACATGAAAAAAACAATTTGGAGTCTATTTGAGACGGTGCTAAAAAGTTTTTAGAGCCCTCCTTTTCAACATGTGAAGTTCCTCTGTTTAACTCTGTGTCTGTGTCTTGTTTCTCTTCACAGTCAGTACCATTCTGAATGTTCTTCCACCTCCCAGAGTTCAGTGTCAGCAGATGACAGTCTCTGGAAAACACCTGACTGTCCTCAAAGGTAAACCAGCAACTCACACTCAGTTTTCCTCATAGTACAAAAAACATATGCAATGGACAAAACGGAGACAAAGCAACAAAGGCCGACAACAAAACAAACAAACATCCAAATAAGATGAGCACAATAATGCATCAAATGCAGGGCATAGCCAAGCACCAAAACACACAGTGAGACTGTTAAATCTCAGCTAGCAATGCCAAAAAGTTTTCCAGGTTTTCTGGAAGTGTAACAACAACAACAATTATTGTTATTATTTATTGAAACAAACTTTCTCTTTCCTTGCGATTAAAAGCATTTCATTAAACCAGCTCTTGAAACACGCAGATAAAATTTCCAGTTGAGTAATTTTTTTTTTTTCTGCAACCATACCTAGTTTACAGTTAAATCTGTCAGCCCAGAAGTTCTTTAGTATTTGACAGTGCCAAAATAAATGTGATATTATATTAATATTTTGCTGAGTTTGGTTTTAGAACAATGTAATCTATAAATGACTATATATGGCAAAGAAGTTCCCAGGACTGCCGAGGATTCAGTTTCTAACATCAGACCAGTCATTATCAGGGAAGCCCTGTTGCCCATGTTTGCTGCCCAGTAAAAATGCTTTAATACAGGAAGCAATGTGAGGGTGTTTATCTGCCTAGTTGTATTCGTTGTAAATCATCTCACATTCAGCCAATCAAATCTGTACCTTCAAACTCATTGAGTGAAATACATATACCCACTGACACAGTCTCAGTTAAAAAGGCCCATCATTAGTGTTAGTTATTATTATCAGTAAACAGCTGATGAGTTTGCTCTTTCCTCAGTGTTGAACTGCAGCTCCCAGGAGGAGGTATGTGTCAGAGACATGAAGATCCTTCCTAACTATAACTCATCCTTTCTTCCAATCATGCCGGATGGTTCAGTTCTCATAGTCGACAATGTCTGGTAAGTACATGGTCAAACTCATTGTGTGTTTACCCAACAAGCTGGGCTGATGTACTGGAAATGTCTGGCAGACAGTGACACGTCAGAGGGAACTGACATTTTCTTGGCGGGATTTTTGCAGCTCCTTATCATCAGGCTGCTCCAATAGAGATAATATTTCTCTTATTTTGGCTTCAATGCATTGGCCGCCTGTAAATCCAGAATAGAATTTAAAATCCTACTGCTTACCTACAAAGCTCTTCATGGTCGGGCACCATTATACTTTTTCTTTTTTACGATATATTTTTTTGGCCTTTTTAAGCTTTATTTGACAGAGACAGCTGAAGAGTGACAGGAATGTGGGGAGAAAGAGATTAAGGAACGACATGCAGCAAAGGGCCACAGGTCGGATTTGAACTCTGGATCGCTGCTGAGCCTTCATACATGCGGTGGATGCTCTACCAACTGAGCTAATCGACACCTCAGGCACCATCATATCTTAAAGAGCTTGTAGTACCTTATTACCCCTCTAGAACACTGCGCTCTCAGAATGTAGAGATCTTTGTGGTTTTGTGGATCTTTGACGTCCACTACAATTATTTTTATCATTATTACTACTATTAGTCATATCTCCACTAAAAGTTATAGTCATCATTACTAATATTGCTGTTGCGTATCTCTCTAAACTCAAATCATTTCTGGCAGATGGGCGCCCACCATGAGCCGGGTTCTGCTCAAGGTTTTCTGCCCAGGAAGTTTTTTTTGTCGCTTTTGGCGCTTGCTCTGGTGGGAGTAGTTGAGTCTCTGTTAATAATATTGTATAAATTACACTACACCAGGCAAGCTACTTGGACACTCCCTATTTTCTTTTTAAAAATTTAAATTAATTCAATTTATTCATATAGCACCAAATCATAACAGAAGTTATCTCATGTCACTTTCAAGAGAATCCCAGATCTAGGCGTAGCCACAATTCACGAGACGCTATGAGATGAGAAAGCAGAAAAACTCTGTGGTAAGAGCATCCTGGATGGTTCATTTCTGGTTGTGGAATGATTGAACTGTTTTGTGTCTCTTTGTTGTTCATTCGTTTAGTTTGTATTCATCTGTAACCATTGGTAATTCCACCACAGACTCATGATCGATGTCCGCAGTGACATTGTTATATCTTGTTTGTGACAGTGCAGACAGCAAGGCGGCATCTGGTTGTTTCGTAACCTCTCGTCACCCAGGGCATGCGTCAAAGTTTATTTTTATATTTCACCCTAGGCAACACAGATTCATGGTGTTTTTCCCTAAATGCTGGCAAAGATTCTGCTCTGTAGCAGTGATCCAGAGTGTTAGTGGTGCAAACAGTTGGGTTGATGGAAGTCAAGCATATCCTTATCAGGGAGCTGTATGTTCTAACAAACACTTATTTGTTTCCACTTCCCATTAAAGCCACCAATCAGCTGAGGTCACCATGGCTTCATTTTATCGGATAGACAGCGAATCATCACATTTACCCAGCATGCTCAGCGCCCTGGAGGAACAGAACTTCCTGTTCCAGTTGCAGCTGCAAGACAAAGCAAAGGAGGACTCTAGTGAGGTGAGGAGACATGATGACGACTGTGCCGGCTTCCTTCACTTCTCGCTGTTCAGTCAGTTGTTCTCACTGAGGTCAGCAGCTCGTTCAGATGACAGAGAATCACATCAGTACACTGCTGTGAATACTAATGAGCTACAGACTGTGTCAACTATAACACTCTGAAATGAGTTTTAACACACACAGGTTTTGTGATCTTAGTGTAAAGTTACCGCCAGAGGTGAGTTCTGCCTCCTGCTATCGTTAGACAAGCAAAAACACCAACAGCTTAACTGGGTTACCTGCATCACAGCTGATTTTAGCAGCTGTGATGCAGGTAAGCCAGTTAAAAACGAAGAAAAGACCAGAAAAAAAACAGAAGGCTGAGGATGGATCACATCTCCTCCTACAGGCCTACAGAGAGATTGTTGTGACACCCTGATTGTCTGATTGGCTGCTCTCAATTATTATGTAGAAGCCAGTCTGCATATCCTGTTTAACAAATTATTCCAATCCCTTTAATCAACGTTTTGTATGATTTTTGTCATTCTGCTAAAACAAAATCATGACAGGTATCAAAGAATGGAGCCACACAGTTTGAACTGATCTGAATTACTGTATATGAAATCCTGTGTCCTGATAAGTGTAATGTATATGTTTGTGTAGGGTTTGGAGGTTCCGTTGGTGGCTGTGTTGCAGTGGTACACTCCAACACTCCCTTTCACAAGGTAACTGTTCTTCTGTTTAACATGCAGCCATTAAGTGTAATGTTGTGCAGAGTGCTGTGAAAACAATGAAATAATCACTGATTTTATGAGCATGTCATAGCACATGTGGAAGTGACAGTAAAATGACTATAGAGTCCTGGCATCGTGCTTACTGCCTGACTGTCATGGCTTATTGGGACATGTGTTGTTGGAACAGTCATCATCAGTGCTCTAAAAGTGTGCTTCCTCCAGATATATCTCTAGCTGTTACTTATTGCCCAGTATCCGCTTGGATCGTCCTAAGCTGGTGATGACAGCTTCCTGTCCCAGTGCTGTCAGGCCTCTGGAGCACTTCTGGGTAAAATATACCCTGCTGAACAACTTACAGGACTTCCTGGCTGTCCGTCTAATCTGGAATTCTGAAGGTGAGAAGCAGGCTTTACCATCACAGTCTCACAGGCTAGTCCTACACAATGTCCATGTCTGTTAGAGGTCATTATAGAGATATTGTGTCTCAGCAGCTCGTCCACTAATCAGGTGATCAGCGGTTTCATCCCTGGCTGCTCCACTCTGCATGTCGAAGTGTCCAAGATAATAACCCCCCCCCCAATGACCCAATGTCCAAATGTCGATGCAGCAGGTTTTCTTGCTCAAGAAAGCAGGCGTAGGTGTGCCTCAAAAATACATGTGACGTACATGGTTTAATATGTAATACACAAATGAAGTATGTAGTATGTTATTTGACAAATCACAGTGTAATAATCCCGGGGTGTGAAATCTATGATAACTGGGAGTGTCAGGCGGTTTTAGTCAGCTACCCTCATCCAGCTGTGACCATGACCGGGACATCGTTTCGTGGTGTAATCTTTGTGCAGGCTACATTTTGGAGTCGGGCTTTGAGATATGTTTACTGGGTGTGTCCAGCTATGATGAGATCCAACATTACAGTGAAGTACATAAATGTGTCAGTGTTTGAACACATCTGTGGACACCAAGGACAGTTTTTAAATTGATTTCAGAGACACACAGGTAGTTAACCTGCTGGGAACCTGCTGTTGTTGGCCATCATTACTGTGTGGTAAATGGTAAATGGACTGTACTTATATACAGTATGTTATAGTTATGTTTTAAAGAAAAAAACCTTTGAATAAGGATGACTGGGTTCAAAGTATCAAAGTTTAAGTTGGATTTATTATTTTTGTACAAGAAGGAGCATTTAACAGTGCAAAGAGGGGTTACAGAGAAAAGGCTCCCTGAGGAGCTCTAACAGTTGGTTCTTATACATTTTTTAAAAATGGGCTGTCTCAGACACCTCCCACCTGATACAGACAACATCATAACGTTCTTTTTTGGTTTTCTGCTCAGTAATGAGCATTGTGATTCATATCCAAATGGTACTGCCCCAGACTGTCTCTCCTAACCCTGTACTATTGATTTATTATTATCTCTCCCTGCCAGCCTCAGTAAATCACATACCAAATAAGGGAAGTGCACGAGACATGCAAAAGACAGGATACACACACACTATATGAGTTAAAACATCTGGATCCCAGTATACTCCTAATTTTTATAACTCTCATATCTCATTCACACATTCATGCACATCCACACACTGATGGCATTAGCTGCCATGGTGCCAGCTGCTCATCAGGTTGTAATTAAAAACACAGAGTAATGTACAGAGTGCTAGTAACAGTCTGGTCAAAGCTCACATGAGTGACCGATGTTAACTAGATCTTTTCCATTTTACAGTGTGGCATGAATAGTGTGAAGAAGCTGCCATGATGACATAACAGAAACATAAATGGAATCAGTGCTAATGTTAGGAAGCTATATTATTTGTTTAGTTTGTCTGTTCTGTGCTCCTGTACAAACATGGTGATTGGATGTAGGATCCGTGACTTCACCTACAGGTTTCTGAAGAGCTGCTGTGAAGCTCAGTGTGGTAGCTCTTATTGTCTCTGTCTTGGCTCTCCTGCCTCTGCAGGGACAGGCATGGTCAAAGAGGCAGATCTTGGGTGGAGCTGAGGCAGGCTGAAAGAAGCCTGGTTGCTCAATCAAGCCAAATGTGATGGCATCCACCTGTCAATCAAAGTGTTGTATATAAATTCACCCTCAGTACAGTACAGTTATCAACAGTTTTTTGTACAAGGTTGTAAACATGCTTATTTCTGCTGTGAGAACGTGAGAACCTACTACAAAGAGTCTCATTCGTTCACTTCCAATCACTTCTGTTTTTGTTTTGTTTTTTTTGTTTTTTCATTCTTCCTACGCAGATGTTTCACAATAATAGCACCTCCCCTTGGCTTAGCTGAGCAAACACAAACAGCACAGTGGGAGTGATTGGAATGTATATGTTTGTTCATTCATCAGTATAACATGAGTCATGCAGCTCTCTGTCTTAACCTACATTTTCTTTCTCCTTCATGTGCTCTCCTCTGCCAACTGGTCCCAACCTGCATCCACCCGTCTGTTCATCAGCTCATAGAGAAGGTCAGCAGGACTCCAGGGCGGGGGCAGTGTTGTGCCAATCTCCCCTCAACCACCTGGGACAGTGTAGGAAGGGCTCCACCCTCTCCTTCACCGTGGCCTTCCAAATCCTTAAGACTGGACTCTTTGAGGTAAACATTGTGTCAGTGTATCTTTCCTTTCTTTACTTACTGTACTTATTCACCCTCTCTCACTTAAACACATAAACACTACTACTTACAGTATTACTCAGAGTGCTCTTCCATCTTGTCCCCTGCTTTGTAATAACACCATAGTTGAGCCAGCATATGAAACTGAAGCTGCAGTTTACAGCCTCTGTGTCTACTCCTTCCATGGAACCTCGATCACCACTGAGGAACTCTCCATCATCTTCAGCCAGAGAGCTGCTGGAAAGACGCAGCCTTGGACGATCTCAGAGCTTCTCCCACCAACACCCAACCAGGTCACACCACGTCAGGTAAGCAGGACCAATCTACAGCAACAGACTAGTGTTCATAGTTACGGTATTAGATATATTTTGTCATTAAATAAACCTCTGATGTAGCAGCTTCTTGATGTATAACGAGTCAGGACCATGTATGTCTAAAGAAACTTTATTTGGTGCTATTTCTCTGTGACATGAACAGAAATCACATTGACTAATTCAGATAGAGCATTAAAAGGTGGAGCTGGGGTGGTGGCAGGTTGCAAAGCTCCTCCATCCACGGGTCTACTCGTCCTTACAAAAAAATTATGATGTCACTCGTTAAATGTCTTCATTAAAAGTCTTTGAATTCATACAAATGCTGTGCCAGATGGGATTAAGTGAACGCACGGCCATGACAGAAGAGATGATTACAAACAGTCCAGCACATTCTATCAGCATGTCCACGACACAGTGTCTCTGCTGACTCCAGGTCAGGCAGCATGATGGAGAACCGGACCATTACCCCTCCTGTAGGTTCTCCAATGGGCAGAAACCTCTACCTGCCCCCTGAGCACACCGTCATTCCACTGGACAAAGTAGCCAAGAGAGAGTGTAAGGTGTTAGTGCTGGAACCAATCCAAGAGGCACACAGCAGGTAAGACAAGAGCTCTCAGTGAATACTCCATCCATGTTTCTTTTTATCTTATGAACAATTAAAGCAGTCAGAAATGGAGTTCAATAAATGTAGTGAGTTCAGGGTGAAACGCTGATAAAAAATAAGGGTTGTTTTTGTTAAAAATGTAGCGTCTAAATGTGACTAAAGGTTCAGTGGCTCTCAGTAGATGTTCTCATTCAGACTTGATTTCAGAAACGATGAAGACTGGGACTCATCTGCCATAAAAAGCAAAAGCAGTTCATCAGGTATTCATTTCAGGTCTACTGTTTGGGTCTTTATTGATAAAATGGTTTATTAGAAAGAAAGGGGAGCAAACATGAACAAACAGTTCCCTCTTGTGGTGAATCTACACAGTGCTTAATAAGATTTGGTGCCATTCTCCGTGATGAGGTGATGTGCACATATACATGCACACATGGAATAGTTCATCATCCTGAAAATACTCTATGTGAAAGTGGTTTGTTCAGTCTGGTGACTGTGAGGAAAATACTTACACCATGTGTGTTATATCATGGATAACGCCTTTACGCCTGTACTGGAACGTGTTTAGAGCAACTATCAATTTCTATTTGTTGAATAACCAACACATGCTGGTGTTCTTCACTCTGTTTCTTCTGTCAGATGACCTGCAGAGGAAGACACAAACATCAGTGTTCAGTGATGAGGACACATTCAGAGAGAAACAAGTGGTGGAGTCAACAGACTGGGATGGAGTGATGGCAGCTGAATGGGATGGAGAGGATCTCTGAGATGATGACTGGAAAAACTCTCTTTGGTTTATCATTTCACGGTTTATCATTTCATCCTACCTCAGATCAGAAGTTTCAAGTTTCGTTATCTGATTTTATTCATTTTTTATTTGCACTTTTTTTACTTTCCTTCAAGCCTTTGTTTCATTCCACAAAGGGCTCATTTTGTTGCCTTCCTCTGCTCAGTTTTCTTTGTTTTTCTTGTTGTTTCTCTTCTCTTCTTGTGGAATAAATCCACAAATTCCCAGTTCGCATGCTTCTGTCAGGTCTGGGATATATAAGCTGATAGATCCAGTGGTTGGTTTTGTGCTTGATAGTTACAGTCCAACATTTTGTTAAATATATTTGTTTGGCTGTCAGATAAGTCTGAAAATCTGAAAACATAGACTGTCAAACAGTTTTCCACATGACGCCACGCCCTCTCCTGTTTCAATGTGACTATTCAATTCAAGTTTATATATAGAGCACCAAATTATAACAAAAGTCTA
Source organism: Collichthys lucidus (assembly GCA_004119915.2). Classification (NCBI taxonomy): domain Eukaryota; kingdom Metazoa; phylum Chordata; class Actinopteri; family Sciaenidae; genus Collichthys; species Collichthys lucidus. The sequence continues at coordinate 247,998 of CM014101.1, forward strand.
TCTCAGGATACTTTTCATATAAAGCAGGTCCACATCATAATCTTTACTGACACACAACAGGTTCCACCATGAGCAATGCCCATGGAAGAACTTAACTGGCCTGCACATACCTGACCTCATCCAACCCCTTTGGGATGAACTGGAACACAGACTGAGCCCAAACTAAGTGAGAACAAATATCTGTAGGTTCTGACATCTGGCAGAAAAACTACAAAAAGTGTGGAGGTGTTCAAGGAAGACAAAACTGTTGCGATTGTTGATTAGCAAATAGTTCCAACAGTAACAGTTCCATAGACAAGATACAACATGGTAACAGACAGCTTTGGGGTTGGTGGATGGTACATGTTTGTCTCTTGACAGAGCTAGGCTACCAGTTTACCTCTGCTTCCAGTATTTGTGCTAAGCTAAGCTAAGCTAGGCTAAATGTGTTCTGAACTATTTCTATGCTGTAATATAGCAATACTGTCCCAAAATGTCAGACTACTCCTTTAAATAAACCAGGACAGATGCTGCACTGTAGGTTACGTTACTGTTCAACGTCACATCCTGTCACATGTTAGTATGAATGTCTGAAGTTGTCTCTGTTCAAATGTAAAGATGATTGGTGATAGTAACATTGATGGATTTAAGGTTACACAAATCAAATGTTTTTTTGTTGTAAAAAATGTTCTGGGTTCTCTCTGGGTGACAGCTGTGTTGCCTTACTCCTTTTCTATAGGAAGTGGTTTGCATTCCTGACACACTGGAGAAAGTCTATTAAGTCTATTTGAATGTGAGTGATGCAGCCTCCTACATTAGTCTTTACACTGGCTAATTGATTTCAGTCTAATTATCTATTTATTTTGAATGTTTGTTCTGTAGAGTCAAGCGTTGAACTGATGTTTTTGTCTTTTATTTGACCCCTCACACACACTCCAGTGTACTAGCACTTTTTACAGTGTAGTTTCTGCATTTCATTGTCCCATAATTCAAACCAGAAGTCTAGCATATGTTACATACAAGCTGACATTTACCCGCACGGGTAACATGAGCTTCATGTTCCTGTAGAGGAAACATGGACTAACTGGTCTGAGAGGTTGTTGTTGGATTACTGTTGTTCATAGCCAGTGTGCTTTGTGTTGACATTCCATTTCTTTTCTGTTTCTAAAATACACCTTTAGAGTATTTTAAGGTTTACTATGTGAGATTCTTAACATTGATATTATAGGAACCTTTGAAGTGGCTAAGTAATGAAATGATCACTTCCTCAGGTAGTGTTTAGTGAGTTCAGGAGCTGTAAAAGGCAGGTCATTATATTTCATCCAATTTCACAGACTTAAACTCTCCATGTCATGTTTTCTCTAAAGTGTTCTGTTGTGGTCAGTGAAAAAACTAGCATTAAAGCTGGGCCACTGTCTACATATCTAATTATTTTGGGGGTATTTCTGTCCATTATTGGACAGTTTAATAGGAAACAGGGGAGAAAGAGAAGGTATGACATGCCACGATTAGTACAGTATCTTATGTAAAGTGTTGAAAGGGTTCCTCTGGAAGCATGGATGTGCCCTGCTCATCAGATGATGTCTTTGATGTGCAACTGCAAATGTAGGAAGAAAAGTCCACAACAAATACTGTGTAAATCTGGACCAAGGTTTTAGTTCGAGGTAGACTGGAGCCAAGGTAAAGGCTCATTGAAGTTATAGGACCTTCCTGTGAGAACCATGAATATTTTAACAAAACTTGTTGAGCTACAGTATGTTTGCACCACCATAGTGTTGAAGCAGCCACACGTCTAATGTATCAGGACAATGTTCATACTCAACACAGAAATCTTGAATTAAGGCCTTGAACTGTGATAAATGTAGCTGTCACTGTTTATTCATGGGAATTTCTAATAGCACAATGTATGGAGTCATATGTCTTCCACACACACCCAATATGACTCAGGATTAAATTGTTCTGTGTGAGTCGTTGAGTTTCCCAGTGTAACATGTTTTGGGATCTTTTTCTGCTTACTTCAATTAATAAAGTATTGCTGGGTGTCGGCCTGTGTTAGTCGATGTATTTTCAGCAGCACATCAACTTTGAGCAACAAGGCTAGTCCACAGTGGCTCTGTGGGGCTAAAGTTCTAAAGTTAGTTTTATAGTGTATGTTGACACTCAATAGTGGAAAAACACATTCCAAAAAAGGATAACTTGAATATATCTCCTTTTTGAAATGGAATGTGGAATGAAAAGATTATTCACTGTAAAATGAGTTTCATTTGGTTTGTTTGGATCCTTCTGAACTTGAAATAGTGAAGTGTCTGACTGCTGATCATGTAGCTCTGGAAATGCTGATTAGAATGTCACATAACTCAGACTGTATGTTCACACAGACAGCACACAATGAAGCAAATGTTTCATCACTACCGTTGTCATCTTTCTTGTCTTGTCAAGTTTCACACTTTAAACTCCCAAAGGGCCAAAAAATGTACATGTCATTCAGAAGTAGCAAAGACAACTGCTTCTATAAAATTCAGGCACACTAGGAGGAGCTGAAAGTCATGTTGGTTAGAAGTGATTGCCTAAAGGGTCACACTCATTTTGTACAACCAGAAGAAGAATTAGAAAGAGGATTGGACAATTTTCCCATTGATGAAACTAGGTGGAAACACTAGTTTAAATTAGTTTTAAAGAAATGTTTCTTTTAAACTGATTGCAGAACCAATCCAAAGTCTTGGAGCGCTAACATGGTAGAGACATGCAGAAGTCATGTGCTTGTCAACGCTCTTGAACTAGCACCACATTGTTGACTGATTTTGGTGAAACTGGATCATATTTTATAGAGAAAATATTTTCTGCTTTTCTCTCTAAAGTCCACCGGCTGCTTCGCCTCAACTCTCTGTGATTTACAGAGTTTCCTAAAGGACAGTGAAGTAAACTGCTGACAGCTGTAGCTGCTGTTAGATAATGTTAACTCGGTTTGTTAGCCAGGCTGCCTAGACTGTGCACCTGGGGAGTGTTAGTGTTTGGAGCACAGACATTGATGGGTTTGCTTCTTACTTGAAGGTTTAATTGTATTTTATTATAGAAGTATTCACAAATCAACAACTGAAGCACAGCGATATGAACAAAGACAGTTATAGAGTAAGTTGACCACTATCAGGTTCTGTTTGTTAGCTGGAAGATCAAACTTCAAATCCAGTCAGAGATAAAGAGGATCACAATGGTGATTCTCAAGTGTTTTTTTCTATGCACATCCATATAAAACAGGGTTTTTAACCTACACCCATGGACCAATCACATACAGTTGTGGATCTAACACCGTCACAGTTAGGAGAGCTGTGTCTTTTCAGGGTTTGTTTGCCTTTGTTGCTGAGCTGAGTCACAGATGGACATATCTTTCTCAGTTTGGAGATGTTCATATTGTTCTGCTGTGGTGTGATGGCTGCAGGTATGTATTAAAGTTAGAGAAAGGAACTAACAGAACTTCAGGAGTTCTACTGACTCTTGGTAAACCTCCAAACCCCTTCAATGAACATTATAGACTATTTTTCCAACAAAACACAGTGAAAAGTCTTTATGTGGTCACACATTTCTCTGATCAAACATCTGCTAATGTTCCCTCTCTGAACTCTGAATGTCAAGCCAAGCTGGTCATAAGTTTGTTTTTATTTTAAATGGTACATTTCAGTAGAGTTGATCTTTTCACTACCTCCGTTATTGTTATGGAATTTTCTATCCTTTGGTTACACAGGGCCATGTGTGGGCCTTGAGGTCCTCAGCAGTATTAATTGTTTGGCTTTGGTTGAGAACAGTAGGTGCCAGTCTATCTCCACACTGTGGTGGCCAGGGTCGAAGAGACCTGTTGCTGCCTTCTTAGACATAATAGATAGCTTGTTGTTGATGTTCCAATCTGCGTAAACGGACATCTGTGTCTCCAGTCTAGAATATGTTGACAATAACACCTCCATGGGTAAAGACATTCTCTGTGACTAATTCTGGGCGTGTAGTATTTGTGGTGTTATCTTGGGGTTTAAAGTCGATCCACCAGGATGAGTTGGGCAGAATGTGATACCGACTCAGACACTCTGATGAACTTTGAGAGTGTCGCTATTTCTCCTTGGCCAAGCATTGATAAATAATACAACATAAGTCATCAGAGGTTCCTGAACACTTTCTTCTCCTGGCCTCATCATTGACCTTTGACTTCATACTCAGAAAAACAGAATCAATTTTATGACTTTGCATTGTGCTTGAATATTAATTACAGGTATACAGCATGTCATTTGGCTTTATTCAGTTTATTCTTCTCACAATCGTTTTTTGTTTTGTTTTAGATTTTTTGTATGGATGAAATAATCAGTGTAGTGAAAGTGTGAGTCTAAAAATTAAAACACACACTTTAAATACATGAGTTTTGTATGCATTTCATTCCCAACATACAGATACACTTACAGGCACACAGAGAGATTTGTACTTTTCTGTTAATTAAATGTTTACATCTGACTATAGGTACATCGTCAAAAGTATAAGTTAAGAAAGCAAAACACATATCTATAATATTCACATCACTGACAAGACAAAAATACTTCCTTCATTTCTTAGTTTTATTTGTCTTTGAAGGTCTGCTGAATAAAGTTCAGAACACACTGTGTATGCCCGCCTCATACGGCAGGGTACATTAAGGTAAACACATAGATTACACGGTCATCACATAGAACTCATTTTATCAGGTTTTTCCTTATCCATGTCTTTGTATTTCACACCTGAAAGAGAAAAGAGGGTTGGATGTTAGAACTGCACAAATATTCAGGGAGATGTTTGTAATTGAAAACAAACAGAAGAGGAGTTCATCATAATAACTTAAAAAATTAAATCACCATCTCCAACGGTCCAAAATAAGAGAATTAAATGTGGACTCCTGAATATCAGGTCTTTGTCATCTAAAGCTGTCTTAGTCAATGAATTAATATTTGATTATGATATTGATTTGTTCTGTCTCACTGAAACCTGACTGCAGGAGGATGAATATGTTAGCTGAAATGAATCCACTCCTCCGAGTCATTGTAATACTCATATTCCTCGAAGTACTGGTCAAGGTGGTGGAGTTGGAGCCATATTTGACTCAAGTCTATTAATAAATTCTAAACCTAAACTAAGTTATAATTCATTTGAACGTCTTGTTCTTAGCCTCACTCACCCAACCTGGAAAACATTGCAGCCAATTTTATTTGTTACAGTATATCGAGCTCCAGGTCCTTATTCTGAATTTGCATCAGGCTTGATCCTTAAAACAGATAAAGTAATTATTGTAGGTGATTTTAACATTAATGTGGACAACCACAATGATAGTCTTAGTACTGTTTTTATCTCTTTATTAGATTCAATCAGCTTCTGTCAGAATGTAAATAAACCGACTCATTGTCTCAACCACACTCTTGATCTTGTTCTTTCATATGGCACTGAAATTAATCATCTAATAGTCTTTCCACAGAATCCTCTTCTGTCTGACCATTTTTTAATAACCTCTGAGTTCATATTACTGGACTATAAGCCTTTTTGCAGAAACACCTACAGCCAGGGCCGTTTTTAGCTATGGGCAATGTGGGCAACCGCCTAGGGCGCAGTCTCCGTGAGGGCGCATGAGTGCCCGAAAAGAAGAAAAATCTCGCCAATTTTCTATACTGCTCATCAAGTTAGCCAGAATCGGCGCTGCCTACAGCAGATGTTTATCTGATAGTGTTGTAGCCAAATTTAAGGAAGTGATTCCTTCAACATTGAATTCAATGCCATGTCTAACTGTAACAGAGGACTTGTCTGCTTCCTTTAGCCCCTCACAAATTGATCATCTTGTTGATAGTATTACAGGCTCATTAAGGACAACTCTAGCCTCTATTGCGCCTCTAAAAAAGACGACAATTAAACAAAGGAGGTTAGCACCGTGGTATAGCCAGCAGACTCGTAAATTAAAGCAAAAGACATGTAAATCTGAACGCAAATGGCATGCCACTAAACTGGAAGAATCTCATCTAGTCTGGCAAGATAATCTCAAAACATACAGGAAGGCTCTCCATAATGCCAGAGAAACCTCCTACTCTTCTTTAATTGAGGAGAATAAGAACAACCCCAGGTTTCTCTTCAGCACTGTAGCCAGGCTAACAGAGAATCACAGCTCTACTGAACCATCTATTCCTTTAGGTCTAAGTAGCAATGACTTCATGAGCTTCTATAATGATAGAATTATAACTATTAGAAACAAAATCCATCACCTATTGCCCTCAACAGGCATTGATCTGCATTCTGATACAGCAAGTTTGGAAACAGCTGTAAAACGTGATATGTATTTAGACTGTTTTTCTCCCATCGACCTTCATCAAATAACTTCAACCTGTCTCTTAGACCCCATCTGTCTTTATTATCAGGATATGTACCACAGTCCTTTAAGGTGGCTGTAATTAAACCTCTTCTTAAAAAGCCCACTCTAGACCCAGAGGTCTTAGCCAACTACAGACCGATATCAAACCTTCCCTTTCTGTCTAAGATACTTAAGAAAGCTGTAGCTAATCAGCTGTGTGACTTTCTCCATAACAATAGTCTATTTGAGGATTTTCAGTCAGGATTTAGAGTGCATCATAGCACATTAGACCACATTAGTCAAAATTACAAATGACCTCCTAATTGCATCAGACAAAGGACTCATCTCTGTACTTTTCCTGTTAGACCTTAGTGCTGCATTTGACACCATTGACCATCAATCTCTTTTACAGAGACTGGAACATCAAATTGGCATCAAAGGATTTCTTAGATCGATCTTAGTTTGTTCACGTCAATGATGAATCCTCCATGCATACCAAAGTTTGTCATGGAGTCCCACAAGGTTCTGTACTAGGACAACTTCTATTCAGTTTATATATGCTTCCTTTAGGAAACATTAGGAATCACTCCATTACCTTTGTTATTGTTGTTTTGTACTGTTATGCTGATAACGGTCATGACCTGGCTCTGAGAGTCATGGCACACCATGTACGTTTATTTAAACAATACTTTATTAAATCAAATAAACAATCATAAAGGATTTAAAGTTATGGAGTGTGTAGAAGCAGTGGTATCAGTGGTGTAGGGTGTGCATGAGTGATAAGTGTAATTGTGCATGTGTTGGTAGTGTAGAACAAAAGCAAAGGATGACCAGAAACAACAAACTGAACTGAACTAAACTAAACTAAACTAAACTAAACTAAACTAAACTAAACTAAACTAAACTAAACTAAACTAAACCAAACCAAACTGGACTAGGGTCAGAAGAGCCCAGAACAGGGCCCAGCCAGAGAGAGATCAGACAAGGGGATGAGTACCAGCCTGCAGTGGTATAAATACGCAAAGTGGTTAATGGAAAACACCTGCAAACAAAAACCACACCCAGAGAAGAGGAGGAGAAAGAAATAGACCACACCCAGGAGAGGAGGAGGAAGGTACACACTCAGGATGCTACACAGGGCATCACACAACACCCAATTATATTTATTGATCAAGCCTGATGAAACCAATCAGTTAACTAAACTCCAAGCATGCCTTAGTAATATAAAAAGTTGGATGACCTACAGTTTTCTGATGTTAAGTTCAAACAAAACTAAAGTTCTTGTAATTGGACCCAAACACCTCAGAAACTCTCTTTCTAGAGACTTAGTTACTTTAGATGGGATCACCCTGGCCTCTAGCTCCACTGTAAAGAATCTTGGAGTTGTTTTTGATCAGGATTTGTCCTTTAATGTCCACATAAAACGAATTTCGAGGACTGCATTCTTCCACTTACGTAACATCACTAAAATCAGATGCATCGTGTCTCAAGCGGATGCAAATGATGCAATGAAAAACTAGTCCACACATTTGTTACTTTAAGGCTGGACTATTGTAACTCTTTGTTATCAGGCTGCTCTAATAAGTCTCTTAGGACTTTACAGTTAATTCAGAATGCTGCTGCACATGTTCTGACAGGAACCAAGATCAGAGATCACATCTCTCCCATTTTGGCTTCCTTGCATTGGCTCCCTATTAAATCTAGAATAGAATTTAAAATTCTTCTCCTTACTTATAAAGCTCTTCATGGTCAGGCACCATCTTATCTAAAAGAGCTCATATGCTGGGTTCCTTGTGGTTCCTAAAGTCTCCAAAAAGTAGATTGGAAGCCAGCGCTTTTAGCTATCAGGCTCCTCTTCTGTGGAACAAACTACCATTCTGGGTTCAGGAGGCAGACATGGTCAACACTTTTAAGAGTAGACTTAAGACTTTCCTTTTTGATAAAGCTTATAGTTAGGGCTGGCTCAGGTCATCCCTTAGTTATGCTGCCATAGGATTAGACTGCCGGGGGACTTTGATTTGATTGATCAGCTGGGATATTGAATTATTCTGCCAATAAATGACTGATTACAAACTCAAACTGTCTCCACACTTTGTATTTTCTCTCTAATTAGTTTTTCCAGGAAACTTTCTGGGAATTATTTGGGGCTATTAGGAGATTAAAATGTTGCCCAAGCACTTAAATATAAATATTCTTTGGGCAACTTATCTAAACGTGATTAATAAAGAGTCATGAAAAAGGAATCAGCCGAGGCGAAGTGTTTACAGTTCAACAAAGACAAACTATCAATAATGACTCTGAATGATACATTTGAAAAAAATCTAACATCAGATATATTAAATGTACTTGAGTTAAGATGAACAGGTCAAATTAAGCCTTTTCTGTTTGCATATCTAATTTACCTGTGATCAATATATCACCCTGATAATAGCAACTCAAGTTTTTCTTATTCATTAGAGTTTTAATTATGTTTAGTTTCAAGTCATTTCATAAACAGTATTTATAAATTGGGTCAGGTGGTGAAGACTTCTAACAACGCAGATAGTGTGAGCCGATGCACACTGTAGAACCTCGTCAAAGCCAGAAGGTTTTGTGTATAAAAAGACCTTTGTCAGCTTAAACTTATTGCAGATCGACATTTCTTACTAGATGATCTCATGCTGATTCTCTCCTCATTCTTCTTTTTTCTGCAGCAAGAAATAAACAAGGGGAGAAACTTAAACATGACCAGGATAAATACACTTCAACACATTTCAGCCTGCAGGTGAGCGTGCACAGGATCTATGAATAGTGAAGGAAGAGTGAAGGCAGTCAGTGAATCAAATCCTTCCCATCCCATTGCTGATACAACATGCTCCCAGAAATCCCCAGTGAGGTAGTGAGGTCATAAAAATCCCCAGTGAGGTCACAGAAATCCACAGTGAGGTCACAGAAATCCACAGTGAGGTCATGAATCTGTAATTTTCTCTCACCCACTGTGAGATGACTGCAGCTTCTGAATTACATAAACATGTGACCTGGAATGAAAAGGAAACATATCCCTGCTTTTCTGGGTTTGTACCATGCTTAAAATATTGTGCCTCAAGAAGAGCGGACTGTCTGTGGTTAGTAGATGACAGCAGGAACAGTGTGTTTAGGATGGGTAACATGAACACACACACACACACACACACACACACACACACACACACACACACACACACACACACACACACACACACACACACACACACACACTTCTACCAACATATATATTGATATGTGTACAATACAGACTCACTTGTTTCTGTGTTTGCAAACACACACAATGGTGATCACAAAGATGACGACAACCACCACGACCAGGACCACCATCAGAATGATCCACTTGGTTTCTGAAACAGACAACAACAACGACAATTCAATTAAAAGACTCATCTTTGACTGTTATTGAAGATAGAGAAAAGATAAGGTCTGATAGATAAAACAAATTTAGGAAACACCAAAGGATGTGTGAAGTCATAAAGTAAGTGAAAGTGTCACAAGTCAAATTGTTTTTCTAAGCAAAGAAACTGGATCAGTTGTATAGACATTCTGATCAGGCAGAAGACCAATATATCAAGAGTCTCTCCAATAGAGCGAGAAACTTCATAACAGATACAGAATTTTCTAAATGAACTCAAGACTCCAATCAGCCTGTCAAAAGAAGGTGGTCTTGTAGTGGTCTCAGAGGACAAGTAGCAGCTTCTGCAACACTTCATAAGAAAGGAAACAAACATTTCCAGTGAGAACTTAAAAAAAGGTCCTATTTACTGATGAAGCCAATCTTTAGACTGAGTAACAGAAGTGTGTGTGCAAGGAGACAAACAGGAGATGCATGTATGTTGAATATCATGTTTGAGACCATACTGCACTCTTAATGTGTATGCTGTATGCTGAATTATTCATGATGTCTTTTCTCTGTGTCTGTATTTATTTAAGTCCTTGTGCTGCTAACTTCACTAAAGCCTTGTCTTATCTTAGTTTGTGAGACATGTGTAACAGATATTTGGGCAGGTCATACCCAGTCCTTCAGTCTGCGTTATCTCCACCTCACAGGATTTGCCCTCGAAGCCCTCTGGACACTGACAGGTGTGTGTGTTGTCGCTGCCCTCCTTACATGTTCCTCCATTTAGACAGGGGGTACTGAGGCACGGACTCGCTGCAACACATAACAGACATAATGAATAGACAAGAAAGAATACAGAAATGCAGGTGCAGATATATTTTTAGGTGCTCAAAGTATCTATAACTATGATCTTTTTAATTCTAGAATGAAATATGTTGCATATGGGTCACAGATTTAGCTATTTGTTGCTAAGCAGATGACTCTTGAGAACACGCGAAAACACACACCTCTGTAGCAGTCCCGTTTGAAGTTGTAGATAGTGCAGACGTAGTTGTCCTGGCAGGTCTTGGGTTGGCACACAGCGCCTGTGCTCAGGCATTCACAGGACTGAGAACAGTCATCAGTCACAAATTTCTCCTTCAGCTACAGGATGGAGGGAGAGAGATTTAGGGAGAGGGTGAATGAGATTCCATAATCGCACACTGTCACTGCTCTAAGTGTTCCACACGGCCTCTTACAGGGTAGTATCTGTTGAGGAAGTTGCAGCCACACTCTGTGTATGGCACACAGATCCCCTCACTCATGACGAAGCCCGCGGCACACTGGCATCCTTCCATACAGGAAGTGGTGTCACACTCGGAGGGTGCTGCCAGGTCAGCGCAGGAGGCGGGACAAGGTGACATGCAGGAGGAATAGGTGCTGTTGGCATCACAGTGGAGGACTGGAAGAGAGACAGATGTGTACAATCAGAGCTGAACTCTTCTTTTTTTTACTCAGACTGGTCTGGTCATGATGTGGATGCAGTTTGTATTTTACCACAGCCCAGCAGCTGCCTCCAGGATCCCAGTTTGACTCCAGCCTCCTGACAGGCGGCAGTGTATGTTTCATAACTGGCACAACGCAGCTCTGCACTGCCCCGCTCAGCACACAGGTCAAACACACAGTCACTTAGGGACAAACACACACACACACACACACACACACACACACACACACACACACACACACACACACACACACACACACACACACACACACACAGATAAGCATGAGCAAAGACATTATTTCATACAGAGACAATTATTAAGAGGGGTGTATCATGTAATATATTGTATACGCAAAGATAAAAAGTGCAGAGGACCGCACACTCCCAGACTACTTACTCCTGGTAGGATTTAGGTGGCAGAGTTGCATGGCAGGCAGCAAAAGGCCCTTTGGAATCAGACAGTGCTCCACACTGAGCCACACTGTTGTAGTCGTTGAGCTGAGACTGAGAGCAGTCTGATGTCTCGAATCCTGAATCTGGATCGGTCTCCACCTCTCGCCTAGAGACAGAGGGTGAGGGACAGAGGAAACAGAGCTCTGTTAAAGAGAAGCTGGGTCTTTCCTGATGACATATTCATACTCTGGTGGCAGAGGCAGAGATACAAGGGGGTTGAGTATCTAACTCAAGGACACTTCAATATATTTTTAATGTATTCTGAAAAACATTGTAATATGAATCTATAATGTCATTAGACAAAGCAGCATATTTGTGAAAAATAATAATAATTATTAATTATAATTGTACTCTCTCTCTCTCTGTCTGTCTCTTTCAGGGTTATGAAGATGTAGTCACATCTCCGTTACTGAACCATTACAGTTTATAGTAAGTTTATGATTTGCTGCTGCTGTGCATCTGTGTCTCTCTATTTCTATCACAGGTTCCACTGCTACTGTAATCATTTTATCAGTCATTGTAATTCATTGTCATTTTATCATTCATTGTCATTTTATCAGTCATTGTAATTCATTGTCATTTTATCATTGATTGTAATTCATTGTCATTTTATCATTCATTGTAATTCATTGTCATTTTATCATTCATTGTAATTCATTGTCATTTTATCATTCATTGTAATTCATTGTCATTTTATCAGTCATTGTAATTCATTGTCATTTTATCAGTCATTGTGATTCATTGTCATTTTATCAGTCATTGTAATTGTACAATATGTTTGTGTTGATTTGTTCTTTACACGTGACACCCATTGCACGTCTGTCCATCCTGGGAGAGGGATCCCTCCTCTGTGGCTCTTCCACCTTTTTTTCCTGTTAAAGGTTTTTTGTGGCCAAGTTTTTCCTCACTCGAACCGAGGGTCTAAGGACAGAGGGTGTTACTCCCTGTAAAGCCCTCCGAGGCAAATGCTTCCCTTGTCATCCTACCTGTGGGAGTGGACTGTGTGAGAAAGTTGGAAGATCTTCAGTCCATCAGCCTGTCGTTCAGAGACCCTCCAGCTTTCTCCAAATTCGTTCAGATTCCTGACCACTGTCCCGTCCGGCTTCATGTACTCATTTCTGGTGATGCCGTCGTAGTTTCCACACAGTCCTCTGACAGAGTGCCTATAGGTGCTGGGCAATACGATCTCTGTCACACAAACAGAGAGGCAGAGGAGGGACGTGAGTCGATAGTAAATAAACCGGAGGAGGGCTCAGTTAGTGAAGGCAGAGCTGTCTTCCTCTTTTACCTCCACGACTTTTGCCATCAAATCGTACAGTGAGTCCAAAGTCAGTGGTGAGCTGGACCTGCCTAGAATTCATTGTAATGGTCAATCCATCAACTGGACTGAGAGGAGGTGCAACACGCTCCCCATTCACCTAGAAAAAATACATTATGATTATAGTGTTCTACAGCAAAAATGAAAACATAAATGCTGCTTTCATCAGACAAACCACTGACCAGGACGCTCTTCTTCTGCAGGAAGCGAACATTAACACCGTAAACATCAATGTACATCTGATCCAGGAATGACACTCTTCTGTTCCCCCCACGTCTGATGTTCTTCCCCCTCACCACCAGGGGTGACAGGTTGAAGTTCCCCAGGTTGTGGCCCTGAGTCAGGACATAAGTGTAGGGACCCTGGAAGTGATGAGTGAAACCATCAAATGTTCTGTAATGAGGATCCCCGGAGATGGTGCACGTATCAAACTCTAGAGAGGATGATAAAAAAAAGAGAAATGCTATGACCACAACAAACCAGAGGAGTTCCTCTAGTTTACTCACACTTTGAAACTTTAAAGTCTCTAAACTGTACACTGCCTAGCAGATGATGTTCATGGTGGTGTACTCACTTGACGGTTTGCAGTATAAGTCTCCATATTTGTCCAGAGCACACACTGAGTTGGGGTTACAGGTGTGGTCCTTACATATGATTTTGCCACCCAGGTTACAGGTACAGGTTTCAACACATTTATCGGTGAGCCACGAGTCTCCAACCTACACACACACACACACACACACACACACACACACACACACACACACACACACACACACACACACACAGACTTATTTAGATTCATAAAAGTGTCAGTTTCAGTTGGACTATGTGGTGGTGGCAGGCAGCAGCAGTGTGGACTCTTCACTCTTCACTCACATCATGGTACTCTCTATCTGAGTCCAGACAGCCACACTTGGCCAGGGGAACACACTTGTTGTCACTGAGTACGTAGCCAGCATCACACTGGCATCCCTCAACACATGTGGTTGGAGGGAGATGGCAGAACATGGGGAAGAGGTCGGAGCAGGTGGGGGGGCATGGGGCGGTGCAGTCTGAGTAGTGGCTGTTAGGAGGGCAGGGCAGGGCTGCAGGGAGAGAGAAGATTAGGTTTGAGAAGAGTTCAACCACAAGCTTGTCTTTACTGAAGCTGAAGTGTTAGTGTAACTTACGGCAGAAGGTGTTGTTCCTCCAGCTGATGGTGACTCCGGCACTCTGACAGGCCTGAGCATACGCCTCCACGTTGTCACAGAGCGTTGCCTGCATGCCATCGTACTCACACATGTCGTAGATGCAGTTACCCAGGAAGGCCTCGGGGGGCACCAGAGAGTGACAGGGTTTGAAGTGGTCAGAGAGGATGACCCCGACACACTGCGCCTCGTACTGCTTCTCTTCTTCTGTAGTGCAGTTGGGGTGGATGTCTGGACGAGTGTCTGGCTGACAGCTAGAGAATGTTTGAATGGAGGGTTTAGTCAGACTCTGAAGACAGAAGATATTTTACTAATTAACTGCAGTTGGAAACATAATGATTGTACTTGATATGAAAACAATCAAAATAGAAATAACTAGAACTGAATTAAAGATGTATGTAGAAATGCAGACAGAATGTGAACCCTTTGTGCTGGTGCATCCCACTGACCCAGCATCACTGTCTCCTTCTGACTTCCAGCTGTTGCCCAGTTCAATCACGTCTTTGGCTGGTTTCTTGTTGGGCATCAAGTTGTCATCTGAGGAATTGTGGTTGTAGTTCCCACACATGCCACACAGCTGGAAAGGATGGAGGTGGAACAGTGTTATTGCAGTGTTTTATCCAGAGGGAGAACCCGGTTGGGTTTTCTTCATCTTGCTTCAAAATTCAATTCAATTAAATTTTATTTGTATAGCCCAAAGTCACAAAGTACATTTGCCTCGGAGGGCTTTACAATCTGTACAGGGAATGACACCCTCTGTCCTTAGACCCTCGGTTCGAGTGAGGAAAAACTTGCCCACAAAAAACCTTTTAACAGGGAAAAAATGTCGAAGAAACCTCAGGAAGAGCCACAGAGGAGGGATCCCTCTCCCAGGACGGACAGACGTGCAATGGATGTCACATGTACAGGACAATTAACATAAACATTTTGTACAGTTACAATGACTGACAGAATGACAATGAATGATAAAGTGACCACAGTAGCAGATATGGTAGTAATAATGACAGTAGTAATATGTGTAGTGGGCGTCGTGCAGGATCACAGCAGCAGCCACGATCCACGAAAACCTGCTGGACGACAGAGCACAGAAACTCCGGGGAAGTTTGGTTAGTAACATGCATTAATGAGACATGTCCACAGAGAGAGAGAGAGAGAGAGACAGACAGACAGACAGACAGACAGACAGACAGACAGACAGACAGACAGACAGACAGACAGACAGACAGACAGACAGAGACAGAGAGAAAGAGAGAGACAGAGAGACATGTCCACAGAGAGAGACAGACAGACAGACAGACAGACAGACAGACAGACAGACAGACAGACAGACAGAGAGAGAGAGAGAGAGAGAGAGAGAGAGAGAGAGAGAGAGAGAGAGAGAGAGAGAGAGAGACAGAGAGGGAGAGAGAGAGAGAGGGAGAGAGACAGAGAGAGAGAGACAGAGTAGGAGGGAGGGTTTTCGGTAAGGGAGATGTGACTACATCTTTAACCAATACCGTGCCTGGCTAGGCATAACCCTGGGGAGTCCCCCGGCAGTCTAATCCTATAGCAGCATAACTAAGGGATGACCTGAGCCAGCCCTAACTATAAGCTTTATCAAAAAGGAAAGTTTTAAGTCTACTCTTAAAAGTGTTGACCGTGTCTGCCTCCCGAACCCAGATTGGTAGTTTGTTGCACAGAAGAGGAGCCTGATAGCTGAAAGCTCTGGCTCCCAATCTACTTTTGGAGACTATAGGAACCACAAGGAACCCAGCGTCCTGAGAGCGCAGTGTTCTAGAGGGATAGTAAGGTACTACGAGCTCTTTTAGATATGATGGTGCCTGACCATGAAGAGCTTTGTATATAAGGAGGATAATTTTAAATTCTATTCTAGATTTAACAGGGAGCCAATGCAAGGAAGCCAAAATGGGAGAGATGTGATCTCTGATCTTGGTTTCTGTCAGAACACGTGCAGCAGCATTCTGAATTAACTGTAAAGTCCTAAGAGACTTATTAGAGCAGCCTGATAACAAAGAGTTACAATAGTCCAGCCTAGAAGTAACAAATGCGTGGACTAGTTTTTCTGCATCTGCTTGAGAAACAGTGCGTCTCATTTTAGCGATGTTACGTAAGTGGAAGAATGCAGTCCTCGAAATTTGTTTTATATGAACATTAAAGGACAGATCCTGATCAAAAACAACTCCAAGATTCTTTACAGTGGAGCTGGAGGCCAGGGTGATACCATCTAAAGTAACTAAGTCTCTAGAAAGAAAGTTTCTGAGGTGCTTGGGTCCAATTACAAGAACTTCAGTTTTGTCTGAATTTAACATCAGAAAATTATAGGTCATCCAATTTTTTATATCCTTAAGGCATGCTTGGAGTTTAGTTAACTGATTGGTTGCATCAGGCTTGATCGATAAATATAATTGGGTGTCGTCAGCATAACAATGAAAATTGATAGAGTGATTCCTAATAATGTTCCCTAAAGGAAGCATATATAAACTAAATAAAAGTGGTCCTAGTACAGAACCTTGTGGGACTCCATGACAAACTTTGGTATGCATGGAGGATTCATCATTGACGTGAACAAACTGAGATCGATCTAAAAAATACGATTTAAACCAGCTTAGGGCGGTTCCTTTGATGCCAATTTGATGTTCCATTCTCTGTAAAAGAATTTGATGGTCAATGGTGTCAAATGCAGCACTAAGATCTAACAGGACAAGTACAGAGATTAGTCCTTTGTCTGATGCCATTAGGAGGTCATTTGTAACCTTGACTAATGCGGTCTCTGTGCTATGATGCACTCTAAATCCTGACTGAAAATCCACAAGTAGAGTATTGTTATGGAGAAAGTCACACAGTTGATTAGCTACAGCTTTCTCAAGTATCTTAGAAACAAAGTGGAAGGTTTGACATCGGTCTATAGTTGGCTAAAACCTCTGGGTCTAGAGTGGGTGTTTCCAAACTTGCTGTATCAGAATGCAGATCAATGCCTGTTGGGGGCAGAAGGTGATGGATTTTGTCTCTAATAGTTATAATCTTATCATTAAAAAAGCTCATGAAATCATTGCTACTTAGACCTAAAGGAATGGATGGTTCAGTAGAGCTGTGATTCTCTGTTAGCCTGGCTACAGTGCTGAAGAGAAACCTGGGGTTGTTCTTATTCTCCTCAATTAAAGAAGAGTAGTAGGCTGCTCTGGCATTACGGAGAGCCTATAAAAAATAAAATAACAAATTAGCTACATTTCGAATTACATGAATGATGAAACCTTTGTTTTCTGACTGCAGGGACATGAAGCTTGGTCTTACAGTACGTCATACCTTGTTGAAATATTCTCCAGGAACAGTGATTTCCAGGTGATGGACTCCGTCAAACTTCACCCGCAGACCAAAGTTTGTGTCCAGCAGACTGTACGATCCACTGGTTATCATCTTGGCTCCGGCTAAATCAATGGAAACTGGGGTTCGCACACGCCGTCCATTTAGCTAAGACAAGACAGAGAGAACACATTATTTCACGTCACACATTATTGTTTTCTGCAGTTATGACCCAATATCCATTGAACATAAAAGAAGTGAAAAATGCTCCTCACCAGAACTCTCCTGCTCTTCTGCAGTTCAACCACGGTGTCATGAGGCAAGTAGATTTTGACAGAACGAACGTAGGAGGCCTCCGGTTGACCACGCTCCTCATTTTTAGCCACAATCTTGAAGTCAACTACCCTAGTGGTGTTACACACCTAGAGTATGTAGAGAGAAAACTTGAAACAATGTGCTTTCATTGTTTATGACTTACAACAGCAGCTCAAGTTGAAAAATAAACGTGTAAATTCAAATTGAAATTCATCTCATACCTCCACCAGAGTGTAAGTGCAGGTACCCATGAACGTATGCATCACACCATCAAAAGTGTAGTAGTGAGGATCTCCAGCCACGTGACACACTCCTTTACCTGAGGAGGGAGAGGACGCACATATTTAATCATGAGAAATGACAACAAATCCAAATTATAACTTATTTAAGATGGAAAATGACCAAATGATGATTAAAACTTATCATCTTTTATCCAGTCTGTTGTTACCTGTCGAGTGACAGTCCAGCACTCCTTCAACCACTTTACACTCCTGTGCAGGGCTGCACTGCCAAGGCTCGCAGGTGACATTGTTGTTGCTGTTACACTTGCAGCGGTCAGAGCAGTCCAACTCAGAGAACCAAGTGTCTCCCACCTACACACACACACACACATAGTGCACAAAAATAATTTTGATACAAACATATCTTCTAAAAAAAATCATCCCCTTCCAGCGTTTGTCCTGAGCACACTCACCGGCCGGTACTTTCCATCTTTATCAGTACATCCACACTCGCTGACCGGAACACATTTGTCTCCACTAAGGATGAAGCCGGGGTTACAGACGCATCCCTCCACACAAGGCTGCTGGCAGGAGCCACCGGAGCCCGCAGGGTTTTGACAGCTGGGCTGAGGGCAGGCGGAGCTGCATGGGTTGTAATGACTGTTGGGGGGGCACTTCAGAGCTAAAGGGAAGAGGACATTTGGATGTACGATGATGCGGCTTTCATCAATATGAAAAACATATTGATAGTTTGATAGTTTTCTTCAAATGTAAAGATACAATTGATACTTTCTGAAAAAAGTTTCATAAATCCTGCAGTTTGTCCAAATAATAAGCAGCCAAATCTCCATAAAGTATATGTAGTACATGTAAAACTTAAATCTTGCTGTTTAAATTCACTAAACTGACATCAGTCTATCCAGGGGCATCTGTCTATTGTTTGTAGAAACACTTCTTTTCCTTTCATAAAGTAGGATGCTGTGTTTTCTTTAGTTATTGGTGTCAGAGCAATAAGTATGGAACAGAAAGTGTTTTATTGCTTATTAATTTATCTTTTTATTTGTAATTTGACATTTTAATACATCTTCTTTCCCCTGTTAACTGGTCTGTAGTCTGGAAGTCAACACACACACAGAGACTTACGACAGAAGGTGTTGTTTCTCCATGCTATGGGAACTCCTGCAGCAGCACACATGTCAGCGTAGCTCTCTATGGTCTGGCACAGAGCCACGGTCTGACCTCCAGTGGCACACATGTCGTACACACAGTTTTCAAAGAATGACTCGGGGGGAACCACAGAGTGGCAGGGCTTAAAGATACCTGAGGTCAAAGACACAGAGATGTTGAGGAGGTGAATGCAAGACAAACACGTTTTGCTCACTTTTACGATGATGGTGCGCTGAACTATCCAGCATCTTTTCACTGTTACTGTGTAGGTGTGTGTGTGTGTGTGTGTGTGTGTGTGTGTGTGTGTGTGTGTGTGTGTGTGTGTGTGTGTGTGTGTGTCATACCATTGGGGTCAGTGATCATGCCACAGCTGGTGGGTTTCTTGGCTTCCTCCTCCACCTCTTTATCGCAGTCTTCCTGTCCTCCACCGTTGGTACAGCTGGAGTAAAGGTTCATTATTAGAACAGAATAAAGTGATGAATTCTGTAGTGTGTTTGAACACGTGCATGTGCACAACCTATACTCTGGTCCTGATACACATCATATATCATAATATCAAATGTCACATCGGTCAGATGGCTGAGATTTGAGCAGATGAAGTGAGAGCAGCACAATGCTGGCTTGTCTATGTTTACGTGTTATTCGAGACTGCAGTTCTGTGTGTGTTCTATGATCTGACTCACTCCGGCCGTGGGTCAGGAACCTGCCAGCTGTCTCCCAGTTCATTGGTGTTTGCAACTGGCGTATTGTCTGGTTTCAAGTTGTCATCTTTGGAGTTTCCATTGAAATTTCCTGCCGGGGCAAGAAACATGGGGGCTCAGCACAGTGTGACACACTTTCAGTGTCTCTGGCTTTAAAATGATGTTTCATTATTATAGTCTTAACAGCAATGGCGTGCTACTGGTTCTTACCACACATGCCACAGAGCAGGCCATTGTAGGAGGTTGGCACGGTGACGTCAGCATGGTGGTCACCATTGAAACGCACCCTCAAGCCAAAGGATGTCTCCAGGACAACAAACTTTCCACTCAAGTAGATTTGAACTCCACTGATGGAGGTGACAGGTGGGACGACCACCGTTCCATTGACCTGAAGAACACAGACATGTTCATTTTGATGATGCAGCAAGGGTTGGGCATTCATTTGAAGCAGTCACCATGAGCACTCTGTCTGTTTAATGCACCAAATGAGTCAGATTCAGTTTTTTTAAGCCAATATTTTGATTTGTTATCACAAAGAATATTAATGACGAGTCAGGTCCAAGAATCATTGCAATGTAATCATCTTTTCATATTACAAGCAGCTGTTCTCTTTGGTACTCTACAGCTCTCCCTCCATGTCTGACCTGGTACATTCATCACAGTAACATACCTGGACTGTGCGGCCCTTGCCGAGAATGACAGTCACTCCACTCACGTTGATCACCATGGCCCTCACATAGGAGACCTTCTTATTACTTCCTCTGTGTTCATTCTGGGTGTCCACAGTGAAGTACGGCAGGTTGGAGGAGACGTTACAAGGTTTGGTCAGGGTGTAGGAGCAGGCTCCCATATAATGGTGGGTGTGTTTGTCAAATGTGGTGTAGTGGGGATCACCAGATACTGAGCAGACACCGTTTCCTGAACAGGAGAGGAAAGAATTGAACTGAACTGTGTGAAGTGTTCTGTAGTGTATGAACTTCACATACCTCACATACCTCTGCTGCATTATTTAGTTCAAAGATACTGTAAATTAGTACAGAACATTTCCAAACAAACAGTCCCTTGCTCCCACTCATTGCTGCATTGTGTACAGTATGCACTCTGCTGGAATAATGCCTGGCCCCAGATTTACACTGTGCTGATTATATAAAGCACAAAACCAATTGAACAAGATCTTAAAGGACGCAAAGCCCTTCTAAGACAGCAACTCAAGATCAAGTTGATCAGTCTTAGCAGTGCATGTTCACAAAACCATTTTTCTACAAGTAATACAATACATGGCACCAGAATGGCTGTGTGAGAAATAAGACTCTTTGAGGCCCTGAGGCATGGCCATGGTAAGACTCATACATCATCAACAATAATTCAATAATAATTATGAAGGAGAACCCTCTGTATATTGTCTTATATTTATTTAGTTTGCTTCAGCGGATGCAGAAAAAATAATCCACGCATTTGTTACTTCTAGGCTGGACTATTGTAACTCTTTGTTATCAGGCTGCTCTAATAAGTCTGTTAGGACTTTGCAGTTAATTCAGAATGCTGCTGCACGTGTTCTGACAGTAACCAAGATCAGAGATCACATCTCTCCCATTTTGGCTTCCTTGCATTGGCTCCCTATTAAATCTAGAATAGAATTTAAAATTTTCTCCTTACATACAAATCTCTTCATGGTCAGGCACCATCTTATCTAAAAGAGCTCATAGTACCTTACTACCCCTCTAGAACACTGCGCTCTCAGGACGCTGGGTTCCTTGTGGTTCCTATAGTCTCCAAAAGTAGATTGGGAGCCAGAGCTTTCAGCTATCAGGCTCCTCTTCTGTGGAACAAACTACCATTCTGGGTTCAGGAGGCAGACATGGTCAACACTTTTAAGAATAGACTTAAGACTTTCCTTTCTGATAGAGCTTATAGTTAGGGCTGGCTCAGGTCATCCCCTCCCTCTCTCTCTCAACAATAAAATTAGATTTGATTTGATTTAAATCTGCGTGTGTGTGTGTGTGTGTGTGTGTGTGTGTGTGTGTGTGTGTGTGTGTGTGTGTGTGTGTGTGTGTGTGTGTGTGTTTAACATACCCAGAGGACGACATTCATATTCTCCGTCGTGGAGCTGGCAGCTCTCAGTGGTTGGTTTACAGCTGATATTGTGACACTGGATCAAACCTCCATTCTGACACACACACTTCTGCCCACAACCCTCCAAGTACCAGTCATCACCCACCTAACAACACACACACACACACACACACACACACACACACACACACACACACACACACACACACACACACACACACACACACACACACACACAAATTATACATTGTACAGGCACAAAAAACACAATATAATATCCATAATTCTTTATTTTTTTAGTCTTTCTGATGGAGTGGAGTTAGTTCGTTAAAATTAGACTGTGAGTGGCAGCAGGACATGAACACTTTGACTAACTATCATCTTTTCTGCTGACACGTCTCTGTGATGTTCACCCTCACTGGTTTGGAGCAGTGAAATGTTCAGTGACAGGTATGGATCAGGGTTAAGCAGGTATTAGCTTCAGATAATGTCATGTCAGCTGTGCAATCAATGATTGACAGCTTTGTCCTTCACTTAGAATGCACTATTACCTCGCACTGTTATTATTCTTTGCTTCTGATACGGTCATACCTCCAATACTGAACAATTAATATTCTGACTTCAGTCTCACAGCAAAGTGATTAGCATGTTTTTTGTGGAACTGCTGAAGTCACTTGGAGGTTGTTCCCACTTACAGGGTAATAGGATCCACTGCTGTCCACACAGCCACAGTCCTTCATTGCCACACACTTTTTGTCGCTGAGGATGAAGCCTGGGTTACACTCACAACCCTCCACACACATGTCCTCACAGCCGGGCGGTCCGACCACGCCTAGACATGTCTCAGGACACGAGCTCACACACAAAGAGTAGGAGCTGTTGGGAAGACATGCCAGGGCTGCATGGAGAAACAGTGGGATGTGTAAGGAGGGGCAGATAAGGAGGGAATGAAAGAAAAAAGGATAGATAGAAGGCAGATAGGGACAAGGATGAAAAAATTAATAGTTAGTTTTGGAACCCTTGTGCATAGACATAATTCTCTGCTGAGTTACAGGTTAAGCTGTATGCTACATGGAGAGGAGGTGATCTACACTTCAGTATGAAGAATGATTAATATTGCAACCACATCATTTCAGCTTTAGGTCCACCACCAGGGAAAATCAGAACATTACTTCCCACTGCTATGCAGATGATACCCAGATTATCCTCCCACAAACAATGAAGACTTACGGCAGAAGTCTGCATTCCTCCATGGGTGGACTTTGGCTCCGGCACTCTGGCAGGCATCAGTATAGGCTTGGAGCTGGTCACACAGTACTTGCTGTTGGCCATTGAACTGACACATGTCAAACACACAGCTCTTAAAGAATGGAGTGGGATTCACTACACTGATGCACTCCCTGCAGCAGAAAAAAACACTCATTCAGTTTGGGGAGGATACAGTTAACCCTTAGGTGTGTGTGTATATATATTTTTATATTTTTTACGTGTGTGTGTGTGTGTGTGTGCGCAATTTAGTGTGGTTCAGAGTTCATGAGAAGTTCCAAGAACAAGCTACAACTGTAATCTGAAATAAGATAAATGACTAATCTTTGTTAAGATACTGTGTAATGGAATGATTTTTATGATTTCTCCTCCAGTGAAAATTGGCCACCTGAAAATAGCCCACTGAGTGTCAGGTAACAAAATTAACCAATAAACCGTCATTTGAACATATTTAGACTATCTACAATCACACCCTACAGCTACCCTTTGTCCACAATAAGTGATCTGATACACCCTGCCCTGTCAGTGCTGAGGCTGCTCCCAATAACGCTTCAGATATTGAGGTTAAGACAGAAAAATAAAATATGATGTGAAGATGTTACTGAAATATTTGTAGATAGATATGTTGATGGATGAAGATCATTTAATAATTCACAAACAAGGTTATAAAACAAAGCTGGAGGAACATGTTCTTTATGTAATTTTTAGAATAGAATAGAATAGAATAGAATAGAATAGAATAGAATAGAATAGAATAGATCTTTATTGTCATTGTCACATGTACAACGAGATTGAAAGTGCTTCTAGTCAGTGCAATAAAATCCTAGCATTAAAGTGACTAGTGAGTGTTAAAATAACTAGAATAAATAAGAATAAAAATACCCGAGACATTAAAAATGTACTAAAATAAATGAAATTAAACATATGCTAAAATCAAAATAAATATTAAATATGCTAAGAGCATACATACATACATACATACATACATACATACATACATACATACATACAGTTTAGCAAATGAATGACAGTCATGTTACATTGTGAACAGAGATGCTGTGGTGTTCAGATCTATACAATTCTACATGCACAGAAAAGTTTTAAACCACTGTACTAATTCTTCTTCTTCTCTGCTGTCCACCCTGAAGTTGAATACATTTCATGTCCCCTATGGTAGCTACCATTTAAGTCTTATTTCAGCAGTATTTGAATTGTCTGAATTGATTCACCAATCATGAGGACAGACATCACGTAGTCCAACAGTTGAAACAATTACCTGAATGGTCCAGCAGGGTCTGTGATTTTGCCACATTTATCTAGTTTCTCCATCTCAGCCTGAAATTTGGGGTCACATTCTTCAGGCTTGGTGCCTTGGGAACACCTGATCAACACAACAACACAATAAGGTCACATCAGTCCATTCTATTACACCAGAGAAAACTCTCAAAATGAATTATTCTTTGAATAATATTAATAATTTCATGACAAAGTATAATAAATCTTGTCCTGCTCAGAATCGAGACACAAGTTTAAATCTGCACATGCACAGTCGTTTACATTATTATATTATACATTATATATGTTTTATTGTCATCCCAAACTCTTAGTAACTAAATGCATGCACAGGGGCGGCTGTGGCTCACAGGCAGAGCGGGTCGTCCACTAATCACATGATCAGCGGTTAGATCCCCGGCTCCTCTAGTCTGCATGCCGAAGTGTCCTTGGGCAAGATACTGAACCCCAAGTTGCTCCCGAAGGCTGTGCCATCAGTGTATGAATGTGTGTGAATGGAGTGAATGAGATATGTAGTGTAGAGCACTTTGAGTGGTCGGAAGACTAGAAAGGCGCTATATAAGTACAGTCCATTTACAGACTGTGTTGTGGAGAAATTGCTGAAGTCAAAGGTCAATGGTGAGGTCAGGAGAAGAAAGTGTTCAGGAGCCTCTGATGTCTTATGCTGTATTATTTATTGACGCTTGGCCAAGGAGAACTAGAGACACAAGTACACCTGAAGTGCTTGAGTCGGTCTCGCATTCTGACGAACTCGTGATGGTGCATATACTTTAAACCCAAAGATCACACCCCAAATACTATACGCCCAGAACTAGTCAAAGAGAATGTTTTTACTGTTGGAGGTGTTATTGTCAACACATTCTAGTCTGGGGACACAGATGTCTGTTTACGCAGATTGGAACGGCAACAACAAGCTATCTATTATGACTTGGAAGGCAGCAACAAGCCTCTTCGACC
Source organism: Collichthys lucidus (assembly GCA_004119915.2). NCBI lineage: Eukaryota > Metazoa > Chordata > Actinopteri > Sciaenidae > Collichthys > Collichthys lucidus. The sequence continues at coordinate 273,424 of CM014101.1, forward strand.
CTGGCTACCACAGTGTTAAGATATGGTCACACCTAGTCAAAGACACTTAATACTGCCGAGGACCACAAGGCTCACACATGACCTCAAGTAACCTAAGGATAGAAAAATTCCATAACAGACTGCGTCCATGAGTCAGTCACTTGGACTGCAGTCCCATGTTTGAATTTCTAAGAAAGTTTGAAGATAATATGTAAATTCTCAGATTATGCTGATTAATGATGAATGCATATAAACTCACACATCATCTTCATCCTCTTCTGTCTGCCAGCTGTTGCCGAAGTCATTGGCATTTCCTACCAGAGTGCCATCTGGTTTGGTGAAGTCATTGTCTGGGCTCCCATCGTAGTTACCACAGAGACCACACATCTGTTTGTAGTAGGAGCTGGAGTGACAAAGCAAACGAGAGTACAGGATTAAGAGATGAAGAGGAATGTTTTAAGATGACAAGTTGTTGTTGAGTTCTAGAAACAAAGCAACAGAATGCAGAAATCTTTTCATCTGTTCCTATTAATTAGGACGTCATCGATGGAAGATAACCACAGCATTAAGAATGTTGGGAGGATTTAGATCTGAATGACCTTTGAACTACAGCGTACACAGATGTTTTCAAGAAATGTAGCTCTTTAGAAACTCAACTGTGACCTTCAGCAGTTAGATTTAGATTTTCTACAGACTACTAAGCTGCATTTGAAAAATGTAATTATTGTTTAGTAGATTGTTCTGGGCACCAAGGTCATGGAATTCTGTTGTTTAGGTGGGTTTCAACAGAACACAGAGGCTGTACAGTTGTATATAAAGTTCATTTGAAAAATATATGTGTCTTATATATATTTATATATATATATAAATGTTCAATCTTAGGAAAAAAAGTTAATGACTCAAAGTGATGAATGTGTGGTGGTGTGGTGTCATGTCACAATTTAATGTTTTTTATTTGGGGATTTTTTTTCTATTTTCTGAGTATTTTCCTGCTCACCTTGGAGATGAAAACAAGCAGCCATATTTGATAAAAATGATCAAAATATGTGGAGAGGAAGGCCATCTTCTGTCAGGTTAACACCACCTGATTGCTATACTTAAAAAAACTCCCCTTTACTAACCTGGGAACTGTGATCTGGGCGTAATGGTTTCCATCCCATCGCACTTGGAGACCAAATGTTGTCTGCAGGGTGATGTATTGACCGGCAAGACTGAGGGAGATGAGAGGAGAGGGGGAGTGAGGGAGGGCCACCCGCCTTCCATTCACCTGGGAGGGAAAGATGAAACGATGAAAAAATGACAGAGATGAGGAGCTAATGTTTGTTTCATGTTTACAGTTTCCTGTCAACTTGCATCATAATGGATAAAAGCCAGTGCACATGAATTTAAATATAGTCCATTTTGGGGGGATAAGGTGGGAAAGCATTGACTCTGAGAAAACCAGTTTGATCTGTGAAGCGATTAAACAGATGAATAAAGGAGACAATGAGGAGGAATGTGGACAGATTTCTGGGATTATGGCATTAAAAATGATTCTTAAGGAATGAGGATGAGATCAAATAAAAAGACAAAAAGAACATGGGAGCAGCTTTGAGTTTTAGTAATTTCACTGAAGCAGAAGATTAAGATTGATATGGAGTGATACAGCTGGTGTGTGTGTGTTGTTCAGTCATCCTCCTGTGAGAGCTTATCCATAGACACAGAATACATGGTGCATGGGTCTAAATGTTGTCCATACTGACCAGCGTCCTCCTGGCTTTCATCAGCGTCACAGTGACTCCATTCACTGTCACATAGAGTTTTCTCAGGTACGATATTCCTGACACTCCTCTCTCCTCATTCTTTCCCTCCACTGAGAACCAAGGACCTGCACAGGGAGTGCAACAGCATACATAACCAAGGTTATCATGTGGTTGGTTATATCAAATTATTATCAAGTATTAGTCTCAAAAATCCAACAGAGCCCAGGCTCCACCATGAAAATTGTATTTCTTATGGAAGTATGGCTTTATAAATAAAGAACTCTGAAAAAAAAAATGGATGAGTTAGGCCAATGACCACAACAATTGTTTTCATTTATTATGTAGTTGCAGTGCTATCTCCTGGTGTAAAGACATTTTAAAAAAGCTTTCCGTTATTGAAGTTGATAAAATGAAAGTTATTTTAAACCCTGTTCCTACCTGTGTTGTTCTTGTAGGTTCTGGCTAATGTGTAGGTACATGTTCCCATGAAGCTGTAGAAGTTCTTGTCAAATGTGTTGTAGTGAGGATCTCCAGACACAATACAGTCCTGAGAGCCTGAGACAGAGGAACAAGCAGTATGAACAACCCAGAGCATCACACTAATACTGAATACAAGCAGCTGACCGAACCTAAAACTCTCAGTGAAACAATGACTGAAGAAAAGTTGAGTTCTTGTTTTGACTTTTACTAGCATTCCATGACAGACACATCTGTAAGTTAACAGAACTTCAGATTACTTCCATGATCTCCACAATCAGAATCAGAACTTCTTCACAGTTATATGAGAAAAACAGTGTTAGGAAAGACATTTGAGGGAGATAAGAAGACTTTGTCTCTGCAAAGGTTGAACTATTATTTAAAGTGAAACCGCCTCTGTGAAGTACTACATCATTTGAAGAAAATTGGTTATTCCAAATAATATTGCATTAGGGAGGTGCTGTTTAAAGTTTACTCTCTGGTAGAACTTTACTCTCAGCAGAACTTCCAGATTCTGTTCCAGAAATTTTAAATTACTTTTATTTATAACACAAATAACCTAGTTCAGTCAATTTTCCTAGAAAAGGAAAAGTTATTTGGAGTCTTTGGAGTCAGGGTGAAGTCATTCCTACATGTTACAATTTGTTTACAATTCACTGTAAGTGAGTTAAAATGATTTTAAATCTGTACAAGACAACATCTTCGGCAAAGCTGTAGCAAGGAGTCATTCTGTGATGCTGCCACTGTACAGTATAATTCATAACCAGCTGTTTGGTGGGTGTATTCTTACCTGTGGGATAGCATCCCAGCTCTCCACCCTGGAGTTTACACTCGTGCATTGGGGGGCATTCAGAGGCCACACAGGTAACAAAGGGAGCATCACACCTACACTTCAGCTGACAGTCCTCGACATAAAACTCCTCTCCAGGCTGACACACACAAACACATTTGAACTGTGTTAGCAGAAGGATCCTCATTGACATAATACATTTTCCAGACCCAACATTTTTCAACTATTCCAACTAAATGTCTAACCCAAATCTTTAGCACTAAAGTCTGAAACTGTTGTTTTAAGTAGTGAGGACTGCACAAAATATGTCTGCCGAAATGCTAAAATGGTGCTTTCTAAATCAGATCAGTACCTCATAGTACTGGCCATTTCTGTTGCAGCCACAAGAACTCTTTTTGACACACTTGCCAGCACTCAGGACATAGCCAGGATCACACACACAAGCCTCTGAGCAGGGCCCACTGCAAGATGGGGGTTTCCCAGAACAGGTCTCCTGACAGGGGTCTGCACAGGGCTCATAGTGGCTGTTCGGGGAGCATCTCAGAGCTAGGGGGTGGATATGAGGCTGAAGTTAGTGATACAGCAGGCAAAGAGGAATAAGCTGCTCTACTCTTCTGACAGAGCTTTTTTGGCAGGGATTGGATTCATTTCCTGGATTTCTTTAATTTTTGTATACATTCCTCCATCCATCTATGAATCCTGCATCCATTCATTTATTCACTCAACACTCACGGCAGATGGTTTCATTCCTCCAGGGTCCAATGTTGACCCCACGGTCCTGGCATTCATTGACATAGGCTTCAATGGCTTCACACAGAACAGGCTTGGCTCCATCCAGCTCACACAGATCAAAAACACAGTCCTTGAAGTAATTCTGAAGACACACATACAGTTTGTTGAGCTACAATTCTTAATTCTGTCAGCTGCTTTAAAGTATTGTCTGGTGAACAAAAATAAGTCAAAACTAGGAATTACAAAAACCACCTAGCAAAGTGCATTACCCGTATTTTTACAGGTTAGTATTAAAGTCACCGGAGTCAACTCAATAAACAGTCTATCAAGACTTCTGCAGGCAGTCTACATATCTACATATTCTTCAGAGTTGGCAAATGAGATGATTCACTTTGCTAATACTCAGTTATGACTTCTTCTAAGGATATTAAAAAAGGCAATGGAAATTGTCACTTTTTTAGTCCAAAGATGGATTTGTGTAGTGACTTACATTGGGGTTGACTCTGGGGTGGCACACAGCGAAGGGACCCTTTTTGTCCAGCAGGATGCCACAGTATCCAGAGCTCTCATACAGTTCCTGCTCATCTTCATCACACCCAGGGATAGTGGTGTTAGGTTTCTTATTACACCTGTGGACATGGAAGTCAGTTACAAAAGCTCTCCATGCATTATGTACAGTATATATAATCTATTCAACACTTTTTATTCAATTCAAAAAGTCAGATTAAGTTTTGAAAGTATCTATGTGGATGTTTGCAGAAACAATAATGTATCCCACTCACTCTGGGTCAGTGTTCCAGCTGCTTCCAAAGTCATTGGCATTGTTGGTCAATGATCCATCTGGTTTACGGAAGTCATCTTTGGTATTTCCATTGTAATCGCCACACAGCCCACACAGCTTGTTCTGATAGCTGACAAAATGGAAATCTGCATGTTAATGATTTGTGGGGGTGAGTGCAATAAATTAATTAGTGCTAAAGGTCAGCGCCGGTCCTGGCCACATTTGCGCCCTGCGCCCATTTTCAGTATGATCACAAAAGTTGCAGTAAAAATAGGATTCTTTGGAATTGGGCAGCATCTGTTCACTCACTCTTTGATTACTTTGATGTCCATGAAATGGTTTCCATCATAGCGAACAGTTACACCAAAGTTCATGGACACAGTGTAGTGCTTTCCTGACTTGAACACAGAGACACTGGGGGTCGGAGACACTGGCAGGTTCACATTTGTCCCATTCAGCTGTATGGGGAAAGCAGAGCATAATGAGTGATTACTGAGGAAACTGAAACAGTTTATTATTAGAATCATGCACTGATGGCAATGACATTAGTAACTGAGAAGGTGCATGTTAAACAAAGGTGTTTATCCTCCCCCTCGTTTCTTACCTGCACTATGCCACCTTTGAGGATGGAGATCTTTACCATCTGTACATATACATGTACAGCCTTCACATAGGAGATGGTGGGTTTGTTAAAGCGATTTTCATTGTCAGCATGGACCTCAAAGTATGGCAGAGTGGTTTTGTTACAGGGTCCAGACATCAAATAGCTGCAGTTGCCCATAAAGTTGTAGTTGCGTTTGTCAAAGGTGGTGTAGTGGGGATCACCAGATGCTATGCATGTGGATGTACCTATGTGAAACAAATGAAAAACTGTATGTTAGCCCTTATTTTCTTACAAACATGTTTCACTGGTCTGACCGGTTAAAGCTAAAGAAATCCCTTTACTAAGAGTGACAACAAATCATGTGGGAACCAAATAAGTGTATATCGGAGGTGAGACAGATATCTTTTGCTGAAGAGCAGTCACTGATCACAATTTAGAGTTGAACTGAAAAGTGCAGCAGTAGTTTTCTCTGGTCCCCTCCCCAATGTAACCAGTGATGACATGTTTAGCCGCATGTCGTCATTTCACCGCTGGCTGTCGAGGTGGTGTCCAGCAAATGATGTGGGCTTCATAGATAATTGGACACCTTTCTGGGGAAAACCAGGTCTGATTAGGAGAGACGGCATTCATCCCACTTTGGATGGAGCAGCTCTCATTTCTAGAAATATGGCCAAGTTTATTAGCTGACCAAAACCATGTCGACAACCCAGAGTTGAGACCAGGAAGCAGAGATGCAGTCTTATACGCTTCTCTGCGCCTCCATTAGAGCAGCTGCCCACCCAGTCCTTTAGTATAGAGACTGTGTCTGTTCCCCGTCCACCTACATTATTTAAAGATAAAACAAACAGAAGAGGAGTTCATGATAAAAACTTAATAAAAATTAAATCAACATCTCCAACAGTCCAAAATAAGAGAATTAAATGTGGACTCTTGAATATCAGGTCTTCGTCATCTAAAGCTGTCTTAGTCAATGAATTAATATCTGATTATGAAATTGATTTGTTTTGTCTCACTGAAACCTGGCTGCAGGAGGATGAATATGTTGGCTTAAATGAATCCACTCCTCCAAATCATTATAATACTCATGTTCCTCGAAGTACTGGTCGAGGTGGTGGAGTTGGAGCTATATTTGACTCAAGTCTATTAATAAATCCTAAACCTAAACTAAGTTATAATTCATTTGAAAGCCTTGTTCTTAGCCTCACTCACCCAACCTGGAAAACATCACAGCCAATTTTATTTGTTACAGTATATCGAGCTCCTGGTCCTTATTCTGAATTTTTATCTGAATTTGCAGAATTTGCATCAGGCTTGATCCTTAAAATAGATAAAGTAATTATTGTAGGTGATTTTAACATTTATGTGGACAACCACAATGATAGTCTTAGTACTGCGTTTATCTCTCTATTAGACTCGATTGGCTTTTGTCAAAGTGTAAATAAACTGACTCATTGTCTGAACCACACCCTTGATCTTGTTCTTTCATATGGCATTGAAATTAATAATCTAATAGTCTTTCCACAGAATCCTCTTCTGTCTGACAATTTTTTTAATAACCTTTGAGTTCATACTACTGGACTATAAGCCTTTGTGTAGAAACTTCTACAGCAGATGTTTATCTGATAGTGCTGTAGCCAAATTTAAGGAAATGATTCCTTCAGTATTGAATTCAACAAGGGAACAGAGGACTTGTCTGCTTCCTTTAGCCCCTCACAAATTGATCATCTTGTTGATAGTATTACAGGCTCATTACGGAACTCTACAACTCTAGACTCTATCGCACCTCTGAAAAAGAAGACAATTAAACAAAGAAGGCTAGCACCATGGTATAGCCAGCAGATTCGTAAATTAAAACAAGAGACACGTAAATCTGAACGCAAATGGCGTGCAACTAAACTGGAAGAATCTCATCTAGTCTGGCAAGATAATTTCAAAACATACAGGAAGGCTCTCCGTAATGCCAGAGCAGCCTACTACTCTTCTTTAATTGAGGAGAATAAGAACAACCCCAGGTTTCTCTTCAGCACTGTAGCCAGGCTAACAGAATATCACAGCTCTACTGAACCATCTATTCCTTTAGGTGTAAGCAGCAATGACTTCATGAGCTTCTTTAATGATAAGATTAAGATAACTATTAGAGACAAAATCCATCACCTCTTGCCCTCAACAGGCATTGATCTGCATTCTGATACAGCAAGTTTGGAAACAGCTGTATTTAAACTGTAATTAAACGTCTTCTTAAAAAGCCCACTCTAGACCCGGAGGTCTTAGCCAATTACAGACCGATATCAAACCTTCTCTTTATGTCTAAGATACTTGAGAAAGCTGTAGCTAATCAGCTGTGTGACTTTCTCCATAACAATAGTCTATTTGAGGATTTTCAGTCAGGATTTAGAGTGCATCATAGCACAGAGACCGCACTAGTCGAAGTTACAAATGACCTCCTAATAGCATCGGATAAAGGACTCTATCTGTACTTGTCCTGTTAGATCTTAGTGCTGCATTTGACACCATTGACCATCAAATTCTTTTACAGAGACTGGAAGATCAAATTGGCATCAAAGGAACCGCCCTAAGCTGGTTTAAGTCGTATTTTTTAGATCGATCTCAGTTTGTTCACGTCAATGATGAATCCTCCATGCATACCAAAGTTTGTCATGGAGTCCCACAAGATTCAGTACTAGGACCACTTTTATTTAGTTTATATATGCTTCCTTTAGGGAACATTATTAGGAATCACTCTATCAATTTTCATTGTTATGCTGACGACACCCAATTATATTTATCGATCAAGCCTGATGCAAACAATCAGTTAACTAAACTCCAAGCATGCCTTCAGGATATAAAAAAAATGGATGACCTATAATTTTCTGATGTTAAATTCAGACAAAACTGAAGTTCTTGTAATTGGACCCAAACACCTCAGAAACTCTCTTTCTAGAGACTTAGTTACTTTCGATGGGATCACCCTGGCCTCCAGCTCCACTGTAAAGAATTTTGGAGTTGATCAGGATCTGTCCTTTAATGTCCATATAAAACAAATTTCGAGGACTGCATTCCTCCACTTACGTAACATCGCTAAAATCAGACGCATTGTCTTTCAAGCGGATGCAGAAAAACTAGTCCACGCATTTGTTACTTCTAGGCTGGACTATTGTAACTCTTTGTTATCAGGCTGCTCTAATAAGTCTCTTAGGACTTTGCAGTTAATTCAGAATGCTGCTGCACATGTTTTGACAGGAACCAAGATCAGAGATCACATCTCTCCCATTTTGGCTTCCGAGGCAAATGTACTTTGTGACTTTAGAACACTGCGCTTTCAGGACGCTGGGTTCCTTGTGGTTTCAATAGTCTCCAAACGTAGATTGGGAGTCAGAGCTTTCAGCTATCAGGCTCCTCTTCTGTGGAACAAACTACCATTCTGGGTTCGGGAGGCAGACACGGTCAACACTTTTAAGAGTAGACTTAAGACTTTCCTTTTTCATAAAGCTTATAGTTAGGGCTGGCTCAGGTCATCCCTTAGTTATGCTGCCATAGGATTAGACTGCCGGGGGTTCAGTGTGATTCATTGTCATTTTGTCAGTCATTGTAATTGTACAATATGTTTGTGTTGTTTTGTTCTGTACACGTGACATCCATTGCACGTCTGTCCGTCCTGGGAGAGGGATCCCTCCTCTGTGGCTCTTCCTGAGGTTTCTTTCACATTTTTTCCCTGTTAAAGGTTTTTTGTGGGTAAATTTTTCCTCACTCGAACTGAGGGTCTAAGGACAGAGGGTGTCACTCCCTGTACAGATTGTAAAGCCCTCTGAGGCAAATGTACTTTGTGACTTTGGGCTATACAAATAAAATTGATTTGATTTGATTTAACCACTGAATGCTATCTATCAAGCTGTCCACTTAGGTAGGATAAGTAGTTTCCCAGTATTTTCACATTTAGGAACACATAGTTATTCTTAACTGAAAACCACCACACAGGGTGTTGAGAATTCTTCATGTTATTAGTTCATGCTCTTATTTTGAAGTGAGTGTTTTATTTTGAAGGTGGTTTTTGGTAGTTCCGCTTCCTCCTTCATGTTCGCTATTCTCACGGTTTGCTGACAGTGTTTACAGTGTTTACAGCAGTCACTGATGATGTAAGTTGTGAATATAGACAAGAGAAATGAGTGTTCACATGTAACTTACCTTTGGGAAGGCATTGTGTTGTTCTTAGCACATATTTACAGTCCTTAAAATGTCCGTTTTCACTTGTTAGCATTATCGCGAGTTAGCATCTTTAAGCTAACTAAGTTGAGTGAGTGTTACTATGACCATTAGTCATCATATTACGTTTGGAGCATTCATCAGTTTACATGATTGACACTGATATGAATGTATATGTATGTTACGTTAATTTACAAGTATTTGTTTACTGATGTATCAATACTTTATTTATTGTTTGTTTACAGAAACTGAACTGAACTGAACTGCAGTGCATTGCATTGCATTGTATTGCATTGTAACACTGGCATCGAGATGCAGTAAACAAAGTGAACTCCACAGATGACTCGTGTGCTTTCTGGCAGAAGCCCTGTAGTGGTCAATTAGCTCAAATCAGCATCAGAGGTCATAATCCTCAACAAAGGTCCTTGTACAAGAGCGTCATGTAAGGCAAAGCCACACACCCAAGCACCTGGAAGACTACATCCTTGCCTACCATCCTCGTAGGTCTGACCTTTCCTCCTACCCCGACGACGGTGAGCATGAGGAGCAGAAGCCGCAGCAGATGGTGGACAAGCGGATGCAGGTTTTCGTCTGGGTGTCAGCAGAACCTCACATAGCCCCAGTCCAGGTGATCCACTGAGCACCACCTCACTCAAACAACTTATAGACTTCATATCCAGGAGTGAGAGGGAAGAAAGAGCTGAAATAGCTGAAGTCACCAACAAACTCCGCCAGTATGAATATCGACAACGTCGTCGCCAAGAGCTGGTAGAGCATACTACATCATTCCTAAGGGGAGAAGAGAAAGAGGAGTATCACATTGAAAGACACACACCAGCAGATGTGATCTCAACATTAGAGAGAGAAGCTGAGCTGAGAGACTACACTCCAGCAGTAGTGGGTCAAGGACCAAATTCTGCATTCACACCAAAGCCAGCCGCTCCAAAGCCTCCAAGTTCCTGCTCATCATTCATCTCACCTAGTAGAGTGACACCAACCTCAGCTTCACAGCAGCCCATGAAGCCTGTCCCCTTGCGGCCCCAGGGAACAAGGCTATACTGTGGTGAGGATAAATCCGACTCCAAACCCGAGCGGCCTCAAGTGCAGCAGCTATTAACAACTACAGCCCCGCCCTACAAGCTCACAGCTTTATATCACCAAACACAAACAACAATCAACAATCACAACTATCCTCCACCTCAATCCCCCTCACTCTATAGTCTGCCTCAACATACACCTATGCCATCATCTGTAGTGCTACCTCAACCACTGCCCTTTGCCCTGGTAGTGACCTCCCCAACTGTCCAGTCACAGCTCCCAACAAGCCAGGCTACAGCCACACACAACTTTAGTCTGCAACCACGCTCTATCTATGGTGTGCCCAAACCCAAAATCCCAGATTTCACTACAGATAGTGAAAGGGAGTTTGCTAACCTGAAGTTAGCCTTGGACAACCTGCCTTATCCTGAATTGACTGAACAATACAAATACCATGTGCTACTCGAACACCTCAAGCTCCCAGAGGCTCAGATGATTGGCCAATCCTGCAGACATGATCCATTCCCATACACCGCAGCCATGCACGCATTACAGCTCCAGTATGGCCAGCCTCACCAGCTAGCTCAGGGCGAAATAGCAGCCATCCTCACTACACCTGATGTGAAGTCGGGGGATGCACGCACCTTCCAAAGCTTCGCTCTCAGAGTCCATCTCTTAGTGAGTATGTTGCTGTCCTTGGAAGGGCCTCAGGGGATGGAACTCAACTGCTGCTCTCACGTCGACCGTTTACTTAGTAAATTACCTAAATATCACAGAGATGGGTTCATTGAATATCTCCAGCTGCAGGGAAAGCTCAACACCACAAGCCTCAATCCATATAACCTACAAGACTTGAACAGTTGGCTTCAAGGTAAAGCTCAGCAACAACGCTTGTCAAACAGACTAGTACAACGCTACCAACTGGAGAAAACCCCATTCAAAGGGAAAGGTCAGAGCATAGCAGTGTACCATGGTGCAGAGCCCATCCAGCCAAGCACTACAAGTAAGCCCATGTCAGTTAGTGGCAAGAAGCCATTTAAAGTGCACTGCCTCTTCTGCAACAGCAAAGAACATTACATCAGCCGCTGTCCTAGCATTAAAGTGCGATCCACAGCAGAGCTGGACAGGTGGATAACAGATGGGAAACGCTGCTGGAAGTGTGCACGTGCCCATGCACCTGAATCTTGCAACCTCAAGAAACCCTGCAGTGACTGTGGCGACATCCACCTCCAAGTGCTCCACAGCGTTGCTCAGTGCCATTCCACCAATCTACAGTCCAGAACATCAGAGAGCCGAGTATACTTGACACCCAGTATAACCTCTAGCCAAGTGCTCCTGAAAGTGGTTCCTGTCTTGCTGCACAACAATTGTAATTCCATAGAAACCTTCGCCATATTAGATGATGGAGCTCAACGGACTATGATCTTACCAACAGCTGTCCAGCAGCTTCGGCTGAGCGGCGAGTCTGAGACCCTCACCCTACGCACTGTAAGGACTGATGTCACACACCTTCAAGGGTTAAAGGTTAACTTTGAGATCTCCCCCAAAGGCAACCCACATAAGCGGTTCAAAGTGCAGGGAGCCTTCACAGCAGCAGGCCTAGATCTAATGGAGCAAACTTACCCTGTACAGATGCTGAAAAAACGACATTCCCACTTGCGAGGAATACCATTGAAGTCATTCAACAAGGTACGACCACAACGTCGGTTCGGATCAGGTGCACCTCATTACAGCCACAGAGCCAACCCGTAGTGGATCCAATGGTGGACCTATAGCCATCCACACTGCATTAGGATGGGCCCTGCAAGGGGCGATGAGGTGCGGGACAGATCAAACATCGGTGCAGCAGTGTTTTCTTACCTCATTCGCCAGCTCAGATGACCTCCTGTACCGGAATGTCGAGAGGTTATGGCAACTCGATGTCTTACCTTTCCGAAATGAGAAAGTTGTCATCTGTTCCCGTGAGGACCAGGATGCCATAAACCTCCTGGAAATGAAAACACAGCGACTGGAAGTCGAAGGAGTCCATCGCTATGCAACCCCTCTCCTGCGGAAATCAGGAGCACCCAAGCTCAGCAGTTCCACACATTCAGTCATGGCTCAGCTGAGGGCCACAGAGAAATGACTCAGAAAGGACCCAGAGAGAGCTGCGATCTACTCAGCTGAGATCAACAAGCTCATTAACACTGGGTACGTCAAGAAGCTTCAACCTGAGGAGGTGGAACAATCTGCAGAAGCGTGGTATCTCCCCCACCATCTTGTGTACCACAATAACAAATCACGCCTGGTCTTTAATTGTTCATTCATGCACCAAAATGTCTCCCTGAACGAGCAACTCTTACCTGGGCCTACGCTGGGTCCATCACTGGTAGATGTTCTCATCCGATTCAGGCAGCATCAGATTGCAGTGAGTGGTGACATTCGTGCAATGTTTCACCAAATCTGCCTGCTGCCTGAAGACAGACCACCTTCGGTTTCTCTGGAGGGACATGTGCTGTGAAGACCCACCAGATGTGTACGAATGGCAAGTGTTACCATTTGGCACAACAAGCAGCCCATGTTGTGCTGTCGGTACTGTCGGTGCAGCAGAGTTTCTATGTCGACAACTGTCTCGAAAGCTTTCCCACCATATCTGCAGCCAAGCAAAGAGTCGACCAGCTGCGCACCTTACTGACAGAAGGAGGGTTCGACCTCAGGCAGTGGGCCAGTAACCAACCAACAGTGGTAGCCCACCTTCCCACTGATGCCAGATCTTCAGCTACAGAGCAGTGGCTGAGCCAGAGCCGTACAGACCCACTTGAACCCACCTGAGATGGAACTGTGCTGCTGATACACTCAGCTACCAGTATCGGATCATTGAGCACTCTACACTGACGTTGAGGACAGCCTGTCAGGTGCTAGCCAATCAATACGACCCTCTAGGGTTCATGGTGCCATTCACCACTCGAGCCAAAGTGCTTATCCAGCAGCTTTGGTCCAAACAAAGGGGCTGGGATGATCCTGATCTACCTCCTGCCATCCGAGAAGCATGGGAAACCTGGAAGAGCGAGCTGAAACATCTTGACAGTGTATCTATTCCCCGCTGTTACTCGCCACTTCCTGCCGAGGGCACAGATGCAAGGTATGATCTCCATATCTTTTGTGACGCTTCGGAGCGAGCATACGGAGCAGTAGCTTACCTGACGGTTGATACAGGAGACACCATCCACTCCTCCTTTGTAATGGCTAGGTCCAGGGTTGCTCCCAAACGGCAACAGTCCATACCCCGCTTAGAGCTCTGCGTGGCACTAGCAGGAGCTCAACTGTCCAAGCTAATAGGGACTGAGATGATGCTCCCCATCCGACAAACAGTGCTGTGGTCCGACTCCACTACAGTATTGGAGTGGCTTCAATCAGATTTCTGTCGTTACAAAGTGTTCGTCGGAACTTGTGTGTCGGAGATCCAAGAGCTAACTGACCGACATGCTTGGCTATACATTGACAGTCCAAACAATCCGGCAGATGATATAACAAGAGGGAAATCACTGCTAGAGTTGGCAGGACCTGGCCGCTGGAGTCAAGGGCCCCCACTCCTTAAACAGAATGCAGAACACTGGCCAAAGAAACCCGAGCACACTTCAACAGTGGGCTCATCCGAAAAGAAAGGTATCACCTTCTGCTGCTTCACAGCTGTGAAGCCCAATGGCAACATCCCTGATGCTACACAATACAGCTCATGGAGAGAACTGGTGGAAGCAGCGTGACAGGTTCATGGGGCGGCAGCAATGGATTCAGCGCACGACCAGCTCATTAGCCATCGAGAAGCGGAGGTCTTGCTGCTGAGAGGATGTCAAGAGTATAGCTTTCCAGCAGAAGTTGCCGCCCTCAAGGCACAGAAACCAGTGTCAAATCACAGTCAACTGCTCAGCCTTGCTCCAGAGTGGGACGCTACAACATGCCTCAACCGCGTGGGAGGGAGGCTACGCAGGTTGCAGAATCCAAGCGTCGGAGAGATTCACCCAATTGTGCTTGACCCAAGGCATCCAGCAGTGAAACCTCTCATCAAAGACATGGATGAACGACTACTGCATCCAGGCACAGAAAGAGTCTATGCTGAATTACGGAGACAGTATTGGATCTTGCGGGGACGGCAAGCCATTCGACACCATCAACTCAACTGCTCCACCTGTCAGCGCTGAAGGGCTCAGCCGAGGGTGCCACGGATGGCAGATCTGCCTCCACAGCGTCTCAGACTTCTCTGTCCACCCTTTTATTCAACTGGCGTTAACTGTTTTGGGCCTTACCTGGTGAAGATGGGTAGGAGGACAGAGAAGCGCTGGGGTGTGATCTTTAAGTGCCTCACGACTCGAGCGGTGCACATAGAGGTTCTGAACGCTATGGATGTGGATGCTTTTCTCCTTGCTCTTCGTCGTTACATTGCCAGGCGGGGTCGACCAAAGGAAGTGCTATCAGACTGTGGTACCAACTTCCGCGGTGCTGAGCGGGAGCTAAGGGAAGCTTTTGCAGCTATGGAACCCCAACTGAAGGATCAGCTGATTGACTTCAAGTTCAACCCTCCGAACGCCCCCCACTTCGGTGATGTATGGGAGAGAGAGGTACGTTCTATCAAATCTGGCCTCCAGGTTGCAGTGGGCAGTCAATCTGTTTCTGAAGATGTTCTGTATACAGTTCTGGTGGAACTAGAGGGGATTTTGAACTCGAAGCCATTGGGATATGTGTCAGCTGATGTAGCTGACCTGGACCCCATCACTCCAAACATGCTTCTGATGGGGCGGCGGGATGCAGCTTTGCCTCAGGTGGTCTACAGTCCCGCAGGTATGGGTCGACGTAGATGGCGACACTGTCAGACACTAGTTGATCAGTTTTGGCTTCAGTTTACAAGGAACTATTTGCCAAATCTTCAGACACGGCAAAAGTGGAAAGGATCATCAAAGAACATCACTGTGGACTCTGTTGTGCTAATCATTGACCCATCGCTTCTGCGAGCTCAATGGCCCATCGGGAGAGTCATCAAGGCCGTCGCTAGCCCAGATGGATGTATCAGAACGGCAGAGGTCAAAGTGAAAGACAAAGTCTACATGAGACCAGTCGCTCGACTGATCGAGCTTCCTGTGCTTCAGGATGACAACAAAGTCACTTGAAGAATTCCTGATCTCACACATTTACAAGGCAAATGTGGGGGCGGCTGTTGAGAATTCTTCATGTTATCAGTTCATGCTCTTATTTTGAAGTGAGTGTTTTATTTTGAAGGTGGTTTTTTGGTAGTTCCGCTTCCTCCTTCACGTTCGCTATTCTCACGGTTTGCTGACAGTGTTTACAGTGTTTACAGCAGTCACTGATGATGTAAGTTGTGAATATAGACACGAGAAATGAGTGTTCACATGTAACTTACCTTTGGGAAGGCATTGTGTTGTTCTTAGCATATATTTACAGTCCTTAAAATGTCTCGCGAGTTAGCATCTTTAAGCTAACTACGTTGAGTGAGTGTTACTATGACCATTAGTCATCATATTACGTTTGGAGCATTCATGAGTTTACATGATTGACACTGATATGAATGTATATGTATGTTACGTTAATTTACAAGTGTTTGTTTACTGATGTATCAATACTTTATTTCTTGTTTGTTTACATGAACTGAACTGAACTGAACTGCAGTGCATTGCATTGCATTGTATTGCATTGTAACACTGGCATCAAGGTGCAGTAAACAAAGTGAACTCCACAGATGACTCGTGTGCTTTCTGGCAGAAGCCCTGTAGTGGTCAATTAGCTCAAATCAGCATCAGAGGTCATAATCCTCAACACAGGGCTTTCCACAGCCATCTTATTGCACCAGAGATATAGTTCATAAAATAGTGTTGGTTTAACTGATAGCACATGAGCATAATCTGTACACGTGACATCTATTGCACGTCTGTCCGTCCTGGGAGAGGGATTCCCCCTCTGTGGCTCTTCCTGAGGTTTCTTCCACCTTTAGGTGGGGTGTCACTCCCTGTACAGATTGCAAAGCCCTCCGAGGCAAAATGTGTTTTGTGACTTTGGGCAATACAAATAAAATTTGATTTGATTTGATGAGAGTTTGGAGGGACCACACCCTTAAAATTTCAACACTGTGAATATAATTTATAAAGAGTAAGTATATTTCAAATTTCCGCACACACACGCACACACACACACACAGCATGTCAGATGAGATGGCGAGTCCCGAGGCTGAGTCTAAGACAGCGTTTTCACGGTGGAAGTATAGGCAGTTTTTTTAACCTCGTCGAGGTAAAAGGTAAAAATGTACATGTTACATGCACACTGTGTCTAAGACCAAAGACTTTGTCCACGTCAAATGTAAGCAACTCGAATTTAATGAAGCATCTCTCGACTGCACACGCGTCTGTTAAGCTAGTGGCCACCGGCATGCCCCACGATAAAGGCAAGCTAGCTAACAAGGAAGGCTGGATATTTCTGCTTCAGCTTCTACCCCAAAACTTACCACACAGCAAGAACTCAATAAAATTATAGGGAGGTATGTGGTTGAAAACATGCTGCCATTGAAAGTTTGTTTTAATTTGCAGCATGTCAAGTGTAAAACATGTCATATTGTTTAACTGCTTACATTTGTAAGTAAAGAAAATGCTTGAAGTTCAGTTGTAATTGCGTTGAGGTGCAATACATTAAAACCTGTATGGGTATCTGTTGTTTGCTTTACTCCAAATTATTTGGCATTTTTTAACTTAAAAAAGTAACGCATTAGTTACTTTCCTGGGTAACTAGTTACTTTTATAGTGTAGTAACTCAGTTACTAACTCAGTTACTTTTTTGGGTAAGTAACTAGTAACTGTAACTAATTACTTTTTCAAAGTAATGTGCCCAACACTGGTGATGAGAGAAAGGGCAGGATTGTCCCTCCGCCCCTCTGGAGTCTGATTATCAACTTTAGAAGTGATCCGTTTTTTGGAACTTGAGCTAACTAAAGTTATGATAACTTTAAGATAATAAAAAGCTAAATCATCAATTGGTTCTGATATTGGATTTCGGCCGATGCTTTCAGCCCTTTTTGCTCTCCACATAGACTGTTGTAACTAAAGCCCCCTGGTCAACACTTAACTAGACTTGACTACAATTCTAAACAATTTTTATATATATATATTTATTTAGGGTCCCAAATTTTTAAAGAGAATACCTCAGTTTGAACAATCACCCTATCTTGCCACTTTCTATGACAACACACTATCCACCTTGTGTGAAACTTTTTGCCTTCAGATGTGATTGTCTGGCACATTGTTTGAACTATATCATTTCTAAACTGCTAGTACCAGTTCCTAAACCAATTCCTTGACAATTTACAGTATTTTAATTTACATTATTACCTTTAGGATAGCAGCCTGCAACACCATTAACATCACGACACTCTTCACTGGGGTCACAGGAGTTATCAACACATTCCAATGTGTAGTTCCCAACACAGCGGCACATCTTTGAGCAGCCATCACCAAATATAATCTCACCAGGCTGAAAACAAATTGAATACAGGATCAAACTGAACAAAGGTGCTGTACTGGAGGCCTATGTCACTAAAAGTAGTAAAAAATAGTACAAGCTTGTCATTTACTGTGTTTAGGATTATGTACTAAGCAAATGTATTCATATAGGAATGTTAACTAGGATTTCTGACCTCATAATAATTATTGTTGTCATCCAGACATCCACATTTCTCCAGAGGCACACAACGTCGTCCTTTGAAGACAAACCCTGGTTTGCAGAAGCAGCCACTCAAACATGAACCAGAACAGTTGGTGGAGGGTTCCTGACAGGTGGGGATACAAGCTGGACCACACTCTATATATTCTGCATCAGGAGGACATGGTTCTGTACAGCAGAAAAAAAGAGAATTGGGTGATGAAAAATTGAGAAAATGATTAAAAAAAATAAAGCAAAAATAAAAAAAAAGTTGGATAAGGAAATGTCATACTTGGTGGTTTAGGTGTTGTTGGTCCTGGAGTTGTTGGTTTAGGTGTTGTTGGTTTTGGAGTAGTTGGTCCTGGAGTTGATGGTTTTGGAGTAGTTGGTCCTGGAGTTGTTGGTTTTGGGGTAGTTGGTCCTGGAGTCGATGGTTTTGGAGTAGATGGTCCGGGAGTTGATGGTTTTGGAGTAGATGGCCCGGGAGAAGTTGGTTTTAGAGTAGTCTGTCCAGGAGTTGTTGGTTTTGGAGTAGTCTGTCCAGGAGTTGTTGCTTTTGGAGTAGTCAGTCCAGGAGTTGTTGGTCCCGGAGTTGTTGGTTTTGGAGTAGTCTGTCCTGAAGTTGTTGGTTTTGGAGTAGTTGGTCCTAGAGTTGATGGTTTTGGAGTAGATGGTCTGGGAGTTGTTGGTTTTGGAGTAGTCGGTCCGGGAGTTGTTGGTTTTGAAGTAGTCAGTCCCGGAGTTGTTGGTTTTGGAGTAGTCGGTCTAGGAGTTGTTGGTTTTGGAGTAGTCGGTCCCGGAGTTGTTGGTTTTGGAGTAGTCGGTCCAGGGGTTGTTGGTTTTGGAGTAGTCGGTCTCGGAGTTGTTGGTTTTGGAGTAGTCGGCCCCGGAGTTGTTGGTTTTGCAGTAGTCAGTCCAGGAGTAGTTGGTTTTGGAGTAGTCGGTCCGGGAGTTGTTGGTTTTGAAGTAGTCAGTCCAGGAGTTGTTGGTTTTGTAGTAGTCGGTCCCAGAGTTGTTGGTTTTGGAGTAGTCGGTCCTGGAGTTGTTGGTTTTGGAGTAGTCGGTCCAGGGGTTGTTGGTTTTGGAGTAGTCGGTCCAGGGGTTGTTGGTTTTGGAGTAGTCGGCCCCAGAGTTGTTGGTTTTGCAGTAGTCGGTCCAGGAGTTGTTGGTTTTGGAGTAGTCGGTCCGGGAGTTGTTGGTTTTGAAGTAGTCAGTCCGGGAGTTGTTGGTTTTGTAGTAGTCGGTCCCGGAGTTGTTGGTTTTGGAGTAGTCGGTCCTGGAGTTGTTGGTTTTGGAGTAGTCGGTCCAGGGGTTGTTGGTTTTGGAGTAGTCGGTCCAGGGGTTGTTGGTTTTGGAGTAGTCGGTCTCTGAGTTGTTGGTTTTGGAGTAGTCGGCCCCAGAGTTGTTGGTTTTGCAGTAGTCGGTCCAGGAGTTGTGGGTTTTGGAGTAGTCGGTCCCAGAGTTGTTGGTTTTGGAGTAGTCGGTCCTGGAGTAGTTACCGGTGGCTGAGGAGTTGTTGGCTGAGCTATAAGTGAAAAATATACAGTTCCTCATGAAACCATTGTTGACACAGCACATTTGTATTTTGAATTTCTCTGGTCAGTTTCTCACCTTTGCAGGCCATCACACACACAGCATCAACAGCAATATCTGTCAGATGAGTTTCCCCAAATGTACCCAAAATCACAAACTGAAATACATAGAAAAGTGACAAGACAATCAACATGAGCCTCTGCACATACATACATACAATACAGAGAAACAACTTCTACTATTTACCTGAATGGCAGCAGTTCCCAGATAGCGGACTTCTGCAGGCTTCCAGCCTTGACCCTGGTTCCCTCTGACAATGAAGAGAGCTGGTCCAAGGCTTCCATCTGGTAAAAATAGAAAAATAAACATTTTCATGCTGTCTGTGTTCCTGCGTGTATGAACATAACAGGAAACACAGTCTTACCTGTGGTCATGGTGTGGACACTAAGCTCCATGGTAGTGCTGGTGCCATACAGGTAATAGTGGAAAGTGAGGTCCAGACATCCAGAAGAGGGGTTTATTAGAGGACTTCTGATCTGAGACGTTTCTCCAGGCACAGCCTCCAGAGATTCTAACAACATGTAGGCGCCCACTACATATGAAAAAGTCAAAATAAACAACTGCAATTTAGACAAAATTACAAAACAAATAAAATCAATGATGGTTGGGGATTTACTACAATAATGTGTCTAGATTTAACAGCTAAATTCCAACAACTAACAATAAGTTGATCATGGTGAATATGGTAAATGTGAAGTAAACACAAAAAGTGAAATAATTAGAGGAAATAATGCAAATGTGAACTTTAACCTTACTTTTTTAGTTTTGCACAAAAACACTTATATGGTCAAATGTATTTTCATTAATATGGCAGCTGATCATGTCTTTAGAAAATAATTTGTTGTTTTTTAATTTATTTCACCATTGTGACAGACTCAAAGATATTTCGATATACTGTAGACTGTTGAAAATAAGAACGACTTACATCCAGGTTTGGAGAAGTCATCATCAGGTCCGCTTCCTTCAGTGTCTGATGGCCCAACCCACTGACTGAAGCCAAACAAATCAGGGTTGTCAATATGAGTCATCCACCCACAAAGGTCATCAAGAGTGTCAAAATCACAGCCGGAAACACAAGCTGTGGACAAAACATTTAGAAAATCAATGATACAGCAATATGTCTGTGTGTGTGTGTTTGTGTGTCTGTGTGCACATGTGTGTAAACTCACAGGGACATGCCCCTTCACTAATGACAATGTTGTCCAGAGCTGAGTCACAGGAAGCACTGAAGCCTCTCTGAGCCTCGAACACAATCTAAAGACAGAGAGATAAAACATCATTATGACTAAAGCAGTCATGATAACTTTGTGTATTGGTTATAGATTGATTTCAGCTGCTCAGATTTAATTGAGACACTAATCTTTGTATGTAAATGCATCCATCCTCAGCTAACACTCACATGGATGCTCTGACTGCTGGGTTTTGACACAGTGACAGAGCCCTGCAGCCACGATGGACTCTGGATACCCGTCTTCTTCCAGACCTGCTCCTCACCGCTTGGTCTCTTGACCAGAACCTTCAACACATTGGTATTGTCTGAGCCATACATGTAGTATCGAAACTGGACACAGATCTGAGAGGCTGATGATGAGAGGGCAGGGCTCAGCAGACGGGCTTTCTGCCCATTAGCCACATTGTCACACTCATGGTAGATATAGTAGCCGTCTGCAGGCAGATTGAGACAGAAGGAAGACATGTATTTATCTGATCATAATCTCAATCATAAAAACGAGAAAATAGTACAAAAGTAAAATATTTCAAATAAACCATTCATTCAGAACTGACTTCCATCAGGGTAGTCTCCACTGGGACCAGTGTCAGCTGTTGGGGTGGAGCCTTTATGTCTTGTCCAGTCATTGTTGTCTGTGGTGTCCTGACTGAACCTGCAGAACGGGTCACTGTCCTGGTTAAAGTCACAGGAGGTCAGCACTGCAGCTGGAGCAACACAAACACAGCACAGTATTATTGTAGGCATTATCATATAATTTAATATAATTTACTATCAAAGCAATTCATGATAAAAACTATATAAACCAATAGCTACCTGCTTCTTATTATAAATTATTCACCAGACCAACTGACAAAATGTTATCATTTGGTTTTTCAATTTAAATTTTATTTATATAATACCAATTTACACACAAAAGTTATTTCTTGACATTTTCTATATAGCGCAAATCTAGACTGTACTCTTTGTAATATGATCTACAGAGACTGAACAATATATGATGAATATGATTTATCAGTTCAGGTCATAAACCACCTCTCCCTTGTGTAAATATTGCTTATCTTCAAGTAAGCATGTTGATTTAGTTTTATTTCAATCAAATCAAAAGTTCCAGTAACATTTTAACAACACAGGTGTGGTCATTTGCTCTGAGTGAGAAATGATATGTTCCTCTACTTTACTGTGTGCATGGCTGGGCTGTGTTAGCACAGTGTGAAAGTGTTTTGTTGCTTATGCATAGTGAAGATAAAGAGCTGTAAAATGGTAAAGTCTACATGCATCCCAAGGGTAGTGCGACGGAGGCAGTGGAAAACATGCTGTGACACAGCCATATCACTTGTATGTTTCAGTGTATGTGTGTGTGCTAAAGACACACAGAATTTACTGGATGATTATAAGCAACCTACCATCTTCTCTCTGTGATCCCTGCAGGCTGTAAAACAGAAGAATGCAATGGTTAAAGTGTTTCCATTTATAGTAAAGAAGCCAAAAAGAAGAGATATCACTGGTATATATATATATTAGCAAGGATGAATTATTCAATTCAAATTCAGGAACACCTTTACAATTCAGGTCCAGATGCATAACTATAACTATATAAACCATGCTATTTATACAACAGCTGTTATTGTTATGTAGTTACAGATAAAGGAAATAGGAGTAACCACTGAGCTTTAATCTACGTATGCTAAAGAGTCAGTCATTCTAAAAACGCAGGATAACTCCCATAACCAGCATCACCAAAGAGCTCCTAGAAATCACAGTGCAACTTGTGAATTCAGAACACTATTGAATTATCCAAGGCTCCAGCTTTACTGGAGTTTTATACTGTTAAACAGAGATTTCATGAAAAGTCACACTGAATAGCAGCTCAACTCTAGAAATACTGAGGTGCAAGTGCACATGGGAAGACACGCAGAGTCTGTAAAATCAACACATTTGGATTTTCCACATGTAAAACCTAAATTTAGAAGTCTGAATATATTTTTGATGCCTTCTCCATACTACCGGGTACAAACCTTTGTGTGTAGTCACTGGATATTTTATGTGTTGCTTCACTTGTAAATGTAAAGACTCTAAAAATAAAAGCTGAATCAGCCACCAAAGATCCCCAAATTCCATGACCATGATCAGGGACGGACTGGCAATCTGGCATACCGTGCATTTGCCCGGTGTGCGTCGGTTTTGCTGACGTGCTATTTGGGCCGATAAATCCTGATTTATTTATTTATTTTTTTTAATATTGTTCTGACCGGCCCATAACGAATAGATCACACAGCCCAAACACACTGTTGAACAACCACTCTGTACGCTTTGGTCCCGCCTAAGACATTGTAGGCTACACTGGCTGGATGAGAAAATAAGCCTAGCTCAGTAGCCTACTTTTATGTCTTTCATTCTAAATAAAATAGTCTTTATTGTGAGAAAACGTGTTCACCATTCACCGACAATAACAATAAGTCAGCATTCTAATTTCTTATTAGACTATTATTGCCTGTGGGGTGAGTACTAGGCTGGCCTATTGGCTAAGTTGCTTTTTTGTCCTGCAGATATAGCAGTTCTTGATGTAGCTGTTCTTGATGTGGTAGGGACAATGTAGGCTACATAACTGATAGAAAATCTCACTTAAAAAAATTATATCATTTTGTCTATGTTATGTGAATGCAGCTGCAGGTATCTGTACATTTTAGTAACTCTAGCCTAGGCATATTTAAAGCCACCACCACTCACCAAAAATGTGAGTGAAAACTGAAGAGTTAGCACTCTCAATTTTTTTGTTCAACTAGTAGTCCTCAGGTAAGCTCTTATTTAGGCCTGGGGAAAAAATGAGCTGTTTTATGCAGCTAGGTTGTTCATTGCTAGCGTTATGTCAATGCAGCTGTGTGTTTGTTTATATAAATATATTATAAACAGGCTGTATTTATGTCCTGTTGAGCTAGGTTGTTTTAAATACTTGCACAGTTGCACTGAAAAAACTGAAAAGAAGGTGTTAATTGATTGAAAATAATGAAGATTTAAAAAAAGAGATTGAATTGAAGATGTGTCATGGTGGACGGGTGTTTTTTGGGGAGTGACTCACCTGTGCTCTGCCTGTCCTCCTGCTCTGCACCCACACATCCATAAGAGCAGAATTAGAAACTTTGATTTATCCATGGCTAACTGTTCGTTAGCAGGAGAGGAAGGCAGAGGGACAGAGCACAGGACTTTATATAGGGGCAGAAAGGTTGGGAGGCTGGGGTGGAGGGAGTCCTGTGTGGAATCAGGGTGGATGTGTTGGGTGGGTGGTGTGGATGCTGAATTAATGTTGCAAAATGTGTAAATGAATAACAGAGTGATAGGTACAGGGAGTGTTCGCTTTGGTTACGCAGGTGGTTATGTAGGTGTTTATCAGAGCATGTGTGTGTATGTGTGTTTTCTGACCTCTCAGCAGTTTAAATGGAGGGTGGGGATGTCCAAACTGGAAGACATTCTACAGATTATTGGGTAATAAACAGAAGACTTTGACCACATGGACACACCTCTTCAGCATGTACTGTATATTGAAATGTGTATGAGACTACAGCTTGACTTTAATCTAATGTACATCCACCTTGTTCCACACAGTAGCCCCGCTGACCTGTGTGTAAACGCAGATTCAATAGTTTGTCCTTAAATCATAAACATTCAAATATGTCTTTGAAAACTGCTAATATTTTAAATATAATTGTGCATTTCTTCTTCATTTATTTAACACATGAAATGTGTGTCTATATTAGAAATACCTCATATTTTGACATTTATATACAAAGTTTACAGTTTGTCTCGGTTGCTAAAACCCTAAAACCTACTGGTTGACGTTCTCAGTTGCCTGAACTTATTTAGTTAATAGTTCAGTCTGTTGTCAATACTTTAAACCGTTTCACATGGTAAAACACAATTTGCATATCTCATTTTTTCAGCAAAACATCTATTGACATCTATTGCACGTCTGTCCGTCCTGGGAGAGGGATCTCTCTTCCTGAGGTTTCTTCCACATTTTTTCCCTGTTACAGTTTTGTCCAGTTGCTGAAATGACATGGATAGCACAAATATTTAAAGTGACACACAGGGAGCAAAACCTCATCTCAAATCTCCAAAACTTAAAACACATTTTCTGCTTTACACACATTTTGCAATTTAAAGTGTCTCTTTTTAAGTGTACTGAACACTGTTCTCTTTTCAAAACATGCGATAAAATAAAATGACACATGAGCTCATTGGCCACTACATGTGCCACCTGGCCAAACATGGTGTTATGTAATTGTTAACACTTCAGTCAGGAAGTAAGCAAGAAAAGACCATAGGTGAGCATCTTTTGAATGAGAGGGGGAGGAAGAGTGAGAGGTCAGGGTAGAGCAGTGTTGTCAAATTATTTTGCTTTCCTCTTTATTTTTTTATGTATTTATTTTTTCTGACATTTTTTCTGCAATTGTATTTTTCAGCTCACTGTTTTGTTAGCATATTTTAGTTCACTCCAATGTAAATGTATTTGCTGTGCATACGTTGCACTGACTTGTTTGGTAAAAAATAAATAAAATAAATATTTCAATAGCACGTCTGTGTATCTACAAATATTTCTGTGCATGTAAACAATATAAAGAATTCTCTACAGTTTGAACTATGTTAGTATTATGGCAAATCATTCTAAAGATGAGAGTGCTTTTCATTACGGCCAACAAATGCTAGCAGCTAACATTCAGCACATTGTTATTTTTCAACTCTTTTTTGCATCATAGTTGTCAATGTGTTTCTTTCCAAGGTTGTCAATCTGATTTTAAGATTATTGATAAAGGCGTGCCACAAGGTTCATCCCTGGGCCCTTTACTATTCTCAGTCTTCATCAATGATCTTTCACAAACTTGTTCTGACTGCCAAATTCACTTATATGCTGATGACACCGTAATTTACTCCTCCAGCTCTGATATCACTCAGATTCGTCACTCATTACAATCAAATTTCAACTCAGTTCAAACGTGGTTCTCTTCAAATAAACTACAACTGAATAAGAAAAAATCATATACTATGCTATTCTGCACTCGACCTGATTCTCTGCCCTCAAATACAAACTGGTGTATTAGTTTTCTTGATGGAACAGCATTAGAAAAAACTGAAGAATTTAAATATCTGGGTTTTTGGCTTGATTCACGGCTCTCCTTTAAATCTCATATCAACTCAATTTCCAAGAAAATATATGTTCTTCTGAAATCTCTTTATCGATCCATTTAATGCTTTTCCCTACAAGTCTGTAAACGAATTATTACACAGCTCATACTCCCAATACTTGACTATGGTGATGTCATCTATCAGAACACCTCAGAAACAAATCTTCGACCTCTCGCTGTCTTATATAATTCTCTGTGTAGATTTGTACTGAGGTGTCCTTATAATACACATCACTGCCAGATGTACCAGTCTTTAAACTGGCTGGCCCCCAAGTCCAGGAGGCATGTTCACTGGTTACTACTCATTTTTAAGTGCAACTACTTCAATTTTCCTTCCTATTTGAAACAATATCTGATTCCACTCAGCTCACAATACAATTTAAGGCATGCTGATCAACCTTTCTTTCTTACTCAACGAATTAACAAAGAAATTGGTCGACATGCATTTAAATCTAAAGCCCCAGCAGACTGGAATAATCTCCCTTGCACGATTAGGTCTATAACCTCCTTTCATCACTTTAAATCCTCTCTACTTACTCACTTCCAAAACATCCTGTTCTTGTTGTTTTGATTTTATTTATAGGTGGGCATGCATAAGTGCTCTATGTGCATGTGTGCATATGTATAAAAATAGCCCTAGTTTGGTTTTATATTGCTGCAGTTGTGTTTTGTGTCATTCTTATTTTGTCCATGTATATGTATGGGGGAGGGGCCTATTGGAGCATTGTGGTGAATGGGTGTCTGCGTCTTTGTATCGTCTGTAAACATTGTATATCTCTGTTGGCAACATAGACCCCCTCGAAAATGAGATGATACATCTCAAGGGGTTATCCTTTGATAAATAAAGAATAAAGAATAAACAGTGTGTAGTTGGTTAGAAAAAAATCAGTAATACGAATGAAGTATGTGCCATCTGGTGCAAAAGTTTGATTTTTGTTTGCAGTGCTTAATTCTGTGGGATATAAGAGGTGTTTTGCAGTTGGGTGTGTGGTTTGGTGAATTTGGTTAGTGTTTTGATAAAACCAGCCTAGGTTGCAAAATTGTGTTTAGGCAATTGGAAAAAACTGTAATAAAGTTTCTTATTTAAAAAAAAAACCTAAATTAAATTAAAATTAAAGTGCAACCCAATTTGAGGTGATTTTCTGTGTCCACCATAGTAAGGACATTCAGAGAGAGAACCGGTTCAGTATACTGCTGTATTTTTGTAATTGCAGATTTACTGTACTACGCTACATGCAGCTGTTTCAATAGACATTTGTAAAGTTCATCACTGTACGTATTGTACTGCATGAATATTTTTTGTAACTGCACATCTTTTTGTAGAATTGCAATAAACAAACTGTCTGGCCCTGAACATTGTGCTTTCCATTTGTTTAGAGTACTGACTGTTCAATGTTTGCAGGTTCATATCAACAAAAAACAAGAATTACAGTATCACAGAGACAAAGGGAGTTTGTGAGATGCAGGGTACAGTACTGTAAAAACACACGAGGAGGAAGAGCAAAAAATTTGCAAAGAGCAAAGATTGCAATTGGATTGTCCATAGCAATCACACTGACTCAACTTTCCATGTGCAGTTTGACCTTTGCCTCACACCATCAGCAGTGACGCTCACACTGCTGAACTTTGTCTGTGACATGGAGGCAATTGCTCTAATCTGATCATCACTGTAACCGACTGGACTGTTTGTTTCATCATTGTCAAGGAACTTGCCAATTTCTGTGGTTTAAGAAGTTTCAGGGAATCATGTCAGAGATTTGAATTTTTTCTGAGCCCATTCTCACTGACTGATCATTCTCTCACTATCACAATCCAAGCTTTGAGCATTAAACCAAGTCTTAGCCCTCAAGCAGCCGATAAAAACAGAGGACTTGTCTGCTTCCTTTAGCCCCTCACAAACTGATCATCTTGTTGATAGTATTACAGGCTCATTAAGGACAACTCTAGACTCTATTGCACCTCTGAAAAAGAAGACAATTAAACAAAGACGGCTAGCACCATGGTATAGCCAGCAGACTCGTAAATTAAAGCAAGAGACACGTAAATCTGAACGCAAATAGCGTGCCACTAAACTGGAAGAATCTCATCTAGTCTGGCAAGATAATCTCAAAACATACAGGAAGGCTCTCCGTAATGCCAGAGCAGCCTACTGCTCTTCATTAATAGAGGAGAATAAAAACAACCCCAGGTTTCTCTTCAGCATTGTAGCCAGGCTAACAGAGAATCACAGCTCTACTGAACCATCTATTCCTTTAGGTTTAAGTAGCAATGACTTCATGAGCTTCTTTAATGATAAGATTATAACTATTAGAGACAAAATCCATCACCTCCTGCCCTCAAAAGGCATTGATCTGCATTCTGATACAGCAAGTTTGGAAACAGCTGTAAAACCTGATGTATTTACGGTAGACTGTTTTTCTCCCATCGACCTTCATCAAATAACTTTATTCATTTCTGCAGCTAAGCCGTCAACCTGTCTCTTAGACCCCATCCCAACCAGGCTGCTCAAGGATGTTTTACCTGTAGTTAGTCATTCTTTATTGGATACGATTAATCTGTCTTTATTATCAGGATATGTACCACAGTCCTTTAAGGTAGCTGTAATTAAACCTCTTCTTAAAAAGCCCACTCTAGACCCAGAAGTCTTAGCCAACTACAGACCGATATCAAAACTTCCCTTTCTGTCTAAGATACTTGAGAAAGCTGTAGCTAATCAGCTGTGTGACTTTCTCCATAACAAAAGCTTATTTGAGGATTTTCAGTCAGGATTTAGAGTGCATCATAGCACAGAGACCGCATTAGTTAAAGTTACAAATGACCTCCTAATGGCATCAGACAAAGGACTCATCTCTGTACCTGTCCCGTTAGATCTTAGTGCTGCATTTGACACCATTGACCATCAAATTCTTTTACAGAGAATGGAACATCAAATTGGCATCAAAGGAACCGCCCTAAGCTGGTTTAAATCGTATTTCTTAGATCGATTTTAGTTTGTTCACGTCAATGATGAATCCTCCATGCATACCAAAGTTTGTCATGGAGTCCCACAAGGTTCTGTACTAGGACCACTTTTATTTAGTTTATATATGCTTCCTTTAGGGAACATTATTAGGAATCGCTCTATCAATTTTCATTGTTATGCTGACGACACCCAATTATATTTATCGATCAAGCCTGATGCAACCAATCAGTTAACTAAACTCCAAGCATGGCTTAAGGATATAAAAAATTGGATGACCTATAATTTTCTGATGTTAAATTCAGACAAAACTGAAGTTCTTGTAATTGGACCCAAGCACCTCAGAAACTCTCTTTCTAGAGACTTAGTTACTTTAGACGGTATCACCCTGGCCTCCAGCTCCACTGTAAAGAATCTTGGAGTTGTTTTTGATCAGGATCTGTCCTTTAATGTCCACATAAAACAAATTTCGAGGACTGCATTCTTCCACTTACGTAATATCGCTAAAATCAGACGCAGTGTTTCTCAAGCAGATGCAGAAAAACTAGTCCACGCATTTGTTACTTCTAGGCTGGACTATTGTAACTCTTTGTTATCAGGCTGCTCTAATAAGTCTCTTAGGACTTTACAGTTAATTCAGAATGCTGCTGCACGTGTTCTGACAGGAACCAAGATCAGAGATCACATCTCTCCCATTTTGGCTTCCTTGCATTGGCTCCCTGTTAAATCTAGGATAGAATTTAAAATTATCCTCCTTACTTACAAAGCTCTTCATGGTCAGGCACCATCATACCTAAAAAAGCTCATAGTACCTTACTATCCCTCTAGAACACTGCGCTCTCAGGACGCTGGGTTCCTTGTGGTTCCTAAAGTCTCCAAAGGTAGATTGGGAGCCAGAGCTTTCAGCTATCAGGCTCCTCTTCTGTGGAACAAACTACCAATCTGGGTTCGGGAGGCAGACACGGTCAACACTTTTAAGAGTAGACTTAAAACTTTCCTTTTTGATAAAGCTTATAGTTAGGGCTGGCTCAGGCCATCCCTTAGTTATGCTGCTATAGGATTAGACTGCCGGGGGACTCCCCAGGGTTAGGCCTAGCCAGGCACGGTATTAGTTAAAGATGTAGTCACATCTCCCTTACCGAAAACCCTCCCTCCTACTCTGTCTCTCTCTCTCTCTCTCTCTCTCTCTCTCTCTCTCTCTCTCTCTCTCTCTCTCTCTCTCTCTCTCTCTCTCTCTCTCTCTCTGTCTCTCTCTCTGTCTCTATGTCTCTCTCTCTCTCTCTCTCTCTGTCTCTCTCTCTCTCTCTCTCTCTGTCTCTCTGTCTCTCTCTTTCTCTCTGTCTCTCTCTGTGGACATGTCTCATTAATGCATGTTACTAACCAAACTTCCCCGGAGTTTCTGTGCTCTGTCGTCCAGCAGGTTTTCGTGGATCGTGGCTGCTGCTGTGATCCTGCACGACGCCCTCTACACATATTACTACTGTCATTATTACTACTATATCTGCCACTGTGGTCACTTTATCATTCATTGTCATTCTGTCAGTCATTGTAACTGTACAAAATGTTTATGTTGATTGTCCTGTACACGTGACATTGCACGTCTGTCCGTCCTGGGAGAGGGATCCCTCCTCTGTGGCTCTTCCTGAGGTTTCTTCGACATTTTTTCCCTGTTAAAAGGTTTTTTGTGGGCAAGTTTTTCCTCACTCGAACCGAGGGTCTAAGGACAGAGGGTGTCATTCCCTGTACAGATTGTAAAGCCCTCCGAGGCAAATGTACTTTGTGACTTTGGGCTATACACTTGAATTGAATTGAATTGAATTGAATTGTTCGCTGCTTTCCTCTGAGTAGTAGACACTACACTCTGCTATTATTAGAAATGAATAAAAACATCAATTTTACATGTCATTTATTTAGGATATTCTTTATTGTGTGGGTGACATATTCATGTGGGCGTGAGGGTGACTAGGACCCTGGGACCTCCCAGTGGATCATCCAGACTGGAAACTCAGTAGGGACCAGTATTTGAATATAGGGTGTGTATGAAGTATGAAAAGCCTTTTATGTAAAGAATTTCAAGAATGTTCTTTCTTTTTCTGTTCAGGTTTGACTTTTATTGAGTCACGTAGGTATAATAAAAGCAGTCAACTGTGTCCTTTCTCATGTTTACACAAAGTAGTACAAAGAAGTACAGTGTGCTTTAGATTAATGCTGGATGTACTGTGAGCTGAAGATGATGAACATGTAATACTGTACAATATTCTATAATGAGTGCAATGACTTGGTAAATAAATAAACAATAAATAAACTCTTCTTTCTGACTTGCATGTAAGTGTGGCAGGTCGGGTGTTGCTCTGCTCCACCCCCTCCCACTTAATCAGTATCACCGGTGCTTGATTGCGCATTGGCAGCACCTGGTTAACTACTGCGCTCCTCCGGGGCGCATTCTCTCCCTGGCATTCACCTGGAAAGGCTCTGGGTCGGCGTGCCCCAGTTTGGTTGGTGTTCGGTGTGATTTCGCCAGGTAAGCGTGTGTGCTTTAACTGCATCTTTATTGCACAGTATGGTGCGACAACCGCCGTGATTTTGTTTTCAGTTTTGGCCGTACTGGTTGGGTTGCAGCTGGAGGAAGTGGTGTCCGCGTTCTGCTGTTGTTGAGGACTGTTTTTTTTTAGTGCGTAAAGCTCTCTCTATCGGTAAGCATGCTCGTTAATTATGGTGAACTATAGTAGCCCTTTGCTAACAGCTGTTGCCCTCTGCTCTGTCCTGCTGTAGCTGCTGAATTTGCAGCGGTTCTGTCTCTCCTCCTGCGCTCTGTGGATCCACGGCACAGCCTATTGATGACCACCGCAGCCACCTACGCATAACATCCGCTGCCTCCAGCCTTGGTGCAGCCGCTCCGTTTTCACGCTGTCTTCCACACCGTAGTTTCGTTTTCTTAATGTCCTGAGTTTCTGTTGTGGCTCTCACGCAGCACCAGACTCAAGCCCCACTGCAACTGACGTATTAGTGTTTCTTTGTTTGTTTGGTTTATTTATTTCTTTATGTAGTTGTTTTGGGTAATCAGTTAATTTGCAAGTTCTTTGGTTTCTTTATTTTGAATTACAGATGGTTATTTTGTTTAGTTCTAATTTAGTTACATCTCTGATTTTGTTTATTCTTATATAAGTAAATTTTCTTTAAGTATTTTTATATAGGTCAAAACAATTAATGTGTATTCTTTCTGTTGGTGTGCATGTGGGTGTGAATGTTGTGTGTGAGTGTTTTTAGAATAGGACATTTTAATAATTCGTATCGTTCAACCTTTGAGTGTCGCTCCACCTAATTTTGTGTTTTCTTTCTGGACAGGAGCTGGTGTAGTGCGTGGCAGACTCCCTGGTGGTGGTCCCATCTCACCTCCCTTAAGTTTGCTGTGGCACGTGGTGGTTTGGTTTGTAATATTGTTTTTGTGTGTTTTTAAGTTTCTTTAGTCTGTCCGCCTCACTGAGCTGTCCCTGCTCCTATTTTTGTTTATTTCCCCCCCCCAACGAATGGTGGTATAGCAGACACGCAGGTTGTGACGAATATGTTCATTTTACCCATAGTAAATCATTGTTAAAATAAAATAATTTATATTTTTGGAAGTCCGTCTCTTGTCCTCTCTACATAGGTGTAACGAGTCTGTGTGACCTCATGGTATTCCCCTTACAGGGTTGAGTGAATTTCCTGGGGTGCAATTCCCCAGGTGGCGTTGTTGGACAAATCCCCCCCTCTTTTACCACGTCTCGCCACATAAGCAGCATGTAAAGCAGGTGACTGGACTTCAACCGTGAAAACGCATCATCATCAACATGAGTCAGGTTTGCGTGTCTGTGTGTGGAAGCCCTGCTTTCATAAAGATACAGAGATGAGGAAACTCCTCCAAACTCCCTGTCATAGTGACAATCAATCTGAATGTGGCACAATTCACATAATGATTGTCACTATGAGATTCTAAGGGGTGTGGTTTAGGACTGCAAGCTAGTTTCATTTTGAGTGTTTATGGGGTGTCAACCAAAAACAAACTCTTCATGCTCATCAACTCATATATTTATACGTACAGTAGATGTGGCGTGCACATGACCTGACAGGGTGAATGTACAGAATGCATGTTACACTTCTGCTAATACTGAAGCAGCAGCAGCATTAAGTAGAGATCTGACCACTAATTTGGCAATTCTGGTGTCCTAAGGCTATGCTCCTAGAGGTAAATGATGTTGGGAAAGTTTAAAAATAACTAAGTCGAATGACTAGTGCAGAAAACACAAAGGTCTGGATATGAAGTTTACATGTCAGGATATATGTTTATTTGATATACAAACTACATGCAAAGCTTCTTGTGCTCACATTGAATAGAACAGAATGTCATTTCAGTTTGATCTCTTCATCCTCTACTGTGCACCTCACAGACATTTCAGTCAAACTGCTCACTATTAACTACCTTACAACATACGTAGATTTGTGAAACATAGCAAATTCTATATCCATGACCACACCGATTCATTTCTACAACAAGGAACTGTACACTGTACTACGGAAACTCTCCAAGGGAATGCCAAGCAGCTGATAAACCTCTGATCTTTGTACCAACATACACAACACACTTCGCCTAAACATCACCATAGCAATAAAATGGGTGGGGCTCATTGTCTCCATGTTTCCATGGGTGCAAAGTGCAAGTTTATATGGAAAACGCATAAAATTAAATTCTCATAGTTATCTTAATGATAACATATGTCTTATGAAAGAGACACCATGGACAGAACCTTGAAAGATAAGTGCCATACAAAACAGGTGTCACATGTGAGAGCCAAATGAAATTTAAGTACTGTACATCACTAAGGATGATGGTAAACAGCAGAGCAGTATAATTCTGAAAGTCTGTCCCTGACTAGCTGACTTACTGAGTGATGGGTCAGGTTGGTTCAGTGATGGTGTCGCGCCGCGGTGAGGTCAAGTGGGTTTGTAGTGGGAAAATTCTTTTAACCTCTGTTTTATTGTTTTATGCTTACTTCACTTGACAATTATATTTCATGTTTAACTTTGTATGAACTTTGTCCTATTTAGGAGACTGCCTCCTGATGGTTTGATATATATTTGTGTCCTGACATTTCTCTCTGTCCCTGAGATGTTGGTACCAGCCACGGTGTAGAAGGGGAGTAAAGCAGATATTTACGAGGGTAACCCCTGATGCACTTAGGGTCTCTCCTTTGATGACCTCAGAGGAGAAGGAGGAGGGGGAGAAATGCCTACAAAAGGAGTAGTTAAATGTATTATCAGCAGAGAGAACTTTGCGACTCTTGTACTCACACTGTTGTCTCTCCTTGGCCAAGAATAAAGTTCTCATTTAATACTGATTGTGTTCTCAGTCTTTATCGAATTTCCACGACAAACTTGACGTCACGAACAGGATCCCCCGACCGGTCGTCCGGACAGTGACCAGTGGAGTGGCTTCCCCGGATTAGAAAAGAAATCCGGCCTCCAACCTCGATCAACAATTAAGAGACGGGGGGACTGATTATTTTGTCCGTGATCGCCGGCGTTGGGATTCAACGAACACAAAAGAAAAAGAAATTTGGTGAGAAACTTTCAGTTTTTTTTTGGAGAACAAAAAAAAAAAAAAAGGAACAAAAAAAAAAAACAAGAGAGAAAAGAGGCATAGTGTGGTGAGGGGGTAAGACCTGGTGAGTGGTGACCAGACTGACCGGGTTGGTTGGAGTCCAACCTTAGATCAAGAATAGATCAAAATTGATCTGGGATCAATTTGGGATTGGCAAGAGTCCGATCTCTGTACTTAGGGTACAAGTCTTTCTGGAGTGATTGAGGCTTAAAATCGAATCACCCTTCTCCGGGGACGCCTGTGAGAATAAGTGAGAGCTCTCACCCATTTTTGGAAAATGGGAATAGGAAAGTCTGACTCCTCCAGGAGACCCCATCGTCACCATTATGACCTCAAAATATGGTTCTGAATGTATTGAATGTCTTAATGTATGGACAAATGAATTTGGGTTCCCTAAAGGGGGATCCCTGTGTATGAAAGAGATAAGACAGTTAGAAAGTAAATTAGACTACAAGGAGTCAGAAATGAAAAAGGGAAAGAGCGTAAAGGTGAAGGATTTAGAAGAAATAGAAAAACATAGGAAGTGTTTGAGTGACTGGAAAGCAGAAGCTGACAGACGAGAGAGATTGCAGTGTCAGAAGGAATTACCAGAGAGAAAGAATAGTGAAAAACAGAAAATGAAGAAAACACAAGGTCCACCACCATATGTTCTTTCACCCCTTACTGCACCCACTTCTGTGTATCCTGTTACAGAACTGCAGGCCCTGAAGGTGAATCCTGACCTGGACTCCTGTCCCTTTCAACAAAAGCCTGCCGTGTCCGGAGCAATGAGAGGATACGACGGGCCAGATCAACATGTGAAGGAAGAAGAGAAGGAAGAATATGGAGATGTCCTGCTGCCTGCATCACTGCCACCTTCCGCACCACCAGCATTCAAGTTATCAACACACACCATGCAGACCAGACAACAAGCCTCTAAGACTGACACACCGACTGCTTCGACCTTTCCCATGGTCGAGGTGGCTGGACCGGATGGTCCTATCCTCGTGCCATGGATCGGCCATGGACAGCAGCTGATGTAAGAGAGGTGGCAGAACACCTGCCAGATCCACGCAACTCTGGAATTAAATTTGTTGAACAATTTCAGAATTTTTGTCAAGAATTCCGACCTACAGGAGTTGAAATAGGAAGAATTCTGGCAAAGAGACTTGGGCCAGGAGATCTGCTTAAAATCTCCCAACGTATTCCCAGGCCTGAGTTGAAAATTGTTCACGTAGATTGGGCTCATGCCAAAAACATGGAGTATCGAGATGCGATTTTTGAGCTAGGTGACGCACTGAGGAGAGCCTTTCCTCCCAAGGTTGATATGTCTAAAATAGCCAGCTGCAAACAAAAACCAGAAGAACAGGTCGATGACTATGTATCCAGATT
The DNA here is from genome assembly GCA_004119915.2 of Collichthys lucidus. Lineage (NCBI taxonomy): Eukaryota > Metazoa > Chordata > Actinopteri > Sciaenidae > Collichthys > Collichthys lucidus. The sequence continues at coordinate 309,407 of CM014101.1, forward strand.
GACTGCCATCTTTAGCGAACATAGTGGGCTGGAGCAGCCAGGGCATATCGGTGCGCAGCCTGAAGCATGGGAGAGTTATATGATATTGTGATCCGCACATATGTGGGGTGCAAAGAAGAATGTCGACTGAATGATCTCAAGCGACATGCACGCCATGCACAACTGACTCAGCAACAGAAGAAGAAGGCTAAGCAGGAAAAGACTGAGAAAGAACTGCACATGGCAGCCCTCACTATGTATGCATTGGCAACCACGCAGGGACAGCGTGGCCGAGGACGAGGCAGAGGCAGAGGCAGAGGCCGTGGACGTGGGGGAAGAGGAGGTGGAAGAGGAGGTCAGCAGGGACAAGGCTCTCAAGATCCCAACGCCTGTTACAGATGTGGAGAAATTGGACACTGGTCTAGAGACTGTCCCATGAACGCTTCGGATGAACAGGAACAAGCATACGGCAAGTCTGATTGACAGGGACAGGACGAAGGGCAAGGGACATCACCCGAAGGCTCTGCAGAACAGGGAAGTGAAACACACACACAGCCACATGCATGTTTACATAATGATGATAGCCAGGAGCACACACACCAGCATGTTCATGCTCACGTACATAATGCTATAAGATATCTTGAACAGAAACACACACCACAGGCTGAAACTTATGTACAATATGCAGGTGATCCTAAGTCTGTTTTTCCTTTATATGCACTGACAATAGAAGGGACTGAAGTGATGTTTTTGGTAGATTCAGGAGCTACAAGTTCTGTGATTATGGCTTCCACATTTTCACACACACCAAAAATGACTGGTAACCATGTGTATTCTATCGGAGCATCTGGCCAATCGATTAAAGAGAGAGTGACCGCTCCTCTGCGTTGTATTACACCAGAGGGGGAGCAAATAAAGCATGCATTCTTATTCTCACATCTCTGCCCTGTTAATCTGCTCGGCAGAGATCTCATGTGTAAATTGGGGATATGTTTGATATCGACTCCGGACGGGTTAAAGGTGAATTCTCTCACCTCCCTGACAGGACCCGATGAATCATTGACAGCTGTTAAGCATGATCCCTGACAATTGATGTATGCATATCAGTGGAAGTTAGAGGCTTCTGCATCCACTGATCAGCTGATACAAAAAATAAGAACACTTGTGTCTCCTACAGATACAGATTTTCTAACAATCAATGAATTACATTGCACATCTCATGTGAATCTTGGCCCGGACCCTGACTATGAACACACATGGCTCCAAGTGACACAAGAACGACTGACTACGGTCTCCCTTTTCTGGGATGACCACCGCGCAGCGCTTTCTGTTCGTTTGACTGAGAATCAGAAAAGACTTTTTGATGCAAACAATTGTTTTACTCACGTGTCTTTTTCCAAACACGCGAAGGATAGGTGGGAAGATTTGGGGTTGTTTGTAGAAAGATGTGTACATATTCAAGACTGGCAAAGTACAAGTGACCCACTGGTCACTTACTCTCCCCAGCTGCAGGTATATAAACAGTCATTACAGTCTTCTTTCCATAGCACACGCACTGTGCAGTTGTTGCCGCTGAATGACTCATTCTCACACAAGAAATATGTCTTACTATCAGCAGAAAATGTTAAGCATGTACCTGCTCTGAAAGAAGTGCCTGATATTTTGTGGGCAAAGCATAAATATGATGTAGGACTAATTCAGGGTTGTGAGCCAGTAATGATAACTGCAAAATCTGACTTTCGCCCATGCAAACAACAATATCCTTTAAAACAAGAGGCTATTGCTGGCATTACTCCAGTGTTCAATCACCTTTTGCAAGCAGGTGTAATTGTTCCATGTCCTGATTCTCCGGTTCGCACACCTTTATTCCCTGTCGAAAAGATTAGGGATGAAGGCCAACCAGTTGAATGGCGATTTGTACAAGACCTACAGGCTGTGAATGCTGCAGTACAGCCACGTGCTCCCAATGTTCCAAATCCCTACACTATTTTATCACAAGTGCCTGCAGATGCTAAGTTTTTCTCAGTGGTTGATCTCTCAAATGCCTTTTTCAGTGTGCCAGTGCACCCTGATAGTCAATTTTGGTTTGCTTTTACCTTTAATGGCAAACCATACACATTCACTCGGTTGTGTCAAGGTTATTGTGAGAGTCCAACTATTTACAATGCAGCTCTTAAGGACAGCTTAGAGCCCTTGGTCCTGACTCCTGGGACAGCATTGTTGCAGTATGTTGATGATTTGATGATTTGTAGCCCCACTAAAGAGCAGTGTGAGGCTGATACAGTGACTCTGTTAAGGCATTTGGCTGATCATGGGCATAAGGCCAGTTTGTCTAAACTTCAATTTGTACAGCAGGAAGTTGTTTTTCTGGGTCATGTGATCACAGCAGAGGGCAAATCCCTCTCACCCAAACGTGTAGAAGCTATTCAAAAACTGCCCAAACCTCTGACAAAAAAACGACTAATGTCTTTTTTGGGAATGTGCTCTTATTGTCGACAGTTTATCCCTAACTATGCTGAGTTAGAGGCCCCGTTGGGAGCCCTAATTTATGGTAAAAGGTCTTCAATCTTCAGACCGTTTGACCTGGACTCATGATGCAACACAGGCATTCACTGATCTGAAGCTTTTATTGCAGTCAACTCCCACATTAGGCCTCCCAGACCCACTCAGGTCTTTTACTCAGACTGTGGATGAAAAGAATGGTTGCATGACATCAGTTCTTTTGCAGGAACATGGAGGGCGGTTGAGACCAGTGGCCTATTTCTCTTCCAAGTTAAACCCAGTGGCTGCTGGACTGCCTCGCTGTCTCAGGGCAGTAGCGGCTGCAGAGAAAGCTGTTTTAACTTCTAGGGAAATTGTTGGGTATTCTGATCTAACTCTTCTTGTTTCTCATGCAGTCTCTATGATCCTGTTGGAACAGAAAACCTCTCATCTTTCAACAGCACGTTGGTTAAGATACAACACTGTTTTGTTGGATATGCCTAACATTACTGTGAAAAGATGCACTGTTCTTAACCCTGCCACTCTTTTACCTTCTCCAGATGATGGTGAAGCTCATGATTGTGTTGCTATTCTTCAACAGGTTTGCACACCTAGACCCGATCTGCGAGAGACTCCTCTTATTAACCCTGATCTTGTCTTTTATGTCGATGGTTCTGCCTTTCGAGATACTCAGTCTGGGTTAAACAAAGTGGGCTTTGCTGTATGTGATGATCACTCCATAGTGCAATCAGGCTCTTTGCCCTCTAACTATTCGGCACAGGCCGCTGAATTGATAGCCCTCACTGCGGCTTGCACACTAGCAAAAGGTCGCTCAGTGACTATCTATACAGATTCTCGCTACGCCTTTGGTGTGGTGCATGATTTTGGCGCACTATGGAAACACATAAATTTTCTTAAATCTGATGGAAAGCCTATCTTACATCATGACAAAGTCTTAGCTTTATTGGACGCTATTCTTTTGCCAAAACAGATTGCAGTTTGCAAATGTCAAACCCACACAGGTGACACAGACTCTGTATCTAAAGGCAATGCGCGAGCTGATGCTGCAGCCAAGCGTGCTGCTGATTTATCACTCCCTCCTCCCCCAGCTAAGGCATTCTGTTTTCTCTCACAAACACTCCCCGACTCCCTCTCTGCACTTCAGTCATTTGCCTCTCCTCCTGAAGTAACCCAGTGGAGAGCATGTGGAGCTCAATACAAAGATAAGGTTTGGTTCGGTCCGGATGGACGGCCCTGTCAAAAGAGGGAATGTTACAGGCAATAACACAACACTGGTTTACAAAGGGTTTTGCAGCATATGCACAGAAATATTGTCAATCTTGTGTTATTTGTGCAACCTACAATGCAGGAAGAGGTATTCCTGTCCCTGCAGCAGCACACCCACCACCAGACAAACCATTTGATCACTTAATGATGGATTTCATAGAACTAACTCCAGACAAAGGGAAGAAGTATTGTATAGTGATGGTAGATATGTGGTCTAAGTGGGTGGAAGCTTTTCCAGCAAAACATGCTAACAGCCATGCAGTCACCAAGGCTCTGTTAACAGAAATCATTCCACGATGGGGAATTCCATCAAGAATCAGTAGTGATAACGGCACACACTTTGTAAATGCTGCAGTGGAGGCAGTGGGACAGTTCTTAGGCATTGACATGAGAAAACATTGTGTATATCATCCACAGAGTGGGGGAGCAGTGGAGAGAGAGAATGGTACGCTCAAAGCAAAACTTGCTAAATGTTGTGAAGAAACAGGTTTGTCCTGGACGGATGCACTCCCCACTGCCACCCACTTCTTTGTGTGATGATAACATGATTGAGTATTGTAAACTGCTCTCTGGTATGCTGTCTCAAGTTTCTCAACAGGTTAAAGCAGCCCTCCCTCAGCAGGCCGCAGGTTCCCTACACTCGATCAAGCCTGGCGATTGGGTGGTGATAAAAAACCTGCGAAGGAAGCACTGGAGGTCTGAGAGGTGGCAAGGGCCGTTCCAAGTGTTACTCACAGCACACACAGTGGTGAAGGTCGCAGAGAGAGCAACTTGGATCCACGCCCACCACTGCAAGAGGGTGCCCAACCCCACGGAGTCGTAACCCCACCAAGCCTGCAGGAGTACACTCGCATGCACACACGTAAAGCGAGGCTGCGTTGATTCATCACAGTAAGCAAGTGAGAGCCTAGCGCCGCTTCTACTGCACCGGTGATTACACTGTACACAATACACTTCCAGAGAGCACAAAAACACGAGTCAGCTTGATTGACCTTCAAGGGATGATCATCATGGCCGATCAAAGACGATATTTGGGTTGTGGGATGAGATGCATTCTGTGGTTTTCTTTTGTGATTGCATTTTTGATTTTTTTCCTTGGTATGAAGTGACATTTTTGGCAGACCACCTGGATAATATCACTTTTTCTATGTCTTTGTTTGCTAATCAGACTATAAATGGCTTTAGACTTCTTTCAACTACTCAACAATCTCATCGTATGACCTTGCTGAAACATGAGATGGCCCTAGATTATCTTACTGCACGGACCGGTGGTTTGTGTGTAACTCTTAATTTGACTGGTGATGCATGTGTGACTTTAATTCCTGATAGCAATGATAATATAACATCTGTTATTCATGCACTTGAGAAGATTCGAGATGAGTTTGGGCCCTCTGCTTCGGCAGGAACCTGCTTTAATGCATGGTTGAGCTCTAGATTTTGGCCCTGGGGTGCAATGGTTTTCCAACTTTTGTTACCTGTACTTATCACCCTAGGAATAATATTATTCTTTTGTACATGCACCCTGACCTGTATGAAAGCCTTGATGCATCGCTGGATAGGCGAGACAGTGACTGGTCAGTATGCACTCTTGTCACAGGCTGAACTTTTGTCAAAGGAAGATCCTTTCCCTGTTAGTGATTATGGTTCCTTAGCTTCATCTGAGGATGAGATGTAAACATATGATTTCTTCCCCTTATTTTCTTTATTTTTCTTTACATATACTTTTGTAATCAACACAGCAGGGTGTATCCTTCACAAAAATAGTAAATGTCTATTTCTAACAGGCAATCTGTATGATGACATGTCTTGAATCCTTGAGAATTGTCATGTTTGATGTAAAATGATTGTCTGTATTTTTTTGAATAATGTGTAATCAAAAGGGGGGAAGTGTAGTGGGAAAATTCTTTTAACCTCTGTTTTATTGTTTTATGCTTACTTCACTTGACAATTATATTTCATGTTTAACTTTGTATGAACTTTGTCCTATTTAGGAGAGTGCCTCCTGATGGTTTGATATATATTTGTGTCCTGGCATTTCTCTCTGTCCCTGAGATGTTGGTACCAGCCACGGTGTAGAAGGGGAGTAAAGCAGATATTTACGAGGGTAACCCCTGATGCACTTAGGGTCTCTCCTTTGATGACCTCAGAGGAGAGGGAGGGGGAGAAATGCCTACAAAAGGAGTAGTTAAATGTATTATCAGCAGAGAGAACTTTGCGACTCTTGTACTCACACTGTTGTCTCTCCTTGGCCAAGAATAAAGTTCTCATTTAATACTGATTGTGTTCTCAGTCTTTATCGAATTTCCACAACAGGTTTTTGTTCTGTCTCGTCATTTCCTGTTTTATTTTGATATTTACCTGCCCTCTCATTTCAGGTCACTTGCCCTTCCTCATGTGTCACCGGTCTGATTGTCTTCCCCACCCTGATTGTTTCCACCTGTTCCCCTTTGCCCTGTGTATATATTGTCTGCGTCTCCCTTTGTGCCAAAGTGTTTCGTCCCATGATTAATCACCTAAGCCTTCTTTTATGCCTGTCCACAGCCTTAGCCTTGTTGCTTGAGTGTTCCTTTGTTTTGTTTTTTGCCTCGATTGAGTGAATTTTTGTTGTAAATTTGGTAGTATAGCCGTTTATTTCATAGTGCTTAGTTTAGTTGTTTTTCATCCTCCCTAGGAGAGATTTTCAGTTAATGTTTTGCAGCCTTTTGATTTTCCTCTTTTTGTGAGTGATTTTGATTTAGTTAATTTTTCATAACGCACTTTAGAGTTTTTTCCTCCTTTTGTAGTGATTGATTATTAGGGTCCAGGCAGTATAAGTTGCCAGGACTCTATTGTTATCTCCGGTTTTCTTGTTGTTGTTGTTGTTGTTGTTCTTCTTCTTCTTCTTCTTCTTCTTCTTCTTTTCTTTTCTTTTCTTTTTCTTCATCTTCTTCTTATTCTGTGGAAATCCTACTTCCCATGCATGGAAAATTTAAGTAATTGGGTTCTTGATCTTTGTTGTAACAGAAAATTTATTTTTATTCAGTGATTACTATCACACATAGTAATTGTCAGTATTGGAATTGATTTTGTTTTTACTCTTTTGAAATGATAGAATGATATCATTGAAAGGATGTGGCCAGAGGTCAACAACAGGGTAAACTACCCACTGAAAAGGGCACTCACCCACCTTGCAGATCAGGAGGTGCTTGACATGGAGGACAACTTGACACGGTATTGTGTGTCCACGCTGACCTGTCAGGTAGCTCAGATTGGACTTGGATGGTTCAGTCCTGGAATGCACACATGATCCAAGGTTTGCATAGCACTTTTTAAATGTCCCTTTAGGCCCACTATGTACCTCTATAGACACTATATGATTTTTGTTGTGAATATATTCTGTTGCTAATTCTATACCCTTTTTTTCAATACGGGGTAGATTGAAAAGTTAAATGTTGTATGCTCAGATTGATGCCAGATTATTGTGTGAATTTACAAGGCTGTGGTGTATATTATCATATTGCTGTCAATATGATACTAGAATAAAGAAGCTTGTTCAGCGACAGGCTGCTAATCCCAAGGTGCAACAAGACCAGGAGAAGGAGATGGCGTCTGCACCAGGGAGTTCTCCCTCCCAGTTCTCTTTCTCTCTCTCTCCTTCAATGCCTCTGTCTACCTTCCCCTCTCTCTCTCTCTCTGTCTCCCTCTCTACATCTGTCGGTCTCTCTCTCTCTCCCTATGTCTGCATGCCTTTCTGTCCCCCCTCACAGGTGGCAGTAAGAGTAGGCAGGCGATCAACACAATACCTGGACAGAGTAACTGAACCAACATCCAACAGAGGAACTGGACCCCGCTGCTCGCCGCCTGCAGCTGCTTGTTTCTGTCTGTCTGTCTGTCTGTCTATGCATGCTGTCTGTGAATGCGGTCTCTGCCTGTCTGTGCATGCTGTCTTTCAGTTTTTGTTGGTTTATCACCATTGATCTTGGTCTTTGGGATGTGACATTTCTCAGCAGGTGGCAGTCTGTTCAGAACCTCCTTGAAATGCTCATCTATCAAGCTGCTCTTCTGGGGTTGAAAGCAGTTGGCTACTCTTGTCTATGATTCGTATAGTGGCCCTTTGTCACTATCTGCGCATGCTGGTGGTTTAAAGGGCTTGTACGTGTGCCAGTGTAGGTGTAGGTGCATGCAGGTGTCAATGCCTAACACAGCCAATGTCCAAGCATTACTGATTATGTTGCAAGTTTTTTTAGGCCATCTCAAAAGTACTCACTTTCCACGATAATACACTTCTGACCTGCGGTGTTACACGCCATGGCACAGTCAAAAACCGTATGGATTCCCCAGCGTGCGCCCCTGCGCTGATTAACCCACCTACCTATATAGACTCAAACAATAGCCTAATTAGGTACTGCCACCTACTGGCACAAATGTGTACAACACTCATGAACACACAGAAAATGACCAATCTGGCTCCTACATTTCGTTTATTACTTTGTCAATGTGTCCCAGACAATTTCCTGGTGATGATATACAGTTCTTTCATGTTTCTTTGAGATGGTTGCTTGCCTCTCAACCTGTGATCTCTTATCCCTCCTGATGTTTTGCCACATTTCTTTGTGACAATGGTTGTATTTATCTATCTCACATGAATAAATGTTTTTTCAAGGACTTCCAAGGTTTACACACTGAGGTGGATTGATATGCATGATGATAATATGTTAATTACCCATACTGTAGCCTCTTATTATTTGTGTTTTGATTTGTTTCTTTTAGGCAAGGGTGTCCCAAATCAACTGGCTCTGGGTGGATGCCCAAAAAAAATTCCAGCAGATTGTTTGCCAGACGCTGCAGGAGCTGCACATGCATACCATCGGGAAGCGGGGTCCTCTCTGACACGTGTCACTGTTTGGGAGAAACCCATTCTCCACAGTTGACCACCAGACAGCAGCTGAACATGAGTTTGCACAGCAGTACTCCAACCTGTCTGAACTCTTTGACACTGCTGTAAACAATGAGCCAACCCGTTTTCAAAATGGAATTAAGAACCTCATCGATATTGTGAGAAGATATTTGTAGGCAGACCTGACATGTCGGATCGCAATAGCTCTGTCAACCATTATTGTTTTTGCAGGCTGTATTTTGCAGGCATAGTCAAGCAAAGTCGAAATAAAAGTGTGCTACTGCTGGAAAATCTCTATTTGCTTCTTTTAATGCATTTAGAAATTACTTTTAATGATAACTAGATCTTCTAAATGACCTAAACACACACACATATACACTCTGTGATTTGAGGAATTATAAGTGCAACTATTCATGAAATCAATCAATGAAAATTTGTAGAGTGACTATGAATTGAAGTTGACTATGAAGCAGGTTAGGCAAGGCAATTTTATTTGCATAGCCTGGTTTTACAAAGTTTATTTCAAAGAGCTTAACACACTTTCACCCTCACATCGAACTTGTGCTTGTGCCCTTAAACCAGACATGGGCAAACTACGGCCCGCGGGCCATATACGGCCCGTTAGGCTTTGCAATACGGCCCGCCGAACTTATCTACATCCAAAAAATAAAAAGTTTGAATCAGTCACGAAGCTCCTGGTTGTTATAAAGACAAAGAGGCTTTGACAGTGAAGTGAGACCTCTTGGTGCGATATACCACCTTTGGGTTTACTTCATTCTGGATCGTCATTGGTTGGTCAAAGGTGAATGTGGGCGGTGCTAATTGATTCTCCTGACTCTGATTGGTCGACAGGTGACAGGTGTCAATCATCCACACTCTGCGTTGTTTTAGCTTTAGTAGCACCGCAGCTGCTTCATATTCTTTTAATACTGCTTGTTTCAAACATCACGTTGTATTAAAACTCGAAGTCTTCTTTCCTCCTCTCAGAATCGTCGCTGAACAACTTTTGCAAATGTGGATTATATTACCTGAAGTGCCTAATAATAATTTAAATATATTAAACTGTGTGATTATGTTAAACTATTGCTTTTAAGAATGTTGTATAATCAACAGAGTGTTTTTGCGATTTGTCTGGAGGCAAACCTGGGCCGGATCTGTGTGTGTGTGTGTGTGTGCCCAATTAAAAACTGTTGCAGAGCGTCTGAATTTAGGCCAAGGTCAGGAAGGCCTGGGAAAGGAGCACACACACACACACCCGGGCGGAGGATGCGCCCAGCAGATAAACCTGTATGAAGATAATAACAAATATGTAACTGCTTGTCTGAAGTAATAAAACTTGCTGGAGCCAGAGAGCGGCAGAACTCAGCAGGGCGTGGTGGTGTGCAGATCGCGGGGTCTGTAAGAACTGAGAGCTGGGTTCTCCCCTCGCCGAGATGAAATAGAATACTTGTCTTTGTCTTCTTTAAATTCAACATCTCTTTTCTCTACATCAGGTCTACAGAATTCGGGGTGGTTTGAACCACCACAACACAAACAGCAATGCTGTTGTTTTCTTCTGCCACTATGAAAAATGACCACACTGGTGAAGACATGTTCATTATTAGTCTGGCAGAGACGGGGCCAGGCTTGGGTCCTGCCAATAAGGTGCGATAGCTTTTGGGGCGACTCGGCCTGCAAACGTCTGATGATGAACATGTTTAAAAAAATCAGCTGAAAAGTTAAATTATGTAAAGTTGAAAAGTGAAGATTTTTTAACAAAAATGTATTTAAATATAAATAAATATGTTTAAAAACGCACAAATATGTTAAAATGTGAAAAAGATATTAATAACATACACAACATTCTGTGTTTAAAGAATGACACTCATTGTTGAAACCTATTTTTCAAGCCTTCGTGGGGGGGGAGTCCTGGCCCGGCCCGGCCCCTCTGTCAAATTTTAGAACCCAATGTGGCCCACAAGTCAAAAAGTTTGCCCACCCCTGCCTTAAACCCTCACAGCGACTAAGGAAAAAACTCTGCTACTGGGTCGAAACCGATGTCTGTCCCCACCGATGTCTGTGTTTCTCATTTTCTGTTCCAATCACCAAAAACAAAATTTCCACTTCCTTATTCCGTTTTAGTGGTGTGCGGGACCAAGGTACTTTTTATTATTCTGTTTCTGGACATAATGGAGAGAAGCTGAAACCAGAAACGAGTGGTTTGTTAGTTTTTTCGTTTTTGACAAAAAACGAAAAAACGTAAATTCGGCTCAATATCTCGTTTTCTGTTCCAATCACCAAAAACAAAATTTCCACTTCCATATTCCGTTTTAGTGGTGGGCGGGGCTCGTACGCTTCTTTGCCCGGTACTCTTCAAAATAAAAGTTCTTCCGTTTGACAAAGTTATTATTATTAAAGGTTGACCAAACGTCCTCTTTTGGCCGGACATTTTTACGTCCTGCCTGCGGCTCCTGAGGATTTTTTTCTTTATAGGTTCATGAAAATGTCCGGTTTTCAATTGACTGGTGCTTTGCACAGACTGTCCTGTGTGTGGACCTGCGACGCACACACTGGCTCAATTCGTGGCATCGGCATCTAGTAGTGGCATTTCCCGGAATATCCCAGTCGGTCAAGGACAGCCCTCTTCACGGACTGGTACTGCCCCCGAGAGTCCCCGGATGAAAGTGGAAGCAGCCGCAGGGCCCACTCTGCCTCTGGCCAGCCGCACGCCAACGCTGTCGCCTCAAACATTTCCAGGTACGACTGCGCATCATCATTCTCGGTCATCCTGTGCAGGGCCATGCCGGAGAGCGAGGGACCCGGGGCCTCATGTACTAATACTTGCGTAGATTTCCTACTAAAACTTGGCGTACGCCAAAACCCGGAAACTGTCGTACGTACAAAAAAATTCAGATGTATCAAATGTGCGTACGCATGGATCCAACCACGTTTCTTTTGTACATCCCAATCAACGTGGAATTGAGCGCACATGCACCTCCTCCCTGTCCACGCCCCCTTTTACATATGCAAATCTATTTAAATTGGCCCTGGACCTGAGATTCACTTCTTTGTCCAATCAGATAACGCGATGAACAAAGGAAATAAAATGAATTTCACAGAGTCTGAGCTAAAGATTTTAGTGAATGAAGTGGAGATTCTGTTTGGTTCCCTGTCAACAGGGATAAATATGACCAAAAAAAGACGTGAGTGGGAGCGTGTGTGTGAGGCTGTAAATGTCGTGGGATTCGAGCAGCGCACACACAGGTGTGGACAGGTGTGGCGCTGCGGCGACATTTTACGCCCGCTTTTACTGACAGGAATACTGAACACAGGGAGACAATCAGGGGCTTGTTAGAAAGCTCTGCAGCTCTAATTTCACAAACGGAAAATAAAGAAATAAAGAAAACCAAAAACATGATATTTTGTTATGCTTTGGCACACTGGCACGGCTTCTGGGTAAGTAAAGAGTTTATTCATTTAATTGTCCCGTATGTAAACCAGCGTTACATACAGGGCAATTAAACGAATAGAAGCCACCCATCGCTCACCGTGCCAGCCTCCAGCCTGTTCCCAACCATGCTGTTAGTCATAAAGAATGAGTCGTGCGTTTAACCAGGCCACCTTGCCACCATGTTAGTTAGCTGCATTTGCGCATCACATATGATTTGAACATTGATGGAATAAAAATGTTTCCTACTTAGATAAACAGCTCCCGCCGGCCGCAGCTCTGCGCACAGCTCCAGTAACACTGGCCTTGGTAACCGAAATCAGCTTATGAGCCAATTATCATGGTTTGCAAGTAAATCTTCGCGTTCCTTAAATCGCTCACGTTTGCAAGGTCCTCTAACAACGCTAACGCTGCCTTTGTTAATATCATTTTCTTAATCACATTACGCATGCTTTTATAACCACCTATTTAATTGCAAACATGTGAGTGTGTTAATTGTTCATAAGTGTGTCTCTGATGTGCACATCACTCTGATAACTACTTGTTTTCACATTGTTAACAGTTTCCCAGCGTCACCTCTAAGTGTCGCCAAAGGAACAATAGCTATAGAAACGTGCGTACGCCAGCTATGAAATAGGCGTGGGGCACGCACATTTCTACGATCATTTCACGTTTAATACATTTGAACGTGAGCGTGGAAAAGGACGTACGCCACTTTTTTGTGCGTACGCAAGCTTTGTACATGAGGCCCCAGATGACTCCCGTCGTAAAGATCATAAACAGCATCCGCTCCAGAGCTAAACAGCACCGAACATTCAAAGTACTGTTGGAGGAGCTGTCAACTGAATATGGGGACCTCCTCCTACACACATAAATCCGATAGCTCAGCAGGGGACGGGTTCTGCTTCGTTTTTTGTCACTTTTGGGTGAAATCCAAGAGTTCATGCAGTACAGAGGGGAAGACAGCTCGGTCCTGGAGGACACTGACTGGACACTTGACCTTGCATTTTTAACGGACATTACTGGGAAACATAACAGTTTGAACTGTGCGCTGCAAGGCAAAGGTAAGACTGTTGCCGATATGATTAGTGCTTTAAATGCATTTAAAGCCAAGATGAACATTTTCTGTATGCATTTACAGACAAAAAAGGTGCTGCACTTTCCCTCTGTGCAGATGGTGCTGAAAGACAATGCTTCTGCATATGAGGCTTCTGGCAAAGCTGCAGAAAAGTACTCTCAGGTCATAAAAAGACTTGGGCAAGAGTTTGAGAACAAGTTTTGTGACCTGGATCAGCTTGAGCCATGTGTGTCGTTCAGTTGTAATCCATTCATGAATGTGAACATCTCATGCATTGCTGAGCAGTTAAGTGCAACGTTCACCCTGGATGCTGGACAGATGGAGATTGAAATTGTAACATTGCAAAATGACCTGCACCTCAAAGCCTATCAGGCTGCACCAAACTTTTGGTGCCTTGTTGACACAGGAAAGTACAGTGGTGTATGTACAGCAGCTGTGAAGGTTGCAAGCCTGTTTGGTTCAACCTATCTTTGTGAATCAGCCTTTTCTGACATGAACTTCATCAAGAACACAGAACACGCCTCACTGATGCACATCTGCAAGACTCACTCAGAGTTGCACTGTCAAGTTATACACCAGAGTACAACATACTGGTAAACAGCATGCAATGCCAGGCTTCCCACTAAATGAGAAACAGATACCATATTTGGTGTCCAATTCATGATTTGTTAAATGTATAAAATGTAACAATTGTTTATGTTAAAATGTTAAAAAAATGTGTATTTTACATGATTTAATATTTGTACAAACGTGGTGCAAAGTAATTCATGGTTTGATAAAAAAATGTTATTGGCTAGTGAAAAAGGAACATTGTTATTTCCTAGGAATGTTGTAGAAGTGATCTTGAAATGTTTTTTAACATTTTTTTTTTCAATTTAAAAAATACTTGCACTAAGACAAAATATAGAAATAAAGTGTTGCACATCATTGTTCATATTCATTGTGAGAAATCATTAACATGATCATTGTCTTCGCAGAAATGAATATCATTAATTATTAATAATAATTAATTAAAATAAACAAATAATTTCCCCCTGGGATTATTAAAGTATTTCTGATTCTGATAATGACATTTAGTTCAAGGTAAATTGAGCAAATTGGCTATTTCAGAAGTGTGTATCAAACTGGTAGCCCTTCACATTAATCAGTACCCAGGAAGTAGCTCTCGGTTTCATAAAGGTTGGTGACCCCTGACATAAGTGGTATGAACTAAATGCTTTAACTGTAATAACATAACCTTTTATGCTGGAACATTTTAGGTTGATTTTATGATCGGATACTTAAACTAGCTTCCATACCTGACAACCAATTGGGGCGTCAACCCAGACACCGAAAGGGGGTAACTGCCCATCTACTTGTCAGTCGGCAGCTGCGGCGGCAGGTGAGTGGCAGCTGCACCACACAGTGGTTAAGAGATTATTTAAGAAAACCTCGCAAATTAATGCGGAACTAACGTAAAAGAAATGTTACTTCCATCAAGTGTAATACAACAATGACTGTTTTATAAAATAAAAACAAATGCCCTTAACAGCAGCAACTGCCATGGCGCACGCACACGCGCGCACACACAGCAGCAGCAGTTGAGAGATTAATCAATGCCTCAAATAGTGCCATCTGCCACGACATGTGCCTTTAAATAGTGGCATCTGCCACGGCTCTTCCATGCCGATGCCACGAATTGAGCCAGTGTGCCCGTTGGAGGTCAACACACAGGACAGCCTGTGCAAAGCGCCAGTCAATTGAAAACCGGACATTTTCATGAACTTATAAAGAAAAAAATCCTCAGTAGCCCCAGACAGGACGTAAAAAAGTCCGGCCAAAGGAGGACGTTTGGTCACCCTTTCACAAAAAAACAACTTTGTCAAACGGAAGAACTTTTATTTTGAAGAGTACCGGGCAAAGAAGCGTACGAGCCCCGCCCGCCACTAAAACGGAATATGGAAGTGGAAATTTAGTTTTTGGTGATTGGAACAGAAAACGAGAAATTGAGCCGAATTTTCGTTCTTTGTTTTTTGTCAAAAACGAAAGAACGGCTCGTTTCTGGTTTAAGCTTGTGTCCAGTATGCCCAGAAAACAGAATAATAAAAAGTACCTTGGTCATGCAGAAATTGACAATGGAGATTTAGCACTCCCAGTTTCAGACTGTAACAGAAGTGACAAAGGGGGCCTCCCGGGAGAACTAGATAACTGCAAATTTCTTCTACTGCTGCTGCGATAAGAGATATGTCTGAATACATTCAAAACGTTCTGTGTGCCTCCTTGAGAAGTGAGTACAGTGTTTAGTTTGTTTAGTTTGTTTAGTTTGTTTCTGTGTTTATTACCTTGTATCACTTCAGATCATATATTATGTGTCTATGTATGTACATTCGTATACACATATATAATATTTCTACACTGCGATAGCCGTACGCCCCAGTTTCTGGCCTGCCTCTGAGGTCCTAACACATCCTAACAAGGTCCGAACATTTTCCTAACAGGTCCTAACGAGATCAAAGAGGTCCGAACGAGGTCAGAACGAGGTCCTAACAAGGTCCTAACATGCCCCTTTTCCCCCTTTTTCCCCATAGGTCAGCAAGGTCATGCGATGTATGAGGGGGCGTTCCATTAACACTTATAAATGAAACAGTATCTATAAGCCGAATGTTAAACCGCTGTGAAAAAAACAATACACGATTTAATTTTCAGTCCCGTCAGCATGTTATTCAACTTATATTTCAACTTTCTTTCACGTAGCCGCTTTGCTAATGGAGGTTCAGCCTGTCAAATAAAACAGCCTATCAAATGATAAATCTGAAAAAAATGAATTGCCAAGTACGTTTTTTTTTAGACTTACAAGGAATTTGTAAACATCAAACAATCAAACATTATTTAAACCGTAATTTAGACTATAACTATGGGGTGCCGTTTGTAAAGCGTCTCGCTCTGAAAATAACAGCAACATTTTGTCACATTTAGCTAAAAAAATGATTTTTTGAGAGTCACTTTTTTGCACATTCAGAACAATATTTGTGAACTTAGAGATATTTTAAATATTTAAATCCAAATGTTAAATGTAAGATCTAAATGCTATATATAAATCTTAAATGTTAAATATAAACCTAAATATAAATGTTAAATATAAACCTAAATATAAATGTTAAATATAAATGTTAAATATAAATATAAATCTAAATGTTGAAGCTAAATGTTAAATATATATCTAAATGTTAAATCTAAATCTAAATGTTGAAGCTAAATGTTTCGGGTGAAACTAAATATTTAGCTAAAATGCAAATTCAAATGATGGTAACCGGAAGTGCCAAAATAAAAGCTCGAGAAGGTCAGAGCGTCTTTATAGTGGCAAATAACGAATAAAACCCATCTTATCCTGGGGAAATGGACTCTTGGACATGGATTATCGTGATAATAACTACCTAGATGAACAAACACGTTTGGAGAAACTTTATTTGAAGGGTGCAGGACTTATAACCTGTAGCCACTATGGCCAGCCACAAGGGGGATCACTTTGACTTGACTCATTTATTTACATGTTTGCAGAGGTATGTCCAACAGTAGAGTTTAGCGGGGTTGTTATGACCGTTGGCCTGTGTTATTGTTTGTGTTCGCCTTCTTTTTCTCCTCTCCTCCTCCCCTCTAGGTTCTGCCCCTTTTCCTTTGCGCACTGATGACTGATCTGGGTTACCTGTGGCCACTTAAGCGGGTGGGGCATATATAGGCAGGAGGTGGAGCCCTCTCTCTCTCATCCTGCGGTCGGTCTGTGTGGCAGAGACCGGGTGGTAACTGTGTGTGCAAGCGATCTGATCCAGGAGCCGCGTAGCCGTGTGTGCGTCTTGGTTTTGGAGTGAGCCACGGAAAAAGCTGGTCATTCGGCTCCCCGTGTTTTGGAGGAGTCCGTCCTGAGTTATCTCGTTCTCTTCTTTATTTTACAAATAAACCTATTTTGCTGGTTACCTTGTTTATCGTTTTCTGTCAGGACTCCCGGTTATTTAATTCTATGTTACTCCCTCATCCCCTGGCCCAACTGGGGACGTAACAGGGGTGAACGCGGACAGGTGTAGACGACCCTACACTGCGAAAATGACAGATCAGTCAAAGTGTTAGTTAGTTATTATCACGATAATCCATGTCCAAGAGTCCATTTCCCCGGATAAGATGGGTTTTATTCGTTATTTGCCACTATAAAGACGATCTGACCTTCTCGAGCTTTTATTTTGGCACTTCCGGTTACCGTCATTTGAATTTGCATTTTAGCTTAGCTTTAACATTTAGCTTCAACATTTAGATTTAGATTTATATTTAACATTTATATTTAGGTTTATATTTAACATTTAGATTTATATTTAACATTTATATTTAGCATTTAGAAATTACATTTAACATTTGGATTTAAATATTTAAAATATCTCTAAGTTCACAAATATTGTTCTAAATGTGCAAAAAAGTGACTCTCAAAAATTCAAACTAAATGTGACAAAATGTTGCTGTTATTTTCAGAGCGAGACGCTTTACAAACGGCACCCCATATATAACCCCGCTACTTTTTTTAAGTAGCGGGCTTTACAATGGCGTGGCTAATTTACTGGCCACCGGGGGCACTCTATAGCAGTAAATGCAAAAGTTAGACAGACGTGGGGGAAGATTATGCGCCGAAGAAGACACTAGTTTTGCATTTGATTCATTTCACACACGAAGAAATGCAGCTTTTAAATTAAAGGCAAAATGTTGATGGCGTGTTGGTGCCATACTGTCGATTTTCAGGCACAGTTTGAAAAAAGCGTGTATATAAATAGTTCATGTTGTTAAAATTCAGGTGCGCTCAAAAGTCCGAAAATTACAGTAATGGCGTCACTGTACATACCTGCACTGTAATAATGGTGATGCTGATAATAATAATAACAACTGTATTTATATAGCTCCTTTTAAAACATACATTTAGAAAGTGCTTCAACAATAACAAAACAATAATGCAAAACATACATACATACATCCTCCACAGTTCTGGCCAGCTTTTCCTCTCCAGCAAGCTCCTTACCAGCAAGCCTGCCTTCCACCTCAACATACCTGGAGACTGAAAAAATCTGCCCAGGAAGATGAGGAGCTAGTGGCTCAGGGCATACTACCACGGAAAAGGCTTGCAAAAAAGCATTATCACTACACATGCAAAGACTGTGGCCAGGACAAAAATAACAGGACTGGACACACCCAGTTGAAGGGGCGGTGGTACTGTCCAGCCTCAGGACTGACCCTGGATCAGTGGAAGAACAGTTTATAACAGTAGTTGTAGTTGTTATTTGTTACATTGTTGCCAGCTATGTGTGTTTTTTTTGTTGTTGTTTTGTTTTGTTTTAAATGACGAGGCTGCTCTACAGTTCAGACCAGCTCCTCCTACTCCTCCACGGTTCAGGCCAGCGCCTCCTGCTCCTCCACTCTCATTCAGATAGTACTGCATTTTGCTCTGTGTTTTTGTTTGTGTTTGCCCCCCCCCCCCCTTCGCCGTACGTGTCCAATTCCTGAGGTACTGAAAACAACCTGGCTAAATGATTTAAAATCTATAGTAAATATCATATTGAATCATTAAACTGTCTATTTTACAAAGGCGTTGTTATAAATGTCTATTGTAACGTGTTGTTACACTAAAAATTAACCTGTTTCTAATTCTAATTCTCATAATATCGCTATACACAATTACACCAATATGTTAAACAGCTAACTTGCATCCCTGCCCAACAGGTGCAAAAGGCACTGCTGGGATTCGAACCCAGGATCTCCTGTTTACTAGACAGGCGCTTTAACCAACTAAGCCACAGCGCCATACAGTGGAACATGCTGATATGTTTCTTTATATATCTATCAGATCTGATGAATTCTACTGTGTCTGTGTCTGTCTACGTTTGATTTAAAATTGTTGACAGTGACCAAACTAAAGATATACGTTGTGCTGACATAGTTATTCTGTTTTTTAAAATATTTTTTTTGTTTGCAAAACAGAGTTGCATAACTGCAAGAAAAAAAGGGCCACCCTGACACAATGACTAACAATGCCTGGAAAAAAAAAAACAAATTATCAGACTCGAAAAGCCATCAAATAAACTTTGTGCTAGATATTCAGACTTAGCAGTGTCTCAAAAACAAATCCTCTGTTTCAGACTGAACCTCTTTCTCTGACTGATCTAAATTAATTAAATGATCACACTTGTGAAGATCTTCAGGCTTTCACGACTACTTTAAGTTACATGTAAACAAAATGTACTCATTTTAGAACATGTTTCTCCCCTGTATGTTACATTAATTTTCCATTAGTTATTTCCTGTTACTAATCATCCCCAGTGCCAGGCCACCTCAGCTTCCGCCTTTCTTACCACATTCAATCTCTATTTTTGGAACACTAACTGTTTGGAATGAACACTGTGTTCACTCTCTGTTAATACTGTAAAAAAATTTGTTTAGCTCCAGCTCGAGAGTGGCACAAGGTGTATTCATTGTGGATATGTGTCAAGTAAGTTGAAGTTAACAATTTGCTAACTGTATAAGCAAATTTATTTATTTGTTTAATGGCTTCTTCTGTGTGTTTTTTTTATTCAATTGTTGATCTGTGTTGAAGTTGGTTAAAGTCCAGCCCAGGGACTTTGGACATGCCAACCTCTAAGAACATAACTGCTGGTGTTATGTACCTGTGATGTGACAGAAAATATTAATTTCTGAATGATCTTGTGTTACAAGGCACAGACACAGGACTCAACTGCAGGACTCGGAAGGCAGATACAGGAAGTAACCAGTCTTTAATTACAATCCATGATTTGTTACACGGGAGATCAGTCAGGTAAGGCAGGTAAACAATCCAAAGGAGTAAGGCAAAGGCAGAGTCCAGAAACAGGCAAAGGTCAAAACCAAAAAGCACACTAGGGAAACGCTGGAAAGTAGGACACATGGTACACTGACAATCTGGCACTGGGGAAGGGGAAACAAAGGGTCTAAATACATACTGAATGTGACATCTTTATGACAAGAACTGTGATATGTTTTAAACTTTAATGTTAAAAGACTTTGCATCACTCATAATAAGTCATGTTAAATAATGAACATGAGGTTGAGATTGGTATCGACTTCTGCAAACTTTGTGCATTTGTATGTAACTTTTATTGGTTTTAATTTTTCGAATGTTACTATTGGCCCCCGGGCATCTTCACATTGTCAAATCTGGCCTAAGCTATCCAAGAGATAAAATAAACAACACAGATCATCAGTCCTGGCTCATATTTATTTGACTGGATGGTACAACAGCAGCACGTCCCAGGAGTAAGTTCTGTAAACTCTTCTCAAGCTGTTGGAGTTTTTGTCTGCATGCACAGTTTTCACAGAGTGGTGAACCTCATTTAATCCCTGTTTGTGAACACCTTTGGAGGATGCTCCTTTCATACCCAATCATGATACTATCACCCTATAACACGTGATAGTTGGACTGGAACTGCAGCACAGCTGGGTCTAGTTTCAGGTGCTTCACATATTATTTTCACATTACTCATATGAAATAGGAAGGAAGCAGGGAGTGGATGTAAAAGCCAGTGGTTTGAAAGTAACAGAGGGACTCCACAAGAAAAGTGCTGAATGGGGAAAGTGCAGTGTTGTAATGTAATGAAGTACAAATACTTTGTTACTGTACTTTTCATATATCTGTACTTTACTTTGTTATTTATATTTCTGAGCTTTCTTTTACTCCACTACATTTCCTAAATAAAATGTGTACTTTTACTCTAATACATTTCTCCCAACAATCTTCATCACTCGTTACTACAAATTCAAATCAAAAGAAATATTTGAGTTGGTGACTGAATGCATGTTTGTTATCATGTCAACCGCCAAGTGCGAAGAAGAAGAAGTCCTGCTTATTTTATGGATAATGTAACTCTCTGATGTACACTGTACAGTTTTTCCATGTCATGAATGACAAACAAGTACAGCTGAATAATGGAGGTGTGGGCTGTGCTGGGCTGGGTTAACACACGCTACAACCAATGGGTGTAAACTGTATAAGTACTCCATTTATTAGGAGTGTCTGTGGTTCCCTTTCTTTTATTGTCATAAATCTCTCTTACTTTTCCACTCTTACTGAAAGTGTGTAGTGTTTATTGAACCCAACTGTGAATTCAGCAAATGGATTTTTACTATTAAAACAATTTATTTTCTAGCACATTGCCTCATGGTCCAAATTTATAGAACACTGAACAAACAATTACAGTCAATAAATATAAACAGAAAAGAACATAGAACATTAAAAAAAAAATCTTTCTGCTGTAATTTGAGAGGAAACTTTGAGTTTATACATTTGGGAACAAGAAGTTTCTTGCCGTTTGTCATGTTTTTTTATAAATGGTGATCAAGGTTCCAAAATATTGAGTTTGTTGCTATGGCTTCAGCCCACTGGGTTAAAGGCACGAGACTCCAGCCTGCCCTCTTGTATCTGTTTGTTTTGTCTTCAGACACAAACATTTTCTGTTTTCTGAGACATTGTTATCAACCTTTTGAGAGAGGACCGAGCACGACTACACACACTCAAAAACACTGACTCACAGGCCGTCTAAGGGTGGCGTGAAATCAGTTAAAAGAGACAGTGAGTCACTCTACCCTGCAGGTATGAAGGAAGGGGCAGGGTGGAAGTATGTCAGAACTTGTGCAAATAAAGGCAGCAGCAACTAAAAAGACACAAATCATTTATAGAAGAATCATGATAGAAATACAAGTAAAAATGAATGCAACTAATCCAGCTGTCTTTTAATGCACCTGTTGGACTCTGGCTGCTGCATGAATGCATCCTGTATAGACACTCTGAGCTGCTACTGCTCTGCTAATGTGCTCCTCACCTGTGTGCGTGTAACAGGTCCCAGGCAGGGTACCTGTAAAACAGAGAAGAAATGAGACACACACGCGCTTGCTTCTTTTCAGTACAGCTTCGCTCAGCGTAATTTATTTTCCAGTTTGCAAAGTTTGCTCTTTTCTTTAAATCTCTTTTCTGTATTTTGTTTATCCATATTCAAATGTCCTTAATCAGTACAAAACAAACTAAAAATACAGACAGGCTGGTTATTACATCATCCTCGTTTCCAAATAAACACATTTTTCCCAATCCTTCATAAGGAATAATTCAGTGAATTAAATGCTACTGTCAAGTTCAGAACTACTGATAATAATGAAAAATAAAGCATAGGCCTTCACAGGTTCCCTTATTCAATCCCACATTTAGTGCAAATAAAAATAAAATAAATGTCTGAGCTGAAGGCTTGAAAAGTTGAAACACTTAATTACTGCTAATATTAACAAATGTATCTCCCATAGCCTAACTGTAACATTCAACCTATTTACATATATAACAAAATACTGTATCGAAAACAACTTTTACTCGAACTGAAATGTGCTGGAGCCAGAAACCAGGTTTGGTCACAACATAAAAACAAATACCTGTACAGCGGCGCCATCTTAGGCCACACGCGACACACAGAAAACCACGTTTTTGCTACTTATAACGAAAGTCACATAAACATTTTCAGTACCCTTAGCAAAATCGACCTCACATCATTTTTAAACTTATAAAACAACTGTGGGTAGCTAAACATGTTTTAATCATCACCAACCTGTAAAACAGAGAAGAAATGAGACACACATGCGCTTGCTTCTTTTCAGTACAGCTTCGCTCAGCGTAATGAGGAAGTTGACAACGTCCGTTCACAAAGAGAGTCCAAAAGAAGAAGCAAGGCGCAACACTGCCTCCTACTGGTAAAACTAATAACTCTCTTAGCTGTTGCTTTTACCAAGAGGTAATCATTGACCATTTTGGCACAGATATTTCTTTCAGAGAAAATAATATTTTCAAAATAAAACAAACAAAATTACATTAAATGTGACCATACATTTCATGGGCGTCACACGCTCCCTGACAAAATAAAAATGGCTCCAGACATTTACATACTCTTAAACCTCAAATCTTTCAACATTCAACAATATACAACATTTCTTGTACAGTACCCAAAGGTAAGTTCAAAATGAGTCTTTTTAGTGGTGTACGTGCACGACTCTTAATAAACAACTAATGGTGCAGTGAACTGTGTAGCTGATGCGTGTGGCAAGATTTGGTATAGTGTGTGGTATGGCAGTGCCTGAAAAGGTGTGTGATGGGTCATGGGATATGGTGGCACTCCCCAGGTTGGTATTGCTGGCAATCCATAGGCCCCCACTGTGTTGCAAATAGTTCGGGGTTGGTATGAGGGTCGGCCTAGTGTTTGGTATGTGAGCATCTGGGTGGGTTTTCTCTCACGACTGGACCTCCGAGTTTGAGGATGGGTAGCTTGATCATCATTGGGCTGTTCACTTCCTGTCTGAGGGGTTACCAGTCTTGTGGCTTCCTGCCCAGGTTCTGCTGGCTCAATAAGTAAGTACTCCTCCTCTACTCCTTCCTCCTCATATGTCCTCTGTCCCGTTTCTCTGCTCTCTACGTCATGCAAACTCTCCCCTCTTTCACTGACATGTACACTTCGTCTTGTTTCTCTTTCAGATACAAGTGCTCGAGTTTGGTCAGATTTTTCAGTGGTTGTCACATGATTATACTGTTGATTAGAGTGTCTCTGAGGCTCACATACAGGCTGTATTTGTGTGTTCTCCAGTCCTCTCCTCACAGGTAGTCTCAGCCAGTATCGGGGCTCTTCGTCATCAGAAGAATCACTGCTCGGGCTCCATTCACTCGGTCTCTTTGTATTTGGCTGTCTGCCCCTTGCTCTCTGTTGAAGTGGTGCTGTTGGTGGAGCAGGTAAGTGTTTTGGTGAGTGCCCCCTCTGTTCCGCTGGCTGAGGTGAGTCTACTGGTAGATCATTGACTAAGTGAAGCAGGTTGCGGTGTAGTGTGCGTACTCTACTTCCACTGGTTTCTGGCATCACTTTGTAGACCGGCCCATTAGCAACTCTCTCCTTTACAACATGGACTGTGTCCTCCCAGTATGCTCTTAGCTTACCTGGCCCACCTCTCTCACTCAAGTTACGCACCAAGACACGGTCACCTGGCTCAAGAACAACACCCTTCATGTGCCGATCATAGTATCTCTTCCCCCTAGAACTTGCCTGCTGACTATTCTCAGAGGCGAGTCTATAAGCTTCCTTCATTCTAGAGGCCCACTTCTCTGCATAGCCTCTTGGGGAGGTAGTCTCTTCATCCGTACCCAGGCCAAATATCATGTCCACAGGCAGACGTGGGTGACGGCCATACATCAAATAGAAAGGTGAGAACCCAGTCGCCTCATGTCTGGTACAGTTATAAGCATGGATGACTTTTGATAGATGTTCTCTCCACCTTTCCTTTTCCTTCTCCTTCAGGGTCCTGAGCATTTGAAGCAAGGTGCGGTTAAATCTTTCCGCCGGGTTACCCTGAGGATGGTAGGGGGTGGTCCTTGAGTGACCCACACCACTCAGCTGCTGCAGGGTTTTAAACAGTTCGTTTTCAAATTCTCTTCCTTGGTCATGATGTAATTTCCATGGATAGCCGAATCGTGGGATAAAATCATCAAAGATTTTCTCTGCAGCTGTTTTTCCAGACTTATTTCTGGTTGCATAGGCTTGGGCGAACCTAGTGAAATGGTCTACAACCACCAGGATGTACTCGAAGCCTCCTCTACTTGGCTCCAGGTGGAGGTAGTCAATTGACACAAGTTCTAGGGGTGAGCTGGTGGTGATGCTTCCCATGGGTGCTCTGATGTGTGAGACAGGTTTTTTCTGCTTGATGCACGGACACTTTCTCGTCACGTAAGCCTCAACATCCTGTTTCATGTATGGCCAGTAAAATCGGTCTCTAGCTAGGCCCAAGACCCTCTCGGTCCCCATATGACCCATGTCATCATGGAGGTGCTTCAGGACCAAAGCTCGGTACTGGCTGGGTAGGACGAGCTGACTTCTTTGACTGGTTTCCCGATATAGCAGACCATCTTTGAGATGGAGTTTTCCCCACTCATGCAGAAGTTTCTTGGTCAGACCATTAACTCCGCCTCTCACATCATTGGTCAGAGTGTTGTTAGTCTCTTTCAGTTTGATGACTTGACTGATAACAGGATCAGCCCGCTGAGATTTCATGAGCTCATCGTGGCTTATGGTTGGAAACAGCTCTGGTGACTGTGTAGTTGAACTGTGCTGTGACAAGTTGAGGACAGCTACATAAGCGACATCTTGTTGCTTGGCAACTCTGCTACCTTCCCAGGTTGCCAGAATGATGTCTCTGGGCAGCTCCTGTGTGCATGAGTCCACATAACTGTCTATGTCTAAGGGCAACCTAGACAGAGTGTCAGCGTCAATGTTTACTTTTCCTGGCCGATATTTCACCTCAAACCGGAAATCAGCAAGCTCACCCACCCATCGGTGGCCAACAGCATTTAACTTAGCCGTGCTCATCACATAGGTTAACGGATTGTTATCCGTGTAGACAGTGAAGTGGGGTGCATAGAACAAATAGTCTCGAAATTTCTCACTGATGGCCCACTTCAAAGCCAGAAATTCGAGCTTGCCTGAGTGAAGGTGGTAATTTCGTTCTGCAGGCGTCAATGTTCTGGACCCATAGGCGATCACCCTGAGCTTTCCTCCCTGGCGTTGGTACAGGACAGCGCACAGCCCCTGTTCTGATGCATCTGTGTGAAGCACAAAAGGGAGGTCAAAATCCGGATAACCAAGCACTGGCGGGTTGGACAGGATGTGTATGAGCTGGTCTAGGGCCATTTGGTGCTCTTTGGCCCACTTTACTGGAGTCCTGGACGACAGTTGTGCCCCTTTCCCTTTCTTTTGCTTGGGCGGAGACATCACTGTGGCAGGGGTCTTGGTTTGTAAGAGCTCATACATTGGTTTTGCAACTCTAGAGAAGTCTTGAACGTACGTCCGGTAATAGCTGAGGAATCCTAGAAGCTTCCGGACTTCTCCAACAGTGCTGGGGGTTTTGCTCCTCAGCGCCTGGATGGCTTCCAGGTCCTTGGGGTCAACCCTGACTCCATCAGCTGAGACCAGCCTCCCCACATAACGAACCTCTCTTTTTAGGAGCTCGCACTTGGTTGGCCTGAGTTTCACACCGTGGCATTGGAGAGCCCTCAGGACACGTCTCAGAACCTCAACGTGTTCTTCAAAGGTCTTAGCATAACAGAGGACGTCGTCCAAGTAGGGGATACAGCACTCATCCCGCAAGGAGTTGAGCATCTCCTCCATACTCCTCTGAAATGCTGCTGGTGCATTCGAAAGCCCAAAGGGGATACGCACCCACTCATATAAGCCCCATGGAGTGATGAACGCCGTCAGGTGCCGTGACCCCTCAGCGATGAACCCTTGATGATAGGCTTTTCCCTGATCCAGAATTGAGAACCAGCTGTACCCACCAAGCGTATCAATCAGGTCTTGAATACGGGGCAGAGGGTGTCTGTCTGGAACTGTCTTTTGGTTCAGAAGCCTGTAGTCAATGCACAGCCTCAAGCTCCCGTCCTTCTTACGGACGCAAACTACTGGGGCGGAGTATGGGGACTTTGATTTCACTATCCACTTCTTTGCCAATAAGTCCTGAATATACTCCTTGACTTCCTGGTAGAGGGGCTTGGGGACTGCTGCATAGGATCGCTGCACTGGGATGTCATCCTTCAGTGTTATGCTCATTTGGAGGCTTGGAACACATCCGATATCGTGATCATCCCGAGCGAATGCATTTGATTCCTCATAGAGCATTGTTTTTACCAGTTCTTGTTGCTCCTGATTTAAATGGCTTAAATCAACAGGGGGTAGCCACAGCTGGGGCAGCTGTTCTGTTTCATTTTTACAGTCAGGAACAGGTGAGATGACTTCATTGACCTCAACGCTATCTGCTTGGTCTGTTTCCACTATCTTGTCGATGGGCTGGATACTACCTAAGACTGTGAAGTGGTCCAGCGTGATGTTGTGCTGGGTATGGTTACCCACTGGGATTTCCACATAAGGCCGCCCGGTGTGGTGAACCTCAACCAGGCCATCACCGAGGTCTAGTTGTTCCAGTTTAATGTCCAGATGGCTGACCTCAAACAGTGCCACAGATGGGGTGAAATCAGCTGGCACCTTACATTTGATGCGGGCAACCTGGCCAGGGTGGATAACTACTTCATGCTGACCAACTCTCACCAGTGGATGACCATGAGTGGGCTCCTGGGTCTGGATAAAGTTTACTATTGCCTCGGCTTTGTCGCTTTCAACCTGCATGGCATCTTCCAGCAGTCGCGCAATAACACTGACAACACCCATCCCACCCTCTTGCCCCAGGATGAGCTCTTTAATCACGTTGAAGCCCACTATTGGCCTCGCCAGACTCACCTGACTGACCAGGAATGGCACTCGGATGGCTAGGTTTGGATCGTCATTGCCCGGTAGGTTAAAGGTGAGCTCAACCCATCCGTCATATGGTATCGGCTCTCCATTGGCTGCAATGAGATCAAGTTCTCTGTCTCCCAAGAGCTCACCAAGAGGACGCACTTCTTGTTGGGGTAGGTATTTTTGTTGCCATGAGCGGTCTATTATACTGACCTGAGCACCAGAGTCTTGAAGGGCAGTTACAGTATACCCATTCAGGTTACATTTCAGTAAGCATTTCTCTCCAATTAGTTTAGCTACTCGCTGTGATGTTGGTTTACTATCAACTGGTGGCTGAGTGACGGCTGATTTACTGTTGTTTGGGTGGGACTTAACACTATTGTCGGTCACAGTTTGTCCCCCTGCCATGACCGGGGTGCGTTTCCCGACGGTTTAGATCTTTTTAAGCATCCTACAGCACGGTGTCCCTCTTCACCGCAAACAAAGCAGTGATTGCAGTCAGTCCGACTGCTGGCGATGCAGTTCGGGCAGCCATATGGTTTCCCTTTTCTTAGCCGTCTGCTCTGTACATTAGGACACTGGCAGGTACACTGGGGCGGGTGATCAAGTGTTGGCTGCTTCACTGTTACTGGAGCATTTAACTGTAGGGAGCTTACAGCTTGAGCCAGGACCTGCACTTGAGTGCTCAGTTGATTAAGCAGCTCATCTTTAGTGTTGGTATCAGGGTTACTCTTCTCTTTGCTCACCCCACCAGTGTTACTCTCACTGCTCTGTACGTGAGCTGTTTTCGGGCGGGTGCTGCGCCCTAAGCGTCTTTTCCTCTCACTCTCCTCATTTATTGTCTTGGTAACTTGTCTTAAAAGCATCTCATCAGTGACTGTAGGGTCTGAGAGGAAGGGTCTTAGCTCACGCCGAATGTCGTCATGTTTCTCATTCAAGCCCTGGTAGACTGTGCGGAGGAATACGTTTTGTGCTGTTCGTGCCTCATACCTAATATCTGAATCTGTTTCTCTGGAGGTGAACATCACCCTTTGTTTGAGCCCCATCATTCTGTAGAGGAACTGCTGCGGTGTTTCATGCTCATGCTGTTTGGCGTTTATCAGTTCCTGAAACAGTTCAGTGCTGCTTTTCTCTCCTAAATGTGATTGGAGGAAGCTCTTCAACTCGGCTATTGTCATCTCATCCTTGCTGGAGAGCATATCCTTGAAGTTGCCAGGCTTTATGATACGAAACACTGCCCTGGTTATTTCGCCCTCAGTGTGCTTTTCTTTTAGTCCTTGGTCAATCTGTTTACTGATATTACTGTAACTTATATCAGAGGTATTATCACCGACTTGCCCACCATGGATTTTGAATTCTTTCCTCTGCAGGAGGGGAAGGTCTTTGAGAGCAATCATACTTTCAAAGGTGTTAATGGAATGCTGGTCACTGTTTGGGCAAGGTGAAAGCATGGCCTGTGGGTTGCGGGGCTGGTTGCAGCCATTGTCAGTGAGTTGAATGCCTGTGATATGAGGAGTGGGCGGGGCATTACCCTGTCTCTGCTCTTGGTAGTGCATAAAACTAGAGATCAACTTATCCTGTTGGGATTCAGGGGAACTAGCTTGAGAGACTACGTCTATTGTTGTAGCTTCAGGGTGTGTACCGGTGGTATGAGTGCTAATGTGAGCAATAGTAGATGGTGGAGGTGACAAAACATTAGCATCAGACACTACTACATCTGTCCCACCCCCTGGAGTGAATTCACCCTGTTCATGGTTATGCATCATGTCAATCATATCTTTTATAAAGAGTAACTGCGAAATGCCCTCGTCCTCTAACTCTAGCAAACTTGAGCTGTTCATATATGCACATACATAGTCAATACAGCCTTCTTCGTCGTGTTTGTTCAACTTAGCTGAGTCTTGGCCAGGTGTCCCTAGAATGGTAGTGGCAACCTGGAACAGGTCATCCGCAGAAAGACGAAACAGTCTCTTTTTCACAGTCCAAACCAGCTTCTTCCTCTCGTCGTCCGCCATTGTGAACACACTTCAGATGCCCTCGGCCCTTGGATTCCCTCGCTCTAACAGCAGTCAGATGCCTCGGATCCTTGCAGCCCCCGGATCTGCTGATGGGTCCCACACTGGTCCACGAGTTCAGAGATCACTGGATCAACGACGTCCTTCCACCACAGGTGTCGCCGATCCCGGACGAGCCCCCACAAATCTGTAACAGGTCCCAGGCAGGGTACCTGTAAAACAGAGAAGAAATGAGACACACACGCGCTTGCTTCTTTTCAGTACAGCTTCGCTCAGCGTAATTTATTTTCCAGTTTGCAAAGTTTGCTTATTAACAAATGTATCTCCCATAGCCTAACTGTAACATTCAACCTATTTACATATATAACAAAATACTGTATCGAAAACAACTTTTACTCGAACTGAAATGTGCTGGAGCCAGAAACCAGGTTTGGTCACAACATAAAAACAAATACCTGTACAGCTGCGCCATCTTAGGCCACACGCGACACACAGAAAACCACGTTTTTGCTACTTATAACGAAAGTCAC
This sequence comes from Collichthys lucidus, assembly GCA_004119915.2. NCBI lineage: Eukaryota > Metazoa > Chordata > Actinopteri > Sciaenidae > Collichthys > Collichthys lucidus. The sequence continues at coordinate 339,416 of CM014101.1, forward strand.
ATAAACATTTTCAGTACCCTTAGCAAAATCGACCGCACATCATTTTTAAACTTATAAAACAACTGTGGGTAGCTAAACATGTTTTAATCATCACCAACCTGTAAAACAGAGAAGAAATGAGACACACACGCGCTTGCTTCTTTTCAGTACAGCTTCGCTCAGCGTAATGAGGAAGTTGACAACGTCCGTTCACAAAGAGAGTCCAAAAGAAGAAGCAAGGCGCAACACTGCCTCCTACTGGTAAAACTAATAACTCTCTTAGCTGTTGCTTTTACCAAGAGGTAATCATTGACCATTTTGGCACAGATATTTCTTTCAGAGAAAATAATATTTTCAAAATAAAACAAACAAAATTACATTAAATGTGACCATACATTTCATGGGCGTCACATGCGCCTTTATTAAGGAGAACTGGATACAGTGTTGAAGGTGGTGTTCCGTTCATTCCATGAAAGCTGCTCAGTGATACAATGAGCCGAAAAAATACTCCTTCCGTCCTTAAATACTGTTAAGGACATTACTCGGATGAATGCATACTGCACATTGCCACGGTGCTCTATGCTCTGATCACCTGAACAGATTTCCGTATATTTCTCACATCAGCGACTATCTACTTATCTCTGCACTATCCTTTGACTTGTTCTGTCTGTGCACAAACAGGTCTCTTAACTCTAGTAACCACTATCTGCTAGTTTCACTAGTTTCTGTTAGCCACACTAACTAGCCTAGCTATAGCAATGGCGTCTCTCTGCTCTCCCCCTCTCTCCTCTCCTGCTCTCTCCTGTCCCGTGTGCCACATGTTCAGTTACTCCTCGCCCTCTTTTAGTGATAACGGTACTTGTAATAAATGTAGTTTTTATTATTATTTGTATTATTATTATTATTATTATTTTATTTGTAGCTTTGGAGGCGAGGGTCAGTGAGTTAGAGGCACGGTACCGTACCACCGATGAGTCAGTAGCTCAGATAGTTAGCCAGTCCCCTGTAGCCGGTGCGGTACCGCCACAGGTAGCTTCAGTTAGCCGTCCCCTGGTAGTTCCCGAGCAGCCGGGAGGCTGGGTGACTGTTCGAAGGAGGCATAGCCCCAAACTGCTCCATAGTCCGAAACGTGAAGTTAGCGACACCGGGGGCCATAGTTAAATGCATCCCAGGGGTCAGAGCGGGCGACATCGAATCTTTTTTTAAACTGCTGGCTAAAGAAAAAGCGTAAATACAGTAAGATTGTTATTCACGTCGGCGGTAATGACACCCGGTTACGCCAATCGGAGGTCACTAAAATTAATGTTTCATCTGAGACCAGGAAGCAGAGCTGCAGTCTTACACGCCTCCATTAGAGCAGCTGCCCACCCAGTCCTTTAGTATAGACTGTGTCTGTCCCCCGTCCACATACATTATTTAAAGATAAAATAAACAGAAGAGGAGTTAATCAGAAAAACTTAATAAAAATTAAATCAACATCTCCAACAGTCCAAAATAAGATAATTAAATGTGGGCTCCTGAATATCAGGTCATTGTCATCTAAAGCTGTCTTAGTCAATGAATTAATATCTGATTATTATATTGATTTGTTCTGTCTCACTGAAACCTGGCTGCAGGAGGATGAATATGTTAGCTTAAATGAATCCACTCCTCCGAGTCATTACAATACTCATGTAATTATTGTAGGTGATTTTTACATTCATGTGGACAACCACAATGATAGTACTGCGTTTATCTCTCTATTAGACTCAATTGGCTTTTGTCAAAGTGTAAATAAACCGACTCATTGTCTGAACCACACCCTTGATCTTGTTCTTTCATATGGCAATGAAATTGATCATCTAATAGTCTTTCCACAGAATCCTCTTCTGTCTGACGATTTTTTAAAAACCTTTGAGTTCATACTACCGGACTATAAGCCTTTGTGCAGAAATTCCTATAGCAGATGTTTATCTGATAGTGCTGTAGCCAAATTTAAGGAAGTGATTCCTTCAGCATTGAATTCAGTGCCATGTCTAACTGTAACAGAGGACTTGTCTACTTCCTTTAGCCCCTCACAAATAGACCATCTTGTTGATAGTATTACAGGCTCATTACGGACAACTCTAGACTCTATTGCACCTCTGAAAAAGAAGACAATTAAACAAAGAATGCTAGCACCATGGTATAGCCAGCAGACTCGTAAATTAAAGCAAGAGGCACGTAAATCTGAACGCAAATGGCTTGCCACTAAACTGGAAGAATCTCATCTAGTCTGGCAAGATAATCTCAGAACATACAGGAAGGCTCTCCGTAATGCCAGAGCAGCCTCAGGTTTCTCTTCAGCACTGTAGCCAGGCTAACAGAGAATCACAGCTCTACTGAACCATCTATTCCTTTAAGTTTACGTAGCAATGACTTCATGAGCTTCTTTAATGATAAGATTATAACTATTAGAGACTAAATCCATCACCTCTTGCCCTCAACAGGCATTGATCTGCATTCCGATACAGCAAGTTTGGAAACAGCTGTAAAACCTGTTTCGATTTAGACTGTTTTTCTCCCATCGACCTTCATCAAATAACTTTATTCATTTCTGCAGCTAAGCCGTCAACCTGTCTCTTAGACCCCATCCAGGATGTTTTACCTGTAGTTATTCATTCTTTATTGGATACGATTAATCTGTCTTTATTATCAGGATATGTACCACAGTCCTAGCTGTAATTAAACCTCTTCTTAAAAAGCCCACTCTAGACCCAGAGGTCTTAGCCAACTACAGACCTATATCAAACCTTCCCTTTATGTCTAAGATACTTGAGAAAGCTGTAGCTAATCAGCTGTGTGACTTTCTCCATAACAATAGTCTATTTGAGGAATTTCAGTCAGGATTTAGAGTGCATCATAGCACAGAGACCGCATTAGTCAAAGTTACAAATGACCTCCTAATGGCATCAGACAAAGGACTCATCTCTGTACCTGTCCTGTTAGATCTTAGTGCTGCATTTGACACCATTAACCATCAAATTCTTTTACAGAGACTGGAACATTAAATTGGCATCAAAGGAACTGCCCTAAGCTGGTTTAAGTCATATTTTTTAGGTCGATCTCAGTTTGTTCACGTCAATGATGAATCCTCCATGCATACCAAAGTTTGTCATGGAGTCCCACAAGGTTCTGTACTTGGACCACTTCTATTTAGTTTGCTTCCTTTAGGGAACATTATTAGGAATCACTCTATAAATTTTCATTGTTATGCTGACGACACCCAATTATATTTATCGATCAAGCCTAATGCAACCAATCAGTTAACTAAACTCCAAGTATGCCTTAAGAATATAAAAAATTGGATGACCTACATTTATTTTATGTTAAATTCAGACAAAACTGAAGTTCTTGTAATTAGACCCAAACACCTCAGAAACTCTCTTTCTAGAGACTTAGTTACTTTAGATGGGATCACCCTGGCCTCCAGCTCCACTGTAAAGAATCTTGGAGTTGTTTTTGATCAGGATTTGCCCTTTAATGTCCATATATGCGCTCTCAGGACGCTGGGTACCTTGTGGTTCCTATAGTTTCCAAAAGTAAATTGGGAGCCAGAGCTTTCAGCTATCAGGCTCCTCTTCTGTGGAACAAACTACCTTTCTGGGTTCGGGAGGCAGACACGGTCAACATCTTTAAGAATAGACTTAAGACTTTCCTTTTTGATAAAGCCTATAGTTAGTTAGTTAGGGTTGGCTCAGGTCATCCCTAGTTATGCTGCCATATGCCATTATGCCTAGCCAGGCACGGTATTGGTTGAAGATGCAGTCACATCTCCCTTACCAAAAACCCTCTTTCTTTCTTTCTTTCTTTCTTTCTTTCTTTCTTTCTTTCTTTCTTTCTTTCTTTCTTTCTTTCTTTCTTTCTTTCTTTCTTTCTTTCTTCTCTCTCTCTCTCTCTCTCTCTCTCTCTCTCTCTCTCTCTCTCTCTCTCTCTCTCTCTCTCTCTCTCCATCTGTGGACATGTCTCATTAATGCATGTTACTAACCAAACTTCCCCGGAGTTTTTGTGCTCTGTCGTCCAGCAGGTTCTCGTGGATCGTGGCTGCTGCTGTGATCCTGCACGACGTCCACTACATATATTATTACTGTCATTATTACTACCATATCTGTTACTGTGGTCACTTTATCATTCATTGTGATTCATTGTCATTTTGTCAGTTATTGTAATTGTACAATATGTTTGTGTTGATTTGTCCTGTACATGTGACATGACATCCATTGCACGTCTGTCCGTCCTGGGAGAGGGATCCCTTCCTCTATGGCTCTACCTGAGGTTTCTTCCACATTTTTCCCTGTTAAAGGGTTTTTGTGGGCAAGTTTTTCCTCACTCGAACCGAGGGTCTAAGGACAGAGGGTGTCATTCCCTGTACAAATTGTAAAGCCCTCTGAGGCAAATGTACTTTGTGACTTTGGGCTATACAAATAAAATTGATTTGATTTTGATTTGATCTAGGCAAGATCTCGGCCAAGACCGGTACCAAGATGCCATGATTCCTTTGTGTGTTATCTGTGAAATCGCTGCGGTGCTTGTCTGGATTTGTGTTATGTTCTAGTCTTAGAGAGCAGTTACAATATGTGAGCTGTTTGTGTCATGTGTCATGTGTAATCATGAATGCATCGTACCAATCGTATGTCTGTCCGTCGGTCTGGTTACGATAACCTCACCCACTTACTCACTGTAACCACATACAAGTTAACACAGGCAGTGGCAGTACTTTTCCACACCTTTTCCTTTTAACTTTTATTTGTGGTTCACCATCAGATCACCATCAGATCACCATTCTGTACATCCTGTTTCTGATTTTGCTCAGAGCAATGTCAAGATTATGTAAGAATAAATATTGTGAAGGCACAATAACACGCCTTGGGTGGATGAGTTGTGCCAGCAGCAGTCTTACACATATAAAGTGTTTTTGTCACCCCGGGTAGATTCGCTGTATATTCTGACTAACTGATCAGCATTCTGCTGAAGCCGTAACTCACAATGTGTTTGTCTTTTCAAAGAGCTAAGTAACAATATATAACTGAAATACTGTTTGCAGCTAATGAGACTAGATATTGAGACATTGCTAGTTCACAGAGATTCTTGCCAATACCTGAAACATACCTGTGGGAATCTGCAGGTTTGAGCATGTGTTCAAGAGCTCACAATACTGTGTGTACTAAAAGGGAGGCGCCGTGTCCAAACCTCATTACAGTAATACTGCTAAAATATTTCTTACAAATACAAAGTGGAGTGCAAAATCTGTAAAGAAACACTCAGCAGACAGTTAAAAAATGGCTGGTTGCACCTTGCTGCTGTTGCCAAATGCTTCTCATGGTGGAATTGTTGGGTCTTACTGTAAATTTATAAATATATTATTTTTATTATATTTATTATAAAGAGTACAGTCTATACCAGCTCTATATGGGAGGTGTTATGAGAAAACTTTTGTTCGGATGTTGTGCTATGGTTTCTATAACACAAGATTTAATAGTAGTTTGTCTTTTTTTGAGTAGTAATACTTTACTTGCAGAATATGCAGACAGACAGACAGACAGACAGACAGACAGACAGACAGACAGACAGACAGACAGACAGATAGACAGATAGATAGACAGATAGACAGATAGATAGATAGATAGATAGATAGATAGATAGATCGATAGATAGATAGATAGATAGATAGATAGATAGATAGATAGATAGATAGATAGATAGATAGATAGATAGATAGATAGATAGATAGATAGATAGATAGATAGATAGATAGATAGATAGATAGATAGACAAGATATGATATGACATGATATGATATATCATGTATAATATATGCATAATAAATATTTGACTATACAAGATATACATACTATAAATAATATACTAAAATCAAAAAAAGTTCCTGTTGAAAATCTTGCAACACAAGGTTTACTCAGCAATATGAATAATGCTCCAGTACATTCAGGTCATTCTTGGTCGTCTGGAAATCGTCTGCTGCTTATCAAGAATGAGTATGTCCTTACATTGAATTCTTTTGGTGTGAGACGGTGCATTTACCAGTTAGAGCAGCATCCTCCACTTTTACTTCCCTTTCTCCATTGTCTTGAAATTCTTTTCACAGTGACTCTGTTTGTTTGGAGTCCATTTTCATTATGAACTACATTTGTAGTGATATCAGTCCTTATCTTCAAGCACAAATTATGTCCTGTGTCTTGTGTTGCTGAATGGCATTACTGAAACTAATATCATGTTATATTAGAAAAATGTCATTTATGTCCACTTGATATTGAATTTAAGGCCTTGCTGGACAGGAACATTCAGGCATTCACAGATTTCCAAGCTAGACTGACGGTTAACTGGACTTTAGTTTTTCAAGAGTGGGATTATGTTTGAATCATGAACCGGCCCAATGACTGACCAGCCTTTCTGTGGAGGATCCATGTAAAACTGGATAGTACAACACTAATAATATCATAACTGCTCTTGTTTGGATTCCCAGCCCTCTGAGATGTTAAAATGGTTTGAGTAAACGTGGCAATTTTGAAGTACACACTGTGTCTATCTGTATAAATGTGGCAGTTATAAAACCATATGTGGCTCACTCCTTTCTGATCTGACCGTTGTTGGACATCTCTTCAGCAGCAGAAATCTTAACGTGAACACTGGGTGGAAACATTGCACAGCATATTTTAAAGAAAGGTGAATGTAGTGTGAAACAAAGTATGTAGCCAAATAAACATTGAGATTATGATGAACTGGAACTCTCTTGTACACAGCAGGTACTGTGACTACCTCAGCCCCCTGATTCACTTCCTGTTTTCAACCCTACGAAGCATCTGCTGTCATCTGATGTGACATGACAAAACTTGACAAAAGCAGAGCGTTTGTCCATCCTCGTGCATCAAAGGAGATCTACAGTTACTTCAGAATTGCACAAACACTTCTTTGGCACCAACTAGCACTTTGCAAAGACGTCATTGTTGTGGAGAAATTGCTGAAGTCAAAGGTCAATGGTGAGGTCAGGAGTTCAGAAAGTGTTCAGGAGCCTCTGATGCCTTATGCTGTATTATTTATTGATGCTTGATCAAGGAGAATTAGAGACACTCTCAAAGTACTCCAAAGTGCTTGAGTCGATCTCACATTCTGCCCAACTCATCCTGGTGGATCGACTTTAAACCCCAAGATAACACCACAAATACTACACGCCCTGAATTAGTCAACGAGAATGTCTTTATCCATGGAGGTGTTATTGTCAGCATATTCTAGTCTGGAGACACAGATGTCTGGAGACACAGATTGGAACATCAACAACAAGCTATCTATTATGTCTATGAAGGCAGCAACAGATAAACAACTAATACTGCTGAGGACCCTAAGGCCCACACGTGACCATGTGTAACCTAAGGATAGAAAATTCCATAACACATCTTCTACACTGACTGTGGATTCAAATCCAAAGGACACTGATTCAAGCAATAGTCAATATTTTGTGTTCTATAATTTTTAATCAAGAAAAAAGAAAACCAAATCATGCAAACCAAATGAAATGTTTTTTCTTTGTGCTTTTAAAATGGCCCATAGTAGTATTTTCTGATCTGATGCCTTCAAAAAGCATCATTACAACAATAATACATAATATGACAGTTTCGACTTGGTTTGGGAAAAAGCATAGTTTTGGGTTTGAACAAACATGGTTAAAAGAAACAATACAATAAACAACTGAAACACAAATATGTATGTTACGTTCAGACATTCAAACAATCAATGCTGTGGTCTATGTCACGTCACAAACTAATTGCATCAGATCATTTGTAAGAGGACTGTGACTTTTGGCCCAGCCCATGGGCTAACTGAATCAAAATGAGACCAAACGACGTGTGAGAGCACCTGAAACGACCACGTTTGAATGTCAACAAACGATGGATGACAATCAAATCCATCCAAGACCACGACTAAAGGTCAATTCAATTCAATTCAATTCAATTCAATTTTATTTGTATAGCCCAAAGTCACAAAGTACATTTGCCTCGGAGGGCTTTACAATCTGTACAGAGAATGACACCCTCTGTCCTTAGACCCTTGGTTCGAGTGAGGAAAAACTTGCCCACAAAAAACCTTTTAACAGGGAAAAAATGTGGAAGAAACCTCAGGAAGAGCCACAGAGGAGGGATCCCTCTCCCAGGACGGACAGACGTGCAATGGATGTCACGTGTACAGGACAATCAACATAAACATTTTGTACATTTACAATGACTGACAGAATGACAATGAATGATAAAGTGACCACAGTAGCAGATATAGTAGTATTAATGACAGTAGTAATATGTGTAGTGGGCGTCGTCCAGGATCACAGCTGCAGCCACGATCCACGAAAAACCTGCTGGACGACAGAGCACAGAAACTCCGGGGAAGTTTGGTTAGTAGCATGCATTAATGAGACATGTCCAGAGAGAGAGAGAGACAGAGACAGACAGACAGACAGACAGACAGACAGACAGACAGACAGACAGACAGACAGACAGACAGACAGACAGACAGACAGACAGACAGACAGAGAAAGACAGAGAGAGAGAGACAGAGAGAGAGAGGCAGAGTAGGAGGGAGGGTTTTCGGTAAGGGAGATGTGACTACATCTTTAACCAATACCGTGCCTGGCTAGGCATAACCCTGGGGAGTCCCCCGGCAGTCTAATCCTATAGCAGCATAACTAAGGGATGACCTGAGCCAGCCCTAACTATACGCTTTATCAAAAAGGAAAGTTTAAAGTCTACTCTTAAAAGTGTTGACCGTGTCTGCCTCCCGAACCCAGATTGGTAATTTGTTCCACAGAAGAGGTGCCTGATAGCTGAAAGCTCTGGCTCCCAATCTACTTTTGGAGACTATAGGAACCACAAGGAACCCAGCGTCCTGAGAGCGCAGTGTTCTAGAAGGATAGTAAGGTACTATGAGCTCTTTTAGATATGATGGTGCCTGACCATGAAGAGCTTTGTAAGTAAGGAGGATAATTTTAAATTCTATTCTAGATTTAACAGGGAGCCAATGCAAGGAAGCCAAAATGTTTTTCTGCATCTGCTTGAGAAACAGTGCGTCTGATTTTAGCGATGTTACGTAAGTGGAAGAATGCAGTCCTCGAAATTTGTTTTATGTGGACATTAAAGGACAAATCCTGATCAAAAACAACTCCAAGATTCTTTACAGTGGAGCTAGAGGCCAGGGTGATACCGTCTAAAGTAACTAAGTCTCTAGAAAGAGAGTTTCTGAGGTGCTTGGGTCCAATTACAAGAACTTCAGTTTTGTCTGAATTTAACATCAGAAAATTATAGGTCATCCAATTTTTTATATCCTTAAGGCATGCTTGGAGTTTAGTTAACTGATTGGTTGCATCAGGCTTGATCGATAAATATAATTGGGTGTCGTCAGCATAACAATGAAGTGGGCACTCTATAGTTTTATACACTATAGTATGAAACCCAAGAAACTGAATGGGTGCTGTGCTGTGCTGCATCATTTTTTACACATTACCCCAAATTCTGCCTCACAAATTTGGCGTCTTAAAAGTTCTATTGTACTGGCTGCACAAACATGTAAGACGTACTCTCACACAGTATGGGAGCTTAATGCTGAAGTGTCTGTCATGTTGTTAGAAAGTGGTCTTGAGCAGACTATGTGACACCCACTGTCTTGCAATAGAAGTCTTGAAAGACATTTAAACTTGTGACCCTCTTCTGAACGAGTGCTGAACCTTACAAACAGTCTTTTACAGTTTTTCTCCATTGGTTTGGCTCATTTCTTGAAACTGAGATGACATTCTCATAACAACATGGACAAATCCCCAAACTATCTTGCAGTTTCTCACAACAGAATGGCATTTATCATTGCTTTCATCAAATTTCCAAATGCTTTGTACATGTGTCAAGCCTTTAGTACATCCTTGCAAATAGCTATGTACAAGTATCCTACAGTTAACACAATCAGCCAATATTTAATACATTTTTCAAATGAATGTATCTTGCTGATCTATCCCAATTGGTTGGTTTTCAGTGTCATGGTTATTGCCCTCAAAACATGTCAGCACATTTTCATCGTATAAGTCATCATATGCAGAATAGTCTGCTCATTTGTCAAAATAGTGTTAGGAAACTGGAATAGAATACAGTACATATTTTGGAAGATTTTATAGTAAATTTAGGATAATCAGGTTAGTTGAAATAAGTTTTTGACTAACGAAAATGGTGTGGCCACCCACAATGCAAGTTTGGGCCCATACAACACAGATAAACTCCTCCGTTTCCTGGATCAACTGTATCTTGATCTGGTCCCAGAAAATGAGAGGGGTCTCGAAGGGCCCCACCTACCCCAGTTTGTAATTATATGGGACAACGTTAGTTTCCACCGGGGTCCACGCACGATGACTACTCTAGACTGGTTCAAATCTTATCAAACAGAACTTTTCTATTTGGGCATGCCTTCTCCTCTATGGCCCCTCTGATCTGTGGCGTTCTCAAAGGTATCTTTTTGTTCTGTACATGATGCCACTGGGACAGATGATGCATGAACACAATATTGGTTCAACATGCATCCAAGAATGCACAATGTGTTCTTGCCACCATACTCTCCATTCCTCAATTCTATCGAGGAGTTTTTCTCTGCTTGGAGATGGAGAGTGTATGAACACCATGCGGAAAACCAGAGGGCTCTCATGACTGCAATGGACGCTGTCTGTGAGGACATAACAGGGGATCAGTGTAGAGGATGGCTCAGGCATGCACGACGCTTTTTCCCGCGCTGTATCTCAAGAGACAACATCAGATGCGATGTGGATGAGAATCTGTGGCCGAACAGAGCACAGAGAATGGATGGCCAGGAAGATGAGGATGGTGACCAGGAGAGAGAGGGGAGTGACCGTGACTAAACAAAATGTCTTCATTTGTGATTCTTTGTATTTACAATGCTGATTTGTTGTTGTTTTTTTTCTTTTTTGTGGGTTTTTGTATTTTGTGTACACAGTATATTTTCCTATTTTATGGTTCCCTACCTACTGTAATGTGTACAGTTTACGTTAGTTGACAATAAAAATGAAAATTCCTCGGCAGAATGAGTGCAGTGTGTGTGTGTGGTGTGAAAATGTTATGCCTATAGTTAGAAATATGCCATGACAAAGCGTCTAAGCATTTTGACTTGCAGTACTTACACAATACCAAAGGGACAATGCATTTTGGAGGCACTGACTAGTTATATGAGAAGGGAATGTAGTTTTGACTGAAGGGTAAACTGTTTTGGGAGCTGTACAAACATTGCCAGGTGATCCATGTAGTTGTGCAGTACCATCCAAGTTATTTTGACAGAAGTACTGAATGAATCAAAATGTGCCAAAGCAATTGAGAAGGATCCATGCCATTTTTATGGTACTGACTATTTACATGGGAAAGGGATTTCATTTTGAAGCATAGATGAGTAGTTTTGGGAGACAAATTACATTTTGCTGGTTATCTGAAGTGTTGTGCAGAACTGCAAGTCTGTTTGGCCAAATTGCTTTATAGTTATGAGAATGTCATCTCAGTTTCAAGAAATGAGCCAAACCAATGGAGAAAAACTGTAATAGTGGTCTTACAAAATCTTGAAATGTCTGATGAGGTGATCTCCATCAGATGTCTGGTACTGAGTCTGTAACTCTCTGTATTAGTCATGTGGTCTGATGTTTCTTTGTCATATCAGTGACCTATAGTAAATTCAGTACAAGTACAAGTATTTGCTGTTAAAGCTAAATTCATCCAGTTCAGACTGGTCTGGGCATATTTTCTGTTTCTGTGTGTGTTCTGAATGTCAGCAGACTGAAATGGTTGGCTGGCCCACACACAAAAGAACAATATCATCAATATTTGATGCTTCTGCTTACCTGTCTTTTTTCAGTATCAGCAGTTCTTGACAATCATAAGTATAACTAATTCATTTTCTTTAAATTATGTATACATTGTTACAACTGTTTCTCTTTTTTTTCTTCAGAAAATTGACTGGGCAACTGAGTCAAACTACCCGGCTGCAGTCACTCAAGCAGACTCGCTGTTTGTCATGTGGTCTGCAAGAACCATAGACTTGCATAGTTAGCATGAAGAGATTGCAGCCAAACAATATTTTATTGCTGATACAAATCAAACCAGTTTAGACTAGTCTAATGAGACACATGATACTTTTCTTTCATTTTTCATGTTTCAGTGTGTTTCTTTAGATGTATCCTATTTGGAAGAACAAAAACTTAAACCGCCGTCATGTCCAAACCGCAAGGTCAAAAAATCAACTCGTGAAACAGGGAATTCCCTCTTCTCTTATTTACAGAAAACCACATGCTCACTGCTCACTTTTGCTATGACTGACAACATATGTATGTAGACGTTTTTCCCATTCCCCCATGATTCCCATGTTCCTGAAGCTCTCACAAAGAACTGGGTGGGTGGTACGAGCCAAATTTCCATTCACAACCTTATGTGGAATGTATCAAATCCTCAGGGGCTGTGGGGGCCATGCCCAGTCAACAGTAGAAGATGTGTTGATGCATCTGTATATTTTAGGCAACATTGTGTAAACAAACAGCAGGATGACGTGTAGCAACGGCAGTGGTGAAACAAAGCCTTCATAAATAAGTCATGAGGTCACTAACCCGTCACTGACAGCCATTACTCTCTCATTTGTGTGGTTGTGTTTGTTCACGCACTCACATTTTTGAGTTATTAGTGGTAACTGCAGCTTCTTAAGCTTCATAATAAAATAGTTGTATTATGTGATTTAACAATGCAATTAAAGTGGAGCTACACTCAAACACAACCACAGAGACACAGAACAAAAACCATTAGAGTTTAAGAAACAAGGCAAGTACAAAGAACAGAAATGTAAAAGCAGCTATAAATATTCCCCAAAGACACAGTCGTCTTAGCATGAAGGAAGATAAAAGACACAGTGAGATCAGGGACGTCTCGGTCCTAAACCTTGTCCAACCCTGTCTCCTAGAAATGAAGTGTAAATGCATTAAATTTCATACAGCAATCTCTAATTCTATTTTCTATGAACATAATGAAGAAAAATTATTATTAATTATTTTTGTTGTATTAAATGTATCACAAAATGTATTGATAAAGAGAATTTCTGAAATTTCCAGAATTTCTGTGTTAATGAATTCATATAAGGGGCTTCTTTAGTGTTGTAAACTGGAAGCCACCAAATGACTCAACTGACTTATTACAACAACAAAGTCTTCATCTCAAGAATTGGAATCACTTAATAAAGACACAGTGACATGACCCAACAATCAGTTGGTTTGAAGCCTAGCTTAAAGCCCTCACACCACTTTACTACCAGGACAATATTTCTTTACATAACAATACTTGAAGTGTGAGGGTGACACTGTGCGTTGCAGGTCCCTGACTGCTGTGTTTATTTTTGTATTTTGATGCATTTTAAAGTATGACATTAGAACAGTTTGATGGAACACAGAGTGAAAGAAAAAAAATCATGTTTGCTAAGTGGAGACCTCTCTCCATCATTGCTCCATTCAACCAGTCATGTCACATCTACAAAGCTGTTGTTGGCTTTTCTTTTTAGCTTTTAAGAGAAAAAGTGGCTTCAGTTAAGATTTTTGTGGTTCTGCCAGAGGCCTCGTTCACTGGAAAAAGTTAGATGATTCCCCTTCTCTGTCCTGTCTACCAGATGCTTGGTGAGTAGTGGGACAAAAAATGCTGTAAGACATGACCAAATTTGGTGTTTTGATGTGTCACCCCCCTTAAAATTGAGAGTCATGGGAGTGACTGAGTGAATGATAAGCTCCTGTTAGTGTATTCAGTACATTTCCTGGCAACCTGCCATTTTGGCCTAAGAGTGGCACTGAACAAAGGGTCAGGTTGATCAGGTGGGTCAGATGCCAGGACTATAGCAGTCCAAAATGTTCAGCCCCCCCCATAGACAAAATTAAATAGAATAATAAAATACATAAAGATTAGATTGTGCAGTGTATCCCGATACCTTTTAAGAACTAGTTTTAGACTTAGATTAGTCTAAATATAAATCAGTCATGATAAATTTAATCACTGAGGGAGTTAACCGACTACAGCTAAAGAAAGTAAGAAAAGAAGCTAATGATTTTCAAATGATTTTCTAGGAAAAATCTCACCCCAAGATCCATTTAGTAAGATGTTCCAGAGCTTTATGACCTTTATTGGGGCTTTGTTAAAACCTCATCAATGTTGACTTGAAAGTTGACCCCATTTAAAAGTATGGTATTTCAAACAAATAGCATACTCTGAAATGTATGTATGAATGGTTTCTCAAAATCAGTTATAGGGAATGGGGAAATCACGTTTCTGTTGTCCTTTAAGTATTTGTATGTAGAAAATCCCCAAATCCCACTTACACTTATTATCCTGTCATGCCAGGTCATGTAGAAAAAATATGACACACACACACACACACACACACACACACACACACACACACACACACACACACACACACACACACACACACACACACACACACACACACGACTCTAGCATGTGGGTATGTCTGTGTGTGCATGCGTGCCTGTTCAGTGAGACTGGGAAAACACTTAAGTGACTTTCCATATGCTCTCTCATGCTTTAGGCAAAAGAGACAGACGTTAAGGAGTGAGAGGAGGGGAGTGTGTATGTGTGAATCCATGAAAAGGAAGCCTGTCCAGACAGTGTTAGATGACATCATCCTCTCTAATAACTTCTGTGTGTGTGCATGTGTGTAGTTGGGGGAGGAGCTTCAGAGCATGCAGCTCCACACTATAAAAAGAAAAAAACTCATTCAGACCTTCACATTCAAGGAGCAGCAGTGAAAGGAGGCTGAAGCTGAAAGAACAGAAACACAGTGTCCTACATCAGACACATTTCAACCAGAAGGTAAGAACTCTATTGGGCTACATTTTTACAGCTTTAAAAATTAGAATTAGAATTATATCAAAAATACTGGCACCTTAATACATTTTTAGGTATTATCATACAAAATGTTTCAATTTAAAGCAACAGTTTACTCAGAATATCCTAATGTGTTATATTTTATCATAATGTGTTATAGTACACAACGTAATGAACAACATACTTCTACATACGTCCTATTTTAAATATCTGTATATTGTATTTCATTGTAACATTCAGATCGTGCCAAATAGGAACAGAGGCAGAATTATTCAATGCTTGTAGGCAGGATTTAAGATTTATGTCTCAGATTCCCTGAAGCCAGACTGAGGACATGTTTTAAGTGTTTGCTGTGGCACTGCAGTTCTTTTTTACTGACGTGGTGTTTAGTCATGATTGTAGTAATAAATTATTATTTTTTTAATTCATTTCATACCAGATTTAAGAGAAGTAGTGTGAAGTCTAGTCAACTGTCAACCAGGCAGTTTTATTAAGTGATTTTTTGTTGAATTAACATGATAAAACACAGAAGTCAGAGTTGTGTAAAGAGAGGCTAAATTATGTACATATATATATATATATATATATATATATATATATATATATATATATATATATATATATATATATGCAGACGGTACGGTAAACGGCCATTTTGGTGTATGTGCTTACATACAGCATTAAGAGAGTGTGTGAGAGGTATGAAAAAGAAACCGAGCTCATGGCGGACAGCCGTCTGCTGTGACTGGTTGAGTTTAGACTAGTTGAAAATGTCTATGTGAGAGTTAAGAAATCATGTACTGATATGCTTTACACTTTGGTTTCTAATTTTACAGATTAACGTGATTAATTAATTCAATTCATTTCGATTTTATTTCTATAGCGCCATATCATATTATATAATTATCTGATATGTGTAAATAAACATTGGTACACCTAGTAAGAATTGTATTATGGTGGTTGTGGGCCCCCCTTTGCCACCCATTGCTGGTGCTACTGCTTTAGATTTAACTAGATTTAGTCATTAAATACTAGATAATATTTAACAGTACCACAGTACCAGTATCACACAAGGCCTACGCTGTAATCTTGAGCCTTTCCAGTGGTGTCCAGTGGTTTGGACTAATGCAAACTGCTAAGAAGTGAAGCTGTGTGCTGTCTGTAGTGATTAGTGAAGCATGTTTATTGAGAGCAGGTAGTGTTTGCTTTTGTAAGCAGAGGGTGAAATGACTGTGCTGACCTGTGACCAGTAACAGGTCTATGCTGCTGCTGTACCTATACGATACACTATTGATGTCTGCAGTGGAAAACCAATGTCAGAGTTTCCAGTTACAGTTTTTCTCCATTGGTTTGGCTCATTTCTTGAAACTGAGATGACATTCTCATAACTATAAAGCAATTTGGCCAAACAGACTTGCAGTTCTGCACAAAACTTCAGATAACCAGCAAAATGTAATTTGTCTCCCAAAACTACTCATCCATGTTTCAAAATGAAATCCCTTTCCCATGTAAATAGTCAGTATCATAAAAATGGCATGGATCCTTCTCAATTGCTTTGGCACATTTTGATTCATTCAGTACTTCTGTCAAAATAACTTGGATGGTACTGCACAACTACATGGATCACCTGGCAATGTTTGTACAGCTCCCAAAACAGTTTACCCTTCAGTCAAAACTACATTCCCTTCTCATATAACTAGTCAGTGCCTCCAAAATGCATTGTGCCTTTGGTATTGTGTAAGTACTGCAAGTCAAAATGCTTAGACGCTTTGTCATGGCATATTTCTAACTATAGGCATAACATTTTCACACCACACACACACACTGCACTAATTCTGCTGAGGAATTTTCATTTTTATTCTCAACTAACGTAAATTGTACACATTACAGTAGGTAGGGAACTGTAAAAAAGGAAAATATACTGTTGCACAAAATACAAAAACCCACAAAAAAGAAAAAAATCAACAAATGAGCACTGTAAATACAAAGAGTCACAAATGAAGACATTTTGTTTAGTCACGGTCACTCCCCTCTCTCTCCTGGTCACCATCCTCATCTTCCTGGCCATCCATTCTCTGTGCTCTGTTCGGCCACAGATTCTCATCCACATCGCATCTGATGTTGTCGCTTGAGATACAGCGCGGGGAGAAGTGTTGTGCATGCCTGAGCCATCCTCTACACTGATCCCCTGTTATGTCCTCATAGGCAGCGTCCATTGCAGTCATGAGAGCCCTCTGGTTTTCCGCATGGTGTTCATACACTCTCCATCTCCAAGCAGAGAAAAACTCCTCGATAGGATTGAGGAATGGAGAGTATGGTGGCACATTGTGCATTCTTGGATGCATGTTGAACCAATATTGTGTTCATGCATCATCTGTCCCAGTGGCATCATGTACAGAACAAAAAGATACCTTTGAGAACGCCACAGATCAGAGGGGCCATAGAGGAGAAGGCATGCCCAAATAGAAAAGTTCTGTTTGATAAGATTTGAACCAGTCTAGAGTAGTCATTGTGCGCGGACCCCGGTGGAAACTAACGTTGTCCCATATAATTACAAACTGGGGTAGGTGGGGCCCTTCGAGACCCCTCTCATATTCTGGGACCAGATCAAGATACAGTTGATCCAGGAAACGGAGGAGTTTATCTGTGTTGTATGGGCCCAAACTTGCATTGTGGGTGGCCACACCATTTTCGTTAGTCAAAAACTTATTTCACCTAACCTGATTATCCTAAATTTACTATAACATCTTCCAAAATATCTACTGTATTCTGTTCCAGTTTCCTAACACTATTTTGACAATTGAGCAGACTATTCTGCATATGATGACTTATACGATGAAAATGTGCTGACATGTTTTGAGGACATTAACCATGACACTGAAAACCAACCAATTGGGATAGATCAGCAAGATACATTCATTTGAAAAATGTACTAAATATTGGCTGATTGTGTTAACTGTAGGATACTTGTTCATAGCTATTTGCAAGGATGTACTAAAGGCTTGACACATGTACAAAGCATTTGGAAATGTGATGAAAGCAATGATAAATGCCATTCTGTTGTGAGAAACTGCAAGATAGTTTGGGGATTTGTCCATGTTGTTATGAGAATGTCATCTCAGTTTCAAGAAATGAGCCAAACCAATGGAGAAAAACTGTAACACACTGACGTGAATGCGTAGAAGCCAGTGACACATGTACATGTACTACAATGTAGCTGCACTTGGAACTCAGCAGTTTCAATCATTTACTACTTTTCTGAAAATCATAAAATATTGTTGAGTTCTCCCCACTGTTCCCACTGTGTGTGCACCAGCTGCACACTGAATCTTTATTTAAAACAACCACAATCAAGCTTAGAGCTATTGCTTTCTCTCTTTCCCAGGATGCTTTGCGTGTACATTTTCCTGTTGCTGACTCTGAGCAGAGTGGGGCTGGGATCCCTGACGGATAAACAGACTGACTTTGGCCTGAAAGTCTTCTCACAGCTGGCCCAGAACTCTGTGGACAAGAACGTGGTCTTGTCGCCATATGGCGTGGCCTCTGTCCTGGTGATGGCTCAGCTCGGTGCTTCTGGAAACACTCGCAGAGCATTAACTACTGCTATGGGCTTTTCTCTGCAAGGTGAGTTTACATAGATCAAACAATAACAGTACACAGAAAAACAATAAAAACTTGATAAATAAATATATGAATTAGGTCACCTGGAATAGTATACTGGTGTATATTGGTGAAGCCATAAAACAAACACCCATCTTGCCTCTCCTGCAGAGCGTGGGATGTCCCGACAGCAGCGTCTCCTGCAGCGGGATGTGTCTATCGAGGAGGGGGTGGAGACAGCCAGTGGTGTTATGGTGGAGAGAAAAATGAGCCTGGAGAAGGGATACCGCCGAGCCCTGGCCAAGGCCTTCCAGTCCCAGCCTAACCAGGTCGACTTTACCAAGCCAGAGCAGGCAGTTAACATCATCAACTCATGGGTCTCAGACCACACTGGAGGTACACACAGCACCCTGATAGCAGCATGTCATATGCAGGATTCTCCAAATGACTTATCTGCTGTCTTTGCTTCCATCCCTTAAATCCTTTGTGACATCTTTATTGTATTTTCTTCTCTAGGTGCCATCCCTGAGTTCTTGGCATCTGGATCTCTGACTGATGAGACGCGCCTGGTCCTCCTGAATGCTCTCCACTTCCAGGGTCTCTGGAAGGTTCCCTTTGACCCCAAACTGACACAGGAGAGGATGTTCCACTGTGCCAATGGAAGTACCATGCCTGTGCACATGATGAGACTCACCAACCGCTTCAACTATGGTAGGTTCAGCACACTGACTCAGTGGACTTAAGTTTGGTACCACGCTCCAAAGATGACAGATACATTCATCTCCTTGTCCTCAATCCTCAGGCGAGTTTGTGACCGCTGATGGGGTGGATTATGATGTCATTGAGGTCCCGTACGAGGGTGACTCGCTGAGCATGCTCCTGGTGTCACCCATTGAGCCTGAAGTATCACTGAACATGTTCTCTGCGGATTTAAACAGCCAGAAGATTCGGCAGTGGAGATCGCAGATGAGGAATGTTAAGAGACAGCTGGCCATGCCCAGGTAAGTGAGGGAGGCTCAGACAGTATATGTATGGATAGTTTATGTTAAATCATTTTTTATTGTGATTGTGATTACATGGCTTCCAGTGATTACATGGCTTCCAGCCTTAAGTCACCAGGATGAAAATGAGAATTTGTGTGTGTTTGCAGGTTTACTCTGAACTCTGAAGTTGATTTTAAGACTACCCTGCTCAACATGGGTCTGGGAGTCATGTTCAACCTGGCTACTGCTGACTTCACACGCATTACCAGTAAGTTAACCCACTACAGGGAGATCAATTCATAATTCATTCATATTTAATTCATAATTCTCTAATTGTTTCTGTGTTCTTAATATCTGCATTTGCAAATGACCATGTGAAAAACCACAATAAGCACAGTGCATTCAGATGAACTTTGCATCTAATATGTGTGTGTGTCTGCCCTCCAGCTGACGAGAGGCTGTGTGTGTCCAAAGTTCTGCAGAAAGTGAAGATCGAGGTGAATGAGCAAGGAACAAAGGGAGCAGCAGCAACAGGTAGCTCAATACACACTCGAAACTGTTTCCTGACTAACGAGAGGGATTACAGTCTCTCTATGATCTATGCATCATGTCTCATTAATGAATTTTTTAAGTCATTCATTTATCACATTCACAAAGTAAAATGCTGAGTAAAACACAAAATGGTAATAATATATATATATATATATATATATATATATATATATATATATATATATATATATATATATATATATATATATATATATATATATATAAATGAAAATGAAAGCTGAAACACATACAACACCAAATACTAATGACATGACTGAATCATAGTTAGTCGGCTACCACCGGTCTCTCTCCATAATTATCACAGGGGAAGTGGGGAGGTACAGGAATGGACCCTAAGGCAGAGAATTAAACAAGGACAGAAAAACAGACTAACTGAAAAGAGGCTGGAAAACCAGGCAAAAACACCAAGAGGCAAAATAATCCACAGCAATCAGAAACCGAGAGAAGATAGAGGAACCAAGAAACAACATGAAATCATGAATGGACAGACAAGGAAACACAGAAAACACAGGAACTAAATAGTAACTGTAACTACAAAACAAAACAGGAAACACAAACAAATTCAAAACTATGACAATAATGTTTTTTTCGTCATGAATTAGTGGCTTAAAATCAGCAAATATCAAATTTAGTTTTAAATGAATGGTAACTGGTTGGTGTAAATAGGTGAGAGAATATATGCTATCACATGAAAGAATTGGTGATAATTACCAATTTGTGACTTGTAAAGGACCTGTTTTAAACATAGTCTAAGACTTTTATTATTTTAGGTCATATTATGCATATATGGCCATTATGAGAGAGTGAGAGCCTGGTGGATTTTAGGAGTACTGTTTGGTATCTCATAGACATTGACCTGTGTTTAAATTCCTTCCTCCGTTAGCTGCCGTGATGTTTTCTCGTATGGCAGTGGAACAGATCACTCTGGACAGACCCTTCCTTTTCCTCATCCAGCACAAACACACAGGTAACACTCCACAATCGTCAACAATTCCATGCAGCTGAGCAGTCCAGTAGAAAGTGTGATGTCTAATGTTTTCCCTCTTGTGTTCAGGTGCTGTTCTGTTCATGGGTCAGTTCAACCAGCCTCAACAACAATAACCCGCTCTGAAGACTTGCCTTAATTCCACTGTGTCTGACTACTGCTGCTCACGATGACCATACAACACACCTACAGACTTCATAGGACTTCTTTTGACTCTCTAGACTAATTCACTGAAAAGTTTACTTATAATGTACTTTACAGTTTTTCTCCATTGGTTTGGCTCATTTCTTGAAACTGAGATGACATTCTCATAACTATAAAGCAATTTGGCCAAACAGACTTGCAGTTCTGCACAACACTTCAGATAACCAGCAAAATGTAATTTGTCTCCCAAAACTACTCATCCATGCTTCAAAATGAAATCTCTTTCCCATGTAAATAGTCAGTACCATAAAAATGGCATGGATCCTTCTCAATTGCTTTGGCACATTTTGATTCATTCAGTACTTCTGTCAAAATAACTTGGATGGTACTGCACAACTACATGGATCACCTGGCAATGTTTGTACAGCTCCCAAAACAGTTTACCCTTCAGTCAAAACTACATTCCCTTCTCATATAACTAGTCAGTGCCTCCAAAATGCATTGTCCCTTTGGTATTGTGTAAGTACTGCAAGTCAAAATGCTTAGGCGCTTTGTCATGGCATATTTCTAACTATAGGCATAACATTTTCACACCACACACACACACTGCACTCATTCTGCCGAGGAATTTTCATTTTTATTCTCAACTAACGTAAACTGTACACATTACAGTATGTAGGGAACCATAAAAAAGGAAAATATACTGTGTACACAAAATACAAAAACCCACAAAAAAGAAAAAAAACAACAACAAATCAGCACTGTAAATACAAAGAATCACAAATGAAGACATTTTGTTTAGTCACGGTCACTCCCCTCTCTCTCCTGGTCACCATCCTCATCTTCCTGGCCATCCATTCTCTGTGCTCTGTTCGGCCACAGATTCTCATCCACATCGCATCTGATGTTGTCTCTTGAGATACAGCGCGGGAAGAAGCGTCGTGCATGGCTGAGCCATCCTCTACACTGATCCCCTGTTATGTCCTCACAGACAGTGTCCATTGCAGTCATGAGAGCCCTCTGGTTTTCCGCATGGTGTTCATACACTCTCCATCTCCAAGCAGAGAAAAACTCCTCGATAGGATTGAGGAATGAAGAGTATGGTGGCAAGAACACATTGTGCATTCTTGGATGCATGTTGAACCAATATTGTGTTCATGCATCATCTGTCCCAGTGGCATTATGTACAGAACAAAAAGATACCTTTGAGAACGCCACAGATCAGAGGGGCCATAGAGGAGAAGGCATGCCCAAATAGAAAAGTTCTGTTTGATAAGATTTGAACCAGTCTAGAGTAGTCATCGTGCGTGGACCCCGGTGGAAACTAACGTTGTCCCATATAATTACAAACTGGGGTAGGTGGGGCCCTTCGAGACCCCTCTCATTTTCTGGGACCAGATCAAGATACAGTTGATCCAGGAAACGGAGGAGTTTATCTGTGTTGTATGGGCCCAAACTTGCATTGTGGGTGGCCACACCATTTTCGTTAGTCAAAAACTTATTTCACCTAACCTGATTATCCTAAATTTACTATAAAATCTTCCAAAATATGTACTGTATTCTATTCCAGTTTCCTAACACTATTTTGACAAATGAGCAGACTATTCTGCATATGATGACTTATACGATGAAAATGTGCTGACATGTTTTGAGGACAATAACTATGACACTGAAAACTAACCAATTGGGATAGATCAGCAAGATACATTTATTTGAAAAATGTACTAAATGTTGGCTGATTGTGTTAACTGTAGGATACTTGTACATAGCTATTTGCAAGGATGTACTAAAGGCTTGACACATGTACAAAGCATTTGGAAATTTGATGAAAGCAATGATAAATGCCATTCTGTTGTGAGAAACTGCAAGATAGTTTGGGGATTTGTCCATGTTGTTATGAGAATGTCATCTCAGTTTCAAGAAATGAGCCAAACCAATGGAGAAAAACTGTAATACACAGAGACTGGGGCAAAGCAACACACAGATTTAACATGACAGGCATCAGAAACATGATCAGCTGAGATAAGACTTTGAAAAGAGTTGCATATGAGTTTGCTTTTAATTTATTTGTCTGAATGTTCGTGGTTGATAAGACAGAATGATGAAGGAAATTTAAGTAGTTACTGTCGTCTGATACCAAGAGATGTATTGCACAGAAGAGATGTATTTTTTATCCATGTTACCGTGTTAATTGTCTATTTTTGTTATTGCTATATTGTTACCAAGTTAGATTTGTATTTTGGAGTATTTATATTTATTAAAATACTATGTTTTTACAAAGCTATAGTCTCTGGGATGTCTTTGTGCTGAGTTTTGCACATGGTCAACACTGACCTCTGGTGTCCAAACAACCAAAATCAGACAAACATGATCTGGTCATGTGTTACACACACTAAGGCCTGATCATTTTTAATAGTATATCTGTAAGTACAATCTTTGCACTATGTATGAAGTAAGTATTATTAAAAAGGTGGTGACCTGTATAATCTCAACATGAAATAATAAGATTATAAACAAACATCAAAGTTGGTGTCAATAAGCAAGTTACACAAGTTGTGACCTCAAACCACCACTGAGAATAGACCGTTAGAGTGAAGCATTATTTGCATATCCATATGACCAGACTCTGGAGGGAGATTTGAACTAAAAACAACACAGAACAGGCACACACTATATACAGGCATGAGGTAAAAACGAAATTGGTTGCAACAATAAAACTAGAATAAACTCTAAGGAGGAAAAACATATGGATCTA
The DNA here is from genome assembly GCA_004119915.2 of Collichthys lucidus. Taxonomy (NCBI): domain Eukaryota; kingdom Metazoa; phylum Chordata; class Actinopteri; family Sciaenidae; genus Collichthys; species Collichthys lucidus. The sequence goes on from CM014101.1 coordinate 363,362, forward strand.
CCTCTAAAAAATATACATATGAAAAATATACAAATAGACTCTTGTGCAAATGTGTATTGTGAACAACTTAAATGGAAAGAGTGCAATTATGCATCCATCAGGTCATATGCTACCGAATGAGTCTCCTCTCTCTGAACCGAGGGGAGTCCTTAATAATGATCAATTCATGTCAGAGACTGTAATTAAAGTGTAACTCAGACATATCAAACAGACACAGGTCAGGTGGAACACCTGGGAGGCGAAATTCAGAGCTGCACATTTTCCACTTGCAATGCGCATGCTCGGCAGAGGCGGTAGCAGTCAGTGTAGCGGTGACTCGGTTAGTGTAGTTTCAGTGTACGGTACCGGACTCAGACATGAACTGTCAATGTTAGCCGGGGTGTGTTCGCTTACGTTGGACCGGGCAGTAGACTTCGTTTGTAACGTCGCAGTAGCTTTAAAGAATCGGACGACATGGTGAGTTCCCGCCTCTTGTTCCGCTTAAAGAAAAAGACAGGAGCTAGGTGCTAGGCTAATGCTAGCAAGGTGTACGCTTTCAGGAAGTGTCCACCTGCGTCACCTCCTCCTCTACCTGGTTGCTGCCAGCTTAGCCTACAAGCTAAGAGGCCGAACACCAGCATGAGCTGTGTGTGTGTCACACTGTGGTGCTTCACGGCAGCGTGTGGTCCGTGGAATGTTAGCCGTGTCCGAATGACACCCACTGATGTTCTGTGTGTGTGTGTGTGTGTGTGTGTGTGTGACGTGCATGTCTGACTTATTACCGAGCAAAGCGTCGCAGGTGCGCAGTGGAGCTCCGGGTCCGGTAACAGCTGTCAGCTGCCTCTTAATAACGAACCCCTGACCCACAGCTTCGGGGTACACTTATTATTTCATACAACTATCTGATTATTTTGAATTTAGCATATTTGATCCAAACCTAAAAGTATGACCTCACAGGGTGTGTGTTAATGGACCGCACTAACAGCTCTTTGTTCTATGACTAAGTTAAGACATATTGAATCATTTGCGGATGTTAACACTCTGTATAGTATTTGATGTTTAACAAAAACACAGCTGTGTTTAAAAGACCAACAGACTGATGAGTGCTCACACCTCAGACAGGTAGCTTATTGTATGATCTTTCATGTCTGAGCCAGCTACTGACTGTGTGTCAGTCATATCTTCATGAATGTGAAGTAAATCAGTGAAAAACGGAAGGCAGTGTGAACCGCTGGAGGACCTGATGAACGGGAAGCTGTATTCTTTGATCAGAATGTGATCGTGTAGTGTGATTGGTTCTAAAAATAGTCGGAAATAAAAGCACACTGTTTTTTAACTGCAGCCACCGTGAATTCATGTCATGTGTGCAGGAATATAGAACTGTCTAATGCTTTCACATTCATCGAAATTGGCCAACAACTGGAAACATCTCCATAAAGAAATGTTTTCCCCAGTTTGCTTTGGAAGAACTTGACTGTCCTGCACAGAGCCCTGACCTCCACCTGACCCAACACCTTTGGGATGGAAGCCAGAAGAGTGGAGGCTGGAACAGCATTAATGGTCATGTTTGATATATCAGATACTTTTTCAATACCACATTTTAAATGGTAGGATCTTCATTATTTACACATTTGATTGTATCTAAAGTTATTAAAAATAAAAACAGATCACAGTCAGTACAAGACGATCTGTGAACTAGTGGACGTAAACTAAGGATGTAAACAGTTTAACCGGTTAATAGCTGAAAAGAATTTAATCGATTAAATTAAATTAATCGGGTTAACTGAATCTAGGGCCATTTTCCAAAGGAGTTTTTTTCAGTTATATGTCATGGTGTCGCCAGTTGAGGGCGCTATTGCTTAATCTAGGCCACACCGAACATACCTGAACGTAACGCGGCGACAGACCCGGAGTGGAGTATGGAGCATTTCAAACTAAGTAATGATGACAAAGATGCTCAGTGTAAGTTCTGCGGTGCTACGTTTAAGTTCAGCAGCTCTACGAGTTCACTAAGAGACCACCTTCAAAACCTGCATGCAGCCGTGTTGACGCGCTAGCAATTAGCATTAGCCACTAAGAATTAAATACATGCTAATGCTAATTGCTAGCGCGTCATCGCTATCTGCTCCTGTGTCTAAATAAACATGCTCAGCCCACTCATCACTCTCAACATTTCTGCGGGAATTTTATAGTTGTTTAATAGAGGCCCTCTAATTTTACTGTCACATTCCTCAGGGATGATTTAAGCTGTGTTCAGTACTACATGTTATTGTAAGTTTCCAGGGCTAGTAATCTTACTGTTACCTTTCTCAGAACAAGGGAGATTATAAGTGTTGCTGCTAAAAGTTTTTCATTTCAAGTAATTTACCAGATAATTATATGTGGGCTTAATATTGTGTAGGCTAAGCCCATATTGTATAGCATGTTGCTTAATGTTTCACATGCAACAGGTGAGCCAGTGCACAATTATTATTTTTTTATGCATTTCAATTTTCTGTGCAGAATTTTTTTTGGGTTAAATGCTATATCTGTACCGTAACCCAACTGGTACAATAAAACATTAGTTGAGGAATATAACATGCATTTTTTATTCAATATATAAGCAATATTTTGCTTTATGTTTAAAGACACAGTGAGAAATGTATGTTCTCAGGAAAAAAGCCGCTTATCAGTTAACTGTTAATCGACCGATAAGGTCAGTCAACTAATCCCTAATCTCAACCCTATTGATTGATTCACCCTGGCATGTTTACCTGCTGCTATACTTTTAGCCATGTAACAAACCTTATTACAGTCCATATTGAAAACAGCAGGGCGGTCTGTTGAACAGTATCTTTGGTCAGTCAGTCAGTTTTTGCACAGAACAAATCCACGTGTTCATCCTTCTTCCACGTATCCTGCTGCTTTTAAACAAACAGGAACCACACCGCCCACATGTCTGTGTTATAAAGACCACAAAGAGGCTAAGACTGCTAACAGGCACATGTAAGTAAACATAACTGGTAGGTGGTGCAGTAGATTGGTGTTAGTGTGTGACTTGTAGCTGTAATCGTCTGAGAGTCACGGCAGCACAGTGTGTGTTGATATTTCTGTATGAAGTCCACCTGTACAACAGACTGTCATCAGTGTGTAAGTTCACTGTGTGTGTCATCCAGCTGCAGTACATGATGTTTGTGTATGCAGAGAATATCACACCGAGCTGTTTGTTAGCGATGGGCGTCATGGGTTTAGGCCTACTCTTAAAACCTTACTTCAGCCTTGTGCAGATGTTATGGGAGGCTCTCGACAGACTGCTGGGGGTGCTGGGATTAACCTGCAGCTAGCTAGCTCACAAGTTTTCAACATGTTTATTGCTCTGGCAGAAACGTGTTGATCATGTGTGATCATTGCACATTAAAGATCCTTTTAAGAATGATTTGCTTATGTTATCAAATACATTTTCTCAGATCTTTGGCTCTGACACAAAAAGCTACATGAACTGTGTATTGTGTTTTATTTTGAAAGGGGGCGGAAGTTTATTACGTTGACTCTGTGTCGGATTTCCTGTCTGGTGCGAAGTGCTCTGTTGAAATTTACAAGGTTGAGCCGCGGCTCGCGGTAAAAATAGAAATGCAACAGAAAACTGGCTCAGCACTCAGCGGCGAGCCGCTTCTGAGCCGCGCCCGGTGTGAGTGCTCTGACTAGACTTGGCTTCTATTTGCTACGGTGACCGCGGCGGTACCGTGCCGCTTCCGTTCCGTGTCCGGTGTGAGTTGGCCTTTAGAAACGCTGTTCAGAATGAAATGTTCTGTAAGAAAGATTGCACTAATCGGTAGTAACAAACATTATTTCCAGTAATGACTTCCTACTGAAATATGTAGATAGATTAGCTTGTTAGTCAATTCTCGTTGGTCACATGACCGTCATCTTGCAGGTTGTAGTGGTTCATCGAGAGTCTCCATGACCATATTAGACAGGATGAGGTATGACACTGACAAAAAAAAGAGGTCACATGACTAGTTTTGACAGTTGTGAGGGACGTTTAATTTGATATTCTCCGTTGTGCAACATGTCTCCACTGAAATGTTTAAAATGAAGGCTGAAACTAAAGGATAAGGATTGATGACAGACCTGATGAGGACTGCAGACTTTGAAAACATCTTGATATAAAGCAAAACCATTATTTAAAATTATGCGTGAAGGCAATTCCATGTTTTCTTTCAAAAACACAATAAATGTGTTGGAAAATAGTTGCTGAAAATATTTGAAAAGACTTTGAACGATATATTAGTGAAATGTGAAGTTAGAGGTTCAAACTGTTATTCACCACTTTTCAACAAGATCATGTGACGCCACGCGGCGATCATTAACAGAAAATTAGCATATTCCGCCAAGCAGGCGTGGCTTCAGTGCATTCAGGGGACATGGGCCCCAAAGTCCTGGAGATGAGAATTCATTTGTACCTGATTTTGACCCCTAATATCATAAACTTGTTGATATTAATTTAATCATTCAAATTTGGCTGGATGGTTATAACACTTTCTTCTTTAGTCTGACAAACTAACACAGAACACAAATTAGTTTTGACTTTACACTAGGGCTGCATTTAACGATTATTTTTGTATCGATTAATCTAATTATTTTTTTTCAATTAGTAGATTAATCTAACGATTATTTTTTATCAATTATTCTAACAATGATTTTTAATTACTTGATTAATGACAATGAATTTACCCAAATAAAAAACAAAACCATGTCTTCTTAATATTCAAGATTTTATTCAAACACATCTCTTGAAAAACAAAACCTTTGTTTCAAAAGTAACAAGATGAAATGTATGCACCAAAAATATGCACCAAAAAATAGCTGCCTTCACGACACACACTCTTTATAGCACTTGTCATATTTTTTATGAATTTTTAATATATTTCATAATGTACATATGAGCATTGAAGCAGTGCAGGATTATACTTGGTGAAGTGAAGTGAAGTGAAGAGCCCAAGCGAGTTAATTGAAGATGGAGACGGACGACTTGGTTTCGAAGAAAAACAGCTGCGGTCACGCTGTCTCTCGTTTTCACGTGGTCACGTCAGCCGCTCCAATATTTTCAAGTGCGCCCTTATTGCCGACTTTATGGCAAATACTTTGAGAAAACCGGGAAAGTCAGCGCTAGCTTACTGCAGCGTGTGGACACTTCCGGTTTTCAAAATAAGACGTGGGTGTTAAATGTATTAAACGTTTATTTATAAAATATAAGGAATGGTAAAAATCTGATTTTTTGTAGAGTGTGTGTTGTGAAGGCAGCTATTTCTGGTGCATACATTTCATCTTGTTACTTTTGAAACAAAAGTTTTGTTTTTCAAGAGATGTGTTTGAATAAAATCTTGAAATATTAAGAAGACATGCTTTTGCTTTTTATTTAGGTAAATTGATTGTCATTAATCAAGTAATTAAAAATCATTGTTGGAATAATTGATAAAAAATAGTCCTTAAAAATAATCGACTAATCGAAAAAATAATCGTTAGATTAATCGATAGAAAAATAATCGTTAGATGCAGCCCTAGTCACGATACTGAACATTTTTGTTTGATCTTGTTTTTTCTTCCAGATTTGTAATTTATAAATGTAGATTTTATTTTAGTGCTGAAGAAACGTCATTCAGATATACGAGGAAATCAAATTGTTTAAACCAATCACAGTCATCTGTGCTAACCCCTGTGACCAACCACAAACACCAGGCGAGTGGGACAGCAGCCTTCATGTCACAGTCTGTTTTTGTTTCTGATGCACAGAGTAGTGTACCTCCAGAAGCAAACACAGTCACATGTGTGTGTTTGTGTGTCAGTGGTGTGGTGTGTGGGTGTGGAGGCAGACAAAAAAAATAAGGGCGCTGTGTTCAGTCGGTGACATTAGCTGCTGCTGGGTCTGCTGCTGGTGACCTGGTTGATGATTGGCTGTGTGCAAAGTTGACTCTTTTTGATCAGAAGTAATGTAATCAGAACAAATACTCAAGTACAGCTGAACATATTTACCACAGTGGGATTACACTCTGAAAATAGAGATGCTTAAACGGCAAAATACCAATTTCTACAGGATATTGCTTTAAGTAATATATTTACTTTTTTACTTTGCTTTAAGTAATACATTTACTTTAAATAAACGGATCAGCTGGTTGTAGGGTTTGTGGTTGGATCCGCTAGTTGTACCGATAGTTTGGAAAATGCCTAATATTGCCCTCCGATAAATCGGTCAGGCTATAATTTTATACATAACATACATATTATACACATCACTACACTACATTGAAAGCCTTCACTGCCTCATTTTTTTCCTCACTGCCACGTGATGAGCAACAACAAAGAAAACCTCATCGTGTGTGTGTGTGTGTGTGTGTGTGTGTGTGTGTGTGTGTGTGTGTGTGTGTGTGTGTGTGTGTGTGTGTGTGTGTGTGTGTGTGTGTGTGTGTGTGTGTGTGTGTGTGTGTGTGTGTGTGTGTGTGTGTGTGTGTGTGTGTGTGTGTGTGTGTGTGTGTGTGTTAAACACCTGTCACTAATGCTTTCTGCTCTCTGTCTCTGTGCAGATGCGTTTCATGCTGCTGTTTAGCCGGCAGGGGAAGCTGCGGCTGCAGAAGTGGTACACAGCCACAGCCGAGCGCGACAAGAAGAAGATGGTCAGGGAGCTGATGCAGATAGTGCTCGCCCGCAAACCAAAGATGTGCAGCTTTCTAGAATGGAGGGACCTCAAGATTGTATATAAAAGGTAAAAACAATACATCACAAACTGATGCACTCATCTCTGCTGGGCAGCTGAAAGTGACCATGTCAGCGATTCTTTAAGGTCTGTGTAAAGTCAAAATAAATTTGTGTTCTGAGTTTGTCAGACTAAAGAAGAAAGTGTTATTAATCACCCAGCCAAATAGGGCTGTCTAAATATGTGTTTATTCCAACACTGGCTCACAGAGAGCACATTAACCACACAAGAGTTCATTCAGATAATTTGCCAACTTATGAAATGAATGTTAATGAGCTGTTAGCACTCACCTCTATTGTTTTATTTAACATGACAGGCTGAATGTAAGCTTCAGCCAAGAGCTCTAGGCTATGCATATGATACAATCATTCATTTTAACTGTGGTGATGAGTAGGGCTGGGCGATATATCTGTATTTTAATCAATATCGATATATTTTAAAACGCGATATAGCACAAGACTATATAGTATAGCAACAAAATTGCTAAGTTGTCAACACTGGACCACTGATTAAAACAATAAATAACCGCAGCACAGGGTTAGAGGTGGTCCACAGGTCTTGACCTGTGTGTCAGCTGTTGCAGTGCATTGTGGGATTTGTAGTATGAGTGGTGGGACTGCAATTTACTGGCGGGCCATTAATAATTGATGTATGAAATTACCCGGCCACAAAAAAATAAAAAATTGAGTATCGAGATATGACTTTTGGTCCGTATCGCCCAGCCCTAGTGATGAATTATTGCAGTAGTTCTTTTTTCTGTGGCTGATAATGTATTGATGGATATTTTTTTTCAGTGTTCAGCCAATTGAAAGAAAACTCAATAGTTAGTGCTGCACCAAAACCGTATGCACCATTTCTGACTACATGCCATTGCTTCCTGTCCCAGATTTACTCACATTCCAAGTTTCAATGAGAAGTTTGCTTGGTACAAGTTGGCCCACAGACGAAGAATTCTCTATCCTCCGTTGAAACCTTGAATTGTTTTAGCCACTGCAAAAAAGCTAGAAGAAGATTGTAAATGTTGTACTTTGGAAATTAGTGCAGCTATTTAGTTTCATAACATCTAAAATACTAATGTCAGCTGACATTCTTCACAATCTCAAATCAAAATTGGAAACGTATTGGTAGCTACAGTAACCATGGTAACATGTTTTAGGCATTAGCCTTTAGTTAGATTGTTTTATTTATTGGTTGTATTTTCCAGTGGGAAGCTTGTATGAGTTCATATAAGAGGACACCTCAAACAAAGACCTACTGTGTAAACGTACGTAGATTTACAGAATATGGCACACGTGGAATATACCTGGAAAACTCATTAGTGTATAATCATTGGAAAATAAGTAGGGCTGCATCTAACGATTATTTTTCTATTGATTAATCTAACGACTATTTTTTATCAATTATTCTAACAATGGTTTTTAATTACTTGATTAATGACAATGAATTTACCTAAATAAAAAGCAAAAGCATGTCTTCTTAATATTTCAAGATTTTATTCAAACACATCTCTTGAAAAACAAAACTTTTGTTTCAAAAGTAACAAGATGAAATGTATGCACCAAAAATAGCTGCCTTCACAACACACACTCTTTATAGCATTTTTACACTATTTTTTAATGAATTTTTAATATATGTCAAAATGTACATATGAGCATTGAAGCAGTGCAGGATCATACTTGGCATACTTGACACTTTTTTAAATCAAATTGTAACCATTCTCATATTTTATAATTTTTTTTATAAACGTTTAATATGTTTACATTTAACATTTAATACATTTAACACCCACGTCTTATTTTGAAAACCGGAAGTGTCCACACGCTGCAGTAAGCTAGCGCTGACTTTCCCGGTTTTCTCAAAGTATTTGCCATAAAGTCAAATTTTGGAGCAGCTGACGTAGGGCTGCACGATATGGCCTGTAACCAATATCTCGATATTTTTAAGCTATATCGCGATACACGATATATATCTCGATATTTTTGTTGTTGTTGTTTTGTATTGTTTATTTCTAATAAATATTAACGCATTATTACCTTGACAGCATTGTAATTGGTCAGAATCAATGTAGAACAGTAGATTTACACTTGTTGTATGAGACACACATCTTTTTATAGCATTGTAACACTTGTCATATTTTTTTATACATTTTTAATATTTTTAATCATGTAAATATGAGCTTTAGAGCTCAATAGCTTCCAGGTCATGTGACCTATTGGCTCAAAATCAGTGTAGAACAGTCTATCTACACCTGCTATACGACACACACTCTTTATAGCATTTTAACACTTATTTTTTATGAATTTTTAATACTTTTCATAATGTAAATATGAGCTTTAAAGCAGTGCAGGATCATACTTGGCTTATGAGACACTTTTAAAATCAAAAATCAATTTTTAACCGTTCATATTTTATAAATAAACGTTTAATACATTTAACACCCACGTCTTATTTTGAGAAACCGGAAGTGTCCACACGCTGCAGTAAGCTAGCGCTGACTTTCCCGGTTTTCCCAAAGTGGTTGCCATAAAGTCGGCAATAAGGGCGCACTTGAAAAATATTGGACCAGCTGACGTGACCACGCGAAAACGAGAGACGGCTGGCGTGTTTAAGAGTTGTTTTTCGGCGGAAACCAAGTCATCCGTCTCCATCTTTGATTAACTCGCTTGGGCTCTTCACTTCACTTCTCTCCTCACTTGCTACAGAAAGTACGCATGCGCGCAGGGGATTTTTCTGGGTGGGCGGGGCAGTGTGCTGCGTGCTGTGAGCAGCACCGGGAGTGAGTGACACAGGCAAAACTCCGGAGAATTAAATGCAGACGGCTTAAAAAAAAAGTACTCGATGTTCACGATATAGTCATTTCATACATCTCACGTAGAACAAGCCGCGATATATTGAGTATATTCGATATATCGCCCACCCCTAAGCTGACGTGACTACGTGAAAACGAGAGACGGCGTGACCGCAGCTGTTTTTCTTCGGAACCAAGCCGTCCGTCTCCATCTTTGATTAACTCGCTCTCCACTTCTCTCCTCACTTGATACAGAAAGTACGCATGCACGCAGGGGATTTTTCTGGGTGGGCGGGGCAGTGTGCTGCGTGCTGTGAGCAGCAGCAGGAGTGAGTGACAGGAGAAACTCCGGAGAATTAAATGCAGACGGCTTAAAACATTTACATGAACAGAGTATACTCGATACATCGCCCACCCCTACCTCCATTGTTTTTACCGCGAGCAGCCATCTTACTTAAGCATATACGCCGGCTGACATGCGAGCACGACGCATCAGCGCATGTTTTACGAGTCGACGTATTTACATAGTCGACGTAATCAATGACGTCGACGAACCGCTCCACCCCTAAAAATAAGATTCATTATTTTTTTGTTACCGTAGAATGAGCTTTTTACATCTAAAAACACCGCAGGACCTCTTCCAAATGTTGGACTGCCATGTTTCTACAGGAGCCTAGAGTGGACGGACACTGACTGAACACTGGCTCTAGTTAGGTTCACGGTTCACATTTCACATTAGTTCACATTCTGTGCATTTTGCAGCCACTATAGTTTCTCCTTTACATTAGAAAGAAGTTAATGAGGTGAGGAGGTTTCAACTAGCAATTACACTGCAAAATGCCATCAAATCCTGCACACTCAATTCTAATAAATGACAGTATAAATAATGTACAGCACATGAATGACGTCAACCACAAGTTTCTAAAGGGCTTAAAATATGTGGCGACGGCGTGGATCATCGGCAGACCTGAGGTGGGCTGAATGAAGCCTGGGTGCTGTCAATCAAAAAAAGCCATGCTGTTAATTCTGCATAACTAAGACTTAATATAATTTGAACAGGGGAATTCCATAAAAATGCATTTGTAAACACTATAAATTACTCACGAATTGTCATGTATATTTATTCGTTTTTTTAGTTATAGATCTTTACCGTTCTTACCACTGTTACTTCCACAGACATATATACATAGACGCCTCATTGAGCAGGTTGGTCCGTTGCTGCGATACGTTAACGCGTCCGCCAAATTGGATGTGGCAGATCTGCCCGTAAACTAATACAAGGAAAAGAGTTGTGCTCTACTTTGCCACATCCAAAATGGCGGCAACGTCGCCGTACGATTCAGCGCTCAATGCGGTATCTACATATATATGTCTATGGTTACTTCGGTGACGCCTCCTGACTACGGTAGCCATGAAGAACCAATATCGATCCATATATAGTGCGCAGAAAATTGAAAGCTTTTAGTTGTGCCTTATACAGTACTTATTAGGGATGTAACGATACATCGTGACACGATTAAAATCGGTACAAATGCGTGACGACTCGCACCGGTTCACAGAAAAAATGAATCGCGATTCTTGGCGAATGCGAGAGTACGTTTTTTTTAATTAGAAATAGGTCACGTTGTGGCTGCAGCTTCCACTGCCGCGTCTGCCTTTCTGTGTCTCACACACACACACACCCCTACACACATGCGCAGTAGTGGTAGTCGGCGTCAGGCCTGACTGTACTGTAAATGATACCGTAACACAGACCCTCCAGGAATTCACGATGTTGCGATTTGCAACTTCAACGCAACTTCAGTGAATCCCCGTGAATTCAGGGCGGTGTTGCAATTTTAACCAATCACCGCAACTTCTCCGCAACTTCCGCGCAGTCTGCACGGGGGATTAAACTCGGGTCAGGGACGGCCGCACGGTGCGGGAGGATCCCCTCGTGGGACCTCTCCCTGGCGCTGGCCGGTCCCCGCCGGGCGCATTTCCTCTGAGGCGGTGCGCCGCGACCGGCTCTGCGTTTACAGCACCCGGACCTCGCCGTTTCCCGGGGCCGTGGACTCTCATCAAAGGGTTAACGAGCTATCATCTTAATTGTTTTTATTTTCAGTTAGCTCATACTTCAAGCTGAAAGATAATGGTCAGATCAGCTGCTTGCTGGCAGCCCTAATAAGAACACAAACAGTTTGAGAGTTTCTGTAAAGAGAGATTTTTTTCCTACAAATAAAAAGATAATTTTATTTTGTCAGAATTTGTCTGTAGCTCATTTTGATTTAAAAAAATCGTGAAAAAATTGTATCGTGAACAAAAAATCGTGACTCGAATCGAGTCGTGAGTTGAGTGTATCGTTACATCCCTAGTACTTATATCAGTACTTATATACAGTGGTCACTCGTTTATCGCGGGGGATACAATCTAAAATTAACCCGCAATAAACAAAATACGCAAAGTAAGTTTTACAATTATTATACATGTTTTAATGCCGTAAAACCCCTAACCACACACTTTTATACACTTTTTTATACGCATTTTGTACAGTACTCCCTTAGTTAATCAGGACGCAGAACACGTGCGGTTCTCCCTTAGCCACTTTAGGACGCAGAACACAATGCGCGTTCATACTGTACAGTACGCTGTTAAAAAAAAACATGCAAAATTACACACACAAAAAAATCCGCGAAACAGCGAGTCCGCGAATAGCGAGGGAGAACTGTAGTATTATTTCACATTGTCACTGCTTTGAATTTTCATCTGCCTGAGTGTTTAGTGTTAGAGAGTAATTTTAATCTGTACATAGTACCCACTTAATTCTAGTAAAGTTAATTTAGTACAGTACAGTAAGAGGTAAGCAAAAGCTGGTGGCATGTCAGGGAGGTCAGTAAAATGCCAACTAGAAAATTTCTAAAGAAATTTTGAGTGTGCCTGACTCTGGCCCTGTCGCCCCCATGCATTATTACTGACACTGCTCAGCAAATTCAGTACTAGAAAAGAAATTTTGAGAGTGACGAGTGGGCTGTTGCTGGGGTTCTGTTAGCATTAGCATGCGCATGTTAACATTGATGCGCTAGCAGTTAGCATTAGCATGTTAACATGCGTATGTTAACACTGATGCGCTAGCAGTTAGCATTAGCATGTTAGCATTAGCATGTTAGCATGCGCATGTTATCATTAGCATGTTAGCATGCGCATGTTAACACTGATGCGCTAGCAGTTAGCATTAGCATGTTAGCATGCGCATGTTAACACTGACGGCTAGCAGTTAACATTAGTGTGTTAGCATTAGCATGTTAGCATTAACATGTTAGCATTAGCATGTTAGCATCATAGACATATATAGAAGACTAGATACCTCGTCTGCGTTGCTGGTCAACGGAGTCGAACGTCCGCGCATGGCGGCCATCTTGGAACAGGTAGCTCACTCACCCATGTCAATAAATAACAGTGTTGGTAGTGGAACATGTACTTTTCAGATAACCATAACTTGCTCAAATTTCAATGGATTTTCAAACGGTTTGGTTTGTTATAAACATCAAAGGTGTAGTTATGATACTGCATAGATATAAATAATAATGTTACATCCTAAAAAATAGAATAACGTTCTGAAATAGGAAATATTGAAATTTACCTATTACAAATAGAAAGGCTGCATGTTGAAATCCCCACCCTATACACAGATGTATAACACTACATACTTATTTATAATTGAGGCCTTGAGACAAATAACCACACATGTACATATTTTAATTTTCATAAATACTTTATCCACCTTTCAATTAATCTAATGCAACTCATGACAAAAAATGAACTATGAAAAATGAAGTCCCTTAAGGTATGCGTCCTTTTACATATTGGGCTAATGCCCTTTGAAAAGCACCGTTTTGTTGAGCTTCTCCCTCATGCTGTTACTCTGAAAGCTAAGTGTAGTCATCTTGGCGATGTGATTTAGCCTTATCTTAAAAAACAGGGACACAACTAATGTCAGCAGTGTATGGTTGTGGCTGTCTATGCCATACTGTGTGTCGCTGATGTGCTCCCCAAGCACAAACACATCCTCTGACCCAATCCTCTTCCGTACAATGTACTCGACCTCCTTCAGTTTGATGGGCTGTGATCGTCTGCAGTTGGCTGAGGCCTGGCGAATGGCAGACTCTGCTTCCCTGACGACCCTCACTGTTCCCTCTGACGGAATCACGAGGCCTCCGTTGTTTCTCAGAGAAAGTAGGTGGTAGCTCTGGTCCTTGATGGCAGATGCAGCGTCTATCACCAGGCTGGCACGGCAGACATCACAGGCCAGCTGCTTCAGAGCCCGTAGCAAACAAACCCTAAGATTTGAGTTAGTATAACAATAGCATGACTAGAAATACTACTAATAATACATCGTTAATAAATTAATAAGTATTGTTTTCCCACAGATTTGACTATTGGTTACAGGCAAAATCAGCTTTCAGTCAGCCTTTACCTGAAATGTACACAAGAGCGTTGTCCACAAGACCACTGAAGCGGATGGGAAGATAGCTGTGATCATGGACTAGGGCCGGAATGGGGATGGAAGGTCTCCTCCTGCTGCAGAGGACATATCTACAGCTGACAGGCTTGTAGAACATTTATTTCTAACATACGGTTCCTTTAAATTATTGTTGGTCACACAGACACATACCCTTTGAAGATGAGCTGGGAGGTTGAAAATGGTTGGCACAACACCATCTCTAAGCCGGACAATCTGCCCCGTCCTGTCGAAGTCCTCGCTCCTAAAGTGCTCACTACAGAGCAGTGTCCTTTCACAAAAAGTCCACCATTACTAACAGAAATTATACTGTAAGATGTTTAACAAACCATAACAAACCAACCCGAAAATGAAAACTTCAGTTGAAAAAGAAAAACCTTCTGCTTGTCTCTTCCATGTAAAATTACTGGGTGCTAGCTAGTAGCCTAGCCATGATACACACCTTTGACTAAGCTGCACGACCAAGTTGTTTTTTGAAGAGAAAAGCAGCGGTTTTAACATGTTCAAGCACCCGGGACTATAACCATGCTAATGACGTCTTTAAGAAACAAAACCATTTGTACATCCGTTAAAATTTCTGCGAGTTATATACTAAAGCTTGCACTGATCACGGACCTTACCTCATTGGTTTACCTCAGGTTCCACTTCTGCCCGCCAGAAAGCTTTACTGTTCCAAGATGGCCGACCTGTGAGGACGTTCTACGCCCCGCCTTAATGTATCTAGTCTTCTATATATGTCTATGGTTAGCATTACTATGTTAACACTGATGCGCTAGCAGTTAGCATTTGCATGTTAGCATTAGCATGTTAGCATGCGCATGTTAACACTGATGCGCTAGCAGTTAGCATTTGCATGTTAGCATTAGCATGTTAGCATGCGCATGTTAACACTGATGCGCTAGCAGTTAGCATTAGCATGTTAGCATTAGCATGTTAGCATTAGCATGTTAACACTGATGCGCTAGCAGTTAACATTAGCATGTTAGCTAGGGATGTAACGATACACTAAACTCACGACTCGATTCGAGTCACGATTTTTTGTTCACGATACAATTTTTTCACGATTTTTTTTAAATAAAAATGAGCTACAGACAAATTCTGACAAAATAAAATTATCTTTTTATTTGTAGGGAAAAAATCTCTCTTTACAGAAACTCTCAAACAGTTTGTGCTCTTATTAGGGCTGCCAGCAAGCAGCTGATCTGACCATTACCTTTCAGTTTGAAGTATGAGCTAACTGAAAATAAAAACAATTAAGATGATAGCTCATTAACCCTTTAATGAGAGTCCACGGCCCAGGGAAACGGCGAGGTCCGGGCGCTGTAAACGCAGAGCCGGTCGCGGCGCACCGCCGCCAGCGCTGGGGAGAGGTCCCACGAGGGGATCCTCCCGCACCGTGCGGCCGTCCCTGACCCGAGTTTAATCTCCCATGCAGACAGCGGAGAAGTTGCGGTGATTGGTTAAAATTGCAACACCGCCCTGAATTCACTGGGATTCACTGAAGTTGCGTTGAATTTGCAATTTGCAACATCGTGAATTCCTGGAGGGTCTGTGTTATGGTATCATTTACGGTACAGTCAGGCCTGACGCCGATTACCACTACTGCGCGTGTGTGTGTGTGTGAGACACAGAAAGGCAGACGCGGCAGTGGAAGCTGCAGCCACAACGTAACCTATTTATAATTTAAAAAAGACGAAAAAGAACATATCCTACTTCTCTCGCATTCGCCACGAATCGCGATTCATTTTTTCTGTCAAACGGTGCGAGTCGTCACGCATTTGTACCGATTTTAATCGTGTCACGATGTATCGTTGCATCCCTAATGTTAGCATTAAGCATGTTAGCATTAAGCATGTTAGCATTAGCATGTTAGCATTAGCATGTTAACACTGATGCGCTAGCAGTTAGCATTAGCATGTTAGCATTACCATGTTAGTAATCAACATGTATTTTATTTCTTAGTGGCTAATGTTAATTAGCACTAATTTTAGCATTGGTCGCTAATGTTTGCAAATAGCATGTCTTTACAGCCTAAAAGTGTGTCTGTGTGTCTGTGTGTGTGTGTTACTGTCTGTGTGTGTGTCTGTGTTACTGTGTGTGTGTGTGTGTGTGTGTGTGTGTGTGTGTGTGTGTGTGTGTGTGTGTGTGTGTGTGCGCACATATTTTACACAGACGAGTTCAAATGAAGTGCCAAAAACTACAAAAATGGCTGCCGCTCGGCTTGTCTGCTGGCCCCTCCCCCGGCGGAGGTTGCCAAGCAACCTGGGTGAGCTGCAGGTCAGATTAATTAGACACAGGTGCTCCATGCACCCTGTCTGTCTCACTGAAATGCACAGTATATGTCTAAATGATCCCCCTCGAAGAGGGCCAAAAAAAACCTATAAGGTATGTAGGGCTGCATCTAACGATTATTTTTTCGATTAGTCGATTAATCTAACGACTATTTTTTATCAATTATTCTAACAATGATTTTTAATTACTTGATTAATGACAATGAATTTACCTAAATAAAAAGCAAAAGCATGTCTTCTTAATATTTTAAGATTTTATTCAAACACATCTCTTGAAAAACAAACCTTTGTTTCAAAAGTAACAAGATGAAATGTATGCACCAAAAATAGCTGCCTTCACAACACACACTCTTTATAGCATTTTAACACTTGTCATATTTTTTTATGAATTTTTAATATATGTCATAATGTACATATGAGCATTGAAGCAGTGCAGGATCATACTTGGCATACTTGACACTTTTTTAAATCAAATTGTAACCATTCTCATATTTTATACAATTTTTTATAAACGTTTAATATGTTTACATTTAACATTTAATACATTTAAGGTGTTAAATGTATTACGTCTTATTTTGAAAACCGGAAGTGTTCACACGCTGCAGTAAGCTAGCGCTGACTTTCCCGGTTTTCTCAAAGTATTTGCCATAAAGTCAAATTTTGGAGCAGCTGACGTGACCACGTGAAAATGAAAGACGGCGTGACCGCAGCTGTTTTTCTTCGGAACCAAGCCGTCCGTCTCCATCTTTGATTAACTCGCTCTCCACTTCTCTCCTCACTTGATACAAAAAGTACGCATGCGCGCAGGGGATTTTTCTGGGTGGGTGGGGCAGTGTGCTGCGTGCTGTGAGCAGCAGGAGTGAGTGACAGGCAAAACTCCGGAGAATTAAATGCAGACGGCTTAAAACATTTACATGAACAGAGTATACTCGATACATCGCCCACCCCTACCTCCATTGTTTTTACCGCGAGCAGCCATCTTACTTCCGCATATACGCCGGCATATACATGCGAGCGCGACGCATCGGCGCATGTTTTACGAGTCGACGTATTTACATAGTCGACGTAATCGATGACGTCGACGAACCGCTCCACCCCTAAAGGTATGCCTCAAACCAAAATCTGAAATGACCAGAAGAATGCTCGTCTTGTGTATAATGTCTGTGCCAAGTTTCAGGTGAAAATTGTATAAACTTTGGCCGTAGGAGTCAGAGAAAGCACAGGTGCGCCCTGCTCCTTCCGGTAAATTCCCTGCTTAAAAAACCATGGGAGTGAATGAGGCTGTGGAAGGGGGTACTCGATCAATTAGCCTGTACCAAGCCAAAACTATAAAAGAGACAGCTTCAACAGTGGTATCTCTGCGATCATCTCGAATTTTCCTACGTTTCTATGTATGTGTCTGTAGTGGGGCATTTGAGGCCACGGTAGTGAAATACGTTTTATTTTTTCAGTGATTTTTCTCCCTGCTCCTCACTCTAGCTGATGCCCTTCAGGCACCCACACCAATAATAAGCACGGTGGATAACATAGTGTGCGCTTTCAGGCACACTCAATAATAATAATAATAATAAGCGCGGTGGATAACATATAGTGTGCGCTTTCAGGCACACTCAATAAGCCCGGTGGATAACATATAGTGTGCGCTTTCAGGCACACTCGATAATAATAAGCGCGGTGGATAACATATAGTGTGCGCTTTCAGGCACACTCAATAATATTAAGGCTACAATGTTGAAGCATCCATGTTTCAGTAACATAATACACAGGCCCTCGGACAGGTTGCCTGTCAGCCCTGCTGTCTGTCTGCTCATACTGTCAAATTAACCTGCTGACTTGATCATTCAGACTGAGCAATCGAAAAATAACATGCCCGTTTGAAGGAGGATACTAGCACAAGCTAGGCACTTGCATCAGCTAGCTGCTAACATTTGGTAATTGAACTGTTTGTATTTATTGTTTACTGTTGTTAAGCACAATGCTATTCTTATTAGGGATGTAAACGGTTAATCGAATAAATTAATTAGGTTAACTGAATCTAGGGCCATTTTCCACAGAGTTTTTTTCAGTGAAATGTAGGGGTGTGACGAGATCTCGTGTGACGAGATCTCGCGAGATGAAAATTTGCGAGATTTCTCGTCGGATTGGAAATCGGTCTCGCGAGATTTGTTGTCCAACAAGCAGCTGGAAAACACATGCACTCAACACTCAACTCACACCGTCAAGCGCCAGAGCCACAGCAATAACGAGACACATATATATATATATATATATATATATTTTTTTTTTACTATTTCAACTTTTATAACATTTTATTTTAGTTTCAATCTGTAGAGGAATAAGTTAATTAAGAAGTTCATTAAAATGAAGTTCATTGAAAAAAAGTTGTCCAGGCATTCATATTTGTAATTTAGTTTTCTTATCTCTAAATCTCGTCTCGTCTCGATCTCGTGAACCCAATCTCGTGTCTCGTCTCGTCTCGTGAACTGAGTGTCTCGTCACACCCCTAGTGAAATGTCATGGTGTCGCCAGTTGACACTCTGAACGTACCTGAGCGTAATGGCATACAAACATGAGGCGGTTAAAATGAAGTGGAGTATGGGAGCATTTCAAACTAAGTAAAAATGACAACGACGCTCAGTGTAAACTCTGCGCTACTACGTTTAACTTCAGCAGCTCTACGAGTTCGCTAAGATACCACCTTCAAAACCTGCATGCAGCCGTGCTGACGTGTTGACGCGCTAGCAATTAGTATTAGCCACTAAGAATTAAATGCATGCTAATTGCTAACATGCTAATGCTAATTGCTAGCGCGTCATCGCTATCTGCTCCTGTGTCTAAATAAACATGTTAAAAATGACTATTTGAGGTGTGCTTTTTGAATACAGACCCCCGGCAACAGCCCACTCATCGAACTTTCTAGATGTTTAATAGAGGCCCTATAATTTTACTGTCACCTTCCTCGGGGATGATTTAAGTTGTGTTTAGTACTACATGTTACTGTAAGTTTCCAGGGGTAGTGATCTTACTGTTACCTTTCTCAGAACAAGGGAGATTAAAAGTGGTGCTGCTAATGTTTCGAGTTTTTCATGTAAGTACTTTACCAGATAATTATATGTAGGCTGAATATTGTGTAGGCTAAGCCCATATTGTATAGCATGTTGCTTAATGTTTCACATGCAACAGGTGAGCCAGTGCACAATTACTTTTTTATGTATTTCAATTTTCTGTGCAGAATTTATTTTGGTAAATGCCATATCTGTATCATATCCCAACTGGTACACTAAAATAAGGGTCGACCGATATCTCGGCCGGCCGATATATCGGGCCGATATTAGCGTTGTTTAGGTGTATCGGCATCGGCCGATACACATGGCCGATACGGCCGATACGCATCCAGCGTCATTTACAGACAGGCGTTCAAGGGCAGCTCTGTGAAGACCCGCTATGCACGCTGCTGCAGCCCCCGCAGCATAGTATGCACATGGCATTGCACTGCATACAGTAGCATGCGTGTGCCTGAAAGTCATTAAGTGAGTCGAAAAAAACGGGAATGCTGTTTAAGTGCGTCGCATTTAAACTGCCAACCTAAACTAGGGAGCTGTAACACTAAGAGTAGGCTATGATGCAATCACCCGCAGTTTAAAGTTCAAATGAAGTCGGTGTTGTTATCAGTCACTGTCAATTCGGCGTTTGCAGGAGTTAAACCGGCGAACACCGGTGAAGCAGCCCAGTGTGTGTGTGTGTGTGTGTGTGTGTGTGTGAGTGAGTGTGCACGCACGTGAGGGAGAGACAGATGGAGCGAGAAAAAGTGATCAGCGTGGAGCGGAACAGTTGCTGTAATCAGATAACTGCACAACGGTCCAGGACCTAATGAAACGTTTTGGGGTTTCGAGAAGAGGCTTGCTAAGCCATAGACTACTTTAGCTTACGTACGGGAATATTTTTCAACACATGGGGTAGCGCCGTGTCAGTGCATGTCGACACCGCGGGAGCAATAATGGCATGCGAGTGATTATCACTGAATAAACTTCTAAATCCCTCCTAAACGTAACTCGCCACGCATATTGTGTGCAATATAAGGGTACACTTCGTTAGAGTTAGAGGTGGCGTGGGATTTGATATTAACTAAGACAATGTCGAAATGGATAAAGTTTGATGCGTCAAACCTAAAGGGAGATTGTTGTGATTTGTCCCGCCCCTCTCCCCTCTTCCTGAAACAAAGCAGGGGGCAAGCAGCGAGGTTTTGTTTCTCCACAACTAAAACAAATTATGGTGTGCCCATTGTTTATTTTTTTAAAAAGTGACAAATCTACAATTCATTCACTCACTTTGCAATGCGGATGATGATCAAGTCAGGCTATTTACTGTCACTGCCTGCTTCAAAGGCAATGGTATATCAAGTACAATATAGGCCTACAGTTGTAAAATAGGCCTAAACATTTACTCTAAATAATCTTTGTGTCATCCCCAACATTTCTCAAATGTGCAGTCAAGCTCTGTTGCCACTGTCAAGCCACAGTCCTTTGAATGTGTCAAGCCAAACTAATATATATTTTTTAAATAAATAAAAATGAATAAAAGCACCAAAGTATGTGGGCTATTCCTTTTTAAGTGGATATAATACTGTATAAGCATTAAGCAGACACTTAAAAAAAAATGCTCAATGGGCTTCAGACATGATTGTCATTTTCCTGTTATTCATGTTATTATAAATAAATGGCTATTTATTTTTAACTTGAGACCTGGAATATTTGTCATTTTTTAAACTTTTTTTAACCCATATCGGTATCGGAAATCGGGTATCGGAAATCGGGTATCGGCCATGGGCCATGGGGAAAAAATCGGTATCGCATCGGCCATCAAAAAACCCGTATCGGTCGATCCCTACACTAAAACATTAGTTGAGGAATATAACATGCATTTTTATTCAGTATATAAGCAATGTTTTGCTTTATGTTAAAGTCACCGTGAGAAATGTATGTTCTCAGGAAAAAAGCCACTTATCAGTTAACCGTTAATCGATCGATAAGGTCAATCAACTAACGATTAATGAATTAATCGATAATTTTCATCCCTAATTCTTATCCATTGATTTATCACACAATATGACCCCGAATAAAAATTCTGACATTATTTTAGCCTTGCTAGCACAAGCTAGGCGCTAGCATCAGCTAGGTGCCAGCGTTCACTATTTAAGCTATTTGTGTTTAACATTCAGTTGATTTGAAATCGGTGTTGAATGAATTTCAAGTAGCAAGATGAGTCTTGAATTTGACTTTAGAGCAGCAGCAGATTCAGTGTTTAATGTTCAGTGTAGTTCACCTCCCACAGACCAATGAAAGTTCATGTCTGTTTGTATGTGGGCTGAGTGGCAATACGTTTTAGGTGGGTGGAAACAGTGAGACCCAGCATTCCACTGTCATTGATCTCCACACTCACACACACACACACACACACACACACACACACACACACACACACACACACAGGTGCGTGTCAGGGCTCATTGCTGTGAGCAGGATGCAGAGGTGGACAAAGCCTCTGCCTGTGTGTGGGCAGGTAGGTGGGTGATGAGACGAGTGCAGAGGGATTTCCTTCAGTATAGATGGAATGAAGGAACACTGCACTTGTAATTGAGGTTCTTGTAATTGATTTATCACACTTGTGATTGAGGTTCTGTATTACATCAGAAATCCCCTGTAAACCCTGCTTTACATGCCTGGTAGTTTCTACATAAAATATGGCAAATGTGGACTTTCTACTAAGTGTAAACGTCATTTCTTGCCTGCAGTAGAGCTGCAATCTGCATCTTTTTAGATAGATTGTTTATTATTTCAGGCAAAAATAGCAAAATGTTCATAGTTCCAGGTTCTTAAATATGTGAAATGGCTGCATTTCTTCTGTTGTTAACTTAGGAAATTGATTGTCAGGTTTTGAACTATTGCTTAGACACATGACATTTGATGAAGTCACCTTTGTTTCATTTGTTAAAAGCCAGTGTGAACAGGAAATAGCCAACACAACACAACTAAAAGGAAGCAATGACTCATCTAGCAGCGTCCTTATGATCACTGAGGAAACCTGTGATTGACAAAATGCATAAACGTGATGTTCTGATAGCCTGGTCAGTACAACATCTGCAATCACAAACTTTTAATCTTCCAGTCCAAATTTGTCCTTGTGTTGTAGCATTATGCATTTCATTGCATTTATTTGGCTAAATCTTTATCCACAACAACAAATCCATTCAACCAGTTATTCAAGTGCTTCGATTTATGGGCCACCATAATTCTGTGGTGAACATATAATTTTGCAATGGAAGGTATATAGATGTTGTGCAAGCTAAAGCATGTGACACGGTATTTAGCTGGTGAATCAAATAACCTTTATGACCAACTAGCATTGGTGTTCACACGATATTCAGTGTTATATATAGTGTCTATCATGGCCACTTGCTTCAAGAAGACCATCATTCATGTGTCCAAGAAAGAAAGACCAGTCTGCCTGATTGACGATCGACCAGCAGCACTCGCCTCTGTAGTGATGAAGTGCTTTGGTCAAGGTTTTCATCTGCTCCTCACAACCCAGCACCCAACTGATCAGGCACTATAGCCCCACACCACCCTATCGCACCTGGACAAGAAAGGGAGAGATTGCTGTTCACGGACTGTTCAACACTTAACATCATAGTTCCGTTCAGGCTGTTGCTGGTGGATGGACACACCTCATCCACCCTCATTGTTAACATCAGAGCATCCCAGGGTTGTGTTGCTGTTGTTGCCCTGCTGTACTTCCTGTATACATACGACCCCGGAGTTTCTGTGCTCTGTCGTCCAGCAGGTTTTTCGTGGATCGTGGCTGCTGCTGTGATCCTGGACGACGCCCACTACACATATTACCACTGTCATTATTACTACTATATCTGCTACTGTGGTCACTTTATCATTCATTGTCATTCTGTCAGTCATGGTAAATGTACAAAATGTTTATGTTGATTGTCCTGTACACGTGACATCCATTGCACGTCTGTCTGTCCTGGGAGAGGGATCCCTCCTCTGTGGCTCTTCCTGAGGTTTCTTCCACATTTTTTCCCTGTTAAAAGGTTTTTTGTGAGCAAGTTTTTCCTCACTCGAACCGAGGGTCTAAGGACAGAGGGTGTCATACTCTGTACAGATTGTAAAGCCCTCCGAGGCAAATGTACTTTGTGACTTTGGGCTATACAAATTGAATTGAATTGAATTGACTTTTGATTCCAAAGTCATCAACAGGTGTTCTGATGACAAAACAATTAAAAAGACTCCTGGGGTCAGGACAACAACTTGAGAAGGTGATAGTAGACTTTAGGAAGATCATCAGTTGGTCCATTGTGGAGAGAGTGAACACCTTCAAGTAACTTGGCCTTGTAAATGTGAAAGTGGGAATTAGGGCTGCACGATATGGCCTGTAACCAATATCTCGATATTTTTTAAACTATATCACGATACACGATATATATCTTGATATTTTTGTTGTTGTTTTGTATTGTTTATTTCTAATAATGTCATTATTACCTTGATAGCATTGTAATTGCTCAGAATCAATGTAGAAGTAGATTTACACTTGCTGTGAGACACACCTCTTTTATAGAATTTTAACACTTGTCATATTTTTTATGAATTTTTAATACATTTCATAATGTAAATATGAGCTTTAAAGCTATTGGCTCAAAATCAGTGTAGAACAGTCGATCTTCACCTGCTATACGACACACACTCTGATAGCATTTTAACACTTGTCATATTTTTTATGAATTTTTAAAATATTTCATAATGTACATATGGCAATTGAAGCAGTGCAGGATCATACTTCGCTTATGAGACACTTTTTTTAAATCAAATTTTTACCATTCTTCATATTTTATAAATAAACGTTTAATACATTTAACACCCACGTCTTATTTTGAAAACCGGAAGTGTCCACACGCTGCAGTAAGCTGGCGCTGACTTTCACAGTTTTCTCAAAGTATTTGCCATAAAGTCGGCAAAAAGGGCGCACTTGAAAATATTGGAACAGCTGACGTGACCGCAGTTGTTTTTCTTCGGAAACCAAGTCGTCCGTCTCAATCTTTGATTAACTCGATCTTCACTTCTCTCCTCCCTTGATACAAAAAGTACGCATGCGTGCAGGGCGATTTTTCTGGGTGGGCGGGGCAGTGTGCTGCGTGCTGTGAGCAGCAGGAGTGAGTGACAGGAGAAACTCCGGAGAACTAAATGCCGACGGCTTAAAACATTTACGTACTCGATGGTCACGATATAGTCATTTTATACATCTCATGGAGAACAAGCTGTGATATATCGAGTATATTCGATATATCGCCCACCCCTAGTGGGAATACAACTTGTCACACACTGCCTGTGTGTCAATAAAGACAGACCCAGTGCTTAATGATGCAATTTGGGAATTAGTAACTGTTAACTGTAGAGGTAAAAGCTCCTGGTCTAAACATTAGCTGTTGTTCCTAGTGGTAAATGCAGGAGCTGCAGTTTACCTTAGGTGTCATATAGAGTGTATTTTAGCATGGTTTTCACCTGTGTCACAGAAATGAGTTCATTAAGTCAGTTGTTATATTGATGTGTTGTTTCTGTTTGTTTGTGTGTGTATGTGTGCATTCCTGCAGGTATGCCAGCCTGTATTTCTGTTGTGCAATTGAAGAGCAGGACAATGAGCTGATCACACTGGAAGTCATACACCGCTTTGTAGAGCTGCTGGATAAGTACTTTGGCAGTGTAGGTCAAATATCTCTGAAACTTTGTTCTCCCTGATCTGTTTGCTCTCTGTTTGACTTCATACTGCTGAACTAAGGTTACTGAGTTAAGACTTCAGTTTGTTTGTGTGTGCAGGTCTGCGAATTAGACATCATCTTTAACTTTGAGAAGGCCTACTTTATACTAGATGAGTTCCTGATGGGAGGAGAGATCCAGGACACGTCTAAAAAAAGCGTCCTCAAGGCCATTGAACAAGCAGACCTACTGCAGGAGGTAACCTGGGCTTCAGCCACCTGGTTAGGGTTTGGGTTTTTGTTAGCAGGTTGTCACAATAATGGAACACAGAATTATGGTGGCACACTTGTTGTTTAATAGTTTTTGACTCTGTTCTAACGCCTGTGTGTTTCCCTTGACAGGAGGATGAGTCACCCAGGAGTGTGTTGGAGGAGATGGGCTTGGCATAGTACTCAGCAGCGTTGTGAGGGACTATAGATACTAAGGCGGTGGGCTGGAGGACAGCAGCTGGGATTGAACATGTTTGGACTGACAGCATTGGTTCTGTGTATCTGTGGGGGACTGATGTACAGTATTTAACTGGGGAAAGACACTTAGTTAATGGAAGATATTTGCAGTGACAGGCCCTTTAGGTAGGTGTGTGTGTGTGTGTGTGTGTGTGTGTGTGTGTGTGTGTGTGTGTGTATGTGTGTGTGTGTGTGTGTGTGTGTGTGTGTGTGGTATAGAGGA
This sequence comes from Collichthys lucidus, assembly GCA_004119915.2. Lineage (NCBI taxonomy): Eukaryota > Metazoa > Chordata > Actinopteri > Sciaenidae > Collichthys > Collichthys lucidus. The sequence continues at coordinate 389,136 of CM014101.1, forward strand.
GATGGGAAACATTTAAACTTGGCTGTGGGGGGGGGGGGGGGGGGGGGTAGAAAAAAACTTTATTTCTCTGATTGATTGGCTTTTTCATACCGCCATTCAAATGAATGGGAAGATGTGCATTTTGGCCGCAGCAATGGATCTGGTCTGGCTGTTTTATTGTTGCTTTGATGCAGAGTTTTGCAGTCACACCTCGCTGTGAGAGTTTCTGAATACTGAATGTGGCCTGAGACATGATTAAGGATTTGAGTAATCAGAAAAAAATAACTTGACATCACTAATGATAAGTCTGATGTTATTCTATATTTTCTTTGTGTTTTCAACAATTCTCATGAAGGCAAAAACTGACGCTCCTGTCTCTATACTTTGTGATTTCCTTAATCTGTCTATGGCTCTCATCAAGTTCATTCATTCCTATTGAAGACACCTCATAAATAAAAAAGCTAAGTTTATTTTTTTTCAATTACTTTATAATTAGACAAACAGCTGGACATTGTGGTTTTTAAAAAACTTTACTCAAACTGGAGATTGGTAATGAAGGAACATTCACTCACTCACTCACTCACTGCAACAGTTCAGCTTGTTGTTCTGTGTTAATGTGTCACAGAGGAAAAGATGTATCAGGACACTGACATTAATTATTGGTTTGATTTAGATTTATTGACAATCAGTTAAATATAGAATATCACCAGATGTCAGATTCTGAGTTGATGCAACCTTTTCTGTAGTGTTTGCCATTATTCCTTTTGGTTATGTACATGATAATACACACATAAAGAGCACTCTTACACATTTCCAGTTGTGACAACAAAAGCTATGTTCACATTGGGTAAAAGGTCATAACTTATAATAGTATGGTTTGTACATGGCAACAAACAGGTGCCTAATTTAACAAAACAATATTATATGATCTGCCGGTGTAGAGGAAAAAAATTGAAACTGAGTACAACTGAAATGTGCTGGTAATACATAATGGTGTGAAACTGCAGCACACACACACACGAGAACTGCTTTAAGTACTACAGTTAAAACTAGGGATGTAACGATACATCGTGACACGATTAAAATCGGTACAAATGCGTGACGACTCGCACCAGTTCACAGAAAAAATGAATCGCGATTCTTGGCGAATGCGAGAGTACGTTTTTTTTTATTAGAAATAGGTCACGTTGTGGCTGCAGCTTCCACTGCCGCGTCTGCCTTTCTGTGTCTCACACACACAGACACACACACCCCTACACACATGCGCAGTAGTGGTAGTCGGCGTCAGGCCTGACTGTACCGTAAATGATACCATAACACAGACCCTCCAGGAATTCACGATGTTGCGATTTGCAACTTCAACGCAACTTCAGTGAATCCCCGTGAATTCAGGGCGGTGTTGCAATTTTAACCAATCACCGCAACTTCTCCGCAACTTCCGCGCAGTCTGCACGGGGGACTAAGCACGGGTCAGGGACGGCCGCACGGTGCGGGAGGATCCCCTCGTGGGACCTCTCCCCGGCGCTGGCTGGCCCCCGCCGGGCGCATTTCCTCCGAGGCGGTGCGCCGCGACCGGCTCTGCGTTTACAGCACCCGGACCTCGCCGTTTCCCGGGGCCGTGGACTCTCATCAAAGGGTTAACGAGCTATCATCTTAATTGTTTTTATTTTCAATTAGCCCTTACTTCAAGCTGAAAGGTAATGGTCAGATCAGCTGCTTGCTGGCAGCCCTAATAAGAACACAAACAGTTTGAGAGTTTCTGTAAAGAGAGATTTTTTTCCTACAAATAAAAAGATAATTTTATTTTGTCAGAATTTGTCTGTAGCTCATTTTGATTTTAAAAAATCGTATCGTGAACAAAAAATCGTGACTCGAATCGAGTCGTGAGTTGAGTGTATCGTTACATCCCTAGTTAAAACTGTAGCAGGAAGTAGTTATGAAAGATGAAGTGAAGCTTTCATGATGCCCATCACCTTCATCCTCATTCTCACTTCCAGTCCAGTTTGAAATATTATTGTGGCTCTGACAGTTTGTGTTGTCTCATGTATTAAACTCATGTGGAAAAAAAAATTCAGATCAGGTCAAATGTTATGATAACCAACAGGATTGAAAGCCAAACTACAAAGCCAGAGGTTATAAGAAAACATACTACTTTCTCAATGTGCTTGAACTACTTAATCCTAAGGTGTTGTCAGTATGTTATTACAATCATTTGAGTTCTACTTTGATGTTTAAGAATTTCAGTTGGGTTTTCAGAGTTGTACTGTTTGGAATTAAGTCCTGTATCTGTAATCTGACACGACGGACGCAGGGTGATAAACTGCATTGTGGATTGTGAATAATGAACCAAAGACATTGTTTACATATGAGCCATTCATATGTACTGTCAGTGAACTAATGTACCAGATGAGATGGAAATATTGAGTCTGTCTTATGCAATTTAACAAAGTGCAACTGCAGTCACATCCCACTTGGATTTCTTCCAGACAGCAGAAAACAAATGGAATGAGAGTGAGCAGAGTTTAGTGTCAGTGTGGGAACTTGATATTGTTCTGCTGTTATGGCAAACTGGTTCAACATGTTACAGTTGGATTGAAATTTTAAGGCAATTAGAATAAATCAAATTTTAGACATATATATCTTATAGTCCCATACATATTTATACCATCTTTTCTTTTTTACTATGTGCTTGTTACTCATGTTGGTGATATAAACTCAGTGTCAGTGTGAAATTCCACCTCAAGCAGGATGAGCAGCCAATGCTAGAGGATTGGAAGAGCGGATCACACAAATGCTTCTCCTGTGAGTGGTGCTTGCATTGTGTGAGTAAACTGTCATTTCATGTAAACAAAGTCCATTTCTTAAACAGTAGTACACCTTCAACCAGTTCTGAATGTATTCCTTATGGGCATAACAGTTTACCAGGGTTGTGGTGAGTCTATGAATCCAGTTCTGGGTCAATAACTTGGTGTCATAGCGTGGGCTGGTGTAAAAAAGGTTTCTGCTGGTCCGGGTTTGATGGAATTTTACTCATTCTGGAATTATTGAATTGAATCTTTTCATATCCACCAGTTTTCAACATTTGTAACAAAACCCAAATCAAACTTTATTATTTATCATCTGAATTATGGAAAAAAAATGAAACAGAAACTATTGATCTGATCTGAATTGTAAAAGACTGAAATTCCAACTCCAGAAATTGATGTGATCAAGCTACATGGTTCCAGAAAGAATTCCCCACTTTGGTCCTGCTTAACTGCAAAAACTGAAAAACACAAAATAGAACTAGATCCAAATCAGATCCAGCTATCAGAACCCAACTCTCTGTGCACATGCACCAGACTGAGCCCCTGTACAGAGCTACATAAATATGAGAACTGTTACACCCAGGTTTAAGTCTAACGTGTGTGTATACTAACGTGTTCTTACGTTATGCATGACAGATTTATGTCATAAAAATCTGATGATGTTAGCTATGAACTTACATTTAGTGCTACGCTGTCCCATTTAGGTTGAAAGCTCATCATTGATCATCGTATATAGAGAACCAGGTAAAACCTGGAGAAACATTCAGGTAAATAAATGATCTGAGGCAGTCTTCACTCATGTCTGATGAGGTTTTAAAAGAAAAATGCTTTATATCAACTGCTTAGTTTTTTGGCCTTTTCAAGCTTTGACATGCAGCAAAGGGCCACAAGTCGGATTCGAATTCTGGGCTGCTGCGGCAAAGACTGAGCCTTTGTACATGGGGTGGATGCTCTACCAACTGAACTAAACGACACCCAAACTGCTTAGTTTCAGCAAAGTTTCTTTCAGTCAATCTATCTGGAATTCTAGTTGTCACGATTTCCTGATTATTTCTTACTAAGTGACCATGCAAGAGTTTTTTTTCTATAAACCGCCTGTAGACTGTTGTTTGAACTAGACGTATATACAACATCTTTCTGACTTGATGTTAGTAATGGTACTTTGATAATATAAGGGTATCGCTGGTAGTGCTTTCATAAGAATCTATCTAAAATAGAAATTGATGATATGCTGTTTTATTTCGCATGGTTCGGAAAATCATTTTTTTTAAGCAATCTCATAATATTACTTCCAAGTACCTTGTTTCTGTTGCTTCTTCTAGTTTTGTTAAACCTTCTAAACCGGTGGTGAATGTTATGGAATTTTCTCTTTTTGGGTTACACGAGGTCACGTGTGAGCCTTGTGATCCACGGCAGTATTAACTGTTTGTCTTATGACTAGGTGCCACCATATCTCACTGTGGTGTCCAGGGTCGAAGAGACCTGTTGCTGCCTTCCTAGTCATAATAGATAGCTTGTTGTTGCCCTTCCAATCTGCATAAGCGGACATCTGTGTCTCCAGACTAGAATCTGTTGCAAACGCCGATACCAAATTCTGATATGGTTCTTTATACTGATGGTTAGGCCAGCAGACCATCTGACAACGTACATTTGGCTGGTTATGCAGTAGTAAATGATTCTGAAGTCATTGAAGCAAGATCTTTGCCTCATGGAACTTCAGCCCAAGCAGCTGAGCTGTATGCTCTTAGTAGAGCCTGCATACTTGCTTCTGGTAAAGTTGCCACTATCTACACTGACTCGCGATACGCATTCGGCGCTGCGCATGACTTTGGACAATTATGGAAAATGAGAGGTTTTGTCTCATCCTCTGGTAAGCAGCATTACAGCATCACGCGTTGGTAAATGATCTATTAGAGGCTATTTTGCGCCCGTCACAGATTGCGATTGTAAAATGTGCAGCCCACACTAAAGGAAATGATCCTGTTTCACGAGGAAATGCCATGGCTGATACTGCAGCCAAACAAGCCGCACTTTCCTCCTCCATGGTCCATCAATATACCTCCACACAACCCGTCAATCCAATTCCAGTACCTTCCGCTAATGATGTCGTGAAAATGCAAAATCACACTGATGACAGGGAGAGAAGTCTTTGGTTGTGTAAAAGTTGTGCAGTTGATTCAGAGTCTGGCTTGTGGCTCCAGCCAGATGGGCGACCAGTTTGCCCAAGAGCTCTCCTACATGTCTTGGCACGTGTGGCACATGGACCAACACATGTCGGAAGAGGGGTGATAAATGATGTTATTCGTTCACAATGGTTTGCACCAGGCATTACACAAGTCTCACAAACACTTGTAGACGGTTGTATGACGTGTCAACAGACCAGAAAGAAGAATAGCACAGTGAAGCATGACCATCTGGAACCTCCAACAAGTTGTCAAGGCTACAAATATTTGTTAGTTGTGACAGATCGATTCTCAAAATGGGTTGAGGCTTTCGCGACAAGGAAAGAAGACGCTCGAACAGTTGTTAAGTGTCTGCTAAAATAGGGTGATCCCTAGGTTTGGAGTGCCACAGGGTATAGATAGTGACAGAGGTCCGACTTTTGTATCAAGAATAACGCAGGGTCTGTCAGATATATTAGGGTTCAAGTGGCAGTTACATGTTCCGTATCACCCACAAAGTTCTGGTCAAGTTAAAAGAATGAACACAACTATCAAAGAACGGTTGACCAAAACAGTACTAACAAACGTCTGAAATGGCCTGATGCACTGCCTATTGGGCTGTACTCCATCTAAAGTGCACTAAGTGCAACAACAGGACTGAGTCTTCATGAGATGTTAATGGGGAGACTAATGTCCACAGGGACAAGGTAATCTCTGACACCAAACAAAACTTCTCTGCTTTGGGCGGATGAGTATATGGCTATATGAATATGAATATGTAAAAGATTAACTGACATTTTGAATTTTATCATTACAGGTGTCTGAACGGCTCACAAAACCATTGGAGGAACCGATTTATCCTTTTAATGACGGAAATTTTGTATTAATCAAATATTTTAAAAAAAAATGTTTTTGTCTCCAGGTGGAACCAGGTATTGTTGACAATGAGGACTTGTATTTCCTGCACTTTAACCAAACTGCCTATTAACCAAACTAACCAAACTGTTAACCCTGTTATGTTTGACTGTTCAATTGACAGATGTGATGACTGTTATATTGTTTACCCCCTGACTTTCTCTTAAGGTAAATGGTCGTGGACAACGCATGACAAAGCTCTGATTAAGACAGTGCTGAGTGCACCCAGGTAATGAAGGTAACATTCACAGCTGCTGTACCTTTGACTGAACCTCTGGAGCTGTGGTGTTTCACTCAACAGCCATTGAAAAGTTATTCCGATTATAAACTGTGGGCTGTTAATTACTGAGATGTTCCAGAGGAGGTGCAGAGCGGTAAGATCTGTGCTATGGTGAAAACTGATTAGGGTGATAGTTTTCTATATATTGGTCAATTTCTTCCATAAATACACTTGAGGTAGCCAAACCTAAATCAACAAGGAGTGATGGAGGTACAGGTGAAGTTTCTCAAATTTTAGTGCAAGAAACAAATTCGGCCCTCAGTCTAATGGTTGATTATGCTCGCGATCATGATCTCAGTAACTGTTGGCTATGTCAAAATATGCCTTCGTCCATACACTCACCAATGTCTCATCCAATTCCATTCACTAGAACAGATTATGAAATGTTCAATTGGAATAATTTGGCCGTGAGATTTGAAGATGAAGCAGATGAGTGCTATACTCCTGCCTACCCTATAGATTCTGCAAAGTATTCACGTAATGCTGAAATTGCCTCATACATGGCTAAAACAGTTAATGAACAGTACCTATCGAGCGGTTTCAATTATACTACACTTTTTCTCATTCATATACAGATGTATGTGAAATTAGGTTTTGAATATAGAGTTCAAATAGTTTTGGCCCAAACAAACTGTTCAAAACCTCTTGGAGATCAGGTGTGTGTTCCCCAACCATATATTGCATCTTTAATGGTGGGGGCCGTAGTTTCTGTGCAGCCGTGGTCCGGTGTTAGGTCCATAGAGTCAGTTCAGATACAGAAACGTAACTGCTCAATGCCACAACAGATGGAGCAAACTCCTCAACTTATGTGCCTCCGGTGTTCACCCATGAACGGCAAAAGGTTTCCTTGTGTTTTCAGGGAGTAGGAGACAGACCTGATAATTTAGGACAAAGCAGCTGTAAAACAGTAGTAAATGTCACTCTGAGACAGTCGTCATTACCTGAGAGAGTGTATCTAGTCTGTGGGGATAAAGCTTATTGCTGCGTGCCCTATGAGTTGTTTCATGGTGTCTGTTATTTAACATACCTAATTCCCTTGATCAGGGAAGTGAAATCCGCTGAGTTTGCTTTATTATACCTGTCTCTACATAAATATAAAAGAAAAATCTCAACTTCTCAAAAGATAGCCAGCCTCCTCTTGCCTTGGTACGGTATGTATATAACTTAACAGGAACTTGAATCTCTGTCTAAAGTCCTGGAGAATCATCTCAATGCCTCCAGTAGAGCCATGTTAGCTGAACATAGGGAGCTGCAGGAAGTTAAAACTGTAGCTTTACAGAATCGTATGGCGCTTGATCTCCTGTTGGCAGCACAGGGAGGAACTTGTAAAGTTATAGGTACTGAATGTTGCTTCTACATCTCCGACGCGACTGCTGAGGTCATAGATATGGCGCATGACACAGCTCAAGGTATCAAAGAGTTACATGATAAACATGGGTTTAACTCATGGGGATCAGGGTTAGTTAAATTTTTGACTACTCTATTTGTCGGTGGACTCTTTATTCTTTTCCTCTGCACTTGTATGATCTCATTGATTAAACTAATCGTGAAGAAGACAACAAGGTCAGTGGTTCAAGCACCCCAGGTGTGTATACGTCCAGAGGTTGCCAATCCAGTGGGTAAGAGGTATTATCAATTTGAAGGTTTTGGAGAAAGGATTCGAGGCTTGGACCTTGATGATCTTTCTCTTGGGGAAAATGATGAAGAGGAGACTTATGGTATGTAAATGGAGGGTGTCTATGTTTTCTGTTACCTGTGTGTTCCATTTTAGGTTAACTTTATGTGATGATTCTGGCTTTACTGGTTGTTTAGTATTCTAAGAGATGTTATTTTTAATTATTTAGAAATTGCCATTTTATGAATCAGTTTTTTGAAAAAATCTATTTTCAAGGATGGTTTTCACAGTAATGTAATACATGTTTAAAAGTTCAAAGTAAAAATTTTTGTTATGATAATATGCAACTGATGGATATGGACTGTTCATGGAAAGTTCTACGAAGATGGATTCCACGCCACCATGCATCGTATGTGCTAGTAACCTCTCCATGGTGGTGACCCTCTACTGTACATAATGTACATGGGTCGAAGATTTTGCAATTTCTTGATTTCAACGATGATTGTTGTGATTGATTTTAAAGAGAGAAGAAATTTGCTCTAAAAATGTTAAATCAATTGTTTTATGGAACCCCTTCTAATTGCTAGGGTTTTATCTACTAGGTGAAATAATAAATTTGATCTTGCTCCTCTCCCAGTGGCATATTTGCACATGATCTGTGACCTCCCTGATGACCTTCTTTAACACCTTTGTGTTGTAGGGGATCTTCGCTAGCTTAAAGGCCCTTGTTGACCTGAAAGTGGAACTCACACATCATGGGAATGGGATGATGGGGTACATAAGAGGGGTTCTTAAAGTTTCTCACTGATTGTATGAATTCATCTAAACCGATTTGTTTGAAAGATTATTTTTATGGATGGCCTTTTGAATAATTCTGTGTGATTATGAATGTTTTATATTGTTTGTGTCAATCTCATTCTGACTGTACTCCCTGGTGGTCTCTAAATTTGGTAGATATTATTATTCGGTAGTTAGTATTGATCTTATGATCAATAAGAGGGGATTGTTATGGAATTTTCTCTTTTTGGGTTACACAAGGTCACGTGTTAGCCTTGTGATCCACGGCAGTATTAACTGTTTGTCTTATGACTAGGTGCCACCATATCTCACTGTGGTGTCCAGGGTCGAAGAGACCTGTTGCTGCCTTCCTAGTCATAATAGAAAGCCCACTCTAGACCCAGGGGTTTTAGCCAACTATAGACCGATATCAAACCTTCCCTTTGTGTCTAAGATACTTGAGAAAGCTGTAGCTAATCAACTGTGTGACTTTCTCTATAACAATAGTCTATTTGAGGATTTTCAGTCAGGATTTAGAGTGCATCATAGCACAGAGACCGCATTAGTCAAGGTTACAAATGACCTCCTAATGGCATCAGATAAAGGACTAATCTCGGTACTTGTCCTGTTAGATCTTAGTGCTGCATTTGACACCATTGACCATCAATTTCTTTTACAGAGAATGGAACATCAAATTGGCATCAAAGGAACCGCCCTAAGCTGGTTTAAATCGTATTTCTTAGATCGATCTCAGTTTGTTCACGTCAATGATGAATCCTCCATGCATACCAAAGTTTGTCATGGAGTCCCACAAGGTTCTGTACTAGGACCACTTCTATTCAGTTTATATCTGCTTCCTTTAGGGAACATTATTAGGAATCACTCTATCAATTTTCATTGTTATGCTGACGACACCCAATTATATTTATCGATCAAGCCTGATGCAACCAATCAGTTAACTAAACTCCAAGCATGCCTTAAGGATATAAAAAATTGGATGACCTATAATTTTCTGATGTTAAATTCAGACAAAACTGAAGTTCTTGTAATTGGACCCAAGCACCTCAGAAACTCTCTTTCTAGAGACTTAGTTACTTTAGACGGTATCACCCTGGCCTCCAGCTCCACTGTAAAGAATCTTGGAGTTGTTTTTGATCAGGATTTGTCTTTTAATGTCCACATAAAACAAATTTCGAGGACTGCATTCTTCCACTTACGTAACATCGCTAAAATCAGACGCACTGTTTCTCAAGCAGATGCAGAAAAACTAGTCCACGCATTTGTTACTTCTAGGCTGGACTATTGTAACTCTTTGTTATCAGGCTGCTCTAATAAATCTCTTAGGACTTTACAGTTAATTCAGAATGCTGCTGCACGTGTTCTGACAGGAACCAAGATCAGAGATCACATCTCTCCCATTTTGGCTTCCTTGCATTGGCTCCCTGTTAAATCTAGAATAGAATTTAAAATTATCCTCCTTACTTACAAAGCTCTTCATGGTCAGGCACCATCATATCTAAAAGAGCTCATAGTACCCTACTATCCCTCTAGAACACTGCGCTCTCAGGACGCTGGGTTCCTTGTGGTTCCTATAGTCTCCAAAAGTAGATTGGGAGCCAGAGCTTTCAGCTATCAGGCTCCTCTTCTGTGGAACAAACTACCAATCTGGGTTCGGGAGGCAGACACGGTCAACACTTTTAAGAGTAGACTTAAAACTTTCCTTTTTGATAAAGCGTATAGTTAGGGCTGGCTCAGGCCATCCCTTAGTTATGCTGCTATAGGATTAGACTGCCGGGGGACTCCCCAGGGTTATGCCTAGCCAGGCACGGTATTGGTTAAAGATGTAGTCACATCTCCCTTACCGAAAACCCTCCCTCCTACTCTGCCTCTCTCTCTCTGTCTGTCTGTCTGTCTGTCTGTCTGTCTGTCTGTCTGTCTGTCTGTCTGTCTGTCTGTCTGTCTGTCTGTCTGTCTGTCTGTCTGTCTGTCTGTCTGTCTGTCTGTCTGTCTGTCTGTCTGTCTGTCTCTGGACATGTCTCAATAATGCATGCTACTAACCAAACTTCCCCGGAGTTTCTGTGCTCTGTCGTCCAGCAGGTTCTTCGTGGATCGTGGCTGCTGCTGTGATCCTGGACGACGCCCACTTCACATATTACTACTGTCATTAATACTACTATATCTACTACTGTGGTCACTTTATCATTCATTGTCATTCTGTCAGTCATTGTAACTGTACAAAATGTTTATGTTGATTGTCCTGTACACGTGACATCCATTGCACGTCTGTCCGTCCTGGGAGAGGGATCCCTCCTCTGTGGCTCTTCCTGAGGTTTCTTCCACATTTTTTCCCTGTTAAAAGGTTTTTTGTGGGCAAGTTTTTCCTCACTCGAACCGAGGGTCTAAGGACAGAGGGTGTCATTCTCTGTACAGATTGTAAAGCCCTCCGAGGCAAATGTACTTTGTGACTTTGGGCTATACAAATAAAATTGAATTGAATTGAATTGTTGTTGCCCTTCTAATCTGCATAAGCGGACATCTGTGTCTCCAGACTAGAATCTGTTGTCAATAACACCTCCAAGAGTAAAGACATTCTCTTTGACTAATTCTGGGGCGTATAGTATTTGGGGTGTGATCTTTGGGTTTAAAGTATATGCACCATAACAAGTTCGTCAGAATGCGAGACCGACTCAAGCACTTCAGATGTACTTTGAGAGTGTCTCTAGTTCTCCTTGGCCAAGCGTCAATAAATAATACAGCATAAGACATCAGAGGCTCCTGAACACTTTCTTCCCTCCTGACCTCACCATTGACCTTTGACTTCAGCAATTTCTCCACAACAGTGAATATCTTCCCTGCATTGCCTCAAATTGTATGCATGTTATTCATCATAAGGGGATATCACTTGTATCATATCCTCTCCAGAGGTCTGGACAAACCACCCTCTCATATACAGTAGGGAATGATTTTTCTTGTTTTGTGTCATCACATTTCTTAATCACAACCTTTGTTAGCTATGAACAGCAGGGACATGGTTGCTGGAAAATGATGGATGGTAGAAAATGTGGGTGAGGCAGCGTGGATGCTGGTGTCTACAGGAGGAATGTAGTTTTATCTTGACTGTTTTTTTTGTCTATCCTGGGCTTTTGTTGCTCAAACAGCTGCTTCAGTTCAGCAGGATAAGAATGTCATATAAAGATTTTTCTGTTAATCTTAGAGTGAAAGTTTTTCAAGATGTAGAGATTATGCTCAATACTGCATGAGCAGTTAGGTTGATGGGTCTCAGTTCAAACTGACTTCAAACTGTTTCCACTCTCTCCACCTGCGAAATTGTGAATGGGAAAATCATTCACAAAAAGTGGCCACAGAGAGAAAGAAGAGGAACAGGAGTAAGAGTGATTGGAGTTAGATGACCAATTAAATGCAGCTGCTGGCCAAGAGACAGCACAGCAGAATGAAAAAGGCCCAGGTATTCAGACACCTAGGTTGTCCCTTTCATGACGAGGCATTTTAATGAAAGACAGACTCTGTGACGCTGGTTTCTCTCTTAAGAAGCTCTAATCAAATAGAATGAATCAGTACTAAATTTTAAGAAGGGGTTCTCCACACACAGTTGTCATTGTTTTAATATTTCCAGTTAAAGGTGTAGATAAAACCTTATTAACCCTTTGTCTACTTGACTACATTTGGCTCTGGACACATGACAATGTATCAGTCATGTGTCTCACTGACCTGGTGATCAGGCTTGTTTATTTGTACAGATAGAAAACTTCTATGTCAATATTGGACTGTTAATCCAACACTACGTTTTTAAGAAGGTACTACATCCTAAAGGACCTTTTGAGTAAGTGTACTTCCTAGAGAAACTAAGAAAATGTAGAGGTCAGTGGCAGCAATCAGCTGCAGGACATTCAGCCTGAAACTAAATGCAAGGTCAATTCAGTTGCAGCTCTGTTGTCTGTACACAGAAATGACTAATCTTTTGTTTTCCTCTGCTGAAGTCTGAATGTTAGACCATGTTCTAAGAGTAAGGGCTCGCTGTATGGTCTGACTGTTTGTTTTCTACAGTTTGAGAAACAATGATATACTGTATCAGCATGTAGTGGAGTAAATGATAAAGATGTACATGTGGGGAAGAGAGGCTGAAAATGTGGCTAATGCATGTGCAGTAATGTGGGACAGCATTAGAGACACATTATTTAAGTTCTGAGATTACATTCTGTGTTGTATATTCTTCAAGTGTTAGAAATCTTTATTTCAAGTCTTTCTTCAGACTATTGACAAAATCCCTGAATTTTGATGATCTCAGTTTAAACAGATTTTGTTCCTCTAAAGGCCGAGTATGCTTCAAATAGACAACTTTGTTCAGTGTATTTTCCGACCACATCTGACGGAAAACATGTTTCTAGGAGTTCTGAATGTCCAAACTGTCACTGCCTCTTCATGCCTGCACCCCACTGCCTTCCTAAATCCGACCTTGTTTATATTGCTTGTCTTTGTAGATATTATCCAATAATAGCTCACACTTTAGACAGCCTCTATTTTAAGGCATCTTAGGTGTTGTACACATATGAAACAACAACATATATATACTTTCACACCTTCACACACCTGACCAATTGCTCCCTGAAGTGGGTCTGTTTTTAAAAAGTTACAAAATTGGATACTTTGGATATTGGATACCTTCCCCTTAATCAAAGGGACATTCTTTTACTAGTGTGTTGAATAATGTTTTTTCTCTGTCAATTAGCTCATCACAATTTGGTAGGTGTCTTGTTCATGATTGAATTCACCTATTAACAGAATGAAGATTTAAAGTTTATATTTTTCTCACCTCCACCAAAGAAGTTCTGTTTTCAGTGTGTTTGTTTGTCTGTCAGTAGGAAAAATGACTGTCCTAAGAAACTAAGTGGAAGGGTGTAACATGGGCCAAGGAAGAACCCATTACAATGCTGAGTGTAATACAGACATGTGTAGTGTTCACAGGTAAAGGCTAAAGGGAGTCAATGTGTGAAGGTAATTTTCTAAGAAATAAAGCATTTTAAGCTAAATGAAACAGTGTGTTGATGTTTTGTCAACAGGAGAATGAGATTACTCTTGCTTACACTAATCCTACATGTATGTAATCAGAAGGTCTCTTAAAAATCCAGCATGGATCACATCACATCATTTTTGGCACTTTTTCCAAGAAATCAAATTAAATCAAATCAAATCAGATTTTATTTGTATAGGCCAAAGTCACAAAGTACATTTGCCTCAGAGGGCTTTACAATCTGTACAGGGAGTGACACCCTCTGTCCTTAGACCCTCGGTTCGAGTGAGGAAAAACTTGCCCACAAAAAACCTTTAACGGAAAAAAGGTGGAAGAAACCTCAGGAAGAGCCACAGAGAAGGGATCCCTCTCCCAGGACGGACAGACGTGCAATGGATGTCACGTATTGTACAATTACAATGACTGATAAAATGACAATGGATTACAGTGAATGATAAAATGACAATGAATTACAATGACTGATAAAATGACAATGAATCACAATGAATGATAAAATGACAATGAATTACAATAAATGATAAAATGACAATGAATCACAATGAATGATTAAATTACAATGACTGATAAAATGACAATGAATTACAATGAATGATAAAATGACAATGAAATACAATGAATGATAAAAAGACAATGAATTACAATGAATGATAAAATGACAATGAATAATAAAATGACAATGAATTACAATGATTGATAAAATGACAATGAATAATAAAATTACAATGAATTACAATGATTGATAAAATGATTCTAGTAGCAGTGGAACCTGTGATAGAAATAGAGAGACACAGATGCACATCAGCAGCAAATCATAAACTTACTATAAACTGTAATGGAGATATGGTAACAATAATGACAGTAATAATATATCTAGTGGACATCGTGCAGGATCACAGCAGCAGCCATGATCCACGAGAACCTGCTGGACGACAGAGCACAGAAACTCTGGGGAAGTTTAGTTAGTGACATGCACTGACATGCATTAATGAGACATTTTCAGTAAAGGGAGATGTGACTCCATCTTTAACCAATATTGTGTCTGACTAGGCATAACCCTGAAAGAGAGAGAGAAATGTGCCAAGAAATGTGACATCTGTTATTTTTTTAGGAATGTAAGAACTGACTGCTGCTCATTTTCTTTTTCCCACTAATGATTTCTCTGAACCCAGATCTTCCCTTCATAAAGTACATGTTGGGTCTGAACTTAAAGAAAATAGTCAACCATGCAACCATTTTTTAAAATGACTCAGAACAGCCATGACAAACATGCTGACAGTTACAACAGTGAAGTAGTTACACATTTATAGATCAGTTATAATAATACAGTAATATGACAGATAGATGATAACACAATGAAGTGTCAAAACAAGTGAGGAAATGCATAATCATTAATAGTATGATTATATATTTACAACTGATCAGATTTTTTTCTTTTAAAGCAATATTTTATAGAAATTAGTATTGCGATTTGATGTCCCCAGTTTCAGAGTGCACTGTGGTAAATATGGACATATGCACACATGTATTTGGTATGATTACATTACTTATGATCCAGTTGACAACATAGATTAACATGAATTTATTTCAGATTTATTTATACAGCACCAAATCATAACAGAAGTTATCTCATGACACTCCATAGAGAGCAGGTCTATAATATTATCTACAGAGACCCAACAATTCATACCATGAGCAAACACTTGGTGACAGTGAGGAAAAACTTCTTTTAAGAGGCAAAAACCTCGAGCAGAACCTAGCCAGCTCATTGGTGATTGGCCATCTGCGGTGAACTGAGAGAGACACAGACAAAGATGCACAGCAGCAAAAATAACAATGATAAGTATATTTTTTATGGATATATGATGAACAACAGCAACAGCAGTAGTGATAATAAAAACAATATTTGCAGTGGATGTCATCAGGACCACAGCAGCAGCCACGATCCATGAGAACCTGCAGGACATGAAAGCAGAAAAACTCTGAGGAAGAAGCTGAGTTAATGGAACATAAATTAATGGGACATGAATGTGTACAGATGGAGAGAGAGGGGGGAGCTCAGTGCATCATGGGAAGTCACCCTGCCTTAGCAGCATAACTAAGGGATGGTTCAGGACTCAGGTGAGCAAGCTCTAAGTATTTAGCTTAGATTTCATTTAATGGAGTTTTAAGACAACTCTTAAAGGTGTAGAGGGTCTGTCTCCAGAAGCAGAGTTAGGAGCTAAAAATCACTCCCAGATTTACTCCAGCAGCTTCTTCTTAGCTTCCTTCATCAATGTTGACTTCAGTCTTTTTCCCTCAGTCATTTGATCCATAGAGGCTGCACATAGTGCAAAGATATTGAAAGGAGGCCCATGAAAACATTCAATTGAATCTTGAAAGATACCAGCCATGTACCATGTAGGAACCTGGAGATCAAGATGTATGTATACCAAGTTTACAGGGACCATCATTAATTTCTTAACAGGACAAGAAACAAAAAAAAACACACCTCCAGGCCATGTACAGACTATTTGACCAGACAGGATAGTGATAGAGTGCCGCATCACATGGACCTGGCTTCCACCATCACCAGACCCAGTTTGGGGTGAGTGTGACCACAGAGTGGAGAAAAAAAACTGTCAACAAATGCTCAGCGCCTCTGGGAACTCCTTCAAGACTGTTGGAAAATCATTTCAGGTAACAACCTCATGAAGCTGACTGAGAGAATGAAGAGTGTGCCATCAAAGCACAGAATCTAAAATATAAAACATACTTTGTGCATGCTTTGTTATAATACATAATTTATTTTACATATTTCATATGTGTCATCAGTGTTCACCTACTATGTAGGAAATCATAAAGGTATAAGATTTTTTGGCATCTAGCAGTGTAGTGCAGACTCCACCTCATATTCTAATCGAGAAAATATATGGAATGTCCCATTTAGAGCCAGTCTGCTCATTCTGTGTTACTGCAGAAACATAGCAGTTCAATTCGGTGGACTCTGTGAAAGAGGAATCTGTAGATATAAAAATCTCATTTTAATAAGAAAGATTCTTATTTTCCAGTGATTCATATACATTAATGAAAACATCATGCACTATAATGCATAAATCTAATACACTGGGTCTTGTTAGAGGATGTGGTGCTCATATTTACATGTTACTTATTCATCCACATATGCATGTCCAAATGGAAACTTCTTTGTAAGCTGGCTCTCGGGTCAGCTGTGTTCATGTCCGACTGAAGGCCCGGCGCTCATATGGGCACAGAAAGGGGAGGGAGGGCACCATAAATTGCGAATTCATTCACCAGCTTCTGTTCATTCAGCAGCTCGAGAACTGCAGCTAATTGGTTGGATGTAGGAGGGCGGGGGACGAGGTGGAGGGAGAGAAATCTTATGAATGAAACCCAGTTTGGTGACGTCAATGGGGACCGCTTGACGCATGAATCACGTGGGTCGGGAGGGCGGAGGTATAATAGAGTCGCAGCAGCCTGAAAACAGGCGAGCCAAGGAGCGGAATCCCGAGAGAGGATCGCAGGAGAAAGAGAGCGACTCGGCAACAAACAACAACAACAGTGACGACACTTAACAATAGACAATAACAACAAGTCACACGCAACAACAGCACTAAGAACCGCACTGTGCGGGCAGCGGGCTCTGTGCAGGACAGAGGACTCCGAGCAGCTTGGACTGTGACGTGACGAGGCTCGGAAGCTGGAATCCCCCCGCTGCTCCCACTGAACTGCAAGTAAGTGTCAACTTATTTCACATCAACTACTTCACCTTCTCCTCTGAAAAAAGACTAGCTGATTATGAAGAGAGAGATTTAAAAGAAAACGATTCAAACATCACATCTGCAAATCAACTCAAATGTAGAGGAGTAACTGGTTGTTTGGAGCAGCTGGGTGATCTGTCTGCTCTCTCTTCAGATGAATGAGCAGTGACTCATAACATCTTTAAATGATCACATATGTGATGATTCATATGTGAGCGCTTCGATATGACACTTTGCATCATGCTGTGCTTAACTGCGGCCCCTGTGCGAGCTGGATGTCTGCCTGGACTGCCATATGTCTTTGTTTATGGGCAAGACAGAGGAATTATCCTCCTCCTACCCATCATCATCATCATCATCATCATCACCACAATTATCGTCACTTCCAGCCACCATGACTCGCCTTGCCAAAAATAGCCTCATGATAAACGAGGTAGAACCTTTCATGTGAATCAAGGTGCGCTGATGTTGTGGTGGCAGACAGTGCTTTGTCTTGTCTAAAATGTCTGCAGAACACTGACGTCCATGGTTGTTAGTTGGTTCGGAGTTTTACCGTCAGTGTATAGGCTGCCAGTTTTCTTGTTTCTTGCCTCAGAAGCGAATTATTAAAATCAGGCCAGACACATCCAACCGAGCTGGTTTGTTTGGTTTATTGATGGATGGATGGATGGATGGATGGATGGATGGATGGATCCTGCTGGTCTTAATCATTCGCTGCGCGTTTGCACATCACGTATCACACATCCTCTGCAATCCAGCCACCTCTACTGCATAATGCGCTCCGGTCATTTGGTCTCTGATTGGCTCTTTCAATTTCCATCAATTTTCCATCGCAAAGCAACTTGTTGAAAAAAAGTGAATGATTTCTAAAAGTCTGAACATGTGGATTGAATTCAACCAGGACACATTTTTCTTAATAGAAAAAGATTCTGACAGGCAGACATAAACGCTGCGGTTATTTGTTTGCACACATTTGAACAGCGGCAGACTGTGGCGTGGCCTGGTGTCATGCAGCATGACGGCGGCTCATGAACAGAGGAGCAGGTTATTTTGGAAGCTGAGGCTGGAGGCAGATACGCGTGTATATACGCGAATATACACGAATGCTGCATGCTTGAACATGACATCGTGCTGTGATCTGACAGTTATGGTACTGCACTTGTTGCACTGTTGAAGATTTCAGCACCAAGGACAGCGGCGGGTCCTCCAGGAGCTGTCTGTGGCACTGAACTGGGATCAGCAGAGCAGCATGCATATTTTTATCCGTTATTACCTTGTCCATCAGCTATGGGTGTTAGAAAATGTCCAACAATACACTGTGTACTGTGGTACTGATTAATGCCGTACTGTAAGAATGTAAATCTAAATCAAATCAAATCAAATCAATTTTATTTGTATAGCCAAAGTCACAAAGTACATTTGCCTCGGAGGGCTTTACAATCTGTACAGGGAGTGACACCCTCTGTCCTTAGACCCTCGGTTCGAGTGAGGAAAAACTTGCCCACAAAAAAACTCTTTTAACAGGGAAAAATGTGGAAGAAACCTCAGGAAGAGCCACAGAGGAGGGATCCCTCTCCCAGGACGGACACACATCCAATGGATGTCACGTGTACAGGACAGGAAATCTAGTAAAGCTTTTTTTTTTTTTACAAAACCTTGCCAACATTGTTAAATAATAAACAGCTGCACAATAACCTTTACTAAATAAAATACTGTCTAAAAGTCATCAAAGAATAAGCAAGGAGATTACAAACCTGATCAGTCCCAGCCGTTTGATTTTTTTCCTCAATAGATTGATTTTGTTTCTGTTTAGAAAAAGAACTTGTTCTACTTGTCACTAAATGATTCTAAAAACACAGAGGAGAGTCACAGATTTAGACAGATTACTTCAAAGCTGTGACCTGGTACATTGTGGCACAATGGTTCAGTGGTTAGCATTGTCAGTTCATAGTGAGGAGTTTGAACCTGCAGCCTCTCTTAAACTGATGATCTGTTGCACCCTGCTGCTCAGCGTGAGCTGGGATTGGTCCCTGTCCCCTGTGACCCTCCATGGGGTAACCAGGTAGATAATAAATGGATGACAGTATTGTAGCTGTAGAGCTATTGTGAGTCTCTTTATAGCAACTCAGGCTTCTATATGATTAAATATTTTAAATGTCAGAATACTAAAATGTGGTCTTGCCTCTCTTCAGTCTCTTTTGTGTATTTTATAGTCTGTACGTACTGTGACTTAATCTCATTGCCATTTTAAATAATTCTTTGCATTGAAGTTGAAGAATATGAGCATCTTCTTTTTGGCTTCTTATCAGATCAAACGTGACATTCACCACCATGAACTACTGAGCAGTAGCAGCTTGAGACAGAGAAGAGGGTTTTTTAAAGCTGATTTGTGACTGTTTCTCTCTCTTTCAGGTATTTTTGATCCCCCTTGCTGTCCTGTTCTGAATGACCATGACTGGATACGACAGTGCCTCAAGTGCCCTTACCCTCCTGATCCTCCTGACAGGGGCTTCTCTCCTCCATCTATCCACCTCCAACCCGATCATCACTCCTGTGGATGTTGATAAGCCACACAGAAATGGTCTGTCAGAGGACGGGCAGGGAAAGGATGAGAATCAATCATTACAGAAAGAAGAGGAAGAGGAGGAGCTCTTTAAAGATGTGGATCCCAAAACACTGGCAGCAGTTTTACTGGAGGCACTGAATCACTCACAAGTAGAAATAAGGAGGGAGGGAGAGGAGCATAATGGGATGGAAGAAGATATAAAGACTGAGAGTGGGGAGTTTGAAAAAGAAGAGACAAACAGAGAAGTGAGAATGATGGAAGGAGCAGACCGAGACAGAGATGGACGACAGGAGTTAGAGCTGCTGATGGCTGCACAGGGGAAGGAGAAGGAGAGAGAGGAGGAGGAAGAGAGGAAGAAAGCTGCGGAAGAAGAGGAGAAGATGACAGAGAAGGTGACCAGTCATACCACGAGCCAAACAGTTCAGGTCCAAACAGAGCAGAAGCCTGCTAGTCCAAATGGACAAGTGAAGAATGTGGAGGATGCTGCCCCAGAGCAAGGACCAAACAGCCCTGAACAAAGCAGCAATGAGGAAGAGGAGCAGCTCAGCCCCGAGGAACTTAAGAGCCTCGAGACCATGATGAAGGAGTTTCCTCCGTTGAACACAGCCACTAAGAGAGAGGGTGATTCAGAGAAAAATCAGAGAGAGAGCAGAGGTTACAGTAGCTATAACAACATCATACCAGTCGACAAAGGCAGCAACCTTGCCATGTCCAAGAAGAAGCTGAAATGGCAAGAGGAGACGCAGAAAGCCCTGCACCTCCCAACGCTGAGGGAAAACTTTATGAATGACTTTGAGGACAGTAATTATGCTGGAAGTAATACAGGAATGTTCCAGCTTCCAGCAGAACAGGAAGTGATGGAAGACGATGAACCAGATGAGGAGGACGAGGAAGATGAGGAGGTGTTGAGCCCTGAGGAGGAGGAGGCTCGGGCTAAAGCTGAGCAGGAGGAGATGAGAAGGCAGGCGGCTGAGGCACAGAGAGCCAAGATGGAGGAGGAGAAGTTAGCCGACATCGCCTCAGACATGCTACTGCGCTACATGGTCAAACAGGACAACGGGAACAAGAAGTACAGCTCGTCTCTGTCCAATGCAGTGGAGGACAAGAGGTCCAATGAGGAACAGGAAGTGACGGAGGAGGACGATATTGATCCCCAGACCATTGACAAGTTGATTGAGATCTCCAGCAAGCTCCACCTCCCTGCTGACGATGTGGTGGATATCATCAGTGACGTGGAGAAGAAGAAGAAGAAAGACGTCCCTCCTGAGATGACGTCTCATTGGCAACGACCTCTCACTCCATTGTCTTCTTCATTCTCCTCCACCAATGGTTTCTCATCCCGGGTTTCAACTAATCAAAATAGTTTCCCCATTACTAAACAGCCCTCTCCAGCTGTCAATCTCTTCAAAACATGGTTCCAGGAGAAGTCACCAACAAAGTCGCAGGAACCCTGGAGCAAATTTTCAAAGCCTCTGCTCACCAATCAAAATCTTCGCCCAAAACCTCAAAAGCCTTTGTCAATCAAGCAGGAATACTGGGTCAAAACACCCAAATCTGTTTGGACTGGCTACCCTTTTTACCCCTACACATACCCATCTTACTACCAAAGGAAGCCCTACCCAGAATACCCCCCCATCTATTTCCCTCCTCCCCCCAGACCCAAACCCCGTTACTATGTCCCCAAACCCACTCACACCCTTAACCTCCTAGGAAATCCTGTAGATGGGGCCTACGCGTTTTCTCCTAGACGTCATTACCACAACTGGGTCCAACCCCGGCTGAGAAACCCCCCCACAGGACTCCAGAAGCCTTATTATTCCAGCTACCCCCTCCCACTGTACCCCCGGACATTTCAGTCGGTACCCATCCCTAAACCACGTTCTCCTCGCCGAATGCCTGTGGTCCCTCCTCAACAGAAGCAGTTTTATTACTCAGCCCTGGCGCCTGCAGTAACAAGAAATGAAGATTATTATGTGGCTGGAAAGCAGCCAGACAGCAGTAACCGTGACGATCTGGAGAAATACATACAGCAGATACTCTTGAAGAGACCACCAATGTTGGACTGAAAGGTGGATGAGATGAGAGTGAGAAAAGAAGAAATGGAAAAAATAGATGATCAGAAAAGAGTGTATTTGTTTACTTTGCTTTTACTTTGCTGGTATTTGTTTGTTTTTTTACACATTTACACAGTTTACACATGTACTAAGTTTTTTTCTCCTGTTTTGATTGGTTGTGATTTGGACAAGAACATTACGGGAGACTTTTTTTTCCAGCAGTAGTCTGGATAAAATGGAACTGATGGAAAGATACACATTTATCCACCTTGATGTAGGAGGTGGAAACAGGTCATAGGAAAGCATGATGCGGCAAAAATTTATATCATGCTAGAATTTTTTTTAATCCAAATTCCCAGCATGACAACTTTCTCCATTTGGACATTCTACAATGCCAACCAAGGAGGACACTTAATTGTGTTGTTACCTGTTTTTTTTTAAGAATCTTTCTGGAGTCAGAAAGTTTTAGTTGGATGAATCATAGGCAGTGATGGATGCTGTAAGATGTTTGATGGCTGATGGATTTCACTGTCTACACACATAAAGAGCATTTGTGTAATTATCTCAGGCAGGGACATTCGAAAAATATTTCATATACAGAAATGACATGCACTACATGGCCAAAACTATGTGGACTTCTGACATCACTGCATTATATGATAGCTGATCATTTCCAAACCATGAACATTAAAGACATCATCCTCTGCTAGTTTCAGGCTTTCCACCAAATTTTGAAACCTGGCTGCAGGGATTCTCTTCCAGTCAGCCATAGCAGCATTAATGAGGATGAACACTGATGCTTACTGTGCAGTGTTCTAGTTCATCCCAGAGCTGATGGATAGAGTTGAGGTCAGAGTTGTTCACAGACAAGTCAAGTTCTCCCACAACAAACTGGGATCATCATGTTTTTAAAGAGCTGGCTTTGTCATAGTAAAACAGGAAGCGGACAAACACAAACTGACACAAAGTTGGAATCTCGCTATTATCTAAAATTTCATTGGATACCTTAGAATTGTTCATTCATTCAATGGAACTAGGTAAAACCAGGAAAAGCAACCCCAGAGCACAGCGTGTCCTCATACTTTTGGCCATATAGTGTACCAACAGACACACCAATCACCTCTTAGAGATAAATTCTCACATCACCTTGTCTCATGCTGATCCATTCACTTCATTTTTCTTTCAAAATGAAGACATTTTTATGCAAATGTATCATTTTTGTGTTATTTGTATAAAAATGCAAAATGAAAATACCTTTTCATTAGATATACTCACATACAACTACAACAGCTCTTTCAAATAAAATATATTGCACCAAAAAGCAGATTTCATCACAGGGCTGTGGAAGTCACACTAACACCACTATAATGGATGACTCATCCTTTTGCATAACTTCAGTTACCTTGTTGCCATGGTGCCAAACTCTATATGGCATTCTTTTACAGTTGATGCCTTCAGAGGTAGATGCAATGATGGAGGCATACTGAACACATGCATTTTAAAGGACAAGGCTGGTGTTACTCTTTAGTCTTCTTATTGCCAACAAATCTCATGAAAAGACCACAACACGTGTCAGGCTTCTGCCTGTAGCACTCAGCTACAAACACACACAACTCTAAATAAATTGTAGTTTTATCGAATGTTTCTTAAATGGGAGGGAAGGCAGCAGTTAAAGTGCTTGTTAGTGGGATACATTAAATGGTGGTTTGGCTCTGTACACGAGATATACATATATTCTTGTGATATAGAAAATCACCAACCTTCCCCTTTGAAAATACCCTCCATGGTTTCGTTATAACACCTCAAAGTGCCCCTAAATCCAGTTCCCTTAAGCTAATGAAGACCATGTCGTGTGATTTTACTACTCAACATACTTTTATTATTCATCTTCACCAACTCAAAGTCTATTTTCAACCTTTTTCTTCTTATCTAAATGCACAATAATTCATCATACAGTACATTTTATACATTTGTAGATGGGAAGTTTCCAAACATTATTCATTAACATTAATCCTAATGCCTTACATGTCACTATGACATCTCATGACACTTCATGTTTTCATTTTGCATATAATATTATCCATGAGATGAAAGCTGTAATCTCTTCTGTAATGGGAGCAAATCGGACAATGGAGATGTCATCAGTTTGCTCATATTCAGATGAATCCAAGTTGAAGTCCTCATTTTAAAAGCAACGATGAAGGGATGATTATGATCATGTTTTTTAACTGCATAAAAAGGGGATTGTACTATTTACTTCAATGGTTACTAATCATTAGTAATTAAAAACACTTCCTTTTTTCCTCCTTTCCTCTTTTTCAAATATGTCACTGGGAACAGGAGCAGATGTTGCTCTTTGGTTTGTCTGTATAGTTGACTTTTTTGGCCATCTGTTGCTAAGGGATGAGCAAATCTTAGCATCTTTGTTGCCAAGCCAGAACAGAATCATGGCATCGACAATCTCATAATGGAAAGAATGTCAACACAAGGCAGTCAGTCAAAAAAAAAAGTGAGCTGAAGGGAGTCTTTTTGTAATTTTTAATGAGTTTTTTTTTTTATGAGATTAAGAAAGAAGTTAGAGATTAACAAAAAGAATGAATTTTAAAAAAGCAGCTGGGATATGACGCGACAGACCAGATGGTAGGAAACAGTGTCTGCACGTTCATGTATAATTGCATTCTTTGAAGATGTACAAGCATCAATTAAAAAAGTATAAAAAAATTTAAAGATGACAGAAACAATGACGTCGGTGTACCTTAAGATCATTGAGTCATGTATGCGGCGAGTGTTGTCCATGGTCTTTCTAGATGTACCTTGTTGTACCCATCGTAATAAACATGCATTTGCTGGATGTAAATATGAGCATGTCAATGACTACTTTTGCTACATATAATGAAACAAATAAAGTCAACTATTTTTATTACAAAAACGCTTCATTGTGGACAGAGAGAATTTTTATGTGAGTGTGAGAGGAGACAGCGAGGGGTGTGGATAGCCATCTCCCTAAAAATGCAAATTTCAGTTTCTTGGGTGTTTATCTGAATTGTTTTAGGAAGAATGCTGAAAATATCACTGTAACTTTGAACATTTATTCTAACGATGAGAGGTATCTGTCATCAGAAATCAAAGATGGTGCAGAGTTTCTCTCGCCCACCCACTGGAGTGCAGCTCAGCTCAGCAGTAGTGTGATTGTATTATTGTAGTATTTTACCTTCTGACTGGGTTGAATTTCATTAACACCAGAGTGACTGAGATTGTTATACAAGGCTGTGACATCCACTAGATGGATGAAATTATTGTGAGGACTGTGTGAATATCAACAGTAAATCTTAAATTAAGTAATTAAATAATTGGTTAGATCATCAAACATAAAGTACTCATTTCCTGTAGATTCCTTTGCAGCAACAACAACAACAACAGGTCAAGATGGAGGGACTGTTTCCAGAGAGTTATTTATCAAAGCTGTCAGCAGCACAAACAAAAGTGCAGTTAATGTAATGATCATGAACTGAAACATACAAAGGGAAGTGGGTTTTGTTTTTTAATTTACATGAGCATTAATAAACAAACATAACAGCATTGTCAGCATCCCAGTCTCTGAAGTCTCAGTAATGATCTGCTATATTCTGCAAACTACATTCTCCTTCTGATAAATAAATCAATTTTCGGGTTAAGAATGATAATCCCATGTTATCCCTGTTGAGAGTACTTAAAGGTGGGAGGGAGTGGAAGGAAGGATTTAGCTTGCTTTGATACATGGTGGTGCTCAGGGTGGGGGTGTTCAGTGGGCTGATTAAAGGTTAGAGCAGTCATCATATTGTGGGCTGCAGGGATCCAACATTCAAACACACCAGTAACCACAATAACCACCATGCATGCCCATGTCAAGGCTGAGAAACACTGAAACTTCTGGAGGGGTCAGAATGAACCTGCTGACAGGCTGTCAAATGGTGCTCAGTAACCTCAGAACAGTGTGTGTGTGTGTGTGTGTGTGTGTGTGTGTGTGGGTGTGGGTGTGTGTGTGTGTGTGTGTAAGACAGAGATAAAAGACAGACAGGATGAAATGAGGCATGCATTAGTAAATGAGACCGTCTCAATTTGAGACATGAGGTTAAAATTAGTTTAAGGCAGTACTGAGAGAGAGAGAGAAAGAGAGGAGACAGAGTGTATAGTATAACTGGGTTGAGGAAAAAAGGGGGGGGGGGGGGGGGGGGCTTGGTGACTCATCCACCAACATCATCATGGAGCCACTGCAGAGCACCCAAACGCATGCACACACACACACACACACACACACAAACAGACAAAAGAGTGCACATATTAGACATACTGTATGTACACTGACAACAGTTCATGCTTACAGAAATGCTTGCATGCTATCTTTGTGCTGACAAACTGGCAGTAATTTGGCCAATAGTATGCACATTATCCATTCACAGTCTTAGGATAAGATAATGTCAGGATAACATAAATACTCACTGGCTCTGAAGATCTTGTGGCAGAGACTTTTCATTTCCAAAATGTCTGAATCATGAGGGGACAACACACAGACAAATAAACAATATTAGCCAACTTACCATTGGAGACATAGACATGCAAAATCTAAATATATATAATACTTAACAGCCTCACACATACATTAATTATTTACTTACTTACATAATATTCTTATTATGACTGATATGAACTTGGTTTCATGGAAAAAATCATTCTCTGTATGTTTTGCCTCTGCTTTTCTGTCTGAGTTTGCATCCAAGCAGCCAGTGATATCTTGATGCACAGGCAACTTGGAATAGGGAACAGGGAAAATACCGTATAATTATTATAGTAATTTTTCTGTAAAATTATTATTATTGGAAATGGCATTACACATAAAATAACAGGCAGGTTGTTCATTTACAGATGTCTGTAATTTTACTGTTTTTAATACTATTTTTAAATGAAAAAAAATTGGTTATTTACTTTAAAATGATGATTTATTTTTTTATTTTTTTTATTTTTTACAGTGCAGGCATTAGACTTCTGGGCAAATCTGAACAACAGATAAGTTTGGATCTAAACTACTAGAGTGTACCAAAGAGTGGCCTTCAGTCCTCAGCTCCATAGAAAGCAGACTGGACACAGTAATCCAAGAAGAAGCTCAAGAGCACATTTCACTTTTCTGTGTACACCATTTGAGTCAGTGAGGACACACGACAATGCCATGTTAGCAGATATCACACACACACACACACACACACACACACACACACACACACACACACACACACACACACACACACACACACACACACACGCACATGCAAACGCACACGCGCACACACACACTTTATACTCTAAGAGGCTGTCCTCATTCTGAGCCCAAACGTCTGCCCAAACTTCTGCACTCACTGAAGGGGGTTCACTAGAATGTGTTATTATAACAGAACAATAAAATAATTGATTTAATATTGTAGATTTTTTGCATCTTTTTTTCCAATAAAAAATAAAAAATCAATCACAACAGTTATAGTTGCAATCAAGGTATAGTGAAGTCTTCGTCCCATGTACATTACGTACAGTCTTCGCGGCACAATCAAATTTGTTATGGAGAAATTGCTGTAGTCAAAGGTGAGGTCAGGAGTTCATAAAGTGTTCAGGAGCTTCTGATGTCTTAATGCTGTATTATTTATTGACACTTGATCAAGGAGAATTAGAGACTCTCTCAAAGTTCTTCAGAGGTGCCTTAGTCGGTCTCACATTCTGCCCAACTCATCCTGGTGGATCGACTTTAAACCCCAAGATAACACCACAAATACTACACGCCCAGAATTAGTCAAAGAGAATGTCTTTACCCATGGAGGTGTTATTGTCAGCATATTCTAGTCTGGAGACACTGTTGTCTGTTACTACGTACTTATATACGTATATAAAGCCAACATTTTATTTGATTACAGCCATGGATTCTGAAAGAGAACCACATTAAGAGAGGAAGAAATTGGTTGAAGAAAGGAAACATATTACAATTTCTTTGGACATCTCGCTGAGAATCATGGATGGACCCTCTCGAGGAAGTGGTGGAGATAAACACACTCTCATGACATGCATGACAGAGCTATAAGATCTTTCTTACCCACAGCCATCAGACTGTGTAACTCTTTGATAATGGATGAGCTCACTGATTTAACTGAATTACCCTTTGGGAAAAATAAAGTCCATCTTATCTTATCTTATCTTATCTTATCTTATCTTATCTTACCTTACCTTACCTTATCTTATCTTATCTTATCTTATCTTATCTTATCTTATCTTATCTTATCTTATCTTATCTTATCCTCTGGACAGTAAATGTCCTATAAATGTGTAGACATTTCCCATTAGGCATCTTCCAGGTCATGTGAGCCAATAACTCAAAAAACATATTAGTACAGTGACTGAATGTATTTTTATTAACATTTTATGATCCTCATGTTGGATACACCTGTCATTTAAAAAATTATAATCTCTAAATATTTTTTGATTAATTTTTATATGTAAATATTAGCATTTTAGCTCAATAGCTTCTGGGGTCCGTTTCACAAAGCAGGTTTATTGAAAACTCAGAGTCTGTTAACCCTGGAATCACGGAAACTCAGAGTTTTCCGTTTCACAAAGGAGGGTAAGTCAAACCCGAGAGAGAGGGTTAACTCAGCAATGCTCTCCCATGCCCTCTCCCTCTCTTTAGCAGCCGCTGCAGTGTTGCACTTCTTTCTAAAGACATGCTCATATTCCTCTTCTGTGGAACAAACTACCAATCTGGGTTCGGGAGGCAGACACGGTCAACACTTTTAAGAGTAGACTTAAAACTTTCCTTTTTGATAAAGCGTATAGTTAGGGCTGGCTCAGGCCATCCCTTAGTTATGCTGCTATAGGATTAGACTGCCGGGGGACTCCCCAGGGTTATGCCTAGCCAGGCACGGTATTGGTTAAAGATGTAGTCACATCTTCCTTACCGAAAACCCTCCCTCCTACTCTGCCTCTCTCTCTCTGTCTTTCTCTGTCTGTCTGTCTGTCTGTCTGTCTGTCTGTCTGTCTGTCTGTCTGTCTGTCTGTCTGTCTCTGTCTCTCTCTCTCTCTCTCTGTCTGTCTGTCTGTCTGTCTGTCTGTCTGTCTGTCTGTCTGTCTGTCTGTCTGTCTGTCTCTGGACATGTCTCATTAATGCATGCTGCTGACCAAACTTCCCCGGAGTTTCTGTGCTCTGACGCCCACTACACATATTACTACTGTCATTAATACTACTATATCTACTACTGTGGTCACTTTATCATTCATTGTCATTCTGTAAGTCATTGTAACTGTACAAAATGTTTATGTTGATTGTCCTGTACACGTGACATCCATTGCACGTCTGTCCGTCCTGGGAGAGGGATCCCTCCTCTGTGGCTCTTCCTGAGGTTTCTTCCACATTTTTTCCCTGTTAAAAGGTTTTTTGTGGGCAAGTTTTTCCTCACTCGAACCGAGGGTCTAAGGACAGAGGGTGTCATTCTCTGTACAGATTGTAAAGCCCTCCGAGGCAAATGTACTTTGTGACTTTGGGCTATACAAATAAAATTGAATTGAATTGAATTGAATTCTCCATATGCAGTCATTATTATTTCCAATTCTATTGGGGTGAAAAATGCTGCCCTCTTTCTGTCAGTTTCCATGTTCAATCATCGAATCCGGGCTCCATTGAAGCTGGCTTTATATGTCTGTGGAGCTCATGTTTAAGTCCAGGTTCAACTACTCTGAGTTGATTAAACTAACTCAAATCAGCTGTTGTGAAACCGAAAACTCAGAGTTTCCTATCTCAGAGTAGATCAACTCAAAGTTCAGGATTTGACTCAGAGTTTGTTGAACCTGCTTTGTAAAACAGACCCCTGTTCATAATTTTTAGCTGTTAACTCAGCTTCAATAAATATTTTTATCAATATTATGTATGTTTGAATTGATAAGTTTATAATTCTAAATATAGCATTGTAGGTAGCGTGGCCGAGCGGTCTAAGGCGCTGGATTAAGGCTCCAGTCTCTTCGGGGGCGTGGGTTCGAATCCCACCGCTGCCAAGTGTATTTTTTGGATGAATTTTACTTATGGTTGAATCTTATAAACATTGTTATGAACCTACAACAAGGTCATTGCGCCGTTTGTTGCTCTCTTTTTTTGCCAAACAACGTATGCTGTTAGTTAGCCTTAAAGACACTTATTTCACTGGCGCGGCTTGTGTGCGCAGTCGTTTTAGGGTCTAGCTGCAGCCGCAGCCACTACAAAACACGCCCACTACAAAACACGCCTCCTATAAACCACATCTGCGTGCGTTTCTGCTTCAAACCACGCCCCTGTAAACAGCGTCTGTGCGTTGCATGTGTGTATGTGCAAAGACGAGGCGACAATGGCGTTTCAGGTAAAACACCTTTATATTATTTTTACTTTATGGGAATATGTTGACGTTTAATGTGACGTTTAAGACATCATTTGCTCAGCAGAAAGAGTGGACTTTATTTGTAAAAACAAATTTCTTCAAACTCAATAAAGTAAATGTTCGTAAGCAAACCCATTTTGTGTCGTCTTTTAAAAGTAATGAGTGAGCCAGGGATGCTAACAGAAGCAGTGGGGGAACACGTCACGTAGAATCAGAATATTTTTATTTTTTATTTTACTCAACATATCAAACTGAATAGTTTCGGTAATATGCGTGTTGGTGAAGTTTGGTTGAAGTGTGTTTTACAGTTTCAAAATACGTTTCTTGAAATGCAGTCCGATTGCTTTGGAAAGAACAGTAAGGCTGTTTCAAGGGAACAATGCAAAAAGCATCAATTTACTCTAATCTGATTTTGTCAAAGTTATGTGTAGACATGAATGCATGCAGATTTGAAATGAAATAGGTTTTTATTCCTGCTACTGTGTTTTAGTAACTTTTATAGAATTGAATGACCAGTGTAGGGTTAGCAATAAAAACTGGATGAAAAGGGAATTTCTTGGCGTGTATGCATTACATAGATGTATTGATAGGTGATATTGAGCCATGTTTTACCATTTTCTAGCACTGACAAAATCTTGGTATGCTTTCAATCTACAGGGAAGGGGTGTTTTTGTCGCTGACCTGCATGTCACCGCAACATGGCTCCCTCCCACCAACTGCGATCCCCTGCTCCATTTCCCAGTAATTAAACAAAATAAATAGTCATTTTGTGAAAAGTTTTTGCTGGTCCTAAATAGCATGTGTCAAAGATAGATTTAAGATCTTAAGAAGATTTAATGCAAGGATATTTCAAACACTAAGCTAAATAATATGTCTCTTAGCCTTGCAACGCTATTATTCTTAACAAATCACTACTCAATATCATGTACTCCCTCATCATGCATAACAGATTTTAACCTTTTTTTCAAGTGTTCATAAAAGTAGCATTTTTTTTTTATTATTATTTTTTTATTTACAGAAAGATGCCGTCCAGAAAGATGCCCTCATCATACCCCTGTGGATTCCAGACCATTTTCTGCTGTGTGTAAGGACATAATCTTGAGAGCAACATACAATATCAACAGAACATGTGAAGACATATGTTGTGGATGATGATGTCTGTATTTTAACTTTGAAGTCATTTGTGAGTTTGCTGTGGCTTTTTGCTTATTGTACAGACTGTATATTTTCTATAGGTAATGAGGCCACTCCAGAAAGAAATTTTCTTTCTGGATTCCCATTACTTCAGAAGAGCAGAGGGTTTCTCCAGTCAGGCCTACAGGAATCTGTTAAGGTTGCCAGTGTTGTGTGTTCTGGCAGTCACGTTACCCTGACCTGCCAATGTTCAGAAAAATCTCAAAACATAAGTTCTATCAGGAGGCATTGTGACAATAAATGTACCAAGCACTGAAAGATGGTTATAGGATCAGACAAGATTTGCTTATAGAGAGCTGAAATGGACTGAAATAGACAAATTGACAATAGAAAAATAGACAATCAAAAGGAAAGGGAGTCAGAAAGAAATCCTCCTTGTTGAACTTTAGGAAATAATAAATACTTACAGATTTGCATGGTCCAGTTCTTGGACATGTTCCCTGTTCTGTGGATTACAGATTTTGATACTGTTCATATTGTGACATACCATCCGTTTGTTTATACTCCCTAACAGAATCATAGCAGTGTATACTTGTGTTCTACATTGCTGTGTTTTTCTGTTACTCAGAGGTGTTGCACAGCGGGTTGCTGTGGGAACCTGGACAGAGAAGACTGCTCTGGATTTGGAGGTATTGCCTGCTATATCACTATCAAATTGATTTGTAAGTGTCTACTATTTGTTGACTGTAACTGTCTGCCATACAGGGTGTTCCTAAGCAGACACATGGCAGTGATTGTGGTGTCTTCATGATAATGGTGAGTGAGGGTAACATCATATAAAGTAATGTGGCACATAATTGTTTTGTTTTGTTTCTTGTTCAGGACAGTGCTCCGTTTTCTATCTATGCAGTATGTCATGCCTTTTCAAATATGCCATTTATTGTAATGATCTGCACTACATATTTCAATGTAAATGTGTGCCCACTTTTTCACAGAGTAGTCAGCTGTCAGATATTCCCTGTGTCTTACATATATTGATTGGGAATTTATCATCACTACAGTATGCCTGGTACTTTGACATGGATGCTTGTTTTGACTTCAGTGTTGTGAGTATCCTAAAAAATTGAAAAAAATGATATCACTACTTTTTGTTAATTTTTATATACTATAAAAAAACGTGTCCTCATTGAGTAACTGTGCTCTTTATTAGGATGACATGTGTCTCCTGAGAAGATGGTGTGCATTGTCCTAATAGAAAACCTTGGGCTGGAAGGGTAGGCTGCAGGGCTCAATTTTTAATTTAATTATTAAGAACACTTTATGGTAACACTTATCTCTTGATTCTGGGTCATGAAAATGTATGTTAATTGCAGGTATGGAAGGAAGTTTGCCCATTTTACAGAAGAAGGACAGGCAACCCTTCGAGACAATGTACCACCGGTATTCAGGATCACACGAAAAAGAAAACATGAAAGCAGCACCATGGTCAGTGAACACCTTACACAGTATCCATCACTCCTGTTTGAAAATAGGTCACCACTCAAACAGCTATTACATAAACATTTATAGTACACGATGCAATATGTTTTCGATGGTACTGTGTTATTATATCGTTGCGTTCAAAATTATTGCATCCCTATTGCAGAATCGGTGTATTAGCAAAATTACCAAGCTTTCAGAAGTTGGCATTAAACAAATCAAACATGGACAACTCAAATGGATTCAAGATTCAAGAATACATCTGTCATTTTTGCAAGAGAGGTATTTTTCTGTCACTCAGGAACATTTCTGACATGTACTTAAACGTCACCATTTACAAATCTCTAGCCAGTACAGTTATTTGAAGTGATATCTAAATCACACCTGATATAACTAATGAAGCTATTGATAAATTGCATCAAGTGTACAACACCAGTTTTGCAAATGTGTGCTCTTATGAGGGATTTCATTGCAGGGATTGAATTATTTTGAGACAGCAGTAGTCATAAAAAGTGGGATTTTGTGTCACATCTTGAAAAATCCCCTGATTATCGTGTCTTGTCATTAGCTTTTCCAATGTTTTTTGTTTTGTTTATTGTAAAAAGCAGAAAGTTTGTACATTTCATCAATAATTTAATAATTTGCAATGGAGGTGAAATAATAAGTGCAAATGTTAATCCTCTGTGGATCCCATTAAACAAACTGACACAATTATGGTTTGCTTTCCACAGGACACAGACCCCGCCACTGACCACACGTACAACAAGAGGCCGTACAGCTTTCCACGCAGAGAGCAGGTTAATGTGAGTGACGATTATTGCATGAGAACAAAATATCCATTGTTTACAGCTGTGCACTAAGTGATGTCTTTGTGTGACTTCATTGAGGACAATAATGACAGCATGCACCAACATGACGTCACCACAACCAGAGATGTTGTCCTGAGTGAAGACACATGTTTCAACAGGCTTGTGGTGAGAACATGCAAAGGATCAAGAAACAACTAATCTTATTTAATATACTTAGCCGGAATAATCACGTTTAACATCTAAATGCTATTTAATCAAATTTTAGGAAAGGGCTCAGCAAGCTGAACACCAAAGAGTCACCAGTGACCTTCTTGCACGGTGCATCACTCAGGATAAAGGCCTGCTGCAACATCTTGAAGTGAGTTTGAAATTTAGAGTCGCATGCTGTAACTAATTTTGGTCAAAACATGATAAATGAATTATTTAAGTGAAACATTTTCTGTTAGCCTAGTGTGTGTACATTTACTTTGAGCATCCTCCCAAAAAATATATATGTTTACAGGTGGTCATCGCTGGAAAATTTGTATGCTTCTGGGCATCATCAAAGGGCAGGGTGAAAATTTTCTTTCAGGATGATGAGCAGCTGGACAGAGTGCTGGACTTCTTGACAAGCCTGGTTGAAGCACAGACAACTAGATGTCACGATCAAGTGGCATTTGTTATGGATGTGCTTCTGCCAGAGGTAAATTCTAAAACTTTTTTATTTATCATATTAACATATTTTGTATTATTACTGTTGTCAGTCTTTAACTTATGGTTAATATCTTGTTAACTGCAACATGGCAGACTACTTTATTGTCAAATTAAAAGATGTCCTTTTGTTCATCTCATGACACAGGCAACAGTCCACGCCCTTTTCGCTGTCCATCAATATTCAATTGACAGAGCCACAGAACTGTACAACCGTGGAGTGCAGTATGACTTGAGGTATGCTACAAACATAAGGAGAGTGCTAATACCTATATGTATTGTTTGTACATTGTCCATGACAACCTCTCAGTGTGAATGTCCTTTTACCTTCCTTTTAATCGCTGTTTCATTTTGTCTCATCAGTGAGAAACAGGTGCTGTCTCATCTCCTTGCTAAAAACATGAGCAAGGATGCAGTAAAGGAAATGGACACATACGCAGAAAACCTGAGAATAGCTCTGGACTCTGAGGAGTTTTTGAAGAGGCTGTAAATGTCTGTTTGCCCATGGCGCAAATGTGGCCAGGACCGGCGCTGTTTAGTGCAGCTTTAATTGTAAATAAAAGTTCTTGCTGGTTGTTGCATTTGTCTGAATTTTTTTCCAAAACAAAACTTTTCAACTTTTGTGTTTTACAGTATATATTTTAAAGATTTTAGTATGGTCATATTTATTTTACTAGTCTTGTGAATTGCATACTTAATTCAAAATATTTAATTTAGTTCTAAATAAATACATTTTATTTGTGTGAAAGGGCCAGCAATCTTTTCTGTTAACCTATAAGAAATCATCACCTGAGAGTGATATTTATGGCATCTGATGTAGCAGGCCAAGCTCTGTGACAGTGTGGGTCTCAGAAAAACAGACAGTGGAAACAACCTATTTAAAATGAAATAATTATTGTAAATTTTATATATATCACGGTGAATAAACCGTTAAAGTTGTTAAATTTGTTCCTATTATTGCTTGGCTTGAGCCTCATTGAGCAGGTTGGTCCGATATGTTAATGCATCCGCCATATTGGATGTGGCAGATCTGCCCGTAAACTAATACAAGGGAACTTTGCCAAATCCAAAATGGCGGTGACGTCGATGTACGATTCAGCGCTCAATGTCAATAGTACCCAACTGCAGCCGCAGCCACTACAAAACACGCCTACTACAAAACACGCCCACTACAAAACACGTCCGCATTGAGCGCTGAATCGTACGTCGACGTCACCGCCATTTTGGATGTGGCAAAGTTTCCTTGTATTAGTTTACGGGCAAATCTGCCACATCCAATATGGCGGACACATTAACATAATAATAGGAACAAATTTAACAACTTTAACGGTTTATTCACCATGATATATATATATAAAATTTACAATAATTATTTCATTTTAAATAGGTTGTTGCTGGCCCTTTCACACAAATAAAATGTATTTATTTAGAACTAAATTAAATATTTTGAATTAAGTATGCAATTCACAAGACTAGTACTGTAAAACACAAAAGTTGAAAAGTTTTGTTTTGGAAAAAAATTCAGACAAATGCAACAACCAGCAAGAACTTTTATTTACAATTAAAGCTGCACTAAACAGCGCCGGTCCTGGCCACATTTGCGCCCTGGGCAAACAGACATTTACAGCCTCTTCAAAAACTCCTCAGAGTCCAGAGCTCTTCTGAGGTTTTCGGCGTATGTGTCCATTTCCTTTACTGCATCCTTGCTCATGTTTTTAGCAAGGAGATGAGACAGCACCTGTTTCTCACTGATGAGTTAAAATGAAACAGCGATTAGTAAAAGGACATTCACACTGAGAGGTTGTCATGGACAATGTACAAACAATACATATAGGTATTAGCACTCTCCTTATGTTTGTATGTTTGTCAATTGAACATTGATGGACAGCAGAAAGGGCGTGGACTGTTGCCTGTGTCATGAGATGAACAAAAGGACATCTTTCAATTTGACAATAAAGTAGTCTGCCATGTTGCAGTTAACAAGATATTAACCATAAGTTAAAGACTGACAACAGTAATAATACAAAATATGTTAATACGATAAATAAAAAAGTTTTAGAATTTACCTCTGGCAGAAGCACATCCATAACAAATGCCACTTGATCGTGACATCTAGTTGTCTGTGCTTCAACCAGGCTTGTCAAGAAGTCCAGCACTCTGTCCAGCTGCTCATCATCCTTAAAGAAAATTTTCACCCTGCCCTTTGATGATGCCCAGGAGGATACAAATTATCCAGCGATGACCGCCTGTAAACATATATTTTTTGGGAGGATGCTCAAAGTAAATGTACACACACTAGGCTAACAGAAAATGTTTCACTTAAATAATTCATTTATCATGTTTTGACCAAAATTAGTTACAGCATGCAACTCTAAATTTCAAACTCACTTCAAGATGTTGCAGCAGGCCTTTATCCTGAGTGATGCACCTTGCAAGAAGGTCACTGGTGACTCTTCTTTGGTGTTCAGCTTGCTGAGCCCTTTCCTAAAATTTGATTAAATAGCATTTAGATGTTAAACGTGATTATTCCGACTAAGTATATTAAATAAGATTTGTTGTTTCTTGATCCTTTGCAAGGTTTTATATTAGGACAATGCACCACCATCTTCTCAGGAGACACATGTCATCCTAATAAAGAGCACAGTTACTCAATGAGGACACATTTTTTTATAGTATATAAAAAATAACAAAAAGTAGTGATATCATTTTTTTCAATTTTTTAGGATACTCACAACACTGAAGTCAAAACAAGCATCCATGACGAAGTACCAGGCATACTGTAGTGATGATAAATTCCCAAACAATACATGTAAGACACAGGGAATATCTGACAGCTCTACTGTGTGAAAAAGTGGGCACACATTTACACTGAAATATGTAGTGCAGATCATTACAATAAATGGCATATTTGAAAAGGCATGACATACTGCATAGATAGAAAACGGAGCGCTGTCCTGAACAAGAAAAAAAACAAAACAATTATGTGCCACATTACTTTATATGATGTTACCCTCACTCACCATTATCATGAAGACACCACAATCATTGCCATGTGTCTGCTTAGGAACACCCTGTATGGCAGACAGTTACAGTCAACAAATAGTAGACACTTACAAATCAATTTGATAGTGATATAGCAGGCAATACCTCCAAATCCAGAGCAGTCTTCTCTGTCCAGGTTCCCACAGCAACCCGCTGTGCAACACCTCTGAGTAACAGAAAAACACAGCAATGTAAAACACAAGTATACACTGCTATGATTCTGTTAGGGAGTATAAACAAACGGATGGTATGTCACAATATGAACAGTATCAAAATCTGTAATCCACAGAACAGGGAACATGTCCAAGAACTGGACCATGCAAATCTGTAAGTATTTATTATTTCCTAAAGTTCAACAAGGAGGATTTCTTTCCGACTCCCTTTCCTTTTGATTGTCTATTATTCTATTGTCAATTTGTCTATTTCAGTCCATTTCAGCTCTCTATAAGCAAATCTTGTCTGATCCTATAACCATCTTTCAGTGCTTGGTACATTTATTGTCACAATGCCTCCTGATAGAACTTATGTTTTGAGATTTTTCTGAACATTGGCAGGTCAGGGTAACGTGACTGCCAGAACACACAACACTGGCAACCTTAACAGATTCCTGTAGGCCTGACTGGAGAAACCCTCTGCTCTTCTGAAGTAATGGGAATCCAGAAAGAAAATTTCTTTCTGGAGTGGCCTCATTACCTATAGAAAATATACAGTCTGTACAATAAGCAAAAAGCCACAGCAAACTCACAAATGACTTCAAAGTTAAAATACAGACATCATCATCCACAACATATGTCTTCACATGTTCTGTTAATATTGTATGTTGCTCTCAAGATTATGTTCTGTAAATGGTATAATGTCCTTACACACAGCAGAAAATGGCCTGGAATCCACAGGGGTATGATGAGGGCATCTTTCTGGACGGCATCTTTCTGTAAATTAAAAAAAAAATGCTACTTTTATGTACACTTGAAAAAAAGGTTAAAATCAGTTATGCATGATGAGGGAGTACATGATATTGAGTAGTGATTTGTTAGAAATAATAGCGTTGCAAGGCTAAGAGACATATTATTTAGCTTAGTGTTTGAAATATCCTTGCATTAAATCTTCTTAAGATCTTAAATCTATCTTTGACACATGCTATTTAGGACCAGCAAAAACTTTTCACAAAATGACTATTTATTTTGTTTAATTACTGGGAAATGGAGCAGGGGATCGCAGTTGGTGGGAGGGAGCCATGTTGCGGTGACATGCAGGTCAGCGACAAAAACATTCCTTCCCTGTAGATTGAAAGCATACCAAGATTTTGTCAGTGCTAGAAAATGGTAAAGCATGGCTCAATATCACCTATCAATACATCTATGTAATGCATACACGCCAAGAAATTCCCTTTTCATCCAGTTTTTATTGCTAACCCTACACTGGTCATTCAATTCTATAAAAGTTACTAAAACACAGTAGCAGGAATAAAAACCTATTTCATTTCAAATCTGCATGCATTCATGTCTACACATAACTTTTACAAAATCAGATTAGAGTGAATTGATGCTTTTTGCATTGTTCCCTTGAAACAGCCTTACTGTTATTTCCAAAGCAATTGGACAGCATTTCAAGAAACGTATTTTGAAACTGTAAAACACACTTCAACCAAACTTCAGCAACACACATATTACCGAAACTATTCAGATTGATATGTTGAGTAAAATAAAAATTTAAAATATTCTGATTCTACGTGACGTGTTCCCCCACTGCTTCTGTTAGCATCCCTGGCTCACTCATTACTTTTAAAAGACGACACAAAATGGGTTTGCCTACGAACATTTAGTTATTGAGTTTGAAGAAATGTGTTTTTACAAATAAAGTTCACTCTTTCTGCTGAGCAAATGATGTCTTAAACGTCACATTAAACGTCAACATATTCCCATAATGTAAAAATAATATAAAAGTGTTTTACCTGAAACGCCATTGTCGCCTCGTCTTTGCACATACACACATGCAACGCACAGACGCTGTTTACAGGGGCGAGGTTTGAAGCGGCTGCGGTTGTGGTTTATAGGAGGCGTGTTTTGTAGTGGGCGTGTTTTGTAGTGGCTGCGGCTGCAGCTAGACCCTTCTCCTCAATGTGGACGTGGTTTGTAGGGGCGTGGTTTGTAGTGGGCGTGTTTTGTAGTAGGCGTGTTTTGTGGTGGCTGCGGCTGCAGTTGGGTACTATTGAATACAAGGGAACTTTGCCAAATTCAAAATGGCGGTGACGTCGATGTACGATTCAGCGCTCAATGCGGACGTGGTTTGTAGGGACGTGGTTTGTAGGGGCGTGTTTTGTAGTGGGCGTGTTTTGTAGTGGCTGCGGCTGCAGTTGGGTACTATTGTTTAAAGCGGGGCGTACAATTTTCAACGCAAAAAAAAATGTGGCATGATGGACTCATATATAGGTTACTGGATAAAAATCTTAAACTTCCACAACAAATGATAGTGCTTCTAAACAGTTTTTTGAACGACAGAGAAATTGCAGTTAAAATCGGAACATCAATCTCCCACAGATTTTGCCCGGAAGCTGGTGTACCTCAAGGATCGGCCCTCAGTCCTTTATTGTTCCTCCTCTATGTCAGTGACATACATTACCCGCCTAGAGGAAAGGGCCAAGTTTCCCAGTTTGCGGATGACCTGTGCTACTGGAGCTCATCAAAGAATATAAAGCTTGCTGCCAAAAAACTCCAGGAATGCATCACCGAAATTAAAGAATGGGCAAATATGTGGAGAGTAAAACTAAACCCAGACAAAACACAATGTCTACTTTTTACCAGACACCCTCGGAAAAAAGATTTAACAAATCTTAGTCTCAAATTGTACGACAAAACTCTTCTGGTCACCCCAACAGCAAAATTTTTAGGAGTTACATTCCAACAAAATATGCAGTGGACAGCACACATTGCCGAAGTGGAAAAAGAGGCCAGACGCAGACTGAACCACTTAAAAGTA
This sequence comes from Collichthys lucidus, assembly GCA_004119915.2. Lineage (NCBI taxonomy): Eukaryota > Metazoa > Chordata > Actinopteri > Sciaenidae > Collichthys > Collichthys lucidus. The sequence continues at coordinate 429,646 of CM014101.1, forward strand.
CTCTGCAGAAAAACGGGAGGCGCAAACCCAGAAACTGCCCTGAAGGTGTATCAGTCCTACATCCGACCGCTGTTTGAATATACAGCCCCTGCCTGGTGCAATATAGGAAGAGCTCAAATTAATAAACTCCAGGTCATACAAAACATTGCCATAAAGATGTGCTGCAGGATACCTAGATATACAAGCAATGAATACACCCATCGACTTTCTGGCTTCATGACTTTACAAGATAGAATGGCCGCTCTGGGGAAAAAATATCTGCACAGAGCCCAAAATAATCCATCACTTCAACCAATCATTGAAGAGGAAAGAGCGAACCCACCCCGGTGCACCACACCGCTATCGGTTCTATTGAAATACTGATAGAGAAATAATTTTTCATGTAATTATAACACAATACAACCATTGCAGATCAAGTAAATAGAACACCTACAAGTACTCTTATGTTACTGGATTTGTTTTTATTAGTGTGTATCGTATGTTTTAGGATCATGTCTCTTACAATGCTGCCTTATTGTTTTATCTTTTATCATTAGTATTTATTTATTTTATTTATTTATTTTTTATTTTATTTTTATTTATTTTTTTAATGGGGGGGGTAAAAAAAAAGGATTTAAAAAATAAAATAAAAAAATTAATAAAAAAAAAAAAGGAAAAGGAGAAAAAAAAAGTGAGGGGGAGAAAAAAAAGTGTTCAGATATATATGTATATGCGTGTATATGCATGTATGGAGTGAGCAGAGTGAGCAGTCGGGGATGGTGTCATGGTGATTAACTGCATTTGCTTGCCTCTCTCCTTTGCACTCCACTCGCACGGAGAAACCGGGACTGAAGAGGGCGGCTGCCCTGAGCAGTTCCTACAAGACCCAAGATTTTCTGGTCTGGTCTGGTCAACGCACATTCGGCAAACCGGAAGCAGTTAGTCCCCGAGCCTTCAAATTAAAGTGCCAAAAAGAACATTGCTCTTTAGTTCATCTGTGCTAATGGATCATTTCTCATGGATGGAAGATTGTTATACGCTAATACAATTTATATGCCAATTAATTACATTTGCATTTAAATGGTGTGTTATATTTCTTTGTTCTGTTTTAAATAATACAAATAAAAAACTTACTTTTTCACACGCCAGGAAAAACAACTCACAAACACACTGACGCTTCATTGATTGTTTTCCTTCTTGGTCTGAGAAAAAACAAGCAAAAAGCAAAATACAGCCTGTAAAAATTTGAATCTGCATCTGTAAGTCGCAATAAGTTTACCAGACAATGCTTTTATTCTGAAAATACTGCGCCGGAAGTCCTATAGTTTCGCCGTTACATCCAATAGGACCCAACTGCACTCTCGTTACAGCGTCTCTACAGTCTATGTACGCAGGCGGGTTTGTGTTCACGTGACATTTATATCCAGATCTAGATCCAGATCCAGGTCTCTTTAAATCGGACCGGTTGTTGTCATATGAACTGTAGTTTCTATCAGCAGCGTGAGTGGAGATGAAGCCGCCTCCGCGTAAACGAAGTAAACCTCGCAGCCTGAGCCCTGTACCAGAATCGCGGCGTCCAGCTCGTAACGTTAAACAAGACTCGAATTTGGACCGAGTGGAGCAGAGGAGGCTCCTGAACGGCCTGAAGAGACTCGGAAGGACCAGTGGCGGGAACCGAGACATCGACTACGATTCGCTGATAAAGAGCGTGCCCTCTCGGTCCATGTCAGAGGTAGATACCTGCATAGACATATATACATAGACGCCGCATTCAGCGCTGAATCGTACGTAAACGGCGCCGCCATATTGGTAAACTAATACAAGGAAATGGACTGAACTTCATAAAGCGCCTTTTCTTTAAGTTAATATCTCTTATACACCCATTCATACACACACGAATATATCTGGAAAACAAATAGGCACCAAAAACAACGTATGTAACTTTTAAAGTGATGATTATAAAGGTTTACTCCTTATGTAAGCACCAAACCAACGTATGTATTTTTCTAATGATGAGTGTTTACAGCTACTAATGTGTGTAACACTGTTACTGTGATGATAAATATTGAAATATTTATATTTAACATTTAATCTGTGTGTATAATAAAGACACACACACACACACACACACACACATATATATATATATATATATATATATATATATATATATATATATATATATATATATATATATATATATATACACACACATCGTTTGGTTCCATTAGATTCAGGCTGTGGTGGAGTCTCTAAAGAACAAAGTGATCTCCTGTGCGAGATCCAAGCTAAAGAAGAACAGATATGAGGAGAAGAAGATCCGAAAGCCCATCGAAGTGTGGACACGCTTGGCTTCAGCTCTGGCTGGAACACACGAAGAATCCATTTCCAGTGCTTTCTCTCAGGTACTGATCCAACACAAGGAAGTCACTTCCATAGTAAATCATTGTTTCATGTATAAACATGTTCTAATTTTTGTTCTACATTATGAAAGCGGAGTGATGAAACGGCTTTGCTTGTGTTGTTCTGAACAGAGTGTCTCCTCTCTTCTTGTCGTCCTCCTCTGCCTGTTTCTCAGATGCTGATCGTCTCATCCACAGAGCCTCGCACCCTGAGGAACTGCGACCCTCCAAAGATCTACAGACCTGTTGGTCGCAGACCAGCGCAAGGTGTGTAGATCACATTCACTAAACTTTGGTGGATGATAAATATCAGATATCAGGATTTCCATCTGACCCACAGGAGCCACATTACATTTACATGTAGTCATTTAACTATCCAAAGCGACTCGCAGAGAAGGGAAACAGTCATGGTACAGTGTGATAAGAAAGTTAGTGCAGCAGTAAGTGCTGTGACAATTCTTGAAGGGGGAGATCTATCATGTCCAGTTGTTGGCAGTGTTGGAGAGGAGGTCCTCTCTGAAGAGCTGGAGGTCTTCAGGAGTTAAAGAGGGACGCTCCTGATCTGGTAGGACATTCCTAACATATAGTTGCGTTCAAGTAGGTTAGTGCAGAACCAGACACTACTTTGTAGTCAGAGATTTGAGTTTAATGCGGTCTGCTACAGGTAGCCAGTGGAGCTCGATGAGCAGCGATGAGGAGAAGGTAGCGTGACCTTCTGGTTTGTAGCAGCAAACAATCATTCACTGTGTAAAGATATGGTGAAGTAACTGCATCCTGGGCACAGAATAAAGCCACACTCTCACAGTTCGAAGTGTAATCCAGTCAGTGCTTAGTTTATATAGATAGTCCAGCTGTCCATTTGATTCCCTCCCTGTGAAAATCCTGGCTTTCACCAGTGTTTCTTTTCTCATCTAATTCTGAGGGTTAATCTTTACCAACCATTGTTAGAAAACTGGAAAGACAATGATCTGTGAGGTGAAATGTTTTTTGTCCTATTTCTTTTGGTCTGAGATGCTGGTGCTTTACTGAGACATGTGGGTGACATGTGACCTTCTGGATTGTTTGAAAAGATTAGAGCGGGTTAGTTGGTCATCAATCATTACCCTTAAGTTTCTCTGTACCCTGGTGGGGACAAGACACAGGGGGTCAATTTTGATAATGATGTCATGGTGTATGGTAGGTTCAGCTGGGAGGAGCAGCAGTTCAGCTAAACCTAAAGCACTCTATAAACTGGTTTATTGTTTTGCGTATAGTATTCTTTGTTTTAGTGTTTTAGTCAAATAATTGCTTATTTAAATTCAGTAAATGCAGACAGGAGGGGCGAGTCACTGCGTCCATTCTGACAGCAAAAGAACAGAAAGTGTAATTACATAATTAGTATATTAATTAGTTTAACATGTAACAGTAGAAGTGTTATGTATGTACAGTTTAACAGTAAAATAATCAGAAGGAGCTCAGCAGATCTGGAAAATCTAAACGTTGTTCTGAGTCTGTACGTGATAAATAGAGCATCTTACACCTTCAATAATAGAATACATCTCTCCCCCCATAGGTGAGCGCCCTGGCACCAGCACAACCCAGCCTGTCCAGGTAGCCAAGACTTCAGCACTCACCATGGGCCCAGCAGACAGAGCGCCAAACAGCAAAATCCCTGGAACCTCACCTGCAGCCATCTCCACCCCTTTGTCTGCTGTCCCCGCTTTACAGACCACACCATCCTCTGCTGCCTCTTCCTGTTCTGCCACCTCCAGCGGCTCCACGCCAGCCGCAGCAGTTCAGTTGGGTCACACCAGCAGTGTGGATAGTGTGGACTTTGAGAAGCTCTATCGTTACCTAGGTCTCATCCACAAGCCCAATAATGAGTGTCAGCTCACCCCCGTGGGTGAGTCTTTGAGTCACAGCTTGTTTAGATCAATGTCCTGCCGTCAGATTCAACATACAACTTCCCATGTGTCCGCTGAAACATTTGTTTCTGTGTTAGAAAAATTCATGTGTTCCTTTGTAAGACAGAATGGATCCTTTCTAAGCCCTGCCTCTTTTTGCCCTGTACTCAAATGACAGTTGACTTAGAGACTTAGGGAGATTAACATTGCTAACATTACTAATATTGTCTGCTGCCTTCCAGAGAGTGCTATCCTGTTGGACCTGTTGATGTCTCTCCAGGAGGAGCTTCCCCATCTGGACTGCAACAAACTTCACAAACATCTGATCCAGGTATAGCCGTCTTCACCCAAGTTAGCTGCTCACTGGCAACAGCAAGATCTAGTGTTCTGATTTCTGTTAACACTGACAACTGAACGCCAGCTCCAGCACCTGTCACTGAACCTGCGCTGTGTTCCAGCAGATGGTGCAAGCTTGACCTGTGCAAGCACTCCACCAGAGGGCAGCATCAGTCCAAAAAAAAGAGTGAAACTGCTGGGTCATTTTGCCTCAAACAGAATCTGGAGCACAGCGTGGACGTCACGCCTTGACATTAAGCCTGTTTGAAATGTAAATGTTGGCCCATTTAAAAACCAATCAACAGAGATAATTATCTTACTTAACATAAACAACATAAACCTCATCCAAACTGTCTTTCCTGTGTTCCACTAATAACCACTCTCTCTCTCTTGTGACTACATACATACTTTATTAGTCCCGAGGGAAATTCAGGCATCCAGTAGCAGCATGCAAACATACATTAAACATATATTAGAATTAAACTATAACACAGTAGTCATACATTAAAATGAACCTGAGATAAATCTAAATTTATTTTATTTGCACAGAGATTAAATATGTGCAGAGAAATTAAACTATAAAATTAAATATGTGCAGAAGAATTTAACATTTGCATAGAAATTATATCTAGAACTATTAAGATGTTTTCTAAAAATCTGAAATAGAACTATAAACAGGGATGTAGAACTATGTGCAGTATAATGAGGCTGTAGACAGATAAATGAAGGTTGTCAGGAATGAGTGTTGTGGAGAAATTGCTGAAGTCAAAGGTCAATGGTGAGGTCAGGAAGGAAGAAAGTGTTCAGGAGCCTCTGATGTCTTATGCTGTATTATTTATTGACGCTTGGCCAAGGAGAACTAGAGACACTCTCAAAGTACATCTGAAGTGCTTGAGTCGGTCTCGCATTCTGACGAACTTGTGATGGTGCATATACTTTAAACCCAAAGATCACACCCCAAATACTATACGCCCCAGAATTAGTCAAAGAGAATGTCTTTACTCTTGGAGGTGTTATTGTCAACACATTCTAGTCTGGGGACACAGATGTCCGCTTACGCAGATTGGACCGGCAACAACAAGCTATCTATTATGACTAGGAAGGCAGCAACAGGCCTCTTCGACCCTGGCCACCACAGTGAGATATGGTGGCACCTAGTCATAAGACAAACAGTTAATACTGCCGTGGATCACAAGGCTCACACGTGACCTTGTGTAACCCTAAAAGAGAAAATTCCATAACAATCCCCTCTTATTGATCATAAGATTAATACTAACTACCAAATAATAATAATAATTACCAAATTTAGAGGCCACCAGGGAGTACAGTCAGAATGGGATTGGCACAAACATTATAAAACATTCATAATCACACAGAACTATTCAAAAGGCCATCCATAAAAATCATCTTTCAAACAAAGCAGTCGGTTTAGATTAATTCATACAATCAGTGAGAAACTTTAAGAACCCCTCTTATGTACCCCCTCATCCCATTCCCATGATGTGTGAGTTCCACTTTCAGGTCAACAAGGGCCTTTAAGCCAGCGAAGATCCCCTACAACACCAAGGTGTTAAAGAAGGTCATCAGGAAGGTCACAGATCATGTGCAAATATGCCACTGGGAGAGGAGCAAGATCAAGTTTATTTTATTTTCCATCACCTAGTAGATAAAACCCTAGCAATTAGAAGGGGTTCCATAAAACAATTCATTTAACATTGTAGATCAAAATGTATTTCCTTTTTCCAATCAAAAATAAAAATTAATCACAACAATAATTGTTGCAATCAAGATATTGCAAAATCTTCAACCCATGTACATTATGTACAGTTGAGGGTCACCACCATGGAGAGGTTACTAGCACATACGATGCATGGTGGCGTGGAATCCATCTTCGTAGAAGATTTCCATGAACAGTCGTTATCCATCAGTTGCATATCATCATAATATAGTTGTAACGTTGAACTTTTAAACATGTATTACATTACTGTGAAAACCATCATTGAAAATAGATTTTTTCAAAAAACAGATTCATAAAATGGCAATTTCTAAATGATTAAAAATCACATCTTTTATAATACCAAACAACCAGTAAAGCCAGAATCATCACATAAAGTTAACCTAAAATGGAACACACAGGTAACAGAAAACTGATTTTATCCCAGAAGATAGAAAATATTTCTTCTCAATTTTATTTATTTTTATTCATCCACTTAACCCCCTGTTGCTCTATAGACACCATACATTTACAGACCATAGGTCTCCTCTTCACCAACTTCCCCAAGAGAAAGCTCATCCGGGCCAAAGCCTCGAATCCTTTCCTCAAAACCTTCAAAATCATAATACCGCTTACCCACTGGATTGGCAGCCTCTGGGCGTACACACACCTGGGGTGCTTGGATATGAAGGTAGATTAGTGCCATATATCTGAAGAAGAGCAGACTATGATTTGCACTTGTAAAACCCGTAATTCGCAACTTGTAAACGCGCATCTCAGAGTTTGTAAGTGTAACTTCAGATCCACACATCTGCAAAAAGCAAACTGCAAGCATATTTCACAACTTGTGAAAGCGCGTCTTCGAATTTGCACTTGTAACTTCAGATCTGCAAAGCTGCACAACATGATTTGCAGGCGCAGGTTCCTATTTGCTCGCTCAGTTGCGTCATCCTTCTCACGTGAATTTTGGCACGATTCTCTCGGATGGATTTGAAGGAAACGATTTGCGAGCAGAGACCAGGAATGCCTGTTTTACCACTCTTGTCCAAGAGGTGGCAGTGTGGTTATTGGCCATGCAAAAGTCAGGGATTATCTCAAATGAAATGTGCCGGGGGAGAGGTCCGGCGAGGGAATCCTCCCGCACCGCGTGGCCGTCCCTGACCCGAGTTTAATCCCCCGTGCAGACTGCGTGATTGGTTAAAATTGCAACACCGCCCTGAATAGGTGGGTTGCAGTTACGTCATCACGGGAGCTTGAAGTGGTGGACAACCTGGGCTTGGAGCAATTGAAACCCATTCAAAACTTTTTTCGATCTGACACAGAATGTTTGTAATTAAAGGTAGCCCACTTTAAGTGCGGAATTACTTTTCTAAAGATAGCGTTTTGTTTCCTTGGAAACGGGCGTGGTTTATGTGTTAGTCATTGTTGGTGGACAGGAAGCTCCTGGAAGCGAACGGGGCACCGGCGGGCGCCGTAGCTGGGGAGATCCGCGAGAAGGGCCCGGCGCGTGTCCAGAGTCGCCGCCGCCGACCGCCGTACCCGGTCCCCTCCGCCGGCCCGCCTTCCGCGCGGCGTCAGACACCGCCCCGCGAAGAACCCCCCACGCCCGGCGACGCCGCGAGGGGCCCCGCGAGGCGCGCCTCCGGCGGCGGAGAGAGGAGGGCGACGGGGCGACTGCTCCCCCAGCCGCGGCTCGAGCCCAGCCCCGCTTCGCACCCCAGCCCGACCGACCCAGCCCTTAGAGCCAATCCTTATCCCAAAGACACACATACCTTTAACAAAGTGGTCGCCGCAGACACGAGCATAAGCAGTTTCAGCTCCCTTAGTCTTTAACTGAAGATTAGCTATCCACTTTTTACGTCGTTGTTCGGACAGTTTTTTCCATTTTTCACCTCTATGGACGATTACCTTAGGTACTCGGTAGCAACCCTTTCCCTTCTCTCGGTTAGACCGATTGGAACAGCCAAAAACTGCACAAAATTGAGGCATTGTGGAAGCTGAAAACACTGTGATATCAATGGGCTGTGCTACCAGTTGACTAACACTTAAGGTTCGCGCGCAGACGTGACGTAACGTGCAACCCACCTATTCACGGGGATTCACTGAAGTTGCGTTGAAGTTGCAAATCGCAACATCGTGAATTCCTGGAGGGTCTGTGTTATGGCGTGCGTGCGTGCGTGCGTGCGTGCGTGCGTGCGTGCGTGCGTGTGTGTGTGTGTGTGAGTAACACAGAAAGGCAGACACGGCAGTGGAAGCCGCAGCCACAACGTAACTTATTTCTAATTAAAAAAAGACGAAAAAGAACATATCCTACTTCTCTTGCATTCGCCAAGAATCGCGATTCATTTTTTCTGTCAACCGATGCGAGTCGCCCCGCATTTGTACCGATTTTAATCGTGTCACGATACATGGTATACAACAATATATGGTTGGGGGACACACACCTGATCTCCAAGAGGTTTTGAACAGTTTGTTTGGGCCAAAACTATTTGAACTCTATATTCAAAACCTAATTTCACATACATCTGTATATGAATAATGCGAAAAAGTATAGTATAATTGAAACCGCTCGATAGGTACTGTTCATTAACTGTTTTAGCAACGTATAAGGCAATTTCAGCATTATGTGAATACTTGCAGAATCTACAGGGTAGGCAGGAGTATAGCACTCATCTGCTTCATCTTCAAATCTCATTGCAAAATTATTCCAATTGAAAATTTCATAATCCGTTCTAGTGAATGGAATTGGATGAGACATTGGTGAGTGTATGGATAAAGGCATATTTTGACATAGCCAACAGTTACTGAGATTACGATCGCGAGCATAATCATTCATTAGACTGAAGGCCGAATTTGTTTTTTGGAGGTCACCTGTACCTCTATCACTCCTTGTTGATTTAGGTTTGGCTACCTCAAGTGTATTTATGGAAGAACATTGACCAATATATAGAAAACTATCAACCTTATCAGTTTCACCATACCTTATCAGTTTCACCATAGTACAGATCTTACCGCTCTGCACCTCCCCTGTAACATCTCAGTAATTAACAGCCCACAGTTTATAATCGGGACAACTTTTCAATGGTTATTTAGTAAAACACCACAGCTCCAGAGGTTCAGTCAAAGGTACAGCAGCTGTGAATGTTACCTTCATTACCTGGGTACACTCAGCACTGTCTTAATCAGAGCTTTGTCATGCGTTGTCCACAACCATTTACCTTGAGAGAAAGTCAGGGGGTAAACAATATAACAGTCATCACATCTGTCAATTGGACAGTCAAACATAACAGGGTTAACAGTTTGGTTAGTTTGGTTAATAGGCAGTTTGGTTAAAGTGCAGGAAATACAAGTCCTCATTGTCACCAACACCTGGTTCCACCTTGAAGACAAAACATTTTTTTTAGATTAATACAAAATTTCCTTCATTAAAAGGATGAATTGGTTCCTCCGATGGTTTCGTGAGCCATTCAGACACCTGTAATGATAAAATTCGAAACATCAGTTAATCTTTTTCACATTCAGCCATAAACTCATCCATCCAAAGCAGAGAAGTTTTGTTTGGTGTCAGAGGTTAACTTGGCCCTGTGGACATTAGTCTACCCATTAACATCTCATGAGGACTCAATCCTGTTGTTGCACTTAGTGCACTTTAGATGGAGTACAGCACAATAGGCAGTGCATCAGGCCATTTCAGACCTTTTGTTAGCACTGTTTTGGTCAACCGTTCTTTGATAGTTGTGTTCATTCTTTTAACTTGACCAGAACTTTGTGGGTGATACGGAACAAGTAACTGCAACTTGAACCTAAGATATCCGACAGACCCTGCGTTATTCTCTGTCACTATCTATTCCCTGTGGCACTCCAAACCTAGGGATCACCTCTTTTAGCAGACACTTACCAACTGTTTGAGCGTCTTCTTTCCTTGTTGTGAAACCCTCAACTCACTTTGAGAATTGCTTAGTTATGACTAACAAATATTTATTGCCTTAACATATTTTTCATTTGTCATTTTTACAATTCACATTTTCATATGTACGGTCTATTTGCAAAAAAAACCTGACAGAGGTTCCAGATGGTCATGCCTCACTGTGTTCTTCTTCTATCTGGTCTGTTGACACGTCATACAACTGTCTACAAGTGTTTGTGAGACTTGTGTAATGCCTGGTGCAAACCATTGTGAACGAATAACATCATTGTGATTGAATAACATCATCTATCACCCTTCTTCCGACATGTGTTTGTCCATGTGCCACACATGCCAAGACATGTAGGAGAGCTCTTGGGCAAACTGGTCGCCCCTTCCGGGTGGAGCCACAAGCCAGACTCCAAATCAACTGCACCAACTTTACAGGAGGTATATTGATGGAACATGGAGGAGGAGGAAAGTGCGGCTTGTTTGGCTGCAGTATCAGCCATAGCATTTCCTCGTGAAACAGGATCATTTCCTTTAGTGTGGGCTGCACATTTTACAATCGCAAGCTGTGGCGGACACAAAATAGCCTCTAATAGATCATTTACCAACGTGTGATGCTGTAATGGCTTACCAGAGGATGAGACAAAACCTCTCATTTTCCATAATTGTCCAGAGTCATGTGCAGCGCAGAATGTGTATCGCGCGAGTCAGTGTAGATGGTGGCAACTTTACCAGAAGCAAGTATGCAGGCTCTACTAAGAGCATACAGCTCAGCTGCTTGGGCTGAAGTTCCATGAGGCAAAGATCCTGCTTCAATGACTTCAGAATCATTTACTACTGCATAACCAGCCAAATGTACGTTGTCAGATGGTCCGCTGGCCGAACCATCAGTATAAAGAACCACATCAGAATTTGGTATCGGTGTTTACAGCAGATCTGGTCTCGGAGATGTGCACATTTCAATAAGGGCGATACAGTCATGCTCATCATCTGTATCAATCAATGGTAGCAGAGTAGCTGGATTTACTGGAGGTGAGCGCTTTAAAGTTATGTGGGGACTTTAAAGAATTATTGCCTCGTAACCTGAGCGACGTGCTGCTGTCATGTGTTGTGTTGCAGATGTGTTCAAAATGTGAATACTGCATGTGGAACATGCACGACACAGTCATGAGCCAGTACAATGGGAGAAGATTTGGCGATCAAAATGGCAACAGCGGCCACTGCTCTTAGACAGCCTGGCATACCGAGAACTACAGGAGTCAGTCGAGAGGAGTAGTACGCAACGGGACGATAATGAGAACCATGTTTCTGTACCAGAATGCCAATGGTGAAGCCATCTCTCTCATGCACATGTAGATAGAACGGCTGATGATAATCAGGCAAACCCAACGCTGGAGCCATTGTGAGAGCATTTTTCAGATCTTGAAAGGCTTTGTGCATCTCCTCAGTCCACTGTACCATGGGTGGAGCTGATTGCAGTGTGGCGGCTCACAAAACAGAGTCCATAGTTGCATATTCAAAAATCCAGTGTCTGCAGTAATTAGTTATCCCCAGAAAAGAGAGCATCTGTTTCTTGGTTGTGGGGGGGGCATGTTTACTAGCAGTTTCATCCTCTCTGGTGACAAAAGGCGTTGTCCATCCCTCAGAACATGACCCAAATATGTCACCTCCGGTCGACAGAATTGCAACTTTGCCAGCGACGCTTTGTGACCACACTCGGCCAGTCTCCGTAGCAGCAAGATAGTCTGTGTGGCAAGCTTCTTTTGATGGAGAAGCTATTAGGAGGTCATCAGCGTACTGCAAGAGAGTGGAGCCATCTGGCAGGTGGAGCCCATCTAGATCTCTTTTTACCGCCGCTGCATACACCGTGGGACAAAACTCTGCGGCAACCGTCACCAAGTGTATTGCTTACCTTTGTAATGTAAATGCAAACAGATACCGGCTATCTGGATGCAACGGTATCGAGAAAAATGCAGAACTCAGATCAACGACTGTGTAGTGCGTGGAGTCAGGTGGTAAAGAAGCTAAAATCGAATTGGTGTCAAGCACAATTGCAGCTGCAGGTACCACTATATCATTAATAGCTTGCAGGTCCTGCACGAACCGCCATTCATCAGAGCGATTTGCTTTAGGCTGGTGGTTTGAACTAGCACGTCTTGATCCAACAGAGACTGAATGACACTTTCAATTCCTACTACAGCTCTGTGGCAAATTATATTGTTTAATCATAGGTAGCTTAGCATTAGGCTTAAGTGTAACTATTTGTGGCGGAGACGAATTTACAAAACCCACATGATTTTAAAATAGATGGAACCTCAGACAATTCAGAAGGAGGTCCATACTGTACGGGAAGAGGCGGCTGATGAGTAACAAATGTAGACATCGGTAATTGCATATGTTCATCTAAAGACAACATATACAGTTCCTCCCCTAAGTATGTTACTGTTTGGTGTTGAGAAGCTGGTACAGCTCTCTCAATGCCTGTCACTGAGCCACCATGTGTCCAAGGTGTTTCAGCTTACAGCCAGGTGTGACGACCACAACGATATGTGGATATGAACTTTCAACATTAAACAACCTCTGCTGTTCACTAGATAATTGGACTGGTATGGCACATCCCTGTGGACCAACAAACAAACATTGTTCACATTTTAACCCCTCTTGTTTATTTAAAAACCTGGAAACCAATTGTTTATACTGCTCAGAAGGGTTAAATGCTGCAGTACAATGACAATGCAAAAGAGGCCTCATTGTAGACATCAATGTTGCACATGCTGGAGATGATTTGCCAATTTTCTGAATATCTGAAACAGTGAAACTGGGAAGCATATTAAACCTATCGATTCCCAGCAATACAAACTGTCTTCTGTACTCTGCAAAAACTGAAATGCTAGAGCGGCTTTTTCATCAGGGAGGGTCAAAAACAATCCATCCGGGGTGCACTGAATAGTAGCATGCAGTTTACAAAGCAGATCCCTCCCCATGAGATTAATTGGGCTTTTATCAGATATCAGAAAACAATGCATCACTTCAGAGCCTTCAACAGTTATTTTAGTTTTTTGAGTTATCGGTTCCACAATGGGAACCCCGGAAACACCTACAGTGGTGGTAAAGTTAGATGTAGGTGTGCATACATGCTCTGCAGTTTTTACAGTAGAAATAGTTGCTCCACTATCCCGCCCCTCCATGGCCTCCCTATGCTTGATTGTAATATGTTGGCTGCATGTAAGCAGCTTGTGTGGGTGGGGCTGAAAGAGCAGGAAATGACGTAGTCGCTTGTGGAGCGGGTAGAGCCCGAAATGATGTAGTGGCTTGTTGTTGGTTCTGGTTATTGGATTTATTCCGACAACGACGTCCGCTCTTACACTCTTTAGCCCAATGTCCGGCTGCACCGCATTTGTGACAATTTCCACGTTTCGGATTATCCCTGTATTTGTTATTGTTTTGACCACCCTGCTGTACATGTACATACTGCATCATTTGTTTTGAGCTGGGAGCATTATTACCAGCGGAGAAAACATCGTTCCTATGCATAGCCATTATTTTGTTTATAGTTGAGTTCCAGTCAAGGACTGTTTGTAAGCGGCTTGAACATTCGGTCTTAGATTTTGCACAAAAATTTGCACCATGAGACATTCATGTTCATCTCGCTTTATTCCAGCATTAATATCCCATGTTTGTATGAATCTCTGGATGAATTCTGGCACTGACTCTCCTGCTTCTTGAACACAGTGAATTACCTTTGAAAAGTCAGCATGCTTTCGTGCACATTTGGTTATTGCATTTTTTGCTTCCACATTTAACCAATAAATCAAAGTTTTGGGTACCCACCCTCAGCTGCTCAGGGAAAACAAACTCATCTTAACACAAGATCCACTCAGTTCTACAAGTGAACTTGATTAAGTGTTTTTTTCTGGTATTCTTCCATGAACTCAGAAGTCCATGGTTTTCAAACTGCTATGTTGTCAATCATTATTTTTACAAGCATTTATTAAAGATGTCTGTGACACTTCAGAGGCAGGGGCAAAATTGTTTTCCTATGTGTCTCTGTGTTTCTAGTCTGCCTTATCGAGTGTAACATTAGATTTAGGCATTTATGTAGTAGCTTAAACAAAGTCTGCTTTTAAGTAGAGCCAGTTTGATTTTTTTAGCTTGACATATACAGTTATTTCTATTATTATTTGAGCACAAACTGCACAATTATCGATTCATAATGAGCACCATGATTGGAGTTGAAGTTGATTCTGAGTTGATTTAAAGTGTGTGAAACATATTCAGGTTGAAACATGGGTAATCAAGTTTAAAGAAGATTGTACTACACCAAAATAGTATGCGATAATTGTTACAATACTTAACTTCAAACACTTGAAACAATTTTCTTTGCAGTAGAAATAATCCTATGACAATTTAAGTAAAAAGGTTACTTTTTAAATGAATTTGAACAGAGCTAAACTATAACAGTATAATCCTTGAAGAGGTGCTGTTTTGTTTTGGCTTTACAATCTGCACTTCCACGTCACTAAAGTCTGTGTAAGGCTCCTCCTCTGGGTCTGGCTCCTTCTCCTTCTAAATCTGACTCATTAGACTGTCTGCTGTCTTCCTTCTCCTGTCTGTGCATAATCATGACTTTCCTTTCTAATTCACTACTGTAGCTGTTAGTAGGAAAAGTTCATCCTCTGCCTTAGTTTGTGATGTGCTTTGGTTGGTTGTTCATCTACAGTATCATTGCATTGCAAGATTGCCTTGTATTTAAAAGTTGCAGAAAGACGAAGAGCGCTTTTCTGTTGTTGTTTTTTTTGTTTTGTTGTTCCGACAGTGTTATCCCGACCTCGGCTAAAATATTCAGCAAATCATGAGGAGCGGGAATCTTAGCTTGGCGCTTTGCCCAGCCATACATCATAGCTTTTGCACAATTTTCCAAATTATCAACATGTCGCTGCTTTATCTTAGCCATCTCTAAAGCTCTAGTTTGCAACTTAGCTTCTAGTACAGGCATATGAGAGGCAGTAACACACTTAGCAGTCAGATCAATCATCCTTCTTAAATCACCCGGTCCAATCTTGCAGCTTTTGTCACGCATTCTCACACCACATCTTTCTTGGGCCACAGTCAACCACACTTGCATACACTCATTCATGTATCTGAAGTCCCAGGATGGATTTCCAACACTAGAGTTAACATTCATCCCAGCCATTTGCAGCTTCTCTCTCTCGAATACCTCCCTCATACGGCCACATGCCATTCGTCCATTCACACATAAGTAAAGTGAATGGAGACACGAAATCCCATCCTTCCAGTCTACCGACAATTCCAACAGAAAACATCGCCTTAAACTGCGATGCCTGGTCAGATCTGTGTGTGTGTGTGTTTGTTTTAGCACACTGCTTATCAATGACAGGTTGACCATCTAATTTCACATTGGTTGTTTTTTTACAGAAAAATATTTTGTCTTTGATTTAGCTTTTGCTGAGTTAGTTTGCATATTTTCAGGTTTGTCTACTGCTTTGGACAGATCATTACCCATTTTCGCTTGCGCAGTAGGACATTACACATACAGACAAACAGATTTCAAACCACAATACAGCAGCATCAAAGGTCAGTCTCCACACCTTTCTAACTACAGCAGTGGTGATCTGAGGTGGAAGGATGAGAAATGTACTTCTTTTTCTCTCCCAGTGTATACACATTTAAAATCAACGTTTCCCAAAGGACACAGAGCAGATCCCCGATCTTGATTCAAACGAGGGTGTATTTAAACTCCCCCGAAAATGTCTTTTCTATAGTTTAAACCTCAGGTGGGTCTCTCTGTGCTGAGTGCAGCCCAAAACTGCCCCGGAAACAAACAGCCACGTAGTGGCAATGCAGTGGGTCATAAACCCAATCTGCCCCCCTTCAGATCCACACACTGTACACTGCTCTGTAATCAATTATTGTTACAGCTCCATTTATTTTTTAAAGTCGTTTTTTTTTACACCATTGTCAGCTTTCTTGGTTTCTCACTTTAAATCAATATGCCGAATTGAACATCTAACTGGGATGTTTGTATGACACATACGTTCCAAACAACGCCAGAGGTTTCAGCCAGGACATTGTCCCCAAGACACTGAAGCTCCTGACCCCCTGGTGGGTCTTGTGTTGTTTTTATATTCCAGGCAGATTAAATAAGCACATAGTTTTTTATGATTTCGTCAAACGCAGACATGGTAAGGCATAGTAATAAAACTTTGCACTTACCACGTCTTTGTTCTGTTGAAATCCTGTTCGTGACGCCAATTGTTGTGGAGAAATTGCTGAAGTCAAAGGTCAATGGTGAGGTCAGGAAGGAAGAAAGTGTTCAGGAGCCTCTGATGTCTTATGCTGTATTATTTATTGACACTTGGCCAAGGAGAACTAGAGACACTCTCAAAGTACACCTGAAGTGCTTGAGTCGGTCTCACCTTCTGACGAACTCATGCTGGTGCATATACTTTAAACCCAAAGATCACACCCCAAATACTATACGCCCCAGAATTAGTCAAAGAGAATGTCTTTACTCTTGGAGGTGTTATTGTCAACACATTCTAGTCTGGGGACATAGATGTCCGCTTACGCAGATTGGACCGGCAACAACAAGCTATCTATTATGACTAGGAAGGCAGCAACAGGCCTCTTCAACCCTGGCCACCACAGTGAGATATGGTGGCACCTAGTCATAAGACAAACAGTTAATACTGCCGTGGATCACAAGGCTCACACCTGACCTCGTGTACCCCTAAAAGAGAAAATTCCATAACAATGAGAATGACAGGCAGGAAGTATAAATTTACAGACTGACGTGAGAATATTCTGGATGTACACACAGTTTTCTGTCACACATTTCGACAGCTCAGGAACACTTTGGTCCACTCCGACTCATGCTTGTAGCTGTCTGTCACCATAATTCAATCAAATGTGTGAATGTGTGTCTGCAACCAAACTTTACTGTGTGGAAGTTAAATGTGGAGCACTCACAGTGTCACTGCCATCTCAAGGTAAGTGAGGTTAACAACGCAAGTTTTCTGTCTGGAGATGGAAAATATGTTCCTAACGTTATCTAATCTGAGGACGTGAGAGATAAGTTAATCTCTGAGAATTCACTGAACCAGTTAACTTACCTAACAATCATCATCCATCATTAATACTGGCTGACTGATTTTACTCAAAGAGATGTGAGATGTGTATGGGATAATGTTATTTGGGGTAGATGAAGAGCAGTCGTGTGTGTGTGTCTGTGTGCGTGCGTGCGTGCGTGGTACCATATTGTAGAAAGTGATTTTCGATATTAGTAAGTTAAAATACAACATAACATCCTGTTCTTGCAAGAGATGTTTTAAGTTCTCGTAGTACAGGACATACCAGACTTGATTTGACTGACATATAAAATGATGTGTGGTTCTGGTACTGGGACCTGTCTGTTCAGGTTACCGTACATCAAAGTAAATGTGAAGGCCAGTGAGTGTGAAGAGGAGCTGGTCAACAACATGTGAGACTTCTTGAAAGCAGGACACAGAACAGATCTGGTACACTGAACTTCCAGAAGTATTATTGTTTGTAAGCATTATCCTGACAGCCCTCCTTTCCATGTCTTCAGGTGCACAAACAGCTCTCATCCCCAGCTGACTCCAAGACTGCAAAAAAACTGTTTAGAGACCTGAAGGATGGATGTGCTCAGAGAGCAGCTCCTAGTGGTCCAGACAGCACCAGTCAGCAGAACACTGCTGGGACTGCTGATGACAGTGATGTCACAGTGAAGCTGCAGCCAGATGAAGCTGAGCGCCATAATAATACACTCAGCCAATCAGAGGACGAAGATGTGATGGGACGCTGCTCCCCCCTCAACCCTTTTATGATACCACTGAAACTGCTGATGCGCACTGATACACACTGATACATTAAGAAGATTGGCTCATTGTGATGCATGGAAAGAATTTTCTTTTTTTATTTTCTTTATTTTTAAAAAGTAAAATAAAATGTGAAATGTCAGACAGTCCAGATCTGATCTTCAGTTCAACTGAAAACTAGAACCAGTGTTCATGTCAAAGCGTAAATAATGATTTGATGATCAAAGTAGTGGCTGAGTTAGCAGACATATCTCTATATCAGCTGTTCAGTGGAGAACTGCTGCAAAGAAACCATGACTGAGCAAGAACAACAAGAATAGAATTGTGATTTTGCTAGCTAACAAAAATTCAGTATTACCAGAAAGTGAATATGCAACAAAATTTCAATATCACACAGAAGGAAGTAAACAACAATGAGCTGAGATGGTAAGAAAGAGGCCATACGTGGAGCTGTAACTACTTTTATATTGTATCATAACTTCTGTTTTGGGTTAGTAGATAGAGTGCTATCAGTACTCTATTCAGTGAGCTTTGGTGTTAAAGTGTGGCCTCATAAGTACATGTTTTTTTTTAAGGTTGATGGATGACACAAGTCTACAAGATACCACTGAAGTTCTGCACCCTGCGTCTTCATCTTCATCACACATCACTTACAGCTACATTCCCCATCGAGACATCTCTTTGCAGGTATCGGATGGACATCTCCTCTTGTGTAGTTTCTGTTGTTTGGTAGCCATAAGCAGATAAATTTCTCTGCTGTATGTGTAGCCATGTCCGATGATGACGTTCTTCTGGTAACACGTTGACCTCTTGCCAATAATTCTGTATATATTTTGAATAGAGAATACCTCCTGTGCGTCCCGTGGTGTCTTGTGTGAGTTTGAAAAACAAAGCTTGGGCCACACTGCCTACTGAATACTACTGCTGCTTTTCCTTTCCCTTTATCTGTTAACAAGTCTTTCATTGTATTTATCAAAATTTAATGTAGAACAATAGAGCTGGCAGCGGCGGGAAGCCAGAGCAGGTCCACAAGGTATCCCCCAAGTAGGTCCGGCCAGAAACTAGTAAGAGACCGGCAGCAGGTTCTAGTCTGTCGACTCTAATGGGAGAAGTGAACGTGAGCTCAGATTGTGACCAATGCTTTCTCTTCAAAGTCACTGACAAAAACGTTGGTCTCATTTCTCACACATCAAAGATCAACTGAACTGAAACTTAACAACTTACATCATTTTCATCATCTACATGATCACAACACTTCCAAATAAGGCTTGGAGATGAGGA
Source organism: Collichthys lucidus (assembly GCA_004119915.2). Classification (NCBI taxonomy): domain Eukaryota; kingdom Metazoa; phylum Chordata; class Actinopteri; family Sciaenidae; genus Collichthys; species Collichthys lucidus. The sequence continues at coordinate 449,013 of CM014101.1, forward strand.
GCGAGGAGGCCACACCCACTATGCTATAGTATCAAAATGAAATATGAAATAGTATACACTTCCTATTAAGGGTCGACCGATATATCGGCCGGCCGATATATCGGGCCGATATTAGCGTTGTTAAGGTGTATCGGCATCGGCCGATACACATGGCCGATACGGCCGATACGCATCCAGCGTCATTTACAGACAGGCGTTCAAGGGCAGCTCTGTGAAGACCCGCTATGCACGCTGCTGCAGCCCCCGCAGCATAGTATGCACATGGCATTGCACTGCATACAGTAGCATGCGTGTGCCTGAAAGTCATTAAGTGAGTCGAAAAAAACGGGAATGCTGTTTAAGTGCGTCGCATTTAAACTGCCAACCTAAACTAGGGAGCTGTAACACTAAGAGTAGGCTATGATGCAATCACCCGCAGTTTAAAGTTCAAATGAAGTCGGTGTTGTTATCAGTCACTGTCAATTCGGCGTTTGCAGGAGTTAAACCGGCGAACACCGGTGAAGCAGCCCAGTGTGTGTGTGTGTGTGAGTGAGTGTGCACGCACGTGAGGGAGAGACAGATGGAGCGAGAAAAAGTGATCAGCGCGGAGCGGAACAGTTGCTGTAATCAGATAACTGCACAACGAACCCAACAGTCCAGGACCTAATGAAACGTTTTGGGGTTTCGCTTGCTAAGCCATAGACTACTTTAGCTTACGTACGGGAATATTTTTCAACACATGCGGTAGCGCCGTGTCAGTGCATGTCGACACCGCGGGAGCAATAATGGCATGCGAGTGATTATCACTGAATAAACTTCTAAATCCCTCCTAAACGTAACTCGCCACGCATATTGTGTGCAATATAAGGGTACACTTCGTTAGAGTTAGAGGTGGCGTGGGATTTGATATTAACTAAGACAATGTCGAAATGGATAAAGTTTGATGCGTCAAACCTAAAGGGAGATTGTTGTGATTTGTCCCGCCCCTCTCCCCTCTTCCTGAAACAAAGCAGGGGGCAAGCAGCGAGGTTTTGTTTCTCCACAACTAAAACAAATTATGGTGTGCCCATTTTTTATTTTTTTTAAAAGTGACAAATCTACAATTCATTCACTCACTTTGCAATGCGGATGATGATCAAGTCAGGCTATTTACTGTCACTGCCTGCTTCAAAGGCAATGGTATATCAAGTACAATATAGGCCTACAGTTGTAAAATAGGCCTAAACATTTACTCTAAATAATCTTTGTGTCATTCCCAACATTTCTCAAATGTGCAGTCAAGCTCTGTTGCCACTGTCAAGCCACAGTCCTTTGAATGTGTCAAGCCAAACTAATATATATATTTTAAATAAATAAAAATGAATAAAAGCACCGAAGTATGTGGGCTCTTCCTTTTTAAGTGGATATAATACTGTATAAGCATTAAGCAGACACTTAAAAAAAATGCTCAATGGGCTTCAGACATGATTGTCATTTTCCTGTTATTCATGTTATTATAAATAAATGGCTATTTATTTTTAACTTGAGACCTGGAATATTTGTCATTTTTTAAACTTTTTTTAACCCATATCGGTATCGGAAATCGGGTATCGGAAATCGGGTATCGGCCATGGGCCATGGGGAAAAAATCGGTATCGCATCGGCCATCAAAAAACCCGTATCGGTCGATCCCTACTTCCTATTGGCACAGATAGTATTACAGTTTCATTTGTTACAGGAAATCTTTGTTTTATCTGTGAATGCACAGTACAATAGGGCACATCTGCAACATAATATACTCTCAGAACAGGAATAGTTTGGTTAGGTTCAGGCACCAAAACTATCTTTATGAAAATATCATGGGTTCAAATAAATCCATTAATCCAGAAAGTGGCTGCAAGACTGCAGATGGACCCATCTCAGGATTTTTTATGTCTTGTATGTTTAGAAGACATGTCTGATGGATGTATAAGAGGACTGGATGCAGCATTGAAGGTGGAGCTCCATTCACTCTTAAAGAAGCTGCTCAGTGGCACATGCAGCCAAAAATGTTGAAGTGCATTGTGTAACCCAAAATACAGATGGTAGGGACTATGACGCTAACCGAAATGGATCCTAAATATACAACCACTTATACACTTAGAGGAAAGAGTCTTTTCATCACTGATGCCATGCCACACAGTTTGGCCACTCCTGGTGTCCTTTCTGGGGGCCTGGTTAACTGTAAGTCCTGTTTGCCATGACAGAAAAGTTAATATCTGGGACATAACATGCAGAGTTGGCAGGGAGTGGACAGGTGTAGTAATTTTTTTCTTCTTTCCAGCTGCACAATTATCTTTTGCAACTTTTTATTACCAGTGGCCCAATGATATGTCACAGATTGCACAATCAGGGCAGAGATACTGTGTCATTTCTGTTGCTGGGAAACAGAAACATACAGAACATTTTATCACATTGCCCCATCAGTCTGATCTTATCTGAGGTCTGGTAAAAAACATTTTGATAGTTTTTCTAATATATGAAATCGTAAAAATAAATCCATAGCATTTTGTATCAATATGTTAGTTAGGAGTTAGTAAGAAGTATTCACAAGATAAGTACAAATAAATATAAATAAAAATAGAATGCAATGATTTGCAAATCCTTTTCACTCTATACTTTGTTTGCACAAAGTGGTGATCATTGTTTTATTCTTTTTCGTGAACAGCTGATCCTTTTGATCACTTTCATACCTGATCTTGGGACTATCACCTGTTCACAGTGAAGCTGACTTCAAATCAAATGAAATCAAATCAATTTTATTTGTAAAGCCCAAAGTCACAAAGTACATTTGCCTCGGAGGGCTTTACAATCTGTACAGGGAGTGACACCCTCTGTCCTTAGACCCTCCTTAGACTTCAGCTCTCCAAACAGCTGTTTTTCATAAATACACAACCTTCACCTAGTTTTACAGACAAACCTAACCATTACTGTGAAGATCCCATGAGACAGCAAATGTGATGATCATATTTACGTTTATGACATGATAATGCAACCCTTTTATAACAGTGGGTGAGGTTTTTCTCCTTTTATCACATTAACTACACCCTGTTACACCTCATTTAGCATGTCTGCTGTGAACCTTTGACCCGTCTAGAGGTGGGCTGTGTCATGCGGATTCCACATTAACAATTAACTTTCAAATCTGCACACAATTATACACAGTGGTGAAAATGGCCACATTTTCCTGGGGGAACCACACTGTGGTGTCTGGGGGATGAGTCCCTGTAGACCCTCCTAGTTGTGTGTCTCATGTTTTGTTTTTTTTGCCTTATCATGTTGCTGAAACTGTGAGATTAGCAAGTAAAAGAAGTAGAGAGCTATGAGTGCTTAATCAGAATAAAAACTTGATGCCATAAGCTCAATAACAAGTCTTTCATTGTATTTATCAAAATTTAATGTAGAACAATAGAGCTGGCAGCGGCGGGAAGCCAGAGCAGGTCCACAAGGTATCCCCCAAGTAGGTCCGGCCAGAAACTATTAAGAGACCGGCAGCAGGTTCTAGTCTGTCGACTCTAATGGGAGAAGTGAACGTGAGCTCAGATTGTGACCAATGCTTTCTCTTCAAAGTCACTGACAAAAACGTTGGTCTCATTTCTCACACATCAAAGATCAACTGAACTGAAACTTAACAACTTACATCATTTTCATCATCTACATGATCACAACACTTCCAAATAAGGCTTGGAGATGAGGAGCGAGGAGGCCACACCCACTATGCTATAGTATCAAAATGAAATATGAAATAGTATACACTTCCTATTGGCACAGATAGTATTACAGTTTCATTTGTTACAGGAAATCTTTGTTTTATCTGTGAATGCACAGTACAATAGGGCACATCTGCAACATAATATACTCTCAGAACAGGAATAGTTTGGTTAGGTTCAGGCACCAAAACTATCTTTATGAAAATATCATGGGTTCAAATAAATCCATTAATCCAGAAAGTGGCTGCAAGACTGCAGATGGACCCATCTCAGGATTTTTTATGTCTTGTATGTTTAGAAGACATGTCTGATGGATGTATAAGAGGACTGGATGCAGCATTGAAGGTGGAGCTCCATTCACTCTTAAAGAAGCTGCTCAGTGGCACATGCAGCCAAAAATGTTGAAGTGCATTGTGTAACCCAAAATACAGATGGTAGGGACTATGACGCTAACCGAAATGGATCCTAAATATACAACCACTTATACACTTAGAGGAAAGAGTCTTTTCATCACTGATGCCATGCCACACAGTTTGGCCACTCCTGGTGTCCTTTCTGGGGGCCTGGTTAACTGTAAGTCCTGTTTGCCATGACAGAAAAGTTAATATCTGGGACATAACATGCAGAGTTGGCAGGGAGTGGACAGGTGTAGTAATTTTTTTCTTCTTTCCAGCTGCACAATTATCTTTTGCAACTTTTTATTACCAGTGGCCCAATGATATGTCACAGATTGCACAATCAGGGCAGAGATACTGTGTCATTTCTGTTGCTGGGAAACAGAAACATACAGAACATTTTATCACATTGCCCCATCAGTCTGATCTTATCTGAGGTCTGGTAAAAAACATTTTGATAGTTTTTCTAATATATGAAATCGTAAAAATAAATCCATAGCATTTTGTATCAATATGTTAGTTAGGAGTTAGTAAGAAGTATTCACAAGATAAGTACAAATAAATATAAATAAAAATAGAATGCAATGATTTGCAAATCCTTTTCACTCTATACTTTGTTTGCACAAAGTGGTGATCATTGTTTTATTCTTTTTCGTGAACAGCTGATCCTTTTGATCACTTTCATACCTGATCTTGGGACTATCACCTGTTCACAGTGAAGCTGACTTCAAATCAAATGAAATCAAATCAATTTTATTTGTAAAGCCCAAAGTCACAAAGTACATTTGCCTCGGAGGGCTTTACAATCTGTACAGGGAGTGACACCCTCTGTCCTTAGACCCTCCTTAGACTTCAGCTCTCCAAACAGCTGTTTTTCATAAATACACAACCTTCACCTAGTTTTACAGACAAACCTAACCATTACTGTGAAGATCCCATGAGACAGCAAATGTGATGATCATATTTACGTTTATGACATGATAATGCAACCCTTTTATAACAGTGGGTGAGGTTTTTCTCCTTTTATCACATTAACTACACCCTGTTACACCTCATTTAGCATGTCTGCTGTGAACCTTTGACCCGTCTAGAGGTGGGCTGTGTCATGCGGATTCCACATTAACAATTAACTTTCAAATCTGCACACAATTATACACAGTGGTGAAAATGGCCACATTTTCCTGGGGGAACCACACTGTGGTGTCTGGGGGATGAGTCCCTGTAGACCCTCCTAGTTGTGTGTCTCATGTTTTGTTTTTTTTGCCTTATCATGTTGCTGAAACTGTGAGATTAGCAAGTAAAAGAAGTAGAGAGCTATGAGTGCTTAATCAGAATAAAAACTTGATGCCATAAGCTCAATGACATGCACATAAAAATAATTTTGCATTTTTTGATAATGATTTGATGATCAAAGATATAATTATTTCTTATTGCTAATGTTTTTATTATTTCTTATTAACTATTGTCATTATTAGAGCAACAACACAGATTGTAATGTAGTAGTATGATAATGTCAGGGTTGGAAGGAATGAAATCCAATTCTTTTTGTTACCGTAACAAAGTCATATTTTTTGTGTACTTGTACCTTGAATCACTTTATCAATTTATCACACGTATTGTACCCCAGTACATTTCAAGTCAAATGGTTACAAACAAAACAAAAGTCACATGAAAAGGTGTTAAGAGAAACTGTGTGAGAAAGGAGCAAAGGACACTTTATGAGCATATATAAGCACTTGGTGTCGGTGGCAAAGAAGAGGCCTCCTCGAGCATAACCTAGTTTATCGTGAACAGCCATTTGAGTTCAGAAAGACAAAAGAAGATCCTCAACAGCAATAACAATAACAATTAAAGCTGAAAGCAACAATGTACAGCCCCTCCACCATGCGCACGTCGGGGTAGGTACTGAACGCCGTCCCACGCACATCGCACACATGTCCGTCAAAATGGCGCCAAATTGCATCTTCCAGCCAAAATGTCTGACTTCCTGTGCATATGGCACCATGGCGTCCAGAGGCACCAGAGGCTTTTGTGTGCGTCTGGGCATGACGGAGGTGTGTAGCGAATTTCAGCCGCCTACGCAAAAGTATCTCCAATGGCAGGGGGGGTTTGAAAATGTGTGGGTGGCGCTATAGAGCCATTTAGCTCCGCCCCCACACGATACCCTTCACATATGTACGAGGTTGTCAGGGTGGACGCATGTGCCAAGTTTCATGACTGTGCGATGATAAAAAGGTGTTCAAACCGCAAACGCCATCACACGACTTTCGCCGCCTGGCCACGTCCACACTGTATGATACACCGCATATGTACGCATTCAGGCCATGTCCAGCGTCCACCCTATGACGTTTGGTCAGGATAGGACAATGTATCCACAAGTTATAAGCGACTTTGTGTTTTGTGGTGAGCACTGGCGAGTCCTCAAACTTTTAGGGATCATTACGGCCACAGCGTTCAGACTTTGGGAAAGTTGTATTCAACTTTTAATCCCCCATGGTTTAAGAGTAACCTGGCCAAGTTTAAAGCCGTTAGCATTTAATCTGTAGGACGAGTTCGATCATACTAAAGGAATTTTTCCGGGCTACTGAATTGCGAGGTGTGGAAATGGGCAAAAATGGCACCAAAATAGAGGCAGTCAGTAGCGTAGTGGGTTAAGCGGCCGCCCCGTGTGTAAAAAGCTATAGTCCTCCCTGCAGCTGGCCCTGGCTCGAATCCTGCATCGCACAGCCATTTACTGCGTGTCACTCCCCCTCTCTGCTTCCTGTCTGTCTTCAGCTGTAATAATATAAAAGGCCAGAAAAATCTTTTTTTTTAAAAAGGCGCCAAAACGTACAGGAACAGGCTACTGGTACACTGCCCTTTCACGCCTCTCCGCAGGCGTGGTTTAGTCAAAAAATGCTTGCACGTGGTTGGAGCAACCTCATATGAATGACATGACACTTCGACCACTCACGTTGAAGCTTTGTGACGTAGGACGTGTCGTCACGTAAGCGCCGCCATTACTGTTGTGATTCAGGGAGGGGGAGGGCACAGCCGAACACTGGGGGAGGGTGTTCAAATCCCTCCCTACGATCCTGATTCGTCGTGCTGCCCCGGCTACTTTCTGGACGGAGGAGGAGAGCGAAACCAACGCTGCACCAGAAGGTTGTGTAGCCCAGTGCCCTGGGCGTCAACACATAGCTTCTGGTTCACCAGGAAACCAAAACGTAACTTCCACCCAAAATGGCAGACTTCCTGTCTATCAGGCACCATGGTGTCCATAAGCATTTTTGTGCATCTTGGTATGACACACGCGTGGACTGAATTTTGTCGTCCTATGCCAAAGTCACATCGTTTATTTGCCGTTTTTGAAAATTTGTAGGGGGTGCTATAGAGCCATTTTGCGGCGGAAATTTTTTCACAGGCATGACGTGCCAGCAAAAATCGGTGACTTTCACAAACGTTACAGGCACGGAATTCGTCCCAGAAGACGGAAAAGAAGTAAAATAATAATAACCCGGAAAAATTCCTTCAGTTCCAATAGGTCCTCGCACCGCTGTCGGTGCTCGGGCCCTAATTAGAATTTAAACTAATTGTAGTACTGATCACATTAATAATAGTATTGGTAATGGGCATCAAGTAGAATGAATCACAACCACTTCCAGTGCAGTGACATTAAAGATATTCTGTCCTCTTGTATCATCCTCCAACAGTGACTAAATTACTATGAATGCTCTTGTAAAAGAACGTATAATCATTAGCAAAGGTGTGCATGTGTAATAAACTTGTTCATCTGCAAGTGGTTTTATATCATGGTTGTTCCTCTTATCTTATCTCGTTGGTTCCTTCTATCTGTGATGTTTCTCAACAAGTTGACGTGGGATGTATGAGCTCAGAGAGAGCAAATCCACTGAAATCCGCCCCTTTACAGAGTATAGAGACGTCTGTGGTTTATTCTCATTTTCATCCAGTGGATTTATTTATTTTGTGTCATTCACTGGAATGTCATACACTGGAATTTAATATGACCATGGCGTTTTCTTTACATTTCCTAATTGTCCTGGCTGTACTCTTCTGCTTATGTTCGGCTGATGGTAAGAGTCATGGAAATTTTCCTGACCAAAATCTAACTATTCTTTTCTTTAAATCAACATTGTTTGCCAGAACCTGGGTCATGTACAGCTTTCTGTGTACTTTTTTTAAAAATGTATTAAAAATTGTTTTATTTGCATGTCATTACACTATTAGTGTACTTTATTGAACCATGCTTTAATTTCACTGCACAAAGTTATATAGTGTGAGAACAGACACATGATTGGCACTATTTACCTGGTTACACGTCAGTGTAGCATCAACATGATTTAAAATGTGTAAATGTAAAATGGTAAATTAGAAGGTATAGGTAAATTATATGGTTCACTTATGTTAGTTAATTTTAAGCTGTGCTATTAAATTGCATATACTGGTAACTCAGTGTACTTATTCTAAGGTAGTTTAAATTGTACTATGAGCCATGTCTCATTTATTGAACGCAGCCACTTGTGGTGGTAAACATGAAATTTCTAAAGCGCTCTGCCAAAGATGCTCTATATCAGAGTGTTAACTGTGTGCATTTGAAGCATGGTTCTCTAATGTGTTGTGTTGAAGATGTTGCACTGATCTTTTAGCCACAAAGAGGAACAGCTGACTCAGCAGAAAAAGACACTTAAAAATGTTGATTCTTGATATCAACAATTCATTTCTTACAAGTGAAAATGTTCTTTGTAGGTATCTGTAACTTAATTACACTTATTACATTTTTTACCATTGACTTCTATTCAAACTAAATTACTGAACTCTAGAATTAAATTTTGACATGTCATAATTCCATGTTGACGATCCATAATGTAATTTGGATAGTCATAATTCTAATTAATGATAACTACAACACATTTTGTACTAGTCAAAACGTTAATTATTAATATCAACTAGGGGTTGCATGACTTCAGATTTTTTTAAAGTTGACACTAATATGATGAAAGTCAAGTCTACGTCGACTAGTTGCTGGTGACGTAATTGATATTTTTTTCAGTAGTTAAAAAATTCACAGGAGGAGGGAATGCTTTGCAATAATCTGTATTCAATGATAATGGACAGCTGTTACACAGAATTTGTGCAGAACAGCAAGCATCAAGTATCAACAACAAGCAGCAACTCAACTGTTACATTTTATGTAACATACCTACACATTATGTTTGGCTACATCTCCCATATAGGTGAAGTGGAAAACAAAATACTGTACTCTTAAAACAGTTTGTGGGGAAAACAACACACAGACAAGAGCCTGCAAGCCTAGTCATCATCACAGTCCTGTTTTTCGATCCTGGTTTGCGTGCAAGAACACAAGCACATCTACGTGTGCTGGGTGAAGGCTCGCCCGCTCGCAGCTCTAAACGTCATTGTGGAGTAGTGAAATCGACTGTACAACCCCTAATATCAACCATTCATTTCTCACTCTCACTCATAACTATCATTGTTCTTTTGTCACGGATATCCATTTTAAATTTATCTTTAAAATTATATTTTTACTATAAATTATTGATATGTCGGCTTTCAGGTGTAAACTAGTAAGAATGTATTTTCAGATATTTAAAACTGCATATTTATGAGCTTCTGTTCCCTAGTAGAAAAAACTGGCGATTTCCATGATCTACATTTGATTAGCAACGCCTAGTCTTATTTCAAGTCAGGTGAGGTTTGGTGTGTTGAGCTGGGATGGACTCACTCAGTACGGTACACGTACACTGCTGTACGGTAGAACACTTGAAATCAGACCATAAACCCATGAGGAAACTGTTTACTGAAGTCATAAATGTTTTTACATAGACAATCTGACTTTTTTTAATGTATTGCTGCCAATGTTGGCCATTAGAAAGAATGCAGATTTACCCACTTGGGCACTGACAAGTTGTAACTTTAGGAATGTCCACCAGAGTAGTTACATGCAAATGGTATGTACATTTTAATACCAACATAATTTCCTAGAATTTAGCTGCACATTCAGCTGACCTTGCAGCCACAGGCCACATGTAATCAAGATCTCTGTTGTGGAGAAATTGCTGAAGTCAATGGCTAATGGTGAGGTCAGGAGGGACGAAAGTGTTCAGGGGCCTCTGATGTCTGTAATATTTATTGGAGCTTGGCCAAGGAGAAATAGAGACACATCAGAAATGCCTGAGTCGGTCTCAACATTCTGCAGAACTCATGCTGGTGGCCAGACTATGTGCCCAGAGTTAGTCAAAGAGAATATTTTTACCCATGTTAGTGTTACTGTCAGCACATTCTAGTCTAGAGACACTGTTGTCTGTTCATGTTAATGGAACATCAATGTCAAGCTGTCTATTATGTCTACGAAGGCAACATTCAGTTTCTTCGACTCTGGTCCCCACAGTGTTCAGATCCTCAAACAAAGCCAAACAACCGAAGACTTCAATGTCCACACGTGACCCTGTGTAACCCAAGGAAAAAAATTCTATAATAATCTCCACACTTTACCTGCAAGATTGAATGAGACCTGCCACCCTGAAAACTGATGCAACACTTGGCAACCATCTCAGGAACACTAATCTGAGTGCTCAGATATCCAGGGTGTTGACTGACTGCAGTAATTGTAACACAGTGGGCAAATGCTCACCTTCAGTGGCATCTGACACTATAGAGGAGTGTTCTCTTAACGAACAAATCCTGCATGTATGGCAGTGTATGCGATACGATACGATACGATAATACTTTATTGATCCCACAACGGGGAAATTAACTTATTACAGCAGCGGAAGAAGGAAAAAAAACAGTGTACATATTTACAGATTTACAGAAAGTACTAAGGTAGTACAGAAAGTACTAGGGTAGTACAGAAAGTACTAGGGTATTAATATAATGTGCAGTGAGTATAATGTGCAGTTTTGGGAATGTGTAACACGAGCGTTACAGAAACAGAAGCAGAAACAGACATGTACAGAGACTACAACATGATCAGGTGCAAGTGTTGTAGAGTCTCACAGCAGCAGGGATGAAGGACCTGCGGAACCTCTCAAAGTCAAAGTCAAAGTCCGTTTTATTTGTCAATTTCTTCACATGTACTTGACATACAAAGGAATCGAAATTACGTTTCTCACTTTCCTATGCGTTTACATAGACAACAACAACAACAGTAAAGTGCGAGTGCACAAGACAAGACAAGACCTAAGCTAAGTTACTGTAAATAAATAAGTAAAGTGCAGTGGCTTAAGGCTACTGTTACCTAGTGTTGCTAAAACTAAACCAGGTATGACAAGACAAGATGACAAGACGAGATAAGACAAGACAACACTGATGTGTGCATTTCAATGTGTGCATTTAGAGGTAGTTGTTGTAAAAGTGATGGCTAGTGCAATAAAAAAATATAAATATACAGCAGCATGTGAGTGCAATTTATCATATGCAGAGTCTCAGTTTAGGTAAGGTGGGGGTGGGGTGAGTGGGGGGGTGAGAGTCCAGTTTGGCAGTCTCACGGGTGGGGAGGGGAGAGAGTTAAGCAGTCTCACGGCCTGGTGGACGAAGCTGTTCGTGAGTCTGGTGGTGCGGGAGCGGAGACTCCTGTACCTCTTCCTGGAGGGCAGGAGGCTGAACAGACTGTGTGCAGGGTGACTTGTATCCTTGACGATTGTGGTGGCTTTGCGGGTGAGGCGAGTGGTGTAGAGGTCTTGCAGGGATGGGAGTGGTACCCCAATTATCCTCTCAGCTGTTCTCACGATGCGTTGTAGAGCCTTCCTGTTGTATTCAGTGCAGCTCCCGCCCCACACGGTGATGCAGCTGGTGAGGATGCTTTCAATGGTTCCTCTGTAAAACGTGGTCATGATGGGTGGTTGAGCGCTTGCCCGCTTCAGTTTGCGCAGGAAGTAGAGACACTGATGTGCTTTCTTGGCCAGTGATGCAGTGTTGGTGGTCCAGGAGAGGTCATCACTGATGTGATGCTGCCTGAGATGTTGTTGCCAACACACACCGCTTGGGGCCTCTGGCTGAGGAAATCCAGCAGCCAGTTGCAGAGGGAGGTGCTGAGGCCCAGGTTGTCCAGTTTGCAGATGAGTTGTTGTGGTATTATGGTGTTGAACGCTGAGCTGAAGTCTATGAACAGCATTCTCACATATGAGTCTTTCTTGTCCAGGTGGGTGAGCGCTGGGTGGAGGGCAGAGCAAATTGCATCGTCTGTGCATCGTTTTGCCCTGTATGCGAACTGGTACGGGTCCAGGCTGGGGGGCAGGGTGGATTTTATGTGTGACAGGACTAGTCGTTCAAAGCACTTCATGATAATGGGTGTCAGTGCCACAGGACGGTAGTTGTTGAAGCAGGATGGGGATGATTTCTTTGGCACAGGTATGATGGTGGCAGTTTTGAAGCCTGATGGCACAGTGGCTTGCCTCAGGGAGGTATTAAAGATGTCTGTAAAAACATCTTTCAGCTCCTCTGCACAGTCTTTCAGCACCCTACCAGGGATGTTGTCTGGACCCGCTGCTTTCCGGGTGTTGATGGCGGAGAGTGTCCTTTTCACGCTGGCAGCAGACAGGCACAGAGGCTGGTCGTGCGAAGGTGGTGGTGTTTTCTTTGGGCGAGTGGTGTTCTGTTCCTCAAAGCGTGCAAAGAATCTGTTTAAGTTGTTGAGCAGAGTGATGTCGCTCTCACAGCTTTGTGATGCAGGTTTGTAGTCTGTAATGGCCTGAATGCCCTGCCATAGGCTCTGTGCATTCTTGCTGTCCTTAAAGTGGGAGGTTATCTTGTTTGTGTACTCCTGTTTTGATTTCCTGATGCCACTGGACAGGTTTGCTCGCGCTTTTCTCAGAGCTGATTCATCCCCGGCTTTGAAGGCCTTGTCTCTGGCCTTCAGCAGCCTATGGACGTCTCCTGTTAGCCATGGCTTCTGGTTGGCTCGGGTGGTGATGCTCTTGACGTGGGTCACGTCGTCGATGCACTTGGTGATGTAGGAGGTCACAGTGTCTGTGTATTCTTCAACATCTATGAGGCTGTTGTAGGTGGCTGCTTCCTTGAACATTTCCCAAAGCAGTCCTGTAGGGCTGAGGTCGCCTCCTGTGGCCACACTCTTGCTTCTTTCAGAACAGGTTTGATGGCTTTCACTCTCTGTCTGTATGCAGGCATTAGCATAATGGTGAGGTGATCAGAGGCGCCGATGTGGGGGAGGGGGGTGGCTTTGTATGCTCCTTTGTGCTGAGTGTAAACACAGTCCAAAGTGTTGTGTCCTCTTGTTGGAAAGTGGATTTGTTGATGAAATTTGGGAAGAACAGTTTTGAGATCAGCATGGTTGAAATCTCCAGCAAGGATGACGAAACCGTCTGGTTGTGCTGTTTGTTGTTCACTGATGGCCTGGTACAGTTCATTTAGCGCCGCACTTCTGTTGCTGTTGTTAGTTGGGGGGATATAGGTAGCAACCAGCAGGATCGAACTTATCTCCCTTGGCAAATAGAAAGGGCGACACTTCACAATCATGAACTCCGCCAGAGGTGAGCAGTGTTTGTATACCACAGTGACATCTCGGCACCACTCGTCGCGGATGTAAACACACACGCCGCCACCGTGCGTCTTTCCTCCTTCTACGAGAGCCCTGTCGGATCTGTAACAAGTTAGCTGCTCCAGTTGTATCGCGGAGTCGGGGATGTTGTTATTAAGCCATGTCTCAGTGAAAACTAGCACACAACAGTCACTCCCTTTTCGGTTTGCTGATCTCAGAAGTCGAATGTCGTCCATTTTATTGTCCAGTGATCGTACGTTCGCCAGAAGGAAAGATGGAATGGCTGGACGAGTTGCATTAGCCTCCAGCCTAGCTCGGACACCTCCGCGCTTACCTCACTTCCTCGTCCTAGCACACCGCTTCCGACGCCTCCTTTCCAGGGGAGGGGTAGCAGGCGAGTCCGGTGAGTTAGCAGGCCAGCGTAGCAGTCCCAGTTCCCTTAGCGAGTTCTCCTTCTTACACCGTGGGTGTAACAGTCTGCTGCTGAAGGAGCTGCTCAGAGACCCCATAGTGTCGTGTAGGGGGTGAGAGGGGTTGTCCATGATGGATGTCAGCTTAGCTAACATCCTCCTCTCACCCACCTCCTCTGTCGAGTCCAGAGGACAGTCCAGGACAGAGCTCGCTCTTCTAATGAGTCTATTGAGTCTGCTCCTGTCCCTGTCCGTGCTGCCTCCTCTCCAGCAGCCCACAGCATAAAAGATGGCTGAGGCCACCACAGAGTCATAAAAAGTCCTGAGGAGAGCTCTGCATACTCCGAAGGACCTCAGCCTCCTCAGCAGGTGGAGACGACTCTGGCCCTTCTTGTAGAGAGCATGGGTGTTATCAGTCCAGTCCAGTTTATTGTTGAGGTGAACACCCAGGAATTTGTAGCTCTGCACCACCTCTATGTACGATCCCTGGATGTTCACCGGTGTGAAGTGTGATGCTTTCCTCTGGAAGTTGACGATCATCTTCTTCGTCTTGCTCGTGTTGAGCTGAAGCTGGTTTAGCTCACACCAGCTGACAAAGTCCCTGATGATCGTCCTGTACTCCAGATCGCCTCCCTCTGAAACATGTCCAACGACGGCTGTATCATCGGAGAACTTCTGGATGTGGCAGTGGGCGGTGTTGTGGGTGAAGTCCGAAGTGTAGAGGGTGAAGAGGAAGGGGGAGAGCACCGTACCCTGAGGGGCACCTGTGCTGCAGAGCACCATGTCAGACACACAGTGCTGAAGCTTCACAAACTGTGGTCTGTTGGTGAGGTAGTCTGTTGTCCACGCAGCCAGGTGTTGGTCTACTCCCACCCTTTCCATCTTCACTCTGAGCAGTGAAGGCTGGATGGTGTTAAACGCACTGGAGAAGTCAAAAAACATGACCCTCACAGCGCTCCTCCAGTTGGAGCAGTGATCTGTGCAGCAGGTAGATCACTGCGTCCTCCACCCCGATCCCAGACTGGTAGGCAAACTGCAGGGGGTGCAGCTGTGCGCCCACCAGCGGTCGCAGGTGTCGTAGGATGATCCTCTCCATAGTCTTCATCAGGTGAGAAGTCAGGGCAACAGGCCTGAAATGGTTAGGCTCTTTGGTGTGCGGCGTCTTTGGTACCGGGAACACACAGGAGGTCTTCCACAGGGCTGGGACCTTCTCCAGGCTCAGGCTCAGGTTGAATAAGTGCCTGACGACACCACAGAGCTGGTCAGCACAGTCCTTGAGTAGCCTGGGGCTGATGCTGTCCGGGCCTGGCGCCTTCCTTGCCTTGATCTTTTTTAGTTGACTCCTCACATGATCATCTGTTATGGAGAGGGGGGAGGAGGATGACTGGGGTGGGGATTGGGTGTTGAAGGTGTCAGGCTGAGGAGTGGAGGGGCAGGGGGAGGGGGAGCCCGCCAGGGGAGGTGTGAATAGGGGTCAGGGGGAGTGAGAGAGGGAGGGGGGGCAGAGTCAAATCTGTTGAAGAACAGATTCAGTTCATCTGCCCAGTCCTTGTCCCCGCTTACTGGGTTCCTCCCCACTCCTTTTCCGTGACCTGCAATGGTCTGCCGTCCTCTCCAGACGTCCCTGGCGTTGTTCTGCTCCAGACGCTTCTCCAGTTTCCTCCTGTAGCTGTCCTTCCCCTTCCTGATCTTCAGCCGGAGTTCCCCTTTGGACTCTCCGCAGTTCCTCTTTGTCCCCCGATCTGAAGACCCTCTTCTTCTCATTCAGCAGGGCCTTAATCTCGGAGGTCACCCAGGGTTTGTTGTTGGGAAAACACTGTACCAACTTGGAGGGCACAGTGTTCTCCACACAGAAGTTAATATAATCCGTGATGCAGTCTGACAAAGTCCATAAAGAGCTGCTGCGCTTCCAACTAAGAACTGTAAAACTTTCTGGTTCAATGAAAACAGACGAGCATCCTGTTGCAGCATGTGTACAATTTCGAGAAGTTTGAAACATCCCAGTTCTGGCATGGCCTGCATACTCATCTGACATGACTGACACACAAGAAACATTGTGATGTATCTAGAAACTTAACTTCACACAACCTTTGAAGAACAGTGCTAATACATTTGGTGCAACTAACTTACAAATATACAGAGCAATATTAAGAATGACATACAAAGATTAAAAAATGGGTGTTCATAACAAAATCCTAATAATGGAAAAATTTGAGAATTGCCGAATTTCTTTTTGACCACAATCTTCTGAACCCACTGATGTGTTCTAACCTTCCGGCTCATGTTAAAAAGGACACATCATATAACTTCATCCCAACATTAAGAGACATTTAGAAAACATTTTTTTTGTTCTATTCACAGAATATTTCTCAATCCGTGATCAACAGTGGTCTCAAGTTAGTGACACGACCAGTTCAACCAACCCAGAAATTACAACATCAACAGATCTACCGACCACACCATCAACTGAAGGCCTGGCCACAATATCAACAGACCCACCCACCACAGCATCAACCGATGCCTCGACCACACCATCAACCAACTCCCCGACCACACCTTCAACAGACCCAAGCACCACACCATCAACCGTTGCCCAGTCCACACCAACAGATCTTTCGACCACACCATCAACTGACTCCCCGACCACACCATCAACCGAAGCCCCGGCCACACTATCATCTGAATCCCCAACCACACCATCAACAGATCTTCCGACCACACCATCAACAGTCCCACCAGGCACACCATCAACTGATACCCAGACCACACCATCAACAGACCCTCTGACCACGCCATCAACGGATGCAGCAACCACACCATCAACAGACCTTCCGACCACACTATCAACAACAATCATCCCACCAGGCACACCATCAACTGATGCCCTGACCACACCATTAACAGACCCACTGACCACGCCATCAACGGATGCAGCAACCACACCATCAACAGACCTTCCGCCAACACCATCAACAGGCCCACCCAACACACCATCAACAAACCTCTCGACCACACCATCAACCGACAGCCTAACTACACCATCAATTGACCCCCCAACCACACCATCAACAACAATCATCCCACCAGGCACACCATCAACTGATGCCCTGACCACACCATTAACAGACCCACTGACCACGCCATCAACGGATGCAGCAACCACACCATCAACAGACCTTCCGCCAACACCATCAACAGGCCCACCCACCACACCATCAACAAACCTCTCGACCACACCATCAACCGACAGCCTAACTACACCATCAATTGACCCCCCAACCACACCATCAACCAACGACCTAACTACACCATCAAATGACTCCCCGACCACACCATCAACAGACCCAAGCACCATACCATCAACCGATGCCCAGACCACACCAACAGATCTTTCGCCCACACCATCAACTGACCCCCTGACCACACCATCAACCGAAGCCCTGGCCACACCATCATCTTATTCCCCAACCACACCATCAACGGATGCAGCAACTACACCATCAACAGACCTACCACCAACACCATCAACAGGCCCACCCGCCACACCATTAACAAACTTCCTGACCACACCATCAACCGATGGCCTAACTACACCATCAATTGACCCCCCAACCACACCATCAATCGACCCAAGCACCACACCATCAACCGATGCCCAGACCACACCAACAGATCTTTTGACCACACCATCAACTGACTTCCCGACCACACCATCAACCGAAGCCCCGGCCACACAATCATCTGAATCCCCAACCACACCATCAACAGATCTTCCGACCACACCATCAACAGTCCCACCAGGCACACCATCAACTGATACCCAGACCACACCATCAACAGACCCTCTGACCACGCCATCAACGGATGCAGCAACCACACCATCAACAGACCTTCCGCCAACACCATCAACCGACGGTCCAATTACACCATCAACAGACTCACTGACCACACCATTAACTCACCCACCAGCCACTCCATCAACTGACCCCCCAACCACAGAATCAACAGATTCACCATCCACCGACCCATTGACCACACTATCAACTGACCCACCGACTGCACCATCAACTAACCCATCAACCACACCATCAACCGACCTCCCAATCACACCATCAACTGACCTACCAACTACACCATCAACTAATGCCCCAACTACACCATCAACTGACCCCCTGACCAAACCATCAACAGACCTACCAACCACACCATCAACGGATGCAGCCACCACACCATTAACAGACCTTCTGCCAACAATATCAACAGGCCAACCGACCACACCATCAACAAACCTCCCGACCACACCATCAACTGACGGTCCAATTACACCATCAACAGACTCACTGACCACATCAATAACTGACTCACCAACCACTCCATCAACTGACCCCCCAACCACAAAATCAACAGATTCACCATCCACCGACCCACTGACCACACTATCAACTGACCCATCAACTACACCATCAACCGACCTCCCAACCACACCATCAACTGACCTACCAACCACACCATCAACCGATAGTCCAACTACACCATCAACTGACCCCCTGACCACACCATCAACAGACCTACTGACCACACCATCAACAGACTCACCGACCACACCATCAACCGATGCCTCGACCACACCATCAACAGACCCACCAACCACATCATCAATTGGCCCGACCACACCATCAACCGACTCCCCGACCACACCATCAACAGACCCACCCACCACACCATCAACAAACCTCCCGACCACACCATCAACTGATCCACCGACCACACTATTACCCGATGCCCTGACCACACCATCAACAGATCTTTCGACCACACCATCAACTGACCCACAAACCACACCATCAACCCACCCACCAACTACACCAACAATTGACCCCCCAGCCACACCATCAACTGACGCCCCGGCCACACCATCAACAGACCTACCGACCACACAATCGACCAATTCCCCGGCCATACCATCAACAGGCCCAAGCACCACACCATCAACCAATGCCCCGACCACACCATCAACCGACTTCTCCACCACGCCATCAACCGACCCACCAACCACTCCAACAATTCAAACAACCTCTCAACCTTCAATCACAACAGGGGAGCCCTTTAAGTGCCAAAATGGGGGACATTTCAATGGAGTCAATTGTGTATGTCTTGCTGGATTCAGTGGAACTCTATGCGAATTTGTTGATTCTGTTGAGCCAGGTACTGTCAACTTCTGTCTTTATTAGTTTTTTAAATTTATTTATGGTAATCAATATGTTTGCATATTCTCTTTGTAGTTACATTCAATAGATCAGTTGCGGTAGATGTGGTGATCAACGAGACATTCCATAAAGAATATGAAAACAAAAATTCACCTGAATATAAAGTGTTTGTTGGAAACTTCACTGCCAAGGTATAGTAAATGAAATCATTTGAATGTTGAATGTTGTATGTTTATTTAATTTACATGTTATAATATTGTATTGTATATAATATAGATTTGTGGTAACTTGAAAAAAGCATGAAAGGCAAACATGCATTATTTTTCAAAATGCGGCTGTGGCTGTTCTATGGGAATTCTGCATTTCAAACATAACTGACATTATGTTGTTACTATTTCAGATGGAAAAGTATTACTTGGAAAAGAATATATCAAACTTCAAAGGAGTAGTCGTAACTAGCGTCAGGTATGGTACTTCAGAAACAGAACTATTATCATTGTAATCATGTGTTGTACATTGTAAACCCAGAAATTGTCACCCAAACAGACACTGACACAAAGTAATTGAGTGTGCCTGAAAGAGCACACTATCTATAATTTAACACAATTAATTTTATTGAGTGTGCCTGCCTATACTATTCCTCAGGCTCATTACTGGTGTGGGTGGCCAGTTTGCCCATTATTATTACTGAATTTGCTAAACAGTGTCAGAGTCAGGCACACTCAAAATTTAGAATTTTTTTCTAGTTTTGTACAAATGGTCTCATTTTTGTGTTTTAATATCTGAGCGTTTTTTTCTTTTTCTTTTCTTTTGCAACTTTTTTAAATGACATCTTTTTTTCCACTCTTAGTCGTGGAGGCCCTTCGGTCAAAGAGGTAATTCAAACACCTTAGTAAAATATTTAATCAGAGATCATATATATATCAATGCTAGCCATTAACTATTTTATCTTTATTTCAGATGAGATTATCAGCTGAAGCCATCTCTACCTACAGTGTCGCCCCGGAAGGGTAATTAGAGCACATACACATTTAGGATCACCAATAACTTCCCAATAATTCCAATAATCTTGGCATCCTCAAATGAAAACAATATGTTAATCAGTATGGTAAACTTTCCACTCATCCTGACTTATAGGAGACAGTTCAATCTGACCTTTAATGGTTAACCCCATTAAAGTTAATAGGAAACGTTGGTCTTACTAGTCAACGGCCATCTAAAATTATAATATAATATAAAATAGAGATTTACCTAAACAGCTGACATGAAAACGCCTATATCAAAAATAAGTGCAGTTCTATTTGTGTCTTCAAGTAGTGTCCAGACTGATACATTTCCTTATGTTTCTCACTTAGATTAAGGGTAATAAAAGAAGGTGTATGTACTAACAACAACAATGATAGAAATAGTAGGATTTTGTAATAGGAAAGTAGTAAGTAAATAAAAATAAATAAAAAATAACCTACTCAGCTAAAATAATGACTTGTTTCTGAATTGTGAATTGTTCTGCCTCAGTGTAATGGTCACACATGACGTGGTGCTGGCAATTCCAAACAATGCCAACTCTGAAGAGGTGTATAATGATGACTTTGCAGCAGTTGCAGAGGCTGCTAGGAAACTTTTTAACTGCACAGAAGGTAAAACAGAAAGAGTTTTGGACACTTAATTTGGATACACTTTGGCCTACTAGCTTAATAATCATTTTTTTTTGCCTCTGAAGTTTCAGATTGTCCTTACAATGCCATAACGCCTCCCAAAGCTAATAAAACAGAGGAAAATATCAAGTGTAAGTATTACTGTACCATGTGTGTGTTGTGTGTGCACTTCTCATTTGAGCTTGTTTTTTTGTCAAAAAATTCATTTCAGCCTAATATTCAATGATATTTATGATTTTTTCCATTTTCACCTTAGAAAAGCTAATTTAAATCATGCACTTTTAAATGCTTGGGCACTTACACATAGTAAAACATACTGTCTCTCACCAGCTGTATGTGACAGCACCGTGAAGGATCCAGATCTTGCTGAATACTACGAACCAGTCCGTCTTGAAGGATCAATCAAGTGTGTGACCATGTGTGACAGTCAACACTCAGATCACAAAAAATGCTACAATAAGGGAGAATGCAAAGTCTACAGGAGTATTGGAGCACTTTGCGAGTAAGTTGATGAGCTGTCTCTTTCATAGTTTTAACGTTTCATGTTTTGTTTTTTTTGCTCCAAGTTAAGAGTTCAGTGCCTTGTTCAAAGGCACTTTGGAGGTGAACTGGTATCCCTCCAGCCAGTGTTGTTTTTGGCAGCCTGTTTTAATTTTAGTCTTAGTGTAGTCTTTGTGTCAAGCTGTCCCAAACTATTTTAGTTTTAGTCACTCTTTTTAGTCAAGTCAAGTTTCAGTCAACTGAAAATCTGAGCATTTGAGTCTTATTTTAGTCATAATTATCCGGGAGTAATTTCGTCTAGTTTTAGTAGACGAAAACTGATGACATTTTAGTCTAGTTTTAGTCAATGAAAATTGTATTTTAGTCTCTTTTTAGTAACGAATGACGAACCCTGGCCAGCCGGCCTTAAATCCCTTTCTCTGTGTTAGTTGTCTGTTGTTAACGCCACCACAGTTGCGTCTTCTAAATAATGCCGCAAGTGGGGATTGAGAAAGTGACATCGCCTGCGACTGCGCAGTGCAACCTGATGCAGCCCTGGAAGTGAGACACAGGAAAAAGAAATACTGCAAAATGATAATAACAATGCGACTAAACGAGACGAAATAACGTTATAACATTTTGTCTCGTCTCGTTTTAGTCAACGAAAATGACGAGACATTTTAGCAGAGTTTTTATTTTGTAAACCACATTTAGTTAATTTTTATTCGTCAACAATATTGCAATATTTATTTAATCATAGTTACTGTCACATAACCAGCATTTACATTCCGTCTCGTTTAACATTGATATTTAGTCACAATTTTCGTTGAGGAAAGCAACACTACCTCCAGCTATCAGTGCACACTCTGTACTGTGGTCCATTCCTAGTTCCCAATGACTGCCACTCCAATGACTGTGTATCAATTAATTGTAAATTGTTATTTTCCTACATGCATACCAAAGTTTGTCACGGAGTCCCACAAGGTTCTGTAGTAGGATCACTTCTGTTCAGTTTATATATACTTCCCCTAAGGAACATTATTAGGAATCACTCCATTAGTTTTCATTGTTATGCCGACGACACCCAATTATATTTATTGATCATGCCTGATAAAACCAGGTTAGAAACCAGTTAACTAAACTCCAAGCATGCCTTAAGGATATAAAAAAAGTTGGATGACCTACAATTTTCTGATGTTAAATTCAGACAAAACTGAAGTTCTTGTAATTGGACCCAAACACCTCAGAAACTCTCTTTCTAGAGAGTTACTTTAGACGGGATCACCCTAGCCTCCAGCTCCACTGTAAAGAATCTTGGAGTTGTTTTTGATCAGGATTTGTCCTTTAATGTCCACATAAACCAAATTTTGAGGACTGCATTCTTCCACTTACGTAACATCGCCAAAATCAGATGCATTGTGTCTCAAGCAGATGCATAAAAATTAGTCCATGTATTTGTTACTTCTAGGCTGGACTATTGTAACTCTTTGTTATCAGGCTGCTCCAATAAGTCTCTTAGGACTTTGCAGCTAATTCAGAATGCTGCTGCACGTGTTCTGACAGGAACCAAGATCAGAGATCACTCCCTGTACAGATTGTAAAGCCCCCTGAGGCAAATGTATTTTGTGAATTTGACCTATACAAATAAAATTTGATTTGATTTGGTTTTTTTTCAAATTTTTATTTTTGACTTATTCAGCACAGGTATTCACTGTGGTTTAACTTATGTTTTCCCTTCTCTGTTTCAGGTGTCAAAATGTACAATCCACTTGGTATTTGAGCGATGACTGTAGCCTCCCTATTCACAAGACTGCCTTCTACGCAGGGTTAAGTGCAACCCTTGCTTGTCTGTTGGTGACTGTGGGAGTCTTGACTGCATGCATGCTGATCAACAAACAAAAGCAAACACAGTAAGCTGTACACTGACTTTATTGGTTATCAGTCAAAATTTGATATTACAACTGTACATAGTCATGAGGCTTGTGCTTTACATGAGTGTTCAGTACTTCAGATCCACCTGTGAGGTGTCATGGTGCCTCAGATTGCATAATGTGTTTAAACAGGAAGAAAAACATACAAAATTAGACCCAACAGATTCAGAACGTGTACTGTATATACAGTGCAGGTCATTTATTAATACTATCAAGTCTATTTCAGTTGATACAATTGAAAAAAAAAAAGGTCTGTAGTATAATTATAGTACAATAATTATGTAAATTAGAGAATGTTTTGATTAATTTTTATTGAATTATTTTAAATTAGTTAAAGACAACAAGGATAATGAGGATTTTTAGATTATAGTTAGATTTAAAGTTACAATCAATGACCTCTTTGCTGTTTACTGGTCCTGTTGTATTTATGTTCTGGTGCTGATGTATTTAGGCATACATTTACTGTGGTCACAAATCCAAAGCTGCTTTTCAGTTAAAAACAAAAACAAACTTTAAGGCTGTGGTTGCACATGTTTTGTAATGAAAGCTGAAATGGTTTTAAAAAAGTTTCTTCTTGTGTCTGCAGGAGTAGAGACATGAAGGAAAAGCTGGTGAATCAGTGGCTAAATGAGGACTTTAAGTGGTCCAGACCACAAAGCCCAGCATACACAAATAATGGTAAGTTTGTGACAAAAACATACCAAACACACTGCTACATACATACACACTTAGATTTCAAGTAAATTATTAAACCATAGTAATACATTTCATTGTCTATTTGAAAATAAAAAAGGGACCTACAATTTTACACATCATAGTTAGTATGATGTGTAAACTATATACTTTAGTTTACAGGTGAACTAAAGAAAGTTCTAAGAGACATTTTGAGGCCCCAGAAGGAGTAGTATAAAGTTTGATAAACTGATGTCACTTAAGTGTAACATTTCTTTATTTATTGGCAGAATATGTTTAAATATTCCTGGATATGTTTTCATGAGTGTGTGTGAAAGTAAGGAACAAGGTTTTGTTACCTTAGAAAGAGCTTTTTATTATCTACTTCATGGACACCATTGCACTACCATGTTTCTACAGTATCCCAGAATGGACAAACCAAACGTTGCCTCTAGATATGGCCTTGCTTTATGTTTTTTAGATTTAGACCTTCCTATAGCTTAACATATTTTTTTAAACTACGTTTTATTTGATGATGTTTAATACGAACACAAATGTTGTATATATGATGTCATTTGGCAACTTTTAGTGACTTTTGAAACTAGTGCTAGCTCATTGGAAAAGACATTGGCACTGGCCCTGCCACTCGGCCCTCTCCTGTCAAGCCCACCTTGGCATCAAAATGTTAGTAACATTATATGTATGTAACTGTAACCAACACATATGCTATGACCAGTGAGAATGTAAGCATGACAGAGCTCTTGTTTGAGACCTAGCCTCTCTTGCATCTTATGCTTCACTGGCTACTCAGCTAGCTAACTTTATCCAGGCTCTACCCTGCCTGTATGTAAGTATATTACTTCTTCCCTGATGGTGCTACATTGTGAACAACAAATCCAAGATGGAAATAGCTGTATAATGGCTCAATAATGTAATGGCTCTATAGGAACCATTATGCGTGCAGTGTGTTCACAGCTAACAAAGCTAATACAGCTGATGAAGAGAAATAGGAAACCAAAGTCATCCTCTACAGGACAAAATGGTGGTTTGGCTGTCACTGTGTGCTTGTGGTTGCTGTGAGCTGTCAATATAAACCAAAGGGTGTATCCTAAAATATGGTGATCACTACTCAGAATGTAATGTGTGGTAATGTTGAAATTCAGAACGTGTAAGCATCATTGTACATACATAGTAAAATCTATTCTGATGGAATTTGTCAAGCAGCCATCTACACAGGAGAATCCAGTGATTACAGACAGCCCCTCCCTGTCTACCAGATAAATCGACCTCCTACATATAATAACAACAGACAGCCAAGCTCATCAGCGGGCATGGACTCTCAACCACACAATACTTCATTTTTTAATGATGGATATGCGCAGCCAGCTCGTTCAACCCTGCCCCTCAGAGAATTCTCGTCCAACCAGCAGGTCAGTGCACCAGAGATGGGGGAACTCCAGTCAAGTGTCTTAACTCAAGTCAGACTTAAGTCGTCAGATTGAGGACTTGTGACTTGCTTGATTAACAGTGATAAAAGACTTGACTTCGACTTGCTATTCATGATTTGAGACTTGACTTAGGCTTGCATGAAATGACTCGACAAGTCATTGCTGATATTTTTTTTTACGCCAAATCTTAATGGCCCACTGGTAAATTGCACTCCCACCACTCATACTACAAATCCTACAATGTACTGCAACAGCTGACACACAGGTCAAAACCTGTGGACCACCTCTAACCCCGTGCTGCGGTCGTTTATTGTACTAATGAGTGGTCCAGTGTTGACAACTTAGTGATTTTATTGCTGTACTATATGGTCTTGTGCTATATCGCGTTTGAAAATTTATCGATATTGATTAAAATATCGATATATCGTCCAACCCTAGTACAATTTACAGTAAATCAACATAGCCTACCCTTCCTAGGGGTCCTTGGACTTGGTCCCTTAACTGTCCACATAACAGTGAAGGGCTGTATATTTATTGAGAAATTAGAGATGACAGCTTAGTAGAGAAACATGGACAACATTTTTATTTTCAATTTTTAATTGATTTTGATTAAAAAATATTTTAATTGCAATCTTACCTATGTATTTAATGGAATTTTCATTGCATAGTGCAATGAAAACATGAGCCATAGACATAGACATAGAAGTCATACTTGTTCAAATTCTAATTCAGATTCATTCTTTGATTCTTTGATGAAATATTTGTTGCAAATAAAAGTACAGCACTTTAATACGGTTGTCATCCAGATTATTATATTTCTAGAACTTGACTTGTGACTTGCATGACCTAAGCTATGACTTGACTTAACTCGACTCTCACAAAAATGACTCAGGCCTTTTTTGAGACTTTAAGGTCAAGACTTGAGACTTGCTTGGGACTTGCACGTGTGACTTACTGTCACCTCTGCAGTGCACACACAAACACAGATTGATGTTATTGTTGTTTGAACTCATAAAGGTTTTTGTCATTTAAATAATTCTCTGTTTCTTTCTTCCCACAGTTCATGATCAACAGGATCAGAACATCCTGGGACGTTTGAGGAGAATACCTGATGATGATGATGATAATCAATTTTTCCTACCTTATATAAAAATCTATTGCTTGAATTATATATGATATATATCAAATTATATGTTGTATAGTCAATATTTATGATTATGTATTCTGGAATATTTATGATGAACAGCTCTGATGTTGTTATTATTATGTGTGTGGTCATTTGTATGGATGTTAGTGGTGATAGTTGTAATGGAATGCTGTTGACACAGCCTACAATGACTCATCATCCAACTTCAACTACTAATGGAGCATGTGTATAGCATGTGTAAAACACCTTTATCTTTGAGAGAGAAAGGTAAAATAATATAAAAAAAATAATGTTACACCCCTTATCTCAAGGAGTTGATTACATAAAGACTATGCTGTTTGGTGTTCTTCCTCCTTTCTACCCTGGCAGGGTGTGGCTGGCTGTGCAGGTCTCAATAAACAAGGCATACCTGTGTCTAATCAGCCACTCCTACCATAAAAGCTTCATCAGCACCTGTACTATTATCGCAGTTGTCGCACCAGTGTGTCTCACTTTGTTCAGCCAGTGTTCTCTAGTTAATCCTCTGATCTGTTTGACTCACACGCAACGCCAGCCAGCCTTCAGCCACCACCACATGCCTTCTGTGTTAATTCACATAATAAAGTATTGACCTCTATTTATGGGTTCAAACAACAATAACATCAATCTGTGTTTGTGTGTGCACTGCAGAGGTGACAGTAAGTCACACGTGCATTTATTGTCAAGTATGTTTTCAAGTACAAAGAATTTGTCTTGGTGTTTTTTGATGCATAACAAACATTGAGTACATATAGGAAGGAAACAGAGTTAGTGTGGGAGGTGGAGCGCGACCAACTAGGTTGGGTTCACCACCACGCACAGCACTAGTTGCAGAACCAAAATCCTGGAGGGGCTGGACTCCATAGTTGCCCAGGTTGAGAGGCGCCAGGCAGGTGTGGGGATACTCACAAGTCCCCGGCTGAGCGCCACGGTGTTGGCGTTCTCCCCAGGAAATGAGAGGATTGCCTCCATGCGACTACAAGTTGCTGGGGGTAAGGTTTACCCAGCCTTCTTGGAGTCTCTGGGTGACACCATAGTTCTCCTGGGGATGACGGACTAACCTGGAGGGGTGATTCAAGATTCAAGAGATTTATTGTCATTTGCAAGTAAAAACACATTTACATTTATACAGCAATGAAATTCTTATTTTGCTGTCTCCCTTTACACACAACAGCAATAAGAAAAAAAAATACACAACACAATAATAGAAAAATAAGAGTAAAATAATTTTTTCTGTCCTGAGCAGTGCAGCTGCCATGCAACACTCTAACTGAGCTGGTGATTAGTGATTCACGATATGAAAAATTTCAAAACCGATAACCGATAATTTCCTGCTTCTGATGGCCAATACCGATAACTTCATTTTTCAACCCGAAAGTCCCCATTACAGGGCACAGCGTGAGATGCATGCACAATACAGATGATCAGCGTCTGCCAGCAAGCACCAATTCTAACATGTAGCATACCAAAATGACTCAACTAAAAGCTCTACCAAGCACTGCTACCCAAACGAAACATAGTCCAATCCACAAGCAATTATCCGGGCATAGAAAAAACACGAAAACAGCGCATGTCTACTTTAGCGCTTCTGCTAATTTCACCACTTCAACCAAACCACACAAATGCCGCGTGAAAGCAGAGACTCCGCTGATTACAAAGATATGTGTCTCATCAATGTGCAATGAAAACTTGGCGAGCTACCCCCAAAAGAGTAGCAAAAAAAATCCACAAAACGATACAGTATTCACAGAGTGAATGTAACAGTAATGTCCTGTCCTGGGGTAGTCACATTGCCTCAGCAGTCAGGAAGGCTCAACAGCGTCTCTTTTTCCTTAGGAAGTTAAAGAGCTACTACATCTCCAGACTACTGCTAGTGAACTTTTACAACAGTGCCATTAGCAGTGTTCTGGTGTATGAGTTCCTGGCATGGTTTTCAAGCTCCTCCGAAGCAGACCAGCAGGCACTCCAGCTTGTGGTTAAAACAGCAGGGAAAATCACTGGGACGTCTCTCCCAGAGATCAGTACCATCTACACCAGACGCTGTGTACAAAGAGTTAAAAAAAATCCTGCATGACTGCCACCATCCTGCCAATCACCTATTCAAACTGCTGCCCTTTAAAAAATGAAAAACCAAACAATAAAAGTTACATACAAATGCACTGTTCTGTAACAAATTTGTTTGCGTGAACAAATCTAAAAAACAATTCTGCCTTTTTTCACATCTGGAGTCAGATTGCACAAAATAAATTGTATGGAACACGTTAAACTTGCATGAAGTTGATACAAATCTTACTTCAGGTTCATTTTAAACATGACTTATTATGAGCAATGCAAAGTATATTAACATTTAAGTTGAAATGTATCACTCTTGCTCTTCTCTTTAACAAATTCATGAAGAAAGTGATATTTTGTGTCACATCTACAGATATATAATACCAGCAGTTATGTTCTTAGAGGATATCATCTAGCACATTAAAATGCTTCATTATGTTAACCAAAAAAGCCAAATCTTCCCTACACTATCTGACAATTCTAGTAGGCCATAAATAATATATCATAAAAATGAACCTTAGGGCTGCATGAAATCTGACCACGGGCCGTGATTGGCCCCCGGGCCGTACTTAAGACATCCCTGGGGTATATTGTCATATTGACATATCTAGCTCCATCTGGAGTGTGGTGCACTACTGTTTTATGCCAGTTCTAAGCACCATGTTTAGTGTTATTTCTGTGAGTATATTGTGGTTTAGTAAATAAAAGGTTTGGTACTGTTCTGTTCTGGAATTTTCTATCCTTAGGTTACGCAAGGTCACGTGTGAGCCTTGAGGTCCTTAGAAGTATTAATTGTTTGGCTTTTGTTGAGAACAGTAGGTGCCAGTCTATGTCAACACTATTGTGGCCAGGGTCACAGAGACCGATTGCTGCCTTCTTAGACATAATAGATAGCTTGCTGTTGATGTTCCAATCTGTGTTAACAGACAACCTTATCTCCAGAATTGCATATGCCGACAATAACACATGCATGGTTTTTATCATAAATGAACCAATGTTAAATCATGTTGATGCTACAATGCTACAGAGTTTTCTGATGAACAGATGAACTGCTGCCAACTGTAGCTGCTGTTAGCTAATGTACCAACAGGAACAGGAAGTTTTCAGGCTCAAGCCGTGAGGAAATGCTCACAGGAAGTGGAGCTGGTGTGGTGCCAGAACCAGAGCCGGATGAATGGGTAATATGATTACATTACTTATGATTAAAATCATAACAAATACATGTTACGGTGTATTTACTACAGGGGGATTACACCCTGAAACAATGTCAATGAAATGCTGCTCTACTTGGAATCTTTTGGTATAACTGTGTGTAGAAATGTATAATCAGTAAAACCTGCTCTCACATGCAAAATGATCCAAATCATGTACTATTACATATGATATGACGATAAGAGATTCAGACAACATAAATGTGACTACCTACCTATCACAGAACACATGGTGACATACCTTGGTTAGTTATGGTTGACCTATTATCCTTCAAATATTCCAGTAGAGTTTCAGTTTTAATCACTGTTAATGTGTTCGTGAAAGAAATACTATTTAATTTTATTATATTTCCGGTGAATTTCAATTTTTCCCACGTTCATGATGCGTTCATGAATGTGGCATTTTTTGCAATATTCAGCCGAATACTTTCGGTTGCCGGATATTCGGTGCATCCCTAGTGGTGTTATCTTGGAGTTTATCCACCAGGATGAGTTGGGCAGAATGTGAGACCAGAGATGTATAAAGTACTGGAGTAAAGGAGTGGAGTAGAAATACAAGTGCTATATCAAAAAACTGACTTGAGTAGAAGTTGAACTGTTCGTTAAACACCATACTTAAGTAAAAGTACTAAAGTATTCAAAATGTTTTGTACTTAAGTATTGCAAGTAGAAGTATGTAAAAAAATGCTACTCAAGGACTGAAAGTAAAAGTACAAGTAAAAGTACAAGTACAAGTAGTGTTGTTTTTATTATTTCAAATATTTATTAAGGCACAACTTCTAATGTTACAGTGTTACAATGTTTATGGTAGAGTTGTGTGATTTCCCATGGTCTATGAATGCGTCTGAATGAATGCGAGAGCGAGGGGGCGGGGGAGCAGGTGAGAGAGCGCGCGCTTGGGTGCGTCAGGTGTATGAACAACCCTTTCTCATTCCCAACGCATAAAATACCGGCGATTTGTCACGCCCCTTGACGTCTGATACCGACTTAAAAGGTACCTTTCCGCGTCTGTATGAAACACTCTGGGTTGTCCATTGACTCCATTATAATCCGTTTGCGCTGGTAAGAGACGCTCAGAGCAGAGCTCCAGCTGTCCATTCACTCCAATAATAACCCGACCACAGCGATACATGACTCTGCAAGCTACTTAATTCACCTTCTGCTGGGATTTTTTGGTCCCGTCACAATCCCATCACTGTAGAGCTAGTTAGCTTTCTAAAAGGTCTACAGAGTTGGGACTTTGGGAGCCTGACCCAGACCTCCATTTAGAATAGCACAGTGAGTTTCATGCAGTTCGGTGCATTTTTGTGGCAGCAGCGAGGGCGCAGATTCGTGTAACAGCGTCCTTTCTCGGCCCCGCCCATCGAAAAGTACTGGGCCGACGTGGACCGGACCAACATCTATCCGCTCGTCTCATGCCCCTGAACAACATACTAAAATTTCAGACCCGTGCGACTTGTAGAAACACATGTCCTCCAAAACCTCCACGCAGGTCAGAGGGTATAAGCCTGCATGATTCTGACAGGACCCCAATGCTCAGGAATCCAGACGGGGCAAAAAAAATTCTACTGGACTTGTGTTTTTTTTTCACCGGTTCATTATTCAGGCCCCCTGGGGGATCCTCTGTTCCAAATCTGGGGCCTCTGGGGTCAAAGGCTGCCGCGCGGCGGCCAAAAAGACACGCTTTTTTAGTGAGTCCCCCAAATCTGACCCTCTTCTTTTCCGGTCACTATCTCCTGATAACTCATCAAAGCTTTAAGGCAGGGGGCTGAAATTTGAGTATGCGTATCAGGACGTGGGCCACAATCACTGTGCCAAGTTTCGTACCCGTGGCTCCTTGGGAAGGGTCAGAGGTCAGTCGTTCTGTACTCAATGAGGCCTACTAATTAAGTCTTTAACTCATCAGCGCTTACGAGTAGCGAGTATACGTATCAGGAGGCATGCTGTATTGCCAGGCCTAAACCAACCTTGTTTAACCTATCAAATTATTGTCATAGATATGAAACTATTGATCGAGTTAAATAAATGATCCATTCAAGCCTTCATCAGCACACAAGATGTTAAACTATTCAGATGATGTTATCTCTATGTTCCTCTATAATTTTTCTAAGATCAAAATTTAATCAATAGACTTCCTGAACTGATATTTTACTACCATACTTATACTGTGTACTTACACAGCCAAATATTTAATTTTCCTATTTTGATTCTATTTTTTTTTCCGTGTGTGTGTGTATGTGTGTAATGAGAAGTAGACCACAAATGTGAGATATCGAGAACTGTGAACACATTATGTGAGATATTATTGATCTATTGGATTCATAGATGTTTTATGTACTTAAGCCAGTTATAGAGTGAAACAGAGACTGACACTGACTGAAATGTGTATTCAATATTTTATTCTGAACTTTAACTTTATTTCTATTGTGAATTTCAACATGTTGAACTTTGAACTGGGAACTTGTGGTGCCAACTCTGCAACCTGTGGTGGGCTGTTTTACAGATAAGCTTGCGCAGGTTCCCATGTGTCATCCCACACTTTGCCACTGTCAGGAAAAGAAAACAACAATAACAACAACAACAACACACACACAATATAGGTTAAAGGATAAGTTAGGTTGTGACTTATAAGAATGTCTAGGTTGAAATATATTCTATATTCATGTCATGCTTTATATAATTTCATTTTAATCCAAATTAGTCAAATCAAATCAAATACTACTACTAGGCCTCGTTAAGTACAGAACGGCTGACCTCTGACCCTCCCGAAGGGCGCACAGGTCTGAAACTCGACACCGTGGTCGACCATGCTGTCCCAATGCGCAGGTGCGGATTTCAGGCCCCTATCTCAAAGCGTCGATGAGTTATCAGGGGATATGGCCTTGACGTTGGGGTCAGCTTGAGGTGGCTCAGATATGTTCTGTGACTGTCAATTCACCAGTGTGACGGCATGCTTTTTTTAATAAAACACACCCTAGCAAATATGTCAATTCGACTTTCATGATTTCTTCGACAAAACACTGAACAAAACTCACATGGTAAGTATGCTGCATGGTGCTTTTGTAATCCTTTGAGCAGCCCAGAAAGCTTTCCATGAATAAAATTGTTACTGTATATGAATATATACACAGTACACACACACAGGAAATTTCATTTTTCCTTCTCAAAAGGTCTGTTGATAACAAGCTCTGTCTAAAAACAGACATTATAAAAAGCACATTAAACAGAGAAGTGACTTTTTATTTTATCAGTCATAATATCAATGGTGACACACACAGTGTTTGTGCTGAAAAACGTTGATCATTAATAAAAGAAATCATTAGAAAAACACTTCCGGGCAGAGGGTCCTCAGTTGTCCAGTCAGATTGTAGCTCGCAAATCGTCAGTGGTCGAGCATTCTGGGTAGTGTAGGCCTTTCCGCTTTCCAAAACTTACGAATAAAAGTTTATTTCTCAGGCTAGAAGGAGAAAAAAACATACTGAGGGCCACAACATGAAGCTATCTTATTGTTGAATTATCAGTGACACTTTGGCGTGTTCTTGCTGAGAAACGTTGATGATATTATTAAAAGAAATCTTTAACAAGACGAGAAAAACACTTTCAGGCAGAGGGTCCTCGGTTGTCCAATCAGATTGTAGCTCGCAAATCATCAGTGGACGAACATTCTGGGTAGTGTAGGCCTTTCCGCTATCCAAAACATAGGAATAAAAGTTTATTTCTCAGGCTAATAGGAGAAAAAAAACATACTGAGGGCCACATCATGAAGCTATTTTATTGTTGAATTATCAGTGACACTTACGCGTATTTGTGACGAGAAACGTTAATGATTTCAATAAAAGAAATCCTTGACATAGTAAGAAAAACAGTTCCGGGCAGAGGGTCCTCGGTTGTCCAATCAGATTGTAGCTTGCAGCGTCATGTATCGCTGTGGTCGGGTTATTATTGGAGTGAATGGACAGCTGGAGCTCTGCTCTGAGCGTCTCTTACCAGCGCAAATGGATTATACTGGAGTCAATGGACAACCCAGAGTGTTTCATACAGACGCGGAAGGGTACCTTTTACGTCAGACCAAGGTACTTTTTATTATTCTGTTTCTGGACATAATGGAGAGAAGCTGAAACCAGAAACGAGTGTTTTTTTTGTTTTTTCGTTTTTGACAAAAAACGAAAAAACGAAACGAAAATTTCCACTACCATATTCTGTTTTAGTGGTGGGCGGGGCTCGTTCGCTTCTTTGCCCGGTACTCTTCAAAATAAAAGTTCTTCCGTTTGACAAAGTTATTTCTTTATTAAAGGGTGACCAAACGTCCTCCTTTGGCCGGACATTTTTACGTCCTGTCTGGGGCTCCTGAGGATTTTTTTCTTTATAGGTTCATGAAAATGTCCGGTTTTCAATTGACTGGCGCTTTGCACAGACTGTCCTGTGTGTGGACCTGCGACGCACACACTGGCTCAATTCGTGAGGCATATGCTGCTAACCTGTAGAGGCAGATGCCACTATCTGAGGCTTTGATTAATCTCTTAACTGCTGCCGCTGTGTGTGTGCGCGCGTGTGTGCGCGCGTGTGTGCGCGCGTGCGTGTGTGGTGTAATCTGGGTATGTGCAGCGTATGTGTAACATTAGGCCAGGACACCAGGGGGCAGTCTTACAGGGGAACCTCAGGTTATGTTTTTGTTACAGAGCCACAGGTCAAAGTTCATGTGAAATGTGGAAGTAAAGACCCAACATGAAATCCGTCTCAGCATCTTTATTAAATAGATAAAGAACCTAACTCGACAGCGTGCGTATGTGTGTGTGTGCGCGCCACGGCAGTTGCTGCTGTTATGGGCATTTGTATGGAAAGCCATTTGAGCATTTATTCAATATCCTTGATATCGGACTTAAGGTCCATGTACTAGTAAGCTTTTTGTCCTCACTAGTAAGACGATATTTCGCACTAGTAGAACTACTAGAGCACACTAGTAGAACGACTGTGTCTTACTAGTAACGTTTTTTACACTACTAGTGCCACTTTTGGCCTACTAGTTCGCAATCAAACCCTACTTGTAAACTACTGTGCTGCACTAGTAACACTACTACGCCCTACTAGTAGGCATGTGTCATGCACTAGTAGCCTCCTGGACCCTACTAGTAGCACCAAAATGCCCACTAGTAGTACTAGTAAGTACAAAAATGCCCACTAGTAGTACTAGTAACGTATATTTTACCTTATTAGTACTAATAGTAACAGTAAGAATGCCCACTAGTAGTACTAGTAACATCAAAAATGCTCACTAGTGACAGATATTTTTTTCTTACTAGTGAGCCTCCGAACTCAACATGTAAGGAGTTTGGCTGCACTAGTATGACACAATACACTACTAGTGCGCAACTAGCCCGCTACTAGTGCGCAATTGCACACTACTGGTGTGAAACTTCATTCAACTAGTAAGACATTTCTGTAACATGTAAGACATTTCTGCACACTAGTAGGACAACTTTGGCGTACTAGTAGGACAACTACATCTTACTAGTGAAGCAAAACTGTGCACTAGTTGGCAACTGTGCGCTACTAGTACTACTAGTGACACAATAAAATTCTACTAGTTAACATCTACCGCCTCACTAGTAGTACTAGTAGTGTGCAGATGTCAACTAGTGCACAGTTTTGCTTCACTAGTAAGATGTAGTTGTCCTACTAGTACGCCAAAGTTGTCCTACTAGTGTGCAGAAATGTCTTACATGTTACAGAAATGTCTTACTAGTTGAATGAAGTTGCACACCAGTAGTGTGCAATTGCGCACTAGTAGAGCGCTAGTTGCGCACTAGTAGTGTATTGTGTCATACTAGTACAACCAAACTCCTTACATGTTAGGTCCGGAGGCTCACTAGTAAGACAAACTTTGTTCTACTAGTTATACTAGTAAGAAAAAAAATATATGTCACTAGTAACACTAGTGAGCATTTTTGATGTCACTAGTACTACTAGTAAGGTGCAAAAGTCCCACTAGTGCTACTAGTGGATATTTTGCCACTTACTAGTGCTACTAGTGGACATTTTGGCCCTTACTAGTGCTACTAGTAGACATTTTGGCCATTACTAGTACTACTAGTAGACACTTTGCCCTCTACTAGTGGTACTAGTAAGATCGTGATATCTCACTAGTAGCACTAGTGGGACTTTTGCACCTTACTAGTAGTACTAGTAGACATTCTGGCCGACACTAGTAGTACTAGTAAGGTCACAAATGCTGTACTAGTACTACTAGTGGACAGTTTGGTACATATTAATAGTACTAGTAACATCCTAATAGTCTCACTAGTGTTACTAGTGGACATCCTTCCCATTACTTGTGTACATGTAAGTTGCAAGATGCAGTCCACTAGTAGTACTAGTGGACTGCATGCAAATGAAGAAGGTGGGACATGGATTTTGATTGGTGAATGTTCAAACTGTGTGCTTGAGGCCTTAAAGGGGCAGCTCTGAATACCAGAGTGTTTAACAGCAGTCATTTTGGAAGATGTGTCAACTTATTTTGCATTATTATAAAATGAAAATGACCTAAAATCATTTTTAATATTAAAATGGTTATTAATTAGGTCATTTGTTTATTTTTCTTTTGTATTTTTTGTTTATTCATGTTTATTACATATTATACTACTTACAAATCAATATCAATTTTATCTCCATTTGTAGGAATTAACATATTCTAAGCTAATCTAGAGATAGATAGACAGATAGATAGATATTTAGTGGCTAATATGCCCAGAATTATTATTTTAATACTTTTTGTCCCCAAGGCCGCGGACCAGTACCCGGCCGTGGAGCAATTGTTATCGGGCCGCACGAGTCTAGACGATGGTTTATTTTGAAAATGCCGGTACGTGATACCCACATAACAAGCCCGCACTGCATAATATGCGGCGACCGCAACTCTAACGAGGCAATGAAGCCGTCAAAACAGCTTCGCGTATCGTATTTTGAAGGGATATTTAAATGTTACCATAGCAACAAACAACCCCCCCCCCCCCCCCCCCCCCCCGCTTTCTAATTCGTACTGTAATTAATCACAACAACAACGGTATAATGACTGCAGAATAGAATCTATTTAAAGTTTTACCTGTCTTTTAGTGTGTATTTCGTGCGTTATGGACACTTTATGCTCCGCTGTACGCGGAGTGCATAACTCGCCGAGAAAACTGGGACTTTTGCACCTTACTAGTAGTACTAGTGACATCATAAATGCTTGATATCCGTGATATCACGGATATCCGTGGCAAAATATCCACTAGTAGCACTAGTGGGACTTTTGCACCTTACTAGTAGTACTAGTGACATCATAAATGCTTGATATCCGTGATATCACGGATATCACGGATAACAGTGACATAAATGCTTGATATCCGTGATATCACGGATATCCGTGATATCACGGATATCACGGATAACAGTGACATAAATGCTTGATATCCGTGATATCACGGATATCCGTGATATCACGGATATCAGTGCAAAGTGTCTACTAGTAGTACTAGTAATGGCCAAAATGTCCACTAGTAGCACTAGTGGGACTTTTGCACCTTACTAGTAGTACTAGTGACATTATAAATGCTTGATATCCGTGATATCACGGATATCCGTGATATCACGGATATCACGGATAACAGTGACATAAATGCTTGATATCCGTGATATCACGGATATCAGTGCAAAGTGTCTACTAGTAGTACTAGTAATGGCCAAAATGTCCACTAGTAGCACTAGTGGGACTTTTGCACCTTACTAGTAGTACTAGTGACATCATAAATGCTTGATATCCGTGATATCACGGATATCCGTGATATCACGGATATCACGGATAACAGTGACATAAATGCTTGATATCCGTGATATCACGGATATCAGTGCAAAGTGTCTACTAGTAGTACTAGTAATGGCCAAAATGTCCACTAGTAGCACTAGTGGGACTTTTGCACCTTACTAGTAGTACTAGTGACATCATAAATGCTTGATATCCGTGATATATATATATATATATATATATATATATATATATATATATATATAAAATTATTGGTGATAATTATTTCATTTTAAATAGGTTGTTTCCACTGTCTGTTTTTCTGAGACCCACACTGTCACAGAGCTTGGCCTGCTACATCAGATGCATAAATATCACTCTCAGGTGATGATTTCTTATAGGTTAACAGAAAAGATTGCTGGCCCTTTCACACAAATAAAATGTACTTATTTAGAACTAAATTAAATATTTTGAATTAAGTATGCAATTCACAAGACTAGTAAAATAAATATGACCATACTAAAATCTTTAAAATATATACTGTAAAACACAAAAGTTGAAAAGTTTTGTTTTGGAAAAAATTTCAGACAAATGCAACAACCAGCAAGAACTTTTATTTACAATTAAAGCTGCACTAAACAGCGCCGGTCCTGGCCACATTTGCGCCCTGGGCAAACAGACATTTACAGCCTCTTCAAAAACTCCTCAGAGTCCAGAGCTCTTCTGAGGTTTTCGGCGTATGTGTCCATTTCATTTACTGCATCCTTGCTCATGTTTTTAGCAAGGAGATGAGCCAGCACCTGTTTCTCACTGATGAGACAAAATGAAACAGCGATTAGTAAAAGGACATTCACACTGAGAGGTTGTCATGGACAATGTACAAACAATACATATAGGTATTAGCACTCTACTTATGTTTGTAGCATACCTCAAGTCATACTGCACTCCACGGTTGTACAGTTCCGTGGCTCTGTCAATTGAACATTGATGGACAGCAGAAAGGGCGTGGACTGTTGCCTGTGTCATGAGATGAACAAAAGGACATCTTTCAATTTGACAATAAAGTAGTCTGCCATGTTGCAGTTAACAAGATATTAACCATAAGTTAAAGACTGACAACAGTAATAATACAAAATATGTTAATATGATAAATAAAAAAGTTTTAGAATTTACCTCTGGCAGAAGCACATCCATAACAAATGCCACTTGATCGTGACATCTAGTTGTCTGTGCTTCAACCAGGCTTGTCAAGAAGTCCAGCACTCTGTCCAGCTGCTCATCATCCTCAAAGAAAATTTTCACCCTGCCCTTTGATGATGCCCAGGAGGATACAAATTTTCCAGCGATGACCGCCTGTAAACATATATATTTTTTGGGAGGATGCTCAAAGTAAATGTACACACACTAGGCTAACAGAAAATGTTTCACTTAAATAATTCATTTATCATGTTTTGACCAAAATTAGTTACAGCATGCGACTCTAAATTTCAAACTCACTTCAAGATGTTGCAGCAGGCCTTTATCTTGAGTGATGCACCGTGCAAGAAGGTCACTGGTGACTCTTCTTTGGTGTTCAGCTTGCTGAGCCCTTTCCTAAAATTTGATTAAATAGCACTTAGATGTTAAACGTGATTATTCCGGCTAAGTATATTAAATAAGATTTGTTGTTTCTTGATCCTTTGCATGTTCTCACCACAAGCCTGTTGAAACATGTGTCTTCACTCAGGACAACATCTCTGATTGTGGTGACGTCATGTTGGTGCATGCTGTCATTATTGTCCTTAATGAAGTCACACAAAGACATCACTTAGTGCACAGCTGTAAACAATGGATATTTTGTTCTCATGCAATAATCGTCACTCACATTAACCTGCTCTCTGCGTGGAAAGCTGTACGGCCTCTTGTTGTACATGTGGTCAGTGGCGGGGTCTGTGTCCTGTGGAAAGCAAACCATAATTGTGTCAGTTTGTTTAATGGGATCCACAGAGGATTAACATTTGCACTTATTTTTTCACCCCCATTGCAAATTATTAAATTATTGATGAAATGTACAAACTTTCTGCTTTTTACAATAAACAAATCAACAAAAAACATTGGAAAAGCTAATGACAAGACACGATAATCAGGGGATTTTTCAAGATGTGACACAAAATCCCACTTTTTATGACTACTGCTGTCTCAAAATAATTCAATCCCTGCAATTAAATCCCTCATAAGAGTACACATTTGCAAAACTGGTGATGTACACTTGATGCAATTTATCAATAGCTTCATTAGTTATATCAGGTGTGATTCAGATATCACTTCAAATAACTGTACTGGCTAGAGATTTGTAAATGGTGACGTTTAAGTACATGTCAGAAATGTTCCTGAGTGACAGAAAAATACATCTCTTGCAAAAATGACAGATGTATTCTTGAATCTTGAATCCATTTGAATTGTCCATGTTTGATTTGTTTAATGCCAACTTCTGAAAGCTTGTTAATTTTGCTAATACACCGATTCTGCAATAGGGGTGCAATAATTTTGAACGCAACGGTATAATAACACAGTACCATCGAAAACATATTGCATCGTGTACCATAAATGTTTATGTAATAGCTGTTTGAGTGGTGACCTATTTTCAAACAGGAGTGATGGATACTGTGTAAGGTGTTCACTGACCATGGTGCTGCTTTCATGTTTTCTTTTTTGTGTGATCCTGAATACCGGTGGTACATTGTCTCGAAGGGTTGCCTGTCCTTCTTCTGTAAAATGGGAAAACTTCCTTCCATACCTGCAATTAACATACATTTTCATTACCCAGAATCAAGAGATAAGTGTTACCATAAAGTGTTCTTAATAATTAAATTAAAAACTGAGCCCTGCAGCGTACCCTTCCAGCCCAAGGTTTTCTATTAGGACAATGCACCACCATCTTCTCAGGAGACACATGTCATCCTAATAAAGAGCACAGTTACTCAATGAGGACACATTTTTTTATAATATATAAAAAAATAACAAAAAGTAGTGATATCATTTTTTTCAATTTTTTAGGATACTCACAACACTGAAGTCAAAACAAGCATCCATGACAAAGTACCAGGCATACTGTAGTGATGATAAATTCCCAATCAATACATGTAAGACACAGGGAATATCTGACAGCTGACTACTCGGTGAAAAAGTGGGCACACATTTACACTGAAATATGTAGTGCTGATCATTACAATAAATGGCATATTTGAAAAGGCATGACATACTGGATAGATAGAAAACGGAGCGCTGTCCTGAACAAGAAAAAAAACAAAACAATTATGTGCCACATTACTTTATATGATGTTACCCTCACTCACCATTATCATGAAGACACCACAATCATTGCCATGTGTCTGCTTAGGAACACCCTGTATGGCAGACAGTTACAGTCAACAAATAGTAGACACTTACAAATCAATTTGATAGTGATATAGCAGGCAATACCTCCAAATCCACAACTGTCTTCTCTGTTCAGGTTCCCACAGCAACCCGCTGTGCAACACCTCTGAGTAACAGAAAAACACAGCAATGTAAAACACAAGTATGCACTGCTATGATTCTGTTAGGGAGTATAAACAAACGGATGGTATGTCACAATATGAACAGTATCAAAATCTGTAATCCACAGAACAGGGAACATGTCCAAGAACTGGACCATGCAAATCTGTAAGTATTTATTATTTCCTAAAGTTCAACAAGGAGGATTTCTTTCTGACTCCCTTTCCTTTTGATTGTCTATTATTCTATTGTCAATTTGTCTATTTCAGTCCATTTCAGCTCTCTATAAGCAAATCTTGTCCGATCCTATAACCATCTTTCAGTGCTTGGTACATTTATTGTCACAATGCCTCCTGATAGAACTTATGTTTTGAGATTTTTCTGAACATTGGCAGGTCAGGGTACTGTGACTGCCAGAACACACAACACTGGCAACCTTAACAGATTCCTGTAGGCCTGACTGGAGAAACCCTCTGCTCTTCTGAAGTAATGGGAATCCAGAAAGAAAATTTCTTTCTGGAGTGGCCTCATTACCTATAGAAAATATACAGTCTGTACAATAAGGAAAAAGCCACAGCAAACTCACAAATGACTTCAAAGTTAAAATACAGACATCATCATCCACAACATATGTCTTTTGATTATGTTCTGTAAATGGTATAATGTCCTTACACACAGCAGAAAATGGCCTGGAATCCACAGGGGTATGATGAGGGCATCTTTCTGGACGGCATCTTTCTGTAAATAAAAAAATGCTACTTTTATGAACACTTGAAAAAAAGGTTAAAATCAGTTATGCATGATGAGGGAGTACATGATATTGAGTAGTGATTTGTTAGAAATAATAGCGTTGCAAGGCTAAGAGACATTATTTAGCTTAGTGTTTGAAATATCCTTGCATTAAATCTTCTTAAGATCTTAAATGTATCTTTGACACATGCTATTTAGGACCAGCAAAAACTTTTCACAAAATGACAATTTATTTTGTTTAATTACTGGGAAATGGAGCAGGGGATCGCAGTTGGTGGGAGGGAGCCATGTTGCGGTGACATGCAGGTCAGCGACAAAAACATCCCTTCCCTGTAGATTGAAAGCATACCAAGATTTTGTCAGTGCTAGAAAATGGTAAAGCATGGCTCAATATCACCTATCAATACATCTATGTAATGCATACACACCAAGAAATTCCCTTTTCATCCACTTTTTATTGCTAACCCTACACTGGTCATTCAATTCTATAAAAGTTACTAAAACACAGTAGCGGGAATAAAAACCTATTTCATTTCAAATCTGCATGCATTCATGTCTACACATAACTTAACTTACACATAAAGCATCAATTGACCCAAATCAGATTAGGGTCAATTGATGCTTTTTGCATTGTTCCCTTGAAACAGCCTCACTGTTCTTTCCAAAGCAACCAGACTGCATTTCAAGAAACGTATTTTGAAACTGTAAAACACACTTCAACCAAACTTCACCAACACACATATTACCGAAACTATTCAGTTTGATATGTTGAGTAAAATAAAAAATAAAAATATTCTGATTCTGCGTGACGTGTTCCCCCACTGCTTCTGGTAGCATCCCTTGCTCACTCATTACTTTTAAAAGACGACACAAAATGGGTTTGCCTACGAACATTTACTTTGAGTTTAAAGAAATGTGTTTTTACAAATAAAGTCCACTCTTTCTGCTGAGCAAATGATGTCTTAAACGTCACATTAAACGTCAACATATTCCCATAATGTAAAAATAATATAAAAGTGTTTTACCTGAAACGCCATTGTCGCCTCGTCTTTGCACATACACATGCAACGCACAGACGCTGTTTACAGGGGCGTGGTTTGAAGCGGCTGCGCACGCAGATGTGGTTTATAGGAGGCGTGTTTTGTAGTGGCTGCAGCTGCAGCTAGACCCTTCTCGAAGTAATGACCAGATCAGTCACTGATTGGCTGAAATTTGGACCAATCAATGTGAAAATGGCAGCTTCCTTACACGCCCACATTCCCCTTTCTTGGATATCCGTGATATCCGTGATATCACGGATATCCGTGATATCACTGATATCAAGCATTTATGATGTCACTAGTACTACTAGTAAGGTGCAAAAGTCCCACTAGTGCTACTAGTGGATATTTTGCCACTTACTAGTGCTACTAGTACGCATCTTGGCTCTTACTAGTGCTACTAGTGGACATTTTGGCCATTACTAGTACTACTAGTGGACACTTTGCACTGATATCCGTGATATCAGTGATATCACGGATATCCGTGATATCAGTGATATCAAGCATTTTTGATGTCACTAGTATTACTAGTAAGGTGCAAAAGTCCCACTAGTGCTACTAGTGGACATTTTGTCACTTACTAGTGCTACTAGTACGCATCTTGGCCCTTACTAGTGCTACTAGTGGACCTTTTGGCCATTACTAGTACTACTAGTAGACACTTTGCACTGATATCACAGATATCACGGATATCCGTGATATCAGTGATATCAAGCATTTATGATGTCACTAGTACTACTAGTAAGGTGCAAAAGTCCCACTAGTGCTACTAGTGGATATTTTGCCACTTACTAGTGCTACTAGTCTGCATCTAGTCTGCATCTTGGCCCTTACTAGTACTAGTAGCCACTTTGCACTGATATCACGGATATCAAGGATATCACTGATATCAAGGATATCAGTGATATCCCTGATATCACTGATATCACGGATATCACTGATATCCGTGATATCCGTGATATCACGCTTTACAAATGGCACCCCATACATTATAACATAATTATTGTTCTTCTTATTGCCATCAACAACAGTAAAAGCTCATCAGGCTTTATGGGGTTAAGTTTTTGCTGGGTGGAATCCTTTCAGAAGAGCCAATAGGAAACCTCAATGCATGTGCTGTCCCCACCTCCCAATTAGCATTTTATTCCACTAGTTCTACTAGTGAACATTTAGACCCTCACTAGTACTACTAGTAGGCCAAAAACACCTTACTAGTACTACTAGTGGACACTTTTGCCCTTTCTAGGACTACTAGTAAGGAACAAAATAACCCAACTAGTGCAACTAGTGGTTGCTGTGGCTCTTACTAGTAGTACTAGTGGACAATTTGGGCCTTACTAGTACTACTAGTAACAATAAGAATGCCCACTAGTAGTACTAGTGAGAGCCACAATGTCCACTAGTAGTACTAGTAATGTCGAAAGAGACATACTAGTATTACTAGTAGACATTTTGTCCCTCACTAGTAGTACTAGTAATGTCAAAAACATCTTACTAGTGCTACTAGTGGATATTTTGGCTCTCACTAGTACTACTAGTAGGCATTCTTGCTGTTACTAGTAGTACTAGTAAGGGAAA
Source organism: Collichthys lucidus (assembly GCA_004119915.2). Classification (NCBI taxonomy): domain Eukaryota; kingdom Metazoa; phylum Chordata; class Actinopteri; family Sciaenidae; genus Collichthys; species Collichthys lucidus. The sequence continues at coordinate 493,527 of CM014101.1, forward strand.
ATATACCTCACTAGTACTACAAGTGGACATTTTTGTACGTACTAGTAGTACTAGTGAGGTCAAAAATGCCTCACTAGTACTACTAGTGGGCATTTTGGTGCTACTAGTAGGGTCCAGGAGGCTACTAGTGCATGACACATGCCTACTAGTAGGGCGTAGTAGTGTTACTAGTGCAGCACAGTAGTTTACAAGTAGGGTTTGATTGCGAACTAGTAGGCCAAAAGTGGCACTAGTAGTGTAAAAAACGTTACTAGTAAGACACAGTCGTTCTACTAGTGTGCTCTAGTAGTTCTACTAGTGCGAAATATCGTCTTACTAGTGAGGACAAAAAGCTTACTAGTACATGGACCTTAAGTCCGATATCAAGGATATTGAATAAATGCTCAAACGGCTTTCCATACATTTGTTTTTATTTTAATAAAACAGTCATTGTTGTATTGCACTCGATGGAAGTAACATTTTTTTTTACGTGAGTTCCGCATTAATTTTGCAAGGTTTTCTTAAATAATCTCTCAATCACTGCCACTGTGGCGCAGCTGCCACTGACCTGCCGCCGCAGCTGACTGTAGGCTATTAAATGTCCCAAGGGCTACTCCGACTGACAAGTAGATGGGCAGTCACCCCCTTTCGGTGTCTGAGTTGACGCCCCAATTGGTTGTCAGGTATGATAGCTAATTTATTTAAATATCCGATCTTAAAATCAACCTAAAATGTTCCAGCATAAAAGGTAATGTTATAACAGTTAAAGCATTCGGTTCATACCACTTATGTCATAAAGTGTCATATCCTATGACAGGTGTTATAGTGGCCCTTTCACTATATGCGCACGCTGGTGATTTTAAGGGCTTGTACGCGTGCCAGTGTAGGTGCATAACACAGCCAATGTCCAAGCATTACTGATTATGTTGCACATTTATTAGGGTACACACAGCCATCTCACGAGTACTCACTTTCAACAATAATACTTCTGACCTGCGGCGTTACACGCCATGGCACGTTCAAAAACCATATAGATTCCCCAGCAAGCGCCCCTGCACTGCTTAACCCACCTACCTATATAGACTCTTGCAATAGCCTAATTAGGTACTGCCACCTACTGGCACAAATGAGTACAACACTTATGAAACAGAATGACCAATTTGGCTCCTACACACCGGCCCCTAATTGTTAATGGTGTGTAAGCATAACATAATTTAAACAAATAAATAAACAAAGGAGCCAAAAGTTATTCTTGAGTGGTAGATATACACCCCATATCTTATTAATGCATAAACCAATTAGCCATCATGGGCTGCCATCAGCAGGCAAAGTTAAGTTACAGGCCTTTCCATAATACTAAATTTTGTCTTAAGACAGGCAGATTGTACAAATCCATTCTTGTCAGGAAAGGTTTCCAGCACTTTACCGAGCAGCCAAGAGCCTCGAGGAGCTGTCGAGTCCACCACTAAAACGACGTCCCCAGCAACAAGACTTCTTTTCCCCTGGTTCCATTTCTGCCTTTCCTGAAGCAACAGAAGATACTCTTGCACCCATCGCTTCCAGAACAAATCTGAGAGGTATTGGACCTGTCTCCACCGTCGCTTGACATACAGATCTTGCTTCACAAACAGTCCAGGTGGTACAGCAGGTTTGCCTTTTAGGAGGAGAATATGATTGGGTGTAAGAGGTTCAAGATCGTTTGGATCCTCTGATAACTTGGTGATAGGCCGATCATTTAGTATGGCCTCAACTTCACAAAGAACTGTATGCAGTCCATCATCATCCAGTGTTTGTAGACGCAGAACGGAATTGAGCACCTTTCTGACCATCCGGATGACACGCTCCCAAACACCACCATGATGGGATGCTGCAGGTGTATTGAAACTCCACTTGATTCCATGTTGAAGCAGTGCTCCCTGTATCTTGCTGTGATTCAACTTTGCAAGAGCCTCACGCAATTCTCTCTCGGATCCAACAAAGTTAGTGCCATTGTCAGACAACATATGAGTAACTTGGCCTCTTCTGCTCATAAATCGCCTCAAAGCATTAATGCATGCATCAGTATCTAATGAAGTCTCCATCTCCAGGTGAACTGCTCTGCTCGACAAACAGGTAAAAATCACTCCATAGCGTTTACACATGCTTCTCCCTCTTTTCACCTCAATTGGTCCAAAGTAGTCGACTCCCACACTTGTAAATGGAGGGAGATCAGGCAGAGTCCTCTCCAGTGGCAAATCTGCCATCTTTTGTTCACCAGGTCGTACAGCGAAGCGTCTGCAAGTGCAACAGTCAGATATAACTTTCCTTATTGCTGAATTAGCCCCTGTTATCCAATATTTTTTCCTCAGTGTGGACAATGTGTGATTTCTTCCACTGTGGCCCAGCTGATGGTGGATGTGTCTTAAGATGAGAGTTGCAACATGTTGATTTTTAGAAAGAATGAGTGGATGCTTACTCTCCTCTGGCAGCGCTGCTTTACTCAACCGCCCTCCAACTCTCAGCAGGCCATCTTCCAGGCGTGGATCCAGTTTGTACACAGAACTTCTCTTTCTGACTGATGACTTTCCAGACAAGAGTGTGTCAATTTCCTCCTTAAATTGCTGTTGTTGAGCATACTTAATGATGGAAACCTCTGCCTCCAATAGGTTATCTGAAGAAACACTCTGCCCCCCAAGTGTCTTTCTGACCTTCTTCATCTCCAACTGTACGTGTGTGGATTGATTGTTTGGGTCAGATACCAGCTCCTTTCTCACTTGGCGTAATTTCAACAGAGCTCTCTTCACCTTGAGGAGCGACATGCGACTGAGATCTTCAGCCTCTGCCAGCTTGAAAAATAAATAAGCAGTTTGTCAGTAGCACTAGGTGAGTCTTTCACAATCACTGCACTCACAATGAAGTCTCTTTTTACTTCTGGGTCATCCAATGAAATGTCCGTCCCCACAACACACTCTGGCCAATGCTCTTCTGACTTCCATAGGAAGTTGGGCCCTTTCACCCAACTGCTGCCAGTCAACAGTGCGTCCACCTTCATACCTCTGGATGCATCATCAGCTGGATTCATCTTAGAACTTACATATCTCCATTGTGACACATTGGTGGCATCCCTGATGGTTGAAACTCTGTTTATCACGAAGGTATGAAATTGTTTGTCTTCATTTTTTATATATTTCAGGACGGAGGTGCTGTCTGTCCAGAAGACTGAATCTTCCAACCGTAGCTGCAGCTCTGCTCTCAACATCCTGTCCACTCGAACAGCAAGAACCGCCGCTGTAAGCTCCAAACGTGGGATGGTGACCTGTTTTAATGGTGTCACTCTTGCTTTTCCAAGCAGGAAGGCAACGTGAACATTATGCTGACAGTTCTTCATCCTCACATAACTGACGACACCATAACCACATTCACTTGCGTCGGAGAAGTGATGCACACGAGCATGTACAAGTGGTCCAAAATCCTTTGGCTTCTTAATCTTAAACTCTGCGAGCCTGACAAGCTCCTCCAGCCACTTTGTCCAGTGTGGCTGTATGTCACTTGGTAAGTTGTCGTCCCACCCAAAGTTTCTCCTGCATAGCTCCTGCAGCAACACTTTGCCTGTTAGAGTGATTGGTGCAATAAACCCCAAAGGATCATAAACTGAACTGAGCAGAGAAAGCATGCCACGTCGAGTGTAAGGTTTTTCTTTCACCAACATCTCAAATTGGAAGGCGTCACTTTCGATGCACCACTGCAAACCAAGGGCTCTTTCCAAGGGAAGACTGTCTCTGTCTAGATCCAGTTCCTTTAAGTCTTTGGCTCGATGCTCCTCTGCGACAGCCTGCAGCACCACACGGCTATTACTAACCCACTTTGTCAGGTTAAAACCTCCCCGTAGGCAAAGAGCTGTGAGATCTTTAATCAGCAGAACAGCTTCCTCTTCAGATGATGTGCTCTTTAAACAATCATCCACATAAAAGCTTTGCTTCACTGTGTTGGTGACATCAGCAGGGAAGAAGGCCTTTCCATCCTCAGCTGTTTTCCTGAGTGCGTAGCAAGCGCAGCTCGGGGATGAAACAGCTCCAAACAAATGAACAGTCATCCTATACTCTGTCACCTCTTGATTCATATCACCCTCAGGCCACCATAGGAAACGAATAAAGTCTTTGTCCGTCTCTGCTACTTTGACCTGGTAGAACATCTTCTGTATATCTCCCATAACTGCTACAGGCTCCTGCCTGAGCCTGGCGAGCACTCCCAGAAGACTACTGGTAAGGTTGGGCCCCTGCAGCAGCTGACTATTTAATGATGTTCCTTTAAATGATGCTGCACAGTCAAACACCACACGCAGAGTGTTCTTCTTTGGATGGTAGACTCCATGGTGCGGGATATACCAAACCTTTCCTTCAGCACCATCCAACTGGTGCTGAGGTACCTTTTCTGCATAGCCACTGGAGATTACATCAGTGAAGAAGCTTGCATATTCCTGATGGAACCGCTCATCTCTCTGAAATCTCCTCTTGAGTCCTAATAACCTTTGCTTGGCCATAGACAGATTGTTTGGGAGTGTGGGAAGCCCTTTCCTGAAAGGCATTTTTAGACTGTAATGTCCATCCTGAAGCTTTGCAGAATGACTAACAATTTCCAAAAACCTCATGTCTTCTCTTGACATTTCCTCCTTTTCACAAGTCTTCTCATTGAAGTCATGCATGTACTGACTGGTGAGCATTTCCTCCAACTTCCTCATAGAGATCCTGTTCACTGTGGCAGAGGGAAACTCTGTCTCCAAGGCACCACTGCTTCCACTCAGCGGACCATTAACTACCCATCCCAACACAGTTTTAATGGCGTACGTGCCATTCCCGTGGCTGTTGATGACCTCCCATGGTTCCAACAATTTGGGAGCGTTGGTTCCTATCAACAAATCAACGTTTGCCTTTATGTGTGGAATGTGAACATCGGACAGGTAAGACCATTTATCCAGTTCCTCAGTTGTTACTATGTTATTAGTGGTGACTGGCATTCTCCTTTGGCTCAAGACCTCTGGGAGACTATAAAAGTCATTGCCATCTAATCCAGCCACCTCCAAACCAGTGATGGAATAAGCTGGAACGACAGTCTCCTGGCCCATTGTGCTCAACAAAAAACTGGTTCTTCTGCCTGTAATATTCAGCCTCTGCATTAGATCTTCGGAGCAGAACGTGGCCGAGCTGCCAGGGTCCAGAAATGCATACATTTGTATAATGTCATATCCCTTTGCAGACTTCACACTTACAGGCAAAATTGGAAGAACACAGCCATCCTTACCGGCCCCTGTATGACCACATGTTTGGAAAGAAGCTGGTTGTTTCTTTTGCTCTGGAGCAGGTGGTTGTCTTTTGATGTGCAGCACAGTGGGATGAGTTTGACCACAGACCTTGCATGTCAAGCGCCTCTCGCATTCACGACTCATGTGACCATCACATAAGCATGCAAAGCAAACTCCCTTTTCCCTCAAAAGTTGAATTTTCTCCTTGTGCCTTTTACCATTAAACTGTTTACACTCCTCCAATGTGTGACTGTATGAACAGCAAAGACATCCAACTTTGCCTGACTTTCCAAGCTCTGCTGGTGGCTCCTCCCCCCTTTCTGACGAAGTCACGGATGTTACAGTGGTGGCAACAATATTTCCTTTCACCCTGTTTCCAGGATAAGACTTAAACCGGGTGAGAGTTTTTGTGCCAGCCGCACCAGATACAGGATCTTGGATGTCACCGAACAGAGGATCAGAAAGAATTTTAACATGACGCTCCACAAATGCAACCAAGTCAATAAAGTGAGCTCTCTGTTGTGTTTGTTCCATGATTCCATGAGCGATGGATCTCCACTGCTCCCTCAACCTGTATGGCAGCTTAGCAAGAATGGCTCTCATATTTGCAGGCATTTCCAACTCTTGCATATACCCCAATTCCCCCATTACATTACAACAGCCACGCAAAAACAAAGAATACGCTTGGAGTGCCTTAACATCTTCAACCTTTATGGACTGCCAGGCTAGAACCCTTTCCATATAAGCATTAGCAATTTTATATTGATTCCCAAAATGCTCTTGCAGCAGATCCTTAGCCACTGCATAGCTGCGACCAGGAGCCAAGTGCTGGCAGCTACGCACCAGTTGCTGTGGCTGTCCTCTGGTAAATTGCTCCAGATAGAAAAGGCAATCTTCTGCTCCTGCTTTGTCCTCCACTCCTTGCTCAAATGCTTTTATGAATGCTCTGTACTGTAAAGGGTCCCCTTCAAATATAGGAATGTCTCTAGGTGGCAGAGATCTTGTGAATTGCTGCTGCACCAAAGCAGCTGTTATTTCGTTTTGTCTTTGCATGACGGCAAGTATGTCCTCAGATGCAATTTGATTCATGCGAGGTTGAGTGAATTGATGAGTGATTTGGGGTTGACTGATTTCCTTGTTTAATTGAAAAGTTGTCATTTGACCTTTGAGTTGGTGTGAATTTCCCATGCTTTCCTGGTGGTCATGCATATTGCAGTGATGTTCAGAAGCCGTTTTAAAACTTGAGCCACGTTCCTTTGATTGCACATCCAGTGGTTTATTTGGATTTATTGAACACTGTCGTTGCATTGATTTCAACAATCCAGGCTGATATTCATTTGCCAAAGGATTTAACACAATCACAGACCCATTTTTCCCTTTTTTATTTTCCAGGTACGAGCCCATTGCATTTTTGGATTCTGAACCAGCACTTCTCACACCAGAGGATTGCAATACTGCCAACTTAGCATTTGTTGCAGCTATTTCCACCTTGACCAAGTCAAGCTGTTCTCGTTTCCTCCTCAATTGTTGCTCCTGCTCCTCCAATGCGTGTCTTTCCTTTAGAGCTGTAGCACGGGCAATAAGAGCAGCTTTATCTGCTTCAGCTTTTATGCGTGCTGAAGCGGTGCTTGATCCACCACTGGCTCTACTTCCTTTACTTGAGCGTTTGCTTCCCACATTAGAAATGCTGTCATCTGGGCCAATGTCATCCACCACCAGCTCAGTTGCATGCGCATTGTTTTCATTGTTTGTAACACCAACATTTTCTTGTATATTACTTTCAAAGTTTGAAACCCACATTTCTGCACCATGGAAACACTCATTTAAAGACAGAAATTTTGCTTTAAACCATATTTCATGTTTTTCTTGTTCATCACCTGGCATTAAACCCAACAGCTGTTCATGTATACATTTTGCATCATCACACACCTCCCTTAATTCATTCAAAGCATCACAAACCATTGTTTTATCACCCTTTATGATGAGATCTTTCATTAAGTTTCGTATATTGGCGGCTTTGTTCAGCTTAGCCTTTCGTTTCGCTTGCAACCTTGAAAGTTTATCAGCAAGCGCCTTTTTAGTCATTATCACCTTTCGTCCGCTTCCGGTTTCCATGGTTACGGCAGACGCCGTTTCCACACTTCCTGTTTTTTCAGTCGCTCCACAGTTCGCAACAACAAACAAAGTTCACGCAAAGTCAATCACATATTCGTGTTGGCTACCAATGCATTGGATTTATGTCCCCCTAATCGTGTGCACACAGGTCCAATGGCCATTATTGTGTAGCGCTACTCATACCTCGGCATCCGTGAGCCCTGTTGCCGAACTCCGCTCGGATTGCTGCGGCCCTGTTGCCGAACTCCGTCCAGATCGCAGCGGCCCTGTTGCCGAACTCCGCCCGGATCGCTGAGGCCCTGTTGCCGAACTCCGTCCGGATCGCTGCGGCCCTGTTGCCGAACTACGCCCGGATCGCTGCGGCCCTGCAGCAACAGCAGCTCCTTTCAGTCGTCCTCCCACGATCACCTCCTTCAGGGTTTCCTCAGCGAAGGCCCAAAGGAACCACAAGGCCGACTGTTGCTTCCCAACGAGTCCAATGGGAACAGGGTTTTTGACTAAATTATAGTGGCCCTTTGTCACTATCAGTGATGGGAATAACGGCGCTGAAATAAACGGGTAATCTAACGAGTTACTTCATCTATCGTTGTAACGCCGTTACCGGTACCAACACGCCGTTACCTCGCGTTACTGAACCAACCTACTCGTTTAGAAACTGGCACCTCACTCAACTCGCATACAGGAATGCCTTTTTTTCTCCCTTTGGTAAGGGCGGGATACGTAATGACGATTGGCTAAAGCAGAGATTTCATGTTGAGCCAACCAGAGACACCTGGTGGGCGGGTATACACACAAACCAACACACGGTCGTAGCGCGCGCACACACAAACGCACACACACACACACACACACACACGCACACACACACAGCATGTCAGATGAGATGGCGAGTCCCGAGGCTGAGTCTAAGACAGCGTTCAGCGTTCACAGTGGAAGTATAGGCAGTATTTTAACCTCGTCGAGGTAAAAGGTAAAAATGTACATGTTAAATGCACACTGTGTCTAAGACCAAAGACTTTGTCCACAACAAATGTAAGCAACTCGAATTTAATGAAGCATCTCTCGACTGCACACGCGTCTGTTAAGCTAGTGGCCACCGGCATGCCCCACGATAAAGGCAAGCTAGCTAACAAGGAAGGCTGGATTTTTCTGCTTCAGCTTCTACTCTACCAAAACTTACCACACAGCAAGAACTCAATAAAATTATAGGGAGGTATGTGGTTGAAAACATGCTGCCATTCAAAGTTTGTTTTAATTTGCAGCATGTCAAGTGTAAAACATGTCATATTGTTTAACTGCTTACATTTGTAAGTAAAGAAAATGCTTGAAGTTCAGTTGTAATTGTGTTGAGGTGCAATACATTAAAACCTTTATGGGTATCTGTTGTTTGCTTTACTCCAAATTATTTGGCATTTTTTAACTTAAAAAAGTAACGCATTAGTTACTTTCCTGGGTAACTAGTTACTTTTATAGTGTAGTAACTCAGTTACTAACTCAGTTACTTTTTTGGGTAAGTAACTAGTAACTGTAACTAATTACTTTTTCAAAGTAATGTGCCCAACACTGGTCACTATACGCGCACGCTGGTGATTTTAAGGGCTTGTACGCGTGCCAGTGTAGGTGCATAACACAGCCAATGTCCAAGCATTACTGATTATGTTGCACATTTATTAAGGTACACACAGCCATCTCACGAGTACTCACTTTCAACAATAATACTTCTGACCTGCGGCGTTACACGCCATGGCACGTTCAAAAACCATATAGATTCCCCAGCAAGCGCCCCTGCACTGCTTAACCCACCTACCTATATAGACTCTTGCAATAGCCTAATTAGGTACTGCCACCTACTGGCACAAATGATTACAACACTTATGAAACAGAATGACCAATTTGGCTCCTACAGGTGTTGTTTCTCAACACTTTTGATGGTCATTTTTAGTTTTTATAGATGAATTAGGACCCCGGAAGCAACACAAATAATTTCACTTTTGAATGAACTTTTTATTTCGGGTTAAGCATTCCATTCTCCAAAGTGTCAGGAAAAACACAAATCTAGCAACCATTCACATATTTATTCTTTAAATTAACAATGTGTTTCACACTTTATTTAGTTGCCTACCTCACACACATACACACGCACAGCAGCAGGTGAATGGCAGCTGCGCCACACAGTGGCAGTGATTGAGAGATTATTTAAGAAAACCTTGCAAATGAATGCAGAACTCACGTAAAAGAAATGTTACTTCCATCGAGTGCAATACAACAATGACTGTTTTTTAAAAATAACAGCAACCATAACAGCAGCAACTGCCGTGGCGCGCGCGTGCACACACACACACGCACGCTGGCGAGTTAGTTTTTTTTTTATCTATTTAATAAAGATGCTGAAACGGATTTCATGTTGGATCTTTACTTCCACATTTCACATGAACTTTGACCTGTGGCTCTGTAACAAAAACATAACCTGAGGTTCCCCTGTAAGACCGCCCCCTGGTGTCCTGGCCTAATGTTACACATACGCTGCACATACCCAGATTACACCACACACGCACTCGCACACACAGCGGCAGCAGTTGAGAGAATAATCAATGCCTCAGATAGTGGCATCTGCCTCTACAGGTTAGCGGCATGTGCCTCAGATAGTGGCATCTAGTAGTGGCATTTCCGGGAAATGCCACTACTAGATGCCGATGCCACAAATTGAGCCAGTGTGCGGGTCCACACACAGGACAGCCTGTGCAAAGCGCCAGTCAATTGAAAACCGGACATTTTCATGAACTTATAAAGAAAAAAATCCTCAGGAGCCCCAGACAGTACGTAAAAATGTCCGGCCAAAAGATGGTCACTCTTTAATAAAGAAATAACTTTGTCAAATGGAAGAACTTTTATTTTAAAGAGAACCGGGCAAAGAAGCGTACGAGCCCCGCCCACCACTAAAACGGAATATGGAAGTGGAAATTTTGTTTTTGGTGATTGGAACAGAAAACGAGAAATTGAGCCGAACACTCGTTTCTGGTTTCAGCTTCTCTCCATTATGTCCAGAAACAGAATAATAAAAAGTACCTTGTTCCGACGTAAAAGGTACCCTTCCGCGTCTGTATGAAACACTCTGGGTTGTCCATTGACTCCAGTATAATCCGTTTGCGCTGGTAAGAGACGCTCAGAGCAGAGCTCCAGCTGTCCATTCACTCCAATAATAACCCGACCACAGCGATACACTACGCTGCAAGCTACAATCTGATTGGACAACCGAGGACCCTCTGCCCGGAACTGTTTTTCTTACTATGTCAAGGATTTCTTTTATTGAAATCATCAACGTTTCTCAGCACAAATACGCCAAAGTGTCACTGATAATTCAACAATAAAATAGCTTCATTTTTGGAAAAAACGAAAAACCACTAGTTTCTGGTTTCAGCTTCTCTCCATTATGTCCAGAAACAGAATAATAAAAAGTACCTTGGTCACGTCGGTATCAGACGTCAAGGGGCGTGACAAATCGTCTGTATTTTACGCATTGGGAATGAGAACGGGTTGGTATGAACTACGTGTGTCGCACGAGCAAGGTTGATGTGTGAGACCGGGACTGTTCTGTTGTTTTTTTGGCGTGATTACGGCCGACAGTCACCAAGTCCTGGAACCAAACCGTTCAGCAACAAATGCAGTTTGCTGAATAACGACGCGTAATTCATCACACGCCCGACTGGACGCTACAATAGTAACGAGTAACAATTCAGCACATGAAAAATGTATCGGAGTAAAAGTATTAAATTCATCAAAAATATGTAGTGCAGTAAAAGTAGAAGTTGGTGGAAAAAATAATACTCCAAAAAAGTACAGATATTGCATTTTAGTACTTAAGTACAATATTTAAGTAGTTCCACTTCGTTACTAACTCTGTATGAGACTGACTCACGCACTTCTGATGAACTTTGAGAGTGTCTCTAGTTCTCCGTGGCCAAGCATCAATAAATAACACAACATAAAACATCAGAGGCTCCTGAACACTTTCTTCTCCTGGCCTCACCATTGGCCTTTGACTTCAGCAGTATCTCCACAACAAATTTGTCTTCAATAGTTAGTTTGTTTGCTGGTTTGGTTCCGGTTACATATTAAGAAAATAAAAGAGGAAATGTAACAAACATGACCGTATTAAATAAAACAGAAATAACTAATTAATTCTTGTGCGGCCCGGTACTGATTGATCCACGGACCGGTACCAGTCCGCGGCCTGGGGGTTGGGGACCACTGATTTAGATTTCACTGTGATTCCAGATTTAGTCAAATTGGTTTTTGGTTAAATATCATTATGAACTAAATTAACATTTATTCTTTGACAACAGTAAACTAGTATCAACAATAAGCATTACAGTTAGTGGACAGTTTTTCATTACACAACATAAAGTCATTTAAAAGGATAGTTCTGTTCATTTGACTTTAATTAGGTTTTACACTTTGAACATTTGTTTAAAAAACGGACAATATTCTGTATTTTGAAATAAACACACACAGAGCAGCAAACATTTAACACAACTTTACTGGTCTGAATTTTTTAACCATTAAATGTGTTTTTACACTGATCAACAGTAAATTAACACTCAACGGTTTTCACAATGGAAATTTAAACATCTAAATCGGTCCTGAACTGTTAACTTAACAGACCTCGAGATGAGATTGTTTTGTCAACTGCTGCAATGAAGTTTGAACCTCAACTTTGAATTTCGACTTTTCCTCCCTTTAAGATGTATTTACTATTACTACACTATCTATATTATCACCTTTTTAGTGATCGAAGAAGTAACATTCACTGAAAATTAAGACGATTCCTGCAAGAAACCTCTGGAGTCTAGAACAACTTCAAACTTTTGATCTTAAACATTTTCTTTAAATGGAACATACATAAGAAAAAAGAATACAATAATTAATTTCTAATTTCATTCCAAAAACAGGTGCACATATCAACTGAGACATACTCTGAAAAGAATCTAACGTATCCCAAACGTCTGTAAGTCAAGAGAAGTTGAAGCCTAAAATACAGCAGCTGGTTATAAGAGCCACATTTATAGTTTATATATTTGACTGTAATGAAAAGTTAAAGGACCCTGGAGACAGTTTAAAGCGTTATGTCATGTACAGGATCTACTTTCAGCGTGGTGCCACTGAGGGTCACTGTAGTCTTGTTTTACTGCAGCTTCCCATCACTGCAGTAGAGATACCTGATAAAACAAAACATCAATAAACTTTGACAATTGTATATTCAAATTTAAAGTGTAATATTAACTGTGCCATTGCTTGAATGATTACATCTTAACAAGTCATACATTAATAGGACTTTTATGTTACAAAATGTAGTTTTTGAATTCTTGAATTAAATCTTGAATCTTTTGTTCAGATGAACTAGTATTGATGAATATTAGTCTATTATTCACAAAAAAATAAGAAGTTGATGCTTTGTGATGCAGTGAACCTATCACACCAGAAGTAAGCCACACTGACTGATGAGAACTCCACCTGCAGACTGATTCATTTCACTGTAATCTATCTGCTGCTTAACATGTGATTCACACATGCACTGCCATAGAATTTAAAAATGGAATTAATGACAAAGTTTTCCACATCCTGATTTAATGTGAACATAAAAAACATTCCTGCATTGAAAATAAGACATTTATTCACATTTTTCCACAAGACCGTGTCTAGACAAATTATAGGCATGTCCATCTGCTGTCAGATCAAGAGGATCTGTAAAGGTTTGTTGTGCCAGATGGATGGATGTCTGCTATTGGACACATTTCTGCATTTTACATTATTGTACAGTTTGCCTATATTTAAGAAGTTCCAGATAGTTTTATGTTATAAAGAACCATTAAAATGAGTTGCATTAGTTTATTACAAATGATGGGTACAATAATGTCTTTCATCAAAGCATGCTGCAGTGTTGTGGATTTTTGAAGGTGCACTTCCTGCTTTCCACACCCATTGGTTTATTTTTTTGTCTTTCAGAGCCTGGAAACTCGCTTGGGATTCGGTCATCCATCACTGTAGTTCTATTTGTCAAGTTGTGTCATATTTCATTATGGTATTGCAATTAAACACAGACTAATTTCTGCAATGCATCATTACAGTTACACCAGTCGGTACATTCTCCACTGTGATTCATTGTGTATCTCAAGCGATTTCCATATGGCAGGGTCCATTTCATATAAAACATTAATAGCATTCATCAGATAAAATTAAAAAATATTTGGATCATTGGTGTGGCAGAATAAGATGACATCATGATCATGATCTTCTGTGTTCTTGTGGTGCATCTTGCAAATTAAATACAGTGGTTTTAGATTGGCATGAGCGAAATAAAGGAAATAAAGGATTTATGATTATTTTTTCTTGAATTGCCAAGAGGCAAATCCAGCTGTAGCAGCACACACAGGTCAGGCACACGTGAATTTTTCACCACTTCTGCATACTGCACACGTTTGATCTGCAACTTCCTAAGTAACAGCTAAAGAACATTATTAAACATTTTCTAATTGGTAAAAAGACAAAAATATCACTTCCATGTGGTAATTTAAAATGAATGGAAACCAGTGTCTGTCTTTAAAATGAGAAAGCCTCATATATTATTTTATAATATGAGCTAAAACCAGGAGTGAGGATGCAAAAAGCTGTCTTTACTGTCTGACTTAAACAGACCACGTACTGTATGTTGAAATACAGAATACACAGGCAAAAGTAAAATCCAAAGCTGACACCAATAAAACTAAATGAGGAAAAGTAACACCAGTACATGTGATTTGTTATTTGCCACCTTCACACTGCTTTAAATATTGTGTTTTGGAATGCTTCCATTGTTGTTGTAAAGATGCACTCGCAACCAGGCCACAGATGCTGTCTGTCCACATGGCTGAAGAACTATAATGAAGAGCTTCTTAAACACTTTGAATGGGGGGAGAAAAAACAGTACATTTCTCTATGGTGGTTTGAATGGGTGCTATAAATGTCTTTGTGACTGAAGGCAGAAATGTGAAGCTGATATATTTAGCACATCATTTATTTTAATACCAGTGTGTGTTTTGCTGCTCCATGGTGATTTTTTAAATAATTATTATCCATGTATCAATATCCTCAGGCCTATTAAAACACCATGTCTATCTGTGAGGTAAATATCTATCTATCTATCTATCTGCAAGATTTCTATCATGTTATAGTCTGTTCTGTCTATCAGGCTAAATGACTTTGGCAAAGTTTGCAATGTGAATGTTGTTTAATTGCTATTACAGTTTTTCTCCATTGGTTTGGCTCATTTCTTGAAACTGAGATGACATTCTCATAACTATAAAGCAATTTGGCCAAACAGACTTGCAGTTCTGCACAACACTTCAGATAACCAGCAAAATGTAATTTGTCTCCCAAAACTACTCATCCATGCTTCAAAATGAAATCCCTTTCCCATGTAAATAGTCAGTACCATAAAAATGGCATGGATCCTTCTCAATTGCTTTGGCACATTTTGATTCATTCAGTACTTCTGTCAAAATAACTTGGATGGTACTGCACAACTACATGGATCACCTGGCAATGTTTGTACAGCTCCCAAAACAGTTTACCCTTCAGTCAAAACTACATTCCCTTCTCATATAACTAGTCAGTGCCTCCAAAATGCATTGTCCCTTTGGTATTGTGTAAGTACTGCAAGTCAAAATGCTTAGACGCTTTGTCATGGCATATTTCTAACTATAGGCATAACATTTTCACACCACACACACACACTGCACTCATTCTGCCGAGGAATTTTCATTTTTATTCTCAACTAACGTAAATTGTACACATTACAGTAGGTAGGGAACCGTAAAAAAGGAAAACATACTGTGTACACAAAATACAAAAACCCACAAAAAAGATAAAAATCAACAAATCAGCATTGTAAATACAAAGAATCACAAATGAAGACATTTTGTTTAGTCACGGTCACTCCCCTCTCTCTCCTGGTCACCATCCTCATCTTCCTGGCCATCCATTCTCTGTGCTCTGTTCGGCCACAGATTCTCATCCACATCGCATCTGATGTTGTCTCTTGAGATACAGCGCGGGAAGAAGCGTCGTGCATGCCTGAGCCATCCTCTACACTGATCCCCTGTTATGTCCTCACAGGCAGCGTCCATTGCAGTCATGAGAGCCCTCTGGTTTTCCCCATGGTGTTCATACACTCTCCATCTCCAAGCAGAGAAAAACTCCTCGATAGGATTGAGGAATGGAGAGTATGGTGGCAAGAACACATTGTGCATTCTTGGATGCATGTTGAACCAATATTGTGTTCATGCATCATCTGTCCCAGTGGCATCATGTACAGAACAAAAAGATACCTTTGAGAACGCCACAGATCAGAGGGGCCATAGAGGAGAGGGCATGCCCAAATAGAAAAGTTCTGTTTGATAAGATTTGAACCAGTCTAGAGTAGTCATCGTGCGTGGACCCCGGTGGAAACTAACGTTGTCCCATATAATTACAAACTGGGGTAGGTGGGGCCCTTCGAGACCCCTCTCATTTTCTGGGACCAGATCAAGATACAGTTGATCCAGGAAACGGAGGAGTTTATCTGTGTTGTATGGGCCCAAACTTGCATTGTGGGTGGCCACACCATTTTCGTTAGTCAAAAACTTATTTCACCTAACCTGATTATTCTAAATTTACTATAAAATCTTCCAAAATATGTACTGTATTCTATTCCAGTTTCCTAACACTATTTTGACAAATGAGCAGACTATTCTGCATATGATGACTTATACGATGAAAATGTGCTGACATGTTTTGAGGGCAATAACCATGACACACAACCAACCAATTGGGATAGATCAGCAAGATACATTCATTTGAAAAATGTACTAAATATTGGCTGATTGTGTTAACTGTAGGATACTTGTACATAGCTATTTGCAAGGATGTACTAAAGGCTTGACACATGTACAAAGCATTTGGAAATTTGATGAAAGCAATGATAAATGCCATTCTGTTGTGAGAAACTGCAAGATAGTTTGTGGATTTGTCCATGTTGTTATGAGAATGTGATCTCAGTTTCAAGAAATGAGCCAAACCAATGGAGAAAAACTGTAACACAATCAGCCAACATTTAGTACATTTTTCAAATGAATGTATCTTGCTGATCTATCCCAATTGGTTGGTTTTCAGTGTCATGGTTATTGTCCTCAAAACATCTCAGCACATTTTCATCGTATAAGTCATCATATGCAGAATAGTCTGCTCAATTGTCAAAAGAGTGTTAGGAAACTGGAATAGAATACAGTTGTATGGATATGATCTGGTCCCAGAATATGAGAGGGGTCTCGAAGGGCCCCAGCTACCCCAGTTTGTAATTATATGGGACAACGTTAGTTTCCATCGGGGTCCACGCATCCGGGGATGATTCAACATGCATCCAAGAATGCACAATGTGTTCTTGCCACCATACTCTCCATTCCTCAATCCTATCGAGGAGTTTTTCTTTGCTTGGAGATGGAGAGAGTATGAACACCATGCGGAAAACCAGAGGGCTCTCATGACTGCAATGGACGCTGCCTGTGAGGACATAACAGGGGATCAGTGTAGCGGATGGCTCAGGCATGCACGACGCTTCTTCCCGCGCTGTATCTCAAGAGACAACATCAGATGCGATGTGGATGAGAATCTGTGGCCGAACAGAGCACAGAGAATGGATGGCCAGGAAGATGAGGATGGTGACCAGGAGAGAGAGGGGAGTGACCCTGACCAAACAAAATGTCTTTATTTGTGCCTCTTTGTATTTACAGTGCTGATTTGTTGATTTTTTTCTTTTTTGTGGGTTTTTGTATTTTGTGTACACAGTATATTTTCCTTTTTCCCTACCTACTGTAATGTGTACAATTTACGTTAGTTGAGAATAAAAATGAAAATTCCTCGGCAGAATGAGTGAAGTGTGTGTGTGTGGTGTGAAAATGTTATGCCTATAGTTAGAAATATGCCATGACAAAGCGTCTAAGCATTTTGACTTGCAGTACTTACACAATACTAAAGGGACAATGCATTTTGGAGGCACTGACTAGTTATATGAGAAGGGAATGTAGTTTTGACTGAAGGGTAAACTGTTTTGGGAGCTGTACAAACATTGCCAGGTGATCCATGTAGTTGTGCAGTACCATCCAAGTTATTTTGACAGAAGTACTGAATGAATCAAAATGTGCCAAAGCAATTGAGAAGGATCCATGCCATTTTTATGGTACTGACTATTTACATGGGAAAGGGATTTCATTTTGAAGCATGGATGAGTAGTTTTGGGAGACAAATTACATTTTGCTGGTTATCTGAAGTGTTGTGCAGAACTGCAAGTCTGTTTGGCCAAATTGCTTTATAGTTATGAGAATGTCATCTCAGTTTCAAGAAATGAGCCAAACTAATGGAGAAAAACTGTAAAATATAAGCATGTAAAACCCCAAATAAAAATGGTGATAGGAAGAAAGGGTACATGTATGGAAGATTCTGGTATTGTTCACAAAGCCCATATTGTGTGTACAGAGAGTGTCTTAGTAAGCAGAGAGTGATGGACAGAGGAAAAAACTAATTACGCAGCAGATATGGGAGAGAGGGAGAGAGAGGGAGGTAGGAAGAGATTGATGTGTTATGCCCAGTCAGTGTTGCTGCAGTAGCAATTAGATAATAGGTCTGGATCAGCAGCACACAGCCCGCTCAACACCATTAGAGATTAGCCTAAGAAAGCTGTTTCACTGCCTGCTGGATGTAGAGCTGTTCATGACTGCTCTGATTTTAGAGATCTCATCTCTACACCTGTCCAACCCTGTAGACATTAAAAGATACATCTGAGATTAGCTAGAGCAACACATTGCACTGGCATACTCAGTGGCATAGAAACAGGTGGTTTTGAAAAACAGTCTGCTCACTGGAACACACCATTAGTGACCAGGAGCTCTTTTGTAAAAAGCAAATTTCAAGCAATGCTTCCATGCAGGCTGCAAAAAATATTGTCACTCGCAATTTATTGATAAATTATCATGTCTTACAGGTCACACATTGCTACCAATATGTTGCAAGTTTGGCATTTGTTTTGGTTAGTGAAATGTGCCAAACTTAACGGAGCATGGGTGGCCAGCAAAGCTTTTTGGGTAAAGCAACCTCTCTCAACCCCTGCCTCTGGACACTGCTCTATTATCTCTACATATTTTGTCCTATTTTCTCTCGTGGGCCTTCTCATTAATTCTGTGAACGACAGAAATAAACAGGTGGTTCTGAGTTGCAGCCAGCTGTACACTGGGACACATCATTGGTGATGTAACCTCTGGTTGCTTCAGGTCTTTCAACATCAAACAGTCTCCGCCAAGCAACCCAACCAGGAGGCCTTTCCAAAAAAAAACTATTTGCAAACACTGCTTACATCCTAATTGCAAAATGTGCACTGCCACCTTTCACAACCTATAATTAATTTAAAGTCTGTGCAGATGCGCAGCTTGTGAACAGGCAAGGCAGCCAAATGCTTGGGGCCCGAGCCGTTAGGGGGCCCCTCAAGACTTGGTGCCCCTGAGACTTGGTGCCCGAGGGCTGTTTTTACCAAAATGTCTCAAAAATGTATAAGTGTAGTAATCCCCCTCTCCCTTAAACAACAACGAGTGAGTTGCAATGACATCTCAGGAAACCTCACGAAAGGGGCCCCAGGTCAATCCCACCTGACGTTCAAGATTCAATTCAATTCAAGATTCAAGTTTTTATTTGTCACATGCCTAAAAGTACAGGTACAGTGGCAGTGAAATGAAGG
Organism: Collichthys lucidus; assembly: GCA_004119915.2. Lineage (NCBI taxonomy): Eukaryota > Metazoa > Chordata > Actinopteri > Sciaenidae > Collichthys > Collichthys lucidus. Next base: position 512,696 of record CM014101.1, read on the forward strand.
TGACTGTCGCGACTGTGCAAAAAAACACTCAAAAGGATAAAAAGAAAACAAGATAGAAAAGAAGAATAAATAAAATGTAAGATAGAAATAGCAAAACTAGAAAAATAAATAAACTAGAAAAAAGATATACACCACTATGTCACTATATTTACAACTATGTACATGACCCATATAATACAAATTAACATTATATAATATATAAACAGAAAAATCTCACTATGTGCAATAGGACCTGTGTGATGCTAGTTGGAAATACCGCTGAAGTAAAATGAAGATACAAATACATTAAATATGTTGGAAAATATTTGCTGAAAAAATGTGAAAAGACAATATACAGTTAGGTCTATCTATATTTGGACACCTAGACAAGTTTTTTTTTTTTGGTTGTTTACTTAAAATATATTCAAGTAAATGTGGGCTTAAACTGCAGTCTCTCAGCTTGAAATTGGGGGTATTCATTCCAAATTCATACAGGTCACTGCTATTCCAAATTAAACAAAAGGTTTAGGAATTACAGCTCTTTACAGTTTTTTCCAATTTCTTAAACACAAATTTGCAAACTAGGCTGGTTTTATCAAAATACTAACACAATTCACCAAACCACACACCCAGACTGCAAAACACCTCATATATGCCGCAAAATGAAGCACTGCAGCCAAAATCAAACTTTTACACCAGATGGCACACACTTCATTGGTATTCGTAGTTTTTTTTTATGTTTGCTACACATTGTTGGGCATATTGCAAAGCACTCTCATCTTTAGTATGATTTGCCATAATACTAACATAGTTCAAACTGTAGAGAATTCTTTTTATTGTTCACATGCACAGAAATATTTGCAGATACACACACATGCTATTGAAATATTTATTTTTATTTTATTTTTCACCTAACAAGGCAGTGGAACATATATATATATATAACAGATATATTTATATTGAAGTGAACTAAAATATGCTCAAATACTAGTAGTAAGCTGAAAAATACAATTGCAGAAAAGATGTCAGAAAAAAAATACATAAAAAATAAAGAGGAAAGCAAAATAATTTGACAACACTGCTCTACCCTGACCTCTCGCTCTTCCTCCCCCTCTCATTCTCACCCTCCCTCTTCCTCTCTCAGCAATGTTTTCCAAAGATGCTCTCACCTATGGTCTTTTCTTGCTTACTTCCTGATTGAAGTGTCAACAATTACATAAGACCATGTTTGGCCAGGTGGCACATATAGTGGCCAATGAACTCATGTAGTGTCATTTTAAATGGCGTGTTTTGAAATTGCAAACATGTGACTTTATGTCAGATTGTTGTGTCTTATGCAGAGAACCGTGTTCAGTACACTTAAAAGAGCCACTTTGAATTGCAAAATGTGTGTAAAGCAGAAAATGTGTTTCAAGGTTTGGAGATTTGAGATGAGGTTTTGCTTCCTGTGTGTCAGTTTAAATATTTGTGCTATCCATGTCATTTCAGTGTGTTAGCAACAGAACAAAACTGTAATATGTGAACCCACGACGTGCGGGCAAAGGAGCTCACAAAAAAAATGAAACAGACCATCTTTAGGCTATAACAAAAGAGAAAATCCATTAGAGAGATGGCAGGAAGCCAAATCAACAGTTTGGTCAATTCTAAGAAAAGAAGAACACACTTGTGAGGTCTGCAACACAAAAAGGCCTGGACGTCGTAGGACTCTTTTCATGGTAAAGAAAAACTCCTCAGCTGAGAATTTATCACATTTGCAAACATGCATTTTCCCCGTCAGAGGAAAAGCTGGTAATGGCTAATAGCTAATGTAAAATACTTGCATAATGTATGTAAGGGCTGGCTGGATTTCCATAATCCTTCTCTACAGACTTGGAAATTGTCCTTGGTATTTTTGTGGTCAAAGACACATAATACAGCCAGTAATAGGGTGGCATTATGGGGAATACATTACTGTAACAGTGGGTATGGTGGGTTTTGCAATAATGGCTAATCAAATTTAATGTCCTCATTGCCTTTAAAAGCAGTGCACTCTGTGGTGTGCTATTGATACATGACTAATGATCTTGTGTATCCCTAGAGAGCCCACTCAGTCAGGGTTATTTTTAAAAACGTTAAAAAAGAGTCTGTGAGACTGCTGGATGGTCAAGGCAAACACAACAAAATAACCCCAATGACTCAGAAACCACAATTTCCGTGCATTGTGTCCTTGTGTTCTATGCATTCATATTTCAGTCTGAACACTGCCAGGTTTAGGTTTACACAATATGTTTTTAACCAAAATAAAATAAATAAAATATATAGATTAAGATTCTATTCCACAAGCAACAGACAGATAAATGTATGGTTAGACCATTTAGCAGATGGATGGCATGTGCAGCAGTGTCGATGGCAGTGAAGAGTGTCTGCACTTTTAGGGCAGACCGTATTGATTATGTAATATACAAGGAGTGGTGCTGCAGTGACTCCCTTCTTAATTCTCTGAGAGCTGTTTGCCATTATGCTGAGGTAGACACTGTAATGGAGAGAGAAAAGAAGGGCGAGAGGGATGGGGATGAACAAGTAGAGGAGGATGAGAATGAGATTAATTTGACAGGGAAGAGGGAAGTGTGTGTGTGTGTGCGTGTGTGTGTGTTTGTGTGTGTGTGTCACAACATCAACCTCCAGTTTTAACACAGCTTTAATCAGAGAAGAGGAGCTATTGAGTGAAATCATTGGGTGGTGCAGTGATGGTGCATATCCAGTGAGTTAGAGTCAGTGCTAATTGTGAACCGTTTGATGTTTATGGATACAGTTCAGTTTCTATGGATGCACATTTGTTGCTGTCAACCACACTCTGTCTGGCAGCAATTTAGTCAAAAGGGTGTTAACTCAGTTGATGACATGAACCTCTGTGAAATGTTTCATTGGATGATGGTGGGAGGTGTTTCTAATGTCTAATGTGTCAATCTGAACACAGGAACTGTAAAACTATGGATGGATTAATGACTGAATGGATGGTTTCTTCATGACAATTCATCATCATATCACCTATCTAATTGGACAAAACTGCATGTTTACAGAGTTTAGACTATTTCCATCTTACGATCATCTTCAGGCCACTCTGGGATCTTTACAGGCAGATTTTAAATTTGCTGAGCATGTTTCTGCTCGCCTATATTTTGACCTAGTGGCTCTGTCAAACATTTTAATATAGGAGGGATTAAATTTCACCGTGGCATCCAAAAGCTACTAATATTGCATTAGACCTTTAGTGCTGTCTCAAATATATTAACATGTGACATACCAACTAAAAATAAATGCAAAAGTGAAACTGAGAAAGAAAATAAAAATGAAAAGAAAGAGAGAGTGAAACAGAATATAAGAGTAATGGAATACCCGTTGGAGTATACTGCTAATATTTATGTATTTGGCTGATGATGTAATCAGTATCAGACCAGAAAGTGAGCTAGGTAATTAATATGTGAATATATCTTTACACTTGATGTGAAGGGTGTAGTTCAAGGACAGGCGCCACCTGATTTTATGTCTCATGAAGATGAGACAAAATATTTGATTCCCTACAACTGTACAACTGCATAACAGCATGAGGTGTGTGTGTGTGTGTGTGTGTGTGTGTGTGTGTGTGTGTGTGTGTGTGTGTGTGTGTGTGTGTGTGTGTGTGTGTGTGTGTGTGTGTGTGTGTGTGTGTGTGTTTTAATGTACCCTGAGGAGAGGAGAGAGGTGGGACAGGTCAGATTCAAGGCACTTAAGTTGATTAAAATCTCTCTCTACTGCAATAACTCCTCGTGCCCTCTCCCTTTTCTCCTCATCAACCCTTTCCTTTCCTCTTTTCCTTCCCGCAAATCTCCTCCACCCCGTCCTTTCAGACAATGCTAAAATACACTAACTGTGTTAAACAAACCCAGGAGAAGAATTGCCAGACTCCTTCAAGGGCACATACGAAAACAGTACCATCTAATCTGCCTCTCAGGTTTTTAATCTACCCAATGAGCTAGTTTCTGTTTGCTGATTTTTGCTGATTCACACGCTTTTCTGTCGAACATTAGACTGACTGATATTACCTGACTACAGTACTCCTTACCTTAAAGGGCCCCACAAAATAGTAGCTACAGTAAAATGAATTTGCTCACTGGTTTGCCGGCCAGGCTACAACTGTACTGTCACAGTAACTCTCTATTTTTTCTCACTTTCTTCACCAGTTAACACTATTATGTTTAATAAAAAGTGAGATGTTAGTTCATTAGCTCAACTCAGTTGCTAACAGGACAATAGGTTGACACAGTTTATCTAAAGGATGTATTTCTACCAGTAACTCCTGTGTCATAACTTTGTAAACCACATCTCTGTTGTGGAGCAGTAATACTCAGTGGAGGTTATATAAAATTGAATGGTGCAAAACAGTTTAAAAGCAACAATAGCTTTTTCCTTTCTGGATTCTCCAGTTCTCCATCCTTTTGAAGGTCTTCTAGTTTAACCTCTGTCAGCTCATTATTTTGGTTTTTCCAGACTCAGTGTTAGTGGTATTACCTCCACCAAGGAGGTCATGATTTCAGTACAGTTTATTTGTCTGTGTGTCAGCAGGATTATGTAAAAACTTCTGTCCTGGTTTTTAATGAAACTTTGTGAAAAGATGTAGCATGAACCAAAGAAGAACCTATCACATTTTGGAGCAAATCCAAACAACATGACAGATTGTAACATAGACATATATTGTGGTTGTTCTTGTAGAATTATTTAATTTATAAGAGTGCCCCTCAACTTGTTTATATTGCTGTTTGGTTACCAATCAAAAAAAGATAGCTAGATATAACCTGAAAGATCTAATTGGAAAAATATTGTGTTTATGTTTGTGGTGTATTTAGTGTGTGGGTAGATATGCATCGATTCTGTTTCCCAATAGCATTGCATTTGATGTCTGTAAAACTATGCTACTTACATACTCTCATCCTTGCCTTGAAAACATTTAAGTTGGCACTGTTAATGCATTCATTTGAAACTGATCAAAAGTGAAATGATTTAAAGTGACATTTGAAGCACATCCAAAACCTTCAGCAGTCACTTAATACTGTCTATGCAGAATGGAAAACTGGAATGACTCTTTACACTTTTTGTATGTCATTAATGATAGCCTCTAACTCTCATTATTTGACCAGGTTATGTGAAGTATTTGCTTTTTGACAAGCAATCATTATTTGTTGTGGTTATTTAAGAACTCCAACAGACACACCCCAAAAATATCCTCACTATTCTGAGCTTGACTTATTACGTTTAAGCTTGTGGGACAGTGTCCGAACATTTGTTGTCTCCAGTGCCAATAAAAGCAAACAGTTGTCCCTTTTCAACCCTGAAGCACACCGGACATGACAGCCCATCCCGCTCTTACGCATAAAGTACGAGTTATTTGAGGTAAGCTTTTATGCAGTGCACACTCTTAGGACATACCAGTGCAGTCTATCCACTGCTTTATGTTTGATGTCAGGGCCGTGGTTTGAGTTGAGGTATGCCAATACTACTGAAGCAGGTGGGTGGTATACAGACCCCATGGGGAATAGTTGTGTGAGGGAAGATGTGTTTGTGTCACCAACAAAGATTGGAAAGAGGAATTTAGACAAGTCAACATACAAATACAATTAGCCTCAAATTTATATCCGGGGAAATGGAGTCTTGGACATGGATTATCGTGATAATAACTAACTAACACTTTGACTGATCTGTCATTTTCGCGGTGTAGGATCGTCTACACCCGCCCGCCTTCACCCCGCTAAACTCTACTGTCGGATATACCTCTGCAAACATGTCAATAAATGAGTCAAGTCAAAGTGAGCCCCCTTGTGGCTGGCTATAGTGGCTACAGGTCATAAGTCCCGCACCCTTCATAAAAGTGACACTAAAAACTCAAAGTACTCTTCAAAAAAAGTTTCTCCAAACGTGTTTGTTCATCTAGGTAGTTATTATCACGATTATTCAAGTCCATTTCCCCGGATAAGATGGGTTTCATTCGTTATTTGCCACTATAAACACGCTCTGACCTCCTCAAGCTTTTATTTTGGCACTTCCGGTTACTGGCATTTGAATTTGCATTTTAGCTAAATATTTAGTTTCACCCGAGACGTTTAGTTTCAACATTTATATTTATATTTAACATTTAGATTTATATTTAACATTTAGCTTCAACATTTAGATTTAGATATATATTAAACATTTATATTTATATTTAACATTTATATTTAACATTTAGATTTAGATTTAGATTTAACATTTAGATTTAGCATTTAGATTTTACATTTAAAATTTGGATTTAAATATTTAAAATATCTCTAAGTTCACAAATATTGTTCTAAATGTGCAAAAAAGTGACTCTCAAAAATTCAAACCAGTTTTTTTTAAACATTGTTTTTAGCTAAATGTGACAAAATGTTATTTTCAGAGCGAGATGCTTTACAAACGGCAGCCTATAGGTCACTGCTATCAATGGTTAGATGTGATCCCACGTTGAAAACAAAGAAAGAAATATGATCTGATGATATTCTTCTTACACCTAATATCTGAATTTAAGTGAATAAATTCTGTGAAAGTTCTCAGTCATCCAGGTCATCTGGACTTGTTTGTAGATCTGTGAGAGGCGAAACGTCTTCACGGATCTACAAACTTTTTTGAAGAAAGTGAATAAATTATGAAACGTTGTTTGAAAATATACTATTATATATATCTGAGACATCAACATTGGTTATACATTACAACATATTTTGCATGTTGCCAAGTCTTACATAATTTCTTTTTTAATTGAACAGGCTGTTTAAATAGCTGCATTGATATTTGTTGTACCCGTTTCTTGCTCTGTCTTGTGTTGTTCATTGGCTGACTTTATTTCTTTCATTGGTTCTGTGTTGGCTACACAGGTGTGCAGTGCCTTTTGGTGTTTGTTGTCAGCATGTGTAATTCATTTCACGATGCAATGTTTTGTATTTCTTTCTCCCCGGTCAGTGGATGACAGCAGAAGCATGACTGGAAGCCTCTGGCATGGAGAACTTCACACCACAGCCATTTCCATGCTGTTTGACAGGAGGATGAGAGGTTCTCGCGAGAAGAGCTGTCTGTTTACAAGCACTATTTATCAGCGGCAGTCTCCCCCTGTCGTCACTGCTTTAAGGTCCGGCCGACCGAATGTTTTGTGAAGCCGTCGCTGCTGGGAGGAGGCTCTACCGACATTTCGTCTTTGACAGCCGGACAGAGGCACCTCCTCCTCGGGAAAGCTTTTCATCCGCACACAGCTAACAGCCGGGTGCCGTTGTTTACTGAATAAGCAGAGGAGGAGAGAAAAGAAGAAATACGCTAGCACGTCTTCGGCTCGAATTCGTTCCGCGGCGGGAACCAGGTACGACAGAAACACCACCGAGCCTTTAAGTGATACTCAATAACCTGTTTGACAGCTGATATGAAATTACATTATTATGACATGATAAAAATCATAGTCCAGTGCATTCAGCGGTCCATCTCTATTCGCTGTCATCCACTCTTTGCCAGTCAGATCGCGAGACTTACAAGCCCGTGGAGCTGGTGCAGTTTTACCACTGTTTATCTCGCGCGTGACTAATGTGAAGCCCTTTAATCTTTGCTACATCAGCGGTAGCCATGGTTACTGGGCAATTTTCCGGCTGCACAGAGCCGCAACCATGTTAGACTGTGGCCGCTGCGCGAGCGTGGCCACATTCCATTTCACATTTTATTATAGAGCCAAGTTCTGCTTTCATCGTTTACCACGTAATGTACGCAGCTCGGAGAAGATGGAAGGATGTGAGCTGTGTGTGGACAGGAGCAGCAGACATGACCCTGAAACACTGTTAGTGACACTGTGTGCTCTCTGTGCTGGCTGCCGACGTGAACGTGTTCAACTGCTTTTCATGTCCGCGTGCACGCGCACGCATATTAAAATGTAAAATGTAAATGTAAGCGTGGGACATGGTGAGTGTGTTCTCAGGGTTCTAACTGTAGGAGACGGTGTGGAAATCGATGTGTGACGCGCCTCGATGGCGAGACTCATGTGACTGCTGTGTGTCGTGGGTGTCTTCTTTGGTTACACACACACACACACACACACACACACACACACAGTATATGTGCAAACGAGGCCGTGGATGAAACCTTTCTTGTACTGAAGGCTTTCTGTTACATTTCTAACAATGTTATGTATTTCTAAATAATTCACTTTGTCTGGGACACACCTTACTATAATTAGGCTAGATGATATTTGATTCACTTATTGATAGTTCAGGTAAATGTATGGCCAGTGTGTAGTCACATACTGTGATCATGACAAATATCTCATCACAGGAACGTGTGTGTGTTCTCTTAACTTCTGTATTCTGTTAATCTCTCACACACTCAGATAGCTGCTTGTGTGTGTGGTGGCAGATCAGATCTCCGCCCTGTGTTGCATATTGCATAACAGGCGCTGCTGTCAGGGATGCTGCTTTATTGGCTGAAGTCAATGGATGGATGAAGCTGAAAAGATGCTGGGTGATGATATGTTAGTGTGCCTCAACATGGGGACGGGCTCTCTGCCTTTACTGCCGCGCTGCGCTGTAGCCTCAGTCATTTGCTTCTGCATGTCATAAGAGTAAATGCATTTTTGGCAGCCGGCAGGGTACATCGCTCATAGTGACTGCCAAAGTGTACGCTGCAGGTCTTACCCGTTCATTACCTTGACAGAGGAGCTCATGTTTTCAGGGCGGGTTGTTTGTCTGTCAGCAGGATCACAGAACGACTGTGGCAGCTGGAAGTGTGTAGCATGGACCAACAAAGAGCTCAATACGGTTCTGAGCAGATGTGAATCACATTGATTTTTCATATGCTGAGATCAGTATGTCTGAGGAAAAAGGAATTGAACTGAATAGAAAGAATACACTTGCCAGGTCCACACTGTTGCTGATGCAGTCAACTGTTTGCGACACATTCAAAAATCGGTGGTGGGCAGGCCCCACCCCACCCCACCCCACCCCACCCATCCCTTTGAGTAGGAGTCTGAGCCTGTAGCATTTGAACTGCATACAGCTCGAGATGCATCATACACAGGAGTAAAAAAAACAGCTGTTTTTGACAGTTGCACCACATCGCATAGATGATGGTCACATGATAACAGTCACAGCTACATACGCACGCACACACACACACACACACACACACACACACACACACACATACACACATTGGAGAGCCATGAGCTCAGCTGCAGCGCAGGTATCACACAGAACAACTTTTAGAAATGTGTCTGTGAACATGCTTGGAGTGAGTGTCAAAGCTCACAGTGTCCATGCAGTGTTTTCTCCAGCAGCAGCTCTTGGTTGATATTCTCTTGGTTAGCTGTAACAACCAGCTGTAGCCCTGCTGCACTGAGCAGTGATCCGTCCATAAGTCACTGTGGTCGGTGTCTCCTTACCTCCCACGTCACACAATGGTAATTGGATGGCTATAAGGCTACACCCTACAGCGGTTGTCCTGTGCAGTCTGTGCGAGGGGAGGGAGGGAACATGAAAGAACTCTACACTTTAAAAGTTGCCTGTGATTTCTGTACAAGGCTTAATCTCTGTGAGATATCTGACTCTGGGGAGTAGTTTTACTCCACGGTTCTGTGTTACACTGCTTTGCTAGTTTAGACAAGCTTAGAGGATTAAAGGTGAAGGCTGGTCCATTCTATATTTGTCTTATTGTCAACAAATCCCATAAAAACAGTAGCATACTAGTCAATCACCTCAATACCTTCAGACTTCCCTAGTCTCTGTAGTTCTCAGCTCAAAGCAAATTAATCATACTAAAGACACATATCATATAAAAACAGCTTGCAAATCTATAGTTTCATTTTTCAAAAATGAAACAAACTTTGTTCAAAGAGGAGCAAACTTGTTGTGGGTTAGTTTCATATGCAGATGAATCCACATTTGGTCCTGCAGTGAGTATTTCTGGCCCCGTGAATCAGTGTACTTTAAAGAGATTTTGGACACTCTACAGTAAAGGTCTGTTTAAAAAATAATATTTAGCTCCAATTCCACGTCTACTTTTCTTAACATCCTTGAACTTTCTCAATGCATTTCATCTTATATTGTGCATTGTCATTTATCCAACGTGACATATTTTGCTGCTTACTCTCACATTTAAAATGTATATATATTATATATTAATATTTAGCTCACTGCACAGTCTGTGGCTGATTTCTATCTGGCCATGTACCCAAGTGTGATCACATTATTAAGCAGAGACTTTGGATTATTATAATAGTAAGCCGATTACATAAAAACTTTGTATTTTCATGTTATACTTCCAGTATTGCACTGCTGCAGGGGCAGTGTTACCCTGTAACCTGCAGCACCTGTGGGTGGATGAAGTGTCAGGACAGAAAACAGTTTGTTGGAGTGGGCAGACACTGTTTATACTGAAGCTGTGCCACCTTTAAATCATACAAGGATGTTGAATTGTGTTGTCAACAGCCAACAGCAATCATCTGCTCAAACATACTGTACATCTCTAGATGTTGTACTGTATGTCACACCTGGATATTTGTTGTCCATAACTGATAGATATACTTACAGATATACTTACTCATTATTGAACACTTACAGAATAAAGTATGAGGGACAGAAATATCTTGAATTTCTATTTGTGTATTAATACATATTTGTGTAATAGTTCAGTGATGTTCTCTATAGGAATATTATAAGAGCAGTGACCTGAAGATGTAATAATACCATGAGTGTGTTTACAATGTGCGTATAAGACTCATATGCCTCATAGACACACATCAGTTAGTCACACTCAAACACTGGGGCACATTACCATCAACACACACTGTACTTAATTTTGACTATCTCTAACTGTGTGTGTGTGTGTGTGTGTGTGTGTGTGTGTGTGTGTGTGTGTGTGTGTGTGTGTGTGTGTGTGTGTGTGTGTGTGTGTGTGTGTGTGTGTGTGTGTGTGTGTGTGTGTGTGTGTGTGTGTGTGTGTGTGTGTGTGTGCGCACTAAATCAATAATAAGAAAAGAGCTGCCATTGTTTTTGCCTCCTGAATTAATTTAGAGATGATGAGCATGGGATATTTGAGATATTATGGAAGCTGCAAAAACTTCACAGCCATTCTCTTTAAGGGATTAAAACTAAATATTTAAATGTAAAAATCTCAGTATTAAAGCTTTAGTTATTAATGCGTTTGTTTCTAGTTTCATATGCCATGCTGGTTCTTATTTATTCTTATTCAGAGTAAGTGAAATGAGGCCGAACCAACAAAGCCAGAAATCAACCCAACCCATATTGACTATACATCAAACCGAGTCACACACAGAGTAGCACATTTAGTTTTTGGAACATGAAATACATATTCCTCAACTGAGGTCTTTACTACCCGTGTCATCGTGAATGAGGTTTCAAACACAGTGTGTATGATGGATCATTACAGTCTTTAGACATTTCTGCTCTATTCTCGTCGATCCCATTATAAGCTCTACTCAGTATATTCCTATCACTGCGTGTGTGTGTGTGTGTGTGTGTGTGTGTGTGTGTGTGTGTGTGTGTGTGTGTGTGTGTGTGTGTGTGTGTGTGTGTGTGTGTGTGTGTGTGTGTCCTGTAATCGCAGTGTTGTGTGAAACATTAGATGGCCAAACTGCAAAATGGAAAATTCCAGTGATTCCCCTGCTGCCAGTCTGTCTGTCAGCTGAGATGCTTCACTAGATCAAGGTGCTGTATACATTAGACTGAGGCTCACAGCATCGCTGACTCTTCCAACTTTTTAACACGTGTTAAAAACATATTGTAACAGAAATATGAATGAAATATGAAAAAAAGAATGTGAATCTTCTGGTATTTGGTATATTCAGATATTGATGTTATGTGTTGTGGAGAAATTGCTGAAGTCAAAGGTCAATGGTGAGGCCAGGAGAAGAAAGTGTTCAGGAGCCTCTGATGTCTTATGCTGTATTATTTATTGATGCTTGGCCAAGGAGAATTAGAGACACTCTCAAAGTTCATCAGAAGTGCCTTAGTCAGTCTCATATTCTGCCCAACTCATCCTGGTGGATAGACTTTAAACCCCAAAATAACACCACAAATACTACACGCCCAGAATTAGTCAAAGAGAATGTTTTTACCCATGCCGAGGACCTCAAGGCCCACACGTGACCTTGTGTCACCTAAGACTAGAAAATTCCATAACAATGTGATTTTGTAAAATTTGTGGAAATTAAATGGAGGAACAGTAAAGTGTAGATGTTGGGTTTTTTGCTAATAGGTCAACCATAACTAATCAAGGTATGTCACCATGTGTTCTGTGATAGGTAGGTAGTCACATTTATGTTGTCTGTCTGTTATCGTCATATGTAATAGTACATGATTTGGATGATTTTGCATGGTAATGACACTGTGTATGTGAGAGCAGGTTATACTGATTATACATTTCTACACACAGTTATACCAAGAGATTCCAAGTAGAGCAGCATTTCATAGACATTGTTTCAGAGTGTAATCCCCCTGTGGTAAATACACCGTAACATGTATTTGTTATGATTTTAATCATAAGTAATGTGATCATATTACCCATTCGTCAGGCTCTGATTCTGGCACCACACCAGCTCCACTTTCTGTGAGCATTCCCTCACGGCTTGAGCCTGAAAACTTCCTCTTCCCATTGGTACATTAGCTGCAGCAGCTACAGTTGGCAGCAGTTCATCTGTTCATCAGAAAGCTCTGTAGCATTGTAGCATCAACATGATTTAACATTGGTTCATTTATGATAAAAAGATGCACAATTTTGCTTTAAGGTTATTTGTAGGATTGCATTCAACTGATAGTACCTTTTTATAGCAACCAGCATTTGCAGATTTAAGTGGTCAGAAAGTTGCTTTTCTCACTTCTTAAACTCGCTAACCAATAAAATGACACTAGCTAAAATTTAAAGATTAAAGATGAAGATGGTATGTTACTTAAATGATGAATTGATTAAAACAGTTGCTGATTACGCTCAAAAAATATTTCTGTCATGCATTTTTGCCCCCAAAAAATGTGAGTGTAATTGTCTCTTTCCTGATTAATGAGCTAATTGTTTCTGCATGCTGGTCCATCTTGTTTTGTGTGTGATATTATCTCTGTCTTTAAGGTAGCAAGTTACTAGCTGCATCCATCATATGCTGGTGTCAGGCTGAGTGTATTTGATTTTGTCTTCTCTCCGTCTAAACACTCCGAAATCATTTGATGACCCGAGCTTTTTAACTTTCCCATTCTGTGGCTCAGGTTTTGTCTTGTTGCTTCTTTAACCTTCAGCTTAATCATGTTATTTGAATGTTGTTTCTATATATAGATAGGATTTAGGATAGGATTTTTTCTTCAGTGAATCTCTAATGAAATCCACACATTAAACTGACTAATGTTCAGTACACTATTAACTGATCATTACTGTATACAGCAGTACAGTGTCTTCTAGTGTCTCTGTCCAGTGTTTTATCCTCAGAGACACATGACTTGCACCCACCCCCATTGAAACCAATCCTCCTGTGAACTTCATACACAAATTCCTTAGTCTAATTTGAGAAGTGACACACTTTCTCCTACCCAGTTCCAGGCCCCTTCACTGACTCCCTCTGCCCTCCTCTCTTATTGCCTTACCCACTTGAACTCCTCTTCCTACCTCCTCTCTGTCTGTTTTGCCTTTATGTATTCCTACCTACTCCTCTTTCCTCCTGGATCATCTTCACAAGTTCTCACAAGTTACATGGCTTGTACATCGATGCATTTTGCATACTCTGTGACATTAGAGAATCTGTCTGTCAGTGATAGAGAAGCTATCAATATCATGTCTGTGTCCAAAATGTAGGGCCCTTCATTTACAGAATGGAACAATAAAGTACCGTATTTTCCGGACTATAACACAGGACTCACACAGGAGGCGGAACGGCAGCGAACGGTAGTGCCGCTGTAGTGCCGCGGTACTTTGCCCGCTTTTCAGCCGCAGAACGGCAGCGGAGCGAGCCGGCATTTTTAACGCGAGATCACGCGAGAATCCTGGATGTAAGCAAGACCCCGCGACAAACAGTGTATAAAGAAAACAACAACAACAAACAGCTGACTTTGCTTCTCCGACGTGGAGGAGATTATAAAAAGCATCTGTTGTGTCAAAAATGATTGTGTGTTGTTCCACTCCAACAATTAGTCTGTCATCGTCCATGTTGAGACTCTTTGATCGATCTTTGATCACCTGGTGCCACCGGTCATGACGTAACGTTGATGTGAAGTTGTAAAAAGCTACATTAACAGCATATTGTGTTTTATTTTGAAAGGGGGCGGAAGTTTATTTGTTGTTTCTGTGTCGGGTTTCCTGTCTGGTGCGCAGTGCTCTGTTGAAATTCACGAAGTTCAGCCGCGGCTCGCGGTAAAAATAGAAATGCAAAATGAAAATTTTCGGTGGCCGAAATTTCAGACTTTGTATTAGGGATGTATCTCTGTGTATCCAATAAATATATAATTTCTCAACCTGGATATCGGCGGCTTGTAGTCCAGTGCGGCTTATGTTTTTTTTTTTAATTTGGAAAAAAAAAAAACTTAGTGTGTGGCTTATATTCAGGTGCGCTCTATAGTCCAGGAAATACATTAGTTCTAAAGATGAAAATAACCATTGTGTGACTCTACAACTTCTAGTGATAATGTAAAATGATGATGATGATTGGCAAGTCTCCAAAATCCCAATTCAGTCAGACAGGATGTTAGCCTAGCTTAGCATAAAGGCAAGAAGCAGTTAGCCCTGTTAGTCTTCTTGTCTGAAGTTCATAAATACTTTAATGCCTTCAAAGCCAATTAATGAACAGATGTGCAGTCACAAAGGGATACTGTATTTAACAGAATAATCAGCCATGTTAGGGGGAGTTATGTGACAATAAAGTTACTTGTACAGAGAACAACCAATGGAACCTGTGCTCACCAGACACATCTGCCAACTAATGCAGGTGAGTATACTAGTGTTTAGTCTCAGCATGTAACCTGCCTTCTGTGGATGAGAGCGGATTGCAGGCTGCGAAAACCATAAATGTACTTAAGAGGCCAAAAAGTAGAGCCAAGAGGAGCCGCAGAGCTATGCTGATAATAATTCTCTGTGGGTTCATCACAACAACCCTGTCACACTTAGAACTTTACTTGGTTTGGGAATCTGCCATACAGTACACTTGTTTTAGTAGGAGGTTGAAAATGTTCTGAGTTGTCTGGAACATAAGTACACATCATAAACAAAATGATGGCTGACCATAACAAACTAATGCTTCTTTGGTGTAAATACGCAGGTGAAGTGTGTTTGAGGAGTCTCCGAAACACAGAGAAAACTGTCTGACATCATCTCTGGAAGTCTGGACTTATCTGCATGTTGTCATATTGTTATTTATGCCTGACAATTCAAAGTAGAATTGGCGCAAGCAGCAAGCACCGCAGCAGAGTGCATGTAAAAATTGACAGTGATTTTTGGGAAGAGGAGGACAGAGAATTTGCAGTCAGGCCCAGAGAAAATCAGCTCAGCTGAGTCACTAACATAATTTCAAGTGGATCTATTATGCTCATTTTCTTCTCTACAATCTTAGTCTGAGACTCCACTAGAGGAGGTTTGCATTATTCAGTCTTTAAAAACATCCTCATTTGTCTTTTAGTGGCCCTTCATGCAGCTCCTTGGTTCATCCTCTGTCTAAAGAAAACCTCTCCTTCCTCACTGCCTTACCACCGTATCACAGCAGAAGGAGATGGCTGCCCTGTGAAACCTCTCAGGGCTCGTATCCATTATTTGAGCCTCACCAAGACTCCAGTCATCTCTTAAAGACACACCTCTGGCACTGTGGCATCAATTGTAGCTAGTCACATCAGCTTTCACTCTTCTTTTATAGCCTGGCCTGACTCCAGACCAGCGAGTCTCTGACACAAACCCAATGTTTTTATGTGGGACAGATGGAAACCATAGCACCATGAATATAAATACAGAAATATGCCACCAAGGGTAGATGATGTCAGCTACTGGAAGTCAGGACATGAAGTTACAGTTCTTCTTCATAATATTCACTCGGTGTCTCGCTATGGGATGCAGCCTCCTGCAGCCCTGATAGAAGCATTTATCTCAATCCGCCAATCCTGATTGGCCGGTGAATGTGTTCATCCGCGCCGCACCCAGTAGTCCCATCTACTATATATAGTGTGCGCGGATAACATTCCCCTAATTCAAAACCTCTTCTCACCTGAGAACTTATCTCACGTCAGAGCTTTTCGCTAGCTTAACTGTCCACCAGACGGATCTTGCTAGCTTCCGTCACCGGACGCTAGTGTTGTGCTCTGGCTTCTGCCTTGTCCGTTCATACCAGACTGGACCGGTAAGTATTCTTTTCCGACCCCTCCACGGCGGAATTCCTCTCGGCTCCCCTCCACGGACGCTCGAGTTGGTCGAGCTAAGTTAGCACACCAGCTACCCCCTCGACCCCACGCTAGCACACCAGCTAGCCACGACCCTTTTCTCCACTAGCGCTTCAGCTTGTTGGCGAAATGGAAACCACTAAAAATCCTCACACCAGAGGAGACTCTCGGCTCTGTTGCTGTGGGAACAAAATTTCAGGGAGGGACACCCACCCGGTGTGCAGTACCTGCCTGGGGGTTGACCACGCCAGGTTAGCCCTCGAAATTCCCGGGTCCTGTGGACACTGCAAAGTGTTCACAGTCAAGAGCCTCAGACGCAGGCTAGCCCGCCAAGCTAGCCTCGCAGACCGTGACCTGTTTCTCCCCGCCGCTGACCTAGGCGCAGCCGCGGAGGAAGACGAGGTCATGGCCGGGGAGGTTCCGGAGACTGGCTACGACTGGGCCGCCCAGTGCGAGCAGCTCCGAGCTCCCCCGTTTCCCGACGCGGACCGTGACCCGTCTCTCCCCGCCGCTGACCTAGGCGCAGCCGCGGAGGAAGACGAGGTCATGGCCGGGGAAGTTCCGGAGACTGGCTACGACTGGGCCCCCCAGTGCGAGCAGCTCCGAGCTCCCCCGTTTTCCGAGGAAGACGTGCTGGAAATTGGCCTCACAGAGGATGACGATGACGCCTCGTTCCTCATATCAGAGGACGAGGAGGAAGACGACACCTCCGTGGCCCCAGCCCTGGCTGTAAAGCCGAAGCTGAGTCTACCAACAGGGAGGAAGGCGGGGTGAGCTCTCCAGCTCCCCCCCTCCACGTGGACCTGCTCAGCGCGTGCAAACGTGCGGCAGAGAAGCTGGAGGTCCCCTGGCCGGCTGCAGTAGCGGAGCCCACCGGGTCCCGCTATGAAGGCAAGCGGCTCCCCCTGGCTCGTAGTGCGGTAAAACAGCTTCTTCCCGTCTTCCCCGAGTTGCTGGCCGAGCTGTCCAAAACTTGGAATTACTGCCCGTACAGCAACAGGAGCCCCCTCCACGCGCAGCATCCCTCGACTGCGAGGTGATGGAAGCCCAGGGTCTCCTCTTGATGCCTCCGGTGGAAGCCTCCGTAGCTGCGCATCTCTGCCCGGGCAGCACGAGCCAGCTATCTGCAGCCTCCTCTAGGCGTCCGACGCTGCCAACCAAGCCCGAGCGGTTCCAGTCTGCACTGGCCGAGAGGGCGTATAAGGCAGCCGCCCTTTCGGCCAGAGCTCTCAGCGCTCTCTCCATCCTCACTGCCTATCAGGCAGAGCTGTTTGGGGCATCCGCTGACGAGCAGGACCCCGACGCGTGGGAGGAAATGGCAGTCATCTCCGACTTGTTCCTCCGCATACAGCGCGTCTCAGTCCAGGCCACGGGCAGGGTGATGGCGACCCTCGTCATTCAGGAGCGAGCGAGATGGCTTAGCCTCGCTAACTTGACTGACAGGGAGCGGGATGACATACTAGATATGCCAATTGTCCCGGAGGGTGTCTTCGGCTCTGCATTGGCCACGATGCAGCAGCGATGTGAGGCAAAGAAGAAGGACAACGAAGCCCTGAAACTTTGTCTCCCTCGTAAAGCACCCACACCATCACCTCCAGTGCAGCGCAAATCGTTTGCTCAAGCTGCCTCTCAGCCGCCGCATTTCAAGATGCCGAAGCGGCTGCAGCAGCTCGGCCCGCCCCTCCCTCCGAGGAGAGAGCCCGGAGCCGGCTGGCACAGAAAATCTCCTGCCTCGACCGCAGTCCCGCCGCCGCCACCGGCCGCCGCGGCCTCAGTCCCCCAGGCGAGGAAGAAGAAGAAGAGAGCGGCCGGACAGCCTTCCTCTCTTCGGGTGGAGCGTCCTGCTGTTCCCCGTTATGCAGACCCACCGTTCTGGCTTTTTTGTGTGCGTCCCACGCCGCCGCTGCCCACCCCAGAGCCGGTACACGGGAGGAGAGACATCGCCTCGGAGGCTGCTGCGCCCCGAGCAAAATGTCCGCAAGCACACACATACACACATGTCCCCAAACGTGTGAAAATAAAAAGAAATCTGTCACAGCCAGGCCACGAGCCGAGGGTGCAGATAGCAAAAAAAGCCAAAATGAACAAAAATACCCTGTCTATAAGCAGTGTGGCCACCAAGCCCTCTGCGGCTCTGCCCCCGAGATGGGCATCTCCATCCCCGGGGAGCAGAGCAACAGGCTCCGCCGCTCCTGCGGCGATGCCCAGGGGTTATTTCCCAGCTCTACCGCAAGGGGACGCCACAGCACCGCTGTCGGGACCTCCCGTGATGGAGCAGGGGCTGCAATGCGCTTCTCCTCTTTCTCTCAAGTGGGAGAATTGGAAAGCAACCGCAGCTTCACCGTGGGTGTTACGCACGATTTCTCGGGGATACCGGCTCCAATTCGCCGCTGTCCCTCCCCGTTTCTCCGGCGTAATACAGTCACGAGCACAGGGAGAATTAGCTCGAATCTTACAGGAGGAAATCCTCTCTCTGTTAGAAAAAAGAGCCATTTCTGTCGTATCTCCCGAACAGAGTCTGTCAGGTTTTTACTCCAGATATTTCCTCGTTCCCAAACGGGGGGGAAGAGGAATCCGCCCTATTCTGGACCTGCGGGCCCTGAACAAGTTTCTGCGGAAATACAAATTCAGGATGCTGACACATGCGGCACTGTTGCGTCTAGTAAGACCGAACGATTGGTTTTCGTCCGTGGATCTGAAAGACGCGTATTTCCACATTCCCATTTACCCCCCTCACGGACGATATCTCCGATTCGCCTTTCGGGGGGTGTGCTACGAATATCGTGTGCTCCCATTCGGCCTGTCTCTCAGCCCGAGGGGTTTCATACGGTGCACAGAGGCCGCCGTGGCCCCGCTCAGACGCCGGGGCATACGGCTGGCCACATATTTGGACGACTGGCTCCTGCTGGCGCAGTCAGAACAGGAGGCCAGGGTTCACACACGCATTGTCACGGAACACCTAATAAATTTGGGGTTTGTGATAAATATGGAGAAGAGCCAACTCTCTCCGACGCAGGAGATATGCTTTCTAGGATTATCCCTGCGCTCCGTGCCATTCACTGCTCGCCTCTCGGAGGAGAGAGTGAAAGCTTTCAAAGCGTGCCTCGCGCGCTTCCGTCGACGCAGGTCTGTCCAGTTCAGACTGTGTCTTCGGCTGCTGGGTCTGATGGCTTCAGCCATCCTCGTGACCCGCCTCGGTCGTCTTCACATGCGGGAATTTCAGCGCTGGGTCGCTTCGCTCAGGCTGGATCCCGTGCGTCATGGCGCACGGTGGATAACGGTCACAGCAGACTGCGTGACGGCTCTGCGCCACTGGCGGGCCCCATCCTTCCTGACTCAGGGGGTGTCCATGGGCACTGTCTCGTCCAGAAAGGTGGTCACCACAGACGCCAGCCTATCCGGCTGGGGTGGCATTTTCGAGGGCAGAGGTGTGTGAGGACGCTGGAGCCAGGCTCTCCAACGCCTTCATATAAACGTTCTCGAGCTCTCAGCTGTGTTTCTGTCTCTGAAACACTTCCTTCCGTTCCTCTCGGGCCGCCACGTCCTGGTGAGGACGGACAACACGACGACAGTAGCGTATATAAACCGTCAAGGGGGGTTACGCTCTCGTGTGTTGCACACTCTGGCACGCAAACTGATCCTCTGGAGCAGTCTGCACTTTCTTTCCCTGAGGGCGACTCACGTCCCGGGGACCCTGAACACAGGTGCCGACCTGCTGCCCAGGGGCGCGCCGATGTACGGAGAATGGATGCTGCACCCGCAGGTCATGGAGCAGATATGGGCGCGCTACAGCCGCGCCAGAGTAGATCTGTTCGCATCCAGAGAAAACGCTCAGTGCGAGCTGTTCTTCTCTCTACGCACTCTGGACGCTCCCCTGGGCGTAGACGCACTAGCGCACGCTTGGCCGCACGAGCTGCTCTACGCGTTTCCTCCACTGGCCCTAATACCCCCCACCCTCGCCAGGGTGAGGGGGCACAATCACAGGCTGATCCTGATAGCTCCACACTGGCCAGCGCTGCACTGGCTAGCGGAGATACATCAGATGCTGTGCGCCCAGCCTTGGCAGCTGCCGGTGCGCAGGGACTTGCTCTCGCAGGGGGGGGGCGGTGTTCCACCCGCACCAGGAGCGACTGCAACTGTGGGCCTGGCCCGTGAGTGGTTCAATTTGACCACTGCTGGTCTTCCGCAGAGTGTGGTTAACACTATACAAAACGCCAGAGCTCCATCCACTAGGTCTCTGTACGACTCTAAGTGGAGAGTGTTTGAGCGGTGGTGTCTCGAACGAGACCACATCCCTTTTCAGTGTTCTGTGCCAGCGATACTGTCGTTTTTGCAGGACCTGATTGATAAAGGAAAAGCCTTTTCCACGGTTAAGGTTTATCTGGCGGCTATAGCGGCCTGCCATATAGGATTTGGGGACAAAACAGCGGGCCAACACCCTTTGGTGTGCCGGTTTATGAGGGGCGCGCGTAGGCTTCTCCCTGTCTCCAGACCACTAATACCTCCGTGGGATTTAGCGGTGGTTCTGGAGGGGCTTAAAGGCCCCCCATTTGAGCCATTGCTGGGAGCGAGTCTCAAACACCTGTCCCTTAAGACGGTGCTGTTGCTGGCTCTCGCCTCTGCGAAGCGAGTGAGTGATATCCATGCGCTCTCTGTAAGCCCAGCGTGCGCTCAGTTCGCCCCGGGGAACACACGTATGGTTCTGAAGCCCAACCCGGTATTTGTACCTAAGGTGGTGGGCTCATGTTCCCCGATTGAGCTCGCAGCGTTTGCCGCTTCTCCTGGAGAGCAGCGAGCGCACATGCTGTGTCCGGTTCGAGCTGTGCGCTCTTATATGGACAGAACGCAAAACATCAGGAGGAGCGGTCAGCTGTTGGTCTCCTGGGCTGAACCTCGAAAGGGACAGCCGGTCACAAAGCAGCGCCTCGCCCACTGGGTGGTGGAGGCTATAGCTTTGGCGTATACGAGCAGGGGACTGCAGCCGCCGGCGGGTGTGCGTTCGCACTCTACCCGCGGGATGGCCGCATCCTGGGCTTTATTTAGGGGAGTGTCTGTTCAGGACATTTGTTCAGCAGCGAGTTGGTCCTCGCCTCTGACTTTTGTCCGGTTCTACATGCTTGACGTGTCAGGGCCATGCGTGGCTAGCGCGGTCCTGGAGTCCTAACTGGAACCCATGGACCCTCCCCACTGGCTGGTACTTGTTCGATAAGCTGTCTGGCAATACGGGAGCTACCATATCCAATAGCGAGACACCGAGTGAATATTATGAAGAAGAACGTTTGGTTATCTAACATAACCTCAGTTCTTAGAATAATATGAGCGAGGTGTCTCGCCAGACGACCCTTCTTGCTGGGCGGTGAGAAGAGGTTTGCTTATTGAATTAGGGGAATGTTATCCGCGCACACTATATATAGTAGATGGGACTACTGGGTGCGGCGCGGATGAACACATTCACCGGCCAATCAGGATTGGCGGATTGAGATAAATGCTTCTATCAGGGCTGCAGGAGGCTGCATCCCATAGCGAGACACCTCGCTCATATTATTCTAAGAACTGAGGTTATGTTAGATAACCAAACGTTACAGTCCCCCTGTAGTGAAACGCATATGATCACAGCCTTCCATGTTGCCCACAGCTAAAGTGGAAAAGGGCATATAGTAGTATATAAGTCCACATTCACAGACACACATCTCACAATATTTGTCATAACTATATGTGTGAAACATGTGATATTAATTTATGGTTGTGGTTTGGTATAATATAGAATAGACTTCAGATTTAACACTATTAAACACTATTAGGGCACTGCAGGTTACAAAACAAGCTAACATATTGTTTATGTTCAGACAGCAGCACATATTCACAGAACTCCCAAACACATGATATTTAACCACAAATATGTCCCATTTTTATTTTTACTTATATCACATCTCAGCATAAGAAACATGAAGCCTACATATTTCTATTGTTCAATATAAAAATAGTAGGGATGCACCGAAATGAACATTTTCGGCCGAAACCGAATTAAATGGTTGGCCGAATACTGAAACCGAAACCGAATATGAAATGCGGTTGTTAAATTTTTTACTTTTTTTTTTTACTATTGCATAAATAGCCTAGAATAAATTTGTAGACATGTTTTTTTAAAGAAAGTGAATGTTTATTTCATATCCTTCAAATATTCCAGTAGAATTTCTAGTTAGTATAATTATTATTTCATTTATGTTTTCATTCATTCTCTCTTTTTTTTTATTAGGCTTTCATTGGCCCCTCTAGAAATGTTGGTGTTGCATTCATTGCAAACCGCAATCCTTTTCTCGCTCTCAGAGATTTTAAAGTACTTCCGAACTGCCGACATTTTAGACAGAATCCGCCAGGTCCAGTATTGTCAGGTCTTGCGATAGACATAACAACTGACATAATAAAAACAAATCTAAATAAGGTTAATGGGAAGTGGGTCGTCTGCCAATGGGAGAGGACGTTTGTGTTGAAATTTTTTTTTGGGATCGTACAGATAGAAAGACAAAGACGGTGTTGATTATTTCGCTCTGCATGCGTGTGAGCGAGAGAGAGAGAGAGAGAGAGAGAGAGAGAGAGAGAGAGAGAAACAGAGTTACCATTCAGAAACATTGGCTGTGTCCGAAATCACTCCCTAACCACTATTTAGTGCACTATATAGTGACCACGCCATTTTGTAGTGGTGTCCGAATGTTTAGTGTCCACTATATAGTGCACTGCATGCATCCCACAATTCACCGCTAAATGTAGTGAACATCCGCTGGTCACTAACCGAAGCAAGATATCCCATCATGCATTGCCAGAAGTTCTCTGGGCGCGGAAAGGAACATAAATATGGGAGTCAGCAGGGGGTGTAGTTTGACAGAGGAAAGTTTATTGAATTAATTAAAGAAAATGATATCTACTCTAATTAAAAAAGGGCGCTAAAAAGTAGGCTAGGACATCTTGCTAGTCTTAGAAGAGCAGCGCATCTTCTCCTTTCTCTCTGTCTCGCTATTCTAGTTCTCCTCCTGATCATTAATAATTGAATTATTGATAAAACACAAACAGCCAGACTGACAGTAGACGGCATTTCTATAGCGCTACGGGAGTTTTCTAGAATAACGGTGTGTTAATAAGTGTTTTTTTCGGCGGATGGATGAGAGGATGAGAGGCGCGAAACAAATCCATGAGTTGTGGAGCAGTACAGTCACAAGGCCAGTTTATTCTATTGTTTTTTTTTATTACACATTTCAAAACAAGGCAATTTAAATGGCTTTCTACATTCATTAAAAAAAAAAAGTGTAAAACGAACAGCATATAATTAAACATTCCAGTAGATTACACTGTAACTTTCTGTTACTAAAGGCCCAAGAGAATAAAATATAAAAATATGCTTAAATAGAAAATAAAATACGGAAAAAAAACGTACAGGAAAATCAAATCAAAAGACTCTAATTTAATAAAAATGCACTAGTAAATGGAAAAGTATTGTGTGAGACGACATTAATGTGGTACATTTTAATTTTGTGACAGCAATGACGTAATTACCGGCGCCAAGAGAAGTGTCCGAAAGTGTCTGAACATTTTTTCTGTTAAGCTCACTATATAGTCCACTACATTTATTTCCCTATGTAGGGAGTAGGGAGTAGGGAATGAGTGAGTGATTTCGGACACAGCCTTCGTATCAAACATTGAACATGGGAATCAGTAACCCTGGCCAGATCACTGTGCACGTTGTTTCATTGCTTCAATTGCGTCACGCCACTATTCAGCTTTATTATTGGCCACTTCACCGAAAGCCGAATGTGGCATTTTTTTGCAATATTCGGCCGAATACTTACGGTTGCTGAATATTCAGTGTATCCCTAAAAAATAGTAAGATTCTCTGTTTCTCATGTGTCTCCAAGTCCAGCAGGTTTAGCCACAACATGAAGTCCCACAGAGCTTTTTTCTGTTGGGTCCTGTGTCCAGCTTAGCTGCACATTTGATGTGATCAGTCCACCATCACTCACTTTGTGTTGGTGTATAAATGTGCAACAATGCGGGACAGATGCCTGTCAGGTTGAGGGAAGGCTGCTGTTTATGTTTTTCAATGTATGGTTGTCATAGTGACAGGATTAGCTTGGAGGTGCTGTAAGGGATAGGGGGCAGCTGCGTGTGTGTGTGTATCGATGCTATTTCTGAATTCTCTCTCTCTCTCTCTCTCTCACTCACTCACTCACTCACCCACTCACACACACACATCTACACACACACATTCAAACAACAGTGTGAGAATATTATCAATGGACTTTGAATATTGGGATATTAGGACTTAAGTAAAGCTAATCTTAGTTTACTCAGAGACCTTCAAATGGTCATGTAAAAAAATCAGGCCTGGTCTCTTTTTTGTATGTTCAACAAGAACACTGAATAAAACATTGCAGTAGATGTCGTTCTTTATTGTCCTTTCCAGGGCAGTGTGTACATAATTTCACAGGAATACATAAATATATTATACACCACTGCATAACAGTAGAAACAGCAGAAACAGTTGTATGTAGTCACTGTGGTTCTTCTCCTGACTTGTCCTGAAACAACTGGTTGATTAATCGGCCAGTCATCCGGCAAACAAATGATTGCTAATCATGATTTATTAATTGGCAATTAAGCTTAATTAGAAGACAGGCTGTGGTTCACAGACAGAGTGGGTCGTCCAATAATCAGATGTTTGGCGGTTCGATCCCCGGCTCCTCCTGTCTGCATGTCGAAGTGTCCTTGGGCAAGACACTGAACCCCAAATTGCTCCCGAAGGCTGTGCCATCGTTGTGTGAATGTGTATGAATGGTTAGCTCCTCAAACTGATGAGCAGTTGGCACCTTGCATGGTAGCCAATGCCATCAGTGTATGAATGTGTGTGAACTGGGTGAATGAGATATGTAGTGTAGAGTGCTTTGGGTGGTCGGAAGACTAGAAAGGCGCTATATAAGTACAGTCCATTTACATCCTCAAATGAATACTGACCCAAAGACTAAAGGATAAAATATAATACTCTGTGTTTACTGCTGCATTAATCCAGCATTCTGTATCATATTATTTTAATACATTATAAATTCAATCATTATGTATTTTGCTGCAGCTTAATCAAGAAGATGTATTTATAGAACACATTAAGTCAACCAAGTGCAAGAACCAAAAATTCAACCTGTTGTGTATGAAAACCTTAACCATGTCACATTCTACCAACATCTATAAAGAAAAAGAAAAGAAATCCAGATAAAAAAAGTTCTATATAACTTTTATATAGTGTCTCTGAGGAGATGCATATGTGGCATATTCCACATGCCATATAAATCCATCAAACGGTGTGGCATTTACTCAGATCCCTTTTTATAGTACCCCGTATGACCACACACCTGTCTCAGCCTTTGTTGCTGAGGACTGCAGGCTTTAGACCAGAGGTGGGCAAACTTTTTGACTTGCGGGCCACATTGGGTTCTAAAATTTGACAGATGGGCCAGGCCAGGACCTCATAGCCACATGCATGCTTTAAGAAAAGAACTTTCCGTCCTTCACACTGGAAACTTTCATAGAGATCTCAGCAGCTCCACTTGGGTTAACATAAAATTAACATAAAATAATTCCAACAGGTTTCCCGCGATGTGATTGTAGTGTGACATAAACACTTGTCTGCAGAACATAGTTTACAGACTTTAATGCATTCCATCACAATGGTGTGTGGGTGGCATAGCATGCCATACTTTAAACACATGAAATAATCTAGAAAGCATATCCACATCACAGACCTCCATTCTCCTCGTCACAAGCTGTCAAAATATAAACAGAACATTGTTATAATATCTGGTTAACATTATCTCCTTCACACATGGCAGTGTACCAACACAAGTTCTGGATTGAGCGCAGTGGAAAACACCCTTTCTGGTACAGAAAAACTTGTTCTGATCTACGTCTATTGTTTGTTTGTTTTGTCTGATCAGAGTAAGATGGAAGCTTTCTAAAGTGCTGCAGTGTGCGTTGAATTTAAACAAATACAATTACAAATACTTAAAGGTTCACCATGGGAAGCTAGTCATCAAGTTATTCATTCCAAAATGCAGACATGTAACTCATGATTTTCCAAATAGAGCCGGTCAAGAACCTACTCTGCTGTTGCCAACCTTAGCTGCTGTTAGCTAATGTCAGCAGAGGAGTCTTAAATCACCAAGAAGAGGAAGTTTTCAGCCCGGAATGAACAGAAACAGTGAAGTGTGTGTGTGTGTGTGACTCTACTGTAGCACTAACAAGTCTGCTGTTGTCTTGGTTTTGTGTTGAATAATGCTTTCTGGGAAGCCACAGCCTGCCTACACATCTCCGTTCACTGCACTGTCCGCTGATGACCTGCACCAGGGTGCACACATCCTAAGGACGCCTTCCATTCAAGACATGAAGAATGTTCTTCAATCTAGCTTCAGTCATTTTACAATATTGATAGTTTACACTCTAATTTAATTCATCAGAGCAGTAAGTTGCAATGTTGGGACACAAAACAAACAAACAGCCCATTCAGGCACAATCATGTTGTGCTGTGTGAGCACTGCAGGCTCAACACCTCCACTAACTTACGTCGAGACTGTTCCGATCTGATGTATGAGAAATGCGGTCATAAAGACGAGAAATTTACTGCAGATTTATATGGACTTTTGTCAATCTTCTTGAACGTTATTTTCTGTTCACTTGTACATAAAAAATACATTATGTGCATGTAAAAATAACCTATATTTGTCTGAACAAATCTTTGAATCTACTGTACCTTTATGACACTTCCAACCTTTCTGCTTCCTCCATCCTCTCATCTCTCTCCTCATCTGATTTCTTCCTCCCTCCTTCAGTCTGTTCTCTATCACTCTCCTTTACAATAATTGCATTACTCTCTCTCTGTTTCTGTAGAGCTGAGAGGGAGTAGAGCAGACCCTGCCCTTTGTGATTGGAGAGGGAATCACGACCACAGCTCCAGCCGCACAGACCGTCTTTGCCACCATCATGCAGACCGCCGTCCTTCTCCTTTCCCCAATCCTCCTCCTGTCTCTCCTCATCCCCACCTGCTCCTCCCAGAGCGATGCGGACCTCATTGTTCAGACACGTACCGGTCGAGTCCGTGGCCACCGCCTGCCGGTGCCTGATCGCAGCTACGTCAGTGCTTTTTTGGGCATTCCCTTCGCTGAGCCACCAGTAGGGAAGCGGCGTTTCCGTCCTGCTGAGCCCAAGCGTCCGTGGACAGGGGTGTACGATGCCAATGCCTACCCCAATACCTGCTACCAGTTTGTAGACACATCATTCCCTGGCTTTACTGGCAGTGAGATGTGGAACCCCAACAGAGAGATGAGTGAAGACTGCCTGTACCTCAATGTGTGGGTCCCCTCCTCAGCCAGACCACACAATCTCACCGTCATGGTGTGGATCTACGGTGGAGGTACTCGGTCACTACTTATTACATATGAGTCAAAATATAAATAGGTTAGACATGACTCATTGTTTCAGTAAGGACTTTGGGTCAGAAGAACAACAGAAACAAAGCGTGTTAACAGAGCATTAGCAGTAACCAGCTAATAATGAGAATGGGTAGAAGAAATGCACAGAATAAGCGTGCTGTGGAAATGTTCATTAATGTTGTTTGAATGTTTAACCGTCCAGCCACTGTCTACAGCAATTAGCAGTGAACAGCATATAAAAGAATGAATAAAAAGAACTGTTGCAAGCAAAAGGTTTTATTTTATGCAGATGATGATGCAACCTGCATGGCTTTGCTCCCTAATGGAAAGATTTGATTGAGAGAGATAATGCAACCCAGACCCAGGAACATGAATAGCTGTAGACATTATATATCTTCAACTGTATTTTTCAAAATATGTATCCTTGAATTATAACCACCATGTTATGTTACAGTGGATTAATCTGATTCTGTGACATTAAACATTTCCAGGCTTCTACAGTGGTTCTTCTTCTCTGGATGTGTATGACGGCCGTTACCTAGCTCACAGTGAGACAGTCATTGTGGTTTCCATGAACTACCGGATTGGTGCCTTTGGCTTCCTCGCCCTGCATGGCTCCTCAGAGGCTCCTGGAAATGTGGGTCTGCTGGACCAGAGGATGGCACTGCAGTGGGTACAAGACAACATCCATTTCTTTGGTGGAAACCCCAAACAGGTTAGTTTGTCTATCCTATTGTTTGTAACAGAAGAATCAAGTGTATGGTCATTTGAATCCTGATCTCTGTTTGCTCTGTTTTGATCCAGGTGACTATATTTGGTGAGAGCGCTGGTGGTGCTTCAGTAGGATTCCACCTCTTGTCTCCATACAGCAGGCCTACCTTCACCAGGGCTATTTTTCAAAGCGGGGTCCCCAACTGTCCCTGGGCCTCGGTCAACCCTGCTGAGGCCCGCAAACGTGCCACGCTGCTGGGCAAACTGGTTGGCTGCAACGGAGGCAATGACACCGAGCTGGTGGACTGTCTGCGTGGTAAATCTCCACAGGAACTCATCGACCAGGAGTGGCAGGTAATGTCGTTCACAGTTATTTCACCAACAAATTGCTGAAAATGTTTCACTTTTTCTTAAACTCCATTACAAAATCTATAGTCACTGTTTTTTAGTTTTTTTACCCATGTATCCCAGAAGGCCTTTTACCATTAGCATCACATCAGAACAATAATAATAATTTGAAAAATCAATTATTATTGGAAATAATATAAATTAAAAAAAAATGGGTCCATCTGTTTTAGAATATGAAACTTTATATTTTCAGTAGGATCCAATGGGCTTGACACATACATCGTTGTTTGTCGTGATCTGTTTTTGACTAATCCAGTTGGTTAGACACGACAAACCATACAGTATGAACATCAAATTAGTTCTGATTATTTATTTACAACCTTGTCCACATCATTCCAAGACATTCCGAGACATAATAAAGGGATAGGCACCTCAGTGTGACAATCAACATGTTTTATGGTCTCATTATATTTATTGTCATATCACCTGCCAAACATCTGAATTTGTCATCCTGTTATGAGCAGGTCCTGCCATGGTCAGCCCTCTTCCGGTTTTCATTTGTCCCTGTTGTGGATGGTGACATTCTGCCTGACACTCCAGAGGCTATGCTCAATTCAGGAAACTTTAAAGACACTCAGATTCTACTTGGAGTCAACAGAGATGAAGGCTCCTACTTCTTGACGTACGGAGCACCAGGCTTCAGCAAGGACAATGAGAGCCTCATCTCCAGGGAGGACTTCTTGGAAGGTTAAGTTCAGCTCAACTCAGCTGGAAAGAACAGATAGAGACACAAAGAATAACACAAATCTATGTAACTGCAAGAACTGATAGTTCTACATAAGAGAGAGAATTGAGAAAAAAACATGATTCTATGTTATAACTCTAAATACTTTATATTTCAGGTGTCAAGCTGAGCGTACCACATGCTAACGATATTGGCTTGGAGGCAGTGGTGCTGCAGTATACTGACTGGATGGATGAGAATAATGGGCTGAAGAACCGTGACGCCATGGATGACATTGTGGGTGACCATAACGTCATCTGCCCACTGGCTCACTTTGCTCGCTCCTTCGCCCAGCACAATGCTCTCAAAGCCAACATGGGAGGAGGCAGCTCTGGGATGAATAGTGGAGGGAACTTACAAGGTAAGAGATGCATGTGTGCGCATGCTCCATTACACACAATTGTTATAATAATTTACCATAATATTAAAATATTTGTAAGTCTAAAATAACCTCCACAGCCCAACTACAGTTTGACTGGAAAAATAAAGTAGAGAAAAGAAAAAAAGCATACCGGTGTCTCACCCTATGAGGATCTTACGTTGGCTAGTTACTAGGTAAAAAACATGTTAGAGAGCTCTGTGATTGGTGGTTCCTGTATAATTCCGTAGATGGCCTTATTTAAACAACTAAACATAGCTACACTACAGAGTGATACAACTTCTTAGGTGTAAGTTGCATATTTATCCACGACTGTTTTGAAAAACAGTCCTGATTAAATATTAATTAAAAATCAGATTGAGGTCAGTGGCAGATATTCAATATCAATTAGTTGGTTGACTCGGCCAAAGAAAAGCAAAATAACTTTTGTCATTCCTTTATCATTACTCTCCTTTACTTTTTCCTAGACTGTATATCATCCTTTTGTCATATTAAATGGTAAATAGACTGTACTTATATAACACCTTTCTAGTCTTCCGACTACTCAAAGTTCTTTTACAGTACATATCTCATTCAACCATTCACACACATTCATACACTGATGGAATTGGCTGCCATGCAAGGTGCCAACTGCTCATCAGTTTGAGGAGCTAACCATTCACAAGGCCCAAGGACACTTCGGCATGCAGACTGGAGGTGCTATAGACACAAATAACCCCTCGTCCTTTTCTCCTGGTGCTCCTCAGGAGGTATCTTCCTCTATTTCTTTGACCACCGAGCATCCAACATGGCCTGGCCTGAGTGGATGGGTGTGATGCACGGCTACGAGATTGAGTTTGTTTTCGGCCTGCCACTGGAGAAGAAGCTCAACTACACCCTGGAGGAGGAAAAACTGAGCCGACGCATGATGAGATATTGGGCCAACTTTGCACGAACGGGGTGAGGCATTACACTGGAAAGAATTCATTTAGTATGTACTTATTTACTTTAATGAGCAGCACAGAATAAAGTACACCAAAGAGGACAGACCATCTTAATTTTGCTGCTTACCTACAGAACAGCAGAGGTCGTCAGTTACAGAAGATGCACAGCTGCTCTTACCATTTGCTATGCAAATACAAGCAAGATTCAGCATTCACTTTTTATGAATACCTCACATATTTTTGTATAACATCTATATTTTTAGCATTGCATTTGTATTTATATTGTGGTTTTTATCTTGTCTATATCAACACTACACTATGCTATTACCTATATTAGGACCAGCACCTCGTTGAAGCCCCCTGTAATTTCATTGTGCTTACATTATGCCTGTTGTACATTGACAATAAAAGCTTTCTATTCTATTGATTATATCTGCACTCCAAGTCAAATCATCCAGTTGGTTAGGGAATCCTAACCAACTGGATGATTGGGGAATCCTAACCAACCAATGCTATGACTTTCCCAGCTGTGATAGGAATTGGCATCCATTGGCATTTAAATTAGGAACAGCCATCCATGGTCCCCAGAGGATGAAGCCCACTGACTGGTGATTGTCTGACTTCACCTCTAGTGCCACCATGAGGTTGACATTATAGGTTCAAGTTTTCACATTTCCTCAACATGTACTTGATGACTTGGCTCAGATAATGTATCCCAGTACACTGGTGACCATCTGACAACATTCTTACTTTGGTTGACTGCAAAACTAGTGATACTCCCATCAGCCTCAACTGGACTTTGAGTTTTATGGTAATTATCAAACTAAGATTATAAACATATATGCCTGCTAAATATCAGCAGGTTGGACATGTCAGTATGCTCACATTAGCATTTAGCACAAAGCACCACTGTGCCTAACTACAGTCTGACAAAGCCACCATGACTGTAGTCTTGTTCTTGGTCTACTCCAGCTGGAGGTTCCTAAATACCTTCACAGGTAGATATTAAAAGTGAATGTATGAAGGGGAAACTTCAGCATTGAATCAGTCATCTGCTGATTCCCACATCAGCTCATGTTTTGTGATCAAATGCTTTAAATCAGATATACATTTAGCAAATGATTTTTTTTTGCAAATTCAAACATTACTGTAAGTAATGTTATCTGTCTCTCCACAACTTGGAATCATTTATGCTTTTAATCTAATTATGCCCTGACAGTGGTAGAGTCTTTTCTTCTGTCTCAGCAAGTGAGTAATGGCCTTGCTGCACTTACAGTAGATGCCAGGCTGTAAAAAAATAGCCATATATTGAAGTGATGTCCTCCCCTTTGAAAAGCTGTACCTGCTGAGATATTTCAAAACATGTTTGTTTTTTCAGTGTGATCTCTTTTTTGATTGCAGTATTCCTCGCCATTCTTCTCTCTTTTAGAAATCCTAATGTGAACCATGACGGCCTGGTTGAAAACAAGAAGCGCTGGCCTGTGTTCACTAACAGCGAGCAGAAATATGTTGAACTCAACACTGAACCACTGAAGATCCACAAAGGTCTGAGGAACCAGATGTGTGCTTTCTGGAACCGCTTCCTGCCACGCCTCCTCAACATAACTGGTAAACATTGCTTCTAGTCAACACATGACATCTGAAGTGAATACAGGTCTTTTCCTGAAAGTGTTCCTGAAATGCTCTGACATCCAGTCTGCTCTGTCCCTTCCTAAAGAGTCCAGTTTATTGTTTATTTGAAACCTGGGGTTCTTATCATACTTAGGGTTATGAGTCAGGAAGATAATGGCATTCTCCACTGTGATGTTTAGTTGGTATGCAGACAGCAGCAAGGTTAGCAGGGTGCTCAGGTGTTTTAGAACCAGCCTCTCAAAGGCCTTCATGACAAGGGACATGAGTGCTCTGGAGTCAGTGTGAGTGCTGGGACGTCCTGTCTTTGACATTGGAACCACATAGGAGGTCTTCCATTATTTAGTCACCTTCCTCAACCTCATGAAAAGATTGATGCGGTGCTGGGAGACTACTGCAAGCTGCTCATCACACACTTTAACACACACACACAACCACACCTGTGCCAATATATCATTAACATATGGCCCAATCCTTAGGAGGTAGTCATGTTCTTGGCTCACTACATCCTGTTGCTTCATTCAGTTCCACCCTTTCATCACACTGTTCTGTCACATCTTGGGTACAATCTTCTCCCTGCAATGTTTTTGGCCTCTTTAGTGTTGTATCTTTTTTTGTTAAAAGCACTTTAAGTTCATTGCTAATTAATTACTTCATTATTATTCGGATTAAAAAGATAAATAGTAAACAGAGTTTAAAAATACAGTTAAAGGCAAGTGATTATTTTGGAGTTAACGTTAGTGTTGTTATTCAGAATGGCCAGTAGAGGGCGTTTAGTGTTCACAAAAGGAGGGAGAAAAAACTTTTTTTTGAACAGAAGAAGAAGAAGAAATCAGAAAAAATGAAGCTACTGAATGTGATCTCTCGTGTATACTTTATTTCCTTTATATAAAAGGTAAAAAGACCGTTCGGCCTCCGGCTTCGTCATTTTTTCACACTTTTAGAAGTTGCATCTAAACTATTTCCACATTTTTTGGTGCCAAAACCCGGGACACGGGACGACTACGACGACGGGAACAGTTAGCCGATAGCTGCAACTACGGAAAGAACAGGAACGATTGCGGAGCGGTTCCAGAGACTCAAACAAAGACGCGGAGTGGTAAGAGCATCCACAACGAAACTACTGCGGAATATCGAGGAGGAAGTAAGCCAGGACGATGCGAGGCATGACCGCATACAGGAGCTATTGTTCATGTTATCGGTGAAGGAAGAGAATCTCAGAGAGCTGGATAAAGAGATAGAAGAGGAGATACCGATGGACGAGCTGGCCACGGACATGACCAAGACGATAGATTACCAGGACCATCTCACACTCTGGAAGTCCCGAGCCACGAGATTAATTGAAAGAGAAGCCGCCGCTGCGGGTGGGTGGACCTTGCCTCGGCGGAGCGACGGGAGTACTACACCAAGCGGGACACCCAGCAGAGCCACAGTAACGTTGCCCAAGTTGTACATAAACAAATACGACGGAGAAATATCGATGTGGCAAGAATTCTGGGATCAGTTTTAGACCGCTATCCATGAGAACAATGAGTTAAGCAAAGCTCAAAGAGAGATTCGGAAGAAAGGACTTTATTGTGAGTGCACACATGTCTAAATTAGTGGCTTTGACACCAGTGAAAAGATCCTCAGACATTGTTGCTCTTAGAAGACTTTATGATGAGTGTGAAGTCCAGATCAGAGGCTTGGAGGCTATGGGAGTAGTGTCCAGCACCTACGGAGGATTGCTGTGCCCCATATTGCTGCAGATGATTTCAGATGATCTTGCTCTTGATTACACATGCAAAATAGGCACAGACCACAAGCTCAAAGTCAAAGAGCTCATTGCCTTTCTGCAGAAAGAAGTTGAGAGCAGAGAGCGTGCCATGAACCTGACAAAAGCAGGTAGCCACAGTAAGGAATCACAGTCTCCCAGCCAGCAGAGATACAAACCTGAGGCAGCAAGTGGAAAATTCAGGAAGCCAAGTCTACCATCAGCCGCCATTATCTACGCCAGCAGGTCACAGACCCCTCCTGGATGCATATTCTGTGACAGCACAAGTCATAAACCGGCACTGTGTACAGACGGCAACCTTTAACGTACGCAAAGAGAAGCTAAAGAAAATGGGACATTATGCATCGGCTGGAAAAAAGAGGACTGGCATCAGCAGATGTATCAGGCAGCACTGACCAGGAGCAGGAACTGTCCGTATTGATAGGTGCTGATTTCTACTGGAAAATGGTTTATGGTAGAGTTGAAAGACTGTCAGACACCTTGGTTGCCATAGAGACAATGTTCGGCTGGACAGTACAAGGCCCAGTGTCCATGTCAAGCATGAGTGAGGCTTCATGCATGAAGATCTGCACTGAAGAGACCATGCAGGTGTCAAATCAGCTGCGGGCATTCTGGGAAATAGAGGATCTTGGCATCTCCTGCAAAGATTAAAAACGGGCAGCAGACACAGAGGCTCAAGAGCACTTCAGCAGGTCAGTCAGCTACAAGGAAAGGCGATATGAAGTTAAGTTGCCATGGCGACAAGATAAATCAGAGCTTCCAGATAACCCAAGAGTTGCCCAAAAAAGATTTGAAGGTCTCAAAAGAAAACTGAAAGCTGATGTGACACTGTTCAAAGGATACAACAATGTAATAGATGATTATCTGCAACAAGGGATATGTGAGGACGTCCCACAGACCAAGGGCACAGCTGGAGCAGGGAATAACAACATCAAATACTACTTGCCTCACCATGCAGTGATAAAAGAGGACAAGGCAACAACCAAGCTAAGGGTCGTCTTTGATGCTTCTGCGGATGAGAACGGCTGTCCATCCCTTAATGACTGTCTGCTCACAGGACCAAACCTGAACCCAGAGCTCCTCAACGTTCTCGTCAGGTCCAGGCTGCGTCCCATTGCCTTCATGCAGACATCACAAAGGCCTTCTTGCAGATATCCATTGCAGAAGAAGACAGAGATGTGCTGAGATTCCTGTGGCTCACTGGTCACCCTGATGCTGAGGATACAACACTGCATGTTCTGAGAATGACATGTGTGGTGTTCGGTGTGTCATCAAGTTTGTTTTTGCTGGCAGCCACGATCAGAAATCACCTGGAAAGGTACCAAACAAGCCACCCACAGTTCACTGACACTCTGAAAAACTCTCTGTATGTCGATGACTTCATTGCCAGCTCAAGCAGTGTTGAAGAGGTTTATGCATTGACAGCAAGTGCCAAGGAAATAATGTCTGATGCAAGCATGAACCTCTGTAAGTGGACTACAAATTCCTCTGAACTGAAGGCTAAGTGGCAGCAAAGTGACTTTGACCTTGCCATGGATCCTGAGACAAGCGGTTGTGTGTTAAAGGTGCTTGGCCTTGTGTGGAGGCCAGAGACTGATAACTTTGTTTTCAACCTGCAGCATCTTATGGATATTTTCAAAGACAGGGAGAACACAAAGAGGAGTGTCCTGCGTTTCTCAGCCAGACTGTTTGACCCCATGGGATTTCTGACGCCATTCACAATCAGAGTAAAATGCCTCTTTCAGGATATGTGGCAAAGAGGAATCAGCTGGGACGAAGAGCTGCCAGATAATCTCTCACAAAGGTGGCAGCAGTGGTGCATGGAGCTCCTCCAGCTCCATCAAATCATCATTCCCAGGTGGTATGGAACAGAGACACTGCAAAACAGTCAAGCACAGCAAGTCCTGCATGTTTTCAGCAACGCGAGTGAAGTGGCTTATGGTGCAGCTTATCTTCAAGGACAGACACCTGAGGGAGAGCCCATGACTAGACTGGTCATGTCTAAATGGTAAATGGACTGTACTTATATAGCGCCTTTCTAGTCTTCCGACCACTCAAAGCGCCCTACACTACATATCTCATTCACCCCATTCACACACATTCATACACTGATGGCATTGGCTACCATGCAAGGTGCCAACTGCTCATCAGTTTGCGGACCTAACCATTCATACACATTCACACACCGATAGCACAGCCTTCGGGAGCAATTTGGGGTTCAGTGTCTTGCCCAAGGACACTTCGACATGCAGACTGGAGGAGCCGGGGATCGAACCGGAGTGGACGACCTGCTCTGTCTGTAAGCCACAGCCGCCGCAGAGTAAATCCAGAGTTGCACCCATAAAAAGACTCACACTGCCACGCCTTGAACTAATGGGGGCTCTGATTGCTGCTCGAATGGGGAACAATCTGCTTCAAGCACTGAAAATGCAACCAAGTCAGATCAGAATGTGAACAGATTCCATGATTGTGCTTCAATGGATTTCCAGCTCACCGCACAGATGGAAACAGTTTGTTGCAAACGAGTGATGGAGATTCAGTCCCTGACCACGCCAGAAACCTGGTCCCACTGTAGTGGAAAACTCAATCCAGCAGATCTCACTACGAGGGGGCTGTCAGTCACGAGGCTGAAGGAGGAGAGCCTCTGGTGGTCAGGGCCGCAGTTCCTGAGATCAGCAGAGCAACAAGTATTTCCTGACGAAAAGCTCTGTGAAGAGGAGGTAAAGACTGAGCTCATCCGACAGAAATTTTCTTTTCTATTTTTTATTTAAGATTTTTTTGTGAGTCTGGCGGACATAACATAACATAACAGCTGTTTAATGTTTTGTTACAATTAACATAACATGAACCTTCATGAAACATGAATAACATGGACCTTCTTTAATCTACCGGTCTCTAGTGGGTTGGGCTAATCCAAAATAGTGAAAACAAGGGGGGTGTTCTCTGAAGACAGGCTGTTACCTGTGAAACAGGGGTGCTCTGAAAACACCCCCGTTAGCACTTGGTACTTTCCGTCTGATGAAATTAACGCGGCACAAAATCGACCAATTTAGAATTTTGGTCGACACAGAACGTATCGACCAATAAGTCGACCAGTTGACTAGGACTTTACAGCCCTACATACAATGTCCAGTATGTGATTCTCTACTTGTGGCACAATTTTCATATTGTTTGGATTGATACTTATTGTGCTCAGATGTTGACTTTTAAGCTGTGTTCAAAGCAGATGGTTGGATGTTAACATCAACCACAAGGCAAATAAGAAGGTTTCTGTACTGCCACCATTGGGAGTGGAAATGAATTCCTTCACAGTTACAAAGACAGCAAGACCTCCTCCTCTCTTCTTACCACTCTTTACTTCAGTCTCCCATTGTAGCATGAAGCCGACTAGTTCATGCAGGCTCTCTGTGTACTCCCGTTCAGCCATTTCTCTGTGAAGCAGCACTCCCTGTAAGCACACTAGTTGTTCACCCAGGCAGTTAGTTTATCTGCCTTGTTGGCGAGTGATCTCTTGTTCTCATGATAATCGACTGAAGAGAGAGTTTACATGTCTTCTGCTTTTTGATCCAATTTGCAGCAGTATCTCCTCTGGTATATGTGGCAGCTTATCACAGGTGTAAGCAACTGTCCAAGTGACCTGTACCCCATCAGTTAGACCAGAAATGAAACAATGCAATACTGTGATGTATCAGTGCAACTCCCAACATGTCGTAAAAGCTCAACTGTTAACCCTTCTTTCTGATGTGTTCCTGTGTGTTTCTTGTCAGACAACATAGACGAGGCAGAGCGTCAGTGGAAGGTGGAGTTCCACCGCTGGTCCTCCTACATGATGCACTGGAAGAGCCAGTTTGACCACTACAGCAAACAGGAGCGCTGCACTGACCTCTGAGATTCTCAGCAGAAAGATGGGAGAATAGTGGGAAGTGGGAGACATGGAGAAGCCCCTCAGTGAAGTCTAACTTCATTCAACTTTTTTTTTAATGTTGTCTGCTTCACTACACACTCAAACACAGGCATCGCCCATCTTTATTTATATTATTTATACTATTTATTTATGTGTTGGTTTTCTGTATTTCTGTGTGTCTGTGCAACTTAGGGCTATGGAAGGAACTCATCATCAATGTGGAAGAATATTAGAAATGTCAAAGATGTGTCATTACCTCCGTGTGTGCATGCGTCCGTTTCACATAAGACTGCTCCACTGCTGGTTTACTGTTGACTCATGTGTCTTTGTGTTGCTCTCATAAACAGAGGATTATATCAGGGTTTTGTTTTTTGGATTCAGCAGTGCTGTTTGTTTCTGTTGAAGCCTTGTAGTCGCGACACTATTATGACCACTATTCCTGTTACCTGCCGTGTTCTGCTTAACTCTGCCTAGTGTATTTGTCCCGTGGTAAAGCCACAGCTGGGTGTTGTTGTGTGAAAAGGCTCGATGGAAACATAAAGCTCCCTCCATATTGGGAAAACCACTTTATGCTCATTTGAAGTGACATGTAGGTTTGTAAGTTTGATCTTCCCCTCTGTACTGTAGATGGTGTATGACATTCAGCCAAACTAATCGATGCGTAATTAACATTAGTAATTACATTTCAAAAGTTCACTTTGGATCAGCTCGACAGTTGGAAGTGAAAATATCTCCTGATAAATTTTGCTGCATTGCCTTGAGTGGCTGAGTTTGTCAAATATCGGAGGGAAGTCTTTAAAACTCATAGACTAATCAATGTTGAGTAAGGGCTGCAGCTTTAATTCAACCTGCTCAAAGTGAAATACTAGATAACAGCAACACAGCCCAGTGATTCAGCGTCACATTAATAAAGTTCAATGGTCTCACTGTATGTAGTGGTGTAGTACCATAATGCAGTTTAGTGCCCCACATATTCAAATCAATGAATCAATTACATTTGAATACACACATTCTAATGTAACACATCCAGCTTTGTGCTACTATACTATAATAGTAAATACTTCATATAATATTTATGTCCTTTATTACATTATCAATTATTCCAGGTTTAGTGTACACTTCAAGTGAAAGAGAGGGAAGGAGAAGACTCTCCTTTATCTGCGGTTAGAAAACATAATCAACATAATCAAGTCAAGTCATTTCATTTGAGGTCATGTGATCTGGATCAGTACTTCCATTTGTCAGTTTAAAAAGACACTGCATTCTATATAATGAAGAAATTCAGTGTTTCATCCCCACAATGAAATTAGGAATATTATTAATCATATAATGTTTTGTGTGGAGAGGTCTGTTACAGAAAGAAGCTTTAGACATTTCACAATAAAACAGAAGATTTAAGTAAATCACTCAAATGTGGGACTCATGACCTCAGTGTGTGCGCATGTGTGCGTGTATGTGTGTGTGTGTCAACTCAGTGTTGTGTACAGCTCTGAGGTATTTCATTGACTTTTCCTCCCTCTCTCTTCTCTTTTCCTCCTTCCATCTCTCTTCCTTTAATTCTCCCCTCGCCCTGTTTATTTTTCTTCATTCTACTTTTCCACCAACTGCCCACCTCTCTCCACTCCTTCCCTCATCTCTAACCCATCCTCCCATCTTCCATTACTCCTCTTCTCCTCCTGTATCTGTTCCTTTCTCTTTATCAGCCAGCCCTGGTGTTGGGCCCCTCGGCTTGCTTTCCACCTTTCCATCGTCGTCTTTTTCTCCCCTCCAGCTATCATCCTCAGCTCTAATCAACCTCCACCCACCCTCCTGTCTTTCTTTCTTTCATCCTACACCCCCATGTCTCCCTACACCCACTCACCTCCTTTTTTCCACTCTTCCAGCCCTCATTTATATGCCCTTTTATTTCTCCTTCTCCTTCCACCTCATCTAACTTTTCTCCTCTTCTTCATCTCTCTATCCTTCCTCATCCATCTCTCAGTTGCATCACTCTTCTCTCCCCCCATAATCTCTGTCCCCGCCCCCTCCCCCCATCTCTCTCCATCCTCCTGCTTTTTCATTAGTCTAATGGAGCCAGAGTAATTCACTCAGCAGCAGGATAATGTGACAGAACGCTGGCTCAGCCTCTGGCCTACCAGCCAAAGGGCACCATGGATGGATTGATGGATGGATGGATGGATGGATGGAAAATGGAGGTGGAAAGGTGAGGAAAGGAGAAAGGGATGGGGGAGCAGGAGGGAGAGGGGTGAGATGGATGAGGCAGAAGGAGAGGTAGAGATGTGATGGAAAGATGAAAAGACAGTCAGAGAAGTACATCATTATATAACCGCAGTCCAGAATCCCAGCTTTCACATGTGACTCTGATACAGGAACAAATCCATCAAATGTAACACAAAGTTGAAAAGTGTGTGTGTGTGTGTGTGTGTGTGTGTGTGTGTGTGTGTGTGTGGTTATCACTGTACCTGTCTGTGAACCTCAGCCATTTTTATTTGAACACTGGGAGGGAAGTGAATCAGCGCTGTGATTGGCTGATGGCATCTCTGTTGGCATGTAAAGCTCCTATTTATGGACCGGAGTAGTGTAGTCTAGCTTTAAAAAAACTAAATATGAATAAAGGATTGTACCTGATGTCTAAAATACCAGTGAAGAATGCATGTGTGACTGGCTGTGTGAGTGTTAGCTCCTCTCATCTAATGAGAGACCCTGCTTAAGCCCCACCTCCTTCTCTTGCCCTCCTTATGCATGTCCTGAAGTTAACCCCCTCCCCAGTATAACCTCCCAAACTTGGACTGTTATTTTCTGTAAAATTTGTACTTTTGAACGAAACTATTATCAAAGTAAGAATTTTATCTCTAATGTTAGGTATGTTTGATGTTAGCCATAACGTAAATACATCAGTAAAGGAATATATTTGATATTTAAATGCAGTGAATATATAACGTGATAAAACAACAATGATGATGGATAGAGGTTGTGTTTTAAAAGCAATATTATTCTGAGTATAAACTAAAAAAAGAGTGCCATGAATCGTTTTCTGTTTGTTTGACTTTCGGTCCTCTGCCTCATCGTTGTTTGTTCCACTCACTAGTACTGTAAGTGTTAAAGGCTTCTGTAGCTTCCCAGTATGTCTCTGTGTATCATGAGTTCTGAATTGGTTAAGCTATAGCAACAGAAATAAAGACATCCTGCTGCTTCTGTCCACCTCTGGCTTTGACTGAGTCTCTGCATGCACCATCAGCTGCTCCATCCACACCAAAAGACAAAAACTCTTTCTAACCCTGTAACAGTGTGTTACAGGGGTCACGTATATTCAGAGCATTACGTCTTCTTTTATCAAGATATAAACAAACAGTAATGATAAATGGACTGAACGTATATAGTTCCTTTCTAGTCTTTGAAATGCATATCTCATTCACCCATTTACACACATTCATACACTGATGGCATTGGCTGCCATGCAAGGTGCCAACTGAGCTAACCATTCATACACATTCACACACCAATGATGCAGGAGCAATTTGGGGTTCAGTGTCTTGCCCAAGGACACTTCAACATGCAGACCCGAGGAGCCGGAGATCAAACCGATAATCTGATTAGTGGACGACCCACTCTACCTCCAAGCCACAGCGGCCCTGACATGAAATTATACAGAACTCAGTGTGTGAAATGATGGAATGACCTGGACACATTCTGTATTAGTCTGACTTTACATTACAGTCATTCCTAGGTTCATACAAGAAAACTGACGATGGAAATCCTCACAGGAAGTCAATATGAGGAGATGATGAAGTAATAATTATGAAACCAAACCATTATTTTTTTTTGTCATTAATAATGAACTGGTTTTGTACATCCTGATGGACACCTGAGAGAAAACTGAGAAACAAACTTGGAGTGGTTTCATACTGCCACCTGGTGTCTCTTCTTTGTAGAACACACTGCACACATCATTCTGCTCACTGCTATCTGGAATATTACAGTTTTTCTCCATTGGTTTGGCTCATTTCTTGAAACTGAGATGACATTCTCATAACAACATGGACAAATCCCCAAACTATCTTGCAGTTTCTCACAACAGAATGGCATTTATCATTGCTTTCATCAAATTTCCAAATGCTTTGTACATGTGTCAAGCCTTTAGTACATCCTTGCAAATAGCTATGTACAAGTATCCTACAGTTAACACAATCAGCCAACATTTAGTACATTTTTCAAATGAATGTATCTTGCTGATCTATCCCAATTGGTTGGTTTTCAGTGTCATGGTTATTGTCCTCAAAACATGTCAGCACATTTTCATCGTATAAGTCATCATATGCAGAATAGTCTGCTCATTTGTCAAAATAGTGTTAGGAAACTGGAATAGAATACAGTACATATTTTGGAAGATTTTATAGTAAATTTAGGATAATCAGGTTAGGTGAAATAAGTTTTTGACTAACGAAAATGGTGTGGCCACCCACAATGCAAGTTTGGGCCCATACAACACAGATAAATTCCTCCGTTTCCTGGATCAACTGTATCTTGATCTGGTCCCAGAAAATGAGAGGGGTCTCGAAGGGCCCCACCTACCCCAGTTTGTAATTATATGGGACAACGTTAGTTTCCACCGGGGTCCACGCACGATGACTACTCTAGACTGGTTCAAATCTTATCAAACAGAACTTTTCTATTTGGGCATGCCTTCTCCTCTATGGCCCCTCTGATCTGTGGCGTTCTCAAAGGTATCTTTTTGTTCTGTACATGATGCCACTGGGACAGATGATGCATGAACACAATATTGGTTCAACATGCATCCAAGAATGCACAATGTGTTCTTGCCACCATACTCTCCATTCCTCAATCCTATCGAGGAGTTTTTCTCTGCTTGGAGATGGAGAGTGTATGAACACCATGCGGAAAACCAGAGGGCTCTCATGACTGCAATGGACGCTGCCTGTGAGGACATAACAGGGGATCAGTGTAGAGGATGGCTCAGGCATGCACGACGCTTCTTCCCGCGCTGTATCTCAAGAGACAACATCAGATGCGATGTGGATGAGAATCTGTGGCCGAACAGAGCACAGAGAATGGATGGCCAGGAAGATGAGGATGGTGACCAGGAGAGAGAGGGGAGTGACCGTGACTAAACAAAATGTCTTCATTTGTGATTCTTTGTATTTACAATGCTGATTTGTTGATTTTTATCTTTTTTTGTATTTTGTGTACACAGTATGTTTTCCTTTGTACAGTTTATGTTAGTTGAGAATAAAAATGAAAATTCCTCGGCAGAATGAGTGCAGTGTGTGTGTGTGGTGTGAAAATGTTATGCCTATAGTTAGAAATATGCCATGACAAAGCGCCTAAGCATTTTGACTTGCAGTACTTACACAATACCAAAGGGACAATGCATTTTGGAGGCACTGACTAGTTATATGAGAAGGGAATGTAGTTTTGACTGGAGGGTAAACTGTTTTGGGAGCTGTACAAACATTGCCAGGTGATCCATGTAGTTGTGCAGTACCATCCAAGTTATTTTGACAGAAGTACTGAATGAATCAAAATGTGCCAAAGCAATTGAGAAGGATCCATGCCATTTTTATGGTACTGACTATTTACATGGGAAAGGAATTTCATTTTGAAGCATGGATGAGTAGTTTTGGGAGACAAATTACATTTTGCTGGTTATCTGAAGTGTTGTGCAGAACTGCAAGTCTGTTTGGCCAAATTGCTTTATAGTTATGAGAATGTCATCTCAGTTTTAAGAAATGAGCCAAACCAATGGAGAAAAACTGTAACTGTCACTGTAATAACAACAAATACCTATCAAGTTTTTAGGAATGACATTGTCACCGAAGGCTTTGTGGTACCTTCAGTCAATAACCTGGTTCTGAATTCTCCTTTGAAATAACTGCAGAGATGATTTGATGATGACACGTTCTGTCTCCCATTATGTCCACACTGTTTGATGAACTTTCCACTGATAATCATTTAAAAGTTGGAAAAAAATATATAAATCAGCCTGTTTTTCATCAAATGTTTTATTACAACAATATGTAGAAAACACAGGGCTGGTGAATGAATTAATTTATCACTGTTAATATTCAATATCAGGCCAGTGAGAATTGCCCGTTGGAATTGATAACTAAAGATGGGTTCTGTACTGTTCAGCCCGGTAAGTGCCAGAACAAGTATCTAATAATA
Source organism: Collichthys lucidus (assembly GCA_004119915.2). NCBI lineage: Eukaryota > Metazoa > Chordata > Actinopteri > Sciaenidae > Collichthys > Collichthys lucidus. The sequence goes on from CM014101.1 coordinate 557,187, forward strand.
ATTTCTCCCTGAGATTTTTAAAGTATTTCTGATTCTAATTCTGATTAGCACCTCTGATCCTTTTTGAATCATACTGACTTGATCCGATCACTTTTCTAAAGGTTGAGTGTGTGAAAAACTCTGCCTGCAAAATTCATATTAAAAGCAAAAGTCCATACCTAGATCAGTGTTGGGTTTGTCTGTTGCCTCTCACTGTAGATACAAAGGGCAACGAAAACACACCAATTCTTATTTTCAGGTGATTATACATTATTGGAAACATACTAATAAATGCTGTATTCTAATGCTGCCAATAAATACTCTTAAATCTTACACGCTGGAATAAACTTTGTTTGAAACCTCCATCAATCCACACAGACAATAAAACAACATATTGAGAAGCATAAACACAATGGCAATCCAGCAGAATCTGAATGTTCTGCTCACAGTTTAATAATCAACCCTACAGATGCTTTTTCAACTTCACTTTGCTCAAACACCCAGATGAGTGTCCTTCATGCACATAAATGACTCTCCAAACAGCACACAGGAGAAGACAAATGAAATGAGAGTCTGTGCTGCCATCCACTGAATAAAGTGACAGCCCTTTCCACCAAAACAAATCCGAATTTGACAAGCTGTGATTGGGACACACAGAATTCAGCTTCTGAACAGATGACGTCAAGCAGCCTTCACCATAGACATATATACATAGACGCCGCATTGAGCGCTGAATGGTACGTAACGGCGCCGCCATATTGGACCTGGCTGAGTCGAGCGGTCGGCGAATAGGAGCAAACGGAGAAGATGCCTATTTCATGTGCTGCGTGGAATTGTACCAAGCGGTTTACATCACAAAACAGATCTCTTGGTATTACCTTTCACAGGTTAGAATGAAAGATTACTTTTGATTGTTTTTGGCCATTATAACGTCATTTTACGAACAGACTTTGCTGACTTTGTGTCTGATACTATGAAGTCATGCGCATAATATTGTCCCGCGGTGAAACCAAACAAGCAAGAACTCTTTCCTATTTAACTAAATTGGGCCGAAGTAACTACTCTGATCGATTGATCTGATTCTAGGTTTCCTAAAGATAAAGAGCTGAGAAAGAAATGGGAAACAGCTGTCAGAAGGGAAGGATTTTCTGCCAGTCCATCATCCGTGCTCTGCAGTGAGCATTTCAGACCGGAGGATTTTGACAGAACAGGTCAGACAGTCAGGATCAGAGCTGGAGCTGTTCCTTCAGTCTTCTGTTTCCCAGCTCATCTCCACAGGGTAGGTGATCACTATGCTGTACTAGGCTGCACTTTATTTTATTTTAGATTAGATTCAACTTTATTCTCATTGCACAAAGTACATAGACAACAAAATACAGTTTAGCATCTAACCAGAAGTGCAGAGTGTGTACAAATGAACAGGATATATATATAGTGCAGATATAAATATGACTATGGGATACATACAGTTGAAACCAAAAGTTTACATACACTGTATAAAAAGACATTTTTTCCCCTCACTGTCTGACATGAAATCAGACAATAACTTTTCCTGTTTTAGCTCCGTTACGATTACCAAAATTATTTCTATTCGCTAAATGCCAGAATAAGAGAGAAGTAATAAAAAATTGTCTAAAAAAAAAATCCTTCTCTCATATGTGTGTGTATGTGTGTATAATATGTGTGTGTATACATATATAATATGTGTGTGTATACAATGTGTGTGTGTGTATGTATGTGTGTGTTCATCAATATATATGTTCATCAATGTGAAATAAAACGATTAATCAAAATCAGTAAAATCTAAACGTTAGTGCTCTTTATTCAGAAAACCCTCATGTCACATCTACATTTCAGGATCTGGTTATTATAGACACAGATTAAATGTTAAATATAAATATTTCAATATTTATCATCACAGTAACAGTGTTACACACATTAGTAGCTGTAAACACTCAGCATTATAAAAATACATACGTTGGTTTGGTGCTTACGTAAGGAGTAAACATTTATAATCATCACTTTAAAAGTTACATACGTTGTTTTTTTGGTACCTGTTTGTTTCCCAGATATATTAGTGTGTGTGTGAATGGGTGTATAAGAGGCATTAACTTAAAGAACTTTGCAGAAAGGCGCTTTATGAAGTTCAGTCCATTTCCGTGTATTAGTTTACCGGCAGACCTTCCAGGTCCAATATGGCGGCGCCGTTTACGTATCGCGACCAACGACCAACCCGCTCAATGCGGCGTCTATGTATATATGTCTATGGCCTTCACACTGTGTGTGTGTGTGTGTGTGTGACCACCTGTAGTTTGAACAGCCATCGCAAGGAGCGAGTGAAATAGGACACCTCCGTCAAGCTAACACGGCTCAGATCCGGTTTGACCGGAAACACGCTCAGTGTTGCCAGATTGGGCGGTTTTTTCGCCCAATTGGGCTACTTTTGTTTACGTCAGGCGGGAAAAAAATACATTGGGCGGGTGACCAAAAATTGGGCTGCTTTTGTCTACATTAGGCGACTTTTTAAATAATGTGAAATAAATAAATATAAATAATAAATAAATGACATGAGTTGTATTGAATGAGTGGCAGCTTGAATTTAAGGTGACTACGTGACGTCAGGTCAGCAACAGCAAAGTCACATAAGTAGTGACGCTAAAAAACAAACAAACAAAAAAAAAGTAGCGGCGCTGAATTTGAAGCGGGTGACCGGTGGCCGTTAGCATCATGCCGAAGTGGGGAAAATATAAAAAATCCTACAGGAAGGAATGGGAAACCGACCCTGACCTAAAAACTTGGATCGCACCTGTCCCAGGAGATGACTCTAAGGCCCGTTGCAAATATTGTAACACAGAAATAAGAGCCCAACTTAATGATTTAAAAGAACATGGCGCCACAAAAAAACACAAGTCCCGCTGTCCTCTGAAATTCATATCCCCCAGCTCAACCCGTTGCTTGGTCATGTCAGACTGCATCGAAAGAATTTTAGAGCAGGAAGATGCCCTCAAGCTGCACTTCGGCTTGGTTTCAAGTGCTGAACACTGCTATGCAGCCAGGCTTTTGAATGACATGTACAGTGACAAATCCAACAGTCTGTACATGCACTTCCTCCGGCCCATGTTGATGGAAATCAAAACTGTAAACAAATATTTCCAGCTGGAAACGGGAGACACGCTGGGTGTTTTTAGGGATCTTGACAGGCTGTACATGTCGACACTGAGGAGAGTCGTGAAGCCCAGCGTACTGCGTATGAACAACGACAGTCGTCTCAGGCAACTTGACCTTAAATCATCCAGCCTCTACCTCTCACACCAGGATGCAGACCTGGGGTCCGTTTCACAAAGCAGGTTTATTGAAAACTCAGAGTCTGTTAACCCTGGAATCACGGAAACTCAGAGTTTTCCGTTTCACAAAGGAGGGTCAGTCAAACCCGAGAGAGAGGGTTAACTCTAACCTGTTTCAACCTCAAGCTCAGTTGCCATAGTAACAGACTCCGTGAACCTAACCTGGTTGGGACCAGGTTTTCCTGAAGAAACCCTGAGTTTCTCTCTGTCTCCGCCCACTTTCAGAGCCACATACTTAATTTGATTTCCTCATTCCTGCGCTGTCAGAACGTCCTCTAGTTCCAGAAGGCAACGTTTGGTGTCAACTTTTTGAACATGGCGTGTCCTTTTGATCACGATCCTGTGGACGAAGGTGCAGCAATCCTGCGCAGGGAATTACATATCTGTCGGAAGAGAGTACTCAGACCACGCATAGATATTTCAGCCCTCCCGGACAATTTTCTTTTTGAGCGGTACCGTTTTATTTCACAGTCTATAATTTACATACACAACCTCATCCGTCCGCACATTTCAAACGTCACGAGTCGCAGTCATGCGCTCACATCGCAGCAGATTTTGTGTGTGGCGCTGCGTTTTTTTGCCAATGGCAGTTTTTTGTATAACATCGGAGATGCTGAGCACTTGATTAAGGCAACTGTATGCAGGGCCATCAGAAGAGTCTGCCTCGCCCTGAAAAGACTTTGTTGTCTTCCCTGGACACAAACCTGTCAGGGCCATTAAGGAAGAGTTTCACAGGATCGCAGGTGAAGGATGTAGAGATCTGTTGAATTCCTTTAATATCAGGCTGTATTATGACATTGTGCTGCCACCTCAGACTTGAATTAGTAATTTTTATTATTTTTATTTGTTTTAGGATTTCCCAATGTGATTGGCTGCATAGATGGTACGCACATTCCCATCACGGCTCCCTCACATAATTAGGCTGATTATGTGAATAGGAAGTCCATTCACAACATTAATGTGCAGGTACATGTAGACTAAGAAGTGTCACTGTGTTAAGCACTTCCTCATAATTTAACTAATATCTGTCATTCTCTGCACTGTCAAGATCATATGTGATGCTGCACACATAATCTACAATGTGGAGGCCAAGTGGCCTGGGTCTGTTCATGACTCAAGGATATACCGCGAGTCAAACCTGAGTGCCAGGCTGCAGCACGGTGAGAAACCTGAAGATTTGCAGTAAAATTCTCTTGTCTCCCCCCTTTACAACACCCCATGCATCCTTTCTACATTACAGGAGAGTTTGACGGCCTTCTGCTGGGTGACAGGGGTTACCCCTGCCAACCAAGGCTGCTGACCCCTTACCCAGACCCTGAGCCAGGCCCCCAACAAAACTTCAACCGTGCTCACAGCAGGACGAGGGCCCGGGTGGAGATGACCATAGGCCTGCTGAAAGCCCGTTTCCAGTGCCTACGTCACCTCAGGGTGACCCCTGAGAGGGCCTGCGATATTATTGTGGGATGTGTTGTTCTTCAAAATATCGCCACTATTAGAGGAGAGCAACACCCTGCCCTACAGATTGATGACCCCGATGAAGACCCCGTCCACCTGCCAGCTATGCAGGATGGCCGAGCGGTCAGAGACACGATTTGTACTAATCACTTTTGAGTTTAAAGCACCACCACAAATAAAAACATGAGGCACATTTCAGTTGGTCTTCTTTATTTCCTACAGATACAAAAGCTAGTTAAGTTAATGTTCCAATAGTTAACATTGACATAACTGACATGTGACCATGCACCCACCTTTAATTTATGTTCCAGTATTTGGATTTCCAAATCTGCTTTTTTAATCTGGCAGGCGAAGTATAGCATTTCTTTATCGGTCTTCTGGATTTTTTTTAGGAGGTGAATTTTATTTTTACTGGTAACTGGGAATACATAAAGAGGACATAAAATTAACCTGTTGCACATGCATTCCACACAATAAATCTCTGGAGTTTCATGAACAGCTTTCTCACTGTGTCAATCTCTGCAGTTGAGGTCAGGGGAGTCTCCTGCTGCTGCCCAGCCACACTCTGAGCAAAGGATGAGAATGTGTTAATACTTCAGTGTCACTCTGTACTCCACCACAGTGGTCAGAAGTGTCATTGGGAAGAGATATCTTGGTAAGACTCTACCTCAATAGGCCTTCCAGGATCCTCCTCTTTGAAGGCAGCAGACATTGTTTCCTCCTCATTGTCTTCGTCCTGGATGTGTGATATTTTTTACTATACTTAAACTACCATTTAGCAAAATCTTCGGAGTGTTGCCTACTTACAGTTGCAGGGTCTGCTGTGGCATGAGGGGGCTCCACCAGGCAGATGGCACTATCAGAATCTGTTGGGATAAAATGAAAGTCACGACAGGGAAAGAAATATTTGTGTGAATAGGCACCCAAAAGAGGAGTATATAGGCAGAGAAATATTACATTTTATGTAGGCACTTGTGTCTTGAGGTGGGGGCTCAGAGGATGAGCTCCCACCAGGGATTCCCTCTGCCACTGGCCTTCCCACATTCTGGCTCAGGGCCAGCTCCTCTGCCTCCGTTAGAGGTGGGGCTGCTGGTCCACCACCTGTCTTTCGGGCATCTGCCCTCTTTCTGTTGGCTGTGTAAAAATCTGGGTTAGTTTATTAGGCTTCATTGTTTATTACAATATAAAGAAGACATTTTTGAGTCTTAAAAGAGCATTATGGAAGGGATCAAAGAAGTTCAGAGTCAAGTCATGCAGATGTCTGACCTGTTTGAACAATGTTTTTATATTTCATCTTAAGTTGCTGCCAAGTGCGCTTCTCCCCCGCTGGATTGCACCTACATGAAATAAATTAATAGGCTCCATTCATGCAATTTGCCCTTCAATAGTTATTGTGATTGCAAAATATTACATTTAAACTTGCGCATTGACCCGAGCAGCAATGCTCTCCCATGCCCTCTCCCTCTCTTTAGCAGCCGCTGCAGTGTTGCACTTCTTTCTAAAGACATGCTCATATTCTCCATATGCAGTCATTAATATTTCCAATTCTATTGGGGTGAAAAATGCTGCCCTCTTTCTGTCAGTTTCCATGTTCAATCATCAAATCTGGGCTCCATTGATGCTGGCTTTATAAGTCTGTAGGGCTCATGTTTAACTCCAAGTTAAACTACTCTGAGTTGATTAAACTAACTCAAATCAGCTGTTGTGAAACCGAAAACTCAGAGTTTCCTATCTCAGAGTAGATCAACTCAGAGTTCAGGATTTGACTCAGAGTTTGTTGAACCTGCTTTGTGAAACAGACCCCTGGGCTCCTCATTCCAACAGCAACTGGAAGCCAGCACGTTAGCACCGGAGCTGAAGGACAGAATTTCCGTGCGCTGTTTTGACTTTCTAAAAGAAGTGCTGGTGCAGTATCAAATGCGTCTTCCTAAATCAGTAAACAGGCCAGGAGTGAAAGACTTGCCCGCTGAGTTTTTCTCTTGTTCGGTGGATGTCTTGGAGAGCCAGTGGAGAAACATCGCATCAGCCGGCTTCTCAGGTGACCAGGCCATTGACGCCTTTTGGCTGGAAGTTGAGGCATTTCAAGATGCTGGAGGAAATCAGTGTTTTAAAGATTTAGCACTGGGTGTCATCCGATTGCTCACTCTGTCCATATCAAATGCCCACGTCGAAAGAGCATTTTCCCAGGTAACGCTATTAAAAGATGACACCAGAAATCGGATGGGATTACGGCTCCTCTCCAGCCTCATGGATGTGCGCTCTGGCCTGAGCAGGAACGGATTGACGTCCGCCACTTTCAAACCTCCCCGACAGTTGTTTATGGAGTGCCGTATGTAAAGCGTCTCGGTCTGAAAATAACAGCAACATTTTGTCACATTTAGCTAAAAACAATGTTTAAAAAACTGGTTTGAATTTTTGAGAGTCACTTTTTTGCATATTTAGAACAATATTTGTGAACTTAGAGATATTTTAAATATTTAAATCCAAATGTTAAATGTAAAATCTAAATGCTAAATCTAAATGTTAAATATAAACCTAAATCTAAATGTTAAGTCTAAATGTTAAATATAAATCTAAATCTAAATGTTGAAGGTAAATGTTAAATATAAATCTAAATGTTGAAGCTAAATGTTAAATATATATCTAAATGTTGAATATAAATATAAATGTTGAAGCTAAATGTTTCGGGTGAAACTAAATATTTAGCTAAAATGCAAATTCAAATGCCGGTAACCGGAAGTGCCAAAATAAAAGCTCGAGGAGGTCAGAGCGTGTTTATAGTGGCAATCTTATCTGGGTAAAAGGACTCTTGGACTTGGATTATCGTGATAATAACTACCTAGATGAACAAACACGTTTGGAGAAACTTTTTTTGAAGAGTACTTTGAGTTTTTAGTGTCACTTTTATGAAGGGTGCGGGACTTATGACCTGTAGCCACTATAGCCAGCCACAAGGGGGCTCACTTTGACTTGACTCATTTATTGACATGTTTGCAGAGGTATGTCCGACAGTAGAGTTCACCGGGGTGAAGGTGGGCGGGTGTAGACGATCCTACGCGAAAATGACAGATCAGTCAAAGTGTTAGTTAGTTATTATCACAATAATCCAAGTCCAAGAGTCCATTTCCACGGATAAGATGGGTTTTATTTGTATTTGCCACTAACGACGCTCTGACCTTCTCGAACTTTTATTTTGGCACTTCCGGTTACCGTCATTTGAATTTGCATTTTAGCTAAATATTTAGTTTCACCCGAAACATTTAGCTTCAACATTTAGATTTATATTTAACATTTAGATATATATTTAACATTTAGCTTCAACATTTAGATTTAGATTTAACATTTAGATATATATTTAACACTTAGCTTCAACATTTAGATTTAGATTTATATTTAGCATTTAGATTTTACATTTAACATTTGGATTTAAATATTTAAAATATCTCTAAGTTCACAAATATTGTTCTAAATGTGCAAAAAAGTGACTCTCAAAAATTCAAACCACTTTTTTTAAACATTGTTTTTAGCTAAATGTGACAAAATGTTGCTGTTATTTTCAGAGTGAGACGCTTTACAAACGGCACCCCATAGTTGTTGGGGAGGTTTGACTCATCCATGTACTGACCTGGCATCTAGCGACTGTAAATAGTTCTTATGGAGTTCATGTTCAAGATAATTATCTTGCGCAATAAGACGTTGAAACGACGTATATTTAACGTCATTTCTCTACGTCGAAATCAGGTCGTCTGAAGGTGCAGAATGAACGTTTTTTTACGTCTTTTTTGGACGTCATTTAGACGTCCGATTCTGACGTCCAGTCGACCTCCAGTTTGGACGTTCACCTAGGGTCTGTTTCATAAAGCAGGTTCAACAAACTCTGAGTCAAATCCTGAACTCTGAGTTGATCTACTCTGAGATAGGAAACTCTGAGTTTTCGGTTTCACAACAGCTGATTTGAGTTAGTTTAATCAACTCAGAGTAGTTTAACCTGGAGTTAAACATGAGCTCCACAGACATATAAAGCCAGCATCAATGGAGCCCAGATTCGATGATTGAACATGGAAACTGACAGAAAGAGGGCAGCATTTTTCACCGCAATAGAATTGAAAATATTAATGACTGCATATGGAGAATATGAGCATTTCTTTAGAAAGAAGTGCAACACTGCAGTGGCTGCTAAAGAGAGGGAGAGGGCATGGGAGAGCATTGCTGCTCAGGTCAATGCGTAAGTTTAAATGTAATATTTTGCAATCACAATAACTATTGAAGGGCAAATTGCATTAATGGAGCCTATTAATTTATTTCATGTAGGTGCAATCCGGCGGGGGAGAAGCGCACTTGGCAGCAACTTAAGATGAAATATAAAAACATTGTTCAAACAGGTCAGACATCTGCATGACTTGACTCTGAACTTCTTTGATTCCTTCCATAATGCTCTTAACACTCAAAAATGTCTTCTTTATATTGTATTAAACAATGAAGCCTAATAAACTAACCCAGATTTTTACTCAGCCAACAGAAAGAGGGCATATGCCCGAAAAACAGGTGGTGGCCCAGCAGCCCCACCTCTAACGGAGGCAGAGGAGCTGGCCCTGAGCCAGAATGTGGGAAGGCCAGTGGCAGAGGGAATCCCTGGTGGGAGCTCATCCTCTGAGCCCCCACCTCAAGACACAAGTGCCTACATAAAATGTAATACTTCTCTGCCTATATACTCCTCTTTTGGGTGCCTATTCACACAAATATTTCTTTCCCTGTCATGTCTTTCATTTTATCCCAACAGATTCTGATGCCATCTGCCTGGTGGAGCCCCCTCACGCCACAGCAGACCCTGCAACTGTAAGTAGGCAACACTCCGAAGATTTTGCTGAATGGTAGTTTAAGTATAGTAAAAAATATCACTCATCCAGGACGAAGACAATGAGGAGGAAACAATGTCTGCTGCCTTCACAGAGGAGGATCCTGGAAGGCCTATTGAGGTAGAGTCTTTATGTTACCAAGATTTCTCTTCCCATTGACACTTCTGACCACTGTGGTGGAGTACAGAGTGACACTGAAGTATTAACACATTCTCATCCTTTGCTCAGAGTGTGGCTGGGCAGCAGCAGGAGACTCCCCTGACCTCAACTGCAGAGATTGACACAGTGAGACAGCTGTTCATGAAACTCCAGAGATTTATTGTGTGGAATTCATGTGCAACAGGTTAATTTTATGTCCTCTTTATGTATTCCCAGTTACCAGTAAAAGAAATTTATAAAATTCACCTCCTAAAAAAATCCAGAAGACCGATAAAGAAATGCTATACCTCGACCGCCAGATTAAAAAAGCAGATTTGGAAATCCAAATACTGGAACATAAATTAAAGGTGGGTGCATGGTCACATGTCAATTATGTCAATTTTAACTATTGGAACATTAACTTAACTAGCTTTTGTATTTGTAGGAAATAAAGAAGACCAACTGAAATGTGCCTCATGTTTTTATTTGTGGTGGTGCTTTAAACTCAAAAGTGATTAGTACAAATGATGTCTCTGACCGCTCGGCCATCCTGCATAGCTGGCAGGTGGACGGGGTCTTCATCGGGGTCATCAATCTGTAGGGCGGGGTGTTGCTCTCCTCTAATAGTGGCGATATTGTGAAGAACAACACATGCCACAATAATATCGCAGGCCCTCTTAGGGGTCACCCTGAGGTGACGTAGGCACTGGAAACGGGCTTTCAGCAGGCCTATGGTCATCTCCACCCGGGCTCTCGTCCTGCTGTGAGCACAGTTGAAGTTTTGTTGGGGGCCTGGCTCAGGGTCCGGGTAAGGGGTCAGCAGCCTTGGGTGGCAGGGGTAACCCCTGTCACCTAGCAGAAGGCCGTCAAACTCTCCTGTAATGTAGAGAGGATGCATGGGGTGTTGTAAAGGGGGGAGACAAGAGAATTTTACTGCAAATCTTCAGGTTTCTCACCGTGCTGCAGCCTGGCACTCAGGTTTGACTCGCGGTATATCCTTGAGTCATGAACAGATCCAGGCCACTTGGCCTCCACATTGGAGATTATGTGTGCAGCATCACATATGATCTTGACAGTGCAGAGAATCACAGATATTAGTTAAATTATGAGGAAGTGCTTAACACAGTGAAACTTCTTAGTCTACATGTACCTGCACATTAATGCTTTGAATGGACTTCCTATTCACATAATCAGCCTCATTACGTGAGGGAGCCGTGATGGGAATGTGCGTACCATCAATGCAGCCAATCACATTGGGAAATCCTAAAACAAATAAAAATAATAAAAATGACTAATTCAAGTCTGAGGTGGCAGCACAATGTCATAATACAGCCTGATATTAAAGGAATTCAACAGATCTCTACATCCTTCACCTGCGATCCTGTGGAACTCTTCCTTAATGGCCCTGACAGGTTTGTGTCCAGGGAAGACAACAAATATATGTAAAAGTCTTTTCAGGGCGAGGCAGACTTTTCTGATGGCCCTGCATACAGTTGCCTTACTCAAGTGCTCAGCATCTCCGATGTTATACAAAAAACTGCCATTGGCAAAAAAACGCAGCGCCACACATAAAATCTGCTGCGATGTGAGCGCATGACTGCGACTCGTGACGTTTGAAATGTGCGGACGGATGAGGTTGTGTATGTAAATTATAGACTGTGAAGTTAAACGGTACCGCTCAAAAAGAAAATTGTCCGGGAGGGCTGAAAAATCTATGCGTGGTCTGAGTACTCTCTGCCGACAGATACGTAATTCCCTGCGCAGGATTGCTGTACCTTCGTCCACCGGATCGTGATCAAAAGGACACGCCATGTTCAAAAAGTTGACACCAAACGTTGCCTTCTGGAACTAGAGGACGTTCTGACAGCGCAGGAATGAGGACATCAAATTAAGTATGTGGCTCTGAAAGTGGGCGGAGACAGAGAGAAACTCGGGGTTTCTTCAGGAAAACCTGGTCCCAACCAGGTTAGATTCACAGAGTCTGTTACTATGGCAACTGAGCTTGAGGTTAAGTTACCTCACTTTGTGAAACAGGTTAGAGTTAACCCTCTCTCTCGGGTTTGACTGACCCTCCTTTGTGAAACGGAAAACTCTGAGTTTCCGTGATTCCAGGGTTAACAGACTCTGAGTTTTCAATAAACCTGCTTTGTGAAACGGACCCCTGACGTACAAAATTAGTCTAAATTGCACGTCGAAATCAGGTCGCCTGAAGGTGCAGAATGAAAGTTTTTTTTACGTCTTTTTCGGACGTCCTGCCGACCGCCAGTTTGGACGTTCACCTGACGTACAACCAGAGCAACCAAAATCCATAATGTTCTGTAAAACTACAGGTTTTTACCCCTGGAAAAAAAACTTGTTTTGCTTAAAAATTAACATTAAAACATTAAAGAAAACCACAGTTTGTGTCATGAAATACAAACGGATTAACTGTAAATTTAAAAGTGCTAATTTACTTGGTAAAACTGTCAATCGATTAAAGCAGAGAAACAATAAGTTACTATTTTTGTCTAATGGTGAAAACATGAAAGAAAAAAACTATAAGCACGTTGTACTTAAAACATCCGAAAACCAAACTTTTTCATTGTAATTTTTCATTTAATGAACGCTTGTGAGGCTGTACAAACTTATCACAACACTGTGTACACACCGAATACACAGAACATGCTACATGAAATTGACATAAATGCACAGAACTTTCTAACGGATGTGGGCAGCACTCTATCTTTTCTGAAATAGCAAGTAAAAGCTAAAATGCTACTGACTGTTCTTGCTGTTCAGATCTTTTAACAGTAAAATCACCACAGGTTCATTAAGCCGTGACAGTGGTGCAGCATAAAACCAGAACCCTGCTTTTTGTTTGTGTTATCAGTGTTATCTGCTATTTATATATACACACATATAAAAAAGTCTCCAACATAAACAACCACCTCACCTAATTTGCAAGGCTGTACATGAAGATGGAAAAAATGTACACATCTTACACTGTGTACACTCATACATACTGCAACATTACAACAACATTACACCTCACATCACATGGCTCCCAAAGTATGGTCCACTCAAGTCCACTCATGGTCTGCAAGGTCAGCGATGAGTGTGAGGACTCCTGGGTTCACAGCAAAGACATCCTCCTTTTGCTGTGCTCAACTTTCGTTCCTCTCTCCGGATTTGTTAAAAAGAAACACCTTGAAGCAAAGAAGTAAGGATAAATATTACGGTGTCTAATATGTTATGTTTTTAAATATCTTAACAGAAAGATACCACAAGATCCAGCTTCGTGGTGGACACAGAGCTGGACTCTGTGGCAGAGAGGATGACACTTTACACAGAACGTTCACTAGACAGAGTAGTGTGTGCAGTGACAGGCTTTTGTCCCTATCCTGCTGCACAAACAGACTAAAGAACTCTTCTGTCCCCATGACCATAAAAAATATACACTATAACACTGCTCAGCGACAGCATAGAAACAATAACACAAAACATTTGCAGTTTGTATTGGCACTGTTTCAATTATGTACATTTATATTTGGCACAGTTTTTTTATGTATGTATGTATGTATGTATGTATGTATGTATGTATCTAAGAATTACCTCCGGAGGAACTCCAGTGTTCCAGTATGTTGAAGCAATAGTAACTGCCAAACATCAGGCAGATGGCACAGAGGGAGGCAGTGATGTGGTCGTTGACAATCTTCTGATCAATGCTCAACATGAAGCAGTCAGCAGTGAAGCAAGCGGACCCTGAGAATAAACAACATGAACAAATATATATTACAGATCTGTGCATCTGTGTCAACCATTTAACTTCATTGTAAACTTGATTCAGACATACCACACACAATAAGGCAGGGTGTTGCTGGCACAGCCTCCATCTCAATCTCTTTTGTGACTGTGTCTTCCGCATCTGGCACACTGGATTCTTGTGTGGTAGCACTTGCAGCACTCTGAGCATCTTCATTACCTGTTTCACAAATCACATTTTACAAACAATTTTTATGTTTTCTCGACATGTGAGAGGTAAAGACAGATTTTACACTCAACACACGGGTGCACCCTCTCACAGGGCAAGTTACTTGCCGCCCCTCTACTATATGCTCCTTCAAGTGAACACCTAAAGCTTTTTTCCCTCACACTGCTGTTCACAAAGTGAAACTGTGCATTTTAATCTCGTTCAAGTTCTGTCCAGACTGTTGGCATGATGACAATAGAAGTTCGCTTTTAATACTGCATAACCAGTACACACCTGCTTGCAACTAGCTACAACACACTTGAACATACACCTCGGTTCATTGCTATGCAGTTTGCAATGGAGAACAAATGCTTTAACAGATTTAACTATTTCTGCACATACGTTACATGAATACATCTTAAATAGCCTAACGCCACGGTTTGCATACAGCAAAAACAATGTTTTTTTCTCTCTTTTTTCACCTTAAATCTCCTTTCAATTAACTGAGTGCAATTTAAACTATTAGCTTTCTGAAATGTTCTGCAATATTTCCATACCTGAGAGAGAGAGCAGCTCTGATGGATAAGGGTGGATGAGAAGTCTCTGCACAAACTCAGAGTCCGGCAGGTCCTCAGATGCAGCGTGCTGATTGGCCCGTTCAAATCTGCCGCCTCCGAAGTACCGGCAGATTTCTACTGCGCATGTGCAAACAGACCAGGTGCAGGGGGGCACAGCAGTATGCACTTCTCAACTCTGTCAGGTCTACTTACAGGCAGAGAACCTGAATGTGACTGACGTGACTTTTATTAAACTAAATAAATAATTATTATTGTTATTAGTATTTTACTGTTAAAAGTAGTACAAGATTTATTACAGCAGGGCAATATATATATTCTGGAAAACCAGTAAAAATATTTTTTTTCCTAATTAACTATTATAATATATAACACAACACTCCCAAGGCATCACCTTTTGTGTCCATGTTTATTTATATCATGTGTCTTTCATGTCCTTTTTTGAAATCCATACAAAATTAAATACAAACTTTTACAAAATCGATTATATGGTGATCATTAAACATATTTTAGTTAATACTAGCCTGTACCCATGTTAATTAGATACACATGTGCGTTTCAGGTGTCAAAATTACATTCTATTAACAGATGTCCAGATGAGGTACAAATGTGGACGTCATATTAACGTCTAAAACAGGTCCGATAATGACGTCTAAATCTTGGATCTATTTTGCATGCTCTGATAACGTCTAGATCATGTGGTCTTTAACAGACGTCCAGATGGGGTTCAAATGTGGACGTCATATTTACGTCTAGATGTGGTCCTTAACAGACGCCTAGATAAGGTTCAAATGTGGACGTCATAATAACGTCTAGATGTGGTCCTTAACAGACGTCCAGATAAGGTACAAATGTGGACGTCATATTTACGTCTAAAACAGGTCCGATAATGACGTCTAAATCTTGGATCTATTTTGAACGTCAAATTAACGTCTAGATGAGGTCCTTAACAGACGTCCAGATGAGGTACAAATGTGGACGTCAGATTAACGTCTAGATGAGGTCCTTAACAGACGTCCAGATAAGGTTCAAATGTGGACGTCATAATAACGTCTAGATGTGGTCCTTAACAGACGTCCAGATAAGGTACAAATGTGGACATCATATTTACGTCTAAAACAGGTCCGATAATGACGTATAAATCTTGGATCTATTTTGTACGTCAAATTAACGTCTAGATGTGGTCTTCAGATGACGTCCAAAATTGTAACGTCGCTACGACGTCTAAATAAGGTCCAATATAGACGTCAAATATCTGACCTATTTTGCACGTATGGGTTGCCGTTTGTAAAGCGTCTCGCTCTGAAAATAACAGCAACATTTTGTCACATTTAGCTAAAAACAATGTTTAAAAAACTGGTTTGAATTTTTGAGAGTCACTTTTTTGCACATTTAGAACAATATGTGTGAACTTAGAGATATTTTAAATATTTAAATCCAAATGTTAAATGTAAAATCTAAATGCTAAATATAAATCTAAATATAAATGTTGAAGCTAAATGTTAAATATATATCTTCAGCACTGTAGCCAGGCTAACAGAGAATCACAGCTCTACTGAACCATCCATTCCTTTAGGTCTAAGTAGCAATGATTTCATGAGCTTCTTTAATGATAAGATTATAACTATTAGAGACAAAATCCATCACCTTCTGTCTTCAACAGGCATTGATCTGCATTCTGATACAGCAAGTTTGGAAACAGCTGTAAAACCTGATATGTATTTAGACAGTTTTTCTCCCATCGACCTCCATCAAATAACTTTAATCATTTCTGCAGCTAAGCCTTCAACCTGCCTCTTAGACCCCATCCCAACCAGGCTGCTCAAGGATGTTTTACCTCTAGTTAGTCATTCGTTATTGGATACAATCAATCTGTCTTTATTATCAGGACATGTACCTAAGTCCTTTAAGGTAGCTGTAATTAAACCTCTTCTTAAAAAGCCCACTCTAGACCCAGAGGTTTTAGCCAACTATAGACCGATATCAAACCTTCCCTTTGTGTCTAAGATACTTGAGAAAGCTGTAGCTAATCAACTGTGTGACTTTCTCTATAACAATAGTCTATTTGAGGATTTTCAGTCAGGATTTAGAGTGCATCATAGCACAGAGACCGCATTAGTCAAGGTTACAAATGACCTCCTAATGGCATCAGACAAAGGACTAATCTCGGTACTTGTCCTGTTAGATCTTAGTGCTGCATTTGACACCATTGACCATCAAATTCTTTTACAGAGAATGGAACATCAAATTGGCATCAAAGGAACCGCCCTAAGCTGGTTTAAATCGTATTTCTTAGATCGATCTCAGTTTGTTCATGTCAATGATGAATCTTCCATGCATACCAAAGTTTGTCATGGAGTCCCACAAGGTTCTGTACTAGGACCACTTTTATTTAGTTTATATATGCTTCCTTTAGGGAACATTATTAGGAATCACTCTATCAATTTTCATTGTTATGCTGACGACACCCAATTATATTTATCGATCAAGCCTGATGCAACCAATCAGTTAACTAAACTCCAAGCATGCCTTAAGGATATAAAAAATTGGATGACCGACAATTTTCTGATTTTAAATTCAGACAAAACTGAAGTTCTTGTAATTGGACCCAAGCACCTCAGAAACTCTCTTTCTAGAGACTTAGTTACCTTAGAGGGTATCACCCTGGCCTCCAGCTCCACTGTAAAGAATCTTGGAGTTGTTTTTGATCAGGATTTGTCCTTTAATGTCCACATAAAACAAATTTCGAGGACTGCATTCTTCCACTTACGTAACATCGCTAAAATCAGACGCACTGTTTCTCAAGCAGATGCAGAAAAACTAGTCCACGCATTTGTTACTTCTAGGCTGGACTATTGTAACTCTTTGTTATCAGGCTGCTCTAATAAATCTCTTAGGACTTTACAGTTAATTCAGAATGCTGCTGCACGTGTTCTGACAGGAACCAAGATCAGAGATCACATCTCTCCCATTTTGGCTTCCTTGCATTGGCTCCCTGTTAAATCTAGAATAGAATTTAAAATTATCCTCCTTACTTACAAAGCTCTTCATGGTCAGGCACCATCATATCTAAAAGAGCTCATAGTACCTTACTATCCCTCTAGAACACTGCGCTCTCAGGACGCTGGGTTCCTTGTGGTTCCTATAGTCTCCAAAAGTAGATTGGGAGCCAGAGCTTTCAGCTATCAGGCTCCTCTTCTGTGGAACAAACTACCAATCTGGGTTCGGGAGGCAGACACGGTCAACACTTTTAAGAGT
Source organism: Collichthys lucidus (assembly GCA_004119915.2). Classification (NCBI taxonomy): domain Eukaryota; kingdom Metazoa; phylum Chordata; class Actinopteri; family Sciaenidae; genus Collichthys; species Collichthys lucidus. The sequence continues at coordinate 574,741 of CM014101.1, forward strand.
AGACTTAAAACTTTCCTTTTTGATAAAGCGTATAGTTAGGGCTGGCTCAGGCCATCCCTTAGTTATGCTGCTATAGGATTAGACTGCCGGGGGACTCCCCAGGGTTATGCCTAGCCAGGCACGGTATTGGTTAAAGATGTAGTCACATCTCCCTTACCGAAAACCCTCCCTCCTACTCTGCCTCTCTCTCTCTGTCTTTCTCTGTCTGTCTGTCTGTCTGTCTGTCTGTCTGTCTGTCTGTCTCTCTCTCTCTCTCTCTCTTTCTCTGTCTGTCTGTCTGTCTGTCTGTCTGTCTGTCTGTCTCTGGACATGTCTCATTAATGCATGCTGCTGACCAAACTTCCCCGGAGTTTCTGTGCTCTGTCGTCCAGCAGGTTTTTCGTGGATCGTGGCTGCTGCTGTGATCCTGGACGACGCCCACTACACATATTACTACTGTCATTAATACTACTATATCTACTACTGTGGTCACTTTATCATTCATTGTCATTCTGTAAGTCATTGTAACTGTACAAAATGTTTATGTTGATTGTCCTGTACACGTGACATCCATTGCACGTCTGTCCGTCCTGGGAGAGGGATCCCTCCTCTGTGGCTCTTCCTGAGGTTTCTTCCACATTTTTTCCCTGTTAAAAGGTTTTTTGTGGGCAAGTTTTTCCTCACTCGAACCGAGGGTCTAAGGACAGAGGGTGTCATTCTCTGTACAGATTGTAAAGCCCTCCGAGGCAAATGTACTTTGTGACTTTGGGCTATACAAATAAAATTGAATTGAATTGAATATCTAAATGTTAAATCTAAATCTAAATGTTGAAGCTAAATGTTAAATATATATCTAAATGTTAAATATAAATATAAATGTCGATGCTAAATGTTTCGGGTGAAACTAAATATTTAGCTAAAATGCAAATTCAAATGACGGTAACCGGATTTGCCAAAATAAAAGCTCGAGAAGGTCAGAGCGTCTTTATAGTGGCAAATAACGAATAAAACCCATCTTATCCGGGGAAATGGACTCTTGGACATGGATGCATTTTATGCTAAATATTTAGTTTCACCCGAAACATATAGCTTCAACATTTAGATTTATATTTAACATTTAGATATATATTTAACATTTAGCTTCAACATTTATATTTAGATTTATATTTAACATTTATATTTAACATTTATATTTAGGTTTATATTTAACATTTAGGTGTATATTTAACATTTATATTTAGCATTTAGATCTTACATTTAACATTTGGATTTAAATATTTAAAATATCTCTAAGTTCTCTAAGGCACAAATATTGTTCTAAATGTGCAAAAAAGTGACTCTCAAAAATTCAAACCAGTTTAGCTAAATGTGACAAAATGTTGCTGTTATTTTCAGAGCGAGACGCTTTACAAACGGCACCCCATATTGCACGTCGTACCGACGTGTAGGTGTGGTCTCCGACGGACCGACCCAATACTGACATGATCTGCACGTCTCTCCGATGTCCGATGTTTGGTGGGAATGGAAAGACGCTGGTTATGTGTAAAGGTAAGATGATTTTTATGTTACTGTAACCCGGCCACTCCACCCAGGGGCTCTGCGTGGTGTTTTGTTTCGTTTGGGGGGTGTAGAGGAGGGACGAGTCAGACACGGCTGTCGTATTTGCCGCCTGGACCACGCCGTCGTTTATTGCACATTCACAGTCACGGTGGCTGGCAACAAACAGCTGACCGAAATGACGCCTGTGCACGCGACACACCCCAATCTACGGTGGCCCTCCTAGGACAAACGGCCACACTCGCCAAACCACTGAGGGCACAAAACAATACACTAGCGCCTTCTACTGACGCCAACAGACCGCTGGCGGTTCGATCCCCGGCTCCTCTAGTCTGCATGCCAAAGTGTCCCCAAGTTGCTCCCGAAGGCTGTGCCATAGGTGTATGAATGTGTATGAGATCTAGACTGATGAGTCAAGTGCAAGCCTGGCTGCAGTTCAAGCACGTGCTACAGCTGAAGCTGCCCGTACCAAAGCCGCGAGGTCGAAAGGCACGGATTGAAGCAAGGCTAAATGCTCATAAACAGCCCTCGCTGCAGCAAGAGTTCTCGAGGCGGCAGCTGAAAGCCTTGATGACCAAAAAATGGCAACGCCAGCTATTCCAGTAACAACGCCTGAACCAGTTTAACGCATTGAAGAATACATTACAACTCACTTTAGTAATAACCCTGAATTGAAGAGGGAAGAACGGCATCGGGGAGAATCTCAGCTTGTGCCCACTGAAACTCACAAATTGTATCGCAGTGTGCAACCAGTTACCCAGTATACACCTAGGCGGGCTACAGAGAACCCCGCTGGATGGCAGCCCTACCAAGCCCCACCTGTCTTTAACATAGACACCAGAACAGACAACACACCTTCACGAGGCAAATCAATGTCAAGGACAACAGAAATCTCAGATCTCACCACCTACCTAGCGCGCTGTGATCTTCTGACCTCCGGGTTCAAAGTCTTTGACAACAAACCAGAGACTTATATATCCTGGAAGTCTATGTTTTGCAATGGCATCGAAGGACTAAACCTCAAAGCTAGTGAGAAACTCAACCTACTCACAAAGTGGCTGGACGGGGAGTCACTTCAACATGCCCTGAGGATTAGAGCAGTCCATGTGAACAATCCAGAGACAGGTCTCCGACGTCTGTGGCAACGGCTGGACAAGAATTACGGCTCATCCGAAGCCATTGAAGCGTCCCTGTTCAAACGTCTGGAGAGTTTCCCCAGGATCTACTACAAAGACAACCACCTACTGCTAGAGCTCGCTGATCTTTTTCTTGAACTACAAGCAGTGCCCTACATTACCATTTGCACTGTGACTGATTTTGGTAACTGTAAAGCACTTATTCTATGGCATTTGCTTGTTGATTTAAAACCTAGTTTTTCATGGTTTATTTAATTTAATTTTGTGTATTTGGAATCTCAATCAGCTGCTGTACGGCCAGATCGCTGTGCGTATTTCAGCACCACAGGTGTGGAAAGCAGCGAGGAGAAAATGAGAGGGGTGGAGGAAGAGGTGCTCTTTATGTGCATTTATTCGTTTTGTTTTATATTGTTTTGCATGTAGTCCTAATTTGTGATGTAAACAATGACATTTATTAGGCCTACGCGGTTTAGAGGTATAACGTGCATTATAATTAATTTGGGCATGGCACTATGATAGGTTCATTTGTGTAGCCTGTGGTTGATTTACTGCGCTTTTGTTGGTTGTAATTTGCAAAAACCTGTTTATCTATCTTTTAGCCTACGTGTGGTTATTTGATACAGCATGAAGCTCCAGATACTTACGAGTGTTTTCTATTACATGTGTTTTGATTTTGGATTTTTGGTTTACACGGGTGTCTGGCAACTTCGTGGTTTGGGCTGGTTTTTATTGGCTTGGGCGGGTTCTAAGCTGTGATTGGGCTGGAAACTGTCAATCTGATCTAGCAACACTGAACACACTGCGACTGACGTCTGGAAAAAAACTAAAGAGTATGTTTAAGGTTCAACGTTTTTCTGTGTTTGTCTGTCTCGTTTTAATATTTAGCCTACATATTACATACGCACCCGCGCGCAGCTCACGAGATTGCTGCGTCAGCTAGCTAACACAGCCGTAGCTGTAGAAAGGAGACATTTATTTTGAAGGCAGTGACAGGAAGTGGTTTGTCTGAATTTTTCACTTTCCAACTTGTTCCTGTGCGAAATTCCTCAAGTTCGATTCCTTTGTATGTTTGGACCGAGGCTAAGTGGATGTGTGGCAGGCTAACAGACACGGAGACAAAGCTGTCCTGCGGTCTATCAGTGAGAAAGCAGGCCGAGTCGAGTGCGCTGTGAGCGGACACACTCTGCGCTGCTCTGGGCTGCTTGATTTCAGAAGACAGAGGGAGGTGAAGGAAAGATAAGGAGGAGCCGAGGAAGGAGCCGAACGAACGATGTGGCAAAATACAACTAGGTCTGTGACAAACAGAGCTGAGCCGTGCTGAGCTGAGCTGAGACAAAGTGGTAAGTCACTTTTGTAACCTACTAAAGACAGTACGCTGTGATAGCACACACGTTCTGCGTGTTTCCGACATAGATAGACGGTCCAAAGTTGGAAATCCAACTCGTTGGTCTGACTTTGAGTTTGGGCAAGGCCGGAATGAGGAGCTCAAAAACTAGTGAGGGCATGAGTTCAAGTCCCCCAACCAGAACCAGAACTCTCTCTCTCTGACCCATTTCATCTTTAATAATCAATACCAATAAACGGAAGTCTTAAGAGCTGGATAAGGGGCTCTGTTTACACAATTTGGCAGACATGGAATATAATATTCATAAGTCTGTTTTCATTGTATAATCACCTGCTAATAAGAATCATTCTGATGTAGTTGTGAGGGGAGGGTGAGCAGCTACACTGCCAGGTGTAGCTACTACGGCTACAAGAACTGCAACATCCCTTTCTACCTTTAAAAACTTGTAAAAACCTTTCTCTTTCGAGAATGCTTCCCTGCCTAACAAAACTAACAAACTACTCTGTGCTCCTTTACACCTCTTTCAGCTTATGTCCTCCTTTGTAAGTCACTTTGGATAAAAGCGTCTGCTGAATGCAATGTAATGTAATGTAAAGGTGCCTCTAAATGCAACATGCTGGTGCCTTCAGTGCTCAGCGTATTAATTTTTTTTTTTTAAATACAGTTCATACATTTCATTGCTGATACTAAAACAAGTAATGTCACAACAAGCTGTTTTCTTCATATATTCTATCTAAACTCCTAAACTCTTAGCAAGGTGTGTTCAGACATCAGATGTTATGATTTGTTGCCTCCAGGTTCAGAGTGTAATCCCACTGTGGTAAATATGTTCAGCTGTACTTGAGTATTTGTTCTGATTACATTACTTCTGATCAGAAAGAGTTGACAACTTTGCAAACAGCCAGTCATCAACCAGGTCACCAGCAGCAGACCCAGCAGCAGCTAATATCACTGACTAGTTTAACAGCAGTCAGCCCAGCTCAGCGTCTGTCTTTCAGCCTTTTATTTCACTAAGCTCTCACCAACCACTAAAAGTTAGTCCCACATTTACATTATTTTCCAGTTCTTAGTCGTTACTCTCCTTAGCTTCCTCTATCAACTAGAGTTGTCACGATACTAAAATGAGTAACCACGATACTATACCAGACAAAGTATCGCGGTTCCGGGTATTACCGTGATACTACATAGTATAGTAGCGACGGGTATGATTTGGTACCGCGAGGTACCGTGTATACCGTAGGTATCGTGCAACTCTACTATCAACATCCTCTTCAGTGTCTTTGCCTTAAGCTATGCAGATAGAAGTTGCTGAGCCCAGTTACATTGTCTGCTTAATTGACACCAGCTCCGCTCCCCATCAACACTCCTCCGGTACTCTGAGTTCACAGTCCGGGCAGCCTGGCTAACAAACTGAGCTAACATTAGCTAACAGCAGCTACAGCTGTCAGCAGTTCACTTCACTGTCCATCATAAACTCTGTAAATCACAGAGAGTTGAGGCGGAGCAGCCAGGGGACATCAGAGGGAAAAGCAGAAAACATTTTCTCCATAAAATATGATCCAGACACAGATAGACAGGATAATCCCACTGTGATTGTAATAATAATACACAAGCTTGTGTGTCCTGCAGAGATGGAAGGAGAGAAGGAGAGACAAATGCAGCAGCGAGAGGAGAAGGACAGTAATGAGGCAGAAGACGACAGGAGGAGTGATGACAACGCTGACAATGAAGAGGAAGAGGACGAAGGTTCTGATGGCGCTGCGCTCGTGTGGCAGGAAGGCTACGGCGAGGACAGCCATGGCCTTCCCATCATGCATTGGGAGGCACTGAGCCTGCGCATCGCTGAGCTGGAGAAGCAAGAAGAGGAGAAAAAAGAGAAGAAGGAAAAGGTCAGAGGTCATAGTCTGTGTGGTCGGCATGATAACGCACTGTAACTGTGTAACTCTATATATCTCTTTTCTAGTCGTCTGACCCCTCAGAGCGCTTTTACACTACATACACACACATTCATACAGCGATGGCGCACCCTTCAGGAGCAATTTGGGGTTCAGTATGTTGATTTGACATGCAGACTGGAGGAGTTGGGGATCGAACCGCCGATCATCAGATTAGTGGACAAATCGCATCCTAGTCGTCCACTAATCTGAGCCACAGCCGCCCACTTTAGTCCACTATGATTTAATTAAATTAATTATTTAAATTTAAAAAGGAACTAAATGAAATGAAATATGGATTCTCATGAACTGCTGTGTTTTATGAATTGTGTCATGTATTCTAGTAAAGTATGCTGACTTGTTATTAATTCATCAAAGTTTTATGAAGACATGATGAAGCATTCCCTGCATCATATTTACTGACTGTCAGCTGCTCTCAGTGACACAATCATTTCTCTCAGACTTATGAGCATTCAAACATTTTCAGCCTAGGCCTGAAAAAATATCTAAATTATAAGCTATAAAAGTATATGTAAATGTGTATGCTTATGGAACATTCTGTAACATCTGAACATGCCTTAAGGATATAAAAGGTTGGATGACCTAAAAAAAAATTCTGTTAAATTCAGACAAAACTGAAGTTCTTGTAATTGGACCCAAACACCTCAGAAACTCTTTCTAGAGACTTAGTTACCTTAGATGGGATCACCCTGGCCTCTAGCTCCACTGTAAAGAATCTTGGAGTTGTTTTTGATCAGGATTTGCCCTTTAATGTCCATATAAAACAAATTTTCGAGGACTGCTTCTTTCACTTACGTAACATCGCTAAAATCAGACGCATTGTCTCTCAAGTGGATGCGAAAAACTAGTCCACGTATTTGTTACTCCAAGGCTGGACTATTGTAACTTTTTGTTATCAGGCTGCTCTAATAAGTCTCTTAGGACTTTGCAGTTAATTCAGAATGCTGCTGCACGTGTTCTGACAGGAACCAAGTTCAGAGATCACATCTCTCCCATTTTGGCTTCCTTGCATTGGCTACCTATTAAATCTAGAATAGAATTTAAAATTATTCTCCTTACTTACAAATCTCTTCTTGGTCAGACACCATCATATCTAAAAGAGCTCATAGTACCTTACTACCCCTCTAGAACACTGCGCTCTCAGGATGCTGGGTTCCTTGTGGTTCCTATAGTCTCCAAAAGTAGATTGGGAGCCAGAGCTTTCAGCTATCAGGCTCCCTGTTCTGTGGAACAAACTACCATTCTGGGTTCAGGAGGCAGACCCTCTCTGTCTCTGTCTCTGTCTGTCTGTCTGTCTGTCTGTGATTTTATCATTCATTGTAGTTCATTGTCATTTTGTCAGTTATTGTAATTGTACAATATGTTTGTGTTGATTTGTCCTGTACATGTGACATCCATTGCACTTCTGTCTGTCCTGGGAGAGGGATCCCTCCTCTGTGGCTCTTCCTGAGGTTTCTTTCACATTTTTTCCCTGTTAAAGGTTTTTTGTGGGCAAGTTTTTCCTCACTCGAACCAAGAGTCTAAGGACAGAGGGTGTCACTCCCTATACAGATTGTAAAGCCTTCTAAGGCAAATGTACTTTGTGACTTTAGGCTAAACAAATAAAATCTGATTTGATTTTTGATTTAATTAAAGAATATAGAACTTTTTAAGTACATCAGTGCACAATCCACATTCCAGCTCATTCCTGTTTGTATCAGCCTCTGTTTGTAATCTGTGAATCTTCGTCTACATTCTGGATTCATAATCTCATTCAAGCTTCTCATTCTGTACTGAAAACGTCCTCCTGATCCAAAGATCCTTTACTAACCTGTAGACACCAGCACTCTAATGCTGCTTTGGACTGGACAGCATGGACTGAGCGGTTAACTCACTTTAGCAACATGTATATCTGTAAAGACTGTAAAACTTCAGAAAATAAAATCTAATCCAGCATCACCAAAATCAGTGAAATAGTTGTTGCTGTGAGACTTTATGATGTGGAGCACAAAGTTCCAAAGTATGACAGGTGTAGCACGTTGTGTAGCCTGACAGTCGAGCTGTTATTTATAGTATAAAAGTTGCATAATGTCACTTCAAAGGGGTCAAGTTCAGAACATCTATTTTATACCACAATGTGAGCAGCTGAGTGACGAGGGTCAAACCCTGGCCCTGACCTCAGCTCACATCAAGTCAGGCTTTTACATTAGAGCAGTGTTACTCAAAGTGTGGTCCGCGGACCACTGGTGGTCCGCAAGCGACCTCAAGTGGTCCGTGAGAGGATCTCTTAAAATATTCGAATTTCCCACACAAGTTTGTGGAGTCCTACCTAGGGATACTCGATATATCGCGGCTTGTTCTACGTGAGATGTATGAAATGACTATATCGCGACCATCGAGTACTTGTCACGTAAATGTTTTAAGCCATCTGCATTTAATTCTCCGGGGATTCGCCTGTCACTCGCTCCTGCGGCTCACAGCACGCAGCACACTGCCCCGCCCACCCAGAAACATCCCCTGCGCGCATGCGTACTTTCTGTATCAAGTGAGGAGAGGTGAAGCAAAGAGGTGAGGTAATTGAAGATGGAGACGGACGACTTGGTTCTGAAGAAAAACAGCTGCGGTCACGTCTCTCGTTTTCGCGTGGTCACGTCAGCTGCTCCAATATATTCAAGTGCGCCCTTACTGCCGACTTTATGGCAAACACTTTTAAAAAACTGGAGTCAGCGCTAGCTTACTGCAGCGTGTGGACACTTTCGGTTTTCAAAATAAAACGTGGGTGTTAAATGTATTAAACGTTTATTTATAAAATATGAAGAATGGTTAAAATTTGATTTAAAAAGTGTCTCATATGCCAAGTATGATTCTGCACTGCTTCAATGCTCATATGTACATTATGAAATATATTAAAAATTCATAAAAAATATGACAAGTGTTAAAATGCTATAAAAAAGAGTGTGTGTCGTATAGCAGGTGTAGCTCGACTGTTCTACACTGATTTTGAGCCAATAGGTCACAGGACCTGGAAGCTATTGAGCTTTAAAGCTCATATTTACATCATGAAATGTATTAAAAATTCATAAAAAATATGACAAGTGTTAAAATGCTATAAAAGAGGTGTGTCTCACAGCAAGTTTAAATCTACTGTTCTACATTGATTCTGAGCAATTACAATGATATCATGGAAATAATGACAATATTTATTAGAAATAAACAATACAAAACAACAACAACAAAAATATCGAAATATATATTGTGTATCGCGATATAGCTTAAAAATATCGAGATATTGGTTACAGGCCATATCAGCCCTAGTCCTACCTAACATTATTTGAAGTGTAAAGCGAATTTGTTCTCTGAACAAAAATGCAGACAAATATTTTTTTTAAATATGTATAATGGATATATGAAGATAAATCTGAATTAGCAGTGCCCAAATTGTTGCCTAAGCAACCACGGCGTCTCCTATAGACAAAATCATTCCGCTGTCACGTCAGTAAGTAAGGAAAAGAAAGCAAGGAAAAGAGCAGCAAAAGCTGTGAACTTTAACTAAAACAAGGCACGGAGAGGATGGGAAACAATGATGGATAGGTGGCTGAAGACGGGGTCAGGTGGTCCCTGAAATTTTTTTTTTGACAAAGTGGTCCTTGGTCTGAAAAAGTTTGAGAAACACTGCATTAGAGTCACTTCAAAGCAAAGCAAACAAATCTGTATTCATATAAATGTGTTTTTGTGTGTGTTTCTGCTGTGTTTGTTCAGAGTGGAGCTTCTCTGGAGCGAGGCAGAGCTCCGGTGAGCTGGACAGAGGAGAGAGGGAGGAGAGCAGAGAGCTGGGAGGACAGAGACGACGCCTGCAACAGCCATGTGCTGGCACTCACCTCCCGGTACACACACGCACACACACACACACACCCACACATCTGTCTCATGACTTATAAGACTGCTATTACTCATGAGCATGACATTGTGTGTGATGTCATTTGGTATGTATCTTTTGCTCAGTGCACTAGAGGAGGAGGAACACCTGAACCCTCCTGATGGGTCAAAGTACTGTTCTTCCACTTTTTCTAGACTACAAGCAGCAGAATGGATAAAAGGGTCAATGACTTCACTTAGTAACATTCTGAGTGTGTATTTTTGCAGTATGATGTGTGACTACAGTCAGACAGTATACAGTATACAGTGGATGAAGCATTTACATTAAATATATTATTAAAGAGAGATATGACAAATAATCTGTATTGAAATGACATTAACAGCAGTGTTTATGGTTTCATTGTGTATTCTTGGAAATCCAGACACACCCATTCCTTTGATAGATGGCGCTGTGTTTTTCTCACAGACAAACAGTGCTCAACAGTGCAAATACATGTTTATCAATTGATTCATGTATACAATCATTTTAGAACTGATTAACTAGTGGACAGTCTCCATGTTTATTTTGTCTCTTGGTTTTACATGTACATGTGCTTGTGTAACTTTGGGTTTATATTTTTGTGTTTGTGAAGATATATGATTGGATGTGTGGAAGAGGAGAATACCGTGGATTGAAATGTGTCTTTGTTTTGTATTTTTTTTCATTTTCACAAAAAAGAAATGGTTCAAGTAAACGCTCTAAAATCTTCTTCAGTCTCCTGGACCATTTTTGTTTAGCTCGCTGTCTAGACTATCTAGACTGATGAGTCAAGTGCAAGCCTGCCTGCAGCTCAAGCACGAGCTACAGCTGAAGCTGCCCGTACCAAAGCCACGAGGTCGAAAAGGCACGGATTGAAGCAAGGCTAAATGCTCATAAACAGCCCTCGCTGCAGCAAGAGTTCTCGAGGCGGCAGCTGAAAGCCTTGATGACCAAGAAATGGCAACGCCAGCTATTTCAGTAACAACGCCTGAACCAGTTTAACGCATTAAGAATACATTACAATTCACTTTAGTAATAACCCTGAATTGAAGAGGGAAGAACGGCATCAGGGAGAATCTCAGCTTGTGCCCACTGAAACTCACAAACTGTATCGCAGTGTGCAACCAGTTACCCAGTATACACCTAGGTGGGCTACAGAGAACCCCGCTGGATGGCAGCCCTACCAAGCCCCACCTGTCTTTAACATAGACACCAGAACAGACAACACACCTTCACGAGGCAAATCAATGTCAAGGACAACAGAAATCTCAGATCTCACCACCTACCTAGCGCGCTGTGATCTTCTGACCTCCGGGTTCAAGGTCTTTGACAACAAACCAGAGACTTGTATATCCTGGAAGTCTATGTTTTGCAATGGCATCGAAGGACTAAACCTCAAAGCTAGTGAGGAACTCAACCTACTCACAAAGTGGCTGGACGGGGAGTCACTTCAACATGCCCTGAGGGTTAGAGCAGTCCATGTGAACAATCCAGAGACAGATCTCCGACGTCTGTGGCAACGGCTGGACAAGAATTACGGCTCATCCGAAGCCATTGAAGCATCCCTGTTCAAACGTCTGGAGAGTTTCCCCAGGATCTACTACAAAGACAACCACCTACTGCTAGAGCTCGCTGATCTTTTTCTTGAACTACAAGCAGCAAAGAATGAGGGTTATCTGCCAGGCCTCAGTTTCCTTGACACATCGAGAGGAATAAACCCCATAGTAGAAAAGCTTCCAAATAATCTCCAAGAGGCGTGGATTAAGCAAGGAACGAGATACAAGAAAGAACACAATGCCATTTATCCACCCTTTTCTTATTTTGTTGAGTTTGTGGACAGTCACGCTGAAATGAAAACAGACCCCAGCTTTACATTACAAGGCTACAGCACACCACATCCCAAAGCTGAAAAAGTGCTAGTAAAGCAGACGAAAATAAAAACACCCATCACAGCAAACAAAACCGAGATTGACACACCTGGTGCTAATGCCACTACACCACCTCTTGACCCAGATAAACAATGTCCCATTCATAAGAAGCCACATTCACTTGCTAAATGTAGGGGCTTTAAAATGAAGACGTTAGATGAGAGAAAAGCTTTACTCAAGGAGCTTTCAATTTGCTACAAATGTTGCATATCTACAGAGCACCGGGCAAGAGACTGTAAAGTAGAGATTCACTGTTTAGAATGCAAAAGCAATAGCCATGCGTCCGCACTGCATGCTGGTCCCCCGCCCTGGTCAGTGAAAGATCCACAGACACCTACAGAGGGTCAAGGCAGGGAGCCGGACAAGCCAGACTCCATGGAAACCTCATCGAGCTGCACAGAGGTATGTGGAAACGGGCTATGGGGAAAGTCATGCTCAAAGATATGCCTGGTCTATGTTTATCCAAGCAAGTTCCCTGATAAAAGAAGAGAATGTATGCAATGTTAGATGACCAGAGCAATGTGTCACTGGCAAGGTCTTCCTTTTTTGATATGTTTGATGTGCAATGTGAAGCCCTACTGTATACAATGAAGACATGCTCTGGCATAACGAACACCAGCGGAAGAAGAGCCAATGGGTTTATCATCGAGGGCATGGATGGCAGAGTGTCAATGCCATTTCCAACACTCACTGAATGTAACCAGATTCCTGATAATAGGAAAGAGATACCGAGACGTATCTCAGGGTCAAGATTCCTGAGGCGGCAGCTCACCACCGTTATCTGAAATCTGTATCGTCTCTGATACCGTCACTGGATCCCACTGCAGAGATCCTCCTCCTCATGGGTAGGGACATCATTCGGGCACACGAGGTACGCGGTCAGGTGAACAGCCCACATGACGCTTACGCTCAATGCCTTGATCTAGGGTGGGTGATCATAGGGGACGTATGCCTCACAGGAGCTCATAAACCCACGGTGAACTCTATGAAGACAAGCGTACTTGAAAATGGGCGACCCAGTTTTCTTACCCCCTGTGAGAACAAAATTCATGTCAGGGAGAGGTTTACAAACACCTGCCCCCTCGGTGAAAAGATACAGACTAAAGTTGATGTAGGCAAACTCATCTTCGAGCAAACAGTAGATGATGATAAGCTGGCCCTTTCTACAGAAGATCAAACATTTCTGGATATCATGAACAGAATTCCACAAAGATGACGCCAATAATTGGGTGGCTCCACTCCCTTTTCGTTCCACTCGGCAGCGCCTGTCAGACAACAGAGGTCAAGCGGTCCAGCGTCTGATGTCCCTCTGTCGGACACTGAAAAAGAACACAGAGATGAAAGATCATTATGTGGAGTTAATGGAGAAGATGTTTAGCAAGAGTCATGCAGAACATGCTCCTCCCATTAGTGCTGGTCAAGAATGCTGGTATCTCCCGAGCTTTAACATTTATCATCCGCAAAAGCAGGGAAAGATCCGGATAGTCTTTGACTCGAGTGCTCAATGCAACAATCCCTTAATGATGTGCTGCTCAAGGGCCCCGACCTCAATAACACTCTGGTCGTTGTGCTCATCCGATTCAGACTTGAACCGTATGCTGTGATGGCAGACGTAGAGCAAATGTTCCACAACTTCATCGTCAAAGAGGAGCATCGAGATTACCTGCGGTTCCTGTGGTTTCAGAATCATGACCTGGATGGAGACATAGCAGAGTGTCGAATGAGGGTCCATGTATTTGGAAACTGCCCATCACCATCAGTCGCCATCTATGGGCTAAAGAGAACTGCCATTGAAGGTGAGGAAGAGTATGGAAATGATGCAAGGATGTTCATTGAACGCCACTTTTATGTGGATGATGGACTAAAATCCTTCTCTGCAGAGACTGAGGCTATTGATGTGCTGCGCAGAATTCAGGAAATGCTGGCACAATCAAATATACGCCTACACAAGATTTCATCCAACAGTTCAAATATCACAGGCGCCTTTCCGGATGAAGATCTGGCCACTGGGCTGCAGGGCCTGGATCTTGGACAAAGCACTCTATCCATGCAGTACACCCTAGGATTAGGATGGAATCTGTCCACAGACCTGTTCATGTTTCAGGTGACCACCAGTGAGAAGCCGTTTACAAAGCGTGGAGTGTAATCGGCCATCAACAGCCTATTTGACCCCCTTGGCTTTGCAGTTCCTGTCAGCATTGAAGGTCGTGCCATCTTGAGAGATATCTCTTCTGACGTCTGTGACTGGGACGAACAGCTGCCAAAGGGAAAGCAGGATATGTGGGAAAGATGGAAAGATTCTCTGAAGCACCTGCAGCAGCTGAGCATCCCAAGAATGTACAGTAGTAGCAACTTAAAATTTCCCGTTCAAGCTGAACGCCAGCTGAATGGCAGCCGTCTTCCAGCTGACTTTCGGCTAGGCCCCTGCTAATTACCGTGACCGGGGAGACCCCCCTCCTTCTCCTGGGCGTGTCTATTTTTTACTGTAACTCCACCCATTCATGTGATTACAGGGTATGACCAGGAGATGGCGCTTCTCTCTCAGAGTTCTTTAAAGTTGTTCTACCTGGAGATGACGTAGCTTACACCCATTACTGTAGCATTCTCGTTGCTCAATCTTTTGTTTGCTCTTACAGTAATGGGCTTTTTGGTCTCCCAGTGTCACAGATCACAGAGCGGAAAATGCAGCTGGTTTGAGTACTGCACACTATACAGTAGCCGTATGATTTGAGCGTGTTCATGAATTAAATTAAATTCATTCATAAAATTCATTTATTAAATTAAATTTAGGGTGTTTATATCTAACATGTCAGCTTTCACCAAATCAACAACATCTAGGCTGTTCTGTCTTCACTAGTGGTGAGCCGTTATCGGCGTTAACGTGAGACTCTTATCAGGCGATAAAGATATATCTCCATTAATCTATTCTCAAAACTGCTCGATTGGCTTTGGCGCATTACAGTATCTATGGCCACCACTAGTCTTTACATAATTACTGGAGCGAACAAAAATTAAAAGGAGCCATTCATGTTCATGAGCACACTCCAATCACAAGGCTACTGTCTAGTTCACAGTACTCATACAGTACGAGCTGCATTTTCCGCTCTGATTTGTGTGACACTGGGGGGAAAAAAAGCCCATCAGGTGCAAACAAAAGGTTGAGCAAGGAGAATGCTTATGATGTGTTTGAGGGGTTTACCTGGCCTAAAGCATACCTTAAATACCTACATAACAATATTTGAATATTTGATCACAGTTTGATCGTTGTGAGACGCTATTTAAAGAGGGAGCATACCTGGTGATTAACAGCCCTTTGGAAGCCCTTTGTTATGTACTGTAGGTATCAACGCCCCCCCCCCCCGGTGTCACAAATCAGAGCGGGGAAAATGCAGCTCGTACTGTACAGTATAGAAATGGAAACAATTACGGGTGAATCAAGTGTGAAATAAGTCAAGTATGTTTGGTTTTAATAAAGTTTGCATTATACGCTTATGAAACCATCATGTGTGATGATGTGATGCCAGAGACATTATGAGAAGTCACGGACTGAGAGACCTGTGGTTTTAATCCAAACGAAGTTATTTACAAAAAAATAAATTAAAATATATAATTAAAATATATAATATTATATAAAGTAAAGTGTAGTGTAAAGGAAAGAGTTGCGAGTGAATCAAGTATGAAGTCAAGTATGTTTTTATTCAACATGGACACCACTGTTTTATTTTCCACTATGCCCCCCTTCATTATTAATAACACACCGCACAACTTTTGAAAGTCCAGAGATAAGTCTGTTGCAAAATTCCATGGTGACTCTTGTTTGCCAAAACGTCTGTATGGCCTCGAGGAGCTCCTGTTTTGTGCCTGGCTTCGCCTCCTTGCGAATAAAGTCTTTCATGGAATGCCAGACAAGCTCAATGGGATTCAAGTCCGGTGACTCTGGTGGAGTTTTCACCCAGTTGATCCCCTCGGACGCCATGTATGCTCCAGCAGCAGTGTGTTTTGGATCATTGTCCTGGAAGAAGCGATGATCAGACCCAAAGTATGTCCTAATGTATGGTGCAGCGTGTTCTTTAATGATGGCCTCTTCAAAGTATTGACGGTCCATTATTCCCTCGAAGATTACCATTGGACCTGCACCTTGCCGGGAAATCATTCCCCAAACATGCAGCTTCAGTGGATGTTTTGGCTGAGGTTTGGCAACGAAATGGTCCTTCCTGTAGAAACTCTGTCTGGCGTAGTGCTCCAATGAAACTGTTGTCTCATCCGTAAAAAGAACATTATGCCAGGTCTCCCCGGAGTTGTTCCACAGAGTCGCCTGTTGCAGCCTCGCCGCTTTGTTGCGATCTTTTATCATTGGACAGAAGCGGGTCTTGCCAAATTTCCAGCCCATACTTCTGCGAGCACTGCGGATACTTGTCAGACTCAGACGAACTCCAAAATCGGACCGGATTTTGAGCTGTACTGCAGCGGCCGTCATCTCATCGTTTGCCTTTGTCATCTCATCAATGGCATTTAGAATAGCACTGCGAAAAGAAGGAAAAAAAATTGACAAATCCAAAAACATTACAATTGCCATATAGAATGTGAATTCTATAAATTGTTATTGGTCTTTGTTTGTTTTACATTTATCCATTGATATGAAACTTACTTGTGCATTTTTCTCGGACGTGAGTGGTGGGGTTGTGGCTCCTGGTAGTGATTTCTTATCGCTCTTTCTGAAACTTTGATGCCCCGTGCTGCTAAATTTTTTCTGAATCTCTCGCGTTGATTGTCCATTGGCTTGCATGTGACGCACTTGCTGGGAACTCTCCTTGTTGATGCGCGTCATCTCGACAGTTTAGAGGCTCTGCGTCTGAGAGTCTATATCTGCATATGTAAATATGCATATGTAAATTATGGCTTGCAAATGAACACGCCCACACCAAAGTTCAACATTTAAATGCCCGTGAAACTCAAGACCTTCACATTTTTCTGGACTTCTTTACGCTAAAATGGAAGCCGGCACTTTTTACACTACAGCAGCCAAGAGGCCAAGACGTGTCTTATCAAAGGTAAGTTATGCCACTGTTGCTTTTCTACAGCCTGAACAAATTCACCTGAGTGAAATACCTGCTTTGATGAACGCAGCAAATTAATCTGATTCTTTCCCACTAGACAAAGCAGCCCTCGCCGCTCACGAGGCCACGGATATCATCAGCAAGTACACCAAGAGCAAGAGCAAACGTGCGGCTTGTAAAAAAAAAAAAAAGCGGTAAGTTATATCTATTGAATCGACCCTGATTTATTCAGAGAGAGTGACCTTGGGAGTGTACAGAAGAGGCTAAATTTATAATCTTGTCTTCTCCTTTTCTTGTACAGGCTACCACTGTCAAGTCTGTGGCAGGAAGCCACGCTGGTTCGGTCCAGGGGTTACTTGAGGCTGAGATCCGGGCCCTCAAAAGCCGGGTAGCCGCAGTGGAAGCTACAAGGGTCCCTGATGGCATCCCCGACAGCTTCACCGAGAGACTGGTCCGAGTGGAAGAGGCAGTAATGGACATCAAGGAGTGTCTGCAAAGGTTGGTGAGTCCCCCACCACCAACACCAAGCAGCCCAGGTGCCAGACGTCGGCTGACGTTCGGAGACACACCAGGGGACCCCACTCTCCCAGCTCCACATCCCGTGGCTCCATGTGCTGTCACGCTGGACGTGGCAGTCAGAGCCATACCTGCCGAACGGGAGGAGGAATTTTTTAGACAGTGCCAGACGCGACCGGACACATACGCTGCCAGTGTGTTCATGGCGCTAACCCCATTTGAGGTTTACAAGTGTTGGGGGAAGAACGTGAATTGGAGCGGCACCCAGGCGCGCAGATAGGTTTGAGAAACTGGGGGGGACGAAGCTGAAGTTGTTGTGAATTGTGTATATACAGATACATAGCATATTGTTTCATTATTAGAAGTGTTATTATACGTTTGTTTTGTTTGATTTGCATGCGTGCCTGTGCACTTAAATATAACAATTGCAAAAAAGATTCTTGCATCATGGAGTTTTCTTTACGCCTGTGGGATTAACAGAAACTTGTTGCCATCATCACCATCATCCATCATCACACAGCAGCGTATACTGCAAACTATTAAAACCAAACATACTTGACTTATTTCACACTCGATTCACCCGTAATTCTTTCCAGTTACGCTTTACGCCATTTAGCCTATGGTCGCTGTTTAAAAGACATCCTCCAGGTATTCGTGACTACACATTGAGAGTTAATGAGCTCACACACGTCAGCACGAAATGAGTGAATGGGTGTGGGTGAACGTCAAATTAAGCACAATACGACCGTTTGGGTTTTTGTTTTGTAAATACTAAACTAAAACCAAACTAACGTTTGCATTAAAACCACAGGTCTCTCATAAATATATGTCTCTATCATCACATCATCACATGTTCATGAGCACACTCCAATCACAAGGCTACTGTATAGTACACAGTACTCATACACAGTACCAGCTGCATTTTCCGCTCTGATTTGCGTGACAAGTGGGGGGAAAAGGGCCCATCAAGTGCAAACAAAAGGTTGATACCTACATAACAAAGGGCTGTTAATCACCAGGTATTCCCCCTCTTTAAATGGCATCTCACAACGATCAAACTGTGATCAAATATTCAATAGGAGGTATTATTGCTGTTGTTATTCTTCAATTCTTTTTGCAAAATTTTAAGGGTTAGTTTGTTGTTTACATGCAGATGAGCGAGAGAGAGTGCGCGAGCAAAAGAGAAGAGACGCTTCAGTAATTATGTAAAGACAAGTGGTGGCCATAGATCAGGTGTCAGGAACCTACAGTACAGTACTCATTCCGAATAGTTTCTGAAGTGTCCGTGCTGTGTTTTAGTTCATGCTGGACAGAGCCAGAGCCCGGTGGTCTCCTCTGCGCCCAGCTTTCGACAAGTCACATTAATGTTATTATATATTTTATTTATTATTGGTTAACTGTTTACCAAATCAACAACATCTAGGTTATTCTGTCCTCACTGTACATAATTACTGAAGCTCTCCTCTCGCGCACTCTCTCTCTCTCTGTCGCTCCCTCTTAATCTGCATGTAGTGAAAGCCACAGCTGGACATCAGTATCCATCATACTGTACAGTATACTGTACTGTACTATCAATATGTCCACTATGGCGTTCAGAGGAATACTCAGAAATCGAACGTGTTTCATACTGCAGGCCTCAGAAAGCATTACACAGATATAACTATTAAAAAAAACAGTTACGGGCGGAGTTTTCTTTAATAACAAGTTTATGTTGGCATGATGTTGTTGTGTGTGACATGGAATTGTGGCTGCAGCGGTGCCTCAGTGTTATCTTATCACAACTGTTTTTTCCCCATCAACCAATCCGCGGAATACTTGGTGCTGTGGGGGGCGATATGAACAGATCATGATGATCCTTTGCACCACTAAACACATCCATGATTGTGCTCTGTCTCAGCTGATCGGGTCACCAGCTCACCCCAGCGTGTCTGTTAGATGTGTCTTAGTTTAGACAGACTAAGGTGAGAGCGGAACATCACTGCTCCTCCCCGTGGACAAATGAGGCATTGCAGCTGGTTTTCACACAGACTGCTTAGGGGCGTTTCCAGTCAGGGCCTCACTGACTACGTCATCGGGGGGGATTACATTTCGGTCACGAACCAGCCAAGGACCGTTCAAGGACCTGTGAAGGACCAGTCACGGCCCTGTCACGGCCCTGTCACGGTCCTGTCACGGAAACACGGCAAATTTTAAGTTGCTACATCTGTACACCTCGATTCCCTCGTCCACAGCACAGAGGAAAGAGGTAATCGTTTTCTGTGATGCGTCCATAAAAGCAGTGGGTGCTGTTGCTTATTTAAAGCTTACCAATGCTGATGGCCACAGTGAAGTGGGCTTCCTCTTCGGTAGAGCAAAGCTTGTTCCCAAACCAGACATCACCATCCCAAGACTGGAGCTCTGCGCTGCAGTACTGGCTGTGGAAGTAGCAGAGTTAGCTCAAGAAGAGCTAGACATTGATGTGGATGAAGTGAACATTTTTTACAGACTCGAAAGTAGTGCTCGGAAACAAGGGGAGCATGTATGAGTACACGTGCCATACATATCAAAATCATAGAATCAATGGACACATCATTACCTTTAAAAAAACTTGTAAAAACCTCTTTTTTTCGAGACTGCTTCTCTGCCTAACAAAACTAACAACTACTCTGTGCTCCTTTTCACCTTTGTCAGCTTATGTCCTCCTCTGTAAGTCGCTTTGGATAAAAGCGTCTGCTAAATGCAATGTAATGTAATGTAATCATCATTCATCAATGCTCTGCGCCGGTTCTTCACAATCAGGAGTGCTGCGAAACTGCTCAGATCTGATTGCGGGACCAACTTCGTGAGTGCCTGCAAAGAGTTGCAGATTTACAAGAAGGCATGCCACAACAAAAACATTGACACTTACCTTCAGGACAACGGTTGCCAGTGGCAGTTTAATCCTCCTCATGCGTCACACATGGCCGGATCCTGGGAACGCCTGATAGAAGTTGCCCGCCGAATCCTGGATGTGATGCTACTGCAACGTGGCCAAGCAAAGCTCACTCACAAGGTGCTGGTAACATTCATGGCTGAAGTTACAGCAATAGTGAACGCACGGCCCCTTACAACAGTCTCCACAGATCCATAGCACCCTGTGATTCTCACCCCAGCTATGCTGCTGACACAAAAGTTTGGCATGCCACCAGTACCGCCAGGCCAGTTTGAAAGCTGTGACCTCTTCAGAGGGCACCGAGACCCAACCTACAAGTAGATGTTGTCCTGCTGAAGGATGGTCAGGAGAAGAGAAATGACTGGACCATTGGACTTGTCAACAGAACCTTTCCTAATGATGATGGCAGAGTCAGAAAGATAGAGGTCAAAGTCGTGCGGAAGGGTGAACAAAGACTCTTCTTACGCCCTATAAATGAAGTCGTACTTCTGGTGTCCAAGGACACTGCTTAAGAGACTGTGGACTCATTCAATATCCTTTTCAAAATATCTTGCATAAGTTTGTTTGAGTGACATCCTTAAGATGTCAGGCTGGGAGTATTCTGTCCCTTGGGTTTGTGCTGCCTATTGAATGGTAAGATGCTGTCACCTTGTGTAATTCATATTTTTGTGTTTGTGAAGATATATGATTGGATGTGTGGAAGAGGAGAATACCGAAGATTGAAATGTGTCTTTGTTTTGTACTTTTTTCAGTTTCACAAAAAAGAAATGGTTTAAGTAAACGCTCTAAAATCTTCTTCAGTTTCCTTGACCATTTTTGTTTAGCTCGCTGTCTAGGCTGTATAGGGCCATATAGCTGAGGGCAGAAGAATGTTGCTCCTCCTCCTGTACCGTCCACTGAAGACCGCAGAGCGATATTATGTGGTGCAGAATTCAAATGATATAAAAACTGGCTTGTGTTACTGCTGTAGGAGCCTCTTGTATGCAAGTGGTGATTTTATTTGAATACATTACCAGAAAATGAGTCTTAATTCACCATTTGAAGTCACAGTTTTACAGATCTGTGTTCATGTTCTTCCATGTTAATTGGTTCATTGGTGACTCTAAATCACCCACATGTGTGAATGTGAGTGTGGATGCTTGTTTGTCTCTATTATTAAAGAGGGAAATGACAGATAACAAAAAGAGAAAGAAGGCCGTACGATGAGATGGCATTTTTTACCCCGTCCAAGCCCGGGACAAAACTCTGTTGACCCTGATGAGGGTGAGCGGTGGCAGATGATGATGAATTAAATGTTAATTATTGTATGACCTTGTTAAATGAGATACTTGTTAACTACCTGGAGCATTGGACCGGATAAAGTTTAAAATCCCTGTTTTACTTTTTATTGGTTAATTAAGTAAAAGTTTATTACTGACAATCTATTATCATAACTACACTTTGGCAAGTTGGAGTTAGTTCTCAACCTGCCAAAGCATAGCAGCAGGTCTGGCTTTATTAATAAGATTCAGCTTAATTGCACACATATGGGACAAAAAATTGATGTGATGTGTTGAGGTGCTTCTACTCCAGTCACAAATGAGTCTTGGTCTAAAGCGGGACAGCTCACCATCATCTAATTTGGTTCTATTGACAGCTTTGACCTAAAAACATGATGGGCTTTAATCCACATCACCTCCAACTATTTAACAAATTCACTTCACTTATTTTACGTTCTACTTGTTCCTGACGAGCTCATGTTTGGTCATTGTGAGCCACCAAACAACATTCAGTGTAAATCCAGCACATGGAGTCTGTTTAATTGTCTGTCTGTGTGTCCTTCAGCCTGCAGACACAGATGAACCTTCAGCTCTGCTTCATCAACAACAGTGAAAGTGAAGAAGAGGTGGAGAAGAAGGAGGGAGAGGTCAGCAAGCAGGAAATCAGCAACACAAGAGTAACTACTAACACTGACAGCACCTGCAGTCTGATATGAGATGAGATGTCAAACAGTCAGAGGAGGAAGAGTGTAAGAAATACCAACAAGCCACATCCTCCTCTTCTTAATTCATCTCTTTCTTCTCCGTGTTCTTCTTACTGGTCACCCCTGCTGATGAAGAGAGGGACTGTTCAGGTCCACAAGAACTCTCAGCCTCCTGCCAAGCCAGAGAAATCCAAATCCAGAGGCCTCAGGAACACTCTGAGGAACCTACGAGACCGACTGAGAACAGACCACAAAACGCTTGTGAGTCAAACCTTTAATCTTACTGCAGCATCCTTTACACCTAAATACATTTTCTCATTCCTGTCCTCTTCTCTCTCTCCAGCCTGCATCATGTAGTCCTCCTGTAGTCCAGAGAAGACATTTGGAGCGCAGTGATTTACAAAACTTCAGTATTAAGGACCTTAAAGCTCTCTCCACGTCTCTCAGCCAGGCCATACAAGGTACTCACATACATTCATTCAATAATTACAACATAACCGTGGTTAAATCACCAGGTCTGGGGGGGCAGAGGATCTTTAAGGAAACATAGCGGGTCAACAGCATATCCTATGTTTTGTTTATTTATGTTAATATTTATTCAAATATTGAAGGTGTAGTAGAAAACCCTTCCAATGCTTAGTTATGTTTAATTGTAGTTTTTGGGGTTTGTTACACTGCATTACATTGTTTTGTTTTGTTTGGTAAGATATTTTTTGGCTTTTTTTAAGCTTTATTTGATAGAGACAGCTGAAGAGTGACAGGCATGTGTGGAGACAGAGAGAGATGAGGAATGACATGTGGAAAAGAGAGAGCCACAGGTTGGATTTGAACCCTGGGCTTCTGCAGCAAGGACTGAGCCTTCGTACGTGGGACGGCTGCTCTACCAACTGAGCCAAACACCACCCCACTGCTACATAGTTTTACTGCATCATGTAACTGTTTGAACCAGCCGTGTGTTTGTTTTTTTTAGACCTGAGCTCAGAGCTGGTGGGTCGCCTCCAGGTCCGAGACCAGCTGAGGACAGAGCAGGATGCCATGCTGCTGGAGGTCCAGGATCTGACATCACTGTGAACCTGCCAGTCGCTCACAGCTGATATCCACCTGTTGAGTTGAATTTTAAAGAGCGTGTGAACACAAACATCTCAGTCAGTCCCTCCTGCCACTGGTCTGACCAGCGAATCACTGTGAAGAAAGGACACAAAGTATTTTTAATGTTGTTGTCTGAGTTGCATATTTATAAGAGAAGCTTTTGTCTCACCAAAGACAGTGTCCACCAGCAGTGGTTTGACCTCACATGGTACAAGAGCAGCTTTGTCAGCAGGTAACTGAGCTGGACACAGCAATCAGTGGATGGTGTCATTTTTTCAAATATGCTCTTTTGCCTTCTCACTGAGTCAGATTCAAAGACCGGTACAAGTTTCATCTCCAATTATGTCCACTGCAGATAAAAGTCTGGGTCATGCCAAACCCAGCTGCCTGGAAGCAAGGCTTCCACACCGGGTCCAGACCAGATTCTGATCTTATGTGAGAAAAATCAGAATGGTTATTAAATGTTTATCCAGTGTTGATGAAAGTTAGCTTCATTTCTCTCCCTTACAGGTAACTTGTGGAGTGTTTGACCACGAGCGTGATAAATACTCCTGCCACTCTACTCATTGGCAGCTGGTGGCAGTAACGTGGCAGAAATCCTATTATAATATTATATGATAAAGGCCTGCTATTCAAAGATGTAAACTAGAATTCTAGAAAAGTAAAAATAGTTGTCTTGTGCGAGCTCATGATCAAAAGTTTGCTCTGACATTCTGTGGTGTGTTTTATGTTAACCAACATTCCACACTGACTGAACATTATGTTGGTGATGACAGTTCATCAGTTCGAAACAATCTTTGTTTCTCTGATCTTTTTATGGAAATGACTTTTTTTTAATTCATGCATGTTTTTATTTTAGTTCTGTAGAACAAATGAAGCACATTTTAATTTTTCTTCACTAAAGTGCTTTCAGAGATATGTTTATCTTTGTATTCAATCATTGTTTGTTTGCTTGGCACAAGTCTTTGATATTTTTACAAAAAAAACATTTACTTTCATAAATTCAGTATAATATACATCTCCACAGCATTCATTCCAACAGTACAAAGTCAACTTCAACTTTTCTCTCTGCTGTTTCCTGCCATCAATAAAAGCCAACCTGCTGTGTGCTTGCTGCAGGTTTCACCTTCAGAATGCTCCTTTAGGAACTGTTGACTTTCATTCACAGCAGTTTAACAGAATGAAAACACAAGAAGTCATTTGAAATGATGAAAACCAATCATGCTTAATTAAAATGCTGTCTTAATGTTCTTACTCTGTGTATTAAATAAACTGGTGGTGGGTTTACATTTGATAACGGTAAAAAAGAATAAAGTATTATTCCAGTCAGTGGCTTTGCTGGTAGATAAACTGTACATTAGGTTCTATGTGTCTTCATGGTTAGAACTGAATCTAGATTTAGGAGAGGACTTCAGGTTATTTTTGACAGAGCTGTTTACTGTTGGATAAACAGATTGTTAAGATTTGGAGAGTTGACATTTTGATACATTGCCTGGTTTTGTTTTGAAGTTAATTAATGTATTTAATAATAAATACAATGAATAATGATGAATAATTAGTTGTGTAGTCAGACCTAAAGCTGTCATGGAGAAAAAAATTGTCCTCTCAATTTAATACAGTGAGCTCTCTCTGCTGTATTTGAACCTTCTGCATTGCTCCTCAGCTTCAGTTCCTCCTCTCTCCTTTTTACTACTGGCTGGATGTACAGCCAATCACAGTCTATCAGGGGTATATAGAGTGCTGCAGGGATGATATATTATTTTGGGCCAGTCCAGAGGTTAGCATTGCTCTGGTTCTTGTTTTTCCGTTTCATTCTGGATGATCAGAATCCGACTTTTCTTTAGAATTGGCTTTGGTCAGTTAGTGATTAACAATAATACACATAATAGCTGTATGTTTATGGTTTATGTTTAGTATGAGAACAAAATTAATAAAGATTAAAATAAAGTACTGCAAGTCAAGAAGTGAGATCATTATATAAGCACAGCATGTATTTGACTTCAGTAAGATAATCTGCACAAACACTTTTGTGATTTCTGAAGGGAAATGTCATTATCAGAAGTAAAAAGCTAAGAGACTATAAACTACAATACAAGTGACATGACTTCAACATAACTACCACTAAACTTCCAACTTGGAATTAAATGTTGTAATTAAAATTTAGAAATTGGAAATTTCACCACTAGATGCTGCTAAGTCCAACACATTGGTCCTTATGACACTTTCTATATAGAGCAGGTCTAGACTGTACTTTTTCTAACATTACAGATTAACCCATTAATTCCCACCACCACGAGCAAGCACTTAGTGACAGTGGCAAGGAAAAAACTTCCTTTAAGAGACAGAAATCTCAAGCAGAACCAGGATCATGGTGGGCAGACATCTCAGGACTGAGTATTACATCTCACTATACACACAGTTTGAGTGTCAAACAAGCTGCTTTGGATTCAGGCGTTAGACAGACATTTAGATATCTGATTTCATACTATATCAGGCTACACTATCATCTGATCTTAATTATATTTATCTTTATTAGTTTGCAAACCTCTCGAACAGGACAGCCACAGAGCTGCGTCTGACTGTCAGCTGTGGCTCACTGTAATAACTGTTATATCTAGAAACCACCTAAAAGGTGTTTTGTAAATCTTGAGAGGTTTCTGTATGTAGAAGGCCCAACAGCTTGTGTCTTCTGAACAGAAAAGTGTGGGGGGGCTAATGTAGCACCTTTAAAATAAATCAAGAGCATACATTGTCTTTTTCCATGACACCTCACAGACTTGATTAGTTGGTTTGATGCAGAAGCTGGGGTTGTTATTGGGGACTACATTAAAACCAGGCAGTGTATAAATGGTTCATGTGCAAAAACTAATTGTAGACACGAAAGTGCCTAAGAAGTAGTTCAGTGCATGGACTGGACGTGGCATGGGATTCATTCACCTGTCTGCGTGTTCTCAGAGTGATCAGCCTCCATTACAAAACATCCAGCTCAGCTCAACAAGTGAGAAAAGAGGGAGTCTCTCTCTCTCTCACACACACACACCCACATACACACACACACACACACTCAAAGGTGAAGCAGGGAAGAATAGGATGACACACAGTGAGGGACAGAGGGGAGGGACTGAATTACCATAGAAACTGGTGAGACTGTTCAGAGAAGCAGTAGAAAAAGGTGAAAGCTGAAGTGGTCAAACTGTCAAGGTCATCGGTCACTCATACTGCTCCCACACTGCTCACTGGTTCCAGCTGATGTTTGCTGAGCTTTGTAAATCACCAGGAAAGGTGTACTTTCCAGCTGCTGACGTATCGCAGCACACCTCTTCAAGGTTTTTGGATGTTTTTGTATTTTCTTGTGATTGTTCTGATGGCTGACAGATAGAACAGGAGCCATATGGACTACAAATCATCACTGGCACAGGTAAGCTCTTTGTCTAACAGCAGATTGCAGTGATGCAGGTATTTATGAGTTTGATGCAGTTCCTTTTACACAAGCACTAAACTCTTAATGCACCACGCAAGACTTGTTGACAGTGTGACAGTGTTTTTTTTTTGGGCCAGAGTGTTGGCTAAAGCAGTAAAACTGTTCATTTTAAACATCAATTCAAGAATTTTTTTTAAATTAATATAAAGTACATTAAAAACTTGCCCTGGAACATTTCTTAATGAGATTGAATATGAATTCAGAGGCAGATGATACATCAGGCTGGTGTTTGTGTATCCTTGGTTTTCTCAGAAGCCATTAGCTGCTCTTGGACAACAACTTCTTTTCATTTTGCCTTTATCCAGTTCAGAAAACAATGTGCTTCCAGTCATAGGATAAACAGTTCAGTTTTACAAACTTAAAACTTCATATTAACACTAAAGTTCTGGATAGTATAATATGTTTAACTTTTAGTCACGACTAGTGCATTTGTAAAGCAGCAGAAGGATTTCCAAGCTAATATCATGCTAACCTCTATGTCGAACCTAATACACTTCATGTTTAAAAGAATGATGTGTTTTTGAATGAAGTTGTATACAGGGACTTTCTTAAAGGAATTAGTTTGCAGGTGTCCATAACCACAAATCATGAACACTTTACATACTGACAGTTTGGGATGTGAAAATCTATAAGTGTTAAAACTATTTCAGGCAACTGTTGATCTATTTCTGTAATGGTATAAACATCAGAAACGTGAAGAAGCAGACAGAGAAGCAGGAGCATGCTTCAGTTGTATAATACATCACAGTGAATTGCACTTATTTTTGTCAGTGTGTGTACATGTACTCTAACTAGATTACAGTTTTGTACAGTAGCATGTTTTCTTCAATGTCATGTAGATGCAAAACCTAGCTAAACGTATACATCTGTCGATGGAACCATGTTTCTAATCTTCTAAATATCATAACTTCAAATATCACAATGACAGTATACAACTGCTCGGTGAAAGCAAGAATCATTACACATATTTATATAGTAGTATAAATATATACAGTAGTTTAATTCAAGGTCAGTCTAAATAAATTGGTTTCACAGCTCAACATTTTTGTTGTTTTGTCTAAATGTAAAATTCAGACATAGTCATGCTGTGATCTGCTCTCACTGTGTTGTCCTAATACATTTTCATATTGTATAAAAGTGAAAGTTAATGAAGGCCTAGATTGAAAGCAAAAACGTATTCATATTTCTGTACACTGTGGAAAGTGCGCCATTGTTTGCTAAATGGTGAGGAGTAATGTCAAAGAAATTATTTGTTGCCAGTTACTAATTTGTTTTAGTTAATGGGCTCACACATGTAAAACATCTATTGGCTTTCATTCCTTTCTCTACAAAATAAAAATCTACTGCAGACTTGAAAGTTGCTTGAGATGCATAATCTATCACCGTGAATAGAAAAGAGTGTATCTTTTGAATTTTGGATTTTCTTTTTAGAAACAGATGTATGTTTTTTGTTTTCTTGTGATTTTATTTTTTGCCATAAAAAATACAGAATGATCAATCAACATTTTTTTTTGCTTATACCTTTTTGGCCCTGAAAAAGAAAAATGTGAAAACAAACTTGTATTCAATAAAATGTTGAAAATCTAATAACCACTCAATATTTCTGTTTGTGTGAAAAGAAAACTGAAACACCAAAAGGTAGTCATTAAGTCATTGCACATTTTATTTTTGTCCAAGTAACTATTTTGGATCTATTATTGTTAATAGGTAACACAGTGCACATTTAACAAATCAATATCTTGCTTTATCATATGATGTAACTGAAAATGTAGCAGAAAAAGACTCAGACTTGATGTTTACTGTAACTACTCTTTTAAAAAAACAAAACTTTTTAAACGTCTGCTGAAAGTGTGTAAAAAGCATTCAAAGACAGTCAGCATTTCTGGAAAAGATGAGCTTGCAAACACTGAATGGTTTACTACATTAAGAGGAGGTTACTTCATTAACCAGTAACCGCGGAATCAGTTACACACCAAAATGCTAGTCTAAAATGTCATTCTTGTTTTTACTAAACACTGATGAGACTGTGGCTAGTAAAGATCATGTTGTTGTATGTTGAGGTTATAGGATGTAGGGCTTTTACATCTCATCTACATTCGTGTTGTACTACTATGTCACATTACTGGTTGACAAATTACCCTGATTTACTCGAAATCTGTAGTGAAGTGGTGGTATAACATGCCGATGGCTCACTTAACACAAACACCTGCACCTGCCTGTGTGCTGATCCCAAAATGCAGAGGTACAACTGATGGTAATAGCTTAGTGAATGCTGTTTAGTTGAATCTAAATGTACCACAAAAATAGATTACATTTTAGAAGTTATAATATATAGTCAGTGGAATGGGTGCAAGAACAATGTACAGAGGGGTGCATGAAGACATGTAGGGGAAGTGTGGTTACTTATTGCTGAGTTAATGGGGTGAAAAGAAGACCTGAATCAGCAGCATACCCTTGTACACAGGAAGGCAAACAAGCACTACGAATCAGCAGCATACAACAGGAGGTCAAACAGATTGTGCAAAGGCCCTAGTCAACAGTCACAGAGGAGGGGGAGGTAGGGTGATGGGAAGCACTACCTTTCCATTCCACCCCCTATAATATGAGCCAAGAAAGGAAATGTAGAAGGTAATATTTACCATGTTCACCATCTTAGTTAGTGTTAGCATTGTACTATTATCTAGGTGACACTGACCTCATGATAATAATCAAGGAAAAGTTAGGGGCCACCAATGTCATCTGATTTAAACCACAAAAGTATCAATTATTGTGTTAAAAAGACGCAGAATCATCAAAACCAATACAAAGCAACACATTTATGTTTATTTTGTGCAAAGAACTAGTAAAACACTATTAATTGCATTGTTAAGTTAAGATATAGTGTATCAAATGAAATTATCCTAAATGACTACAGATGGATGACTAATTTGTCTCTTTATCTCTAGGTGAACACTCAGCTGAAATCATCTGAAATCATCTACAGTACAGGATCATACGAAATTACTATAAACGGTGCAGCGTACAAGGATGACAGAGAAGAAGCTTGATAGAATCATAAACATACAAGCCATAGCCTTGTTCAGCTTCTCCTTACATAAAAATTACTAAATCTCTCATAATGTCATCCAGAGGTGGAGTCCCGCCCAACATCAGTGTCTCAGTAGACTTCCTGGCCTCCTTCTCACCTTCCCCCTCCAGCACCCCTCCATCTCCTTCTTGTAGCATCGACGAGTCCTACAAATACATCTTCCTCCCCATCTGTTACTCTTTCACATTCTTATTCAGCATTTCCCTTAACTCTGTCATCCTCTACCGCTCCTTCCGCCGGACCAAGCGCTGGAATGCTTCGCTGATCTACATGGTCAACCTGGCCTCTACAGACTTCATGTACGGCCTGTCACTGCCATTCCTTGTGGCTAGTTACATCATGCGTGATCGCTGGGTCTTCGGGGACTTCATGTGCCGGTTGGTCCGTTTTCTCTTCTACTTTAACCTCTACTGCTCCATCTTCTTCCTCACTTGCATATCTGTCCACAGATACCTTGGTATCTGCCACCCAATGAAAGTCATCACACTGGAAACCAAGAAAGCTGTCAAGTGCACTTGTGTTGTGGTCTGGATTGTAGTCTTTGCTTTGACCTGCCCTATTTTCCGGTTTGCTCAGACTGGTCACGTGACAAGATTAGCAGGGCTTGGCAGAAATGCAACTATTATCGACAACCCAAGCCAGGAGGTATCATTGATAAATGCTAATGCCACATATGGAAACATAGGAGGTGGTGTTGAGGCATACCAGAATTGTTGGGATGATGCCATAGATAAGGAGTTCCCTGATTACATACCCTATGGCATTATACTCCATTTGCTGGGCTTTTTTGTGCCATTTTCCATTATAGCTTGGTGTTACTCTCATGTTGTTTTGACCATATTTAGGACTCTACATTCTCAGCCCTCATCCTGTAGAGCTCAAAGAGATAAAGGACATGGCAGAATGGAGAGAGGAGAGAGAGGTAGCCCTGCAATAGTTGGAAGAGGAAGAAGAGGAAGCACTGGAATGTCAAGCGCAGTGGGAAGAGATCAAGGGATTTCCATCTTCCTTGGTGCCCACTCCCCTTATGCCAATCGCAGACGTAAATCTATCAAGACCATCATCACCATCACCCTTCTCTTTGCTCTGTGTTTCTTCCCTTTTCATGTTACTAGAACCATCTTCCTCCTCCTGAAAGTGACCAAGGGAGTTCCATGTCATACCATGACCATGGTCTCCATGTGCTATAAGATCACACGGCCTTTAGCATCATTCAATGCATGGCTCAATGCCCTCCTTTACTTCCTGACTAAAGACAAGGGAGGGGCCCACTGCTGCCAAACAGTAAACACCACCACCACTCAACAACATGGTGGGCTTCTTTTGCCACTGAGGATGCTTGGAAAAGGAGAGGATGCAGAGGAGAGAGGGATGGAAGATGGAATTGACAATAAGGAGAATAAAGCATTTCAGAGTTCGCCATACATGACCAGAGCAAAGGTCAGATATATAGTTGAATGAATGTTTTTACTTGAAATGAAAGAATGAATTTTAGATGCACTGTAGGTTGTTTTTACTGAAAAATAAAATACATCATAATATATAATATGAGCACTATACGCAAAGCAATGATTAAAGAAGACCCAAACAAGAATCTTATATATATAATATGTCTTTTTTTTTCTAATTTTATATAGCTCTTGCTGCTCTGCTACAAGTCATACTTTAATAGTTTCCTGGTGTGTAAATTAAACATGAATGCAAATGTGATGATCTGTCATTTTGTTTCAGTGGGTGTATATTTATAATGTGCTATAGAGGTGCTACACTGGGATCACTGTTCCTTTTAAGGCCGGAGTATGCTTGGAACGAAGCTGTTTGTACTACATGTCACCCAACCATGTCTAAAGGCATTAGTGTTTCTACCTGTTCAGAACAGCTGCACTTGAAAATCTTTTGGTCATAGAGAAGGACGAGATGCAATGATTATTAACAAATACCGGCGCACACTTTCAGACAGTCTCTCTATGAAGGCATTCATGTGTTGAACAGTTGATGAATAAAAAAATTGATTTTGAGATGTTTTCACTCTGCATTGAAATTGAACACCTGCCAAATATTGTTATGGCCAGAAAGGTGTTGGGGCAGACGGTTTGGTAGGTCTTGGACAAGTGACTTGAAAACTGTAATCAATTACTAATTACCCAGCACTTACTCGGCATAAGTAAAGTGTTACATTACCAGTTACTTTACTTAGCCCAGCTTTAAGCTTCTAGTGATAAATTGGTGCAATCAGATGCTAGTGGTGTGTATTTTCACTCGTGTGCTGAGGAAATGTCCTCTGAGTATTTTGACTCACAGTCCATTGTTGTGTGTAACATTACATATGAAAGTAAAGAAATTAGGATATTCTATACATATCAATCTGGCCCTCTACTAATATGATACTGATACTGTAAGTGAAAAGTGAAAATTTGTTGATTCACAGTTATGAATACCATTTTAGTTTAATCCATATCTTGATAAACAAATAAAACACAGGACCTTTTTAACTTATGACCCAATAATAGTAGGGTATGGACATTTTAACCACACATGCTTCAGTGGAAGTGCATGGCAGATCATTGAACGGGGTCTAAAACCCTTTCCTCTCACACTTTACGACATGACAGATTTAGTTGTACTGCGTCAGACAGTGTTACTTCCCCAAAACCGACATTCATGGCTATTTCTATTTTACACAGTGACTGATACAAATGAGTGGAACACCATGAATGTCTGAATGTCTTTACTGCCAGTATCAGAGAAGAGGACAAAAAATTCTAACTACAAATAAATTGGATGCTTTCAGGTTCTAGCCTATTTTAGGTGTGGTGTGGTTTGGTTTGTATATGCTTTAGCAATAAACCATATTCTGCTGATTTCAGAGCCTTTTACTTTCACTGTCTTTTACTTCAACTAAAGTGTAATGAAATAATCTACAGAATATGTATGGTTTTCACAGGTATATTGAAAAAAAGTTCTGAACAATTGCAGTTACCAGATTAGAATAATATTAATGATAATATTAGAAAGAGTATGGTTTAGATCTTGTCTATATAAAAAGTGCCATTAGATATCTTTGGAGATATAAAAATAATGATGATGCAGCAGATATTTTTGTTGCTTACCACCTGCCAACTATTAAGCACTGTGAAGCAGCCTACTGCTTGATCTGGATGTTTGTGGAAAAACCTAGAGAAAACCTACATGACCATGTGAAATGCAAAGTCTGAATCCAGAACCTGGTGTTAAAATGATGGTGCTCACCACAGATCCACAGTGATGCTCTATGGCAGATGGTTCTCTCTGTCTCTTTGTAACCACATCAACTGAAAGGGAAAGAATGCAAATCAGTCAGTGCATTACTATCTCAAAGCAAACACTGAATTTACCCAGAAGTAAATATTATCTAATACAAGGTCCCCCAGGAACATTTTGCTTGTTCTCTGCACACACTACCAGCCACAAGCTGCTACAGGAATGCCTGTATGCATGTAGTTTACAATATTTTCTTACTGGATTAGCCCTGTAGCCCTGTTTTTGTTTTTTGTTTTCTAATCTTGGCACCATCTACTGGTTGTATAGTAAAAGGTCACTGAGGCATATTCAGAGAGAACCCAGGTGTGTATAGAGCATTAGAGAGTGTCACAGATAAGTAATGTCAAGATTTCTTCTATGGTTCTTGTTAAATTATACATTATTATACTTATATAGTTAAGGCAGCTGCTGCAATGGTGCACATAACTGGGGTCATGCCAATAAAGTATAAAAAAATTATACTGCACATCACCAGGTCTGCCATGCCCAACAAAGGATGAATATTCAAAGTTCATTCTGGATAAGACTTGGTTATTATGAGACTGATTACTCTCTTACCTGTGTTGAGACAGAAACTGAACAGATGATGTCAGGAAGAGAAACTGTTAGTAGACTTTCTTCACATCACATGTATGCATCATCAGCATAGGCTATATCAATATAATGGATTTATTTTGGAGAGATACTTGCAGAGCAGAGACCGTCAATAGGGCCAATCCAATCAAGCAAGCTGTGTATTGCCCCGTGATTCAGACCCACTCCAAAATGTCATGGCTTCGTCCTGGCCCATTCAACACCCTTCCAACAAGTTTCATGAAATGGCCGATAGTTTTTCTGTAATCCTGCTGACAGAAAAATAATCTAACAAACACCACTGAAAACATAACCATATTCCAAAAACCTTTGGCTAAGACTGACTGAATGACTGTTTTGTTCACATTTCTTGCCAGTTTTAACTTGCACATGCACACATTTGCTTTGACATGCAGACAGTCCCAGAGGTGCAGGGGCCCTGCAGGGGGAGACACTGCACTCCCCTCTCTCTCCCTCTTACCGGTTAAAAATTCAAAACACAACCGCCTTGCACAATCTCCCGTCCTGCACCGCGGCCTAAAAAGCCTCTGACGGTTATTTTTAATTTAACATAAAAAATAAATAAAAATCACAGGAGCGATATTATTGAAAAGTAACGACGGGGATCAGTTGTGCTCGTCGACAGGCACATTTTGATACCAGTGAAATATTGCTACACGCGCGTTTGATTTTCTATTTATTTTTTGTGTGTGTGACGGCTGTGTGGGGAGCTGAGGAGCAGAGCTGTTGGCGCCACTTTCAAATCCTCCACTGACACAGAATGAGAGTCCGGCTTCAAATACATTTATACGACACTTAATTTCTCCTTTCCATAATTATTGTTAAACGTGGAATATTTGAACACTCTTTTTCTGTTGGACATTTTTCTTCAGAAGGTAAGCAGTTGAGTCATTTAATATTTCATATGGAATTACAGTGAGGTGCTTGCCTCTTTGTGTTGTAACACTACATAGAGTGACTTTGTCTCGCTTCGTGCTGTGAGAGGGCTTCGTGCTCGCGGACGGTAACGCCGTTGTGTAGCCTCGTGCTTGTAGCTTGTAATGAAGTGCTTTGAAACAAAGGCTGTGTCGCATTAGAAACTCAGCACACCATGGCTCCTTTGTCAGACAGCTGCTGCTTCACTCTTTTCTACGCCGAGCCAGCTCGGTTTAAACAGCCGCAGTCGTTTCTCTATAGCCAATAGGTTAACATTAACATTGGATGAATTGTTTTATATTTCTGTACAAAAGACTTTTAAGAGATAAATGAGTAAGTCGAGGAATCGGACACTCCCCCAGTCACAGCCCCCTCCCCAAAGACCCCAACCCACTCCGGCCGGCCGCTCCAACTAAATGCTCTTCGAAATTCCACTTTAACCGTATTAAAAAGAAACGGCTCATTCATTGAGACTGAACTTTGATGCGGGGGGGCTCTGTCATCCTGCCATGACACTGTTACAGACGACGTTACAGCAGCACTTCTGATCCAAATGTAACCTAGTCACCGTTAACCATGTCCACTCTGACACATTAAGCGCCTTTATTAGATATAAATTATTAGATAGACGTCATCAATCAGCACATTGTAAATGTAACTAACGTGTTTTTTACGTCAAAGTTGGCACAGCCGTTCAGGTGTTCTAACAGCGTGTAAAGCACATCTAGTCTGAGTCATCACAAACATGTTGGAATAAATAAAGAGCTGCTCTGCTTTTCTGTGGCTCGTGTCACAGTGTAAACTAGAATAGTTAAGCATTAGTGACCTCGCTCATTAATATAATGTCTAATGAGCAGTCTAACCTGTACGTGTCTAATACAGACAACCCAAATCTGCACATAGGGCTAGTGGTTCCCATAGGAACAATAGTGGTCAGTGTGATGGGTCTGTGACAGTCCACATCTGCCTCCCACTGCTTGTTAATATGCAGCTTCACTGCTGAAGAACCAGAAAACTGTACAAGTAGATCCATTACAGCTGCCTCATTAGATGGAGATAAAAATCTAAAAATGTTTTAAATTCTCAGTTTATTGTTTAGGAGCTCTCATGAGATAAAAGTGTGAGTGACCTTGCCTATATCTTCTAATAAGGTACTGTACTGTCTCTGAGATCAATACAGTTGAATATTACTAAAAGAGGTGCTCATATAAAAGTCTTTTCAAGGGCTGCATATTTATGCTTTTATTAATAGATACTAAATAGATTATTATATTTAATAAATTTCTTTCTTTAAAAAATGTCCATCACATGTCCACTAAGCAAAAGTAATGTCTTTAAATATCTCACTTGTTCTAAGCAAAACTCTTATTTCCAATCAGAATGAAGCAGAAACAAAAAGTCCTGTAACATCTGAAAAGCTGTGACTGTGACTTTTACCGATCGTTATCAAAATGATCCTCGGCCTATCTGCTGTCAGTGCTGTATGCACATATCAGACTCAGCTGATAAAAAGCAGGCTGTAAAATGAAAAAGCACTGAGAGGATTCTTCTGTTCTTTCACTACATTCAAAAGAAGAAGAGCAGTGAGCTTTAACAGTCAAACTGTTCAGAAACATGAAACAGGCTTTTTTCACACTACATAAAAATATGTTAAAAGCTTAAATGTGGCCTTGCTACATGTTCAGATGTCAACCGAACATCACTGTCACAACTCTTGTACTACAAATGTAATTCATGTTTTTTTAAAGGAAGAAATCTTCTTAGCAATTTTGAGCTGAAAGTACTTGTATTTTTTTATGGCCAACTAATCTGAGAATATTTTTTTGAACTGATCATTTAGACCAAATTTTGCAGTAAACCCAGAGATACAGAGCTTACAATATAACAGAGAAAAGCAGCAAATTCTCACATTTGAATCTCATGATGGACATGATGACATTTTTCTTTAATTATTGAAATGACATCAATTTAAAACATTTTGACCAACTCATTTAAATCTGTTTAACTTAAATGCTGCATGAAATTAGAGCTAAGCATTCATGATTCTGAAATTCTGATTCTAGTGACTTTTTTTTTTCACACCAATATGAAAAAACATCCAAATCATCTTTTTCACTGACATGTTGAGTTAACACCTGTTTAGCTCCTATAGCTGACAAGATAGGCCCAACTTCTCAACTGCATCACTCTGTAATATTGCCTTCACACACACACACACACACACACACACACACACACACACACACACACACACACACACACACACACACACACACACACACACACACACACACACACACACACACAGTGAATGTGGACAGGGTGTTCATTTCAAACAGCAGCACACATTTTTCTGCTAAGAATCCGGCCAGTGATCAAAAAGTTTGAGGTTCCTCGTAGACAGTTGAAGAAAGTGTGCGCAGCAGCAGCAGCAGCAGGCAGCTTTGATGTCTAACTTTACCGTGACCCTGGAGCCTGCTCTCATTAATACACACTGTCTATGTAAAGTCATGGCTGTGTTTGGAGGCCTCCCTCGAAGCTTCTCTCTGTAACTGCTGTTAAAGTGAGTAGTGCTGGAGGATGGTGTGTGTGTGTGTGTGTGTGTGTGTGTGTGTGTGTGTGTGTGTGTGTGTGTGTGTGTGTGTGTGTGTGTGTGTGTGTGTGTGTGTGTGTGTGTGTGTGTGTGTGTGTGTGTGTGTGTGTGTGTGTGTGTGTGTGTGTGTGTGTGTGTGTGTGTGTGTGTGTGTGTGTGTGTGTGTGTGTGTGTGGTCTTGGTAAAGCAGTGTAGTTTGAGAGCAGCACTTTCATCATATTGAAGGCCGGCCTCCTTCCCGCCGACTCCCATCTCATGACCAAATTACATGAGAAAATCCAGGAGAGTGAGGCAAACACAAAATCCAGCAATCACTGCTATTAACAGCATATTTGTGCGTTAATGGCAGCTCTCCTGTGTGTGTCTGCAGCCTGTTCCTTCTGTGTCTTGGTGTGTGAACGCTGGCCTGTTGTTCTCACTTCCCTCATGTTTTTGCTGCGGTTTCTGGTTTTTATTTAGCAACTTTACCCATGAAAGTATACTTGTTAAAGTGTGTGTATGAAAGCATAGAGAGCTTCCTATCAGAGCCACACTTTCTTCATTTATCTCCCTCCCTCTCCTCTCTCCCAGTCTCCTCAGTCTTTTTCTTTCAGTCTGACAGCCGAGCAGCTTGGCAGGCTTACAGCTCAGGCTCAGCGCAGCACAGCAGCCCCCTTGCCTCCCACAAATTAATTTTTAAGTCATGAACAATAGCTCCGTCAGACCCCTCCTTTCACACCTGTCTCATACACACACACAAGGCTGACCTGATTTTTTATCAGATTTTTCAGCGCCCCCAAAAATGTTGATTTGTATTGTAGAAAGTGATGGCCAGGGAAAAAGGCTGCAGCCCTGTAGGTTTTTATGCCTACTGAGCCTCCTCACTGTCTCAGTGTGCGTAGCTGGGGCTCCAGCGAGGCAGCAGGCAGCTCTGACAAGGACTGGGACACACACACTCACATAGCTAGGAGGTGAAGATGTGATGGGCCAGGAAGGATGGATGGGGTGGGGGGGGGGGGGTGCACTCAGTTTTTGGGGGGCCATTTTTTGGCACTGGGACCAGAACCCCCCAATCCCCCTGACACTCCCCCTCTTACTAGGAACAGAAGCAGGAGCAACTAGAACCCCCTAACAGGCCTTTTTCTGCTCTCTCCCTGTCACTATAGTAGACTGAGTATATTCTCATTGATGTGTGTGTGTTGTAGTGACGTTTTTAGGCCTGTCGGGGTTTTTTTTTTTTTGTTTTTTTCTGTTTTCATTTTTATTTGAATACCTTTGTTATCCTGTAGCTTCAGCGCAGCATGTGTGCATCCGATATTTTTTCTTATTATTATTACTATTGATTTTTTTTACTGTGTGTGGTGTGTGTGTGTGTGATGACTGTGGACTAGTTATGACTGTGGACTAGTTATGACTGTGGACTAGTTGGTGTCTGGTTCGTGACACTGGCCTTATGTATCCACATACTGAGAGAAGAGAAAGTGAGGGGGCTCATTTTCAGATACCTTCCAGTCTTGTTAGTTAGTCAGGGTTAGTTAGTCCTGGTCTGAGCAGCAGACGGTAAGTGAATCTCTTTTTTTTTCTCTCTGAAGCTTTTAAAATGGCCTCTGTTGCTGTGAATGGAAAGAGCAGCAGGCCACACAGAGGACCTTTCTCAGCTCTGCGTTGCTTTTCTCTCTTTCTTCCTTTCCCTCCACCACAATTTTAGTTGCGCTCTTTTTTTCCTTCTTTCCCTCACCCCCCTCTTCCGCCTACCTCTCTGTTTCATGTTTTTTGTCTTTGAATGAGCTGGGACTTTGGATGTGAATCTAATGCTTGCCTGTTGCTGCTCTCCCTGCTGACATGACCTCTTGTTTCAAATCCAATCACCTTTCCACCAGCACGTTGACTGTGTGCTCATATGGCTCTCTCTATAAGGCTTCATGTGAGCACACTGCTTTTTTTCTGCATCCCCAGGCTTCTATTTGTCCTAAATATTAAGCTTGAGTGGATTTGATTTTCTAATATTTGTTTAGTGACAGAGCATGATGATTGATGTATATGAGCATTTTTAGCCCTTAAACAACTTTTCTGAGAGTAGAAGTCTTAAGAACATAAAGTCTGGTGTGGTGCTCACAGGCCATGATTCCCTTCTCTGTCTCTCTGTCCTCCAACTTTATTTTAGCTTCACAGATAGAAAGTGACAGCACAGCTTTTGCTCTGCAGTTACACCATATTTTGTATGTATGTGTTGTATGTCAGTGTAGAGAGAATTGTCATTTCATTGATGAGGCAGTTGACAGAAAATGGATGAGAAACAATTGTGATAATTGATGAGTTATTGTGTGTGTGTTGGTTACACTCTTGCTTGGATAAAACACACATGTGAACATATTAATTTTGGCCTTTTGAAAATCTTCATTATGTTGGAGATGGAATAAGAAATTAAAAACAGTTGATTAAGTGTAAGCAGCCTAGCAGCATGACACTGTGTACCTTCATCCTGCTTAAATCATCACTTCATTCACTGACTGTAGATCAACAGAAAATGGCCATTTTGCTAATCAATGATTTTTTACAGTGATTATCATTACAGTGTTAGTGTTTGACTGCTGGATGAGCTTTTTTTTTTGCCAATTTCTGCCACTTTTGAGAATGAATCAAAAAATAAATCAATATTTTATCAATAACTGCTACTTGCAGTTCTCACTAGCACTAGGAACAGTGTAGTTTATAGTGGTCATGTCTGAGACAAACATTTGTACACCACATAAATATATAATAAACTGAAGAGGTGCCTGTCCTTTTAAAAATACTGTATTTAATTTTATTATATTTTATTATATTTGGAGGACAGGTTTAATTAAAATGTATTTTTCTATCATCTTTTGTATTACTGGGACAATAAATCAGACAAATCTCCTGTTAGAGAATTGAGTTCAGATAATAGTACCGTAGAGACTGTGTGTTCAGTGAGTGTGTTCTCTGACCGTGTTCTTATTAGAACCTTGTTTATGTTGTGCTGGGACAGCTTTACTGTGCTCAAATGGCTCAGCTCTGGTCGCTTTCCTCTGGTTATGTGGCATTAATATGGCTGCAGTCAGTCAGTTCACTTCACATTGTTGTGTTTGTTCATTTGGATCCAGACTAGTATCAGTTTGTCCAGAGTGCTGCTGCTGCCAGGAAACCTTAAAGAAGGAATCAGGTTATATAGCCATAGTCTGTACTGTACTCTACTCTTGTGTGTGTGTGTGTGTGTGTGTGTGTGTGTGTGTGTGTGACTGTGTGTGTGTGTGACTGTGTGTGTGTGACTGTGTGTGTGTGACTCTGTGTGTGTGTGTGTGTGTGTGTGTGTGTGTGTGTGTGTGTGTGTGTGTGTGTGTGTGTGTGTGTGTGTGTGTGTGTGACTGTGTGTGTGTGTGTGTGTGTGACTGTGTGTGACTGTGTGTGTGTGTGACTGACTGTCAGATGAGATGGTGGACATATCACACATGTTTAAGTATAGATCCATCAAAGATGGGAGGACTTCTCACTCATCAAACTTTTTCAACGTTTCAGCCTCTTTGTATGTCAGCAGGATGATTTAGACTTTGTCAGGCAGAGTGTGCTGAAATTTTAAATGAAATGTTTGATTTAATTGGCACCGCTTCCTGTGGGACTTGATTTGTTTTCTGTGTAAATAAGAATCTTTAAAAAAGTAACGTCACAGGAGTGATCTGTGACATGAGTCTGGAGAAAAGAAAAGAGAAAAAGAACATGAGCAGTTTGATCTACACCAGAAGTTTGTTACTCACTAGCAGAAAAAAGAAAGTGTGTGTGTGTATAAATTTATTTATTGATGTATATAAATGTATATATGCAGACAACAGAGTTTTAAAACATATTTCAGATTTTCTTCCACAGCAGACGAACAGTGTTCCCTTTTTTCTTTTCTTCATCTTCCTCCATTTTGTCCTCCTCATCCATTTTGTTTGTGTTAGTTTTTTTGACAAACCATACAGCACATGTAACATTTGTCAAAATAATTCATATTAATAATTAGATTCATTCTTTCATTCACAACATTGTTCCACTTTTGACTGAAGTGAGTTGCTAAGAGAAAGCCCTTTTTATAAGCAATGTGCAACTACGATGTCTCAATATTTACATTGAGACAGTAAGGCATGTTTCATTGTTTCATGTCAGTGAGACAGAAGTCATTAATTATCTAAACCAACATTAGTTCTTGAAAAATAAGTTTTAGAAAATTATACACACAATTATTTGTCTGTCTGTCTGTCTCTCTCGAATGGACTCTTGGTCTCAGTGTGTCCAGGGTGCGCTCTAGCAGCACATCATGTTTTGCAGATATGTGCTGAATCACTCCAAATCATTATGTGCTGCCACCGTGAGCCCTGGGATTCCCAACAACACAGTGGGAACAGCTCCCAGTCCTGCCTGACATGTAATCTCACACTGCACTGACTCCTGCTACTGCTTTTTGTCTTCTTAAAGATCAGACGTGATCCACGTCTTTGTGCTGTCCGCGAGCAGCTTCCTCCTCTGACACACAGGTGTATGGAACATCTCCATCTCTAAGAGTCATTCAGATTCTCTGTGACAAGTTTGCTTTCATTTGTTTAAACTTTTGTAGAAAAGCGTGTTCTGCTCGGTGAAATCAGTCCTCTGATAATAATTGATTTAGTGTTGTATGTTCTCAGTGTCAGTGTTAAAAAAAGCTGATTGAACTACCTGTGATCCTTTATGCACTGTGACAAACAACATATTTAATCTTGCAACAAGGACAGTTCTTGTATAAATGAGTG
Organism: Collichthys lucidus; assembly: GCA_004119915.2. NCBI lineage: Eukaryota > Metazoa > Chordata > Actinopteri > Sciaenidae > Collichthys > Collichthys lucidus. The sequence continues at coordinate 616,785 of CM014101.1, forward strand.
TCATTATTTGTCACAAGAATCAAGAAAATGCAGCTTGATATGTAATACTAGTACATTTGTACTGGAAACAAAGTTTCATCTGATTTTGACAAAAAAAATAAATTTGTGAGATACTGTGGAGAATTGACTTGGGGAAAAAAATACAATTCCAAACAAAGCATGGTTTTACTGCTCTGATAAAAGAAATGTGTTCATTTGTCACGGGTCGGTGTAATTAGTGACTGGAGTCAAACTGCAGTTGTTCTGTTGGACCTGTGAGTAATGAGCACGAACAGCACACACCCCTTTACTCCTCATTAACTGAGAAACTGTTTTTATAAAGCAATGTAATCTTTGTAAATTGTGACAGTACTGAAATAAACTGAGATGGAGTGTGTTGAAATCATTTGTACAGCACGGTGCACCTTTGTGTACACACACTGTAAGCATGGACTTGTGTGTCCAGCATTGACATTAAAAGCAGTGAATTGTATTCTGTAAAAAAATAAATAATAATAATAATCTGCTTTTCACAGTTGCACAATTTTTCCTGTTCTCCGATTGGCTCATGGACATACAGAAGAGGACAGCCATTTTAATTGTTCCACATCAGAATAAATGCATTTTGGTGAATAGTTTTTTTTTTTTTTTTTGCACAAAAGTTTGAATATCAAATAGTGTTGTTAATAACATTGTTTCATGACTGGCATTTCTTCAACCTTCAAATGTGCTATAGCATCCACATAAACTTTGTATAAAAAGTGTTAAAGTAAGGAATCAAATGATACATGATCACCTGATTATATTAATGAGGTTACTAAAATAATACATTTGGTATTTGTTGGCAGGTTGGCACCAAAACGCACTGTGAGACAGCTTCTGTGAGCAGACTGGACACAATAATCCAAGAAGAAGCTTTTCTGTGTACACCATTTAAGAAAAATGACCAGAAATCATCAGAGTCAGTGAGGACACACAAGACAACGACATGTTAGCACACACACACACACAAAAAAAATGCTGTAAGAGGCTGCCCTCATTCTGACTGAACACTGAGCCTAAATGTCTGTATTTAATACGTCGGAGTGTTGGCAGAGGATGTCTAACAACCTGTCCTATATTTAGAAGTGTGTGTTTTTTGGCTTTTTTCCTCTCAGCAGGATGTCAGAGCCACCCTGTCAGATGCTGTCATGTGAGTGAGTTTCTGTAAATACCAAAAGAGGAAATGTGTTGACTTGAGTTCTCACTAAAGCGGCATCTGTACACAAACACACACATAATAAATGATCCATGAAAACTAAATTGTCTTCATGGCTTCATCTCTTTTCTATTTCTGATATGATTTTCAATGAGTGCTTCACACACTAAATGAATAGGTCTGTCTCCTTATAACACACTTGTGTATCAAACCCATGGTCACACACATTATAAACAAAATGATGTAAAAGAAATCAGTTTAAATTCGTATCTCATATTTAATATCTAATTGTTTTGTTTGTTTAAAAAAAGAATAATGAATTAACCCTTGACCTCCCCTTAGTGAGCTAAGTCACACCAATCAGCTCTGTGTTCTATGATTTGACAAACAGAAATTCATACTTTTCTTTCAGCAGCTGGTGTTCATCTGTCCACAGCAGGAAGAAATGTGGTCACACTAAGCCCACCTCACTATTTATTAAACAAAACGGTGGAACGTGTGTGTGTGTCTGTGTGTGAGGCTGTAGCAGCACATCATTACTGGTAGTTCTTTCTGCATTGCCAGTATGATATGTGCTGCTCCTGTCAAACACACACTCCTCTTCAACACCACCTCCAACAAATGAGGAAATGTATGTCTGCTTTTATCATCTATGAAGATATGGAGTTCATGTACAGGGTCAGTTTTATTGTGCTAAATCATAAGAGAAGTTATCACACAGCACTCTTCATACAGAGGAGGTGTGCACTTTATCATTTTAATAGAATATTATTTTATTTCATTTTACCTAATGTTGGAAGATATCTTTATGTAAATGCTAACAGTAATATGTTTGGTATATGGATGATCAGAATTATATTTGTTTATTAATAAAAGCCCAGTACTTGAATAAATCAAATGTCTTCTCATTTCATGTTTCTGCTAAGCTATAAAATATGACATCAGTACATTATGATGTATACCATTCATACTGAGTTTCATGAGTCGTAATTACTTTATTATTCTCCTAAAATCTTTATTTTTACATTTAACTAAATAATAATGGCTTGCTTACTACTTTAGCTTTAGTAAATATATACAAGACGGAAAAATAAACAAACCAGAATCAACAGTTTGTGTAGATATTAACAAACAAGTCACGTTTATATGCATGTACGGTATAGATATGGGTTATTGCTGTAAAGAGGTAGTTCTGGAACAACGGTTTGTGTGATAACAGTGAGCTTCAGAGGTGTTGGTAGGTTTATTCTGGAACCACCATCATCAGCAGGTGATGTCTGATAATGCCTTCTCTGATAACTGGGCAAACCTTATCAAATGATGAAGACTTTGAGGTGTGGTTGAAAGCTCCGGAAAAAAAACACTTACCCATACAAATGTGTTCCTACCTTTTTGATCAGTCTCAGTCTGAAACAATGTTTACGATCAGCACAGAACAGATTGTTCTCGAATGGAAGGACCTGAGTGGTGTATGTAGCCTCTAAACACTTTACTACCAACATTCAGATTCAAGTTGAAAATACACATTAACATCTGCTAATACAATAATTAGTTACATTTCCATTGAACATTTAATACAATAAAATATCAGTGTTTATGTTGTTGACTGAATGATGAACTTTTTACAATACAGCTGCATCACAAAAGCAAAAACAGCAAAGTAGAAGCGTTTGAATGCAGCTGAGACTTTCTGTTCCTTTTCCTGAATTCTCTTTATGAAAACAAGTAAGATGAACCCTCCTGCATGAAGTCTACATTTTTAGGATTTTCTAGACATTTCCAGAAGAAAAAGTCAGAAGAGGAAAAGAAACAGTCTACCATAAAAACATCTTGACATAAAAAGTAATACAGTAAAAGAAAACTTCAAATGAGTCCTTAAGGTTTTTGACAGTGCCAACAAGTCTCACAGCTGTGAGATGTGGTTCTGGGTGACACAACACAATGTTCAGCACTTCTACAGTTCCTCTAAAGTGTGGTCAGCATCATCGGGCTCAAATTCTATCACAACATGGCTAATCTTTTCATAGGTTGTCCACAGGAAGTAAAAGGATCAACGGGAGAGCAGTGGAAGGTCACCGGGATTCATGATGAGGCTTGAGTCCAGGTTCAGGTTATCTATGGAGACAAAAACAGCATTTGACAGCTCCACTAAAGAAAGGCTTAGAATATTATTTATTTATTATTGTCAAAAAAATACTAAAATGAACTGTTAGATGGACAGTTTCTGACCGGACCATATCCTGTCCGTCTACTGAAAATGTTTAAAAAAAGTGTTGCCGGATTTGTTGGGGTCTATTTTCAGCAGCGGATAAATCCACATTTGATGCTGTAGTGAGTATTTAGGACATCAGAATGGTGTATGTGGGATTAGGTTTTGTGTGTGTGTGTGTGTGTTCTTGGTAATGAAGGAAAATGTCACCCAGTCAACAGTAGATGTGTTTCCAAACATATTTTGATGCATTCTCCTAATAAGAGAAAACATGTCAGTCACATGACTGATCAGCTGATTCCTCCACACAGGTGTGATGTTATGTTCTGTTTCCTGCTTATCGTGTTTCATCCATTCTGTGTCATCTTGTTGGGCTCTCTTCTTTTGGTTACTGACTGAAGAATTGGCGCCATCTACTGCTGATATCACGAGCTGGGACAGGCAGACAGTCGTTCACGTTTTCTTTTGACGAATGACTTGTGACACATTTGGATGGAAACATGGCTGCTGTGAATCACTGATGTGCTTTAAACTGTTCATCAACAAGAGTGGAGCTCAACACAGAGGAAGAAGATATATCACACAGACAATAAGTTTGCTCAACTTTAGTTATCAGAAGGAAAATCTAGCACAACTCAAAGTGCTGATCACATTTTGTAATAAATACATTGTAGTGTGTGTTATAGCAAACGTCAAATGATTGTGACTACAGCAGCCTGAAGATTATTTAGACCATATTTCTGAAAAATGTTCCTGAAGTTCACCTTGATCAAAGTTGTTGAGTTTTTTGGAATTAGATTCTTCACCCAGTCCCTCGATGTCCACAAGATCACTGTTGACATCTGAGTCATTCAGAGCACTGAGGGTCACATCTACACACACATACACACACACAATGTGTAGTACTGTTTAGAAGATATTAATAACCTCAACCAATGACACGTTGAAATGAAATGCCTGAACTGATACTCAAGACATCGAAAAATGTTTAGATATTTGAGTCAATGAAAAATACTGTGGAATCAAAGAGTGTGTGTCTGTGTGTACTGTTTCTTTGCTCAGCAGGTTCTTGGATGTGCATATCTCTGATCTTACATTTCATTCATAATAATATGTGATATTTTTCTGTTTAATCACCTGCAGTCTTCTGTTTCTTCAGGGAGGGCTGGCCGGAGGGGGAGCTCCGTAGTCCTGAGGCCACGCCGACCTGAGCCGGGGGCACAGAAATGACAGTGGGAGTGCCCTGCGTTGCCATGGCGACAGCAGTGGCGGCTTTCTTGATCACCTTCTTAGAGCTGTCTGAGGAGGCGGGCGGAGCTCCATCTTCATACAGCTTCCTCTTCACTGTGCTCTTCGTCTGAACGCTGGAGGAAAGATGGGAACTGAACTGACTTTAGTATTTATAGCAGCTTATCCACAGGAGTGCAGACCATATCTGACAAATAAGAATGAGTTCATGAGTAGGGCTGCATCTAACGATTATTTTTTCGATTAGTCGATTAATCTAACGACTATTTTTTATCAATTATTCTAACAATGATTTTTAATCTCTTAATTAATGACAATGAATTTACCTAAATAAAAAGCAAAAGCATGTCTTCCTAATATTTCAAGATTTTATTCAAACACATCTCTTGAAAAACAAAACCTTTGTTTCAAAAGTAACAAGATGAAATGTATGCACCAAAAATAGCTGCCTTCACAACACACACTCTTTATAGCATTTTAACACTTGTCATATTTTTTTATGAATTTTTAATATATTTCATAATGTACATATGAACATTGAAGCAGTGCAGGATCATACTTGGCTTATGAGACACTTTTTAAATCAAATTTTAACCATTCTTCATATTTTATAAATAAACGTTTAATACATTTAACACCCACGTCTTATTTTGAAAACCGGAAGTGTCCACACGCTGCAGTAAGCTAGCGCCGACTTTCCCGAATTTCTCAAAGTATTTGACATAAAGTCGGCAATAAGAGCGCACTTGAAAATACTGGAGCAGCTGACATGACCACGCGAAAAAGAGAGACGTGACCGCAGCTGTTTTTCTTCTGAACCAAGTCGTCCGTCTCCATCTTTGATTAACTCGCTCTTCACTTCTCTCCTCACTTGATACAAAAAGTACGCATGCGCGCAGGGGATGTTTCTGGGTGGGCGGGGCAGTGTGCTGCGTGCTGTGAGCAGCACCAGGAGTGTGTGACAGGCAAAACTCTGGAGAATTAAATGCAGACGGCTTAAAACATTTACATGAATAGAGTATACTCGATATATCACCCACCCCTACCTCCATTGTTTTTACCGCGAGCAGCCATCTTACTTCCGCATATACGCCCGCTGCCATGTGAGCGCGACGCACGTTTTACGAGTCGACGTATTTACATAATCGACGTAATCGATGACGTCGACGACGCTCCACCCCTATTCATGAGCACATCAAAGCATGGGGATGCACTATAATCAGCACAGATTCTGTCAAATAATAATAAGATTTGGAATTCTTAAATAACCATGGACTCTTTTCATGGGACTCTCTTGCAGTTTAAAAACCGTCAAATACAAAAATAACAATCCTACCATGCATCCATACTCACAAATAGCGAGTGTTACTGTGACAGGCTGAGATGTTAGACTAGGAGAATTAGCAGCCACAAAGGCAGAATTCATCTCAAACAAGCCCACAGTCTGCTGTGAAAAAAAGGTCTGCATGCAGTGTGTGTGTGTGTGTTACCCTGCAGGACTGGAGTCTGCCACTGGGTGAAGCTGCATGGTGAGCTCTCCTAGTTTGGTAAAGGCAGCTCCAGCTGCAGAGAAGATTTCACCAACCTGTGGAACACACACACACACACACACACACACACACACACACACACACACACACACACACACACACATCAGAACAGAGACCGCAGCCGGCTTCACTTCACTCACACCGACTCCACTGAACACTGCACATTCACTTCATGACCAAAAGTATGTAGACACTTGAAGAATCAGCCATATGTTGATGATTATGAAACCATGGACATTCAGGTTTCCACCAGATGTAATCTGGATTTGCCCATGTTCAGACACTGATGTTGGGTTGAAAAGATCTGGCTCACTCAGCGCCCCAGGTCATGAGGTCAGAGCCAGGCATTCATGTTGAAACAAGAAGGGGCTGAACACAAAGCTAGACCTCAGATTGTACTCTGGAGTATTACAGGTGCAGTGTGTTAGATATGGGGCCTTTATTTTTAAAGTAAGGCAGACATGGAACATAATATTCATAACTATGATTTCATGTATCATCACGTGAATCTACAGCAGGAGCAGGTCCTCTTTCACTGAGGCTGCCATGTTGAAACACTGTTTCTACAGTAGCCCAGAACAGACAAACTAAATAGTGGGTCTAGACAGGGGCGTTCAATAAAAAGGTGAGGGTGGTGTAAGGAGACTGCAATACAGTGATTAGACCATCAGACGCAACTAAAGTCTACACACACTGGACCTTTAAGAAGGACCTGACCCAAACTGAACAACATGCGGGCACAGTCACGTCATTGTGTGCACGGTGTGTGTGAAGAAACTATGAAGGCACTAAAATCAGGATTTAGAGCCGAGTACGCGTAGCACAGCACGGAATCCATCTCTTACGTGGGTGACAGTAAATTCATGTCGTACGTCTCTCTCGCGAGCAGCAGCAGGAAATGTACCGAGGGACTCGTCCGTTTGTGCACAAGTAACAGGATACTAACAAGTAACAGGATACTGATCAGACCGGAATAACTTCACTTTGTGGCGCCAAACCACATCCCAGTTGTTCACGTGTGAAAATGACTTACTTTAGTGGAAGCTGACGTCATGTTACTGCTCTCTGTAGCACTGTAACCTACGCAGTCTATGAGGAGTTAGTGATGCCTCCAAGTACACAGAGCAACTGCTAAGATGCTAACAGTGTAGCTAGGTAGCATATGGCGCTCCTTCCGATGTAGTTAGCAGAGCAGCCTGAATTCTGTTCCTCCGCCGCGTTCAGGGTCGGTGTCTGGAAAGGTCCAACATTTGAACAGACGCTGCATGGTGCCGGTAAACTTCTCTGTACAGCGAACTACATTCCCGCCGAGAACCGAGCGTACAAGTCTGAATAAAGCAACGACAAGGCTGCTGCGACGTTTAGGGTCACCTCGGAATCTCAACGATTCAAGTTATTATGCCTGTGTAACATTACAATAGGATGTATAGTTGGGAGGACATCGCAGTATGGCGCTTCTTTTTTAGTTTATACAGTAACATTTATTGCCTAAACAAAGTATATACTGCAAGAATCTGTAGAGCAAAACACGTTAGATAATGTCAAGTTTGAAGCTCTATGTTGTCTTTTATGGAAGCTGAGGACGCATTTTTATTTATTTTTATTGTAATTATAGATCATTTATCAAGTTCATCTCTGAAGTCTCTGAATTACAGTCACCATATGGTCTTCTCCAGAAATGACAAACTAAACTATCATTACAATAAAGAATTATTTATTTACATTTATTAATCCAGAGCATTCACAATAATAATTCATAAGTCAACAAGGGACACGTATTAACAGATGCTCTCTCGCTCTCTGTCTGTCTGCCTGTCAGTACTATAGACAGCAACACGTTTTCTTCTTAGATTATTCTTATGGTTTAATAGATCATTTGTTAATTGGCTTGTCTGTGTGCCTCCCCCTCTTTTCGTCATGGCCGTGCAGTCCGGTTTGTGACACAGACAGACTGACAGATAAGATGAACTTGAATGAATAATATAGTTATCACTAGCTACCAGGATTATGAACTCAAGTTGTTGAAAAAATAACACAAAACATTCTAAACAGCATGTGCAGGTACTGAAATACAGACAACCAATAGTATCAGTCTATAACAGAAAAAAGAGTGACTGTCTATGGTCGCATCCTTCTTAGAGCCATAGCATATCCATATAGCAGAAATCTAGGTCTGCAAAGATTAAATGGCCAAAGTACTGAAAGTTTGTTGCTATATATAAACTATAGCAATAAACTTTCCTGTAGCCTAGATTAACATAAGGATGAGTATTGGCTAAAATATGTGCCACCAGAAATTGAATTTGAATAATTTATCTTTGAATTTGAATTATTACATTTGAATAATTGCATTGAAAAACTGAATAGAATTTGAACAGAATTGTAATTTGAAATTTAATTTATTAGTTTGGAACTGAACACTCAGTTCTTACAATTCAATTAGACTTTTCTGTCACAAACATCCGGGTAGTTGAGGCAGAGCAATCGAGCGCAGATACACAGGACCACTCTTCGGCCAATCAGCACCTGTGTGTATGTGCGCTACGGCAGTTGCTTGTATCTGGGGGAGCTACCGCTGCTATGGCATAGCAACTGCTGCTGTTATGGGATTTGTTTTTTATTTTTGAAGTCAGTCGTCAGAGTTATATTAGACTCGCTGGAAGTAACATTTCCATTATATGATTTCTGCATTAATTTGCGAGTTTTTTTTAAACTGTTAACCGCTGCCACTGCTGATTTGATCATCTGTTTTTATTTTTTATTGTATAAATAATAATTTATTATGACCTTTTCCCTATATAGTGTATCATGATTGTATAATTGAACAACATCTTTTCTTGAATATATTCAATGGTAGAAAGTGCTTAGTGCAGGATTTTAAGCAGGCTTTATATACATATTTGGGATTTGGGGTCTATAAGTGTGATTGGCAGTGGCAGCTGCCCCAGACACCAGTAGCACTTGAGACAGATGTTGAGAGATTAATTAAATCATTGCAAATTAATGCAGAAATCACATGATGGAAATGTTACTTCCATCGAGTCTGATACAACAATAACTCTTTTATGAAAAAAACAACATTTTTTTTCCATAAAAGAGTTATTGTACAGTTATTGTACAGATGATCAAAGCAGCAGTAGTTGCTGTGGCATGTCAGTGACAGCTGCTCCGCACAGCAGCAGCGTTTGAGAGATTAAGAAAACCTCGCAAATTAATGCAGAAATCAAGTCTAATACAACTCTGACGACTGTTTTATAAAATAGAAACAAGTGCCCATAACAGCAGCAGTTGCCGTGGCAGGGCAGTGGTAACTTCCCCAGACCCCAGCAACTGCTGTGGCACACATGTAGGTGCTGCTGATTGGCCGAAGAGACGTCCTGTGTATCTGCGCTGGATTGCTCAACTACCCGGATGTAGGATGTTTGTCACAGAAAATTAAATTGTGAGAACTGAATGCTCCAAACTAATAAATTAAATTTCAAATTACAATTCAGATTCAGTTTTTTAATGCAATGATTCAAATTGAACAATACAATTCAAATTATGTGATTTAAATTCAGGTGAATGTAGTTATTTAAGTTAAGCAATTTCACATATTTCAGCTTGCACCCCAGGATATAAAAACTGAAATACTACAAGGACACAGGGTCGAGACGGAGGAGGTAGAAACAGTAGAGTAAATAAAATATTTTTATTGAAATAATGTGAATGAATACGGTTTAAAAATAAAACTGCTGCTGCTGAGAGAAACAAGAGAAAAGGTTAAACAAAAGGTGAGTATAAGAAATTATCCCATCATCACCATCAACAACAAAAAAGCCATCTCTACAACTGCCATTTCCAACAATAACCTTATTCACCACTAACAACAACCACCAACACCAACAAAAATGACCACTACCACTTCACCAACATTAACAACCACTAACAGTACTAACCACCAACAACAATAACCATCACAACAATAATAATCACAGACAACAATCAAGAACAACCAACACCACCAACAATAATAATCACCAACAACAACCACCCCCTTCATTTCTTCCAACAACAACAATAACCATCTCAACCACCAGGGGTCCGTTTCACAAAGCTGGGGTCCGTTTCACAAAGCAGGTTTATTGAAAACTCTGAGTCTGTTAACCCTGGAATCACGGAAACTCAGAGTTTTCCGTTTCACAAAGGAGGGTCAGTCAAACCCGAGAGAGAGGGTTAACTCTAACCTGTTTCACAAAGTGAGGTAACTTAACCTCAAGCTCAGTTGCCATAGTAACAGACTCCGTTAATCTAACCTGGTTGGGACCAGGTTTTCCTGAAGAAACCCTGAGTTTCTCTCTGTCTCCGCCCACTTTCAGAGCCACATACTTAATTTGATTTCCTCATTCCTGCGCTGTCAGAACGTCCTCTAGTTCCAGAAGGCAACGTTTGGTGTCTATTTGATCACGATCCTGTGGACGAAGGTGCAGCAATCCTGCGCAGGGAATTACAGATCTGTCGGCAAAGAGTACTCAGACCACGCATAGATATTTCAGCCCTCCCGGACAAAATTCTTTTTGAGCGGTACCGTTTTACTTCACAGTCAATAATTTACATACACAACCTCATCCGTCCGCACATTTCAAACATCACGAGTCGCAGTCATGCGCTCACATCGCAGCAGATTTTATGTGTGGCGCTGCGTTTTTTTGCCAATGGCAGTTTTTTGTATAATATCGGAGATGCTGAGCACTTGAGTAAGGCAACTGTATGCAGGGCCTATACTGCATACAGTTACTATACCTATATTTGTTGTCTTCCCTGGACACAAACCTGTCAGGGCCATTAAGGAAGAGTTCCACAGGATCGCAGGTGAAGGATGTAGAGATCTGTTGAATTAATATCAGGCTGTATTATGACATTGTGCTGCCACCTCAGACTTGAATTAGTAATTTTTATTATTTTTATTTGTTTTAGGATTTCCCAATGTGATTGGCTGCATAGATGGTACGCACATTCCCATCACGGCTCCCTCACATAATTAGGCTGATTATGTGAATAGGAAGTCCATTCACAGCATTAATGTGCAGGTACATGTAGACTAAGAAGTTTCACTGTGTTAAGCACTTCCTCATAATTTAACTAATATCTGTCATTCGCTGCACTGTCAAGATCATATGTGATGCTGCACACATAATCTCCAATGTGGAGGCCAAGTGGCCTGGGTCTGTTCATGACTCAAGGATATACCGCGAGTCAAACCTGAGTGCCAGGCTGCAGCACGGTGAGAAACCTGAAGATTTGCAGTAAAATTCTCTTGTCTCCCCCCTTTACAACACCCCATGCATCCTCTCTACATTACAGGAGAGTTTGACGGCCTTCTGCTGGGTGACAGGGGTTACCCCTGCCAACCAAGGCTGCTGACCCCTTACCCGGACCCTGAGTCAGGCCCCCAACAAAACTTCAACCGTGCTCACAGCAGGACGAGAGCCCGGTTGGAGATGACCATAGGCCTGCTGAAAGCCTGTTTCCAGTGCCTACGTCACCTCAGGGTGACCCCTGAGAGGGCCTGTGATATTATTGTGGGATGTGTTGTTCTTCAAAATATCGCCACTATTAGAGGAGAGCAACACCCCGCCCTACAGATTGATGACCCCGATGAAGACCCTGTCCACCTGCCAGCTATGCAGGATGGCCGAGCGGTCAGAGACACAATTTGTACTAATCACTTTTGAGTTTAAAGCACCACCACAAATAAAAACATGAGGCACATTTCAGTTGGTCTTCTTTATTTCCTACAGATACAAAAGCTAGTTAAGTTAATGTTCCAATAGTTAACATTGACATAATTGACATGTGACCATGCACCCACCTTTAATTTATGTTCCAGTATTTGGATTTCCAAATCTAGTTTTTTTAATCTGGCAGGCGAAGTATAGCATTTCTTTATCGGTCTTCTGGATTTTTTTCAGGAGGAGAATTTTATAAATTTCTTTTACTGGTAACTGGGAATACATAAAGAGGACATAAAATTAACCTGTTGCACATAAATTCCACACAATAAATCTCTGAAGTTTCATGAACAGCTGTCTCACTGTGTCAATCTCTGCAGTTGAGGTCAGGGGAGTCTCCTGCTGCTGCCCAGCCACACTCTAAGCAAGGGTTGAGAATGTGTTAATACTTCAGTGTCACTCTCTACTCCACCACAGTGGTCAGAAGTGTCAATGGGAAGAAAAATCTTGGTAACATAAAGACTCTACCTCAATAGGCCTTCCGTTAGAGGTGGGGCTGCTGGGCCACCACCTGTTTTTCGGGCATCTGCCCTCTTTCTGTTGGCTGAATAAAAATCTGGGTTAGTTTATTAGGCTTCATTGTTTAATACAATATAAAGAAGACATTTTTGAGTGTTAAAAGAGCATTATGGAAGGAATCAAAGAAGTTCAGAGTCAAGTCATGCAGATGTCTGACCTGTTTGAACAATGTTTTTATATTTCATCTTAAGGTGCTGCCAAGAGCACTTCTCCCCCGCCGGATTGCACCTACATGAAATAAATTAATAGGCTCCATTAATGCAATTTGCCCTTCAATAGTTATTGTGATTGCAAAATATTACATTTAAACTTACGCATTGACCTGAGCAGCAATGCTCTTCCATGCCCTCTCCCTCTCTTTAGCAGCCGCTGCAGTGTTGCACTTCTTTCTAAAGACATGCTCATATTCTCCATATGCAGTCATTAATATTTCCAATTCTATTGGGGTGAAAAATGCTGCCCTCTTTCTGTCAGTTTCCATGTTCAATCATCGAATCTGGGCTCCATTGATGCTGGCTTTATATGTCTGTGGAGCTCATGTTTAACTCCAGGTTAAACTACTCTGAGTTGATTAAACTAACTCAAATCAGCTGTTGTGAAACCGAAAACTCAGAGTTTCCTATCTCAGAGTAGATCAACTCAGAGTTCAGGATTTGACTCAGAGTTTGTTAAACCTGCTTTGTGAAACAGACCCCAGGTTTATTGAAAACTCAGAGTCTGTTAACCCTGGAATCACGGAAACTCAGAGTTTTCCGTTTCACAAAGGAGGGTCAGTCAAACCCGAGAGAGAGGGTTAACTCTAACCTGTTTCACAAAGTGAGGTAACTTAACCTCAAGCTCAGTTGCCATAGTAATAGACTCTGTGAATCTAACCTGGTTGGGACCAGGTTTTCCTGAAGAAACCCTGAGTTTCTCTCTGTCTCCGCCCACTTTCAGAGCCACATACTTAATTTGATTTCCTCATTCCTGCGCTGTCAGAACGTCCTCTAGTTCCAGAATGCAACGTTTGGTGTCAACTTTTTGAACATGGCGTGTCTATTTGATCACGATCCTGTGGACGAAGGTGCAGCAATCCTGCGCAGGGAATTACATATCTGTCGGAAGAGAGTACTCAGACCACGCATAGATATTTCAGCCCTCCCGGACAATTTTCTTTTTGAGCGGTACCGTTTTACTTCAGTCTATAATTTACATACACAACCTCATCCGTCCGCACATTTCAAACATCACGAGTCGCAGTCATGCACTCACATCGCAGCAGATTTTGTGTGTGGCGCTGCGTTTTTTTGCCAATGGCAGTTTTTTGTATAACATCGGAGATGCTGAGCACTTGAGTAAGGCAACTGTATGCAGGGCCATCAGAAGAGTCTGCCTCGCCCTGAAAAGACTTTGTTGTCTTCCCTGGACACAAACCTGTCAGGGCCATTAAGGAAGAGTTTCACAGGATCGCAGGTGAAGGATGTAGAGATCTGTTGAATTCCTTTAATATCAGGCTGTATTATGACATTGTGCTGCCACCTCAGACTTGAATTAGTAATTTTTATTATTTTTATTTGTTTTAGGATTTCCCAATGTGATTGGCTGCATAGATGGTACGCACATTCCCATCACGGCTCCCTCACATAATTAGGCTGATTATGTGAATAGGAAGTCCATTCACAGCATTAATGTGCAGGTACATGTAGACTAAGAAGTGTTACTGTGTTAAGCACTTCCTCATAATTTAACTAATATGTCATTCTCTGCACTGTCAGATCATATGTGATGCTGCACACATAATCTCCAATGTGGAGGCCAAGTGGCCTGGGTCTGTTCATGACTCAAGGATATACCGCGAGTCAAACCTGAGTGCCAGGCTGCAGCACGGTGAGAAACCTGAAGATTTGCATTAAAATTCTCTTGTCTCCCCCCTTTACAACACCCCATGCATCCTCTCTACATTACAGGAGAGTTTGACGGCCTTCTGCTGGGTGACAGGGGTTACCCCTGCCAACCAAGGCTGCTGACCCCTTACCCGGACCCTGAGCCAGGCCCCCAACAAAACTTCAACTGTGCTCACAGCAGGACGAGAGCCCGGGTGGAGATGACCATAGGCCTGCTGAAAGCCCGTTTCCAGTGCCTACGTCACCTCAGGGTGACCCCTGAGAGGGCCTGCGATATTATTGTGGGATGTGTTGTTCTTCAAAATATCGCCACTATTAGAGGAGAGCAACACCCCGCCCTACAGATTGATGACCCCGATGAAGACCCCGTCCACCTGCCAGCTATGCAGGATGGCCGAGCGGTCAGAGACACGATTTGTACTAATCACTTTTGAGTTTAAAGCACCACCACAAATAAAAACATGAGGCACATTTCAGTTGGTCTTCTTTATTTCCTACAGATACAAAAGCTAGTTAAGTTAATGTTCCAATAGTTAACATTGACATAATTGACATGTGACCATGCACCCACCTTTAATTTATGTTCCAGTATTTGGATTTCCAAATCTGCTTTTTTAATCTGGCAGGCGAAGTATAGCATTTCTTTATCGGTCTTCTGGATTTTTTTCAGGAAGAGAATTTTAAAAATTTCTTTTACTGGTAACTGGGAATACATAAAGAGGACATAAAATTAACCTGTTGCACATAAATTCCACACAATAAATCTCTGGAGTTTCATGAACAGCTGTCTCACTGTGTCAATCTCTGCAGTTGAGGTCAGGGGAGTCTCCTGCTGCTGCCCAGCCACACTCTAAGCAAGGGTTGAGAATTTGTTAATACTTCAGTGTCACTCTCTACTCCACCACAGTGGTCAGAAGTGTCAATGGGAAGAAAAATCTTGGTAACATAAAGACTCTACCCTCAATAGGCCTTCCGTTAGAGGTGGGGCTGCTGGGCCACCACCTGTTTTTCGGGCATCTGCCCTCTTTCTGTTGGCTGAGTAAAAATCTGGGTTAGTTTATTAGGCTTCATTGTTTAATACAATATAAAGAAGACATTTTTGAGTGTTAAAAGAGCATTATGGAAGGGATCAAAGAAGTTCAGAGTCAAGTCATGCAGATGTCTGACCTGTTTGAACAATGTTTTTATATTTCATTTTAAGTTGCTGCCAAGTGCGCTTCTCCCCCGCCGGATTGCACCTACATGAAATAAATTAATAGGCTCCATTCATGCAATTTGCCCTTCAATAGTTATTGTGATTGCAAAATATTACATTTAAACTTACGCATTGACCTGAGCAGCAATGCTCTCCCATGCCCTCTCCCTCTCTTTAGCAGCCGCTGCAGTGTTGCACTTCTTTCTAAAGACATGCTCATATTCTCCATATGCAGTCATTAATATTTCCAATTCTATTGGGGTGAAAAATGCTGCCCTCTTTCTGTCAGTTTCCATGTTCAATCATCGAATCTGGGCTCCATTGATGCTGGCTTTATATGTCTGTGGCGCTCATGATTAACTCCAGGTTAAACAACTCTGAGTTGATTAAACTAACTCAAATCAGCTGTTGTGAAACCGAAAACTAAGAGTTTCCTATCTCAGAGTAGATCAACTCAGAGTTCAGGATTTAACTCAGAGTTTGTTGAACCTGCTTTGTGAAACAGACCCCTGGTTAAACTACTCTGAGTTGATTAAACTAACTCAAATCAGCTGTTGTGAAACCGAAAACTCAGAGTTTCCTATCTCAGAGTAGATCAACTCAGAGTTCAGGATTTGACTCAGAGTTTGTTGAACCTGCTTTGTGAAACAGACCCCTGTACCAACAACCACAATAACAGCAACAACCAACAACAAAAACAATCACCAAGAATACCAACAACAATAACTGCCAACAACAAAAAACCCACCATGACAACAGCAACAACCCTCATCTACAACAGCAGCAACAACAATAACCATGATCACCACCATTCCCAACAACAAAAAAACACCATCATCACTACCAACAACAGTTATAACCACAACAACAATAGCCATCATCAACAACCACAATAATAACATCAACAAACAATAATAACCATCACCAAGAATACCAATAACCACCACCAACAAAAAACCCACCAACAGCAACAACCACCAACAACAATAACTATCACCACAGCTAACAACAACAAACAAAAACAATAACACCAAAATGACCTCTACCATTTCCATTAACATCAACAACAACAAGCAACAACACCCACCACCAATGACAACAACAGCAACAAAAAACCCACCACCAACAACAGCAACAACCCTCATCTATAAAACAATAACCGCCATCTCACCAACAACACCAACAACAATAACAATAAGCATCATCACCACCTCCGACACAACCATCAACAACCATCAATAAAAACAACAACAATAACCATTACCAAGAATACCAACAACAACTAACAACAATACTCAACATCACCACCAACAACAACAAAAAAACACCAACAACAATAACCATCACCATGACTAACAGCAACTACTCAAATCAAATCAAAATCAATTTTATTTGTATAGCCCAAACTTATGTGTTGTGGCCTTTATGTGTTAAGAAATTAGAACAGAAATGAAAACTAAACTCAGCTTTTATGGTAAACAATCTGTTGTTGATTCATTAGTGCTGCTAATGATGGTCATGTTTGTGTGTAGGTTGTGTCTACAGGTGGTGATGGCCTGTTGATTTTGGCTCAGAGGGAGTACAAGGTGCTGACCTACCGCTCTCTCCAGCCCCACAACGACTTCTCTGACAGAGGAGTCTCTCAGCTTCCAAAATATTTCTACAGAGAACACAGCCTGATGCTGTGGGAGGCCATACACAGGTACTGTACATAACAGACACTGGCAGTTGGGAGACAAAGTGATCTGGGAGATTTTAACAGTGAAGTTAGAGCATCCTTTTCTTTAGTTATGTGATGTATGAGTGAAATGTGGCCAAGCATGTAGAAAGTCTAATCATAGAATATCATTTATTCAATTCAATTTTCATTCAATTTTATTTGTATAGCCCAATGTCACAAAGTACATTTGCCTCAGAGGGCTTCACAATCTGTACAGGGAGTGACACCCTCTGTCCTTAGACCCTCGGTTCGAGTGAGGAAAAACTTGCCTACAAAAAACCCTTTTAACAGGGAAAAAATGTGGAAGAAACCCTTAGGAAGATATAGGAGATATAGGAGTTTGGAAACTATAGGAACCACAAGGAACCCAGCGTCCTGAGAGCGCAGTGTTCTAGAGGGGTAGTAAGGTATTATGAGCTCTTTTAGATAAGATGGTGCCTGACCATGAAGAGCTTTGTAAGTAAGGAGAAGAATTTTAAATTCTATTCTAGATTTCTAGGTAGCCAATGCAAGGAAGCCAAAATGGGAGAGATGTGATCTCTGATCTTGGTTCCTGTCAGAACACATGCAGCAGCATTCTGAATTAACTGCAAAGACCTCAGAGACTTACTACCACCAATGCCAACAAAAGTGACCACTACCATTAACAACAAGAACAACCAACAATAACAACAACAACAACGGCAACAACAAAAACCACAACTATCACCATTCCTACCAACAACAACAATTACCACCAACAATAACCACTCCCACCATTTCCACCAACAAACACTAACTACCAATCACCAACAATAACCACCATCACTACCGCGAACAAACTGCAGCAACAAAAGCCATCATCACCACCACTTATTACCACCAATAACAAAAAACAACAGCAGCAGCAACGATCATCACTACCATCATTCCATCAGATCATTTCTGCCACCAACAACAACCACCACTAACAGCAACACCCAGCAGCAGCAACAATAACAAAGATCATCACCATTCCCACCACCAATAACAACAATGACCACTACCACCTTTTCCACCACCACTTACAACAACATCGACCAGAAGGAGCAACAACAATAACCACTAACAGCAATAACAACCACTAACTAACAAGCACCACCAACAACAATAAAAACCATCATTATCAGCAACAACAAAAGCCACCACACCACCACCCACTACCACCAATAACAAAAAACAACTACGACCACTGACAAGAACCACCATCAACAACCAACAGCAACAATAACACCCAAAAACATCAACCACTACCGCCACTAACAACTACTACCACTTCCAACTACAACAACAACCAACAACTGCCAACAACAATAACCAGGGCCGGTTTTAGCTATGGGCAATGTGGTTGGCAAGGTGGAGGGGGGCGGGGGATAGACTGATCCCAATCTACGTGAGGGCGCACAGGCGCCCGAAAAAAATTGGTGTTCGCACAGTGCGCAAAGGTAGCCAGAACCGCCGCTGACGATAACCACTATCTCCACCAACAAAACCATCATCCACACCATCAACAACAATGACATCACTATCATTTCTACCTCCAAGAACAACAGCCTCAAAACTGATGAGCAGTTGGCACCTTGCATGGCAGCTAATGCCATCAGTGTATGGATATATGAATAAGTGAATGAGATATGTAATGTAAAACAGCTGGTGGGAAGACTAGAAAGGCGCTATATAAGAACAGTCCATTTACCACCATTTTACCATTTCCACCACCACCACCAACATCCACCACCACTAACAACAAGAACCACAAACATCAACAACAATAACTATCACCAACAACAACAATTACCACCAACAAAAAAACAACCAACGCTAACAAAACTGACCACTACCACCTTTTCCACCAACGGCATTAACCACCACCACCATCAACAACATTAACTGGAAGCAACACCAAAACTATCATCACCACAACCCACTACCACCACCCAGCACCAACAACAACCATTACCAAAAACTAGCACCACTAACAACAACAATTGTGCAGGACCACAGCAGTAGAATGTGCAAGACGAGAGAGCACAGAAACTGAGGGGAAGAAGTTTAGTTAGTGACATGCATTAATGAGACAATGAGTCTAAAGTCTTCTGCCTCCAGAACCCAAAATGGTGGTATGTATGTATTCTGATTTTACAGGTAACCAACCAGTTTTGGTTCCTGTCAGTACACGTACACAAGTCTTAAGAGACTTATTGGAGCAGCCTGATAACAAAGAGTTACAAAAGCCCAGTTTAAAAGTAACAAATGTGTGGACTAGTTTTTTTGCATCCACTTAAGACTAGATGCAACCGATTTTTGCAATGTTACGTAAGTGGAAGAAAGTAGTCCTCGAAATTTGTTTTATGTGGACATTAAAGGACAAATACTGATCAAAAACAACTCCAGGATTCTCTATGGTGGCGCTGGAGGCCAGGGTGAAAGTAACTAAGTCCCATCTAAAGTAACTAAGTCTCTAGAAAGAGAGTTTCTGTGTTTCGGGCCAAAATAAATAAATAAATCATCCAAGGCATGCTTGGAGTTTAGTTACCGGACTGAACCAGTTTCATCAGGTTTGATCAATAAAAATAATTGGGTATCATCGGCATAACAATGAAAATTAATGGATTGATTCCTAATAATGTTCCCTAAAGGAAGCATATATAAACTGAATAGAAGTGGTCCTAGTACAGAACTTTGTGGGACTTCATGACAAACTTTGGTACGCATGGAGGATTCATCATTGATGTGAACAAACTGAGATCGATCTAAAAAAATACGACTTAAACCAGCTTAGGGTGGTTCCTTTGATGCCAATTAGATGTCCAAGTCTTTGTAAAATAATTTGATGTTTAATGGTGTCGAATGTGGCACTAAGGATCTAACAAGACAAGTACAGAGACAATTCCTTTCTCTGATGCCATTAGGAGGTCATTTGTAACTGTGACTTGTGCGATCTCTGTGCTATGTTGCACTCTAAATCCTGATCAAGTATCTTAGACAGAAAGGGAAGGTTTGATATCGGTCTGTAATTAGCTAAAACCTCTGGGTCTAGAGTGGGCTTTTTAAAAGAGGTTTAATTACAGCTACTTTCAAAGACTGTGGTACACATACCAGGTGTGGTTGACCACCTACACGACAGTGAAGATAGCTCATAGCACACAAGCCACTGTAAAAAATTCCAGAACTAGCTGATGATTCTAGTCTAACTGTAAATGGCACACACACTTGTGCTTCCACTACCATTTTCACCACTAACAACATCAACAACTATCACCATCACAAACAACAACAATACCACCATCTTAACCGCTAACAACAACAAACACTATTAACATCAACAAGCATCACCACAAACAACATCACCACCATGTCAACCACCATTATAAACCCCTTTAGACATTACAAAGCAAAATAAGAGAAAATAAAGATAAAAGGGAAGAATGGTGCACATTCTTATTTTGTATATATAACGCAGCGTAGTAACACGTCATGCTGCGTTCAGGGTACATTGTTCCAACCGCTATTATTAGCAGCATTATTAGCCTACGACATGTAATTCTAAATATATCATAAATCTGAAAACTAGCACAACTTGAACTAATGTTACAGAAGTGTTTGTGTCCGACATGTACGGACACTCCGTGTTAGAATAAGGACTGTTTATCCTTCTTCCCATTCTGCTGATGTCACAAACGCAGCAGAACAATGGCACGTCACGTGACATCTCACAGGTCACGTTGTGTCATGTTTGCATGAAGATAATGGCTGTGTCCGAAATCACTCACTCATTCCCTACTCCCTACTCCCTACATAGGGAACTAAATGTAGTGGACTATATAGTGAGCTTAACAGAAGAAATGTTCGGACACTTCTCTTGGCACCGGTAATTACGTCATTGCTGTCGCATAATTAAAACGTACCACATTAATGTCGTCTCACATAATACTTGTCCATTTACTACTGCATTGTTATTAAATTACAGTCTTTTGATCACTGTCCTGTACGTTTTATTTTTGTGTTTTGTTTTCTATATTTGCATATTTTTATATTTTGGCTCTTTAGTAACAGAAAGTTACAGTGTAATCTACTGCAATGTTTAATTATATGCTGTTCGTTTTACACTTTTTTTAAATGAACGTAGAAAGCAATTTTGCCTAGTTTTGAAATGTGTAATAAAATAAACAATATAAAATAAAATAAAATAGTTTGTGTTTTATCAATAATTAAATTATTGATGATCAGGAGGAGAACTAGAATAGTGAGAGGGAGAGAGAAAGGAGAAGATGCGCTGCTCTTCTAAGACTAGCAAGACGTCGTCAAATTAGCGCCTTTTTAATTAGAGTAGATATCATTTTCTTTAATTAATTTAATAAACCATCCTCCGTCAAACTACACCCCCTGCTGACTCCCGTCCATCTGCCATATTTATGTTCCTTTCCGCGCCGAGAGAACTTCTGGCAATGCATGATGGGATATCTTGCTTCGGTTAGGGACCATCGGATGTTCACTACATTTCGCGGTGAATTGTGGGATACATTCAGTGCACTATATAGTGGACACTAAACATTCGGACACCACTACAAAATGGCGTGGTCACTATATAGTGCACTACATAGTGGTTAGGGAGTGATTTCGGACACAGCCAATGTGTTAGAGAACTTTAATCAAATCTCTTCTGTCGTCTGACATCAGGCCATCAAACCATCCGGTCAAATATGACTTATAATTCATGATTTGTTTAATTCTAATGTTTCATATTTAAGTCCGTTATTTCACTTTTCTAAACTGTTCTTTAACACCTGGAAACTTCCGGTGTCCAATCACAGTCACGTGACTGACAAGTGACAAGTTTTTAACGTCAGGTTTTCCGGTGGGCGCGAGCAGCTTCATTCTTCTACTTCATTTAATAATGCGTGGTTTGATCTGCGGACCCAAACTTGCCGCGTGCGGGATGGTGTTGAGCACGTGGGGGATCATAATGCTGGTGAGTGTGACTCTATGTTTGCCTCGTCACAGAGAGCGCAAAAGATTTCATTCCACGGAGTTCAACCTTAGAATGAACACACACACCTGTCACATCTGTGTGAGAGAACCATGACAGCATGCAAACACCGAATAAAATGTATGAAAGTTTGAGAGAGAGATGACTAAAAGTATTAATAATGATCATCATAAAAATATATGTAGTGGACGTCATGCAGTTTGTACCTATTACATAAATCAATATGCTCCATACAAACTAACCCTTATGTGACCTAAGCAACAGGAAGTGACATCATAAAAGTCTTCTGAACAACCTGGTGCAGAAGTTAGCACCTCCTCTATTAATTTCTTATATTGTCATTAATGTTGTGACGACTGATTGTCTGTCTACATCATGTCATTTTTCTGTTATCTGAGTAAATGTTGATTTAATCATAAATGCATTGTATAATCATATTCAGACACAGAAGTGCCTATATGATAAAATAATGATAAATGGGATTTCATGGAAAATCTCTTCCTCTAAATATTGAATGTGTTTCTTATGTTGTGGGCGCTTCACAAAAATCATACACTAGGTCAAAAATGTCCAAATCATATGAGCTTGTGGGTTTAATTAGAATATAATCATCTCATAAGAAGTTGAATCAATATTTGACATGTGACAAGTTTTTGGCTGAGGGACGTCTTCTGTGCACACAGACATAAAGCCTGTGTTTGACAATTACACAGAATATTAACTGAACGTTAATTCAGTGTTGGTCTGTTGTTACAGTCAGACTTCATGTTGTGACTTCACTGTGTCGCTCTCATTTCCTAGGCCTTGCTGGGGATTTTCTTTTCCACACATTCAGCAGTGCTGATTGAAGACGTACCTTTGACTGATGAAGACTTCGACCCGTAAGACAGATCTCTAAATGCTAAACGAACGTTAGCACTCCATTGTATATGATAGAATGATAGTCCTTTTGCCAAGCTGGGCTAACTACATCTATCAAATGTAGAAGCAGTCCTTCTATTGTATGGCAGATGGAGTGAGTTCAGTGTTCCATGTGTGTCATGTTCTTCTTCCCCTCAGTAAAAACCCTCCTCAGGTGATCTATGAACTGTACAACAAGGTGGGCTACAACTGCTTCATAGCAGCTGCTGTCTACGTCCTGTTTGGATTCTTCTCCTGCTGCCAGATGAGGCTCAACAAGAAGAAGGTCATTTCATTTCCTCATCTGTTTGACTTTCTTATTACTGAGCTTTGTTCAGAGAGTCAGCCCATGAGGGTCGGTTCACTCAAACTACACACATTAACCCATAAGAACCCAGACCCATTTATCCTTAAAGGAAAATTATGTGGGTTATACCACAGACCAAGTGGACCATATAGAACACATTTCTGAAGTTTTTTTCAGAACAATACTTTTTATTCCCAAAGATCTATTTTGTTACATATATGTAACATTGGGCTTTAGTGGTAAACATATTCCATATTCCTTAAACTTATCAGTTTTGCTTTGCGTCACAAAATATGCAAAGTGCCTCAAAAATAAATAACACTGCCTATTGGGGAGCATTCACAATAAGCTAGCAAAGCTACAGAGAACTGAACAAGAGTCCTAAAAACAATAATTGACTTCAATATAAGGTTTAACATAAAATTCGTAGCAAATTTTTCTTTAAGGTACAAAATATGCAAACTGCATCAAAAATAAATAACACTGCCTATTGGGGGCATTCACAATAAGCTACCATAGCTACAGAGAACTGAACAAGACTCATAAAAACAATAATTGACGGTTTAACATAAAATTTGTAGTAAACTTTTCTTTAAATTACAAAATATGCAAAAATGCATCAAAAATAAACATTGCCTATTTGGCGGCATTAACAATAAGCTACAATACCTATAGAAAACTGAACAACAAACCTAAAAACATAAACTGTGCAAAATATAAATGCTGGAGAGAAATGAAACTGTTGAACATCAGCACCATGTCTGAAACATTTTCTCAGTTATTAGGTCTGTAAAGTATCTTTCGCCGTTTAGCCTAGGCCAGATGGTATGACCTGAAGCAGTTTCGGTCTTCAGTAAAGCAAAGACGCACATCACATTTCTCACAGAGAGTGGTGGTTGCATTGATTTTGCAGAGTTTGCAGCGGCCACGCTTGTCACATTTCACAGGCCAATGTGCTACTTGGTCAATGCGAACATCATCTGGAATTCCAACACGAGCCCTCTTGGGCAGTGGTGGTGGGAATGTGGCACTGAGTGATGGGCGGCCTCTTTCTGCCTGCAAAAGAATGAGGCTAGTGGCAACCTCTGCCTGGAAGCTCCTTTGTTTCAGTGGGTTTTGGACACCAAGTAGTTTACTGTCACGGCGGTAGAGCAACCATGCATTAACCAGACCTAACATGATGGTCTGCCAGAACAAGTAGATGTACCACCTCCGTGACCTCATGTGGTATTTGCACCTTGCAATGCATGCATCAAGGAGGTCCACTCCACCCATGAATGTGTTGTATTCCTTCACAATATGAGGCCTGCTGACCTCCACAAATGCCTTGTCAGCTTTGCTCCAACGTTGAGCGTTATCTTGAGGCTCAACTGCGCAATAGGATGAGATCAGGGTAACAGATTTGTTGTCATACCACTTGACAATGACCATGCTTTCTTCTTTTTCCACCCTGGCATCAACAGATCCTCTGCCTCTCTTGGCAAGACTTTTCTCATCTTCAAGCTGACACCCAGCCAAGCGATTGCCTCGCAGAGTTCCCACAAAGTAGATCTTTCGTTGAAGAAGGTTGAGCACCAGTGCTGCCGAAGAGAAAAGATTGTCGGCAAATACTTTGTAATTTTGGTCAGATGGGAGAGTTTCACAAAGCTTGACCACAACATCACCTCCCATTCCAAGTGAAGATTTTTTGCCAGTGCCACCTTCATAGACTGCAAAATCACAGAGGATTCCAGAGGCAGAACAGCGGCACCAAATTTTCAAACCCCAAGGGTGGGGCTTTCCCTTCACATACTGTCTTATTGGGCTGCGTTTCCCTCTGAAGGACACAATTTGCTCATCGATAGAGTTGTGCTCTTCTGGGGTGATATCCAGGCATTGTTGACGAAACTTATCCAACCATGGCCGGATCTTCCAACACTTATCTTCAGTTTGCCTCTTTGATACATCAGTGTTATCAATGAAATGCAGATTTGCCAGCAGTTTCTGAAAACGATTACGTGACATGACATCAGCCACCATGGGACACCTTGTGTCATTTTCCCAGTATGCACGATTTCCTGTCAGTTGGCAAAGACCCATCCGCAGGTAGAGGCCAATCAGTATTTCCAGTTCTTTTACAGTGGTGTTAACATTGTTGTGCTGTGCAGATTGTTGTACACTGTACAAATTTGTTTGTTCCTTTAGTAACTCAAGCATTTCTGGTGTTATGAATTTTCTGAAGTACTCCAGAGGACTAAGGAGACTGTCTGGAGGTGTGACATGTGGTCCTTTGAATGTACACTCAGGGGCTTCAAAAGGTTTCTTCCTCCAAGAAAATAGTTTTTTCCCTTGGACAGTTCCACCTCCGGTTCCTTGTTTTTGTTCATGGACAGTTTCTTGTTTTTTTCCCAGGACGGGTGTATTTTTCTGCTCTGAGATCACGTTTGGTTGAGGTACATCAACTGATGTACTTGATTCACTACTATCTGAATCTCCACTTGACTCATCACTGTCCCTGTCTTGACTATCGGGATTGTAAAGAGGGTCATCAGGGTCTTCATCTGAGCTACTGTCACATCCCTCAAACTCACTATCATCTCCCATGATGGCCGCCAGCGCATCCTGGAGATTGTAGGACTTGTTCTTTTTCATGCTACAAGTTAAGTAGAAACAACAGAATATTTAATAACAAGAATAAGATATCTACATTGTTATGGGATCAGTAGTAAAAATGAGATGATAGTAAATATAGTATAAATGTGTTATAGTAAAAATGTGTTAAAATTCTGTACAGATTTGCAAAAAAACACAATATTTTGTGTTTCTAAATGTTCAGTACACTTTTAATTGACCAGCAGATCATATTTCAACTGAATATAATTGATACAGCTGAATCAATTGGATGGGTTATTACCATTTTTGTTATTGTGACAAATGGGTCACATCAGATTTTTCATTCTCATTTTAGGCTAAAAGCCCGATGTGACATATATGTTACAGCGATATTTCCGTAACTTGTTTGATATTACTTTCTTCAACAAATATGTTCAGACCAGGTTGAAAGTAATATATGACATGTTATCAAAGCATTGAACCTGTTAAATGTGTTTGAAATTACCTGTAGTGTAAAAAAAACAGCTGTTTGAAATTAGCTGCTCCGCTAAAATTAGCACACAGCCCAAACCAGAATTTTGGAGAGGTCACTTCCTGTCACAGTCACTTCCTGTCACATGGTCATCACATGAGGATGTTTAGTATACGTCACATTGGGACATGATGAGTTAAATTCAGACACAAAACCTTATGAGGAAGAGTCTGCAGCATTCAAAGTTCCTGTTACACCGGTGTCACGGTGGGTCCTTATGGGTTAATGTGTTGGACAGAACAAATGAAGCATTTGTGAGGCCATCTTTAATCAGTGTAATATTCCATGATTATGGTGTCCTCACATGTGTTGTTGGCCTGTTGTTCTTTAGGAGTACCTGGTGCACTAGTACCACCTGCTGGACCGAGGAGCTCCCAGCAGCACCCTGGATCTGTTCTGATGAGTGGCTTCTATTTCAGGGTTTCAAATTCATAATCAAGAGTCTGAATGCCGTGAGTGCATTGTTATGCACCTTCATGTATTTTATTCTACCTCTTATCACAAGTGCTAAAATGATTTTGATTGTGGTCATAAAAACTAAAAACGACCCTCTGGAACTGAAATGTTTATTAAACTAATTATTTCAATTATTTTACCTTTTCATACTTACTGTACAAGAGACCATATGTGATTAGTGCCAATGTCCAGTGCTTGAATGTTTAGCACATGCTGAAAAGTGTCACAGTGTTCTGTCTGCCAAATGAAAAAAGCTCACAGAGTCAGCTTGATGAGATTGTTTATTTGACACAGGTCTAGATGTTTCACTTCAAAGATTACCATCGGCATTACGTGATTACCACAAGTTACACTTGAGAGTTCTACATGGAATATTGACTTTAAAATAAAATAGTGCAGTGACAAAAATAAGTAGCCCAAGTCAACATAGAATGTGCCCCCTTTTTTTTCGTGTGTGTGTGTGCGCGCGCGTGTGTGTGTGTGTGCGCGGGGGGGGGGGGATAAAAGCATCTCAGCACAGGACTGAACTTTCTATATAGTGATGCTGTTTTCAATCCGGCTGGGCAGGAGGAAAAGGTACTGAAGCTCCAGTCCTTCATTCTGTTTTAGGATGTGTTCCTCGATCTCTTTCAGCTCTTTTCTGAACTTGTCAATCAGCTCCAGGGCCCGTCCCTCAGTGAAGTGCTCCTCTGTGTATTGGCCCAAAGGAATCTAGGCAGAAAGAAACAGGAAGCTGCGTAAAAATTAGGGATTTCTATTGGCTGAGGTCACTGTGGAATAACCAAAATGTTTTTGTCAATGAAACAACTTAAATAATAATGATACTTTAATTATATAAAACTTTTCATTTTTCAAAAATATAAAGTGTCTGTATCATCGGCATCAGTATAATGTTATAGGAGCAATAGAGCATACATTAGGACCAGAACACTTAGTGCAAACAAGAGAGTAGACACAGCTGCTGTGTTATCAGCAGTCACTGTCAGTTTACTGCCATCAGACTGTTTCCTGGTGATACAAAGAGCCACTCAAACTGTTCACTGTTCACACTGACAAGATGATTTTAATAATCATCATAATCACAACTTGTTTGGAAGCCAGTCCTGGTCCAGTGGAAAATTACAAGATTCCAGAATGTCCAACCATTCTAGAACTTGACAACATTCTAGAGCTCACCAACATTCCGGAACATAACATAATGCCAACATTCTGGAACTCTCAAACATTCTAGAATATGCATCTTACACACCTCCAGGTCTCACACAACAGACTTTCAGTGAAGTGAGACGTCTTGTGTCAGCTGTTAAATCTTTGAAACAAGACCTATTTCCAAGCATTTCCATAGATTTGGGGTTGTTTATTATTATTATTATATCTAGTTTATTTATGAAAACAAACTAAATCAGATCCATTCATCATCATCTAGACTGTCAGCGTTCATCTCGTGTATATTTTCTTCTTGATGTGTTGACATTGTTACTCACTTCATGATACAACCTAATTACGCTTATTATTGTCCCTTTCTCTCTCTAACTTCACGCCGGATGTCTGTCCACTATGAACTGGGTCACTCGATGTTCCTGTCCCTGAAGGAAGATTTTCCTTGCCACTGTCACCAAGTGCATGCTCATGGTGGGAATTCTTGGGTCTCTGTGAATTATGTTAGAAATAGTACGGTCTAGACCTGCTCTATATGGATAGTGTCATGACATAACTTCTGCTATGATTTGGTGCTATGTAAATAAAATTGTATTTAATTGAATAATTTGGTCACTTATAAGCGATGTTACCTTCTTAAAATTAACATTTCTGACCATATAAATCAGAAAGAGATAGACTCACTGCGTCTGGCTGTGCTCGCCCCAGATGCCATGTGATAGCCATCTGCACACAGGACTGGCTGACATCAGGAAGTGTGGCCATAATCATCTCCATTGTAACAGCATCTTTGTCTGTCGGTGGGGGTTGTCTCATGGTGCAGGGGGTGTTGGGGACCCAGGCACACCAGTCAAACTGGAAGAAAATGAGTTCAAATGTTCTTTTCTTCAGCACTCAGACATCTCTGACCCGGCAGCAGCCATAAACATCAAATGAGTAAGTGTGTAAGTGTTCAGCACCTGTCCATTGTTAGTAGCAGCATGCTGGACTGTACTGGTGAAGATGGCCACTGTCAGCAGGGTGGACAGTTCCTCTTTGGTTCTGAGCTTACTGGGCAGACCTGAACATACATCCACCACCAAGTGTTAGATGCACAAATAATACATTGTTTCTTCTGCCTCTTTATATGCCGCACTTTATATGAATAAATCCTCTAAGATTTGTTTAAAAAAAAAAACGAATGGAAAAAAAGTCAGTCACTTAGGGTGTTGAGTGCTACCAGGCCAGGTTTAGTGAAAAAATACTGCTGGCTGTGGTGAAGGCTGACAATTTATGAGTTCATTTATGTCCCCAATGGATGAACAGTTTCCATTTTGATACTCCATGACCTCTCCTCTAGGATCATAATTCATTATACAAATCCAGAACCCAGTACATACAGTATATCTAGCATTGTTTAGCATTCATGTTTTTTAAAATAAATGTAAATTGGGCCCCCAATGCATGCTAGACTAATTGTAAGATTTACAGTGTGATATTTTCATTTCCCCATAAAACACAGCTGCATAGTGGTGTGAATTTGAACTTTAAAACGAAAGCTTAAGATCTTGTTTAAACAACATGGATGTTATGATATAAGAAGAAAAATGGAGGATCAGTAACAGACCAAAGCTGGGGAGCTCTGTGAAGCCTTCCTGTGATATGTCTCTGAACCAGGCTTGGAGCTCCAGGTCCTCCTGCACATCCTGGTCTGACTGGTAATACAGGCTTACCATATCTGAGACAAAACTGAAAGGAAGAGGTACAGCGGGGTGGTAAACCAGAGTTTCTAATCGTTAGCATTAAGTGAACTTATGTGCAAAATTTAAACACGGATATTTGAAACTTAAAAAAAACTATCACATATATATACACTTTATATATCAACTGAACCACAAACTGGAACAACAAACAAAAATACATCTTAACATTGAGAACATAGTACCCATAGTGTCAAGTCCCAATGCTTTTGACATTTGATAGTCTTTTTTTTTCAGGTAAAATTGACCTGGAGTTAATTTGCATGAACTGGTGTCATTTCTCTTCCTTGTCACATATCACTGGTTTAAACTATCTCCATATAGATAAAACCTAAAAGGTAATATTTTGTTTAATCTTGAAACACACACACACTTTCTTATATTCTACACTGTGATTAACACCAAAACTATGAAATGACACATGCTATATAATATAAAAATATTTGTAAACAAGGCAAAATATGTTTTATAGTTTAAATTATTTTGCTTTGATGACAGCTTTGCATATTCTTGGCAATCTATCAACCTGAAACGATTTTTCAACAGTCTTGAAGGAGTTCTCATATATGTTGACTTGTTCTAAATCGTCTAAATTGGGTTTAGGTCAATGACTGTGGAGGCAAGGTTATATGATGCAGCACTCTGGGTCATTGTCCTGATGAAAAACAAATGATGGTCCCACTAAGCTCAAACTAGATAGGATGGCATGCCACTGCAGAGTGCTCATCCCCCCAGTAGAGATGAGAGACTTGTAGAATCAATCCCAAGAGCATAGAAGCTGTTGTTGCAGGTTGTGGTGGTTGGGCCACCACAAGCTGCAACCTTACCTTAAGGCACTTTATGTTAAACAATCCTGTATAAAACCATGCAAAATGATAAGGCTTTCAGCAAACTCTCACTTATTAATCTGCTACTGTGGTCACTTTATCATTCATTGTCATTCTGTCAGTCATTGTAACTGTACAAAATGTTTATGTTGATTGTCCTGTACACGTGACATCCATTGCACGTCTGTCCGTCCTGGGAGAGGGATCCCTCCTCTGTGGCTCTTCCTGAGGTTTCTTCCACATTTTTTCCCTGTTAAAAGGTTTTTTGTGGGCAAGTTTTTCCTCACTCGAACCGAGGGTCTAAGGACAGAGGGTGTCATTCTCTGTACAGATTGTAAAGCCCTCCGAGGCAAATGTACTTTGTGACATTGGGCTATACAAATAAAATTGAATGAAAATTGAATTGAATAAATGATATTCTATGATTAGACTTTCTACATGCTTGGCCACATTTCACTCATACATCACATAACTAAAGAAAAGGATGCTCTAACTTCACTGTTAAAATCTCCCAGATCACTTTGTCTCCCAACTGCCAGTGTCTGTTATGTACAGTACCTGTGTATGGCCTCCCACAGCATCAGGCTGTGTTCTCTGTAGAAATATTTTGGAAGCTGAGAGACTCCTCTGTCAGAGAAGTCGTTGTGGGGCTGGAGAGAGCGGTAGGTCAGCACCTTGTACTCCCTCTGAGCCAAAATCAACAGGCCATCACCACCTGTAGACACAACCTACACACAAACATGACCATCATTAGCAGCACTAATGAATCAACAACAGATTGTTTACCATAAAAGCTGAGTTTAGTTTTCATTTCTGTTCTAATTTCTTAACACATAAAGGCCACAACACATAAGTTCAAACTCTTCAAAATACCAGTCCAGAGTGACACACCCGTTTGAAGATGCCATTAGCAGAGATGAGCTGAGTGCGCCCCCTACAGTTGATCTCGAGAGTGTAGCGCAGATGAGGAGTCAGGAGCTGCAGCAGGAAGACAGCTCAGGGTAAAATAATATATAATAATAATATAATGTTGTTAGTTCTGTTATTTAGACGATGGGTATACAAAATGTGTGTGTGTGTGTGTGTCTGTGTGCGGATGTTTACCTTATATATCGGGTGGACAGCAGGCAGCTGTCTCAGAGTAGCCACACAAAATACCTCTATGACCAGGTGAGTCCTGAGCAGGTGAGACAGCAGCTGGAACACCTGGAACTCAGCGTGACGCACCCACATCTTGGCCAATAGCCAGGCCAGGGGGGGGTCTCTTGGCAGAAATATGGGTGTGTCCAGGCCTGGAGTCTGCTCTAGCTAAGGAGAAGAAGGGGAAACTATTCCAGGAAGTCCTGATTCACTCCAAAAGGGGAACTTGAACTCTACATATTTAGAACCTCTCAGACCATATGAAGTTCAGATGGTAGTCACCATGTTCACAGATATTTTTTAAAAATAAATAGTTCTAAAAATGACTTTCACTATTCTCATATCATCATATTCTCATATTCAACAAGTTTACTTTTAGTATTCATATTATATAATATAACATAATTTCTCAAAATTATTTTTATATTTCTGTGTATCATTGAGGCAAAATGTTGTGTTGTCAGTATTGACTCCTTTTATTTAATATTATGTATAAAATTACATTTAGTATGGTTATTTCTTATTCAATATTCTCATATTTTCAGTATCCTAAATATGGATCAGTGATCAACTTCACTGTCAATGCTGCTATATATACAAGACATACACAGAACTGGAATAGCGTTTTCCCTCAAATCCTTGGTGCAAACAGCAATAAACATAAAATATAAAATCTAATATAATGATGCTGAGTGAGTTCATTTAGTTTTTCAGTATACTGTAGGTCTATGGCCATGATGGTGTGATTGATATACCTGAATAGCGATAGGTACAAGTCCATCTGGGTGTTGGTACAGCAGACAGAGTGGAGCAGCAATGTACTGAGGTTTTCCCCTGATGGTGTTGGTGGGAACACTATCAATGATGGCATAGTCTAGCAAGTAGATATTTCCTGCCTGGACAAAAAAAAGCAGGAAGTCAGGAAGAATGTGAACATGGAAGGAGCACAGAGTATGAGATGAATTAATCATTTCGTAGACCATTTCTCCACCTTGAGTTCTTTGTCCAAGTTGGTTCTGGCAGCCATGGAGTTCTGCACCATGTCTGCGGTGACAGGAAAGTTATCTGGCAGTTTCTTGCACCTCTGGATCATCCTTGGGTTAGAGCCATTCATACACTGGTAGCCGAAGAACCAGTCTTCCTTCCAATGCTCCATACAAAACTCTAATGCAAACACACACATAAATCAAATCAAATCAAATTTATTTGTATAGCCCAAAGTCACAAAGTACATTTGCCTCAGAGGGCTTTACAATCTGTACAGGGAGTGACACCCTCTGTCCTTAGACCCTCGGTTCGAGTTGAAGGTTTTTTGTGGGCAAGCTTTTCTTGCCCACAAAAAACCTTCAACAGGGAAAAAAGGTGGAAGAAACCTCAGGAAGAGCCACAGAGGAGGGATCCCTCTCCCCGGACGGGACAGGACAATAGCTTGTCACGTGTACAGGGACAAATCAACACAAACATATTGTACATATTACAATGACTGACAAATGACAATAAATCACACTGAATGATTAAAGTGACCACAGTAGCCGATATGGTAGTTATAATGACAGTAATAATATATGTAGTTGTAGAAAGAAATTGAAAGTAAAGTAAGAAAGTAGAAGAAAGTAAAGAAAGAAAGAAGAAACGAAAGAAGAAGAAGAAAGAAAGAAAGAAAGAAAGAAAGAAAGAAGAAGAAAGAAAGAAAGAACAACAAAAAGGAAAGAAAGAAAGAAAGAGGTTTTCGGTAAGGGAAATGTGAGTGCATCTTCAACCAATACCGTGCCTGGCTAGGCATAACCCTGGAGTGGTGGTGGTGGTGGTGGTGGTGGTGGTGGTGGTGGGGGGGGGGGGGGGGGGGGTGGGGGGGGGGTTATATTGTCTGCGTCTCCCTTTGTCCTGTGCCAAAGTGTTTTGTCTTCCGATTGTGCACCAAAGCCTTGCCACAGTCATAGCATTTCTGCTTGTGAGTTTTTGTTTTCTCCTCGTGGAGAGATTTCAATTAATGTTTTGCAGCCTTTGATTTTCCTTGTTGTGAGTGATTTTGATCATTTTTTCATAAACCAGTTTAGAGTTTTTCCTCCTTTGGAGTGTTTTTTTGTTTTCCTTAGTTTAGGTCAGTTTTTTATAGCCTGTTTGTAGCATCACTCTGTCGAGAGGGCTTTGTTGTCTCAAAATAAATCTGCTCACTGACACCTCAGCTTCTGAGTCCAGAGACATTTATACTGTTGCACTTGGTTCTGAGTCCTGAGATATTTATACTGTTGCACTTAGTTCACAACCCGGGCATAGCCACTACAAAAGACAATCATATTTGTAAGCTACAAAGGGAGATGTGACATCATAGTGAGGCCTTCACCTTTAGCCAAAGCAGAATGCTAGTAGAACCTGTATAGTTGACATGCAACAGATCAAAAATAAAAAACTGTAACAAACTACTGATGGTTTCCATGTTCTTACAGGAAACCAACATGACAGAACTGTATTCACATGTAAGTCTCCAGAAGGACTTAACATTTCCACTGAATGGAATGTCACAGGGGTTGTCTAATTTTTCCTGAACATACGTCATCACATTTAAAATATGAAATAATCACATGGAGATTTAAAAGGACAAGTGAAAAAGCACACTCATTTTAGGCATATCAAACAGGACAAGACCTTCTACTGTGGAAGTATGTCTCTATGCATGCATTTAAAGCATCATAATAAAAGAAACATTGTTAAATGTTAAAATCAGTTATTAAGATTTTAGGCTTTAATGTTATGTGATGTAATGTTTTGGGTCAGTGACTTAATGTCTTATCATTAATTTGTTTAAATGAACACCTGGTTGCACCGCGACTGTTATCAGCTGTGCTATGTATTGCAACGACAGGAAATTTACTAAATAACTTTTTTATGTTTCTGCTTCTTGACATTTTGTGAGTTTATTTTGTTTATTTAATTGAGTAAAAACAAACAAAACAGCTATGAGAGTTTCTGAAACACCTAGCAAACTCACACCTGCACAAATAGGTTTGCAGAGTAACGTCCAACATTCCAGGTATAGACTTGTCTTAATTCCAAAATATAACTAGTCATTTTGCAATGTTTTCTCTATTTAGGGCAATCAGAAAATGAATTGTCTCGGCAGGTTTCCTGGGCCATTAGAGTTGGGATAAGTGAACCTTCAGCAGTTCCATCAGGGTTGGACTTTCAAGCATCTGTAGACAAACAGCTCAACAAACTGTCAGACGAGACATCAAGAAACATCTGTGATACGAGGATATAGTATGTGCATAATGGGCTTCACTTTTAAATCCATGATCAAATGTTGTTCATGTGGATTGAAATCACCCTCTATCAGGAGGAGTTTGTTTTTGCATGGTGGCAAATGAAGGTATACATTTATGATGACTGTGAGGAAACAAACAGATTTAAATATGCATAACTCCATTTTTGGAATACACTGTTGGATTGTGTGATTAAATGTAACTGAAATGAAATTTGATATTAAGAGGTTTATGACAGTGTGGATTATCTTGCACAAAGTCTGTAGCCTAACAATTTGTATGTAGGTATTGAACACCAGCTGGTGTCTTGTTACAGGTCACACCCTTCATAAATCTAGATTATGGTTGTACAGTAGTACAGTTCACTGTGAATAAAATGTTGTTTTTAAGAACTTTAAGTTTAACTGCTTATTTTTTTATTAGATATGAACAACCAGCCAACTAGTGATAATAACATCATGCTAAGTTTTCCTCCTGTCCTCCACAATTTTTTTTGACTCACCACCAGCCACTGCTTAGAAGTGTGTGCATTTACCCACCAGCTATGGGGCTTCGCAGCTTCCAGAAGATCCGTTTGAAATCTTCCAGGTCATTCCAGGTCTTCCCAAACCTGATGGCCAACTTCTTCAGAGACAACTCCAGCAAGCTGATAAGAAGAAAGGGTGTCTAATTATACTGAACAAACACTCATCTGGGGACGAGAAAGCCAACCTCTCAGAATGAATCTGTTTATTTTAGTAGTAAGACTGAGGTTGAGTATCAAGAGGCAATTTCACACGACTTACGCATATTGTAAGGAATGTTCAAAGTCGCTCCTCTTTTCATTTTCAAAGCGGGCATCTTGGGGTAAATCTGCTTCTGTTTTAGCATCAATGCATCTGGGAATCCCTGGAGCCCATGTTAGCCATCTAAAAGACAATATAGCATAGTGAAACACAAACATGAATACATAAAAATCTTTAAGCCAGCCACTCTGGAAAGTGAAGCCATATATTTGTGTTGTTATGTGTGTTGGACCTGTAAGTCGTTTGTCTCTCCTGCAGCTCTGACTTCCTGTGTGCCAGCAGCTGAGTTAAGGAGTCCGCCCTCAGTGTCTTTGCTATATAGAAGCAGACAGAAAAGTGCACCTTAAGCAAGAAATGGAATGGAAATATTTTAACTTTCTAGATTATTGTGTTAAGAATGTGGTCACACGCAGGTTTATCTGATCATTTTCAGGTTACAAAGCATACAAACATGGTTTTCCAGTTACAGATTAAGATCACTCTTCTGTTATTCTACGGTGGGGATGACAGTTCCAGTCTCGTCTTACTACTACACAACATTAGAAAACAGTTCAAAGAATTAGGAGATGAATGTCACTGGCTTTCTACTAAATAGAAACCACTGCATGATTCTTGACCATCTCAAACTATTTCATCAATGAAGCCTACTACTACCCCCACTACACAAAGGTTCACACACCTCTAGTCTATTCTGCATACTGCATACTGGATCAGTTGGGAGTTGATCATGCTAGTACAATTTACCGTTAGTAGATTATTCTGTATAACTAGAATCTTTCCTACCTGTTCCCTCTCTTATCTCGACCTTGATGTCTCCTATAAGCCAGCGATAACAAGGGAAAGTCATTACTTTGTCTTCTCCTGGGGGCTCGACTGTGATGTAACGACAGAACCAGTTATCTTCCACCCAGTACCTCTGTTTCTTAAGTCTGACCAGGAGCAGGGAGCCTAATGGTGACGGGCTGGTTACCTTGTACTGATCCACCTGTTTGAGATGAGGATAGAGAAGCTTTAAAAGTAGTCTGACATGTAAACATGGACAAACACTACTAAGCTTCACAAACTGAAACATTCAAACAATGAACAGAATGTGTCAGATAAACCTGTAGTCATTCCAGCCTTAATAATTTGATTTGAAAACTTCCTTCTTGTCCCTCCCTTATCCGCCAACCATCCATCATCCTTGTTTTTCTCTTCCTCCAGAGGAAAGGTGTTTCCAGACTACATGTATCTGTTTCCTGTTCACATGCCCAGACCACCTCAAATGCCTCTTATTTATATAACAAAATAACAGTTCTAAGATCGATCTGATGCTTGAATTCCTCTGCCAGATGCTGGTCTGTTGGTCATTACTCAAGGCTCATAAACCATGATGAGGGCTGGCTTATAACCCTGTACAAGGTTAACGCACTGCATTCAGACTTAGCAAGATTTTCTACTTTTTGAAAAGGGCACAAATGTTTTGGACAGGTCTTATGACTGCCAGTCATGGCAGTCAGACTATGTCTTCTGCTTGTCACAGTTCAAACACTCAGAGGTACACATACACACACTTACTGCTCCTCGGCAGAAGTCCAGTCCAGGGTTGTCCAGCAGGGTGCATTCACTCTCACCTTTCTCTCCCACCAGGGTCACATAGATGTAGTTGTTGGTGCCTGAGTACTCTGATGTACCCGTTGCTACTGTTACAGTGTATACTTCCATCTAAGGACATTAACACACACACAGCATGCTGATAACCAAGGGTTCAGTTGACAGCATGTGGGTATACATGCTAGTGGACTGGAGCAGTAATATTTTGTTGCGTATAAAGTTCTCCTGATCAGCACTGTCCATCATATTGCTATTTTAAACCCTGTGTGTTATCTTAACTAATTCTCTGAGGCCTGAGGCCAACACAACTCATGCACTTTATCCAGGGGGGGCAAATATCAAAGATTCTAACTAGTGAGTTTACCTGCCTCAAACCATTGCTAACATGCTGCAAAAAATGCTGCATAAAACTCAGCCCACCGCCATGCAGTCTCATACACAGCAAGTACTTTTTGACATGGCATTTATAATGAGTCATGGCTGAATAAATCTGAAATGTTTTGTAAAACAAACATCCAATTCACTGTTATCACAGTAAAATGTCAGCAGTGCAGCGTTTTTGTCTGCATGGAAGCCACTGCTTTCACAGGAAATGTTTAGTTTAGATGATAATCTTTTTTTCTCCTCATAAGTTTCTAACTTTTTTAAAAAGTTTAAGCTATTGCATACTAGCTCTTACACCGTTGAGTATTTCATAGGAGAAATGGACAAAATGGACAAACTGTAGTTATTAGAGTTACTGTTATTTGTTTATGTTAGTTATTGCTGCACATTCTGTGAAGGTACTGATGTGCTAATGTGACTGTTCTTTCCTGGTAACAATTTCATTTCAACATGTAAACCACACCAACAACAGAGAAGCAATGTGACAGCTCACATACCTGCACTACGTGACCAAGATCATGACAAATGATAGGCTTTAATGTTATGTGTTCATATTCTATAGCACTCATACCAGCTTCTGTCTTGACATATCTTACTATAGTGTAGTTAAATATTATTCACAAAGTGAAATAATATTTAATGTTATGTAGATAAGATAAGAACAGATATGATGTACTTTGTTGACAAACTTTGATAGATCAAATTCAAATGAAGTGATCAAATTAATAACAATAAAAACCGTAAGAAGGGCTTAGTCAAGATGTGTTCATGGAAACAATATCACTGCTGATATGGACTTTCGAAATAAAATACGGGTGGGTTAGATCATGTTACATATGATTTATGTATTCACATGACCGATTGTCAAACTGAGCACTTAATTAGTTCATTGATTTGTTTCTTTTTGTTTTTTACTCTTTAAAGTTTCAGCGAACAGTTGTAGGGCCCAGTGTGAAGGAGACTGCCGTTCATTACAGAATATATTTTCATACATTACTGCATCTTGTGTACTTTGAACCAACATGTCACTGCTACACCAACACACTGTGTTGCAGCAGCAACAAGACCACTGTCTACATGGATTCTGTATTAACAAAGTATTGTCTGCAAAGTTAACAATACAGTTAAGTACACAGTATATTGGACTTGTATTTATATATATCTACTCACAGTCACAGCACTTTCACACACTGATGGCAGAGGCTGGCATGGATGGGGCAAGTTGGGGTTCTGTATTTCTGTATCCCACTTAAGGACATTTCAACTGTCATCAAACCAGTAAAACTCTGATAATTAGATGACCCACTCTCCTGCAGTGCCATAATGTTCTCATTTATGTACACTTTTGGAATTTGTCCTGTCTGCTTTTTGTCAAGTTGGTGGTCGCTTGGGGTGACTGTGGCTCAGAGGCGGGTCGTCCAGGCGGGTCGTCCACTAATCAGAAGATCGGTGGTTCGATCCCCTCCTGCATGCATCCTCCGTCGAAGTGTCATTGGGCAAGATACTGAACCCCAAATTGCTCCTGAAGGCTGTGACACCGGTGTGTGAATGTGTATGAATGGTTAGCTCCTCAAACTGATGAGTAGTTGGTTCCTTGCATGGCAGCCAATGCCATCAGTGGGTGAATGACATATGTACTGTAAAGCGCTTTGAGTGGTCAGAAGACTAGAAAGGTGCTATATAAGTAAAGTCCATTTACATTGCTGTGGAAATATAAACAAACCATTCATGGATACAGGCAATTTAGATTCACCAATCAACTTATTAAATGCATGTTTTTGGACTGTGACAGGAAACCAGTCTATATATATATATTACTGATGAAAGTTAGAGAATAAAGTTGTCAGCAGCTGTTGACAAAACAATCTAACCACAAGGTTTGTAGTTCAGTTGGAGCTCTCAGTCCTCATACAATCCTCTCCATCAGAATTTGCTCAACAAATGCACAATTCAATTGGGTGGTTGTACATGCAAGTAAAAAATGCTCATGAAATAGGTGGAAAGACACTTTATGATGGTCACAGTCAAAATAATTTTTAAAACGATAAGTAATGTCAGGTGCACACAATCAATCAATCAAAAAAGTAGAATAAAAGCACATTCATCAAATTGAAAAAATACTGTGTTATAAATTTGAATATATGTGAAAATATGGAAATGCTCAAATCTAATTTTAAAAAAAAATCTCACCCAGTTTTTCCTGTTGATGTAGCATATGAGCATCAGAGCTTGTCCAAAGTAGATAATCACAGTCAGCTATAGATGATATTTAGTGTCACTGAGGTGGAGGAAGCCCAGAAACAACAGAAAAACACTCACCTTACTTGCAGTTGTATTCACAGTGAGTATCAGTTTCTTTCTCTTCTTTCCTTGATTTCCTTTGGCTCCGTTTGTCGTCTGGCCCTCTTTTTACCTTCTACTCACTGTGTCCTGTTACTTCAAACTTTCTATTTCAGTTTTTACACAGCTGTACAGTTATCTGGTCAGAATGTTTTTTGTCAATCTAACAAACAAATGACAGATGTAGAAATCCTCCTCCGTTTCTCTGCTGCCAGTTTAGACTCGCTGCCTCACTCTGCACTGCTCAAATGACTTCCTTTCTCATACTGCCCTCAATCAGGGCTTTGTGTAGTCGCACCCTTCTCTGCAACAGAGGGGTGGAGAGACAGACAGACAGAGAGAGAAAGAGATAAAGAGGGAGGGAAAAGGGAAGTTCAATATCAGTGCTTTATACTAGCAGCCTCTGTGAAACTTTAGGATCAAGCATGAACTGTCTTTCACACCAGTTTCAGTTACATTTGGTAACATGGGAAGCCTGATGATGACCACATCCCCTTCATTATGATGTAACCAGCACTAAAACACAGCTGTGTTGTAACACTAAAGACTGATTTAAGGATGTTTATGCACTTGTGTTTTGGTTAGGCTACTCATAACTTTTAAGCTGGTAGAAGCTCAGGAAGAGCGAGCACAAATTAAAGGAACAAACTTCACTTCTATCTTTGTAACAAGCACAATAAAATGCTCTGCGCAGTGAACAACATGATGCAATATAACTCAGTGAAAGCAGTTAAGTGCTGTCATCACACAAAGGTCTAGTCATAAAACAGAATGATTACCAGATATTCCCTTAATAAAAGGATGAAAAGTATAATACAACAGCTGTGAGAAGCAGAAGAGAGCAGAAGCTAAAACATGTCAGTCATTCATCTACCAACCTGACCTCACATCCTTTTTGCATTGTGACAACAAGAGCACTTCCTGCATTGGTACTACACGCTGCCATTAAATGTAAATCATTAGGTACATCATCATGAGGTTGTAGAACTGATCCCTGAGCAAATAGTCTCAAATAAAGCGCTGACCTTCCTGATGTCTTTGCTATTTTTGGGTGTTGTCTCAGCTGTCATGCTGAGGTCAGAAACATTTGACTCTTTCCTCTTGGCGTCATGGCTGCCTTTGTCTCTGTCCCTGATCTATAACAGAAACAGGAAAATCACCCCACATCCCACTCCAAACTGTCCCATAGGTGTTAAAGTATCCCTGAAATCTCCTAAAGGCCCACTGGAATCTCTCACAGGCCCGTCAGCTACACACATATTCAATACTGTTTGGGAGATGAGTAATAGTCCAACAATTCTCTCAGTTTTGTCTGTTGATTTGGATTCTTATTAAAAGTCACTGTTTTCTGTTTTGGATCTAACCCTAACCTTAACCCAATAGGAAACAGATCAGATTCGTCCATCCGTTTTCTTCCGCTTTATCCGTGGTCAGGTCGCGGGGGCAGCAGCTTCAGCAGGGAAGCCCAGACTTCCCTCTCCCCAGCCACTTCTGCCAACTCTCCCAGGGGGACCCCAAGGCATTCCCACGCCAGCCGAGAGACGTAGTCCCTCCAGCGTGTCCTGGGTCTTCCCCAGGGCCGCCTCCCGGAGGGACGTGCCCGGAACATCTTACCAGGGAGACCTCAGGAGGCATCCTCACAAGATGCCCGAGCTACCTCAGCTGGTTCCTCTCGATGCGGAGGAGCAGAGGTTCTACTCTGAGCTCCTCGCGGATGGCCGAGCTTCTCACCCTATCTCTAAGGGAGACCCCAGCCACCCTGCGAAGGAAGCTCATTTCGGCCGCTTGTATTCGCGATCTTATTCTTTCGGTCACTACCCAAAGCTTGTGACCATAGGTGAGGGTAGGAACGTAGATCGACTGGTAAATCGAGAGCTTCGCCTTTCAGCTCAGCTCCTTCTTCACCATGACGGACCGGTGCAGAGTGCGCATTACTGCAGAAGCCGCACCGATCCGCCGGTCGATCTCCCGTTCCATCCTTCCCTCACTCGTGAACAAGACCCCGGGATACTTGAACTCCTCCACTTGAGGCAGGATCTCATAGACGACCCGGAGACTGCACTCCACCCTTTTCCGGCTGAGAACCATGGCCTCGGATTTGGAGGTGCTGAGTCTCATCCCAGCCGCTTCGCACTCGGCTGCAAACCGCTCCAGAGAGAGCTGAAGGTCACGATCCGATGAAGCCAACAGGACTAGATTGTCCGCAAAAAGCAGCGACCCAATCCTGAGGCCACCGAATCGCCCCTCGACGCCCTGGCTGCGCCTTGAAATTCTGTCCATAAAGATTATGAACAGAACCGGTGTCAAAGGGCAGCCCTGGCGGAGTCCAACTCCCACAGGAAATAGGTCCGACTTACTGCCGGCAATGCGGACCAAGCTCTGGCACCGACAGTACAGGGACCGGATAGCCCGTATCAAAGGTTCCGGAACCCCATACTCCCGGAGCACCCCCCACAGGACCCCCCGAGGGACACGATCGAAAGCCTTCTCCAGGTCCACAAAACACATGTAGACTGGTTGGGCGAACTCCCATGCACCCTCCAGGGCCGCGCTAAGGGTATAGAGCTGGTCCACAGTTCCACGGCCAGGATGAAAACCACACTGTTCCTCCTGGATCCGAGGTTCGACAATCTTGCGGACCCTCTTCTCCAGGACCCCCGAAAAGACCTTCCCGGGGAGGCTGAGGAGTGTGATCCCCTATAGTTGGAGCACATCCTCCGGTCCCCCTTTTTGAAGAGGGGAACCACCACCCCTGCCAGTCCAGAGGCACTGCCCCCGACGTCCACGCGATGTTGCAGAGACGTGTCAACCAAGACAGCCCCACAACATCTAGAGCCTTGAGGAACTCCGGGCGGACCTCATCCACCCCCGGGGCCCTGCCACCGAGGAGTTTTTTGACTACCTCAGCGACCTCAGCCCCAGAGATGGGGGAGACCACCACGGTGTCCCCAGACTCTGCCTCCTCAAAGGAAGACGTGCTGGTGGGATCTCATGTCTTCGAAGTATTCCCTCCACCGACCCAAGACGTCCCCAGTCGAGGTCAGCAGCACACCGTCCCCACTGAACACAGTGTTGATAGTGCACTGCTTCCCCCACCTGAGCCGCCGGATGGTGGTCCAGAACCTCCTCGAAGCCGTTCGAAAGTCGCTCTCCATGGCCTCACCGAACTCCTCCCACGCCCGAGTTTTTGCCCCTGGTGATCAGTTGACAGCTCCGCCCCTCTCTTTACCCGAGTGTCCAAAACATGTGGCCGCAAGTCCGACACGACCACAAAGTCAATCATCGAACTACGGCCAAGGGTGTCCTGGTGCCAAGTGCACATGTGGACACCTTTATGCTTGAACATGGTGTTCGTTATGGACAATCCATGACGAGCACAGAAGTCCAATAACAAAACACCATTCGGGTTCAGATCAGGGGGGCCGTTCCTCCCAATCACGCCCCTCCAGGTCTCACTGTCGCCGCCTACGTGAGTATTGAAGTCCCCCAGGAGGACGAGGGAGTCCCCAGAGGGGGCGCTCTCCAGCACCCCCTCTAAAGACTCCAAAAAGGGTAGGTACTCTGAACTGCCATTCGGTGCATAAGCACAGACGACAGTCAGGACCCGTCCCCCCACCCGAAGGCGAAGGGAGGCTAGCCCATCAGTTAGCATATGAAAGTATTATTCACAGCTTCATATTATATTCAGAATATAAATCATCTACATAGAGCATAGTGAGGTTTGGTTAAAGCTGCCAAAATACATTGAAAAGACAAAAAACGACTTCTTACATAATTCTTACATAACATCAAATCAGAACTGTGGTTGTGTTTATAAAGAAAAAAGCCAAGTTAGCGCAAATATAGACCTCATATAAAATCTCTGATTATGAATTAACCATTTCATTGATTTTCCCATCTGTAATTATTGCTAGTGTGCACACAAGTCCAAATCATGACGAAGTAAACACAAAATTGTTGGTGAAGGGTACCTCCTGTGTAAAAACAGTGCTGTATGTCAGCTTTGACATGGAAATTTACTGAATTTAAAACAGAAAGCCAGTTATAAACTGAAGGTGTGAAGTTTGAAAGCTGTCATTTATCAGACGTGGAGTCTAAAAAAAATCAGGACATCTGCTGTACATGCAGTTTTTTTATGAGGTATCAAACTTTATGGACATGTAATACAAAAACTTTGGTGTACCCTTTAATAATAGGCTAAAACACCATGAATGAATGAAGTTGGTATCCAGGTGTTAAGATCTAAATGTGACATCATTTAAAAATCACTTATTTTTGTTCACTTATTAATGTAGACAGAACTATTAGAACTATTAATAGCTCTGGCTCCCAATCTACTTTTGGAAACCATAGGAACCACAACGAACCCAGCATCC
Organism: Collichthys lucidus; assembly: GCA_004119915.2. NCBI lineage: Eukaryota > Metazoa > Chordata > Actinopteri > Sciaenidae > Collichthys > Collichthys lucidus. The sequence goes on from CM014101.1 coordinate 661,454, forward strand.
TGGGAGCGCAGTTCTAGAGTGTTAATATGGTTCAATAACTGTAATTTCAGTAAACCTGATTCTGCTTTCTGGGGTCTCATAAGACCAGCGGCATTCCAAAGATGTCGTTTGTGCATGTAGAATATCATTTCCTGTAAAATATGTGTAATATGTCATTAAACTGTGAGAAGTTAGAATATGAATCTTAGTGCGTACAGTTACTGTAGAGGAGAGATATGAAACAGTCTGTCTTATGCTGTCTCACATCAATGTGGATTATTTGTATTTCTTCAGTCATCTGTCTGAGATCTCTGCTTCTTACAACAATACAGTGGTGCTAAATGGAACTGACTCTTTCCAATAATATAGTCCAGGACCTGTAATGTGGATGAAACAAGCCTTTAAAATAAAATGTGGGGCATTAATGATGTAATTAATCTCAGAAAATGATGGAATGTATGTAACTTTGATTTTTACTTTTTTATAACAAAGCATACAACAGTGATGACAAAACATACAGAGTAAAAGATACGTAGAAATCCAAGAGAACCACATAATTATAGAACAGAGTGTTTTACAGCGTTCTAGGTAACACGTTTCACAGTGGCTCCCTGCTGGCAGCTGGACTTGAAACTGAAGAATGTCCTGCTTCTTTCCATCCATGTAAGACTAGTTCAGGCCACATACAAGCTGGGTCATGTGACACTGGGCTGCCCTTCCCCAAAATATTCCCACAAATTGTAGCTTGAAGTCTGCAATGTTCTTATAGGGAAAAACAACAGTGAGGATGAGTGAAAGACAAGGGCTGTTGTATGAGGTAACTAAACCTTGCAAATGTCTCTAATTATACAGTATCCTAGCAGTATATACTGTATTCATGGTAACCTTCAATCACATCAGTTCAGGTTGGCCAATGTTTATGAGTGGTTTGATCCAGAGGCACCGTCTTCATCATCAGGTGGACAGGCGACAAAATCCGCCAACATGGAGGCCATGGTATCGTCATCCAGCTGAGGGACAGACAGAAGGACAAAGAAAGAGAAGCATGAAACATGCTTATGCTGGTGGCTGGCAGGACCGATCACATCACACAGAGCAGAACCTTCACATGTTTAAAGAGTTTGGGAGTTCACTCATCTAGAGTGAGAGAATCAGACAACACAAGACGTTCTTTCATATTATTCTGGAGATTAATAGGTCCAGTGTGGAGCATTCAGTGGCACCTAGCTGAGAGGTGTCAGAGCTGGAGCTACCATTTCAGATTCAATTGTACCTCTAGGGAGCCAAAAGTCAGAAATTTTTCATCTCTTCATTCTGACTTTAAAAGGGTATCTGAAGTCTGTACCTACATGTGATAAATGATAATGATAACTGTTTACTGCTCAGTGTAGAAGCCATGTGGAGTTGTGTCTGTGTCGGTACATGTAACACTGATGGTCACAGAGTAAGCACCTCTCAAAGCTCAATGCTTGATCAACATCATGGAAGCAGATTACTGCCATGGTGATCTTCTGTCTGAACAGTCTCTTCCATCTACACTGATGATCTAAACTGTTTATGGTTTGTTTACAGCAGGGCTGTCAAACTCAAATACACAGTGGCCTGAAATTTAAAAATGGCAAGGGCCGGGGCTTCCGGTGATGCTATGGAGTGGATAGACACATAGACCCGCAGCTCCACCCGACCCGTTAATAATTAGCCGATAAAATAACAAAGAAGAATAAATGAGTACCAGACTGCAGGAAAGGGTCGCTAAAGGAATGAGTTCCAGTCAGAAAACAGGCGAGAAAGACATGAAAGTTGGTAAAAATTACGAAGTCATAACAGCCTCCAAGCAGCTAACGTTAGCCGAAGCTACACCGCTGAAATCCACCAGCGTCGCTTGCGGGGAGTCGGCGATGTTGACAGAGCTGAGGAAACTCCGACAGGAGAACAGTGACTCCTTTCGGGAGCTGAAAACCTCTTTCTACCGAGTGGAGGCATCCATGGAGGAGCTTAAACAACGAACGGAGAGTCTGGACAGAAGATTGACCGATGCAGAGAACAGAGTGAGTACAGCAAAAGACAGAGGTATGCGGCAGGAGAGGGCACTGGGCTACCTGTTACAGAGGGAGGCTAATCTCACAGCCATGGAATGACATGGAAAACAGACTCCGCCGCAACAACATCAGGCTGTACGGGATTCCAGAAGGCGCGAAGAAGGATAACATGTTGTCCTTTATACCAGACTTTCTGAGCACTTTGTTAGAGTTGGAGTTTGAGGAAGAAGACGACATTAAACTGGAGAGAGCTCACAGAGCGCTAGGCCCGAAGCCCAGGGCCGCGGCTGCGCCACCGAGATCCATTATAGCGCGGTTTTTGGACTTTAATGTAGAACAAAAGGTGCTGCTGCGGGCTTGGAAACAAAGAAATATTCAGTTTCAAGAGCATACGATCTATTTTGACTATGACTACTCGCCTGACGTGCTAAGGAAAAGGAAGAAAGTCCGAGAGGTTATAAAAAAGTTAAAAGAAAGGAACATCAGGGCACAGTAGGGGTGGGCGATATATCGAATATACTTGATATATCGCGCGTGAGATGTATGAAATGACCATATCTCGACCATCGAGTACTCGTCATGTAAAAGCCGTCGGCATTTAATTCTCCTGAGTTTTGCCTGTCACTCACTCCTGCTGCTCCTCACAGCACGCAGCACACTTCCCCCGCCCACCCAGATAAATCCCCTGCGCGCATGCGTACTGTATCAAGTGAGAAGAGACAGGCCCACTCACATCGTCTCTCCGCGCCATGGCGCGAGCATTTCTATTTTCGACGCGAGTCGCTGCTAAACCTCATAAATTTCAACGGAGCACTGCGCACCAGACAGGAAATATGACACAGAATCAACGTAATAAACTTCCGCCCCCTTTCAAAATAAAACACAATACGCAGTTCAAGTAGCTTATCACAACTTCACATCAACGTTACGTCATGACAGGTGGCACCGGGTGAGCAGTCAAACAAAAATCCCCCCCTACTGCTCGCTGGGCGCTTCTCACGTGGGCTACCCATCACTCCACTATCTCTCTCCAAAAATTGCATGTGTATGCCTTGTACTGCATGTGTGTGTATCTGGCTTAGAATGCATGTTAAAAAAAAAAAAAAAAAAGGGGCGTAAAAAGAATTTCCCCGTTCGTGGGATTAATAAAGTATATAAAAAAAGAAAAAAACACAATCATTTATGACACAACAGATGCTTTTTATAATCTCTTCCATGTTGAAGAAGCAAAGATTTGTTGTTGTTGTTTTCTTTATACACAGTTTATTGCGGGTCTCGCGTACTTAATTTGATTGTGATTTTCCACTTTTGCATGCAAATGAACAAAAACTCTAATAGGAGGGTCTCCTTGAATCATCATACTGATGTTATTTTTTGCATCAAAGGGTTGAATTTAACATTCATTGTGATTTACAGGAGAAATAAAAATATCGAGATGTATATCGCGTATCGCGAGATAGCTAAAAAATATCGAGATATTGGTTATAGGCCATATCGTGCAGCCCTAGGGCACAGTCTCCATATCAAGCCCAGATAAGGCTCTTCTTGGATGGTGGCACAAGGCTGTTCCCCTCACTCCTGGAGGCACACTCAACATTGAAAGAACTTGGCATCGAAACAGCAATGGGGGACCTGGAAATATTGGAAAGGGAGCTGACACGAGAGAGATGGTGAATACAGCAGAACCGGAGGAAGAACCAACAGCTGAATCCAGCGGAGATTAGAGCCTTCGTCCAGGGTGAATACAGAGAGGCGAGAGACGCTGGCGTGAGTAATGATGAATAAATAACAGATAGAAAGAGACTATGGATCTGGACTTGCGAAGTAGAATAAAAACGGGTGCTTTGTTTAATGTAAATTACTGTCTGGAAACAATGGATTCAGGCTATAGTATTAGGACTGGAAAATAAGGAGTATTGGGGTCGGTGGGGGTTGGGGGGGAAAGGATCATCATCTATGAAGCAAACTTCGCTACCGAGGCAACGTGAGGACATCCCTGGGGCAACCTGGTGGACCGTCGCCGCTGCACTTTGTGCACTCTACCCAGAGAGACCTCTCTCTCTGCCCAGGAAAGATCGGGAGTGGGGATCCCCTGAGTCTGTTTGTAAGGTAAAGACTCTGTTCAATTCATTTCAGGGGCAATCCACTGGTGTCTTGGACGCTTACTGCTGTTTTTTTATGTTCAGAAAAATTATTTGGTTACTTAGTTTTCAATGTTCGGTGTCTCTCAGCAAACAATACTGTCAAGATAACTACATTTTTTTTGGTTTTTAGTTTGATTTCACTTAAGGTATAGTTCAAAGAAGAAATGCTATCAGGATAGTAAAACATCATGTTTAGACTAAAATATAAGTTACAGAAATGGACAAGTTGACGGTAGTTAGTTACAATATAAATGGAATTAATTATCCCATAAAGAGAAAGAAAATTATGAATCAACTAAAAAGATTAAATTGTTCAATCGCATTACTCCAGGAGACCCACCTTAATGATACAGAGGACAAAAAGCTTAGAAGGGAATGGGGTAGGGCAGGTTTTCGGTGCGTCATTTGAAGCGGGTAAAAAAAGAGGAGTTGCAATTCTGTGTCATAGATCACTTGGTTTCACCGCAGAGAGTACGTATGAAGACAAGAAAGGGCGCTACATTTTGGTGGTGGGTGCAATCAGAGGTGTTAAGATGTCCCTTGTAAACATTTACGCACCAAATGAAGATGACTCCAGCTTCTTTAAAGAAATTACTGCTCTTTTGACCACGCATGCCGAAGGATTCATCATAGTGGGAGGGGATATCAATTGTGTGTTGAACCAAAAGTTAGATAAACATCCATTCAAAGAGGAACCTGTACTACAGAAAACTAAAATATTGAGCAATATGATTGAGGAACTGGGGCTGGTAGATATATGGCGTCAAAGACATCCCAAAGAGCGTGATTATACTTTTTTTCTCAAAGGTTCACAAAAGCTACTCCAGGATAGACTTTTTCTGTGTGTTAAAAGGAGACGCCTATAAAGTTAAAGACTGCCATATTGAACCTATAACAATATCGGACCATGGTCCAGTGGTCATGTCAATAAATTTAGTGAGTGAAAAACAACCTAAACAGTGGAGAATGAATGTTTCACTTCTGAATCATCCAGAGATAGTTCAAAGTATAAAAAAAACATTGGAACGAATATAGTGAACACAATGATAATGGGGAAGTTTTAGTATCCATCTTATGGGAAGCGGCCAAAGCGGTGATGAGGGGGAAATTAATTGCTCTTTCATCCAAAATCAAAAAAGATCATGATAAAGAACACGGGAGGTTAGAAAAACTCATACAGGAGTTAGAAAAAGAGCATAAAAAGAAAAGAGACGATTATATTTTGAAATCTCTTAACCAGCACAGACAAACATTAAATGATTAATTGACACATACAGTAAGGCTGAGGGAGCATTGCGTTTTGCCAACCAAAAATATTACAAAGCAGGCTACTGGCATTTCAACTGCGCAAGGCACAAGCAGATGGTACGGTGGCAAAAATAGTGAATCCTGTTACTAAAGAAACAATATCCCACCCTAAAGACATAGCAGAAGCCTTTTCTGTTTACTATGAGACACTTTATGACTCAGGAGAGTCAGAAAATAAGAAAAGAAAAGATTAAAACTGTATTAGGAAAAATTAAGTTACCAAAATTAACTGAGAGCGACGCCAAAGCGATGAGGGATCCAATCACAAAAAAGGAGATTGAGGAAACCATAAAAAGTTTAAAGAATAATAAGGTGCCGGGAGTAGATGGATATCCAGGTGAATTCTATAAATGTTTTCAAGGTGAAGTTACGCCCCTCTTGGAAAGAGTATTTAATTATGCCCTTACGAAAAACAACCCTCCAAAATCTTGGTCAGAAGCAATAATATCCATAATCCCAAAGAAAGGCAAAAACCCCACAAACTGTTCCTCGTACAGACCAATAAGTTTGCTCTGCTGTGACGCAAAAATTTTAACCACAATACTGGCGAAACGAATTCAAATCAGATTGGCAGTATTTAAAACTGTATGAAATGGGATTTCATACAGATTTTGTCAGCTGGATTGGGGTGTTATATTCTGGACCCATGTCAAAAGTGCGGGTGAATGGTTATACATCAAAGAACTTTGGCCTGAAAAGAGGAACGAGACAGGGATGCCCCCTTTCACCTTTACTGTTCGCTATCAGTATCGAGCCCTTGGCAGAAATTATACGAACAGATTCTAGAATTCAATGAGTAGCGATAGGTGGAGTGACGCATAAAATCTCACTATACAGTGGGGAGAACACGTATTTGATACACTGCCGATTTTGCTGGTTTTCCCACTTGCAAAGCATGTAGAAGTCTGTAATTTCTATCATAGGTACTCTTTGACTGTGAGTGACGGAATCTAAAACAAATATCCAGAAAATCCCAGTGTATGATTTCTAAGTAATTAATTTGCATTTTATTGCATGACATAAGTATTTGATCACTTACCAACCAGTAAGAATTCCGGCCCTCACAGACCTGTTAGTTCTTCTTTAAGAAGCCCTCCTGTTCTCCACTTATTACCTGAATTAACTGCACCTGTTTGGACTCGTTACCTGTATAAAAGGCACCTGTCCAAACAAACTCCAACCTCTCACCTCTCTCTCAAAATGGCCAAGACTAGAGAGCTGTGTAAGGACATCAGGGATAAAATTGTAGAACTGCACAAGGCTGGGATGGGCTACAGGACAATAGGCAAGCAGCTTGGTGAGAAGGCAACAACTATTGGCGCAATTATTAGAAAATGGAAGAAGTTCAAGATGACGGTCAATCTCCCTCGGTCTGGGGCTCCATGCAAGATCTCACCTCGTGCGCCATCAATAATCATGAGGAAGGTGAGGGATCAGCCCAGAACTACACGGCAGGACCTGGTCAATGACCTGAAGAGAGCTGGAACCACAGTCTCAAAAAAAAACATTAGTAACACACTACACCGTCATGGATTTAAATCCTGCAGCGCACGCAAGGTCCCCCTGCTCAAGCCAGTGCATGTCAAGGTCCGTCTGAAGTTTGCCAATGACCATCTGGATGACCCAGAGGAGGAATGGGAGAAGGTCATGTGGTCTGATGAGACAAAAATAGAGCTTTTTGGTCTAAACTCCACTCGCCGTGTTTGGAGGAAAAAGAAGGATGAGTACAACCCCAAGAACACCATCCCAACCATGAAGCATGGAGGTGGAAACATCATGCTTTGGGGATGCTTTTCTGCAAAGGGGACAAGGCGACTGCACCGTAATGAGGGGAGGATGGATGGGGCCATGTATCATGAGATCTTGGCCAACAACCTCCTTCGCTCAGTAAGAGCTTTGAAGATGGGTCGTGGCTGGGTCTTCCAGCACGACAACCACCCAAAACACACAGCCAGGGCAACTAAGGAGTGGCTCCGTAAGAAGCATCTCAAGGTCCTGGAGTGGCCTAGCCAGTCTCCAGACCTGAACCCAATAGAAAATCTCTGGAGGGAGCTGAAAGTCCGTGTCGCCCAGCGACAGCCCCGAAACCTGAAGGATCTGAAGAAGATCTGTACAGAGGAGTGGGCCAAAATCCCTGCTGCAGTGTGTGCAAACCTGGTGAAGAACTACAGGAAACGTCTGATCTCTGTTATTGCAAACAAAGGTTTCTGTACCAAGTATTAAGTTCTGTTTTTCTGATGTATCAAATACTTATGTCATGCAATAAAATGCAAATTAATTACTTGGAAATCATACACTGGGATTTTCTGGATATTTGTTTTAGATTCCGTCACTCACAGTCAAAGAGTACCTATGATAGAAATTACAGACCTCTACATGCTTTGCAAGTGGAAAAACCTGCAAAATCGGCACTGTATCAAATACGTGTTCTCCCCACTGTACGCAGATGATGTTATTCTGTATATTACTGACCCCTTGAATTCAATCCCAGTTGTTTTGACCTGTCTAGGGGAATTTGGGGAAATATCAGGGTACAACGAAACTAAATCAGAGGCCATGATGCTGGTAGGCGAGTGGCCAACAGAGTTAGATAAAGATGTTGCATTTAACTGGTCAAATAGAGGATTTAGATATTTAGGCATTAAGATTACAACACAAACCTTACAATTATTTAAGGAAAATTATGGCAGATTAATCACACAAATAAAATCAGATTTGACTCGATGGGAGATTCTTCTGTCTCTCTCAGGTAGAATTGAAACAGTCAGGATGAATGTACTCCCTCGATCGACATACCTCTTCCAATCGCTGCCTATTTGGATACCAGCTTCAACTTTCAAAATGTGGGATAAAATGATTTCGGCTTTTATCTGGCAAAAACGAAAGCCTAGAATTAGACAAAAATTGCTAGTAAGCGCGAAGAAAAAAGGAGGTCTTAGTTTGGCAAGTTTGAAACTATAATTTTGGGCAGCACAACTCCGTTGTAGAGTTGCACGATACCCACGGTATACCCGGTACCCCGCGGTGCCAAATCATAACCGTCGCTACTATACTAGAAATTTTACACGACGGTACTACCGTGGATTACTATACTACCGGTGCCAGTCTCCGCTACATAGCGGCTGCCTCTGCCCTCCTCCCGGCTTCTCACTGCATGCTACTCACTCGTAAAAAAAACATGGCATGTGCTGCAACCGAACTACACAGCTGCTGAATGATTGGCTGTTTGCCTGTTACTGGTGACGTCCAGGGATGTGATAGGCTGTTGCACGCTGGGTCCGCCCGTCTGTTAGCTGATTGGCTGTTCGCGTGTCTCTGCCAGCAAGCATGAACTCCATGAAGACAGCTCCGCTTCGATAGAAACTCGCTTCAAAACAAACAACAAGCTAAAAGTCTGTCTCGCCCAGACACGAGACAACACACTCACCGTGGCAGAAGCACCGGGCCCGAGCAGCGAGTCTGCCGTGGCGTCTTTGTCAGTGGCAACACTAATTTTGCTTAAAAACAAACGTTGTTTCAAACTAACTTGTACAAATACATTGCAGTTTATAAAGATAATAATAATTAAAAAAGGCCGCAGTATCGCGGTATTACCCGGAACCGTGATACTTTGTCTGGTATAGTATCGTGGTTACTCATTTTAGTATTGTGACAACTCTACTCCGTTGTTTGGTCGAGTGGGTTGTACAAGACGAGGAAACAAACTGGATTGATCTGGAGAGATGCGCGTGCCCACTAGTACCTCTTGAGTCAATGCCATTTTTGGAACTAAAGAAATGGAGAGCTTTAAAAATTCAAAATGAATGGATTGCTTGTACCCACCGGGTTTGGTCCCTGGTGAGGAAAAAAATAGGTGCACCTTTAACAATATGTCGTGCAGTAAGAATTGCTGAAATTGTTGATTTCTTGCCAAACAAGTTAGATGCTGGGTTCCGGATCTGGGCGGTGAAAGGATTAATAACCATAAACCAGATGTTTGATGGAGAAATACTTATGTCATTTAAGCAACTACAGGATAAATATGGATTGTGTTCTAAGGATTTCTTTAGGTATTTACAGTTTAGGGATTATCTTTTGTCGCACTGAATGAAACTCTTTGAAACAACCACCATCACCTTTAGAACACTTTTTTAGTAAAATGTATAGAAGAGAATAGTAAAAGGAAAATAGTATCTAATATATACAAACATTTACAAACACATTTCTCTGGAAACTCTTTAGATATGAAGGAAAAATGGGAACTGGAAATGAATGTTGTTATCGAGGATGAAGAGTGGGAGGCGGTGTGTGAACAGGGTCATAAAATCACCCATAGCCCAATGTGGAAAGAATTCAATTGGAAATTAAAAATGAGATACTTCAAGACACCTTCATGGCAGGGTCCGACATAACCCATGGCCCGATGGCCCGGGGCCAGTAAAAGTACATGCAGGGCAAGTTGATTGGCCAGTCACTGGCCCGTTCGGGCCAGTGACTGGCCAATCAGAGTCATGGGTAAATCGAAATTTAAGATTTGGATTTTTACCGGAAATTTCACCGGGAAAAAACATTTACACTGTTTAGACAGGAAGCATGTCGTCGATGCTCATGATAAGAGTAAAAATCTTTTACTGTGTATGGTGGCTAAGCGGGTGGCGGACAACCAGGCTGCCGGTCCGCTGAACGTTTGGGCGAGACGGGCTACAGCTGAGCGTCAGCAGCACGTGACTAAACTAATCAACGCTACCTACCACACAATTAAACTGAGCAGCCCTTTGTGTCTTTCGAAAAGACGGTCGCTCTTCTAAGGAAAAACGGTGTCGACGTGGGATCAGGGCCGGTCTTAGCTATGGGCAATGTGGGCGGCTGCCCAGGGCGCCGTCTCCGTGGGGGGCGCACGGGCGCCGGAGCGGGCGCCCCTGGAGCTGGGGGTTGACGAGGCAGAGGGGGGCGCCGGACAGACTGATCGGGGCGCACGGGCGGCCATGAGGGCGCACTAGAAAATCTTTGCCTGGGGGGGGGCAAATGTGGCCAGGACCGGCGCTGCGTGGGATCCCAATATTGCTTCGATGTGGCATGTCGAAGGTGAGTTAAAGTTCAAAACTAAAAGTTACAAATTTGTAGTGTGTAAATTTGCTCATACAGTTTTATAGTGCTCATACTGTTTAGATCCAAAACAATCATACCTGCTTACAGTTTCGGCTGTGGCTTCAGCCTTCGTCAGAGCTGTCAAAGCGTCTTGGTGTAACGTGTCTCCCATATACCTGAGACACCATTCTCCACCGGTGGCGTGAGGGCGGAAGACAGGCGCGGCTGGGCTGGGGAACTTTATTTTGAAAGGTTTCCCATCACTGTCAGCTGTTTTAAGACACGTCACACCAAGACGCTTTGACAGCTCCGACGAAGGCTGAAGCTACAGCCGAAACAGTAAGCAGGTATGATTACATCCTATCCTTACTTACTTGTCTGATCACAAGACACTAAAACTATAATACCTTGTAGGTACGTTGTTCTAACTACTACTTTTTTATTTTGTTTTAGGTTTGGAAATGTCTGGAGGGTGCAGACCTTGAGCACTTTAACTCCATGTCTGTGGTGGGCAGGTGGCTTGCAGCAGCAGACAGAAGGGGCTTGGAGTGAACACACACACACCTGTTTTCCTCTCACTGTTCTATGTGATTGTGTTCTACGGCAGATGCGTTCTTAGTTATTGACATTAGAAAGAAATTATTATCTGAAATGTGTAAATTGTAAAATGTAAATGAAATTAATTTAATAAATTAAAATTTAGCTTAAAAAAAATTGTTATTTTAATTTTTGTCAGCCGGGCCAGTGAAAATACCCAAGGGGCCAGTAAAACTCTGATCTACTGGCCCGAGGGGCCAGTAGGGAAAAAATGTTGAGCCCTGCATGGACTTCAAAATATGACAGAAATAATACCAATTTATGCTGGAGGAAATGTTAGCAGATCGGGGACCACACTCTATCTTTTGGGATTGCCCGATGTTGACTCAATTTTGGCAAGGGATCCAAGCAGAAATCCGGAGCATTCTGAAAATTACATTACCCATTACATTATATACTGGGTTTGAATCCAGGGGGGGGATATAGGAAAGAGAAAGGTCCAACTATTACAGATTCTCCTGCTAGTGGCGAGGAAAATGATAACCCTGTGTTGGCTTAAACCTCTACCTCCTACCCTTCAACAATGGCGAGAGAGACTAAAGAATGTGTATTTGATGGAAAAGATAACTGCAAAACTTCATGTACAAATGGATTTGTTTTTGGTTTTGTGGGCCCCTGTCATTTCCTATTTTGGATGGCCAGACAGATAATTTGGTAACGGCTGGTCGTAAGAAGCTATTTCGGTATTGTGTTTTTTGTTGTTTTTCCTGCGGAAAGTACTTTCTCCCCCTTATTCTGGGATTAGTTTGATGAGATGTCCATCTGTGTAGTTTGTCTTGATTTGGGATTGTAGGTATGCTAAAACACTAATTGTTCCTGGTTGTTGTGTTTTGTTTTGTTTTTTAGTGTAATGTTTTGTGTTGTTTTTTTATATGCATAATTTTAAATAAAAGAATGTTCAAAAAAAAAAAAAAAAATGGGGGAAAAAAAATGGCAAAGGCCGGATGGGATCAACGGTTATTGACAACTTATTGAGAGGAGTGCTGCTTTGTGATTTGGCCTTAGTGAACACAGCCTGCTGTGACACTAGGCTTCTTCTTAACTCTTCTATCTTCTGTAGCCTTTGTGTCGTGTCTACATTCTTGTACACACAGCTTTGTCCTTGTCCGCAAACATACACTGCCTCCCACCTGTCTTGAAAACCTGTTTTCAAAGTCCACCTTTCGTTTAGCCATTTTTTGGGTAGAGGGACAGTTGAAAGTTGACACAACGACGCTCTAATAGTAAATAGATTTTATCATGCGGGCCAAAGATAATTAATTAACGGGCCGGATGTGGTCAAACTGATTTCTCTTCTAAAATATGAATTTCCCTTAAAGGATGGCTCTATTTAAAACTTTTTTTCACTCTTCCGTTATTACTGAGCACTCTTAATATTCTCTCTTATTAATAAAGTTAAAGGGAAATCAATGAAATGACAGACCTGTACACTCACTAATGTGTTCATTGGTTTAGTCTGAGGCAATATGAAGGTGAAATGTGTAACCTCAAATTGTTGAACATCAATACTTTAGCTTCATATAGATTTGAGAAAAAATACTTTCATGATAAATCATTTACAAACTGTAAACATCAAATCATCAGTCAGGAATTTTTACCTTTTTCTTCTCAGTGCTTTGCCCGGCCTCTTCTTCCCTATGCACTTCCTCTCTCTTCCTCTTCACTCCTTTCCCCTCCTCTTCATCACTCACTCTGACTTGACCTTCTTCTGTCTCCTGCTGCTCTGCCTTTATTTTGTCTCTCTGCTCAGCGTCAGTCTTCTCTTCCTCTTTTGTCTTCTGGTCTGTCAAGGTTTCAGGATCTGCCGCTGTTACGTCTCCTTGAACAGCTGCTAGCTGTCCCTCCTGATGACAGGACGGCTGGTTGTCACTCGCAGCGGCTTCCTGCGCAGGTTCAGCTCCTGACTCCTGTTGATATGGAGAATCAGTTTTAGTGCAGGGTCCAAAAATTAATACATGACTGTATATCCAAGTGTTTAATACTAACTGTGTGCATGAAACAGAGCAGGGGCCTCATGTACGAATACTTGCGTGGATTTCCTACTAAAACTTGGCGTACGCCAAAACCCGGAAACTGTCGTACGCACAAAAAAATTCAGATGTATCAAAGTGTGCGTACGCATGGATCCAAGCACGTTTCTTTTGTACATCCCAATCAACGTGGAATTGAGCGCACATGCACCTCCTTCCTGTCCACGCCCCTATTTACATATGCAAATCTATTTAAATTGGCCCTGGACCTGAGCTTCACCTCTTTGTCCGATCTGATAAAGCGACGTACAAAGGAAAGAAAATGAATTTCACGGAGTCTGAGCTAAAGATTTTAGTGAATGAAGTGGAGTTTCTGTTTGGTTCCCTGTCAACAGGGATAAAAATAACCAAAAAAAAAGACGTGAGTGGGAGCGTATGTGTGAGGCTGTAAATGCCGTGGGATCCGAGCAGCGCACACACAGGTGTGGACAGGTGTGGCGCTGCGGCGACATTTTCCCGTATGTAAACCAGCGTTACATACGGGACAATTAAACGAATAGAAGCCACCTATCGCGCACCGTGCCAGCCTCCAGCCTGTTCCCAACCATGCTGTTAGTCATAATGAATGAGTCGTGCCTTGAACCAGGATTTGAACATTGAGGGAATAAAAATGTTCTACTAGATAAACAGCTCCCGCTGGAATGCCCCTGTTGCCAGGAACCGAAGCGTATAGTCAGCACAACCCCGAGCTACTCGCCGGCCCCCGTTGCACTCTCGGGCCGGCCGCAGCTCTGCGCACAGCTCCAGTAACACTGGCCTTGGTAACCGAAATCGGCTTATGAGCCAATTATCATGGTTTGCAAGTAAATCCTCGCGTTCCTTAAATCGCTCACGTTTGCAAGGTCCTCTAACAACGCTAACGCTGCCATTGTTAATACCATTTTCTTAATCACATTACGCATGCTTTTATAACCACCTATATAATCGCAAACACGTAGGTGTGTTAATTGTTCATAAGTGTGTCTCTGATGTGCACATCACTCTGATGACTACTTGTTTTCACATTATTAACAGTTTCCCAGCTTCACCTCTAAGTGTCGCCAAAGGAACAATAGCTGTAGAAACGTGCGTACGCCAGCTATGAAATTGGCGTGGGGCACGCACATTTCTACGATCATTTCACGTTTGATACATCTGAACGTGAGCGTGGAAAAGGACGTACGCTACTTTTTTGTGCGTACGCAAGCTTTGTACATGAGGCCCCAGGCCTGCAGAACTGACCCTGATTCCGCCTCTTTTAAAATGTATCTGCTCATTTGATTACTTTGAAGTGAAGTATGAACGTGGAGAGAAGAATGACAGGAGTGCAGCTGTGCCCATGAAGAGTGTGACTGGTTGTTGCTGCCCTGACTTCTTCTCCACAGTAATGTGCCTTCAATACAAAGTTCTCCACTTTACAAATGTCTGTTAAATGGATACCAAGGCCCCCTCATATGAGCTGATATAACTGATACTTCATGTAAACTCAGTAGATACCTTGACTCCTCCCAATATATTTAAAGTAGAGTTGCACGATACCCACGGTATACACGGTACCCCGCGGTACCAAATCATACCCGTCGCTACTATACTAGAAATTTTACACGACGGTACTACCGTGGATTACTATACTACTGGTGCCAGTCTCCGCTACATAGCGGCCGCCTCTGCTCTCCTCCCGGCTTCTCACTGCATGCTACTCACTCGTAAACAAACATGGCATGTGCTGCAACCGAACTACACAGCTGCTGAATGATTGGCTGTTTGCCCGTTACTGGTGACGTCCAGGGATGTGATAGGCTGTTGCACGCTGGGTCCGCCCGTCTGTTAGCTGATTGGCTGTTCGCGTGTTTCTGCTGGCAAGCATGAACTCCATGAAGACAGCTCCGCTTCGATAGAAACTCGCTTCAAAACAAACAACAAGCTAAAGTTCTGTCTCGCCCAGACACGAGACAACACACTCACCGTGGCAGAAGCACCGGGCCCGAGCCGCGAGTCTGCCGTGGCGTCTTTGTCGGTGGCAACACTAATTTTGCTTAAAAACAAACGTTGTTGTTTCAGACTAACTTGTACAAATACATTGCAGTTTATAAAGATAATAATAATTTAAAAAAGGCTGCAGTATCGCGGTAATACCCGGAACCGCGATACTTTGTCTGGTATAGTATCGTGGTTACTCATTTTAGTATCGTGACAACTCTAATTTAAAAGGGAGAAATGCCCCGTTTCATCTCCTGGCAGAGAGTTCTATGACAGACTAGACAGTCCGGCACGTAACCTGACCAGCTGTAGTTTTGTACAGACTAAACAGAAAGAATGTTGTGTTGATGTTTTGTCACGTTGGGCAGGTCTGCTGTGCTCATCAGTGTATTGACAAGGTAACTACCTGTTGATGCTCATCGGTTTTGCATTCTTCTGAGGTGACTTTTGGCTCAGTCTCATTGGCGCCTTCCTCCCAGCTCACCTCCTCCTGTGGCCCTCCTTCTCCTCCTCCTCCTCCCTCTCCCTCCTCTTCGGCCTCCTCTCTCTCCTCCAGTGCTCCTCCAGTGACACACAGGATCTGAGGCATGGTAGGGTCGTCCATCCTTTCGTTTTCGTCCTCCTCCCCTTCCCCCTCCCCGCCCCCCTCCCTCGCCTCCTCTAGGACACCAATGCTCTCGACCTCCTGTACCTTTACCCTGTCCTCCCTGAACAGCGCTCTGTTGGTCTGGATCTCCTCGATCCCTCCTTCTGCTTCTCCCTCCACACTGAATCCAGCCATCCCTCCTTCATCCACTGCTGCACGGAGCATCTTCCCCTCCTCTATCCCGACCTCTCCAGCCTTATCCTCTGCTCCCTCCAGTGGAGGTATATCCCCATCCTCCTCTTCCTCTTCCTCCTCCAGCTCTTCCCCCTCTTCTTCATCATAATCCTCATACTCCTCTCCATCATAAAACTCTTCCTCAGCAAAATCACTTACTTCCTCCTCTTCGTCCTCCTCATCCATCCCTTCCTCCTCTTCCTCCAGTTCCTCATCATCTTCCATGTCTTCCTCTTCCTCATCATCAGTGCTATTGATGTTTATGACACCAGAGTCTTCGTTGTTGGCAGGCGGTGGTGGTGGTTGGTGCTGGTGGAGGTGCCGTCCCTGCTGGCTCAGTTGATTCTGCAGCTGGTGTATCTGGAGTGGGAGACCGATGGGGCCGGGTTGGCCAGGGGTGGAGGGCTGCATCAGCATCTGCTGGAGTTGGGGTCTGCCAGGCAAGGAGTCCCCCAGACCACCAGGTGGAGCTGTGAGTGCGCTGGAGCTCAGAGGTGGTACCAGGGAGACAACCGAAGCATTGGAGGGAGGAAAAGAGTTGATGGGGGTGGTGGAGGTGGTGAGTAGGGGGGAGGAGGTGGCGAGGTCGTTGGGGAGCGAGACCTCGTCCATTGTGGTTGTTGTTGATGTGGTGGGGACCATGGTGACAGACTCCCCTCCTGGTAGTGTTACTGTAGCGCCCCCTGGTGCAGCAGAAGCCATGTTCTGAGAGTTTGCTGCTGCCGTCTCATCCTGCTGGTTCTCCATGTTGAGCATCCCAGGAGGAACGATGACCACACTGTCGTCAGAGTCACTGGCTAGCGAGATCTCCACATCCTCCGCCTCTTCTCTGTCATAGCGTACAAACACAGGTCTCTGACTCTCTGGAAGGCCTAGTCCAGCTGGGTCCTGCTGGTGGTGTGCATGCGGGGAAAGGATCATGTCTCCTGGGGTAGGAGCCTGGCCCGGCAATCCTGGAACCAGGGAGAGGTGGTTCTCCAGAGAACCCAGCAGGGAAGCAGGGCCCAGGCCGAGGGAGTGGCGGGTGGGAAAGGAAGGACCGGGGGCGGGTCCTCCTAGAAGGGCTGGCAAAGTGAGTCCGGAGGTGGGGCCCTGGGAGGTGGGGAGGACTGGAGCAGTGGGGGTGGGTTTCATGGCGAGGGGTGGCAAGGGGAGGGTGATGGAGGGAGTGCGGGGATGGAGGAGGGAGTTACAGATGGTCAGAGATTCAGTACAGAATGTGGAGACCTGAGAGGTGGAGAGGAGACAACCACAGAGTCATGTGAGCACATCACAAGACAAGACTGCCAGAGATGAACTGGAAACCTGAAGCACCAAGACATGAAGAAGAAGTGCTGTTGCTATTGTTACCTACAGTTTGCTTCTTGTGGCAATTTAAGCCATGGGGGGAAAAAGCAAAACAAGCCCCACTGTACCACATCCTTCCTGTTTGATGCATTAGATGTGACATAGACAGTGGGAATACTGCCAAACGCAGATGAGAGGTTGATATTAGCAGGCACTGCTCACAACAAAAACATGGTGGCAGGAGCACGTTTTCCCTTTTCAATATGTCAACAGCCCAAAACCTCTCCTGCTAATCACATTTCATCTCCTGTTGTGCAAACAGCCCTGCTGTGCTCAACGTGCTTTGTCAAGCCCTTTTTTTAAGTAGTGATGTGCCATCATCCTCTAACTCTAGCAGTTACCTTAAGGTTGCGGTCGATGCGTCCGTTACTGAGGATGGACACTGCACAGGTCAGAGGTGGAGGCCAACAGGGTGATGGGACCAGGACCAGAGCCAGCAACAACCTGAGAATCCACACAAACAGAACATTCTTTAAAACATCTTCACAACACTCAAATCAAACTGCACAGGTGTCTAAGAAAATCTCATGTGATGTGACTGTGAGAATTGTGGCACACTGTCAGCAGTGGGTTTCTTAGAAATGACAAATAATATTTGATCATGTTTGAGTTTTATAGAACTAAAACAGGAAAAATCTACTTCCTTAATAAATAAATAATATCAATATTTTACTTCTGTAGCACTCAAAAAGCAGCCACACACACACAGCTCATGTAAATGTGTCTTTGATACGAGTGAAGGTTGGACCTGTATAGCTCTCGTCGGGTGAGTGCGCTGCTGTACTGCCCACTGACGCTGCCTGCAGTTTCACACACCGTGTTGCTGCTCGACTGTTGCTGCTGTAGACGCACACACAGCGGCAGCACAACATCGTGTAGACGCTGTGAAAGAAACAACCACAAAGTGACTTTTTATACTGCTTCTGTGATAGAGCGAGCAGGTACGTGATTCAATTCAATTCAATTCAATTTTATTTGTATAGCCCAAAGTCACAAAGTACATTTGCCTCGGAGGGCTTTACAATCTGTACAGAGAATGACACCCTCTGTCCTTAGACCCTCGGTTCGAGTGAGGAAAAACTTGCCCACAAAAAACCTTTTAACAGGGAAAAAATGTGGAAGAAACCTCAGGAAGAGCCACAGAGGAGGGATCCCTCTCCCAGGACGGACAGACGTGCAATGGATGTCACGTGTACAGGACAATCAACATAAACATTTTGTACAGTTACAATGACTGACAGAATGACAATGAATGATAAAGTGACCACAGTAGCAGATATGGTAGTAATAATGACAGTGGTAATATGTGTAGTGGGCACAGACAGACAGACAGACAGACAGACAGACAGACAGACAGACAGACAGACAGACAGACAGACAGACAGACAGACAGACAGACAGACAGACAGACAGACAGACAGACAGACAGACAGACAGACAGACAGACAGACAGACAGACAGACAGACAGACAGACAGACAGACAGACAGACAGACAGACAGACAGAGGCAGAGTAGGAGGGAGGGTTTTCGGTAAGGGAGATGTGACTACATCTTTAACCAATACCGTGCCTGGCTAGGCATAACCCTGGGGAGTCCCCCGGCAGTCTAATCCTATAGCAGCATAACTAAGGGATGACCTGAGCCAGCCCTAACTATACGCTTTATCAAAAAGGAAAGTTTTAAGTCTACTCTTAAAAGTGTTGACCGTGTCTGCCTCCCGAACCCAGATTGGTAGTTTGTTCCACAGAAGAGGAGCCTGATAGCTGAAAGCTCTGGCTCCCAATCTACTTTTGGAGACTATAGGAACCACAAGGAACCCAGCGTCCTGAGAGCGCAGTGTTCTAGAGGGATAGTAGGGTACTATGAGCTCTTTTAGATATGATGGTGCCTGACCATGAAGAGCTTTGTAAGTAAGGAGGATAATTTTAAATTCTATTCTAGATTTAACAGGGAGCCAATGCAAGGAAGCCAAAATGGGAGAGATGTAATCTCTGATCTTGGTTCCGGTCAGAACATGTGCAGCAGCATTCTGAATTAACTGTAAAGTCCTAAGAGACTTATTAGAGCAGCCTGATAACAAAGAGTTACAATAGTCCAGCCTAGAAGTAACAAATGCGTGGACTAGTTTTTCTGCATCTGCTTGAGAAACAGTGCGTCTGATTTTAGCGATGTTACGTAAGTGGAAGAATGCAGTCCTCGAAATTTGTTTTATGTGGACATTAAAAGACAAATCCTGATCAAAAACAACTCCAAGATTCTTTACAGTGGAGCTGGAGGCCAGGGTGATACCGTCTAAAGTAACTAAGTCTCTAGAAAGAGAGTTTCTGAGGTGCTTGGGTCCAATTACAAGAACTTCAGTTTTGTCTGAATTTAACATCAGAAAATTATAGGTCATCCAATTTTTTATATCCTTAAGGCATGCTTGGAGTTTAGTTAACTGATTGGTTGCATCAGGCTTGATCGATAAATATAATTGGGTGTCGTCAGCATAACAATGAAAATTGATAGAGTGATTCCTAATAATGTTCCCTAAAGGAAGCATATATAAACTAAATAAAAGTGGTCCTAGTACAGAACCTTTTGGGACTCCATGACAAACTTTGGTATGCATGGAGGATTCACCATTGACGTGAACAAACTGAGATCGATCTAAGAAATACGATTTAAACCAGCTTAGGGCGGTTCCTTTGATGCCAATTTGATGTTCCATTCTCTGTAAAAGAATTTGATGGTCAATGGTGTCAAATGCAGCACTAAGATCTAACAGGACAATTACCGAGATTAGTCCTTTGTCTGATGCCATTAGGAGGTCATTTGTAACCTTGACTAATGCGGTCTCTGTGCTATGATGCACTCTAAATCCTGACTGAAAATCCTCAAATAGACTATTGTTATAGAGCAGTGTTTCTCAAACTTTTTCAGACCAAGGACCACTTTGCCAAAAAAATTTTTTTCAGGGACCACCTGACCCCGTCTTCAGCCACCTATCCATCATTGTTTCCCATCCTCTCCGTGCCTTGTTTTAGTTAAAGTTCACAGCTTTTGCTGCTCTTTTCCTTGCTTTCTTTTCCTTACTTACTGACGTGACAGCGGAATGATTTTGTCTATAGGAGACGCCGTGGTTGCTTAGGCAACAATTTGGGCACTGCTAATTCAGATTTATCTTCATATATCCATTATACATATTTAAAAAAAATATTTTTCTGCATTTTTGTTCAGAGAACAAATTCGCTTTACACTTCAAATAATGTTAGGTAGGACTAGGGCTGATATGGCCTGTAACCAATATCTCGATATTTTTAAGCTATATCGCGATACACGATATATATTTCGATATTTTTGTTGTTGTTGTTTTGTATTGTTTATTTCTAATAAATATTGTCATTATTTCCATGATAGCATTGTAATTGCTCAGAATCAACGTAGAACAGTAGATTTACACTTGCTGTGAGACACACCTCTTTTATAGCATTTTAACACTTGTCATATTTTTTATGAATTTTTAATACATTTCATGATGTAAATATGAGCTTTAAAGCTCAATAGCTTCCAGGTCCTATGACCTATTGGCAAAATCAGTGTAGAACAGTCGAGCTACACCTGCTATACGACACACACCCTTTTTTATAGCATTTTAACACTTGTCATATTTTTTATGAATTTTTAATATATTTCATAATGTACATATGAGCATTGAAGCAGTGCAGAATCATACTTGGCATATGAGACATTTTTTTAAATCAAATTTTAACCATTCTTCATATTTTATAAATAAACGTTTAATACATTTAACACCCACGTTTTATTTTGAAAACCGGAAGTGTCCACACGCTGCAGTAAGCTAGCGCTGACTTTCCAGTTTTTTAAAAGTGTTTGCCATAAAGTCGCAATAAGGGCGCACTTGAAAATATTGGAGCAGCTGACGTGACCACGCGAAAACGAGAGACGTGACCGCAGCTGTTTTTCTTCAGAAGCAAGTCGTCCGTCTCCATCTTCAATTACCTCACTTGGACTCTTGGCTTCACCTCTCCTCACTTGATACAGAAAGTACGCATGCGCGCAGGGGATGTTTCTGGGTGGGCGGGGCAGTGTGCTGCGTGCTGTGAGCAGCAGGAGTGAGTGACAGGCGAATCCCCGGAGAATTAAATGCAGACGGCTTAAAACATTTACGTGACAAGTACTCGATGGTCGCGATATAGTCATTTCATACATCTCACGTAGAACAAGCCGCGATATATCGAGTATCCCTAGGTAGGACTCCACAAACTTGTGTGGGAAATTTGAATATTTTAAGAGATCCTCTCACGGACCACTTGAGGTCGCTTGCGGACCACTAGTGGTCCGCGGACCACACTTTGAGTAACACTGTTATAGAGAAAGTCACACAGTTGATTAGCTACAGCAGTGGTTCCCAAACTGGGGGGCGCGCCCCCTAGGGGGGGCGCGGAGGTATTGCAGGGGGGGCGCGGCAAGGCTACGGCTAAATGAATGACTAGTTAGTTACAATGCTAGCATAACAGCATGGACAAGTTTGTGACAGCGCTCCCAGCTAAACGCAAACCAGATTATGAATCTTCACCAAATGTAGCAACTTCAAAAGCAAAGACAAGAAAATATGACGAGGCATATCTCGCACTCGGCTTCACCAGCACAACAGTGGGTAAGGAGGAAAGACCACAGTGTGTTGTGTGTCTAAAAATACTAGCTCGCGACAGTCTGAAGCCGAACAAATTAAAACGCCACTTGGAGACAACACATCCCGAGCACAAAGACAAGCCGGTGGAGTTCTTCAGAAAAAAACTCACACACTGTCGTGCACAGCAGAGTCGCTTTACTAAAGCAGCATCCCTGCCTGCAAATGCTCAGCTCGCCTCCTACAAAGTTGCCTACAGAGTTGCTCAGTGTAAAAAGCCACACACTATAGCCGAGGAATTAATACTTCCCTCTGCGATCGACATGGTCTCAACTATGATCGACGTAGCCACTGCCAGCAAGCTAAAGGCCATTCCTCTCTCAAACAATACTATCTCAAGGCGTATTTATATGTCAAAGGACATAGAAGAGCAGCTAAATGACAAGATACGGGACCGACGCTTTGCTCTGCAGATGGATGAGGCGACTGATAGTAATAAAGACTGCTTATTGATAACATACGTCAGATTCATTGATGCCGATGATTTGAGGGAGGATTTGCTTTTCTGCAAACAAGTGACGAGCAGAGCCACTGCAGACGAACTGTTTAAAATAATTGACACCTACTTGAGAGAGGCCGATCTGAAATGGGAGGACTGTGTGGGGATCTGCACAGACGGGGCTCAGGCCATGGCTGGGAGAAGAGGGGGGCTGCAAGCGCTCATCAAGCGCGTCTCCCCTAACGTGCAGTGGACACACTGTATGATACACCGAGAGGCGCTGGCGTCTAAACAGCTGAGTCCCGACCTGCACGATGTCATGACGGACGTCATCACTACAGTGAACTACATTAAAACACGACCTGTCAAAGCACGTATTTTCTCTGCACTGTGTGAGGAAATGGGCTCCGACCACACAGCTGTTCTGTTTCACAGCGAGTCCCGATGGCTGTCACGTGGGAAGGTTTTATCTAGGGTCTTTGAACTGCGGGATGAGATCCGCATCTTTTTGGAGGAGGAGAAAAATGAACTTGCCCACACGTTTAACAACAACAAGTTCCTCATGAAACTTGCGTACCTCAGTGACATGTTTCAAAAACTCAATGAGCTAAATCTGCAGATGCAGGGCAGCGACACACACCTTCCACATCTGGCAGATAAAATCACATCATTCACAAGAAAGCTTGAGATGTGGGAGCAGCGAGTTACAGAGGGAAATATAGACTCGTTTGAGAACCTGAAGTCATTCATTGAGGTCAACAAGCTGCAGAACACAGTGATCCCATGCATGAAAGCTCACATCTCTGCCCTCCAAAAGCATTTCCAGAGGTACTTCCCAGTGCAGGATCCTACACAATATGACTGGATCCGAGACCCCTTTAGTGCAACACCACCTGCCGAATTCAGCACTACAGAGAATGAACAGTTCATTGATGTCACCTCTGATTCAATAATGAGGCTGGAGTTTAAGTCTAAGACACTAGCTGCATTTTGGATTGGAGTGGAGAAAGATTTCCCACTGCTAGGCAAAAGAGCTCTGGCCACACTCCTTCCATTTGCCACGTCTTACCTATGTGAGATAGGTTTTTCTGCTGTGGCCTCCATCAAGACTAAATACAGATCAAAGCTGGACATTGAAAATGAACTAAGAGTAGCAGTCTCACAGCTGCAGCCCCGATTTGAGAAGATCTGCAGCATGAAGCAAGCCCACACCAGTCACTGAAAAGATGTGGACATAAAAGGTGCAGTTTTTGCAGAGTTAAATGTTCAGGATTTTGTTATTTTCCTCAGAGAGCTGGTAAAGTGTAAAAGGCCACTTTCATGCAGGTATGGAGTTTATAAGAAGATGTGTTGAAAGCCATGAACACCATTACAATGGTAAAATTTTATGATACATGATGCAGTGTCACTTTTAATAATTGTAAAGGTGATTTGTCATTTTTTTTTTAGTTTTGTTCAGGAAGAAGTTGCCATTTTGTATGACTTACAATGTTAAGTAAAGTCCAGTGGAGTTTAGAAACAAAGGATTTGTATGTTTGTGTCAGTGTGGGGGGGCTCGAAAATATTCTAATCTTCAGAAAGGGGGGCCCTGCAGAAAAAGTTTGGGAACCACTGAGCTACAGCTTTCTCAAGTATCTTAGACACAAAGGGAAGGTTTGATATCGGTCTATAGTTGGCTAAAACCTCTGGGTCTAGAGTGGGCTTTTTAAGAAGAGGTTTAATTACATTGATGGAGGCAACCACAGAAGATAACAAACACGATGTCAGTCACTGGATTTAGGTTTTTACCACAGCAGCTAACATAGACAGAGCTAGTTCTTTCTCTGCTGTGTGTTCACATACACTAGCTGCTGTACTGTTTAGTTGCATTTACCTTGTGTATGTCATCCTTTAGCAGTGTACCACTGGTCAGTATGATCTGTCTTAGCGCTTTAAAGAAAAAAGAAAATCAGAGATTACACCAGATTTAAAAAGGAAGAGCAGGCCGATAAAAATAACGAGAGTTTTTACAGGATGTCATCAAACTGAGGCAGCATCTCACCCCTCAGGGCTGAAAGGCAAGTATCCTGATTAGCCAGGAGGTCTCCTTTCCTCTGGAGTGATGGCCCGACTGTGTCTGCCATGACCAAAGGTTTTGTCCGCCGCGGGCCTGGCTTCCCTCCAGGAACAGCATCTGCAGACAGACCCGCACGGAGCTGTAGGACAGGACACAGACATTTAACATCATGCTGCTGCACTGACAGATGACAAAGAGTACACATATTCTTTTTTGTGAAATACATGCTGCGTGAATCTATATTCAAACCAATTATCTGCACAAACTAACCTTGATAGACTCTGCTCCCGGTGTGATGTCACCAAGTAGGTGGCTAAACAGGAGCTCTGAGTGACCAGGGCTTCCCTGAAATATGCTAGTAGAGGCTCCGGCCACCTGGACCCACAGCTCCAAGGTTCTGTGCACTGACACTCGTACT
Organism: Collichthys lucidus; assembly: GCA_004119915.2. NCBI lineage: Eukaryota > Metazoa > Chordata > Actinopteri > Sciaenidae > Collichthys > Collichthys lucidus. The sequence continues at coordinate 686,351 of CM014101.1, forward strand.
GAGCTGATGATGAAGAGACACAAAAGACAAATGCCTAGTCAAAATCTGACATCCTCCTTCCCACACCACGCTGAGTTGTAATACTTCTAATATATATACATAAATATATATGCTGTAGTTTGAGCAGTTTGTGCAGTTACCTATAGGCTCTCTGCTGTCCCAGACTACTCTCAGGTACAGGTGTCCATGCAGACAAGGTCTGAGAGAAGAGCCTCTGCAGGACTGCAGCATACTGAACCATGCCACTACGTACACTGTAACACACCCAGTCCAGATACAGGATCAGCATCACACACACCATCAACACAATTAAAACATTATGGAATATGATGTACTGCGTGTGTGTGTGTATGACTACTCACGCTGTAATGAGAGCTGATAGGACCTCCAGTGTGTTCGTATGTATGATGGGCAAGATCAGCAACCTCACACTTCCATCACCTGTTAAATTCTGTCACATACACACACACAATCAACTAAAAGCATGGATAAGATTAACACTGAATATGCACGTGTGTTCACAAATGTTTACAATTTGCTGTGATGTGCTAAACATGTCCATGTCAGTGATTTAAAAAAGACAAGTCAGTCATTTAATGGAAGTGTGAGTGCTCGCTCACTATGCTCTTGGAGCTGACAGCAAGGGCTCGACACACTAGGTTCAGTATTGGTCTGACAGGCAGACGGACAGCTGAGGCTGGATCCACCCTGATGGACAGAGAGAAGAGGCCGTGTGAAGTAAACAGACACAGGGGAACGTGCACAAAGGTCTCAGCAGGCTGGCAGGAACCTTCTTGCTGTGCGGTGATAGTTCCCCATATAGCAGATTCTGCTATCTTACAAAAAAACCTGTGCATTGAGTTAGCATTAGGTTCTTGCTCATCTTTATGACCAAAGCCTGTTTGCCTAGTGAATTAATTCAGGCCAGAGGAACATGGACACTGGTTTCAGTGCTGTAAGCACCACAGTGACAGGCGCACACATGGGAATGAGAACATTTCATGTTATTTCAGGCTATATTTAGACTTTTCTTTAAAGTTTAGAGTTTTGTACCTGAGTGTATGTTTGAGTGCCATGCACACAGCTGTGTATCTGTACTGGAGCTGCAGCAGCAGCAAGGGATCTGATTGGTCGAGATGAGGAAAGGCCAGCTCCACCCCCGGACCTTCATATTGCACCGTTCCATCTGTCACAACAAACACCATCATCAGAGGATGATACATGAGGGAAATGAACACGACACATAAATGAACACAGTGAAATAGTTTGTGTATATCAAATATATAAGATAAAGAAATTAATCACTGAGTTTTACAGAGTAATTCTGAAGGATGGAAAATGTACCTGTTTCTGAACCCTGGTAGATCTGAGCCAGCTGCCCATTGGCTGAGGCCAGTAGGCAGTGAATCTGACTGGTCCAGCCCTCAGCTCTGCCAGCCCCCACCCCTCTGTCCAACAGGCCCCCGAGGCAGGGCAGGCAGCCATAACACTGACAGGCCATCTAACAGAATGAGACGAAACAATGTTGAAAAACATTGATGTCAGTATTCTGACTCAGTTTGTGATGTAAAAGTACATTATTGGTTATTTGGCTACTAGTGCAGTTAATCTTCATTTACAAGTTATACAGAGAAAAACAGTTGTGTTCCTCTCAACAGTTAGAATCACAAACCTCTTGTGTTTTCTTGTTTGTACTGTCCATTTTGGACAGGAAATAGGCCCCCAGTTTGTCCTAAAGAGAAAATGTACATACACAGTAATTACTAACATGAACCTATACGGAGACACAAATCTTTTATTCCTGTCTTCAGTGGAACTTACCTTAAGGGATCCACAGGCTCTGGGGTAGTAGGTCATACAGGCTGTCATCCCCTCCATGGCTGCCAGCTCACACTGAGACCACAAGAGGAACAGAGTGAATGTGGCTGCTACAAAGGGTTCAGCTGGTTAGCATCCCGATCATTCGTTTCGATTGGTGCTTCTTTTACAAGTCAGACACCACACATGCTTCATATTCATAATGCTTCAATTGAAACAGCCTGAATACAGAAACCAGCAGCTTATTTGAGAAATGATTCATACAATATGTGCCATTAAAAAAAAGAAGAAAGACTGCAGCAGGCAGCCGCTCCGTCCTCCATCAAAGGTCTAACCTGGGGACGCTAAGATGTCTCTGTTTTTTTCCAAAATCATCTTTCATTCAAAATTAAAACACACACACACACACACACACAAACACAAACACACACAGCTTTGTAATCATCTTCGAGATTTAAGGTCCTCTCCACTTACCTCTGTCTTAAGGCCCAGCAAAGATGTGAGGATGCCGAGGATGGAGTTGAGGCCGACCTCTCTGGCCAGCTCTGCTAACTGGGACGAGTACTGCAGCACATCCTTCAGGATGTTCACTGCAAGCTGGATGGTCTGAACCGGAGCCTGAGACTACAGGATGGCGAGCACATCCACAGAGGAGGGAGAACAATCAGCCAAACGAGAGTCGGGCAGTGTAGATTTGCATTTTTAAGTCAGTCATAAGTCATACCTGTATGACCTGCTGCAGGGAGCGCAGCCAGGAAAGGCAGTGCTGCTGGAACAGATCACTTGAGCTGTCCTTAACCAGCATGGATAGGAGGCAGAGCCCCTCAAACCTACACACACACACACACACACACACACACACACACACACACACACACACACACACACACACAGGAAAAAGATGACTTAAATCTTTCTGTTTTAAATCTGTTTTTTCTGGCTCCCTGAGTTTAGTTAACATTTGAGAACTGTGTGATTTTTTTGTTGTTATTCACATGAACACTGTTTTCCCTGGTTTTGATCTGATTTGAGATTCATGATTCTAATAATATTCATGCTTCTGTTTTATGTTGTGTCATAGTGGCACAGTGATGGCTTCAACATGCAGGATCTGTCATTAATAAATGTGACTGATGATTTGCAGTGCACACTGCTCTTTGACTTCTATATGAGCATCGTGCAGAAATAACAGACATAGACACTAACTGCAGGTATATACAGAAACTCTGCTGCCATGTTGCCACTGGATGAAAACATTCCATACAGGAAGCTCCTGTCTCCAATGATTTTAGAACAGATTATAGAAAACATCCAACAGGCAAATATAGACTTTCCGGTGAGTTTTAGTCAAAGGTGTTAAAATGATTCGGTTTTGTCATTATACATGACGTAACTTCATGAAAGGAGAGGAAGCACTGATGAGAACATTACACTAACGTTCGAGTAACGTTCCGGCAGCGTTAGCATCACGTTGATAATGTTATGACAGCTCACCTTGTCTTGCTCGAGCCCAGTTTAGCGTTAGTGAAACCCACGAGACCACCGACGGAGCTCGCGCCCTGCAGATAAGCAGATGTGTTAACGAACAGTGAACATGAACATGATTATGACTATTAATAATCACAGCCTGCTGTCTGTCCCCACGAGCTCAGCGGACCACAAAGCATGTAGCAGGCAGGCAGACAGGCAGCTGGCCTCCAAGCTAACGCGCCTCTCCGCGCCGAGCTCTACCTGTGTCGGGAACACGCCATGTTCTCTGTAGTTGGCCAACAAAGCGGGTAAATACTCCGGACGCTGCTCTTTTAGAACCGACACCAAAGCCTCCGTCAGGCGCAGAGCAGACGGGCCACGCAGCCAAGCCGATGTAGCCATCTTGCCTCTCCGCAGAGCGAACGTCACCAGTCTGCGACGGAGTGACGTCAATTTAATGAAGTCTTTGTGTTTGTCGCCGCCTTCACCCTGTAGTGTGGTGGATGTGGACCGAGCCGAGCTGAGCTATCCTCTGTACTGCTTGCACTGAGCTCTGTGTACAGGGCCACACTGTGTCTAACCGTTAGCTGCTTCCTGATCATCCATGGCTAACGACCGGCTTAGAGCTCTGGAGGAGGTGGAAAAGGAGATAGCGATGATCCTGCAGTGTGCAGGTGAGGAAAGCCATCACACCGTGTTCATGCTGCTGTGCTTACTCACACACGAGCTGCTTAAGTCACCTCATTGTTACTTTAATGGTTAAAACTTCAGCAAGGCAGGATTAGCATCTGGGCAAAGCAGCTAATCCCCTCAGGAGCCCAGAGCTTCATAGAGCGTCACAGAGAGCGTCCCAAAGAGCGTCACATAGAGCGTCACGGAGAGCCTCACAGACAGCTTCACAGAGAGCGTCACGGAGAGCCTCCCAGAGCGTCACAGAATCTCACAGAACCTCACGGAACGTCACATAGAGCATCACAAAACGTCACAGGGAGCATCACAAAACGTCACAGAGCATCACGGAGCCTCACAGAGAGCTTCACAGAGAGCATCACGGAGCCTCACAGAGAGCGTGACAGAGAGTCACAGAGCGTCACAGAACGTGTTGCTCACGTGTTGCTCATGTGTTGTATTTTTACACAAATTAACAGACAGAAAGTCAGAGGTCAGGTGGCTTTCTGCACAGCAATATAGTGTGTTAGTGGGTGTGTGCAATCACCTGTCCCCATATAGGTGAGTCTGTTTTCCATCATCAGTGGATCAGTTGCTGTATCATGTAAACAGTGGTGCTTGTATTGCTTTTGTGGACTAGCTGGTAGCATTATCAGCTGATAGACACGTTTACATAGCATAATCATTTCATCTATTGGGTTTTATCTTTTGATGCTCCTCTGTCAGCCAAACACAACTCATGTAGCTTTGATTGTGTATTAGTGTGCAGTGGAAGACTCATAGATTTGAAGTCATGTTTTTGCCTTTGTGAACATGTTGGTTAATAAACTTTCCTCCGGCAGGTAATATCGTTCTGGAACTCTCCAAAGACAAACACAACGCCAGCCTCCTAGACAGACAGCTGGTCCAGTTCCAGAGCTCTGTCAGCCGAGTGGAGAATGAACTGAGTGGCCAGATCCGCTACCTCACACAGGTCAAACAGCCAGCACTAATATCAGTTGTTTTATTCATGTGTAATAACCCTGAAGACCACTGCTACAACAGCAGAGGATCCATGCCATATTGGCCACACCTCAATAAGTTTTGATATAAATCTAAAACTTCAAAAATGAAAAGCAGACTCTGTGGTGCACTACTTTATAAAGATATCATCCAGTTCAGTTGAAACAAGTCTTATCTCATGGTGGGATTGTCCACTCCAGTCCATTCTATTCTAAACAGCAGAATAAAGCAGTACTTGTCCTGTTTTCCCCCCAGGTAGCTACTGGGCAACCTCATGAAGGTTCCACTTATTCAGCCAGGAAGGATTGTCAGATGGCACTGAACAGAGCCGAGTATGCCAAGGTGAAACTGGGCGAACTGGGACGGACATGCGAAGTCATGCTGGACCAGCAACAACAACAACAGCAGCAGCAGCAGCAACAGCAACAACAGCAACAACAGCAACAGCAGACATGAGAGCAGAGAGAGAAACTGACACTCCATCTCACTGACTCTGTCTGACTCCTCCACTTACACCAGCAGCCTTAACATCTTTTCATCTATCTTTTTTTTTAATTGTTATTACAAATTCTGAATTATTGCAGCAAGAAACACCAAAAACCAAAAAAATAATAATACAAGAATTCTGATTTTCTAAGTAGTGATTTTTTCAATACTGAATATGTTCTGTTGTTTGGTGTTCCTTTTTAGTTTCCTATTCATGTTCATAGCAGACCTTTTAATACTTTGCGTACAACTACAGATTGATTTGTCAGGCTCTGGATTCTCTCACAAGGTCACAAAATCCAACAGCACAATTTTCTCCAATCATCAAACCTCAGCTGTACCTTGTCAGTAACACAAATCTTAAGTGATGAAAGTCAAGAATTCACAGGTACACAGGGACAAACTATTCAGCTTTGAGCACACATCTCAAATAATTGGTATTGGTTGTATTATCAGAAAGTGGACTGTTCAGGACCACACTCAGGAAGAATGTTGTTGGTGGACAATCTACGTTAGGCAGGTACAAGGTAATAAAGAAAGGTCTTTTCCATTAAAATCACAAAATTAAAAGCTACAAAACATGTCGGAACAGAGGCTATCACCACAATTATTTGAGCTATGGGCCCAGACAGGGGTGAAAGACATATAAGAGACAACTAGACGAAGAACCCCAGCAACATCTTTAGTTTACATGGCTTACATTGACTTTAATAGAGGATATGAGTTATTTTTCTCGAATGAAAGAATGAATTGATCATTTTATGAGCCGTTAAGTGACAGAAATGTCCGTGTTTCAGGAAAACGGCCGTCCAGGACCTCAGTACTATGTATGTCAGTCCTAGATCAGGACTACTAAGAAAGAAGCCTGATGTTACTTAGGCGTGGACGCTGAAGTTTCTTGTGTCTTCAAAATCTCAGTTACATTTGCACAACTGTCCTCAGGCATCATCATCATCATATTTGTCCTCCATGCTGTCTTACACTCTTTAATCTGGACTTCTTTCCCTTGCTCAACATTATTGTGGTTAATGAAGAACCATACAGCTGACCAGAGTTCACTAAACTCTCATACATAAATTCAAGATCAAGTCACCCTCCATTTGATAGGTGGATAGGTAGTTTATTTTCACAAACATAAAGAAGCTCTGTGAAAACTTGTCTAAAGCAACAAAATAAAGATATTTTAATGACACTTAATGATTGTGGATTGTACACTTTGAGTAAAACAACATAAATCATAGTATCTGAGTATCTTGTAATATTTTTTTTCTCACTGTATTATGCCATCTTTATGAAACCATGTGGCATTTTAAGTATATTTTAAATCTTACAAAACTGTAGTAGCTTAATCTTACATAGTTCACATCTCATTGACATGTTCATATTCTCAAATCATGAATCTTAGAAACAAAAGCACAAACGTCTGTTTAGAAACACTACCAAACACTGACACACTTCACCCCAGCTGAGAGTGTATTCTCCTCTTCAGCTGAAATAAGATTAGTTAAATGATGATTATTAAATAATGATTCAGTATAGACAGAATAACCCATGCGGTTCTGGTGCTCCAGCTAACCTTTTGTCTGTGGGCCATCACAGTGTCCCAATAGTACAGCCGGATTAGAGAAAAACAGAGTGGAGCCCAAATGATAACTTAGCTTATTGCAGATAGATCACTACGGGTTTGTTTACTGGCCAATTAGTACCAAGAAACATAATAATAAACATGTTTGAGGTCCATTCCATTCATTTGTCCACCAAAGGACTGACAAGTTGCATACCTTAGTTAGAAATTCTTAGTTTAACCAAATTTATTGAAACATGTTGTTAAAACATAATAGCATTTTATATATGATTGTCTATTTTTTACCCTCAAATATAGAAGAATCATTTCTGCTGTCACTGAATAATAGTGTACACTAAAGAAGGTTAGACCTACTGTAGATCCAAACTACTGTTGGCTGTGCAACAGACATTTCAAACGAGTGTGTCTGATAAGATGGTTGATGTGCCTCACACACAATTTCAGACATCGATTAACCAAAACGAACTACGAACAACTACAGAACTAATAATAACTAACAAAAAGTAATAATAGACACTGTCACCATCAAACTTGTACTGTTCTAAATATAAAAATACCTTTGATTTATTTTATTAGAAAGACGTTAAAAGCAATCAATCCTGATAGATAAAAATATAAATCCTGGATTACGGAGAATACTGATATCAGCAGAAGTCAATTAACGCTTCCACCAAAAACATCTTACTGTAACCTCACTTAGCTGAACTCCAGAAAAATGTAAACTTTAGTCACCTGATTCACTGACTATTACATTATACTAAGATTCTAACAAGAGATACATCTTACAGCCCATACAGAATACATGGTACAGTAAAAAGCATATGGCAAGACTCAGGAGGTTATGCCTGCTTATCTTCATCATCTTCTTCTTCTTGGGTTATGGGGTTGAGTTGCCTGGAACATTTTGCTCTGACAAGTAACCCTGCAGGAGAAAGATGAGCTAAAAGACTTGGTCGTCCTCATCCTTCATTCCCGTTAACCGCAAGCGAGCAAAGTCTTCAAACACAAAGTCATCAATATGAGAGGAAGACCTAAAAAGACAAAGAGTGTCATCACGTAGCTGGATAAAACACAACATATTACTATACATATGAAGGCAAAGAGGTTTCAGTAAAGACACACACAAACACTTACCCCACATCAAAGTCTATGAGGTTTTTATCTACAGGAGCATCAGGGCCTGTAGCAGCTAGAAAAAAGAATCAGATAAGTAATTAAACTGAATTAATGAATTTTGTGTGTGTGTGTGTGTGTGTGTGTGTGTGTGTGTGTGTGTGTGTGTGTGTGTGTGTGTGTGTGTGTGTGTGTGTGTGTGTGTGTGTGTGTGAAAGAGAGAAAGACAGAGAGAGATCTACTTGTCTGTGTCTGGGAGCTGGGTTGGCCTGCAGGTTTGGGGTGCATCAGGACAAAAGGGAGTTCCACTGCTACATCCCTACACACACCACACACACATACAAATGCAAGATACGCAATCAACTGTCTGAACATCATTATCACTACCATCCAAATTAAACTCTAATTTCTATGGTTTAACAGCTGCTCTTTGTCTTTATTAGTTAAAGTTAAATATTTAGAGTACTCCACTGGTTCTACATCACACTCTTGTAACATTGTTCATGTCGATGCAACTTGTCCACCAACAGTTTGGAGTTCAGGTGTGTTATGCTAGTAGCAGCTAATGTAACTATTCTTTTTTTATATCCTTATATAGAAATGCAGCGAATACTTTGTTTATTTTCAGAAACCACTGCTGTGGAAAACTTGAGTGCATTCACCTACCCTCCCAGAGACACCACCAGTTTGACCTTGACTCTATAGGAAACCAGAATGCCCATCATCTCCTTGTTGGTCCCTTCTTTTACTCTGCAACACACACAGGACACATCCAAACAGGTATGACAGACAACAAGAATACACAGTTCCACAGTGCGCATGAGTATCCACGAGTTTGTGTGATTATTTGCATAAAAAGTCAGTTCTGTCAGATGCATGTTTGTCTCTATGCATACATGGTGCTGGATGCCAGATTGGTGTCCTCATGCTTTAGCTTTCCATCCAGGGCCAGGCCTCTCTTCTCCCTGTTGGTACCCAGAGTAGGGGTCAGAGTGTAGACCTGGCATGAGGTGGAGCTGGAATAAACCTGGTGACTGAGTTTGGGAGTGTGGGTAAAGGTCAGGGAGAGAGTAGCAAAAAGGATTAATCTATTAGTTCCTTCTGTTGCTACATAACAAATACTTGCAATAAAAAATAAACTTTAAATATGAACCCACTATATAAGGAATATAATTTATCATTTTGATCCTTCAGGAGGTTGGTAAGATATGTTAGTAGTATTTCAATGAATGTTCAATTCGATCCCTGTGGATCAAATTGAACATTCATATTAGAGTGTGTGTACATGTACATATACATATATCAGCCAATAAGTGACAAGAAATTGCAATATAGAAACTAGGTTTGATGTCATTTAGAAACAGTCTCATCATAACAAAGTTTGAGGAAGTTCTTAAGAAAAAACAAAAAACATCTCTAAATGATCTCTATTTGTTTGTTTGTTTATCTTAGCTTATCTTATATTGGCCTCTACATTTGATCAAATATTATATATTATATACGATCTCAAATATCAACATCTGTGCCTGCCTCAAAAATCATGCCAACATTATTTCACACAGTATCTTTATGGTGATTGAATCTTTAACATAGTTAAGAATAAACAATCTAATGGTGCGAAGGTGAAAAGAAGGATACGTATAGAAGAGAAACTCACTCTGCTTCAACCTGGGCAACCGGACACTTATACTGAGCCGTGGAGAACAGACAGATGTCAGCATACTGACGAACTGAGTGAAGGAGCAGATAATTACTTTAGTTCTTCATTTAGTCCCAATCTGTCTTCAAAGTCAGTTCTGTGTCTTATTACAGTAGATGAAAAAAGTTATAGTAATTAAAGCACTCACTCAAAACTAACCGTTATTAACTGATAATGATTAAAACTGAAGTTGAGCGTCAGAGTGTCAGAGCAGGAGGAGGTACCTGATATCTTCACCCTCTTGACAGTCTTGGTGGAGTTGTTGGTGACCTGGACATTAACACTGATGGGCTCACCATGGTAGTACAGCTAGAGAGAGAGACAGACACTTAGCAGTGTGTGCATGTATGCAAGTTATGAAATAGCACAACAAAATGTGTAAGTGTGCTACCTCCTTATCCAGTGAGACCTCGAGGTGCAGAGCTCTATCGGACATCAGGAAGCTGCGACTGGTCTCCACCATTGGCTGTGGACCTGGCTTCTCTGGAGCATACTGAACTTTCCTAATCACCAGGTGCACAGAGTTCCTACAGACACAGCAGCTTCATATATATGGTAAATGGACTGTACTTATATAGCACCTTTCTAGTCGTCCGACCACTCAAAGCGCTTTACAGGACATATCTTATTCATCCATTCATACAAGGTGCCAACTGCTCATCAGTTAACCATCCATACACATTCACACACCGGTGGCACAGCCTTCAGGAGAAATTTGGGGTTCAGTATCTTGCCCAAGGACACTTCAACATGCAGACAGGAGGAGCTGGAGATCAAACCGATAATCTGATTAGTGGACGACCCGCTCTACCTCCAAGCCACAGCCGCCCCATTATATGTATGTATGTATGTACATTAATGGATGTAACAAGCTGACAGCACAGTTATCAGTAGCAGGGACTGGGTGTTGATGCAAAATATTAGCTATATATTATTTCTAATATTACTGTATCTCTCTCTAGGAGTGTTTAGTTGTTGGTTGTGGTGTATGAACGTGTTGCACCTTTGGTGAATCTTTTCCTCTGCAGTCTTGGCACAGAACGCTCGAAGTTCATAGTCCACACCACACGCCTTCCCAGTGTCTTCTGGGCCTGGCTGGAGGGTCACTGAGCAAGGCAGGTTCTGGGGGATCTAACACACCCAAGCACACAAATGAAGTTAAATGTAAATGGCAGCTCGAGATGCACAGCACTACAGAACACAACAGTTCAGATATGTGGGTTGCTTCATACTTTACAGAACACCTCGCAATAAATGTGAAATAACGTGTTTTTATTGTCTGTTTTTTTTAAAGATTTTTTTTGGCCTTTTCAAGCTTTATTTGACAGAGACAGCTGAAAAGTGTGAGAGGAATGTGGGGACAGAGAGAGATGGGGAATAACATGCGGGAAAGAGCCACAGGTCGGATTTGAGCCCTGGGCTTCTGCAACAAGGACTGAGCCTTTGCACATGGGGCGGCTGCTCTACCAACTGAGCCAAACACTGCCCCGTTGTCTGAATCAAATCAAATCAAATCAAATCAAATCTTATTTGTACAGCCCAAAGTCACAAAGTACATTTGCCTCAGAGGGCTTTACAATCTGTACAGGGAGTGACACCCTCTGACACCCTTGTTCCCTCTAACTGGCTGTAACATCAGTCACATTCAGTGATGGTCAATGATGGTAATGTGTTGGCTATGGTGGTCTATGGTAAGTCTTACAGTGAAGGTGAAGGGGTGGGCATGCCGACCCAGCTTCTTTAACAGCCTCTCTTGCAGGTGGCTAAGAGGCCTCTTTTCCTCCTGTGGAGGAGGGAAGACCTGGATGGTGCAAACATACAGATCCTTCCGGAAGGAAAGGCCCAGAACATCCAGGTCCTCCCGACCGTAACGAAATGCACATGTCAGAGTTATAAACACTGAGGACGGAAGAAGACATTGATTAAATTAATTATGCGGTCATCAGATCAGACTGTTACTTTACTTATTTTCAAGTCTTCTTACCTTTTCGATCTTTCAGATACTCTGGGTCTACAAGGAGCACTCCGTCTACAGAACACACACATTCATTCTTTCAGTAATGTGTATAATGCTTTGCATTTCTAGATCACACATAAAGGGCTAGTTCTGATCCCTGAGAGTCTTTGCAAGATTTAAGAAGCAGTGTGTAGACAGTGTGTTCCTCCTCCTCATGGTGGTGGTGGTGGTGTGTGTGTGTGTGTGTGTGTGTGTGTGTGTGTGTGTGTGTGTGTGTGTGTGTGTTTAGACTCACCTACTGGATCTACGTGGTTTAAGTGATCAACAAAGTCTCGCTTCCCGAGATAAACTGTAAGCTGTGGGAAGAAAGAGACAGATAGAAAGATGAATGAAATAATAGGATAATCCACAGGAAAAGTTACAACAACAATGATAAAATCACACACACACACACACACACACACACAGACACAGACACAGACACAGACACAGACACACACACACACACACACACACACACACACACACACACACACACACACACACACACACACACACACACACACACACACACACACACACACACACACACACACACACACACACACACACACACACACACACACCCTACCTTGCAGTTGGGGCTGGACTTTTTAAAGACTCTGTTAAAAGAGGGAGAGAGGAGAGAGTTTAAAGTGTTGATTTTCGCTCATGTTCAGTCAGAACTCACAGTACCCTGTAAGTTTTTTTGCTGGATCAGCAGTTACAGTGATACCATGACAACTGACAATTAGCATACTGTGAAGACTTGCTAATCTACAATATTAAATTCTACTGTATTCAAATTTAAAACAACTTTATTACTGCCATTAGGGGTAACTTGTTCAGAGCAGCTTCTCTTAGGCTACACAAAACAAGGTAACATAGAAACAAATTAATAAATGATACACAGGAGATAAATGTGGAAGGGTCTATGACTAGTTTGATAAATAAACTTGCTGAGCACAATAAAAAAAAAACAGACATGTATTAGTGTTGTTAAAAAAATATAGTATAGAATATTTTGTAAAATTGTCTTGAGGTTGAGGAGTGCTTAAAAGATTGTAGATGACACATGTTTAGATTTTACAGACAAAAAGGCAAGGCAAGTTCATTGAACCGTGGGACAAGAAATAAACTGCAGTCAAAACTGATCCTGGATGACATTTTCTCTCACCACTACATGTGTATCCGAACCGTATTGTGTGTGTATGTGTGGCCTGTCTATGACCATGTGTGCCTGATTAGGTTACAATGCATGGGACATTTCTAATCCTGAGGGAAGCATAAATCATTGAGATGGAAAACTGTGTTAGCAAGAACAATGAAACTGTTTTTAGAGAAACACACTAAAGAATAGATATCATCAGTCTGTGTTGTAGAACAAGGCTAGATTCTCTGTTTGTTTACTCAGATATATAGAAATAGTCTATAAAAAAATGAAGTCAGTAGATTTGATGCAGTTTAGATCTGTTGCAGAAAATTCAACCCAATTTTCTGTCTGTGTTTTACAGTCTTCTTGTTACACCGGTGTTACACTGGTTGAATACAGCATTAAGACAGCTACATTTACGTATGTACTGACTTTCTAAAGTACTCAGACACTTGAGCATTCTGATGTACATGACGCATACTGTCACTTTTTACTTCTTCTTGTACTCCACAACAATTCAGAAATACTGTCATTTTTACTCTACTACAGTTATTTGACCACTTCTATTCAGTTTATATATGCTTCCTCTAAGGAATATTATTAGGAATCACTCTATTAATTTTTATTGTTATGCTGATGACATCCAATTATATTTATCGATCAAGCCTGATGAAACCAATCAGTTAACTAAACTCCAAGCAAGCAAGCAAGGTATTAGTTGAAGATGTAGTCACATCTCCCTTTGCTGCCATATCTCCATTACAGTTTATAGTAAGTTTATGATTTGCTGCTGCTGTGCATCTCTGTCTCTCTATCTCTATCACAGGTTCCACTGCTACTGTAATCATTTTATCATTCATTGTAATTCATTGTCATATTATCATTCATTTTATCAGTCATTGTAATGGTACAGTATGTTTGTGTTGATTTGCCCTGTACACGTGACATCCATTGCACGTCTGTCCGTCCTGGGAGAGGGATCCCTCCTCCTCTGTGGCTCTTCCTGAGGTTTCTTCCACCTTTTTTCCCTGTTAAAGGTTTTTTTGTGGGCAAGTTTTTCCTCACTGGAACCGAGGGTCTAAGGACAGAGGGTGTCACTCCCTGTACAGATTGTAAAGCCCTCAAAGGCAAATGTACTTTGTGACTTTGAGCTATACAAATAAAATTGATTTGATTTGATTTGACTTATCTCACACTCACAGGAGCCATTTTTCTTCATTACATTTCTATTTTAAGCACACAACAACAACAACTTGTTTTGACAATACTGTGTGTCTGTACTTTTTTATATTAGTGCATTCGTACTTTTATTTCAGTAAATACTCTTCAGGCATGTTACCAAAGCACTTGAGAATCAGTCTTTTTCTGGACATCATGGTCTTTTTCTTGCACGTTTGTCCTCTATCATGGGTTTGCATAGGCTACTTACTTTCAACAATGCATATCCTGTTGTTCTTTGTGTTGGCTGTGTTGGCTGTGCACTTACATAACCATAAACATGTCCACACATTGCAATTTACACATGAACAGTAGGGGTATCACATCAGGGCACACAGTAAGGTCAGCAGCAAACCACAACAACAACAATGTAGGAAACTTTCGAAGTGCCACACATGCACTCACCACAAACAACAGTTGGTGTTGTGTAGGTTAGAACTCTTGCAAATGTTCTTTCTTCACACACACTATAATTTCATTAACTACAATTCATAACATCTCTGTTGTTGAGCATGGAGAACCACTGCTCATAATCATGATACAGCTGAGACTAAACGTTGGTCAAAAGCAAAGCAGAGAGAGCAAGGAGCAGAGTGTCTCCGCTGACCTAAACAGGAAGAGGGTGAAGTGTATTCCAGGAAATGAGGCCTGTGTATTCCAGTAATGTGCATGGTATGGCATGGAAACAGTTCAGTGACCATTGTAATTAATCAGCCAATCTTTAGAGTCCATGTGTACGACCACAAGCACAGAATGAAGTTTATTGTAAATGCACTTGACTAAAAGCACTTGACCAACACCATTCAGGCCAGGTCAGCTTCACCCAGTTTGTGCACACTGCTTCAGTTTCTAAGAACATTAGCATGTCCCTGTGCAGGAATGTGCTGCCTTTTACATTCTGAGGAAAGAAAACAGGGGCAAAGAACAAAATGCACATCCTGATTATCAACAAAAATGTCCTTTACTTCCTTAACACAGGACATGTGAGCCACTTCCTGTCAAACCTTTATCCTAATGGCAGAAAAAAAACATGGAATCTGTCAGCACTGGACAGGATATATCTAATGTTATTATATCTAATGATTGTTCAGTTGTTTTAATGTTCCACAGAACTTTACTGCTGTAAAGTGGCTCCACCCTAACCAAGAGTTATCCAAGAGTCATTTGGCTCTGTCGTCACTTTTGCAAGCAAGTATCATGTTGAGACATATTGACACATTTTTGTGTGTGTGTGTGTGTGTGTGTATATATATATATATATATATATAAAATGTTCTTGCCTGCAGACAAACATGGACCATGCTATAACCCTTCACCCCCCACTGTGGGACTAACTACAAAATCACTTCTTCACTACTGAATGAACTAATGAACCTACGTTAAACACACAAGACTGTCAACCACGAGGCACCAGAAAAAACAGTAATAGCTTGTAACTTGTAACTTTTTGCCCTGAAGAAATATTAGGACTTCAAAACAACGCAAATATTAAAGTATTTAAATAAAGGTGGAAGATGACAGCTAACAGTGTTGCGGAGTGAATCTGTGGGTATACTTGGACATGTTGTTGTAGGTGAAGAAATTGATAACATGATGATGTTAAGGCTGAATGAATAGTTTGTCCTTAATTACCTGTGTACAGGTGCACTTGGTAGCTCATTTAGTCCACGTGTAAGAATATGTGGGTGTGCAGAACATGACTCATATACAATCTGAAGCAAGTGCTTCATGCTTCTGGAACAAATGCTTCTCTGTTGTGCTGCTGTACGTATATACATGTATATATATGTATGTATGTATATATATATGTATCTTATGCACATACAGTAGCATTCTGAGTGCCTGATGTAGTAAAATGTGGTCTCTATATATGGTATACTTTATTCTCTCTAGTTCTCATTAAAAGCTGATATGAGCCTTGTGCAGTCTACATTAGACAAATCCAGTAGATATCTTCCAGTTACAGTCATTTTAGCATCAAACAAAATGTCCTCTGTGTTGCGCTGTGTCCATTTCAGCTGTTGAGCACAGACAGACAAATTAGACTGTAACTTGGAAGATATCTACTACTGCAGATGAAACTTTGTCTATAGCTTTTATTTTATTTTATTCTGTGAAGAAACAAGAGAGAGTAAAAAAAAAGATTCATTATCATCACCAGCAATGCAGAAAAGCAGTAGCAGCTGCTGCAGATGAATGTGTATTCTGTGATTTGATAACAGACCAAAATAAATGCGTCTGATGCAGATCAGGGTCAGGCCCAACATGAACAGGAGTGTTGACAACAAGCGAAACCAATTTCACAATGTTTGTCCTAAAAGTTGTAAAACTTTAAAGCTCTTGTGGTTTAAATAGTTCTATCTTTGGCAACTCCTAGTGGAAAACACCTTTACCAAACCTGTAAAACTCTTCACTTCACTTCACTTCACTTCACCTCACCTACATGTGATCATCATTCTTCTCTTTGAGACGTTTGTATTGATCATTAGACTGAAAACAGGAAAACACTGCTGTCTAAAACACTGTCGGCAGAGTAGTTGAGTCAGCTGTGAAAGTTAAAGTGTACTCTATAAAAGCAGAACACATGTGTCAAACGTCTGTCAGTGTTTCCTGGCGTCACAGAGAGCTGGTTTCTAACATTACAAACACGCAAGTCTCCAGCTGATCCGGATCAACTTGAACCAGACTCTGTACACAGTGTTTACATTTGGTGCGCGAACAGCTGGAGACACTTTAAAGTCGACCATGCGAGACTGTCAGTTGATGTTTTGTTTTTTCAAACAAGTCTTATTCAGAGAGCACAGGAAGCACAAGCTGTTTCTTTTCAGCTGCTTTCTGCGGTAAACAGCAGATGTTCCGCTTTTAAAGGACACTTCCCTTTTCCTCCTTACGGGTTAACGGGACTTCACTTTATCGTCTTTGGCACAATGCTGCTGAATGATTGAATGAAGCTGGATGATTCTCTTACCTGGTCCCCGCTTTGTCCCCCATCTCCTCAGGCTGTGGACGATGTGGACAGTATTGTTGTCTGTGCTTGTCTAGGTTCTGCTAGGTCCAATGCTGGTGCTGTTGCTGCTGCTGCTGCTTTCTGCGATCATTCAACCTGTTTCCGCAATTTAGAGACAAAAAACACGCCCCCCAAATCTGCAGGACATCCCAGTCACCCACACAGGTCCAACACCACCCTGCAGCTGGAGCTGGAGCTGGTAACATGAAAGACAAACTGTGGTGCTAAGACTATATTTACTCAAGAACGATACCTCAGTTGCACCCAGTGGTGGAAGAGAGACCCTTAAAGAACGTTTACCTAAGTCAAACAATATTAAACTACTCTGTTACGTAACGTGTTCTGTTAAGTAAAAAGTTCACATCAGCTTATGTTTCTAATGTGTTGTATATATGATCTTATATGACATTTTTAGATTAATTCATCACATCACTGTGAATGTGGACTGACTGAAAGAAAAACTTCCCTCTGAGATGTAGTGGAGTGAAGTAACAGAGAATGGAGTGCAGTAGTGCAGCATCTCAAAAGTGTGCCATATAGCCATCCATCCATGTACAGTAAGTAAAAAATAGATAGATAGATAGATAGATAGATAGATAGATAGATAGATAGATAGATAGATAGATAGATAGATAGATAGATAGATAGATAGATAGATAGATAGATAGATAGAATAAAATAATTTCCATAAAATACATTCCAATGACTAATGGCTAACTATTGTTATTAGGCCCTAAGATGGGTCAATGATTGGCAACAACATTGATTTTGATGCAGTGTTATTTTTTTTGCAGTGTCATATTTTTAAATAAACATCCATTTGTGTTCCTTAAAATAAATAAATAACTTCTTCCTAAAAACTGCTATAAAATAATATATATTAATATTTTTTCCACTTTAAACACTTCAGTCTTTTAGAACTACTTCAGCACTAAATATATTTCTTTCGCAGAGAACAGTAAAAAGTGTGAAACTTTGCTGCACGTTTTGATTGGGTAAAATAGCGCCACGTGGTGGACAAATATAAAAACTACAAATTGAAAGCCAGTGGTCCAAAATGAAATCTTAACATAAAGGAATGCATTAATTTATGTTAGGATAAACGTGGGATCAAAAAAAGTGTTTTTTAATGGTTTTTAATAGGGCACGTTTTGCCGCTAGCAACTATTTAGGATGCATTTCTGTTGCTAAGCCATTTTAGCTAGTAAAATTAAAAATTAATATCTTTGACCAAAATTTTAGCAATCTTCATTCAACACAGCCACATTTCTTAAGAAATAAACAAAGCAAAAAAAAAAAAAAAAAAAGCCACTAATGGTCCTAAGATGGTTTAAGGGTTAAATTAAACCTGTGCAAAGAAGTTAAAGGTACAATATGTAAGATATTCACTGTATTAATTCATAAAATGAATATGCTATATCATCAGCTCCTAAGTAAACATGCTAAGTTGAAATTGCTTGTTGACAAAAACCCGACAGCCAAAATGTTCTTATTTTGAAATTTACTGCCTGGCCGTCTCATTGTTTATGTTTTGGCCTTTGGAATTGTGATCAATTAGTTCTGTGTTTGATATCCGGGGTTGCCAGGTATGAAACAAATTTGATGATGATGATGGCAAAGACGTACTTTGTTCTGGGAACATCACATCATCATAAAACTGAACAAGATCCGGTAGGTTTCTGACAGGGGAACGGTGAACACTCGTCTTAGGTCCAGATTGTTGAACCGGTGGCGGGACACGGTCGCCATGTTGGAGGAGGTGGATGAGGTGGTTGAGGTGGACAGCCTGGGGGGTGAATCTACCTGCCCTTTCACATTTCCTCCACCATGCTGGACATTTCTACCAACTTCCTCTAAATTTGGAGTTTGAAATGAAGCCGAATGATGTGAGAAAGAAGGTAAGCAGCGGGTGAGGTGAAAGACGGGCTAGGAGGAGGAGGAGGATGAGGTCTGGTTAACCTGTTGGAGAGCCTGTTCTAAAGGCGGAAAATAATTTTCAACATCAGAGGAAGAAGGGTTCTGATTTAGACACAACAGATGGTCTCTAAAAGTTGAAAATAGTTATCAGCAATCAATGATGACATTCGCCTGCTAAGGAATTTTCACCTATATGAGCAACGGCTGCATCTACATGAGGAGGTGGGAGATTTGATTCAATTGCTCAACCACTAACTCTAAATCAGGCAGAACTAATAGACAAGTTACCTTCATCCATTTTTCACTCTATTTGAAATGTCACACCACACTTTTACAGAAAGCCTACACAGAGATCTGTTATGGAATTTTCTCTTTTTGGGTTACACAAGGTCACGTGTAAGCCTTGTGATCCACAACAGTATTAACTGTTTGTCTTATGACTAGGTGCCACCATATCTCAACACTGTAGTGGCCAGGGTCACAGAGACCTGTTGCTGCCTTCCTAGTCATACAGTAATAGATAGCCTTATGTTGCCCTTCCAATCTGCGTAAGCGGACATCTGTGTCTCCAGACTAGAATCTGTTGACAATAACACCTCCAAGAGTAAAGACATTCTCTTTGACTAATTCTGGGGCGTATAGTATTTGGGGTGTGATCTTTGGGTTTAAAGTATATGCACCATCACAAGTTCGTCAGAATGCGAGACCGACTCAAGCACTTCAGATGTACTTTGAGAGTGTCTCTAGTTCTCCTTGGCCAAGCGTCAATAAATAATACAGCATAAGACATCAGAGGCTCCTGAACACTTTCTTCCCTCCTGACCTCACCATTGACCTTTGACTTCAGCAATTTCTCCACAACAATTGGCGTCACGAACAGGATTTCAACAGAACAAAGACTTGGTAAGTGCAAAGTTTTATTACTATGCCTTACCATGTCTGTGTTTGACGAAATCATAAAAAACTATGTGCTTATTTAATCTGCCTGGAATATAAAAACATCTAAGACCCACCAGGGGGTCAGGAGCTTCAGTGTCTTGGGGACAATGTCCTGGCTGAAACCTCTGGCGTTGTTTGGAACGTATGTGTCATACAAACATCCCAGTTAGATGTTCAATTTGGCATATTGATTTAAAGTGAGAAATCAAGAAAGCTGACAATGGTGTAAAAAACGACTTTAAAAAATAAATGGAGCTGTACCAATAATTGATTACAGAGCAGTGTACAGTGTGTGGATCTGAAGGGGGGCAGGTTGGGTTTATGACCCACTGCATTGCCACTACGTGGCTGTTTGTTTCCGGGGCAGTTTTGGGCTGCACTCGGCACAGAGAGACCCACCTGAGGTTTAAACTATAGTAAAGGCATTTTCGGGGGAGTTTAAATACACCCTCGTTTGAATCAAGCTCGGGGATCTGCTCTGTGTCCTTTGGGAAACGTTGGTTTTAAATGTGTATACACTGGGAGAGAAAAAGAAGTACATTTTTCCTCCTTTCACCATAGATCACCACTGCTGCAGTTAGAAAAGTGTGGAGACTGACCTTTGATGCTGCTGTATTGTGGTTTGAAATCTGTTTGTCTGTATGTGTAATGTCCTACTGCGCAAGGGAAAATGGGTAATGATCTGTCCAAAGCAGTAGACAAACCTGAAATCATGCAAACTGACTCAGCAAAAGCTAAATCAAAGACAAAACATCTTTCTGTAAAAGTTCAAAGAACTAATGTGAAGTGAGATGGTCAACCTGTCATTGATACGCAGCATGCCGGAGCAGGCACACACACATACACATCTGACCAGATATCACAATTCAAAGCAATGTTTTCGCCGCATGTGCCAGCTGGACTCATCGGTAGACTGAAAGGATGGGATTTCGTGTTTCCGTTCACTTCTCTTATGTGTGAATGGACGAATGGCATGTGGCCGTATGAGGGAGCATTCGAGAGAGAGAAGCTGCAAATTGCTGAGATGAATGTTAACTCTAGTGTTGGAAATCCATCCTAGGACTTCAGATACATGAATGAGTGTATCCAAGTGTGGTTGACGGTGGCCTGTGAAAGATGTGGTGTGAGAGTGCATGACAAAAGCTGCGAGATTGGACCGGATGATTTAAAAAAGATGATTGATCTAATTTCTAAGTGTGTAACTGCCTCTCATATGCCTGTACTAGAAGCTAAGTTGCAAACTAGAGCTTTAGAGATGGCTAAGATAAAGCAGCGACATGTTGTTAATTTGGAAAATTGTGCAAAAGCTATGATGTATGGCTGGGCAAAGCGCCAAGCCAAGATTCCCACTCCTCGTGATTTGTTGAATTTTTTAGCCGAGGTCGGGATAACACTGCCGGAACAACAAAACAATGAAAAGGCGATTTCTGTTTTTCCGCAACTTTTAAATACAAAGCCCTCTTGCAATGCTGAGATAGATGAACAACCAAGCACATCACAAACTAAAGCAGATGATGAGTTTATCCTAATGGCAGCTACAGTAGTGAATTAGAAAGGAAAGTCAAGATTATGCACAGACAGGAGAAGGAAGACAGCAGACAGTCTAATGAGTCAGATTAAGAAGGAGACGGAGCCAGACCCAGAGAGGAGGAGCCTTACACAGACTTTAGTGACGAGGAAGTGCAGATTGTAAAGCCAAAACAAAACAACATCTCTGCTCTCCCTCTTCAAGGATTATACTGTTAAAGTTTAGCTCTGTTCAACTTCATTTAAAAGTAACCCTTTTACTTAAATTGTCATGGGATATACGTTATTTCTACTGCAAAGAAAAAATGTTTCAAGTGTTTGAAGTTAAGTATTGTAACAATCATCGTATACTATTTTGGTGTGGTACAATCTTCTTTAAACTTAATTAACACATGTTTCAACCTGAAGAATATGTTTCACACACTTTCAATCAACTCAGAATCAACTTCAACTCCATGGTGCTCATTATGAATCGATAATTGTGCAGTTTGTGCTCAAATAATAATAGAAATAACTGTATATGTCAAGCTAAAAAAATCAAACTGGCTCTACTTAAAAGCACACTTTGTTTACACTACTACATAAATGCCTAAATCTGATGTTACACTCAATTAGGCAGACCAGAAACACAGAGGCACATAGGAAAACAACTTTGCCCCTGCCTCTGAAGTGTCACAGACATCTTTAATAAATGCTTGTAAAGATAATGATTGACAACATAGCAGTTTGAAAACCATGGACTTCTGAGTTCATGGAAGAATACCAGATCAGACCAGTTCACTTGTAGAACTGAGTGGATCTTGTGTTAAGATGAGTTTGTTTTCCCTGATTCATACAAACATGGGATATTAAAGCTGGAATAAAGCGAGATGAACATGAATGTCTCATGGTGCAAATTTTTGTGCAAAATCTAAGACCGAATGTTCAAGCCGCTTACAAACTATCAGTCCTTGACTCGAAGTCAACTATAAACAAAATGGCTATGCATAGGAACGATGTTTTCTCCGCTGGTAATAATGCTCCCAGCTCAAAACAAATGATGCAGTATGTACAACAGCAGGGTGGTCAAAACAATAACAAAAAACAGGGATAATCCGAAACGTGGAAATTGTCACAAATGCGGTGCAGCGGGACATTGGGCTAAAGAGTGTAAGAGGGGTCGTCGTCGTCGGAATAAATCCAATAACCAGAACCAACAACAAGCCGCTACATCATTTGCGACTCTACCCGCTCCACAAGCTACTACGTCATTTCCTGCTCTTCCAGCCCCACCCACACAAGCTGCTTACACGCAGCCAACATATTACAATCAAGCATAGGGAGGCCATGGAGGGGCGGGATCAGAACAACCATTTCATATTCAAGCTGCAACTATTCAACTTTCTAGTAATCCCGCTGAAGACCCGATAATGCCCGTTCAAGTTAATGGAAATACCGTTGAAATTTTGGTAGATAGTGGAGCAACTATTTCTACTGTAAAAACTGCAGAGCATGTGTGCACACCTACATCCAACTTTATCACCACTGTAGGCGTTTTCGGGGTTCCCATTGCGGAACCGTTATCTCAGAGGACTAAGGAAGACAGTTTGTATTGCTGTGAACTGATAGGTTTTAATATGCTTCCCAGTTTCACTGTTTCAGATATTCAGAAAATTGCCAAATCATCTCCAGCATGTGCAACATTGATGTCTACAATGAGGCCTTTTTTGCATTGTCATTGTACTGCAGCATTTAACCCTTCTGAGCAGTATAAACAATTGGTTTCCAGGTTTTTAAATAAACAAGAGGAGTTAAAATGTGAACAATGTTTGTTTGTTGGTCCGCAGGGATGTGCCATACCAGTCCAACTATCTAGTGAACAGCAGAGGTTGTTTAATGTTGAAAATTCATATCCACATATCGTGGTGGCCGTCACACCTGGCTGTGAGCTGAAACACCTTGGACACATGGTGGCTCAGTGCCAGGCATTGAGAGAAGCTGTACCAGCTTCTCAACACCAAACAGTAACATATTTAGGGGAGGAACTGAATATGTTGTCTTTAGATGAACATATGCAATTACCAATGTCTACATTTGTTACTCATCAGCCGCCTCTTCCCGCACAGTATGGACCTCCTTCTGAATTGTCTGAGGTTCCACCTATTTTGTGGGCTAAACATAAAAATCATGTGGGTTTTGTAAATTCGGCTCCGCCACATAAAGTTACACTTAAGACTAATGCTAAGCTACCTATGATTTTGCACTTGGTGAAATCTGCATTGACTGGTTGGCACTTTTAATTTCATTGTACAAGTGACAATGACAAATAAAGATATTCTATTCTATTCTATTCTATTCTATTAGACAATACAATTTGCCTCACAGAGCTGTAGTAGACATTGAAAGTGTCATTCAGTCTCTGTTGGATCAAGACGTGCTAGTTTAAACCACCAGCACAAAGCAAATCGCCCTGATGAATGGCGGTTCGTGCAGGACCTGCAAGCAATTAATAATATAGTGGTACCTGCAGCTCCAATTGTGCCTGACACCAATTTGATTTTAGCTTCTTTACCACCTAACTCCACGCACTACACAGTCGTTGATCTGAGTTCTGCATTTTTCTCGATACCGTTGCATCCAGATAGCCAGTATCTGTTTGCATTTACTTTCAAAAGGTAAGCAATACACTTGGCGACGGTTGCCGCAGGGTTTTGTCGAGAGTCCCACGGTGTATGCAGTGGCGGTCTATCTATCTATCTATCGATCTAGATGGGCTCCACCTGCCAAGTGGCTCCACTCTCTTGCAGTATGCTGATGACCTCCTAAAAGCTTCTCCATCAAAAGAAGCTTGCCACACAGACTCTATCTTGCTGCTACGGAGACTGGCCGAGTGTGGTCACAGAGCGTCGCTGGCAAAGTTACAATTCTGTCGACCGGAGGTGACATATTTGGGTCATGTTCTGAAGGATGGACAACGCCTTTTGTCACCGGAAAGGGTGAAACTGCTAGTTAACATGCCTCCCCCCACAACCAAGAAACAGATGCTTTCTTTTCTGGGGATGGCAAATTCCTGCAGACACTGGATTTTAGAATATGCAACTATGGAGTTTTGCGAGCCGCCACACTGCAATCAGCTCCACCTGTGGTACAGTGGACTGAGGAGATGCACAAAGCCTTTCAAGATTTGAAAATCGTCCTGTTGCGTACTACTCCTCTCGACTGACCCCTGTAGTTCTCAGTATGCCAGGTTGTTTAAGAGCAGTGGCCGCTGTTGCCATTTTGATCCACAAATCTTCTCCCATTGTACTGGCTCATGACTGTGTCGTGCACGATAAATCCAGCTACTCTGCTATCATTGATTGATACAGACGATGAGCATGACTGTATTGCCCTTATTGAAACGTGTACATCTCCAAGACCAGATCTGCTGCAAACACTGATACCAAATTCTGATATGGTTTTTTATACTGATGGTTCGGCTTGCAGACCATCTGACAACGTACATTTGGCTGGGTATGCAGTAG
This sequence comes from Collichthys lucidus, assembly GCA_004119915.2. Lineage (NCBI taxonomy): Eukaryota > Metazoa > Chordata > Actinopteri > Sciaenidae > Collichthys > Collichthys lucidus. The sequence continues at coordinate 711,453 of CM014101.1, forward strand.
TAAATGATTTTGAAGTAATTGAAGCAGGGTCTTTGCCCTATGGAACTTCAGCCCAAGCAGCTGAGCTGTATGCTCTTAGTAGATGCATACTTGCTTCTGGTAAAGTTGCCACTATCTACACTGACTCGCGATACGCATTCGGCGCTGTGCATGATTTTGGACAATTATGGAAAATGAGAGGTTTTGTCTCATCCTCTGGTAAGCCATTACAGCATCGCGCGTTGGTAAATGATCTATTAGAGGCTATTTTGCGCCCGTCACAGCTTGCGATTGTAAAATGTGCAGCCCACACTAAAGGAAATGATCCTGTTTCACGAGGAAATGCAATGGCTGATACTGCAGCCAAACAAGCCGCACTTTCCTCCTCCTCCATGGTCCATCAATATACCTCCACACAACCCGTCAATCCAATTCCAGTACCTTCCGCTAATGATTTCGTGAAAATGCAAAATCACACTGATGACAGGGAGAGAAGTCTTTGGTTGTGTAAAAGTTGTGCAGTTGATTCGGAGTCTGGCTTGTGGCTCCACCCAGATGGGCGACTAGTTTGCCCAAGAGCTCTCCTACATGTCTTGGCACGTGTGGCACATGGACCAACACATGTAGGAAGAGGGGTAATAAATGATGTTATTCGTTCACAATGGTTTGCAGCAGGCATTACACAAGTCTCACAAACACTTGTAGACAGTTGTATGACGTGTCAACAGACCAGAAAGAAGAATAGCACAGTGAAGCATGACCATCTGGAACCTCCAACAGGTCCCTTTGTAAATTTGCAAATAGACTTTGTACATATGCCAAGTTGTCAAGGCTACAAATAGTTGTTAGTTGTGACAGATCAATTCTCAAAATGGGTTGAGGCTTTCGCGACAAGGAAAAAACACACTCGAACAGTTGTTAAGTGTCTGCTAAAAGAGGTGATCCCTAGGTTTGGAGTGCCACAGGGAATAGATAGTGACAGAGGTCCGGCTTTTGTATCAAGAATAACGCAGGGTCTGTCAGATATATTAGGGTTCAAGTGGCAGTTGCATGTTCCGTATCACCCACAAAGTTCTGGTCAAGTTAAAAGAATGAACACAACTATCAAAGAACGGTTGACCAAAACAGTACTAACAAAGGTCTGAAATGGCCTGATACACTGCCTATTGGGCTGTACTCCATCTACAGTGCACTAAGTGCAACAACAGGACTGAGTCTTCATGAGATGTTAATGGGGAGACTAATGTCCACAGGGACAAGGTAATCTCTGACACCAAACAAAACTTCTCTGCTTTGGACGGATGAGTTTATGGCTATATGAATATGCTTATGTAAAAGATTAACTGACGTTTTGAATTTTATCATTACAGGTGTCTGAACGGCTCACAAAACCATTGGAGGAACCAATTTATCCTTTTAATGACGGAAATTTTGTATTAATCAAATATTAAAAAAAAAATGTTTTTGTCTTCCAGGTGGAACCAGGTGTTGTTGACAATGAGGACTTGTATTTCCTGCACTTTAACCAAACTGCCTATTAACCAAACTAACCAAACTGTTAACCCTGTTATGTTTGACTGTCCAATTGACAGATGTGATGACTGTTATATTGTTTACCCCCTGACTTGCTCTCAAGGTAAATGGTCGTGGACAACGCATGACAAAGCTCAGATTAAGACAGTGCTGTGTGCACCCAGGTAATGAAGGTAACATTCACAGCTGCTGTACCTTTGACTGAACCTCTGGAGCTGTGGTGTTTCACTCAACAGCCATTGAAAAGTTATCCCGATTATAAACTGTGGGCTGTTAATTACTGAGATGTTCCAGGGGAGGTGCAGAGTGGTAAGATCTGTACTATGGTGAAAACTGATAAGGGTGATAGTTTTCTATATATTGGTCAATTTCTTCCATAAATACACTTGAGGTAGCCAAACCTAAATCAACAAGGAGTGATGGAGGTACAGGTGAAGTTTCTCAAATTTTAGTGCAAGAAACAAATTCGGCCCTCAGTCTAATGGTTGATTATGCTCGCGATCGTGATCTCAGTAACTGTTGGCTATGTCAAAATATGCCTTCGTCCATACACTCACCAATGTCTCATCCAATTCCATTCACTAGAACGGATTATGAAATGTTCAATTGGAATAATTTGGCCAGGAGATTTGAAGATGAAGCAGATGAGTGCAATACTCCTGCCTACCCTATAGATTCTGCAAAGTATTCACGTAATGCTGAAATTGCCTTATACGTTGCTAAAACAGTTACAGTAATGAACAGTACCTATCGAGCGGTTTCAATTATACTACACTTTTTCTCATTATTCATATACAGATGTATGTGAAATTAGGTTTTGAATATAGAGTTCAAATAGTTTTGGCCCAAACAAACTGTTCAAAACCTCTTGGAGATCAGGTGTGTGTTCCCCAACCATATATTGCATCTTTAATGGTGGAGGCCGTAGTTTCTGTGCAGCCGTGGTCCGGTGTTAGGTCCATAGAGTCAGTTCAGATGCAGAAACATAACTGCTCAGTGCCACAACAGATGGAGCGAACTCCTCAACTTTTGTGCCTCCGGTGTTCGCCCATGAACGGCAAAATGTTTCCTTGTGTTTTCAGGGAGTAGGAGACGGACCTGATAATTTAGGACAAAGCAGCTGTAAAACAGTAGTAAATGTCACTCTGAGACAGTCGTCGTTACCTGAGAGAGTGTATCTAGTCTGTGGAGATAAAGCTTATTGCTGCGTGCCCTATGAGTTGTTTCATGGTGTCTGTTATTTGGCATACCTAATTCCCTTAATCAGGGAAGTGAAATCCGCTGAGATTGCTTCATTATACCCGCCTCTACATAAATATGAAAGAGAAATCTCAACATCTCAAAAGATAGCCAACATCGTCTCTCCTCCCTCCAGTAGAGCCATGTTAGCTGAACATAGGGAGCTGCAGGAAGTTAAAACTGTAGCTTTACAGAATCGTATGGCTCTTGGTCTCCTGTTGGCAGCACAGGGAGGAACTTGTAAAGTTATAGGTACTGAGTGTTGCTTTTACATCTCCGACGTGACTGCTGAGGTCATAGATGTGGCGCATGACACAGCTCAAGGTATCAAAGAGTTACATGATAAACATGGGTTTAACTTTGGGGACTTTTCTGGTACCTTAGGGTCATGGGGATCAGGGTTAGTTAAATTTTTGACTACTCTATTTGTCGGTGGACTCCTTATTCTTTTCTTCTGCACTTGTATGATATCATTGATTAAACTAATGGTGAAGAGGACAACAAAGTCAGTGGTCCAAGCACCCCAGGTGTGTATACGCCCAGAGGTTGCCAATCCAGTGGGTAAGAGGTATTATCAATTTGGAGGTTTTGGGGAAAGGATTCGAGGCTTGGACCTTGATGATCTTTCTCTTGGTGAAAATGATGAAGAGGGGACTTATGGTCTGTAAATGGAGGGTGTCTATGTTTTCTGTTACCTGTGTGTTCCATTTTAGGTTAACTTTATGTGATAATTCTGGCTTTACTGGTTGTTTAGTCTTCTAAGAGATGTTATTTTTTAATTATTTAGAAATTGCCATTTTCTTCCCATAGGCCCACCACCCATGGGAGGGGTCTCAGGGGGGAGAAGGTGCGAAGAGAGATGGGCGGCAGTCGGAGGCGGGGACCCTGGCGGTCCGACCCCCGGTTGCAGAAGCTGGCTCTGGGGACGTGGAATGTCACCTCTCTGGCAGGGAAGGAGCCTGAGTTGGTGCACGAGGTTGAGAGGTACCGGCTAGATATAGTCGGGCTCGCCTCGACGCACAGCGTAGGTTCCGGAACCAGTTTCCTTGAGAGGGGCTGGACGCTCTACCACTCTGGAGTTTCCCCCGGCGAGAGGCGCAGAGCGGGGGTGGGACTGCTTGTTTCCCCTCGGCTCAGCGCCTGTACGTTGGGGTTCACCCCGGTGGATGAGAGGGTAGCCTCCCTTCGCCTTCGGGTGGGGGGACGGGTCCTGACTGTCGTCTGTGCTTATGCACCGAATGGCAGTTCAGAGTACCCACCCTTTTTGGAGTCTTTGGAGGGGGTGCTGGAGAGCGCTCCCTCTGGGGACTCCCTCGTCCTCCTGGGGGACTTCAATGCTCACGTGGGCGGCGACAGTGAGACCTGAAGTCCTGAACCCGAGTGGTGTTCTGTTATTGGACTTCTGTGCACGTCATGGATTGTCCATAACGAACACCATGTTCAAGCCTAAGTGTCCACATGTGCACTTGGCACCAGGATGCCCTCGGCCGTAGTTCGATGATCGACTTTGTGGTCGTGTCGTCGGACTTGCGGCCACATGTTTTGGATACTCGGGTGAAGAGAGGGGCGGAGCTGTCAACTGATCACCACCTGGTGGTGAGTTGGCTCCGATGGTGGGGGAGGATGGCAGTCAGACCTGGCAGGCCCAAACGTTCTGTGCGGGTTTGTTAGGGAACGTCTAGCTGAATCTCCTGTCAGAAAGAGTTTCAACTCCCACCTCCGGGAGAGCTTCACTCATGTCCCGGGGGAGGCGGGGGACATTGAGTCCGAGTGGACCTTGCTCCGTTCCTCCATTGTCGAGGCGGCCGACCGGAGCTGTGGCCGTAAGGTGGTCGGTGCCTGTCGTGGCGGTGGCCCCCGAACCCGCTGGTGGACACCGGCGGTGAGGGATGCCGTCAAGCTGAAGAAGGAGGCCTACAGAACCTTTTTGGCCTGTGGGAGTCCTGAAGCAGCTGACGGGTATCGACATGCCAAGCGGAATGCGGCCTCGGCGGTTGCGGAGGCAAAAACTCGGGCGTGGGAGGAGTTCGGTGAGGCCATGGAGAGCGACTTTCGAACGGCTTCGAGGAGGTTCTGGACCACCGTCCGGCGGCTCAGGCGGGAGAAGCAGTGCACTATCAACACTGTGTTCAGTGGGGACGGTGTGCTGCTGACCTCGACTGGGGACGTCTTGGGTCGGTGGAGGGAATACTCCACCGACCCAATCCCACCAGCACGTCTTCCGTTGAGGAGGCAGAGTCTGGGGACCCCGTGGTGGTCTCGCCCATCTCTGGGGCTGAGGTCTCTGAGGTAGTCAAAAAACTCCTCGGTGGCAAGGCCCCGGGGGTGGATGAGGTCCGCCCGGAGTTCCTTAAGGCTCTGGATGTTGTGGGGCTGTCTTGGTTGACACGTCTCTGCAACATCGCGTGGACATCGGGGGCAGTGCCTCTGGACTGGCAGACCGGGGTGGTGGTTCCCCTCTTCAAAAAGGGGGACCGGAGGATGTGCTCCAACTATAGGGGGATCACACTCCTCAGCCTCCCCGGGAAGGTCTTTTCGGGGGTCCTGGAGAGGAGGGTCCGCAAGATTGTCGAACCTCGGATCCAGGAGGAGCAGTGTGGTTTTCGTCCTGGCCGTGGAACTGTGGACCAGCTCTATACCCTTAGCGCGGCCCTGGAGGGTGCATGGGAGTTCGCCCAACCAGTCTACATGTGTTTTGTGGACCTGGAGAAGGCGTTCGATCGTGTCCCTCGGGAGGTCCTGTGGGGGGTGCTCCGGGAGTATGGGGTTCCGGACCCATTGATACGGGCTATCCGGTCCCTTTACTCTCGGTGCCAGAGCTTGGTCTGCATTGCCGGCAGTAAGTCGGACCTGTTTCCCGTGGGAGTTGGACTCCGCCAGGGCTGCCCTTTGTCACCGGTTCTGTTCATAACATTTATGGACAGGATTTCTAGGCGCAGCCAGGGCGACGAGGGGCTGCGATTCGGTGGCCTTAGGACTGGGTCGCTGCTTTTTGCAGACGATCTAGTCTTGTTGGCTTCATCGGATCGTGACATTCAGCTCTCTCTGGAGCGGTTTGCAGCCGAGTGTGAAGCGGCTGGGATGAGAATCAGCACCTCCAAATCCGAGGCCATGGTTCTCAGCCGGAAAAGGGTGGAGTGCAGTCTCCAGGTCGGGGATGAGATCCTGCCTCAAGTGGAGGAGTTCAAGTATCTCGGGGTCTTGTTCACGAGTGAGGGAAGGATGGAACGGGAGATCGACCGGCGGATCGGTGCGGCTTCTGCAGTGATGCGGACTCTGCACCGGTCCGTCATGGTGAAGAAGGAGCTGAGCCGAAATGCGAAGCTCTCGATTTACCAGTCGATCTACGTTCCTACCCTCACCTATGGTCACGAGCTTTGGGTAGTGACCGAAAGAATAAGATCGCAAATACAAGCGGCCGAAATGAGCTTCCTTCGCAGGGTGGCTGGGGTCTCCCTTAGAGATAGGGTGAGAAGCTCGGCCATCCGCGAGGAGCTCAGAGTAGAACCACTGCTCATCCGCATCGAGAGGAACCAGTTGAGGTGGCTCGGGCATCTCGTGAGGATGCCTCCTGGACTTCTCCCTGGTGAGATGTTCCGGGCACGTCCTTCCGGGAGGCGGCCCCGGGGAAGACCCAGGACACGCTGGAGGGACTACGTCTCTCGGCTGGCCTGGGAACGCCTTGGGGTCCCCCTGGGAGAGTTGGCAGAAGTGGCTGGGGAGAGGGAAGTCTGGATCTCCCTGCTGAAGCTGCTGCCCCCGCGACCCGAACATGGATAAGCGGAAGAAAACGAACGAACGAACGAAGAAATTGTCATTTTATGAATCAGTTTTTTGAAGAAATCTATTTTCAAGGATGGTTTTCACAGTAATGTAATACATGTTTAAAAGTTCAAAGTTAAAGTTTTTGTTATGATGTTATGCAACTGATGGAATGTGTATGAGGCTACAAACCTGCATGTCTCATGTGAAGCTGAAGAGTCCAGCAGTGTGTCTGACAGACAGGTAGCCTAACTGTAGTGGTGTGTTGGCCTGTGTGCAGACAGGTTGCACTGACTTATAAAACAACAGCTATGCATACACTAATGATGGAAAATAATGTATTCAATTATTCATTCTAATACATGAGAAGCATAAACTGTGGCAAACCATACATTGTTATTATTATTGTTGTTGTAGTTGTTGTTATTATTATTCATTAGTCGCAGGACACAACTGAAACTGCCATGTCACTTAAAGCTGTTTATTTAGTTTCTCACTTACACTTTGTAAAACCAAACGGCTCCTCTTTAGGCAGAGGGTTTTATTTTGAAAGGTGTGCCAGGAAATGGGAGTGTGTGGGAGTGTCACATAGCGCCATAGTTAACGCCTTATGCGGCTTTCCTGAGCTGAACGGCAGGCTGCAGACAGACGAACGGCTCGTTCATTAACCGTTCTCTGATCACTTCCCGTGCGTGTCGGTGTGCGGACTCGTCGGTCATGGCTCCCCGCTCCTTGCGCTCGCTCTGCCTGCTGCTGGCGCTGCTGCTGCCGCTGGAAGGTGAGGCTCCGCTTTGTCCTGCACACCTCAGCACATCCACATGTTCTGCCTTTTGTGCCGCACTTTGATTTAAGGCCGAATAACGGTGCACCGGCCTGGGAGCACACGTTAGAGATACCGAGAGCAGAGATCCACTCATTATGTATCCTCTCTGATTAATAATCATCTTTTCTGTGACTTACACGTCAAATGAAATTTAAGCTGGGTTTATTGTGGCTCCCTTTCCCCTCGGTCCGGGTCTTACCAGTTTATGTTAAGCAGCTGTAATAGATGGATTAATACATGATTACATTATGGATGATGTGGAGTTTGTTTCAATCGGTCCGGTAATTTCAGATATTAAAGATATTAAAGTCATGTGGCACCACCCAGAGGAACCTGTCTGTCTGTCTGTCTGTCTGTCTGTCTGTCTGTCTGTCTGTCTGTCTGTCTGTGTTACAGCTGTACATGCCATGCTGAAAATGATGTCACTCAGTGGTGATGATGAATAGAAGTTTCATTCAGTGTCACTGCAGCACTGACATATTCTTTGTGATCGAAACTGAAAAAAAGAAGATCCAGTCAGTGGTCGGCTATAAAATGCAATGTGATAAATTATGCAAATGATATGCAGGTTATGTGAATTGATTTTGGGTTTAGGCAGAATATTGTAAATGGTAAGTATGGCTTTGTAATAAAGGGTTATCTTAAGGTTGATATACAGTTTGTGTGGGGAAACACAGGGAGCAGACAGGAGCTCCATCTCTGCACACATCTGCTGCAACTCTCTGATCTTTCTATCCTCTGATAATGACTCTGATGCCTGCTGTCAACACAGAGTATCCACTACCTGCACTCAAAGCATTTCAATTATATTGTTTAGTATAGTTTTAATATTAATTAATAATATTGTGAAGCAAGTAATAAGATTTATGTAACAGTACTAATACACTCAAAATGCTCCATTAATTTTCACTGTTGTGTTTGGGCAAACAAACTGACTTTATTAAAATTGAATACATAAACTTGGTTACTACTACACTACTGTGTAGTGGAAGCACATTGAGTTTATTAGTACTTCACATTAGGTTTGTTAATATTAAAACTATACTAAACAATATAATTGAAATGCACAAGTCCGCATTTTGGTCTCAATGTTTTTGAGTGTGTGCTCTGTTCTTCTTAAATTAAAAGAAGTGAAGTGAAGAGTGTGCAGCTCACTGGAATCATTTTACATGAGGCAACATGTGATCAGACCACAGTGCAGTGTGCTGAGGAATTCTGCCTCTGTAGGGATGCAGGAAGTAAGATAATGGAGTCTCGTAGCAAATTAGACTTTCACACGCCCAAACGATTAATTTATGATTTGTTATTATAATATAATCATAAGGCACAGTTGCATCATGCCAAAGCAGACCTCAAAGAGTACTTTAACTTGTCCCTCCTGTAACCTGACCAGCCACACATATTGTCTTCTTTGTCCCACTTATCTGATCTGCTCAGCTTACCTCTGTCTGACTCCACAGCAACACATTTGCAAAGAAACTTAGACTAAGACTATAAAGACTTTTCACATATGCAGTAACACCAACATCTGTAAAAACCTCCAGCTGGAAGTCTTTGTGGTAAATCAAACATGATGACGTGCCCCGTAGGGTGCCTTTCCACCTTACAGGGTAATAACAGGTTTATTATGTGCTAGAGAACTTGTAGTATTTGAGTCACAGAAGAAAACAGTTTTATCTGAGCACCAACAGGAAGAAACTATTAAAGAAAGAAGTTGAATGTGGCCTCCCTCTGCTGCTTCCCATGATAGCAGACTTTAATGTGGAGCAGGTAGAACACTTGTGTCCTAAAAGTGCTCAGTGGTCTGCAGGAACTAATTAGTTTGAAGAACAACTAGTCCTTAGATGAGAAATCTAGTTTGACCAGTAACTATACAGTGCCATCTAGTGGCTGTAACATATTCACCTCCACGGCCTGAGCAGCACAGCCCTTCACAGTACATCAGAGATTTTTCATTTTAACCTGGGCGGGCGGAGATGCAGATATATTTATCAACTCAAATCAAATCATTTATGTGTATAGCCCAAAGTCACAAAGTACATTTGCCTCGGAGGGCTTTACAATCTGTACAGGGAGTGACACCCTCTGTCCTTAGACCCTCAGTTCGAGTGAGGAAAAATTTGCCCACAAAAAACCAAAGATCTTTTAAAGCCAAAGATTTATCCTCTGATAATAATTCTGACACCTGCACTCTGAGCATAGGTTAGTATGGATGTAACAAGTTCAGAAGCGTACTTGCTCAGATTTGGACATTTTCCTGGTGTATGTTCTTCTAAACATGCTTCTACATGTGTAAATATGCTACGTAGTTAGTTAGTTTAGCTGCTGTCTGTTTTTACGACCGGCAGTTTGAATGGGGTATTTTATTTTGAAAATCCACCGGATTCTTTTTGCTCGTTCTGTGTCTGGCTTCCGCCCGCTCGAGGTGCTCTGTGGAAATTGACGCGTGCTGCTCGCAAGTTTAAATGTTTTTATTTTATTTTTATGTACAAAAAATGTGTCATATTAGACCCTGAATAGTATGTAAGGGTTAATGAATAATGAAATGTTAGGATATTTTTTGTATGTACTTAAGTTCCCAACTTCATTGTAAGATTCCTTTAAAGCTTTAGTTAATAAAATGATCAAATTAATTCAGTTGCTCTCATCATCTGTCTTTTTTGCCTGGGAAAAAATGTGGCTAGTGGAAATTCTGACTTTTTATAAGAACACAAACTGTTTGAGAGTTTCTGTAAAAAAAGATTTTTTTCCTACAAATAAAAAGATTTTTTTGGTCATAATTTGTCTGTAGCTCGTGAAGCTCGTGATCGTGAAAAAAATCGTATCATGAACAAAAAATCGTGACTCGAAACAGCCAGTGTAGGAGCGGTCAGTAAATCAATGCGCACTCTTTCGTAGTGTCACAATATACCTTCCTTTTATTGAGTAACGGCAACATAAATCAACCTTGTATTAAACAGAAAATGCCCGCTTAGACTCTCAAAATGTGTTTGAAAATTGTTTGCCCTTCCGCTCTCAAAACACATCCCCTTACCTGTGCTCAGGTGACATCTACATATAGAGTAACACCCTCTGACATCATCATCATCATAATCATTTGAGATTTCTTAAAGGATTATGTTACTCACATGAATATTATATTATAAGTAAAACACAGATCAGTGTTATGGCTTCAACAGTCAGAGTTAGACTATAAGCTGAGTTCACAGCTGTTTGATTTATTGATTTATTTGGACAATTTAAAAGATAATGTAGCTTTATTTTACTTGTATTTATAGAAATACTATATCTGGATCTTGGTAAGGAAATGGTACTTGGTATGTCAAAATGACGTCTGGCCTTATGTGTATTCATCAGTTCACTCATTCACTCACAGTTTGTGTCAATGACAGGGTTAGAAAGGCGACAGCTACCACTGTAGAAAGTCATTTGTAGGCAGAGGAGAGCATGTTGAACTGTGGTTATTGTCTCACACCACACACACACACACACACACACACACACACACACACACACACACACACACACACACACACACACACACACACACACACACACACACACACACACACACAGTGTTTGTTGCAGCCTCTGAGGTTAGCCGGAGCTTGTTTGTCTTGGCTTTTGTGTCCGTTCTGGCAATCCAGACAATACACACACACACACACACACATACACACACACACACACAGGATTAGTGCACCGTGGGTGATCACTCTCTGATCACTCACATCCACAAAGTATAGGATGCTGAAATAAAAGCAATTAGTTTAAGTTTCAACACATTCACACAACATGAATAATTGTTTAGTTTGATGTGTCAGATTCAGTGTAACATGTCTGCTTCCTCTGTCTACCCCTGTGTCCACTCTGGACTGCAGTCCTGTCTCAGGACCTGGACCTGGCTGATGCTCTGGATGGTGACGATAAAACACGTAAGTACAACAGAACACTGCTCACCTGTGGAAATGTGCATCTGTCACATGAACAGAAATGTAAGGTCCTGTCATATCATCCTGTGCACACAGTGAATGGAAGAGCATTAAGGTAGGATTGCTGTTTGTGTGTACATCAGTTAAACACACTTAATTAAAAATCAAACAAACTCTTAATTATAAAAAACAATGAACATATGTAACCTGCATTCAAAACATCATCTGACGACTGAGAGCAGGTAAAAAAAATCTTTATATAAGTGTATAAATATGATATATAATTCATTTTTTACTTTAACAACAGCGACCGCTCCACCGAAGCCAGCAGCACCAGCAGGAGAAGCAGGAGGTAAGAAGCACAGAGAAAAAAGGTGTATGAAACCTCAGGAAGAGCCACAGAGGGGGAATCCCTCTCCCAGGACGGACAGACGTGCAATAGATGTCACGTCTACAGAGCAAATCAACACAAACATATTGTACAATTACGATGACTGACAAAATGACAATAAATCACACTGACTGACAAAATGACAATGAATTACAATGACTGATAAAATGACAATGAATTACAATGACTGATAAAATGACAATGAATTACAATGACTGATAAAATGACAATGAATTACAATGAATGATAAAATGACAATGAATTACAATGACTGATAAAATGACAATGAATTACAATGAATGATACAATGACTGATACAATGACAATAAATTACAATGACTGATAAAATGACAATGAATTACAATGAATGATAAAATGACAATGAATTACAATGAATGATAAAATGACAATGAATTACAATGACTGATAAAATGACAATGAATTACAATGACTGATAAAATGACAATGAATTACAATGAATGATAAAATGACAATGAATTACAATGACTGATAAAATGACAATGAATTACAATGAATGATAAAATAACAATGAATTACAATGACTGATAAAATGATTACAGTAGCAGTGGAACCTGTGATAGAGATAGAGAGACACAGATGCACAGCAGCAGCAAATCATCAACTAACTATAAACTGTAATGGAGATATGGTAACAATAATGACAGTAATAATATATGTAGTGGATGTCGTGCAGGACCACAGCAGCAGCCACGATCCATGAGAGAGAGAGAGTTTTCGGTAAGGGAGATGTGACTGCATCGTCAACCACTACCGTGCCTGACTAGGCATAACCCTGAAAGAGAGAGCGAGGGAGGGAGGGGGAGTCCCCCGGCAGTCTAGTCCTATGGCAGCATAACTAAGGGATGACCTGAGTCAGCCCTAACTATAAGCTCTATCAAAAAGGAAAGTCTTAAGTCTACTCTTAAAAGTGTTTTGTCAGTTTTGTTAGGCAGAGTAGCATTCTTGAAAGAGAAAGGTTTTTACAAGTTTTTTAAAGGTAGAAAAGGATGTTGTAGCCTTTCGTTCTTGTAGCCGTTGGTAGGTCATTCCACCATTTGGAGACAACCACAGAGAAGAGTTTAGAGTGACCTCGCTTTGCGAGAGGCGATGGTACAACTAGACAGTTTGAATGAGCGGAGCGTAACGCCCTGGTCGGGACGTGAGTCTTTAGTAAGACGTTGAGATAGCCAGGGGCAGATCCTGAGATGTTTTTGTAGGCTAGCGTCAGAGCCTTGTGTTTAACTCTGGCTGCTATAGGCAGCCAGTGCAGGTCGCTAAAGAGTAGGGGGACGTGTGTCCTCTTGGGTTGGTAGAAAACCAGTCGCGCTGCAGCATTCTGGACCATTTGCAAAGATTTGATTGCACAAGCAGGTAGGCCGGACAGGAGCGAGATGCAATAATCGAGGCGGGAGGTGACTGTAGCCTGTATCAGGAGCTAAGCGGAATATTGGGTAAGGTATGGTCTGATTTTTTTAGTATTGTACAATGCATAGTAACATGACCTCACTACGGAGGAAATATGCTCAGAGAAAGAAAGACGATCATCTAGTACCACGCCCAGGTTTTTAGCAGCATGGTTAGGGGTAATAGTGACAGTGCCAATTTTCAAGTTGATGTCATGGCGGATTGACTCATGGGCAGGGATGACCAGGAGTTCTGTTTTTGACAGATTAAGCTGTAGATGGTGGTCTTTCATCCAGGTTGACAGATCAGAGAGACAGGCGGAGATGCGTGCGGAGAGACGGTGGTGTCGTCCGGCTGAAACGACAGGTATAGCTGAGTGTCATTGGCATAGCAGTAGTAGGAGAAGCCGTGTGAGCGGATAACATGGGACAACGAGGTGGTGTAGATGGCAAACAGAAAGGGGCCCAGCACAGACCCCCGGTGGCACCCCCGTGGAGAGGGTATGAGTCGATGAAAGACGACCTTGCCAAGACACATTAAAGGAGCGTCCAGCGAGGTAGGACTCGAGCCAGGAGTGGGCAGTGCCTGTGATGCCCATGTTGGTGAGTGTGGCTAGGAGTATGTCATGATTGACTGTATTGAAGGCAGCCGATAAGTCAAGAAGGATGAGTACACATGATTGCCCTTGTGTTCTGGCTGTTTTTAGGGCTTCTGTGACAGATAGTAAAGCTGTCTCAGTGGAGTGGCCACTTCTGAAACCCGACTGATTTGGGTCAAGTAGGTGGTGATGGGCTAGGAAGGCAGTGAGTTGTTTAGAGACCACCCTCTCAATGGTTTTTGAGAGGAAGGGAAGCAGTGACACCGGCCAATAATTTTCAACCAAGGCGGGGTTAAGCGTAGTCTTTTTCAGCAGTGGCGTAACTCTGGCTTGTTTGAAGGCAGCTGGAAATACGCCAGAGGACATTGAGGCACGGATGTGAACGGTGTGACTACCGTAGGAGTGATATCTTGTAGGAGTTTAGAGGGGATGGGGTCTAGCGGGTGGGTGGTGGGTGGTGGGTCGGTTATCAATGATCAGTTTGGATACCTCGTCTTCGGAGAGAGGGGTGAATGAGGAGAGAGTTGCGCTATTGTTTCGGGGAGGTATTAGGTTGTGACTGAGGGGATCACAAAATTGTTTGCTGATAGTCGCCACCTTGTCTGTGAAGAAGGAGGCAAAGCTGTCAGCAGTCAGGTTGGTGGCAGGGGGGGGGTGGGGGAGCAGTGATTTGAAGGCGGAGAAGAGTTTCCGTGAGTCAGTTGTGCTGCTGATTTTCTTGTTGTAATACTCCATTTTAGCAGTCGTGACAGATGAGGAGAATGACGCTAGGAGAGATTGGAAGGCTCCTAGGTCAACAGGGTTGGTGGATTTGTGCCATTTCCGTTCAGCAGCTCTGAGTGCTGTACGTGATGAGCGAATGGCATCAGTCAACTATGGGCGGGGCTGAGTGGATCGTGAAGGTTTGCTGAAAAGAGGACACAAGGTATCTAGGCATGCGGTTAGTGTGGAACTGAGAGATTCAGTGGCTGCATCGACATCTAGTGGAGAGAAACTGTTGAGAGGGGGAAGAAGGGAAGGAGCTCTGGGAGGGAAACCAGGAAGCGAATGAAGAAGTGGTCCGAGGTATGTAATGGTGTGACCATTACGTCATCAGTTTTGCAATTTTTTGTGAGGATGAGATCCAGTTGATTGCCATTTTTGTGAGTTGGGGGAGTACTGACTAGTTGCATGTCGAATGAGTTGATAAGTGATAGAAAGTCTGCGGCGTAAGCTTTGCCTAGGTGGACGTTGAAATCACAGAGGACCAGCAGCGGGCACTCTAGTTCAGGGATTGAGGACAATAGAGTGTCTAACTCATTGACGAAGTCACCCAGTGGTCCAGGAGGACAGTAGATGACTATCATTGAGCAATTGACTGGAGCTATGACTTTGATTGCATAGTATTCAAATGAGCAGTAGTTGGTGCTGAGGGGCATAGTTCCATCTGTTGTTGACCAGGACCCCAGTTCCTCCTCCTCGCCTGGAGGGGCAGGGGGGTATGGGAGAAGGAGTGAGCCACGGAGAGTGCTGCCCGAGTGGCGGTGTTTTCAGTTTTAAGCCAGGATAAAGTCCACCTTGTTGACAGCGGATTGGCAGCTCCATAGGCCAACAGAGAAGGTTTTGGTGGGTGTAAAATGTTCCAGTGGCCGGAGGTTAAGTAGATTCCTGGTGCGACGGTTGCGGCGGAGGGGACTCTGTGCAGTAGAGACCACGGGGATCTTCTGAAAGCACATAGTGATATAGGTAGGTCAGATGGAGGATAGTTTAGCCTTGCTCGGTAGACTCGCGCAGGTAGACTTGCTTGTCTTTACCCGAGTAGGTCTTCACACGAGGAGAGCTACAGCGCAGAATGTCTGTTGAAATGGGTGCAGGTGCCACCGTGTCTGCCTCCTGAATCCAGAATAGTATCAAGACCAAAAAGTTTGATTTGATTTGATCTATCATTAAGTATTATTTAGCATTTGAACAGTGTAGTTTGGAAATACAATATATTAAAATAAAACATATTCTTGATTATGATTTGACTTCCTGACACTGTGTTATCTTTTGTAACTATGACAACTTTTAAACAAACCTTATCATAACTGAAGTGAGTGGATTTATACATTTACAGAATTGTGATATGACACAGTGGTGCCAATGTTCTCTGCAGATTATCTGGAGGATCTCCTCAACCTCGACAGCAACACCACCAGTACCACCACCAAAGCCACACCCAAGGTTGTGCCTAAAGTCCCTGCAGGGACAAAGGCGCCAGGCAAGCCCAAACCCAAGCCAGGTGAGAGAAAACTCCTTCCTCTGTGTTTATAGGGTAGGACGTATACTTGCTCTCACATTACTAATAAACTTACCATGATTTATAATATTATAAACACTGATTTGAATCTAAGATTGTTAAACCTCTGATATTCTGATCAGCCTCAGCTGTACTTGCAGCACAAGTGAATGATCAGTGAATTACTCTCATTAATATTTAAGGTTGGATTGTATGTTAGCTCGTTCACATGTAACATCATCAACATTACCGTGCCAGTAGCAGTTTTTTTCCTGTTTGCTTTTAATGCTGCATGAGGCCAAATGTCTGTCTCTCACTGAGGTTGACTGAGTTCACTTGAAGTGAGTGACATAATGGTCTGAGACAGATCCAGTATATGTGGGCACACACATGTCCACACAGTTCAACTTGATAAAAAAAACATATATAAGCTAACTGTGTTTGACTTACTCTCTTGACTTTGTGTTTGATCTGATTTTGCAATAACGTTGATCACTGACCTTTGAAACCTCTGCAGCTGGAGACAGCTTTGACCTGGCTGATGCCTTGGACCCCAACAATGACATCGGTGGCAAGGATAAGAACAAGGGGCAGGGAGGTGGGTGGGAGTGTCTCCTGAAGGATTAGTCCTTGTAGCTATTTGGTAACACTAATTCATCACTGAAAATATTTCTTGCATTTATTAAGTGAAACAATTTAATAAATGTGTGGAGTGTTTGAATTAAAGTCACTATGTGTAGAATATGAACATTTCATCATAATCCGGTCATATACAAGTTCTACACACAGGGGCTTTAATGAACAGTACGCTTGTTTGGTACCCATGCCAGTGTTACACTGAACCCTCTCCATTCTGAATATATCCACTCATCTCCACTGGGTACTTCTTACTTTGCCATCACATTATAGTTTTTGTCCAAACTGAAGACCGCCAACCCTCGAAATATATTATTATTATTATTAGTCTGTATCTTGTATACATGTGGAGTATGGTTTGCATCACATTAACAACCCCACATCTGTACAAAGTCATTAGTGTGAGTGTGGTGTGCCTTTAAGCAGCTTCCTTTAAGTGACATTCTTCCTTCTCAGTGTGATGATCTCTCGTCTCGTTTCAGGTGCATTTTCTGATAGTGATCTGATTGATGTTAGTAAAGACGACAACTACAAACCTGACAAAGGCAAAGGTAATGTCTACACCTTTAGAAGTCAACCATGTTGTTATAGAATTCCAGCACATGTGGCTTGTACTCTGTGTTTTCACAGGTGGACGTTCAAGTGGTGACAATGACCAGATAAACCAGTATGATGACAACAATGGTGGGTTTACAGCGTCTTTTGTTTGTTACAAAAAATCTGTGTGTTTGGCTGCCTGAGCGTAATATGTGTGTGTGTGTGTGTTTTCAGAGACAACAGCAGAAGTGGGCACCATTGCAGGGATTGTCAGTGCGGTTGCCATGGCACTGGTGGGTGCAATCAGCAGCTACATCTCCTACCAGAAGAAGAAGCTGTGCTTTGGTATACAACGTAAGGTTTCTACATGACAGTCATCAGCAGTCAGTGTAGAATGACCAAAACAGAGCTGAAAGGACACAAACAGGACTCCAAATCAATTCTTGTGGTGCTCTGTGTCTGCTGGATGTGTAAATATATATAAATATATAACTGTTTGATAATAATGTGTCCACAGAAATCAGTGGAACACTGCACAGTAAGAAATCGATAAAGAAGGACCTGATAATGAATTCAGTGAAGTTAGTGAATAAGTCTGAATGGAGGACTGTATAATAGATAAAGATGATGCAAAGTGAGTAGGAGAATATATATATCACACTCAGGCACTTAAAGTTCTGCAGTTCTTCTGCAGCTGGACATATGATCATGATCAGAAGGGCAGATCCTGGAGCTGTTTGTGACACACATACTGCACTCAGCAGTGCTGCCATTTTTTATGAGTTGAAGTTTCAACACACACCTAACTTAGTGTTGTAGGTGTGGCATATTAAGATGCTAATTAAACAGCATGACCCACCCTTTTCTGCCTATTATTGGCTATTACTCGTTGCCTTCAGGGCAGCTGTGGTTTGGAAGTAGAGTGGGTCGCCCACTAATCAGATGATCAGCGTTTCGATCCCTGGTTTGATCCCCTCCATTCTGCATGTCTTGGGCAAGATAGTAAACCCCAAATTGCTCCTTAAGGCTGCGCCATCTGTGTGCAAATAGGTGAATGAGATATGTCCTGTAAAAGCGCTTTGAGTGGTCGACTAGAGACTAGAAAGGCGCTATATGAATACAGTCCATTTACCATATCAGGATAAGCCAATCAAAGTTGAAGTAGGGCGGGTCATGGACAATATTTAAGAGAAATAAACGTATTGTGTTGATAGAAGAAGTTTCACTTTGGGAACTGGTGCAGTTCTTAGATAAAGATGAGAAATATTTATTTATTACCAACTGATATGGATAATCTTGATGTTGTAGCTTGCTAACATACTATATGAACTGTACAGAGTTTACATTTTCAAGTTTAAAGTTTATTTTAAACATAAAACAATAAGGTTTGACTGAATGAGTAAACACTGTATGAATGCTGCTGACTCTGAAACACATTAATAAAACAAATACTTACAAACTGTTACAAAGTGTAGTAGTAGTTCAAACCTTGTTAGTATCAGTGGTAGCACCACAGTATTTGTATGTGTTGATGCTCACTGATGTGTTGTGTTGTAACAGAGAGCCTGAACACTGACATGGTGAAGGCTGAGAACCCAGAGGCTGTGGTGGCCACAGAACCACAAGGTGAGCACACAAGGTGGTGTTCTGTTTTCTGCTCACATCTTATGAACACAGTGTCCATGAATGAAGCACTGTCCTTGATTCCAAAGCAGAGCCTCATAATGTCAGAGAGCATCTCTGACACTAGAGGCTCTGCTCTGTACAGACAACTGGGCAAATTTAAAATAGCTGAACTTCAAGTGAACAAGGAGCACTGTGAGACATGTCCACTGTTTTTTACATGAATGGACATCCCATTATATCTCATCTGAATGGAATACAGCAGTTTTGTTTCCCTCTTATGGCACATAGCAGATTATTTGTCATAAATCAGAGAAACTTCAGAGCATGACTGCCCAAAATTTTTGGCTCATAACGTAATGATGTGCCATGGGCCAAAAGCAAAGACCTCTATGTATTGTTACGATATAAAATGGTTCCCTTCAAATACAAGTGTCACTCTGCGTGCTATGCTTAGATTATGAAAAATAATCGAATTCTAATTGTCTGTGAATGAAGTGCCGTCATTTGCTTTGTCTTTCAGTCCAGCAGACTCTTCTGGAGCCGCCCAGCGCTGAACCCCGCACTGAAGAGAATGCTGTGTAACACACACACACACACACACACACACACACACACACACACACACACACACACACACACACACACACACACACACACACACACACACACACACACACAGGTGTAATTTATTGTTTACTGTTTGAACACCACTAACAATGACAGTTTACAGTTCTCAGCATGCAGCCTGTGATTTGCCTGCAGTGAGCTGAGGCTTTAGTTGGAGCACTTTGAGCTCCAGACACACAGTGAAGTTGGAATATTGGGAAAAATAGGAGCAGTTCTTGTACTATAAACTGCTGGGCATCTATGGGTGTGTGTCAAAGTGCTTCAGGTTCACAGGGAGTCAGCTGTTCAGTGAACTGGATTTCAGGTAGGAGGTGAGTGATTGACCCTGGTCAGTGACTTGCAGCTTGATTCCAAAGCAGAGTCTGATAATGCAAGTGATGCTCAGTGCTCTGTGGAGAATTTTTAAATAGCTGAACTTCGAGTGACCATGGAGCACCGTGAGATATGCCCAGTGTTTTTTTTACATGAACAAATGTCCCATTGTATCTCATCTAAATGGAACACAGCAGTTCTCTTTCCCCCTTATGGCAAATAGCAGATTGTCATTTGCCCCCCCCCCCACCCCCCCCCCCCCCCCCCCCCCCACCCCAAAAAAAAATACAACAGCATAAACAGCCATTTATAGGCTAATTGTAATTTACATTTGCTTTATAATTCGATTGGGCAGAATCTAGAATCTGGAAATCTAGAATTTAGAGAATCCATGACATGGACTTCTGTATTTCGCTCCACAGATGTGTAGAGAGTTACTGAAGAACACTTAACAATATTCCCAGACTTTCATTCAAAGGCCTTCAGCAGCTGAAGTGTTGTGATGAAAAGTATAATCCTTTATTATCACAGCCACCAGTTTATGGAACTTAAAATAAGCATGTACTCATAGAACTGAAGTTCCATCATGTCAATATGATGTTGACAAACTGGATGAATTTCTCTTATTCCTAAAAAATGTGATATTTTGATTTAATTTATTAGTGCATTATCAATATGAGGTCATAATCAGTGATTACTGTATGTTTTTCCTTTGATGAATAATCAGGGCTTATTGAAGTCTCCCAACAGGTTGAATTACATTTTGACACACTTGGTACATATGTTGTCCTTTAATGGGCTCCACTGTTAGCTGGTGTAGTACTGTGGATAAACTGGAGCTGCTGCAGGTAACTAACTGTTTACGTCATGTGACATCATTAGTTCCTACATGCTAATCCATCTACACCCTCCTCATGTTGCCTCACTTAATGTACAAAGTTGCCTTATTCAGATTTTGATCTTTTTGCAATAGTAAAAATAAGGCCTAAACATTTGTCTACTTACAACCTGTGACTTTTTATAGTGTAAATAGCCTAATATTAAAAAAAACAACAAAAAACAACAACAAAAAAACAGTTTTTTCAACTAGCTTTTAATGACAACACCCAATGAAGGAAGTCTGGAGAAGCTTGGGTTTATGTCAGTGAAGCATCCATTAGCTTCTGTGTACAGGGCTGACTGGTTGAAGAGTTGAAGAAGAAAAAGAGAAAGTTCAAAATTGGTCCAGTTGTGCTCAGAGTTCAGGTAGCACCAAACATGAAACTTTAAAATGGACTCACAGCGTTTGATGTAGCATAGAAGTGCTGTTCAGGTCTTAACATGCACAGTGTGTATTGTCTCTTTTTGTGCTCATTTGAATTCTTCAGTGGTGAGCTGCTTGGAAAAAGAAAACCTCAGCACTTCTGGAGAGAGCAGGCTGCGACGAGCAGAGGCGTCACTAGGTTTTAAGGACAGGGGGGGCTTAGCCCCAAGGAGATGCACAGGATGTGAGCAAATGTAGCGCATTAGCACAAAATTTGCAAACAGCTAGTAAAGACTGAGAAATGATTCATTAGCATTAGTAGTTATTTATTACTATTTACTATCAGTCTGTTTTTTTTTAAATACAGTACAACAACAAACAAAGGTTTGCACAGTAGCAGTATGTTTACAGCATTAACAAGAAAAAATATGGCTACAATTGTTACAAAAGTTACTTGGTGGGTGGAAGCATCAAAGAATGTTGTCTGCTTTTAAGGGTGGCAAATCGGTCTATCACTTTGTTGTGACTCAGATGCTGAAGCTCAGCTTTTTCAATTGACATGACTGCAAGACTGTGTGTGTGGCTCCTCAGATATACCTGTCTGGGCCCTGTTTCTTTGTCACCTAAATCAAACCCTGTAAGTGGAGTGAGTTGCTGTAGTTGCTTCATCATTTTCCCTCTCTTTGTCTGTTTGCTCTCCTTCTCTCTCTGTAGTAACTTGATCTTCCTCTGCCTCTGGATCCCCTTGCTCTCTCTGACTTGACCTTTGCCTGTTCTCCCTCAGCATCTCCTTCTGCCTGATTCTTCAAGATACACAATGAATTGAATTAATAACTGATCAACATAGAGGCTAATGCCATGACTTTTGCTCAGAACACAATAATTGCTCCCAAATATTTTGAAATCACACACACACACATACCTTGGCTTTCTCCACTTTCTAATCATTACTCTCAAATAAAAGCTCAAGTTAAATAAGTCTTATATGGTGCACCTTGACTGAAATGTTTCAGATTTCATATTCAAATTGAGTTCCATATATTTCCAAGACTGTCTGCATCCCAAATGACTCTATTCTGTGAAATCCTTCAGACTCACCTTTCCAGTAGAGGTCTCTCCCCTCTCACACACTGTGCTCCTCTGCCCTGACTCCTACAGGTCAATAGGAGTTATTATTACTGTTAATATTATTATTATCATCCACTGATGATAATCATACGTGAATGAGCTCAGCTCCTGTTTCATGGTGTGCATCCATGCTCCAGAAGGAAGTCACTCCCAAGATAAATAGTAAACAGAATGCACACTAACCAGCGGGCTAAGCAGCAGCGTTCTTTTAAGACGTGCATAGATTGTCTGTAGTGTGTAAGCAGGTTTTCATTCTTCAAACATGGAGCGTGTCATTAATGACATGGGACTTTCTGCGGTTAACCTGGCTGGAGCTAACTAACTGTTACTACCAGCAGTGATAAATACTTACTGTCCTGAAAAACGTTCATATATCCATTTGCGCATCCATCCATTCTCACGTTCGTCTCCTAACGCTGTTCTATTCAGCTCTGTGTGCACAGTAGAAGTAGCTACTAAAGGCTGCAGGTACCGTGCCGCAAGCAAGGTCGCAGGGAAAACGAGGACCGGATTTTCATTAATGTGGTTTTGCGTTCTGAACAAGTGGAATGGATTGATAACAATGCACAGAAGGGCTCTCTGTACCGTACACTACGAAGTGAAGGGACACTGACAGATTTATGATCACATTTAAGTCCTTAATGGTTATATGATTATTTATTTAAAGTGATATGCTGACCGCTATATATTAAATTTGTTTGTTTGTTAACTATTTAGGGGGGCTTAAGAATAATTTAGGATAGAATAATTTCAGGCCTAACTAGTGGACAGGCAGAAAATGTGACTTTTGTTGAAGATACAATTCTACGAGCTAATGTTGTTTGTACTATGTTCTATTGTGTTAGCTTTGAGGTGCCAGTATTTGCAGGAGATCGCCAAGTTTGTCTTTTATCCCATGGTGGCCATTTTGAATTGATATTGTGAGAAAAATTGCTGACATAATTTTATACATATGCCAAACAGATTTGAGACAGTGGCAGCAGGCAGATATCAGCCAACAACAGAAGAGCTGTTTTTAATGTGTGTCCTTAATGCCTAACAAACACGTTCAATGACCATCAAACATTAACAAAGCTGTTCAGACCTGATGGCACATTGTTCCATTTCTTTGTGCGTTAATGCCACCAACTGTCCATCTGTAGAATAGCATGAAACTATAGCAAGAATGGGGAGCACTTAAGTAGCATGCAGGGACACATAGTCCACAGCAACACTAAAAAACTTAACAGAGTAGCATTAACTGGATTACTGTCCAATAATTGGTATTAAATTGAACCAGATAAGAGAATTTACGGTGTATATGATGTCATAATTTGATTATTATAGTATTGAATTTTTAAAAAAGTTGCATACTGCATTTCAAATTTGTAAAAAAAAAACACACACTGAACCCTGTCGGTTCAAAATGGCCACCAACACAGCAAGATTTACAAGAGAACAGTGGGAAAGTGTTTTTTGTGACAGATGTGTAAAGTCAGGGAGGAGTCTGAATGAGTCGGCACTGCCACAAAGACAATACTGGTTGTGATAATATGCATTTGAAAAAAAATTAAAGTATGTTTTAGCCGTGTAGATGAAATTAGCTTCAGTAGTTAGCTTTAGGATGTTGAATAGTGTCAGGATGAGCTTTTGAAAAGTTGCGATGGTTGTACATATTACTGTGAGCAGTTCTGTGTTTGTATTACTAGCCGTGCGTAAAAGCATAAATATGCTTCATATTAATCTATACTCTTAGGTGTGTATGTGCGTGTGTGTGCCTGTGTTTTCACTCTTCACCTGCTCTTTTTACACTTTGTACCCAACTTGACTTTTCTTAATAACTTAGCTTAACGTTTTGTAGATAGTTACTGCTTCCTGCTAAGTGAGCTTGTTCTGTATGTTTTCCTAATGACTCAGTAGTCCTGTGTATTCCTGAATGAGACAGCTTTTATTTGGGAGTGTGGGCTGCACCTGAAATCATTCACTGTCTTCTGTCTGTTGTTGTATAGCACTGCTCAGAGTGACTGAGTTATTGAACCTTCTGTGGTGGACTTCAGTGATCTCATACTCTAACATTAAACATAGTTATTATGACACATTCACATCATGTATAATGGAAGGTAGCAACAAGAATGTACAATTATATGATTGCAGTTGGTTGTGTGAGGGTGAAAATATGTCGTACATATAGCTCAGAGTTTCCTAGTCACAGTTATGACTTGGATTGCATAGTTCTGGCGAAGGTGTTAAACATGTAAATTTTAGCTAATGCTTGAACTCACACGCCTCTTGAAATGCACAAAGTTCGTTGTTGTTGATGATTGGTTCGTTACCCCCCCAGGCCATTTGATTCCTCTTCTACCGCCTCTACACTGCCAGCCAGAAGCCTACATATTTTTTAAGATGGTAGAAGAAGCAAACGACACACATGGATGTGGCATGATCAGTGATTGGTAACCTGGTAAACTACCATCATGCTTTGTTGAAGACCTTAGTAGTGTCTGATAGGGTAGTCTGTATCTACACAGAGGTGCATGAAGGATTTTGGAATTTGGCTCTTGGGTTTGAACTCTCATTACATCATATCCTTTCAGATACTGAAGGAGATGGTGTTGCATGAGCTATAAATGTTGGTGGCCTATACAATGAGTGTGTTACATATCTGACAGATGCAGTGCAGTCCTATATGAATTGCCCGACATGAGTTGCCTTGGAGAATCATACGCTTCTACCCACAATCCTTTTGTGTAACTCCTTCTCCAAAAGTCCTGAAACACTCAGTCACTAGTCAGTCTTCTTAGTACAACACTGTTATCAAAGGTTGGTTATGCAAATATACTGCAGTGCAGGCTTTTGTTAACGGTAAATAAAAGTTCAGGTAGATAGTGTCAGTGTTGTCAGCAGTCTTCAGTCAGCAGGACATATGAAATTTTTGATTTTGTAAGCAAAATTTAGTGATAAGCCTGGCAACAGCAGGTCTACATTACAATATCAAGGTAAGGCTTCAAGGGAGTCTTTTTGTTGTTCATGTCACATTTTTAATCAAAAGGCCAGAAAGACCCCTATGGCCAATGTCTCACAATCAAATTCCCAAAAAATGAAAGTGGTATCAGCATCAAGAATACGGCAATAATCAAGCTCTACTGATTTTAGGGCTCTACTCTTTATGTAAAACAAACACTTGTAGACCTGCTGCTCAAAACTGTACTGTACGAGCCTGAGTGTGCCAACTGCACATGCATGCAGATATCCAGTGTAGTAACAGATCTGTGGCTTTCTAATTCACAAGACGTCGTGGACTAGCTGACAGAGACAGATCTTGTGCGACCAGACCTTGAGAACAGTTGCCAATGCTGAATTGAATTAGAATTTGAATTGTATTAGTGTTTGAGTGTCCAGGAACTGCTGATGGTGATGGAGGAACAGACTGATCTGCTCACCTTGTAAGAATTGTGCATGGATAACCTCTCTGCCCTGTCAGCTGTAATTTCAAATGGTGCTTCTCTCTTTGCCTTATACCCTGCACAGTCTCATAGAGACATGCCACAGTACTCATCTCCAATCTGCTAGCTGCAGCTGAGTATGGAACACCCACAGCTTTCAGCTCCTTTGGGTGGGAGATTGGTCACAGCACCCAGAGGACTGAAAGGCATGCTTGGGCTGCTGAGAGCTAAACTTCACACAAATCAAACACAAAACAAACAAACCTTTCCGTTCATTGAATATATCGAGTATCAAGCAAAAACCTTTGGCACGTAGCAAAAATACAAATTGACCAAAGATGTAGCATTGATTGAGATTGACTTTGTCTTTATGTATTGAAACTGAAATATATGTTTGTAAGAAAAAGGCTGTAACGGAAAGGATTGAATCAGGCCTGTTCTAAATGTTACGGAGACACTGTCTTCAGTGTTTCAAAGACAGAATTTGAATTCAAACAAGACTTGATGGATTAGATGAAGAGTGAAGTGTGTGAGAATGTTTTTTATGGCCTTGAGAAAACAATACAGATGCACCTGATAGAATCGCGGCTCACACAGATGCCAAACGTCTGAATGACTCTGCTCTACTATACTATACTAGAGTCCCATACTGCTGTTTGAAGCTGGTTACCAGACTGTATAGACAATGCAATGGCGAGGGGAACATTGGTACAATCTAAAGCTGCTGCAGCCCTGCAACTAACAGTTCCTTTGTAAAGTTGGAGCTGTTTTTCTAAAATTGGAGCTTGTGTTGTTATATAAGATAATATACAGTCGTGTGTGACATTGTGTACACCCCATGAGAATTGATAGATAGATAGATAGATAGATAGATAGATAGATAGATAGATAGATAGATAGATAGATAGATAGATAGATAGATAGATAGATAGATAGATAGATAGATAGATAGATAGATAGATAGATAGATAGACTGGTGGGGGTTTTCGCATAGTGCTTGAGGTATGACTACTTTAAGTTGGCAGGACAGTAGGAGGATGTACACAGTGCCAGAGCCAGAAAGGTCTACAGGTGGTGTCACTAGATTAGGTGTAGGGCCATGCAGGTCTGGAAATTGGGGTGGGGTTTACAAAGTGTGCTTTCACACAGTCACTTACTGTGTGATACTGTCATTACACTGTTTGCTGTTTAAAAGCTGCACCAGCATTGCAAAGAGAAATAATCATGAGCATTTAGGATAAATGCTGGCTTCTGCCCCATCGAGTGACAAGTAAACATTATAGTAAGCATTTGAACTTTTTTCTACAGTTTGTTGTCATGCTGAATTCAAAATGCTTCTACACATTCTTCAGATAGGTTTTGTGTCGAGATTATTCATTCAGCGCCACTAAAGAAGCACTGGTCAGACGACACAAAAACTAGCATGTTTCTGTTTAGGTTAGTATTGCACTTCATTAAGTCAGAGGACAATGTCAGTCAGATTACATAAAAAAAAAAAAAATTCCCATGCAAAACCTGCAACTCCTTGGGATCGATATGTAAAAGCAGTGGTGTGCCCCTAAAGCCTTTCTGCAGCCAGCCTCGATCTTAAGAATTGTTACTGTAGCAATGCAACCATTAGCTCACTTTGTCCTTCCCTGCCCTTCAAACTGTGCACTGTGTCTGCACCGTGTTCTATGACAGCTGTTCTCTACAGTGAGGACAGACACATGACTGTCACTGTGTCATGCGAGGCCAGACAAAATCTTGAATGCTCACTTTTTTGATGATGATGAAGTCAGCTCAAAAGCTCCTAATGATTTCATATTTGAGAGCTGGCTTTGTGAGGATACCTGTCACATACAACACATGCACACCTCTCCAATATACTGTTCTCATACATATACACACTTTGATGCATGCTTTTCTCTACATACTGTAAACTCAGTTACTTGTAGCTTACGAGTATTAAACTCTGTGTCTTTCTAACAACTTAATGTTGGACAGTCTTCACTGCTTGAAGTGTAATAGTGAACTCTTCTTTCTCTCTTATTCCACTATGATAACTCTCTGGCAATATGTTACAGGTACTTGTTACTAATATGAAACAATAAAAAAAAAACATTTTAAAAGACAAGAACCAGACTGTGTTTTGATTTTTTTTTTTTAATGGAATGTCAGAAGTGATTATGGCTCATTGGGGGGTTAAAGGTTTCTCACATAATTAGACACAGACATAAATAAAGACAATTTACATGAACTCCTGTCACAGTGGGATTCAAAAGTGATGTTACATTAGAATAAAGTTAATAATACAGT
The DNA here is from genome assembly GCA_004119915.2 of Collichthys lucidus. NCBI lineage: Eukaryota > Metazoa > Chordata > Actinopteri > Sciaenidae > Collichthys > Collichthys lucidus. The sequence continues at coordinate 739,221 of CM014101.1, forward strand.
TACAAGTTATTATAAATAACTAAATAAAGGCAACATGATCATGTGATCTCACATCATTGGTTGAGTGCTGATCATGTGATGTTATAGACAGTATTTTCAGTCCAGTAGTTCAAAGACCTGAATCCTAAAACACATTTAAGAAGGGGCAGTGTTTGGCTCAGTTGGTAGAGCAGCCGCCCCATGTGCAAAGCTCAGTCCTTGTTGCAGAAGCCCAGGGTTCGAATTCGACCTGTGGCTCTTTCCCACATGTCATTCCCCATCTCTCTCTGTCCCCACATTCCTGTCACTCTTCAGCTGTCTCTGTCAAATAAAGCTTGAAAAGTACAAAAAAATAAATGTTAAAAAAAACACATTCAAAAAGATTAGATTAATTGTATACACAGTGCAGCCGAATCTAGTATTTCTTTTCTATGTAAACTTTTGATTTTATCATTTTGTGATAATTGTAATAAAAAACAAATATACCTCCAGGATTTTTCTCAGTATTGTCCATGCACTCTTCTAAAACCTTATTAACACGGTTGATGTCTGAACTGAAAATAACTTTTGTGAATGTGGTTCACTTATATTTTTCTATGTTAACATATTTTTAGATTTGTGTGTGTTGATTTTAATCAATTTATTTTGTCAACAGGTTTCACATAATTGTATTGTTAGTTATTTAAAATGAAAAAAAAAATGGAAAAAAAATGAACTTTTTTTTTTTGCAACATTTTTTAATTTTAAATAACTCAATAGAAATATGCGGAACCTGTTGACAAAAAGTCAACATTTCATTTTTGTGGTAACACAAAAGAGCATCAGCCACATGGGGTACTAAAATACCACAGTCATTATATTACAGTAATAAGTATAGTTTATCACACACAGTATTAGTGTATATGTTGGCCAATAAGAAACCGGTTATTAAAAAACTGTGACCAAGATATGTGCTGAACCTCCACCTGTCACTGCTCAAACTGTGTAATTTTTTATATCTTCACAAATCTTTGACATTTCAAACAAACAATTTCTTGTAACTGATCAGAAACGGTTATTTGATTATCAAAAAACATATACAGTATCTAGCCAGTCAAAGAGAGAGGACGTCACAGTCCATCATAAACATGTCTGAATGTGTGAACATGGTTTGTTAACTTGCTCCTTTCAATCAATGAATCCACACACACCATCAGAAAGACTAGAGCTACACACACACAACAAAAACACTGATTAGAAATTTAAGTGGTTTTACTACAGTAAAAACAAAGTGGTCAGCAACGACACACACACATACACACAGAGGAACAGTGACAGAGCGTGTGTGTGTGTGTGTGTGTGTATGCATGATGAAGAGGAACAGATTCATGATTTGGACTCTGAAGGTTTCTAATCTGAAGCAGAAGATAAAGTGAGAGAGAGAGTGTGTGTGTGTACGGGAGACGCAGTTGTTTTATTTCAACACTCCGCCTCATGTACAAAGCTTGCGTACGCACAAAAAAGTGGCGTACGTCCTTTTCCACGCTCACGTCCAACTGTATCAAACGTGAAACAATCGTAGAAATGTGCGTGCCCCACGCCAATTTCATAGCTGTCGTACGCACGTTTCTACAGCTATTGTTCCTTTGGCGACACTTAAAAGGTGACGCTGTTAATAATGTGAAAACTGTTAATAATGTGAAAACAAGTAGTCATCAGAGTGATGTGCACATCAGAGACACACTTATGAACAATTAACACACCCACATGTTTGCAATTATATAAGTGGTTATAAAAGCATGCGTAATGTGATGAAGAACATGATATTAACAAAGGCAGCGTTAGCGTTGTTAGAGGACCTTGCAAACGTGAGCGATTTAAGGAACGCGACGATTTACTTGCAAACCATGATAATTGGCTCATAAGCCGATTTCGGTTACCAAGGCCAGTGTTACTGGAGCTGTGCGCAGAGCTGCGGCCGGCCCGAGAGCGCAACGGGGGCCAGCGAGTAGCTCGGGGTTGTGCTGACTATACGCTGGGGTTTCTGGCAACAGGGGCATTCCAGTGGGAGCTGTTTATCTAAGTAGCAAACATTTTGATTCCATCAATGTTCAAATCATATCATATGTGATGCGCAAATGCAGCTAACTAACATCGTGACAAGGTGGCCTGGTTCAACTCACGACTCATTCATTATGACTAACAGCATGGTTGGGAACAGGCTGAAGGCTGGCACGGTGCGCGATGGGTGGCTTCTATTTCTTTAATTGTCCCGGGACAATTAAAGGATTAAACTATTTACTTACCCAGATGCCTTGCCAGTGTGCCAATGCATATTTGGGCATGTGCGCATTCAAATATCATGTTTTTGGTTTTCTTTATTTTCCGCTTGTGAAATTAGAGCTACAGAGCTTTCTAACAAGCCCCTGATTGTCTCCCTGTGTTCAGTATTCTTGTCAGTAAAAGCGGGCGTAAAATGTCACCCACAGCGCCACACCTGTCCACACCTGTGTGTGCGCTGCTCGGATCCTACGGCATTTACAGCATCACACACACGCTCCCACTCATGTCTTTTTTTGGTCATATTTATCCCTGTTGACAGGGAACCAAACAGAATCTCCACTTCATTCACTAGAATCTTGAGTTCAGACTCTGTGAAATTCATTTTCTTTCCTTTTTTCATCGCGTTATCTGATCGGACAAAGAGGTGAATCTCAGGTCCAGGGCCTATTTAAATAGATTTGCATATGTAAATGGGCGTGAACAGGGAGGAGTTGCACGTGCGCTGAATTCCACGTTGATTGGGATGTACAAAAGAAACGTGCTTGGATCCATGCGTACGCACACTTTGATACATCTGAATTTGTTTGTGCGTACAACAGTTTCCGGGTTGTGGCGTACACCAAGTTTCAGTAGGAAATCCACGCAAGCATTCGTACATGAGGCCCCAGGTCACTGCAGTCGTCTGTAACATGTCACTGGCAGCCTTCTGCAGTCACACCAATAAGAGCCCTGAGACACATGGGAGCAATTCTTCATAGAAAAATAAAAACACTAAATAAAAGTGGAGGAAGTTGATGAACTGGCCTTTCTTATTGTTTAAATAATATAAATAAGAAGAAGAGGTCGGGTTAGTTCACAGACAGATACTTTGAAATACTTTCTTTAAATACTTTCATTTGCCAAAATTAAGGAACGTTAATATAAAACTGTAAACTGTTATCCTCACTATGTGGAGTAACTGCATGCATTTAACTGTGTGTGAGTGTGCACGTGTGTGTGTGCGCACATGAGTGTGTGGGGCAGAAAGTGATGTGTAGGGGTGTTTCTCATGTGTGTGTGTCAGACAGCAGTGTGCAGTGGAGTCCCTGGGGTGTGTGTGGGGGAGTGGGAGTGTTCAGATGAGGAGGACAGGGAGTGGGAGGAGGCCTCTCTCTGCAGCTCCTCCACCCTCCTCTGGAGCTCTGCTCTGAGGATCAGCAGCTCCTTCAGCGTCTGGTGCACCGGCACCTGAAATACACCATCACAGCATCAGTAACACTCTGCATAAGTCACTCCAGGCACACTCCAGGCACACTCCAGGCAAACCCTGCACAAAACCCTGGAGGTTTAAACTGACTGGGTCTCCTTAACTAATTTATAACCAAAATTTTCTTTTCTTTAATGAACCAAATGATTAAACACAAAAAAAATATTTTTACACGAAGCACGAGTGAATTAAGCATCATATCAAAGACTGCCTGCAGAATATGAGATTGAAATGATAATTTTACAAAAAAAGAAATTTAATTGAATTTGAAAACAAATCTTCTTGTTATTGATGCATTGTTTCTTTGATCAGACTGACTTCATGTTCTGGTAGGATTAACTCCACCAAACCTCCACCAGCCTTCATCACCGTATATTTGTATTTTGTGTGTGTACTTTATGTCCTGCCTGCATTAAGTTTTATGTTTCATGTAGCACCGTGGGCCTTTGTGAACACTGTTTCACTGTGTACTGTGTATATGGTTGAAATGATAATATAGATAATTGACTTCAGCAGCTACAGAGGTGGGGTACCTGTGGTCTCATGTGTGGGTTCCAGCGGGCATAGTAACTGCTCCACAGCTCCAAATGTCTGGAGGAAACCAGTGGATATAGAACATGGTGCTTGTAGTCCACGTAGAAGGGATTGGTGAAGTCTTCAGGTTGGCTGGAAGAGGACAACAATGAACTGTCAGAGAATCAACACTCACTCATCCTGATGTGGTTCAATACATCTCACCTGTTAATGTAGGACCACAGGGACAACGTCTTGATCTGCACCTCCTACACACGACACAGGAAGAGTTTCATGTGACTTAACTACCTTAACTACTTGACTACCTTAAACAGAAAGAATGGTACAAACCTTGGCTGACCTCTCCTGCTCACTGTTATACAGGAATGTACCAAACAGACAGCTGTAGAGGTGGTCCAGCACAGTGATGAGGAACAGCTCGTTGAACTCAAAGGCTGCTGGGAACTGCAGGAACAGAAGTGATCATCAGCTTTATGATTGGCTGAGCGTACAAAATAGATTTAGATATATTGTGTCATGGCGATACTCCTCAAGTCTCACCTGTCGAGTCATCTGCCAAACACAGTCAATGAACTGGACGAAGAGAGGCGAGCGCTCTGAGTTAGCGTGGTTCTCATCACCATGGCCCACACGCTACAACACAGAAAACAAAGCAGGGCTTTACTATGTGTGTAAAAATTATGACACAGACAACTCAACACATAGAAAAGTAGCTGTAGTATGTCACACAGACTGCACATGCAGGTAAGGCTACTGGACCAAGAAAGAGAGTAATGGAGTGCAGCATCAGATGATGGCATGTTGAACCACCATGTTTTTACAGTAGCCCAGAAAAAGGCAGTGTATACACTAGTTCTAGATAGGAACTCACAGCCACTGTAATTTCTTCTTCACACTCAGAATACAAGAGTAAGTGGTGGGGGCTGTAATGCCACTAAATCCTACACGCTGGTCCTGAATGAGAAAATGAGGGAAAAAACCTGGGCTGTTTCCAGGGACACACATTTTCTGATTCAATACTGTATCCATAACTGCATTTATTTGTATTTTCAATCTTCTGTGTACTGTGTACAGTACAGACTGAACTGACTGCTAAGTGTGCTTGCTAAAAGCTGCTTTTTGAGCATTCAAGCAAAGAGAACTTGTTTCCTTACGGCAGCAAACTTATGTCCAAAACTGATCCACTCCTTCTCCACCAGAACCTGCAAACAAAAACACACATACAGAGTGTGTTATTTGTTGTAAAGATCAAGACTACAGTATGTAGCTGACACTGTGATGTAGTGTGTGACCTGGAATCCTCTGAGAGTGCGGTAGTGACTGTCCAGCATCAACATGGCCAGAGAGGTGAGCTGGGCGGTTCTGTCCCAGCCGTCACTGCAGTGAACCACCACTGACGTCTTCCCAGATTCCAGCTTATCGGCTATCTTTGCTGCTCCTGATAATAATAGCTAGACAGACAGACAGACACACACACACACTCGCGATCAACAAAAGTCTGTGTTGCCAGTATAATATATTGATGATAGACACCTTCTGCAGCTAATAGTTTAATTATTATTCTGCGACAACTATGAATTTATTCTATATTGTGTGTGTGTGTGTATTTGTACGTGTGTGATTTACCCGTATGTACTCCAGCCAGTGTGTCTGGTCAATAGCAGAGTGCCAGTGGGCTTCATCTATCGTAGGATAAACCACATCCTTCATCTTCCTCAGAGACTCCCTTATCACGTGGATGTTGGGAATTTCCAGGAAGTTCAGCTCCACGTTTGGGTAGAAACTCTCACTTTCATACCCGCCATCCTTTGCCTTGATGTGTTGGAGGTATCAGAGTGCAAAACAATGGAACAACATCTGTCAACGTGTAATATGAAGGTGAGAGAGAGAGAGAGAGAGAGAGAGAAGCATGTCACTGTTGTACCTTGTTGGTGACAGCTACACTGCTCTGCCGGGCATCAAAAATGGTGAGCTTGTGGGACTGGGCGTTGGCATCCATGATGATCTGGAGGAAGTGTTCATCCTCTTTACAGCGACGGTCTGAAGGTCCGACTAATGGCTGGCTGCAGCGTACAATTGTGGCCTGAGACTCTGGGTGAATCCAGGACAAGACCTGCAGGAAGAATACGACCAGTTCAGGACCAGGAAGACAGCCATAGGACACGTCACTGAGCCAGACTGATGCACTTTGGTGTAACACAAGCACACTGTAGTTTGCTTTGACTTGATCCAACATACACTGTACTGCCCGTTTCCTGAAACTACAGATTTGTGTAGTGTTTTAAAAAAATGTGTCTTCAGTTTATATACAGGTCATATAGAGCATCAGTATTAAACTAAAGACAGTTTAATCTAGTACTTTTAAAAAGCCATAACAATATCATGGTTGCTGACAGATGATCTTTCACGGTCACATGTTTCTGGGACTGACCGGTATGCGGTGCTTGGCTCTAAACACAGCCACTCGTTTGATATCTTCATCTGTGATGTTGGTGGGGATGACCAGGATGGAGGGATATGTGTCACACAGCTCGTAGGAACTGTTTATCTTACTGATGGTCCAGCTTTCATTAGGGAGACCCTGAAACAAAAGAAGCATAGAGAAGAAAACATTGAATATTCTTCTTTTCTAAATCCCATTGATCTTGTGTTAGTGTTGCACTTACTTGCCGTCTGTACTCTGCAGTCGGGTCGTACACTTTCCAGCCATCCACAGGAAACTGCTCCTTGTACAGGAAGGCAAACAGAGGCTGCCAGAGGACAACAGCACAGATGTTAGCATTTAGTCTTTATCCAGCTGAAACATGATGTGTGTGTGAAGAATTTCTTATTTACACAGCTGATATCATTGAAACATTCTGTGTAAACCCTTTTTATCCAATGACCTGTTTTATCATCAGGAATTCAATAGAAACAGCCTGTGTTGTCGTTGTAACATTTCATGTTTCATGAGATGTTACATACATATACATACATATGTTACATGGTCATACTCATAGGGCCACTAGTTACAACAAGAAATGTATGCAGCACAACATGTATGAACACATCTGAGTGAGACTGACCAGGCTGTGAGACAGGGGGAAGGCATGCTTGGCCAGCACCTCCACCACGTCCGGATGGTTTTCCTCTGTTTTATAAGCAAACCTGGGACTCCTCATGTCCTGATGCAGGGACAACATTTGAAGAAATGTCAACAGAAAGAGCAGACTCGTCACAGGTACAGCTCAAATAATTCCATAAATTCTCTGGTCCCATGTGAGAGTTTCTTAGTGTTATTTTATTGGAAACAGAGTATCTTTGTTTATGACTTCAGAAGAGGTGAAAACATTTTGTGCCACTACTCTGTGTTAGCGAATGACATATTGTTCATGGCTAACCAACAGCTACAACCTAAGTCAACTGCATAACTAACGTTAGTCATGGAAAGACACAGTATATGTCTGCAGCTTGTGTTTGGAGTGCAGTGAGAGTGAACATGAATGCCAGTTTAGAACATGGGTTAATGTTGCACTTCAAACTGTTTTTTCAACTGGTCACACTTTTGTTCCTGTTGGAAAGTAAAGTTTGAGTGTGTTTTTTTGTGTGTTACCTTGCAGACTAGTTCCAGTCCTTTAGTGTTCTCTCCCTGGTTGTGAACACTGATGGTCTCCAGTCTGCTGATGACTCCCAGGTTCACATCAAGAATGAACAGAGACTCCTGGAAGCACACAGAAGAACATGAACATGACCATGCACACAGTAAAGAGGACAGTGAATTAAAAAATAGTGAATGAGATGTGACGTACCCTTTCCACACTGGTGAAATACAGTTTATAGTCTGTGATGGTCAGGGTTCCATTAACCAGACCGCTGAACGGACAGATATACATCACGTCCTTGACTGCATGACACACACACACACACACACACACACACACACACACACACACACACACACACACACACACACACACACACACACACACACAGATTGATTTGCAGTCAATTCAGCCTGCTGCTTTAAATAAAATATCAAGTATAAGAAAGCATACACACAATTACTAATTATTTACCTGAAGTCTGCGTGGTCTCTCCTGGAAGCAGAGGAACCTGGTTCTGGAACATTCTGACCTGTGCCCCGTATCTCAGAGCTGAAAGGTTCTGTACGGAACACAGAGCAGTGAGTGGGGCCACAACAGCCAGCTCCACCTGCACCACTGACATTTTTGAGTATCTATTGGCAGAAATCTAATATAATCTTCATAACTATGTTTGGTTGGTGTCTAATAACCTGGGGCCTCATCTAAAAAGCATGCGTACGCACAAAAAAGTGGCGTACGTCCTTTCCCACGCTCACGTTAAAATGTATCAAACGTGAAATAATCGTAGAAATGTGCGTGCCCCACGCCAATTTCATAGCTGGCGTACGCACGTTTCTACAGCTATTGTTCCTTTGGCAACACTTAAAAGGTGACGCTGGGAAACTGTTAATAATGTGAAAACAAGTAGTCATCAGAGTGATGTGCACATCACAGACACACTTATGAACAATTAACACACCCACATGTTTGCAATTATATAGTTGGTTATAAAGGCAGCGTTAGCGTTGTTAGAGGACCTTGCAAACGTGAGCGATTTAAGGAACGCGAGGATTTACTTGCAAACCATGATAATTGGCTCATAAGCCGATTTCGGTTACCAAGGCCAGTGTTACTGGAGCTGTGCGCAGAGCTGCGGCCGGCCCGAGAGTGCAACGGGGGCCTGCGAGTAGCTCGGGGTTGTGCTGACTATACGCTGGGGTTCCTGGCAACAGGGGCATTCCAGTGGGAGCTGTTTATCTAAGTAGGAAACATTTTCATTCCATCAACGTTCAAATCATATGTGATGCGCGAATGCAGCTAACTAACATCGTGACAAGGTGGCCTGGTTCAACTCACGACTCATTCATTATGACTAACAGCATGGTTGGGAACAGGCTGGAGGCTGGCGCGGTGCGCGATGGGTGGCTTCTATTTCTTTAATTGTCCCGTATGTAACGCTGGTTTACATACGGGGCAATTAAAGAATTAAACTATTTACCGTGCCAGTGTGCCAATGCATATTTAGGCATGTGCGCATTCAAATATCATGTTTTTGGTTTTCTTTATTTCTTTATTTTCCGCTTGTGAAATTAGAGCTACAGAGCTTTCTAACAAGCCCCTGATTGTCTCCCTGTGTTCAGTATTCTTGTCAGTAAAAGCGGGCGTAAAATGTCACCCACAGCGCCACACCTGTCCACATCTGTGTGTGCGCTGCTTGGATCCCACAGCATTTACAGCCTCACACACACGCTCCCACTTACGTCTTTTTTTGGTCATATTTATCCCTGTTGACAGGGAACCAAACAGAATCTCCACTTCATTCACTAGAACCTTTAGCTCAGACTCTGTGAAATTCATTTTCTTTCCTTTGTTTATCGTTGTTCACGTTAATTGGGATGTACAAAAGAAACGTGCTTGGATCCATGCGTACGCACACTTTGATACATCTGAATTTTTTTGTGCGTACGACAGTTTCCGGGTTTTGGCGTACGACAAGTTTCAGTAGGAAATCCACGCAAGTATTCGTACATGAGGCCCCTGTTCTGTTTGTTACCTTACCTGTTGCCTTTAATATCTATAGAGGAAGCAGGTCCACCATGTCATTATTATTATTGTTGCTGTGCATCTAATACGCTGTATCCTCCCCCTCCCCTCTCCCCCTCATGAACCAGTTCTGCTCCAGTTTTCATTACCACTGCCACCAAGTGCATGCTCATGGTGGGAACTGTTGAGTTTCAAGTAAATAATATTACAGTTGTTACAGAGTATGCTCTGGACCTGCTCTATATGGAAAGTGTTATACACATTATGATTTGGCACTATATAAATAAAATGTGGAAGCGCCATGTTTCTATATAGAGCCTTTCATAAGTTCCTACACACTTTGACACAAGTTGGTGTTCAGTTAGTGTCACTGTGAGGGAATTTTCTTTTTCAGCATGCCACGCACGGTCAACAGGGTCAAACATGCCTTGGGGTCAATGGAGGGACATTGTTTAATGTCAGGTTGTGGGGACGCTGTCCTTGAGACACAGAGCAGCTGAATATTTGATCCTTACTATGGTAACAGAGGTCAGAGGATAGGGTTGTCTCAGCTGTAGACACAACAGATAGGTACATAACAAAAAAGCGTCTATAGAGTCAGATAACACTCTTCACCACTAAGAGTCAACATCAGCAGATCAGCATAAACTATGATGGACTCCTCTGTACTTTCTCTGCACTAACTGAACTGATTATGACAACAATTACAATCGGCATCTTGACCACTAGATGCTACTAAATCCTACTAATGCTCTTTAACTTGAACAGAATTGGTCAGCTTTGGTAGCAGGTCAGTCCAACAAGGGCATACAATAGTGCTGCTCAACCTCCCTGTTAATACAGGTGTGTCAGCAAGCAGGAGCACAAACAGTAGTGACAATGTTTGAAAGGCTAAACAGTAGAATATTCTGTTAGATTCAAAATGAATAGATCTATCTTTATTCGGTAGATTTGGACTTTTGGAGTTATTGGAAAAGTGGATCACGTGAGACTAAATCAAACCTACTAGTAACAATATTAGTGCAGTCTGCAATCTGCAACTGTACACAAACTGGACTTTTGACTCAATCCTACACAGCTACCACTGGATCAAATTCTACAAACAGAATAAACAGACATGCAAAATAACAACTGCGCAACATTTCAATGTTGACTGAGAATTGAAATATAAATTTCATGAATGAATAAATAAGAGGATTCAAATGGTGATTAGTGATTTAGTATTTCACTCATTCAGTATTGTGAAAGAAAAAGTTTAGTACAAATGGATCAAACAGAGACTTTTAGTGCTTTAGTATAAGCCAATCTTTCATAAGAGGGTGAGTGGGGTGCCGCGATTTTCTGTTTACCGCGAATGCAAACACATATGCAAATGAAAATGCAATCTGTGTCATATTATCTACAGAGCATCATGTGAGTTAAATCCTGTATGTGTGTTTATCAATAAAACAATTAAAAGCAGCTACAGATGGTTGTTTTGTTTGTACATAGCATGTCGGACAGATCACCATACATCAGCCTCTCCGCTGCTAATTGTTGCGCTGGATAGCCGCTAATACACTAGATAAGGTGGTATTTTAATGGGACGGAAGGAGGCGCAGGCAGCAGGAGAGGAGCAGCAGAATGAGGCAGAGTGAGGATGAGGAGGTAAACAGGAGAAAGGTCAGAGTGACAGACAAAGACTTGCCAAAGCATTGGAAGGATGCTCAGAATCACTTTCTCCATGGTAACAAAGCCCTTCATCTTGTGAATCTTGCTGCAGGGAAGAGCCGCATGGAGAAAGTGAGAAAAGAGAGAGAAAGAGACATTATACAGTAAACAGACATCATTGTGTTATTACTGTCACTACTCACTCTGTGCTGTGCCAATACTGTCATCTCCTGAGAACTTGTTGGGACAATGTTGCATTAGAGAAAGATTTAAGTTATCACCCCACTTGTGAACTGCTATTGACATGATTTTTCTGTAAGCACTGTTGTTATTTATGTGGTAATAGTGCTGATTTCATACCCATATGGCCATGTTAATAAAGTCTCAGTGAAGGTGGGACAGAGAGAATGTTAAGGCCTTAAAAGGAAGCATGCTGAGCTGCAGAGGATCTGTTCAGTCTACTGTGGGTCTGACTAAGTACAGGTTTGTGTAGGAAGAACATTTCATCTCTGCCATCTGACATCACTCTCAAGTCTAACCTATCATATCACTTTGATTTGCCTTAACCACACAATGACATCCTGTTTACTGCACATGATATATAACCCGTGCACATTCTACAACAGTCAGAGCCAAAAACACTGCGACAGGTCAGGTCACACGCACAAGCTACAACTCTTACCCTGGGATTCAGCCTCTTGGACACCTGGAGGTTAACAACACACACACACACACACATACATACACACACGTAGTATTTTACAAAATGGAACTAACATATTTACTGTCTGATATCAAACTGAACTTGCATCATTCCTTCTTGGAAAAATCTTCAGATTCAAGTCACATTCACAGTATCTGGTGACAGACACACAAAAGCTCAGCGATACAAACATCTAAGCAACACAACAACGGAAACCTGCTGCAATATGAGAAGAGAGCTGCCCAACAGCTCAGCAAATAGATTTGTGAATGATTTTCAAGCACAAGCAGCAGCAAACGCTTCACAGAACATGTCTGCTCTGCACAGAAGAGCGGACATCTCACTTGACATTAATAGAAATCTAATATGACTATGACGCACACATGTTCAGTTCATCAGTCTCAGTGTTTCTTTAGAAAAAAAGCCATTTCTGATGACTTTGAAGACTACTACGTGAGGATATGTGCTTTCTGCTTCATCTATCTATTAATGTAAACTTCCTGCCAAAATCATTTTACTCCACACGTACTGTATTCAGAAAACCTGGCTCAATGATGAACAATGTAGCGTGCTGAAGCGAACATTAGTGATTAGTGATTTAGTATTTCACTCATTTAGTATTGTGAAAGAAAAAATTGAGTACAAATGGATCAAACAGAGACTTTTAGTGCTTTAGTATAAGCCAGTCTTATATTAGACCTGCACTCTCCAGAACTGAGAGGCTGAAAACTTTCCTGCCTTTTTTGCATAAAAAATTACTTCTGCAATGAAAACACAAGGTCGTTATTTTTCTGCTAGTTGATAAGTCGAATAATTGTTTCAGCGCTGATGCAGATATGTTCTCTGTCAGTGTTCCATTCGATGAAACAAGCGTGTGCACACACACACACACACACCTGATACATAAAGCTCAAACACACGTTACATACATGTTGCCTTTTGTGTCTGCCTTACCATAAAATCTGCTCTTCTCCCAGCCTATCAGTAACAAAACACAAAATGATAAAAAAAATACTGTCAGCAGTGTGTGTGTGTGTGTGTGTGTGTGTGTGTGTGTGTATAAGTGTTAGCTACCTTGTTGTCCCTGTTCACGATGTCAGGTGAGACTGATCCTGAGATCTGACTGGAGATGGTGGCGGCTATCAGCTGTTTACACCACTCTACATGAGAACCTGTTGGACTGAACAGACAGAGACAAGGAAAAGCTGACATGTATTCTAGAGTGCAACCGATGTATCAGTCGGCCAAAAATCTGAGATATTATGGGACAAGAAAATATACGATGCTAATAATAAAAACTAACTTTGGACCTTCTTCTCTATATAAACAGATCTAACAGCATCCAGTCAGATCCACCTCCTACTGGAAACCATAGTTTGTAAAATATCAGTGGTGAAGAAAGTCAATGTTAAAGTGGAAAAAAGTAGATGGAAGGTGCATGTAGGTGACCTCAGGGAGATGAAACACACTTATGATCTACATAAGCCATAATCCATCTACATAGAAAGGACAAAATAGGTAACATAGCATCAAGAACAGATGGAGACAGTCAACACAATCTGCTGTCAATCAGCAGCTGTGTTGATTTGTCCTGTACACGTGACATCCATTGCACGTCTGTCCGTCCTGGGGGAGGGATCCCTCCTCCGTGGCTCTTCCTAAGGTTTCTTCCACATTTTTTCCCTGTTAAAGGTTTTTTGTGGGAAGTTTTTCCTTACTCGAATCGAGGGTCAAAGGACAGAGGGTGTCACTCCCTGTACAGATTGTAAAGCCCTCCGAGGCAAATGTACTTTGTGACTTTGGGCTATACAAATAAAATTGATTTGATTTGATTTGACACAACCAATGTTTTCCATCAGCTGAACAGATTCTACCTGGCAACAACACTGTTCTGTTAAGTACTATTAAGTTACAGGATAAAGCTTTACATTAAAAGGTTATTTATTATTTTATTATGAAATATATTCCACGCAAGCCATGTGGGCACCATTCAAATGTTTACATCATGTTATTCTACTTTATGTTAATAAGCTGTATTGAAAACTTGAACTAATGAACCCTGTTTAAATAAACACACAGCTGTGTGTCCTAGGTGTCATCCTCTAAATTATCATTCATATTTAAGTAGATATTAAGCTTACATGGTGATTATTACTTAACAAATCTTAATTCCATCTTCTAACGAAACATTAGCCCTGGGACCCTACCCGGGCTAACCCTCTCCGGGCTGGTCCAGGTCCTGGGCTCGGTTGGGAGCTGGTGAGATGTTGGTTAGCTGTTGGCTTCTACGTTCAGAGAGTGCAACTACGGCTCACATGTTGGCGGCGACATGTAAAAAACATGTAAACATGTCAGCCGCAGCATCTCTGACAGAACACACTGTGTGTGTGTGTGTGTGTGTGTGTGTGTGTGTGCGTGTGTGTGCGTGTATGTGCATACAGTACTGTGTTACTGCGCTAACGCTAGCTGTTAGCGGTCTTCTTCTTATACAGTCATTGAAACGCGCTTGTAGCTCATTCGACATTAGCTGCTGTATCGTAGGTGTAGTCCAATCAAAAAGCAGACATTATATAACAGCCTCTGTTACTGGACAATCATTTGAACCAGTTTAAAACGACGATTGGGTGAGAGCAGCTCTGCTTCGTGTGTTGTAAGGAAATGTTCTCTTCAGAAAATATATTGTATCATTATTTTTGGAAAATGACATATCGTGGAAAAAGTCGGCCGTAAACTTGACTCACCTATCCACGGTTTCAGCGGCGGCTGGTCCGCAGGTCGGCGAGCCCCACGGCTTTCTGTTCGGGCCTGATCCAACCCCATCCCTGGCAGCTCCGGCCTGTTTCTCCATCTGCCAGAGAAGTGTTTACTTCAGGGTCACTGGGGTCGGGCGGATTGTTTCCTCTGATATGAAGTTAAACCTTTGTTCAAATGCAATGTCCGCCCTTTGTTCTGTCTTTAAAATGAGTTCGGAAGCTGTAGACCGGACTCTGAGGTTTCCTGTCATCTATGTCTGTGCTTCCTACTCGCGGCTCTCTCTCGCTTGCATCTCCTCGCTATGTAGCTCCGCCTGTTTACAACGAGGATGAGAGGACGGAGGGCACCGTTGTCAGTGAACGCCTCATTCGTGTTAGTGCACTTGAGAGTGATATTCTGTGTCACGTCATAACGTGTTATAACGCGCCATAATATAGATTAAATATTTTACGTCACATGTGATAAGATTTGAGCGATTTGTCCTTTTGACTCACCTGGTACTCCAACAAAGTGAACGGGCCCTTCTGAGTGAGGCAGAATGCCTTTGCTGAAATATTCCTGTGTTCAAATGAAAATTTGCTTTATTGTGCCCTGACAACGGCAACCCAAACTTTCATTGCCAAAATGATGATGGTACTTTCTACACTATCTATAGAAACTATTAACTTAAATTTATAATTTCTTATTTTCTTTCATCCATCCATCTTCTATAACCTCTTCTCCTCATCAGGGTCAGGGTGGGCTGGAGCCTATCCCAGCCGACTTCCTAGAAGCTGGGTACATCCTGAACACGTCGCCAGCTCATCACAAATATACATATATTTTATTCAGACATAAATATACAGTGTGTATGTAAAAAAAAACTATATAAAAAACTATATATAACAAATTTATTAGACCGCCACCCAATGTGAACTCTATGCCACAGCTGTCCTAAATGAACAGCATTGGTAATTACCAAAATAATTTTTGATGTTTCTGTAATGGTTAATACAGCAGTATGTAGAATCCCTTTTAATGCTAAAATATAATTATTATTGTTATCTGTGAATCTTTACAAATTCACTGATATGTTTCATTCTAGTTATTTACTTACATTCCTGAACAGAAGAATAGTGGTTGAATGTTATGCTTGATTCATTTCTGACTTCTTACAGAAGCTTGTTTGAAATTCCTCATTCCTGTTTAAAACAGTAAAACATGGAGCACTCACTGAAAAAAGAAATAGTCTGCATTAAACTGAATCATTGACTTTCTGACTAACAGACCCCAGCATGTTAGGTCAGATCACAACTGTTCCACCACCATCACTCTGAACACGGGCACTCCCCAGGGATGTGTGATGAGCCCCTTCATCTCTTCCCTCTTCACCCATGACTGCAGACCTATGGAGACCTTGAATCCAATTCCATCATAAAGTTTGCAGACGACACCACAGTCATTGGACTCATCACAGACAACGAAGAGTCTGCATACAGGACAGAGGTGAAAAACCTAGCTGCATGGTGTGCTGAAAATAACCTGCTCCTCAACACGCATAAAAAAGAAATCATCGTTGACTTCAGGAGAGAGAAGGGAGACACACATGTCCCACTCCACATCAACAACATGGAAGTGGAACGAGTCCCCAGCTTCAAGTTCCTGGGGACCCACATATTTGAGAACCTGTCCTGGTCAACCACCGCAGAGTGCGCAGCATCCTCAAAGACTCCTTCCACCCAGCCCAAAGACACTTTCAGCTCCTTACCGTCTGGAAGACGGTACAGGAGCTTACTGACTAAAACCAGCAGGTACAGAGACAGCTTCTTCCCCTCAGCTATCATCCTATTGAACTCTGCCAAAAGATGATCACCCCTGGACTTGCTGCTGTTCATACTCTGTTAAAAAAAAAATATATATATATATATATAAAAAATACATAACATACATCTGTACTGTATAGTTCAGCATTTTAATATATGTGAATATTAGTCTAGTTACATCTGTATTATGCACTCTGTTAACTTATTAATTGCACTTCATTTGCACATAATCTGTACATATTATGCCTTCGCGCTACTGTAAATACTGCATCAACTGTATATTTTGCACTTCTGATTAGATGCTAACTGCATTTCGTTGCCTTGTATTTATACATGCGTAATGACAATAAAATTGAATCTAATCTAATCTAATCTAATCTAAAACAAATGATGCTGGATGGAAACTGGGGTTTGCCCTGAAAGTCAAACTCAGATCATTAGTTGTTCTGAAAAAAAAAAAATTAGTTGTTTTGGATTTTTTGGCAGTCAGTGTGCAGGTCCACAGAAGTTCTCTGTAAAGCTCCGTAAAGATGCAGATCTGGACCTAGGATGAGTCTGAATAACACAGAGGGGTATGGAAGAATTATCCTATTTTTATTCAAGAGCGCACATTTTCAGTTTGAGAGCATGATTTCTCATCCCATGGTTCAAAGTACAGCAGGTGGCGGTGTGCTTAACCCCTCGGCCACCATAACACAGGTATGCTTTCAGGTGTATTTATAGACATCCTGCTGATATAAAATTAGAAACAGTCTACGATAAATGGAATCATACGGTGTCTAAACAACAATAACTCTTTTTAGGATTATTTAAGATTAATTATACATAAATAAACTGGTGTCTTAAATAGTGGACTAATCAAATAGCTGGCTAGTATGGTAAATTGGTGTATTTTTAAGAAAGGCAGTTTTACAAACAGACCATATACCCGCCCCTGCGAAGTGCCCAAAAAGCGTGAAGGAACACACCCAAGATTGGGCCAGACTCTAGCTGTCTCCCTATTGGCTGGTGAAACACACTAATTTAAGCGCAGGACGGGACATCCTTCAGTCTGTGCAGACACTTCAACCTGAGAGGACGTGCTGTTTTGTGCAAGAGCAGAAAACATTTGAGAGCGCAGAGTACATGTTTTGAGCGCGAGCAGAAAAAATCTGAGCGTGCAGGACATGTTTTGAGCGCGAGCACATTAGATTTGAGTGTGAGCATAAAATGTGAGCAAGAGGACAATAAATCTGAGAAGGAGAATTTTATCATTTATTGTAATTCATTGTCATTTTATCAGTCATTGTAATTCATTGTAATTTTATCATTCATTGAAATTCATTGTCATTTTATCAGTCATTGTAATTCATTGTCATTTTATCAGTCATTGTAATTCATTGTCATTTCATCAGTCATTGTAATTTATTGTCATTTTATCAGTCATTGTAATTCATTGTCATTTCATCAGTCATTGTAATTTATTGTCATTTCATCAGTCATTGTAATTCATTGTCATTTTATCAGTCATTGTATGTCATTGTCATTTTATCAGTCATTGTAATTCATTGTCATTTCATCAGTAATTGTAATTCATTGTCATTTTATCAGTCATTGTAATTCATTGTCATGTTATCATTCATTGTAATTCAATGTCATTTTGTCAGTCATTGTAATTCATTGTCATGTTATCATTCATTGTAATTCATTGTCATTTTATCAGTCATTGTGATTTATTGTCATTTTTCAGTGATTGTAATTCATTGTCATTTTATTAGTCATTGTGATTCATTGTCATTTTATCAGTCATTGTGATTCATTGTCATTTAATCAGTCATTGTAATTCATTGTCATTTTATTGTAATTCATTGTCATTTTATCAGTCATTGTGATTTACTGTCATTTTTCAGTCATTGTAATTCATTGTCATTTTATCAGTCATTGTGATTCATTGTCATTTTATCAGTCATTGTAATTCATTGTCATTTTATCAGTCATTGTAATTCATTGTCATTTTATCAGTCATTGTATGTCATTGTCATGTTATCATTCATTGTAATTCATTGTCATGTTTTTATTCATTGTAATTCATTGTCATTTTGTCAGTCATTGTGATATATTGTCATTTTATCAGTCATTGTGATATATTGTCATTTTTATCAGTCATTGTGATATATTGTCATTTTATCAGTCATTGTAATTCATTGTCATTTTATCAGTCATTGTGATTCATTGTCATTTTGAGAGTCATTGTAATTCATCAGTCATTGTAATTGTACAATATGTTTGTGTTGATTTGTCCTGTACACGTGACATCCATTGCACGTCTGTCCTTCTTGGGAGAGGGATCCCTCCTCTGTGGCTCTTCCTGAGGTTTCTTCCACCTTTTTTCCCTGTTAAAGGGTTTTTGTGGGCAAGTTTTTCCTCACTCGAACCGAGGGTCTAAGGACAGAGGGTGTCACTCCCTGTACAGATTGTAAAGCCCTCCGAGGCAAATGTACATGTGACTTTGGGCTAAACAAATAAAATCTGATTGGATTTGATAAGAATAAACAGGAATATTTTAGCCTGATAAACAGCATGCTGACTTGAAATAAACTACATTTTGAGAACAGACTTAAGGGGTTTTCCATGAATATAAGATGACTGATACTTACAGGTTGCCTGCAGGATTTTAGTTGTTAACAAGCAATGTTTTGTTCATCTCATTTACATTTCTCACCAAATATGCATGTATATTTGGTCCTTGTATCACATGTTAACCTTGGAAAGCAAGATAAATAAAATGAATGAAAGACAATCCCGAATAAATAAACAACACATGCAAAGAGCTAGTCAGAAATCCTTAAATTAATTTAATCAGTAATATTTACAGAACAGGTCATTGTGTCAGTCATTGTAATTCATTGTCATGTTATCAGTCATTGTAATTCATTATCATTTCGTCAGTCATTGTATTTCATTGTCATTTTATCATTCATTGTAATTCATTGTCATTGTGTCAGTCATTGTAATTCATTGTCATTTTGTCGGTCATTGTAATTTATTGTCATGTTATCATTCATTGTAATTCATTTTTATTTTATCATTCATTGTAATTTATTGTCATGTTATCATTCATTGTAATTTATTGCCATTTTGTCAGTCATCGTAATCCATTGTCATTTTATCAGTCATTGAAATTCATTGTCATTTTATCAGTCATTGTAATTCATTGTCATTTTATCAGTCATTGTATGTCATTGTCATTTCATCAGTCATTGTAATTCATTGTCATTTTATCAGTCATTGTATGTCATTGTCATTTTATCATTCATTGTAATTCATTGTCATGTTATTATTCATTGTAATTCATTGTCATTTTGTCAGTCATTGTGATTCATTGTCATTTTATCAGTCAATGTGATATATTGTCATTTTATCAGTCATTGTAATTCATTGTCATTTTATCAGTCATTATGATTCATTGACATTTTATCAGTCATTATGATTCATTGACATTTTATCAGTCATTGTAATTCATTGTCATGTTATCAGTCATTGTGATATATTGTCATTTTATCAGTCATTGTAATTCATTGTCATTTTATCAGTCATTATGATTCATTGACATTTTATCAGTCATTGTAATTCATTGTTATTTTATTGTAATTCATTGTCATTTTATCAGTCATTGTGATTTATTGTCATTTTTCAATCATTGTAATTCATTGTCATTTTATCAGTCATTGTAATTCATTGTCATTTTATCAGTCATTGTAATTCATTGTCATTTTATCAGTCATTGTATGTCATTGTCATTTTGTCAGTCATTGTAATTCATTGTCATGTTATCAGTCATTGTGATATATTGTCATTCTATCAGTCATTGTAATTCATTGTCATTTTAACAGTCATTATGATTCATTGACATTTTATCAGTCATTGTAATTCATTGTTATTTTATTGTAATTCATTGTCATTTTATCAGTCATTGTGATTTATTGTCATTTTTCAATCATTGTAATTCATAGTCATTTTATCAGTCATTGTAATTCATTGTCATTTTATCAGTCATTGTAATTCATTGTCATTTTATCAGTCATTGTAATTCATTGTCATTTTATCAGTCATTGTATTTCATTGTCATTTTATCATTCATTGTAATTCATAGTTATTTTATAATTGATTGAATTTCATTGTCATTTTATCAGTCATTGTAATTCATTGTCATTTTATCAGTCATTGTAATCCATTGTAATTTTATCAGTCATTGTAATTCATTGTAATTTTATCAGTCATTGTATGTCATTGTCATTTTATCAGTCATTGTGATATATTGTCATTTTATCAGTCATTGTAATTAATTGTCATTTTATCAGTCATTGTAATTCATTGTCATTTTATTGTAATTCATTGTCATTTTATCAGTCATTGTGATTTATTGTCATTTTTCAGTGATTGTAATTCATTGTCATTTTATCAGTCATTGTGATTCATTGTCATTTTATCAGTCATTGTGATTCATTGTCATTTTATCAGTCATTGTGATTCATTGTCATTTTATCAGTCATTGTAATTCATTGTCATTTTATTGTAATTCATTGTCATTTTATCAGTCATTGTGATTTACTGTCATTTTTCAGTCATTGTAATTCATTGTCATTTTATCAGTCATTGTATGTCATTGTCATGTTATTATTCATTGTAATCCATTGTCATGCTTTTATTCATTGTAATTCATTGTCATTTTGTCAGTCATTGTGATATATTGTCATTTTATCAGTCATTGTGATATATTGTCATTTTTATCAGTCATTGTGATATATTGTCCTATATCAG
Source organism: Collichthys lucidus (assembly GCA_004119915.2). NCBI lineage: Eukaryota > Metazoa > Chordata > Actinopteri > Sciaenidae > Collichthys > Collichthys lucidus. Next base: position 760,557 of record CM014101.1, read on the forward strand.
TCATTGTAATTCATTGTCATTTTATCAGTCATTGTAATTCATTGTCATGTTATCATTCATTGTAATTCAATGTCATTTTGTCAGTCATTGTAATTCATTGTCATGTTATCATTCATTGTAATTCATTTTCATTTTATCAGTCATTGTAATTAATTGTCATTTTATCAGTCATTGTAATTCATTGTCATTTTATTGTAATTCATTGTCATTTTATCAGTCATTGTGATTTATTGTCATTTTTCAGTGATTGTAATTCATTGTCATTTTATCAGTCATTGTGATTCATTGTCATTTTATCAGTCATTGTGATTCATTGTCATTTTATCAGTCATTGTGATTCATTGTAATTTTATCAGTCATTGTAATTCATTGTCATTTTATTGTAATTCATTGTCATTTTATCAGTCATTGTGATTTACTGTCATTTTTCAGTCATTGTAATTCATTGTCATTTTATCAGTAATTTTGATTCATTGTCATTTTATCAGTCATTGTGATTTATTGTCATTTTTCAGTGATTGTAATTCATTGTCATTTTATCAGTCATTGTGATTCATTGTCATTTTTGATCAGTCATTGTGATTCATTGTCATTTTATCAGTCATTGTAATTCATTGTCATTTTATTGTAATTCATTGTCATTTTATCAGTCATTGTGATTTACTGTCATTTTCAGTCATTGTAATTCATTGTCATTTTATCAGTCATTGTGATTCATTGTCATTTATCAGTCATTGTAATTCATTGTCATTTATCAGTCATTGTATGTCATTGTCATGTTATCATTCATTGTAATTCATTGTCATGTTTTATTCATTGTAATTCATTGTCATTTTGTCAGTCATTGTGATATTGTCATTTTATCAGTCATTGTGATATATTGTCATTTTTATCAGTCATTGTGATATATTGTCATTTTATCAGTCATTGTAATTAATTGTCATTTTATCAGTCATTGTAATTCATTGTCATTTTATTGTAATTCATTGTCATTTTATCAGTCATTGTATGTCATTGTCATTTTATCAGTCATTGTATGTCATTGTCATTTTATCATTCATTGTAATTCATTGTCATGTTATCAGTCATTGTAATTCATTGTCATTTCGTCAGTCATTGTATTTCATTGTCATTTTATCATTCATTGTAATTCATTGTCATTGTGTCAGTCATTGTAATTCATTGTCATTTTGTCGGTCATTGTAATTCATTGTCATGTTATCATTCATTGTAATTCATTTTCATTTATCATTCATTGTAATTTATTGTCATGTTATCATTCATTGTAATTCATTGCCATTTGTCAGTCATCGTAATCCATTGTCATTTATCATCATTGAATTCATTGTCATTTTCAGTCATTGTAATTCATTGTTATTTTTATCAGTCATTGTATTCATTGTCATTTTATCAGTCATTGTAATTCATTGTCATTTTATCAGTAATTGTAATTCATTGTCATTTTATCAGTCATTGTAATTCATTGTCATTTTATCAGTCATTGTAATTCATTGTCATTTTATCAGTAATTGTAATTCATTCTCATTTTTTATAAGTCATTGTGATATATTGTCATTTTATCAGTCATTGTAATTCATTGTCATTTTATCAGTCATTGTGATATATTGTCATTTTATCAGCCATTGTAATTCATTGTCATTTTATCAGTCATTATGATTCATTGACATTTTATCAGTCATTGTAATTCGTTGTCATGTTATCATTCATTGTAATTCATTGTCATTTTATCAGTCATTGTAATTCATTGTCATTTTATCAGTCATTGTGATATATTGTCATTTTATCAGTCATTGTAATTCATTGTCATTTTATGAGTCATTATGATCATTGACATTTTATCAGTCATTGTAATTCATTGTCATTTTATTGTAATTCATTGTCATTTTATCAGTCATTGTAATTCATTGTCATTTTATCAGTCATTGTATGTCATTGTCATTTTATCAGTCATTGTATTTCATTGTCATTTTATCATTCATTGTTATTCATTGTTATTTTATAATTAATTGAAATTCATTGTCATTTTATCAGTCATTGTAATTCATTGTTATTTTATCATTGGTTAAAATTCATTGTCATTTTATCATTGATTGAAATTCATTGTCATTTTATCAGTCATTGAAATTCATTGTCATTTCATCATTCATTGTAATTCATTGTCATTTTATCATTATTTTTTTGTAATCCATTGTTATTTTATCATTGATTTAAATTCATTGTCATTTTATCATTCATTGTGATTCATTGTCATTTTATCAGTCATTGTAATTCATTGTCATTTTATCAGTCATTGTGATTCATTGTCATTTTATCAGTCATTGTAATTCATTGTCATTTTATCAGTCATTGTAATTCATTGTCATTTTATCAGTCATTGTGATTTACTGTAATTTTTCAGTCATTGTAAGTCATTGTCATTTTATCAGTCTTTATATGTCATTGTCATTTTATCAGTCATTGTAATTCATTGTCATTTTGTCAGTCATTGTAATTCATTGTCATTTTATCAGTCATTGTGATTCATTGTCATTTTATCAGTCATTGTAATTCATTGTCATTTTATCAGTCATTATATGTCATTGTCATTTTATCAGTCATTATATGTCATGGTCATTTTATCAGTCATTGTATTTCATTGTCATTTTATCATTCATTGTAATTCATTGTCATTTTATCAGTCATTGTAATTCATTGTCATTTTATCAGTCATTGTAAGTCATTGTCATTTTATCAGTCTTTATATGTCATTGTCATTTTATCAGTCATTGTAATTCATTGTCATTTTGTCAGTCATTGTAATTCATTGTCATTTTATCAGTCATTGTGATTCATTGTCATGTTTTTATTCATTGTAATTCATTGTCATTTTGTCAGTCATTGTGATATATTGTCATTTTATCAGTCATTGTGATATATTGTCATTTTATCAGTCATTGTGATATATTGTCATTTTTATCAGTCATTGTGATATATTGTCATTTTATCAGTCATTGTAATTCATTGTCATTTTATCAGTCATTGTGATTCATTGTCATTTTATCAGTCATTGTAAATCATTTTATTGTAATTCATTGTCATTTTGTGAGTCATTGTAATTCATCAGTCATTGTAATTGTACAATATGCTTGTGTTGATTTGTCCTGTACACGTGACATCCATTGCACGTCTGTCCTTCCTGGGAGAGGGATCCCTCCTCTGTGGCTCTTCCTGAGGTTTCTTCCACCTTTTTTCCCTGTTAAAGGGTTTTTGTGGGCAAGTTTTTCCTCACTCGAACCGAGGGTCTAAGGACAGAGGGTGTCACTCCCTGTATAGATTGTAAAACCCTCCGAGGCAAATGTACATGTGACTTTGGGCTAAACAAATAAAATCTGATTGGATTTGATAAGAATGAACAGGAATATTTTAGCCTGATAAACAGCATGCTGACTTGAAATAAACTACATTTTGAGAACAGACTTAAGGGGTTTTCCATGAATATAAGATGACTGATACTTACAGGTTGCCTGCAGGATTTTAGTTGTTAACAAGCAATGTTTTGTTCATCTCATTTACATTTCTCACCAAATATGCATGTATCTTTGGTCCTTGTATCACATGTTAACCTTGGAAAGCAAGATAAATAAAATGAATGAAAAACAATCCCAAATAAATAAACAACATATGCAAAGAGCTAGTCAGAAATCCTTAAATTAATTTAATCAGTAATATTTACAGAACAGGTCATTGTGTCAGTCATTGTAATTCATTGTCATGTTATCAGTCATTGTAATTCATTGTCATTTCGTCAGTCATTGTATTTCATTGTCATTTTATCATTCATTGTAATTCATTGTCATTGTGTCAGTCATTGTAATTCATTGTCATGTTATCAGTCATTGTAATTCATTGTCATTTCGTCAGTCATTGTATTTCATTGTCATTTTATCATTCATTGTAATTCATTGTCATTGTGTCAGTCATTGTAATTCATTGTCATTTTGTCGGTCATTGTAATTCATTGTCATGTTATCATTTATTGTAATTCATTTTCATTTTATCATTCATTGTAATTTATTGTCATGTTATCATTCATTGTAATTCATTGCCATTTTGTCAGTCATCGTAATCCATTGTCATTTTATCAGTCATTGAAATTCATTGTCATTTTATCAGTCATTGTAATTCATTGTTATTTTATCAGTCATTGTATGTCATTGTCATTTTATCAGTCATTGTAATTCATTGTCATTTTATCAGAAATTGTAATTCATTGTCATTTTATCAGTCATTGTAATTCATTGTCATTTTATCAGTCATTGTAATTCATTGTCATTTTATCAGTCATTAGATTCATTGACATTTTATCAGTCATGTAATTCGTTGTCATGTTATGTCATTCATTGTAATTCATTTGTCATTTTTATAACAGTCATTGTAATTCTTGTCATTTTATCAGTCATTGTGATATATTGTCATTTTATCAGTCATTGTATCATTGTCATTTTATGAGTCATTAGATCATTACATTTTATCAGTCAATTTTTAATTCATTGTCATTTGTTATGAGTCATTATGATCATGACATTTTAATCAGTCATTGTATCATGTCATTTTAAATTGTAATTCATTGTCATTTTATCAGTCATTGTAATTCATTGTCATTTTATCAGTCATTGTATGTCATTGTCATTTTATCATCATTGTATTTCATTGTCATTTATCATTCATTGTTATTCATTGTTTATTTATAATTGATTGAAATTCATTGTCATTTTATCAGTCATGTAATTCATTTTTTTATCATTGGTTAAATTCATTGTCATTTTATCATTGATTGAAATTCATTGTCATTTTATCAGTCATTGAAATTCATTGTCATGTTCATCATCATTGTATTCATTGTCATTTTTCATTTATTGTAATCCATTGTTATTTTATCATTGATTTAATTCATTGTCATTTTAAAATCATTCATTGTGATTCATTGTCATTTTATCAGTCATTGTAATTCATTGTCATTTTTATCAGTCATGTGATTCATTTGTCATTTTAATCAGTCATTGTAATCATTGTCATTTATCAGTCATTGTAATTCATTGTCATTTTATCAGTCATTGTGATTTACTGTAATTTTTCAGTCATTGTAAGTCATGTCATTTCAGTCTTTATATGTCATTGTCATTTTATCAGTCCTTGTAATTCATTGTCATTTTGTCAGTCATTGTAATTCATTGTCATTTTATCAGTCATTGTGATTCATTGGTCATTTTTATCAGTCATTGTAATTCATTGTCATTTTATCATTCATTGTGATTCATTGTCATTTTATCAGTCATTGTAATTCATTGTCATTTTTATCAGTCATTGTGATTCATTGTCTTTTATCAGTCATTTGTAATTCATTTGTCATTTTATCAGTCATTGTAATTCATTGTCATTTTAATTATCGGTCATTGTGATTAACTGTAATTTTCATCATTGTAAGTCATTGTTGTCATTTTATCAGTCTTTATGTCATTGTCATTTTATCAGTCATTGTAATTCATTGTCATTTTGTCATTCATTGTAATTCATTGTCATTTTATCAGTCATTGTGATTCATTGTCAATTTTATCAGTCATTGTAATTCATTGTCCATTTTCAGTCATTATATGTCATTGTCATTTTAATCATCATTATATGTCATTGTCATTTCATTAAGTCATTGTATTTCATTGTCATTTTATCATTCATTGTAATTCATTGTCATTTTATCAGTCCATTGTATTCATTGTCATTTTATCAGTCATGGTAAGTCATTGTCATTTAATCAGTCTTTATATGTCATTGTCATTTTATCAGTCATTGTAATTCATGTCCATTTTGTCAGTCATTGTAATTCATTGTCTTTTATCAGTCATTGTGATTCATTTGTCATTTTATCAGTCATTGTAATTCATTGTCATTTTATGAGTCATTGTAATTCATTGTCATTTTATCATTCATTGTAATTCATTGTCATTTGTCAGTCATTGTGATATATTGTCATTTTATCAGTCATTGTGATATATTGTCAGTTTATCAGTCATTGTGATATTTGTCATTTTTATCAGTCATTGATATATTGTCATTTTACAGTCATTGTAATTCATTGTCATTTTATGAGTCATTATGATTCATTGACATTTTATCAGTCCAGTTGTAATTCATTGTCATTTTATTGTAATTCATTGTCATTTTAATCAGTCATTGTGATTTAATTGTCATTTTTCAATCATTGTAATTCATTGTCATTTTATAGTCATTGTAATTCATTGTCATTTATCAGTCAATTGTATGTCATTGTCATTTTATCAGTCATTGTAATTCATTGTCATTTTAATTGTAATTCATTGTCATTTTTCAGTCATTGTGATTTATTGTCATTTTCATCATTGTAATTCATTGTCATTTTATCAGTCATTGTAATTCATTGTCATTTTTATCAGTCATTGTATGTCATTGTCCATTTTATCAGTCATTGTATGTCATTGTCATTTTATCAGTCATTGTATTTCATTGTCATTTTATCATTCATTGTAATTCATTGTTATTTTTATAATTGATTGAAATTCATTGTCATTTTATCAGTCCTTGTAATTCATTGTTATTTTATCCTTGGTTGAAATTCATTGTCATTTTAAATCATTGATTGAAATTCATTGTCATTTTATCAGTCCTTGAAATTCATTGTCATTTCATCATCATTGTAATTCATTGTCATTTTATCATTTATTGTAATCCATTGGTTATTTTATCATTGATTGAAATTCATTGTCATTTTAATCAGTCTTATGATCATTGACATTTTATCAGTCATTGTAATTCGTTGTCATGTTTCATTCATTGTAATTCATTGTCATTTTATCAGTCATTGTAATTCATTGTCATTTTATCAGTCATTGTGATATATTGTCATTTTATCATCATTGTAATTCATTGTCATTTTATGATCATTATGATTCATTGACATTTTATCAGTCATTGTAATTCATTGTCATTTTATGAGTCATTATGATTCATTGACATTTTATCATCATTGTAATTCATTGTCATTTTATTGTAATTCATTGTCATTTTATCAGTCATTGTAATTCATTGTCATTTTAATATCGTTGTATCATTGTCATTTTCTCAGTCATTGTATTTCATTGTCATTTTATCATTCATTGTTATATCATTGTTATTTTATAATTGATTGAAATTCATTGGTCATTTTATCAGTCATTGTAATTCATTGTTATTTTATCATTGGTTAAAATTCATTGTCATTTTATCATTGATTAATTCATTGTCATTTTATCGTCATTGAAATTCATTTGTCATTTCATCATTCATTTGTCATTGTCATTTTATCATTTATTGTAATCCATTGTATTTTATCATTGATTTAAATTCATTGTCATTTTTATCATTCATTGTGATTCATTGTCATTTTATCAGTCATTGTAATTCATTGTCATTTTTATCAGTCATTGTGATTCATTGTCATTTTATCAGTCATTGTAATTCATTGTCATTTTATCAGTCCATTGTGATTTACTGTAATTTTCAGTCATTGTAAGTCATTGTCATTTTTCAGTCTTTATATGTCATTGTCATTTTATCAGTCATTGTAATTCATTGTCATTTTGTCAGTCATTGTAATTCATTGTCATTTTATCAGTCATTGTGATTCATTGTCATTTTAATCAGTCATTGTAATTCATTGTCATTTTAATCAGTCATTATATGTCATTGTCATTTTATCAGTCATTATATGTCATTGTCATTTTATCAGTCATTGTAGTTCATGTCATTTTATCATTCATTGTAATTCATTGTCATTTTATCATCATTGTAATTCATTGGTCATTTTAAATCAGTCATTGTAAGTCATTGTCTTTTATAATCAGTCTTTATATTCATTGTCATTTTATCAGTCATTGTAATTCATTGTCATTTTGTCAGTCATTGTAATTCATTGTCATTTTATCAGTCATTGTGATTCATTGTCATTTTAATCAGTCATTGTAATTCATTGTCATTTTATCAGTCATTGTAATTCATTGTTATTTAATCAGTCATTGTATGTCATTGTCATTTTATCAGTCATTGTAATTCATTGTCATTTTATCAGAAAATTGTAATTCATTGTCATTTTATCAGTCATTGTATTCATTTCATTTTTATCAGTCATTGTAATTCATTGTCATTTTATCAGTCATTATGATTCATTGACATTTTATCAGTCATTGTAATTCGTTGTCATGTTATCATTCATTGTATTCATTGTCATTTTATCAGTCATTGTATTCATTGTCATTTTATCAGTCATTGTGATATATTGTCATTTTATCAGTCATTGTAATTCATTGTCATTTTATGAGTCATTATGATTCATTGACATTTTATCAGTCATTGTAATTCATTGTCATTTTGAGTCATTATGATTCATTGCATTTTATCAGTCATTGTATTCATTGTCATTTATTGTAATTCATTGTCATTTTATCAGTCATTGTAATTCATTGTCATTTAATCAGTCATTGTATGTCATTGTCATTTTAATCAGTCATTGTATTTCATTGTCATTTTATCATTCATTGTTATTCATTGTTATTTTTAATTGATTGAAATTCATTGTCATTTTATCAGTCATTGTAATTCATTGTTATTTTATCATTGGTTAAATTCATTGTCATTTTATCATTGATTGAATTCATTGTCATTTATCAGTCATTGAAATTCATTGTCATTTCATCATTCATTGTAATTCATTGTCCTTTTAATCATTTTATTGTAATCCATTGTTATTTTAATCATTGATTTAAATTCATTGTCATTTTAATCATTCATTGTGATTCATTGTCATTTTATCAGTCATTGTAATTCATTGTCATTTTATCAGTCCATTGTGATTCATTGTCATTTTATCAGTCATTGTAATTCATTGTCATTTTATCATTCATTGTAATTCATTGTCATTTTAATCAGTCATTGTGTTTACTGTAATTTTTCAGTCATTGTAAGTCATTGTCATTTTATCAGTCTTTATATTGTCATTGTCATTTTATCAGTCATTGTAATTCATTGTCATTTTGTCAGTCATTGTAATTCATTGTCATTTTATCAGTCATTGTGATTCATTGTCATTTTATCAGTCATTGTAATTCATTGTCATTTTATCATTCATTGTGATTCATTGTCATTTTATCAGTCATTGTAATTCATTGTCATTTTATCAGTCATTGTGATTCATTGTCATTTTATCAGTCATTGTAATTCATTGTCATTTTATCAGTCATTGTAATTCATTGTCATTTTATCGGTCATTGTGATTAACTGTATTTTTCCGATTCATTGTAAGTCATTGTCATTTTATCAGTCTTTATATTCATTGTCATTTTATCATCATTGTAATTCATTGTCATTTTGTCAGTCATTGTAATTCATTGTCATTTTATATCAGTCATTGTGATTCATTGTCATTTTATCAGTCTTGTAATTCATTGTCATTTTTAATCAGTCATTATATGTCATTGTCATTTTATCAGTCATTATATGTCATTGTCATTTTATCAGTCATTGTATTCATTGTCATTTTATCATTCATTGTAATGTCATTGTCATTTTATCAGTCATTTTGGTAATTCATTGTCATTTTATCAGTCTGGTAAGTCATTGTAATTTATCAGTCTTTATATGTCATTGTCATTTTATCAGTCATTGTAATTCATTGTCATTTTGTCAGTCATTGAATTCAGTGTTATTTTATCAGTCATTGTGATTCATTGTCATTTTATCAGTCATTGTAATTCATTGTCATTTTATCATCATTGGTAATTCATTGTCATTTTGTCAGTCATTGTATATATTGTCATCATTTTATCAGTATTGTAATTCATGTCATTTATCAGTCATTATGATTCATTGACATTTTATCAGTCATTGTAATTCGTTGTCATGTTATCATTCATTGTAATCATTGTCATTTTATCAGTCATTGTAATCATTGTCATTTTATCAGTCATTGTGATATATTGTCATTTTATCAGTCATTGTAATTCATTGTCATTTTATGAGTCATTATGATTCATTGACATTTTATCAGTCATTGTAATTCATTGTCATTTTATGAGTCATTATGATTCATTGACATTTTATCAGTCATTGTAATTCATTGTCATTTTATTGTAATTCATTGTCATTTTATCAGTCATTGTAATTCATTGTCATTTTATCAGTCATTGTATGTCATTGTCATTTTATCAGTCATTGTATTTCATTGTCATTTTATCATTCATTGTTATTCATTGTTATTTTATAATTGATTGAAATTCATTGTCATTTTATCAGTCATTGTAATTCATTGTTATTTTATCATTGGTTAAATTCATTGTCATTTTATCATTGATTGAATTCATTGTCATTTTATCAGTCATTGAAAATTCATTGTCATTCATCATTCATTGTATTCTTGTCATTTTATCATTTATTGTAATCCATTGTTTTTTATCATTGATTTAAATTCATTGTCATTTTATCATTCATTGTGATTCATTGTCATTTTATCAGTCATTGTAATTCATTGTCATTTTATCAGTCGTGATTCATTGTCATTTTATCAGTCATTGTAATTCTTGTCATTTTATCAGTCATTGTAATTCATTGTCATTTTATCAGTCATTGTGATTTACTGTAATTTTTCAGTCATTGTAAGTCTTGTCATTTTATCAGTCTTTATATGTCATTGTCATTTTATCAGTCATTGTATCATTGTCATTTTGTCAGTCATTGTAATTCATTGTCATTTATCAGTCATTGTGATTCATTGTCATTTTATCAGTCATTGTATCATTGTCATTTTATCATTCATTGTGATTCATTGTCATTTTTATCAGTCATTGTAATTCATTGTCATTTTATCAGTCATTGTGATTCATTGTCATTTTATCAGTCATTGTAATTCATTGTCATTTATCAGTCATTGTAATTCATTGTCATTTTATCGGTCATTGTGATTAACTGTAATTTTTCAGTCATTGTAAGTCATTGTCATTTTATCAGTCTTTATATGTCATTGTCATTTTATCAGTCATTGTATTCATTGTCATTTTGTCAGTCATTGTAATTCATTGTCATTTTATCAGTCATTGTGATTCATTGTCATTTTATCAGTCATTGTAATCATTGTCATTTTATCAGTCATTATATGTCATTGTCATTTTATCAGTCATTATATGTCATTGTCATTTTATCAGTCATTGTATTCATTGTCATTTTATCATTCATTGTAATTCATTGTCTTTTATCAGTCATTGTAATTCATTGTCATTTATCAGTCATGGTAAGTCATTGTCATTTTATCAGTCTTTATATGTCATTGTCATTTTTATCAGTCATTGTAATTCATTGTCATTTTGTCAGTCATTGTAATTCATTGTCATTTTATCAGTCATTGTGATTCATTGTCATTTTATCAGTCATTGTAATTCATTGTCATTTTATGAGTCATTGTAATTCATTGTCATTTTTAATCATTCATTGTAATTCATTGTCATTTTGTCAGTCATTGTGATATATGTCATTTTATCAGTCATTGTGATATATTGTCATTTTATCAGGTCATTGTGATATATTGTCATTTTTATCAGTCATTGTGATATATTGTCATTTTATCAGTCATTGTAATTCATTGTCATTTTATGAGTCATTATGATTCATTGACATTTTATCAGTCATTGTAATTCATTGTCATTTTATTGGTAATTCATTGTCATTTTATCAGTCATTGTGATTATTGTCATTTTTCAATCATTGTAATTCATTGTCATTTTATCAGTCATTGTAATTCATTGTCATTTTATCAGTCATTGTATGTCATTGTCATTTTATCAGTCATTGTAATTCATTGTCATTTTATTGTAATTCATTGTCATTTTATCAGTCATTGTGATTATTGTCTTTTTCAATCATTGTAATTCATTGTCATTTTATCAGTATTGTAATTCATTGTCATTTTATCAGTCATTGTATTCATTGTCATTTTATCAGTCATTGTCATTTTATCAGTCATTGTATTCATTGTCATTTTATCATTCATTGTAATTCATTGTTATTTTATAATTGATTGAAATTCATTGTCATTTTATCAGTCATTGTAATTCATTGTTATTTTATCATTGGTTGAAATTCATTGTCATTTTATCATTGATTGAAATTCATTGTCATTTTATCAGTCATTGAAATTCATTGTCATTTCATCATTCATTGTAATTCATTGTCATTTTATCATTTATTGTAATCCATTGTTATTTTATCATTGATTGAAATTCATTGTCATTTTATCAGTCATTATGATTCATTGACATTTTATCAGTCATTGTAATTCGTTGTCATGTTATCATTCATTGTAATTCATTGTCATTTTATCAGTCATTGTAATTCATTGTCATTTTATCAGTCATTGTGATATATTGTCATTTTATCAGTCATTGTAATTCATTGTCATTTTATGAGTCATTATGATTCATTGACATTTTATCAGTCATTGTAATTCATTGTCATTTTATGAGTCATTATGATTCATTGACATTTTATCAGTCATTGTAATTCATTGTCATTTTATTGTAATTCATTGTCATTTTATCAGTCATTGTAATTCATTGTCATTATCAGTCATTGTGAGTCATTGTCATTTTATCAGCATTGTATTTCATTGTCATTTTATCATTCATTGTTATCATTGTTATTTTATAATTGATTGAAATTCATTGTCATTTTATCAGTCATTGTAATTCATTGTTATTTTATCATTGGTTAAAATTCATTGTCTTTTATCATTGATTGAATTCATTGTCATTTTATCAGTCATTGAAATTCATTGTCATTTCATCATTCATGTAATTCATTGTCATTTATCATTTATTGTAATCCATTGTTATTTTATCATTGATTTAATTCATTGTCATTTTATCATTCATTGTGATTCATTGTCATTTTATCAGTCATTGTATTCATGTCATTTTATCAGTCTGTGATTCATTGTCATTTTATCAGTCATTGTAATTCATTGTCATTTTATCAGTCATTGTGATTTACTGTAATTTTTCAGTCATTGTAAGTCATTGTCATTTTATCAGTCTTTATATTCATTGTCATTTTATCAGTCATTGTAATTCATTGTCATTGTCAGTCATTGTAATTCATTGTCATTTTATCAGTCATTGTGATCATTGTCATTTTATCAGTCATTGTAATTCATTGTCATTTTATCAGTCATTATATTCATTGTCATTTTATCAGTCATATATGTCATTGTCATTTTATCAGTCATTGTATTTCATTGTCATTTTATCATTCATTGTAATTCATTGTCATTTTATCAGTCATTGTAATTCATTGTCATTTTATCAGTCATTGTAAGTCATTGTCATTTTATCAGTCTTTATATGTCATTGTCATTTTATCAGTCATTGTAATTCATTGTCATTTTGTCAGTCATTGTAATTCATTGTCATTTTATCAGTCATTGTGATTCATTGTCATTTTATCAGTCATGTAATTCTTGTCATTTTATCAGTCATTGTAATTCATTGTCATTTTATCATTCATTGTAATTCATTGTCATGTTTTTATTAATTGTAATTCATTGTCATTTTATCAGTCATTGTAATTCATTGTCATTTTATCAGTCATTGTGATTTACTGTAATTTTTCAGTCATTGTAAGTCATTGTCATTTTATCAGTCTTTATATGTCATTGTCATTTTATCAGTCATTGTAATTCATTGTCATTTGTCAGTCATTGTAATTCATTGTCATTTTATCAGTCATTGTGATTCATTGTCATTTTATCAGTCATTGTAATTCATGTCATTTTATCAGTCATTATATGCATTGTCATTTTATCAGTCATTATATGTCATTGTCATTTTATCAGTCATTGTATTCATTGTCATTTTATCATTCATTGTAATTCATTGTCATTTTATCAGTCATTGTAATTCATTGTCATTTTATCAGTCATTGTAAGTCATTGTCATTTTATCAGTCTTTATATGTCATTGTCATTTTATCAGTCATTGTAATTCATTGTCATTTTGTCAGTCATGTAATTCATTGTCATTTTATCAGTCATTGTGATTCATTGTCATTTTATCAGTCATTGTAATTCATTGTCATTTTATCAGTCATTGTAATTCATTGTCATTTTATCATTCATTGTAATTCATTGTCATGTTTTTATTAATTGTAATTCATTGTCATTTGTCAGTCATTGTGATATATTGTCATTTTATCAGTCATTGTGATATATTGTCATTTTATCAGTCATTGTGATATATTGTCATTTTATCAGTCATTGTGATATATTGTCATTTTATCAGTCATTGTAATCATTGTCATTTTATCAGTCATTGTGATTCATTGTCATTTATCAGTCATTGTAAATCATTTATTGTATTCATTGTCATTTTGTGAGTCATTGTAATTCATCAGTCATTGTAATTGTACAATATGCTTGTGTTGATTTGTCCTGTACACGTGACATCCATTGCACGTCTGTCCTTCCTGGGAGAGGGATCCCTCCTCTGTGGCTCTTCCTGAGGTTTCTTCCACCTTTTTTCCCTGTTAAAGGGTTTTTTTTATCAGTCATTGTGATTCATTGTCATTTTATCCAGTCATTGTAATTCATTGTCATTTAACAGTCCTTGTAATTCATTGTCATTTTATCAGTCATTGTGATTTACTGTAATTTTTCAGTCATTGTAAGTCATTGTCATTTTATCAGTCTTTATATGTCATTGTCTTTTATCAGTCATTGTAATTCATTGTCATTTGTCAGTCATGTAATTCATGTCATTTATCAGTCATTGTGATTCATTGTCATTTTATCAGTCATTGTAATTCATTGTCATTTTATCAGTCATTATATGTCATTGTCATTTTATCAGTCATTATATGTCATTGTCATTTTATCAGTCATTGTATTTCATTGTCATTTATCATTCATTGTAATTCATTGTCATTTTATCAGTCATTGTAATTCATTGTCATTTATCAGTCATTGTAAGTCATTGTCATTTTATCAGTCTTTATATGTCATTGTCATTTTATCAGTCATTGTAATTCATTGTCATTTTGTCAGTCATTGTAATTCATTGTCATTTTATCAGTCATTGTGATTCATTGTCATTTTATCAGTCATGTAATTCATTGTCATTTATGAGTCATTGTAATTCATTGTCATTTTATCATTCATTGTAATTCATTGTCATTTTGTCAGTCATTGTGATATATTGTCATTTTATCAGTCATTGTGATATATTGTCATTTTATCAGTCATTGTGATATATTGTCATTTTTATCAGTCATTGTGATATATTGTCATTTTATCAGTCATTGTAATTCATTGTCATTTTATGAGTCATTATGATTCATTGACATTTTATCAGTCATTGTAATTCATTGTCATTTTATGAGTCATATGATTCATTGACATTTTATCAGTCATTGTAATTCATTGTCATTTATTGTAATTCATTGTCATTTATCAGTCATTGTAATTCATTGTCATTTATCAGTCATGTATGTCATTGTCATTTTATCAGTCATTGTATTTCATTGTCATTTTATCATTCATTGTTATTCATTGTTATTTTATAATTGATGAAATTCATTGTCATTTATCAGTCATTGTAATTCATTGTTATTTTATCATTGGTTAAAATTCATTGTCATTTTATCATTGATTGAAATTCATTGTCATTTTATCAGTCATTGAAATTCATTGTCATTTCATCATTCATTGTAATTCATTGTCATTTTATCATTTATTGTAATCCATTGTTATTTTATCATTGATTTAAATTCATTGTCATTTTATCATCATTGTGATTCATTGTCATTTTATCAGTCATTGTAATTCATTGTCATTTTTATCAGTCATGTGATTCATTGTCATTTTATCAGTCATTGTAATTCATTGTCATTTATCAGTCATTGTGATTTACTTAATTTTTCAGTCATTGTAAGTCATTGTCATTTTATCAGTCTTTATATGTCATTGTCATTTTATCAGTCATTGTAATTGTCATTTTGTCAGTCATTGTAATTCATTGTCATTTTATCAGTCATTGTGATTCATTGTCATTTTATCAGTCATTGTAATTCATTGTCATTTTATCAGTCATTATATGTCATTGTCATTTTATCAGTCATATATATGTCATGTCATTTATCAGTCATTGTATTTCATGTCATTTATCATCATTGTAATTCATTGTCATTTTATCAGTCATTGAATTCATTGTCATTTTATCAGTCATTGTAAGTCATTGTCATTTTATCAGTCTTTATATGTCATTGTCATTTTATCAGTCATTGTAATTCATTGTCATTTTGTCAGTCATTGTAATTCATTGTCATTTTATCAGTCATTGTGATTCATTGTCATTTTATCAGTCATTGTAATTCATTGTCATTTTATCAGTCATTGTAATTCATTGTCATTTTATCATTCATTGTAATTCATTGTCATGTTTTTATTAATTGTAATTCATTGTCATTTTATCAGTCATTGTAATTCATTGTCATTTTATCAGTCATTGTGATTTACTGTAATTTTTCAGTCATTGTAAGTCATTGTCATTTTATCAGTCTTTATATGTCATTGTCATTTTATCAGTCATTGTAATTCATTGTCATTTTGTCAGTCATTGTAATTCATTGTCATTTTATCAGTCATTGTGATTCATTGTCATTTTATCAGTCATTGTAATTCATTGTCATTTTATCAGTCATTATATGTCATTGTCATTTTATCAGTCATTATATGTCATTGTCATTTTATCAGTCATTGTATTTCATTGTCATTTTATCATTCATTGTAATTCATTGTCATTTTATCAGTCATTGTAATTCATTGTCATTTTATCAGTCATTGTAAGTCATTGTCATTTTATCAGTCTTTATATGTCATTGTCATTTTATCAGTCATTGTAATTCATTGTCATTTTATCAGTCATTGTAATTCATTGTCATTTCGTCAGTCATTGTAATTCATTGTCATTTTATCAGTCATTGTGATTCATTGTCATTTTATCAGTCATTGTAATTCATTGTCATTTTATCAGTCATTGTAATTCATTGTCATTTTATCATTCATTGTAATTCATTGTCATGTTTTTATTCATTGTAATTCATTGTCATTTTGTCAGTCATTGTGATATATTGTCATTTTATCAGTCATTGTGATATATTGTCATTTTATCAGTCATTGTGATATATTGTCATTTTTATCAGTCATTGTGATATATTGTCATTTTATCAGTCATTGTAATTCATTGTCATTTTATCAGTCATTGTGATTCATTGTCATTTTATCAGTCATTGTAAATCATTTTATTGTAATTCATTGTCATTTTGTGAGTCATTGTAATTCATCAGTCATTGTAATTGTACAATATGCTTGTGTTGATTTGTCCTGTACACGTGACATCCATTGCACGTCTGTCCTTCCTGGGAGAGGGTTCCCTCCTCTGTGGCTCTTCCTGAGGTTTCTTCCACCTTTTTTCCCTGTTAAAGGGTTTTTGTGGGCAAGTTTTTCCTCACTCGAACCGAGGGTCTAAGGACAGAGGGTGTCACTCCCTGTACAGATTGTAAAACCCTCCGAGGCAAATGTACATGACTTTGGGCTAAACAAATAAAATCTGATTGGATTTGATAAGAATGAACAGGAATATTTTAGCCTGATAAACAGCATGCTGACTTGAAATAAACTACATTTTGAGAACAGACTTAAGGGGTTTCCTGAAATAAGATGACTGATACTTACAGGTTGCCTGCAGGATTTTAGTTGTTAACAAGCAATGTTTTGTTCATCTCATTTACATTTCTCACCAAATATGCATGTATCTTTGGTCCTTGTATCACATGTTAACCTTGGAAAGCAAGATAAATAAAATGAATGAAAAACAATCCCAAATAAATAAACAACATATGCAAAGAGCTAGTCAGAAATCCTTAAATTAATTTAATCAGTAATATTTACAGAACAGGTCATTGTGTCAGTCATTGTAATTCATTGTCATGTTATCAGTCATTGTAATCATTGTCATTTCGTCAGTCATTGTATTTCATTGTCATTTATCATTCATTGTAATTCATTGTCATTGTGTCAGTCATTGTAATTCATTGTCATGTTATCAGTCATTGTAATTCATTGTCATTTCGTCAGTCATTGTATTTCATTGTCATTTTATCATTCATTGTAATTCATTGTCATTGTGTCAGTCATTGTAATTCATTGTCATTTGTCGGTCATTGTAATTTGTCATGTTATCATTTATTGTAATTCATTTTCATTTTATCATTCATTGTAATTTATTGTCATGTTATCATTCATTGTAATTCATTGCCATTTTGTCAGTCATCGTAATCCATTGTCATTTTATCAGTCATTGAAATTCATTGTCATTTTATCAGTCATTGTAATTCATTGTTATTTTATCAGTCATTGTATGTCATTGTCATTTTATCAGTCATTGTAATTCATTGTCATTTTATCAGAAAATTGTAATTCATTGTCATTTTATCAGTCATTGTAATTCATTGTCATTTTATCAGTCATTGTAATTCATTGTCATTTTATCAGTCATTATGATTCATTGACATTTTATCAGTCATTGTAATTCGTTGTCATGTTATCATTCATTGTAATTCATTGTCATTTTATCAGTCATTGTAATTCATTGTCATTTTATCAGTCATTGTGATATATTGTCATTTTATCAGTCATTGTAATTCATTGTCATTTTATGAGTCATTATGATTCATTGACATTTTATCAGTCATTGTAATTCATTGTCATTTTATGAGTCATTATGATTCATTGACATTTTATCAGTCATTGTAATTCATTGTCATTTTATTGTAATTCATTGTCATTTTATCAGTCATTGTAATTCATTGTCATTTTATCAGTCATTGTATGTCATTGTCATTTTATCAGTCATTGTATTTCATTGTCATTTTATCATTCATTGTTATTCATTGTTATTTTATAATTGATTGAAATTCATTGTCATTTTATCAGTCATTGTAATTCATTGTTATTTTATCATTGGTTAAAATTCATTGTCATTTTATCATTGATTGAAATTCATTGTCATTTTATCAGTCATTGAAATTCATTGTCATTTCATCATTCATTGTAATTCATTGTCATTTTATCATTTATTGTAATCCATTGTTATTTTATCATTGATTTAAATTCATTGTCATTTTATCATTCATTGTGATTCATTGTCATTTTATCAGTCATTGTAATTCATTGTCATTTTATCAGTCATTGTGATTCATTGTCATTTTATCAGTCATTGTAATTCATTGTCATTTTATCAGTCATTGTAATTCATTGTCATTTTATCAGTCATTGTGATTTACTGTAATTTTTCAGTCATTGTAAGTCATTGTCATTTATCAGTCTTATATGTCATTGTCATTTTATCAGTCATTGTAATTCATTGTCATTTTGTCAGTCATTGTAATTCATTGTCATTTTATCAGTCATTGTGATTCATGTCATTTTATCAGTCATTGTAATTCATTGTCATTTTATCAGTCATTATATGTCATTGTCATTTTATCAGTCATTATATGTCATTGTCATTTTATCAGTCATTGTATTTCATTGTCATTTTATCATTCATTGTAATTCATTGTCATTTTATCAGTCATTGTAATTCATTGTCATTTTATCAGTCATTGTAAGTCATTGTCATTTTATCAGTCTTTATATGTCATTGTCATTTTATCTCATTGTAATTCATTGTCATGTTGTCAGTCATTGTAATTCATTGTCATTTTATCAGTCATTGTGATTCATTGTCATTTTATCAGTCATTGTAATTCATTGTCATTTTATGAGTCATTGTAATTCATTGTCATTTATCATTCATTGTAATTCATTGTCATTTTGCAGTCATTGTGATATATTGTCATTTTATCAGTCATTGGATATATTGTCATTTTATCAGTCATTGTGATATATTGTCATTTTATCAGTCATTGTGATATATTGTCATTTTATCAGTCATTGTAATTCATTGTCATTTTATGAGTCATTATGATTCATTGACATTTTATCAGTCATTGTAATTCATTGTCATTTATTGTAATTCATTGTCATTTTATCAGTCATTGTGATTTATTGTCATTTCAATCATTGTAATTCATTGTCATTTTATCAGTCATTGTAATTCATTGTCATTTATCAGTCATTGTATGTCATTGTCATTTTATCAGTCATTGTATGTCATTGTCATTTTATCAGTCATTGTATTTCATTGTCATTTTATCATTCATTGTAATTCATTGTTATTTTATAATTGATTGAAATTCATTGTCATTTTATCAGTCATTGTAATTCATTGTTTTTTATCATTGGTTGAAATTCATGTCATTTTATCATTGATTGAAATTCATTGTCATTTTATCAGTCATTGAAATTCATTGTCATTTCATCATTCATTGTAATTCATTGTCATTTTATCATTTATTGTAATCCATTGTTATTTTATCATTGATTGAAATTCATTGTCATTTTATCATTCATTGTGATTCATTGTCATTTATCAGTCATTGTAATTCATTGTCATTTATCAGTCATTGTGATTCATTGTCATTTTATCATTCATTGTAATTCATTGTCATTTTATCAGTCATTGTAATTCATTGTCATTTTATCAGTCATTGTGATTTACTGTCATTGTAAGTCATTGTCATTTTATCAGTCTTTATATGTCATTGTCATTTTATCAGTCATTGTAATTCATTGTCATTTTGTCAGTCATTGTAATTCATTGTCATTTTATCAGTCATTGTGATTCATTGTCATTTTATCAGTCATTGTAATTCATTGTCATTTTATCAGTCTTTATATGTCATTGTCATTTATCAGTCATTATATGTCATTGTCATTTTATCAGTCATTGTATTTCATTGTCATTTTATCATTCATTGTAATTCATTGTCATTTTATCAGTCATTGTAATTCATTGTCATTTTATCAGTCATTGTAAGTCATTGTCATTTTATCAGTCTTATATGTCATTGTCATTTTATCAGTCATTGTAATTCATTGTCATTTTGTCAGTCATTGTAATTCATGTCATTTTGTCAGTCATTGTAATTCATTGTCATTTTATCAGTCATTGTGATTCATTGTCATTTATCAGTCATTGTAATTCATTGTCATTTTATCAGTCATTGTAATTCATTGTCATTTTATCATTCATTGTAATTCATTGTCATGTTTATTCATTGTAATTCATTGTCATTTTGTCAGTCATTGTGATATATTGTCATTTTATCAGTCATTGTGATATATTGTCATTTATCAGTCATTGTGATATATGTCATTTAATCAGTCATTGTGATATATTGTCATTTTATCAGTCATTGTAATTCATTGTCATTTTATCAGTCATTGTGATTCATTGTCATTTTATCAGTCATTGTAATTCATTGTCATTTTGTGAGTCATTATAATTCATCAGTCATTGTAATTGTACAATATGCTTGTGTTGATTTGTCCTGTACACGTGACATCCATTGCACGTCTGTCCTTCCTGGGAGAGGGATCCCTCCTCTGTGGCTCTTCCTGAGGTTTCTTCCACCTTTTTTCCCCGTTAAAGGGTTTTTGTGGGCAAGTTTTCCTCACTCGAACCGAGGGTCTAAGGACAGAGGGTGTCACTCCCTGTACAGTTAGTAAAGCCCTCCGAGGCAAATGTACATGTGACTTTGGGCTAAACAAATAAAATCTGATTGGATTTGATAAGAATGAACAGGAATATTTAGCCTGATAAACAGCATGCTGACTTGAAATAAACTACATTTTGAGAACAGACTTAAGGGGTTTTCCATGAATATAAGATGACTGATACTTACAGGTTGCCTGCAGGATTTTAGTTGTTAACAAGCAATGTTTTGTTCATCTCATTTACATTTCTCACCAATATGCATGTATCTTTGGTCCTTGTATCACATGTTAACCTTGGAAAGCAAGATAAATAAAATGAATGAAAGACAATCCCAAATAAATAAACAACACATGCAAAGAGCTAGTCAGAAATCCTTAAATTAATTTAATCAGTAATATTTACAGAACAGGTCATTGTGTCAGTCATTGTAATTCATTGTCATGTTATCAGTCATTGTAATTCATTGTCATTTCGTCAGTCATTGTATTTCATTGTCATTTTATCAGTCATTGTAATTCATTGTCATTGTGTCAGTCATTGTAATTCATTGTCATGTTATCAGTCATTGTAATTCATTGTCATTTCGTCAGTCATTGTATTTCATTGTCATTTTATCATTCATTGTAATTCATTGTCATTGTGTCAGTCATTGTAATTCATTGTCATTTTGTCGGTCATTGTAATTCATTGTCATGTTATCATTTATTGTAATTCATTTTCATTTTATCATTCATTGTAATTTATTGTCATGTTATCATTCATTGTAATTCATTGCCATTTTGTCAGTCATCGTAATCCATTGTCATTTTATCAGTCATTGAAATTCTTGTCATTTATCAGTCATTGTAATTCATTGTTATTTTATCAGTCATTGTATGTCATTGTCATTTTATCAGTCATTGTAATTCATTGTCATTTTATCAGAAAATTGTAATTCATTGTCATTTTATCAGTCATTGTAATTCATTGTCATTTTATCAGTCATTGTAATTCATTGTCATTTTATCAGTCATTATGATTCATTGACATTTTATCAGTCATTGTAATTCGTTGTCATGTTATCATTCATTGTAATTCATTGTCATTTTATCAGTCATTGTAATTCATTGTCATTTTATCAGTCATTGTGATATATTGTCATTTTATCAGTCATTGTAATTCATTGTCATTTTATGAGTCATTATGATTCATTGACATTTTATCAGTCATTGTAATTCATTGTCATTTTATGAGTCATTATGATTCATTGACATTTTATCAGTCATTGTAATTCATTGTCATTTTATTGTAATTCATTGTCATTTTATCAGTCATTGTAATTCATTGTCATTTTATCAGTCATTGTATGTCATTGTCATTTATCAGTCATTGTATTTCATTGTCATTTTATCATTCATTGTTATTCATTGTTATTTTATAATTGATTGAAATTCATTGTCATTTTATCAGTCATTGTAATTCATTGTTATTTTATCATTGGTTAAAATTCATTGTCATTTTATCATTGATTGAAATTCATTGTCATTTTATCAGTCATTGAAATTCATTGTCATTTCATCATTCATTGTAATTCATTGTCATTTTATCATTTATTGTAATCCATTGTTATTTTATCATTGATTTAAATTCATTGTCATTTTATCATTCATTGTGATTCATTGTCATTTTATCAGTCATTGTAATTCATTGTCATTTTATCAGTCATTGTGATTCATTGTCATTTTATCAGTCATTGTAATTCATTGTCATTTTATCAGTCATTGTAATTCATTGTCATTTTATCAGTCATTGTGATTTACTGTAATTTTTCAGTCATTGTAAGTCATTGTCATTTTATCAGTCTTTATATGTCATTGTCATTTTATCAGTCATTGTAATTCATTGTCATTTTGTCAGTCATTGTAATTCATTGTCATTTTATCAGTCATTGTGATTCATTGTCATTTTATCAGTCATTGTAATTCATTGTCATTTTATCAGTCATTATATGTCATTGTCATTTTATCAGTCATTATATGTCATTGTCATTTTATCAGTCATTGTATTTCATTGTCATTTTATCATTCATTGTAATTCATTGTCATTTTATCAGTCATTGTAATTCATTGTCATTTTATCAGTCATTGTAAGTCATTGTCATTTTATCAGTCTTTATATGTCATTGTCATTTTATCAGTCATTGTAATTCATTGTCATTTTGTCAGTCATTGTAATTCATTGTCATTTTATCAGTCATTGTGATTCATTGTCATTTTATCAGTCATTGTAATTCATTGTCATTTTATGAGTCATTGTAATTCATTGTAATTTTATCATTCATTGTAATTCATTGTCATTTTGTCAGTCATTGTGATATATTGTCATTTTATCAGTCATTGTGATATATTGTCATTTTATCAGTCATTGTGATATATTGTCATTTTTATCAGTCATTGTGATATATTGTCATTTTATCAGTCATTGTAATTCATTGTCATTTTATGAGTCATTATGATTCATTGACATTTTATCAGTCATTGTAATTCATTGTCATTTTATTGTAATTCATTGTCATTTTATCAGTCATTGTGATTTATTGTCATTTTTCAATCATTGTAATTCATTGTCATTTTATCAGTCATTGTAATTCATTGTCATTTTATCAGTCATTGTATGTCATTGTCATTTTATCAGTCATTGTATGTCATTGTCATTTTATCAGTCATTGTATTTCATTGTCATTTTATCATTCATTGTAATTCATTGTTATTTTATAATTGATTGAAATTCATTGTCATTTTATCAGTCATTGTAATTCATTGTTATTTTATCATTGGTTGAAATTCATTGTCATTTTATCATTGATTGAAATTCATTGTCATTTTATCAGTCATTGAAATTCATTGTCATTTCATCATTCATTGTAATTCATTGTCATTTTATCATTTATTGTAATCCATTGTTATTTTATCATTGATTGAAATTCATTGTCATTTTATCATTCATTGTGATTCATTGTCATTTTATCAGTCATTGTAATTCATTGTCATTTTATCAGTCATTGTGATTCATTGTCATTTTATCAGTCATTGTAATTCATTGTCATTTTATCAGTCATTGTAATTCATTGTCATTTTATCAGTCATTGTGATTTACTGTCATTTTTCAGTCATTGTAAGTCATTGTCATTTTATCAGTCTTTATATGTCATTGTCATTTTATCAGTCATTGTAATTCATTGTCATTTTGTCAGTCATTGTAATTCATTGTCATTTTATCAGTCATTGTGATTCATTGTCATTTTATCAGTCATTGTAATTCATTGTCATTTTATCAGTCATTATATGTCATTGTCATTTTATCAGTCATTATATGTCATTGTCATTTTATCAGTCATTGTATTTCATTGTCATTTTATCATTCATTGTAATTCATTGTCATTTTATCAGTCATTGTAATTCATTGTCATTTTATCAGTCATTGTAAGTCATTGTCATTTTATCAGTCTTTATATGTCATTGTCATTTTATCAGTCATTGTAATTCATTGTCATTTTGTCAGTCATTGTAATTCATTGTCATTTTGTCAGTCATTGTAATTCATTGTCATTTTATCAGTCATTGTGATTCATTGTCATTTTATCAGTCATTGTAATTCATTGTCATTTTATCAGTCATTGTAATTCATTGTCATTTTATCATTCATTGTAATTCATTGTCATGTTTTTATTCATTGTAATTCATTGTCATTTTGTCAGTCATTGTGATATATTGTCATTTTATCAGTCATTGTGATATATTGTCATTTTATCAGTCATTGTGATATATTGTCATTTAATCAGTCATTGTGATATATTGTCATTTTATCAGTCATTGTAATTCATTGTCATTTTATCAGTCATTGTGATTCATTGTCATTTTATCAGTCATTGTAAATCATTTTATTGTAATTCATTGTCATTTTATCAGTCATTGTAATTCATTGTCATTTTGTGAGTCATTATAATTCATCAGTCATTGTAATTGTACAATATGCTTGTGTTGATTTGTCCTGTACACGTGACATCCATTGCACGTCTGTCCTTCCTGGGAGAGGGATCCCTCCTCTGTGGCTCTTCCTGAGGTTTCTTCCACCTTTTTTCCCCGTTAAAGGGTTTTTGTGGGCAAGTTTTTCCTCACTCGAACCGAGGGTCTAAGGACAGAGGGTGTCACTCCCTGTACAGTTAGTAAAGCCCTCCGAGGCAAATGTACATGTGACTTTGGGCTAAACAAATAAAATCTGATTGGATTTGATAAGAATGAACAGGAATATTTTAGCCTGATAAACAGCATGCTGACTTGAAATAAACTACATTTTGAGAACAGACTTAAGGGGTTTTCCATGAATATAAGATGACTGATACTTACAGGTTGCCTGCAGGATTTTAGTTGTTAACAAGCAATGTTTTGTTCATCTCATTTACATTTCTCACCAAATATGCATGTATCTTTGGTCCTTGTATCACATGTTAACCTTGGAAAGCAAGATAAATAAAATGAATGAAAGACAATCCCAAATAAATAAACAACACATGCAAAGAGCTAGTCAGAAATCCTTAAATTAATTTAATCAGTAATATTTACAGAACAGGTCATTGTGTCAGTCATTGTAATTCATTGTCATGTTATCAGTCATTGTAATTCATTGTCATTTCGTCAGTCATTGTATTTCATTGTCATTTTATCAGTCATTGTAATTCATTGTCATTTTATTGTAATTCATTGTCATTTTATCAGTCATTGTAATTCATTGTCATTTTATCAGTCATTGTAATTCATTGTCATTTTATCAGTCATTGTATGTCATTGTCATTTTATCAGTCATTGTATTTCATTGTCATTTTATCATTCATTGTAATTCATTGTTATTTTATCATTGATTGAAATTCATTGTCATTTTATCAGTCATTGTAATTCATTGTCATTTTATCATTTTATTGTAATTCATTGTCATTTTATCAGTCATTGTAATTCATTGTCATTTTATCATTTTATTGTAATTCATTGTCATTTTATCATTCATTGCCATTGTGTCAGTCATCGTAATTCATTGTCATTTTATCGGTCATTGTAATTCATTGTCATGTTATCATTCATTGTAATTCATTGTCATTTTATCAGTCATTGTAATTCATTGTCATTTTACCAGTCATTGTAATTCATTGTCAATTTATCATTCATTGTAATTCATTGTCATTTTATCAGTCATTGTGATTCATTGTCATTTTATCAGTCATTGTAATTCATTGTCATTTTATCAGTCTTTATATGTCATTGTCATTTTATCAGTCATTGTATTTTATTGTCATTTTATCATTCATTATAATTCATTGTTATTTTATCATTGATTGAAATTCATTGTCATTTTATCATTGATTGTAATTCATTGTCATTTTATCAGTTATTGTAATTCATTGTCATTTTATCATTCATTGTAATTCATTGTCATTTTATCATTCATTGTGATTCATTGTCATTTTATCAGTCATTGTAATTCATTGTCATTTTATCAGTCATTGTGATTCATTGTCATTTTATCAGTCATTGTAATTCATTGTCATTTTATCAGTCATTGTGATTTACTGTCATTTTTCAGTCATTGTAAGTCATTGTCATTTTATCAGTCTTTATATGTCATTGTCATTTTATCAGTCATTGTAATTCATTGTCATTTTGTCAGTCATTGTAATTCATTGTCATTTTATCAGTCATTGTGATTCATTGTCATTTTATCAGTCATTGTAATTCATTGTCATTTTATCAGTCATTATATGTCATTGTCATTTTATCAGTCATTGTATTCATTGTCATTTTATCATTCATTGTAATTCATTGTCATTTTATCAGTCATTGTAATTCATTGTCATTTTATCAGTCATTGTAAGTCATTGTCATTTTATCAGTTATATGTCATTGTCATTTTATCAGTCATTGTAATTCATTGTCATTTTGTCAGTCATTGTAATTCATTGTCATTTTATCAGTCATTGTGATTCATTGTCATTTTATCAGTCATTGTAATTCATTGTCATTTTATCAGTCATTGTAATTCATTGTCATGTTATCATTCATTGTAATTCATTGTCATGTTATCATTCATTGTAATTCATTGTCATTTTGTCAGTCATTGTAATTCATTGTCATTTTATCAGTCATTGTGATATATTGTCATTTTATCAGTCATTGTAATTCATTGTCATTTTATCAGTCATTGTAATTCATTGTCATTTTATCAGTCATTGTATGTCATTGTCATTTTATCATTCATTGTAATTCATTGTCATGTTATTATTCATTGTAATTCATTGTCATTTTGTCAGTCATTGTAATTCATTGTCATTTTATCAGTCATTGTGATATATTGTCATTTTATCAGTCATTGTCATTTTATCAGTCATTGTAATTCATTGTCATTTTATCAGTCATTGTGATTCATTGTCATTTTATCAGTCATTGTAATTCATTGTCATTTTATCAGTCATTGTAATTCATTGTCATTTTATCAGTCATTGTGATTTACTGTAATTTTTCAGTCATTGTAAGTCATTGTCATTTTATCAGTCTTTATATGTCATTGTCATTTTATCAGTCATTGTAATTCATTGTCATTTTGTCAGTCATTGTAATTCATTGTCATTTTATCAGTCATTGTGATTCATTGTCATTTTATCAGTCATTGTAATTCATTGTCATTTTATCAGTCATTATATGTCATTGTCATTTTATCAGTCATTATATGTCATTGTCATTTTATCAGTCATTGTATTTCATTGTCATTTTATCATTCATTGTAATTCATTGTCATTTTATCAGTCATTGTAATTCATTGTCATTTTATCAGTCATTGTAAGTCATTGTCATTTTATCAGTCTTTATATGTCATTGTCATTTTATCAGTCATTGTAATTCATTGTCATTTTGTCAGTCATTGTAATTCATTGTCATTTTATCAGTCATTGTGATTCATTGTCATTTTATCAGTCATTGTAATTCATTGTCATTTTATGAGTCATTGTAATTCATTGTCATTTTATCATTCATTGTAATTCATTGTCATTTTGTCAGTCATTGTGATATATTGTCATTTTATCAGTCATTGTGATATTGTCATTTTATCAGTCATTGTGATATAGTCATTTTTATCAGTCATTGTGATATATTGTCATTTTATCAGTCATTGTAATTCATTGTCATTTTATGAGTCATTATGATTCATTGACATTTTATCAGTCATTGTAATTCATTGTCATTTTATTGTAATTCATTGTCATTTTATCAGTCATTGTGATTATTGTCATTTTTCAATCATTGTAATTCATTGTCATTTTATCAGTCATTGTAATTCATTGTCATTTTATCAGTCATTGTATGTCATTGTCATTTATCAGTCATTGTATGTCATTGTCATTTTATCAGTCATTGTATTTCATTGTCATTTTATCATTCATTGTAATTCATTGTTATTTTATAATTGATTGAAATTCATTGTCATTTTATCAGTCATTGTAATTCATTGTTATTTTATCATTGGTTGAAATTCATTGTCATTTTATCATTGATTGAAATTCATTGTCATTTTATCAGTCATTGAAATTCATTGTCATTTCATCATTCATTGTAATTCATTGTCATTTTATCATTTATTGTAATCCATTGTTATTTTATCATTGATTGAAATTCATTGTCATTTTATCATTCATTGTGATTCATTGTCATTTTATCAGTCATTGTAATTCATTGTCATTTTATCAGTCATTGTGATTCATTGTCATTTTATCATTCATTGTAATTCATTGTCATTTTATCAGTCATTGTAATTCATTGTCATTTTATCAGTCATTGTGATTTACTGTCATTGTAAGTCATTGTCATTTTATCAGTCTTTATATGTCATTGTCATTTTATCAGTCATTGTAATTCATTGTCATTTTGTCAGTCATTGTAATCATTGTCATTTTCAGTCATTGTGATTCATTGTCATTTTATCAGTCATTGTAATTCATTGTCATTTTATCAGTCATTAATTCATTGTCATTTTATCAGTCATTATATGTCATTGTCATTTTATCAGTCATCATTATATTCATTGTCATTTTATCAGTCATATGTATTTCATTGTCATTTTAATCATTCATTGTAATTCATTGTCATTTATCAGTCATTTAATTCATTGTCATTTTATCAGTCATTGTAGTCATTGTCATTTTATCAGTCATTGTATTCATTGTCATTTTATCATCATTGTAATTCATTGTCATTTTTCAGTCATTGTAATTCATTGTCATTTATCAGTCATTGTGTTCATTGTCATTTTATCATCTGTTTCATTGTCATTTTATCAGTCATTGTAATTCATTGTCATTTATCATTCATTGTATTCATTTGTCATTGTTTTTATTCATTGTAATTCATTGTCATTTTTCAGTCATTGTAATTCATTGTCATTTTATTGTATTCATTGTCATTATTGTGATATATTGTCATTTTATCAGTCATTGTGATATATTGTCATTTATCAGTCATTGTGAATATTGTCATTTTATCAGTCATTGTAATTCATTGTCATTTTATGAGTCATTATGATTCATTGACATTTATCAGTCATTGTAATTCATTGTCATTTTATTGTAATTCATTGTCATTTTATCAGTCATTGTTTATTGTCATTTTTCAATCATTGTAATTCATTGTCATTTTATCAGTCATTGTAATTCATTGTCATTTTATCAGTCATTGTATGTCATTGTCATTTTACAGTCATTGTATGTCATTGTCATTTTATCAGTCATTGTATTTCATTGTCATTTTATCATTCATTGTAATTCATTGTTATTTTATAATTGATTGAAATTCATTGTCATTTTATCAGTCATTGTAATTCATTGTTATTTTATCATTGGTTGAAATTCATTGTCATTTTATCATTGATTGAAATTCATTGTCATTTTATCAGTCATTGAAATTCATTGTCATTTCATCATTCATTGTAATTCATTGTCATTTTATCATTTATTGTAATCCATTGTTATTTTATCATTGATTGAAATTCATTGTCATTTTATCATTCATTGTGATTCATTGTCATTTTATCAGTCATTGTAATTCATTGTCATTTTATCAGTCATTGTGATTCATTGTCATTTTATCAGTCATTGTAATTCATTGTCATTTTATCAGTCATTGTAATTCATTGTCATTTTATCAGTCATTGTGATTTACTGTCATTTTTCAGTCATTGTAAGTCATTGTCATTTTATCAGTCTTTATATGTCATTGTCATTTTATCAGTCATTGTAATTCATTGTCATTTTGTCAGTCATTGTAATTCATTGTCATTTTATCAGTCATGTGATTCATTGTCATTTTATCAGTCATTGTAATTCATTGTCATTTTATCAGTCATTATATGTCATTGTCATTTTATCAGTCATTATATGTCATTGTCATTTTATCAGTCATTGTATTTCATTGTCATTTTATCATTCATTGTAATTCATTGTCATTTTATCAGTCATTGTAATTCATTGTCATTTTATCAGTCATTGTAAGTCATTGTCATTTTATCAGTCTTTATATGTCATTGTCATTTTATCAGTCATTGTAATTCATTGTCATTTTGTCAGTCATTGTAATTCATTGTCATTTTGTCAGTCATTGTAATTCATTGTCATTTTATCAGTCATTGTGATTCATTGTCATTTTATCAGTCATTGTAATTCATTGTCATTTTATCAGTCATTGTAATTCATTGTCATTTTATCATTCATTGTAATTCATTGTCATGTTTTTATTCATTGTAATTCATTGTCATTTTGTCAGTCATTGTGATATATTGTCATTTTATCAGTCATTGTGATATATTGTCATTTTATCAGTCATTGTGATATATTGTCATTTAATCAGTCATTGTGATATATGTCATTTTATCAGTCATTGTAATTCATTGTCATTTTATCAGTCATTGTGATTCATTGTCATTTTATCAGTCATTGTAAATCATTTTATTGTAATTCATTGTCATTTTATCAGTCATTGTAATTCATTGTCATTTTGTGAGTCATTATAATTCATCAGTCATTGTAATTGTACAATATGCTTGTGTTTGATTTGTCCTGTACACGTGACATCCATTGCACGTCTGTCCTTCCTGGGAGAGGGATCCCTCCTCTGTGGCTCTTCCTGAGGTTTCTTCCACCTTTTTCCCCGTTAAAGGGTTTTTGTGGGCAAGTTTTTCCTCACTCGAACCGAGGGTCTAAGGACAGAGGGTGTCACTCCCTGTACAGTTAGTAAAGCCCTCCGAGGCAAATGTACATGTGACTTTGGGCTAAACAAATAAAATCTGATTGGATTTGATAAGAATGAACAGGAATATTTTAGCCTGATAAACAGCATGCTGACTTGAAATAAACTACATTTGAGAACAGACTTAAGGGGTTTTCCATGAATATAAGATGACTGATACTTACAGGTTGCCTGCAGGATTTTAGTTGTTAACAAGCAATGTTTTGTTCATCTCATTTACATTTCTCACCAAATATGCATGTATCTTTGGTCCTTGTATCACATGTTAACCTTGGAAAGCAAGATAAATAAAATGAATGAAAGACAATCCCAAATAAATAAACAACACATGCAAAGAGCTAGTCAGAAATCCTTAAATTAATTTAATCAGTAATATTTACAAACAGGTCATTGTGTCAGTCATTGTAATTCATTGTCATGTTATCAGTCATTGTAATTCATTGTCATTTCGTCAGTCATTGTATTTCATTGTCATTTTATCAGTCATTGTAATTCATTGTCATTTTATTGTAATTCATTGTCATTTTATCAGTCATTGTAATTCATTGTCATTTTATCAGTCATTGTAATTCATTGTCATTTTATCAGTCATTGTATGTCATTGTCATTTTATCAGTCATTGTATTTCATTGTCATTTTATCATTCATTGTAATTCATTGTTATTTTATCATTGATTGAAATTCATTGTCATTTTATCAGTCATTGTAATTCATTGTCATTTATCATTTTATTGTAATTCATTGTCATTTTATCAGTCATTGTAATTCATTGTCATTTTATCATTTTATTGTAATTCATTGTCATTTTATCATTCATTGCCATTGTGTCAGTCATCGTAATTCATTGTCATTTTATCGGTCATTGTAATTCATTGTCATGTTATCATTCATTGTAATTCATTGTCATTTTATCAGTCATTGTAATTCGTTGTCATTTTACCAGTCATTGTAATTCATTGTCAATTTATCATTCATTGTAATTCATTGTCATTTTATCAGTCATTGTGATTCATTGTCATTTTATCAGTCATTGTAATTCATTGTCATTTTATCAGTCTTTATATGTCATTGTCATTTTATCAGTCATTGTATTTTATTGTCATTTTATCATTCATTATAATTCATTGTTATTTTATCATTGATTGAAATTCATTGTCATTTTATCATTGATTGTAATTCATTGTCATTTTATCAGTTATTGTAATTCATTGTCATTTTATCATTCATTGTAATTCATTGTCATTTTATCATTCATTGTGATTCATTGTCATTTTATCAGTCATTGTAATTCATTGTCATTTTATCAGTCATTGTGATTCATTGTCATTTTATCAGTCATTGTAATTCATTGTCATTTTATCAGTCATTGTGATTTACTGTCATTTTTCAGTCATTGTAAGTCATTGTCATTTTATCAGTCTTTATATGTCATTGTCATTTTATCAGTCATTGTAATTCATTGTCATTTTGTCAGTCATTGTAATTCATTGTCATTTATCAGTCATTGTGATTTATTGTCATTTTATCAGTCATTGTAATTCATTGTCATTTATCAGTCATTATATGTCATTGTCATTTTATCAGTCATTGTATTTCATTGTCATTTTATATCATTCATTGTAATTCATTGTCATTTTATCAGTCATTGTAATTCATTGTCATTTTATCAGTCATTGTAAGTCATTGTCATTTTATCAGTCTTTATATGTCATTGTCATTTTATCAGTCATTGTAATTCATTGTCATTTTGTCAGTCATTGTAATTCATTGTCATTTTATCAGTCATTGTGATTCATTGTCATTTTATCAGTCATTGTAATTCATTGTCATTTTATCAGTCATTGTAATTCATTGTCATGTTATCATTCATTGTAATTCATTGTCATGTTATCATTCATTGTAATTCATTGTCATTTTGTCAGTCATTGTAATTCATTGTCATTTTATCAGTCATTGTGATATATTGTCATTTTATCAGTCATTGTAATTCATTGTCATTTTATCAGTCATTGTAATTCATTGTCATTTTATCAGTCATTGTATGTCATTGTCATTTTATCATTCATTGTAATTCATTGTCATGTTATTATTCATTGTAATTCATTGTCATTTTGTCAGTCATTGTAATTCATTGTCATTTTATCAGTCATTGTGATATATTGTCATTTAATCAGTCATTGTGATATATTGTCATTTTATCAGTCATTGTAATTCATTGTCATTTTATCAGTCATTGTGATTCATTGTCATTTTATCAGTCATTGTAAATCATTTTATTGTAATTCATTGTCATTTTATCAGTCATTGTAATTCATTGTCATTTTGTGAGTCATTATAATTCATCAGTCATTGTAATTGTACAATATGCTTGTGTTGATTTGTCCTGTACACGTGACATCCATTGCACGTCTGTCCTTCCTGGGAGAGGGATCCCTCCTCTGTGGCTCTTCCTGAGGTTTCTTCCACCTTTTTTCCCCGTTAAAGGGTTTTTGTGGGCAAGTTTTTCCTCACTCGAACCGAGGGTCTAAGGACAGAGGGTGTCACTCCCTGTACAGTTAGTAAAGCCCTCCGAGGCAAATGTACATGTGACTTTGGGCTAAACAAATAAAATCTGATTGGATTTGATAAGAATGAACAGGAATATTTTAGCCTGATAAACAGCATGCTGACTTGAAATAAACTACATTTTGAGAACAGACTTAAGGGGTTTTCCATGAATATAAGATGACTGATACTTACAGGTTTGCCTGCAGGATTTTAGTTGTTAACAAGCAATGTTTTGTTCATCTCATTTACATTTCTCACCAAATATGCATGTATCTTTGGTCCTTGTATCACATGTTAACCTTGGAAAGCAAGATAAATAAAATGAATGAAAGACAATCCCAAATAAATAAACAACACATGCAAAGAGCTAGTCAGAAATCCTTAAATTAATTTAATCAGTAATATTTACAAAAGGTCATTGTGTCAGTCATTGTAATTCATTGTCATGTTATCAGTCATTGTAATTCATTGTCATTTCGTCAGTCATTGTATTTCATTGTCATTTTATCAGTCATTGTAATTCATTGTCATTTTATTGTAATTCATTGTCATTTTATCAGTCATTGTAATTCATTGTCATTTTATCAGTCATTGTAATTCATTGTCATTTTATCAGTCATTGTATGTCATTGTCATTTTATCAGTCATTGTATTTCATTGTCATTTTATCATTCATTGTAATTCATTGTTATTTTATCATTGATTGAAATTCATTGTCATTTCATTTTATCAGTCATTGTAATTCATTGTCATTTTATCATTTTATTGTAATTCATTGTCATTTTATCAGTCATTGTAATTCATTGTCATTTTATCATTTTATTGTAATTCATTGTCATTTTATCATTCATTGCCATTGTGTCAGTCATCGTAATTCATTGTCATTTTATCGGTCATTGTAATTCATTGTCATTTATCATTCATTGTAATTCATTGTCATTTTATCAGTCATTGTAATTCGTTGTCATTTTACCAGTCATTGTAATTCATTGTCAATTTATCATTCATTGTAATTCATTGTCATTTTATCAGTCATTGTGATTCATTGTCATTTTATCAGTCATTGTAATTCATTGTCATTTTATCAGTCTTTATATGTCATTGTCATTTTATCAGTCATTGTATTTTTTGTCATTTTATCATTCATTATAATTCATTGTTATTTTATCATTGATTGAAATTCATTGTCATTTTATCATTGATTGTAATTCATTGTCATTTTATCAGTTATTGTAATTCATTGTCATTTTATCATTCATTGTAATTCATTGTCATTTTATCATTCATTGTGATTCATTGTCATTTTATCAGTCATTGTAATTCATTGTCATTTTATCAGTCATTGTGATTCATTGTCATTTTATCAGTCATTGTAATTCATTGTCATTTTATCAGTCATTGTGATTTACTGTCATTTTTCAGTCATTGTAAGTCATTGTCATTTTATCAGTCTTTATATGTCATTGTCATTTTATCAGTCATTGTAATTCATTGTCATTTTGTCAGTCATTGTAATTCATTGTCATTTTATCAGTCATTGTGATTTATTGTCATTTTATCAGTCATTGTAATTCATTGTCATTTTATCAGTCATTATATGTCATTGTCATTTTTCAGTCATTGTATTCATTGTCATTTTATCATTCATTGTAATTCATTGTCATTTTATCAGTCATTGTAATTCATTGTCATTTTATCAGTCATTGTAAGTCATTGTCATTTTATCAGTCTTTATATGTCATTGTCATTTTATCAGTCATTGTAATTCATTGTCATTTTGTCAGTCATTGTAATTCATTGTCATTTTATCAGTCATTGTGATTCATTGTCATTTTATCAGTCATTGTAATTCATTGTCATTTTATCAGTCATTGTAATTCATTGTCATGTTATCATTCATTGTAATTCATTGTCATGTTATCATTCATTGTAATTCATTGTCATTTTGTCAGTCATTGTAATTCATTGTCATTTTATCAGTCATTGTGATATATTGTCATTTTATCAGTCATTGTAATTCATTGTCATTTTATCAGTCATTGTAATTCATTGTCATTTTATCAGTCATTGTATGTCATTGTCATTTTATCATTCATTGTAATTCATTGTCATGTTATTATTCATTGTAATTCATTGTCATTTTGTCAGTCATTGTAATTCATTGTCATTTTATCAGTCATTGTGATATATTGTCATTTTATCAGTCATTGTAATTCATTGTCATTTTATCAGTCATTGTGATTCATTGTCATTTTATCAGTCATTGTAAATCATTTTATTGTAATTCATTGTCATTTTATCAGTCATTGTAATTCATTGTCATTTTGTGAGTCATTATAATTCATCAGTCATTGTAATTGTACAATATGCTTGTGTTGATTTGTCCTGTACACGTGACATCCATTGCACGTCTGTCCTTCCTGGGAGAGGGATCCCTCCTCTGTGGCTCTTCCTGAGGTTTCTTCCACCTTTTTTCCCCGTTAAAGGGTTTTTGTGGGCAAGTTTTTCCTCACTCGAACCGAGGGTCTAAGGACAGAGGGTGTCACTCCCTGTACAGTTAGTAAAGCCCTCCGAGGCAAATGTACATGTGACTTTGGGCTAAACAAATAAAATCTGATTGGATTTGATAAGAATGAACAGGAATATTTTAGCCTGATAAACAGCATGCTGACTTGAAATAAACTACATTTTGAGAACAGACTTAAGGGGTTTTCCATGAATATAAGATGACTGATACTTACAGGTTGCCTGCAGGATTTTAGTTGTTAACAAGCAATGTTTTGTTCATCTCATTTACATTTCTCACCAAATATGCATGTATCTTTGGTCCTTGTATCACATGTTAACCTTGGAAAGCAAGATAAATAAAATGAATGAAAGACAATCCCAAATAAATAAACAACACATGCAAAGAGCTAGTCAGAAATCCTTAAATTAATTTAATCAGTAATATTTACAGAACAGGTCATTGTGTCAGTCATTGTAATTCATTGTCATGTTATCAGTCATTGTAATTCATTGTCATTTCGTCAGTCATTGTATTTCATTGTCATTTTATCAGTCATTGTAATTCATTGTCATTTTATTGTAATTCATTGTCATTTTATCAGTCATTGTAATTCATTGTCATTTTATCAGTCATTGTAATTCATTGTCATTTTATCAGTCATTGTATGTCATTGTCATTTTATCAGTCATTGTATTTCATTGTCATTTTATCATTCATTGTAATTCATTGTTATTTTATCATTGATTGAAATTCATTGTCATTTTATCAGTCATTGTAATTCATTGTCATTTTATCATTTTATTGTAATTCATTGTCATTTTATCAGTCATTGTAATTCATTGTCATTTTATCATTTTATTGTAATTCATTGTCATTTTATCATTCATTGCCATTGTGTCAGTCATCGTAATTCATTGTCATTTTATCGGTCATTGTAATTCATTGTCATGTTATCATTCATTGTAATTCATTGTCATTTTATCAGTCATTGTAATTCATTGTCATTTTACCAGTCATTGTAATTCATTGTCAATTTATCATTCATTGTAATTCATTGTCATTTTATCAGTCATTGTGATTCATTGTCATTTTATCAGTCATTGTAATTCATTGTCATTTTATCAGTCTTTATATGTCATTGTCATTTTATCAGTCATTGTATTTTATTGTCATTTTATCATTCATTATAATTCATTGTTATTTTATCATTGATTGTAATTCATTGTCATTTTATCAGTTATTGTAATTCATTGTCATTTTATCATTCATTGTAATTCATTGTCATTTTATCATTCATTGTGATTCATTGTCATTTTATCAGTCATTGTAATTCATTGTCATTTTATCAGTCATTGTGATTCATTGTCATTTTATCAGTCATTGTAATTCATTGTCATTTTATCAGTCATTGTGATTTACTGTCATTTTTCAGTCATTGTAAGTCATTGTCATTTTATCAGTCTTTATATGTCATTGTCATTTTATCAGTCATTGTAATTCATTGTCATTTTGTCAGTCATTGTAATTCATTGTCATTTTATCAGTCATTGTGATTCATTGTCATTTTATCAGTCATTGTAATTCATTGTCATTTTATCAGTCATTATATGTCATTGTCATTTTATCAGTCATTGTATTTCATTGTCATTTTATCATTCATTGTAATTCATTGTCATTTTATCAGTCATTGTAATTCATTGTCATTTTATCAGTCATTGTAAGTCATTGTCATTTTATCAGTCTTTATATGTCATTGTCATTTTATCAGTCATTGTAATTCATTGTCATTTTGTCAGTCATTGTAATTCATTGTCATTTTATCAGTCATTGTGATTCATTGTCATTTTATCAGTCATTGTAATTCATTGTCATTTTATCAGTCATTGTAATTCATTGTCATGTTATCATTCATTGTAATTCATTGTCATGTTATCATTCATTGTAATTCATTGTCATTTTGTCAGTCATTGTAATTCATTGTCATTTTATCAGTCATTGTGATATATTGTCATTTTTTCAGTCATTGTAATTCATTGTCATTTTATCAGTCATTGTAATTCATTGTCATTTTATCAGTCATTGTATGTCATTGTCATTTTATCATTCATTGTAATTCATTGTCATGTTATTATTCATTGTAATTCATTGTCATTTTGTCAGTCATTGTAATTCATTGTCATTTTATCAGTCATTGTGATATATTGTCATTTTATCAGTCATTGTCATTTTATCAGTCATTGTAATTCATTGTCATTTTATCAGTCATTGTAAGTCATTGTCATTTTATCAGTCTTTATATGTCATTGTCATTTTATCAGTCATTGTAATTCATTGTCATTTTGTCAGTCATTGTAATTCATTGTCATTTTATCAGTCATTGTAATTCATTGTCATTTTATTGTAATTCATTGTCATTTTATCAGTCATTGTAATTCATTGTCATTTTATCAGTCATTGTAATTCATTGTCATTTTATCAGTCATTGTATGTCATTGTCATTTTATCAGTCATTGTATTTCATTGTCATTTTATCATTCATTGTAATTCATTGTTATTTTATCATTGATTGAAATTCATTGTCATTTTATCAGTCATTGTAATTCATTGTCATTTTATCATTTTATTGTAATTCATTGTCATTTTATCATTCATTGCCATTGTGTCAGTCATCGTAATTCATTGTCATTTTATCGGTCATTGTAATTCATTGTCATGTTATCATTCATTGTAATTCATTGTCATTTTATCAGTCATTGTAATTCATTGTCATTTTACCAGTCATTGTAATTCATTGTCAATTTCATTCATTGTAATTCATTGTCATTTTCAGTCATTGTGATTCATTGTCATTTTATCAGTCATTGTAATTCATTGTCATTTTATCAGTCTTTATATGTCATTGTCATTTTATCAGTCATTGTATTTTATTGTCATTTTATCATTCATTATATTCATTGTTATTTTATCATTGATTGAAATTCATTGTCATTTTATCATTGATTGTAATTCATTGTCATTTTATCAGTTATTGTAATTCATTGTCATTTTATCATTCATTGTAATTCATTGTCATTTTATCATTCATTGTGATTCATTGTCATTTTATCAGTCATTGTAATTCATTGTCATTTTATCAGTCATTGTGATTCATTGTCATTTTATCAGTCATTGTAATTCATTGTCATTTTATCAGTCATTGTGATTTACTGTCATTTTTCAGTCATTGTAAGTCATTGTCATTTTTCAGTCTTTATATGTCATTGTCATTTTATCAGTCATTGTAATTCATTGTCATTTTGTCAGTCATTGTAATTCATTGTCATTTTATCAGTCATTGTGATTCATTGTCATTTTATCAGTCATTGTAATTCATTGTCATTTTATCAGTCATTATATGTCATTGTCATTTTATCAGTCATTGTATTTCATTGTCATTTTATCATTCATTGTAATTCATTGTCATTTTATCAGTCATTGTAATTCATTGTCATTTTATCAGTCATTGTAAGTCATTGTCATTTTATCAGTCTTTATATGTCATTGTCATTTTATCAGTCATTGTAATTCATTGTCATTTTGTCAGTCATTGTAATTCATTGTCATTTTATCAGTCATTGTGATTCATTGTCATTTTATCAGTCATTGTAATTCATTGTCATTTTATCAGTCATTGTAATTCATTGTCATGTTATCATTCATTGTAATTAATTGTCATGTTATCATTCATTGTAATTCATTGTCATTTTGTCAGTCATTGTAATTCATTGTCATTTTATCAGTCATTGTGATATATTGTCATTTTATCAGTCATTGTAATTCATTGTCATTTTATCAGTCATTGTAATTCATTGTCATTTTATCAGTCATTGTATGTCATTGTCATTTTATCATCATTGTAATTCATTGTCATGTTTTATTCATTGTAATTCATTGTCATTTTGTCAGTCATTGTAATTCATTGTCATTTTATCAGTCATTGTGATATATTGTCATTTTATCAGTCATTGTCATTTTATCAGTCATTGTAATTCATTGTCATTTTATCAGTCATTGTGATTTTTGTACTTTTTCAGTCATTGTAATTCATTGTCATTTTGTCAGTCATTGTAATTCATTGTCATTTTATCAGTCATTATGATTCATTGACATTTTATCAGTCATTGTAATTTATTGTCATTTTATTGTAATTCATTGTCATTTTTCAGTCATTGTGATTTATTGTACTTTTTCAGTCATTGTAATTCATTGTCATTTTATCAGTCATTGTAATTTATTGTCATTTTATCAGTCATTGTAATTCATTGTCATTTTATCAGTCATTGTATGCCATTGTCATTTTATCAGTCATTGTATTTCATTGTCATTTTATCATTCATTGTAATTCATTGTTATTTTATCATTGATTGAAATTCATTGTCATTTTATCAGTCATTGTAATTCATTGTCATTTTATCAGTCATTGTAATTCATTGTCATTTTATCAGTCATTGTATGTCATTGTCATTTTATCATTGATTGAAATTCATTGTCATTTTATCAGTCATTGTAATTCATTGTCATTTATCAGTCATTGTAATTCATTGTCATTTTATCAGTCATTGTATTCATTGTCATTTTATCAGTCATTGTATTCATTGTCATTTTAGCATTCATTGTAATTCATTGTTATTTTATCATTGATTGAAATTCATTGTCATTTTATCAGTCATTGTAATTCATTGTCATTTTATCATTTTATTGTAATTCATTGTCATTTTATCATTGATTGAAATTCATTGTCATTTTATCGTCATTGTAATTCATTGTCATTTTATCATTTATTGTAATTCATTGTCATTTTATCATTGATTGAATTCATTGTCATTTATCGTCATTGTAATTCATTGTCATTTTATCAGTCATTGTCATGTGTCAGTCATCGTATTCATTGTCATTTTCATTCATCGTAATTCATTGTCATGTTATCATTCATTGTAATTCATTGTCATTTTATCAGTCATTGTAATTCATTGTCATTTTATCAGTCATTGTAATCATTGTCATTTTATCATTCATTGTAATTCATTGTCAATTTTCATTATTGAATTCATTGTCATTTTATCATTGATTGAAATTCATTGTCATTTTATCATCATTGAAATTCATTGTCATTTTATCATTCATTGTGATTCATTGTCATTTTATCATTTATTGTAATTCATTATTTTATCATTGATTGAAATTCATTGTCATTTTATCATTCATTGTGATTCATTGTCATTTATCAGTCATTGTAATTCATTGTCATTTTATCATCATTGTCATTTTATCAGTCATTGTAATTCATTGTCATTTTATTGTAATTCATTGTCATTTTATCAGTCATTGTGATTTACTGTCATTTTTCAGTCATTGTAAGTCATTGTCATTTTATCAGTCTTTATATGTCATTGTCATTTTATCAGTCTTTATATGTCATTGTCATTTTATATCAGTCATTGTGATTCATTGTCATTTTATCAGTCATTGTAATTCATTGTCATTTTATCAGTCATTATATGTCATTGTCATTTTATCAGTCATTGTATTTCATTGTCATTTTATCAGTCATTGTAATTCATTGTCATTTTTCAGTCATTGTAAGTCATTGTCATTTTATCAGTCTTTATATGTCATTGTCATTTTATCAGTCATTGTAATTCATTGTCATTTTGTCAGTCATTGTAATTCATTGTCATTTTGTCAGTCATTGTAATTCACCAGTCATTGTAATTGTACAATATGTTTGTGTAGATTTGTCCGGTACACGTGACATCCATTGCACGTCTGTCCTTCCTGGGAGAGGGATCCCTCCTCTGTGGCTCTTCCTGAGGTTTCTTCCACCTTTTATCCCTGCTAAAGGGTTTTTGTGGGCAAGTTTTTCCTCACTCGAACCGAGGGTCTAAGGACAGAGGGTGTCACTCCCTGTACAGATTGTAAAGCCCTCCGAGGCAAATGTACATGTGACTTTGGGCTAAACAAATAAAATCTGATTGGATTTGATAAGAATGAACAGGAATATTTTAGCCTGATAAACAGCATGCTGACTTGAAATAAACTACATTTTAAGAACAGACTTAAGGGGTTTTCCATGAATATAAGATGACTGATACTTACAGGTTGCCTGCAGGATTTTAGTTGTTAACAAGCAATGTTTTGTTCATCTCATTTACATTTCTCACCAAATATGCATGTATCTTTGGTCCTTGTATCACATGTCAACCTTGGAAAGCAAGATAAATAAAATGAATGAAAGACAATCCCAAATAAATAAACAACACATGCAAAGAGCTAGTCAGAAATCCTTAAATTAATTTAATCAGTAATATTTACAGAACAGGTCATTCTGTCAGTCATTGTAATTCATTGTCATGTTATCAGTCATTGTAATTCATTGTCATTTCGTCAGTCATTGTATTTCATTGTCATTTTATCATTCATTGTAATTCATTGTCATTGTGTCAGTCATTGTAATTCATT
Source organism: Collichthys lucidus (assembly GCA_004119915.2). Lineage (NCBI taxonomy): Eukaryota > Metazoa > Chordata > Actinopteri > Sciaenidae > Collichthys > Collichthys lucidus. The sequence goes on from CM014101.1 coordinate 804,194, forward strand.
GTCATGTTATCAGTCATTGTAATTCATTGTCATTTCGTCAGTCATTGTATTTCATTGTCATTTTTTCATTCATTGTAATTCATTGTCATTGTGTCTGTCATTGTAATTCATTGTCATTTTGTCGGTCATTGTCATTGTGTCAGTCATCGTAATTCATTGTCAATTTATCATTCATCGTAATTCATTGTCATGTATCATTCATTGTAATTCATTGTCATTTAATCAGTCATTGTAATTCATTGTCATTTTATCAGTCATTGTAAGTCATTGTCATTTTATCATTCATTGGAATTCATTGTCAATTTATCATTCATTGAAATTCATTGTCATTTTATCATTGATTGAAATTCATTGTCATTTTATCAGTCATTGAAATTCATTGTCATTTTATCATTCATTGTGATTCATTGTCATTTTATCATTTATTGTAATTCATTATTTTATCATTAATTGAGATTCATTGTCATTTTATCATTCATTGTGATTCATTGTCATTTTATCAGTCATTGTAATTAATTGTCATTTTATCAGTCATTGTGATTCATTGTCATTTAATCAGTCATTGTAATTCATTGTCATTTTATTGTAATTCATTGTCATTTTATCAGTCATTGTGATTTACTGTCATTTTTCAGTCATTGTAAGTCATTGTCATTTTATCAGTCTTTATATGTCATTGTCATTTTATCAGTCATTGTAATTCATTGTCATTTTATCAGTCATTGTGATTCATTGTCATTTTATCAGTCATTGTAATTCATTGTCATTTTATCAGTCATTGTAATTCATTGTCATGTTATCATTCATTGTAATTCATTGTCATGTTATCATTCATTGTAATTCATTGTCATTTTGTCAGTCATTGTAATTCATTGTCATTTTATCAGTCATTGTGATATATTGTCATTTTATCAGTCATTGTAATTCATTGTCATTTTATCAGTCATTGTAATTCATTGTCATTTTATCAGTCATTGTATGTCATTGTCATTTTATCATTCATTGTAATTCATTGTCATGTTATTATTCATTGTAATTCATTGTCATTTTGTCTGTCATTGTAATTCATTGTCATTTTATCAGTCATTGTGATATATTGTCATTTTATCAGTCATTGTCATTTTATCAGTCATTGTAATTCATTGTCATTTTATCAGTCATTGTAAGTCATTGTCATTTTATCAGTCTTTATATGTCATTGTCATTTTATCAGTCATTGTAATTCATTGTCATTTTGTCAGTCATTGTAATTCATTGTCATTTTATCAGTCATTGTAATTCATTGTCATTTTATTGTAATTCGTTGTCATTTTATCAGTCATTGTAATTCATTGTCATTTTATCAGTCATTGTAATTCATTGTCATTTTATCAGTCATTGTAAGTCATTGTCATTTTATCAGTCTTTATATTGTCATTTTATCAGGTCATTGTAATTCATTGTCATTTTGTCAGTCATTGTAATTCATTGTCATTTTATCAGTCATTGTAATTCATTGTCATTTTATTGTAATTCGTTGTCATTTTATCAGTCATTGTAATTCATTGTCATTTTATCAGTCATTGTAATTCATTGTCATTTTATCAGTCATTGTATGTCATTGTCATTTTATCAGTCATTGTATTTCATTGTCATTTTATCATTCATTGTAATTCATTGTTATTTTATCATTGATTGAAATTCATTGTCATTTTATCAGTCATTGTAATTCATTGTCATTTTATCATTTTATTGTAATTCATTGTCATTTTATCATTCATTGCCATTGTGTCAGTCATCGTAATTCATTGTCATTTTATCGGTCATTGTAATTCATTGTCATGTTATCATTCATTGTAATTCATTGTCATTTTATCAGTCATTGTAATTCATTGTCATTTTACCAGTCATTGTAATTCATTGTCATTTTATCAGTCATTGTGATTCATTGTCATTTTATCAGTCATTGTAATTCATTGTCATTTTATCAGTCTTTATATGTCATTGTCATTTTATCAGTCATTGTATTTTATTGTCATTTTATCATTCATTATAATTCATTGTTATTTTATCATTGATTGAAATTCATTGTCATTTTATCATTGATTGTAATTCATTGTCATTTTATCAGTTATTGTAATTCATTGTCATTTTATCATTCATTGTAATTCATTGTCATTTTATCATTCATTGTGATTCATTGTCATTTTATCAGTCAGTGGCTGTGTCCGAAATCACTCACTCATTCCCTACTCCCTACTCCCTACATAGGGAACTAAATGTAGTGGACTATATAGTGAGCTTAACAGAAGGAATGTTCGGACACTTTCGGACACTTCTCTTGGCGCCGGTAATTACGTCATTGCTGTCGCATAATTAAAACGTACCACATTAATGTCGTCTCACGTAATACTTCTCCATTTACTACTGCATTGTTATTAAATTACAGTCTTTTGATTACTGTCCTGTACGTTTTATTTTTGTGTTTTGTTTTCTATATTTGCATATTTTTATATTTTGGCTCTTTAGTAACAGAAAGTTACAGTGTAATCTACTGCAATGTTTAATTATATGCTGTTCGTTTTACACTTTTTTTTAATGAACAGTAGAAAGCAATTTTGCCTAGTTTTGAAATGTGTAATAAAATAAACAATATAAAATAAAATAGTTTGTGTTTAATCAATAATTAAATTATTGATGATCAGGAGGAGAACTAGAATAGTGAGAGGGAGAGAGAAAGGAGAAGATGCGCTGCTCTTCTAAGACTAGCAAGACGTCGTCAAATTAGCGCCTTTTTAATTAGAGTAGATATCATTTTCTTTAATTAATTTAATAAACCATCCTCCGTCAAACTACACCCCCTGCTGACTCCCGTCCATCTGCCATATTTATGTTCCTTTCCGCGCCCAGAGAACTTCTGGCAATGCATGATGGGATATCTTGCTTCGGTTAGTGACCATCGGATGTTCACTACATTTCGCGGTGAATTGTGGGATACATTCAGTGCACTATATAGTGGACACTAAACATTCGGACACCACTACAAAATGGCGTGGTCACTATATAGTGCACTACATAGTGGTTAGGGAGTGATTTCGGACACAGCCATTGTAATTCATTGTCATTTTATCAGTCATTGTGATTCATTGTCATTTTATCAGTCATTGTAATTCATTGTCATTTTATCAGTCATTGTGATTTACTGTCATTTTTCAGTCATTGTAAGTCATTGTCATTTTATCAGTCTTTATATGTCATTGTCATTTTATCAGTCATTGTAATTCATTGTCATTTTGTCAGTCATTGTAATTCATTGTCATTTTATCAGTCATTGTGATTCATTGTCATTTTATCAGTCATTGTAATTCATTGTCATTTTATCAGTCATTATATGTCATTGTCATTTTATCAGTCATTGTATTTCATTGTCATTTTATCATTCATTGTAATTCATTGTCATTTTATCAGTCATTGTAATTCATTGTCATTTTATCAGTCATTGTAAGTCATTGTCATTTTATCAGTCTTTATATGTCATTGTCATTTTATCAGTCATTGTAATTCATTGTCATTTTGTCAGTCATTGTAATTCATTGTCATTTTATCAGTCATTGTGATTCATTGTCATTTTATCAGTCATTGTAATTCATTGTCATTTTATCAGTCATTGTAATTCATTGTCATGTTATCATTCATTGTAATTCATTGTCATGTTATCATTCATTGTAATTCATTGTCATTTTGTCAGTCATTGTAATTCATTGTCATTTTATCAGTCATTGTGATATATTGTCATTTATCAGTCATTGTAATTCATTGTCATTTTATCAGTCATTGTAATTCATTGTCATTTTATCAGTCATTGTATGTCATTGTCATTTTATCAGTCATTGTAATTCATTGTCATGTTATTATTCATTGTAATTCATTGTCATTTTGTCAGTCATTGTAATTCATTGTCATTTTATCAGTCATTGTGATATATTGTCATTTTATCAGTCATTGTCATTTTATCAGTCATTGTAATTCATTGTCATTTTATCAGTCATTGTGATTTATTGTACTTTTTCAGTCATTGTAATTCATTGTCATTTTGTCAGTCATTGTAATTCATTGTCATTTTATCAGTCATTATGATTCATTGACATTTTATCAGTCATTGTAATTTATTGTCATTTTATTGTAATTCATTGTCATTTTATCAGTCATTGTGATTTATTGTACTTTTTCAGTCATTGTAATTCATTGTCATTTTATCAGTCATTGTAATTTATTGTCATTTTATCAGTCATTGTAATTCATTGTCATTTTATCAGTCATTGTATGCCATTGTCATTTTATCAGTCATTGTATTTCATTGTCATTTTATCATTCATTGTAATTCATTGTTATTTTATCATTGATTGAAATTCATTGTCATTTTATCAGTCATTGTAATTCATTGTCATTTTATCAGTCATTGTAATTCATTGTCATTTTATCAGTCATTGTATGTCATTGTCATTTTATCAGTCATTGTATTTCATTGTCATTTTATCATTCATTGTAATTCATTGTTATTTTATCATTGATTGAAATTCATTGTCATTTTATCAGTCATTGTAATTAATTGTCATTTTATCATTTTATTGTAATTCATTGTCATTTTATCATTGATTGAAATTCATTGTCATTTTATCGGTCATTGTAATTCATTGTCATTTTATCATTTTATTGTAATTCATTGTCATTTTATCATTGATTGAAATTCATTGTCATTTTATCGGTCATTGTAATTCATTGTCAATTTATCATTCATCGTAATTCATTGTCATGTTATCATTCATTGTAATTCATTGTCATTTTATCAGTCATTGTAATTCATTGTCATTTTATCAGTCATTGTAAGTCATTGTCATTTTATCATTCATTGTAATTCATTGTCAATTTATCATTAATTGAAATTCATTGTCATTTTATCATTGATTGAAATTCATTGTCATTTTATCAGTCATTGAAATTCATTGTCATTTTATCATTCATTGTGATTCATTGTCATTTTATCATTTATTGTAATTCATTATTTTATCATTGATTGAAATTCATTGTCATTTTATCATTCATTGTGATTCATTGTCATTTTATCAGTCATTGTAATTCATTGTCATTTTATCAGTCATTGTCATTTTATCAGTCATTGTAATTCATTGTCATTTTATTGTAATTCATTGTCATTTTATCAGTCATTGTGATTTACTGTCATTTTTCAGTCATTGTAAGTCATTGTCATTTTATCAGTCTTTATATGTCATTGTCATTTTATCAGTCTTTATATGTCATTGTCATTTTATCAGTCATTGTGATTCATTGTCATTTTATCAGTCATTGTAATTCATTGTCATTTTATCAGTCATTATATGTCATTGTCATTTTATCAGTCATTGTATTTCATTGTCATTTTATCAGTCATTGTAATTCATTGTCATTTTTCAGTCATTGTAAGTCATTGTCATTTTATCAGTCTTTATATGTCATTGTCATTTTATCAGTCATTGTAATTCATTGTCATTTTGTCAGTCATTGTAATTCATTGTCATTTTGTCAGTCATTGTAATTCACCAGTCATTGTAATTGTACAATATGTTTGTGTAGATTTGTCCGGTACACGTGACATCCATTGCACGTCTGTCCTTCCTGGGAGAGGGATCCCTCCTCTGTGGCTCTTCCTGAGGTTTCTTCCACCTTTTATCCCTGCTAAAGGGTTTTTGTGGGCAAGTTTTTCCTCACTCGAACCGAGGGTCTAAGGACAGAGGGTGTCACTCCCTGTACAGATTGTAAAACCCTCCGAGGCAAATGTACATGACTTTGGGCTAAACAAATAAAATCTGATTGGATTTGATAAGAATGAACAGGAATATTTTAGCCTGATAAACAGCATGCTGACTTGAAATAAACTACATTTTAAGAACAGACTTAAGGGGTTTTCCATGAATATAAGATGACTGATACTTACAGGTTGCCTGCAGGATTTTAGTTGTTAACAAGCAATGTTTTGTTCATCTCATTTACATTTCTCACCAAATATGCATGTATCTTTGGTCCTTGTATCACATGTCAACCTTGGAAAGCAAGATAAATAAAATGAATGAAAGACAATCCCAAATAAATAAACAACACATGCAAAGAGCTAGTCAGAAATCCTTAAATTAATTTAATCAGTAATATTTACAGAACAGGTCATTCTGTCAGTCATTGTAATTCATTGTCATGTTATCAGTCATTGTAATTCATTGTCATTTCGTCAGTCATTGTATTTCATTGTCATTTTATCATTCATTGTAATTCATTGTCATTGTGTCAGTCATTGTAATTCATTGTCATGTTATCAGTCATTGTAATTCATTGTCATTTCGTCAGTCATTGTATTTCATTGTCATTTTTTCATTCATTGTAATTCATTGTCATTGTGTCTGTCATTGTAATTCATTGTCATTTTGTCGGTCATTGTCATTGTGTCAGTCATCGTAATTCATTGTCAATTTATCATTCATCGTAATTCATTGTCATGTTATCATTCATTGTAATTCATTGTCATTTAATCAGTCATTGTAATTCATTGTCATTTTATCAGTCATTGTAAGTCATTGTCATTTTATCATTCATTGGAATTCATTGTCAATTTATCATTCATTGAAATTCATTGTCATTTTATCATTGATTGAAATTCATTGTCATTTTATCAGTCATTGAAATTCATTGTCATTTTATCATTCATTGTGATTCATTGTCATTTTATCATTTATTGTAATTCATTATTTTATCATTAATTGAGATTCATTGTCATTTTATCATTCATTGTGATTCATTGTCATTTTATCAGTCATTGTAATTAATTGTCATTTTATCAGTCATTGTGATTCATTGTCATTTAATCAGTCATTGTAATTCATTGTCATTTTATTGTAATTCATTGTCATTTTATCAGTCATTGTGATTTACTGTCATTTTCAGTCATTGTAAGTCATTGTCATTTTATCAGTCTTTATATGTCATTGTCATTTTATCAGTCATTGTGTTTCATTGTCATTTTATCAGTCATTGTGATTCATTGTCATTTTATCAGTCATTATATGTCATTGTCATTTTATCAGTCATTGTATTTCATTGTCATTTTATCAGTCATTGTAATTCATTGTCATTTTTCAGTCATTGTAAGTCATTGTCATTTTATCAGTCTTTATATGTCATTGTCATTTTATCAGTCATTGTAATTCATTGTCATTTTGTCAGTCATTGTAATTCACCAGTCATTGTAATTGTACAATATGTTTGTGTAGATTTGTCCGGTACACGTGACATCCATTGCACGTCTGTCCTTCCTGGGAGAGGGATCCCTCCTCTGTGGCTCTTCCTGAGGTTTCTTCCACCTTTTATCCCTGCTAAAGGGTTTTTGTGGGCAAGTTTTTCCTCACTCGAACCGAGGGTCTAAGGACAGAGGGTGTCACTCCCTGTACAGATTGTAAAGCCCTCCGAGGCAAATGTACATGTGACTTTGGGCTAAACAAATAAAATCTGATTGGATTTGATAAGAATGAACAGGAATATTTTAGCCTGATAAACAGCATGCTGACTTGAAATAAACTACATTTTAAGAACAGACTTAAGGGGTTTTCCATGAATATAAGATGACTGATACTTACAGGTTGCCTGCAGGATTTTAGTTGTTAACAAGCAATGTTTTGTTCATCTCATTTACATTTCTCACCAAATATGCATGTATCTTTGGTCCTTGTATCACATGTCAACCTTGGAAAGCAAGATAAATAAAATGAATGAAAGACAATCCCAAATAAATAAACAACACATGCAAAGAGCTAGTCATAAATCCTTAAATTAATTTAATCAGTAATATTTACAGAACAGGTCATTCTGTCAGTCATTGTAATTCATTGTCATGTTATCAGTCATTGTAATTCATTGTCATTTCGTCAGTCATTGTATTTCATTGTCATTTTATCATTCATTGTAATTCATTGTCATTGTGTCAGTCATTGTAATTCATTGTCATGTTATCAGTCATTGTAATTCATTGTCATTTCGTCAGTCATTGTATTTCATTGTCATTTTTTCATTCATTGTAATTCATTGTCATTGTGTCTGTCATTGTAATTCATTGTCATTTTGTCGGTCATTGTCATTGTGTCAGTCATCGTAATTCATTGTCAATTTATCAGTCATTGTAATTCATTGTCATTTTGTCAGTCATTGTAATTCATTGTCATTTTATCAGTCATTGTGATTCATTGTCATGTTATCATTCATTGTAATTCATTGTCATGTTATCATTCATTGTAATTCATTGTCATTTTGTCAGTCATTGTAATTCATTGTCATTTTATCAGTCATTGTGATATATTGTCATTTTATCAGTCATTGTAATTCATTGTCATTTTATCAGTCATTGTAATTCATTGTCATTTTATCAGTCATTGTATGTCATTGTCATTTTATCAGTCATTGTAATTCATTGTCATGTTATTATTCATTGTAATTCATTGTCATTTTGTCAGTCATTGTAATTCATTGTCATTTTATCAGTCATTGTGATATATTGTCATTTTATCAGTCATTGTCATTTTATCAGTCATTGTAATTCATTGTCATTTTATCAGTCATTGTGATTTATTGTACTTTTTCAGTCATTGTAATTCATTGTCATTTTGTCAGTCATTGTAATTCATTGTCATTTTATCAGTCATTATGATTCATTGACATTTTATCAGTCATTGTAATTTATTGTCATTTTATTGTAATTCATTGTCATTTTATCAGTCATTGTGATTTATTGTACTTTTTCAGTCATTGTAATTCATTGTCATTTTATCAGTCATTGTAATTTATTGTCATTTTATCAGTCATTGTAATTCATTGTCATTTTATCAGTCATTGTATGCCATTGTCATTTTATCAGTCATTGTATTTCATTGTCATTTATCATTCATTGTAATTCATTGTTATTTTATCATTGATTGAAATTCATTGTCATTTTATCAGTCATTGTAATTCATTGTCATTTTATCAGTCATTGTAATTCATTGTCATTTTATCAGTCATTGTATGTCATTGTCATTTTATCAGTCATTGTATTTCATTGTCATTTTATCATTCATTGTAATTCATTGTTATTTTATCATTGATTGAAATTCATTGTCATTTTATCAGTCATTGTAATTAATTGTCATTTTATCATTTTATTGTAATTCATTGTCATTTTATCATTGATTGAAATTCATTGTCATTTTATCGGTCATTGTAATTCATTGTCATTTTATCATTTTATTGTAATTCATTGTCATTTTATCATTGATTGAAATTCATTGTCATTTTATCGGTCATGTAATTCATTGTCATTTATCAGTCATTGTCATTGTGTCAGTCATCGTAATTCATTGTCAATTTATCATTCATCGTAATTCATTGTCATGTTATCATTCATTGTAATTCATTGTCATTTTATCAGTCATTGTAATTCATTGTCATTTATCAGTCATTGTAAGTCATTGTCATTTTATCATTCATTGTAATTCATTGTCAATTTATCATTAATTGAAATTCATTGTCATTTTATCATGATTGAAATTCATTGTCATTTTATCAGTCATTGAAATTCATTGTCATATCATTCATTGTGATTCATGTCATTTTATCATTATTGTAATTCATATTTTTATCATTGATTGAATTCATTGTCATTTTATCATTCATTGTGATTATTGTCATTTTATCAGTCATTGTAATTCATTGTCATTTTATCAGTCATTGTCATTTTATCAGTCATTGTAATTCATTGTCATTTATTGTAATTCATTGTCATTTTATCAGTCATTGTGATTCATTGTCATTTTATCAGTCATTGTAATTCATTGTCATTTTATCAGTCATTAGGGGCAGTCATTTTATCAGTCATTGTATTCATTGTCATTTTATCAGTCATTGTAATTCATTGTCATTTTTCAGTCATTGTAAGTCATTGTCATTTTATCAGTCTTTATATGTCATTGTCATTTTATCAGTCATTGTAATTCATTGTCATTTTGTCAGTCATTGTAATTCATTGTCATTTTGTCAGTCATTGTAATTCACCAGTCATTGTAATTGTACAATATGTTTGTGTAGATTTGTCCGGTACACGTGACATCCATTGCACGTCTGTCCTTCCTGGGAGAGGGATCCCTCCTCTGTGGCTCTTCCTGAGGTTTCTTCCACCTTTTATCCCTGCTAAAGGGTTTTTGTGGGCAAGTTTTTCCTCACTCGAACCGAGGGTCTAAGGACAGAGGGTGTCACTCCCTGTACAGATTGTAAAGCCCTCCGAGGCAAATGTACATGTGACTTTGGGCTAAACAAATAAAATCTGATTGGATTTGATAAGAATGAACAGGAATATTTTAGCCTGATAAACAGCATGCTGACTTGAAATAAACTACATTTTAAGAACAGACTTAAGGGGTTTTCCATGAATATAAGATGACTGATACTTACAGGTTGCCTGCAGGATTTTAGTTGTTAACAAGCAATGTTTTGTTCATCTCATTTACATTTCTCACCAAATATGCATGTATCTTTGGTCCTTGTATCACATGTCAACCTTGGAAAGCAAGATAAATAAAATGAATGAAAGACAATCCCAAATAAATAAACAACACATGCAAAGAGCTAGTCAGAAATCCTTAAATTAATTTAATCAGTAATATTTACAGAACAGGTCATTCTGTCAGTCATTGTAATTCATTGTCATGTTATCAGTCATTGTAATTCATTGTCATTTCGTCAGTCATTGTATTTCATTGTCATTTTATCATTCATTGTAATTCATTGTCATTGTGTCAGTCATTGTAATTCATTGTCATGTTATCAGTCATTGTAATTCATTGTCATTTCGTCAGTCATTGTATTTCATTGTCATTTTTTCATTCATTGTAATTCATTGTCATTGTGTCTGTCATTGTAATTCATTGTCATTTTGTCGGTCATTGTCATTGTGTCAGTCATCGTAATTCATTGTCAATTTATCATTCATCGTAATTCATTGTCATGTTATCATTCATTGTAATTCATTGTCATTTAATCAGTCATTGTAATTCATTGTCATTTTATCAGTCATTGTAAGTCATTGTCATTTTATCATTCATTGGAATTCATTGTCAATTTATCATTCATTGAAATTCATTGTCATTTTATCATTGATTGAAATTCATTGTCATTTTATCAGTCATTGAAATTCATTGTCATTTTATCATTCATTGTGATTCATTGTCATTTTATCATTTATTGTAATTCATTATTTTATCATTAATTGAGATTCATTGTCATTTTATCATTCATTGTGATTCATTGTCATTTTATCAGTCATTGTAATTAATTGTCATTTTATCAGTCATTGTGATTCATTGTCATTTAATCAGTCATTGTAATTCATTGTCATTTTATTGTAATTCATTGTCATTTTATCAGTCATTGTGATTTACTGTCATTTTCAGTCATTGTAAGTCATTGTCATTTTATCAGTCTTTATATGTCATTGTCATTTTATCAGTCATTGTGTTTCATTGTCATTTTATCAGTCATTGTGATTCATTGTCATTTTATCAGTCATTATATGTCATTGTCATTTTATCAGTCATTGTATTTCATTGTCATTTTATCAGTCATTGTAATTCATTGTCATTTTTCAGTCATTGTAAGTCATTGTCATTTTATCAGTCTTTATATGTCATTGTCATTTTATCAGTCATTGTAATTCATTGTCATTTTGTCAGTCATTGTAATTCACCAGTCATTGTAATTGTACAATATGTTTGTGTAGATTTGTCCGGTACACGTGACATCCATTGCACGTCTGTCCTTCCTGGGAGAGGGATCCCTCCTCTGTGGCTCTTCCTGAGGTTTCTTCCACCTTTTATCCCTGCTAAAGGGTTTTTGTGGGCAAGTTTTTCCTCACTCGAACCGAGGGTCTAAGGACAGAGGGTGTCACTCCCTGTACAGATTGTAAAGCCCTCCGAGGCAAATGTACATGTGACTTTGGGCTAAACAAATAAAATCTGATTGGATTTGATAAGAATGAACAGGAATATTTTAGCCTGATAAACAGCATGCTGACTTGAAATAAACTACATTTTAAGAACAGACTTAAGGGGTTTTCCATGAATATAAGATGACTGATACTTACAGGTTGCCTGCAGGATTTTAGTTGTTAACAAGCAATGTTTTGTTCATCTCATTTACATTTCTCACCAAATATGCATGTATCTTTGGTCCTTGTATCACATGTCAACCTTGGAAAGCAAGATAAATAAAATGAATGAAAGACAATCCCAAATAAATAAACAACACATGCAAAGAGCTAGTCATAAATCCTTAAATTAATTTAATCAGTAATATTTACAGAACAGGTCATTCTGTCAGTCATTGTAATTCATTGTCATGTTATCAGTCATTGTAATTCATTGTCATTTCGTCAGTCATTGTATTTCATTGTCATTTTATCATTCATTGTAATTCATTGTCATTGTGTCAGTCATTGTAATTCATTGTCATGTTATCAGTCATTGTAATTCATTGTCATTTCGTCAGTCATTGTATTTCATTGTCATTTTTTCATTCATTGTAATTCATTGTCATTGTGTCTGTCATTGTAATTCATTGTCATTTTGTCGGTCATTGTCATTGTGTCAGTCATCGTAATTCATTGTCAATTTATCAGTCATTGTAATTCATTGTCATTTTGTCAGTCATTGTAATTCATTGTCATTTTATCAGTCATTGTGATTCATTGTCATGTTATCATTCATTGTAATTCATTGTCATGTTATCATTCATTGTAATTCATTGTCATTTTGTCAGTCATTGTAATTCATTGTCATTTTATCAGTCATTGTGATATATTGTCATTTTATCAGTCATTGTAATTCATTGTCATTTTATCAGTCATTGTAATTCATTGTCATTTTATCAGTCATTGTATGTCATTGTCATTTTATCAGTCATTGTAATTCATTGTCATGTTATTATTCATTGTAATTCATTGTCATTTTGTCAGTCATTGTAATTCATTGTCATTTTATCAGTCATTGTGATATATTGTCATTTTATCAGTCATTGTCATTTTATCAGTCATTGTAATTCATTGTCATTTTATCAGTCATTGTGATTTATTGTACTTTTTCAGTCATTGTAATTCATTGTCATTTTGTCAGTCATTGTAATTCATTGTCATTTTATCAGTCATTATGATTCATTGACATTTTATCAGTCATTGTAATTTATTGTCATTTTATTGTAATTCATTGTCATTTTATCAGTCATTGTGATTTATTGTACTTTTTCAGTCATTGTAATTCATTGTCATTTTATCAGTCATTGTAATTTATTGTCATTTTATCAGTCATTGTAATTCATTGTCATTTTATCAGTCATTGTATGCCATTGTCATTTTATCAGTCATTGTATTTCATTGTCATTTTATCATTCATTGTAATTCATTGTTATTTTATCATTGATTGAAATTCATTGTCATTTTATCAGTCATTGTAATTCATTGTCATTTTATCAGTCATTGTAATTCATTGTCATTTTATCAGTCATTGTATGTCATTGTCATTTTATCAGTCATTGTATTTCATTGTCATTTTATCATTCATTGTAATTCATTGTTATTTTATCATTGATTGAAATTCATTGTCATTTTATCAGTCATTGTAATTAATTGTCATTTTATCATTTTATTGTAATTCATTGTCATTTTATCATTGATTGAAATTCATTGTCATTTTATCGGTCATTGTAATTCATTGTCATTTTATCATTTTATTGTAATTCATTGTCATTTTATCATTGATTGAAATTCATTGTCATTTTATCGGTCATTGTAATTCATTGTCATTTTATCAGTCATTGTCATTGTGTCAGTCATCGTAATTCATTGTCAATTTATCATTCATCGTAATTCATTGTCATGTTATCATTCATTGTAATTCATTGTCATTTTATCAGTCATTGTAATTCATTGTCATTTTATCAGTCATTGTAAGTCATTGTCATTTTATCATTCATTGTAATTCATTGTCAATTTATCATTAATTGAAATTCATTGTCATTTTATCATTGATTGAAATTCATTGTCATTTTATCAGTCATTGAAATTCATTGTCATTTTATCATTCATTGTGATTCATTGTCATTTTATCATTTATTGTAATTCATTATTTTATCATTGATTGAAATTCATTGTCATTTTATCATTCATTGTGATTCATTGTCATTTTATCAGTCATTGTAATTCATTGTCATTTTATCAGTCATTGTCATTTTATCAGTCATTGTAATTCATTGTCATTTTATTGTAATTCATTGTCATTTTATCAGTCATTGTGATTCATTGTCATTTTATCAGTCATTGTAATTCATTGTCATTTTATCAGTCATTATATGTCATTGTCATTTTATCAGTCATTGTATTTCATTGTCATTTTATCAGTCATTGTAATTCATTGTCATTTTTCAGTCATTGTAAGTCATTGTCATTTTATCAGTCTTTATATGTCATTGTCATTTTATCAGTCATTGTAATTCATTGTCATTTTGTCAGTCATTGTAATTCATTGTCATTTTGTCAGTCATTGTAATTCACCAGTCATTGTAATTGTACAATATGTTTGTGTAGATTTGTCCGGTACACGTGACATCCATTGCACGTCTGTCCTTCCTGGGAGAGGGATCCCTCCTCTGTGGCTCTTCCTGAGGTTTCTTCCACCTTTTATCCCTGCTAAAGGGTTTTTGTGGGCAAGTTTTTCCTCACTCGAACCGAGGGTCTAAGGACAGAGGGTGTCACTCCCTGTACAGATTGTAAAGCCCTCCGAGGCAAATGTACATGTGACTTTGGGCTAAACAAATAAAATCTGATTGGATTTGATAAGAATGAACAGGAATATTTTAGCCTGATAAACAGCATGCTGACTTGAAATAAACTACATTTTAAGAACAGACTTAAGGGGTTTTCCATGAATATAAGATGACTGATACTTACAGGTTGCCTGCAGGATTTTAGTTGTTAACAAGCAATGTTTTGTTCATCTCATTTACATTTCTCACCAAATATGCATGTATCTTTGGTCCTTGTATCACATGTCAACCTTGGAAAGCAAGATAAATAAAATGAATGAAAGACAATCCCAAATAAATAAACAACACATGCAAAGAGCTAGTCAGAAATCCTTAAATTAATTTAATCAGTAATATTTACAGAACAGGTCATTCTGTCAGTCATTGTAATTCATTGTCATGTTATCAGTCATTGTAATTCATTGTCATTTCGTCAGTCATTGTATTTCATTGTCATTTTATCATTCATTGTAATTCATTGTCATTGTGTCAGTCATTGTAATTCATTGTCATGTTATCAGTCATTGTAATTCATTGTCATTTCGTCAGTCATTGTATTTCATTGTCATTTTTTCATTCATTGTAATTCATTGTCATTGTGTCTGTCATTGTAATTCATTGTCATTTTGTCGGTCATTGTCATTGTGTCAGTCATCGTAATTCATTGTCAATTTATCATTCATCGTAATTCATTGTCATGTTATCATTCATTGTAATTCATTGTCATTTAATCAGTCATTGTAATTCATTGTCATTTTATCAGTCATTGTAAGTCATTGTCATTTTATCATTCATTGGAATTCATTGTCAATTTATCATTCATTGAAATTCATTGTCATTTTATCATTGATTGAAATTCATTGTCATTTTATCAGTCATTGAAATTCATTGTCATTTTATCATTCATTGTGATTCATTGTCATTTTATCATTTATTGTAATTCATTATTTTATCATTAATTGAGATTCATTGTCATTTTATCATTCATTGTGATTCATTGTCATTTTATCAGTCATTGTAATTAATTGTCATTTTATCAGTCATTGTGATTCATTGTCATTTAATCAGTCATTGTAATTCATTGTCATTTTATTGTAATTCATTGTCATTTTATCAGTCATTGTGATTTACTGTCATTTTTCAGTCATTGTAAGTCATTGTCATTTTATCAGTCTTTATATGTCATTGTCATTTTATCAGTCATTGTGTTTCATTGTCATTTTATCAGTCATTGTGATTCATTGTCATTTTATCAGTCATTATATGTCATTGTCATTTTATCAGTCATTGTATTTCATTGTCATTTTATCAGTCATTGTAATTCATTGTCATTTTTCAGTCATTGTAAGTCATTGTCATTTTATCAGTCTTTATATGTCATTGTCATTTTATCAGTCATTGTAATTCATTGTCATTTTGTCAGTCATTGTAATTCACCAGTCATTGTAATTGTACAATATGTTTGTGTAGATTTGTCCGGTACACGTGACATCCATTGCACGTCTGTCCTTCCTGGGAGAGGGATCCCTCCTCTGTGGCTCTTCCTGAGGTTTCTTCCACCTTTTATCCCTGCTAAAGGGTTTTTGTGGGCAAGTTTTTCCTCACTCGAACCGAGGGTCTAAGGACAGAGGGTGTCACTCCCTGTACAGATTGTAAAGCCCTCCGAGGCAAATGTACATGTGACTTTGGGCTAAACAAATAAAATCTGATTGGATTTGATAAGAATGAACAGGAATATTTTAGCCTGATAAACAGCATGCTGACTTGAAATTAACTACATTTTGAGAACAGACTTAAGGGGTTTTCCATGAATATAAGATGACTGATACTTACAGGTTGCCTGCAGGATTTTAGTTGTTAACAAGCATTGTTTTGTTCATCTCATTTACATTTCTCACCAAATATGCATGTATCTTTGGTCCTTGTATCACATGTTAACCTTGGAAAGCAAGATAAAATAAATCAATGAAAGACAATCCCAAATAAATAAACAACACATGCAAAGAGCTAGTCAGAAATCCTTAAATTAATTTAATCAGTAATATTTACAGAACAGGTCATTCTGTCAGTCATTGTAATTCATTGTCATGTTATCAGTCATTGTAATTCATTGTCATTTCGTCAGTCATTGTATTTCATTGTCATTTTATCATTCATTGTAATTCATTGTCATTGTGTCAGTCATTGTAATTCATTGTCATGTTATCAGTCATTGTAATTCATTGTCATTTCGTCAGTCATTGTATTTCATTGTCATTTTTTCATTCATTGTAATTCATTGTCATTGTGTCTGTCATTGTAATTCATTGTCATTTTGTCGGTCATTGTCATTGTGTCAGTCATCGTAATTCATTGTCAATTTATCATTCATCGTAATTCATTGTCATGTTATCATTCATTGTAATTCATTGTCATTTAATCAGTCATTGTAATTCATTGTCATTTTATCAGTCATTGTAAGTCATTGTCATTTTATCATTCATTGGAATTCATTGTCAATTTATCATTCATTGAAATTCATTGTCATTTTATCATTGATTGAAATTCATTGTCATTTTATCAGTCATTGAAATTCATTGTCATTTTATCATTCATTGTGATTCATTGTCATTTTATCATTTATTGTAATTCATTATTTTATCATTAATTGAGATTCATTGTCATTTTATCATTCATTGTGATTCATTGTCATTTTATCAGTCATTGTAATTAATTGTCATTTTATCAGTCATTGTGATTCATTGTCATTTAATCAGTCATTGTAATTCATTGTCATTTTATTGTAATTCATTGTCATTTTATCAGTCATTGTGATTTACTGTCATTTTTCAGTCATTGTAAGTCATTGTCATTTTATCAGTCTTTATATGTCATTGTCATTTTATCAGTCATTGTGATTCATTGTCATTTTATCAGTCATTGTGATTCATTGTCATTTTATGTCATTGTCATTTTATCAGTCATTGTATTTCATTGTCATTTTATCAGTCATTGTAATTCATTGTCATTTTTCAGTCATTGTAAGTCATTGTCATTTTATCAGTCTTTATATGTCATTGTCATTTTATCAGTCATTGTAATTCATTGTCATTTTGTCAGTCATTGTAATTCATTGTCATTTTGTCAGTCATTGTAATTCACCAGTCATTGTAATTGTACAATATGTTTGTGTAGATTTGTCCGGTACACGTGACATCCATTGCACGTCTGTCCTTCCTGGGAGAGGGATCCCTCCTCTGTGGCTCTTCCTGAGGTTTCTTCCACCTTTTATCCCTGCTAAAGGGTTTTTGTGGGCAAGTTTTTCCTCACTCGAACCGAGGGTCTAAGGACAGAGGGTGTCACTCCCTGTACAGATTGTAAAGCCCTCCGAGGCAAATGTACATGTGACTTTGGGCTAAACAAATAAAATCTGATTGGATTTGATAAGAATGAACAGGAATATTTTAGCCTGATAAACAGCATGCTGACTTGAAATTAACTACATTTTGAGAACAGACTTAAGGGGTTTTCCATGAATATAAGATGACTGATACTTACAGGTTGCCTGCAGGATTTTAGTTGTTAACAAGCAATGTTTTGTTCATCTCATTTACATTTCTCACCAAATATGCATGTATCTTTGGTCCTTGTATCACATGTTAACCTTGGAAAGCAAGATAAAATAAATCAATGAAAGACAATCCCAAATAAATAAACAACACATGCAAAGAGCTAGTCAGAAATCCTTAAATTAATTTAATCAGTAATATGTACAGAACAGGAACCATCAAACAAACTGGAGGATATAACATGATTAAAAGAAATATATTTGAAATGTATTTTGAATTCACCTTCCCTTGTTGATGCCAAAAAGATCCTAAAACACATTTAATGTGTTTGATTTATTAAAAAGCAAAAAAGGCTATATTATGACACAAAACCTTCCAACTACAATCCCCTACATTAATAAAAGAGTCAAAGTGAAATGAACAATGACAATGACAGAGTACTTCTCAGATTCATCACCACAGAGCCAACATCTAAAAGCTAAAGATCCATCAGAGAACTGAGAAGAAGGTTTGTGACAAATGAACACAATCCAGAAGCCTCTGTCTTTACATCCTAAACTTGCCCACTTGGTGCAAACCCAAAAATGCCCTCAAAAATAAAACAAAAGCATTTGAACCAATGGAGCAGAAATCCACAATTTATACCAACTTTCTGAACCAACATTACTTAACTTTTTATAAAACTGCAAGATTTTACACTACATAAAATAATTGTATTTTACAACAATAGAACTTTAGGCAGTAAAATAGGTTTTGATTGAGGTAATTACATCATGGTGCTTGTACAAAGTAAAAAATAAAAAAAAATAGATTTTCAGTTTTTCCCTAAAAACACAACCACCTACCTGACCAATGCACACTTTTTTCTTGCCTTCACATCTTTTCTGTCCCCCCTTGTTTTATCCACAATCCTCCTTAAACACTTGTCAAGAGTATCCATTTGGTTAACTCACTTGTCTGTTGAACATCAGAACGAGTATGCACTTTCCAATCTGCCAACTGTGATCCACTCAGACACAGAAATGAGTCATGTTTGAGATTCAACACACTTGCAGGCAGCTCAAGTCCTCTGTTAAACACCAATAATTAATTAAGACTGTTTGCTGTGGTTATATTTATATTGAGTTTGTTCAATCAAAGCTTTGTGGACACCTGCTGACCAATGCTTGGAATAACATTTGTATGAAAGGTTAGGTTAGGTGATGTTACAAAAAGTTTGTATGACATATATAGGATCAGGTATTGTTTAAAAAATTATGATACCAGTATCCTACAGGCAGATTGAAACTGGCATTACTGGAGTGTAGTCTGGTCATACTTGTTTTGGTGGCATCTTGGTACCCTAAACTGTCAACTTTGTCAGATACGTCAAGCTCCACTTCACCATGACAGACTGTGTGTAGCTCCTAGCTATAGTGGGCCAATCACACACTCCGTCAAATTGAACAATGCTTTTGTTGATTGGCTGTGATTAAAAATCATACAAATAGTCAATCAAAATGAAAAGGTGATCTGAGAAGGCGACAACATAAAATTCATTCATAGTGTTCACCAGAATGAAAAAAGCATGAGAGAAAAGTTCAAATCCGAACTTCTTTCTCATGTCTCAGCTGGCCAATCAGAGCATGAAGAGGATTGCTGGTTTAAAAAAAAATGGTTTGGACAAAAGCTTTGCAGTAAGTTACACTACATACAGCTTGGACCTACTGTATCACTGTACTAAATACACTAATGAAACTGATGTCAATCTTATCCAACTGTGGGTTTTGACAACAAGGGCCAACAAAGTCCCTTCAAAGTTAGACCAGAAAATGTAGTTTATAGCTTTTCTTGCTACTGTGTGATCTATTACTGATTCCCACAGTGCATGATTTAGAGGAGATCAACAGAGTCCTCCTTGAACACATTTTCTTCCACTAAAAACTGGCACAGACCCATAGACCAAAAATCTTCCTCCCAAATCGGAGGACATGAAGCTTTCTTTCTTTGGACCTTGAACTACAAAGCAGTCAATCTCAAACATGACCCCGGATAGCTCGAGCACATTTCTCTGAAGAGGTGAAGGTGATTCTCACAGGAATCAAGGCACAAATCTGGACATGACCTGACAAACTTTGCAAAACGACTTATTGCAACTCATTCACAATTGAAATGATCACACTGAGATACAATACATGAACTCAGTAAATCATTACTTCCAATGTTCTGAAAACCCAATGAGTTGAACACATTGTGAGGGAAAATGTAGTCTGAGCTGGCTTTTCTAAACCTCCCTTACTCAAATTTCTCCTATATCAGGAAGGCTGCTTACATTGACTTTTTCCTGGGGTATCAAGGGCTCCAGATGTGAACTCCCATTCTGTGCTCTACGTGCATCATTCAAAGAGTTTGGGTAAGAAATATCGGGTCACCATGCGTTAGCAGCTTGAAATGAGGGACTTTGCTTTGTAGACATGCAGATCACCAAAGCAGTGTCCAACCTCAGTTCAACCCAGGTCAGTAGAAGGGTCCGCTTACATTATGTAACCCATTCAGACAGACCTCTGATGAGTCACAGTGTACAGCAGGTACTGTATATGAAATATATGTTGCAGAACACTGAGGTTATTACAATGAACCTGAGAACATTTTTCCTGTATCTAGAAATTCACAAAAGGTAAGGGAACTGCTCTGTCAACATCGTCTCCAATAGGAAAGACTGTTGGGGTATTGCAACACAATATTTATTTGTGCAGGGAGTCAGGTCAGTGCCTGTTTACAGAGGGAAAAATCCTTCCGGAAGCAGCAGCACCTCACATTTTGCAATTCTATCTTTAAATTGGTCTGCCTAAACTGACATATATTCCATACTGAAAAACACCCAATTTAATGTAAAGAGAAAATGAAATGAAATTGAGAAAATGCAAAAAAAAATTTGTATTAATCCACTGGCAGTGGAACACGTCCAAAAAAACAACAATAAAACAACATAACTGTAACAAAATATGCCTTTGTGAAGTGGATTTAAAAAAAATGTTGTGTCAGGCGGCCCTTAAACTATGGTGGTGATCAAAGTAGATCTTTGGGTCTACCCTGTATTAGTTTGAAGTTTCCCTTGGGATGGGTTAGGGTTTGGGCTAGGCCGAGCAATTGTAAGCATTTGACTATGCATACATTTCTTGCTGAGGGATTATGATGTGCTGCCTAATGTGGTCCAAATATCACACTTAAATCCTGAACTTACTGTACTCCAGTCATCAAGCCCCAGTTATTTATTAAGTGGCCCAGGATGTAGTAAAGGGCCAGAGACAGAACTACCAGACACTCCTCATTAGATTGACTGAACAAATACGGTGGCAAAGAACTTCACCTCAAGAACGATTGTGATAAACTGTCCTGTCATCATCCTGACAGACTCAATGATACAGTACATACATTTTTTAACATTTTAGCAGCATGCTGGCCATTATTTTCCTGTTTATGTCCACAGTTTCAAACTAATCAAAATGGGAGCCTTTTAAGTTAGCAGCAAAATTCTCATATCAGGCTATTCCTCAAAATTATTCAATTCAACTGTCATAACTTAACTTCTATCCACACGTAATGTCCTGAGTGTAACTGCTTTGTATACACCAACACCATGACAGCACCAAAACCCGGAGAGACGGCTATTAAATCATGTGCTTTTTGAGAGGTTGATTATGATGTGTTGTTATTGGGGAATTTTTTGGAAGCCCGTTTGAGGCAATAAACGTGAAATGACTGAGTCAAATGATAATTAAGACTCATGTTAGTCTCAGACATTAGTTAGCATTTTGACTTTAAGTTACACTACCAGTCAAAAGTTTGGACACACCTTCTCATTAAATGTTTTTTCTTTATTTTCATGACTATTTACATTGCAGATTCTCACTGAAGACATTAAAGCTATGAATGAACACATGGAATTATGTAGTGAACAAAAAGTGTGAAATTACTCAAAACATGTTTTATATTTTAGATTCTTCAAAATAGCCACCCTTTGCTTAGATCACTGCTTGGCACACTCTTGGCATTCTCGCGATGAGCTTCATGAGGTAGTCACCTGAAATGGTTTTCCAACAGTCTTAAAGGAGTTCCCAGAGATGTTGAGCACTTGTTGGTCCTTTCGCCTTCACTCTGCGGTCCAGTGGGTTTAGGTCAGGTGACTAGGTGACTGTGGAGGCCAGGTCATCTGGCGCAGCACTCCATCACTCTCCTTCTTGGTCAAATAGCCCTTACACAGCCTGGAGGTGTGTTTGGGATCATTGTCCTGTTGAAAAATAAATGATGGTCCAACTAAACGCAAACCGGATGGGATGGCATGTCGCTGCAGGATGCTGTGGTAGCCATGCTGGTTCAGTGTGCCTTTAATTTTGAATAAATTCCCAGCAGTGTCACCAGCAAAGCACCCTCACACCATCACACCTCCTCCTCCATGCTTCACGGTGGGAACCATGCATGTAGAGAGCATCTGTTCACCTTTTCTGCGTCCGTCAAATCTTAAATTTAGACTCATCAGACCAAGATTATCACTGGTCTAATGTCCATTCCTTGTGGTTCTTGGTGCAAATAGATCTCTTCTGCTTGTTCCATTTCCTTATCAGTGGTCTCTTAGCAGCTATTTGACCATAAAGGCCAGGCTTCACAGTCTCCTTTGAAGTTTGAGTTGATGTAGAAATGTGTCTGCTACTACAACTCTGGGTGGCATTTATCTGGGCTCTAATCTGAGGTGCTGTCAACTTGCGACATCTAAGGCTGGTGACTCAGATGAACTTATCCTAGGCAGCAGAGGTGACTCTTGATCTTTCTTTCCTGGGGCGGTCCTCATGTGAGCCAGTTTCGTCGTAGCTCTTGATGGTTTTTGCGACTGCACTTGGGGACACATTCAAAGTGTTAGCAATTTTGCAGACTGACTGGCCTTCAGTTTATCAGTAATGATGGACTGTCGTTTCTCTTTACTTTACTTAGCTGATTTGTTCTTGCCATAATATGAATTCTAACAGTTGTCAAATAGAGCTGTCAGCTGTGTACCAACCTGACTTCTGCACAACAAAGCTGATGGTCCCAATTTTACAAATTAACCCTGACAAGGCATACCTGTGAAGTGAAAACCATTTCAGATGACTACATCATGAAGCTCATTAAGAGAAGGCCAAGAGTGTGCCAAGCAGTGATCAAAGCAAAGGGTGGCTATTTTGAGTAATCCAAAATATTAAACATTTATTAATTTCACACTTTTATGTTCATTACATAATTCCATATGTGTTCATTCATAGCTTTGATGTATTCAGTGAGAATCTGCAATGTAAATAGTCATGAAAATAAAGAAAAACTATTAAATAAGTAGGTGTGTCCAAACTTTTGACTGGTAGTGTTCTCAAAAATCTAAATATGTACTTGCAATAATTGATTATTTCATTATTTGAACCTGGTGCGGTATGATTCTGATATATCAAAATCAAAATCCTAAAATCTATTTTTGGTAGAAGATATCTTTCATTGGTCAACAATTAAAATCCCCTATTTTACATCCTTACCTCCCCATATTCCAGTTAGTAGATAACATTTGCAACAATTTTATGCTGACATCTGGTGGCACAGCTTCGCTTTAACCTAGAGTCAGATACAGTATAATCCACCCAATTATCTAAACCAATTAGCTAAAATGAGAACACTTTATTCACTGACTAAAACTTTCAAAGCGACACAATAAAATCTAGCAGCAAAAAACAACAAAAAAAACAACTCTGATACAAAGTCAACGCCTGTCCAAAAGGCACATGTGCACACATGGACTTACTGAGGGTGGAAAGAAAATCTACAAACGGTCTGATTTACAAAAAGGGGACTTAAGTGAATTGTTTTGTTTTTTTCTGCTCACTGTCTGTGTGCTGGTTACAAAGATCTTACAAACATCAAGGCCATCATGGAGCTGGCTGATTTGTCCATCCACAGTCTCTGTTTAATGAGAGAATTAAAGTACAAGAGGAGATCCAGGATCAGTGGCCAGCACCACTTCATTTATACTATACTATTCTTGAGCACCTGAAATATATTTCAAACTGTATGAAAGCTGCATTCATAAAACAAAATGACTGATTATTTCTGACCAAACTGCTTCTTGGCTAGACCTGTATTTGATCTCAGTGCTGTAGCTTGGGAAGTGTTGAAAAATAGAGAGCTTATCTGAAAGCAGTGGCAAAACATACAGGTGATGGCTCTAAATTTCATCCTAAGGTAAAAAAAAAAAACAACAAATCCCACATTAATCCATCTAAATGTGACACGCTTGATATATACACCTGGCTGGAGATGTAGAAACTCACCTCAGCCGATTCTTTAAAGGATTAGGAAACACAACATCAGTAGCAGTGCAGCAAGTAGGAAGAAGTGTGAAAAGTGAGAATATAACATCTTGATTACACACAGGATGCCAACTGAGCTGGGGTAAAGCAGTGATCTGACACCGAACTGTAAAACGGGTTTTGTTTCTGCCAGTTCTTGATTCATGACTGGGCCTATCTTTGGGCTTTCTCTCTTTAAAGAGAACATCTATTTTGATGTGGTTTGTTAACTGTGTCAGAAGTCAGCATTATTACACTAATAGAAGAGCTCCACCCACACTTGGAGATCAACAGAATGGAGCAAGAATGCCGCAAATAACACAGGGACCAACATAGAGCTGGTTTATCTTATATTCTGTCAAACCACTATCCCCAAGGTCATTTGATTAAAAAAAATAACCATTAGCATGTTTTCCTGGTGGGCTTCTGTCCAATCAGAGTTAGATGTGAAGGCTCTGCTGCCTCTACACACCTGCTGCATGTCCTGTGTGTTCAAGCCCTTAAACCGAAAGCCAAAACTGATGTCTTTAAGGCTTCACTGTATGATGTGTGTGTAGAAAAGTCTGTGACAAGGCTGTACTGTGACATATTGCATAAATCACCATCATCGCCGCCATGGTGTTAGAATTACCCATCACATCTAAATCTTATTAGCATTTTTTGTTATCCACAGTTAGGAGTGCACAATACTAATTCCCTGCACGTGTGAGACTGACAGAGTGAAGACGACATAAGTGCAAGTCAACAAGTATATTTAAGTGTGCATCACCAGCTCTCAGAGGGGAGTTTGTAGGTGTGTGTATTGCTGTGATGGTGTGGAGGAGGTGGAGGATGTGTTGGGGGTGGAGCTGTTCGCCAGACGGGAGGAAGGGGAGGAGTCAGACAGCTGCAGCTCCTCCAGCTTCTTCAAGTACTCATCTCTGAGAGCCAACAGCTCCTTGTATCGCTGCTCCACGGGACTCTGCTGCTGGAATATACATACACACACACACACACACACACACACACACACACACACACACACACACACACACACACACACACACACACACATATTACTAACAAATACACAGCTCATGGTACATCCATACATTCATTAACAGAATAAATAGTGGAAAAAGATGAAAGTGAAGGGAGTGATCTAAATGCTGCATGCTACATGAGTAGTTCTACATGTGCATATTGCGAATGTTGCATGACTGCTTAGAAATGTATATATAGAACCATCCTCGCAAGAAAAACTGGGTTTGGACTGTACACTTTTTTCTAATAACACTAAGACTTCTAAAATAATGACATCCCAACTCCTCCTCTCTTTGTTCTTGAATGCTTTCCTCACAGTCCAAGGGGGCAGTAGCTCATTCAGCATAGATCACAGAGAGAAACCCCAACTGAACCCCAAACTGCTTGTGGGTTTCGATCTTTCTCCTAGAACAATAACGCCATACAAGGTTACACACAGCACACTGTCATACAGCATGTATCACCCAGAGAAAGGGGCTGCATTATGGTCCTTCATTTCATCATTAGCTGATACTGTGCTGCAGCAGTGCATATTCTAAAGGCAATGTTCAACACAACATTACCTGGCTTCTTAGGGACCACTTAGTAACCCAGCCCAGACCACAGTATATTGGCACAAACACACTGGCAGTCCTACCTGTTGTTGTATGCGTGGGTTCCAGCGGATGTAGTATGTAACCCACAGCTCTAGGTGACGCATGCTGGCGACGGGGTAGAGGACTCTGCCAGACTCGGGGGTGTAGAAGGGGTTTAAATAAATGTCCATCTTACTGTTGACCAGAGACCATAGAGACACCGCCTTGGACCTCACCTCCTGTCCAACAAAAAGGGTGTAACTGAACAATGCACTGCAAAGTTAACACATGCGTATTGTAGAACAACTTGTCAGTGTTTTATAGACTCTTACATGCTGGTCTCGTGCATTCTCACAGTTGTAGAGGAAAGTCCCAAAGCGACAGCTGTAGAGATGATCCAGGATTGTCAGCAGGAGGCGCTCATTAAACTCAAAGGCCGTAGGAAACTAAGGAGGAGGAGCAGTTCCAAATCAAACATCACCCCAGATCAGATCACTAAACACTCTTTATCTTTCAGATATTGTACTTTTGGTTTAATGCCAACTAGCACCACCAAGTCTCTAACTTTTCCTTTGTGCAGTGTAGTCCTGCAATTTGGAGATTGAGACTAGAGATGTAACGATGCATCGTGACACGATTAAAGTGTCGATTATAAATGTTTACTCCTTATGTAAGCACCAAACCAACGTATGTATTTTTCCAGTGCTGAGTGTTTACAGCTACTAATGTGTGTAACACTGTTACTGTGATGATAAATATTGAAACACACACACACACACACACACACACACACACACACACACACACACACACACACACACACACGTTGGTTTGGTGCTTACATAAGGAGTAAACATTTATAAACATCAACTCAACTTCAGTGAATCCCCGTGAATTCAGGGCGGTGTTGCAATTTTAACCAATTACCGCAACTTCTCCGCAACTTCCGCGCAGTCTGCACGGGGGATTAAACTTGGGTCAGGGACGGCCGCACGGTGCAGGAGGATCCCCTCGTGGGACCTCTCCCAGATGCTGGCTGGCCCCCGTCGGGCGCATTTCCTCCGAGGCGGTGCACCGCGACCGGCTCTGCGATTACAGCACCAGGACTCTCATCAAAGGGTTAATGAGCTGTTATCTTAATTGTTTTTATTTTCAGTTAGCTCATACTTTAAGCTGAAAGGTAATGGTCAGATCAGCTGCTTGCTGGCATCCCTAATAAGAACACAAACTGTTTGAGAGTTTCTGTAAAGAGAGATTTTTTTCCTACAAATAAAAGATAATTTTATTTGGTCAGAATTTGTCTGTAGCTCATTTTGATAAAAAAAAAAAATCGTGAAAAAATCGTATCGTGAACAAAAAATCGTGACTCGAATCGAGTTGTGAGTTGAGTGTATCGTTACATCCCTACATGAGACTGATAATTCAACTGTGTTAAAGCATACCTGTTTAGTCATCTGCCACACGCAGTCGATGAACTGAACAAAGATGGGTGATCTGTCCTGATCTGCATGGTTCTTGTCACCGTGACCTATCCTCTACACACACACACACACACACACACACACACACACACACACACACACTTTGTAGTTTAAACATGGAATATGAATTCATATCAACACAAAGTTGAAGTGGATCATTCTGAGGAAGGCATCTGGAAAAATGTGACTTACTGAGGCAAACTTGTGCCCAAAGCTGATCCATTCTTTCTCAATCAGCACCTGAAACAAACAAATGTTAATAACATCAAACTAATTAGAATCTCAACATTCTGCTCATGAAGATGAACTTTTTTAAAAGACAGACTGTCCAAGTAATATTCCAAAAAAAGTTACATACTGTATATACATCATTTCAACACATTGTACTAATCTTGCTTGTGCAGTTACTGACCTGGAATCCTCTGAGAGTGCGGTAGTGACTGTCAAGCATCAACATGGCCAGAGAGGTGAGTTGAGCAGTTCTGTCCCAGCCGTCACTGCAGTGAACCACCACTGAATTTCCACTGGAAACCTTGTCTGCTACTTGGATGGCTCCAGACAACACCAGCTACACACACAAAGATGTGATTTACGCAAAGACAAGAAAGACAAACTAGAAAATTTCTAAAGAAATTTTGAGTGTGCCTGACTCTGGCCCTGTCGCCCCCATGCATTATTACTGACACTGCTCAGCAAATTCAGTACTAGAAAAGAAATTTTGAGAGTGACGAGTGGGCTGTTGCTGGGGTTCTGTTAGCACTAGCATGTTAGCATGCGCATGTTAACACTGATGCGCTAGCAGTTAGCATTAGCATGTTAGCATTAACATGTTAACATTAGCATGTTAGCATGCGCATGTTAACACTGATGCGCTAGCAGTTAGCATTAACATGTTGACATGCTAATGCTAACATGCTAATGCTAACATGTTAATGCTAACACTGATGCGCTAGCAGTTAACATTAGCATGTAAGCATTAACATGTTAGCATTAGCATGTTAGCATTAGCATGTTAACACTGATGCGCTAGCAGTTAGCATTAGCATGTTAGCATTAGCATGTTAGCATTAGCATGTTAGCGTGCACATGTTAACACTGATGCGCTAGCAGTTAACATTAGCATGTTAGTATTAGCATGTTACCATTAACATGTTAGCATTAGCATGTTAACACTGATGCGCTAGCAGTTAACATTAGCATGTTAGCATTACCATGTTAATAATCAACATGTATTTAATTCCTAGTGGCTAATGTTAATTAGCACTAATTTTAGCATTGGTCGCTAATGTTTGCAAATAGCATGTCTTTACAGCCTAAAAGTGTGTCTGTGTGTATGTGTGTCTGTGTGTGTGTTACTGTGTGTGTGTGTGTGTGTGTGTGTCTGTGTTACTGTGTGTGTGTGTGCGCGCACATTTTACACAGACGAGTTCAAATGAAGTGCCAAAAACTACAAAAGTGGCTGACATCATACACAAACTTAAATAAAGTTAGTGGGTGGGTGAGCTGCAGGTCAGATTAATTAGACACAGGTGCTCCATGCAGCCTGTCTGTCTCACTGCACAGTATATGTCTGAATGATCCCCCTCGAAGAGGGCCAAAAAAAACCTATACGGTATGGCTCAAACCAAAATCTAAATGACCAGAAGAATGCTTGTCTTGTGTATAATGTCTGTGCCAAGTTTCAGGTGAAAATTGTATAAACTTTGGCCTCAAGAGTCAGAGCAAGCACAGGTGCGCCCTGCTCCTTCCGGTAAATTCTCTGCCTCAAAAACCATGGGAGTGAATGAGGCTGTGGATGGGAGTAGTCAATCAATTAACGTGTAGGCACCCAAAACTATAAAAGAGACAGCCTCAACAGTGGTATCACTGCGATCACCTCGAATTTTCCTACGTTTCTATGTATACATCGTGTCTGTAGTGGGGCATTTGAGGCCACGGTATTGAAATACGTTTTATTTTTTCAGTGATTTTTCTCCCTGCTCCTCACTCTAGCTGATGATGTCATCACTCTAGGAAACCACATATACACCCATTATAAACCCAGAAATTTGACTAAAAACCTGCTGAACTTTGAGCCTTGATAGTTTAAAAACGGGAAAAGCTGTCGATGAGTGTAGTGAATCCCTGAAGAGAAGGCAAGCATACCTCCGTTTTAAAGTTTAAATGAAGTCTCTCGGTGAAAGCATGCCAGAGCTGTTCATTGTTTACAATGTCTGTTGAAATTTATTTTTCTTCGGGCCTCCCCATTCATTCTTTATGGGAAATTTTTCTCAGTTTTTCGCAAATAATTTCGCGAAAAACACGCGAATCTCTTAGAAAAGACATAGCACACATGTCCAGGCCAAGCCGGTCGTTTTGATACCCGTTTTGTGTGTGTGTGACAAAAACTCTGGGAGGAGAAGTGAGCCAAAAAAAGGGTGGAAGAATAACTAGAAAATTTCTAAAGAAATTTTGAGTGTGCCTGACTCTGGCCCTGTCGCCCCCATGCATTATTACTGACACTGCTCAGCAAATTCAGTACTAGAAAAGAAATTTTGGAAGTGACGAGTGGGCTGTTGCCGGGGTTCTGTGTTTAAAAAGCACACCTCAAATAGTCATTTTTAACATGTATATTTAGACACATTTATAACAGAGACAGCTTCAACAGTGTTATCAGTGGGTGTGTGTGTGTCTGTGTTGCTGTGTGTGTGTGTGTGTGTGTGTGTAACCCTTCTGAAGCAGAAAAGTATTAGTAACTAGAAAATTTCTAAAGAAATTTTGAGTGTGCCTGACTCTGGCCCTGTCGCCCCCATGCATTATTACTGACACTGCTCAGCAAATTCAGTACTAGAAAAGAAATTTTGAGAGTGACGAGTGGGCTGTTGCCGGGGTTCTGTGTTTAAAAAGCACACCTCAAATAGTCATTTTTAACATGTATATTTAGACACATTTATAACAGAGACAGCTTCAACAGTGTTATCAGTGGGTGTGTGTGTGTCTGTGTTGCTGTGTGTGTGTGTAACCCTTCTGAAGCAGAAACTAAGAAACAGAAGATTTAAATTCGACTACGGAGCCCAGGTGTAACCAACTGATGCACAAGAACGACACGACACTGTGGCTCTTTTTGTTAATGAGAACAATGCTCCCCTATTTTAATATGAAGCTGGGGAGAATAATAAAACACATGAAATACATACAACAGCCTTACCCGGGTAGGTATAGAGAATAACAAACAAAATAAAGGTTTTCGCAGCTGCGTGTGGTTTTTCTTATTGTTCTGTTCACTTCACTATATGTGCACCCTTTAGGTGTCAGTCCAGCCACACGGTTGTGTGGGTGTGTGTGTGTATGTGTAAAAGTGAGCAAAAGGATTCAATTCACGGTGTACGTCTAAGATCCTCCAGGGTCCGGCTCGCCATCAACGTCTCTCTCTGGCTCCGTCCTCCAGACAGGCTCTATCCAAATCCAAGGGTTCCTCAAAAACCTGACCTACAATAAGTAGGATCAGAACATATTTCTTCAATTTCTCAGATCTTAAATTATGAATTATTGTACATAAATCACTTTAAATTGTCTCTATATTATGTAGAGGATAAGTGCTTTAACTAACTTGTATTGCAAAATAAGATCACAATTTCTCAGTAGCAAAAGGTGAATAATTCAAAGTATATTATGATACCAAATGATTATTTTTCGAACAGTACCATCACATATATATATGCTATTAACATAGCAATTAACATATTAATTATCACAAATAACCAAAATGTAAACTCTTGTAATGTCCACAGTAAGAAACCATAACGTAATGTGCTTAAAATAAACAAATATGTTCACAGTCACACACATGGCACACCATAACTCAAGTAAAAGCTAGACAAAATTGTTACATCAGAGCTTGGTGTGACTGGCAGTGCTGATTAGCCCCGGAGCTAGCGCTCCGATATTAGCATTGAGCTAGTACTTAGCTCACGGAGTTAGCCGTTTAGCTTGTAGAATTAGCGTTTTAGCACTTAGCATTAGCACAGCAGGACGATCTCTCACCGCTGCGATTCTCCACCCGAGCGAATCCTCCAACTGCACTCCTGCAGATCGTGGTCGTCCGGGGAGATTCCTCCTTTGGTTTTGTCCGAGTTTTTAATCACTTTTTTCCAGTTTATCCACTTTTATGTTTTCTCCGTCCTGACATTAAGACCGTGTCCAGAACATGCTTCCTCTTGCTCCTTCTAGAGGCTACGGCGAAATGTGAACCTGCGTCAGGTGGGATTACAGACCGCGTCTGCTCCTCCGACTGTATGACAGATCGGGACCACAACTCATCCCTTTCAAATTAAAGTTCCCCTAGTTTTTCTACAAGAATAACCACAAATAGTCTTTTCTTCATGAATTTGACAGTCTTTTAACTCACATATTCTCTCTCTCTTTTAGATATAAAATATACCTTTTTAATACACATGTGTGTCTATGTTACTGTGTGTGTGTGTGTGTGTGTGTGTGTGTGTGCGTGCGTGCGTGTGTCTGTCTGTCTGTCTGTGTCTGTGTGCGTGTGTCTGTCTGTCTGTGTGTGTCTGTCTGTCTGTGTGTGTGTGTCTGTCTGTCTGTGTGTGTGTGTGTGCGTCTGTCTGTCTGTGTGTGCGTGTGTCTGTCTGTCTGTGTCTGTGTGTGTGTGTGCGTCTGTCTGTCTGTCTGTCTGTGTGTGCGTGTGTGTTTGTGTGCGCGTGCGTGCGTCTGTCTGTCTGTGTGTGTGTGTGTGTGTGTGCATGCTTGTGTCTGTAGAAATGTTCTAAATGAGTTGAATCTAAAAAAAAAAAGAATAAAAGTGTAATAGTACAAGATCCTGTTAATCCTGCACCAGCGCATGTTAGCATTACCAAGTTAGCAATTATAATGTATTTCATTCTTAGTGGCTAACAATAATGGTGGCGCCACTAACAGGCAGAACTAACAGGCATATATTAGTGGCTAACAGTAATGACGCGACGCATGAGGGTTTTCTGAATAAAGAGCACTAACATGTACATACATACATATATATATACATATATGTGTGTGTGTGTGTGTGTGTGTGTGTGTGTTACTGTCTGTGTGTGTGTTACTGTCTGTGTCTGTGTGTGTGTGTGTGTGTGTGTGTGTGTCTGTCTGTGTGCGCACATTTAACACAGACAAGTTCAAGCTGTCGCTCGGCTTGTCTGCTGACCCCTCCCCCCCTCCTCCTCAAGCAGGGTGAGGTTGCCAAGCAACCTGGGTGAGCTGCAGGTCTCATTAATTAGACACAGGTGTTCATGCAGCATGTATGTCTCACTGAAATGCACAGTATATGTCTGAATGATCCCCCTGGAAGAGGGTAAAAAAAAACCTCAAGGTATGCCTCGAAACCAAAATCTAAATGACCAGAAGAATGCTCATTGTGTGTATAATGTCTGTGCCAAGTTTCAGGTGAAAATTGTATAAACTTTGGCCTCGAGAGTCAGAGCAAGCACAGGTGCGCCCTGCTCCTTCCGGTAAATTCTCTGCTTCAAAAACCATGGGAGTGAATGAGGCTGTGGATGGGAGTAGTCGATCAATCAACGTGTAGGGACCCAAAACTATACGAGCGACAGCTACAACAGTGGTATCAGTGCGATTATCTCGAATTTTCCTACGTTTTATGTATACATCGTGTCTGTAGTGGGGCATTTGAGCCCACGGTAGTGAAATACGTTTTATTTTTTCACAGATTTTTCTCCCTGCTCCTCACTCTAGCTGATGATGTCATCCACTCTAGCAAAAACATTCCGCCACATACACACCCATTATAAACCCAGAAATTTGACTAAAAACCTGGTCAACTTTGAGCCTTGATAGTTTAAAAACGGTAAAAGCTGTCGATGAGTGTAGTGAATCCATGAAGAGAAGGCAAGCATACCTCCGTTTAAAATTTTAAATGAAGTCTCTCGGTGAAAGTATGCCAGAGCAGTTCATTGTTGAAAATGTCTGTTGAAATTTATTTTTCTTCGGGCCTCCCCATTCATTCTTTATGGGAAATTATTCTCAGTTTTTCGCGAATAAATTCGCGAAAAACACGCGAATCTCTTAGAAAAGACATAGCACACATGTCCCGGCCGAGCCGGTCGTTTCGATGCCCGTTTTGTGTGTGTGTGACAAAAACTCTGGGAGGAGAAGCGAGCCAAAAAAAGGGTGGAAGAATAATAATAAGAAGAAGAATAAGCGCGGTGGATAACATATAGTGTGCACTTTCAGGCACACTCAATGATAATAATAACTTTAACTAATGGCCAGAATAAGAAACAGAAGATTTAAATTCGACTACGGAGCCCAGGTGTAACCAACTGATGCACAAGAACGACACGACACTGTGGCTCTTTTTGTTAATGAGAACAATGCTCCCCTATTTTAATATGAAGCTGGGGAGAATAATAAAACACATGAAATACATACAACAGCCTTACCCGGGTAGGTATAGAGAATAACAAACAAAATAAAGGTTTTCGCAGCTGCGTGTGGTTTTTCTTATTGTTCTGTTCACTTCAATATATGTGCACCCTTTAGGTGTCAGTCCAGCCACACGGTTGTGTGGGTGTGTGTGTATGTGTAAAAGTGAGCAAAAGGATTCAATTCACGGTGTACGTCTAAGATCCTCCAGGGTCCGGCTCGCCATCAACGTCTCTCTCTGGCTCCGTCCTCCAGACAGGCTCTATCCAAATCCAAGGGTTCCTCAAAAACCTGACCTACAATAAGTAGGATCAGAACATATTTCTTCAATTTCTCAGATCTTAAATTATGAATTATTGTACATAAATCACTTTAAATTGTCTCTATATTATGTAGAGGATAAGTGCTTTAACTAACTTGTATTGCAAAATAAGATCACAATTTCTCAGTAGCAAAAGGTGAATAATTCAAAGTATATTATGATACCAAATGATTATTTTTCGAACAGTACCATCACATATATATATGCTATTAACATAGCAATTAACATATTAATTATCACAAATAACCAAAATGTAAACTCTTGTAATGTCCACAGTAAGAAACCATAACGTAATGTGCTTAAAATAAACAAATATGTTCACAGTCACACACATGGCACACCATAACTCAAGTAAAAGCTAGACAAAATTGTTACATCAGAGCTTGGTGTGACTGGCAGTGCTGATTAGCCCCGGAGCTAGCGCTCCGATATTAGCATTGAGCTAGTACTTAGCTCACGGAGTTAGCCGTTTAGCTTGTAGAATTAGCGTTTTAGCACTTAGCATTAGCACAGCAGGACGATCTCTCACCGCTGCGATTCTCCACCCGAGCGAATCCTCCAACTGCACTCCTGCAGATCGTGGTCGTCCGGGGAGATTCCTCCTTTGGTTTTGTCCGAGTTTTTAATCACTTTTTTCCAGTTTATCCACTTTTATGTTTTCTCCGTCCTGACATTAAGACCGTGTCCAGAACATGCTTCCTCTTGCTCCTTCTAGAGGCTACGGCGAAATGTGAACCTGCGTCAGGTGGGATTACAGACTGCGTCTGCTCCTCCGACTGTACGACAGATCGGGACCACAACTCATCCCTTTCAAATTAAAGTTCCCCTAGTTTTTCTACAAGAATAACCACAAATAGTCTTTTCTTCATGAATTTGACAGTCTTTTAACTCACATATTCTCTCTCTCTTTTAGATATAAAATATACCTTTTTAATACACATGTTTTTTATCTGGGTTACATGTGTGTCTATGTTACTGTGTGTGTGTGTGTGTGTGTGTGTGTGTGTCTGTGTTACTGTGTGTGTGTGTGTGTGTGTGTGTGTGTGTTACGGTGTGTGTGTGTGTGTGTTACTGTCTGTGTGTGTGTGTGTTACTGTGTGTGTGTGTGTGTGTGTGTATTACTGTCTTTGTGTGTGCGTGTGTGTGTGTGCGTGTGTCTGTCTGTCTGTCTGTGTGTGTGTATGTGCGTCTGTCTGTCTGTCTGTCTGTCTGTCTGTCTGTGTGTGCGTGTGTCTGTCTGTCTGTCTGTCTGTCTGTCTGTCTGTCTGTCTGTCTGTCTGTGTGTGTGTGTGTGTGTCTGTCTGTCTGTCTGTGTCTGTGTGTGTGTGTGTGTGCGTCTGTCTGTCTGTCTGTGTGTGCGTGTGTGTGCGTGTGTGTGTGTGTGTGCGCCCTCCCCCCCTCCTCCTCAAGCAGGGTGAGGTTGCCAAGCAACCTGGGTGAGCTGCAGGTCTCATTAATTAGACACAGGTGCTCGATGCAGCATGTATGTCTCACTGAAATGCACAGTATATGTCTGAATGATCCCCCTGGAAGAGGGTCCAAAAAACCCTCGAAGGTATGCCTCGAAACCAAAATCTAAATGACCAGAAGAATGCTCATCGTGTATATAATGTCTGTGCCAAGTTTCAGGTGAAAATTGTATAAACTTTGGCCTCGAGAGTCAGAGCAAGCACAGGTGCGCCCTGCTCCTTCCGGTAAATTCTCTGCTTCAAAAACCATGGGAGTGAATGAGGCTGTGGATGGGAGTAGTCGATCAATCAACGTGTATGGACCCAAAACTATACGAGCGACAGCTACAACAGTGGTATCACTGCGATTACCTCGAATTTTCCTACGTTTTATGTATACATCGTGTCTGTAGTGGGGCATTTGAGCCCACGGTAGTGAAATACGTTTTATTTTTTCACAGATTTTTCTCCCTGCTCCTCACTCTAGCTGATGATGTCATCACTCTAGGAAACCACATACACACCCATTATAAACCCAGAAATTTGACTAAAACCTGCTGAACTTTGAGCCTTGATAGTTTAAAAACGGTAAAAGATTTTGAAAAAAGTTAAATACGAGTTTAATGGTTGAAGAGTTTGTGTAGAATTTGAAATTTGAATGAAGTCTGTAGTAGTAGTACAAGTTGTTGAAATTGTAGAATGTTTGTAGAAGTTTTGTAGAATGATTTGAAGTTTGTGTAATGCATTTTAAATAGGAAATTATTTGCAGAAAAAGTTGAATAATTTGTAGAATATTAATAGTAGAATGTAGAAAAGTAATAGCAGTTGTGGCATGAATGAGCTGAATCTAGTGGTATAATTTTTATTTTTGTAGGACAAAATTTGTAGGAGTAGTTAGAGGCCAAAAAACGTACGGAAGAAGAAAAATAATAATAAAGATGTAGGATAACAATAGTGTGGGAGCCCTTCAGGCACCCACACCAACTAGAAAACTGCATTTCCTGCGGAAAGTGCGGTGTGGGTGCCCTCTGCCACCGCCGGCCCCAGCGGTGCATCTGCTGCCCTTTTTCTGCATGTCTTTTCCCTGTCTCTTACACTCTCTCTCCCCCTCACATTCCTGTTACTCTTCAGCTGTCTCTATACTATAAAGTTTAAAAAGGCCATAAGAGATATATCTTAAAAATGTTGAAATTGGTTGAAAAGAGTAGAATAGTATGAAGTGATACAATGTTGTGTAACACTGTAGAAATTTAGATGAAAAGGTAGAATTGTAGAGAGTAATAGTTATAGTACAAGATCTTGGTGAACTGTGTAGTTTGACTGAACTCTGTAGTAGAAGAAGAGGTAGTTTAAATTGTAGGTCTGTATAAAGATTTGAAGTTTGTATAATGGATTTGAAATGGAAAATATTTGTAGAAAAAGTTGAATAATTTGTAGAATATTAATAGTAGAATTTAGTAAAATAATAGTACAAGATCTTGGTGAACTGTGTAGTTTGAATGAAGTCTGTAGAAGGGAGAAGTATAAAGTGTAGAAGGATTGTAGAGACTGTCCTGAGACTGTCCTGAGACTCACCTGTCCAGGTGTGCAGCTCAGCCTGTATTGATCGTAGATCAGCAGATTTTTATTGTTTTAACACGATGATGTCGATCTGTTTACTGAGCGTCTGTTCAGTGTGTCTGTGTGTGTGTGTGTGTGTGTGTGTGTGTGTGTGTGTGTGTGTGTGTGTGTGTGTGTGTGTGTGTGTGTGCATGCATGCTTGTGACAGCTGTGCATGCTCGTGACAGCTGTGCATGCTCAGTCCCTCTCCCTCTGACCCTCTGACACAAAAGTTTCAAATGAAGTCCCTCGAAGAGAAAATCCTGTATTAATACAACAAGCTGTGTCATCATTGCCTTCTTACTGGGCTCTTATTTTTAAGGGACTCTTATTTTGAAAAACTGTGTGTGTGCTTGTTCTGTCTGTGTGTGTGTGTGCATCTGCCTGTCTGTCTGCCTGTGTGTGGTGTGTCTGTTTCTCTATCTATGTGTTTGTGTTTGTGAGAGACAAGGATAAAATGGCCGACATTAAAAATGTAGTCTTGATAGTCTGATATCATACACAGACTTCAATAAAGTTAGTCAAAGGCATGCTTGAGGTTGCCAAGCAACCAGGGTGAGCTCACCTGTCAAGGTGTGCAGCTCAGCCTGTATTGATCGTAGATCAGCAGATTTTTATTGTTTGAACACAATGATGTCGATCTGTTTACTGAGAGTCTGTTCAGTGTCTGTGTGTGCGTGTGTCTGTGTGTGTGTGTGTGTGTGTGTGTGTGTGTGTGTGTGTGCATGCTTGTGTCTGTAGAAATGTTCTAAATGAGTTGAATCTAAAAAAAAAAAGAATAAAAGTGTAATAGTACAAGATCCTGTTAATCCTGCACCAGCGCATGTTAGCATTACCAAGTTAGCAATTATAATGAATTTCATTCTTAGTGGCTAACAATAATGGTGGCGCCACTAACAGGCAGAACTAACAGGCATATATTGGTGGCTAACAGTAATAACGCGACGCATGAGGGTTTTCTGAATAAAGAGCACTAACATGTACATGCATACACACACACACACACACACACACACACACACACACACACACACACACACACACACTGTTAGAAAGCCCATGTTGTTTAATCAAGGTTAAATTGTTCCTGTGAGAAATACTGTTTAGTTTTGTTGTATATTCGGTAAAGTTCCATTTTTCCCACGTTCATGAACATATCACAGCATTCCGACGGTCAGTAAAGGCACCTCGTCTGTGTGTTAGCCGTGCTAGTAACTTAGCTCCCCGCTGTCGTTACCTGTGTGTGTGTGTGTGTGTATCTCCCCTCTGTCTCCTTTCAACGGCAATAAATCGGCATAAACAACGACATCTGCCTCCGTCCTTTAACGGGGACACTCCCATACACCTTGCCGCTCTAATTCACCAGTCACACCTGGAGCAAGCCCCCTTGTCTCCCTTTTACACACACACACACACACACACACACACACACACACACACACACACACACATATATATACATATACGTGTGTGTGTGTGTGTGTTACTGTGTGTGTGTGTGTGTGTTACTGTCTGTGTGTGTGTGTGTGCAGGGTGAGGTTGCCAAGCAACCTGGGTGAGCTGCAGGTCTCATTAATTAGACACAGGTGCTCCATGCCTGTCTGTCTCACTGAAATGCACAGTATATGTCTGAATGATCCCCCTCGAAGAGGGTCCAAAAAACCCTCAAGGTATGCCTCGAAACCAAAATCTAAATGACCAGAAGAATGCTCATTGTGTGTATAATGTCTGTGCCAAGTTTCAGGTGAAAATTGTATAAACTTTGGCCTTGAGAGTCAGAGCAAGCACAGGTGCGCCCTGCTCCTTCCGGTAAATTCTCTGCTTCAAAAACCATGGGAGTGAATGAGGCTGTGGATGGGAGTAGTTGATCAATCAACGTGTATGGACCCAAAACTATACGAGCGACAGCTACAACAGTGGTATCACTGCGATTACCTCGAATTTTCCTACGTTTTATGTATACATCGTGTCTGTAGTGGGGCATTTGAGCCCACGGTAGTGAAAAACGTTTTATTTTTTTACAGATTTTTCTCCCTGCTCCTCACTCTAGCTGATGAGGTCATCACTCTAGGAAACCACATACACACCCATTATAAACCCAGAAATTTGACTAAAAACCTGCTGAACTTTGAGCCTTGATAGTTTAAAAAGGGTAAAAGCTGTCGATGAGTGTAGTGAATCCATGAAGAGAAGGCAAACATACCTCCGTTTTAAAGTTAAAATGAAGTCTCTCGGTGAAAGTATGCCAGAGCTGTTCATTGTTTAAAATGTCTGTTGAAATTTATTTTTCTTCGGGCCTCCCCATTCATTCTTTATGGGAAAACACGCGAATCTCTTAGAAAAGACATAGCACACATGTCCCGGCCGAGCCGGTCGTTTCGATACCCGTTTTGTGTGTGTGCGACAAAAACTCTGGGAGGAGAAGCGAGCCAAAAAAAGGGCGTAAGAAGAATAATAACTAGAAAACTGCATTTCCTGCGGAAAGTACGGTGTGGGTGCCCTCTGCCGCCGCCGGCCCCAGCGGCGCATCTGCTGCCCTTTTTCTGCATGTCTTTTCCCTGTCTCTTACACTCTCTCTCCCCCTCACATTCCTGTTACTCTTCAGCTGTCTCTATACTATAAAGTTTAAAAAGGCCATAAGAGATATATCTTTAAAATGTTGAAATTGGTTGAAAAGAGTAGAATAGTATGAAGTGATACAATGCTGTGTAACACTGTAGAAATTTAGATGAAAAGGTAGAATTGTAGAGAGTAATAGTTATAGTACAAGATCTTGGTGAACTGTATAGTTTGACTGAACTCTGTAGTAGAAGAAGAGGTAGTTTAAATTGTAGGTCTGTATAAAGATTTGGAGTTTGTATAATG
This sequence comes from Collichthys lucidus, assembly GCA_004119915.2. Taxonomy (NCBI): domain Eukaryota; kingdom Metazoa; phylum Chordata; class Actinopteri; family Sciaenidae; genus Collichthys; species Collichthys lucidus. The sequence goes on from CM014101.1 coordinate 844,705, forward strand.
GATTTGAAATGGAAAATATTTGTAGAAAAAGTTGAATAATTTGTAGAATATTAATAGTAGAATTTAGTAAAATATTAGTGTGTGTGTGCATGCTTGTGACAGCTGTGCATGCTCAGTCCCTCTCCCTCTGACCCTCTGACACAAAAGTTTCAAATGAAGTCCCTCGAAGAGAAAATCCTGTATTAATACAACAAGCTGTGTCATCATTGCCTTCTTACTGGGCTCTTATTTTTAAGGGACTCTTATTTTGAAAAACTGTGTGTGTGCTTGTTCTGTTTGTGTGTGTGTTTGCATCTGCCTGTCTGTCTGCCTGTGTGTGGTGTGTCTGTCTCTCTATCTATGTGTTTGTGTTTGTGAGAGACAAGGATAAAATGGCCGACATTAAAAATGTAGTCTTGATAGTCTGATATCATACACAGACTTCAATAAAGTTAGTCAAAGGCATGCTTGAGGTTACCAAGCAACCAGGGTGAGCTCACCTGTCAAGGTGTGCAGCTCAGCCTGTATTGATCGTAGATCAGCAGATTTTTATTGTTTGAACACAATGATGTCGATCTGTTTACTGAGCGTCTGTTCAGTGTCTTTGTGTGTGTGTGCGTGTGTGTGTGTGTGTGTGTGTGTGTGTGTGTGTGTGTGTGTGTGTGTGTGTGTGTGTGTGTGCATGCTTGTGTCTGTAGAAATGTTCTAAATGAGTTGAATCTAAAAAAAATAAGATTAAAAGTGTAATAGTACAAGATCCTGTTAAAATGTGTAGTTTGAATTAAGTCTGTAGTAAAGTAGAAGTGATTTAAATTGTAGGTCTGTATAAAGATTTGAAGTTTGTATGATAGATTTGAAATGGTAAAATATTTGTAGAAAAAGTTCAATAATTTGTAAAATATTAATAGTAGAATTGAGTAAAATAATAGTACAATATCTGTGTGTGTGTGTGTGTGTGTGTGTGTGTGTGTGTGTTTGTGTGTGTGTTACTGTGTGTGTGTGTGTGTGTGTGTGTGTGTGCGCGCACATTTTACACAGACAAGTTCAAATGAAGTGCCAAGAACTACAAAAATGGCTGTCGCTCGGCTTGTCTGCTGACCCCTCCCCCCTCCTCCTCAAGCAGGGTGAGGTTGCCAAGCAACCTGGGTGAGCTGCAGGTCTCATTAATTAGACACAGGTGTTCCATGCAGCATGTATGTCTCACTGAAATGCACAGTATATGTCTGAATGATCCCCCTGGAAGAGGGTAAAAAAAACCCTCAAGGTATGCCTCGAAACCAAAATCTAAATGACCAGAAGAATGCTCATCGTGTGTATAATGTCTGTGCCAAGTTTCAGGTGAAAATTGTATAAACTTTGGCCTCGAGAGTCAGAGCAAGCACAGGTGCGCCCTGCTCCTTCCGGTAAATTCTCTGCTTCAAAAACCATGGGAGTGAATGAGGCTGTGGATGGGAGTAGTCGATCAATCAACGTGTAGGGACCCAAAACTATACGAGCGACAGCTACAACAGTGGTATCAGTGCGATTACCTCGAATTTTCCTACGTTTTATGTATACATGGTGTCTGTAGTGGAGCATTTGAGCCCACGTTAGTGAAATACGTTTTATTTTTTTTACAGATTTTTCTCCCTGCTCCTCACTCTAGCTGATGATGTCATCACTCTAGGAAACCACATACACACCCATTATAAACCCAGAAATTTGACTAAAACCTGCTGAACTTTGAGCCTTGATAGTTTAAAAACGGTAAAAGATTTTGAAAAAAGTTAAATACGAGTTTAATGGTTGAAGAGTTTGTGTAGAATTTGAAATTTGAATGAAGTCTGTAGTAGTAGTACAAGTTGTTGAAATTGTAGAATGTTTGTAGAAGTTTTGTAGAATGATTTGAAGTTTGTGTAATGCATTTTAAATAGGAAATTATTTGCAGAAAAAGTTGAATAATTTGTAGAATATTAATAGTAGAATGTAGAAAAGTAATAGCAGCTGTGGCATGAATGAGCTGAATCTAGTGGTATGATTTTTATTTTTGTAGGACAAAATTTGTAGGAGTAGTTAGAGGCCAAAAAACGTACGGAAGAAGAAAAATAATAACTAGAAAACTGCATTTCCTGCGGAAAGATGTAGGATAACAATAGTGTGGGAGCCCTTCAGGCACCCACACCAATAATAAAGATGTAGGATAACAATAGTGTGGGAGCCCTTCAGGCACCCACACCAATAATAAAGATGTAGGATAACAATAGTGTGGGAGCCCTTCAGGCACCCACACCAATAAGCGCGGTGGATAACATATAGTGTGTGCTTTCAGGCACACTCAATAATAATAAGCGCGGTGGATAACATATAGTGTGCGCTTTCAGGCACACTCAATAGGAAGAATAATGCCCGGTGGATAACATACAGTGTGCGCTTTCAGGCACACTCAATAAGCGCGGTGGATAACATATAGTGTGCGCTTTCAGGCACACTCAATAAGCGCGGTGGATAACATATAGTGTGCACTTTCAGGCACACTCAATAATAAGCGCGGTGGATAACATATAGTGTGCGCTTTCAGGCACACTCAATAATAAGCGCGGTGGATAACATATAGTGTGCGGTTTCAGGCACACTCAATAAAGGCTTAAAACACTTCAATCATGACAAACACGTGCACACAGACACTGTAATTCTTGTTCTTACCTTAACATGCTCTAGCCAGTGTGTAGACTCTAGACTGGACAGCCAATGAGATTCCTCCACGTTGGGGTAGACAATGTCTTTGAGTTTCTTCAGGGATTCCCTCATGACATGAATATTCTGAATGTCCAGGAAGATGAGCTCTGCGTTTTGGTACTCATCACCCTCATAGCCTCCTCCTGTGGCCTGGAGACAAAAAATGAAAAATTAAACAGTGTCATTCACTTTTGAAACTGTAACAGGAAATGCACACTTTATTATATTTAACACATGGAGGTGGTAAGAGGAAATATAGGGCTGGGTGAAAGAGCTGGTCACTGCTGGTAACAAATGTACCCATCCATCTAAAATACTGGCTTTAAAGTTCTTGTCTGACATCAGCATTTTTTAAATGGGATAAACAAAATAAAATGGTATCAGAGACCATAAAATCCTCCATGGTAGACAATAGGATCAGACCACTAAAACAGAAACAATATGTGGCTCAGGAGGTGGTGCGGGTCGTCCACTAATCAGATGATTGGTGGTTAGATCCCCGGGTCCTCCAGTCTGCATGTCGAAGTGCCCTTGAGCAAGACACCATTGGTGTGTGAATGGTTGAATGAGATATGTAGTGTAAAAGCCCTTTGAGTGGTCGGAAGACCAGAAAGGCGCTAATATTAGTCCAGTCCCTTTACCATTTATATTAAATTATATCAATATTAAAAGTCTGGAGGATCGAGCAAATTATCTAATTCATCCACCTACTGTTTAGTCAACCTGCCAACCAGCTTTTTCAAAAATGTTTTCAGTTGCTGTGGAAATGAATGTGCTGAAATGCAAATGAAATTAGTGACTCACTCTTGCACGCATTTTTCCTCCAAATCACTGACCCCCTAACCCCCACTAAAGAAAGGCAACCTGGATCCTGTAGTACTGAATAATTATAATTACTAATAACGCATTATTGAATATATTATTGAACATGTTGTTTTGATTAAACTTAACATTTGAAATGTTTGGGACATGCAGTATTCTGTCCTCAAACCATAGTACAGCACTGACATCACAATGAAAAAAGGTGTTCAAATTTATCTCAATACTGATTCAGGTCAAACATCAATGTTTGTAGGATTATCTGCACACTCAACAGGTGGTTTAGATTATTGTTATACCCAACTGGATGCAATTAAATAAAGACAGTCACTGTATTAAGTAACTAGGAGGTAAGAATGGAAGTCATCGCTCAGCTTGATTCTAGGGCTAGAAAGATCAAAGTTAGAAATCTTGGTGTTTTAATAAACTCAGATTTGAGCTAGATCAATAACTTAATCAGCAAACACATTGAAGGAAAATTGTAACCATTCTTAATTTTCAGCTTCTCTTCTGTGAAAGTTTTTTGCTTTTTCTGTTTGTTTTATTTATTTAAAAAAAAAATCATTTTAAAGCATTATTTGTGTTTGGGCTGTAACCTCCACACAACTTCAAACCTTACCTGCAGTGTTTCAGAAATGGAGTGGTTTACCTTTCAGACTTTACTTGCTCAGATTTTGCTTTAAGTGCTTCTACATGTGTAAATATGCTACGTAGATGATTTGTTTCCCTTTTGGCTGTTTTTACAACTGGCAGTTTGTGTGTGTTTGAGTGTTTTATTTTGAAAATCGACCAGACTCTCTGCCGTTTCCATGTCTGGCCAGCTCGAGCTGCTTTGTGCAGATTAGGGCTGCATCTAACGATTATTTTTCTATCGATTAATCTAACGATTATTTTTTTGATTAGTCGATTAATCCAGGGTCTCTGCACATTTCTGACAAGCAAATATAATGCTTTTTAAGACCCTTTTAAGACCTTTGAGAATAAAAAATAAGACCATTACCGCGAAACAAATATTCATACAGTAAAAAGGCGCAGTCAAAGACAAGTTCAAACTCAAAGCATATTTATTTTTTGATAAATCAGTGCATCTTCAGTTTATAGTTTTAGTTTAGTTTTTGCCTACTCAATATTTTAATAGTAGGGCACTGATGTACACATAAACAGTCAGGAAATAAATACAGTTTTACTACTTATCTAACTGCCTCAGTGCATCGGATTTCTCCTGCACTCCTGCAGAACCCAAAGTATTTCTGCCTTTAACGTAGCGGTTGGAGCGAATGCAGCGAAAGCATTTGTGCTGGGGCCCGGAGATATGAAAGGCACAGCTGGCCTTGCACTTGCGTTAGTGCCTGTAGTGGCGAACATTCGCAGGGGGACTGTTGATTCCTGGCTAGCAGCATAGCGTGTGTGCTTTTCCCCTTTCATGTGAGCGTCAAGGGCACTACAGCCCATTGTTCCCAACTTGATGAATCCGACATAATTTACATCGCGCATCATATTCCGACACTGTTTTTGTTAGCCAACTATTGTATTTCGGCTCCTCGAGCCACTTGTCGCTGAACTTGCATTTCCCAATCTCGGTTCATGTTCATGTATGCCAGAGAGGTTGAACGTATGCTGCTTATTCCAACCACTTCTTCGTATGTTCCATTTCATGGCTAAAGCGACACACTGCAAACAACGGCTCTATGAGTTTTCAGCATCTTGATAACAAACATCGCTGGCTAAGTAAATCACATTGGCGCAGAAAAAAAATCAGCGAAATGTTTTTTTATTAACCATAGGCTACCGGGATGAAAAATAATACCTACCTTGTAAAATTTAATGCCATACTTCAGAAAATGGTGAAATATAATGCTTCTTAAGACTTTTTAAGACACATTTTTAAAATAAGACTTTTTAAGACTTTTTAAGGATCCGCGGAGACCCTGTAATCTAACAACTATTTTTTATCAATTATTCTAAAAAATTTTAGATTAGATTTTAAATTACTTGATTAATCACAATGAATTTACCTAAATAAAAAGCAAAAGCATGTCTTCTTAATATTTCAAGATTTTATTCAAACACATCTCTTGAAAAACAAAACCTTTGTTTCAAAAGTAACAAGATGAAATGTATGCACCAAAAATAGCTGCCTTCACAACACACACCCTTTATAGCATTTTAACACTTGTCAAATTTTTTTTATGAATTTTTAATATATTTCATAATGTACATATGAGCATTGAAGCAGTGCAGGATCATACTTGGCATACTTGACCCTTTTTTAAATCAAATTTTAATCATTCTCATATTTTATAAATAAAGGTTTAATACATTTAACACCCACGTCTTATTTTGAAAACTGGAAGTGTCCACACGCTGCAGTAAGCTAGCGCTGACTTTCCCAGTTTTCTCAAAGTATTTGACATAAAGTCGGCAATAAGAGCGCACTTGAAAATATTGGAGCAGCTGACGTGACCACGTGAAAACGAGAGACGGTGTGACCCCACTTTTGATACAAAAAGTATGCATGCGCGCAGGGGGTTTTTCTGGGTGGATGCGACAGCGACGCATCGGCGCACGTTTTACGAGTCGACGTATTTACATAATCGACGTAATCGATGACGTCGACGAATCGCTCCACCCCTAGTGCAGATTGACACTAGCTACTTTCAACTGTTTCTTTTCAAAGAGAAACTATTACACTACAATAACTACAATATCAGAAAAACAACGTATGATCACTTTGTCAACATTCAACAGTCACATCACAGTCTGCATCAATTTCTTTCCATTTTCTACTCTATTACTGTTTTATTTAATAATTACTGTTTCAGACAGACTGATGCGAACATGTGTTGCAGATGAGATGGTAATCTGCTGTACACACTCCTGTTTCTGTCAAACCCTTTGACCCATGAGAGTACTTCCATCCCCTTCTCACCTTGTTGGCCACAGCGTTGACATTAGGCCGAGCATCATAGATAGTGAGCTTGGGAGTGTCATTAGCCTCTCTGATCATGTCCAGGTAGCGCTCATCATCCTTGTTTCTTTTACCAGACATACCAACCAGAGGCTGACTGCAGCGGACGATCACTGCCTGGTTCTCCCTGTGGATCCATGATAGAACCTGTAGCACAAAGACAAATGGACCTTTTACAGATGCCAGTTAGCATTGCAGTACACTGAGTCACTGTCAGCTTGTGACAACAACGAGATCTTCCAGGCTAAACAGCCAAACTCTGCTACCGAATTGAGGTTGTGGAAGACAGTTTCATGTCACAGGTCATACACCATGGCAAGATTGAGCACAACAAGACACAAGGTAGTTCTACTGCATTAGCAAGGTCTCTCCCAGACAAAGATTTCAAAGCAGACTGGGGTTTCGAGATGCTCTTTTGTATAAGCACAAAGAAACAGGCAATGTTGAGGATCACAGAGACAGTGGCTGGCCAACAAAACTTAGTGCAGCAGATAAAAAACACATTAAGCTTATTTCCTTTTAAAAACAGAAGATGTGCCATCAGCCAAGCTGCGGGAACCCATTGTTTTTCTACCTTTTCTTCTTATTGGGGTCCATGCAGCGAAGCTGCGGGAACCCATTGTTTTTCTACCTTTTCTTATTACTGGGGTCCATGCAGCGAAGCTGCGGGAACCCATTGTTTTTCTACCTTTTCTTATTATTGGGGTCCATGCAGCGAAGCTGCGGGAACCCATTGTTTTTCTACCTTTTCTTATTATTGGGGTCCATGCAGCGAAGCTGCGGGAACCCATTGTGTTTCTACCTTTTCTTATTATTGGGGTCCATGCAGCGAAGCTGCAGGAACCCATTGTGTTTCTACCTTTTCTTATTATTGGGGTCCATGCAGTGAAGCTGCGGGAACCCATTGTGTTTCCACGATACTAAAATGAGTAACCACGATACTATACCAGACAAAGTATCGCGGTTCCGGGTATTATCGCGATACTGCAGCCTTTTTTTAATTATTATTATTTTTATAAACTGCAATGTATTTGTACAAGTTAGTTTGAAACAACAACGTTTGTTTTTTAAGAAAAATTAGTGTTGCCACTGATGAAGACGCCACAGCAGACTCGCTGCTCGGGCCCTGTGCTTCTGCCACGGTGAGTGTGTCGTCTCGTGTCTGGGCGAGACAGAACTTGAGCTTGTTGTTTGTTTTGAAAGCGAGTTACTATTGAAGCGGAGCTGTCTTCGTAGAGTTGTTATTCTACGTTTTCTTCTTCTTATTATTATTATTATTCTTCTTTCTTCCCCCATGGGAGTTTATGGCAGCCCATAGAACCGTATGGTAAAAAGTTGTGAAATTTGGCACATTGATTAAGGACAGTCGTATCTGTAATGTCACCATGTTGCCAGTCTACACAGTATAGCGCCAGCAATGGGTCAAAGTTTTACATACATTTGTGCATGTAACTTGTGAACCGTTAGACCGATTTTCAAAAACAAGGTATCATTAGATTCCTTGGATTACACCGAGTTTAATGCACCAAGTGTACTTTATATCAGTGGTTGGAAGACTAGAAAGGTGTTATACAAGTACAGTCCATTTAGCAGATAAGTTGGGGAGAAGTAGATGGGTTGTGTTTGCAACCTAATACAAAGACACAACATATGCATCACAGTTGACTGCTGGTTATTATGGGGTTGGTATACCTTTAATTTCACCACCGATGGCAAGTCAGAAATGATTAAAAGATGGCAGTTGTAAGGTTAGTCTACAAAAAATTTACAGTCATGCCTCATATGGTTCTGTTTTTTTCCTCACCGGTATGCGTCCTCTTGACCTGAAGGCAGCCACTCTTCTCAGGTCCTCGTCTTTACTCTTAAAGGGTACAGCCAACACAGTGGGGTAGGTGTCACACAGCTCATAGTTCTTATTGATGAATGTGATGCGCCACTTGTTGTTAGGTAAGCCCTACGAAATATAAATCATCATCACGTTACTTTCTGAAACTCTGATTATTCATTATCTACTTTAAATTTAAATTCAGTTACGGTTAAATTCAAAACTCTGAATGTTGTATGTGCATTCTCACACCACAAAATGATTTCCAGTAGCAGTGATGTGAGAACTGGTGTAGAATGGATTAATGGTATTAAAAGAAATAGCAGTACTAGAATAGTGAAGTCCTAATGCTGCACTGTACTTCTCCTTACCTGTCGTCTGAACTCCTCCATTGGCTTGTAGATGTTCCAGCCACTCTCCTCATACTTCTCCTGGGTCACATATGCAAAAAGTGGCTGGATAGTGGGGAGAGAAGCACTATTTCAATTCATACACTAGGGTAGCATTATAGCAGCAGCAAGGTGAACAAAAGGGACTGATCACGTCATCAGGTCATTTTTGGTTCAAAGATTAGCATTAGCATGGAATGATCCTGTCAATTTCTGTATCTTCATGTTCTGAACATCGGTCTTTTGTGTTTGTTGTCTCTGTGACTACAGATTATTCTAATTAATAAGGAATAGTTCATCTGCCAACAATTTTTTTTTCTTTATTTAATTGTTAATATGTAAACTCCTCCCATTACAGAATCTGGAGCTAGACGAATGACTAACAGTACACCATTTCCTCATGGTTGTCCAAGCACCAATAAATACTAGAAAAATGCCCAGACCCTGAATGGGCTACAGTAAGCAGAACATGCAATGACATTTATGCTCTGTGTGAGTAACACACTAAAATATTTTCCAGCACAGCTATTCTTTTGAACCGATTGTTCAACCAGTGTCTATCTAACAAACAACTGCAATAACTCTGCTACTGTGCAACAGTGTGTGTGATACATGCAAGACAAACATTGTTAAAAGATAAACCTGTGGCAGTAACACTGCTGAGGTATACCACTGGCCGTTACTAGACAAATAAAAGCACCGACATACATTTTAGCATGCACAAATATTGGCCACAGTGTGGGTGGGTAGCTGTGTTTATCATATGTGAGGGGACTGCATCTCTGCATTTCAGTGTTGGGAATAAATATGGGCCATTGAAACAAATGGAGGCTGATTGGAAGTAGAAAGGTGTGCAGCCACCACTGGATGGACTTTTAATGTTTGCTGCTATAAATACACACAGTGTTCAAAGCTGGACTAATATTATGGATCATTATCAACATATGGTCCACTGTGTCCTATTTGTTCCTCATTGATTTCTCCAACTAATGTGAATTAAAGGATCAGAGAAAATCTTCATTAATGAATTCCTTTGCTGACCCGGCAAAAATGAAGGTGTAAGTTAGAGGACGCCTTACCAGACTGTGTGAGAGAGGAAAGGCATATTTGAAGAGAAGCTCAAAGATGTCTCTTCTGCTGTGACCCTCCTGCTTCAAGGCAAACCTCAGGTTTCTCATATCCTGAAGAGGACAGAGACAATAGCAATTTTACAAACAGAGAAACAGAGCAACACACACACCAAGAAACAGAGCAACACACACACCGAGAAACAGAGCAAAACACACACCCAGAAACATAGCAACACACAGAGAAACACAGCAACACACAGAGAAACACAGCAACACACAGAGAAACACAGCAACACACAGAGAAAGACAAGCAACACACAGAGAAACACAGCAACACACAGAAAGAAACACAGCAACACACAGAAAGAAACACAGCAACACACAGAGAGAAACACAGCAACACACAGAGAGAAACACAGCAACACACACACAGAGAAACACAACAACACACAGAAAGACAGCAAAACACAGAAACACAGCAACACAGAGAGAAACACAACAACACACAGAGAAACACAGCAACACACAGAGAAACACAGCAACACACAGAAAAAAAACACAGAAACACAGCAACACAGAGAGAAACATAACAACACACAGAGAAACACAGCAACACACACACACAGAGAAACACAGCAACACAAAGAGAAAGACAGCAACACACAGAGAGAAACACAACAACACACAGAGAGAAAAACAGCAACACCCACAGAGAGAAACACAACAACACACAGAGAGAAACAGCAACTCACAGAGAGAAACAGCAACACACAGAGAGAAACACAGCAACACACAGAGAATCACAGCAACACACAGAGAGAAACATAACAACACAGAGAGAAACACAGCAACACACGCAGAGAGAAACACAGCAACACACACACAGAGAAACACAGCAACACACACACAGAAACACAGAAACACAGAGAGAGAAACACAGCAACACACACACAAAGAGAAACACAGCAACACACACACAGAGAAACACAGCAACACACGCAGAGAGAATCACAGCAACACACAGAGAAACACAGCAACACACAGAGAAACACAGCAACACACAGAAAAAAAACACAGAAACACAGCAACACAAAGAGAAACACAGCAACACACAGAGAGAAACACAACAACACACAGAGACAAAAACAGCAACACACACACACAGAAACACAACAACACACAGAGAGAAACAGCAACACACAGAGAGAAACACAGCAACACACACACACAGAGAAACACAGCAACACACAGAGAGAAACACAGCAACACACAGAGAGAAACAGCAACACACAGAGAGAAACACAGCAACACACACACACACAGAGAAACACAGCAACACACACAGAGAAACACAGCAACACACACACAGAGAAACACAGCAACACACACACAGATAAACACAGCAACACAGACAGAAACACAGCAACACAGACAGAAACACAGCAACACAGACAGAAACACAGCAACACACAGAGAAACACAGCAACACACAGAGAAACACAACAACACACAGAGAAACACAACAACACACAGAGAAACACAGCAACAGACATAGAGAGAAACACAGCAAGACACAGAGAAACACAGCAACACACACAGAGAAACACAGCAACACACACAGAGAAACACAGCAACACACAGGGAAACACCACAACACACACAGAGAAACACAACACAAAGAAACACAGCAACAAAAACACAGAGAAACACAACAACACACAGAGAGAAACACAACACAAAGAAACACAGCAACACACACAGAGAAACACAGCAACACACAGAGAAACACCACAACACACAGAGAGAAACACAACACAAAGAAACACGGCAACACAAACAGAGAGAAACACAACAACACACAGAGAAACACAGCAACACACAGAGAAACACAGCAACACACAGAGAAACACAGCGACACACAGAGAAACACACCGACACAGAGAAACACAGCAACACACACAAAGAGAAACACAACAACATACAGAGAAACACAGCAACGCACAGAGAGACACAGCAACCTGCAGAGAAACACAGCAACACACAGAAAAAAACACAACACACAGAGAGAAACAGCAACACACACAGAGAAACAGCAACACACACAGAGAGAAACAGCAACACACACAGAGAGAAACACAACAACACACAGAGAATCACAGCAACACACAAAGAGAAACACAGCAACACAGAGAGAAACACAGCAACACACAGAGAAACACAGCAACACACAGAGAAACACAGCAACACAAAGAAACACAGCAACACAAACAGAGAGAAACACAACAACACACAGAGAGAAACACAACACAAAGAAACACAGCAACACAAACAGAGAGAAACACAACAACACACAGAGAAACACAGCAACACAGAGAGAGAAACACAGCAACACACACACAGAGAAACACAACACACAGAGAAACACAGCAACACACACACACAGAGAAACACAGCAACACACACACAGAGAAACACAGTAACACACACACACACAGAAACACAACAACACACAGAGAAACACAACAACACAGAGAAACACAACAACACAGAGAGAAACACAGCAACACACGCAGAGAAAAACACAGCAACACACACACAGAGAAACACAGCAACACACAGAGAGAAACACAACACAAAGAAACACAGCAACACAAACAGAGAGAAACACAACAACACACAGAGAAACACAGCAACACAGAGAGAGAAACACAGCAACACACACACACAGAAACACAACACACAGAGAAACACAGCAACACACACACACAGAGAAACACAGCAACACACACACAGAGAAACACAGTAACACACACACACAGAGAAACACAACAACACACAGAGAAACACAACAACACAGAGAGAAACACAGCAACACACGCAGAGAAAAACACAGCAACACACACACAGAGAAACACAGCAACACAGAGAGAGAAACACAGCAACACACACACAGAGAAACACAGCAACACACAGAGAAACACAGCCACACACAGAAACACAGCAACACAGAGAAAAACACAGCAACACAGAGAGAAACATAACAACACACAGAGAAACACAGCAACACACACAGAGAAACACAGCAACACAAAGAGAAACGGAGCAACACACAGAGAGAAACACAACGACACACAGAGAGAAACACAACAACACACAGAGAATCACAGCAACACACAGAGAAACACAGCAACACACAGAAAGAAACACAGCAACACACAGAAAGAAACACAGCAACACACAGAGAAACACAGCAACACACACAGAGAAACACAGCAACACAAAGAGAAACACAGCAACACACAGAGAGAAACACAACGACACACAGAGAGAGAAACACAACAACACACAGAGAGAAACACAGCAAAACACACACACACACACACACACACAGAAACACAACAACACACAGAGAATCACAGCAACACACAGAGAAACACAGCAACACACAGAGAGAAACAGAACAAAACACAGAGAAACACAGCAACACACAGAGAGAAACACAACAAAACACAGAGAAACACAACACACACAGAGAAACACAGCAACACACACAGAGAGAAACGCAACAACACACAGAGAGAAACACAACAACACACAGAGAAACACAGCGACACACAGAGGAACACAGCAACACACAGAGAAACACAGCAACACACAGAGAAACACAGTGACACACAGAGAAACACAGCGACACAGAGAAACACAGCAACCAGAGAGAAACACAGCAACACACAGAGAGAGAAACACAGCAACACACAGAGAATGACAGCAACACACAGAGAGAAACAGCAACACACAGAGAGAAACACGGCAACACAGACAGAAACACAGCAACACAAAGAGAAACACAGCAACACACAGAGAAACACAGCAACCTACAGAGAAACACAGCAACACACAGAAAGAAACACAACAACGCACAGAGAGAAACAGCAACACACACGGAGAAACAGCAACACACAGAGAGAGAAACACAACAACACACAGAGAGAAACACAGCAACACAGAGAGAAACACAACACAAAGAAACACAGCAACACAAACAGAGAGAAACACAACAACACACAGAGAAACACAACACAAAGAAACACAGCAACACAAACAGAGAGAAACACAACAACACACAGAGAAACACAGCAACACAGAGAGAGAAACACAGCAACACACACAAAGAAACACAACAACACACAGAGAAACACAACAACACAGAGATAAACACAGCAACACACGCAGAGAGAAACACAACAACACACAAAGAAACACAGCAACACACACAGAGAGAAACACAACACCACACAGAGAAACACAGCAACACACAGAAACACAGCAACACAGAGAGAAACACAACAACACACAGAGAAACACAGCAACACAGAAAAAAACACAGAAACACAGCAACACAGAGAGAAACATAACACACAGAGAAACACAGCAACACACACACAGAGAAACACAGCAACACAAAGAGAAACACAGCAACACACAGAGAGAAACACAACAACACACAGAGAGAAACACAGCAACACACACAGAGAGAAACACAACAACACACAGAGGGAAAGAGCAACACACAGAGAGAAACACAGCAACACACACACAGAGAGAAACACAACAACACACAGAGAATCACAGCAACACACAGAGAGAAACACAGCAACACAGAGAGAGAAACACAGCAACACACAGAGAGAAACACAGCAACACAGACAGAAACACAGCACCACACAGAGAGAAACACAACACAAAGAAACACAGCAACACAAACAGAGAGAAACACAGCAACACACAGAGAAACACAGCAACACACAGAGAAACACAGCAACACAGAGAGAGAAACCCAGCAACACACACACAGAGAAACGCAACAACACACAGAGAAACACAGAAACACACACAGAGAAACACAGCAACACACGCAGAGAGAAACACAACAACACACAGAAACACAGCAACACACAGAAACACAGCAACACACAGAGAAACACAGCAACACACAGAAAAAAAACACAGAAACACAGCAACACAAAGAGAAACACAGCAACACACAGAGAGAAACACAACAACACACAGAGACAAAAACAGCAACACACACACACACAGAAACACAACAACACACAGAGAGAAACACAACAACACACAGAGAGAAAAACAGCAACACACACACACAGAAACACAACAACACACAGAGAGAAACACAGCAACACACACACACAGAGAAACACAACAACACACAGAGAATCACAGCAACACACAGAGAGAAACACAGCAACACACAGAGAGAAACAGCAACACACACACACACAGAGAAACACAGCAACACACACACAGAGAAACACAGCAACACACACACACACAGAAACACAGCAACACACACACAGAGAAACACAGCAACACAGACAGAAACACAGCAACACAGACAGAAACACAGCAACACACAGAGAAACACAGCAACACACAGAAACACAACAACACACAGAGAAACACAACAACACACAGAGAAACACAGCAACAGACATAGAGAGAAACACAGCAACACACAGAGAAACACAGCAACACACACAGAGAAACACAGCAACACACACAGAGAAACACAGCAACACACAGGGAAACACCACAACACACAGAGAGAAACACAACACAAAGAAACACAGCAACAAAAACACAGAGAAACACAACAACACACAGAGAGAAACACAACACAAAGAAACACAGCAACACACACAGAGAAACACAGCAACACACACAGAGAAACACAGCAACACAGAGAGAAACACCACAACACACAGAGAGAAACACAACACAAAGAAACACAGCAACACAAACAGAGAGAAACACAACAACACACAGAGAAACACAGCAACACACAGAGAAACACAGCAACACACAGAGAAACACAGCAACACACAGAGAAACACAGCGACACACAGAGAAACACAGCGACACAGAGAAACACAGCGACACACACAAAGAGAAACACATCAACATACAGAGAAACACAGCAACACACAGAGAGACACAGCAACCTGCAGAGAAACACAGCAACACACAGAAAGAAACACAACACACAGAGAGAAACAGCAACACACACAGAGAAACAGCAACACACACAAAGAGAAACAGCAACACACACAGAGAGAAACACAACAACACACAGAGAATCACAGCAACACACAGAGAAACACAGCAACACACAGAGAAACACAGCAACACACAGAGAAACACAGCAACACAAAGAAACACAGCAACACAAACAGAGAGAAACACAACAACACACAGAGAGAAACACAACACAAAGAAACACAGCAACACAAACGAGAAAACACACAACACACAGAGAAACACAGCAACACAGAGAGAGAAACACAGCAACACACACACAGAGAAACACAACACACAGAGAAACACAGCAACACACACACACAGAGAAACACAGCAACACACACACAGAGAAACACAGTAACACACACACACACAGAAACACAACACACAGAGAAACACAACAACACAGAGAGAAACACAGCAACACACGCAGAGAAAAACACAGCAACACAGAGAGAGAAACACAGCAACACACACACAGAGAAACACAGCAACACACAGAGAAACACAGCAACACACAGAGAGAAACACAACAACACACACAGAGAGAAACACACAACAACACACACAGAGAAACACAACAACACACACACAGAGAAACACAACAACACACACACAGAGAAACAGCAACACACACAGAGAAACACAACAACACACAGAGAATCACAGCAACACACAGAGAAACACAGCAACACACAGAAAGAAACACAGCAACACATAGAAAGAAACACAGCAACACAGAGAGAAACACAACAACACACAGAGAAACCAAACAACACAAAGAAACACCACAACACACAGAGAAACAGCAACACACAGAGAGAAACAAAGCAACACACAGAGAGAAACATAGCAACACACAGAGAAACATAGCAACACACAGAGAGAAACACAGCAACACACAGAGAGAAACACAGCCACACAGAGAAACACAACAACACACAGAGAGAAACACAGCAACACACAGAGAGAGAAACACAGCAACACAGAGAGAGAAACACAGCAACACAGAGAGAGAAACACAGCAACACACAGAGAAACACAGCAACACAGAGAGAAACACAGCAACACTCAGAGAAACACAGCAACACCCAGAGAAACACAGCAACACACAGAAACACACAGCACACACACACACACAGCACAGCACACACAAGAAACACACACACAAGACACACACACAGAGAGAAACACAGCAACACACACAGAGAGAAACACAGCAACACACACAGAGAGAAACACAACAACACACAGAGAGAGAAACACAACAACACACAGAGAGAAACACAGCAACACACACACACAGAAACACAACAACACAAACAGAGAGAAACACAACAACACACAGAGAAACACAGCAACACACAGAGAAACACAGCAACACACAGAGAAACACAGCAACACACAGAGAGAGAAACACAACAACACACAGAGAGAAACACAGCAACACACACACACAGAAACACAGAACACATAGAGAAACACAACAACACACAGAGAAACACAGCAACACACGCAGAGAGAAACACAACAACACACAGAGAAACACAGCAACACACACACAGAGAAACACAACAACACATAGAGAAACACAACAACACACAGAGAAACACAGCAACACACGCAGAGAGAAACACAACAACACATAGAGAAACACAACAACACACAGAGAAACACAGCAACACACGTAGAGAGAAACACAGCAACACACACAGAGAGAAACACAGCAACACACACAGAGAGAAACAACAACACACAGAGAAACACAGCAACACACAGAAACACAGCAACACAGAGAGAAACACAACACACACACACAGAGAAAAAAAGCAACACAAAGAGAAACAAAGCAACACACAGAGAGAAACACAACAACACACAGAGAGAAACAGCAACACACAGAGAGAAACACAGCAACACACACACACACACACACACAGAAACACAACAACACACAGAGAAACACAGCAACACAGAGAGAGAAACACAGCAACACATAGAGAAACACAGCAACACAGACAGAAACACAGCAACACAGAGAGAAACATAGCAACACACAGAGAGAAACACAGCAACAGACATAGAGAGAAACACAGCAACACACAGAGAAACACAGCAACACACAGAGAGAAACACAGCAACACGCAGAGAAGCACAGCAACACACAGAGAAACACAGCAACACAGAGAGAGAAACACAGCAACACATAGAGAAACACAGCAACACAGACAGAAACACAGCAACACAGAGAGAAACATAGCAACACACAGAGAGAAACACAGCAACAGACATAGAGAGAAACACAGCAACACACAGAGAAACACAGCAACACGCAGAGAAGCACAGCAACACACAGAGAAACACAACAACACAGAGAGAAACACAGCAACACACACAGAGAGAAACACAACAACACGCAGAGAAAGACAGCAACACACACACAGAAAAACACAACAACACACACACAGAGAAACACAGCAACACACAGAGAAACACAGCAACACACAGAAAGAAACACAGCAACACACAGAAAGAAACACAGCAACACACAGAGAAACACAGCAACACACACACAGAGAAACACAACAACACACAGAGAGAGAAACACAACAACACACACACAGAGAAACACAACAACACACACAGAGAGAAACACAACAACACACAGAGAATCACAGCAACACACAGAGAAACACGGCAACACACAGAGAGAAACACAGCAACACAGACAGAAAAACAGCAACACAGACAGAAACACAGCAACACAGAGAGAAACACAGCAACACACAGAGAGAAACACAACACAAAGAAACACAGCAACACAAACAGAGAGAAACACAACAACACACAGGGAAACACAGCAACACACAGAGAAACACAGCAACAGAGAGAGAAACCCAGCAACACACACACACAGAGAAACGCAACAACACACAGAGAAACACAGAAACACACACACAGAGAAACACAGCAACACACGCAGAGAGAAACACAACAACACACAGAAACACAGCAACACACAGAAACACAGCAACACAGAGGGAAACACAGCAACACACAGAGAAACACAGCAACACACAGAAAAAAAACACAGAAACACAGCAACACAAAGAGAAACACAGCAACACACAGAGAATCACAGCAACACACAGAGAAACACAGCAACACACACAGAGAAACACAGCAACACACAGAAACACAGAGAAACACAGCAACACACAGAAACACAGCAACACACAGAAAGAAACACAGCAACACACAGAAAGAAACACAGCAACACACGGAGAGAAACACAACAACACACAGAGAAACACAACAACACAAAGAAACACAGCAACACACAGAGAAACACCACAACACACAGAGAAACAGCAACACACAGAGAGAAACAGCAACACACACAGAGAAACATAGCAACACACAGAGAAACATAGCAACACACAGAGAGAAACACAGCAACACACAGAGAAACACAGCAACACACAGAGAGAAACACAGCAACACACAGAGAGAAACACAGCAACACACACAGAGAAACACAGCAACACACACAGAGAAACACAGCAACACACACAGAGAAACACAGCAACACACACAGAGAAAAACACAACAACACACACACACAGAAACACACAGAGAAACACAGCAACACAGAGAAAAACACAGCAACACACACAGAGAAACACAGCAAAACACACAAATAGAAACACAGCAACACACAGAGAGAAACACAGCAACACACAGAGAAACACAGCAACACACAGAGAAACACAGCAACACACAGAGAAACACAGCAACACAGCAACACACAGAGAAACACAGCAACACACAGAGAGATATACACATATTGCTGTGTGTATTGGTGCTGATGCTTTGATTTTATTACTGTGATAAAAACTCACAACACTGTCAGACTCAGTTTTCTAGATATGAAAATAATTTGACACAAACACAGCTGCTACAGTGCTACAGCCACACACACACACACACACCTTGCAGGTGATGTCCAGGCCATAGGAGTTTTCTCCTCTGCTCGACGCCCCACCCATCTTCTCCACCCGACTGATGGCACCCAGAGGAACGTCCAGCATCACAGCCACATCCTATAGCAAACACAGACAGTGTGATGTGCAATCTGACCAGACCTCCACAAGCCTGCTAAATAGTACCTGAAGCAGCAGTCATTATCAAGATGTGCTGCAGATAATATAATTACCACACTGTCTGAGAAAAAAAACAAAAATATAAGGAATATGTGTATGAAAAGACACATTATTTCAAAATTCCTCTATGCTGAGCTGGATGATAATGTAGTAACAGCTGTATTATAATATAATGCCTGAAAACTGCTCTGAAAATGTGTGAATGACAAAAACTATTGATGCATGTCATGTCATGAATAATGCATGTCACCCTTATGTGTGTTAAATGACTTGGAATTGTGGGAGTACGGAAAATATAGGTAGCTTAAAAATACATGTCAAGGGGGCGGTATTTAGCTCAGTTGGTAAAGCAGCCGCCCCATGTATGAAGGCTCAGTCCTTGCTGTGGAAGTTCAGGGTTCACATCCAACCTTTC
Source organism: Collichthys lucidus (assembly GCA_004119915.2). NCBI lineage: Eukaryota > Metazoa > Chordata > Actinopteri > Sciaenidae > Collichthys > Collichthys lucidus. The sequence goes on from CM014101.1 coordinate 865,147, forward strand.
CTGCATGTGATTCCTCATCTCTCTATCCACACATTCTTGTCACTCTTCAGCTGTCTGTCAAATAAAACTTGAACTTTACTTTATGGCCCTGGGGGGCTAAGCAACCCCAAGAACTTTAAAGAGTAACTTCAACACTAAATCCATTTCTAGTTGACACATTATTATAATATCTATTGATACTCTAGATGTGACTTAGTATTTTGAATAGTTACTGTATAATAATAATAATAATAATAATAATAATAATAATAATAATAATAATAATAATAATCTCCTCCGCTTTCATAGTATTTTTCAGCTGTTTTCACAGAAGGAGCTCGAATCAGAATAAATAATACACATCAGTCTTTCAGCAGTGTGAAAATGTAAACAGCAGTGACAGAATGGATTTATGGCAGGTTTAAAAAAACAGTGCGTAGGATTTTGTTGTACCTAGCAGTGCAGTAGCTGACTGTATTGTGAGATTTATGAAGAATGGAATATCATATTAATAACTACAATTTTAATAGTGTATAATCACTAATTACTCATTAAATAAGAGTATTTTTATGTTCCAAGTGGATTCATTCATTCATAAAGATAATGATATCCTTATGAAGTGAATGATAAATGTTTTTCATGTCTGCGTGTTCAGCACTGTGTTTCAGGCTTTGGCCTACTCAATGTCCATATACAGTACTTCCTGTACTTTGTTTGGGACAATGAGTTCAAATCCAGCTTACAGACAGATGTGTCAGAGTTACCGCTTTGCTGGTAGACTAGCCATCTGCTACATTCAGACTCGAGCCCACGAGTTTAACAGGACTTACAGCATCTGAGCTCTTGAAGTAGAGTCTGTAGTTGGTGATCAACACTTTGCCTTTCACAGCTCCATTGAATGGACAGATATAGATGATGTCTTTATCTGAAAACAGAGCAATACAAACATTCATTGATTTGACTGGTTAGCCATCTCATTTCTGATCCTACACAGGTCTACATGCTTCAGAATGTCTTCCCCTTTTCACACTAGTACTCTGGTTTAGACTTCATTGCTAAGCAGTAAGTACTGTAAGGGAAGATATCTCCACATATGCAGAGAAGAGGAAGCAGAAAAGGAGAAGAGAGGCGTGCAGAAAAGGTAAGCTAAAGGTAAGGACAGTTCCCGGCAACAGTAACTGGCATCTGAGTCATGTGGAGTTACTGGTACATCTCTCACAATCAGAGAATATTGACTGGCCTCATCATTTTTCTGTGACGATAACATATCTGGCAACAGGAGTTCACTGACTAACACGTTGCATATTGTTGCATACTGTAAGTAAAACAATGGACAAAAGTGCTGGACAGATAGGTCAATAAAAGGTTACACTTCCTGATTCCCACTCAGCCTTTTCAGGTGAGTCTGACAGGATTTCATTTAGATGTCCACCACATAGTTGAAAGTAACACAAAGGTAAAGTCAGCAGTCCTTCTCACCGAGAGCTTCTCCGAGAGACATACATCTGATAATTTAGCTGACAAACTGAACCAGGCTGTGGAGTCATGGGGACTCACCGGGCGTGTAATAGCCTGTGTTCAAGACAACGCACGGAACATTGTCTCGGCAAACAACCCCACACGTGTCTGTTGTAAATCAGTTTTGTGCTTTGCACATACTTTAAGTCTGACCGTCAACGACGGATTCGCTGCTGCTAGTGTCAACCGAGTAATTGCAGCTGCTGGCAGGTTGGTGAAACACTTAAACCACAGCACTCCAGCAACGAAATCACTCGAAGCAAAACCAAAACAAATGCAGCTACCAGCACATCGGCTCATTCAGTCCTGCAAAACCAGGTAGAACTCTGTATGTGAAATGTTTGGCAGACTCGTAGAACAGCGATGGGCCGTGTGTGCTGTACTATCAGACCCAGTGACCAAGCTTACAGATGCAAGGACGCTGGAGTTGAGAGATGACGTCTGGCAGCTGATGGAAGACATGGCGCCGACACTGGAGGCTCTTAAATGTGCAACTAATGTAATGTCTGCAGATACTGAGGTGTCCATTTCCCAATCAGATTCAGTCTGATCAACATGCACCTTAAGACGGAGACTGCAGCTAAGTGGCAGACTTCAAATCTAAAGTGTGCACTTCGTTGGTTGAAAGAATGAAGGTAAGCTATGGCCTTTAATTAATTAAATTCTTAATCAAGATCACATTTGAGTTCTATATTAACAGATAGTGGGTTGCATAACTTACCACATGACGTGTCACAGTATAAACTACGTTTTCATGCAGTTGTTACATTACCCTTGTTATGTTAAACCTTATTAAATAAAACTCTGATGCTAGCTTTCTCCTTTATTTAATTTTAACAGGTTGAGTCTGAAGACCTCCCATCAACAATGCCAATGATAGCAACAATGCTGGACCCATGGCATAAGCAGCTGGGATTTCTGGTGCCAGCAAGTAGGATCTTAGCTCATTCCAAGCTGCTTGAACTGGCTATGGCAGAACATGTCAGCTGCACATCAGGAGATGAAGCCACCACTGGAGATGATATGCAAGTCCAGGGAGCTGCACTTCAGAAGAACACTTGCTATGACTCTTCTACTGGGTGAAAACTATACCATCAGCTGCAATAATAATATAGAAAAAGAAGTGGACATGTTTCTCAAGAATCTCTCTCCACTCCTTGATTCCATTCCCACAGAATGGTGGAAAGTTAATGAAGGGCGATACCTGAGGCTGGCAAATGTGGCACGACGATATCTGTGCTTACCAGATATGCATGTCTGTCTCATCTGAACATGTATCCTCAGCAGCTGGCCTCACTGTAAACAGGCTGCACACACGACTTACTCCAGAACATGTTAATATGCTTATTTTCCTGAACAAAAATGCAGGGGTCTAGGTCAGGTCAGAGTATTGAAAACACATTCAGATAGGAATGTTTTTGTTTCAGGAGAGGTAGCCTATATCTTCATTTATTTGTTGTTGTTGTTTAATTGGCCCTCTAATTTTATGAAATTTTAACAAATTTTAATAATGTCTCCTTCCTCAGGGATTATTTAAGTTGTGTTCAGACATGTTACTGTATGTTTCCAGGGCAACAGATGAGCCAGTGCACAGTTATTTTGTGTATGTATTTCAATTTTCTGTTCAGAATTTATTTTGGTTAAATGCCATATCTGTACCCTAACTGCTACAATAAAACATTAGTTAAGGAAAATAACATGCATTTTTTATTCAGTATATGAGCAATATTTTGCTTTATGTTAAAGACACCGTGAGAAATGTATGTTCTCAGGAAAAAAAGCCACTGATCAGTTAACCGTTACTCGATCGATAAGGTCAATCAACTAACGATTAATGAATTAATCGATAATTTGCAGCGATAGCACTGATGGCAAAACTATTGAAAAATTAGAAGTAAGAAACCTACATTATCCTTTAATATTAACAATCATACAAGATCAGGAGAAAGCAACATTAACAGTTCTTCAGTCCCTCTTCAGTGGTTGAAAAAAGGGGTAGCCGTTAAAACAATAAACATAAAAAGTTTTTAACGTTCCATCAAGTAAAAATGTCGTACATTAAATCCTGACCTGTTGTCTTTCCTCTAGTTTTATATAACATCAATAATGATCCAGAAGGATTAAATAGTGTGTGGACAGAAGCTCAAATATGTGACTCTTCTAGTCCTAAAAGTAGAACAGACCAAAAGTCTGATCAAAGAATGAATAAATGAGACCACTTATTTGTTACCAAATGTCAGTAGTCTTAGTTTGGAGTCTAGTAGTAGTCTAGTTTGTGATCAGTCAATGTCTGTCCTCTACGTTCTACCTGTGTGATTTCAGTCATCTGATACACACTGAGCCCTGCACTCGAGCAGTACTGATCACACACACACACACACACACACACACACACACACACACACACACACACACACACACACACACACACACACACACACACACACACACACACACACACACACACACACACACACACACACACACACACACACTTAAAACAGAGTGAGCTACATAACATCACCTATAATTCTGTCCTCCCCTGGCAGCAGAGACACATCAGCTAACAACTCCATCTTCAAGGACTCTCTGGAGGTCTGCAAGCACACAGAACATAATAAAATAATCACAGTAACACATTTGTTGATTTATTTAAAGGCTGTGTAATGTAGTGACACCTTTATTCTCCATTTAGTGCTTTTATTGAGCAGGTCTGCTTTGAGTCACTTCAGTGTGCTGTCACATGCAGTGAGATGACACCATAAACATAGTACTAGTTCTTTTAACAGCTTAAAGTGTGACCAGGAGGATTTAAATTAGACAGCTCTGCTCTTCGTCCTTGTTTTGAATTTGAGTTCATTCATCATTTTACTTTTTACTTCAGAGACAAGCTGCTGATATGTGGATCATTCTATTCTTCTTCTTTATATATGACTCAGGTGGCCTTTAAATATTGATGCATCCAAATATTAAACTTTTATTTAGTTTTGATTATTGACAGTTAGATTCATGTCAGGAACGGGTGGCTGCCGTCTTGTATATACACTTTAAAATAATATAAATGAATTGAGCACAAAGCCACCTTATTGCAAACACATAGAAACACATTTTCCATCAAGTTCGGTAATTCTTCACCGAGACCTCAAGTATAGCTAAATGTCAGTAAGACCACTTTTTCTGATGACTTTAATTACTATGATTTAACTATAGAATACACTGTCTCTGAATAATGGAAAAAAAACATGACTTTATAGACAGATCAGATAACATACTGCATTTTCTCAATATATCTAAATCTCTAATTAGATAGATCTATTCATTCATTTAATGACTTTGAGCACCCAGCAGTTATCTGTTATAGGTGTTTCAGCATCATTTTATTTTGGCATGTGATATTGAACTTTGTTACATGCATATGGTTTAAATAGCTTGAACATTAAATACATTTCCAGGAAATGTGGAATAGAAGAAGCCAGACTGCCAAATCATTCTTTTTTAACACCCTCTAACCATGCCATAGGTGTAGTCAGTACAGAGACTATGCCTTGATCCCTCACCGGCTTCTCACTATGTAAAAACTGCCAGTACAACCTGCATTTCATAAAAAGCATGAAATATTTCAACAATGAACAGACACACAGAAATGCTCTTACACTGGAGATGTGGGTATCCAAAGCGTTGGAGTTGTAGACTGAGATTGGTGAGGCCATTGCTCAGGAAGGGGGCTTCCACAGGCTGAGAAGAGACAAACAGTGTTAATTCATCATCTGACATTATACTGACAGAAATAAGAGCCCAGCTGTAATATGACCTTTCTGCATTACACTGTTAACACACATCAAGTATCCATAAGCAAGTTATGGAAGAATTATCCTATCTTTATTCAAGAGCGCACATTTTCAGTTTGAGAGCATGATTTCTCCTTCTCGTGCTCAGATTTATTGTCCTCGTGCTCACATTTTATGCCCACACTCAAAACTTATGTGCTCGCGCTCAAAACATGTCCTGTGCGCGCTCAGATCTAATGTGCTCGCGCTCAAAACATGTTCTCTGCGCTCTCACATTTCTCATAGCAAGTACCCTGCTGATGGATACACACACATATCTTAAAAGCAAAGTATAATTTTCATTAGTTATTAATGCCACCCGTTGTGTCTTTAATTAATAATGAACTTAATCGCCATGTTCTATTAGTGAATTACAGTAAATACAATTGTAGTAAAGTAGAAAGTAAGGACTAATACACAGGTGTTCTAGGACGCTAACACTGCACTTCCACACAATACTGCTTTTCAATTGTCACTGAACTGTGTTGTATAATAACTAAACAATACATTATAGGACACTAACCGAAACGTCTACAGGAAAAACTATTCTTACTACTGCAACTGTTACCCTCAAAATGTGAAAGCAGCATTTTAGCCGGCTAATTTCAGGTTTAAGTCAGATTTCCTGAAATTTTCACTACTTATTGCATAACATGATGTTCTCTAACAAGGTGATCAACAACAAAAATCACAACAAGTGAAATGACTGCTAAACGTCCTGCTTCAATGACAGACTGAGACGAGTGTTAGCTTTTGTTTCAATTAATTGTTTGAGATGAAGAAATGACCATTGCATGCTTTTAATTAAATGTCCTACTTTCATGATATAATATGACTATAGCATGAACTTTTTACATTTTCCATAAATTTCACCCAAAAGTCAAATGTCTCTTACTTTTTACAACAGTACAAGATACAAGATATTGGATAACAGCCTTTTCTCTCTGCTATGATCAGGAAGGTTCCCGATACACCAGGCCAGACCTTTGCAATCCTAGTTATCTCTTGTGCTACCAAGAGGGGACAACAGTGTATGGCAGAGACAGACGACATGTTTGTGCCCTAGTAGCTTACACTGCATGGTCTAGGGTGCTAACTGAAGAATTTCCTTCAGCCCTGTGTTGAATTTGGTCTGTTCAGCAGCAAAAGAACTGTACTCACTACAAGAACAAAAATCGTATCAATACTCACATTCATATCAAGTACATGAAACTAAAACCAATGAGTCCTTCCTCATTAGTGAAAGCTTGTGACAAAAGGGTGTAGACTGAAGAGGTAAATTGTGAACAAATGATAGTATAGATGTGAGCTTTGTGGAAAATGAACATTTTCACCGTAAAAGATGTGGAAACGTAGGTTATCTTGGGGATGGGTACTTTTTAGTAGCCACTAAAATGTCAGTAGCACTGAGTCCTACTGTCAGGCACCAGAAGTTAGCATTTCCAGCTTACCCTTTGTGTAGGCATAAATAATGTCAATGTGTTTTTGTGTCTGTTTGATTGACAGCAGCTGGCTGGCACTGTTTCAGACACAATGCAACAATGTCACCACTGCGCTTTGGAACATTATGTTCAATGGTTTGCCACACCACAACAGATTTTCGCTCTATCAGTCAAGTAGGGTTTGTTACACAGCGCACTAGTCGATGCACTAGGCGCACGGTATGCTATGACCAGCTCCAAAATGCATTGTGTCTGAAAGGGCGTTTGCACTGAAAGAAACAAGAGACAGAGCAAACAGAGTGGAGCTTACAGGTAATGGGCAGACAGTGTGCTGTTAACTGCACTGAAGTGACATGCACCCTTTCAGGTTGTTTAATATGCTGCAGCTAAGAAGATGATGTTTGTCAGGTGGCTCCTTCAACAACTTCTGGTGCAGGATGGGATGTGTTCATGTTTGGAGGTTAGAAGAAGGTCCTTCAGGAGACACAATTCTTTTATTACTGCTTTATGCAAGATTTGATTAGCGATGAGAGCTCTACTACAAGACCACAAGATTTCTCGCTTTCAAGTACAGGACACATCTACATAACAGATGATATGCTATCGCAAAAAAACATTTGAGGCTATAACTTAAGGCACAGATGTGTGTCCTGAGTTTTATTCAGATTATATTTTGACCAGCGACTTCACTGAACAGAGGCAGAATAGTTGAATTTGAGTGAAAAACAGCTGGCACTCTTGTAGCAGCAGTGGCAGTGAGAGAAACATAAAAAGGAGTGAGAAGACCAGAGCGAAAGTGTGCCATGCCAGAAGGTAGACACCGAAAAACGGACCGGCTTTTAATCCGGAATGGGCCAAGGCATTGGCGTTGTTGTTGATTCTGAATTGAATTAGGTGTGGGCGATATATCGAATATACTCGATATATCGCGGCTTGTTCTCCGTGAGATGTATGAAATGACTATATCGCGACCATCGAGTACTTGTCATGTAAATATTTTAAGCCGTCTGCATTTAATCATTTAATTCTCCGGAGTTTTGCCTGTCACTCACTCCTGCTGCTCACAGCACGCAGCACACTGCCCCGCCCACCCAGAAACATCCCCTGCGCGCATGCGTATTTTCTGTATCAAGTGAGGAGCGAGTTAAGATGGAGACGGACGACTTGGTTCCGAAAAAAACAGCTGCGGTCACGCCAGCCGTCTCTCGTTTTCGCGTGGTCACGTCAGCTGCTCCAATATTTTCAAGTGCGCCCTTATTGCCGACCTTATGGCAAATACTTTGAGAAAACCGGGAAAGTCAGTGCTAGCTTATTGCAGTGTGTGGACACTTCCGGTTTTCAAAATAAGACGTGGGTGTTAAATGTATTAAACGTTTATTTATAAAATATGAAGAATGGTTAAAATTTGATTTAAAAAAGTGTCTCATAAGCCAAGTATGATCCTGCACTGCTTCAATGCTCATATGTACATTATGAAATATATTAAAAATTCATTAAAATGCTATATAAAGAGTGTGTGTCGTATAGCAGGTGTAGAACTACTGTTTTACACTGATTTTGAGCCAATAGGTCGCATGACCTGGAAGCTATTGAGCTTTAAAGCTCATATTTACATTATGAAATGTATTAAAAATTCATAAAAAATATGACAAGTTTTAAAATGCTATAAAAAGAGATGTGTCTCACAGCAAGTGTAAATCTACTGTTCTACATTGATTCTGGGCAATTACAATGCTATCAAGGTAATAATGACATTATTTATTAGAAATAAACAATACAAAATAACATATTAAAAATATCGAGATATATATATATCGTGTATCGCGATATAGCTTTAAAATATCAAGATACTGGTAACAGGCCATATCGTGCAGCAAATTGAATGTAAAATTGACTTTGCTTTGACGTTTCATATTTATTGTTTCTTATTTATTATTGTATGCAGAGTCCAGAGTGTTACTGAAAATTAGGGATGCACCATAAATTTGGCCACCGAAAATTTTCGGCCGAAAATGGCACCGAAAGCCAAAATGCAGGCTTTCGGTGAAGTGGCCGAATAGTGGCGTGACGCAATTGATGCAATGAAACAACGTGCGCGGTGATCTGGCCAGGGTTGCTGATTCTTTTCTCATTCACAAACAATAAACACACGATGCAGGACATAGGAAAAAAAAAAGAAGGAAGAAATACATCATACACTGATCTTTAGCGGAGCTATATACTTCTCTCTACATTACAGCATCTCTCACATGCGAGGTGCATTCAATGACCGTCGGAATGACTATGATGCATCATGAACGTGGGAAAAATGGAAATTCACCGGATATATAATAAAATTAAATAGTATTTCTTTTAAGAACAAATTAACAGTGATTAAAACAACATGGGCTTTCTAACAGTATAAATGAAATAATTATACTTACTGGAAATTCTACTGTAATATTTGAAGGATATTAAATAAACATTTACCTTCTTTGAAAAAACATTTCGACATTCGGTCGAAAATTTTCATTTCGGTGCATCCCTACTGAAAATACATATTACAATGACAATGCTGCTTCAATATATAGAAAATAATTGTGATGTATAACTAAATTATAAGGCAACTTAAACATAATGATGCTGCAGAACCTGAACATGAGGAAATTATCCGGACTTGGACTAATCCAAAAAAAGACTGCGGATGAGTACCTCATACAACCCACTATAAAATACATGAACTGTCCCTTTAAGGCAAAGTCTTGTATGGTAAGTTGTATTGAAAACCATCCATTATCCAATAATGATACATCAGCATATAGAATACCTGCAACAAACCATGAATACATGTAGGCCAGCCTACTGATATCATGTTATTACACTGAACAAAAATGATAAATGCACTTTTGTTTTCGCTCTCATTTTTCATGAGATGAACTCAAAGATCTAAAACATTTTCTATATACACAAAATTTCTCTCAAATTTTGTTCACAAATCTGTCTAAATCTGTGATAGTGAGCACTTCTCTATTGCCGAGATAATCCATCCCATCTCACAGGTGTGGCATTTGAACATGCTGATTAGACAGCATGACTATTGCACAGGTGTGCCTTAGGCTGCCCAAAATGAAAGGCCACTCTAAATGTCCCCAGATGTTGCAAGATTTGAGGGACCGTGCAACTGGCATGCTGACAGCAGGAATGTCCGCCACAGCTGTTGCCCGTGAATTGAACGTTCATTTCTCTACCATAAGCCGTCTCCAAAGGCGTTTCAGAGAATTTGGCAGTACAGCCAACTGGCCATACAACCACAGACAATGTGTAACCACACCAGCCCAGGACCAAAGAATTTCTGCACAAACTGTCACGAAACCGTCTCAGGGAAGCTCATCTGCATGCTCGTCGTCCTCAACTGGGACTGGACCTGACTCCATTTTGTCGTCGTAACTGACTTGAATGGGCAAATGCTCACATTCAATGGTGTCTGGCACGTTGGAAAGGTGTTCTCTTCACAGATGAATCCCAGTTTTCACTGTTCAGGACAGATGGCAGACAGCGTGTGTGGTGTCGTGTGGGTGAGCGGTTTTCTGATGTCAATGTTGTGGATCGAGTCACCCATGGTGGCAGTGGGGTTATGGTATGGGAAGGCGTATGTTATGGACGATAAACACAGGTTCATTTTATTGATGGCATTGTAAATGCACAGAGATACCGTGTCGAGATCCTGAGGCCCATTGTTGTGCCATTTATCCATGACCATCACCTCATGTTGCAGTGTGATAATGCACGGCCCCATGTTGCAAGCATCGGTACACAATTCCTGGAAGCTGAAAACATCGCAGTTCTTGCATGGCCAGCATACTCACCAGACATGTCACCCACTAAGCATGTTTGGGATGCTCTGGATTGGCGTATACGACAGCGTGTTCCAGTTTCTGCTAATATCCAGCAACTTCGCACAGCCATTGAAGAGGGTGTGGACCAACATTCCACAGGCAACCATCAACAACCTGATATGAACCTGTACTCTATGCGAGATGTGTTGCACTGCGTGAGGCAAATGGTGGTCACACCTAGGCCTGTGTTGAAAAAAATCGATTTTCCGATTCTGAATCAATTTGCATAATAATTCTTTAAGATCAATTCGTACATCCAAAGATCGATTTAATTAAATTAAAATTTTAATACATTTTCCCCCTATGAACTTTAACCCCACTAGTCGCGTCATTGAATTGAAACAGGCACAGTGTTTAAAAAGGGAGACACGGGCTTGCTCCAGGTGGGACTGATGAATTAGAGCGGCAAGGTGTATTAGGGTGTCCCTGTTAAAGGACGGAGGCAGATGTCCAGTGTTTATGAAGATTTATTGCGGTTCTATAATAAAATACAAACAGCAATCAGAATAGCATGAGCTATACATAATGCACAAATAATAATACTGGCTAAAGGACTGTACTGAAAGATACGCATGTCTTATGTAAACAAATACCTCACACGAGGCTTATAGCTTTAACGGCGTGATTAGCTAATTAGCCGAGCATTAACACAATATAAAGTAGCGTCAACATATTACAAATTATAATTAACACAACACGGCATCCAACTTGGATGGTAAGTTGGTGGAGAAGCTCACCTTTTCTCATTCACACACAATAAACCCACAATATAGGAAAAACACAGGCAAGAAATACATCATACACTGCTGTTTAGCGGCGCTATATACTCCTCTCTACATTACATCGTCTCACACATGCGAGGTGTGTTCAATGACTGTTGGAATAACTATGATGCGTTCATGAACGTGGGAAAAATGGGAAATTCACTGGAAATATAATAAAACTACAGACAACAGAGCCCTCAAGGAAAACTCTACAAGTACTTCTGTACATTCTCTTAAAATAATTGAGGCGATTGGGGGTTAAGCAAAGATATGTGCCCGTATTTCGTTGTTGAAAACGAGGGCTTCAGGCGACCAAAAAAATGGTTTTAATAACACTAACCCAAATCGAGATTGGAACGGATTATGATAATCGATTCTCAGTCTTGAGAGAAATGGATTTTGTGTATTAGGGCTGCACGATATGGCCTATAACCAATATCTCGATATTTTTAAGCTATATCGCGATACACGATATATATCTCGATATTTTTATTTCTCCTGTAAATCACAATGAATGTTAAATTCAACCCTTTGATGCAAAAAATAACATCAGTATGATGATTCAAGTAGACCCTTCTATTAGAGTTTTTGTTAATTTGCATGCAAAAAGTGGAAAATCACATTTAAATTAATTAAGTACGCAAGACCCATGATAAACTGTGTATAAAGAAAACAACAACAAACAGCTGACTTTGCTTCTCCAACATGGAAGAGATTATAAAAAGCATCTGTTGTGTCATAAATGATTGTGTTTTTTTATACTTTATTAATCCTACAAATGGGGAAAATCTTTTTACACACTTTTTTTTTTTTTACCCAGATACACACACATGCAGTACAAGGCATAGACATGCAATTATTGGAGAGAGATAGTGGAGTGATGGGTAGCCCCGATGAGAAGCGCCCAGCGAGCAGTAGGGGGGATTTCTTGATTGACTGCTCACCTGGTGCCACCTGTCATGACGTAACGTTGATGTGAAGTTGTTACAGGGTCTCTGCACATTTCTGACAAGCAAATATAATGCTTTTTAAGACCCTTTTAAGACCTTTGAGAATAAAAAATAAGACCATTACCGCGAAACAAATATTCATACAGTAAAAAGGCGCAGTCAAGGATAAGTTCAAACTCAAAGCATATTTTTTTTTTTTTATAAATCAGTGCATCTTCAGTTTATAGTTTTAGTTTAGTTTTTGCCTTCTCAATATTTTAATAGTAGGGCACTGATGTACACATAAACAGTCAGGAAATAAATACAGTTTTACTACTTATCTAACTGCCTCAGTGCATCGGATTTCTCCTGCACTCCTGCAGAACCCAAAGTATTTCTGCCTTTAACGTAGCGCTTGGAGCGAATGCAGCGAAAGCATTTGTGCTGGGGCCCGGAGATATGAAAGGCACAGCTGGCCTTGCACTTGCGTTAGTGCCTGTAGTGGCGAAACATTCGCAGGGGGACTGTTGATTCCTGACTAGCAGCATAGCGTGTGTGCTTTTCCCCTTTCATGTGAGCGTCAAGGGCACTACAGCCCATTGTTCCCAACTTGATGAATCCGACATAATTTACATCGCGCATCATATGCCGACCCTGTTTTTGTTAGCCAACTATTGTATTTCGGCTCCTCGAGCCACTTGTCGCTGAACTTGCATTTCCCCATCTCGGTTCATGTTCATGTATGCCAGAGAGGTTGAACGTATGCTGCTTATTCCAACCACTTCTTCGTCTGTTCCATTTCATCGCTAAAGCGACACACTGCAAACAACGGCTCTATGAGTTTTCAGCATCTTGATAACAAACATCGCTGGCTAAGTAAATCACGTTAGCGCAGAAAAAAATCAGCGATATGTTTTTTTATTAACCATAGGCTACCTGGATGAAAAATAATACCTACCTTGTGAAATTTAATGCCATACTTCAGAAAATGGTGAAATATAATGCTTCTTAAGACTTTTTAAGACACATTTTAAAAATAAGACTTTTTAAGACTTTTTAAGGATCCGCGGAGACCCTGTGTTATAAGCTACATGAACTGCATATTGTGTTTTATTTTAAAAGGGGGCAGACAGTTTATCCTGTCTGGTGCGCAGTGCTCTGTTGAAATATACGAGGTTTAGCAGCGGCTCGTGTCAAAAATAGAAATGCTCGCGCCGTGGCGCGGAGAGACGCTCCGCGGCGCGCCCTGTGTGAGTGCTCTCACACAGTGCTCCGGTGACCGCGGCACAGCCGTCTCTCCTCACTTGATACAAAAAGTATGCATGCGCGCAGGGGATTTTTCTGGGTGGGCGGGGAAATGTGTGCTGCGTGCTGTGAGGAGCAGCAGGAGTGAGTCACAGAGGCAAAACTCCGGAGAATTAAATGCCGACGGCTTTCACCTGATAAGTACTCGATGGTCACGATATAGTCATTTTATACATCTCACGGAGAACAAGCCGCGATATATCGAGTATATTCGATATATCGCCCACCCCTATTGTGTATATAGAAAATTAGATCTTTGAGTTCAGATAATGTAAAATGGGAACAGAAACAAAAGTGTTGCGTTTATATTTTTGTTCAGTGTATATAGAATGGCATTAATAGTTACTTCAAAGTAGAGTTGCACGATACCCACGGTATACACGGTACCCCGCGGTGCCAAATCATAACCGTCGCTACTATACTAGAAATTTTACACGACGGTACTACCGTGGATTACTATACTACCGGTGCCAGTCTCCGCTACATAGCGTCTACCTCTGCTCTCCTCCTGGCTTCTCACTGCATGCTACTCCTTTGTAAACAAACCAACATGGAACCGCAACCGAACTATACAGCTGCTGAATGATTGGCTGTTTGCCTGTTACTGGTGACGTCCAGGGATATGATAGGCTGTTACCGCACACTGGGTCCGCCCGTCTGTTAGCTGATTGGGGATTAGCGGGTTGTCCACTATTGCCGGTTCGATATCCGGCTCCTCAGGTCTGCATGTTGAAGTGTCAAGATAATGAACCCCAAATTGCTCCTGCATCATTGGTGTGTGAATGTGTATCAATGGTTAGCTCCTCAAACTGATGAGCAGTTGGCACCTTGCATGGCAGCCAATGCCATCAGCGTATGAATGTGTGTATAAATGGGTGAATGAGATGTGTAAAGCGCTTTGAGTGCAGGGCTCAACATAACATTTTTTCCCTACTGGCCCCTCGGGCCAGTAGATCAGAGTTTTACTGGCCCCTTGGGTATTTTCACTGGCCCGGCTGACAAAAATGAAAATAACTATTTTTTTATATTTTTAAGCTAAATTTTAATTTATTAAATTAATTTCATTTACATTTTACACATTTCAGATAATAATTTCTCTTTCTAATGTCAATAACTAAGAACGCATCTGCCATAGAACACAATCCCATAGAACAGTGAGAGGAAAAAAGGTAGGTGTGTGTTCACTCCAAGCCCCTTCTGTCTGCTGCTGCAAGCCACCTGCCCACCACAGACATGGAGTTAAAGTGCTCAAGGTCTGGACCCTCCAGACATTTCCAAACCTAAAAAAAAATAAAAAAGTAGTAGTTAGAACAACGTACCCACAAGGTATTATAGTTTTAGTGTCTTGTGATCAGACAAGTAAGTAAGGATAGGATGTAATCATACCTGCTTACTGTTTCGGCTGTAGCTTCAGCCTTCGTCAGAGCTGTCAAAGCGTCTTGGTGTGACGTGTCTTGAAACAGCTGACAGGGATGGGAAACCTTTCAAAATAAAGTTCCCCAGCCCAGCCGCGCCTGTCTTCCGCCCTCAAGCCACCGGTGGAGAATGGTGTCTCAGGTATATGGGAGACACGTTACACCAAGACGCTTTGACAGCTCTGACGAAGGCTGAAGCCACAGCCGAAACTGTAAGCAGGTATGATTGTTTTGGATCTAAACAGTATGAGCACTATGAAACTGTATGAGCAACACACTACAAATTTGTAACTTTTAGTTTTAAACTTTAACTCACCTTCGACATGCCACATTGAAGCAATATTGGGATCCCACGCAGCGCCGGTCCTGGCCACATTTGCGCCCTGGGCGAACCCCCTCCCACCCCAGGCGAAGATTTTCTCGTGCGCCCTCACGGCCGCCCATGCGCCCCGATCAGTCTGTCCGGCGCCCCCCTCTGCCTCGTCAACCCCCCGCTCCCGGGGGCGCCCGCTCCGGCGCCCGTGCGCCCCCCACGGAGACGGCGCCCTGGGCAGCCGCCCACATTGCCCATAGCTAAGACCGGCCCTGATCCCACGTCGACACCGTTCTTCCTTAGAAGAGCGACCGTCTTTTCGAAAGACACGAAGGGCTGCTCAGTTTAATTGTGTGGTAGGTAGCGTTGATTAGTTTAGTCACGTGCTGCTGACGCTCAGCTGTAGCCTGTCTCGCCCAAACGTTCAGCGGACCGGCAGCCTGGTTGTCCGCCACCCGCTTAGCCACCATACACAGTAAAAGATTTTTACTCTTATCATGAGCATCGACGACATGCTTCCTGTCTAATCGGTGTAAATGTTTTTTCCCGGTGAAATTTCCGGTAAAAATCCAAATCTCAAATTTCGATTTACCCATGACTCTGATTGAATCAACTTGCCCTGCAGGTACTTTTACTGGCCCCGGGCCATCGGGCCATGGGTTATGTCGGACCCTGGAGTGGTCACAAGACTGGAAAGGAGATATATAAGTACAGTCCATTTACCATTTAGCATCTTTGAGCTGCTCCTCTCCAGACTTTGAACAGCATTTTAGTGAACAGGTGAGTGTAACCGGGGGAATGAACAAAGAGTGAGGGGCTTCAGTAAGAGCATCTCTTCATATAGGCTTGCAAAAGATGAGAACACCACAAGTAACCACGGTAACTACCACGGTAGCTGCCACGATTCGTCGATTAGTCATGATTATGTCGACGAACAAAATTGTCAACAACTAATTTAGTAGTCGATGCATCTTTTTGTTTTTTTAACTTTGCTTTTCTCTCGAAACTGCGGCTGCAGCTTCCACTGCCACGTCTGCCTTTCTGTCACATACACACACACACACAAACAATCCTAAACACCTGCGCAGTAGTGGTAATCAGCGTCAGGCCTGACTGTACTGTAAATGATACCATAACACAGACTCTCCAGGAATTCACAATGTTGCGATTTGCAACTTCAACGCAACTTCAGTGAATCCCTGTGAATTCAGGGCGGTGTTGTAATTATAACCAATCACCGCGATTTTTCCGCAACTTCCGCGCAGTCTGCGGAGATTCAACTCGGCGGGTCAGGGACGGCCGCACGGTGTGGGAGGCTCCCCTTGTGGGACCTCTCCCCGGCGCTGGCTGACCCCCACTGGGCGCATTTCCTCCGTCCTGCATGCGAAACCAAATCAAACCACAAATGTGTCATATTAGACCCTGAATAGTATGTAAGGGTTAATGAGTAATGAAATGTTGGGATAATTTTTGTATGTACTTAAGTTCCCAATTACATTGTAAGATTAATTTAAAGCTTTAGTTAATAAAATGATCAAATTAATTAATTAATTAAGTTGCTCTCATGATCTGTCTTTTTTGCACAGGAAAAAATGTGGCTAGTGGAAATTCTGATTGGCTGGTAACTTCAGATACTTACCAGCCACATTGGCTGATGATGAAAAAAGTTAATTTAGAGCCCTGTTAAAGGGTTAATGAGCTATCATGTAAATTGTTTTTATTTTCAGTTAGCTCATACTTCAAGCTGAAAGCTAATGATCTGATCAGCTGCATGCTGTTGCGATAAGCTGTATGTTTTACAGTTTAATCAATTTTCAATTTCAATTTACGTATGATCCAAATACAGTCGCCCCTCGCTATATCGTGGTTCACTTTTCGCGGACTCGCTGTTTCGCTGATTTTTTTGTAATTTTGCATGCTTTTTTTTACAGCGTAATGTACAGTATGAACGCATTGTGTTCTGCGTCCTAAATTGGCTAAGGGAAAACCGCACATGTGTTCTGCGTCCTGATTAACTAAGGGAATACTGTACAAAATGCGTGTAAAAAGGTGTATAAAAGTGTGTGGTTAGGGGTTTTACGGCCTTAAAACGTGTATAATAATTGTAAAACTTACTTCACGGATTTCGTTTATTGCGGTAAACGAGGGACCACTGTAGTCGATTAATCGAAAAAATAATCGGTGACTAGTCGATTATCAAAATAATCGTTTGTGGCAGCCCTATGCAACGCAATGTATTACACATGACACTTGTCACTGAGTGTGGTGCAGTAATCCAGCAGCAGTACTCTGCACACACTCACATGCCAACAACACTGACTCTTCATTTATATTTCTTAATATCATTCTAGATCTGTTTGATCAACTTCAGCCCTGAAGCAGTGTCGACCTGCTGACCTATAACTATGCACGATTATCTGGGCGACTAATGATACATCTAGATGCAGAACATGACAGTATAACAAAGCTGAAACACTTACTATGTCTGCCCATACTTGACTTTTCGCTGAGCACAGAGCTGGAGCTTGTTGATGAAGCACAGTGTGTTTTAGGGTGGTACAGTTAGCTAGCATTTCCACAGAGCAACAAAAGCTGACAGCTAAGGAGCGTGAGCAGCCAGCTTCAAGGTATGAGCAACGTTACACAGGCAGAGGCTAGCTTTGTGCTTCGGAGAACACAGCCTGCTTCAGGAGCGGTTCAATGAGAGCATACAGGCTAACGAGCATAGTGGAGGAGAACAAAGATCCTTCAACACCCCCAAACTGAACTTTTCCAACTTGGCCATTCCAATAGTCACAGCTGTGGAGTTGCACCAGGAAATAGCGGAGGCCTAGACGGTACGACAGCTTGTTCCACCCGAAATTCAGCCTATTTCTGGCCAACAGTGGACAGAAACCTCTGGCAAACCCCCCGAAGCACACATGATACAGACTCAGTTGGCCTCGTTGTGGCCAAATGTCTTAACTTACCCGCAAAGTGCGATTCTCCCGTGGCTGAATGTCGATCTGTTTCCCTGAAGCCACAGCAGGAACTTACTCTCCGTCACGTGCCGGGCTGTCATGGCGCGGATTGGCTGGTTGTCAAATTGGACCTAGCAAGGGAGTGCTGGGAAACGTAGTTTTCAAATGGGTTGCCATGTTCCACTTTATGTATCACGTTTTGTTTTCATTGATTTTTGATCATTTTATGTTTTTTACATGCAAGTGTACCTTGTTTTTGGCAGGAGGAAGCACTGTTCTGTGTATATTTTATTTATGAATAAATTACTTTATATTCTATACATTTTATAAAATATTAAATAATTTATTTTATATAATAAATGAAATTAATTTGATTGTAGTGTAATTTAAAGGTACAATATGTAAGACAATATGGACATAGTATGTTCAATTTATGTTACTGCTACTGGATGCTTGAATTTCCTTCGGAAAGTATCTATCTATCTATCTATCTATCTATCTATCTATCTATCTATCTATCTATCTATCTATCTATCTATCTATCTATCTATCTATCTATCTATCCATCTATCTATCTATCTATCTATCTATCTATCTATCTATCTATCTATCTATCTATCTGTGTGAACAAAGGCGGCTGCACCTGCAGTCCCGGTGCTCACTCTCTGCGTTGCTGATAAAAGTACTTCCGTGGTGGAATATCTGGCTCTCTTGTACAAAAATCGCTAAAGTCTGCAGCATAAGCTATGCATGCAGCCACCTCTACGAGAGACCGGCAGAGAGAGAGAGAAAAAAACGCCACAGCACATACACCTTGACAGCATCTGATTGGCCGAGGCCACACCACATCATGTGAACTCTTCATGTCACCTGAATCTTGTACACTTTGAGAAAGGCACACATTGAAAATAAAATAAAACACCTTTTAAACAGATAAATACATTTGTAAGATGTAAGATTATTACAAACAACTATTAATTAATTAATTAATTAATCTATTTATCTTATTAAGAGCCTGTAAGTCTGGGTTACACCCTCCCCTTCTAAAGGTGTGTAAGTCCCATTACACCCACATGACTATGAATTGGCCTTGGGGTTACTTGGGGGGTGTCTGTATAGTCATGGTTTTAGAGTGCATCGGCAAAAGCAAGGCTGAGGCCTTGGAAGAGGGACTGAACTGTAGATAGCAAGGGGTTTCCCAGTTGACCATACTGTAGTCCTTCAGGTTGTTCTCTTAGCCTCTGGGAACACCTGGGAACATTGTCACTCTCACTCTCTCCCATGATGCCTCGAGAGGTTCCTCTTTCAGGTGTCCCAGCTGCGGTTCCCTCATTGGTCGTGTCCCTACAGTTCTTTTATGGTGCAAGAGTCAAAATCTCGGCCCTCGTCACTCAGAAGCTTTTCCGGAAATCCATAATGCACCAGGAAGTTTTTCTCTTAAGCATTTTTTTTTTAGTTGTTATCGCGTCCGTCAGTACCAATATATCTTTTGTGTTGCTCTGGTCAGGCTCCAACAATAGAAAGTCCATGCAGACCAGCTCCAAGGGCCTGCTGGCCATGATGTTACACAAAGGAGCTGCTCTTTCGTTTGGAGTCTTCCGGCGTATACCACGTTCACTCATCTTGATCTTCTGCTCTACATATGCGGACATTCTAGGCCAATAGAATCAAGGGTCTGCTCTATGCCTAGGTGACCTAGATCATCATGTAGGCCTCTCAGTGCTGTGTTAAGTTCAGTTGGTAGAACAAGCTGGCGTGTGACTCGTCCATGTTCTTGCCATGCTCTGTACAACACTCCACTTCTCAGCTAGATGCTTCCATTCTCAGGGCCACAAAACAAGATCAGGGAGCTTGTGTCTTAGGGTAGGTGGGGGCATGTCTCCAGACTCCTTGTGTTCGATGACTACTCTGAGATCAGGATCAGCCCGTTGTTTTGCCTCCATCTCCTCTTCAGTCCAATGACCGATAACAGGGAGTCCATGTCTTCCTGCTGGAAACCACTGGGCAGAGCATTGGAGTGGACGGCGAGTGTTAAGTATTTTCATTTAGACTCCACTTCAGTACAGCTTCCATCTTGCCTTTTATTTTCACATGACTCGACCACTGTGTCATACAAGCGTCAACTTTTTCCCGGGGAAACTAAACACAACACATCCGGGATAGGATAACAGACATCCTTCAAAAAAAAGGTACCGTGCATAACACAATGAGTAAAGGCGCTTTCTTTTATATTGCTTAACACCCCCACTCGCCTTTAACTTAATGGCTTTCCTGAGAACATAACATTTTATGTACATTTATGTACCAAACATGTCTTTGACAAACCTTTTCAGTTTCAGTTTAGTAGCTGGTTTTGTCATTACATCAGCAAGCATTTGCTCAGTAGGACAATACTCCAGAAGTATCTTACCACTGTTTACAACTTCCCTGATGAAGTGGTACTTGATGTCTATGTGCTTGCATCTTTGCCTGTTTACAGGGTTCTTTGCAAGTGCAATAGTACCTTGATTGTCTTCGTACACTTTTGTTTGTGTATACTGGTACTTGTCCATTCCTTTAAGTAGCTATTTCAAATATATACATTCCTGTATAGCTGATGCTAAAGCAATGTATTCTGCTCCACACGTAGAAAGTGCAACCGTTGGTTGTTTTCTTGATTTCCATGAAATAAGAGAGCTTCCTTCACTTAGACTGACACAATAACCTGAGATACTACGCCTGTCTGCTCTCTCCGATGCCCAGTCTGCATCACTGTACACTTTCAAACCTAGTTTACTCGTGTCATTTCTTTTGAAGCATAGACTTTGTTCTGCTGTACCTTTAAGATACCTGAACACATGCTTCACTGTGCTCCAGTGTTCTTCAGTTGGATCATCAAAATGCTGTGAAAGTTTACTGACCACAAAACTTATGTCAGGCCTAGTGCATGTGGACAAATATATTAAATTTCCCACTGCTTCTCTATACTTTCTTGAATTTGTCATTTTTCCAGCATTTTCTGAATAGTCAAGTTTTGGTTCACACGGGGTCTCTCTTGTCCTACAGTCTTCCATTTCAAATCTTTTCAGTATTTTGTTCACATATCTTTTCTGTGACATAACAACCTGACCCTCTTTTTGTTCAAAGTCTATTCCTAGAAAGTGTCTGAGTCTTCCCAGATCTTTCATTTTGAACTTTTCAGTTAGCATTGTTTTCACATTTGTCAATACACTTTCATTGCTAGCTGCTATTATCAGATCATCAACCCATACAATGAGAATTATCTTCATCATGTTTTTCTTTTGTATACACACAATGATCAGCAGGATTCTGTGTGAAATCATTTCTGATCAAACATGCGTGTAACATAGCATTCCAGTTTCTTCCGGACTGCTTGAGACCATAGAGAGACTTGTGCAGTTTATACACTAGTTTTTCACCTGTGTCTGACCATGTCTCATAACCCTCTGGTTGATTAATGTAAAGTTCAAAGTCAATAGGTGCATGTAAATATGCTGTTTTAACGTCCATTTGATGCAGCACCAGATTCTCCTGCGCTGCCTTCTGCATGATCACCCTCACACTGGTCATATCAGCAGTAGGTGAGAATGTCTCTTCGTAGTCAGTTCCTTGTTTTTGACTGTAGCCTTTTGCTACGTATCTTGCTTTGTACTTTTCTGATCCATCAGTGTCACTCTTGAGTGCGTACACCCATTTGCCCCCCACTGCACGTTTGCCTGGTGGAAGATGGGCTAGGCTGAATGTTTCATTCTCCTTCAGTGATTGCATTTCCTCATTCATAGCACTGATCCACTGCCTTGAGTTGGTTGAAGCAATAGCATCCTGGTATGTCTGAGGAATGTCACACACTGCTCTGTAACAAAAGTCAAAGTTTGCAAGTTGTCTACCTTTTCCTCAGTTTCAAAGTTCTGTAGGTAAGTTGGTTTCTTTCTTTCCCTCTTTGGGTTCCGCCTTGCTCTCTCAGCGTCTTCTTGCTGAGGCACTTCAGTCTGTTTTGGAGCAGTTTCAGAAACATCATTATCATGAGTTGATGCATTTTCATTTTCTTTGTTTTCATCAACCATTTGTCCATCATCATGACTTTTTGGCTGTACACCGTCATCATGATACTCAATGTGTGTTTCTGATGTTTGTGTCTCTTTTTCATTTGCTGTTTTGGTTGTGAATTTCACTAACCTGTGCTTTTGAACTTTTTCTGTGTCTGAATAGTACACCAGATAAGCTGGGCTGTTTTTATCATATCCTATAAAAACACCTTGCTGACACCTGGAATCTAACTTCCCTTTCTCCTGTTTGTAGGCAAAACAGGTGGACCCGAACTTCTGCAGTTTGGAAACATCCGGTTTCACACCTGTGAACATCTCATATGGAGTTTTTCTCTTGTGCGTCTGCTGTAGCACCTGTTTCTCACATAAGCAGCTGTCTGTACAGCATAGTTCCATAGTTTATCTGGTAATTCACTCTCTATCAGTAAACACCTGCCCATGTCATAGAGAGTTCTCTCTGCTGTCCCATTTCGGTGTGGCGAGTAGGGTGCAGATTTTTCATGCCTTATCTTATTCTTGGTCAATAGTTCTTGGAAATCTTTAGTTGTAAACTCAGTGCCGTTGTCTGAGCGGATGCACTTGACTTCACCATAAGGTGCTATGTCTGCCAAAAATCTTTCTGTGGCATGAACTGCATCACTTTTGGCTTTAAGAAAGTACACAAACATGGTACCCGAGTAGTCATCTGTAAAAGATTGTGCATATCTGTGTCCCTCTATACTTGGAGTTCGCATTGGACCGGCTAGATCAGTGTGGACTAGCTGTAAGGGTTTAGTAGCTTTTCTGTCTGGCTATCTATTTCTACTCTGTGTGAATTTTCCTTTTGTACACACTTCACATATCTGTGTTGGTCTGACCACACTCCCTTTTATCAGCATGCCTTTTACAACACCTTGTAACTTTTGCACATCTTCATAATTACAATGACCCATAATCTCATGCCAGGTTTGTATGTCGTGGGACACTTTACATTTATCAACACTCTGTTCAGCTGTTGGTAAATAATACAAATTGCCACTTTCATAAATGTCAAACCTGCTGCCATCTTTTGTGATCATGTGACTGTTCTGTTTCTTGAAGGTGATTATTGCTCCTCCATTTGCTGCTCTAGCCACTGAGAAGATGTCTTGAGGATATGACGGCATGTAGAGTGCTTGTCGAAGCTGTGCTCTGTGTTGTCGTCCGGTGCTATCCAGGAGATGAATCACAGCCGTTCCTCTGCGTTGAGCGATTCCGTTGCACTTGGTCCCATCTGCCAGCTCGATTGCGTGGGTCTCTGGCCGAAACGTGTCATCGAAGCTCACAAACTTGTTCATGTCGTTCACGATGTGGGAGGTTGCTCCTCCATCTACCATGATGCCTTTCTTCTTTATGTTGTCTCCTGGTTTCTCAGTCTTTATATGTTTCGCCATGAAGAGATGGTCATCATCATCTTCTTGCTCTTTCTCTGCAACTTTTCTTGGGCCATCTTGTTCCCCCTTTTTCTTGCTCAGGGATTCTTTATGTGTGTTGCTTCTACAGTAACTGCACCACACTTTTCGTGTACATTGTCTTGCTTTGTGCCCTTTTATTCCACACCTGTAGCAAGTCACACTTACATCTTCATGTCTTTTGTTTTCAAAGTGTTTATTCATATTTTGCTTGTTATGCTTTATGTGTGTTTTCATCACATTGTCCGTTGATTCAGCTGTTTTCATCTTTTCAGCTTCTTCATAAATTCTCAGCCTCCTTTTGAAGTCTGCGAATGTAACTTGGTCTTCATTTTGTGTTACATGGACAGCTAGGGGCTTGAACATGTCCGGTAGCCCGCCAAGTACCATGGCTACAATTAGTCCATCACTCATGGTTTCACCTGCACTTCTCAAAGCAGTGATGATATTTTCCGCTCTTATAATATAGTCTGTGACACTTTCTTCCTCACTTTGCCCGCTACTTATCTTCAAGTTGGCTCTCATTCTTTGCCTCTTCTCGGCGTCAGTAGCCGTTAGCGGTGTCCGAAGCTGCCTGGGCCTATAACCTGTTAAGTATTTTCATTTAGACTCCACTTCAGTACAGCTTCCATCTTGCCTTTTATTTTCACATGACTCGACCACTGTGTCATACAAGCGTCAACTTTTTCCCAGGGAAACTAAACACAACACATCCGGGATAGGATAACAGACATTCTTCAAAATAAAAGTACCGTGCATAACACAATGAGTAAAGGCGCTTTCTTTTATATTGCTTAACAGCGAGAGACTCAACAAGTGTGACTGGTGGACATGTGGAGTCTTCGTGCAACCACTTGACATTGTTCTAGAAGAACAACATCAGGGGTCTCCTGATCCTTCAGGTAATGCAGAGTGAACCGTTCAATCCTTTTACGTTCTTTCCTTAACACAGCATCATCCTGGAGCCATGTGGTCAACGAGAAAGAGTTCCTACTCTATACTTGAGTTCGAAGTTGTAAGTCGATAGAGCTGACAACCACCTACACTGTAAACCCAGATTTTGTTTCTAATTAAACTTCTGAGTGATCATTACTTATTCTTTTATGTTTTGTAAAAACCTGCTATCATTACAACATTAGTTGTTTGTACTATTCGGGCTGAAAAATTCATTGCACTAATCATGTTTAGCAGAGATAACTTGGTATGTTTAGTTTCATAAGAAAAGGGAGGGGCCTAATTCAAAAACCTGCCTGGACATGTAACAAGGCGTCTTCTAACTGTGCGTCCATGGAGCTCTACACTTGGCGGGATGAGCACAAGCACTGATGGCAGACCAGGAAACAACCTTACTTCAAGTGGAACGGTTAGTATGTAAAATAACTGTTGTAACCTAGTTATCTTTGTGGGAACTTTTTAATAGGTACCCAAAAGCTTTTAGATAACCCGTTGACGCAGCTTTTTTTCTGTCAAATGTTACTGTTTGAAAGTGTGCATGGTATAAATACATGTTTATAGCAGGCTAACGCTAGCTCATGTCCATTAAAAAAAGTGTCAGCTAAATGTTAAAGTTAGCTTAGTGTTAACAGTCTGAAGATTGCTTACATACCGGCAAATTTGTGCGACTGTATCATTAATATTTCTGTCATTTAACGTTTATTTTTACGTAATTTTCTTTTTTCTTCTTTTATATTTCTGTCATTTTACGTGGTAGAAAAGCGGATCAACCACAGTCAGGGCAAAGGAGTGTAGCAGGCGCTGTGGAGGTGTTTATGTTGTGGACACACAGCTCATTGATCCACTCGGCCACTCCTTGGCAGCTCTCTTTTTCCCGCTCGCTCACTCTCTCACACATGCGCTGGTTTACATGCCGTTGGTTCGGTTCTATTACCTTATTGTATTTAACAGTGACATTGTTGAGCTGAGTTGTTGAGCTTAAAGTTTTCTTGTTCTCTATTTTTCCAGATCCTTGTGTAAAGAAGCTGTGGAAGTGTAAGTATTGTGAGTTTATGTGTGAGAAAGGGGGTTGCCTTTTAAAACATTATAGGTTAAAGCACGGAAACTATGGTAGAACTGTCCCATTTCCCTGCTTACACCAAGAATGTGTGTGCACATTCAACTCCATTAATGCCCTTAAGGTCCACTTAGCAAAGATTCACCAGAAAACCCAGGGTGCACAATTGAGTGAAACTGCCCATGTAACCTTTCACTGTCAGTCATGTGATTTTTCTGCACCCTGTACAGAAGCAGTCTTTCTCACTCACCTGCGCAGTACACATTTAAAGGTAAATCACAGAGTCCAGTGTCCATATAACGGCTGTAACTTTCACACTAATGTGTATTCCACATTTAATGCGCACAAAAGTAAGGAGCACAGAACACACAACTGGAGAATGTCTCTGGTAGTGTAACTAATGAAATGGCTCAAGAAAAACATGATCCTCCAAATGACACCCCTGAATCAGAAGACAGTGAGGATTCTACCAATGAAGATCTTCATGATCTAGAGAAACAGTTAGAGCCCAACCTACCAGCCCCTTTTTTTAAAGATGCAAACGGTCCTACACATTCCAGAAAGTACAGTACAACAAGTCATCCACCAGCTGTTACAGATGTGTGAACTATCCCAGCCACTGCTACAGAATGTAGTCAAGGACATTCTGAAACAACACACAGATGTAGATGATTCAGTTGTGGAAGAGTTAGTCAGGGCTGCCGCAAAGAGCAATGTGATTGTGAAATTCTGTGGCAAGGATGGCCCCTTATCAACAACAAAAAGGAGAGCAGCATATGTCAATAAAAACTTCACAGAGGTTAAACCAGTGGAGTATATTATTGAAAGAGGAAAAAAATCTAGTGCTGTATATGTTCCTTTGCATCCAATGCTACAGAAGATGTTGAACAGGGCAGACATTTTGGATAAAGCTTTTCCCGTCCAAAAGCATGTGCAACATGAGTACAGTTCATATAGAGATGGCTCGTACTGTAATGACAATGACCTCCTTAAAGGGGAGGAATTCAAAATCGCTGTTGGACTTTATACAGATGATTTTGAAGTGTCCAATCCTTTAGGAAAATCTAGAAAGAAACACAAAATGAGTGCAGTGTATTGGGTGATAGCTAATGTACCATCAAAATACAGATCCACACTCCACTCCATTCAGCTTGCTGTTTTGTGTAAAGCCTGTGATGTAAAAGAATTTGGCTACGCTAAAATTCTCCGCCCTCTTATTCAAGATCTGGCGTCTTTGGAGCAACATGGTGTATATGTTGAAAAGTTAGGCGAATGTGTTAAAGGTACAGTTTTATATGTGGCTGCTGATAACCTGGCTGCTCATTCTCTGGCAGGATTCTTCGAAAGCTTTACGGTAGACAGATTCTGCAGGTTCTGTATGGCAACGAGAAACGAGATGCAAGCCAAGGAGGTAAATTCAGGTGCTTTTGAACCTCGCACTATAAACACTCACAACCAGCAGGTGCAGGAGCTAAAACATGATCCAACTGTGGCCAAACGGTATGGTGTAAAAGGAGCGTGTGTATTGACTGACAGTCTGGAGCCCTTTCATGTTGTTCGTGGGTACCCTCCTGACATTCTCCATGACCTTTTGGAAGGCATTGTTCCTTGAGTTATCCCTCTGTATTTCAGATAAGATTTCTAAGAAATATTTCACCACAGAAACACTTAACCATGCCATGAAAACTTTTGAATATGCTTTTAATGACAAAACTGACTACCCTGAAATAATCAAGGCATTTGGTCCCCTTTCAGATGTTTGGACAATGCGCTTTGAAGGAAAACACAAATTCTTCAAATGGGTCATTCGTAATGCCCACAACTTCAAAAATGTAGCTCTTACATTGGCTGTTAATCATCAGAAAATGATGGCTTACTACTTGGACACAAGTTCATTTTTCAAGCCTTCAGTTGTAATGGACAAGGTCACTATAGCATCAATCGCATCTTATCCTGAGAATGTCCAACAGGTTTTCTGCCAGAGAGTTCCTCAGCCCACATCAGTTCTTGTTGCATCATCAGTCTATGTAGATGGAATCAGATATTGTGCTGACATGATAGTCTCTGTCGGTTCATGCTCTGGCCTCCCTTCATTTAGGCAGATCAAACAGGTAGTGGCACTTAACACTGAGATCCTGTTTGTTTGCAATGAAATGACTGCGTGGTACCATGAACATTTGAGATCTTTCGAACTCATCTGTGACAGCAGTAACCCCTCTCTGTGTGTGGTGCAGCTGAACGAGCTGAATGATATTTTCCCTCTTTCAGGATACAGATATGGGGATAATTTAGTAGTGACCCTCAGGTGTTATATTCAGTGTTAAGAAGCCACGGTGTGATTTCCTCAATCAATCTAGGCTGTAATGGAACATTTTGTAGCTTATTTTAGAGCTCATGTTAAAAAGCAGAGAAGATAAGTTTTGTAAATGTTTTTCTTGCACATTTAAGTGTGGGTTTCTTGTGAATTTGAGTTTAATGGATTTACCACATTTTTTGTCTTGTAAATCTGTGACACATTGAACACCTACACACTCAACACACACAGACAACACAGACACGTACAACACCCACACATAATTGTTTCAATGATTTAAAATGTATTTAATTTTAGAAAACCTTTTTCAGATTCATCTTTTAGGTTGAACATGTTGAGGTTGACCTGATGTTAAGTTTGTCATAGCAAGTTTGGCTGTCTTAAAAATAAAATGCATTGGAGCATTTAGAGGTATTTCTTTATTTCCATCTTCCATCTTTATTTCCATTAGAGGAAAATACAGTAATTGTAATAGATGATGAGTAGCAATAACTAGTCATATTAGCTAGTTTTATCTAATGATTTTGAGTGCACACTACTAATAAATATAAATAATAAACTTAAGGTTCTGCTGTTAATACAACTCGACATGTTTAGTTTCAGCTTTTGAAAAAATTAGAGTTCCATGTTATTACAGCTCGACATGTTTAGTTTCAGCTTGTGAAAAAGTTAGAGTTCCATGTTAATACAGCTCAACATGTTTAGTTTCAGCTTGTGAAAAAGTTAGAGTTCCATGTTAATACAACTCCACATGTTTAGTTTCAGCTTGTGTAAAAACTAAAGTGGTATAGGGCAAAGGGTTTCCACGCGATTTGCGAGTAAAGTCAACTAATCCGGGTTAAGAGTGTATAACTTGTGGCGTCCAACTTTGTGGAAGTCAGGACAGTTAGTAAGTTAAGGGATTACTGTCAGTGACAACAGTGAAGTCGGTACCGTACAAGTAATCATTAAACTTCTTAACTTAAAATCATTAGCTGTGACAGCCCACTTTAGAGCAAGAAATTCCAATTTATGAGCAGTTTGTCATAGCAAGTTTGGCTGTCTTAAAAATAAAATGCATTGGAGCATTTAGAGGTATTTCTTTATTTCAATCTTCCATCTTTATTTCCATTAGAGGAAAATACAGTAATTGTAATAGATGATGAGTAGCAATAACTAGTCATATTAGCTAGTTTTATCTAATGATTTTGAGTGCACACTACTAATAAATATAAATAATAAACTTAAGGTTCTGCTGTTAATACAACTCGACATGTTTAGTTTCAGCTTTTGAAAAAGTTAGAGTTCCATGTTAATACAGCTCGACATGTTTGGTTTCAGCTTTTGAAAAAGTTAGAGTTTCATGTTATTACAGCTCGACATGTTTAGTTTCAGCTTGTGAAAAAGTTAGAATTCCATGTTAATACAGCTCAACATGTTTAGTTTCAGCTTGTGAAAAAGTTAGAGTTCCATGTTAATACAACTCCACATGTTTAGTTTCAGCTTGTGTAAAAACTAAAGTGGTATAGGGCAAAGGGTTTCCACGCGATTTGCGAGTAAAGTCAACTAATCCGGGTTAAGAGTGTATAACTTGTGGCGTCCAACTTTGTGGAAGTCAGGACAGTTAGTAAGTTAAGGGATTACTGTCAGTGACAACAGTGAAGTCGGTACCGTACAAGTAATCATTAAACTTCTTAACTTAAAATCATTAGCTGTGACAGCCCACTTTAGAGCAAGAAATTCCAATTTATGAGCAGTTTGTCATAGCAAGTTTGGCTGTCTTAAAAATAAAATGCATTGGAGCATTTAGAGGTATTTCTTTATTTCAATCTTCCATCTTTATTTCCATTAGAGGAAAATACAGTAATTGTAATAGATGATGAGTAGCAATAACTAGTCATATTAGCTAGTTTTATCTAATGATTTTGAGTGCACACTACTAATAAATATAAATAATAAACTTAAGGTTCTGCTGTTAATACAACTCGACATGTTTAGTTTCAGCTTTTGAAAAAGTTAGAGTTCCATGTTAATACAGCTCGACATGTTTGGTTTCAGCTTTTGAAAAAGTTAGAGTTTCATGTTATTACAGCTCGACATGTTTAGTTTCAGCTTGTGAAAAAGTTAGAATTCCATGTTAATACAGCTCAACATGTTTAGTTTCAGCTTGTGAAAAAGTTAGAGTTCCATGTTAATACAACTCCACATGTTTAGTTTCAGCTTGTGTAAAAACTAAAGTGGTATAGGGCAAAGGGTTTCCACGCGATTTGCGAGTAAAGTCAACTAATCCGGGTTAAGAGTGTATAACTTGTGGCGTCCAACTTTGTGGAAGTCAGGACAGTTAGTAAGTTAAGGGATTACTGTCAGTGACAACAGTGAAGTCGGTACCGTACAAGTAATCATTAAACTTCTTAACTTAAAATCATTAGCTGTGACAGCCCACTTTAGAGCAAGAAATTCCAATTTATGAGCAGTTTGTCATAGCAAGTTTGGCTGTCTTAAAAATAAAATGCATTGGAGCATTTAGAGGTATTTCTTTATTTCAATCTTCCATCTTTATTTCCATTAGAGGAAAATACAGTAATTGTAATAGATGATGAGTAGCAATAACTAGTCATATTAGCTAGTTTTATCTAATGATTTTGAGTGCACACTACTAATAAATATAAATAATAAACTTAAGGTTCTGCTGTTAATACAACTCGACATGTTTAGTTTCAGCTTTTGAAAAAGTTAGAGTTCCATGTTAATACAGCTCGACATGTTTGGTTTCAGCTTTTGAAAAAGTTAGAGTTTCATGTTATTACAGCTCGACATGTTTAGTTTCAGCTTGTGAAAAAGTTAGAATTCCATGTTAATACAGCTCAACATGTTTAGTTTCAGCTTGTGAAAAAGTTAGAGTTCCATGTTAATACAACTCCACATGTTTAGTTTCAGCTTGTGTAAAAACTAAAGTGGTATAGGGCAAAGGGTTTCCACGCGATTTGCGAGTAAAGTCAACTAATCCGGGTTAAGAGTGTATAACTTGTGGCGTCCAACTTTGTGGAAGTCAGGACAGTTAGTAAGTTAAGGGATTACTGTCAGTGACAACAGTGAAGTCGGTACCGTACAAGTAATCATTAAACTTCTTAACTTAAATCATTAGCTGTGACAGCCCACTTTAGAGCAAGAAATTCCAATTTATGAGCAGGGTATGTCGCCTTACTCTTTGTCAGTCCTCTGCTAGCGAAAGCGATAGCCCTCATCTGTCCGTCTTGTTTTTGGTACAAAGCTGCACTGAGCCCTGTCGTGCTTGCATCAGTGTGAAGAATGTATGGAAATTTGGGATCTGCAAATCCTAAGACACATTTTGGAGTCCACCTCTTCCCAAAGGATTCCTTAAGATGGAAGTACAGGTGAGTTTTTTCTCTTCCTTGACTGTGTTTCCTGAGTGAGGTAATTTAGAGGTTTGGTGATCTTTGAATAGTTCCTCACAAACCGTCAATAGTACCCCGAAAAGCCCAGGAAAGAGTGCAGCTGCTTGAGGTCTGTGAGTTGAGTTTCCGGAAGTCGATGCAGAACCTCACAGAACCATTCTTCTTCCACACAACAACGATGGGAGATGCAAAGGGGGACTCATGTATGACATCAGAATCTAGCAGCTCTTGAAGATGTTTCTTTACTGCATCTACATTGTGTGGATAGATGGTCGGTGCTTGAAAGGAGTGTCGTCACTCAGCTTGATGTGATGCTTTACTTTGTTGGCCAAAGTCCATGTCGTGCTGAGAAAAGACTTTGGGCATGCTATTTAGCAGCCTTGTGATTCGCTCTCTCTACTCTAATGGTAAAGAGGAATCCCCAAAATCGAACTCCATCCTCCTCTTGGTTTCAGGAGCGGTCAAATTGGCTGGGCTCTTCCCCATCACCTACTGAACAGCATGAACCTCAGCCAACACTGTCCTCGGAGGGATGGTGATGTCGTGTTGAGTCTCATTCCTCAGCGGGATTGACATTGAGCAAGGGTGACAGGTAAGGTGCACAGGGAGCTGGCAACTAACAATCCGCCAGGAAGGGACGACACAGATGTGGCCTCTACAACGACCCACTTATCCCGGTGAGCACTACTTATGTGAACCTGCCCTTCCACAGCAACCGTGCCGCCCGCTGGTACTGGTACCAGCCCAAGAGCTCTATTACTTGCCTGCTGTTTCCGTACTTCAAGGATTTTGAAAACCACTCTGTTGCCAGGAAGAAATGAGTGAGGGCGACAATCGTGCTTTTCAACATAGTTGCAATAGAGGACGTCTAATGAGTTGGTGCCGATGACACACTGTTCACATCAGGGACAACTAACACCAACGTATGGACTTTAAAATTAAAATCAAATTTTATTTGTATAGCCCAAAGTCACAAAGTACATTTGCCTCAGAGGGCTTTACAATCTGTACAGGGAGGGACACCCTCTGTCCTTAGACCCTCGGTTTGAGTGAGGAAAAACTTTTAACAGGGAAAAAATGTGGAAGAAACCTCAGGGAGAGCCACAGAGGAGGGATCCCTCTCCCAGGACGGACAGATGTGCAATAGATGTCACGTGTACAGGACAAATCAACACAAACATACTGTACAATTACAATGACTGATAAAATGGCAATGTATTACAATGAATGATAAAATGACAATAAATTACAGTGAATGATAAAATGTCAATGAATTACAATGACTGATAAAATGATTACAGTAGCAGTGGAACCTGTGATAGAGAGAGAGAGAGACACAGATGCACAGCAGCAGCAAATCATAAACAGTGGCGAAATCTCATTGGCCACCCCTGCAGCCACCCCAGATCTGATAGGTAGTTGGTCAACACGAGAAACAAGAAAAATGCTGTCAATCAACGATGACAGCCGATCAACTGATTTAGAGCCAGATTTACATTTTGAAGTATCACAGTAATGGTCATACTGAGGCTGTGACAGCTGATCTCTGTTCAGCGTACGTTTGGCCAATGGCCAGACAGGTCAAGTGTCAGGTGACCGATGAGACACACAAGGTTACTGCTGCAGCTGCTGAACAGGTCCGTGAAAGGAGCTTCAACTACTGGATAAACCGGTGAAATCCGTCGGAGGTATGGTAATGACATAACATTGACATAACATTGCTTTATAGTATGTACTTTGTTTGGAGTCAATATTTATTTGGTTTATGTTACAATTGTTTATGCACATTTTTCATAAGTCACTTTATGAAAAAGCATTGTTTTAATATTATATTGTTTTTAAGCATTGATTTAAATAAATACATTTATGCTGAATCAAAGCCAATGTTTCAGTGTATATCTTCATCAGGGACATGAATACTGTCTGGGCTGAAACTTTTTGCACATTTTCAAAGATCACAAGGCATCCTATAGAATGCCATTATTCAGTCCCCATTATGTTTACTTTACTAATTAAATGCCATCTTGTGAATAATTAAAACACATCTGGCAAAGAACAAATAAAAAAAGTTTTGGTTTATTCTGTTTCACGTGTTTTAATATAGCCATAAGATGTTGTTTCAATTAGTAAAGCAAACAGGTAACAATACAGGTGACACACAGATGATCAGCTGATGGCTGATAGTTCTATTCTATAGGATGAGTTAAGAGCAGTTGAGATTTTTCTAATCTAATCTAATTTGTGAAGAGATGAGGACTTGCATCCACTACAAGGAAATGGCTCTTAGAAAATGTGTACCCTATCCTGAATACATTTTACTAAATAACCAGATTTACTTGAGGAATATAAATGTACCAGAATAGAGACCTTTATTTAACACTTATGAGACAGGAAATTATGGGACAATCTTACAGTATCTACATTTATCTTTAGCCAGCAGTTTTAAATTAGACTTCGATGTCGCCCGCTCTGGCCCCCGGGATGCATTTAACTATGGCCCCGGTGTCGGACTATGGAGCTGCCAATGACCAGAGTTGGCCTCTCAGCGGTTGTGTCGCTGAGTGGGGAAAATCTGTTAGAAACGTGGAGTGGTTGGTGGTGTACCGTGGGCCTCCCGGCTGCTGGGGAACTACCGGGGGACGGCTAACTGAAGCTACCTGTGGCGGTACCGCACCGGCTACAGGGGACTGGCTAACTATCTGAGCTACTGACTCATCGGTGGTGCGGTACCGTGCCGCTAATTCACTAACCCTCACCTCCAAAGCTACAAATGAACCACATTTATTACAAGTACCGTTATCACTAAAGGAGGACGAGGAGTAACTGAACATGTGGCACTCTGGGCAAGAGAGGAGAGAAGATGAGAGAGGAGGAGAGAAGAGGAGAAGAAAGAGCAGGCTAGTTAGTGTGACTAACAGAAATTGGTAAACTATCGGATTGTGGTTACTAAAGTGACCTGTTCGTGCACAAACAGAACAAGTCTAAGGATAGTATAGAGATGTGTAGATAATTGCTTGTGGTTATTAAAGAGATCTGTTCTTAGATTATATTAGATATACTTTATTCATCCCACCATGGGGAAATGTACTTGTTACAGCAGCAGAGGAAAGTGTAGCATACACTACAGAATTAGAAAAAAGTAGAAAAGGAAAACCCCCCCACAATAAACAGACAGAAATTAAACAGACAGAAATATCCATAACCTACAATAAACATAAAAAACAATCAACCTTCACAACAGACAAGTACTGAGGATAAAAGTGGCATGATATAAAAAAAAGAGTATTGTAATTTAAAGTGACCATAGTGTAAGAAATATTGCAAAGAAAGTGACCATGATACATTAAGTACGCGAGACCCGCGATAAACTGTGTATAAAGAAAACAACAACAAACAGCTGACTTTGCTTCTCCGACATGGAAGAGGTTATAAAATGCATCTGTTGTATCACAAATGATTGTGTTTTTTTCTTTTTTAAAAATACTTTATTAATTCCATGAACAGGGAAATTCTTTTTACACATTTTTTTTTTGCATTTTAACCCAGATACACACACATGCAATACAAGGCATTGACATGCAATTATTGGAAAGAGATAGTGGAGTGATGGGTAGCCCCCGTGAGAAGCGCCCAGCGAGCATTAGGGGGGATTTCTTGATTGACTGCTCACCTGGTGCCACCTGTCATGACGTAACGTTGATGTGAAGTTGTGATAAGCTACATTAACTGCATATTGTGTTTTATTTTGAAAGGGGGCGGAAGTTTATTATGTTGATTCTGTGTCGGATTTCCTGTCTGGTGCGCAGTGCTCCTTTGAAATTTACGAGGTTTAGCAGCAGCTCGCGTCAAAAATAGAAATGCAACGGCAAGCTTGCGCCGTGGCACGGAGAGACGCTCCGCGGCGCGCCCTGTGTGAGTGCTCTCATTGACTAGAGTGGCAGCCACCTGCTCCGGTGACCGTGGCGCAGCCTTAACGCGGGGCGTACGCCTCCCATGTGAGTGGGCCTGTCTCATCTCTTGTCTGTCTCTCTTCACTTGATATAGATAGTACGCATGCGCGCAGCTGATTTTTCTGGGTGGGCAGGGAAGTGTGCTGCGTGCTGTGAGGAGCAGCAGGAGTGAGTGACACAGGCAAAACTTAAATTAAATTAAATGCAGACGCTTTTACGTGACAAGTACAGGATGGTCGCGTCATTTTATACATCTCACGGAGAAAAAGCCGCGATATATCGAGTATATTCGATATATCGCCCACCCCTATGTCAAAGGCTTAAATGGACTGGTAAAAAGAGCCAGAATATTCAACCATCCGAAGTATTTAATTTGCAATGTCCTGCATTTCTCCAGGAAACTGTGGATTATATTACCTGAAGTGCCTAATAACCATTTAAAGATATTAAACTGTGTGATTATGTTGAACTATTGCTTTTAAGAATGTTCAAGGTACTTTTTATTATTCTGTTTCTGGACATAATGGAGAGAAGCTGAAACCAGAAACGAGTGTTTTTTTCGTTTTTTCGTTTTTGACAAAAAACGAAAATTCGGCTCATTTTCTCGTTTTCTGTTCCAATCACCAAAAACAAAATTTCCACTACCATATTCCGTTTTAGTGGTGGGCGGGGCTCGTACGCTTCTTTGCCCGGTACTCTTCAAAATAATAGTTCTTCCGTTTGACAAAGTTATTTCTTTATTAAAGAGTGACCAAACGTCCTCTTTTGGCCGGACATTTTTACGTCCTGTCTGGGGCTCCTGAGGATTTTTTTCTTTATAGGTTCATGAAAATGTCCGGTTTTCAATTGACTGACGCTTTGCACAGACTGTCCTGTGTGTGGACCTGCGACGCGCACACTGGCTCAATTTGTGGCATCGGCATCTAGTAGTGGCATTTCCCGGAAATGCCACTACTAAATACCACTATCTGAGGCACATGCCGCTAACCTGTAGAGGCAGATGCGTTTTTTCGTTTTTTATCAAAAACGAAAAAAAGAAAAAAACACTCGTTTCTGGTTTCAGCTTCTCTCCATTATTTCCAGAAACAGAATAATAAAAAGTACCTTGGTCTGCACCGTTGCACAACACTGCCATCTGCTGGATGTTCGGTGAAGGGTGTACCGCTATTTGTATTCAAATCTGGTGGCATTTATTTGTGAATCGGGTGAGCGGTAGGAATGTCTCAAAATTACGTCATCGCGAGAAAAGCAAAAAATGGATCCACAAAAGCAAAAAATGGATCCACAAATGCTGACTCCACACACAAAGTCAAGGACATTTATTTTCAAATCTCGAAAATATATTTACAAATCCACATTTATTTATACAAATTCATTTATTTATTTGTATGTCACATTTTTATATTTGTATTTTGTATTTGGATATTTATAAATGTATGCATATGTACACAAATCATATTGTACGCATTCAAATCATATTGTACGCATTCAAATCATATTGTACGCATTCAAATCTTTTTGAGACAAAATTATCCCCATAAGATCGCGGGGTCTGTGAGAACTGAAAGCTGGGTTCTCCCTCTTGCAACAGGTGAAACTGAAGTACTTGTCTGTGTCTTCTTTAAATTCAACATCTCTCTTCTCTACATCAGGTCTACAGAATTCGGGGTGGTTTGAATCACCACAACAATTTGGGGGCTCGTCCGGGATCAACTGAAAAGTTGGATCAGACCTGACTGAAACATTAATTGGGTTTCATTGGGCTTAAGGACCAGGTACGAACGGACAAAGGACACGGGCCATGGCAACATAAAGGTAAGCAGAAACTTGATCTGCATTGAACACCACTAAATTGTAACGTGCCCTAAGTCTCAGTAGTAACTTGTCTATAAATTAAGAGATGTGAATTTGGGAAACAAAGGCATCAAACATTGATTGAAATAAAGAGTAAAGAGTACTAAAGATGGCAAGCATCTGTTAGAATCCTAAAGATAGCAAGACCAGTATTAGGAACCTGTGAGCATCTGTTAGTGAGATTGAGCTGTGAGTCCTCTGGATAGCAAGACCAGTAATTAGCCAAAAACCTGTGAGCATCTATTGACAAAATCAGTGTCTTCGAGTGTGGCAACTCCCACAATATTCTGACGAGGTATTGTTTTAGCTGGGTCCAGGGGGCCCGGGGAAGTGAGGACCCCCGAAAAGTGTCTTCGAGTGTGGCAACTCCCACAATATTCTGACGAGGTATTGTTTGAGCTGGGTTAAGAGGCCCGGGGAGGTGAGGACCCCCGAAATAGATTTAGTAAAGAGTAAAGAGAGTAAAAAGAGTAAAGAATCGTAAAGTGTATTTGCTTGCTTTTTAAAACATCAAATGTTCTAATGTGTTGATTTTACATGTATTTGAAGAAGAAGCTAAAAACCCCCGCCGTGAGTTGTTCATAAATAAAGTACATAAGAACAACAAGATCGGAGTTAAAAGGTCCCAGTAAAACTCAGAAGCACGTCTGGAACATAATAGCTTAGTTTGAATGTCCATAATCACGCTTACAAAACCAGTCAATACACGCACACACAGGAAGAAGACAAATTTGGGGTAAAGCATGAATGTGAATGTGTATGACTGCTAGAGGAAAGTGAGTTGAAGCAACAACACTGCCCGAAACCGAACGGTGACAACGTAAAGCAGTGGTCTGTTGAAGTAGGCTCACTGGAATCTAGATTAAGAATTTATTTGTGTTGTGAATAGTACGAACAAAAGAACAATAGTACTTTTATTCAGAAACTCTATAGCACTCTTATCTGATAGTGGTAAATTGATAAAGTTTGACAATTTGAAGACAGAGACTCTGACAAAATGGACGGACAGAGCTGCAGAAGTTAAGTCTAAGGTTAGACTTTGTGTTGTGTTGACCTGTGTTCAGGGGATCCTAAGAGGAGATCCTACAGAAACTGAACTACAGAAGACATGTTGGACAGACAGACAGAGGACATGTTGGACAGAGACAGGAGACATGTTAGACAGGTGACAGACTGACATGCAGACAGACAGACAGGTGACAGTTATTTTATTGTCGTGAACTCAGAAACCGAGAAAATAAAAAACATTGAAATGATAAAGATCATTGACGAGCGTTTGATCAGCCCTGAGCTTTGTCTGACAGGCGACAGGAACTTTGATTTATTTCTGCAGATTACAGCAAACTGAACGCTGACACTCTGTGAAGGTTCTGAAGGTTCTGAAGGTTCCTGAGTTTCTGAAAAGTTCTAAAGGTTTTGTTTTGTTTCCACGCTGCCAGTCCTGGTTTGTTTTAGAGCCGACCAATCAGGACGGTCCGAGGCTCCGTCATCCCCCAATAGGCTCCAAGCAGGCAAGAAGAGATAAGGACAGAGCAGAAGAGGAGTTATAGTAAAACCAGATTATAATTTGTAATAAATTGGCTGTGGGTACAGGGAGAATAAATTTAGTAACTCC
Source organism: Collichthys lucidus (assembly GCA_004119915.2). Taxonomy (NCBI): domain Eukaryota; kingdom Metazoa; phylum Chordata; class Actinopteri; family Sciaenidae; genus Collichthys; species Collichthys lucidus. The sequence goes on from CM014101.1 coordinate 904,089, forward strand.
CATAAAAATTATAAAATATTATCATAAAAAATCTTTTATAAAGTAAAAATATACAGTGAGTATACAGTGTGCATGGGCGCCAAGTGTGTATGTTGGGTGTCTGAGAACAGAGACGCATGAAAGAGATTAAAAGTTGTGTGTGTGAGTGAGCGGCCGCTGAGAGTGATTGAGAAGCTGTGAGAGTGTGCAAAAATTCAAATGTGCATTGATGTTTTGAATGAAGCGTTAAAATCTGAATCAAATTCACTTAGCTGGTGGTGTGACCTCTGTCACAGGACGAGCTGAGTAAAAATTTCAAGAGGCTGAGTTTGTCATTCTAAAATACTCTGTAATCCTGATGTTTATGTAAATTATTGCTTTTCTATTCGGTGTTGCTTTGCAGACAATTCTGTTAAAATAAGTTAATGTTGAGCTGTCGATGTTAGTGTTTCTACATACTGTTGTGATACTGAAGTTGTTTATTGGGCTGCAGAGAGCAGCGCTGTGTGATGTCATTCCCCCCTCCTTCCGCTATCTTAGTCTGTTTCAGACAGCCCCTCCCGTCGTGTGTAAGCTGCAGTGATCTGTTTTTCCTTTCTCTCCCCTTAAGCATAGAGCTGAAGTTAATGTTGAATGTTTTCTCTTGTTTTTAAATGATTTTGCGTTTTGGTAAAGTGAATTTTTGATCAAGTTGCAATTTGTAAGCAGTGCAACTGTTAATGTGTGGTTAAACTTTGTTGCCTAAAGGTGCTGTGTTCTTAAATAACAATTTCATTAAATTTTGCTGCTCAAGTCTAAAAGTTATAGTGAAGCTGCATATATTCTCTGACAGGTTTCTTGTTTAAGAAAACATTTAATAAACACATTCCAACCAGTACTAGTAGTCATAATAAAGAGTAAAAATAGAGGTTTACTTCTAGGTTGCGTGTATTATTTCTTTAACCTACAATCAATTGATAAGTCTTATCAGCCAGTGTAATTTTAATTGCAAAATGAGTTTCAGTCCAGTGCTGATCCTGGGCGTTAAACACCCAGCATGCAGAAAAGAGATAGACAGTAATTATAATTCCTGTTTGGTGGGAGGATCAGGTGAGGCAGATGTGCAGGAGTTAGGCGAAAGACTAGTGTTTGAGGAACAGGCAGGCCCATCAAGGGAGAGACAGGAAATACAACAGAGGGAAGCTAACCTTTGCAGCTAAGGCTAAGGAAAGGGATGCAGTGAGGCCAAACATAGAGAAAGGCAATTATGACTTTAGACTTAGACCTGCTATAAAACCACCACAAAAACACACTGACACAATCCAATATCCAATTTTAATTAAGGGGAAGCAGAGCCGATATATTCCATGGCAAACTCCTGACTTTGCGGGGCTGACCTCTAGACTTCCTGATATGCACGAGGGAGCCAGTAAGTGGATTAAAGTTTTTGAAGAAGAGACTATGGGCAAAATACTCAGCATCAGGGACATTAAAGCAGTGTGGGCACGCACAATGGGAACACCTGCTATGGAAAATATTTTGCGTTTAAGTGGAAATGCATGGATGATTGACATCTCTCTGGACATCTTTGCAGAAGAAGTATCCTGTTCAGGTTGACCCTAAAGCACTAAAGGGGGAACCACTGACGGATACTGAGAACCCAGCTGCTTACATTACTCCATCATAGAGGCCATGCACGGCCCTGTGAAAAGTAGACTTGAAGATGTGGTGGGGTTGGCATCAAAAGTCACAGAGAATTTTGTGACCATGTGATACATGCAGTAGACAGAACAGGAAAGAAAAGCAGAAGTTGCGTGAACAAGAGAGAGCTGTTCAAAGGAAAGTCTCACAACTTTAACTAACTGAACTGACAAATAAGAGCAAGAAAAAGGTTCAGGCTCCCGTATTGAATGATGATGAAAAAGCATGCAGTGGAGCAATTGTTGCTCCTGCAGTCGCTGTGCCGTCTATTCCTCCGATCCATCACCAATTTTCTGCCCCACCCCCACAAGCTCCTCCTGTTGTTAATGTTTACACACAGCAACCAGGAGGAAGAGGGAAGAAAGCAACGGCCCAGAGAGGCAATCAGGTTGGACAACATAACCGGTGTTGGGGATGTAACCAACCTAGACATGACCGTCGAGACTGTCCTAAAAATCCATGGCCGGCTCAACAGGAAGAAGGACGGGGGTCTGAGGGTCAGCCCACTCAAAGCGGGAACGCCAGTGCGGCCAATCCCGGGGGTGGGCCTAAACACGTGTACTAGGGATGCCCAGAGAAGCCTATTGGGGAGGGCCAATTAGTCATAATGACATCAGCAGCTAATGTAGAGCCAATGTTAGAGGTGCAAATAGAAGGCAGTTCAACTATTAATTGGTAATGACAAAACCATTCTGCCAATCCTAGTATCTGAACACACACCTGTAAATTTGCTAGGGAGAGATGCATTGTGTCAACTAAAAATAAAGATTTGGTGCTCTCCACAAGGTGTTTACATTGATAATTCGGGTGTAAATTTCCAAATGAAGGTTCAAGCAGAGGCAGCAACTGCCTACTGGCTATCGGAAATCACAAATCCGGTGCTTAAGGAGTTGGGAAAATGGGAAATATACATTCGAGCCCAAATTCCAGAAGCAAAGAAAAACCGAAAACAGCCCACATATACACATTATAAGATCGCTGAGCTACTTGATTGAAGCAAATTTGTGATGACCCAAACGCGGTGTTTACAGTATGCATTATAGTTTCTGTCCTTAGGTTACACAATGTCATGTGTGAGCCCTGTGGTCCTCGGTAGTATTAATTATTTGTCTTTGACTAGGTGCCACCATATCTTAACACTGTGGTGGCCAGGGTCCAAGAGGCCTGTTGCTGCCTTCCTATGAGGTAAAAACGCAGCAGATGAGGCAGCAAGCTAGCAGCAAAAAGTGAAATTCCCATTATGACACCGTTGTTATCGTTAGAACTAATAGTAACTCCAGAAGACATTATTCTAATGCAACAAAATGCAGGACTGAGTGAACACAGCGTCTGGCAACAAAGGGGGGCAACGAAGGATGAAAGAGGGCTGTGGCGATCTCATGAGGGTTTGTTGGTTGCACCAGTAGCGTTGTTGACTATGTTGATTTCTGAGGCGCACAGTGTTGATCACTGTGCGAAGGGGGAAGTTATTAGGATAATAAGACAGCAAGGATATTGGTCACCATATTTGCAATCAATGGTTGATGAAGGGTTGAAACAGTGTGAAATTTGTGCTCAGAGTAATGTAAAAAAAAGAGAAATAATTCCACAGTTTGGCATACCATCAGAAATAAGCTATGATAATGGATCAGTATTTATCCAAAAAGTAGGGAAAGGAAACTGGTGATTCACCTGCTGATGTTTAACAAGCCAAAGAGAAACTGCTTTGGATGGAGGAATTCATGGCTGAATATGTAAAAATATTAACTGACGTTTTGAATTTTATCATTACAGGTGTCTGAGCAACTCACAAAACCAAGGAACCAATTCATCCTTTTAATGAAGAAAATTTTGTATTAATCAAATATCTAAAAATGTCTCCCAGGTGGAACCAGGTGTTGGGGACAAATAGAACTTCTATTTCCTGCGCTTTAACCAAACTGCCTATTAACCAAACTAACCAAACTGTTAACCCTGTTATGTTTGACTGTCCAATTGACAGATGTGATGACTGTTAAATTGTTCACCCCCTGACTTTCTCTCAAGGTAAATGGACAGCGCATGACAAAGCTCTGATTAAGACAGTGCTGAGTGTACCCAGGTAATGAAGGTAACATTCACAGCTGCTGTACCTTCGACTGAACCTCTGGAGCTGTGGTGTTTCACCCAACAGCCATTGCGGGGATAAAATCAGTTTTCTGCTATGTTCCATTTTAGGTTAAATTTATGTGATGATTCTGGCTTTACTGGTAGGTTGGTATTCTAAAAGATGTGTTTTTTAATCATTTAGAAATTTCCATTTTATAAATCACTTTTAAAATCAATTTTCGATGATGGTTTTCACAGTAATGTAATAAATGTTTAAAAGGTTAAAGTTACAATTATGTTATGATGATATGCAACTGATGGATAGTGACTGTTCATGGAAATCTTCTACAAAGATGGATTCCATGCCACCATGCATCGTATGTGCTAGTAACCTCTCCATGGTGGTGACCCTCTACTGTACATAATGTACATGGGTCGAAGATTTTGCAATGTCTTGATCCCAGCGATTAATAGACAATTAAGTGACTGTGAGTGACTGTTCTGTCTTAAGGTGATCATTGTCAGACTTTTTAAATTTCACTGAGTTATGTTGAAGTCATTTTTAATCTCAAGATGAGTTTTTTCTGCATTTGAACACAGATTTAACACACACACAGATTTTGGTTTATTATTACATGACTTTGATTCTTAGATTTTGGTTTATTATTACATGACTTTGATTTGTTGATTTTGTTTTATTGCTATACATGATTTTGATTTATTACTATTACAACATGACTTTGGTTTCCTTCACACGTTTTGTTTTTGTTTTATTATTACACATGGCATTGATCTATTAATGATACATATAATCTGGATTCTTGTTTTATCAGGATTGTTTTATTTTGTTTGCGATTTTTGCTATACAACACACATACGCATAATATTGTTCTTGGTTGACTTTAACTCTGCTACACACGAGTTTGATTTGTTCTTGTAGGTTGTTTTCATTTTGTTTGTTATTGTTTTATACTCATAATATTGTGATGTTGTTTTTTGGACTTTGTTTGACACATAATTTTAGTTTTGTCTTATTCTACATATAATCAGTATAATGTAACCACCAATGCAGGCCATTGTGTGATCGCCCGTGTTAAACATATAAACAAAAAGCGTTTCCGGGGGTCGTAAGGGAATTTTTCCCCAAGTGGGTTTTCGCCCTTACTTGCATTGCTGTGGTGTTGAACTATTGGTGGGGATTTGATATCTTCAGAGGAGAGGATATGTGGTGTTCTGCGTGACGCATATGGCCTTGACCAGGATTAAGGAGTCGAGCACACACACACACCATGCAGGCTCATGGAAAACACATAGACAATATTACGTTCATGTGATGCTCAGAACACAGATATATGATTATAAGAAGGTGCAGGACATGTGGGTCCTGTGTTATCTTATCTGCTCAGGACAAACCAACATCTGAGGAAATACGCCAGGCGTAAGGATTTAAGTTACTTATCATATTATACTTTTTATCTCATCACATATTTTAATCATTGTTCAATGTTGCAGATTGCTACTGAGTTGTGTTGAGATAGCCACTATGGTTAAAAACTCTCCTAGGGGTGGTACCACTTAAGATACAAAGGAAAGAAAAACAGGACTTATCAACCAGAAGGTTTTGCTTGCATATTATTTTTACCTAATTATATAAAGTGTATAGTTTCGAAATGTTCCTCATTTCCCCCTACTTGTTGTTGTTGGTTTTGACTATGCTTTCAATTTGAATAGTGTCTGTTATTCTTTGGTTTCACTGTGAGCTCCCCTTCCAAAATTGCAACTTAATAACCACCGCCATCGCACCTCCTCAACACGATAGGGCACAGATGTTCCCTCTATTGCAGGTCCCACCAGGAGAGGAGAACGAGGATGATAGATATGAGGATATAGGAGTTTGATTTGATTTTCTTGGGAGCCCAGTGTTTGCATTACAAGTGTGTGAATTTAGTGATCTCTGAGTAGAGATCAAAAGGGGGAATAGTGGATTATATTACCAGGAGTGCCTAATAATCATTTAAAGATATTAAACTGTGTGATTATGTTGAACTATTGCTTTTAAGAATGTTGTATAATCAACAGAGTGTTTTTGCAGTTTGTCTGGAGGCAAACCTGGGCCGGATCTCTGTGTGTGTGTGTGCCCAATTAGAAACTGTTGCAAAGCGTCTGAATTCAGGCCAAGGTCAGGAAGGCCTGAGAAAAGAGCACACACACACACACCCGGGCGTAGGATGCACCCAGCAGATAAACCTGTATGAAGATAATAACAAATATGTAACCGTTTGTGTGAATTAATAAAACGAGCCGGAGCCAGAGAGCCCCAGAACTCAGCAGGGCGTGGTTGTGTGCAGATCGCTGGGGTTTGTGAGAACTGAAAGCTGGGTTCTCCCTCTTGCAACAGGTGAAACTGAAGTACTTGTCTTTGTCTTCTTTAAATTCAACATCTCTCTTCTCTACATCAGGTCTACAGAATTCGGGGTGGTTTGAATCACCACAACAAAACCCACCTACTGGTTAAAGATCAAGTCAGGTTAAAAAAAGGTTGGGTGGGTCAACTGTTCCAATCCAACCTTAGCAGCCATACTGATACACAAAAAAATCCAGTTTAGCATAAGTACCGTTACCTCAGACCCACAGGGACGGTTTGTAATGGTTACTGGGCTCCTCTGCCAAAGGCATGTCGTTTTGATTAATGTCTATGCGCCAAATTGGGACAATGACAAGTTTATAGAGAAAATTATTTAATTAATTCCAGATCTAAATTCACAACAACTGATTTTTGGGGGAGACCTAAACTGTGTAATTAATCCTGTACTAGACCCTAAATCTACATATCCTTCAAAGATGGCAAGACTACTGTCAGCTTTTATGGATCAGATGGGAAGTGTTGACCCCTGGCGTTTTTTATTTCCACAAAACAAGGCCTATTATTATTTTTCCCCTGTACACCACTCATATAGCAGAATAGATTATTTCTTTATTGACAGGATTCTTCTTCCCTCTGTCACAAAAGTTGAATATGTCACTATAGTTGAATCAGAACATGCCCCTGTTCTTAGATCTTGCATATCCTCTTTTCAAAATGGAACAACTTCCTTGGAACTTCCCTTGGAAATAAGAAATTTATTAGCTGATAAAACCTTTTGTGAACTACTGGACCAAAAAATTGATGACTTTATAAATTGAGAAAAGACAGAACGACTCCTGTTAAAATCACAAGGTTACGTCTTTGAACATGGCGAAAAAGCGGGTCGCCTTCTAGCTCACCAGCTTAGGTGCCGCTCAGCTTCTCAACATATCCCACAGATCAGGAAAGATAATGGAGAATTAACTGTCGACCCAGAGGAAATTAATGAAACATTTACCTAATTTTACTCTAATTCATATACATTAGAATCCAGTGAGAACAATACCAACATGAAATAATTCTTTAATGAACTTTGGCTCCCTACCACAAGTGTAAAACATCGGAAAGAAAACTGAACTCCCATTGCAATGTATAGAAATCATCAATGCAGAAAAGGCAATGCAAAATTGTAAAAAGCCTGGCCCCGATGGGTACCCTTATAGAGTTCTATAGGAAGTTTTTTAACAAACTATCTACAATTTTACTTGACATGTTTAATGATTCCCTCTCTCATGGGTTGCTTCCAGGTATGCTGACTGAAGCATCAATCATCCTCTTGTTAAAACAGGGTAAAGCTAACTCGGAATGTAGTTCGAACCGACCCATCTAACTCCTAAATAGTGATGTGAAGATTTTAGCCAAAGCTCTTGCCTTGCGGCTGGAAACTGCTCTGCACCAGATGCAGAGAAAGCTTTTAATAGGGTGAAATGGGAATATTTGCTTGAATGTTTAAAGAAATTTGGATATGGCCCTAATTTTATTTAATGGATTAACCTTTTATATACCTCACCTAAAGCATGTATAATTACAAATGGTAAGCAGTCCCGGTATTTCCAGTTGTCAAGGGGGACCCGTCAAGGGGAGTATAGGGTATCCCTATACGCAGACGATTTATTGTTATATTTTATCAGATCCTATTTCAAGTGTACCCCATATTATCCATGCCTTAAGCAGATTCGGTACATTTTCTGGATACAAATTGAACCTTGGTAAAAGTGAGTGTTGCTTTGTGAATGATCTGGCTCTTCAATTACAGGACAATAACCACCCGTTCCAGATGTCTAGAGGCAGCTTTAAGTACTTGGGCATTAATATTACAAGAGACATGCAAAGGCTCTATCAAGAAAACTTCTGTCCGCTATTTGAGAAAGTCAAATTAGATCTGAAGAAATGGAAATGACTTCATCTCTCATTGGCAGGAAAAGTAAACTGTATTAAAATGAATGTTCTCCCCAAATTTTTATATCTGTTTCAGTGTATCCCACTCTTTCTTCCCAAATCTTTCTTTAAATCTATTGACAAAGGCTCTTATCTCATTCATATGGGATGGTAAGAAACCTAGAACAAGACTGTTACAGAGACCTAAATCAAATGGTGGGTTAGCTCTTCCAAATCTTTGTCATTATTATTGGGCCTCAAATGTTCAAAAAATTATTTACTGGCTTCACACTCCTGACACAGATTGGTGCCGCCATGACGCTGCTTCTTGCATCTTGACATCTCTTAGAACCCTGGTTGCTTCCAGTCTTCCTCTCTCAGTCTCAGATTTTACCACCAACCCTGTTGTGATAAATACCCTCAAGATATGGTCTCAATTCAGATGGAATTTTGGGTTCAACTGCTTTCTCCACATTAGCCCTTTACATAATAATCACCTTTTCCCCCCAGCCAAACTAGACTCTGAATTGAATCTATGGCTAAGACAAGGCATTTGTAAGTTTAAGGACATGTATATAAACGGTGTGTTTGCAAGCTTTGGTAAATTATCATTCAAATTCGGCCTCCCTCAGTCCAGCCCATTCCGGCATTTCTAAGGCCGCCATTTTCTTCGGCGCCATGAAACCCCTTTCAACCCAAAAAGGCAAATTTCAAGAATTCATGACTGTATTGCTTCTTTTAAAAATACAACACTTGTTGGGGGAGGAATTTGATGAGGAAACCTGGAACAGCACTCTACAAAGAGTAAACGACAGTACTTCCTGTGCAAAATTAAATATAATACAATCCAAGATTTTACATCGTACTCACTACTCTAAAGCAAAACTGGCAAAAATATATCCCAACATAGACACAGGCTGGGACAGGTGTCATAACACTCCTGCCAATTTAACTCATATGTTTTGGTCATATCCGTCCCTGACAATTTTTTGGTCTGCAATTTTTAAAACTCTGTCAGAGGTGCTTAACATCAGTCTTCAGCCCAATGCTAAAATGGCTTTATTTGGTATTACAGACAGGAGACAATCAGGAAAAGGCATAAAAACATAATTGCTTTGACAACCTTACTTGCATGCAGAAGAATATTACTCCACTGGAAATCCAGAAGCCCACCTAAAAGGTCTTGGTGGCTAAGCAACCTGATGCAATTTATACAACTAGAAAAGATTAAATATACACTCAGGGGTTCTAGGGATAAGTTTTTCTCCATCTGCAATCCAATGTTGGCATACTTAAATTGACTCAAAACTATGCCTCCTTAGTGTTACTGTGCAGCAATGTCACTTTACAGTAAACAGTGTGTGGTTAACCTATCCTTCTGGATGTGGCAGTGGGTGGTGTTGTGGGTGAAGTCCGAGGTGTAGAGGGTGAAGAGAAAGGGAGAGAGCACCTGTGCTGCAGAACACCACATCAGACACACAGTGCTGGAGCTTCACAAACTGTGGTCTGTTGGTGAGGTAGTCTGTCGTCCATGCAGCCAGGTGTTGGTCTACTCCCACACTTTTTATCTTCACTCTGAGCAGTGAAGGCTGGATGGTGTTAAACGCACTGGAGAAGTCAAAAAACATGACCCTCACAGTGCTCCTGCTGAATCCTGTGAATACATTTAAATATGTTGTTGTATTGACAGTGTACATATTGAATATTTATATTTATATTATATTTAAATGACATTATATCATTACTGTAACTAGATATATACACAGATATTGTATCTATCCACTAAAATAGTTTGTGACGCATGAAATTCCAACAGCCTCACAGCCAGTCACCACATTTAGTCCCATGTAATAAGGAGAGACAGCTAATAGTAGCTACCCCTGCTCCTTTCTATATACATCACTAAATGTATTAGAGCTGCCAATGACTAGTGCTGAAATAATATGAGCAAAAAAATAATATCTGTGGAGAATCATAATGCTAAGCAAACTAATGAGTCCTCCCAAATGATGAATCCTGCAAATCAACATACAGCCGAAATCACTAATGCTTAACAACTAATGCTGAAACAATATTTTTAGGTATACAATCAATAGCACAAGTTCAGTGCTGCCACAGATGCCACTCTAATGCTGTCTCTACTCTTTCCACAAATGTGTGCTGAAATTAAAAGTTATGCAAATGTAATAACATTGACGTGTAAAATAGTAAGGGGAATTCAAATTTAAGTTTGACTTTAAAGGGCCAACAACCCTCAACCAAGTGTTTTTAGGGGAAATGTTTGTATTTGAGGTAAGAACATAATAGCAGCAACAGCAGGAGCAAAGGTGTGACGCTGCAGTTCACACCTGTAACAGCAGAGGACAACAGAGCACAGATGGTGCATGCTGTACAGCAGTCTTTGTACAGTTTTGTGACTCCAAGTTGCCAAGTGAACCATGAAGCTGTATATCAACCAATTCAAATTCAAATTAGTTACATAAAGGCAAACCACCAACATTGTGCAGAGCCTACTTTTTACTGTACTGTAGTACTTTACTGGCCACTTTTTCCCATTGCTCTTCTCAATTTAAAATGATTGGCACTATCAAAAGGTCTAAATATTTTTGAGAAATAAGTGGGCCTTCAGACAACCTTTGTTCTCTCACCCTCAGCACAAGCACTGGGTCCACCATACATACAGTCGTATATATGTACAGTTTACATACCCTTACAGAATTCATGGATTCTTGGCCATTTCTCAGAGAAAGCGAATGATAACACAAAATGTTTTCTTTCACTCTTGGATAGTGGTTGGCCAAAGCCATGTATTGTGAAATATCTGTGTTTACTCTTTTTAAAGCACAATGACAACAGAAACTACCCAAATCACCCTGATCAAAAGTTTACATACCCTTGTAATTTGGCCTGATAACCTGCACCTAACTTGAAACAGTTGGGATTGAATGGCTATTAAAGGTAACTATCTTCACGTGTGATCTGTTAGGTTGTAATTAGTGAGTGTATAAAAGTCAGTGAGTTGCTGGCCTCCTGAGAAACCCTTGTATCCCTCATGTGGTGTTGTTTTGATGTCTTGGATGCAGAATCATGGGAAAAGCAAAGCAATTGCCAAAGGATCTGCGAGAAAAGCTAATACAACTGTACAAATCAGGAAAGGGATATAAGAAAATTGCCAAACAGTTGATAATGCCTGTCAGCACTGTTCAAACACTAATTAAGAAATGGAAAGTAAGAGGAACTGTAGACAAGCAAAGTTTCCCCCACAACTGCAAGGAAAATTGTTCGGGATGTGAAAAAAAAAGCCTCAAATAACATCAGGTGAAATTCAACTCTCCCTCGAAGAATGTCATGTGGATGTCTCAAGCAGTACTGTAAGAAGGCACTTGAAGAAAAATGGGCTGCATGGTAGAGTTACCAGAAGAAAGCCACTTTTACCCAAATGCCACAAAGAGTCTTGTCTCAAATATGCCACACTGCACAGAGATAAACCCCAAACCTTCTGATGAAACCAAAATTTAACTTTTTGGGAAAACCATACACGCTCTGTTTTGGCGAGGCATCAACAAGGCCTATGAATAAAAGTACAGTACAGTTCCAACAGTGAAACACGGTGGTGGATCCCTGATGTTTTGGGGATGTGTGAGCTACAAAGGTACAGGAAATTTGGCCAGAGTTAATGGCAAGATGAATGCTGCCAGTTATCAAAAAATACTGGAGTAAATTCTACACTTCTCAGCCCAGAGGCTGCGCATGGGACGTACTTGGACATTCCAGCACGACAACGATCCCAAGCATATGGCAAAAACAACCAGTTAGTGGCTACAACAGCATAAAGTGAAGGTTCTGGAATGGCCATCTCAGTCACCTGACCTCAATATTATTGAACCACTCTGAGGAGACCTGAAACGTGCTGTTCATGCAAGACAGCCCAATAATTTACAATAACTGGAGGCTTTTTGCCAAGAAGAATGGGCAGCTTTACCATCTGAAAAGATTAAGAGACTCATTGACAACTACCACAAAAGACTTAAAGCTGTTATTGATGTTAAAGGGGGAAATACACCGTATTAGGAACTGGGGTATGTAATCAGGGTAATTTGGGTCATTTCTGTTGTTATTTTGGTTTAAATTGAGTTCTCACATTTGTTTCACAATAAATGGCTTCAACTGTCCACTAACCTAACCCTAACCGCGCGTAAAAAAAAAGGTTTTTGTGTCATCATTCATTTTTTCTGAGAAATGGCCAAGAAACCATGAATTCTGTAAGGGTATGTAAACTTATGAGCAGCACTGTATACATAAACACAACAAACCTCATTGAACATATGGAGGAGAAATTATCATACTTTAAACAGACATTAGGTCAAACAAAATTATTAATTAATAACAATTTCTTAGAACATAAAACTCACCTGATGTGTTGATTTTTAACATTCTGGCCTTAATGAATCTCAGAATATATATTTATTGATCCTTTTAATTCCAAGAAAATTGGCTGTTAAAGTACATCTGTCATTCTCTGCCAAGGTGGACTTCTACTTTTAGCTTTGCACACTGACAGAGAATCATGTTCCCACTCAGCTGATAAGTGAAACACAATCTAAGTGTGTCACCCTGGTGAAGACCTTTGTTGGTAGGACATTTAAAATACAGTACATACTGTAAAAAAGGAAAACAACCCTACAGTGTCAGTGTCAACTGGGTTGTTTTTTAAGGAGACTCTGCATTTTAGTTTTCTGTTGAGACCATATTTTACCCATGCAGTGAGTCCTCCACAACAAAATAAATGACCCATTCTACCACTAATTTTGAGCCTGTTTACACATGCTATTGTTATATGTCTTGGGTGATGCTGTCACAAGTAGACAGCTCTAAATATATCAGTTTACACCTAGCATTAGAGTGAGTCTCCACACATGTCTCGAGTGACCACTTGTAATCGGATCTCACCATTGTGCTCTGTGCAATTAAAACAAGGACATCATTTTAGTTTGAGACCAAATGTTTGTTTTTTTTAACTAGCAGTCAGCTGGGACAAACAGACAACGACAATGTATTTTACATAAAGAAAGGAACTTGCATTTGCCCATATATAAATAATTAAGAATTTGTTTTAAGTTCATTACATTTCTCCCAACTCAATATCTGACTAAATTGTGAGGTTTTCTAGGGGAGTCTGGGGTTAAATGGTAATGGTAAATGGACTGTACTTATATAGTGCCTTTCTAGTCTTCCAATTACTCAAAGTGCTTTACACTACATATCTCATTTACCCCATTCACACACATTCATACACTGATGGCATTGACTGCCATGCAAGGTGCCAACTGAGCTAACCATTCATACACATTCACACAGCCTTCAGGAGCAATTTGGGGTTAGTATCTTTTCCAAGGACACTTGGACATGCAGACTAGAGGGGATCGAACCGCCGGTCTTTTGATTAGAGGATGACCCGCTCTGCCTCCGATACTGCTGTTAGTATCTGTTCACAAACACGTGCTGCTTATCTTGGCAGGTAAGAGAGCCTCTAATTTGCATTACAGTAAGAGAAATGGAAATCAGGGCAGTTTGTGGGTTCTCTGTTTTTTATTTCAATTTAGCCCAAGATGCATTAGCATTTACACTACAAAAGATGCGTCCCAGTTCACTTCTGCAAATGGTCTGAGTAATCTGATCACCACTTTACACCTGAAGTATCCTGCAGGATCTTGTAGTCAGGTGCAAGGTTAAGTCTAGGCATCACAATTTACAAAGACAAAAGGCGTTGGTGCCTTTTGTTAAGGAGGGGGGACGCTATGTATCACTATTTACAGAGACAAAAGGAGCTGGTGACCATATTAGGAAGAGGGGAGGTTGTGCCTCTCCAGTGACTAAAAAAAGACATTACATTTACTATTACAATAGTAGTTTAACTCACCTGATTAAGTCAGAGACTATGAACTCTGCAATTCATTATTTGAGAATTGCTGTACAAGGCTGTGAACCACAGCCCAGTCAGTGTGGTCAGTGAAGAGTGCAGTGTGCTGAACATAAAGACTTGAACAGTACATTTCAAACAATTTATTTTATGAATTCACAATAATCACATGATCTTTTATTTTGTGTATTCTCTTGTTTGCCAAATGACTATCACCTTCCATGAACCACAATATAATGTATGTATTATTAATACAATACTAATATTTCACTTTAAATATTAATTGTCAATACCGGTTTGTTGTGGCATCCTTAGAATGAATTATTTGAATTATTTACTTGAACAACAACAGTTTGACAAAAAAGCCAAAATTGAGGAGAAAGAAATCACAACTTAGGCACAGACACAATGCTAAACTTCATTCATTAATTTTGTTATTATTGTTCATTCACAATGACAACTACAACATGCAGATAGATGTGCACTAAAAAACACTGGGTCAATTTTTAATCAAGTACCAGTGGGGTGCCTTGACCCAGTCTGTTATTTTTATATTACTGTTGGGTTACTAGATCAAAGTAGCATTTCTGATGGGTGGCTTTTTACCCAATGGCATTGCAGCCTTGCAGAGTTGTTATATTGATCCACCACTGGGTCAAGTGTGTTAATGTGTTATTACCTGGTGTTTTATATAATACTAATACTACTACTACTACTACTACTACTAATAATAATAATAATAATAATAATAATAATAATTAAAATAAAAATATCACAGCACTATAAGAAGTAGTTTAGATGGTTTAGAGGCCTACCATATGACTGTAACAGGAAATGTTCAGCTAAAGAGGCATGGTCAGTGAGATGTAGAACAGTATGAGATACATTAATGTATATAAGTGACCCAGGAGGTCAGAGCCATTCTATGATGGGGATTGGGAGAGCACTAATGAACTAAATTACTGTTTTAATCAATGTGGACTGTGGTCCTATCAGCAGTGTAGACCTGTGCAGAGACATTGATTACACAGATCAATACATTACCTACATACAAGGTTCCACTGGTTGACATCCCAAGCTCTGTTATTAAAACGTCTATGGGGTTGGAGAGGGAGACATTATTGTGCATTGCTGCTATGCCACAATAGTGCTACTGTTTTCTATCCTGCCCATACTTGCTGTGTGGTTATTATTTGAACTGAAATGGTGAAGGTCTTGAAACTAGCTTCTGACAAACAGACCCTCTCCAATTCAGGGTCTCAGTATTAGTTCATATGCAGGAGAACTGTCATGATGTCAGTCAAGTCATGTCAGTTAACTCAGTTAACTCTTCATGAAAGCAGCACTCTTGTTGGCAATAAGTAAGACTGGAGCTTTTCAAGCCTGCAGCAGTTGTCCACATTGTCCAGTTGATCCAGCGTTAAATATGGCAATCAATTTACAAATAATCCTAGTTCTTGAAAGCACATACAATGTCTGATGAATGAGTGTTGAATGATAACAAATTCAATTCAATTTTGCACCAAATCATAACATACGTTATTTCATGACACTTTCCATATAGTACAGATATGTACAACAATTCATCATAGTCATATAAGAAGAAAAACAGAAAAAGTCTGGTGAAGAAGCCAAGTTAGTAACATGCATTGTACAGTTGGAAAGGGAGAGTCTAGACAAGTCTAGGCCTAAAGCAGCATAACAAATGGATGGCCCTAACTATAACCTCTATCAAGAAGGGACGCCTTAAGACTACTCTTTCAGATGTGTAGAGGGGGTCTGCCTCCCTAACCTAAACTGGGAGTTGTTTCCACAGAAGAGTAGCTTGATTGCTAAAAGCCCCATTCTACTTTTGGAAACCATAACCCAAAGTATATATATTTAGGCTAGCTGTGTCCTGGACCGACCCCTATCCATAGTGGAATTGGGGGGGGGGGGGAAAGCTGACATCCAACATGAACAACTCCTCTCACCCCCTGCATTAGACTGTGGGGGTCCAGACAACTAGTTTTAAGACAGGATGCGCCTGATTTCTTCAATGTTACGTAGGTGAAAAAAGTCAGTCCAGCCTGGTTGGGATGAGGTCTAAGAGACAGGTTGACGGCTTAGATGAAGAAATCAGTGGAGATAGTTGGTGAAGGTTGAGGGGAGCACAGAATTTTCAAGTCATTACTATTAAGGCTAAGAGGAATACATGACTTAATGGACTGTGGCTCTGGCTACGGTGCTGAAGAGAAACCTGGGGTTGTTCTTATTCTCCTCTATTAATGAAGAGTAGTAGGCTGCTCTGGCATTACCAAGAGCCTTCCTGTATGTTTTGAAATGATCATGCCAGACTAAACGAGATTCTTTCAGTTTAGTGGCACGCCATTTGCTTTCAAATTTCTACAGCTTTGCAGTAATTCATGGGGGGAATAAAGGTAGCAAACAAGTCCTCTGTTAAACAGAGACATGGTATTGAATTACATGCTGGTGGAATCACTTCCTTAAATTTAGCTACAGCACTATGAGATGGCTTGTAAAGGCGTATAGTCAAGTAATATGAAAGAAGTCTTTGGCACTTACAGCTTTAGGCTTCACTTCACAGTATTTAGAGGTTGCCGCTTGCCCACTACCCATTGCAGGCTAAAGTGGTAGCACATAACCTTCTGCAAGTCTCTTAGCTGCTTATATCACCCTGCTTAGCCCCTTCACAGCAGAAGTTGCATGTTGACTTGTGCAGAAGGCTCACTCTGTGGAGAGTGAGCCTTCTGCACAAGTCAACACACCTCTCTCTGTCATGGTGACTCCTCTTGTCAAAGACACTCCTCTAGTGCTCTGTGGCTCCAGGCTTCCGAGGCAGCTACATCATCTAACTACGGGATGAGATGGTTTTGACATTTTCTCATATTCCCCACTGTTTGCTATCATGCCTCTTTGCCATTTGTCAATACATATCCCACATCAAACATAATGAGCCTGAAGCTTCATATGGAACTGTGACATGTTCCCCATGCACTATATGTTGTACTCTTGATATTCAGCTTGATTGAGTAAAGACATGGCCAAAGGAGACAGTCTTCAGGATGGACGCTTCGTTAGAGACTGCTTCTGGCTTCATTCATGTGTGGTGATTCTTGCAAATGCCATTAGGAGGAGCCAGAAAAAACTGATTATCTGATTGATATACAGGCAGTTTCAGAAAACAAAGCACAATTGCGACCACACCCAAAAGGGATGATGGCTGAGGTTAGAGTTGAAACAGACCTTTCTACCATAGAGAGCAGAAAAACACAGATTACTCTTTAACAACAACAAAAGACGGTCTTAATCTGCTTAATTCTGTTTCCATATACTGATGGTGCTATAGATAAAAGGAAACTTGAACCCACCGCATTTCTAACCCCTACCAATCATCTCTGAAACATCTTATGCCAATCTAATGTTAACTTAATTAATATAACTCCTCACAGCAGCTTAGAGCAGGAAATTAAGCTGTATATTTAGAAGAATTTATTGAATCAGATGTTACTTCTTCAAGCTTGCTTGATGGCATTCACAGGGTAGGGAGTTTGTAGTCCATAGTATCAATATAGTGTTTTTGGTGTATATATAGATGTAAATATAGGATTTTACACGGACATCCATTTTATGGACAATGAAGGGCAGTGCACATTACTATATTACATGATAGTGCTGTTGTGTTTCCAGCTTCACAAAATGTGACAATCTACAGCTTTTATCTATTTTAGTTCATATTTAATTGAAAGTTTAGAGGTTTTACACTGTTGAGATGGTGGGGTACACCATGAACAAGTCACCAGGGGCCTCATGTACGAATACTTGCGTGGATTTCCTACTGAAACTTGGCGTCGCCAAAACCCGGAAACTGTCGTAAAATTAAGATGTATCAAAGTGTGCGTTCGCATGGATCCAAGCACGTTTCTTTTGTGCATCCCAATCAACGTGGAATTCAGCGCACATGCACCTCCTCCCTGTCCACGTCCCATTTACATATGCAAAATTATTTAAATAGACCCTGGACCTGAGATTCACCTCTTTGTCCATTCAGATAACACGACGAACAAAGGAAAGAAAATGAATTTTACAGAGTCTGAGCTCAAGATTCTAGTGAATGTAATGGAGATTCTGTTTGGTTCCCTGTCAACAAGCATAAATATGACCAAAAAAAGACGTGAGTGGGAGCGTGTGAGGCTGTAAATGCCGTAGGATCCGAGCAGCGCACACACAGGTGTGGACAGGTGTGGCGCTGCGGCTGACATTTTACGCCCGCTTTTACTGACAGGAATACTCAACACAGGGAGACAATCAGGGGCTTGTTAGAAAGCTCTGTAGCTCTAATTTCACAACCGGAAAATAAAGAAAATCAAAAACATGACATTTGAATTCGCACATGCCCAAATATGCATTGGCACACTGGCACGGCTTCTAGGTAAGCCGGGTAAGTAAAGAGCCAGGTAAGTAAAGAGTTTATTCCTATTTCTTTAATTGTCCCGTATGTACATACGGGACAATTAAAGGAATAGAAGCCACCCATCACGCACCGTGCCAGCCTCCAGCCTGTTCCCAACCATGCTGTTAGTCATAATGAATAAGTTGTGCGTTGAACCACGCCACTTTGCCACGATGTAAGTTAGCTGCATTTGCGCATCACATATGATTTGAACGTTGATGGAATAAAAGTATTCTATCAACGTGGAATGCCCCTTTGTACATGAGGCCCAGTGACACTAAAAACTCAAAGTACTCTTCAAATAAAGTTTCTCCAAATGTGTTTCTTCATCTATGTAGTTATTACCACGATAATCCATGTCCAAGAGTCCATTTCCCCGGATAAGATGGGTTTTATTCGTTATTTGCCACTATAAACGCTCTGACCTTCTCGAGCTTTTATTTTGGCACTTTCGGTTACCGTTGTCAGGCCGGGATTTAAATGAGGACTCAGATGCAGAGTTAGGCAGTCAGCGGTTTTATTCAGGACACGAAAAGTCCTCGACTGAGTGAGGCTATGAAAAGACCCTAAACTAAAGGAAACAAAAATCACTCCAAGGAGGAAAAAACACTGAACTACTCTAAATAACCAAAATCAAAATCACTCTCAACGAGGAACAAAAAGGCTAGGACTATTAAAGATTAATGAAATCAAAATTACTCACAACGAGGAAAAACAAAAAGGCTATGAAACATCAACTTAAGGCGCTCAAAAACAAGGCTGAAAACACACTAGACTAGATACAAAGTAACAAAAGGCTAGACTAGGAATTACAACAGAAAATCACTCATTCGAGGAAGAAAACAAAAGAACACTTGAGCTAAGGAGCTGTGACTATGAACTATGGAGAAAAGGCTTAGGTGCACGCTACGAAGGACGAAACACTTTGGCACGGGACAAAGGGAGACGCAGACAATATATACACAAGGTAATGGGAAACAGGTGGAGACAATCAGGGCGGGGAAGACAATCAGACCGGTGACACACGAGGAAGGGCAAGTGACCTGAAATGAGAGGAGAGTTATCTTTCAAAATAAAACAGGAAATGACAAGACATAACAAAAACCCAGCTTGACCTCACCGCAGTGTGACAACCGTCTTTTGAATTTGCATTTTAGCTAAATATTTAGTTTCACCCGAAACATTTAGCTTCAACATTTAGATATATATTTAACATTTAGATATATATTTAACATTTAGCTTCAACATTTAGATTTAGATTTATATTTAACATTTAGATATATATTTAACATTTATCTTCAACATTTAGATTTAGATTTCACATTTATATTTAACATATATATTTAGGTTTATATTTAACATTTAGATTTATATTTCACATTTAGATTTATATTTATATTTAGCATTTAGATTTTACATTTAACATTTGGATTTAAATATTTAAAATATCTCTAAGTTCACAAATATTGTTCTAAATGTGCAAAAAAGTGACTCTCAAAAATTTAAACCAGTTTTTTAAACATCGTTTTTAGCTAAATGTGACAAAATGTTGCTGTTATTTTCAGAGCGAGACGCTTTACAAACGGCACCCCATATTAACCAGGCCACCTTGCCACGATGTTAGTTAGCTGCGTTTGCGCATCACATATGATTTGAACGTTGATGGAATAAAAATGTTTCCTACTTAGATAAACAGCTCCCGCTGGAATGCCCCTGTTGCCAGGAACCCCAGCGTAGTCAGCACAACCCCGAGCTACTCGCCGGCCCCGTTGCGCTCTCTGGCCGGCCCCAGCTCTGCTCACAGCTCCAGTAACACTGGCCTTGGTAACCGAAATGGGCTTATGAGCCAATTATCATGGTTTGCAAGTAAATCCTTGCGTTCCTTAAATCGCTCACGTTTGCAAGGTCCTCTAACAACCCTAACGCTGCCTTTGTTAATATCATTTTCTTCATATGCCATCCTATATAATTGAAAACATGTGGGTGTGTTAATTGTTCATATGTGTGTCTCTATTGTGCACATCACTCTGATGACTACTTGTTTTCACATTATTAACAGTTTCCCAGCGTCACCTTTTAGGTGTCGCCAAAGGAACAATAGCTGTAGAAACGTGCGTACACCAGCTATGAAGTTGGCGTGGGGCATGCACATTCTACGATCATTTCACTTTTGATACATTTGAACGTGAGCGTGGAAAAGGACGTACGTCACTTTTTTGTGCGTACGCAAGCTTTGTACATGAGGCCCCAGGTCATCACAATCTGAATGTGGGACTGACTTTTAGTGGTTGGTGAGAGCTTGGTGAGATAAAAGGCTGAAAGACAGACGCCAACTGGGCTGACTGCTGTTAAACTAGTCAGTAATATTAGCTACTGCTGGGTCTGCTGCTGGTGACCTGGTTGATGATTGGCTGTTTGCAAAGTTGTCGACTCTTTTTGATCAGAAGTAATGTAATACAGCTGAACATATTTACCACAGATTACAGATTAGACAGTTAGAAAAGGTCGTTTCAGTGAGTGTGTGAGCTTAATAATAAAACTGGTATTAACTTGGGGAAATTATTATTTTTTTTTACAGCTATTACACACACACACACACACACACACACACCACAGATAGCAGAGGGGGAGGGCTGCGGTGATGCTGAGCCACTCCAGTTAGTCCAGTACGGGGGCTTGACGTAAGAACTGGGAGGGGCGGGGCCTGTGCTTCGTG
Source organism: Collichthys lucidus (assembly GCA_004119915.2). NCBI lineage: Eukaryota > Metazoa > Chordata > Actinopteri > Sciaenidae > Collichthys > Collichthys lucidus. The sequence goes on from CM014101.1 coordinate 925,186, forward strand.
TTGAGTCTCCAGTGGACCATCGACAGAGCCGGTCTGTGTCTTTCATTCATCACCGGAACTGTGCAGTTCGTGCATCAGCCGTGATACTGTCTCCCATCCCGTCTCCTCCGACCAGCCACACCAAGGACACCGCCGCCGGCTATCATCCGCGGTAAGACCCGCAGAGCAGACGGCTGGAGAGCGGCTGCCGGTTAGATAACGGATGGCTCCGTGCTGTCCTATAGATTGTCTAAAGGGAAATTACCAGCCTATAACATCCCTATATGGATAGTAGAGCGCGTGCGGTGTTCAGTAGGCCCACTGGGTTCATTGTGACGTATCGGGTTTTTTTTAAATATTGTTTGATTTTAATCTGCAGTGCTATTATGTAATATACTTCAACGTGTTGTAGGCTTCTCAATCATGACAGGAGTGTGACCTTGTCGGATTATTTGCTTTCTTTTTCATCTTCTCGGCTCGGTTATCGCGGTGGTATCACTAATGACGACACAAACCACTGCTCAGTATGGAGCTGAAACCTTGAAAAATTCTTCTCGCGTCACAAATATACCTGGACTCCAACATGGTACTGCTGGTGCCATTTAAACACACTGCATACAGCATATATAATTATGGCAGCATTACAATATGGTAGTAATGTCATAAGATCATATTCACTGTTATCCAATTCATTCATCATATGTGTTTAGCTGTTCCTGTAATACAACATACGATAATATTAACAATATAAAAAAAATCAGTTAATAAACTACAAGAGCACAATTACAAAGTACATACAAAAGACAAATATAATGCAAAACCACTTAAACAGATTTATTTTGGTTGTCTCAGAGGGTGGAGAAAAACACCTCATTCGGTGGCAGGTGAGGATGCAGTCTGCAAACCAGTCAGTTATGCTCAACTGGATCCAGACTGGAAACCAGTCAGTCCAGCTCAACTGGATCCAGACTGGAAACTAGTCAGTCCAGCTTAACTCGAACCAGATAACCTCATAGTGAGATTGGAACCTATTTTACGTTCTTTATCACATTAGAGCTGATTAATGAAACAAGTTGATTAATCAATTAGTTAGTTGGCTGATTGAGAGAGAAAATGTAACTGCAAGCTCATTAATCAGCTTGTAGTTTAATTTTTCTTGTGTATTATACATCAATTAATATTACCTAATGCATTTATAGATAAAACAAGTTGAAAAACCAATGGCCTCCCCACTGTTACACATTTTTACATATATTTTTGATTCTAATTCTGAAAAATTTACGGGTGTGTTCCCATTTGCCCATGAATGAAACAGGTTTATCTTCTGTGCATCATAAACTCTCAGGGGTGCATTTTCCCCCTTAGATATACTTAAATTGGCCAACGAAACAAAAACACCTTATGGCAGGTGAAGATGAGGATGGAGTCTGCAGATATTAGGGGTGTTTCTATATTTAGAGTTCTATTTTTCAAACCCGTTAGCTACAGATACCAGGGCTTAATTTGTACTAGATAGGCTGAAACATGAACCTCCCAGGCTGGGATTGATGTCACATATGGTGTTACTGTATTTACCAGTTTTCAGCATGTAAATATGTATATGTTAATTTTATCATACTGAAATGAGATCATGACAGCCCGTGAATACATACCTTAGGTGTTAGTTATGAGAGTATGAGATCTGGAGAATTTTTGACTGACTATTAATAGGACTAGAAAGGACACCAGATCTGGGAAGAAACTGGTGCTGAAATGGCACAAAGCTAATATTGTTACTAACACATTCAAATGTAGTTAAAACAGTAAATGAAGTTCAGCATGAAGCCCACAATACTGCCAGTATAAAAAATTGTTTGCCTTCATTCAATTTACATGGTGTGAGAACAAGCATGATGGTTTACTTTAAGGTCATAATGTCCATTCTGCAGCAGTGCTGTGAAGGTATCAAAGGTCTCAGCTATTCTTTAATTGCTGATAATAAAACTGGTATTAACTTGGTGAAATTGTTTTTTTTTACAGCTATTACACATACAGGTCTAAGCATACACAGAAACATACACATATTGAGTTCAGAGTTCAGAGATGTCAGAGCTGTGAGTCTGCTGCAGAGCAAAGTGCCCTGAGCAGTAAGGGGTCATGTGCCTTGTTCAAGGGCACACTGGGAGTGCCCCCGGTGTGAACTGGCACCTCTCCAGCCTTTAGAGCAAGTCCCAGGCTCAGTAGGGACTTAGTCTAGCATACTGCACATGTTAACAATTTTTGACCAAACATTTGTGTATAAGGATGTGTAAAGTCACTGTCTCATCTCTTACTATGTGTGTCTATTCAGTCCACTTTATAAAAATGTATGAGGTTGCCCAAAAAATACAAGCTTGCGTGTGAAGAATCGAAACAAATGTAGTACTTGGCACCAACTGTTCACTGTTACTTTAACTGTTTTTGGCTCGTGAAATGTCCACTGTCTCTGCGTCTTCTAATGTAATACAGTACATCTCAGCATGTTAATTTTGAATGACACAGTTGTGCTGGATAAAACTAGGGGATCGCTAGAGTGAGTAGAGTTCTGGGGAATCTTCTGGGGACCATGAAGATTCATGTCAGTCCATCCAATAGTTGTAAAGATAATTCACTCTGCACCAGTTCCAGTTGCTGTAGTGCAGGAACATTTAAGTCAGAGTTATGAAAAGCTTCTAGTCATTTGGACTAGTGCATCCATCATAAAGAATTAGTAACATACTCTATACTTAACACTTAATGTACACAATTTAACATTTTTTATGTAATATGAAGACGTGTATCTGTGTACACATTTTATCCCTTCCTCAGCCACATTTTCAATGCATTCTGGGAAATGTCTTTTCACACTTGATTTGACTATGCATGTGGAAATGCTCCATTTGGTGGGCCATCTGGACTCTAGATAACCACTACCCCTTCATACTAAATAAAAATGGGACACACTACACTACATGAGAGTGAACAAAATGGAGGGACAGGAACAAGCATACTTAGTTTATCAAAATCTCAATGATAATCATCTTTGTGTTGTATTGATACAAGATACTCACCTCATAAAATTGATATGGCAAATATGTCATCTGTCATTTTGTCATTTTTCAATCCTTTCGACTAATATTCTGACTTTGGGGTCTTGTTTAGTTTGATTTTTTGTGAAACACAACAGTAGGGAAAAACATTTCACAATATATAAATCATCATTCTTACTAAAAGTAAACACATATTCTATAACTGAACCTCTTAACTGCTCACAGGGCAGTGCTATAGGACAGCCTTTTGTGTCTATAAGCCCTTTGTGTGTATGGTTGTATTTAAGGCCTATATGTGTAAAAATAGTAAATAAGTGAATCTTTTCTTCTTCTAATCCAGCTAATGAGAGCAGAATCTGTGGGCCGTAAAATCAAAACAATACGCCCAAAGAGGCTAAAAGAGAGGACATGCAGAGTTATTGAAAATTGGGTTTCTCAACATAAGCTCTTTCTCTCGCAACATTATTTTATTGTGGAGACTAATTCTGTTTACATGCAAGATCTTATAGCTGCTGTAGGGAGGGGAGGGGACAGAGCGAGAGAGCAAGAGAGAGAGAGAGAGAGAGAGAGGTTTGGATGTGATCTGATGTCCTTTGACAGTTTGGTATTTAGAATTGAAAGCGTTGAGGCATTATTGTATTAATCATGGAAGGGAGAGAAAAAATAGGAAAGCACAACATGGATATCCTATTCTTTCTTCTTTTGTCAACACATTTACTCACACAGTCCAGCCTCTGCGTGCAAACAGGGGACGGAGACATGGTCCTGCACATACTACGCTCGGTTTAGTTTGAAATGTGTGTTGTCATGCAACATCTAAAGTCTAGTGTTATAGTGTTATGACTGACTGGTGCTTTCATGTCTTTTGCTTGTGCTGATATGTTTACTGTTTTTGATGCTGCTGTCATATGTGGTTAGCAGCTGAGAAACTTTTTACAGGTGATGAATAATATGAATCCCTACTACTAACTTGTTAAATCTATGAATTATAATAGCAGCACTAGTATTAGTTTGATTAAGCAAGAAATTGTTCTAGGCTTCACTAGGAGGGCATCACAGGAAAAGTGTGAATTTAAACACATGAAGATGTTGAAAAGGAATGTGTAAACGGGCTGTTATGAGATGACACTGTTACGTCATGACATTCCAGATTTCAACTGAAGACCCAATGACCTGGTGTGTACATTTTCCTGATAACAATAAGCTTCTTTTGTACTACCGTGACATTGGAGGCACAGAGCTAAGCATTATGCTCTCCAAAATGTGTGTCCTTTTTCAGTTTGAAGGATGTAATCCAAAATAAATAAATTAGATGAATTAAAATATATCTGCATAAATCATATAAAGTGACAAGAAAAGTAAATGGCATGAGCCCAAATAAGAAAAGAGTGTGTTAGTATGTAGTACTGACTCAGATAAGTTACACAAATGAAATGCTTGTGCATGGATCCCAACAGCTTGGGAACTAATACACGTCTTTTTTATTGTGCAGGATTTCATTAGTAAACACAATTTTACGTCCGTTACCAACTGTTAGTAACACAAATCTAGAAATCTGCCTTTAGTAGCACATGTGATTTTTCAGAGTGTCTTAAATGTGACATTTACACACACACATGCACACACATTGTGGGTCGCACTGAAGGGACATTGGAGATTAATGACTGTATAGGTGCTGCAGTGCAGAAGGGAGAACAGGGGGAGTAGGACAGGAGACGAGAGAGAAGGGAGGGATAGATTTAGGAAAGCAGGAGAGAAGCGAAGGAGGGGGAGGGAGGTAGGAAAGGGAGGGACGTGGGGGGTGTTAAGAGAAGCTGAAGAATGAAGCTAGGAGGAATTTAGGAGATGAGGAGGAGGGATTCAAAATGGGACTAAAATAGAAGGAGGCAGGGAAGAGGTGAAAGGTCAAGAGGAGGCTAGGAGGACGTGGAGGGTTGGGAGGAGGCAAGAAGGAGACCAGGAGGAGGTAGAGGATAATGTTGTCTGCCTGAGCAGCTTTATTGTTTCCAGATAGGTCTGATTCATGATGAACTACCGCAAAGTCAAATAGGGCTTCGTCAGTAAGCGTGCATGCATGTGCATGTGTGTGTGTGTGCAGGATGAGAGGGATTCTTCACCTTACTCACTGGACAGAACAGGCACAAAAATACAAAAGATAAAACCATTCCTGATGTTCCCTCAACTCTCACTGACAGGGTTTCATCATATTTATTACACCCACAGCTGTTGGTGGGTGTAATGACACACACATAATCCCCCACCCATCCCCCACACCCATCCCCTCCTCCCCCTTCACAACAACTATCATTCTTTTTAGCAGAATCCAGATCTCTGAAATGCCGGCTAAACAAGAAACCCGGTTTTAAGAACACCAGGTTTACACAGCCACATATACTTGGAATGAAGTGTTAAAGATGAAGTGTGTGTATTAGATACACACACTTCATCCATACACTGATACATATTATTCCTCTGTGCAGGGCCGCTGACAGGTTTGGCTGGGCCCGGGACAAAAAAATTCTCAATGCTCAACGCTCGCCGCTACTGAGGGAATCCTGGTTAGTTTCTTTTCCTCCGCTTAGTAATATGCTTAAATTCAGCGGGTTGTCTCGTCTGATCTGAGGTCGTAGTCGAAAGGGGTTCTCTGGGCGGGCCCAGAGAAGAGCGTGGCTCTCCCTCCCCGCCTCGACCAGAGGAGGAGGAGGACGGGGAGGAGAGGCTCACTTTTCACCCGTGGGTCAGGAGCCGGGGAGGCCGGCGGCGCGACCCGCCGTCCACCCGAAGAACCCTCTCCTCTCCCCGCCGGGGCCGGCGCACAGCTGGGGCGCGGTCAGCGCGGAGACGCGGGCGTCCACCGGCAGCCGCGCCCGACTTGTGCATGTTTACTAACAGGCTCGCGCACACTGACCACTTATCGAATGCTGTCGTCTTTTTTTCTAGAAAGACCAAACCATTTTGGAATAGGGGTGATAGGGGGTTATTGGCCGTTTTTTCAAGGGCAATGAAGGCAAACATCTATAAGTCATTGTTTGAATGCAATTAAAGCACTTTTCTACCCTAAAAACCAACACATTTTGAAGTGAACGTATCATAATTGAGCCCGACTGGGCCCCCCTCTATTCCAGAATTCCCAGGGCCCGGGACAAAAAGCCCTTTAGTCCCCCCCTGTCGGCGGGGCTGCCTCTGTGCCACAGAGCCATATTGTCCAGTGTGATCGATTGTACTTATACCTGTACTTATATCTCACCTTCCTCTTTCCTTCTCAAGGCGATTTTACACAACACATCTCATTCACACATTCATACACTGCTGGCATTGGCTGAGATGCAAGGTGCCAACTGCTCATAAGATCAGGACACACTCACACACTGATGGCTATTTAGATGTTTTAAATTATCTTCTGTTCTGGAATCCCTCTAATCGGAACTTTACCTTACCCTGCCAGTCACAGCCAAACTTTAATAAAGGTAAGTGCCATCAAGACATGTAATAAATAGGAACAAACATCATATAATTTAAAACATCTAAATAGCAGTGTAACCCTAACAACGGTGACCATGAAACTTGCCAAAACATGGAAGGTGCTATCTGGAACTTAGTTTAGTTTGTCTATTCTGGGCTACTGTAGACAGTTACACACAGTTAATATTATATTAGGACGACTGTGGCTCAGGAGGCAGAGCGGATTGTCCTCTAACCAACTAATGAGAAGTTTGGTGGTTCACTCCCCAGCTCCTCCAGTCTACAAGTCTCATTCGGAACTCCTGAAGGCTGTGCCATCAGTGTGTGAGTGTGTCCTGATCTTATGAGCAGTTGGCACCTTGCATCTCAGCCAATGCCAGCAGTGTATGAATGTGTGAATGAGTTGTGTTGTGTAAAATCGCCTTGAGTGGTCAGAAGGAAAGAGGAAGGTAAGATATAAGTACAGGTATAAGTACCATCGATCACACTGGACAATATGGAACTACAACCAGAAACCAGCTACCTTAGTTTAGCACAAAACTAGTCAGTCATACTAACCAAAAACTTCTTTTCAAGCGTCCCCGTAACCATAGTGACTCACAGTGTCAGAGGGGAGGGAGAGATGCTGAATGAAGCCATTTACCCAGATATATTCCAAAGTAGTGAAAGAGAACTTTAATTTTAATTCTCAACTTTAAATGTCTTAAACACTGGATGAGGTTTGCAACCACATCATAAATTCCAAAATAGCAAACCCCAAAAGTGAACCCCAAAAAGCTCCCGATGGCTGTGACGTTAGCGTGTGAATGTGTGTGTGTGTGGCTGAGCTCAGTATTATCATAAATGCTTTTGATTTTCTGATGAGCAGTGCCACAACTAACAGCTGCAGACAGCAGACAGAATTTGGTGTTCAAGTTGTGTCAAATTGGACTACAGTTGTCCCTCGCGGACTCGCTGTTTCACAGATTTTTTTAGTGTACTTTCGCATGCTTTTTTTTTTACAGCGTACTGTACAGTATGAATGCGCATTGTGTTCTGCGTCCTAAATTGGCTAAGGGAGAACCGCACATGTGTTCTGCGTCCTGATTAACTAAGGGAATACTGTACAAAATGTGTGTAAAAAGGTGTATAAAAGTGTGTGGTTAGGGGTTTTACGGCATTAAAACATGTATAATAATTGTAAAACTTACTTCGCAGATTTCGTTTATTGCGGGTTATTTTTAGAACGTATCCCCCCCGCGATAAACAAGGGACCACTGTATTTGATTTTTTATGATACAGAACATAAAATAAATGAGAAGAATAGAAAAAAGTACAATGAATATTATTTCCTGCTTTATCGCTTTGGTTTGCAGTTTAAAAGTGGTACACCCTGAAGGGATAAGGGCTGAAATATGTGCCACCAGAAACTGAATTTCAATCATTTATATTTGAATTTGAATTGCTTAACTTGAATTATTGCATTTAAATTGGATTTAAATTCAGAATAACATAATTCTTAGAAACATAGGTGCTAATTTGCTAAAGAGGTACCCTGTGTATCTGTGCTCAATTGCTCTGCCTCAGCTCCCCGAATGTTGCAGAAAATTGAATTTGAATTGTGAGAACTGAAATTGAATTGTAAAAACTGAATGTTCAGTTCCAAACTAATAAATTCAATTCAATTCAAATTACAATTCAGATTCAGTTTTTTAAATGCAATTATTCAAATTGAACAATACAAATTCAAATTATGTGATTCAAATTCAGTTTCTGGTGGCACATATTTCAGCACATAAATGGTGCATACAGGAAAGCAACTGCAGCAATTGGTAAGCCCATACTACCCTATTCTGCATTATGCATAGTGCCTCAAGTAACACATTATTTATGACCAGTGCTACATTATACAGGTGGTGGCCTTAAACTATCAAGCACATTTGCTAAAGTGGTTCAGTGACTGCTCAGAAAAACCAATGATCAAAATGTGGTGTAATGCATTTTACATACATTTTAAATAGCTTTTTTTTCTTCTTTTTTGTAGTTGATTACAATATCAAAATTAATAGCATAATACGGGCAATCTTCGAAAATGTTGCATTCCTTAGTTGTGTGAAATTTTAATTCCAAGCCACTATGCAGGGAATAAAAACATTTTTGTGCACGATTGACCGGAGCTCCTCTTCTAAAGCTGTCATCTTTGTCGGGTCACATGACCACCTTATACATCTACATCTATACATAGATATTTTTGGGCCTTTTCAACCTTTTGATAGAGACAACTGAAGAGTGATAGGAATGTGGGGAGAGAGAGAGATGGGGAACAACATGCAGCAGGTCGGTCGACAAGGGCCGCAGGTCAGATTCGAATCCTGGGCCACTGCTGACCCTTCATACATGGGGCAGATGCTTGCCAAATGAGCTAATCAACCCCCCTATACATCTTTTTTTTCTTTTTTTTTCTATGGAAAAGACAAATTCCCCAGGTCCAGTACCAGCCAAAAAACATAGACCATGTCCCTTCAAGAATGGACCCAGCTGACATGGAAGACAGTGGCAGTGAAGAGAACTGCAAATGAGCATAAAAACATTTGTATATATAGTAGCTAAAAATAAATAAACATAAATAGAGATAAACACAAACTATTTTTGTGTTTTACTTGTTATTATACCAACAAGTTCTTGTAGAAAAGTGTATACCTTCCTTAATTATCATCACCCGGGAAGCAGGTGGATGAAACAAAAAGTCCAAAAGTCCAAAATGTAATTAGAAAGTTGAAAAAGGATGTTAGCTGATATACATGGTACAAAAGTTTTTAGCTCAGGGATCTTTTCTTCCCTTTTCACTAACTCTTTAATGAATGAAATGAAAAGGGAATAAATGGAATTGTGCAGAGAAAATAGAAATAACGTTTTGTGGCTATTGTGAGTGAAACCACTTTCACTAAGGATCTGAGTGCTGTGAGTGAATTCAGGTTATAGCTATCACCAAATTTCATTGGCATAGTGTGTTACAGCTCAATAGTACTGTTGATCCCAAAGTAAAAAGGAGAGCATAATATTTTGATACAGGTCTAACCCCTATATTGAATATAAAAAATAATAATAAAAAATAATAAATCACATTTCACAGTTTGTCAATCAGTCATTCAATGTGAGCGGAAGTTTTAAAGAAAAAATAACATCCAATGAGATGAATAAGATGAATTACATTTAAAGCATCCCTTCTGTAGAAATTTTTAGAGTGGGGGTCACCTTAGGGAGTGGGATGAACTCTTTCAATACCAATAAATCCATTGACCATGACCTCTGTCTCTATAATTTCTGGCAATAGAGTCATCCATATTGCCATAATGAATGGCCCTGGAATGTGAAGGTTAAGATTTAACTGTACATCATTCCTCAAGGGCATTTTAGAAGAGCAGACCCCATGCTTTCAATTTACAGTCACACTAAGACATAATAGAGTGTGTGATCATTTGTCCTCCACATGAGTGTGTCTCTGTTGCAACAATACTTTTTGGGGTTGATACTCTAAAGAATTAGCTGTTGGTAAGCTGTGTTCCCCCTACTGGCATCATGCCATTAGCTTTGTTAATAAATACATTGGAAATTTCAGTTGTGGTTGATTTTATGTAATTAAAACAAATACACCAAAGTGTATGTAACTCAAAAGCTTACTTGCGGTCACTGCAGAATATCATTTAAATTTTTGGGTTTGATGCATAGAAACATGTAGATTTGCTGCAATTCTGTGCATATGCATTTTATTAAGACATAACAACTTCTACACTGAAGCCATTAGTGTAAATGTCAAAGTATATCCCATAGTTGTCTTATTTTCATGGCAACAAGCACAGAGTGATTATTGACAAATTTACCAACTAATCATTTTCTGGTGCCTGTGTGTCAATGGTTTGTTTCATGTATAGGCGGGGCTGCGTGGGAAAAATGGATCCTGCTATCGCGCAACAGAGTGGTATGCTTATGTGTTTACGTCAGCATGGAGCCTACTGGCATGAAGCACTGGAGCCAAGGATCTACCCAGGAGACATGAATGATTTTGGTGTCCATGTTCACATCCCTTGACCAGGATAATCTACTGAAGACATGGTGTGTTCTTTTGGTTTTGTATTATTCAGGCGCTGAAGAGACCTATTCTTTTCAGTATGATGGTCCTATCTGTTCTGTAGCAGCATACTCCAAATAGATCAGATTTGCTGTGTCATCAGTGTGTCGTAGCTATAATATCAATTTAATCTTTGGAGTTACACTATGTAATACTTATGATTCTACTTCTTGAGATTTGAGTTTGTCTCATAATGTAAGCAGGCATTACTAAAACTCAGTCAGCTGTTCTTTGTGGTCATTGTTGGTGCTATTTTGTATTCTTCTTACCCCAAAACACTGTGTTTAGTAAATTGTAACCATGACTCCTATGGAAGAATTATCCTATCTTTATTCAAGAGCGCACATTTTCAGTTTGAGAGCATGATTTCTCCTTCTTATGCTCAGATTTATTGTCTTCGTGCTCACATTTTATGCTCACACTCAAATCTAATGTGCTCGTGCTCAAAACATGTTCTGTGCACGCTCAGATCTAATGTGCTCGCGCTCAAAACATGTCTGTGCGCTCAGATTTTTTCTGCTCGCGCTCAAAACATGTCCTCTGCGCTCTCAATTTTTTTCTGCTTTCGCACAAAACAGCACGTCCTCTCAGGTTGAAGTGTCTGCACAGACTGAAGGATGCCCCGCCCTGCGCTTAAATTAGTGTGTTTCACCAGCCAATAGGGAGACAGCTAGAGTCTGGCCCAATCTTGGGTGTGTTCCTTCACGCTTTTTGGGCACTTCGCAGGGACGGGTATATGGTCTGTTTGTAAAACTGCCTCTCTTAAAAATACACAGATTTACCATACTAGCCAGCTATTTGAATCGTCACCTATTTAAGACGCCAGTTTATTTATGTATAATTAATCCTAAATAATCCTAAAAAGAGTTATCGTCGTTTAGACACTGTATGATTCCATTTATCATAGACTGTTTCTAATTTTATATCAGCGGGATGTCTATAAATTCACCTGAAAACATACCTGTGTTATGGTGGCCGAGGGGTTAAGCACACCGCCACCTGCTGTACCTTGAACCATGGGACGCTGGTTTGCATCCCAGCCATTGCAGTCTTGCTGCATGTCATATTATGATTTTAAATTAAAATTAACTGATAACTGTTACCGTAATATAATCTGTGTAATTCTCTTTTGTAACAGATCTGAGCGCGCACAGGACATGTTTTGAGCACGAGCACATTAGATTTGAGTGTGAGCATAAAATGTGAGCACGAGGACAATAAATCTGAGCACAAGAAGGAGAAATCATGCTCTCAAACTGAAAATGTGCGCTCTTGAATAAAGGTAGGATAATTCTTCCATAGACTCCTGACTGCTGTCATGTGAGCAAATGCAAAATGCTTATCATTTCTTTGTGGTAAAATATTTGGACTTTCTTGACTGTCACCCTTGTTCCCCATGACTTTGTTATTTGAATTTCTATTGTGTCTTTTCACACCATAACTCCAAAGATCCCCCACTTGGAATGGGAATCATTTAAGGACCAGAGCCCAGTCTGCAGTGAGCACACTGGCATTTGCTCACAGTGGCGTATCTGATGGCAGTTTAACAGTCTCAATGTGCCAAATTTAATTTTGTTTGGAGTACACTGCCAGCCTTAGAGAGGAGGGAAGCAAGAGCATGGGAGAGTGAATAGGAGAAGAATGAATCAGTGAGAAAGAGAGAGTGGCAGACAGAAACACAAAAACAAAACAGCATCGCTCTCATTGGCAGGACCAGGCCTCCCAGCCAAGCCTGACACCTCATCTCAAAGCATCAAAGCATGATGGAAAAATACCAGTGTCCGCAGTGTGTACGTGTGTGTGTCTGCAGTGACTAGACAATGTTTTCACTACAAATGCCCTTACAGCTCACATGGCCCATTGATAGATTATTGGAACATGTCTAGCAGTTCTCAGTTAGCCTCTACAAACCAACAACTCCCCCAAGGGAGCTGCAAGAGAGTGCTAAACAACACAGACTGAGCTAATGAAAAAGGATTATAATAAAATAAGTGCAGTGACAATAACTAAGTAATAATGAACAAAGAATGATGAAGTTACACAAATGTTTTTATTTTTTTTATTTATTTATTTTTTTTACAAATGACATGACATTATACACAGAGATGAATCTTTATGTTAGGTAGTATTTTGGCAGTTGGCATATTATGTTCATAGTGCCTTTGTTGATGACTGTCTTTCCATAGACACTATGTTCAAGTAAGTACAGATAAGCGTGCAAGTATAGATGAAGCACTGAGCATTTCTGTACCTTTCAATATTCCTGTGAAAGGTGTAGCATATGTTCCACTCCGTCTCCACCAGACACATTTCAGTCAAAGTCTGGAACTGATGTGCTTTCATTTGAATCTATGTTGCTATCCACACTTGGGATGCTCTTGGGCTTCACTTGCAGCCACACTCAGAAGCATGTGTATAGTGCTAATAGCTTACATTAAAAGATCAGTGGAGCAGCTCTTTATTTATTTTTATGAAGTATTACAATCTCAGAAAAGGCTGGTGTTTGTCATTCCCAAGCTTGAAGAGGCCCCATGTGAAGATGTGCAAATATTTTTGCTTTTCTTAAAGTCTTTCTGGAGATTCTGCACATAGTTCCTGTCATCTGCTGAAGCCACTTTATTTACTTGTGCCCTCAGTGCCTACTTTACCACTGGGGCTTATTTTGTCTTGACTCTCGTTTCTCTTCTAGCCCCTAGTATGTCTCCAACCCTAACCTCAAGTATTCTTTATTTATGATGTTGTCACTTGTTATTGCACCAGCATCCTCAGACACTCTTGAAGATTCATGGTTCCTTTAATAGTAGGGTACATTTGTTGTGTAGACAGGATATTGCAGAATCTGCACTTTGTGGATAATGCTCTATAGCACTGATACTGCTTTACATAACTTTTTCAAATTGCTCGTTGTATGCTATGTCATCCATGCAGACTGCACCTTTAGTCCTACAATGGTCTTTGACCCTGTGAGTTCTTTTGTGCTTTCATTTGTCTTGACTTGCTACCATTCCTGAGTCCATCTTCTGCCCCTGGCAGGATTTTTAGCCACCTCTTCTATCTGCCAACGGAACATTGTAAACCCATCTTTCCATTTCTCTGCCATAGCCTCTTTCTGCTGCACTCTGGCATGACAATTCATTCTTGGAAGGTGCCATATGGATGTACTTATAGGTGGTTTGACTCTGGCCTTAATAGTCATTTAGACCCTTCTCTTTCCTGGGGTTGCAGTGTCTGGATGCTGGACTTCAAGTCGAATCTTTCTTTCTTGTTTTGTTAGGAGCTTCTAGATCTTGATGTTTACAGCTGTCCCACATTTACTACTTTACTGTGCAGATGGATATATGTGATGAGCGTCCACTCTTTCTGTCTCCCTTACTTCATGACTCCCATGTGATCATGAAATCCTTAAGTATAACGCTGCCAAGTCTCTGTGTAGCCATCTGTTTGTTCTGCCCCTTCAGTTGCAATAATCCTCTGTCCCTTTGTAACCATCCATCGACAGTTGGGCAGATGTGGTCCATGCAGAAGAGGAGGCTAAAAGTAGTCCTATTCTTGAACCTGTATTCATAACGGTCTCTTTAAATAGCCAACTAGTAAGGCTGAGCCTAATGCAGAAAAGCAGTGTGCTGCCTTGGTATGTGCCTAACTTGATGTTCCCATAGAATATTTATACATAATAAGAGAAGGTGTTGTTATTCACTTTTTTATATATCCATTCATCATTGAATTGAAATAATTTGTTGTCAATCTAGTGCTCAAACTGATATGCTGTCTTCCAGTCTATAGTGTTATTGAGTGCTTTCAGCCCCTAGTTTTATTGGGGAATATGTGAATGAATGAAACTCAGGTAAAAAGTAGCAGCTGGAGGCAACATTTGTGACAGTAGCTCATGGAGAGCATTGTAGAGTTAGCAGTTATGCTTTTGAAAAGAAAATTTGGTCACTATTCAAAAACTATTGACATTTCAGAGACTATTGAGGACCCAGCCATAACTATTATATTTACTGTATACTACCATATATTTATTTTATTCTGCTGTGTCTTATCAGATTGTATCACTTATCTTTTGTATGGCTCCTCATGGTATGTTGCATATTTTCATTTTACACAAGCTTGTTTTATTTGATTTGATTATGCTGTACTCATCTTATGTTAATGCATTCTGTCCCAATTTAATTAAATTCTAAATATTTCATAAGAGTTGGCATATGTTTTTTGTTTTCCAAAGTGCAAAGACCCTCATACCACCTGCATACCTAACACACAAGTTGTTTTATGTATGTATGTATGTATGTATGTGTGTGTGTGTGTGTGTGTGTGTGTGTGTGTGTGTGTGTGTATGTATGTATGTATGTATGTATGTATGTATGTATACTAAGTATCATATGAGGATTAAGTAACAGTATTATGGGCATAGACATATCTGTTTGATGAATCATTTTATCGTGTCTCTTAAAATCTGCCAAGTTATGGACAAATACCAGTATTTGATAATGTGGAGTGGGACCAGTGGGGATTTGTGCCTGGATTAAGGAGCTGAGAGAATGTATTTACAGGATTTATGGGAAAAGACATAGGTAAGATAGGTGCCATTTTCCACTTCCTGTGTCTGTTGTCATTTGTCTGTTTCTGTCTCACATTCTCACCATACTGTCTCATCTGTGCTTTATTCTATTTGTTTGTTTTTTGCATTTTTGTCCATCAGATTTATTCTTCCATCCTTCCCTGCATATCTCTCTGTACTTATACTTACATCCCCTGGCAGTCTTTGCTCAGTGTTTTGGAATCATGATGATGTGTGTTTACTGGTTTAAAGTGTCATAGTCAGTAGTTCAATTTTGGTGATGTTTTGTCTGCAGTGTTTTTCTCTTTCTGTCTTACTGGTTTAATTTTGTACCAGTCTCATCCTTTCAATTATATTTCTTTCTCAGTTCCAAATTAATGTTGGCTATTTAAAAGGTTTTAACCGAAGCCCTCTGGCTTATAGATGCCTACTGCCTGTATTTGAGAAATTATTTTTCTATCTGAATTCATGATTTATTATTACACCAAGCTCTAATGGCTGTTAAATACAGATGCTTCCCGAACTCTCATCTGCTCCCTAGGTTTGGCCCTTCTTAATTTTCTTCTACTTCCATCCATCTGGACTTCAGTCTCTAATACAGAGCTGGTAGTGTAGGCTACATTGATGAGTGTGTTGGTGCTGGCATGGCACACATGCATTGATTGGCCTTTTCTAACCTCTAGGTCGGTAGGGTCCATTATAGCTTGTCTTGACACAATATGCCGATCCATAGTTACTCAAGTCTGATGGATACAGAACTGAGTTGTGAGGGCTGTTATAAGGCAGCTGTGATCTCCTCATGACATCATAGAGTTGCATTGTGAAGCAACTACTTGATGGCATAAGAACAATTATTAGCCAGGACGAAGTTAATAAATGGGGACATGCTTCCCTTCTGCCATTTTGATTGTGCTTTACTAGTGCCACTTCTTTTTTTTATGGACTGCTTACAGTATCTTTAATCCAAGCCATACAAACACTGTGAATGCACAGTATTATATTCTGTGTCTAGAGCCACTAATTTGATTATACATATCTATATATTTATCTACTCAATCACATAATGGTGTCTGTATTTATTATTCTTGGGACAGCTCTTGGTTTAAGAAAATGGTAAAATGCTTTTACTCCTTTGCTTTAAAGTAGGACCAGGTTTTTGACTGGTTCACTTTTGACTGGTCATTTTTTGACTAGTTGAGAATAACATCCTGCTCTGAGAAATATAAATACAATCTACAATAATCTCTCCTGCACTTTGTATCTCATCAGTTGTTTCAAGATGAAGATTGATACCAGCCTGACTATGCCCCAGCTTCCAGAGACCCTGTCCCAAGCAGGTCTTCAGTTCACTGTGGCCACTGAGGAGGACTTTGATGAGATCATGGCTATGAGCCAGGACATCTATGGGGGCCTTGACTACCTGCCTACTAGATACACCAGCTGGCTGCAGGAAGCTAACCGCACAGTCATATTGGCCCGTAAACAGGGGAAAGTGGTAAGATTAATAAATGATGAATGTTTTTTTTGGCCTTTTCAAAGAGTTTCAAGCTCAAAGTGTTCTTTTTAGCATATATTTACTTAATGCATATTATGCATGCTATATATAATATACATGAAGTAAATTTTGTCAACTTCCTTTATTTATGAAGGCAGAACATCTGCACATAAAGACACGCCTGTGTACGCAGTTACAAGTTAAACTGTAATCAGTTATTTAAGAGCAAAAGTAATTATTAGTCATTGATATTATCTGTAATGTCTTTACTTAATTTCAATTTGTAATCCTTCACACTGTTCATTACTGAAAAATGAATCACATCATTATAAAGTGTTTTTGAAAGGGGAAATGGAAACTTTGGTATCCCAAGGTATTCCCAGGGCAGATGGGATACTGTATGTAATTTCTCCAGCATGAGTGCCCAATCAGCATCCTAATCAGATGCCTGAAGTATCTGCAAGTGGCTCCTTTAGACATGAAGGAGCAAGAGTTCTACTCTGAGCTCCTTCGGGATGTCTGAGTTCCTCACTCAGCCCCTATGGGTATAAAATACATTTTCGCCACTTGATTCACAATTCGTCAGTCATCACCCATAGGCCATGACAAAAACAACATGCTTCTCAATATGAGTCTGGCACAGTGGTGTGGTACCACTGCCAGCTACAAGACTGTGTGTATAGTCAATGTCATTGTCCTTTTGATCATTTGTAATCTTTTTGTCCTTCCTTTTTCCTGTGATACTTGGTAGATTGCGCTAGAGTCTGTGTGTGTGATTGATGATGGGGAGACAATGCTGGTGGAAGGTCTCCGTGTTGCCCCTCAGGAAAGGGGCAAGGGTGTGGCAGGTGTTCTGCTGCGTTTTTGCTCTGAGCTGGTCAAATCCAAGTACCCAGAGGTCAAAATAACCCGTTTGACCCGTGATGATCAGCTTGGACCCAAGGATTTCCAAAAGTATCGCATCATAACCAAGCAGGTAACAGCAACAAAAGCAGACTAAATGTTCCTTTATCTTGCTCTACAATTTAATTCAATTGTATTTATATAGTGCCACATCATAACAAACGTTACCTTGTGACACTTTCCATGTAGAGCAGGTCTAGACCACTTTGTAATATTATTCATTCAATCTATGTATTTACTTTTGTAATTCTTCCTCAGCTCATACATTGGATTTCTTCTCTACAGGGTATTCTGCTAGTGCGCTTCAGAGCTGAAGACCTCAAGCTTCGTCTGTCTGAGCTTGGTCTGGATGGGGACATCCAATCCACTTTGTCTACCTCCTCCAACTCTTCTCCAGTGCGTCTCGACCATACAGCTATTCATCGGCTATATCTGACCACTGACCTGATGCAGGAGGTCCTTCCTAATGCCACCATCATTCAAGACTGGCAGCCATTCAAGCTATTGCCCAGCAACATGGCCATTCTACTGAAGAAGGACATTGACTGGATGGTGGATGATCTGTCCAACCCTACTGTGGCCAGCCTCTGTACCTTCCCATTCAGAGTTCCCATTGGAGATGACTGGTAAGTGTCCTTTCTTTATTTAATGGCAAGGAAATGTACCTTTATATGAAACAGAGTACAAGTTATTCTTTTTCAAAATAAAGAACAAAGTTTTCACCTAGACAACTGGTACACTTTTTTTAACCAGGTATTACCTGAACATTGACTTGTTTGGTAAAGACTTGGACCTGGCTCGGCAGCAGTTCTTGTGCCACCTGCAGCGCCACACCAGCACCCTGAATGGTCACGTGATGTGCCAGATGTTCCTGGATCCATTGCTCTGGAAGCCCATGGTGGAATTCTGCCATAACACCTTGAATGTGGAGCTGGTGAAGGATTACACTGAGCAATGCGTGGTGGAGTCAGACGTCATCTAGTTAAGGAAGGTTGATGGAAAAGAGTAGAAGATGAAGGAGACAGAAAGGAATGAAGGGTCCAGACAACAAAGAATGGACACAACTAAATTAGGCTTAACAGAAAAAAAACTCTGAATTGAGGATGTAGAAACCAAGCAAACAAAATGTAGTTTCAAGTCTCTTCCAACTTGTACGCATCCAATTTAACAATACACAAAAAAATACAGGTTGTGGACATAAAATCATGAACACATCATGTAAACAGCTACAATAAGTCTGTGACAAATAGTACATTTGTAAGCATTGGTATCAGAGATGTGTTGATGCAACTTTACAGTCATTTTTAAGTATCATCTGAAAGGCCATAGATTTGCAGTTATAAACATTATTGTACCTTAAAATATTACTATTAATATTTAGTGTCTGTAAAAATCACAAAGAGGGGGACTAAATAGATACCTCTTCGTAGTAATTTTTGTGATTTCAAAGGATTGGCAGTTTTTATGTGCAAAACGTAACCTAACCTAAGTTTATGATTTTTTTTTCTTAAAAGAGAAAGAGAGAGACCCAACCTAAAGGTAGTCACAAGGGGAGTCAGCACTGTCAAAATTTATAATTTATAACTGAGAATTTCAATTCAAGTATTCAATATTTGGAACATTTCAACCTAACATTTTTACTTTACAACTTACTTTACTGTACACTATATGTAACACTTCATAGACATAGAATAACCAAGATGTTTTTGTGTCTAAACCATCAAAACCTTAACCACGAGTAACCAGTAGAGGTGTAGTGATGTAATATCAAAAAATGGTTGAATTTGTGAAACAGTAATCTCAACTAATGAGATATTGAAATGTTACAAATATTCCAAATGCTTCAAAATGTTGTTGTGATATGTGCTGATATAACTAGGCCCTAAGGCAGTCCAATGCAACAATACTACAAACTATAGCCTCAAAAGTGACCATATAGTTAAATCATCACTTCATTAGACTGGCTTGAATTTAAGTTTTATCACAGTAATTACGGATGTTTTTAATTGATTATGTCCACCTTCTGTATGTCATATGACCTCAACGAGTTTAATGAGAGTGGTGTACTTCAGGAAGCTTTCCTACACCGGTAGCAGTGATGTAACCTAAAACCTAAAAACAGTTTTTCTTTGAAAAAAAGATTTAAACACCCTTAGGCCATGTCAAAACTCTAAACCCTTTCCATAAATATGAGCCTTCTAACCTTCAAAATCTGTTCACGAACTGAGTTGGGTTACTAAATCTGCACAACTCTGAAGGCACTTTATTAAAACTACACAGACAGGTTGTGTCTACGTTAGAATAAAAAAAAATAATTCAGGATCAAATAGGTGTAATTTACAGATCCCATCCTAAGTAGTATTAACTTAGAGACATCAACAACAAATCTCAGCAGAAACAACAAACAAAGCCTGTTAGTGAAATTAACCTGCTCAATCACAAGCTGACAACTTGTCCTTTCTTATCGTCAAACTTATGTTTTAGCTTTTTGCATCTTTTCGTGTGTGTGTGTCTGTGTGTGTGTGTGTATGTGTATATATATATATATATATATATATATATATATATATATATATATATATATATATATATATAACATAACAAAATAACATGAATGGAATTTTGTGGATTATACCATGGCCCAGGAAAATACTGATTTATGCTGATTTGTGGCACTTGTCCATTAAAATTAATAGACATCTGTCATTCATACAAGTCATACAAGTAGACTCTTCCAGTCTGTGGAACTCTTATTTGGGAATTAATAGCATTCTTCAATACATATTTTCTCTTTTCGTAAGGGAATTTTTTTTCCTTTTTTTGCATGAAACTAGAAGCAACTAAAGCAACAATAATTTACAATATGTTACCAGTTAACTTTCACCATTAAAATAACCCTACAACCAATGGCAATTTTAGCTCAAAGTGGTAACCATGCTAACGACATTCCATCAGCCTCAGATATGACTTTTGCTTAATGCTAACATGCTAAACACTGATGGTAAACTGAATAAACATTAAAGCAGCTACACATCATCATTTTGTCATTGTGAGCATGTTATCATATGTTGACATTAACATTTAGCTCAAAGAATTTCTGTACCCAAGAACAGACTTAAAAAGCTGCTAGGACTGCTGTAGATGTTCCTTTGATAAGTGGCCATGGTATAAGACACTCCATGTGTCACCATATACAAAAGAGTGAACTTGGGGGTAATTACTCTAGTATTCACAACATTCTCTGGCCTTCACCTACATATTGCCCATAATTTCCTGATACTAGGATACCTGCATTATCACATACATAATATGTGATCTCTACTAGTGACATCCTAGTATGCCCCCAAAATGTTGTTTTTTTAATTCTTAAAAAAATCTTTTTAAGTTCTTCAAAATGACATCCATAACACAGCACAGTGCATGCGCGCATACACACACACACGCACACACACACACACACACACACAACCTCTCTGTTGTCTTACAAAACGGAAATGATTGAAGGCAAGACACTTTAAAATAAAAATTTAAATATTCATATTTTAGGAAGGACATAGCATTATCCTTAACATATTGCAGGGAGCACAATATAATAGGAACACAACTAATTGTTTTTAACCAAAGAAAGTCACCACTCATCTAAACTTATGCCCTACTTTTTGCTGCCGGGAGTGAAGTGAAGATTTGGAAGTTCGGAATGTCATTGGAGTAACTATTTTCAAATTTTCCCTTGTGATCACAGTATTCACAACATTCTTTGTGATATATTTCTTCATAAAAATCATTATTGTATTATAATTAGTTAACATATGGAAGGACTGCTACAAACCTTTGACAGTAGCAGACATAACATCACGTATATCATGTATAGTATCCTTGTAGTCCTGCTGTAGTGTGACTTATGTGATCTAGGGCTTTGGAATAAACTTTAAGACAGGCCTCAGAATTAAGAAATTAATCAGGCCCCACCCTTTATGGCAGTTGATAGTGTGCTTTGGGAGCTGATATTCTGGTATTCCAAAATAAATAAATAAAATAATACTAATTTCAATTACTGTTTACCACAAACTTGGTGGTAAACAGTAATTCTGGAGCTTTTAGGAACCCCTGGGGTCTTGGGCTCTTGGGCAGTTGAATGCTTTACTCAACTTTAAATCTACCATAACTGCAGTAAAGCCCATGTAATATATGTAATATCCCTATAATATTAAAAAAATCATAGTGTGCCTTTGGTGTTGTATAAGAAGACTAGTTTGATTAAACATTTCTACTAGAATATTCCTAAATTACTAATGGAAGAGTAGTTTTCCAGTGGTAGGTAGGTAAGTAAAAAGTTGTGTGTGCTTGCTGATTATAGATCATCATCATCTATCCCTTTTCATGATCATAGTCACAGTGGAGCAAGTTAGTCCATACGTACTTTTCATTAGCCCCATCCTCCAAATAGTTCCAGTTTGATAGGGTATGTTTTCCTGTCCTGGCTGGACATGCCCAGAAATCCTTTAAAGTGAGAAGTTAAGGAGGAGATCCCCAAACCCTCTCAACTGTCTCAGTTGTTCCTTAACCAGTCTTTCTGTAAAGAAAGCTCTTATAGAATGCTCGTGTCTGCAATACCATTCTGTCATTACCAATCAATCAAGCTAGAAAGTAGATCAACTGGCAAATGAAGAGCTTTGACTTGAGTTGTTTAAATTACGGTTGATGCAGCACTTATTTATCTGTTGATTTCATGTTTTATCTTAATATTCACAAGATGTTGACTTATGGTCCTTGTCTTGTGGCAGTTAGTCTCTCTCAAACCAAAGTGAGCAATGACCATCATGAAAGTAGGTAAAGGCTGGAGTGTAAATCAACCAATAAATCCAGTGTTTGGCTTTCAGGCTTTAGATCCCTCTTCACCAATAAAGATTGGTAAAGCATGCTGATGAATGCTGACACAGCACCAATCTGCCTATTGATACTGTATTTCATCTTAACCTCACCTGTAAACAAGACCCCAAGATACTTGAACTCAGGTTTCTTGTTGGCAGCTAAACACTTCTAACTTGTAGTTAGCATTTTCTGGTAAAGTGCCGTGACTTGAGATTTGGATGTGCTAATCATGTGTGAATATGATTTTTGCCTAATGATCATGAGAAGTCAGTGGGAAACCATGAAATCATTTTCTTGTGATTTCAAGAAAACAACTAAAAAACAAAACAACAATCATTTTAAGCTACGCGCTGTTTGTATGAAGATGATGTCAAGGAAGATAAAGCTTTTAAAAAGCATTGATGAAATAATGTACATATGCAGCCACCCTCCACCCCAAACACACACGCACACACAGTAATAGTAATAGAATAATCTCAGAAACAATTCAGTACAATTAGCTGGATATTTTCTTCACAGTCACACAGACCCTTTGTTAAGTTTGACTCAATGGTAACAGCAAGTAAAGTTATCATTTAAATATGATGAATATACACATTAACTTATTTTTTGTTGTTGTGTCATAATACTATGTCATACATGTAACACAGACATATGTGTAAATACTGATACTGTACATTGTGCTGAAAAGTCACAGGAGCTTGTGTGATGCCAGAGTGAAGACATAATGTTAACACTTCAATGGCCAAGAGGGCTTATGATAGCCTTGTTCTTATGATGAAGAAAAAATACATTTAAATAGTGGCCAGTCAAGAATTTATCACCTGTCAACCATTACTAATCACCTCATTTAAAAACAAAACAAAACAAAAACATTTTTTTTTCAATGTTCATTTAATGCGCCCTGCTGTTACTTCACTTTTAACACCATATCCGCATGCTATGCTTGCATGATATGAATCCGGATTTCATCAACCTTAATGTAGGCAAACAAAGAGGTATGTTGTCTGTCCACTAATCTACTAAATGGTTTAGATTTTAAGATTCTGGGCAACTTTTTGGTCATTTACAATTCAATAATATATTATAAAACTTGTCGCTGCTTTCATCCATCTAAAGGCAACAGTATGCTTAAAATGAGGTTGACAATTGATACCTGTTACAAATGGCTACACTTGGCGACCCAAAAAGCCTGCATAGCATCTCAGAGTTTTGTGTCATTTGCAAGACTTTGTACTCTGTAATGGAAAGGGGGTTCCAGACGCTTAAGGTACTTTGTTTGAAGCCCACTGAGTTTTCTGAGTACCAACAACAACCTCATGAAGTGGCCTGGTCAGTTTCAATTTGGCTCCTCTTCCTCCAAACTTGATTGGATCTTAACGACATGCAGAGCATGTATCATGCCTTATTAGCAGAACTCCAGCCCGTTGAACATTTTACCCAGTGGAAGTGTGAGGGCCGAGTTTAATTCCTCTGGTGCCATCAGTCTAAATGTTTGGCTTGAACTTGTATCACCAGAGCATTTTGAGATTCCAACAATTTTCAAGTTTCTGCCACTGAGTTCTGCAGATTAAGATCAATCCAACAAATGTGGTTTGAAGAATTTCAGCGATAACCCTTTTAAATTTGATCAAACCGCTTCTACATACTGTATAAAAAAGAGAGATAATTCAATACAAGCCGTATCACTTTTCTACAGTATCAGCAACTACATTATTTGGACCCAACACACTTTCACATACAGGATGTGTTAGCATGACAACACGCCTCAGATTATCCATTTTTATACCATGTACCAAGTCATACTTTGATAAGGGTTTATACATTTTGACTAATGGCTTCAATAATGTCAAGGTCATAGGTCAGTAATAATGGCAACATTTGGGTTACAAGATTGGGAGAAACTGTTTGCTGTACAGTATAACATCTCCCAGCATTATATATTTTGTATTTGAAACAGCTCTTCAGCACAATATTTTGTAACAATTTGTTAAGCTTATTTGAGTTTGAAACTGCAGAGTTTCTAACTTAGTAGTGTTATTGGTTCATTAAAATCTGCAATTTCTCATTGCTTTTAAAAAAAAAACACCAATAGTGGTGTTTTTTGATGTTCTACCCTACGATAACATTTGTCATTTATCAATGCCCTCTGGGAAATTACCATTACAAATCACTGTGCACTGGGCACAAAAATATTCATATGACGTTTCCTTATCTGCAATCTCTGTGGTTAGGGTTTAGTTAGGTTTGGGCACAAAAACAACTTGAATAGTGTAAAAAAAATGTAGAAAAACAACAATATCATTAATATTAGGAAGCCTTTATCAAAACAAATTTGGTTTTGGTCATGAATTATGATGAATTAAAGAAGTAACCATATAGGCCATTTAAATCTGGAGGTGGATATTCTGTACACCAGCACCAACAACAAACCAACCGTAATCAAAAAGTCCTTGTACCAATTGTTTATTACAGCTTTCTGATTCATTAATAAATTATTCATTAACCAATAATACAACCATTAGTAACAACATCTAAAACTTGTCTAATAAAGTAATATTTATAATGGGTTTATGATACTGTACAGAGAACATGGGAACTCAGTCAATTAAGTCAGGGAGACTAACACAGAGGATGCATTTGGTGAGGAGGAAGAGCCCCCAAATTGATCAGGGAAGGTATGTTATACATTAAGTCTCAGATTCCGGGTATCCAGAGTGCTCAATGTCTACGCTTAGAGTTTGTTATACAGAAAATATAGCACATACAAACATACAAACATACAATCTGGCCAGTGGACACTCTCTATTCTATGCAGTGATGCTTCACTGGATGTGCTTGAAGGAAGCTAGAAGAAGTGCCAAATTTGCAACTGCTAAATGTATGGGTATGTCAATTAGCCCCTGAAAATTTATGAAAAGGCAGCAAATTTCTTTCTTCTTGTTTTTGCGCCATGAGACATTTAGTTGAAAACATATGGATGCATTAAGTGTCTGTCTTTTTTCCTTACAGTAGCTCCATAGCACTCAAACAAAAGTCAAACATGATGTTATCAGTGGTTGAATGTGACTCTGAATTGAATTATTGAAAGGTTTTTGGTTACTTTAGCACTTTGTTTGAAAAATGTGACAATTGTATACTTTGTATACAAGTGAATAAATGCTAACACATTGTGCTGCAAACCCTATAATTATTATAGGGTTAAGTGTTATATTAATGTATGTTTTATGAATTACTGTACAAGCCATTAAGTTAGTGGATAAAGCAGCATGCACTTTAGTTGTCTTTGGCAATAATAGATAAGTCCCCATATCCTGTAAAGTAGCAGTTGACTTCAGTAAAAAAACAGATGTTCTTGTCACACATCTTAATGTCCAGAAACAATCATACAGTGTCATGTGAGATAACCCTTTCTCTGTTGGTTTGACAATGTTTCTTCAAAGCTCAACTCTTTTACAAATGACATGTCCAGCAGTTTGTACATCAGTATACAGTGGAATTGAAAATAGGACTATATTTTATTCTCAGAAAAGATTAACAATTATATGATTATCACAATAAAAGCTGAAATGGCTGTGTTCTGAAAGAGTAATGCAGGTTTAGGTTAGTTAAGCCAAGAGTTAAAAAGTAACTAGGTACATTTAGTATACTAGGTTTTAAGTATATTAGTTTATGTGAGTAATTCCATTTTGTGAGACCATATACTTTTACATTTCATAGAAGTATTGTCCTTTTTACTCCACTACATTAACCTGACAACTGTAGTGACTAGTTATTTTAAAGTCTAATGTTGTTACATGCAAAATATAAATAAGATGCACTGCTAGAATTTAAACTAGTCAGTGTAATGTTAGAAATGTGTAGGCTTCAAAGATAATTTTATTTTAATATGCACTCAGTGATGCAAATCTTTATCTCTGTACATTAAATCTTTCTCTGTGCTTGATTTGTAGTGATTGCTTTATCGTGGCTTGATTGGTAATGCCTTGGACCTCCAGAAGGAGGAACATGAACAAACCTTCCTCATTTGTTGTATTTTAAGTAAAGATAAGTGACAAGTCTGTGTTTTCTTTCACATTATTTTCCTATTTTTTTTAGAAATGTTTCAATATTTTTTTTCTGCACCTCACAAGAAATATTTTCAGCATATACCTCCAATTATAACCACAAACTGTGGTGTTTTGTTTATTAGTGGGCTTTTAGGGCTGTTGCCCTAAGTATACTTAAAATTTGATAGAGCCAAGCAAGCTGTTTCGCCCTGCTTCCAGTTTTTATGTTAAGCTAGATTAACAACAGACTGACTCCAGCTATGTACTTAATACAGACTGAGGCAAATGTCTCACTCATAAAAGAGGTACATTTTTACTGTATTTTCCAACATCTTTAAGTATTCTCTTAAAGAAAGGGTATAGTGTCACAGTGGGGTACACTCTAGACAAGTTGCCAGCTTATCGCACGGCACATAGAGACAGACAACCATTCACACTCGCATTCACACCTACGGCCAATTTAGAGTCACCAATTAACCTGTTAAGGTTCATGTCTTTGGACTGTGGGAGGAAGCTGAAGTATTCAGAGAAAACCCACGCAGACACGAGGAGAACATGCAAACACCACACAGAAAGGAACCAGCTGAGGTTTGAAACAGGATCCTTCTTGTTGTGAGGCGCCATCATGCTGCCCCTACTAGCAGTATATTTGATAGTTATATCACATTAGTCCTAATACAAAAGTAATATAACAATGTAAAAACATCCATAAGTATTTGTACGTCACTACATTTGACTGTGAATGCTTCTATGCTTTAATTACATAAACTTCTAAATGCAGTGTTAATCTACTGTAATACTGCTCTACTTTAATAATAGATTAGCCCACTGTTTATTAATTTAATTCAGGTCACAGAGTTTCTTAAATCCTACACTACAAAGCACACATCCTAAAATGGCAAACACATTTATTTTTACTAAAATTGTTTCAGAATTAATGTGGAGCTAAATATTTTCACATAACTCAAATATTTTTGTGATATTGTTTTTTGGTAGATTCAGACAGTCATGATTAGTAACTGGAAAATTGTGCTGAAAAATGTTAAAAAAAATATGATACAGTATATTTATTTGTGGGAGTTATTGTCTTGTCTAAGACCTCCTGGAGACATACAGTACAATAAGGTATTTTACTGACACTGGAGGGCAGCAATACACACCAAACATGTAAGAGGAGGGAGAAGGACGGTGTTAACACATGTAGAGCCTGAAAGAAAAAAAAGTTTTTCATGTACACGTCACATTTTCAAATCAACTACAAAACAATATTACAATATTCCTTAACAGAAAAGAAAAGGGGAAATTACAGGTACAACTGATCATCCTCTATGCTACAGGCCAGTTCTGTTTAGACAGGTACGTTTCGTTTTGGTTTTTGTGGCTGATATCAGCTGGTGGAGGACTGAGCATTTCACGCAAATGTTTGCTCCTTTTGCTCTTTGAGGGCAAACATATATATCAAGAGGAGTTTGGTGAAGCAGCAGAACATAACTGAACATTAATGCAATATCATCCTTCAGAAGAAGATTAAAAAAAAAATTCTTTATAGCCTTTGTGTGGTCCAGCTTGCTGATGTTCCTCAATTCAATTCAATTCAATTCAGTTCAGTTCAATTCAATTCAATTCAATTCAATTCAATTTGATATATCCTCAGCATTTTTATGAAGTTCAAAAGTTGAGTACATTCCTACTCATAGTCTGGTTCTTCATTCTGCAGTACTTACCAGCTGTGCAGAATGAAGAACCAGACTGTGGCTGCTCTCTCTTGATCCTCACCTTGTTTATCATCTAAATTGAGTCTTTTCAGCAGTCAAAAAGTAGAAAAAAGTTACTATTTTACTGTTGCTACAGCTTTATTGTTTTACAGTTACCCATAAAGTTAGAATAAACTATATTTTACCCTCTTCTCATGAAATGTATGTGACAATGTGATTTATTCTTGATAGATATATATCCTCTCCACACTTTATTGATCAATCTCTTCTAAATATATCACAGTGAAATTAAATCGCAATTAACCTGATGTGTATAAACAGGAATAAAAAGAGGAATGTGTCTGAAAACATAATGATTCCAACTTTATGGGCAACCATGTGTTTGTATCTGAGTTCTGGTTGTTGATTCACTGTTCTGTTTGATAGAGATAGAACCTCTGGCTGTTGACAAACCTCAACACCTTCCAGACTGGAATTTCATTGACGGAACTTGACACATTTTATAAGAATGCATGATGTTTAAGTGACAACAAACAGCAATAAAATTAGGGCTGCAACGATTAGTCGACGTAATCAATTACTTTGACAATAAAAGTCAGTCGATTATATTATAAAACCCACTGTATGATCACATACTTTTAAAGAAAATATTTTTCAAAGATTTCAGCCAGAGCAAATCTCATTAACACCACTACAAGCATACACACTACAGGAAATTTACTATGGAAAGACTGCCACGGTAGCATAGATAAAGAAGATGAGTTAAAAGTTAAGTCTGTCAAACTGAGCTGTCAGATCATGGCAGCACTACAGCGATGCATGAGCACCTCAAACGCAAGATTTTCTTTTCAATTAAAATATAATCAAAATAATTTGTCTTAGTTATCAGTTAGTAATCAGACATAAAGGCACTTTTGTACTGATTAGTAACATATCGTCGCTGTCGTCGCTGTCTTCTTCTAGTTGCCGAGGCAGGTCAGTGGCAGCTGCGCCACACGGTGGCAGCGGTTGCGAGATTAATTAAGAAAACCTTGCAAATTAATGCAGAAATCATATAATGGAAGTGCTACTTCCAGCGACTTCTGACTACTGCGCGCACACACACACACACACACACACACACGCACACACACACACACACACACACACACACACACACACACACACACACACGTGCTGATTGGCCGAAGATGCGTATATCTGCACCCTATTGCTCTGCCTCAACTACCCGGATGTTTATCACAGAAAATTAAAACTAAGTTTGAATTGTGGGAACTGAATGTTCAGTTCCAAACTAATACATTCAGATTCAGTTTTTCAATGAAATGATTCAAATTGAACAATACAAATTCAAATAATGTTATTCAAATTCAGTTTTTAATGCAATTATTCAAGTTAAGAAATTCAAATATAAATAATTCAAATTCAGTATGGTATGGTATTCGGTGTGATCTACCCCTTTGCCTGCTCGTAGTGCTGAACTTCTTTTTGTTACTTTTTTTATACTTAATACTTAATAATTTTTTTTACAGTTTTTCTCCATTGGTTTGGCTCATTTCTTGAAACTGAGATGACATTCTCATAACTATAAAGCAATTTGGCCAAACAGACTTGCAGTTCTGCACAACACTTCAGATAACCAGCAAAATGTAATTTGTCTCCCAAAACTACTCATCCATGCTTCAAAATGAAATCCCTTTCCTATGTAAATAGTCAGTACCATAAAAATGGCATGGATCCTTCTCAATTGCTTTGGCACATTTTGATTCATTCAGTACTTCTGTCAAAATAACTTGGATGGTACTGCACAACTACATGGATCACCTGGCAATGTTTGTACAGCTCCCAAAACAGTTTACCCTTCAGTCAAAACTACATTCCCTTCTCATATAACTAGTCAGTGCCTCCAAAATGCATTGTCCCTTTGGTATTGTGTAAGTACTGCAAGTCAAAATGCTTAGACGCTTTGTCATGGCATATTTCTAACTACAGGCATAACATTTTCACACCACACACACACACTGCACTCATTTCATTTTTATTCTCAACTAACGTAAACTGTACACATTACAGTAGGCAGGGAACCGTAAAAAAGGAAAACATACTGTGTACACAAAATACAAAAACCCACAAAAAAGAAAAAAATCAACAAATCAGCACTGTAAATACAAAGAGTCACAAATGAAGACATTTTGTTTAGTCACAGTCACTCCCCTCCCTCTCCTGGTCACCATCCTCATCTTCCTGGCCATCCATTCTCTGTGCTCTGTTCGGCCACAGATTCTCATCCACATCGCATCTGATGTTGTCTCTTGAGATACAGCGCGGGAAGAAGCGTCGTGCATGCCTGAGCCATCCTCTACACCGATCCCCTGTTATGTCCTCACAGGCAGCGTCCATTGCAGTCATGAGAGCCCTCTGGTTTTCCGCATGGTGTTCATACACTCTCCATCTCCAAGCAGAGAAAAACTCCTCGATAGGATTGAGGAATGGAGAGTATGGTGGCAAGAAAACATTGTGCATTCTTGGATGCATGTTGAACCAATATTGTGTTCATGCATCATCTGTCCCAGTGGCATTATGTACAGAACAAAAAAGATACCTTTGAGAACGCCACAGATCAGAGGGGCCATAGAGGAGAAGGCATGCCCAAATAGAAAAGTTCTGTTTGATAAGATTTGAACCAGTCTAGAGTAGTCATCGTGCGTGGACCTTGGTGGAAACTAACGTTGTCCCATATAATTACAAACTGGGGTAGGTGGGGCCCTTCGAGACCCCTCTCATTTTCTGGGACCAGATCAAGATACAGTTGATCCAGGAAACGGAGGAGTTTATCTGTGTTGTATGGGCCCAAACTTGCATTGTGGGTGGCCACACCATTTTCGTTAGTCAAAAACTTATTTCACCTAAAATGATCATCCTAAATTTACTATAACATCTTCCAAAATATGTACTGTATTCTATTCCAGTTTCCTAACACTATTTTGACAAATGAGCAGACTATTCTGCATATGATGACTTATACGATGAAAATGTGCTGACATGTTTTGAGGACAATAACCATGACACTGAAAACTAACCAATTGGGATAGATCAGCAAGATACATTCATTTGAAAAATGTACTAAATGTTGGCTGATTGTGTTAACTGTACGATACTTGTACATAGCTATTTGCAAGGATGTACTAAAAGCTTGACACATGTACAAAGCATTTGGAAATTTGATGAAAGCAATGATAAATGCCATTCTGTTGTGAGAAACTGCAAGATAGTTTGGGGATTTGTCCATGTTGTTATGAGAATGTCATCTCAGTTTCAAGAAATGAGCCAAACCAATGGAGAAAAACTGTAATTATTATTAAAAAACCCACCCAAGAAACCTAAAGTTGAGCGTGTTTGGTGTGAGGCTGTAGACGTGTTCGTTTAGGCTGAGACGCCTCAAGCGGCCTCTCAAGCACTTTGCACTTCCGCATTGGCTTCATTTCCCCGCCATGGAGGTTGCCGCTTGGCATTTACCCAGACCTTCAGAGTAAAATAATTGTTTTAAAGTATCACAACATTAGCAGTAGGAGCATTAATCTTCATAACTACCCAATGGTAAAATGATTACGGAATAAAATAAAACAAGATACATATTTTATGACTGCGGAGTCGAATCAGCGAGTTTTCATTCAATGAATTATTATTCTGAAGGGCACAAACAGGAAGTGTTATTGTTGCTCAGGGACAGCTGGTTGGCTCTACACGGACTCTTTGTGCAGCTGTCGAAGAAGAGTGACAGAAACATCAACAAGGCAAGTTGACACAGAGCTCGAAGGTAAGACAGAACTCAATGAATTTAAGACGCCAGTTATTTTGTTCTGTTGTGATGTGTCTCCGTTACATTAATCTTAACAGCTTGTATGAGAGTGTAAAGAAATGAATTGTTGTTACGTGTTAACCACTTAACGTTGAGGTGACATTGGAACAAATGACAGTGTTTAATATCATCCAGTCCATCTGGAAACGAACACAGTGCTGTGGAGGTTAGCTGACAGACGCAAACTTACAGACACAGTGTTTCCAGAGACTGATGAACTTGAACTTGAACTAGCCTTGGACTCTGCTCTAAACTGATAGCAGATGAATGACAAAGGTTACTCGGTAAAAGGTGTCTGGTTGTGTCGTAATTTCGATACAACTTAAGTGTTAACCTCTGGCACCAGGAATAATAAAATAACAGCCAATTTCATAAACTGACCTTGGAAAAAGTTTGAAGTCGCATAGACACAGAAAACTGATACCAGAGAGCAGGTATGTAGGAAATATGTGTAGAAACATACCAGAATTAATGAAGGTCTAAAACTAAATTCAGAGTCATGGACCCTCTCTGGGACCGAGCCAGACAATGGTCTGGTCATATTGTGCTTTTCTAGTGCAATATTACCTCACCTCTAAAGCATGAGTGCACTTTACTGAGTGATCACACAGAAAGAGAATCCTCTGTAAATTGTAATGTCATTGTAATGGCCTGTAACTCTGTATAAGCTACGTATCCAGTTATGATAAGTTTAGGAAACTAAAATGCTGATTTACCAGGATCACAGTTATACCTGTTATACCAATCCTAAATACAAAGTCAACAGAGGTGTGACACGGAGATGTGATGTCTAGCTCCTCAACATATTTGATCAGCACTGCCTAGTTCTACAGTTTGATCTGAGTTTTGTTGACCTGGATGAACTCACTGATGAGTGCACTTTACTGAGTGATCACACAGAAAGAGAATTCTCTGTAAATTGTAATGTCATACAATACAACAGTCCTGTAACTCAGTATAAGCTATGTATCCAGTTATAAGTTTAAGAAACTAAAATGCTGATTTTTCCATAATAAGTCAAACTTATATGTCAACTATACGGTCATGGTGTCCCAACATAATCTATACAGGTTAAATATTCTCTTTGACAGTCTAATATCAATCAATATTGTAATAAGCTTCAAATATAATCAAACTGAATGTATGTATGTATGTATGTATGGAAGAATTATCCTATCTTTATTCAAGAGCGCACATTTTCAGTTTGAGAGCATGATTTCTCCTTCTCGTACTCAGATTTATTGTCCTCGTGCTCACATTTTGTGCTCACACTCAAATCTAATGTGCTCGTGCTCAAAACATCCTCTCAGGTTGAAGTGTCTGCACAGACTGAAGGATGTCCCACCCTGCGCTTAAATTAGTGTGTTTCACCAGCCAATAGGGAGACAGCTAGAGTCTGGCCCAATCTTGAGTGTGTTCCTTCACGCTTTTTGGGCACTTCGCAGGGGCGGGTATATGGTCTGTTTGTAAAACTGCCTTTCTTAAAAATACACCAATTTACCATACTAGCCAGCTATTTGAATCGTCACCTATTTAAGACGCCAGTTTATTTATGTATAATTAACCCTAAATAATCCTAAAAAGAGTTATCGTCGTTTAGACACCGTATGATTCCATTTATCGTAGACTGTCTCTAATTTTATATTAGCGGGATGTCTACACCTGAAAGCATACCTGTGTTATGGTGGCCTTTATATATATATATATATATATATATATATATATATATATATATATATATATATATATATATATATATATATATATATATATATCTACACACACAAATACTAACAAAACTATGTTGGTGTTTTTGAATAACAAGAAAACACACACCAACTCTGTACAGCTTTGTACCAGTATCACAGTTATAGAGAGTGGTGTCAGAGTGTAAATAGTACAGGCGGCAACATATTTAATCAGTGACCACTTAAAGAATTTAATGGTTAAGCGTCTTGTCATGTTTAAGTTGTGTATGTTTCAACTTATTAGCATTACAAACAAAACAACATTTCTGCACCTGAACCTTGTTTTTCTCCTTTCATACCCCATTAATCATCTTATACTACCAAATATATTGTAACCCTTTGGGCCTGACCCGTACATTGAGAATCACTGGGCAATCCCCCTTATTGTATATAAAGTAGTTAAATTAGCTCCACTCCAACATATTGTTGCATCAGTATTAAAAATCTAATAATTAAACTCAGTCACAAGGACTGTTTTCTGCAGATTGTGTACTTTTGCTTTTAAGTTTTCTGATATAACTATTAATTTTTTCAGTCCGAACAGAAGAAGATGGAGCATGAAATCGCTGACCTTCCAAGGGGCCCGCTGGATATCTACAGGAAAAAAGCCTCTTTCAACTGGAAGGAAATGCTCCACTTCATAGAGGGAGAGGAAACACTGGTATTCAAGGTAGCTCTCTGTAGTGAGGATCAAATCTGCACACTTTTAATAATTGGTTCCATAATTCTGTGTCCAAAACTGTGGCGGGGCTGCCTCAAAGAAAAGTTCAAGGGGGCGCTATGGTGTGTTTTTGCCATGCCCCCCAAATGATATTATGCAGCCGAATTGTGCATAATATTGGTCTTAACAACCACGTGAAGATTCAGACAGCTCTGAGGAAGTATATGTTGCCCGAAAATCAGCCAAAAAGTCAATGGAGTCTCATTTTTACTGCCACGCCCTCAGAAAAAAAAGTTGTGATTTTGATAACTTTTCATTGTCGAGGCCTTAAGAACGCACACGCCAAGTTTCAAACACATCGGATAAAATCCCTAGGAGGATTTTGTTTAAATGCGTCCCCTGGAAATTACCCAAAAACACGAAAAATCCAACTTTGGCAAAATTTGACCCGTATGCTTCGCTATAGCCCGGGTCACCAAGAGACTTTTTTGTGCGTCTGGGCATGTTACATACTCCCTCCAAATTTCGTACACGTGGATGAAACCGTGGCGAGAGGCACTGCCAAAATCGCACATCTAGGTGGCGCTGTCGAGCCATATGCGTACGTCCATGTGCGAGACCCCCAAAATACGTAATTTTGCACACCATCTTCGGGGGGAGGGGAAATTTCGTAAGTTTTTGAGGGGATATGGGCCGTTGAAAATGCGATTTACTTTTAAATGTTGTTAAACGTTAAAAATCCAATAGGGCCTCGCCCCAGCGTGCCGTGCTCGGGCCCTAAATATCACATGGTCAAAAGTATTCAAACCCTTTGCTTAGTATTGAGTAGAAGCACCCTTTTAAACTAGTACAGCCATGAGTCTTCCTGGGAATGATGCATCAAGTTTTTCACACCTGCATTTCATTTGCTCTGACATGCACTGTGAGCTGTAAGGTCTTACATAGACAGGTGTGCCTTTCCTAATCAAGTGCAATCAGTTTAATTACACAGCTGGACTCCAATGAAGGAGTAGAATGTTAGTTAAGTATGAGTGTCACTGCAAAGGGTCTGAATACTTATGACTATGTAATATTTCATTTTTCTTTTTTAATAAATTTGCAAAAATTTCTACATTTCTGTTTTTTTCTGTCAAGACGGGGTGCTGAGTGTACATTAATGAGAAATAAAATGAACTTTTTTGATTTTAGCAAATGGCTGCAATGAAACAAAGAATGAAAAATTTAAATGGGTCTGAATACTTTCCGTACCCACTGTATCTGTAATAGTGCTTTTCAAATATGCAGTGAAAAAGTTGCAACCCTCTGAAACAGAATTTCAACATCCGTTACAGAAATACAATACTCAGATATTCAAGAACGTTTAACACACAAACAGGCTTAAAACAACTTCTTTGAGGGGGTCAGGATAGAAACAGAATGTAGAAGTACTGCATTAATAGTTAAAGTGCATTATATTGTACTGCATCAGAATCTGTACTGACAGTAAATTAAAGTTGTATCTCCAGCAAAAAGTACTATATTTAAACTAAGACTAAGTATATTTTTTAAAGAAAAATATCCGAATTTGTATCATACTACTCAAAGGTTGGTATTATTAGTAAAGAGCAAATACACAGTATTACACATTACAGTAGTAGCAACTCAAAAGTTCCAGCTGAATGGCAGTCGTCTTCCAGCCGACTTCCAGCCAACTGCCTGCCAAGTTCCGTGGCCGAAGTGACCCCCCTCCTTCTCCTGGGCGTGTCTATATTTTACTGTAACTCCACCTATTCATGTAAATACAGGGTATGACCAGGAGATGGCGCTTCTCTCACAGAACTTTTTTACAGTTGTTCTACCTGGACATGATGGAGCTTACACACCTCATTAGCATTCTCATTGCTCAACCTTTCGTTTTTGCTTACAGTAATGGGCTTTTTAGTCTCCCAGTGTCACAGATTACAGAGCGGAAAATGCAGCTGGTTTGACCACTGCATAATATACAGTAGCCTTATGATTTGAGCGTGTTCATGAATTGAAATTAAATTTAAGGTGTTTATATCCAACATGTCACCATTCACCAAATCAACAACATCTAGGCTATCGTGCTGCATTTAACGTGCTGTGTTAACGCGAGACTCTTATCGGGCGATAAAAAAATATTGCCGTTAATCTATTTTCAAAGCTGTTCCAGCCTTTGAGGTAGCTTTTTGACTTTTTTCTCTTTTGTTCGTTTTTGTTTTCTGTGGAGTCCTGATCTCTCTAGCAATGTTGTTCTTAGAGAGTTTTGTGCTTTTGTCGTGGTTTTTTGGTGTTGTTTTTTTAAAATGCTGCTTCCACCTGGACAGCTGCCTTTGTTTTTCTCCAGGGACCAAAGGGAGGATTAATTAATTAATCTATTCCCACTAATAGTCTTTGCATAATTACAGGGGCGTCTCTTCTCTTGTGCTCGCGCACTCTCTCTCGCTTATCTGCATGTAAACAACAAACTAACCCTGAAAAAAAGTTACAAAAAACAGTTCATCAGACGTCACGGGGCTGCCAGGCCTGAGTGTCAGACCTGCCGATACAGGCGAGAGTTTATTTTTTTAATTAACAGTTTATTTGGATAGGAGGGCTTGTTGTTGTTGTGCGCGACATAGGGCTGCAAAGACAAGAATTTTGGAAGCCCTTTGTTATGCAGGTCTTTACTGTAGTGCACGCTTTAGGCCAGGTTAACCAGACAAACCCCTTATTAGCATCTCATTGCTCAACCTTTTGTTTGCACTTGATGGGCCTTTTCATCTCCCAGTGTCACAGATCAGAGAGCGGAGAATACAGCTGGTTTTAGTACTGCATACTATACAGTAGCCTTGTATTTTGAGTGTGCTCATGAACATGAATGACTCATTTTCATTTTCGTCCATTCCATAGGCTAAATGGCGTAAAGCGTAAATGGAAAGAATTATGTATGAAATAACTGAAGTATGTTTGGTTTTAATAAAGTTTGCAGTATATATGTTATGTTTTTATTCTACATGGACACCACTGTTTATTTTCCACTATGCCCCCCTTCATTATTAATAATACACTGTACAGCTTTTGAAAGTCCAGAGATAAGTCTGTTCAAAAGTCCACGGTGACTCTCGTTTGCCAAAACATCTGTATGTCCTCGATGAGCTCCTGTTTTGTGCCTGGCTTAGCCTTCTTGCGAATAAAGTAGTTTGATTTGTTTTTACTTGATTCAACCGTAATTATTACCATTTACGCATTACACCATTTAGCCTATGGTCACTGTTTACCAAATCAACAACATCTAGGCTATTCTGTCCTCACTGTACATAATTACTGAAGCTCTTTTCTCGCACACTCTCTCTCTCTCTCTCACTCCCTCCTAATCTGCATGTAGTGAAAGCCACAGCTGCACATCATCCATCATACTGTACTTGTACTATCAATTTGGCCACTATGTCGTTCAGAGGAATACTCGGAAATCGAATGTGTTTCATACTGCAGGCTTCAGAAAGCATCAAACAGATATAACTCTTAAAAAACAGTTACGGGGTGGTCGGTAGTGTGGTGGGTTGTGCAGGCGCCCCCGTGTGTAGAGGCTACAGTCCTCGCTGCAGTCGGCCCTGGTTCGAATCCTGCATCGGACGGCCCTTTACTGCGTATCATTCCCCGTCACTCTGCCCCCTGCTTCCTGTCTCTCTTCAGCTGTCATATCCATAAAAGGCTCCAAAAAATATAGTTAAAAAACGGACGTTACGAGTGGAGTTTTCTTTAATAACAAGTTTATGTTGGCATGTTGTTGTTGTGCGTGACATGGAGTTGCAGATACGAGCGGCTGCAGTGCTGCCCCAGTGCTATCTTGTCACAACGTCTTTGTTCCATCAACCGCGGAACACTTAGTGCTGTGGGGGGCGATATGAACGGATCATGATGATCCTTTGCACCACTAGCCACATCCATGAATGTGCTCTGTCTCAGCTGATCGGCTCACCCGCTTATCCCAGCGGATCTGTTCAGATGTGTCTTTAGACAGTCTACAGTGAGACTGGAACATCACTGCTCCTCCCCGTGGACAAATGAGGCATTGCAGCTTATTTTCACACAGACTGCTTAGGGGCTTTCCAGATCTATGTTGGATGTGGTGTATACAGATGTAGCAACTCAAAAGTAAGTAGTAACATAGTCACTTCTCAAATATGCGATTAAAATACACTCTGAAACAGTGGAATTTCAAAACCAGTCCTCAACTCTAATTGTCCACAAAGTCCACTGGCTCCTCCAAAAGGCACCTGGAAAATGAAGAGACACAATTTGTGGTATTAAAACAATGGTATAAAATATTCAGCCACAATTTTAATATTACGCTATTATGGATGACTAAGGGGGGAAAAAACAGTATTATATCATGCATGCATACATTCATTCCTACATGCCTGAATGATGAGAAAGATGTATCATGAACAAACATAAATAAATATTTTGTTTTGTCTATGCTAAATAAAACAATGAACACATGACATTTCAACAGATTTACTTGTGAGCATTTCATTGAACTATAAAAACATGAATGCTGAATTAAATAATGCCCAAATTAGTGCAGACTGGGGAAATTTTAGACAATTTATTATTACATTACATTACATTACATTGCATTTAGCAGATGCTTTTATCCAAAGCGACTTACAGAGGAGGACATAAGCTGAAAAGGTGTAAAGGAGCACAGAGTAGTTGTTAGTTGTGTTAGTTTTAGGCAAGGAAGCATTCTTGAAAGAGAAAGGTTTTTACAAGTTTTTTAAAGGTAGAAATGGATGTTGCAGTTCTTGCAGCCGTTGGTAGGTCATTCCACCATTTGGGGACAACCACAGAGAAGAGTTTAAAGTGACCTCGCTTTGTGAGAGGCGATGGTACAACTAGACGGTTTGAATGAGCGGAGCGTAGCGCCCTGGTCGGGACGTGAGCCTTGAGTAAGACACTGAGATAACCAGGGGCAGATCCTGAAATGGTTTTGTGGGCTAGTGTCAAAGCTTTGTGTTTAACTCTGGCTGCTACAGGCAGGCAGTGCAGGTCGCTAAAGAGTGGGGTGACGTGTGACCTTTTGGGTTGATTGAAAACCAGTTGTGCTGCAGCATTCTGGACCATTTGCATAATCAAGGCGAGAGGTGACTGTAGCCTGTATCAGGAGCTGAGCGGAATATTGGGTGAGGTATGGTCTGATTTTTTTTTTAGTGTTGTACAGAGCATGGCGACATGACCTTGCTACGGAGGAAATGTGCTCAGAGAGCATGGATACTAAAACGGACACATTTGATATTGAAAGTATCGGTCCGCACATCACAAAGTTGCTGTGGGCTACACAACACACGGCAACAGTCATGCTACTAGCTGTGCGAACTAGCAGAAAACTGCCAGCGAAGTCTGAAAGACCTCTTGCGCTTCTGTCAGTGAACGTGCGTTTTTAGCAGAATCCTCAGCCTCAACACCTGGCTCATACCGCCTGCAGAGCTCATAACAGGTTTTTTTGACAATTTTAATCTTTTTTGGAACCGTTCCTCCCTGTTCAGAATCGACAGAGTTCATTCCAATTGGAAGGGCAGCCAAGTGCTAGTGGCTAACACACAGCATGCCGTTCAGTCTGCCCCACGTGCATGACTGTTTACATCTCATACTCACTCCCTGGTGTCTTCTTCTAATTCTATAGTTAAAGCTTACGGTAATTCCCCCCACTACCAGCTCCCCCCACAGGCCCCATCTCTCACTAGGCAAGGCAAAGCAAGGCAAGTTTATTTGTATAGCACAATTTGTACACAAGGCAATTCATAGTGCTTTAGGAGGCAAGGAAAAACATTGGACATTAAGACAAGCAATAGAAATAAAAATAATAATATAAAATATAAAAAGAGAAGAAAATTTAATTAAAAACATCAGAATGTCATTTAAAATCAATAAAACAGCAAATTTGAAAACAGTTTAAAACATTAAACGAATCACAGGATTATGATTAAAAATTCTTTAAAAGAGCCCAGCTATAATTTCCTTGTGAAATCCACATTAAAGGCTTGGGACATGATTAGGAAATGGGAAAAAAGAACTCATGTTCTATCTCCAATTACTCCTATACGAAAAAATACAGATTTTCTCCCAGGTATAACAGATAATGGGTTTGCTCTATGGGAAAGGGCGGGTATCACGACTCTGAAAGACTTATTTGAGGGGGACAGAATGATGACATTTGACCAACTAAGACTGAAATATATGCTACCACGCACGCATTTTTTTAGGTTCCTACAAATTAGAAGCTTTATACAGAATCCAACTCGGCATAAATTTACTCTGGAAATGTCACCAATCGAACAACTATTATACAAAATGCAAAACAATAAGGCTATAGTAAGACGATGCTACGAGGCCTTTTATAAGCCCAATACGACTAATAATACAATTTTGCGAAAATGGGCTCAAGATCTTGGGGTGGTAATAGATAATGCTATGGAGGCAGACATATGGGAACATGCTAACAACATATCCATATGTAATAGAGCAAAGGAATCACAGTTCAAATTACTACATCGGCTTCAGATATCATCTGAACTAAGACATAAAATGGACCCAAGGAAATCAGCTCTGTGTTTGAAGTGTAGGAAGGAAGTTGGTAGCTTTATACATACTGTGTGGACATGTGTGCGGATCCGGAACTTCTGGGTGGCTGTGGCTTTGAAACTAGACTTGGTTTTTAATAAGGGATTAGACCTGAACCCAGTGTGCCTGCTGTTGGGATTACCACACCCACAAATAAAAGGATCTCATGGTCAAAAATTGTGGAATGTTCTAACGTATGCCGCACGTAAAACTATACTGCTAAAATGGATTTCGGATAAGCCGCCTACAGTTCTGGATTGGCACAAGGTAATATTTGACCTCTTACCCATGGAATATTTGACATACTGGTCCAGAGGGAAGATTGGTGTATTTTATCATATTTGGACCCCATTTATCAATTATGCTGGACCTAGAATATCAAACATATTCTGGAAGGTCCTTCCCAGACCGAGGAATAATAGCTGAATGTTGAAGGAGAGGTGTTGCTGTCTGTTGTCCATTTCTATTAATGTTTTTTTTTCTGTGCCTTTTTTTTAATAATTATTGCAATGTCTACTTGCTTTCTATTTTAGGTTATTAATTATTGTTGCTACCAATGCCTGTGACTGACTTACTGCGCTGAAGGTTCAACTTTGGGTAGGGGGGAGGGCGTTCTTTTAAATGGGGAAGAAATGTGTTTACAAAAAAAGGAAAATGCTGTATATGTGAATAAGTATGTGAAGCATAACTAATAATAAAGATAGACTTAAAAAAAAAAAAATCAACACGTTCTTATCTTAACAATTTGAGCTTGTCCAGAGACAAAAACCTCTTACCAGACTGGTGATATTTTGTTAATGATCAACAGCAGGCTGCGTCCAAACCAAAGTTAAATTTAAAACATTGTCAAGGTGAATGCATTAACTGGCACGGTGGACAATGGCATTGT
Source organism: Collichthys lucidus (assembly GCA_004119915.2). Classification (NCBI taxonomy): domain Eukaryota; kingdom Metazoa; phylum Chordata; class Actinopteri; family Sciaenidae; genus Collichthys; species Collichthys lucidus. The sequence goes on from CM014101.1 coordinate 967,140, forward strand.
GCTGAGGCTGAACAGCGCCATACAATGTTTACAATAAAGTTTGGAGAGTTGCCTGGCAGCAGAATGTACACAATGAAACAGCTCAGTGGCGTTGCTCTTTATGTCAGTGTCAGGCCTGAAAGAACTGCCTTTGTACACATATGACTCTCATTCTCGGGACATTTGACATGAGCAAAATGAGGGCCAAGCGGCACAATAACACCTTTCCTGCTGCTGTCAAGTGTTTCCCCTCGTGTAATGGAAAGTATTTAAATGTGTGCATTGAAATGTCAGTGAGGAATATGAATAAAAACCAACTTATTATACAAAAAAAAAAAAAAGAGCCCAGCCATAAGCACATGAAAAGAGAAAAGTTTTTAACCTGGATTTAAAAGTGCTAAGAGTTGGGGCTGATTTCAGTCCTGCTGGTAGTTTGTTCCAGTTGTGAGCAGTATAACTACTAAATGCTGCTTCACCGTGTCTGGTTTGAACTCTGTGTTCCACTATCTGACCTGAGTCAGTAGATCTCAGAGCCCCTCGTTTATGTATTGTGGCCCTAAACCATTCAGTGATTTGTAAACTAGTAGCAGAACTTTAAAATCTATTCTGTGGCTAACTGGGAGCCAGTGTAAAGACTTAAGAACTGGGGTGATGTGCTCTGATCTCTTTGTTCTGGTCAACACTCGAGCTGCTGCGTTCTGAATGAGCTGCAGCTGTTTGATACTTTTTTTGGGGGAGTCCAGTCAAAAGACCATTACAGTAGTCAAGTTTACTAGATACAACTTTTCTTTTTCTCTGTTATGTTTGCGGTTGTTTATTGGCCTCCAAAATTTAACAAGGACTTCTTCTGTGACTTTGCGGATTTTCTGTCATGTGTCTCTCAAATACGATCATTTTCTTATTTCTGAAGATTTCAGTATACATATCTGCTGCAGATCAAGACCATTGGTCACTGATTTCTTAAACCTCATTGAATCTTTTAATGTTGTTCAATGTGTTAAAGACCCGACTCACGAGAAAGGGCACATTTTAGAATTGGTTTTATCACACCCTTTATCTGTGAGTGTTAATTAAATCTGTGAAATCTGTGATCTGAGCGTATCTCTGACCATCTGCCTGTGCTTTATACTGTTTTAATCCCTTATTTAAGGGCAAAAACCTGTTTCTATGCGCTGTCTGCGCACAATTAACACTCAAACTGCATCACAGTTCTCAGCCATGTATAATGACTATATCACTTCTGGTGATATACTTACTATGTACTAGTACTATGGACGATAATCATGCTCTCAAAACTAAACATTTTTTAAGCAATTTTAATTCTACTTGCATGAATATCCTTGATTCTGTTGCACCTTTCAGAGCAATGCGCATAAAAACACGTACAGAACCGTGGCTTAACGTCTCCACACGCGCTCTCAGGCGCTCATGTCGGCTCGCTGAGAGAAAGTGGAAAAAAGATAAGCTCCATGTCCCTAAAGAAGCTCTTGTGAAACCTTGTCTGTCTACCAGAGTGCTGTTAAGGCTGCTAGAATGGATTATTTCTCCAGTCTTGTCTCTTGTAATCGTCACAAGCCCCAAGTTCTTTTTAACATATTTAACTTGCTTGTAAACCCTTGTGATAACTCTCCAGTTGTACCCTCACTCACCCTTTGTGAGAATTTCGTCAAATTGTATTGAAAAAATCTCTGCTCTTAGGTTACCTGCCTCTCCTTCTGCAGGCCTTAGCTCTGACCTCACCGTTCCTCCTTTACATGCTGCTTTTGATCAGTTCGAACCTGTATCCCTCCCTGCACTGGCCAATGTAGTTTCAGCATCTGCGACCTCGAACTGTTTTTCAGACAGCATTCCCTTTCGTCTCCTTAAAGAGGTATTCAGTACGGTGGGCCCTGACATACTTTAATTTATTATTTTTCTGTCTTAGCACCGGATGTGTTTCAACTGCTCTCAAGCATGCTGTTGTGCAGCCTCTTATCAAAAAGAAAAATCTGGATCCCTCTGTGCTGTCTAACTTCAGGCCTATCTCTAAACTGCCATTCCTATCTTTTATAGAAAGTGTTTTTTTTTTAAAGATCCAATCATTCCTAGTGGCCAATGACATCTATGAGAAGTTTCAGTCTGGCTTTAAACCATTACACAGCACTGCTCAGAGTTTTTAATGATATAATGGTAGCTGTTGACTTAGGAAACCCTGCTATGCTAGTGCTCCTTGATTTGACAGCTGCCTTTGACACTGTGGATCATGGGATTCTCTTAGCACAATTAGAGCAGTAGTGGAATATAAACAGTATATAGTGGAAAATAAACAGTGGTGTCCATGTAGAATAAAAACATAACATATATACGGCAAAATTGAATAAAACCAAACATACTTAACTTATTTTATACATATTCTTTCCATTTACGATTTACACCATTTAGCCTATGGAATGGACAAAAATGAAAATGAGTCATTCATGTTCATGAGCACACTCAAATCACAAGGCTACTGTATACAGTACTTAAACCAGCTGCATTTTCCGCTCTGTGATCTGTGTGACACTGGGAGACCAAAAAGCCCATCAAGTGCAAACAATGATAATGCTAATAAGGGGTTTGTATGGTTTACCTGGCCTAAAGCGTGCACTACAGTAAATACCTGCATAACAAAGGGCTTCCAAACGCTCGTCTCTGCAGCCCTATGTCGTGCACAACAACAACGAGCCCTCCCCTCCAAATAAACTGTTAATTAAAAAAAACTCTCGGCAGGTCTGACACACAGGCCTGTGACATCCGAACCGTTTTTTGTAACTTTTTAAAGGGTTAGTTTGTTGTTTACATGCAGATGAGCAAGAGAGAAGCGCGAGCACAAGAGAAGAGACGCTCCTGTAATTATGCAAAGACTAGTGGTGGCCATAGATTAATGCGCCAATCGAACAGCTGATTGCGCCAATGCCGGCCGGCATTAGCGCAATCAGCTGACACGACAAAAGCACAAAACTCTCTAAACCGCTAGAGAGATCAGGACTCCATGGAGTTACAGTGAAGAAAACAAAAACGAACAAAAGAGAAAAAAATCAAAAAGTAAAAAAGCGACCTCAAAGGCTGGAACAGCTTTGCAAATAGATTAATGGTAATATTTTTTTTATCACCCGATAAGAGTCTCACGTTAACGCAGCACGTTAACGCCGATAACGGCCCACCACTAGTAAAGACAGAACAGCCTAGATGTTGTTGATTTGGTAAATGGTGACATGTTGGATATAAACACCTTAAATTTTATTTCAGTTCATGAACACGCTCAAATCATACGGCTACTGTATTTTATGCAGTAGTCAACACAGCTGCATTTTCCGCTCTGTGATCTGTTACACTGGGAGACCAAAAAGCCCATTACTGTAAGCGCAAACAAAAGATTGAGCAACGAGAATGCTAATGAGGTGTGTAAGCTACGTCATCTCCAGGTAGAACAACTTTAAGGAACTCTGTGAGAGAAGCGCCATCTCCTGGTCATACCCTGTAATTACATGAATGGGTGGAGTTACAGTAAAAAATAGACACGCCCAGGAGAAGGAGGGGGGTCACTCCAATCCACTACAATCTTAAAAATACAAGGTAGAACTGAGGACAGTTACTTTAATAAAGTTTACTACGCCAAAAAGTCACTTTTTTTATTGTAGTTTGTAGTTCTGAGGCATTCTTAGTAGAAGAGACCCAGGACCCATTTTCCATTAAAATATTAATAATGATAACAAATCAATATCCCAACTGTTTATTCCTATCCTCCCACCTGTGCACCATGTGCTTTGTGCTAGGCACTAAAATGCCACACAGACCTTCAAAGAGAAGGACATATCGAATATACTCGATATATCACGGCTTGTTCTTCGTGAGATGTATAAAATGACTATATCGCGACCATCGAGTACTTGTCACGTAAAAAGGCGTTGGCATTTAATTCCTTGGAGTTTCGCCTGTCACTCACTCCTGCTGCTCCTCACAGCACGCAGCACACTTCCCCGCCCACCCAGATAAATCCCCTGCGCGCATGCATACTTTGTGTATCAAGTGAGGAGAGACAGGCCCACTCACATCGGAGGCGTACGCGGCTGCACCGCGGTCACCAGAGCAGATAGCTGCCTGTCTAGTCAATGAGAGCACTCACACAGGGCGCACCGCGGAGTGTCTCTCCGCGCCACGGTGCGAGCATTTCTATTTTTGATGCGAGCCGCTGCTAAACCTTAACAGAGCACTGCGCACCAGACAGGAAAATCAGAAAGGAAATCCGACACAACATAATAAACTTCCGCCCCCTTTCAAAATAAAACTCAACACGCAGTTTATGTAGCTTATCACAACTTCACATCAACGTTACGTCATAACCGGTGGCACCAGGTGAGCAGTCAATCAAAAATCCCCCCCTACTGCTCGCTGGGCGCTTCTCACGGGGGCTACCCATCAGTCCACTATCTCTCTCCAAAAATTGCAATTCTATGCCTTGTACTGCATGTGCCTGTATCTGGGTTAAAATGCATGAAAAAAAAATAGAGTGTAAAAACAATTTCTCCGTTCGTGGGATTAATAAAGTATTAAAAAAAAGAAGAAAAAAACCCACAATCATTTATGACACAACAGATGCTTTTTATAATCTCTTCCATGTCGGAGAAGCAAAGTCAGCTGTTTGTTGATGTTTTCTTTATACACAGTTTATCGCAGGGTCTTGTGTACTTAATTATTTTAATTGTGATTCTCCACTTTTTGCATGCAAATTAACAAAAACTCTAATAGAAGGGTCTAGGCCATATCGTGCAGCCCTACGAACAATATATATATATATAATATATATTACACATTTAGGAGTGAGGAGTCTGCTACTGAAGGAGCTCCTTTGCGGAGCCAGCATGTCGTAGGGAGGGCGTGAAACTTTGTCCAACGTGGAATAAAGCCTGGACAGCATCCTCCTCGCTGTCACAGTCATCAGAGTGTCCAGCTCCTCCCCCATGACATCGCTAGCTCTCCTGATCAGTGTCTTCGATCTTCATCCCAGTGCCCAAGCATGTGACGGCGAAGAAGGTCACACTGGCCACAACAGACTCGTAAAACATCCCCAGCATTGTCCAGCAGATGTTAAAGGACCTCCTTCGGTAAAAGATTTAACTTTGGCACTTTTTGTAGACAGCCTCAGTGTTTCTTGTCCAGACCATTTTTTACTCAAGTACACTCCCAGGTACTTCTACTCCTCAACAATATCCACAGGGACCCCCTGGATAGAAACAGGGGTCACTGGTGTTTTCGCCCTCCTCGGATCCACTATTAGTAGCTGCAGATGGTTCAGCTCAGTCCAAGTGAAAAGTTGCCCAGTCCTGTATTCACTATCGTCACCCTTTTCTTTTTTGAGAACAGTTTTTATTTTCATTATTCAACAATAACAAAAACAAACAAACACCACCAACTGTGCTGATCCTTTTCTGGTTACCAACATCTTCATGTACAACTTTTACAGCTACCCAAACTACATTGATGAAGACATGATGTAAGATAAACCAAAACAAAAATAGACGCAGAAAATGATTTGAAGGAAAATCAATAGGAGAAATAAATAAAACAAGCCCTGCATTAATGCAATATTCTGTTAACAAATAAAAAGATCAAAGTAACAATCACAAAATAAAATACACACAAAAACAAGAAGAAACACATCTATATATTTTTACACAATTAACTAAAAACTTGCATCTTTCCACTATATACGCCCTTTTAGGGGCCTCTTAAATAAATTAAGTATTTGCCCCACTTTGCTTCATATAGATCCAGTCTACCCAGTTGTTTACATTTTTTCGAATGCTGCCACTCATGCCATCTCCACAGCCCAATCTTGCAGAGAGGGTACCCCCTCCGTCTTCCATCCCCCAGTATTTGTCTACCAATCATAATACTGGTTTGGACAAAGCTTTTAATATGTTTATCCTGTCCTGTCAAGACTGTATGATCACTCAAAACAAATAATCCAAGGCTAAATGGAATTTGCATCTCAGTAATCTCACATAGATTATCATAAATATTGGTCCAGAAATGTTGAACTTTGTGACATAGCCATAACACATGAATTAAAGTACCTTCCTCAGACTTGCATTGCCAACATTCTGATGTGGATAATAATCCTAATCTAAATAATCTGGAGGGAGTCCAAAAAAAATGATGCAGGAAGTAGGGATGCTGAACTGCCGCACCAACCCCCCAAAAGATTTCAAAGAGCCATCAGAATACAGATCCCCCAAAGTGACCACTCCCTTCTCCTGCCATATCTTTCAATAAATGGGACATTTATTGATTCATAATTTAGGATTTAACCAGATACTTGAAGAGACATTCAGAAAGGGATCAAATTTAAATATTTGAGCAACTCTAGTCCAAATTAATTTAAGATGAGCGATTATTGGATTTTTTACTTAATTTAGTAGACAGGACTTCCATGGGTGACAGAGGGGCCACTACAGCTTGTTCCAGACAGTACCATGAAGAGGCTCATTCAGGAGGGAGGGACGAGTGGGCCAGGTGCCTTAAATTAAAAGTATAATAGTAAAATACCATGTTTAGTAGCCCTAAGCCTCCTTTATTAGCTGGTCTTTGTAGCTTGCTGTGGCTCAAATGGGGGTGTTTACTGTTCCAAATAAATATCTTAGATATTCTGCCAAACAAGTTATAGTGTAGAATTTCTAAGGGGAGGGACTGGATAAAATAATTAAGTTTGGGAACACAGTTCATTTTCAAAACATTAACTTTACCTGCCAAGGACAGATTAAGAGTTGCCCATCTTTCAACATCACAATACATTTTTTGTAATAATGGATCAAAATTGACTTTGACCACATATTTCAGGTGTCTGGAGAAATGAATACGTGATACCTTGCTGAGGCCACTGAATTGCCCCTGGGTGGAAGGCAGTGGAGGGGCAATAAGCTGTCAAGGGGAGTGCCCCAGACTTGGACCAGTTTACCTTACCTAGAGAATTTTGAAAATAAGTCTATAATTCCAAGAAGACATGGTACAGATTTGCTAGGGTCGGAGACCAGTATATAGATGTCATCGGCTTAAAGCATTAGTTTATGTATCATCCCACCTGCTGTGACCCCCCGGAAAATCAGTCGCCCCACGTATGGCTGCTGTCAGAGGCTCGGGTAGGGGTCGTCCCTGCCTGGTTCCTCTCCCCAACATAAAATAATCTAAAACCAGCCCATTGGTCTGCACTGCTGCTTCTGGTTGCTTATATAATACATGTATCCATTTTATAAAGGTACTACCAAATCCAATTTTTTCTAAAATTTTGAATAAATACCTCCATTCGACCATATCAAACGCCTTTTCAGCGTCTAGAGAGATTGCAGCAACCGGGGACTGGGTGTCAGCCACCGACCACATGACATCAATAAGGCATCTAATATTATTTGAGGGGCTCTGACCACGTATAAATCTCACTTGGTCAGTATGAATCAATGACCTAATTACACTGTCTAATCGGTTTGCTAAAATTTTCGAAACGATCTTAACAAAAGTTTGCATTAATGAAATAGGACGGTAATTTTTGCATTCATCCAAATCTTTCCCTTTCTTAGGAACTAGACTAATAAGGGCCTGTCTTAGAGTTGGAGGGAGTACCCCCCCCCCCCCCTCTCTAGCGCCTCTTTATGGCTGGAGCTAACTCTGTCGCAAAACTCTTAAAGAATTCCCCAGTAAAGCCGTCAGGTCCAGGTGCTTTACTTAACGGCAGAGCCATAATTACCCCTTTAATCTCCTCAATAGTAATATTAAGGTCTAGAAACTCCCTCTGTTCATCTTTCAGTTTTGGGAGTCCTAGTGGTTCTATAAATTTATGAATTTCTTCTTCAGTCGAGGTAGATGTTGAACTATAGAGATCACTATAAAATTCTTTAAAGGCCTGATTAATATCTACAGTGGCAGTAAGCAGGTCCCCAGCCGGCAACCTAACAGCAGGAATAGTGGAAGCCATATCCCTCTGTTTTATATACCTGGAAAGCAACTATCATCACCCTTTTCAATACAACCAACTATTGCTCAATCATCAGAGAACTTCTGAAGGTGGCAGAATTCGGTGAAATAGTTTAAATCTGAGGTGAAAGGGGTAAAGAGGAAGGGAGAGAGAGAACAGTCCCCTGTGGGGCCCCACGGTTACTGACCACCCTATCGGACACACAGTTCTGTAGGTGTTCGTACTGTGGTCTGCCCTCCACCTGCATTGCAGTCATCTTCTCACCCAGTAGAGTCGGACGGATGGTGTTAAATACACTGGAGAAGTCAAAGAACATGATTCTCACAGTGCTTGCCGGCTTGTCCAGATGAGTGTAGACTCTATTCAGCAGGTAGATGATGCCGTCCTCAACTCCTAGTCGGGGCTGGTAGACGAACTGTAGTAGATTATTGAAGAGCCTGACCATAGGTTTTAGCTGCTCCAGGACAAGCCTCTCTAGGGTCTTCATAATGTGGGATGTCAAGGCCACCGGTCTGTAGTCCTGAGGGCCGCTGGGACACGGCGTCTTTGGCACAGGAACAAGGCAGGACATCTTCCACAAGACTGGGACCCTCTGGAGGTGAATGCTCAGGACACAGTACTCCAGACAGCTGAGGGGCACAGGCTTTAAGAACCCTTGGAAAAACACAGACAGGGCCTGCAGCCTTGCCGGGATGGAGTCTCGTCAGTTGTCTTCTCACCAGGTCAGGTGTAAAGGACACTGTAGAGGTGACAGTTAGGGGAGGGGTGAGGTCCTCAGGTTGTGGCGGACATGATGCAGAGCAGAGGGGAGGGAATGGGTGGAGTAGGTGGTAGTAAATTGAGGTGGTGAGATGCAAACAAGGGGTCTGTAAGGAGGGGGAGTAGGGGGAGGTAGAGTGGTAGTAGTTGTTGGGTAGCCAGCAGCAGAGTCAGAGGGGTAGGGGCCACAGTATCAAACCTATTGAAAAATAGGTTCAGTTCATTGGCTCGGTCTACACGTCCCTCCAGCCCTGTGCTACCAGTCTTCTGGAACCCGGTGATGGTTCTCATGCCACTCCACACATCCCTCGTGTTGTTTCGCTGAAGTTTATTCTCCAGCTTTCTCCCATAATTATCTTTAGCCTCGCTGATTTTAAATTTGAGTACCCCCTGCACTCTCCTCACCACATCACGGCTGCCATCTCTGAACGCTCTCTTTTTTCATTAAGGATGGCCTTAATGACTGTAGGTGCCAGCTCATAGTTGGTGATAATTGGGTGCATGCCTTTATGAGTGTATTATTTTTCAAATACGGGGACATGCGTCACATGGTGTGGGGTGTTACGTCAGCAGTAGTAACATCAGCTGTTTTTCACCTGCCGGGTTTTTTGTATTTGAATGAACTGAGAGGGTGAGGGGGAAAGTCCCACTTTGCTGACCGCTTTGCTTTGTCTGCTTTGCTTATATAAAAGTCAACAAGATGCATGGACATATTGAACATGAAATCGGCTGTTGTTTGTGTTTGACTTGAAATAAATGCAGCCTACAAATGCAATGCGTTTCTGGAGCCGTGATTCATGAACCACCAGCACGTCCGGCACGTAAAAGTTTTTTTTTCCCTACTTAGCCTCTCTGCGACTATAGTTTTATGAGCGTTTGGATAGTCGCTCAATAATGTCCTTGGTGATCCAAGGTTTAATATTAGCATAACAGGTGACAGTTCGAGCTGTAACATAACTGTGACACGCGCACTGCCACTGTGGGTTCCAGCACAGACCAGTCGGAGACCAAAGCTTATTTATAATGGATTCTTTTATTGAAATCCGAGCAGTGTCACGCTGCAGCCGTTCCCAGGCGTCCTTGCTGCCGTCTGCCGCGTGCTTGTCTTTCCGTCCTGCTTCCTCCTCTCGTCCAGCACGCTACTCAAGTGCGAAGAAGGGGCGAGAGACATTATCCAGTTGCAGACAGGTGTGCCAATCACGCTCACCTGGCGCTGCTCTCCTGAGCCCTCCCCACACCTCTCTCCTGCAGCTGATGCACCACGCCCCCGTCCACAATAACCTTTAGCTTATATATACATAACCTAAGCTTTGCATTACCTTTGGTAATAAGAGAACATGTACATTTTCTCTTCTTTTCTGTACTGCAGCAACATTTGTTTAGGACACTGGAGAATGATGCTCTGTTTGCTCGCAAGCCTGGTGAAGATATCCCCATCGAGAAAATGAGAGAGTTGAACTTCCTCAGGTATGAACGTAACATAAATTTGATGTTTTATGTCCTCTGTGAAGTCACATACACAACACAATTAACATCCTCTGTACATGGAGAAAATAAAGCTTCACATAAAAATCCACAGGGTGAAGCAGCTCATTCGCTACAACTTCTTGACACAAGAAGAGATGATGGCCAACCCCTGGAGGTATGTGGTCCTCAATGATTGTCTGGGCATGTATGACTGGGCCCTTACAGCCAAGTTCACTCTCCACAAAGGAGTGAGTATAAATCCATTTTTATTCATGCAGTATTTACTGTAATGTGAGCTAAAATGATTATCCCCAGAAATTGAACATTTTCTTTGCTTATCCCAGTGAAATATGCAATATCTCCTGTTTCAGATGTTTGGAGGGACTGTTGCTAACACAGGATCAGCGAGACACAGCAAATATGTTAAAAACACTGAAGATTTGATGGTAAGGTTCAATGCTGGACAATAACTTCAGTGCTTTATTAATGGCTGTCTAACAAAACAATCTAGGATATGGAGGATCTGTATTGATGTTACACCAATCTCTCTTTATAGATTTATATAATAAATTATGTTCACAGTGAGCCATACAGACTTTTTTGGATTCTCATACTCACCATATTCAGTTATTGTCTCCATGACTTCACCAACTTTAAGGGAGCCAGAGTTGGTAATGTTTGTGATTACAAGTTTTGTGTCAATAATTAATTAATTAAAAATGCTCTGCTCTCAAGAACATCGGCTTTCTTCATAATTGCATCCTTGGATAAATAACATTACAGTTCCACGGCTGTGGCTCGGAGGTGGAGTGGGTCGTCCACTAATCAGATTATCAGCGGTTTGATGCCCGGCTCCTCCAGTCTGCATGTGTCTTTGGGCAAGATACTGAACCCAAAATTGCTCCAGTGTGAATGCGAATGAATTTAGTTCCTAAAACTGATGAGTAGTTGGCACCTTGCATGGCAGCTAATGCCATTAGTGTATGAATGTGTGTGAATGGGTGAATAGTGAATAGTGTCAAAGCGCTTTGGGTGGTCGGAGGACTAGAAAGGCGCTACATAAGTACAGTCCATTTACTCTGACTGTATCTGTTTGCAGGTGTTTGGATGCTTTGCACTGACTGAGCTGAGCCATGGCAGCAACACCAGAGCCATGAGGACCACAGCAACACATGACCCCTTGACCCAGGTCAGCACACACACCAAACATTGCATTACATTTACATTTAGATTAAATTTACCTTTGTACACCTGTACGGTACCAGGTAATGGTCAAGGAGAAGCTGAAAAAATTAAGTCAGTCATTTTCTGCTTTGTAGGAGTTTGTGATTCACTCTCCAGACTTTGAGGCTGCAAAATTCTGGGTGGGGAACCTGGGCAAGACTGCGACCCATGCTGTGGTGTACGCTCAGCTCTACACATCTGACCATGTGTGTCATGGCTTGCACTCCTTCATTGTGCCGGTAAGACCTGACCTGGGGCCTCATGTACAAAGCTTGCGTACGCACAAAAAAGTGGCGTACGTCCTTTTCCACGCTCACGTTCAGATGTATCAAATGTATAACAATCGTAGAAATGTGCGTGCCCCATGCCAATTTTATAGCTGTCGTACGCACGTTTCTACAGCTATTGTTCCTTTGGCGACACTTAGAGATGATGCTGGGAAACTGTTAATAATGTGAAAACAAGGAGTCATCAGAGTGATGTGCACATCAGAAACACACTTATGAACAATTAACACACCCACATGTTTGCAATTATATAGGTGGATATAAAAGCATGCGTAATGTGACTAGGAAAATGATATTAACAATGGCAGCGTTAGCGTTGTTAGCAGGCGCGCAGATAGGTTTGAGAAACTGGGGGGGACGAAGCTGCTTTTCTCGTGCGCCCCTGGATGCGCCGTGCGCCCTGATCAGTCTGTCCGGCTCGCCCTCTACCTCCTCAACCCCCCGCCCACGGGGGCGCCCGCTCCGCTGTCTTATTGAGCGGTATCGAAAATTCGCGAGGTTATTGTCGGGCGCTCATGGCGCCCTCCACGAAATGGCGCCCCGGGCGGCTGCCCTGTCCGCCCGTACCTAAAACCGCTACTGGCACACACCTCAGTAAACCAAATATTATGTTAATTCATATTTTGGTTTCCTCGTGATGCTTGAATCAGAAGATTTGAAGAAGACAAAGTTTAAAAAAAACAAACAAAAAAAAACAAAACGTTAAGCTACATAAAAGTGGGTGGGACGGATCTACGGTCATTCAAAAGTGGGTGTGTCATGACACACCTGACACACCCACTATTTGCGCCCCTGCTTGTTAGAGGACCTTGCAAACGTGAGCGATTTAAGGAACACGAGGATTTACTTGCAAACCATGATAATTGGCTCATAAGCCGATTTCGGTTACCAAGGCCAGTGTTACTGGAGCTGTGCACAGAGTTACGGCCGGCCCGAGAGCGCAACGGGGGCCGGCGAGTAGCTCGGGGTTGTGCTGACTATACGCTGGGGTTCCTGGCAACAGGGGCATTCCAGTGGGAGCTGTTTATCTAAGTAGGAAACATTTTTATTCCATCAACGTTCAAATCATATGTGATGCGCGAATGCAGCTAACTAACATCGTAACAAGGTGGCCTGGTTTAACGCACGACTCATTCATTATGACTAACAGCATGGCTGGGAACAGGCTGGAGGCTGGCACGGTGCGCGATGGGTGGCTTCTATTCGTTTAATTGTCCCGTATGTAACGCTGGTTTACATACAGGACAATTAAAGGATTAAACTATTTACTTACCCAGAAGCCGTGCCAGTGTGCCAATGCATATTTGGGCATGTGCGTATTCAAATATCATGTTTTTGGTTTTCTTTTTCTTTTTTTTTTCGCTTGTGAAATTAGAGCTGCAGAGCTTTCTAACAAACCCCTTATTGTCTCCCTGTGTTCAGTATTCCTGTCAGTAAAAGCGGGTCATATTTATCCTTGTTGACAGGGAACCAAACAGAATCTCCACTTCATTCACTAGAATCTTGAGCTCAGACTCTGTGAAATTCATTTTCTTTCCTTTGTTTATCGCGTTATCTGATCGGACAAAGAGGTGAATCTCAGGTCCAGGGCCTATTTAAATAGATTTGCATATGTAAATGGGACGTGGACAGGGAGAAGGTGCATGTGCGCTCAATTCCACGTTGATTGGGATGTACAAAAGAAACGTGCTTGGATCCATGCGTACGCACACTTTGATACATCTGAATTTTTTTGTGCATACGACAGTTTCCGGGTTTTGGCGTACGCCAAGTTTCAGTTGGAAATCCACGCAAGTATTTGTACATGAGGCCCCTGATCTCCATACCCTGACTAACTTGCAGCTGGTTACATTACCATGCACTGTTATTCCATGTTATGACACACAGCTGTATTTCAGAAGATATGTTTATATTATATTTATGTCATTGTAATATAGTGTCCTAACATATTCAGTCTTTAGAGCCAGGAAAGGAGAAAATCATTTTAATATGTAAATTTGTGCTTGTGAAATATTACAGCAGAATGTTATCTGAAGTAAAGGTTCAGATAAAATAAAAAAATGTAAGCAGTCCAGGGTAACTGCACCTTATTTTCTCATGTTTCTGTCAATGTGACTAATGAGAAAACTATTCTTGAATTTGGTCAAACATTAAGTGAGTGAACTGCAGCGTAGCCCTTACAAACTGTTCATATTCAATTCCTTCACAAAATGGTCCAAAAAAATCCTTATAAAAAGTGTCTATACCAAATTTTAAACTACAGATCTATTTAGAATAGAGATGCACCAAAAATTCGGTGAAGTGGCCGAATAGTGGCGTGACGCAACCGATGCAATGAAACAACGTGCGCAGTGATCTGGCCAGGGTTGCTGATTCGTTTCTCATTCACACACACAATAAACCCACGTTGCAGGATAAAGGAAAAACACAGGCAAGAAATACATCATACACTGCTCTTTAGCGGAGCTATATACTTCTCTCACATTACGGCATCTCACACATGCGAGGTGCATTCAATGACCGTCTGAATGACTAGGGTGCATCATGAACGTGGGAAAAATGGAAATTCACCGGAAATATAATAAAACTAAATAGTATTTCTTTCAAGAACAAATTAACAGTGATTAAAACAACATGGGCTTTCTAACAGTATAAATGAAATAATAATTATGCTAACTGGAAATTCCACTGGAATATTTGAAGGATATTCAATAAACATTTACTTTCTTTGAAAAAACATGTCTACAAATTTATTCTAGGCTATTTATGCAACTGTACAAAAAAATAGTGAAAAATTTAACAACCGCATTTCATATTCGGTTTCGGTATTCAGCCAACCATTTAATTTTTATTCGGTTTCGGACGAAATGTTTCATTTCGGTGCATCCCTTATTTAAAATATATAACTAGCCTATCTGACATGAAAAAATTCATTATTAATACTTTATTTATAGAGAAAAAAATACCCTATATACATTATACACTATATAATGCCCTGTTTTAAGACATGAAAACATAACAGCCATAATGATTTTTTTTACAGAATTTATTGATAGTGAAAATGGCAATAGCATGCTGGAACTGTTATGATATAACCATTTCATCCATTAGACACTGTCCTTACTGACACATCCTCCTCCAAATCACTATCAGCTTCCTCATCATGGAAGATCTGATCAACGGCCTATTGAATAGTAAATCTTGCAGCCATAACCTCTGAACTTCTGTCACTATTGCTTGGTAACAAAAAACATGATTACAACTTAAATGGTCTGGGTGTGTTGGTATTGATGTAAAAGTGTGGTATGAATGTGTGTTTTAAGAAAAGTATTTGTGTGTGTGTGTGGGTGGGTGTTTGGTTAGGTGGGTGGGTGTGTATGTGTACAGTGACATGACATTTTGCACATTCCCATCTCACTCCCTCTCTTTCTTATTGGCACACACAGACACACTGATTCAAATTTTTTACCATAAATAGCCTATGCTGTTTAACTATGTCACTGTATCGAGATTCCCCCCTGACCCTTCAAAGAGCAGCAGGTGTCTGTCCCTGCAGGAACCTGGTCACCTGTGGTGGGAACACAGACTGTGTCAAGGCCCCCCACTCTGTTACCACTGTCCCATACAAAATACACACAGACATAGAATATACAGTTTGACTATTTCAACCATTGTGCTGCAGGTGAGAGATCCCAAGACCCTTCTGGCTCTGCCCGGTGTGCAGGTTGGAGACATGGGCAAGAAGCTGGGCCAGAATGGACTGGACAACGGGTAGGTGACAGCAGAGGAAGACATTGCCGTTTATATGTTGTAGCAGTAGTAGGTAAACTGGTCCCTGTCTGATATTGTGACTTCACTTCAAAAAATCCATAAAACACTAGTTTCTTTTTTTAATTCCATGCATTAAGGGCCTTTTTACACCTGAAACAAAGGTCTGTGTTTTTTCCTTCATAATACAATTGTCTTCAAAATAATAGCTGTGTGTTTAAAAAAGTAAGTAAAGCCCAAAGTCCCTATAATAGCTTTTATTTCCATATACACAAATGCATTGGGAACATTGCACATTCTATTCCAAATCAAAACAGAAGAAAAAAATATCAAATTTGTTATTACTTTACAGAAAGTAAAGAAAAGGGAATATTAGGCTGTTTAAAGCCTAAAAACAGCAGTGTCTGCATTTTTTCTTTACAAACTCAAACATTTACTGTATAAACTAAATAAAAAATGTTTGAACCCCTGAAGATCAAAGAAGGTCTAAATATACAGTACCGTAACAATTAGAAGACGCCTATGTTAAGCCAAACTATCGGCAAAGTCACATGGTTGTAAAAACGATGTGCTGAAGAGGTTACGATTTTCCAAAGAACACACTGACTGGCCTAAAGAGACACATGGCACAACACTTTGTGGACTGATGAAAGCAAGATTGTTTTTTTTTTGGGTCTAGAGGCCGCACACAGTTTGTCAGATGACCCCCAAACACTGAATTCATACCACAGTACACTATGAAGACATTAAAGCATGGTGGTACAAGCATCACGATATGGGGATGTTTCTCACACTATGGAGTCAGGCCGGTTTATTGTGTACAGTGGTCCCTCGTTTATCGTGGCGGATACGTTCTAAAAATAACCCGCAATAGACGAAATCCGAAGTAATCAGCTTTATTTTTTACAATCATTATACATGTTTTAAGGCCGTAAAACCCCTAACCACACACTTTTATACACATTTCTCAGACAGGCATTAACATTTTCTCACATTTTTCTTTTATTTAAACACTCTCAAAGTTCAAACTTTCACAGATTTAACAGAAATAAATACAATCCTGTACTGTACAATACACACAAAAAAATCTGTGAAACAGCGAGGCCGCGAAAGGTAAACCGCGTTATAGTGAGGGACGACTGTACCAGGGATGGATCAGTCCGAATACATCAAAATACTTGAAGAGGTTTTGACTATTTCTACAACTTCTTACAAAATTAAGGAATGCAACATATAAAGATCAGCACTGATTTAATTCAATTTCCTGCAAGTTATTTATTATTATTGCTAACTATGTTCTAATTTAAAGTGCAGTGTTTTAAACCACCCACTGGTCATGGAGCATTAGCAACAGCAACATATGTATATATATATATAATAATGTCACAGTACATCATGGTAAAATGTGTAATTCATGAAATCTCATTTCTGACCTTAGTTTCTTCTTTTCATTGTCCTTTCCTTTTCCTTTCAGTTTTGCTTTGTTTCATAATGTGAGGATCCCTCAGGAGAATCTACTAAATAAGACTGGAGATGTTACTCCTGATGGCCACTATGTTACCCCATTCAAGGTTAGTACATCAGGCCATTGCTTAACAAAGCACTTCAGACAAATTTCAAGTATCAATCAAAGGCCAATGAAAGCTACACTACTCCTACTACGCTCGTAGTGATGAACCTACAGCAAACGAACATCAACTCTGCCTTTCCCTTGAACCAAATCATGTTCTTTTATTATGAAACTTATTCTTAGTATGAGAACTGTGATTATCCAGGGACAGCATTCTCAGAAGCCATTGGCTATTATCTGACTGTGATTTAGCTTCAGTGCAGCCAGAAAACAGATAAAGGATATCTGAGCCAAAACTTGCTTTTCAGGTTGATAAGTAACTTGATATGTGAGAATGATGAGAAAGACAACATTTCTGCTAATCTCTGTTACAGGGTGTCTGTGAGGTATTACAGATGTAGCAACTTAAAAGTTTCCGTGTTTCCGTGACGGGGCCGTGACTGGTCCTTCACAGGTCCTTCGCTGGTCCGTGAACAAATGTAATCCCCCGCGATGACGTAGTCAGTGAGGCCCTGACTGGAAACGCCCCTAAGCAGTCTGTGTAAAAACTAGCTGCAATGCCTCATTTGTCCACAGGGAGGAGCAGTGATGTTCCGCTCTCACCATAGACTGTCTAAACCAGGGGTCGGCAATTAAGTTTGGGCGCGGGCCAATTTTTTTCTGACAATTCCATCGCGGGCCACGACCGTGGGGGGGGGGGGGGGGGTGGTGCTGCGTCCTGATTGGCTGAGTGAGAACCGCACGTATGTTCTACGTCCTGATTTATTAAGGGAGCACTGTACAAAATGCGTGTAACAATGTGTATAAAAGTGTGTGGTTACGGCCTTAAACGCCCACTACGTCTGTCATTAAACACTCAACCTGCCCTAGCAACCTGCCGTAATTAATGTATTGTAACGTCCAGCCGGACGCGTCAGGAATGAAGAGACGTTATGTTGCAAAACCGGCCTTTATTGCCAAACAGACTTATTGCAGAACACGGTTATTGTAGGCCATAACCACGCCAAACTCACAGAACATGTCCCACTCTCCAGCCTCACTCATGTCGTCTCTCTCCACACACGCTCACACACACGCATACACCCTCTCACCTGCTCCCCCGCCCCCTTGCTCTCATACAGGTGCATTCACGGACCATGGGAAACCACCGAACTCACATTACAACATAAAACACATAACTGCAGGGTCGCTACAGTATACAGCAGCGCAGATCTGCCGACCTTGTTTGTTTTTGTTTTTTTCATTTAATAAAACATATTTGTTCACGTTGTCCGTTACAGAGGGACACAGGACACTTTTATTTTCCACAGGTTACAGCGCACGCACGTGCCAATTAGCGTTCCGACCTGTGCGTCAAGTAAAGAGGCTGCGTAGATGTTCTGGCTGCTGTCACGTTACTTATCAGCTACTTTTTAATAAATGTTGTGAAATCTGTGGAATTTTTGTGTTTTGAAGGGAAACATGAGGTTTAAAAGATATATTTAAAAATATATATGTATATATTAAAATAAATCAACGTCATCTAGCGGGCCAGATATAAATTGACGGCGGGCCAGTTCTGGCCCGCGGGCCGCTAATTGCCGACCCCTGGTCTAAACTAAGACACATCTGAACAGATACGCTGGGGTGAGCGGGTGAGCCGATCAGAGAATCAGTTGATGGGAGAAAAAAAAAATTGCGATAAGATAACACTGAGGCAGTGCTGCAGCCGCTCGTATCTGCAACTCTATGTCACGCACAACTACAACATGCCAACATAAACTTGTTATTAAAGAAAACTCCATTCATAACGTCCGTTTTTTAACTATATTTTTTGGGGCTTTTTATGGATATGACAGCTGAAGAGAAATAGGAAGGAGGGGGCAGAGAGACGGGGAATGACACGCAGTAAAGGGCCATCTGATGCGGGATTCGAACTGGGGCCCGCTGCAGCGAGGACTGTAGCCTGTACACACGGGCGCCTGCACAACCCACCACACTACCGGCCATAGGCTAAATATGTCAAGTATGTTTGGTTTTAACAAAGTTTGCAGTGTAAGCTTACGAAACCATCAAAAATACATTTAGGCATTCCATGAAAGACTTTCGAAAGGAGGCTAAGCCAGGCACAAAACAGGAGCTCGTCGAGGACATACAGACGTTTTGGCAAAGACTTGAACTTTCAAAAACTCTGCGGTGTATTATTATAATAAAGGAGGGGGGGGGGGGGGGGGGGGGTGCAAACAATGATAATGCTAATAAGGGGTTTGTATGGTTTACCTGGCCTAAATTGTGCGCTACAGTAAATACCTGCATAACAAAGGGCTTCCAAAACGCTCGTCTCTGCAGCTCTATGTCGTGCACAACAACAACAACCCCCCCCCCCCCCCCCCCCCCCCCCCCTCCTCCAAATAAACTGTTAATTAAAAAAATGGTCTCACACACAGGCCTGGCAGCCCCGTGACATCCAAACCATTTTTTAAAACTTTTTTGAGGGTTAGTTTGTTGTTTACATGCAGATAAGCGAGAGAGAGGCGCGAGTACAAGAGAAGAGACACTCCTGTAATTATGCAGACTAGTGGTGGCCATAGATTAATTGCGCCAATCGAATGCCGGCCGGCATTAGCGCAATCAGCTGTTTCCCAGAGTAAACAAAGGCATTTAAAAAACACCACCAAGAAAAAACACGATAACAACACGACAAAAGCACAAAACTCTCTAAACTGCTAGAGAGATCAGGACTCCACGGAGTTACAGTGAAGAAAACAAAAACGACAAAAGAGAAAAAAATTAAAAAGTAAAAAGCGACCTGAGAGGCTGAAACAGCTTTGCAAATAGATTAATAGTGATATTTTTTTATCGCCCGATAAGAGTCTCACCTTAACGCAGCACGTTAATGCAGATAACGGCCCACCACTAGTAAAAACAAAACTGCCTATATGTTGTTTATTTGGTAAATGGTGACATGTTGGATATAAACACCTTAAATTAAATTTCAGTTCATGAACACGCTCAAATCATACGGCTACTGTATAGTATGCAGTACTCAAACCAGCTGCATTTTCCGCTCTGTGATCTGTGACACTGGGAGACCAAAAAGCCCATTACTGTAAACACAAACGAAAGGTTGATCAACGAGAATGCTAATGAGGTGTGTAAGCTACGTCATCCCCAGTTAGAACAACTTTAAAGAACTCTGTGAGAGAAGCGCCATCTCCTGGTCATATTCTGTAATTACATGAATGGGTGGAGTTACAGTAAAAAATAGACACACCCAGGAGAAGGAGGGGGGTCACTCCGGTCACGGGACTTAGCAGGCAGCTGGCTGGAAGTCAGCTGGAAGACGGCTGCCATTCAGCTGGCATTCAGCTTGAACGGGAACTTTTAAGTTGCTACTACTGTAAAAGGTAGTAAATCAACTTAGTGAAAAATAAAGCCCTTAAAAAGTATTACTAAATATGAAATGTCTGATTGCAATATATTATTCCTTTAAAGAATAGCACGTGATTTGTTGTAGGTTTGTTTGTTAAAAGTTCGCCAGAATTTATTACATAGAATGTCGTAGCGACTAGTCCATCGCTATTTCCGTCAATTACAGTTTACAGAGGCCATTTATGAGGGGGTGACGTTTCTACTGGCAGATTGTCACACAGCCAGTGGTATTGTTTAAAGCGTGTGTGTGACCCACAGAACGCCGGGATCTAAACACGGAGCATCGGTGCTAAGGTTTAGCTGCTTAGCTAGCATGGACTCATCGTACTGCAACGTCATCATTTATCGATTCGTTTTTGGTTGCGTCACAGAGTTGTGTTGTCATTTTCAGACTCAATTTATAATGTTTAGTCAACTTGTGAGAACTCGTCTGACACAGAGAGTGTGTTGTTCTGTGCTACATGTGTGAAACAACGACTCTACATTATCGGGTTAAAATGGCATTTAGCGTCGCTCCCTCACCGTGAGTTATGATGGTTACGGGAACGCCCTAAAAGACTTTGCACAAAAAAGTTTGATTTCATAGACTGAAAATTACGTTGAGAAGACAAAAAAGAAAAGTGTCAATAAAACAGCTGTTCATAAGCATTCTCCTGGAAAACACTGTTGGTCAAGTATACTTGATGTCTTCATTAGAGAACATGGTTATGTGTTGAGTGGTGCTGAAATCTTGGCATTGTGTCAATTCTTCAGCAGATGTCAAGTAGCGTAATTTAAATTATGTAGTTGGATCTATCTACAGTGTACAGTTGACTGACAACTTGATGGGAGAACAGTCATTAATATCACATTTTTGTGCTGCTAGTATGTCCAGTACACCGCTCCAACCGAGTGGCACCACCAGTCAGACTTCCACTGCAGTCATCGCATCTTCTCTGAAAGTCGCTTTGGATAAAAGCGTCAGCTAAATGTAACTAAGGGATTGACAGAAACAGTGCGTGTGCCCTCTCATTTATCGATCCTGTTTTTGCTACAGCACTAGAGGCAAGTTGTGTTGCGTTTTTAAAAAATATTTAGAAGGTATCAAAAAGGTATTTAATGGTATTACATTTAACCTCAGGATTCCTGCATAAACGGAGAACTGCATATGAATACAGGAACATTTTGAAAAATGCTCATAAGATCTTCGGATGATAGCTGATGGGTTCTGAGTATGTATTTTAGCCAATGTATTCCACTTCTTTGCTTACCACACAGACTGTTTATCCGCATGTCCACTCAAACATGACGTACTCAGACAAAATGGAAACCAGAATGCATCTAATGCGTTATAGAGAAATGTATAGCAGTTGGCAGGGATGAAATAAACAGTATTTTTTTTATCGGCTTTATCTCTAAATAATGGACAACTATCTCTACCACCTAAGCCACAGAGATGGAGACCTGTACCCTTTAGTAATGTTAAATACCGTGTATTCCATACAGTGTTTATTTTAGTAACAAAGGGACGCGCTTACATTTACAACCCCAATTCCAAAAAAGTTGTGATGCTGTGTAAAATGTAAAAACAGAATGTAATGATTTCAAGTTTTCAAATGGAGGAGCATTTGACAGTTAATTAACATGACTGGGTATAAAAGGAGCATTTCAGTTCACCAATCTGCGACCAACTACGTTCTCATTGTAAAATTTCAGGAGGAGTCTCTGTGCAAAGGACAAGGTCAGAGGTCAAAACTGGATGCTCATGCATGCATTAAAAATGGGCATGTTTCTCGACTGGAAATCACTGCATGAAACTCAGAAATCACTGTCTATAAACACAGTTCTTCATGCGATCCACAACTGCATGTTAGAGTTGCATCATGCAAAGAAGAAATCATGCAGGAACATGATCCAGAAACAACTCTGGGCCGTATGGGGATAATTTTGTCTCAAAAAGATTTGAATGCGTACAATATGATTTGAATGCGTACAGTATGATTTGAATGCGTACAATATGATTTGTATACATATGCATACATTTATAAATATCCAAATACAAAATACAAATATAAAAATGTGACATACAAATAAATAAACGAATTTGTATAAATAAATGTGGATTTGCAAATATATTTTCGAGATTTGAAAATAAATGTGCTTGACTTTGTGTGTGGAGTCAGCATTTGTGGATCCATTTTTTGCTTTTGTGGATCCATTTTTTGCTTTTCTCGCGATGACGTAATTTTGAGACATTCCTACCGCTCACCCGATTCACAAATAAATGCCACCAGATTTGAATACAAATAGCGGTACACCATTCACCGAACATCCAGCAGATGGCAGTGTTGTGCAACGGTGCAGACCAAGGTACTTTTTATTATTCTGTTTCTGGACATAATGGAGAGAAGCTGAAACCAGAAACTAGTGTTTTTTTCGTTTTTCGTTTTTGACAAAAAACGAAAAAACAAAAATTCGGCTCAATTTCTCGTTTTCTGTTCCAATCACCAAAAACAAAATTTCCACTACCATATTCCGTTTTAGTGGTGGGCGGGGCTCGTACGCTTCTTTGCCTGGTACTCTTCAAAATAAAAGTTCTTCCGTTTGACAAAGTTATTTCTTTATTAAAGAGTGACCAAACGTCCTCTTTTGGCCGGACATTTTTACGTCCTGTCTGGGGCTCCTGAGGATTTTTTTCTTTATAGGTTCATAAAAAATGTCCAGTTTTCAATTGACTGACGCATTTCCCAGAAATGCCACTACTAAATACCACTATCTGAGGCACATGCCGCTAACCTGTAGAGGCAGATGCGTTTTTTCGTTTTTTATCAAAAACGAAAAAATGAAAAAAACACTCGTTTCTGGTTTAAGCTTCTCTCCATTATGTCCAGAAACAGAATAATAAAAAGTACCTTGGTCTGCACCGTTGCACAACACTTCCATCTGCTGGATGTTCGGTGAAGGGTGTACCGCTATTTGTATTCAAATCTGGTGGCATTTATTTGTGAATCGGGTGAGCGGTAGGAATGTCTCAAAATTACGTCATCGCGAGAAAAGCAAAAAATGGATCCACAAAAGCAAAAAATGGATCCACAAATGCTGACTCCACACACAAAGTCAAGGACATTTATTTTCAAATCTCGAAAATATATTTACAAATCCACATTTATTTATACAAATTTGTTTATTTATTTGTATGTCACATTTTTATATTTGTATTTTGTATTTGGATATTTATAAATGTATGCATATGTATACAAATCATATTGTACGCATTCAAATCATATTGTACGCATTCAAATCATATTGTACGCATTCAAATCATATTGTACGCATTCAAATCTTTTTGAGACAAAATTATCCCCATAGGGCCAAAGCTCATTTAAAGGAAGGAAAAATGGAAAACTGTTCTAAGGTCAGATGAATCAATATTTAAAATTCTCTTTGGAATTTATTTTCCATGCAGTGGTAAAATGTATAAAAGTTTTAACTCGTCACATGTTGTTCTGCTGGGAATAAAATATTTGTTTGTGAGATTTTCGAATCATTGCATTCTGTTTTTATTTACATTTTACACAGCGTCCCAACTTTTTTGGAATTAGGGTTGTATAAATCTTGAAAAAACTAAAATGCATGCAGGCACAGATCTGAATAAATCAAATCAAATCAAATTTTATTTGTATAGCCCAAAGTCACAAAGTACATTTGCCTCCGAGGGCTTTACAATCTGTACAGGGAGTGACATCCTCTGTCCCTTGAACAGGCATCTCCAACTTATTACTACAAATACAGATATTGCTACTTATTCACTTATCATTGTTATATATGTCCATGTAACTGTATCATACTTCACAAAACTATTTACATGCACAAAGACATCTGAAAATATATCAATATAGATGAATGTACAATGACAGTTTTACACTGAATGCCTTGACAGCACTGAGTCTCAGTTACATCGGTCAGGAAAGCATGCACTCTGTATTAGATAATAAGGTGGTGTCTTCCTCCCTCTTTTCCATGAATGCCTTGATTTAGCCCAACAAGGAAAGAAAGTGCTGAAGTATCTTCTCCCAACTTAGCCATCTGACCTTGGTGTGAAGGAGGCGATCCCCATATGCCGCAGAGCATTCCTCCAGGAACAGCTTGAAGCTCCGGTGTTGCTTTGCCTTTGTTCGAATGGAATTGGTGATCCTGATAACAGGTGTCATGACATGGTCAAATCTCATCACTTTTGCGCATATAGCCTGTTGGTGAATGATGCAATGATAGTTCAAAAACTTTGGAAAGTCCTAAATAAATCTGGAGAGACGACCTGTCATTGCAGGTGCTCCATCAGTTGTTACAGACACCAGCTTTAAATAGGGATCTTTTTCCCACAAAGTAATCCTTTACTGTATTATAAACATCAACTCCCCTGGTTATAGCTTTCAATGGGAGTAAGGTTAAAAACTCCTCTTTGGTGGAAAAGTCATCAAACACTATCCGAATATAAAAACAATGAAAGTTGTATCACTGCGGTCCATAAACTCATCACACTTGAATAGAGAACCATTTGCACCTGATCATGTCCGATTCCAGCTGTTTTACTGCATCCGCAGACAGTGCAGACACTCTCCTTGCCATGGTATTGGCACTAAGCTGTACATCATCAATAGCAGACAAATTTTTCCTTTTATTTTTATGGTCCCTGAATAACGTTTCAGCCACCGCGGTCATGGCCTCTTTTATGATCTCACCATTGGTGAACGGCTTTTTGTGCTTCGATAAAATGGGCGCAACTTTAAACGAAGCCTCTGTAGCTGAATTGGCCTTCTTCGCTGGTTTCGTGAAGACTGTTGCCGTTGAAGAGTCTCTTCGTATACTGCTACCAGCAGGAAAGTCCCGCGAAAAGTTGCTGTGGACTTGGAAATGGCGCTCCACATTACACCTTTTACCGACCGACACGCTGGCTCTGCAGATCAGACACACACACTTGACGTTTGTAAAACTAAATTATGGCTCCCACTCTTGGTGAAAATGGTACGTTTTAACCTGCTTGTTATTTTGAACACTGGTCACCATCGGAAACTCTCGCTCATCTCAAGTCACCACTGACTCATCAAGTTTGACAGTGTAGTGGAAAAATTTCTTTTAACCTCTGTTTTACTTTTTTATGCTTACCTTACAATTATATTTTTGTGTTTAACTTTGTATGAACTTTGTCCTATCTAGGAGACTGCCTCCTGATGGGTTGATATATGTTTGAGTGTAGACATTTCTCTCTGTCCCGGAGATGTTGGTACCAGCCACGGTGTAGAAGGGGAGTAAAGCAGATATTTACAAGGGTAACCCCCCCCCCTTTGCAATTAGAGTCTCTCTTTTATGACCTCAGAGGAGAGGGAGGGGGAGAAATCTCTACAAAAGAGCAGTTGAATGTATTATCAGCAGAGAGAACTTTGCGACTCTTGTACTCGTACTGTTGTCTCTCCTTTATCGAATATCCGCGACAACAGCTGCGTAACTCTTTGATTGACAGCCAAACACATTTTGTGTTGGAAGGGGACAGGACAACTGTGAATTTTGATTGGACATAAATTTAAGTAGATTTGCAGAGGGACCAATTAAGTTTTCAAATTTATGTATGATTCCCTGGCCCTTTTGGCAAGCTACTTGGAAAGGGGCGGCGAGCTACTGGTAGCTTGTGAGCGATGTGTTGGAGATCCCTGCCTTAGACCCTCGGTTCACAAATGCAGTAGGTAACCAATAACTGTTGCAATGCTGTTTTTACATTATGTCTGCTTTTTACGGCTGCTGAACTATTTTAATGGTCTCTCAGGGACCAAATCCACATGGACGTGTTGAGAAGATGGTCCATTATGACAACCAGGCCTGGAGAATTCCACTGTGTGAAGGCCCTAGGCCTTAAGAAATGATTAATAAGTTCACTGAGATAGTACCGACCCTCACACTAAATGGTGTGCAATATTCACCTTTTATATATTCATTTGAATAGCCAGGGTAACTTAAAGTCTATATAGCACTAACAACATTAACAAGAACATGAGAAAGTTTTTTATGACAGCAGACAGCAAATTTGAACACCTCTCTGTGTCAAAGCAGCTCCGCAGTCATCAACAAAACGGTGAAGGTGAAGAGGAACAACCCCTGATCAGTTCATCAGAGTTTATAAGAATGCAACACAGTGAGGACACGGAACTGGTTTCATAGAGGAGACATGCATCTGTCTGCTAAGAGACAGTCACACACTGGACAGTCAGTGTGTAGAAACTGTAGAATAACATTAGACTTTATGATGAAGTTTTTATTATATCATTATACAGTATCATCAACACGTCTGTCGTTGTATGGTGTGTCCCTTTTTGTTGCCCCTACAAGGAATTGTGAGAGTATTATTTCCATGGTCCAGTGTATCCTATGCTAAAGGAAATAAGAAAGAAGCAAAAAGCAATTGGAGCACTTTTCCTTAACATTTAGAGATTTAAACAGCTCCTATAATAGATACTATGTAAATATTTCTGCATGATTTCACTCAGTTAGGAAACTTCCTAGGCAAAAAGACTGTTGGAGAGAACTCTGTGTGTCTCTGTGTGTCATCAGCAGGTTAGAATAAGTCCACTTGTGAACAGCATGAGACGTGTAGTCGCGCTGTGATCGATGATCAAGGTCACATGACAAGTTACAGACATAGACATTAAAATTTTATGCTTATATTTTATACCCACCACTGTTATAATTTTTTGTTTCAAACAATTGTTTGCATGCTTCTAATTAAATGCCCCTTTTTTGATTATATAATATTACTGTAGCATGAACCTTTTACATTTTCCATAAATTGCACCTGAAAGTCAAATATCCCAAACTTTTTGTGAGTAGTGTAATTTCATAGCACCAACACCCACTACTGGCTGATAACATAACACAGTATGTTTTGCTTGAATTGAGTTGCTGTGTGGTCCTCCCGTTTTGTTATTCTACCCTATGAGAGGTGTAAATAGCAAGATAATTGTCAGTTATCTTTGCTTTTAATTCAGGTTTTCTAATATTATGAAGCTGGCTCACTTTTACCAGGGTTGGGTCACTGCTGACAGACTCTTTTATTCCATCACTGTAGCTCAGAAAAAAACATTTATCAATTTATCATTAACATTTTTCAGCCAATGTTGGGCTCAACTGACCTTTATTTATATTTATAATACTTTATAATATTAAAATTATTGTGTTGTTTTCCCATATATCCATGTGTCTTTCTTGTACTACAGGACCCAAACAAACGTTTTGGGGCGTCTCTGGGTGCCCTGTCTGGTGGCAGGGTGGCCATCACCAGGATGGGTCTGGTCAACCTGAAGCTGGCTCTGATTGTGGCCATCCGCTTCTCAGCCACTAGGAGACAGTTTGGACCCAAAGAAGCAGAGGAAATTCCTGTTTTGGAGTACCAGTTACAGGTCAGAATGGGGAGAAAAAAACACTTTTTAAAATAATTTTCTTGTATTCATGTAGATATCTCACATTTGAGTCTGGCCATAAATGTTTACACATTCACACATTCAGTATGTTGTTTCAGCAATGGCGCCTGATCCCGTACCTGGCAGCAGCATATGCTCTTGAACACTTCACCAAATCCATCTTCATGAACTTTGTTGAGTTCCAGATTGGACAGGTCATGAAGGACAAGAGTGACAGACAAGTCAGTATAAATTAGTTGCATGTGTCTTTATCCAGAGGTATCATCATGTATAAACTAGTCTTATATGTCTGATGTCTGTTGTATATGTTTTCCAGGAAGAGATGGGCAGAGAGATTCATGCCATAGGCTGCTCCAGCAAACCATTGGGCTCATGGACCGCTCAGAGGGGTATCCAGGAGTGTAGGGAGGCCTGCGGTGGACATGGATATTTGGCCAGTCAGTTTCAAACATACAGATAAACACAAATTAAACACATACTCGGAGACCTAACTTAGTTTTTCTTTCTCTTTAAGTGAACCGGCTAGGAGATCTGCGTAATGACAATGATCCAAACTGCACATATGAAGGAGACAACAACGTCTTGCTGCAACAGACCAGCAACTACCTACTCAGCTTGCTTGATGCTAAACATCGTGGTCAGTCCCCTTTCACACGGTTTTATTGGTGTCGATCAAAGGTTGTGGTGAAAGTTGAGTTCTGCACAGAAGTTATGCTAAATTCTGATCATACGACTTTTTTTAAGATTTAAGTTTCCAGTCTGCTGGAATTATAGCAGTCACCTTGCCAGCCACAGCAGCTTATCAGCAAGCCCCTCAGAGTCGCCAAACCAAGACAATTTTTTATGTTTAAAAGTTTCAAAATGTTAGGCCTGTGTGGGTTTTGTGCTCGTATTCTCACCCAAAATGTGCAAATACATAATTGTGTGTAGACAAAGTTTGAAACATCGTGGTATACTGTTGCATCACTGCGAATTGGCAAGGCATCACAGCAACAGCAAAATAAACAAAACTCATCTTAAAAATCAAAACTAATCACACATAGTTTGCCCTTCCGCTCTCTAGCCAAACACCTGTTCACCTGTAAAGTTGACACCCCCACATCATAATCATTGCGGTAATATCACTTAATCTACATAGCGAACAATATTCTATTATGATCTGCATAATTTCAGATATAGATAGATTATGTCCCAGCATGGTTAGAAGTTACTCACATGACTATAGGTGAAAAACAAATAAGTCAAATGGCTTCAACAGCGAGTACTTCAGAGATAAACATAGATACTGCTTGAATCAATTATTTATTTACTGAAGGCTTATTGTGAATGGTTTATTATCCGGTTGAAGTTCACCTGTGATAGACAGATGCCTGTATTTTTGATGTGCAGTATGCATTATGTGCAAATCAGTTTGCACACAGCATGCCCTACGACCACAGAGGTGATCGGTACAACAGCATGTTATGTGAAATAATATTTGGTGTTGTGGGAAAAGTATAATGAAACTCTTGATCATTCTTGTTTTAGTTCTTGTTGTTATATTAATGAAATGATTGTTATGTTCTTTACCATGAACATGTGCAT
The DNA here is from genome assembly GCA_004119915.2 of Collichthys lucidus. Classification (NCBI taxonomy): domain Eukaryota; kingdom Metazoa; phylum Chordata; class Actinopteri; family Sciaenidae; genus Collichthys; species Collichthys lucidus. Next base: position 996,621 of record CM014101.1, read on the forward strand.
GTAGGATTCAGAAAGTCTAGTGATGTAGCAGCATTGAGTTTCATCTGCTGTGTTGTACGGTTTCAGATGGTGTGCGGATTGAATCTCCTTTTCACACTGTGGATTTCCTGGATGATTTCCACAAGATCCTGGAAAGCAAGTTTACAGCAAATACACCAGAGCAGTGTATGGACTCAGCAGGTATTTGATATTGTCAGAATTGTCAGATTTTTCATATGCTGTTTCCAAACTTTCCAGAGGTGTAAATCCCATGTTACAGTTGTATTTTCAAATTCATTCAAGTTTTTTAGTCAGTTACAGACAAAATTTAGTAAAAACAAAAAAAAAACAAATCATCTAATCTAGGGGTGGGCGATATATCGAATATACTCGATATATCGCGGCTTGTTCTCCGTGAGATGTATAAAATGACTATATCGCGACCATCGAGTACTTGTCACGTAAAAGCCGTCGGCATTTAATTCTCCGGTTTTGCCTGTGTCACTCACTCCTGCTGCTACTCACAGCACGCAGCACACTACCCCGCCCACCCAGAAAAATCCCCTGCCCGCATGCGTACTTTTTTTATTAAGTGAGGAGAGACAGGCCCACTCACATCGGAGGCGTATGCGCCGCGGTCACCGGAGCAGATAGCTGCCAGTCTAGTCAATGAGAGCACTCACACAGTGCGCGCCGCAGAGCGTCCCTCCGCTACAGCGTCCCTCCGCTACAGCGTGAGCATTTCTATTTTTTCCGCGAGCCGCTGCTAAACCTCGTAAATTTCAACAGAACACGCACCAGACAGGAAATCCGACACAGAATCAACATAATGATCTTCCGCCCCCTTTCAAAATAAAACACAATACGCAGTTCATGTAGCTTATCACAACTTCACATCAACGTTATGTCATGACTGGTGGCACCAGGTGAGCAGTCAATCAAAAATCCTCCCCTACTGCTCGCTGGGCGCTTCTCATGGGGGCTACCCATCACTCCACTATCTCTCTCCAAAAATTGCATGTCTATGCCTTGTACTGCATGTGTGTGATCTGGGTTAAAACGCATGCAAAATAAAAAAAAGAAGAAAACAATTATTTATGAAACAACAGATGCTTTTTATAATCTATTCCATGGCGGAGAGGCAAAGTCAGCTGTTTGTTCTTGTTTTCTTTATACACAGTTTATCGCGGGTCTCACATACTTAATTCATTTGATTGTGATTTTCCATTTTTTGCATGCAAATGAACAAAAACTCTAATAGAAGGGTCTCATTGAATCCTCATACTGATGTTATTTTTTGCATCAAAGGGTTGAATTTAACGTTCATTGTGATTTACAGGAGAAATAAAAATATTGAGATATATATCGTGTATCGCGATATAACTTAAAAATATCGAGATATTGGTTATAGGCCATATCATGCAGCCCTAATCTAATCATCTAATAATAGTAAATCCAGTGGAATACATTATCAACCTCTGTTAACATTTCTTAACCTATAATATGGAAATGTGTAATCTTGTAGTTTTTCCATGAAATTTAACCTTGTCTGTGATACATAATCAGTGCCACTGACAGCCTATAAGTGGCTGGTGTGTTTCTTGCTGGACGAGAGCCAGAAGAGATTGGAACAGCAGAGGGCCTCAGGAAACAATGAGTTTGAAGCTCGTAACAACAGCCAGGTAAGATACACACATACTTAAACACACACAAACAAACACACAACCATGCACTGCACTAGTGGCCTTTTGTTACCCTTTGGATACTCTCAGCTGTACCCATGGCTCAAACTGTATGACATGCATTTCATGATGGTCGAACCTAGATTTGTTTTTTCGGGGGTGCTGTCTTTACAGAGTAACTCCCATTAATGTAACACATGCAGGCTGGAGTTTACAGTGTCAGTTGTAAGATTTGACAGTGGCAGAGTGTGTTTTGGTTCTGGGAAACTGCATTCAGTAATTAAACTGAATAAAACTTGTTTTTGTGAGTGACTAATATGATGTACACACGTAATAATGTTTATTCTATCTATTTAAGGTTCTCTAGAAATGAATCAATCGGTGTGATGGTTGTTTTTACAAAAACTAAAACTGATTAGTTAAGTCCTGAGAGCTCCATGGACAGTGTGATACATTTGTAGGACTATGAATGTAAATTATCCCTCATTTGCTATGAAGGTTTCAACGCACTAAAACACGCTGTCAGATATTTAAAAAAGTGGTTAAAAAGTGTAATTATGAGCAACTGAGTGGGAAAAGCTGATGACCTTCAGCATTCTAGCTGTAATAGTTGGGGATAATGACAATGTCTGAAATCTATGATATCTTCGACTCGGTATAAAAAATTTCAGAAGTATCAAGAAACTGATGGCAACGTGACTGAAATAGCTCAATTGCTACAAATCCAATATTAAAGAAACCTTATGAATGACGCCTCTGTCAGCACCAGGTCGATTAGTGTTACTCTACTTCAGTAGGCAATAACACACAGGATTCATCAGGATTGGCAGCAGATAGAGCTTTTATTATCTTGACAGACAGTACAAAGCCTGAGTCATGATGGTAATGACTGAATTTGCTGACTCAGGCTTTCTCTTATATACCTTTTGTGCAAATTTCATATGTCCTGCCTGTTTTTGTTTGTCCAGCCTATTATCATCAAATTTTCTCTGTGACATAATGGTGTAATTTTCCACTCAGGTGGACCCTCAGGCCCGACCCATGTTTTGGGGATTTTCCATTCTTAATGGTGTCTCGTCTTACACCTATTGCTCTTGATCTATTGAGGCCAAGATGTTTTCTTTTGTTTTATTCTTCACTGGATGACACCATTAGATTCTGTTTTACAATTATACTACTTTTTAAAAACCCTTTATTACTTTTCTTACACCACCATGTCACAGATTTCTTCAACTGTATTTTTTAAGGTTTTATATTTTTCACACTGTTATAGGTTTCCCACAGTTATATTGTAAGTTTCACACTTTAACACAGACCATACTCCCAAGTCTTACTACTACAAGTGCAGGTGCCCAACACCTCCCATCCTGGATGCTCAAACATTGTGCTCTTCCTGTTTTACAGCATTCGGTGTGATTATATTCTGTGCATTTCAGTTTTCAAAGGATTATATTGTCTTGATTATATTATATTTCACCTTAAACTGGGTTCTGCTTCCAGTGATTAACAGTTACCAGTGTTCATATTACATCAACTTAAATGTTTTAGACCATGCATAGTATTCCAGTCTACATGTTTGTTATATACCTAAACCATAGGTCTAAGAAAACATTTTAAAAAACAGGAAAAAATCAAAAATTGTTTGAAACAATTCGGCACTTAGTCAATTAAACGGTACTGGCACTCAGTCAATTAAGCAGTACTCATGAAATTTTATACACCACACACAATAGCAGCTATATGGAGAAAATTATTTCTGATGTCCTCTGGCTGCTCCGCCTAAACAACTCTCTGTGATTTAATTATAATGCTAACTGCTAACTTCTGCTTACAGTACCATTAGTTGCCAACACGTAGTTGACTAGTTTGGACTAAGGAGTTCAGGGGCAGTGTTGGTGTTCACACAACACAGGACAACTTTTACAGAAGTTAAACAGCAATGAACTGGTGAACAGATCCACTAAAGTAGAAGCTTGATCAGCATGTAAATGTCCATATTATATCGTCACTGAAGAAATAAAAGACATTTTATCCATATGCCATCCACAGTAAGTTAAAGTGTCAGAACACTGACACAAACTTTTGATCCATCCTTACTTCATATTATTACAAGGCACGGAGACAGGACTCAAGTGCAGGACTCGGGAGGCGGATTCAGCAGGTAACCAGTATTCAGGCAAAGGTTCGGTACACGGGAAGTCAATCAGGTGAAGCAGGCAGACAATCCAAAAGGGGAAGGCAAGATCAGGGTCCAAAAACAGGCGAGGGTCAAAACCGAAAGGCACACAAGGAAATCGCTGGAGAGTAGGTCGCATAGTACACTAACAATCTGGCAACTGTGAATGAGAGACAGGGGGTTTAAATACGCCGGTAATTAGGGCGTGACAGACACAGGGCGGGAATCCGGGAGGCTGGAGTGGGCGGAGCGGAGACTGACTGTAACAGTGCCCCCCCCTCAAGGGACGGCACCGGAAGTCCCAGGAAGATCCGGATGACGCTGATGGAAGTCTTTGATGAGGGTCGGATCGACAATGTAGCTGGCCGGCACCCATGACCGCTCCTCTGGACCGTACCCCTCCCAGTCCACCAGATACTGATATCCCCGGCCCCTCCTTCGCGCCGCCAGCAGTCGCTTAACTGTGTACACCAGACCTCCGTCAACGACTCGGGGGGGTGGCGGGGGTCTGGAGGCTGGGACCAGAGGACTCTCCTTAACTGGTTTCAGGCGGCTGACATGGAATGTGGGATGGACCTTTATGGACCTGGGGAGCCGAAGGCGAACTGCGGCAGGGTTGATGACCTTGGAGACGGGGAAGGGTCCAACAAACCGAGGAGCCAGTTTCCGGCTCTCCACCCTAAGTGGCAGGTCCCGCGTCGATAGCCAAACCTGGTCTCCCTGTCGATATGAAGGAGCTGGAGTCCGGCGCCGATCTGCCACCCTCTTGCTTCGAGCGGCGCTACGAGTAGTATGTGGCGGGCCCCAGCCCAGATCTTCTTGCAGCGGCGGATGAAAACCTGGGCAGATGGCACCCCCACCTCCACCTCAGACTCTGGGAACAATGGCGGCTGGTAACCGTATGCACACTGGAAGGGAGAGAGACCAGAAGAGAAGCTAGGAAGTGTGTTGTGTGCATACTCCACCCATATGAGGTGCTTGCTCCAAGATCTCTGGTTCTGGGAGACAAGGCAGCGAAGACCCGTCTCCAACTCTTGATTGAGCCTCTCAGTCTGTCCGTTAGACTGAGGGTGGAACCCAGAGGACAGACTGACAGTGGCCCCTATGAGAGAGCAAAACGCCTTCCAAAACCGAGACACAAACTGTGGACCGCGATCCGACACCACATCCCTGGGAAAACCATGAAGACGACACACCTGATGCAACAAGATCTCTGCCGTTTCTCTGGCAGAGGGTAGCTTGGAAAGGGGCACAAAGTGTACCATCTTGGAGAACCGGTCCACAATGGTAAGAATCGCAGTGTTACCCTCAGATGGGGGCAAACCTGTGACGAAGTCCAACGAGATGTCAGACCAGGGGCGGTGGGGCACAGGGAGAGGTTGCAGAAGGCCCGCTGGGGGTTGCCGGGAGACCTTGTTCCTTGCACAAACCGGACAGGCAGTCACATACTCCCTCACCTCCTTCTCCATAGCTGACCACCAGAAACGCTGTCTGATTACAAAGATGGTCCGAGCAGTTCCCGGATGGCAGGCGACTCGTGACGTATGGGCCCAATGGATCACCTGAGGACGCAATGGAACAGGCACAAAAAGACGGCCCTGTGGACAACCTGCCGGAGCAGGGGTGTTAGCAGAGGCTTCCCTCACTCTCCTCTCAATAGCCCACGTGACTGCTCCCACTACACAGGAAGAAGGGAGAATTGTGGAGGGTGTCTTAGGACTGGAGTCTGGATCAAACATCCTGGAAAGGGCGTCAGGTTTAACATTCTTTGAACCCGGACGGTATGATAGAGTGAAGTTGAACCTGTTAAAGAAGAGCGCCCACCTGGCTTGTCTGGAATTGAGGCACTTCGCTGTTCTGATGTACTCTAAATTCTTGTGATCGGTCCATACCAGAAACGGCTGCTCAGCTCCCTCCAGCCAGTGTCGCCACTCCTCCAACGCCACCTTCACGGCCAGCAGTTCCCGGTCACCCACGTCGTAATTCCTCTCCGCTGGGGAAAGTTTCCGAGAAAGAAAAGCACAGGGATGGAGCTTGCCATCAGCAGTCGACCGCTGAGAAAGCACAGCCCCGATACCCAGATCTGAGGCGTCCACTTCCACAATGCACTGGAGATGTGGGTCAGGGAGGGCGAGAATCGGAGCTGAAGTGAACCGGTCTTTAAGCCTCTGAAAGGCAGACTCAGCCTGAGAGGACCACTGGAACCTGGCATGGGGAGAAGTTAGAGCATGCAAAGGGGCTGCCACCGCACTAAAGTTCCTAATGAACTTCCTGTAAAAATTTGCAAACCCCAGGAAACGCTGCACCATCTTGCGATTTGAAGGGGTCGGCCACTTGGCTACAGCACTAACCTTCTCTGAGTCCATCTGGATATGGTCAGTGGAAATGATGAAGCCCAGGAAGGAGACGGTCGTCACATGGAACTCACACTTCTCTGCCTTCACGAACAACTTGTGATAGAGAAGGCGCTGCAGTACCGACCGCACATGTTGAATATGTGTTGTCTCGTCCGGGGAAAAAATCAGAATGTCATCCAGGTACACAAAAACATACAGATTCAACATATCCCGCAAGACATCGTTGACCATAGCCTGGAAGACAGCTGGGGCATTAGTTAGACCAAAAGGCATGACCAGATACTCATAGTGTCCACAAGGAGTATTAAATGCTGTCTTCCACTCATCCCCCTCCCTGATCCTCACTAGGTGGTAGGCGTTTCTAAGATCCAGCTTAGAAAAAATCTTAGCACCCTTCAAGAGTTCGAATGCCGAGGAGATTAAAGGGAGGGGGTACCTATTCTTTATGGTGATGTTATTCAGGCCGCGATAGTCGATGCAGGGTCGGAGAGATTTATCCTTCTTTTCCACAAAGAAGAAGCCAGCACCAGCAGGGGAGGAAGATGGACGGATGATACCAGCCTCCAATGAGGAGTCGATGTACTGCTGCATGGCCTCCCTCTCTGGCGGAGAGAGAGAGTACAAACGACCTTTGGGTGGAGAGGTCCCCGGAAGGAGATCAATGCTGCAGTCATATGAACGGTGAGGAGGCAGAGACATAGCCCGAGTCTTGCTGAAAACGTCGTGCAGGTCGTGGTAGCTGCCGGGAACACCGGTCAAGTCCGGAGGCTCACTGTGGTCATAACCGGACAAAGAGGTGGCATCTGGTGCTAAGGCATCTGAACCTGCTACAGACTTGACAGCACAGACGGATGGAGAACAGGTGAAACAACAATCCTTTCCCCATTTCAACACTCTGCCCGTGGACCAATCAATGTGAGGATTGTGCTTAATAAGCCAAGGTATTGGCTGAATGGTTACCATTTATGTTGAGCCGAACAGGTTGGGTGCGATGAGACACCCGGCACAGAAGGCGACCATCGAGGGCGGTGGCTTCCAGCGTCTCGGACAGGGGAACGGCTTCAAGGCCCAGACGCTCCGCCACCTGTTGGTCCATGAGATTTGCGTCTGCGCCAGAATCCACTAATGCCGGATGAGCAGCCCTCTGCTCGCAGGTGACAAGTTCTGTAGAGAGGAGCGGTCGGGAGAGATCACTGGAAGACGTTATTTGGCTCACCAGTGCTCTCCTCACTGGTGAGCCCTGCCTTTTACTGGACAAGACGCGAGAAAATGTCCCGACACCCCACAGTAGATGCACCTGCCCTCCCGTAGGCGTCGCTGTCGCTCCTCTGGAGAGAGCCGGGCTCGACCCAGCTGCATGGGCTCCTCCGAAGCTGGTGGTGGCGCTGCAGCGCTGGAGCGCTGTGGCGAGCGACCCGAAAATGGCGTCGGGTGCCCGGGAGAGACCACGGCACGCCGGCCCCTATCCTTCTCCCTCTCCATCAGCCTGTTGTCGGTGCGAATGGCGAGGGCGATTAACGAGTCGAGGTCGGAGGGGAGGTCCAGAGGGACAAGAAGGTCTTTAATGGAGGCGGAGAGACCATGAAGGAAAGCGTCGAACAACGAGGCCGAGTTCCACCCGCTGTCGGCCGCTAGGGTGCGAAACTCGATGGCGTAGTCCGCTACGCTACGTCTGCCTTGCCGTAGCGACAGCAGAGCCTGGGCCGCCTCCCGGCTGGGAGCGGTGGAGTCAAAGATCTTGCTCAGAGCGTCCGTGAATGCACTCAGAGAGTAGCAGATGGGAGAGTCCCGCGCCCATTCTGCTGTGGCCCAGGCCTCCGCTCTGCCCGACAGATGAGTGACAATGAAAGCCACCTTAGCCCGCTCGGTGGGGAAACTCCCGGCGTGTAGTTCAAAGTGAAGGCCACACTGAACTAGAAATGACCGACACTTGCCCGCCTCACCGGAGAAACGATCCGGTCGAGCCAGAGGAGCAGCTGGAGCAACCGAGACCACCGGAGAGTATGGAGCGGGAGCAGGAGTTGGAACAGCGGGGGTTGACGCCGGAGGTGGAAGCACGGAAAGACCCTCCAGGCGAGTGACCAGCTGCTGGATCTGGGCCTTCAGCTGCCCTACCTCACTTCCGACCGAGGCCTGGAAACTCTGTTGGTGGTCCTTGAGTTCGTTAACCACCACACAAACGGCAGACAGCTGTTCCCCCTGGTGATGAATCCGGGAGCCCTGGGCCCGGACAGCGGCGTGCACAGCGTCCGAGTCTGCTGAGTCCATGGCTGGCCAGATTGTTCTATTACAAGGCACGGAGACAGGACTCAAGTGCAGGACTCGGGAGGCGGATTCAGCAGGTAACCAGTATTCAGGCAAAGGTTCGGTACACGGGAAGTCAATCAGGTGAAGCAGGCAGACAATCCAAAAGGGGAAGGCAAGATCAGGGTCCAAAAACAGGCGAGGGTCAAAACCGAAAGGCACACAAGGAAATCGCTGGAGAGTAGGTCGCATAGTACACTAACAATCTGGCAACTGTGAATGAGAGACAGGGGGTTTAAATACGCCGGTAATTAGGGCGTGACAGACACAGGGCGGGAATCCGGGAGGCTGGAGTGGGCGGAGCGGAGACTGACTGTAACACATATCACTGGTCAGTAATGTGCCCCCTGACATTACATAGTAACTTGAGAGGTCGATTAACTTGTCTTATTGTAAGCGAGTAGTAATAACTTAGTTTTGTGTCATACTGTGTTTAGTTACATCACCATGTTTTATCTGTAACATCTACACATTTTGCCCATTCCTGTCCATTCTCATGGCTCACCCACTTGACTGGCCTCTTCTGTCAAACTGACGTTTATGTAGATCTTTGTTTTGGAAAATGGTTTAAGGTTTACTCAAATAAAGAAAGAAAAGAAAAAAACAACAACAATATTACTTGCTTCTTTTTTATATTCATTCATTTTTAAAGCTGGATAGCAATAATTTATACAATGACCAATGCCCTACTGTCTGGAGCTGCATTGTAAGCACAATGATCAAAATCCATCCATTAATCCATCCATCCGTCTATTTTCTGTAACCTCTTCTCCTCATCAGGGTCACGGTAGGGCTTGAGGCTATCCCAGCTGACTTTGGACGAGAGGGTACACCTTTGACAAGACAATCAAAATAACATGATTTCAATAAATAAATTACTGTAATCTCAATGTCAACTCTCAGCTGAAGGCTTACCCAGGACATATACATGGTTAGACTGTAACTGTAACTACAACTAATTAATAACTAACTAATAGTGGCTTAATTTTGAACTGATTTGGCTAACAGCATAATTAAAAGCCCCCTCCTGTTGTGTGCTTTTAGGTATACTACTGTCGTTCCCTGGCCATGGCCTATATTGAATACAACTGTCTTCAGAGGTTTCATGAGCTGACTACTGATCAGCACACACCAGCTCGTCTTAGACCTGTACTATGCAAGCTGTGTAGCCTTTATGGGTTGTGGTGCCTCAGCAGCCACATGGCCACACTCTACCAGGGTATGTGCTATAATCTAAATTTCCGGCATGCACATTCTAATGTATGTTTGTAACATAGTTTTGTTCCTTTACAGGTAATTACATGAGTGGAGGAAAACCTGCAGAGTTGGTCCAGATGACAATTGTCACACTGTGCACCCAGGTACAGAGAATTTCTTATTGTGTCTTTCCGTCCATCTCACTCTGTCATACCCACGTCCCTCTGATTTACACCAATTATTTTTTGTTATATGTTATAAACATTAAATCGCAGTGCTCTCATACATTTCAAGTAAAATTTATAGTCCAGTCATCCTACTGTGTGAATCACAGCGCTCTACTGACCCATGTAAATAGAGATGTGGGCTATTACTTAGTTTACTTGGACCTGAGTAAAACCTGAGAGATTTACAGATGACCTTATGCTTATTATAATTGGCTTCTTTGCTTACTGCCTTAAAAAAGCCTATTCCATTATCTATTCTGTTTCTCCTACAGTTGAAGGATGATGCAGTTGCGTTAGTGGACGTTTTCGCACCTCCTGATTTCATTCTCAACTCCCCTATTGGATGTGCCGATGGACAGGTAAAGACACATAAAGTCCAATTTTTGCCAACCAGATAAGTATTTTATATATATACATGGATAACACAGTTAGCTTCTTGCTAGCTAGCAACCTGGCTTCTTGGTTTGACGTAAGACCCAAATAGCATAAGGTCATAGAATCATACCATACCAAACACCAAAGTGTACACTAGCTAAGAGCCCCCCCTGCAAAATCCATCAGTTAATCAGGAAAATATCGAAGAACTATATATATATATATATATATATATATATATACACACACAGTGGGTATGGAAAGTATTCAGAGCCATTTAAATTTTTCACTCTTTGTTTCATTGCAGCCTAAAACTGAAATAAAAAATTTCATTCATTTACATTTTACAATTTACACATTTCAGATAATAACTTCTCTCAATCACATAGAACAGTGAGAGGAAAAAAGGTGTGTGTGTGTGTGTGTGTGTTCATTCCAAGCCCCTTCTGTCTGCTGCTGCAAGCCACCTGTCCACCACAGACATGGAGTTAAAGTGGGCCCTCCAGACATTTCCAAACCTGAAAAATAAAAAAGTAGTAGTTAGAACAACGTATTCACAAGGTATTATAGTTTTAGTTTCTTGTGATCAGACAAGTAAGTAAGGATAGGATGTAATCATACCTGCTGTAGCTTTAGCCTTCGTCTGAGCTGTCAAAGCGTGTGACGTGTCTTAAAACAGCTGACAGGGCCAGGAAACCTTTCAAAATAAAGTTCCCCAGCCCAGCTGCGCCCGTCCTCCGCCCTCACGCCACCGGTGGAGATCAGTGTCCCAGGTATGTGGGAGACGCGTCACACCAAGACGCTTTGACAGCTCTGACAAAGGCTGAAGCTACAGCTGAAACTGTAAGCAGGTATGATTGTTTTGGACCTAAACAGTATGAGCACTATGAAACTGTATGAGCAAATTTACACACTACAAATTTGTAACTTTTAGTTTTGAACTTAACTCACCTTCGACGTTACATCGGAGCAATATTGGGACCCGACGTTGACAGTGTTCGAGTGACCGTCTTTTCGAAAGACACGAAGGGCTGCTCCGATTTAATTGTGTGGTAGGCAGCATTGATTAGTTTAGTCACCTGCTGCTGACACTCAGTGGTAGCCTGTCTCGCCCAAACGTTCAGCGGACCGGCAGCCGGGTTGTCCACCACCATACACAGTAAATGATTTCTACTCTTATCATGAGCATCGATGCCATGCTTCCTGAAATTTCGGTACCTTAAAAAAAAAACGCCTACGCCCGGTCAGCCTTCACTGGAAAGTGCCAACAAACACAACAGAACATTTCACCTACCTCGCTAGGTTTTAGCCATGTATACTGTTGAGTCCATGAGGGAATAAAAAGCCTCCTGCTTTTTTCCGCCTCGTAGTTCTCTTTAGCGGACGTTTTCTTTATTATTCTTTGTCTAAACGGTGTTTTGCAAACAACTAACGCTTTTTCCCGGTGAAATTCCCAGCAAAAATCCAAATCTCAAATTTCGATTTACGCATGAATGAAAGAATTCACTGGCCCGTTTGGGCCAGTGACTGGCCAGTCAACTTGCCGTGCATGTACTTTTACTGGCCCTGGGCCATTGGGCCATGGGTTATTTTGGACCCTGCAAAAATCACTGTGGCTGAGCTCCAGGGATGCAGTAGGGACAAAAAAGTGGCGTACGTCCTTTTCCACGCTCACGTTCAGATGTATCAAACGTGAAACGATCGTAGAAATGTGCGTGCCCCACGCCAATTTCATAGCTGGCGTACGCACGTTTCTACAGCTATTGTTCCTTTGGCGACACTTAGAGGTGACGCTGGGAAACTGTTAACAATGTGAAAACAAGTAGTTATCAGAGTGATGTGCACATCAGAGACACACTTATGAACAATTAACACACCCACATGTTTGCGATTATATAGGTGGTTAGAAAAGCATGCGTAATGAGATGAAGAAAATGATATTAACAATGGCAGCGTTAGCGTTGTTAGAGGATCTTGCAAACGTGAGCGATTTGAGGAACGCAAGGATTTACTTGCAAACCATGATAATTGGCTCATAAGCCGATTTCGGTTACCAAGGCCAGTGTTACTGGAACTGTGCGCAGAGCTGCGGCCGGCCCGAGAGCGCAACGGGGGCCGGCGAGTAGCTCGGGGTTGTGCTGACTACGCTGGGGTTCCCGGCAACAGGGGCATTCCAGCGGGAGCTGTTTATCTAAGTAGGAAACATTTTTATTCCATCAATGTTCAAATCATATGTGATGCGCAAATGCAGCTAACTAACATCGTGGCAAGGTGGCCTGGTTCAACGCACGACTCATTCATTATGACTAACAGCATGGTTGGGAACAGGCTGGAGGCTGCACGGTGCGCGATGGATGGCTTCTATTCGTTTAATTGTTTCGTATGTATCACTGCTTTACATACGGGACAATTAAAGGAATAAACTCTTTACTTACCCAGAAGCCGTGCCAGTGTGCCAATGCATATTTGGGCATGTGCGCATTCAAATATCATGTTTTTGGTTTTCTTTATTTCCCGCTTGTGAAATTAGAGCTACAGAGCTTTCTAACAAGCCCCTGATTGTCTCCCTGTGTTCAGTTTTCTTGTCAGTAAAGGCGGGCGTAAAAAGCAGCTGCAGCGCCACACCTGTCCACACCTGTGTGTGCGCTGCTCGGATCCCACGGCATTTACAGCCTCACACACACGCTCCCACTCACGTCTTTTTTTTGGTCATATTTATCCCTGTTGACAGGGAACCAAACAGAATCTCCACTTCATTCACTAAAATCTTTAGCTCAGACTCTGTGAAATTCATTTTCTTTCCTTTGTTCGTCGCGTTATCTGATCGGACAAAGAGGTAAATCTCAGGTCCAGGGCCAATTTAAATAGATTTGCATATGTAAATGGGGCGGGGATAGGGAGGAGTTGCACGTGCGCTGAATTCCACGTTGATTCAGCGGATGCCCCAAACAGCTCTGCCTGATAGGCAGTGAGGATGGAGAGAGCGCTGGGAGTCCTGGCCGAAAGTGCGGCTGCCTTATACACCCTCTCGGCCAGTGCAGACTGGAACCGCTCGGGCTTGGTTGGCAGCGTCGGACGCCTGGAGGAGGCCGCAGATAGCTGGCTCGTGCTGCCCGGGCAGAGATGCACAGCTGCGGGGGCTTCCACCGGAGGCATCGAGAGGAGACCCTGGGCTTCAATCGCCTCGCAGTCGAGGGATGCTGCGCCCGGGATGGGGCTCCTGTTGTTGTACGGGCAGTTATTCCAAGTTTTGCTCGTCCAGCAACTCAGGGAAGACGGGAAGAAGCTGTTTTACCGCACTATGAGCCAGGGGGAGCCGCTTGCCTTCATAGCAGGACTGGGTGGGCTCCACTACTGCAACCGGCCAGGGGACCTCCAGCTTCTCTGCCGCACGTTTGCACGTGCTGAGCAGGTCCACATGGAGGGAGGGAGCTGGAGAGCTCACCCCGCCTTCCTCCCTGTTAGTAGACTCGGGCAGCTTCGGATTTACAGCCAGGGCTGGGGCTACAAAGGTGTCGTCTTCCTCCTCGTCCGCTGATATGAGGAACGAGGCGTCACCGTCATCCTCTGTGAGGCCAATTTCCAGCACGTCTTCCTCTGGAAACGGGGGAGCTCGGAGCTGCTCGCACTGGACGGCCCAGTCGTAGCCAGTCTCCGGAACTTCCATGGCCATGACCTCGTCTTCCTCCGCGGCTGCGCCTAGGTCAGTGGTGAGGAGAAACGGGTCACGGTCCGCGAGGCTAGATGACCGTGAACACTTTGCAGTGTCCACAGGACCCGGGAATTTCGAGGGCTAACCTGGCGTGGTCAACCCCCAGGCAGGTACTGCACACCGGGTGGGTGTCCCTCTCTGAAATTTTGTTCCCGCAACAACAGAGCCGAGAGTCTCCTCTGGTGTGAGGATTTTTAGTGGTCTCCATTTCGCCAACAAGCTGGAGTGCTAGTGGAGAAAATTGTCGTGGCTAGCTGGTGTGCTAGTGTGGGTCGAGGGGGTAGCTGGTGTGCTAGCTTAGCTCGACCAACTCAAGTGTCCGTGGAGGGGAGCTGAGAGGAATTCCGCGGCGCGGATGAACACATTCAGCGGCCAATCAGGATTGGCCGATTGAGATAAATGCTTCTATCAGGGCTGCAGGAGGCTGCATCCCATAACGAGACACAGAGTGAATATTATGAAGAAGAACAAGAGAAAAATGTGTTCTTGTTTTGATGAACATGTTTGTTAATGAGTGTGAAGGGTGTAGATGTGGTCAGCAGTTTGGTGTCGTGGTGTAAATCCAATTTGACTCTTGCTCAGAACGTTATGTTCGCTGAGGAAGTCTTGCAGTCGACTGTTTAGGATGCTGCAGAATACCTTCCCCAGGTTGCTGCTGACACATATGCCTCTGTAATTGTTTGGGTCAAATTTATTTCCATTTTTAAAGATTGGTGTTATGATTCATTTGCTCCAGATGTCAGGGAAATGCCCAATGTTGAAAACAAGGTTGAATAATTTCAATATGGCAGTGTTGAATTTCTTGCTGGTAAATTTCATTTAAAATGCCATCGGGACCACTGGCCTAGTTAGTAGCTCCTTTTCAGTAATTTTATAATCTAAAGGGTTCTGGTTGTCTTTAATGACTGATTCTAGAGTTTGTAATTTGTTCAGGAGTTCATTTTGGGCCGAATTCAGTGTAATAGTACTATACAGGTTTTCAAAGTGTTGTTTCCAAATTTCACTATTTTGAATAGCCAATTCTTCTTTGTGCAGTTTGCTAATTGTTTGCCATTTTTTATCAAATTATTTGAGTCAATGGACTCTTCGATTTCATGCAGTTGGTGCTGCGCATGCTGCATCCTTTTAGTTCTGAGTGTTCTTCTGTATATTTTCAATGTTTCCTAATATCGGATGCGGAGCACGGGGTTGTCCAGTTGTCTGTGTTTTTGATTTGATAAATTTCTGAATGTTTTTCTCAGACGTCTGCAGTTTGTATCAAACCACTTCTCATTGGCTGATTTCTTTGATTTGTGATGTTGATACTGTTTCATTGGATAACTCTGCTACATTGTCAAAAATGTTGTTGATATCCCTAGGGGTGGAGCGGTTCGTCGACGTCATTGATTACGTCGACTATGTAAATACGTTGACTCGTAAAACGTGCGCCGATGCGTCGCGCT
This sequence comes from Collichthys lucidus, assembly GCA_004119915.2. NCBI lineage: Eukaryota > Metazoa > Chordata > Actinopteri > Sciaenidae > Collichthys > Collichthys lucidus. The sequence continues at coordinate 1,012,072 of CM014101.1, forward strand.
CGCGTGTCAGCCGGCGTATATGGGGAAGTAAGATGGCTGCTCGCGGTAAAAACAATGGAGGTAGGGGTGGGCGATGTATTAAGTATACTCTGTTCATGTAAATGTTTTAAGCCATCTGCATTTCATTCTCCAGAGTTTTGCCTGTCACTCACTCCTGCTGCTCACAGCACGCAGCACACTGCCCCGCCCACCCAGAAAAATCCCCTGCGCGCATGCGTACTTTTTGTATTAAGTGAGGAGAGAAGTGGAGAGCGAGTTAATCAAAGATAGAGACGGACGGCTTGGTTCCGAAGAAAAACAGCTGCGGTCACGCCGTCTCTCGTTTTCACGTGGTCACGTCAGCTGCTCCAAAATTTGACTTTATGGCAAATACTTTGAGAAAACCGGGAAAGTCAGCGCTAGCTTACTGCAGCGTGTGGACACTTCTGGTTTTCAAAATAAGACGTGGGTGTTAAATGTTAAATGTAAACATATTAAACGTTTATAAAAAAAATTTATAAAATATGAGAATGGTTACAATTTGATTTAAAAAAGTGTCAAGTATGCCAAGTATAAGCCTGCACTGCTTCAATGCTCATATGTACATTATGACATATATTAAAAATTCATAAAAAAAAATATGACATGTGTTAAAATGCTATAAAGAGTGTGTTGTAAAGGCAGCTATTTTTGGTGCATACATTTCATCTTGTTACTTTTGAAACAAAGGTTTTGTTTTTCAAGAGATGTGTTTGAATAAAATCTTGAATATTAAGAAGACATGCTTTTGCTTTTTATTTAGGTAAATTCATTGTCATTAATCAAGTAATTAAAAACCATTGTTAGAATAATTGATAAAAAATAGTCGTTAGATTAATCGACTAATCGAAAAAATAATCGTTAGATTAATCGATAGAAAAATAATCGTTAGATGCAGCCCTAGATATCCCGTACAGCCTGATTCAGGCCATCTTCACTGTGGAAATATGAATTGGAGATAAAATGGTCTAATTGAATTGTTTAATGTGTTATTGCTTTCTGGTAGTGCTCTTTGCTGCTGTTTGTCCATCTATAAGGTTGTTTTGTATGGTTCAGTTTACTGGGCTCTGCTGTGTGAGGGTCTGTTACTGTCTTTCTAATGTCAGATAAGGGTGTGAGGTGGCTGACTGTACATGCTCTCAGATAAAAGGGGTCTAGGTCTGTTATGTTGCCAAAAGGAGAGCTGTGTGTACAGTGTGTGTGTGCTCTCTCATATCTCTCATATCCATCTTGCTGGATTCTTCTGATTCAGAGATACAGATGATGAGGAGGAGTCCATAGAGCATTGTCTGGATTGCTACAAAGTAGAGCCAAAAATTAACATAGAGGGATGTCCACTACAATGGTGGTCAAAGAGAGGGAGGGAGCACATGCCAGGCTGGCATCCATTGCACGCAAGTTCCTGTCAACCCCTGCAACCTGTCAACCGCTGCCTTGTGAGAGGTTGTTTTCACTCTCAGGCCACATCATTCAAAAGAAGCGAGCTTCTTTGACCCCTGATAACGTTAACAAACTGGTTTGCCTCAGTAACTGGCTGAGTCTGAAGAAGTAAATAATTGTTATGGAGTGAAAAATGTTCAGTGTTCAATGATCTGAAAAACTGTATATTTCCTCATTCTGGCTTTTTTGTATTTGCACTGTGCATATGTGCACCTTAAACCAATAAAATGAATGAATTTAAATATACTTTCTCTGTGTTTATTCTACATTAATTTGATGATTTTACATAAATAAATATTAATTAAAAGCTTCAGTCTCAGAAAAATGCAATTAATATTGATACATTTATTGATAAATTAATCGCGATTAATTACAGAAATTTGTGTGATTAATTAGTTGGGTTTTTTTAATTGATTACAAGTGAGTCTCTCTGGCATTGCTTCTGATCACTGCCAATTGAATCTATATCCTGAGAGTTTCCATTAGGGAATAAATATGATTCTTTATCATCAATAATACAATATATATCAAGTGGTTCCAATGCTATTATAAAGAATTTGTTAATGCTAACATGCTAATGTTAATTGCTAGCACGTCAGAGACATCAGAGCACGTTAGTGCTAGCTGTAAAGACATGCTAACTTGTAACATTAGCGGCCAATGCTAAAATAAATGCAAATGCTAATATACTAATTAACATTAGCCACTAAAAGTTAGACATGGTATATGTTAACACGCTAATGTTAATTGCTAGCGTGGCAGCTCTAGCTGCTCCTGTGTCTAAATAAACATGTAAAAAATGACTATTTGAGGTGTGCTTTTTGAATACAGACCCCCGGCAACAGCCCACTCGTCACTCTCAAATTTTCTGCAGGAATTTTCTAGTTGCAGTTGATATATAGATGGAGTATGCAATTCTTTTGTTGCACTATTCATTCATCAAGTTAGAGAACATTTTAGAATGTGTAAATCATTAGATATGTCTAGTGTATCTAAAAACAGATTTTCTTTCCTCAAACAATTCTTTGACATTTCTGTATTCAAATTTCTGGTTATAATCTAACATATAAACTACTATGAATCACTCTCCTGTTTAGCAGTCACATATAAATAGAGAGGTTTCAAGTTGTAATTTGTTTGGGTTGTTGTCTGAAATCAGGAAGAGATTTGAGATTTCTAATTCTGGTTAGTTCAGAACCAACAGACAGCTTGTTTCAGGTTTTTGATGTCTGGTCAGACAGGAAGTGATGTTGACAACTCAGTATTTATATCAAAACATTTTATGAAGAAGACATCTACCCACACTATAACTAAAGTTTATGGGTTCAAGCCTATTTTCTTCAATGTGTAAATAGACACAATAGTACACTGAAGCCCCAAATACCTGCACAACTACTTTTAAATTCAACCTCTAAAACCCACCCCACTGAGTTACTCTTGCTATGTCTCTCACATTTTCATTCTAACAACATTTACAGAGTTTACAGTGATCTATTGTTTCAAAACTTTTCTTTTTCTGATTTAAAACAGAGAGACTCGAGCACTTGAAAAAGTGTTTGCATATTTGTCACACTTATATGATTCAGATCAAACTAATTTTAATATTAGACAAATATAATCTGAGGAAATACAGAATGCAGTTTTTAAATGATGATTTATTAAGGGACATAAAACTATGCAAACCTACCTGGAACTATGTGAAAAAGTAATTGCCCCATAAACCTAATAACTGGTTGTGTCACCCTGGACAACCGCAATCAAGCATTAGTGATAATTTACAATGAGTCTTTCACACCGCTGTGGAGGAATTTTGTCCCACTCTTTGCAGAATTGTTTTAATTCAGCCACATTGGAAGAATAGTTCCATGCTCCATTTTCTGCATAACCCAAGTGTGCTTGAGCTTGAGGTCATGAACACAGTTTAATCAATTACAGCAAGTCAGCATATCAGATGTAACGGAATGAACAACTTCCAAAATGTTCAACTTTTGCCTCAACAGAATATTTTCAAAAAGTTTTGGGGATCATCAAGATGTTTTTTTGAAAATGTGAGATGTATTGTATTCTTCTTGGTCAGCAGTGATTTTCTCTTTGGAACTCTCCCATGGATGCCATTTTTGCCAGGCTCTTTTTATATTTACTTAGATTATCTTTGTCTAATATTAAAATTTGCTTGATGATCTGAAACATTTTAGTGTGACTAATATGCAAAAAAAATCAGAAATCAGGAAGGGGGTAAATACTTTTTCACAGCATTGTATGGTCATATTGCCATTTACATGTTTACTATAGAAATACAGTACATGGACAATACATGATTGGACAAACAACACAAAGTTTAGATTTAAACTTTTTGTGAAAGAAAAAGTATTTTCAAACTGCATAAAAAAGAAAACACAAATACTGATGTATCTATAGCATTGGATAACCCTATAGGTTTCTATGGCCCAGGTCAAGTCCTGGATCTCCAACCACATCTGCTGGAATTGAATTAGAAAGGTGAATTAGGAAATGGTTCTAGTATTTTAAGTGTTTCTTAACTGGGTTTTTGAAAGTGGAATTAGGATTACAAGAAACGGAAGACTGGGAATGGATCAGGACCTGTTTATTAACATAATTTTAAAATTTAAAATAAAATATTATAAAAGCTCTCTGTCTCTTTTTCACAGCTTTACAAGAATCTGTGGTCAGCAGTGTTGCAGGGCAGCCAGGTACTGGAGCGGCCATCTTGGTGGAAAGAGTTCTGCTCAGACAAGCCTGTGGTTGGATCACTCCGTCCAAAACTCTAAAACCTACAAGTTAAATTTGTGTGCCCACAAAATGTCGAACTATACAATGATATGTGCTTATTATGGTTAATGAGATCTTTAAAATCAGTCCAACTAAAAGTGAAATAATATGCTACAGCATACTAAACTATTTTGTGAATTATATGTCAGGTATCGTTTTAAGTTCCAGGGTTCTTTTTTTCCCTATTTCTCTGTGTATAGAAAAATTATGTTCTTTTTTCTAATTATTCTAATGACTTAATTTTAAACTGTAAAGAAGTAATGCCCTGGTGACGAACAGCAACATAGCATGAACAAACTTCAGTACAACTCACACTAACTTGTTTCTCTTAAATGATCTACTGATCAAACATCCATGTGTGACTGCTAACAGTTTGCATCTGTAGATGAAAATGTCAACATTGTTCCATTTGGTGGCAAATTAATGGGCTTCTTCTACAACATCTCTGCTGCAATATTGTTGACTGGTATTTAATTGAAAATTCATTCTAATAAAGAAAGTTTCTAAATGAGCGAAACAATTGTATAATGTATACATGCAATATCATTCTGAGTGCTCAATGTACGAATATGGCCTCAGTATATATATTCTAACTCTTTGGCTCCAAAGAAATAAATCATATGTAATGTGATGTAATATTTTAATGAATGTGAAATTAGCATGTCTTGATGGAATCAAATTTAAAAAATACATTTACTAATACAGCTCATTTTGTAGTAGCTTCTTTTATTAGAAATGTGCAAAATTTTTGTTGTGCTCCAGTGAATCCCTAAAGGCTCTATGTAAAGGATTATACCAGTGGTTTCAGCACAATTCATGCCAGTTGTGCTCTCATTTTTCTACCATCGAAGGATAAATTAGTTCCAATTCATTGTAATATGCTATCAAAATAAACTTGTCTAGGCTTTAAACTTTCTCAACATCAATATGCATCATAATAAAACATGCATCCACCCTGGTTATGACTTGCTTCAACTTAGCTTTTTAATGATGCTTGAACACTTATCAAGTTGAGTTTACAAACATCATAACTTTACAAAAAATGTTGACTTTAGACTTGACTAATTTAGCTACACAACATTATAAAACCATTCCTGTACATTATACTCTGATTTGTACTGTCACTGTGCCATGTTATCATCTTGATATTAGCATTGCTAAGTACAGCCTTACAGAGCCACTAGCCCACTAGCTGATTCCTGTCCATAGGAATCAACAATATGAAATGCTTGTGTATGTTTGCCACTGAGGCAGAAGTAACACCACCACAATGTCACATTCATGCCCTTAATAGTTCCCTTTGTGTGGATGCTGCTACAGTATATAAATGCAAGCAATGTGCAGGTACACAGACATGCAAGAAGTAAATAGACACCTTTAATTTGAATTTAAATAAAGGTGTCTATTTACTTCTTGCATGTCTGCGTAAACGTGACCTCAAGTTCTCAGGGACCACACTTGATTTCTGGCATAAAGCGGTTTTAAGTTATAATACCTATTTAATACATTGTACAAAATGTAAATTTACTTTTTTTGGCCTTTTTTAAGTTTTATTTGACAAAGACAGCTGTAGAGTAACAGGAATGTAGGGAGAGTGATGGGAAATGACATGCAGCAAAGAGCCACAGGTCGGATTCAAACCCTGGGCCGCTGCTCTACTGACTGAGCTAAACCATCCACCCAACACCCCATCTCATTCACACAAATTCATACACTGGTGGCATTGGCTGCCATGCAAGGTGCTCATCAGTTTAAGGAGCTAACCATTCATAGACATTTACACACTCATTTGTCAAGACTGGATGTAGATACTCTAAATCATAGACATATATACATAGACGCCGCATTGAGCGGGTTGGTCGTTGGTCGCGATCCATAAACGGCGCCGCCATATTGGTTCTGGCAGATCTGCCGATAAACTAATACACGGAAATGGACTGAACTTCATAAAGCGCCTTTAAGTTAATGCCTCTTATACACCCATTCACACACACACTAATATATCTGGGAAACAAACAGGCACCAAAAACAACGTATGTAACTTTTAAAGTGATGATTATAAATGTTTACTCCTTATGTAAGCACCAAACCAACGTATGTATTTTTCTAATGCTGAGTGTTTACAGCTACTAATGTGTGTAACACTGTTACTGTGATTGTGTGACTGTGAAGGCCCTGGAAGACAGTCTAGTTCCTCTGCTCATCACTTTGATGTGAACAACTTGCGCTTGCTACCTCAATTTAACGACAGAGATCCGGACACCTTTTTTTCATTATTTGAACGTGTGGCTAAGGCTGGAAACTGGCCTGATGCAGACTGTGCTCTTATGCTGCAGTGTGTCCTCTCAGGGAAAGCGCAAGAGGCTTATTTATCCTTGAGTCTTGAGGATAGCTCTAGTTATTCTAAAATAAAAACTGCGGTGCTTAAGGCATATGAGCTCGTGCCTGAAGCATATCGCCAGCGCTTTAGGTCCTGGGAGAGGAAGAATGGTCAGACATACGTGGAGTTTGTTAGGGATCTGTCAACTCATTTTAAACGGTGGTTATTTGCACTGGATGTTACTACGTTTGAGAATCTGTGTGATTTGATGATTATGGAGCAGCTTAAAAACTCTCTTCCAGAGCGCGTCGCAAAATTTATTACTGAACAGAAAGTCCCTACCGCTGCGGATGCTGCAGTATTGGCAGATGAGTACATGTTGCTTCATAAAAAACGGTTTTAGAGAGCGCTCTGTGCGGCGTGATGTTTTTATTGGGCGAGGTAATAATTATGACACTGTTACGGATGAGTTGCAACGTTCAAAGAAAGTTGTTTTGCAGTCACCCTTTAAAGTAGGTGGTAATGCTGACAGTGCAAACCTTTGTCATTACTGTCATGAGAAAGGGCACTGGAAAGCAGATTGTCCTATGCTTAAGGATAAAGGAACCAGAGGATTGAAAGCGAAGCCTGTTGCATTCACTGTCCCTGTTAAAAGCGCCTGTGTCTCGGAGTTGCCAGTCTCTTGTGCTTGTGAACCTGATGTTTTGGCAGCTTATGCTCCTTTCATTCGGGATGGGTTCGTATCCCTTGTAAATTCTTCCTGTTCCATTGCATAAGATGATTTTAAACTGAATTGGTTAATGGTGAAGTGGTTGTTGGTGTGCGGCCAGCATTGCCTATTGAAGGGGTACACCTTATCTTGGGCAATGGTTTGGCTGGTGGCAGAGTGTGGACTGACACTCCTCCCTCACCTGTGGTTACATCGTGTCCATCTGATTCTGTGTTCGAGGGCTGCGGTGGCAGTCCAGATGTCTGGCCATCGTGCATAGTTACACGTGCTATGAGCAAGTCTGACCCTGACATGTCACCCAACGGTGACAGTGACCTAGTGTTAGAGGTTCCATCGCTGTCAGAGCTTCCGGTGTCACTGTCACATGGTGACGTGGTGCAGGCGCAAAGCAATGATTCTTCTTTAAAAGAACTGTTTAAGCGTGTTTTGCCAGCCTCTGAGATAAGTAGTGCTGCAAATGGATATTTTTTGTATAATGGCTTGCTGTTTAGGAAGTGGGTTCCTGTGAATGGAAATTCTGTAGATGCTGATGTTTTCCAGTTGGTAGTGCCAGCTACGTTCCGCCCTCTTGTTTTGAAAGTGGCACATGATGAGTGTGGACACTTTGGCGTGCGCAAAACTTATCTTAACATCCTTAAACACTACTTTTGGCCGCATGTCAAACGTGATGTTTCCACATATATTAAGACCTGTCATGTCTGTCAGCTCACTGGAAAACCTAATCAGAAAGTCAAGCCTGCACCACTGCAGCCTATTTCAGTTGCGAGTGAACTTTACACACCTCATTGTGGACTGTGTGGGTCCGTTGCCATCTTCCAAGTCTGGCTGTAAATATCTGCTTACGGTGATGTGTCAGAGCACCAGATATCCGGCGGCGTATCCCTTGAGGTCAATTACAACAAAGGCTGTGGTTAAGGCATTGACTCAGTTCATTTCAATATTTGGCATTCCTCAGGTGATCCAGAGTGATCAGGGGTCAAATTTCTCATCAAAAATGTTTCGGCAGGTGTTAAAGCTTCTCCGTATTGCACAGAACCAGTCGTCAGCATATCATGCGCAGAGTCAGGGGGCTTTGGAACGGTTCCACCAGACTCTTAAGTCGCTTCTGCGTGCGTATTGTACAGAGTTAGATGGAGACTGGGAGGAGGGGCTTCCGTGGCTTCTGTTAGCTGCCAGGGAGGCAGTACAGGAGAGTACAGGCTTTAGTCCTAATAAGTTGGTCTTTGGACATACTGTTCGTGGCCCTCTGGCTGTGTTAAAGGGAGATTGTGTGGATATGACTCCACCTAGTAACTTGGTTGAATACGTAAATGGGTTCAGACATCGTTTGTTCTTGGCCGGTTGCATGGCGAGAGAAAAGCTGGGCCTGTCCCAGAGGAGAATGAAAGAATTGTATGACCGTCGTACTGAGCACCATGAGTTCAACCCAGGAGACCAGGTCCTGGCACTTATGCCTATAGTTGGTTCACCCTTCCAGGCTAAGTATGCAGGTCCATACACAGTCACTGAAAAAGTTTCAGATTTGAACTATGTTGTTGCAACACCAGGACGAAGGAAGACTAGGCGTCACTATCATGTAAATCTCTTGAAACCATATTACGAACGCGGAGTTGATTCAGAGCCAGGTTGCAACCTGGGGGATGGTGTGCATCCAGCTCTTGCCGTATCCTCGGAGGGTTTGGTGCATGATGGTGATGGGGTGCCAGAGCCTGAAAGCTTGCTGTATGGAAGGTTAAAAAATTCAGAGTCACTTGGTAATTTAGACAAGTTGTTGGCTCACCTGCCAGAGTCCAAACGTGATGAGTTGTCAAAATTGGTTCATAAATTTTCTTGTTTGTTTGGGGACATTCCTTCACAGACCAACTGGATTGAACATGACATTGATGTTGGAGATGCTCGACCGTTTAAGCAGCAGTTTTATCGTATGGCTCCAGCTAAACGTGACTATTTGGAGGCAGAAGTCACCTATATGCTTGATAATGATTTTGCTGTTCCATCATCATCCAGTTGGGCTTCTCCGTGCATTCTAGTGCCAAAACAGGACGGGACACCTCGATTCTGCACTGATTTTCGGAAAGTAAACACTGTCACAAAATCTGACTCATTTCCATTACCACGCATGGATGACTGCATTGATCAGGTGGGGTCTGCGAAATTTGTGAGCAAGTTTGATTTGCTGAAGGGTTATTGGCAAGTGCCACTATCTAAGCGTGCACAAGAAATTGCTGCATTCATCACTCCCTCTGGCCTTTATTCTTATAGGGTGATGCCTTTTGGGTTAAAAAATGCCCCTGCGACATTTCAGCGTTTAATGAACCGTGTTGTGGTAGGCTTACAAGGTTGTGCAGTTTATCTGGATGATTTGGTCATCTACAGTGATACTTGGCACTCGCATCTTCAGCGTATTCGGGCGCTGTTCGAACGCTTGGCTGAGGCTCGGCTCACAGTGAACCTGGCTAAATGTGTTTTTGCAATGGCTAGAGTAACATATCTGGGCCGTGTGATAGGGCAGGGTCATGTGGCCCCGGTTCAGGCCAAGGTTACGGCTGTAGCAAAGTATCCGCAACCCTCAACAAAGAAGGAACTTCAGAAGTTCTTGGGTTTAGTAGGGTACTATAGGAGTTTCTGTAAAAACTTCTCGACCATTGTGTTCCCTCTTACAGAACTTCTTAAAGCGAAGGTGAAATTTGTCTGGACTTCTGAGTGTCAGTTGGCTTTTGAGAGTGTGAAATCTGTCTTGTGTTCTTCCCCCGTCCTAGCTGCTCCTCGCTTCGATCGAGCATTCACACTTCATGTAGATGCCAGCCAGGTGGGAGCAGGCGCCGTCTTGCTCCAGAGTGACGATCAAGGGGTAGTGAGGCCAGTTAGTTTCTTCTCAAAAGTTTAACAATTACCAGCGTAATTACTCGGTCATTGAGAAGGAGGCTTTGTCACTTATTTGGGCTTTACAACATTTTAGTGTATATGTTGGGGTGGGAGGGCCGACCGTGGTCTACACAGATCACAATCCACTGACCTTTTTGCACTCTCTTGTGTCCAAACCAAAGGCTGATGAGGTGGGCCCTGTTTTTGCAGGCATACAATCTTGACATCAAACACATTAAGGGAGCAGACAATATTATTGCTGATGCGTTGTCACGTGCTCCTCAGTGTTAGTGTGGAACTGAGTTTAATGTACTGTCCTGTTTTATTCGACTGTTGTTGCTCCTTCTATCTCCTTAATTTGCTTCTCAGGCGCAGAGTTGCTGAGGATGGGAGGGCCAAGCTGTCAAATGAGTATCCAGGAGGAGGGATGTATTTTTTTTGTCTGTCGTCTTGATTATGATTTTTGTTATTGAGGATGGCCCGGTGTTGTCGGTGATCCCTTTGGGGACACCGACTTGAGGGGGGGGGGGGGGGGGGGGGGCGGCCCCTGCCTAACCCAAACACATTATTGCTGCTGTGTGACTGTTTCTGATTCCTGTCTGATGGTACCTGGGAGAGTGTGGGTGTGGCTTCCAAGTCTGTTTGTCATTCCTCCAATCATGCTGTGGTGGCCAGCCAATTTGGAACACCTGTGCCTGATGCTGTGACAGAGGATAAAAGGCCCTGCACCATTGTCTCTCCCTTTCTCTGACTTCGACCATGGCAGCAGCTGCATGCTTTTGTTTGGTTTGATTCTTGTTTTGTTTCCACTCCTCAACACCCTACACTTCATTACACCCATCCACATTTACACGACTGATACTACTGACTGACACACTCCATGTTTGTAGATTGTTGTAGTTCCAATAAATCTGCACTAAATCTGCTATTCCTCGCGTCCATTCCTGCGTATGTCATGGCCTAGGAGCCGGGTTGTGACAATAATGTGTGTGTGTCTGTGTGTTTGTGTGTGTACTATATGTATGTATATATGTTCATGTGTAATGTTCACGTTAGTGCTCTTTATTCAGAAACCCTCATGTCACATCTACATTTCAGGATCTGGTTATTATAGACACATATTAAATGTTAAATATAAATATGTCAATATTTATCATCACAGTAGCTGTAAACACTCAGCATTAGAAAAACACATACGTTGGTTTGGTGCTTACATAAGGAGTAAACATTTATAATCATCACTTTAAAGTTACATACGTTGTTTTTGGTGCCTGTTTGTTTCCCAGATATATTAGTGTGTGTGTGAATGGGTGTGTAAGAGGCATTAACTTAAAGAACTTTGTAGAAAGGCGCTTTATGAAGTTCAGTCCATTTCCTTGTATTAGTTTACCAGCAGATCTGACAGAACCAATATGGCGGCGCCGTTTACGTACGATTCAGCGCTCAATGCGGCGTCTATGTATATATGTCTATGCTCTAAATATCTACCATTTATATCAGCCCTCTGCTCAAAACCCAAAATTCTAAATTAAAGGTTGGTTTGTGACTAAATTGAGAAGTTGCCTTGAAAAAGAGAGGAGAAAAAACATGTGTGCATCTGATTTGAAGGTTTTTTTTTAATTATGCTTTGTTTTTTTTGCTTTCTTTTGATATAAAATTATGTATTCTTATGTTGTAAAATGTTCAACTTTACAAGTATTTCATTATAACTAGATTGGAATTAAACATAACATAAGAACTAATGCTACAGTATGTATTGCTAATATATCACTGGATACTATATATTAATTAAAACATTTAATTTAGGATCATTAGTAATAGATGTTAGTTCAGCTTGGATTATTTGCCAACTGTTGAAAACCCAATTGCGTCTTAAACAGGGCCCTTAAGATGGGCTCACATTAGGGTAAAGCCTAAAGTATCTTGCAGCCAATGTGAAAGCCTGTTATCATGGTCTTTAGCCATAAACTATGCTTTAGTTTATGGTTTAGTTTATGGAACTGTCCTTCTCAAAGTCAATTCTTCCTGTTTATCCAGTTTAGCTTCCCATGGTATCCTGTGGTGTTCCTCAGCCAGTAATGTCTTCAAAGTTCCACAGCTTTTCTAGTTGTATATAGCCAAAATACCTCCAAAGTGACATGAAGGTGAAGGAACGTCTCTGTACCCCGGACATTGCACTGCTGGCTGTGGGAATGCCCCCGTATTATTTACCAAGGGAGTTCACGTCCACCATTGTTGTCGCTGTTACATCCCCCCGTCAGCTGATGCAGCGGCAGCCTGTGAAGTCATCAGCTCCACCGCCGCTAAACTACAGACTGAACACCTGGATGCATTCATGGTTATCAGACCACAACTTGGTCATGATGACTCCCAGGTACACCAGGACGGTGAGGAAGTGGACACATAAGGTTACTGACTGCTTTGAGTCGACAGACTGGGATGTACTCTGTGAGCCACATGGGGAGGACATTGATGACATGACTGAACCGCATCACTGAGTACATCAGATTCTGTGAAGACACCACCATGCCAGCCCGGACCGCACACTGCTTCTCCAACAACAAGCCCTGGATCACCAGCGACCCGAAGGCACTTCTGAACAAGAAGAAAGGGGCTTTCAGGTCTGGAGACAGAGAGGAGTAGAGGATAGTGCAGCACGAACTCCGAGATACGCTGAGGACAAGTAAGGAGAACTACAGGAGGAAGCTGGAAGCCAAACTCCAACAGAACAGTGTAAGGGATGTGTGGACGGGAATGAAGCACATCACAGGGATGAAGGGGAAGGACAGGCAGACATCAGGGAGCCTGGACAGAGCAAACCAGTTCAACCAGTTTTTTAACAGGTTTAGCTCACCCCTGCCCCCTACACACCCACACTGTCCCAAATGGCTGGAAACACCCCCAGCATTCTCCTGCACATCACCTCTCCATCTGCCCACCCTCCTTCTCCTCCTCCTCCCCTCCCCCCACCGAGGACACCAGCATCAACCACCCAGTGACTACAGGCCAGGTAAAGAGGCAGCTGGAAAGACTGAACCAGCGAAAGGCAGCAGGCCCTGATGGCATCACTCCTAGGTCACTGCACATTTCTCCTTTCTTTCATTTGCACTAAATCAACACTGCCAAACTGCTGTATATACTTTTCTACAATATATATATTTTATTTACGATTGCTATTTTGATATTTTATTATGTATAGTTTGCTCTTATATTTTTATTTGTATGTTGTCTATTGTCACTGTGTGTAATGCTGCTGCTGCTGCACTGTAATTTCCCAGCTTGGGATAAATGAAGTCTGTCTGTCTGTCTGTTTTATTACTATTATTAATTTTATTTTTTATTTGTAGCTTTCTTTTTCGCTCTCCCTATTTCTCATATCCACCAACATTTACTTACTTTGACCACCCTTCTTAGTTATTTATTGGCCGTTGGTCATGTTGCTAATACTATAACAATTATTATTTCATTTATTTACTTTTTTCCTTGTGTACCTCAATGGTATTATTTACTTAGTTATTTTCTTTATTTCAAAAAAATATATTAGGGGATTTAGGGAGTATAGATTACTAGCATGGCTTAGATAATTATTTAACTCTCTTCCCCTTCTCCATGGTATTCCCCTTATAAGCCACTGGATTATGTTATACTTCAAGTCTACTTTACACTGAGTTACCTAATCTACCACTCCTCATTTAACACACAAGCTAGGGGGGTTGCCATCCTTATCAATAAAAAAATTAACGTTCAATTAATATCAATAGAAAAAGATAGCAATAAGAAGATTTGTTAAGGGTGAATTGACCTCCAATAGGGTACACTAGTTAATATATATGGCCCCAACCACGACGACCCTGCGTTTTTTAATGACCTTGTATTAAAACTTGCAACTGCTGCGGGGCATTGTATGGTTGGTAGTGACTTTAATCTGGTATTGGACCCCGATTTAGACCAATCCACAGCAAGATCTTTTAATCACTCTAAGGCTGCTTCAGATCTGCTCAGGGAGATGAGGGATTTGGGATTGTGTGATATTTTGGCTTAACCCAAAAGCTGAAGACTTTTCATTCTTTTCAAATGTTCAGAATTGACATGTTTTTAACCCTACAGTATGGCTGCCAGGATTACTGATTGCTCCTATCTATCAGCTACATTGTCTGATCATAATCCTATAAAAATGACCTGGGAGATGGATGCTACACAAGCAAAGTCCTTTACCTGGAGGTTTAAATCCTATATGTTGAAGGACCCTGAATTTGTCAGATTTATGTGAGCTTATATTAATGTATTTATCGAAATGAATATTAATTCCTCATCATGCTTGTGTATGGGAGGCCTTAAAAGCGTACATGAGAGGTCAGATCCTATCGTATAGCTCTCACAAAATCAAGGAAAAAAAGAAAACTCTTGCAAATTTGGAAAACGAAATTAGAGACCTGGAGTGTAAACATGCTCACACCAAAAGTGAAGTGGTGCTCAACACTTTGTCTTTAAAATGGATTCAGTATAATAACTTACTGTATGTACTAATGAAGCTGAAGCTGATTTGACTAGGACCAGCTACAATTACTATGAATTTGGCTGACAAGACCAGCAAGCTACTAGGCAAGTAAAAAAGGAAGACATTGAAAAAACTATACATTCTATTATCACAGATGATGGAATGTCCCTTTTTAACCCACATGATATTAATTGTGAGTTTTTAATTATTTTATGAGACACTATAAGACAGAATATAGGATTGAGGATACCAAAGCAACAAAATTTCTAAGTTCATTAACCCTGCCTAAATTAGACCCTGATGATAAAAACTGCCTGGATGCGGGGGCTTCCGGTATGCGGTGTGCGGAGTAGACGTGTGCGCAGCTCGCTCCCACAATAAGCTTTTTCTTTACCTTTTTATCTAGTATATTTCTTAAACTATTCTTTTGAAAACGGTTTTACATCGACTGTTGTTCATTGTGGCAAGCTCAAAATGTCCAAGACTAACAAGAAACCCGATAAACAGAACTCTGCTTCGGCCAGCGCTAGCATCAGCATGGCTGAAATTAGCTCCCTACTGGAGGAACACAGGGATGCTCTTGCTGCTGACTTCAAGTCATCATTTGACTCCTTATCTTCTACATTGGACACCCTCCACAATATGGTTACAGACCATGGTCAAAGAATTTCTTCTTTGGAGGACAATGCCACCGACATGGACGACCGCATACAACAATTGGAGTCTGCATGCTCTGCTATTAAACGTGACAACGAGTATCTTAGAACCAAGGTGGCAGATCTAGAGGGTCGAAGTAGACGACAAAACATAAGGATAATCGGCCTACCTGAGAACATCGAAGGCAACCGCCCGTCCACTTTCTTTTCCCAACTCCTCGTTGACGTCTTTGGCTCGGACGTGCTAGCCTCTCTCCCTGAGCTGGACCGAGCCCACAGAAGCCTTGCTCCTAAACCTGCTGCGGGTGAGCGGCCACGACCAGTGATCATACGGTTCCATCGTTTCCAAGTCAAGGACCAGGTTATTCGTGAGGCACGCAAGCGAGGTGAACTGCTCTACAAAGGCCACAAGATTCGCCTCTACGATGACTACAGCCCGGACCTGTTGAAACAGCGCGCCGAGTACAAAACCTGCATGGCTGAACTCTACCAGCGCGGATACAAGCCGGCTCTTCTCTATCCTGTCAAGCTGCGCATCACCCTGCCTAACGGAGAGAGGGCATGGCTCCTGTCTGTCGCAGAGGCTACTAAGTTTGTTCGCAATCTGCAGGTGGATAACAGTGTGACTGAAAGTGACTGAACTTTGCATTCAGTGCCATGAGCGTAAGTGTCCTTTTTGGTGTGAGTGTGTGTGTGCGTATTTGGCAGCGCTAACGTTAATGTAGTATTTTTCTTTTTGTCTCGTTAGCCAAACAGACTATGCTACCGTTGAGCTCCTCGACGTTGCCCCAGGTGTCAATGTTTCACAACGAGAATGATTTTCTTTGCTTGGCCTGCTACGTGCTCAGATGCAGATGCACTGTTTTGTTTCCCTCCATGTTTTATGCGAGGTTGGTTGGTTTGAGTTTGGACAATGTTATGCCTAGTTGGCGTGTTATTAGTGTTAAATGTGAGCCTGCCTATGCAGAAACCGTTTTCTGCTATAGTATCACCATGCAATAGAATACGAGTTTTTTTTTGTGTGTGTGTGGGAGCAGCGCGTTACATTAGGAAGTGTGGAAAATATGCTGATCATAGAATCAGAGTGCTCCATGTTGCTGCTCTTCAGTGCAGTACCTGGATGTACGGGATTTGGGTGGGGGGTGGGTGGGTCTTGGGTTAATGTATTCTCAGTTAGATTTTCTGTGTTTTATGTGCATTTTATTTTCTCTTGCATGCATGTCGCTTTTACTCTATATAGGCCTACTCAAGGTAGCCAAGTGCTTTATCTCTCATATCTGGTGCTTGGGTGGGGCCAGGTGCAATTATTTTTGGTGGACGAATCAACTATTGGTAGAATTCTAGGCCTTCATTGTCACTCCATCACATAATGGCGCACACAAACACACTGCGTACACCGGGTGGCGCTCTAAGATTTGTTAGTTGGAATGTTAAGGGTATGAACTCTCCTGTCAAGCGCAATAAAGTGTTTGACCATCTTAAACACCTAAATACTAAAATTGCCTTTTTACAAGAGACTCACCTTCTGCCTTCGGATCACCCTAGGCTCCGCAGGGGGTGGGTGGGTCAATTTTTTCACTCCACCTTTTCAAGTAAGGCCCGGGGGGTAGCAATTCTTATTCATAAATCCATACCATTCTCTGTGACCAAAGTGGTGTCTGACACAAATGGGCGCTATGTCATTATCATAGGTAAAATGGGAAGTAATAACCTGATTTTAGCAAATGTATATGGCCCAAACTGGGATAATGATAATTTTTTCAAAAACTTTTTTTTCTCTCTCCCCAACTTGAACTCCCACCAACTTATTCTTGGCGGTGATTTCAATTGCTGTCTTGACCCTTCACTTGATCGCTCATCCAGTAAACCTTGTAGTTTATCTAAATCCTCAAAAGTAATTCAGTTGTTTATGGAGCAGTATGCAGTTGTAGATGCCTGGCGCTTCCTCAACCCCAGTTCTAAACAGTTTTCTTTCTTTTCTCCTGTTCATGGTACATTCTCCCGCATTGATTACTTTCTCATTGACAGCAAACTTCTCCCATCTGTCAGTTCATGTTCCTACAATCCTATTGTGATATCAGACCATGCACCAGTGGCGTTGGACATCTCCCTTCCTGGTAGATCTATGACGCGTTCCCCCTGGCGCTTTAACTCTTTTTTGCTTTCTGACCCAAACTTTGTTTCTACTATTAAGAACTCCATTGAGCTCTATGTCTCTACCAATGCCAACACTGATACATCAGCAGCAGCCATCTGGGAGGCATGCAAAGCCTACCTAAGAGGAGAAATCATATCTTACTCAGCTTATCAGAAAAAGATCTCCGCAGAGGCAAGGGTTGGCCTTGCTGGAGATATATCAGAACTCCAATCTAAATGTGTGGGTTCACCTGATGCAGATCTTTCAAAAGAATTGCTTATGAAAAAGGCTGAATTTGACCTCTTGGCTTCCAATGATGCTGCAGAGTCATTGTTAAAATCACGCCATTAATACTATGAGTTTGGAGATAAGCCTAGTAAACTCCTTGCACATCAAATCCGGCAGGCATCTTCACCACAACATATTACTCAGATCAGTACTACAAATGGGCCAACTATTGATCCACAGTTAATAAACAAACAGTTTAGAGACTTCTATGCTGAATTATACACCTCTGAATGCGTGGCTGATGAGAGTCAGTATGATAGTTTCTTTGACTCTTTAGATATTCCCTCTTTAGACAATGCAACATCGTCTGGTTTAGATGAACCCTTCTCAGTAGATGAGCTCAGAAGTGCCTTAATGCTCATGCAGAATGGCAAATGCCCGGGCCCTGATGGGCTTCCTGCTGAATTTTATAAGTCATTCTCAGATCAGTTAGCTCCAATTTTACTTAACATGTTCAATGAATCTTTACAAAGTGGTTGTCTCCCCCCCACACTAAGACAGGCCACCATTTCCCTCCTTTTAAAAAAGGACAAAGATCCACTCTCTTGTGGTAACTACCGCCCCATATCTCTGCTCTGTGCAGATGTAAAGTTATTGGCCAAAATGTTAGCTAGGCGTCTGGAGAAGGTTCTACCAACCATTGTGGCTTCTGATCAGACAGGGTTTGTTAAAAACAGACACTCTTTTCATAATGTTAGACGTTTATTTGATATAATTTATGCTCCAACTTCCTCTGACACCCCTGAGGTGGTAGTCTCCATGGATGCAGAAAAGGCATTTGATCGTGTCGAATGGCCTTACCTGTTCTATGCGTTGAAACGTTTTGGTTTTGGTCATACCTTCATATCATGGATTAGGCTTCTTTATACGTCTCCCCAAGCTTGTGTTCGCACAAACAATGATTATTCTGACTACTTCTCCCTTAAGCGTGGGACACGGCAGGGCTGCCCGCTCTCTCCACTATTATTTGCCATTGCCATTGAGCCACTGGCAGTGGCCCTAAGGTCCAGCCAGATACCTGGAATTTTAAGGGGTGGTGTTGAACATAAGGTCTCCCTATATGCCGATGACCTCCTTCTCTTTGTGTCAGACTTGGACAGGGCTGTCCCTCTTGTGTTAAATTTGCTGCAGGTATTTGGTCAGATTTCAGGCTACAAACTAAACTTTCATAAAAGTGAGGTAATGCCAATTAATGCAGCAGCCAGGGCATATCCATTATCTGACTTGCCTTTCAAAACATCTCTAGAATGTTTCAAGTACCTGGGTGTTTGTATAACCAAAAATTACTCAGATTTATTTAAATGTAATTTCTCCCCACTTCTGTCCAGGCTGTCTCTGGATCTCCAGCGATGGTCTCTCTTGCCTCTCTCTCTTGCAGGACGGATAAACTGTGTTAAAATGAATGTGCTCCCCAAATTCTTATATCTCTTCCAATGCATACCTATCTTTCTTAGTAAACGTTTCTTTCACTCACTGGATCAAACCATCTCCCACTTCTTATGGAATAAAAAGGCCCCTAGAATTAAAAAAGACACCTTGCAAAAACCTAAAGAGCTGGGTGGTCTGGCTCTCCCCAGCTTCTTACTTTATTATTGGGCAGCAAATATTAGAGCCTTGTTACACTGCTATTATTCTAGTGACCAACCTCCACCTTGGCTACAGGTTGAGGAGGCCTCATGTGGTCCATCATCTCTATTTTCCCTTCTGTGCTTTCCCGCAGCTTCATCACCGTCTGTGCATTCAGATAGTGTAGTTGTTAAAAACTGTCTTAAAATCTGGACTCAATTTAAGCAACACTTTGCATTACAATCTCTGCCTGCTCTGTCTCCTGTGTACTCTAATCCCCTGTTCACTCCATCTAGCATTGATAACGCTTTCTTAATCTGGAGAGATAAGGGAATTATATCATTTAACCATCTTTATATTGATGGTAAATTTGCTTCTTTTGGTCAGTTAGCACAGGCCTATGACCTGCCTTCAACCCACTTTTTCAGATACTTGCAGATAAGAGATTTTGTACGTAAACATTTTTCTGAATTTCCCACTAAACCCCCTCCTACACTCATAGACACCATTCTCAAAATCAATCCTTACATGAAAGGCAGTGTATCAAGGATTTATTGCACTCTCCTTGCGCACCACTCCTCAGCCTCCGATGCTCTACGCACTGCATGGTCGACTGATCTTAATACAGAGATAGACCCTGTGAAGTGGGATCATGCTTTGAAATGGGTGCATTCATCCTCTGTCTGTGCCCGGCATGGAGTCTTACAATGTAAAGTGGTGCATAGGGTCCATTGGTCCAAAAGTAAACTGGCCCGTGTATATCCAGGGGTAGACTCCAGCTGTGACCGGTGCCATTTAGGACCAGCCACTCTTGGCCATATGTTCTGGGCTTGTCCTGCTCTTGGGCCCTTCTGGCAGGGTGTGTTTGACACTCTGTCTGCTATCACATCCACTAACATCTGTCCGTCACCAATTACTGCGTTGTTTGGTGTCCTACCTGTTGGCAATAAACTACCACCCTACTTCTGTGAACTGGTGGCCTTTCTATCACTTTTAGCAAGACGTATCATATTGCTGCACTGGAAAGACTCCCACCCCCCCTCCCTTTCTCAATGGATTAGGGATGCCCTTCATTTCATGACACTGGAGAAAGTCAAATACTCTCTGCGTGGTATCTCATCCAAATTCTGTAGGGTCTGGGATCCCTTCTTAGATTATGTCAACTCCTTTCAACTAGATGTCGCCACCATTGATTAAGTAACCCCCTCCAATGCACCATAGCCCAGTACCATGAGAGCCTATAATAACAGTAAGTTAGATTAGCAGCATGCAAGATTCCCTTTTTTTTTTTTTTTTTGTTTGTTTGTTTGGTTGGTTGGTTTTTTTTGTTTGCTTTTTGTTGTTTCTTTCTTTCCATATGCTTCCTATAAGCTACTCACTTAATGCAATTGGAGGAGCCTGTGTGTGTCTGTGTGTGTGTGTGTGGGTGTGTGTGTATGTGTATCCTTATGGATGTGAGTGGAAGTGAGTGTGTGGTGTGAATGTGAGTGGCTGGATTGATGTTGAATGAACATGGGCTACAATACAGTATGAGCCTCTAAGCTCCCAACTGCCATTGGTACAGGTTCTTTGTATTTGTATTTTTATTTTTTTTTTTATTGGGAAGGGTGGGGGTGGGGGTTTATTGGATAGTGTGTCTTCACTATTTGGTTGTCTGATACATACTGTAGCTACATAACTATTTGTGAAGACTGTTGTGCATATTGTCTTGTATAACTTTTATAAATAAATCATACATAAAAAAAAAAAAAAAAAACTGCCTGGATGCTAATATATCCGAAAAAGAAGTTCTTGATGCTATGAAATCCCCACAGAACAGTAAAGCCCCTGGGCCAGATGGCTTTCCAATTGAATTCTGTAAAATCTTTTCTGACAAGCTTATAACCCCTTTAACAAACATGCTTGACGAAGCACTGGCTAATAAAACTCTCTCTCTTTATCTGCTACGATAATTTTGCTACCAAAACCGAGAAAAGATCGTCAGAAATGTACTTCTTAACGACCTCTCAGTCTTCTGAAAAGTTAAATGCACCAAGATTGGAATGTATAATTCCAAAAATTATTAACACTGATCAGACAGGACTCTAAAGGAGGGTTAAATATTCCCAATTTGAGATGCTTCTACCTAGCAGCTCAGTTTCGCTTAGTGTGGTGCTGGCTATGCAAGGACAAATGTATGGCAAGATGGCTTCCTATCGAACAACACCTATTAACGGAATCTCTTCCTTTCCTAACCTCTAAGAAAATACTTTGAACTGGCGGGAAGCTTACGCTGTCATTGGTTTAAATATCCCTCTGTTTCGTAAAACTCCTTTATGTGATAATCCCAACATTTCCCATGAGATTACAGATAGAACATTGATCAATTGGCATAAAAACAGTTGAAGATCTATATATCCAAGGTAAATTTTCAAACTTTCAACAACTGACAGAGAAATTCCAACTCCCTAAACATAATTTATTTAAATATTTTCAAATTAGACACTGGATCTGCAATAACTGTTAAGACTTTCCTCATATCCCCCAGAATCTCAGTTTAAACATCTAATGTGTGAACCATTAAACACCAGTAAGGGGCTGATATCTGTTATTTATGCTATTTTAAATAATAACCTGACAATATATAATAAGATCAATACAAAGAAGAAATGGGAATCAGATCTTAACATAAGATATAAAGACTGGTGCAATACCCTTGAAATCTCTCAATCAGTACTAATCTCAACAAAACACAGACAAATACAGTTCAATAAATATAACAGAACTTATTATACCCCATATAGACTACATAAAATACACCACAACTCCTCTCTAAATTGTCAGAGATGTAGGACCTGTGAAGCGGACTTGCTTCATATGCTCTTGAAATGGATTCTAGGAGATATACAGATTTTGGATGCAAGCCTTACTTTTAACTCTAACGCAGTCCCACGCAGAGTATGGATGCAGTCTGATGTGCTTCACTGAGACATGGCTGCACAGGGACACTGTGGACCAGAACTTCTCCGTCGATGGCTTCCACACTGTCCGGACCGACCGGGATTGTACCAAGAGCAGTAAACGGAAAGGCAAAGGGCTTGCTGTTCCAGTTAATTCAATTCAATTCAATTCAATTCAATTTTATTTGTATAGCCCAAAGTCACAAAGTACATTTGCCTCGGAGGGCTTTACAATCTGTACAGACAATGACACCCTCTGTCCTTAGACCCTCGGTTCGAGTGAGGAAAAACTTGCCCACAAAAAACCTTTTAACAGGGAAAAAATGTGGAAGAAACCTCAGGAAGAGCCACAGAGGAGGGATCCCTCTCCCAGGACGGACAGACGTGCAATGGATGTCACGTGTACAGGACAATCAACATAAACATTTTGTACAGTTACAATGACTTACAGAATGACAATGAATGATAAAGTGACCACAGTAGTAGATATAGTAGTATTAATGACAGTAGTAATATGTGTAGTGGGCGCCGTCCAGGATCACAGCAGCAGCCACGATCCACGAAAAACCTGCTGGACGACAGAGCACAGAAACTCCGGGGAAGTTTGGTCAGCAGCATGCATTAATGAGACATGTCCAGAGACAGACAGACAGACAGACAGACAGAGAAAGAGAGAAAGAGAGAGACAGACAGACAGACAGACAGACAGACAGACAGACAGACAGACAGACAGACAGACAGACAGACAGAGAAAGACAGACAGAGAAAGACAGACAGAGAAAGACAGAGAGAGAGAGGCAGAGTAGGAGGGAGGGTTTTCGGTAAGGGAGATGTGACTACATCTTTAACCAATACCGTGCCTGGCTAGGCATAACCCTGGGGAGTCCCCCGGCAGTCTAATCCTATAGCAGCATAACTAAGGGATGGCCTGAGCCAGCCCTAACTATACGCTTTATCAAAAAGGAAGGTTTTAAGTCTACTCTTAAAAGTGTTGACCGTGTCTGCCTCCCGAACCCAGATTGGTAGTTTGTTCCACAGAAGAGGAGCCTGATAGCTGAAAGCTCTGGCTCCCAATCTACTTTTGGAGACTATAGGAACCACAAGGAACCCAGCGTCCTGAGAGCGCAGTGTTCTAGATGGATAGTAAGGTAATATGAGCTCTTTTAGATATGATGGTGCCTGACCATGAAGAGCTTTGTAAGTAAGGAGGATAATTTTAAATTCTATTCTAGATTTAACAGGGAGCCAATGCAAGGAAGCCAAAATGGGAGAGATGTGATCTCTGATCTTGGTTCCTGTCAGAACACGTGCAGCAGCATTCTGAATTAACTGTAAAGTCCTAAGAGATTTATTAGAGCAGCCTGATAACAAAGAGTTACAATAGTCCAGCCTAGAAGTAACAAATGCGTGGACTAGTTTTTCTGCATCTGCTTGAGAAACAGTGCGTCTGATTTTAGCGATGTTACGTAAGTGGAAGAATGCAGTCCTCGAAATTTGTTTTATGTGGGCATTAAAGGACAAATCCTGATCAAAAACAACTCCAAGATTCTTTACAGTGGAGCTGGAGGCCAGGGTGATACCGTCTAAGGTAACTAAGTCTCTAGAAAGAGAGTTTCTGAGGTGCTTGGGTCCAATTACAAGAACTTCAGTTTTGTCTGAATTTAACATCAGAAAATTGTCGGTCATCCAATTTTTTATATCCTTAAGGCATGCTTGGAGTTTAGTTAACTGATTGGTTGCATCAGGCTTGATCGATAAATATAATTGGGTGTCGTCAGCATAACAATGAAAATTGATAGAGTGATTCCTAATAATGTTCCCTAAAGGAAGCATATATAAACTAAATAAAAGTGGTCCTAGTACAGAACCTTGTGGGACTCCATGACAAACTTTGGTATGCATGGAGGATTCATCATTTACATGAACAAACTGAGATCGATCTAAGAAATACGATTTAAACCAGCTTAGGGCGGTTCCTTTGATGCCAATTTGATGTTCCATTCTCTGTAAAAGAATTTGATGGTCAATGGTGTCAAATGCAGCACTAAGATCTAACAGGACAAGTACCGAGATTAGTCCTTTGTCTGATGCCATTAGGAGGTCATTTGTAACCTTGACTAATGCGGTCTCTGTGCTATGATGCACTCTAAATCCTGACTGAAAATCCTCAAATAGACTATTGTTATAGAGAAAGTCACACAGTTGATTAGCTACAGCTTTCTCAAGTATCTTAGACACAAAGGGAAGGTTTGATATCGGTCTATAGTTGGCTAAAACCTCTGGGTCTAGAGTGGGCTTTTTAAGAAGAGGTTTAATTACAGCTACCTTAAAGGACTTAGGTACATGTCCTGATAATAAAGACAGATTGATTGTATCCAATAACGAATGACTAACTAGAGGTAAAACATCCTTGAGCAGCCTGGTTGGGATGGGGTCTAAGAGGCAGGTTGAAGGCTTAGCTGCAGAAATGATTAAAGTTATTTGATGGAGGTCGATGGGAGAAAAACAGTCTAAATACATATCAGGTTTTACAGCTGTTTCCAAACTTGCTGTATCAGAATGCAGATCAATGCCTGTTGAAGACAGAAGGTGATGGATTTTGTCTCTAATAGTTATAATCTTATCATTAAAGAAGCTCATGAAATCATTGCTACTTAGACCTAAAGGAATGGATGGTTCAGTAGAGCTGTGATTCTCTGTTAGCCTGGCTACAGTGCTGAAGAGAAACCTGGGGTTGTTCTTATTCTCCTCAATTAGAGAAGAGTAGTAGGCTGCTCTGGCATTACGGAGAGCCTTCCTGTATGTTCTGAGATTATCTTGCCAGACTAGATGAGATTCTTCCAGTTTAGTGGCACGCCATTTGCGTTCAGATTTACGTGCCTCTTGTTTTAATTTGCGAGTCTGCTGGCTATACCATGGTGCTAGCCTTCTTTGTTTAATTATCTTCTTTTTCAGAGGTGCAATAGAGTCTAGAGTTGTCCGTAATGAACCTGTAATACTATCAACAAGATGATCTATTTGTGAGGGGCTAAAGGAAGCAGACAAGTCCTCTGTTACAGTTAGACATGGCATTGAATTCAATACTGAAGGAATCGTTTCCTTAAATTTGGCTACAGCACTATCAGATAAACATCTGCTGTAGAAGTTTCTACACAAAGGCTTATAGTCCAATAGTATGAACTCAAAGGTTATTAAAAAATGGTCAGATAGAAGAGGATTCTGTGGAAAGACTATTAGATTATCAATTTCAACGCCATATGAAAGAACAAGATCAAGAGTGTGGTTCAGACAATGAGTCGGTTTATTTACACTCTGACAGAAGCCGATTGAGTCTAATAGAGAGATAAACGCAGTACTAAGACTATTATTGTGGTTGTCCACATGAATGTTAAAATCACCTACAATAATTACTTTATCTGTTTTAAGGATCAAGCCTGATGCAAATTCTGCAAATTCAGATAAAAATTCAGAATAAGGACCTGGAGCTCGATATACTGTAACAAATAGAATTGGCTGCAAAGTTTTCCAGGTTGGGTGAGTGAGGCTAAGAACAAGACTTTCAAATGAATTAGAATTTAGTTTAGGTTTAGGATTTATTAATAGACTTGAGTCAAATATGGCTCCAACTCCACCACCTCGACCAGTACTTCGAGGAATATGAGTATTATAATGACTCGGAGGAGTGGATTCATTTAAGCTAACATATTCATTCTCCTGCAGCCAGGTTTCCGTGAGACAGAACAAATCAATATCATAATCAGATATTAATTCATTAACTAAGACAGCTTTAGAGGACAAAGACCTGATATTCAAGAGTCCACATTTAATTCTCTTATTTTTGACTGTTGGAGATGTTGATTTAATTTTTATTAAGTTTTTATGATGAACTCCTCTTCTGTTTGTTTTATCTTTAAATAATGTAGGTGGACGGGGGACAGACACAGTCTCTATACTAAAGGACTGGGTGGGCAGCTGCTCTAATGGAGGCGCAGAGAAGCGTGTAAGACTGCAGCTCTGCTTCCTGGTCTCAACTCTGGGTTGTCGACATGGTTTTGGTCAGCTAATAAACTTGGCCATATTTCTAGATATGAGAGCTGCTCCATCCAAAGTGGGATGGATGCCGTCTCTCCTAATCAGACCAGGTTTTCCCCAGAAAGGTGTCCAATTATCTATGAAGCCCACATCGTTTGCTGGACACCACCTCGACAGCCAGCGGTGAAATGACGACATGCGGCTAAACATGTCATCACTGGTCACATTGGGGAGGGGACCAGAGAAAACTACGGAGTCCGACATCGTTTTGGCATATTCACACACCGATGAAACATTAATTTTAGTGACTTCCGATTGGCGTAACCGGGTGTCATTACCGCCGACGTGAATAACAATCTTACTGTATCTACGTTTATCCTTAGCCAGCAGTTTCAAAAAAGACTCGATGTCGCCCGCTCTGGCCCCCGGGATGCATTTAACTATGGCCCCTGGTGTCGCTAACTTCACGTTTCGGACTATGGAGCTGCCAATGACCAGAGTTGGCCTCTCAGCGGGTGTGTCGCTGAGCGGAGAAAATTTGTTTGAAACGTGGAGCGGTTGGTGGTGTACCGTGGGCTTCAGTTTGCGGTTATGCCTCCTTCGATCAGTCACCCAGCCTCCCGGCTGCTCGGGAACTACCGGGGGACGGCTAACTGAAGCTACCTGTGGCTGTACCGCACCGGCTACAGGGGGCTGGCTAACTATCTGAGCTACTGACTGTTCGGTGGTGCGGTACCGTGCCTCTAACTCACTGACCCTCGCCTCCAAGGCTACAAATAAACTACATTTATTACAAGTACCGTTATCACTAAAGGAGGACGAGGAATAACTGAACATGTGGCACACAGGACAGGAGAGAGCAGGAGGGGAGAGAGCAGGAGAGGAGAGAGGAGGAGAGCAGAGAGACGCCATTGCTATCGCTAGGCTAGCTAGTGTGGCTAACAGAAACTGGTGGTTTGTGGTTACTAGAGTTAAGAGACCCGTTCGTGCACAGACAGAACAAGACAAAGGATAGTGCTGAGATAAGTAGATAGTCGCTGAAGTGAGAAATATACAGAAATCTGTTCAGGTGAGCAGAGCAGCGAGCACCGTGGTAACAACGCTGATTACCGGAAGTGATACAATACGTTACCGTAAAGCACGACGTTAACAGCAGATGGTGTAATCCCGGTCACATCACAACCAAAGAACAGCTCTGTAGCCCGGATGTTGAACTGTTGTACTGTCTGCTGAGAGAGATCCCGCATGTCAGCATTAATGTCCTGTCCATCCCTCCCTCTGCAAACCCAACATCTGCCTGCAGCACCATACACACCATCATCTTCACCCCCTTCTGTAATCTGACACTAATACAGTCAATCACTTTTTAAAGTTCTTGCACATTATTTAACTGTAAATTTGATCTTTTATATACCTTTAATATAAGGTATATAAAATATTAATAGATGGTTAGTTGTTTACATATGTTGTTTTTGTTTGTTTGTATACAGTATTGGAGTATTGTAAGAATCAATAATTTCCCCCTGGGATTATTAAAGTATTTCTGATTATGATTCTGATTACTCAAAAGTATTTCATATTACTTTACATTATTACATTGCATTTAGCAGACGCTTTTATCCAAAGCGACTTACAGAGAAGGACATAAGCTGAGAAAGGTGTAAAGGAGCTCAGAATAGTTGTTAGTTTTGTTAGTTTAGTTAGTTTACTTGCGGGTAAAGCTGGTAAAAAAAATTTATTTTGCAGAATTTGAAATCAGAGTTTCCTCCATCACAGATGTTAAATAAATTAACATCCTACAGCACAACTGAAAAAATCTTATTCAGTGAGGAGGAACCCAAAAAAAAAAAGAAATCTGCAAGGAGCACCTGGTCGTGTCCAGTTTATGGTAAAATCCACTTCCAAATTATGGCCCCATGTGCTTACTGGAACATTCAGAGGTTTTGGAAATCCTTTTGTAGCCAATGCCATCAGTATGTTTTTCAACAATAAGGTGGCAAAGGTCTTAACAGCGCTCTTTGCTTTTACCGATAAATGTTCTCTGTGTGACAATAATGAGGCATCTTTTTACAGGCCATCAGTTGCTACTGAACCAGCTGATATTAAGTTTTAAGCATTGACAAGGGGCAGGAATGCTTTCTAATTTAACTTATTTCAGCTGGTGTCTTCTTCATCTGTTCAATACTTTTTTCTTGTGTCATTTCACACATAACTTAATTTCTGAACTTGTTTGTTTTAGTTTCTTTGTATGTATGTACCAACATCTAGTAAGCATTTCGTGTCAGTAGCACCTTTAGAAATATGTTTACAGTCGTCCCTCGCTATATCGCGGTTCACTTTTCGCGGACTCTCTGTTTCGCAGATTTTTTGAAGTAACCAGGAAACATCTGGTAGGATGAGCAAAAGGAAGGAACTACAGCCTAATATGGTTGGACTCCAGCGAGTGACTCATTGTCGCCTGATAAGGGAAAAATCCAACAAACAGAAAGTATAAAAACCCCTGCACAACGGAGATCGTGGTTATCTTCATCAGCCAGCACCCAAGTTCGAGACATGCCGTACGACAGACCAAAACGGGAGCATCAAATCTTCGGACTTAGACTCTAAATCACAGAGAAGGAGCAGACGGACAGCCTGACATCGCAAGAGAGGAGTCTGGGGAGCCACGGCCGGTGGGAGGGAGCCGAGCGTTGGAGGATAACCATCCCAAAACCGGCAATGGGCCTCGACTGGACCAACCAGAACTCATTTCATGTTCATCCTGCCAAAGATACTACGGACATCAGGAACTTTCTGGGCTTTGGCCAAAGCCAGGGACTCTTGATGTTTTTTGCATGCTTGTTTTTTTACAGCGTACTGTACAGTATGAACGCGCATTGTTTTCTGCATCCTAAATTGGCTAAGGGAGTACTGTACAAAATGCATGTAAAAAGGTGTATTAAAGTGTGTGGTTAGGGGTTTTACGGCCTTAAAACATGTACAGTGGATACGGAAAGTATTCAGACCCCTTTAAATTTTTCACTCTTTGTTTCATTGCAGCCTAAAACTGAAATAAAAAAGTTAATTTTATTTCTTTAAATTATTTTTCCCCCTGGGATTAGTATTTATATAAGTATTTCTGATTATGATTCTGCAGAAGGCCATGCCGATACTGCAGAAGGCCATGCCGTTCAATGTGATTTATATAGTGAGCTAACAATTCAGTTCCGTTCAATTTAAATTATTTTTCATGCAGAGCAGGTCTAGACCATACTCTTCACAATACTATCTACACCCACCCAACAATTCCACCATGAGCAAGCACTTGGCGATGGTGGCGAGGAAAAATTTCCTTTCACAGGCAAAAACCATAGGCAGACCCAAACAGGGGCTCAGTGGTAGACAGTCATCCACCGCGACCTGTTGAGTTTAAGAGTTATGTTAGATCCCGAGTTAACCCCTGTTCAGGTGGTACCGGTCCAGCTCTCCGTCTAACGGGTCCGATCCTCAAGCCCGTGGGTCTAACCCCGTCGGGGCAGTTTAGAGGACTGTTCAAGCTGGTGGCGAGGAGATTCGCCTATCTTCTAACTGCACTCATCCGCACGTCTACCCTGCTTGCTCTAGTATAGCACCTGACCGAATAGCCCCTATGGGCCAAATACTACACTAGCCGCGTGCTTTCACGGTGGCTCTCCTCTTATTGATCTGTGCACTTGGTATGGTTGCTAGGATATTTTTTTGATGGCTCGTACAGCGAGCCCTCAGGGTCTGTTAATTTCAGTAGGCTAGAGTAACCTGTTAGAACCATTGGATGTTGAACACACTATAGCTTACGATTACGCCCTATAGGAGATATTATAAAAGTGAGGTCCACAACTTAATCTTTTACTGCAGTGGATATATTTATTGCAAAGTTTAGCAAGGGCGAGCATACAGTTTAATTCATTCAAGTTTGATTAAGCCTATCCTCCAATATACTATTCTTATACTAATAAATCTGCTACCCTGATATGAAGGCTGTTGCTGAGTTGTTGAGGCTGGTCCAGTTTGGAGAGAGGGAGGGAAAGGGTGAACCGATGATCAGTCGATCCTGTCCTTTCACGACTGCCGTACTGCTGGTTCACATCAAGAGTCCCTGGCTTTGGCCAAAGCCCAGAAAGTTCCTGATGTCCGTAGTATCTTTGGCAGGATGAACATGAAATGAGTTCTGGTTGGTCCAGTCGAGGCCCACTGCCGGTTTTGGGATGGTTATCCTCCAACGCTCGGCTCCCTCCCACCGGCCGTGGCTCCCCAGACTCCTCTCTTGCGATGTCAGGCTGTCCGTCTGCTCCTTCTCTGTGATTAAGAGTCTAAGTCCGAAGATTTGATACTCCCGTTTTGGTCTGTCGTACGGCATGTCTCGAACTTGGGTGCTGGCTGATGAAGATAACCACGATCTCCGTTGTGCAGGGGTTTTTATACTTTCTGTTTGTTGGATTTTTCCCTTATCAGGCGACAATGAGTCACTCGCCGGAGTCCAACCATATTAGGCTGTAGTTCCTTCCTTTTGCTCATCCTACCAGATGTTTCCTGGTTACTTCATCCCTCCCGTCCCTCGGGTCTAGTTCCTCAAGGTTTCTTGGCCCAACCTCTCAGCATGATTCTATTTATGATTACTTTCCTGGCTACTAGCTATTGCAGTGATTTCACAATTTCCAGCAGACAGAATCAGAACACAGTTATAATCACACTTTCTGTTCATGGTTACATTCATTTTAGCATTTCATTCCTTATATGGTTTAACACAAAATCATTATTGATCACACTTAGTTTAGCTCATTTTTATAGTTATGCATTACTCAGACTCCAAAAGAAAGTCCCCGATTGTCCTCTCAGAGATAGAAAGTCCCGAAATGTCCAAGGCCTTATGCCTTTGATGGGCATATCAGAAAGTCCCCATGACTCTTACCTCACTCCTTTGGTGTGTCAGCGGACCAGGGATCTCAACTTACTTGACAGTTAGTAACATGTATTAACATGCATTGATGAGAAATTAAATCAAATCTTATCTAATAAAATTTGATTTCTATAGCCCAAAGTCACAAAGTACATTTGCCTCAGAGGGCTTTACAATCTGTACAGGGAGTGACATCCTCTGTCCTTAGACCCTCGGTTCCAGTGAGGAAAAACTTGCCCACAAAAAACCTTTAACAGGGAAAAAATGTGGAAGAAATCTCAGGAAGAGCCGCAGAGGAGGGATCCCTCTCCCAGGACGAACAGACGTGCAATGGATGTCACGTGTACAGGACAAATCAACACGAAACATATTGTACAATTACAGTGACTGACAAAATGACAATGAATCACAATGACTGATAAAATGACGATGAATTACAATGACTGATAAAATGACAATGAATTACAATGTATGATAAAATGACAATGAATTACAATGACTGATAAAATAACAATGAATTACAATGAATGATAAAATGACAATGAATTACAATAACTGATAAAATGACAATCAATTACAATGACTGATTAAATGACAATCAATTACAATGAATGATAAAATGACAGTGAATTACAATGGGGTGAACCTGCTGTTGTGACCCTCTGGAAAGAAGCCTGTGCCTGTGGGCGGCTGTGGCTCAGAGGCAGAGCGGGTCGTCCACCAATCAGATGACCGGCGGTTCGATCCCCGGCTCCTCCGGTCTGCATGTCGAAGTGTCCTTGGGCAAGACACTGAACCCCAAAATTGCTCCCGAAGGCTGTGCCATCGGTGTGTGAATGTGTATGAATGGCTAGGTCCTCAAACTGATGAGCAGTTGGCACCTTGCATGGTAGCCAAGGCCATCAGTGTGTGAATGGGGTGAATGAGTTATGTAGTGTAGAGTGCTTTGAGTGGTCGGAGGACTAGAAAGGCGCTATATAAGTACAGTCCATTTACCGACCGGCATCTCCCCGTCTGATTGGAGCCCCCACATGTTTTATGAACTTTGCTAATTATAATAAAGGCTGTTATTTACTGTAAACCATCCTGTCTGTGTGTTTGTTCGGAGGTTCTGACGTCATCAGCTTTTATAGCTAAAGGTAAAACCCACACTTATTACACTGGTGGCAGCGGTGGGATAGTTAAAAATGTCAGAACCTGAGAACAACACACATCCTGAGCTGGTCGTAGATCAGGGTGCCCCCATATCATCAGTCACAACTAGAGCAATGTCTCGCTCAGTTTTTATGCCAGAGACTTTTTCTGGTACTGGATAGATGGCTGAGCAGTTTGAAATGGCTGCTGACGTAAATAACTGTGACGAATCGCTGAGACTGAAATTTATGGGTCTTTTGTTGTCAGGCCGAGCCCTTGAGGTTTATAGTGGACTATCAGCGGCGGCTAAAACTAATTATGCCTCATTGAAAGATGCTATGGGGAGTGTCCGTGAGTTTGGTATTGCCCTGCGCTGGTTGGTCGCTAGAGCCTATCTATCAGCAGACCTTCACACACAGGATTTCCTTGCGAAGGATCATTTTTTTGCCTATGTGGGCAGTGGCGATCTACGTATTAGCCTCCGTAGTGCTAAACCTGCAACCTTGGAGACCGCAATTAATCTGGCCTCAGAGCTTGAGCTTATTAGGGGTTTGGAAAATAGCCATTTAGTCCAAGATGCTAAAGTTCGGGGGATTTCGGAGCCTAAAGCTAAAGATAACGAGCAGGTGGAAACTTTGCTTGGGGTGGTGGAAGGGTTGAGGCAGGAGGTCAAGTCTTTGCAGGCTGCTGTACAGGTGTTAACATCAAACCCAGTATATCCAGCTTCCACTTCTGTATCTGCCTCAGTTCCTCCTCGTCAGCCAGTTAGTACACATGGTAACGTTGTAGCTAAACGGGAGGCAGTGCAGCATAAAGGGGGATGTTGGGAGTGTGGCTGTGACTGGCATATACGCTGTAACTGCCCTTACCTGCAGGGAAACTAGAGGGGGCGTGCACAGAGGGCCCAATGCCCGCCCCCCTTTCATCAGTATCCGTTGGGGTCCCTGAGAAGGCTGGAACCGGCTCTGGCTACCTTGCAGCTAAGATAGGTGGGTCAAGATGCCATGTGTTGGTTGATACTAGAGCAACACGCTCTATTGTACCTAAGCAGACTTGGCTTTTGTTCACCAAGGGGGGGTCTGAGTTACAAAAGTATGTCGGTGATGCGAGAGCAGCAAATGGGGGGTTGATGCAGATCCTTGGGAGTTGGCAGGCAGTGTGCCAGTTTGATTCCTTGGCTTTGGTAGCTGATTTCTTAGTGTCAGCCGTACCATCAGAAGACATTTTGCTTGGCTTCGACTTTTTATCTAAGTACGGTGCTGTGGTTGATCTCGGTAATAAGACCTGCCGGATAATGGGAAAAATATTTCCCCTTGTGGATCTTAATCCAACTCTCGAACCACAGACTGTGGTGGTTCATTCAGACACAGTCGTACCACCCCGAAGTGAAGCCATCATTTCTGGTATGGTCCAAAGTGCTTGGGGGGACTACGCAGAGGGAATGCTGGAGCCATCTTCAGCCCTATCTAAGCATTGTGACTTACTTGTAGCCCGAGTGGTGTGTAAAGTAAAGGAGGGTACATTACCAATACGGGTCATTAATGTGACTAATGAGGCTTTAACATTAAAAAGGGGCATGAAAGTGGGGACACTCTTTACTGACATAGAGATAGATAAGGTGGGGGGATGTAAGGAAGAGGGGGAAAGCATTTCACAGTCTTGGACAGTGGATAGTCTTATGGGTCTGCTTGGGGTGGGAGGTAAGGGTCTTTCCGCTGAACAACAGGAGGCAGCAAAGCAGTTACTGGCTAGAAATCTTCCTGTATTTAGCCAGGGTGAGACTGACTTAGGCAGGACCCATTTGGCGATGCATGAAATTGATACAAGTGACGCTAGGCCCATTAAATTACCTCCACGAAGGGTTCCCCTCCACTTGCAACAGGAGGTAGCAGATAACCTGAAACAAATGCTCGACAGTCGCATCATTAGGCCCTTATGCAGTCCATGGGCGGCTCCTGTAGTCTTGGTGCGGAAAAAAGGGAGTGGGCTGCGTTTTTGTGTTGACTATAGAAAATTGAATGATGTCACTTGTAAGGATGCATATCCTCTCCCCAGAATAGATGATGGTCTCGACAGCTTGAGCCACGCCTGCTGGTTCTTCACGCTTGATCTAGCTAGTGGATACTGGCAGGTGGAGGTTGATCCTAAAGATCGCCATAAAACTGCTTTCATAACACGCCAAGGGCTGTTTGACTTCAATGTTTTGAGCTTTGGTCTTTGTAATGCACCTAGCACATTTCAAAGACTCATGGATTTAATCCTAGCAGACTTACAGTGGACGACTTGCATGGTGTATTTAGATGACATCATTGTATTCGGGCGGACATTTCAGGAACATTTAGCTCGTCTTGATGAGGTGCTCGGAAGACTCCAGGAGGCTAATTTGAAAGTTAAACCCTCCAAATGCAATCTGTTCTCTACTCAGGTTCACTACTTGGGTCATGTCATTTCTGCTGAGGGGGTGATGGTGGACCCTTCCAAGGTGGCTGTATTAAGAGAGTGGCCTGTCCCAAGAAACCAGACTGAGGTCCAGAGTTTTGTAGGTTTGGCCTCCTATTACAGGCGTTTTGTGAAAGGCTTTGCAAATATAGCCCGTCCGTTGCACCGGCTTGTGGAAAAGGGAAAGCGTTTTCAGTGGACCGAAGATTGTCAGCGAGCATTTGAACAACTTAAAGCCTGTCTTATTACTGCCCCTGTGTTGGCCTATCCAGATCCCAACAAAACATTTATTCTTGACACCGATGCCAGTGATGTGGGGGTTGGGGCTGTCCTGTCCCAGGAGGACGGGTGTCATGAACGAGTTGTTGCGTATGCCAGTAGGGCGCTTACAAAATCAGAGCGCCGATATGCTACCACTAAGAAGGAGCTTTTGAGCATGGTTACTTTTACGAAACATTTCAAACATTACCTGTTAGGCAAGGAGTTCGTTCTTCGTACTGATTATAATTCTTTACGGTGGTTGCATAATTTTCAAGGGCTGGAGGGGCAGTTGGCTCGCTGGATTGAGCAGCTTGCCAACTTCCAGTACAAAATTGTACATCGGCCAGGCAAGCTCCATGGGAATGCAGACGCGCTTTCGAGTTTGCCTAATTTTGGTCTTTACGTAAGTACGCCCCTGTGTGGGATCAGTTATGCATACGAGACTCTAGGCTAGTGAGGATTCCCCCTGCACATACAGATGCTCCATCCCAGGTACAAGTGGTTCTCCCTCGTGTTTTGGTTTCAAAGGTGTTGGCACAGCTGCATGGGGGTACCACTGGGGGCTATTTAGGGGTGCAGAAATTGCAGGGGATAGTAAAAGATTGTTTTTACTGGCCAGGGTGGTTTGGGGATGTAAAGCGGTGGGTAAATGAGTGTGTAGACTGTTCCTCTCGCAAGACCCAGGGTAAACGCCCGTGTGCCCCTTTGCAGCCCTCAATTATATCCAGACCTTTCGAGCGGGTGGCGTTAGACATATTGGGCCCCCTCCCAGAAACCTCTAGAAAAAAAAATAGGTATGTCCTAGTGGTGGGGGATTATTTTTCTAAATGGACTGAGGCTTTCCCCCTTCCTAATTAGGAGGCGAGCAGTATTGCTAAGGTGCTGACAGAAGAATGGGTTTGTCGTTTTGGGGTCCCTCGGAGCATCCATTCAGATCAAGGTCGGAACTTTGAGTCCACATTATTTAGTGAACTGTGTAGGCTCCTACAAATCCACAAAACCCGTACATCTCCCTATCATCCTCAGCCTGATGGTCTGGTAGAGCGTTTTAACCGTACACTGTTATCCATGTTGTCACTGTTTGTGGAGGATAATCAGTTAAACTGGGACACTTTGTTGCCTTATGTGATGCTGGCATACCGGAGCAGTGTTCATGCTAGCACGACATTTACCCCCTACAAAGTTTTGTTTGGGCGGGAAATTGTGTTGCCTATAGACATCATGCTGAACTTGGACTCTCAGGAACAGTTTTCCTCAGTTAATGATTATGTGTCTAGGCTTTGTGACACATTATCTACAGTTGTGGCTGCAGTTGTGGTGTTCTGCGTGACGCATATGGACTTTTGAATAGAACATGATAAAGGCACACACATACACACCTATAATGCACAAACACATAGACACATAAAGGCGACATACTAAATGCACAAGCACACAGATTACACAGCTAGGACAGTATTAAATGTTTCTCTGCCACCAGATAACATTCAGTCAGCATGTTTTCAGATTGGCCTTGACCAAAGATTAAGGAGTCGAGCACACACAC
The DNA here is from genome assembly GCA_004119915.2 of Collichthys lucidus. NCBI lineage: Eukaryota > Metazoa > Chordata > Actinopteri > Sciaenidae > Collichthys > Collichthys lucidus. The sequence goes on from CM014101.1 coordinate 1,048,646, forward strand.
ACACCATGCAGGCTCATGGGAAACACATAGACAATATTACGTTCATGTAACGCTCAGAACACAGACATATGATTATAAGAAAGTACAGGACATTTGTGTCCAGATCTGGTGATTTGACTATGTAACACTGATGTAAGAATGACGTAAAAATGGGTATAAAAGGTTGTGAAAAGTAAAGTAAAGGTTCGTTCGGATTCGCAAGCAGCTGTCTCCGTGTTGTTATTTGATGGTGTTCTGGAAGGTTTTCTCCACGACATAATTGGCGACGAGGATGGGATTGGAAGAGAAGAACTGATCTGCTGGCTGCATCTTGGACTGGGAGACACTGTAAAACGGCGCCATAAAAAAGGTAAGACATTTCTTGCCACCTTATTGCAGTCTCACCCAGACCTAAGTGCAGTAAGTAGTATCGAACATTCTCTCCAAAAAAGAAATTCCAAAGTTAGATGTTGGATGTACAGCTGCTGATCCGAGCCCACTCATGCAAAAGTTCCCCTGTAGTGGTGAGAAGTTAAGAGGGAGAGTAAAGGGGGTTTCCTTTTGTGTGTTTTAACAAATTAAGACTTAAGTCAAAATTGTGAATTGGACCTGAGAGAATTTAAAGAGTTAAAGTATGTGTGTTTTGTTGAAGCATTGAGGCTGCATTGTGCTTTGTGTTGTGTTGATCTGTGTTTAGGGGATCCTAAGAGGGGATCCTACAGGAACCGAACTATAGAAGTTAAGCCTAGGGTTAGACTTTGTGTTGTGTTGATCTGTGTTCAGGGGATCCTAAGAGGGGATCCTACAGAAACTGAACTACAGAAGTTAAGTCTAAGGTCAGACTTTGTGTTGTGTTTGACCTGTGTTCGGGGGATCCGAAGAGGGGATCCTACAGAAGCCTAAGGTTAGGTTTGGTGTGTTTTGCTTTGTCTTTGTTTTGTGTTAATGCGTGGTTTGTACTGCAGCAGCTTTTGGTTGTGTTAATTGTGCTTTGTGTTGTGTTGATCTGTGTTTAGGGGATCCTAAGAGGGGATCCTACAGGAACCGAACTATAGAAGTTAAGTCTAAGGTTAGACTTTGTGTTGTGTTGATCTGTGTTCAGGGGATCCTAAGAGGGGATCCTACAGAAACTGAACTACAGAAGTTAAGTCTAAGGTCAGACTTTGTGTTGTGTTTAAACTGTGTTCGGGGGATCCGAAGAGGGGATCCTACAGAAGCCTAAGGTTAGGTTTGGTGTGTTTTGCTTTGTCTTTGTTTTGTGTTAATGCGTGGTTTGTACTGCAGCAGCTTTTGGTTGTGTTGATTGTGCTTTGTGTTGTGTTGATCTGTGTTTAGGGGATCCTAAGAGGGGATCCTACAGGAACCGAACTATAGAAGTTAAGTCTAAGGTTAGACTTTGTGTTGTGTTGATCTGTGTTCAGGGGATCCTAAGAGGGGATCCTACAGAAACTGAACTACAGAAGTTAAGTCTAAGGTCAGACTTTGTGTTGTGTTTGACCTGTGTTCGGGGGATCCGAAGAGGGGATCCTACAGAAGCCTAAGGTTAGGTTTGGTGTGTTTTGCTTTGTCTTTGTTTTGTGTTAATGCGTGGTTTGTACTGCAGCAGCTTTTGGGCCCGGGGGAAGAGGAATTATAGTAAAACCAGATTATAATTTGCAATAAATTGGCTGTGGGTACAGGGAGAATAAATTTAGTAACTCCCATAAAAATTCTAAAATATTATCATGAAAAGTCTTTTATAAAGAAAAATATACAGTGAGTATACAGTGTGCATGGGCGCCAAGTGTGTATGATGGTTGTCTGAGAACAGAGACGCATGAAAGATATTAAAAGTTGTGTGTGAGAGTGATTGAGAAGCTGAGAGTGATTGAGAAGCTGAGAGTGATTGAGACGCTGAGAGTGATTGAGAAGCTGTAAGAGTGTGAAAAAATTCAAATGTGCATTGATGTTCTGAATGAAGCGTTAAAATCTGAATTAAATTCACTTAGCTGGTGGTGTGACCTCTGTCACAGGACGAGTTGAGTAAAAGAGTCTGAGTTTGTCATTCTAAAATACTCTATAATCCTGATGCTTATGTAAATTATTGCTTGTATAGTCGGTGTTGCTTTGCAGATATTTCTGTTAAAATAAGTTAATATGTTGAGCATTTTCTGTAGGTTATGATGCTTATGTAAATTATTGCTTATATATTTGGTGTTGCTTTGCAGATATTTCTGTTAAAATAAGTTAATATGTTGAGCATTTTCTGTTTGTTCTGATCTGTTCTGAGTGTTCTTTAGTCGTTATCGTGTTGTTTAGTCTAGTAAGAGACTCTCGGTGCCTTGTTGAAGGACAGAGAGGACAAGGAGGGAGGGACAGTTCCAGCGATAGGCCGTGTGTGGTGGTTAACTGATTTGTTGGCGAGCTGTCGATGGTATTGTTTCTACATACTGTTGTGATACTGATGTCATTCCCCATTCTTAGTCTGTTTCAGACAGACCCGCCCGTCGTGTGTAAAGCTGCAGTGATCTCGTTTTCTTTCTCTCCCCTTAAGCATAGAGCTAATGTTAAGTTAATGTTGAATGTTTTTCTCTTGTGTTTAAATGAGTTTTGATAAAAGGGAATTTTTTATCAAGTTGGGATTTGTAAGCTGTGCAACCGGTATTGTGTGGTTAAACTTTGTTGCCTAAAGGTACTGTGTTCTTAAATAACAATTTCATTTGGATTCTGCTGCCAAGGTCTAAAGGTTACACTGAAGCTGCATCTATTTTCTAACAGGTTTTTTGTTGAAGAAAACATTTAATAAACACATTACAGCCAGTACTAGTAGTCATCTTAAAGAATATAAATAGAGGATTGCTTCTAGGTTGCGTGTATTATTTCTAATTGAAATCTCGACTTTAAATAGGCTTTAACCTACGATCAATTGATAACGTCTTATCAGCCAGTGTAAGTTTTAAATTGCAAAATGAGTCTCAGTCCAGTGATGATCCTGGGCATTAAAAACCCAGAATACAGAAAAGAGATAGAAGAAATTTCCAAGAAATGGAAAAAACGCACTAAAGGTTTGGACTCCTGCTGGCCAGAAGGAGGCACGTTTGATGTGAGTGTGTGTGAAGCTATGGAGGTTCGAATTAAAGACTACAAACCAAAAGACAAAAGTAATAAACGACAACAGGAACGAGAAAAAGAATTAGAGATTGTTAAACTGTTTAAGGATGAAGGAAAGCAATACCGGAAAAAACTAACGAGTCGCGTCGTCAAACAATCAAACACAAAGGATAAAACCAATGATAAACCGGAGCATGTGACTAAAGAGACCAGAGTTTATCCCATGATTTCCGGAGCAGTTGACATCTCTGGAACAGTTGAAATAAGTGATGCCCTAGAGGCCAGCCATATGCCCATTCCCAAATCCTGCAGCACCCTCAAGAAGAATGTAAACTTCAGAAAATCACAAGTGCTCGATTGTTATGCCGAGAGAAATCAGCCATGCAAAGAAGGAGGAGAGTCCTACTGGCTGGATTTAGGTCGGGTAGATCCAGGGAGAGAAATGGAGCGAACTAAGATTCAGGAATTAGAGGAAGAGATAGACAGAAATTATAATTCCTGTTTGGGGGAGGATCAGGTGAGGCAGACATGCATCAGTTAGGCGAAAAACTAGTGCTTGAGGAACAGGCAGGCCCGTCAAGGGAGAGACAGGAAGCAGAACAGAGGGAAGTATTGGGAGGGATACTAACCTTTGCAGCTAAGGCTAAGGAAGGGGATGCAGTGAGGACAAACATAGAGAAAGGCAATTATGACCTTAGACCTGCTATAAAACCACCAGAAAGATACACTGACCCAGGCCAATATCCAATTCTGATTAAAGGGAAGCAGAGCCGATATATTCCATGGCAAACTCTTGACTTTGGGGGGCTGATCTCCAGACTTCCTGAAATACACGAGGGAGCCAGTAAGTGGATTAAAGTTTTTGAAGAAGAGACTATGGGAAAAATACTCGCCATCGGGGACATTAAAGCAGTGTGGGCACGCACAATGGGAATACCTGCTATGGAAAATTTTTTGCGTTCAAATGGAAATGCATGGATGATTGACCCCAACTTTGATGGAACAGAATTTAACGCATATAGAACTGTCCTCTGGACATCTTTGCGACGGGAGTATCCCGTTCGGCCTGACCCCAAAGCCCTAACGGGTGAACCACTGACAGATACTGAGAACCCAGCTGCTTACCTTAGCCGTCAGTTGAAACGATAGAAACAGGAGACTGAAGAAGATCCAGAGAGTAGTGCATTGTTAACTACGATCTTCAGGAACTCCATTATAGATGCCATGCCCCGCCCCGTGAAAAGTAGACTTGAAGATGTGGTGGGGTTGAGATCAAAAAGCCACAGAGAATTTTGTGACCATGTGATGCATGCAATAGACAGACACAGAGAAGAGGAGCAGAAGTTGCGTGAACAAGAGAGAGTGGTTCAAAGAAAGGTCTCACAACTTCAACTAACTGAACTGACCAATAGGAGCAAGAAAAAGGTTCAGGCTTCTGTATTGTATGATGATGAAGAAGCACAGAGTGGAGCAATTTTTGCTCCTGCTGTCACTGTGCCATCTGCTCCTCCAATCCACCACCAATTTCCTGCCCCACCCCCACAAGCTCCTCCTGTTGTTAATATTTACACACAGAAACCAAGAGGAACAGGGAAGAAAACAACGGCCCAGAGGGGTAATCAGGTTGGACAACATAACCGGTGTTGGGGATGTCACCAACCTGGACATAACCGTCGAGACTGTCCTAAAAATCCATGGCCGACTCAACAGGAAGGACGGGGGTCTGAGGGTCAGCCCACTCAGAGCGAGAACGCCGGTCCGGCCAATCCCTGGGGTGGGCCTACACACGCGTACTAGGGGTGCCCAGAGAATCCTATTGGGGAGGGCCAGTTAGCCGTAATGACAATAGCAGCTAATGTAGAGCCAATGTTAGAGGTGCAAATAGAAGGCAGATCAACACCTATGATGGTTGACACTGGAGCAACATATACATGTGTAAGTCCATACTATGCCTCACACCTCCCCAAGTCAGACAAATTTGTCAAGACAGTAGGATTCTCGGGACAGCCACAGATGATTCCAGTAACAGCTCCAGTTCAACTATCAATTGGTAACGACAAAACCATTCTGCCAATCCTAGTATCTGAACACACACCTGTAAATTTGCTAGGGAGAGATGCGTTGTGTCAACTAAAAATAAAGATTTGGTGCTCTCCACAAGGAGTTTACATTGATAATTCAGGTGTAGATTTCCAAATGAATGTTCAAACAGAGACAGCAACGGCCTATTGGCTAGCGGAAATCACAAATCCGGTGCTTAAGGAGGTGGGAAAATGGGAAACATACATTCGAGCCCAAATTCCAGAAGCAAAGAAACCGCGCTCAGACTATCACTGTACAGTATTCTATGATTCATCCTGCAGCAAGATTTTCAGTGAAAAGTGGCAAAGTGCCACAAAAGATTTGGTCATTGAATTAATAACTGAGTACATAATAATTGGAAAAGAAGGTGCTGCGTTGAATGTAAAGCCAAACTCGTTTCTCTCAAGGTGGTACAACGTTCCAGAATCTGTACCACATGTCGCCTTGCTGGTTAACCAAAATTTTGAGTCAAAAGACTTAGGCCCAATGATGAAAGTTGCATCACAGATTAAATGGAAGAAAACTGAAAATCCATTGATCTTCCAGTCATCGGATGAATCCATGATCAAAATTCTATGTGGCACCTCCATGCATGCTAGATCACAAGAAGTGAGAATCGCCTTCCGTGAAGCACAACAAATGACGCAGATTGCTGAGAATGAGGATGAATTGAAACAAGATATGTTTAAACACGTTGCTGAAGACTTGTGGTCTAAACATAGCACCAACGTAGGCTTGGTAAAATCAGCTAATCCAGTTAAAATAGGGTTGAAACCAAATATGAAGCTCCCGTGGCGACCGCAGTATCCGCTAAAACCAGAAGCAGAGGAAGGAATTAGCCAAACAGTGGAAGGGCTAGTGAAAGCAGGAGTGTTATTTGAAACTTAAAGTCCCTGCAATACGCCGATATTTCCAATATTGAAAGCAGATTGTAGCGTAGGGCGGAAAACAGATACTCGTGTAGTATAGTAAGTTGGGCGCCAGACAGGAGCATAAATCCACCTGTCACTCATTAATTTAAAAAAAAGGATAATGAGTAATTCAAAAGTATCTGTCATCAACAAAAGACCCGCTAGCAGATAGCCCCAGCTACAAAATGGCTTCTGGTCACCAAAATCTCTTTAAAGGAAAGGTTATTTAATTAATCAATTAATCCCAAACAAACAAGATAAACCCCTTCACAAATAAATTTCAAGGAATAAATCAAGGGTTTTTACCAACGTATCAAATTAAATTTAGGTGACAAAGAATTAAACAACAAAAATCGCATTCACCATAAAACGTCACAGGAGAATGGTTCACTTAAGAAAACCAGTTCAGGCAGTTCATTAGGTGTGTGAGAGTGTGTGTAGGGGGGGTGAAAGAGTTCGGTCCAGAATAGTCCAGAAGTTCAGTTTTGTAAATATGTATGTAGGTGAAGATGTGTGTGTGTGTGTGTGTGGGGGGGATGGATACCGAGTATGGGGAGAGGTTTTGCTGGATCCAGGGGATGGTCGAAACAATCCTAAGAGGGGAGAAGAGGCCTGGAGAGAGACAGGCAGATACCACTTAGCTGTAGGTTGTAAGCCCAGACCAGCTACAGCTCCAAGTGCCGCGCCAAAGACAAGGAGCTTGCCTTTTCCACACAATCCGGGGTTGCTTTTTGGTCCTGTTGTGCTTGTATATTTCCTTGCAGCTTATATATGTGTGGATTTCTCCTGCTCACACTCGCTTCCTCCTATTCTCCTCCATGTGGCCTGTTGTTTGAAAAGATCCCCTTCCCCCCATCTCACAAGTGCTCTTAATGATTTCCTAACTCCTCCCCCTTACCTGTGGGGAGGAAATGCAAGTCTGCACTTCCCGCCACACTCTCCCCCCCTTGATAAGACCATGCTTAACGATAGCTCAGTAATGGCAGTAATGGATTTTGTCTCGGACTTCAATTCTAAAACCCTAAGAAGTCCTCTTCTTCTGAGCTTTCTTGTAGCAGGTCTAATATTTTTTTTCTTTCCATGTGCTTTAAGTCCTCAGCACTGGGGTAGAAAGGTTTAAGGTTGCAGACATGCACAGTCCTTGCATCCAAACCGGTGTCTTCCATAACAACTTGGTAATTTAGTGGTCCGAGTTGTTGTACTATACGATAGGGACCTCTCCATTTTTTGGCGAGTTTAGCCGTGAACTTTTCTTTAGCCTTAGACAGAGGAAAATTTCTAACCCATACCCTTTGTTTGGGCTTAAAACCAACATTTCGGCGGTTCTTATTGTAATTCCTCAGTTGCCTCTTCTTTGCTTTTTTAATGTTTTCCTCCACATCCGTTTTGAGTTGTGTGAGGTGATGCACAACATCATAAGCAGGCTCATCGGGGGATAAAATCCTACCTTTCAGAATTTTATCCATCGGACTGTTCAGTTTTCTGCCAATCTGTAGTTCAGCGGGTGTTACACCTGTAGTTTCTTGAACAGCGGAGTTTATGGCAAATCTGAATTCTGGAAGGTATTGATCCCACTTACCATGATTTTCATCCAAATATGAGGCTATCATAGTTTTTAGAGTACGATTCACTCTCTCCGTCATATTGGTCTGTGGATGATATGCTGTGGTGAGTTTGGGAATCACAGTCCACTGGTTACAAAGTTCACGAAATAGAGAAGACACAAATTGAGGTCCCCGGTCAGACAAGATGTAATCAGGTATTCCCCATCTTGTAAAAATGTCCTTCCTCAGAAATCTGGCTATTGTTTGAGCTGTAGCAATTCGCAGGGGAGTAAATTCAACCCAACGAGTGAAATAATCCACTACCACAAGCAAGTATTCATTCTTCTCCGAACTTCTGGGTAAGGGTCCCATAAGGTCAATGCCAAGCATCTGATTAGGGCCTTGGACAGTTGTTTGTTGCATCCTTCCGGCAGGTTTTTGATTATCGGCTTTCAGACTTTGACACCTAACACATTTCCTTATATAGTTTTTCACATCCGTCCACATTCCCGGCCAATATGCCACTTCATATAACCTTTTATAGGTTTTGAAGATCCTAGCATGTCCACTCAAGGGATTTTCATGATAGTTTAGGAGCATTTGTTGAACCAGACTACGGGGAATGTAGAGCCGATAGTGGAACTGATTTTCTGACTTTTTTGTTTTGTGATACACTTTATCTTCCTGGATAGCAAAATCCTGATTCACTTTGCTATCTCCTTCAGCGAGCTGTTTGGTGATTTGTTCTATGTCAAGGTCCTTATGTTGTTCTTCCCGAATGGTTTTAAGGGATATAGGAGCAGTCTCAGCATCGAGAGAGTACACACAACAACCAACAGTAGAGGGAATTCTTGAAAGGGCATCAGGAGCATGGTTAAGTTTTCCCTTCCTGTACTCTACAATAAAATCAAATCGTTGCAATCTGAGTGACCATCTAATTAAGCGACTTGTTGTTTTTGTTGAGCAAAGGACCCACTTTAAGGCAGAGTGATCGGTAATGACCGTAAATAGCTTAGGTTCAAGATAGTGCTGCCATTTTTCTAGTGCCCAGATGACTGCAAGGCACTCTTTCTCTGTGACTGAGTAATTCTTTTCAGCTGGGTTTAGTGTTCTACTGGCATAAGCAAGAACTTCCTCAGTTCCATCATTCTTTTTCTGGGTAAGTATGGCTCCAAGACCGGTGTCACTTGCGTCAGTATAGACGAAGAATGGATGGTCTGGATTTGGATGACCCAGGACAGGTGGAGAAATCAAGTTTGACTTAAGTTCATCAAAGGAATGCTGGCATGCTTGACTCCAAATGAAAGGTTTTCCTTTCTTTTTTAGGTCGTTCAAGGGCTGAGCAACTTTTGAAAAGTCTGGCACAAATTTATGATACCAGCCTGCCAGCCCCAAGAATCTCTGAATTTCTGTGGTGTATTCTTCTTGTTCCTTGTGCTCCTCCGGTGGTGATGCAGATGAAGATGTTTAAAGAGAAAATCCGCCGACACCGTCTTAGTCGTATAACAAGTTTATTACAACAAGCACAGTGTCGAAGCAAGTACGAAGTACTTGGAGGGCTTCTGGCCGAAAAATGAAAAAACCCTCCCGAACTAAACAGGGCAAGCCCTTATATACTATGATGAGCTTCCAGAACCTGCATTTCAAGTCAACAACGTTTATAACACTTGTGTCATAAAAAAGGACAGGGAAAAAGAGAAAGACTCCTTTCCCAGGATACCCCCACAAATGGTTCTTTGATCTATTTACCTGATCCCTTCTCCTACCCCGGAATAAGATAACACTTAGCCATAAAAAGGACCGGGACAGCGGGGGAGACTTCCTTCCCAGGCTGCTTCACCAAATGGCTCTTTTGACCTAATGATCTGATCTTCTTCTTCTAGAAGAAAAGAACAGGAGACCCCACCACAGGGGGCCCTGACTAGCTTTCTCTCTGAGTTTAATAAATGACAAACCAAGTTTCTTGATGTAAACCATATGTCTTGTATATAATAATATCAGCCTTAGTATGTGACTATCTATGTGTAGACACCTCACTTCCTTAAGGTTCATCGGCACCGGATAGGACCGAATTGCCTCAACCTTGTCAGGATCAGCACTGACCCCCTTCCCAGAGACAATGTGGCCAAGGAATCTGATTTCCTCCAGACAGAATCGAGATTTCTTGAGGTTAACAGTCAGATTGGCTTTACAGAGACGACCAATTACAGTCCGCAAACGCTCAAAATGTTGAGTCACAGACGATGAGTACACAATTATGTCATCCAGATAAACTAGACAGATCTCTCCTCGTAGCCCTTCCAAGACTTTCTCCATTAGTCTTTGGAATGTAGCAGGTGCATTTTTAAGTCCAAAGGGCATCACATTAAAATGATATAGTCCACGGTGTGTAATGAAGGCCGTTTTTGCTTTGCTTTCTGGATCCATGGGTACTTGCCAGTATCCACTATTTAAATCAATGGTAGAGAAAATAGTGGTTCCAGAAAGTGACTCCAGAATTTCATTGATTGTTCAAAACAAAAGTGAATCAGAGAGCAGAGATGAAGATGAAACTGGTGAATCACCTGCTGGTGCTAATGGTGGCAAACTGCTTGATGGAGATGCCACCCAACGACCAAGCCAAGGAGAAACTGCTTTGGACGAAGGCCAAGAGACATAAATCAGATGAGTATGATGCAACAACCAATCACACAAACAACTTGACCAAGAGTCAAAATGCCCCATTAGAAGGATCAATCGCAACTGTAGCTACTAGATCTAGGTTTAGGAGTCAGATAGACAAAGAGTGGGAACAGGCGACACATAATGGGTGGTATAAGTGGGTGTGGTACACTGTAAAAGAATTGACTTTTGATAAATGTGTGGTGTGTGCACTGGCCCCCACCACCATACCAACAGTAATTCCAGAAAAATATTCATTTGAGGAATGCGCAAAGACACAGCAGGAAAAGTGCAGAGTAGGCAGATTTAATCCTCCAGGAAAGACGTTGAGAATATTTTCATTACCAATGTGTGGTATTCAATGCAGATTAATTTACGGTTCCCAGAATACACATCGTCTGCTCAATCCATCGCCTACAACAACTAGCAATCTGTGTGCTGAATTCAACCTGTTAACTCCTCAAAATGAGCCCCCTACAGACTACAAAATAGATGATACAGCTGATTATGAATGCTTTGCTAGTGGAGGCTTTGCTGATACCAGTAGAAACTGAAATGGAGTTGATGTAGGCAACACTACTGTAAATTGTAAAGTAACCTGGGTGTTGTCATGGTTTCCACATGCAAACATAGCTCCAGCTATGTTCCCTACAACCCCTATATGGTATGAAAACCCAGAACCAGTAGATCAGACATGCCTGAATATAACTAGGACAGTGCCCAGCATCCAATTTTTATTTGAACAAACAACTGCTGTAGCTGATAGTTATTGGATGTGTGGAAAAGATAAATTACGTAACACACTCCCTCCCAGGTGGATTGGCCTTTGCACCCTGGTGAGGATGAAAGTGCCCATACGAGTATTGTATAAAGGTGTTAGAGACATCCTTAGGATAGAGGAGGTACCCCAAGAAGTAGCTAGATCCAAAAGGTCTTATTCTGCAGATCCATTTGTTTATTTAGATGCAATAGGGCAGCCTAGGGGAATCCCTAAAGAATTTAAAGCCAGAAATGAGGCAGGACTGGAATCTATAATTTTTTGGATTACTCCTAACAAGAATGTGGATTGGATTAATTACCTCTATTATAACCAGCAGCGTTTTATTAATTACACTAATGAGGCCCTTAAGGCCCTAGGGAAACAACTGCATGCAACAAGTAGAGTAGCTTGACAGAACAGACAGGTGTTAGATTGGATGTTAGCTGAAAGAGGTGGGGTCTGTTACATGATTGGGGATCACTGCTGCACATACATACCTAATAACACTGCACCAGGAGGAACATTCACGGCAGCCATGGCTAAATTCAAGAAGTTAGGTGAAGAAGCATCTAGAAATGCTGGCAGGGATAAAGCGGTATGGGATTGGTTTAGTGAAACATTTGGTCAGTGGGGAGCCACATTTGCTAGAATAGGGGCAACAGTTCTGATTGTTTTATTAGTAATTTCTGTAGTGGTTTGTTGCATCATACCCATACTGAGAAATGTGCTCATGAAGATTTTTGTTCGTCAGATGTCCATGATGGCAACCATGAAGGTGGCAGAGGCTCAACTGGCACAAGTGGCGACTGACCACTCTGACTTTTTCCCCAATCTCGGATACCTTGAGAGCTCGGACAGTGATTTAATGGACTTTGAGGAGGAAGAGGTATGAGAACTTTGTAGTAGGGGAACAAGGACCTTTGGATAAAAAAATAAAAAGCACAGCCAATGTTTGTGCTAGGACTGATGCCACTCTGCCAAGGATTTTGAACTGGAGCGAACAATGTGTTGCCATCTGGACCAAGTGGACTTTTATTATTGGATTTTATTAATGGACATTTAAGCGACTGTGAGTGATTGTGTTGCCTCATGGTGATCATTGTCACACCTTTCCAATTTCACTGAGTTATGTTGAATTGATTTTTTAATCTCAAGATGAGTTTTTGTGCATTTGAACACAGCAAGCATGATTTATTACACACACACACACACACACACACACACACACACACACACACACACACACACAGATTCCGTTTTATTATTACATGACTTTGATTCTTTGATTTTGGTTTATTATTACATGATTTACTATTCGTTGATTTTGTTTTATTGCTATACATGATTTTGATTTATTATTCGGAGATAATGTTTTATTGCTATACATGATTTTGATTTATTATTCATTGATTTTGTTCTATTGCTATATATGATTTTGATTTATTAATATTTTATTTTGTTTCCGATTTTTGCTATACAACACACATACGCATAATATTGTTCTTGGTTGACTTTAACTCTGCTACACACGAGTTTGATTTGTTCTTGTAGGTTGTTTTCATTTTGTTTGTTATTGTTTTATACTCATAATATTGTGATTTTATTTTTTGGACTTTGTTTGACACGTAATTTTAGTTTTGTCTTATTCTACATATAATCAGTATAATGTAACCACCAATGCAGGCCATTGTGTGATCGCCCGTGGTAAACATATAATCAAAAAGCGTTTCCGGGTGTCGTAAGGGAATTTTTCCCCAAGTGGGTTTTCGTCCTTACTTGCATTGTTGTGGTGTTGAACTATTGGTGGGGATTTGATATCCCCAGAGGAGGGATATGTGGTGTTCTGCGTGACGCATATGGACTTTTGAATAGAACATGATAAAGGCACACACATACACACCTATAATGCACAAACACATAGACACATAAAGGCGACATACTAAATGCACAAGCACACAGATTACACAGCTAGGACAGTATTGAATGTTTCTCTGCCACCAGATAACATTCAGTCAGCATGTTTTCAGATTGGCCTTGACCAAAGATTAAGGAGTCGAGCACACACACACACCATGCAGGCTCATGGGAAACACATAGACAATATTACGTTCATGTGACGCTCAGAACACAGACATATGATTATAAGAAAGTACAGGGCATTTGTGTCCAAATCTGGTGATTTGACTATGTAACACTGATGTAAGAATGACGTAAAAATGGGTATAAAAGGTTGTGAAAAGTAAAGTAAAGGTTCGTTCGGATTCGCAAGCAGCTGTCTCCGTGTTGTTATTTGATGGTGTTCTGGAAGGTTTTCTCCACGACACAGTCAGAAGGCACCAGGCCAGAGCCTCAGAGAGACAGAAAAACTCCTATGATTTTAGGGCCAACTTTCAGTATTATTCAGTAGGGGAGCTAGTCTGGGTGCAGAATAGGGCTAGGAAGCGAGGACTGTGCCCAAAATTACAGAGAAAGTATAAGGGCCCTTTTCGGGTGATTGAGAGAGTGACAGATGTACTCTATAGGCTAGTGTTAGTGGAGGGAGGTCCTGAGTGTGTGGTGCATTTCAACAGACTTAAGCCTTATGCTGCTTCTTCTTTGACAGGGACGAGTGCCCCAGAGTCCCGGAGGGCTGGCCGATCCGACTTTAAGCCGGCCGTACCTCCGAGACGACGGCGCCCAGAAGTCCAGCTTGGTACTAGTTGGGTCTCTTATCGTCATCCCAATCAGAGCATCTCCACTGGAGTGAGGGGGTCACAAGGAAGACAGGAAGCCCTGAACCCTGCCTCAGATGACGTTGGGAGTACACAGAGGGGGTCGTCAGAGGTCCCATCAGCGGCTGGAATGGAGTGACTGAGTCTAGTCCAGGGCTGCAGGAACAACAGTTTCCAGGAGGCGTGTCATCAGGTGATGGGGGACGCCCAGCACGCCAGCGGAGACCACCTGTTTGGTCCAGTGATTATCAGATGTCACCGTCCGTAGGGACTCAGGGATGAGTCCTTTTTGCCAAGAGGGGGGAAAGTGTGGTGACATTAAAGGAGACCTGGTGGGTGACGTCAGGATCAGGACTCTGTAATCACTGATGCGGTGCAGCTGTGAAGGGGGCGTGGAGGAGGGACAATTTTGATAAGGGCCGAAGATGTGACGTGGGGGGGGGGGGGCAACACGTTCGGTGACACGGTACTCTGTTAGCGGTGGTAGATGTCGTTCGCAGCTAGTTAGAGCTACCGGCGACAAAGAGAGGTAGCCAGGGGGAAGTTAGTGGTGTATGTGTCAGGAGGGGAGGCCTGTTGCGTCCTGTAGTTAGACTAGGGCCTCTGTAGAGAGTGCCGTGTGCCCATCGCTCCCTGGGCAGCCGCCACAGTGCCCTCCGGATCGCCAGTCAGTCCCTGTCCTCGCCGCCCAGCGAAGCCGTTGCCCCGGGGAGTTAGACGGCGGCACAAGCGCAGACCCCGGGGGAGGGTCTCGCCAATCGGGCGAGCTAAGTGCATTTTAACATCTTTATATGTATTTGTTATAGTGTTTGTGTGTATAGGTCGGCCTATTTTTTTATATCTGATATCCGGTGGTAGGGTTTCCAGGGCGGAAGTGACGGGTTCGAGGGTGTGCGGTCTCATGGGTGCCAAACGCTGCAGGTTCGCCGTGTGTGGGGTGGTGTCTGAACTCTGCGTGCTGTGGTAAAGCGTGCCTTAAAAGCTAGTGACCCCAGCCTGATGTGTAGTGGGTTTTCATTCTGTGTGCTGTGTTTAAAGCGTGCCTTAGAAACTAGCGAAGCTAGCCTGATGTGTAGTGGGTTGTCACTGAGTTACATTAGAGGTGAACCTGCTGTTGTGACCCTCCGGAAAGAAGCCTGTGCCCCGACCGGCATCTCCCCGTCCACCACATGTTTTATGAACTTTGCTAATTATAATAAAGGCTGTTATTTACTGTAAACCATCCTGTCTGTGTGTTTGTTCGAAGGTTCTGACGTCATCAGCTTTTATAGCTAAAGGTAAAACCTACACTTATTACACTATTTTCAGTGTCGTTGGCCGCACTGATTGGGTGCAGTGTACTGGGGTGCTTAAGCGCTCTTCGTTCGGGTAAGCATGCTCTTTTATTAAACTCTGTTGGCTGTAGTCGCCTTATGCTAAAAGCTGTTTGCCCCTCTCTCTGTCCTGGTGTAGCTGTTGAAGCCACAGCGGTTCCTCCATTTCTGCTCCTGCGCTCCGTGTGAGGCCGCACAGCTCAGTGACATGCGCCACAGCGGCTATCCAAACGTTTGCAGCCTCCAGCCCTGGTGCGGACGCTCCGTCTTCGACTCCGTCTTCTACACGCCATCTTTCTTTGTCCTTTGTGGGCTCCTGTTGGTTTTCGGCCTCACCACAACCCCTGTTTTGATTTGTTTTTGTTGTTGTTGTTTGAGTTAAATATTCATTTTGCTACTTATTTATTTTTTGTTTTAATTTTTTTTGTTGCTCATTTGGTTTGCTCTTTTGGGGGTTTGGCTTCCTGTGGGCCAGCTGTTTAAAACATTTTTCTTTGTTTCTTGACTTATTTCTTTCTTTTTTTCCCTTTTTTTTTGGTGTTAACGATATATCTGATTATTTCTTAGTTTATTTGGTTACAAATTTTCTGTTTTCATTTAGTTTATTTAGCTCTACCCATAGTTGAATTTTGGTGTTGAGTTGGTTTGTCTTATACTTTTTAAAGTAAATTTTCTTTGAATATTTGGATTTAGATATTTAGTCTGTTAACTTTTGGTTATCTGTATAGCATATATATAGTAAACACATTTCTTTGGTCCCTGCATTTCGTGAGGCAGAGGTGGAGAACTATTTCGGCGCATTTGAGCGCATTGCCACTGCGTTACGCTGGCCAGAGGATGTGTGGGCCATTTTACTCCAATGTAAATTGTCAGGCTGAGCTCAGGAGGCCTGCTCTTCCTTGTCTGTGGAGGATGGTCTTGATTACAACGAAGTTAAGAGTGCTATCCTGCGGGCATATGAGCTGGTACCTGAGGCGTACAGACAGCAGTTTCGCAATCTGCGTAAATTGTCCAATCAGACCCACATTGATTTTGCGAGAGAAAAGGGCATTCTCTTTGACCGATGGTGTGCGGCTTGTAAGGCTGGCGATTTTATCACAATACGTGAACTGATGTTGCTGGAAGAATTTAAAAACTGCTTCTCTGAGGGTATCGCGGTCTATTTAAATGAACAAAAAGTCTCCACCTTGCAGCAGGCTGCCGTCTTAGCGGATGAATTTGCACTCACACACAAAAATGTGTTTGCTAAACGTGAGTGTGAGAGTTATCCTCAGTCTGGTTCGCAGATGTCAGCTGCTGTGTCTTCTACTTCTAAAGCTGATCGGTTGTGTTTTGATTGCCACGAATCGGGTCATTTGATTGCCGATTGTGTTGCCTGGAAGCATCAGCAAGGGCCGGTTGCGATGCCACCAAAAGCCGTGGGGCTTATTAAAACCTCCAGTGACAAGGCTAGAGTATCAGGGGTGCCTGACTGTTTTAAGTCTTTTATATTTAACTGTTCTGTGTCTCCTACAGGACACACCGACGACCAGTGGCTAGTGACTGCACTGCGTGACACTGCCTGCTCACAGTCCCTCATTTTGTCCGGTGTGTTGCCACCTGGTACCAAGTCTGACGCCAGTACTGTGGTTAGGGGAATTGAGATGGGTCTCACTCCCGCACCTCTGCACCAAATCCATGTGCAGTCGGGTCTGGCATCGGGTTGTTTTCCTGTGGGTGTCCGATCTCGTTTTCCCATTGATGGCATTGATTTTATCATGGGAAATGACATAGCCTGCTGTAGGGTTTATCCTGAGCCCATTCCAGAATCGGGTTGTGTAGCTAAAACACATCCTGATGTTTTTACGGATAGGGTGCTAACCAGAGCTAAGGCCCATGCGCAGGTCCAGGACCAGGAGGTGTTAATTTTTTCCACCTACACCTGAGTCCGCTCTTGCTGCTCGGTTCACAGGTCCCTATGTAGTGGAGAGTACAATCCCCCACAGAGGTTGTGTCATCCGGACGCTAGCGTCGAAAGAAAACTCGTTGGTGCCACATTAATGATGCACAGCAATCTTGCCGGTTGTCCAACTTTGACATCATGTGTAAGGCAGCTCAGCATCGAGATGTAATCGACCCCTCTGCTGTATATCCCACTTTGTATGGGCATGTGCCATCTCATATGTTAAGCATGTATTAATATAGTGTTTGTGATTTTTCGTTAATGTAGTGTTAATTGTGTCAACCTGTAAGTGGGGTTCTTTCTTATTGGTGGGGGTGTTACATGCCGTAGTGGGTGTGTCTTGTTGTCTTCTGCTCTCGATTGCAGGACAAATGACAAACATTTAAAGCCAAAACTTGTCAGTAAATTAGAATTGCAAAGTCCAGATATAGGCATAGTTCACTAAGTGTGGGATTGAGTTTAATGGGTCTTAACAGCATCAGAATATTGTCCGCCTGTCAGATAGAGCTTGAGCTCTATCCTCCTTCTACCCATTTAATAGTAACATTAGCTCTAATGGCAACAGCCAACGTTTCCAGTACAATATTAAACAGTAATGGTGACAAAGAGCACCCCTGTCGATGTGGCTCTGGTGAGGTTGAAAGATGGTGAGATTACACTATTTGTTATCACCTGTGCCTTGGGTTTTGTATATAGTTTGAATCCATTTAATAAAGTTTGGTCCAAATCCAAAATGTGACAAGGTTGCAAATGCCGAATGTCGAATGCCTTCTCTGCATCAAGTGAGAGGGCAACAACTTGGTCCCTCCTCTGTCCTAGTCAACCAGATTAGGTGTAGTTAATCTTCCCATATGGTCGGTCGAGGACCTATTTTTCATAAATCTGACTTGGTCAGAATGTATGATGCTTGGCCAAGCCTTCTCTAGACATGTGGCCAGGATTTTAGTTAGGATCTTACAGTCCAGGTTTATCAAACTAGGTAGCCAATGCAAAGAAGCCAAAATGGGAGAGGTGTGATCTTTGATCTTGGTTCCTGTCAGAACACGTGCAGCAGCATTCTGAATTAACTGCAAAGTCCTAAGAGACTTATTAGAGCAGCCTGATAACAAAGAGCTACAATAGTCCAGCCTTGAAGTAACAAATGCGTGGACTAGTTTTTCTGCATCCACTTGAGACAATGCGTCCGACGTTACCTAAGTGGAAGAAAGCAGTGCTCAAAATTTGTTTTACGTGGACATTAAAGGACAAATCCTGATCAAAAACAACTCCAAGATTCTTTACAGTGGAGCTGGAGGCCAGGGTGATCCCATCTAAAGTAACTAAGTCTCTAGAAAGAGAGTTTCTGAGGTGTTTGGGTCCGATTACAAGAACTTCAGTTTTTTCTGAACTTAACATCAGAAAATTGTAGGTCATCCAACTTTTTATATCCTTAAGGCATGCTTGGAATTTAGTTAACTGATTGGTTTCATCAGGCTTAATTGATAAATATAATTGGGTGTTATTGACATAACAATGAAAATTAATGGAGTGATTCCTAATAATGTCCCCTAGAGAAATCATATATAAATAATAATAGAGAAGCTGTTCTAGCACAGAACTTTGTAGAACTCTGGGACAAACTTTGGTGTGCACGGAGGATTCATCACTGACGTGAACAAACTGAGATTGATCTAAAAAATATGACTTAGATATGATAAGGCGGTTCCAACCACATTCTATTCTAACAGTGACCTATATAAACAGGTCAAAAAGACCAAGGGCCTCGTGTACAAAGCATGCGCACGTCCACGCTCATGTTCAGATGTATCAAACGTGAAACAATCGTAGAAATGTGCATACCCCACAGCAATTTCATAGCTGTCGTACGCACGTTTCTACAGCTATTGTTCCTTTGGCGACACTTAGAGGTGACACTGGGAAACTGTTAATAATGTGAAAACAAGTAGTCATCAGAGTGATGTGCACATCAGTGACACAGTTATGAACAATTAACACACCCATGTGTTTGCAATTATATAGGTGAATGTAAAAGCATGCGCAATATGATGAAGGAAATGTATTAACAATGGCAGCGTTAGCAATGTTAGAGGACCTTGCAAATGGTGCAACCACATGAGCAAGTATTTAGGGAACGCAGGGATTTACTTGCAAACCATGATAATTGGCTCATAAGACGATTTCGGTTACCAAGGCCAGTGTTACTGGAGTTATGCGCAGAGCTGCGGCCGGCCCTGCAGCGCAACGGGGGCCGGCATGCCGGCTGCCTGACTACGCTGGGGTTCCTGGCAACAGGGGCATTCCAGCGGGAGCTGGCCAATCGGTCAGGAGTGTGCCAGTCAACCCTGAGCGGAGCCATGCCAGCTGTGTGGGACGGAATCATCCGAATGTCTTCCTGGTACAGTACATCAGATTCCCATACAATGCTGTTCAACAGGCCGACCTTAAAGCGCAGTTTGCAGCGAGAGTCGGTTTCCCTAATGTAATCGGAGCTATTGACTGCACACATTTCTATAAAAGTGCCATCATAGGATGAATATGTTTATGTTAGTAGGAAACATTTTCATTCCATCAATGTTCAAATCATATGTGATGCGCAAATGCAGCTAACTAACATCGTGGCAGGGTGGCCTGGTTCAACGCACGACTCATTCATTATGACCAACAGCATGGTTGGCTGGAGGCTGGCACGGTGCGCAATGGGTGGCTTCTATTCCTTTAATTGTCCCGTATGTAACGCTGGTTTACATACGGGACAATTAAACGAATAAACCCTTTACTCACCCAGAAGCCACCCATCACGCACCGTGCCAGTGTGCCAATGCACATTTGGGCATGTGCACATTCAAAAAGACAGTATTCCTGTCAGTAAAAGCGGGCGTAAAATGTCAGCCATGGCGCCACACCTGTCCACACCTGCGTGTGCACTACTTGGATCCCACGGCATTTACAGCCTCACACACACGCTCCCACTTATGTTTTCTTTATCCCTGTTGACAGGGAACCAAACAGAATCTCCACTTCATTCACTAGAATCTTGAGCTCAGACTCTGTGAAATTCATTTTCTTTCCTTTATTTATCGCGTTATCTGATCGGACAAAGAGGGGAATCTCAGGTCCGGGGCCTATTTAAAAAGATTTGCATATGTAAATGGCGCGTGGACAGGAAGGAGTTGCATGTGTGATCCATTCCACGTTGATTGGGATGTACAAAAGAAACGTGCTTGGATCCATGCGAACGCACTTTGATACATCTGAATATTTTTGTGCATACGACAGTTTCCAGGTTTTGGCGTACAAGAAGTTTCAGTAGGAAATCCACACAAGTATTCGTACATGAGGCCCCAAGACTCTGGGAATTCAATATCACTTTTGTCTGTATGAAAGAAGCACTATAGTGATGTGTCGGTCATGAGCAATCCAGTTCTCCTTGAAGTGAACAATGGGAGCCAGTTTTTTTTTCACTTCGATGCCTTATTGTCTCCTCCCCATGACACTCTCCCTCGTGCCATGCCTGTTCTCACACATCTTGACCAATCACGTTTCAATTAAAAAAATGTGGAGGAAACTAGTGGGGGGACTTTTTTTCTTGCTTTTTTTTAATTGAAAGCGTAATTGGTCAAGATGTATAGCAGCATCCACAGCAGGGGTGACAGACACACACACACAGCGGTTGCGGAGGACAAACACGACAGGAGGGAGACGAGACATTATTTATAACATAAAATAAAGACACAGTGTAGCTCCTTCTGACCTTCTCTGTACTTCTCTATCAACATCCTCAAAGCAAATACTGCATCTGTAGTAGTCTTTTTTGGCATGAAACCATACTGCTGCTCACAAATGCTCACTTCTTAGTCTAGCTTCAAATACTCTTTCCCATACAGATATAGCAACTCCTATGTTTCTGTGACAGGGCCGTGACTGGTCCTTTACTAGTCCTTGACTGGTCCTTCGCGTGGGCCTTTTATGGATATGACAGCTAAAGAGAGACAGGAAGCAGGGGGCAGAGAGACGGGGAATGACACGCAGTAAAGGGCCATCCGATCCGGATTCGAACCAGGGCTGACTGCAGCGAGGACTGTAGCCTCTACACACGGGGCGCCTGCACAACCCACCACACTACCAACCACCCCATAACTGTTTTTTCAGAGTTCTGCATCTGTTTGATGCTTTCTGAAGCCTGCAGTATGAAACACATTTGATTTCTGAGTATTTCTCTGAACGCCATAGTGGCCAAATTGATAGTACAGTATACTGTACAGTATGATGGATACTGATGTCCAGCTGTGGCTTTCACTACATGCAGATTAGGAGGGAGTGAGAGAGAGAGAGAGTGTGCGAGAGAAGAGCTTCAGTAATTATGTACAGTGAGGACAGAATAGCTTAGATGTTGTTGATTTGGTAAACAGTGACCATAGGCTAAATGGCGTAATGCGTAAATGGTAAGAATTACGGTTGAATCAAGTAAAAACAAATCAAACTATTTAGGCATTCCATGAAAGACTTTATTCGCAAGGAGGCTAAGCCAGGCACAAAACAGGAGCTCGTCGACATACAGCCTTTTTGGTAAACAAGAGTTGGCCGTGGACTTTTGCAACAGACTTATTTCTGGACTTTTAAAAGCTGTACAGTGTATTATTAATAATGAAGGGGGACATAGTGGAAAATAAACAGTGGTGTCCATGTAGAATAAAAACATAACATATATACTGCAAACTTTATTAAAACCAAACATACTTGACTTATTTCATACATATTCTTTCCATTTACGCTTTACGCCAGGGGTGTCCAAACTACGGCCAATTGCAAGAAATTTTTTAAATAGAATAGAATATGGCCCGCACTTCAACTTTTGCCTGACTGTATTGCACTCCACTTCAACACCAGAAGACATTACTATTCGACTACTACTGTTGACCAAGGCAGTTGCTCCACCAAAAACGACAAAAGTAGACAAACAAGAAATTTACCCCAAGATACTAAACATGACAGAACCAAAGAAGTGAAAGGTAGAAAGTGAGTGCAGAAAATTTCAGACACGTTGGGAGAGTGAATATTTCTTCAAAGAATTCAAGGGGAAGTGTGTCTGTTTGATCTGCACTGAAACTGGCAGTTATGAAAGAGTATAATGATGGTGAATAAAATATATATTGCACAGTACCCGTGTGTTAATAAGCACACATGCCACATGTCATCTGATGCGGATTTGCTCCTTGGCAAGTGACTTATGTCCGGATTTTTGGCACGAGTGCCATCGGATCATCACCGCAGCTGGATGACCCGATTTACATACCCAGTGCAGCTGATACTCACCAGAAAAATTTACTAAAATTATATACACGTCTGTTATTAAGTCCAGTTTAGTCTGTTAATGTTGATAACCGTCCAAATGAACGTTAATAGGTGTGATGCTAAGCCTAAAAACTTAAATAACAAGCTTAAAATTTACCCGTCCTATTTTCCCCTTTATTGTTTTTTCTCTGTACTGTAAATCTTATGTTTAAGAAGAAATCTGAGGCTGCTGTTCTGAGAATGAGCTACCTAAGCTTTTTATGAATAAATCAATAAAGATCCATTTATGGAAAGTTGTGATGAATGCAGTGTTGTCTTTAATTATATTCAACAATATAACATATTTGACCACTTTTAATTGATTTTTCTAACTTTAATACACTAAAGTTAAGGCTATATACCTAATTTCTAGTAAGTGGCCCACCCCCTCCTATATGTTTATGTATGTCGCCCTCATTGAAAAAAGTTTGGACACCCCTGCTTTACGCCATTTAGCCTATGGAATGGACAAAAATGAAAATGAGTCATTCATGTTCATGAGCACACTCAAAATACAAGGCTACTGTATATTATGCAGTGGTCAAACCAGCTGCATTTTCCGCTCTGTGATCTATGACACTGGGAGACCAAAAAGGCCATCAAGTGCAAACAATGAGAATGCTAATGAGGGGTTTGTATGGTTTACCTGGCCTAAAGCGTGCACTACAGTAAATACCTGCATAACAAAGGGCTTCCAAAACGCTCGTCTCTGCAGCTCCATATCGTGCACAACAACAACAAGCCCTCTCCTCCAAATAAACTGTTAATTAAAAAATAAACTCTCGCCTGTATCTGCATTTTTTGTTACTTTTTTAAGGGTTAGTTTGTTGTTTACAGTTGTTTACATGCAGATAAGCGAGAGAGAGGCGCGAGCACAAGAGAAGACACGCTCCCGTAATTATGCAAAGACTAGTGGTGGGAATAGATTAATTAATTAATCCCGCCTTTGTTCCCTAGAGTAATTTTGTTTTTATTTGTTTTTTAAATGCCGCTTCCACCTGGACAGCTGCCTTTGTTTACTCCGGGGAGCACAACAAAAAAACAACAAAAGAGAAAAAAGTCAAAAGGTAAAAAAGCGACCTGAGAGGCTGGAGCAGCTTTGAGAATAGATTAACGGCAATATTTTTTTTATCGCCCGATAAGAGTCTCATGTTAACACAGCACGTTAACGCCGATAACGGCCCACCACGAGTAAAGACACAACAGCCTAGATGTTGTTGATTTGGTAAATGGTGACATGTTAGATATAAACACCTTAAATTTACCAGTACAATCTACAGCTTCCAATCTACAGGTCTGGGAGCCAGAGCTGTAGATTGGGAGCAAGAGCTTTCAGCTATCAGGCTCCTCTTCTGTGTAACAAACTACCAATCTGGGTTCGGGAGGCAGACACGGTCAACACTTTTAAGAGTAGACTTAAGACTTTCCTTTTTGATAAAGCCTATAGTTAGGGCTGGCTCAGGTCATCCCCTAGTTATGCTGCCATAGGATTAGACTGCCGGGGGACTCCCCAGGGTTATGCCTAGCCAGGCTCGTGGATCGTGGCTGCTGCTGTGATCCTGCACGACGTCCACTACATATATTATTAATGTCATTATTACTACCATATCTGCTACTGTGGTCACTTTATCATTCATTGTGATTCATTGTCATTCTGTCAGCCATTGTAATTGTAAAAATATGTTTGTGTTGATTGTCCTGTACACGTGACATCCATTGCACGTCTGTCCGTCCTGGGAGAGGGATCCCTCCTCTGTGAGTCTTCCTGAGGTTTTTTCCACATTTTTTCCCTGTTAAAAGGGTTTTTTGTGGGCAAGTTTTTCCTTACTCGAACCGAGGGTCTAAGGACAGAGGGTGTCACTCCCTGTACAGATTGTAAAGCCCTCCGAGGCAAATGTACTTTGTGACTTTGGGCTATACAAATAAAATTGATTTGATTTGATTTGATTTACTCTCCCCAGCTGCAGGTATATAAACAGTCATTACAGTCTTCTTTCCAAGGCAAACGCACTGTGCAGTTGCTGCCATTAAATGACTCACTCTCACACAAGAAATATGTCTTACTATCAGCAGAGAATGTTAAGCATGTACCTGCTCTGAAAGAAGTGCCTGATATTCTGTGGGCAAAGCATAAATATGATGTAGGACTTATTCGGGGTTGTGAGCCAGTAATGATAACTGCAAAATCTGACTTTCGCCCATGCAAACAACAATATCGTTTAAAACAAGAGGCTATTGATGGCATTACTCCAGTGTTCAATTTTGCAAGCAGGCGTAATTGTTCCATGTTCTGATTCTCCGGTTCGCACACACACCTTTATTCCCTGTCAAAAAGGGATAAAAAAAAAATTAGGGATAAAGGCCAACTAGTTGAATGGCGATTTGTACAAGACCTACAAGCTGTGAATGCTGCAGTAAGGGTGCAGCCCATTTGCATTGTCTGTGCAAACTTTTTTGAGACATTCCTGAAATAGCCACCGGAAATAGCCACCTGAAATAGGAGTCAGCAACAGTGTGTGTCCCTGCTGTGCTGGACACTTCTCACTGTTACATTCATTTGCTTCATTATACATTCTTTAAACGGTGTAATTACTTGAATAGCTAGTGTGTTTGTGCTGTACCTTATATCCACAATTCCCTCTTTTGATCTCCCTCAAGGAGATCACATTGTCCAAATCTCTAATTATCATGACTAATTATATTCAGAGTCAATAATACTAGGTGACTTATTATCACTTCTAGTAACACCTAAGGGTGTCTTTGTCACTCTCCACGTGTAGGTCCTCCAATTGAACAAGTGGCATCATCAATAGACATAGAAATAGAAATCATAAGGGAGATAATAAGACCTTTCCATTGACCAAACATGTCTGTCATCCATCTTTCTAAGGGATTGTCGATCCCTGAGTGTTCATGCATTGATTCCGAAAGAGTCCGTAGTCCTTCTAAGGCCTTAGTAACTGAGCCATCTGGATCTGTGTTATTAGGTATAAATGTGCAGCACATATCACCGAACATAGCACAGACACCCCCTTTTTCAGCCAAAATCATCAATCAGCCATCCTATTTTGTACTGCCATTAGAGAGGTAGCTCCTAGCTGCTCAGCTAGTCCTTCAACTGCATCACGGGTAAGATTAGCCAATCTTAAAACGTTGTAATGCACGTAGTTAATCCGATCTACGTTCTTATTAGGGGTAACAGGGAAGAATGCTGACACTATAGGGATGTTTTCAAATCCTGCTGATACCTGATCTACTAATTTAAATTCATTTGGCACTCCTCTTGGTACTCCAATCGCGTCTATGTAAGTGGGAGAGTTGACCGATAGATCGAAATTGGTACTTCGACGAGCCTCTATCACGTGGCGCCTACGCCTGCTAGTGAGAGTGCTCTGCATATTGTCCGCTGTAGGAGTCAGTTTATTTGCAATCATCATCAAAGAGGCCTTTAAAGGTACCATAGCACAATAACCTATAGATTTGGGAGGGATGCGCACCAACAATCTTGACCCTCCACAGTAGTAGTACAAACCTGCCCGTGCTCAGTGTCCTAATAGGCCACCGTTCACGGTACAGCTGCACCAGTCCGCTGGGATAGAGCCCAGATTGTATTCTACCTGTGTATTAGAAATATTAAAACACGTGCACGTTCCATTTTCTCTGCTCGGGGTGAACGGTCCTGTACGCGTAAGATTGTCGATCGGAGGGAACAGGATAGCCAAATTGGTACAGTTTTTGGGTGTGTTTTTACGAGTTAAACCTATCATACAGTTATATCCCCAAGCAGGGGCGGACTGGGACAAAAAATCGGCCCTGGCATTTTGGACCAGACTGGCCCACAACATTTGATAACACACCTTTTCAGTTTTTTCAGTGCAACTGTGCAAGTCTTTAAAACAACCTAGCTCAACGGGACATAAATAATCAAATCATATCAAATCAATTTTATTTGTATAGCCCGAAGTCACAAAGTACATTTGCCTCTGAGGGCTTTACAATCTGTACAGGGAGTGACACCCTCTGTCCTTAGACCCTCGGTTCGAGTAGAAAAAAATACCCCCACAAAAAACTTTAACAGGAAAAAATGTGGAAGAAACCTCAGGAAGAGCCACAGAGGAGGATTCCCTCTCCCAGGACGGACAGACGTGCAATGGATGTCACATGTACAGGACAAATCAACACAAACATATTGTACAATTACAATGACTGACTGAAATACAACCTGTTTATAATATATTTATATAAACAAACACACAGCTGCATTGACATAACACTAGCAATGAACAAAATTATGTCATTTTAAAAAGTGATATTTTCTATATTTGTAGGCTAACTTACATTGTCTTTAGCCATCTAGCTACATAAAACAGCCCATTGTTTTCCAGGCCTAAATAGGAGCTTACCCAAGGACAAAAAAAAAAAAAAATTCAGACATTGAAAAAATTCAGTTGAACAAAAAAATTGAAAGTGCTGATTCTTCACTTTTCACTCACATTTTTGGTGAGTGGTGGCTTTAGATATGCCTAGGCTAGAATTACTGCAATGTACAGATACCTGCAGCTGCATTCACATAACATAGACAAAATGATATAATTTTAAAAGTGAGATTTTCTATCAGTTATGTAGCCTACACTTGTCCCTACCACCTAGGCTACATAAAGAACTGCTATATCTGCAGGACAAAAAAGCAACTTAGCCAATAGGCCAGCCTAGTACTCACCCCACAGACAATAATAGTCTAATAAGAAATTAGACTTATTGTTATTGTTGGTGAATGGTGAACACGTTTTCTCACATTAAAGACTATTTCATTTAGAATAAAAGACATAAAAAGTAGGCTACTGAGCTAGGCTTATTTTCTTTTCCAGCCAGTGTAGCCTACAATGTATTATAGCG
Organism: Collichthys lucidus; assembly: GCA_004119915.2. Classification (NCBI taxonomy): domain Eukaryota; kingdom Metazoa; phylum Chordata; class Actinopteri; family Sciaenidae; genus Collichthys; species Collichthys lucidus. The sequence continues at coordinate 1,075,866 of CM014101.1, forward strand.
ACCCTGCAGTAATGTGTTGTGTGTTACAATGTGAGTTCTGTGGTTTCCCATGGTCCATAAATGCACCTGTATGAGAGCAAGGGGGCGGGGGAGCAGGTGAGGGAGAGCGTGTGTATGTGAGTGTGTGTGGAGAGAGACGGCACGAGTGAGGCTGGAGAGTGGGACCTGTTATGTGTTCTTGGCGTGGTTATGGCCTACAATAACCAAGTTCTGTAACAAGACTGTTGGCAATAAAAGCCAGTTTGCTAAATAACGCCTCGTTATTCCTGACGCGTCCGGCCGGACGCCACAGTATGTTTTATCATACTCATTAAGGTTGGCTTTATCCTACTCGTTGCATTTCATACATGTTCTGACAGTAGTCCAGCTTACCGCAGGTTCTACAACATTTTGAGTGCCACTGCCACCGGCACCTCTGTCATCAGCGATGGGAGCTGATGAAGGCCCCTTCTGTGGCAAACATATCAGTGATTTTAACACACTTCACAGCATCTGCCCGAAGAGCAAGTTTCTTCTTATCGCGTTTTTCTGCGCCACCTTTACGTTTTCTCTCCATCTTTATCTGATAGAGTTTCACCCATCAATAAACTGCACACCGGCGCATCAAGTCAAAGGGGGGAGGTGTTTCATGATGTGATTGGGCCGGTCCCCTGTCAGTCAGCGTGTAAGGGCCGGTGGTAAGGAAACAAAGTCTTGCACAGCCTTTTCTCTTTTTTTGTGCCTGTAGACGGGACCAAAGCGTACAGAGTGGTTGTTCAACAGTGTGTTTGGGCGTGACTCGTTATGGGCCGGTCAGACCAATATAAAATTTTTTTAAAAAATCAGGATTTACTGGCCCAAATAGCACGTCGGCCCACCGGGCAAATGCCCGGTATGCCAGATTGCCAATCCGTCCCTGCCCCCAAGTATCATTAGGAAACAGGGGAGCCGGGTCAGTCAATAGATGTGGACGGGCAGTGGCGCATGCCACACAATCATTTCTGTTCTTTAGCATTCTGAGCTATCCATTTAAGCCATAAGTTATCATCGGTGTAACCTGTTGCCATTTGTATGACATCAAGGGGGTTGAGCTTAGAATAATCTATTTCTACTACCATTTTGGATGATTTCGATCCGATCAGATCTTCCGATGTCGAGGTGTTAGTCGTTGGTGGGGTAGGAGAGATATCATTTAGGATAACCGGTGAACGCTTTAAAAAATTAACTTTTATTAGGGCTCCAGGGTCAGTACCACTTACCTCAACATCCAGGGTGAGATACAACACCTTTGAGCTAGAATGTGAGTCTGTGAAGAAGCCATTGTGTATGGATTTGATGGTCAATAACAAGGGATTTACGCCTCCCGAGCCAACGGTATTAAGTTGTACCCTAGTCAGGCTGATTTTAGCGGCTTTAGCTTTTGACCCATAACTGTAGGATGGAGTCCATTGGCCGGTATATCCAACTGCCTGACCCTAGTTGCTACACCAAGACGCACACCCAATACTCCCGCACGGTTTCCTCCCGTTCACACAATCAATGTTCACGTGTGGAGCACATAAATATACATCATATCCTCTCCAGGAGGTCGGGCTACTCCCACACTCTATGACCGAACATAAATCGAATTGAAATGTCGTTGTGTCCCCTTCTGTATTAATCTAACTCAATCCCGCCATAGTGACGGAGACAGGTGTCTGATTGTGTCCCTACTGCTCATTTGGTGCGGGCAAATGTGGATGACGGCACGTGGTCAATGGAGTGGCACAAAATAAAAATTAACGTTACAATTGCTGCTGACAGGAAACCTAGTCCTATCATCCACCTCCAACTCCCAAACATATTAAACTTTTGTCTCAAACTTTTAGATAAAATGAAAATAGTAAGCTAAACCTTCTGTTTAGTCTTATTTCTTTAACTCAACTCTATAACAAATTGTATACACTGGAAAATACTATGTATAGTAAGTAAAAATTTAAACAAATATTAACTGTCTAATACAAATCCTAATCTTCCTACACTTGGGTCTGTCCTGTGACACTCAGCTTAATCATTGCCCACATAAACACCCCTAGAATGACACACCACCTCAATATGTACAAACTTGATTAGGTTTTTTCATTCTTTTGCTCACGTCTGCTGGATGTTGTCTTTCTTCTTTCTTTGATGGTTTGGCACACTATGTGTAGGAGAGGAGCGCTTATTTCACCTCCTCCTGTCTCCAAGTCTTCTTTCTTTGGGCCCCAGGGGTAGACAGCCCTGGTGCCCTGATCACCACCCGGGGATTATTCTGCCCCTGTGTGGGTGGGATCTCTTTCTGAGCCAGCCAGCTCAGTGCTCTCAGCTTGAAGATCCTTTTGGACCTCAGTTAGGGAACGTTGTGGTTCCTCAGCTACGGCACACTGGCTCCAATGGCACCAGGTCTCGCCTTTGCCTTTCAGACGCACGGCGTGGGAGGTCCTCTCCGTGACCTGGAATGGCCCTGTCCAGCGTGGTTCGGACCACTTTCGTTTGATGACTCTCAACAAAACCCACTCTGCTTCTGGAGGTGCTGTCTTCGTGGCACTCTCTTGCTGGGCCTTTACCTGCTTGGAAAATGCTGACACCAAGCCCTGTAGTTCATGGAAGTAAACTTTAGAGGTTAGATTTTGATCATCACTTCTCATCAGAGATAACTTAGAGTATGGTCCGGGGAAAGCCCTCCCCGTCTGAAGTTCATGTGGGGTGAACCCAGTACTCTGATTGACTGAGCTCCTAATAGACATAAGAGCCAGAGGCAGCGCGTCTACCCAATTTAATTTGGTCTGTACACAGATTTTTGCCAATTTGCTTTTTACCGTTTGATTAATTCGTTCCACTTTTCCTTGTGACTGTGGGTGATAGACAGTGCCAAAAGAGTGTTTTAACCCCAACATTACCTCTACCTGCTGGAGGTCCTGGTTATTAAAATGTGTTCCATTATCGTATCTGATCTTTTCAGGAAAATCATGCCGTGGGATATACTGATTTACCAGAAAACTGGATTACCGACTTACCATCTTCCTTCTTGGTGGGACATGCCTCTGGCCAACCTGTATACGCATCCACACACATCAACACATACCTGTACCCTCTGACTGAGTCTATCATATCTGTGTAATCTATAATCATTTCTCTCCCTGACTTTGTCTCTAAGGGGTACCTACCTGGTTCTGGTCTGACATTTGCTCTAGCGTTGAATTTTGTGCATTGTTCACATGTTTTGATTAAGTACTGGGCCATATCTTTCAAGAAAGGATGCTACCAATTTTCAAGGTTTCTTATCATTTGGACCGCTCCCACATGTCCCACTCCATGTGCCTCCTCCATGACTGTCTTTCGCAGCCCCGGGGGTAAAATGGGACGGCATCTGGTGCTCTCCAGAGGCCTTCTGTCTCTGTGGCCCCTCTGGCTTGCCACATGGTTTTCTCCCGTGGAGAAGCTTTGGCCTGTAATTCAGTTAGTCGTGTCATGTCCAGTCTTGGCTCCAGTTCTGTCTCTGAGGTCATTAAAACCAATTTTGTCGAGTAACCTGCTGCCTGTTTTGCGGCTTGATCTGCTGCATTGTTACCTCTAGCCACTTTAGTATTACCTGTGTCGTGTCCTTTGCACTTTATGACTGCTACTCTCTCAGGGAGTAGCAGTGCTTCCGCCAGTTCTTTCATCTCAGTCTCATGTTTAATGGGTTTGTTGGTTATTGTCAAAAAACCTGTCCTCATCCACTGTCCTAGTTCTACGTGAACTGCTCCTGCTGCATAGTCTGTATATATGTTGACTTCCTGGCCCTGTCCTAGCTTCAATGCCTCTATTACTGCCACTACCTCTGCTCTCTGTGCTGATTGCTGTCCTTCCAGTCTTTCTGCCTTTTGTACCACTATGTCTCCGCCTATGTCTTCCACTACCGCAAGCTGCTTTCAGACCTTCCTGTTCATGTCTAAAACAGCAACCATCTGTATACAAATCTCTAGCTCCGTCTATCGGTGTGGCCTGCAAGTCTGTTTTCACCTTTTCTTCCTTCAATACCTTCTCTGCGCATTCATGTGGCTCTCCTGTCCCTATTTGATCTGCCATGTTAATTCCTTCGTGTGTGAACAAAATGTTTGGCGCTTCTAATACTTTGCTAATCTCCTTTGTCTCAGTGTTGTAAGTGTAAATGCCTGTGAGTTCACATATGCCACTACACTACCATATGCGCGTTTTTTTGTATTAGCTTAGCTATCCCTGCTGCGTGTTGGGTGCATGGTGGGTGCCTTCTCTCCATGTTATCCAGCATGACACTTATGTACATCAGTATTACTCTATCTCCCCCTTTTCTCTGGAACAGAATGCCATTAACACAGTTTTCTGTTCCAGAGACATCTAGGTAGAATGGCAATCGATAGTCCGGTGTAGCTAGCTCAGCAGCCGTTGCAAGTGATTGTTTAAGTGAGATAAACGCTGCTTCAGTCTCCTGAGTCCACTCCAGATTTGTGGTCAGGTTATGCATACCCTGTTGTCTAACAAGGTCTCTTAGTGGTTGTGTCAGTCCGGTGTAGTTGGCTACATAGCTACGGCTGTATCCTGTCAAACCTAAAAAGGAGAGCATGTCTTTTACCTTAATAGGCTTAGGGTGGTGTAGAATAGTTGATCGGTGTTCTGGAGACATGCTGATCCCCTTTTGTGATATCAAACACCCTAGGAATGAGACCTGCTTTCTGGCTACCTGAAGTTTGGTCTTGGTTACCTTTGTTTGCTAAATGTTGTAGGACGGAACGTGTCGCGTTGATACAAGAGGCTGCAGTAGGTGCGGCTACCAGTAGATCATCTACATATTGTACTAACGTTATATCATCGGGCAAAGGACAGTCACTCAGTGCTTTTTTGAGTACCTGATTAAATAGGCCAGGAGAAAGTGCAAACCCTTGTGGCAGCCGAGTATACCGCAACTTGTATCCTTTGTAGGTGAATGAAAACAAATCTCTGCATTCTTCTGCTAGGGGAAGACAAAAGAAAGCATCAGCCAAATCTATGCAGGTAAACCAACTCTGAGAGGGGTCCAGGTTTGCTAAAGCCACATATGGGTTCGGTACCGGTACAGTGGGTGTGGTCAAAATGTTATTAATTGCCCTAAGGTCATGTGCCATGCGGTATTTACCTGTCCCTTTCTTCTCCACAGGGAGGATGGGTGTGTTCCAGGCTGACTGAGAGGGTTCTAACACACCCATCTAAATTAGTCCTTCTATTGTGTCCTGGATCCCTGTCTCGGCCTTTAGTTTGTGGGGATATTGACGTACCCACAATGGTGTATCAGTATTAACTGAGAATGTGATAGGTGCGCAATCTGTTAGCCCTTCATCTTTGGGACCTTGTGCCCACAGATGATCAGGTAATTTGTCAGTTATTTCTGCTGTCAGGTAGTGGTCTGTCTTCTCCCTACCATGGTGCCTGGTGATATGGTCGTGTTCCATGACAGCAGAATTAGATGCTATTATCACTATTTTGTACGTTTTAGCCAAGGCGGAGTACTGTACCTGTGGTATGTTAATGTTCTGCCAATCAGTCTGGGCTAACGCCCTCTTTACCACGCCTCCTAACTCTTTAGCTTGGTGTTGTGGATGCAACGCTAGAGAGACATGTGGTGCAGCTTCATCTGACATCATGTACCACTGCAACAGCTCAGGGCTCAGATTTACCCCTGCAGCTATTCCTTCGGGTGCCACATAAATATTTTGAATTTCAATTGTCCAGCTTTTACCTTCAAGCTGGTCCTGAAATTTGTCTTGATACCAATCTGTCTGCAATCTGTCATAAAAGAGGGTAACGTGAGGGGGATCAGGAGGAGAGACATACGGCTCGAGGTGGGCGATCCAGGGCTTCCACTCCTGATAAACAGAGAAGATACCGCGTTTCTCTGGAGTTTCAGGTGTATCATACTGTGTCACACTGTTCTTCCACAGGTCTAAGGGGATACTGCCCTCCTGTGTCAGTACTGGCACACTGAAACTCAGTTCCATCTGGCAGAGTTACCACTAGTCCATCAGGGTGACACAGAATAGATACCCCCAGCTTAATGAGGAGGTCTCTTCCCAATAAGTTCATCGGTACTGTAGGTGAGTGCACGTATGGATGTTTTATAGTCTGTCCACCCAACTGGGTGAGGAGTGGCACTGTGATTGGCAGAGTCTGTTTTTCCCTAGAGAAGCCCATTACCGTGATAGTCTTTGTTGACAGTGTGTTTGGGGGCGTGTGGAACAAGTGGCCCCGGTGTCTACTAAAAACGTCAGTTTTTTCGTTCCCACCCTTAAGGACAACATTGGGTCTGCCATATTAATGCTGTCTGGGTCTCTCTGTGGGGCGTGTCATTGGTGCTGATACGTTCCCCAGTCCTCCCATTGGTGCCATTCTGCAAGGCTGGCAGTTGGCGCTTCACAGGGTGGGTGGTACATTGACCTTCGATTGGGCATGGCACGGTGTCTGAGCCGCAGGGTAGAGGCAGACCATATTGTCCCCTTTTACGTCCTGCCGGATTTGGGTTACCCGGATCTTCCCTGGAATGCAGGTAGGGACAATCACATGCCCAGTGTCCCTGCTCCTTACAGCAGTAGCAGCGGTCTCCTCCTGGTACTCCTCTTGGTCCGCCCCTTCCTCGGCCCCCTCTCCACATGCCTCTACCTCTGATTGGTCCGGCTCCACCTCCCCGTGCAAACTGCTGAGATGCTTGTGGCACTGTTAGAAGGCTAAAAGAATGTCACATGTCCCAGCATCAGTAGTCTTACTACACTGTACTCATCTTACTACACTGTACTCATGATGAATCAAATGTTTTATTTTACTGGAACAGGGACTGCCCCTGTCCAGTCACATGTCATGTAAACTTCTATAAATAAAGGAACAAGGAACTGCTCTGCGCCTCTCTGCTATCTGTAGCTTAGATGTTGCAGTGGCAGGGTGCCCTTTGTACAAAGTAAAGCTCTCGTGTCTGACTCTTATTTGTTCTGGTCTCTCACAGGTGTCGAGTAAGTTGGTAAACTCCTCACAGGCACCCAAGGGGGAACAGGATAAATAAATAAAAAAAAAAAAATAATAATAATTAGGGGTGGAGCGATTCGTCGACGTCATCGATAACGTCGATTACATAAATACGTCGACTTGTAAACCGTGCGCCGATGCGTCGCGGTCGCATGGCAGCGGGCGTATATGCGGAAGTAAGATGGCTGCTCGCGGTAAAAACAATGGAGGTAGGGGTGGGCGATGTATCGAGTATACTCTGTTCATGTAAATGTCAGCATTTAATTCTCCGGAGTTTTGCCTCTGTCACTCACTCCTGGTGCTGCTCACAGCGCGCAGCACACTGCCCCGCCCACCCAGAAAAATCCCCTGCGCGCATGCGTACTTTTTGTATCAAGTGAGGAGAGACGAGCGAGTGAATTGAAGACTTGGTTCCGAAGAAAAACAGCTGCGGTCACGCCGTCTCTCGTTTTCACGTGGTCTCGTCAGCCGCTCCAATATTTTCAAGTGCGCCCTTATTGCAGACTTTATGGCAAATACTTTGAGAAAACCGGGAAAGTCAGCGCTAGCTTACTGCAGCGTGTGGACACTTCCGGTTTTCAAAATAAGACGTGGGTGTTAAATGTATTAAACGTTTATTTATAAAATATAAAGAATTGTAAAAATTTGATTTTAAAAAGTGTCTCATAAGCCATGTATGATCCTGCACTGCTTAAATGTTCATATGTACATTATGAAATAGATTAAAAATTCATTAAAAAAAAAATGACATGATATAAGTGTTAAAATGCTATAAAGAGTGTGTGTTGTGAAGGCAGCTGTTTTTGGTGCATACATTTCATCTTGTTACTTTTGAAACAAAGGTTTTGTTTTTCAAGAGATGTGTTTGAATAAAATCTTGAAATATTAAGAAGACATGCTTTTGCTTTTTATTTAGGTAAATTCATTGTCATTAATCAAGTAATTAAAAATCATTGTTGGAATAATTGATAAAAAATAGTCGTTAGATTAATCGACTAATCGAAAAGATAATCGTTAGATTAATATAATAATAATTTAAAAATATAAAAAATAATTTTTATCATTTACGTTTTGCTTTGCCTCAAGTATCTGCATCCTCAACAGCTGTGTCTGTAGATCTTTAATTGTGTCTTGTTTGCCCTCATGTATGTCTTGTGCTCTAGATCAGTGGTTCCCAAACTTTTCACAACCATGTACCCCTTAAGACATCTGACCTCCAGCCATGTACCCCCTACTACCGCACACACAAAAAACCTGTCTGTAAGCCCAACCACAACCACCACCATCACCACACATGTGCACACGCACACGCACACACACACACACACAGCACACAGCATAACACATCAAAAGTAGGCTAACTTATTTCTACATTTTTAATTTTTCACCAAATGGATGAATTCTTACCAGCATTTTTTAGTGAGTAACACCAGTTCACTTTTGAAAAAAGTAATCAACCAAACATTTCAACATTTCAAGAACATATTCAATGATAAACCGTTGAAACTGAATTACCAACACACTGCAGCTTTAATGAGAAGGGTGTGCTTGAGAGGATGCGCATAAGCCTGCAATATCTGGCTCGATTTGAGAAAGTCTGAGTCTTAAATCGTTCTCCACACTAAGCCTTGCTCTGTATTTTGTTTTCATTCCTGTCAGAGCTGAGAATCCACTCTCACACATGTACGTGGTGGCAAAAGGCATCAAAGTCTTGACAGCGCGTTTGGCCAGCACGGGGTGTTCGGTGCACAGTCCGATCCAGAAATCCGACAGTGACTTCTGATTAAATTCCCTTTTCAGGGAACCATCTGTTGTGATGTCAATGAGACTTTCCTGTTCAGATGCTGATAATGAAGCAGGCACATCTGTAAACGGATGACGTATCCAACTGTCTGAGCTGTCAGATTCGGGGAAATACCTGCGCAGCTGTGCAGCCAGCTCACGGAGGTGCGCAGTTATCTCCTGTTTGATGTTGTCTGTCAGGCGGAGTTCATTTGCACACAAAAAATCATGCAACGTGGGAAAGACCTCTGTGTTGTTGTTCTCCATGCAGTTTAACCAGAGGTTCAACTTTTTTATCATGGCTTCAATTTTATCACGCACGTTGAATATGGTTGTTGAAAGCCCTTGTAATGCAAGATTAAGTTCGTTCAGACGAGAAAAAATATCAGACAGATAACTCAGGCGCGTAAGAAACTCTTCATCGTGCAGATACTCAGACAAATCAAAGTTGTGATCAAAGAAGAAAATTTTAAGTTCATCTTTGAGTTCAAAGAAGCGTGTTAATACTTTGCCTCTTGATAACCAGCGCACCTCCGTATGAAGTAGCAGCGCCTCATGATCGCTGCCCATTTCACTGCATAATGCAGAAAATATGCGGGAGTTCAGGGGCCTGGCTTTCACAAAGTTCACCATTTTCACTGTTGTGTCCAGAACTTTTTTCAGGCTGGCAGACATTCCCTTGACAGCAAGAGCCTCTCGGTGGATGCTGCAGTGAATCCAAGTGGCATCCGGAGCAACCGCTTGCACGCGCGTCACTACTCCGCTGTGTCTCCCTGTCATAGCCCGTGCGCCATCGGTACAGATGCCAACACATTGTGTCCACATAAGTCCGTTTGATGTCACAAAGGTGTCCAGCATTTTGAAAATGTCCTCTCCAGTTGCCCCTTTTTCCAGAGTTTTGCAGAAAAGCATGTCCTCCTTAATTGTCCCTTCGTGAATGTATCTCACATATACCAGGACATGAGCCAGGCCGGCCACATCTGTTGACTCATCCAGCTGTAGTGAGTAAAATTCACTGGCTCGTACACGTTGTAGTAGCTGTTTTAAAACGTCCTCTGCCATGTCCCCGATGCGCCGAGAAACTGTGTTGTTTGATGAAGGCATGGTCTGTATAGTTTTTTTGGCTTTTTCCCCCAGCATCGTCCCGACCATATCCGTGGCAGCAGGGACAATTAAATCCTCAACAATAGTGTGTGGTTTGCCACTTTTAGCCACTCGGTAACTCACCATGTAAGATGCTTGTAGCCCGCTCCTATTAACAGTATCTGTCTCCCTTATGCAAGTCTTACTGGTAGAAAGTCCTCTCAGTTCTCGCTCAAAAAACTCCCGTGGCTTATTTCTCAAATGAGCATGTTTTGTTTCTAAATGTCTGCGCAACAGTGACGGTTTCATTGAGTTGTGAGACAGTACTTTTGCACATATAACACATTGTGGCCGAGTAAATCCACCAGTATTTATCTGAGTGAACCCCAAAGCAATATAGTTTTCATCATATTTTCTCCTTTTTGAAGAGGTTGTTCCTCTGCCCGCTGTGGCTGCATGCTTTCCCGCATCAGGTGCATCGGACTCCTCCCCACTGTCTGTGGCTATGCTCTCCGCTTGACCGCCCACCTGGGATGCTAGCGATCCGCCAAGAGGCAAAGGTAGACGACGTTGAAGGTGAAGAATAATGTGGGTACCTGACTACCTGACTGGTGGAAGCAGGGGATGTCCCTCTGGAAGGGCAATTTATCTTTTTTAGCCATTTATCCATCTTGGTCGGTTAGCCGGGAGGCAGGCAACGGCTCATTGCAAACTTTTTTTTTTTTTCGCGTACCCCCTATGTCACGTGACGTACCCCTGGGGGTACGCGTACCACAGTTTGGGAACCACTGCTCTAGATAAATGATGTATAAGATGTTTTTCCCACACATGTGACTCACACCCTAACATGTCCGGATTATTCTTCATAGCATTTATCACTGCCTCTGGAACACCTTCTAAAATGGCCTGTCTGTACCACTCTCTCTGTGCCCCTACCTTTCCTGGATGACTGCCTGTATGTTTTAACCACGTGTCTTTACTTCTATCTAAGAACTCACGTGGGTTCTGTTTTGGATCCCATCTTAGCTTGGGCATAACTGCTGCATTAGGGAGGGGGTACTTTTCTCTCATCACTCTCCCTATTCGTGTGCTAACTCGTGTGAATGGCGTGCATGTTGTTCAATCTCGTGTACGTCTCCCCCTGTCAAGCATCTAGCTATCACTTCTCTGAAATCTCCTAGAGCTAACCTGTGACCTGCTGTGAGACTGTCCAACTGGCATGGCCATAAACATCCACCTTCTGCTACTGGTGGTAATTTGTCTACTAGGGCCTGTACGTCACCGATTCCAAAGGGGCGATATTTATAATGGTTTCCTGTGCCAATTAAGGGGTACTGGGACACCAAGGACTGTGTAGGATTTTTGTGGGATCGGGTCATTATGCGGTGGGTTCTACCTGTGGCCTGATCCAGCCTATAACGGTCAGTTATGTTAGTTAATAAATCCTGTTCCTTTTCTTCCCCTGGCTGTTCTGATCCTTCTGCCTCCCACATCCCTTTCATGAACCCTGTGACGTCTGCCTTTTTCCCTCTTTTCGGCCCATCCTCCCCAACTGCCCTAAGATAGATCTTTGCCTGTTCTAGGTCTGCTTTGGGCATGCAGGGGTTCTTTGGGCCTTTCGGGCCGCCTCTATTTGCTTCCTCTCGTCTTCTTCTCTTCTGCTTCCTGTCTACCTGCTGTATTAGTTTAGCCATTAGCTCCTGTTCCTGCATTTCCTTGTCTATTTGTGTGCGCTCTTAATTGTTCTTCTCGTGTTCTGCGTTGTGCAAAGGGATCGTCTTTCTCAGTCTCAGGCACTTCTGGATTCCGAGGTGTACATTCTATAGGTCTATATTTAGTTGATGTGGTGTCAGCGTCACTTCCTTGTTCAGTCCAGTCTGAGTCTGGGTCATCGTCAATGTGTAGCTTACCCTCTGTAAGCTGTATAGTAGGATAAATACCCACCGTAGGCGGTGCACTAGGAGGGGCGTACACAGGTGGAGATGTAGGTTGCGAGTCTGATCTTACCTTATGTTGGCGTGATGACTTCCCTTCGTCCTTATTTAAATGTTCAACGCTTTGCCACCAAACTGCCAGCTCAGACCATCCCCGTCGATCTTGATCTAGATCTTTCCCTTCCTTTCTTCACTTGCCTTCTTTTCCTTCTCTTGTGCCTCATCTCTCCTGACTGCACATTCCCTCTCTTTCTGCCATAACCAGGCTCAGGCTAACCAGGAGCCTGTATCGGACAACTTTTTGCCCTTATATTTAACTAGCTGTTCCAGCTGTTCCTTCACACTCTTTAACCTAGCCTCCTTATCTTTTCTCTCTATAACTCTGGCAGCCCTTATTACATTAGCAATTTGTTCTTCAAATGGCTTCCAGGTCCCAAGAGGGCCCCATCCACCAGCCCCAAACAACCAGTCCTGTTCAGTGGTAGAGTCAGAGCAGCCAGTCAGTTTATATGGCATACACCAGAATAACTGACCGTTGTGACAAAAATAACCACTTGTGTTCGCACCACAAAGGTTTTTTTTTGTCAAGACACTGCTCTATATGACTCTTACTGAAGACACTTCAAAGTTATAGGTTTTACACACCTAATTTCCCTCACAAAACACAAGCAGACAGTTAAACATCAGGGATACAACGACATTTGCATTTTAACACAACATTTGACACAAAACTTAAACACATAATTTTCAGCAGAGCATTTAATACACATTTACAATTTAATTAAGCCATTGTGGCGATCTTTATGGGACTCTAACCCAAGGGACTCTAACCCAACAGACTTACACAGAATTTACAGAGATAAACTCTGAGGGCTTCAAACCCAGTAGAATTTACGAAGTACCTGCTTCAAGGGCCTTGAACTCCCCGGGCCTCAAACCCAGCCGCCAACCCAGGGCACCGTCCTCGCGTCCGATGACGGCCTTGTCCGCCACGACCAAGGCAGTCTGTTATTTATCTTTTTGCCAATTGAGGTATTTCACACTTCTTTTACTCAAAACTTTATTTCTAGCCATTGTCAAGTAAGTTGAGATCCCTGGTCCGCTGACACACCAAAGGAGTCAAGGTAAAGGTCATGGGGACTTCCTGATATGCCCATCAAAGGCATAAAACCTTGGACATTTCGGGACTTTCCATTTCTGAGTGGACAATTGGGGACTTTCTGTTGGAGTGTGAGCAATACATGCCGATAAAAATGAGCTAAACTAAAGTGTGATCAATATTAATTCTGTGTTAAACCATATAAGGAATGAAATGTTAAAATGAGTGTAACCATGAACAGAAAGTGTGATTATAACTGTGTTCTGATTCTGACTGCTGGAAATTGTGAAATCATTGCAATAGCTAGTAGCCAAGTAAGTAACCATAAATAGAATCATGCTGAGAGGTTGGGCCAAGAAACCTTGAGTAACTAGACCCGAGAGATGGGAGGGATGAAGTAACCAGGAAACATCTGGGAGGATGAGCAGGAGGAAAGAACTACGGCCTAATATGGTTGGACTCCGGCGAGTGACTCATTGTTGCCTGATAAGGGAAAAGTTCAACAAACAGAGAGTATAAAAACCCCTGCACAACGGAGATCGTGGTTATCTTCGTCAGCCGGCACCCAAGTTCGAGACATGCTGAGCAGCAGACCAAAACGGGAGCATCAAATCTACGGACTTAGACTCTAAATCACGGAGAAGGAACAGACGAACAGCCGAACATCACAAGAGAAGAATCTGGGGAGCCACGGCCGGCCAGAGGGAGCCGAGCGTTGGAGGATAACCATCCCAAACCGGCTGTGGGCCTCGACCGGATCAACCAGAACTCTTTTCATGTTCATCCTGCCAACGACACTACGGACATTAGGAACTTTCTGGGCTTTGTCCAAAGCCAGGGACTCTTGATGAAATCCAGCAGTACGGCAGTCGTGAAAGGACTGGATCGACTGATCATCGCTTCACCCTTTCCCTCCCTCTCTCCAAACTGGACCAACCTCAATAACTCAGCAGCAGCCTTCGTATCAGGTTATCAAATTTTTTAGTATAAGTAGTTTATTAGAGGATAAGATTAATCAAATTTAAATGAATTAAACTGTATGCTCGCCCTTGCTAAACTTTGCAATAAATATATCTACTGCAGTTAGAGATTAAGGTGTGGACCTCGCTTTTATAATATCTCCTAAAGGGCGTAATCATAAATTATAGTGTGTTCAACATCTAATGGTTCTAATAGGTTACTCTAGCCTACTGAAATTAACAGACCCTTGAGGCTCACTGTCCGAGCCTCTGAAAAATATCCTAGCAACCACACCAAGTGCACAGATCAATGAGAGGAGAGCTGCCGCGAACGCACGTGGCTAGCATAGTATTTGGCTCATAGGGGCTATTCGGTCAGGTGCTATGCTAGAGTAAGCAGGGTAGACGTGCGGATGGGTGCAGTTAGAAGCTAGGCGAATCTCCTCGCCACCAGCTTGAACAATCCTCTAAACTGCCCCGACAGAGTAAGACCCACGGCCTTGAGGATCGGACTCGTTAGACGGAGAGTTGGACCGGTACCACCTGGACTAGACAAACTTAGCAACAATCTCACGCTTTAAATTTAGAGACTTCACACTCACAGATCCAGGACACTTAATTTCACTCATACTCATACTCATCGTTCAGTATTTAGTTAAGTATTTATTCAGGTTGAAACAACAGCTGTTGGAGATCCTACCACAGAAAATGTATCTGTTACAGCAAAAAGCCAAGTAAGATCTGAAAAGACCCTGCTGCTTCAGTCTTCTTATACTGTTATACACCTATCCACTGATGTCACTCTCTGTCCTGTTCTATACATAGCTGCCCTATATGGTTATATTTTAGCTGCTTAAAATAGGGTGTTTCTTCTTGTAAGGGTGCAGCCCATTTGCATTGTCTGTGCAAACCTTTTTGAGACATTCCTGAAATAGCCACCTGAAATAGGAGTCAGCAACAGTGTGTGTCCCTGCTGTGCTGGACACTTCTCACTGTTACATTCATTTGCTTCATTATACATTCTTTAAACAGTGTAATTACTTGAATAGCTAGTGTGTTTGTACTGTACCTTATATCCACAACACCCATTCACACACACACACGAATCTATCTGGGAAACAAATAGGCACAGAAAACAACGTATGTAACTTTTAAAGTGATGATTATAAATGTTTACTCCTTATGTAAGCACCAAACCAACGTATGTATTTTTCTAATGCTGAGTGTTTACAGCTACTAATGTGTGTAACACTGTTACTGTAATGATAAATACTGAAATATTTATATTATGGCATGCTGTTCAGGAAATTAAACCTTTGAATATATTGAATGAAACTTTGAAATATAGAGTGAACCTTGAATATATTGAATGAAGTCTGAATATATGGAATGAAACCTTGAATATATTGAATAAAAACCTTGAATATATTGAATGAAGTCTGAATATATGGAATGAAACCTTGAATATATTGAATGAAGTCTGAATATATTGAATGAAACCTTGAATATATTGAATGAAACTTCACTGACGTCAGACTTCGCGGCAGTGCCTGCAGCCATTTTGTGTAACAGTCTGTAAAAGGGAAAGACGCCTGCAATCTAGTTGCAGCAATATTAAGCAATGAGGACATGATAAATACACTGGCGAATTTGTGCCAAAATCCTCCTGAAAATTTTTAACCGTGGCAGGCCTACAACAGGCATAAAGTTTCACCATAATCTCATTATGCATTTGTCTGTCTGTCCGCAGTGTGAGTAACGTGTCCAAAGCTGACAATGTGTCACGGATCATAAAATATGTTCAATACTAAACCACCAAATCACCCTGCATTGGTCTATAAATGTGGATGATTCTTAGTGTATCTAAACAATATATGAAGAGCTTCTCTTTCAGTTGAAATCTCTGTAGCCGCAGCAGCTTCTCCAGTCCCGGAGAAGTGCCGCGTCAGAGAGCAGTGCCATTACGCACGGCCATTTACTGTGTTTTACCTTCAGTAAATCACCTGAAAACTATATCAAGCTAACCATACAGTGTCTTCGACCCTTTTTTGTGTATGGGTGGAAATTGTACACTGGGTCAGGGTCGAACTGGGAACAAAATTGTGAAGGCTCGCTGCGGAGGCGCAGGTTCGACTCCCGACCTGTGCGGCCTGTTTTTCGCATCTTAACTCGGATTTTCTCTGCCCCTTCTTTCCTCTTTTTAGAACCTCTGTCGTCCATTATTTATTGTAATTAATATTCGTGCAACATATAGTATGAAGTTTATCTATAGACTGTATATGAGTCTATCCCTGTTTCGGTTTCACATAAACCTAGTGGCTGCATGGACGCATCCATTTGAGGGGACAGGGGAGGGGGGGTGTAAATCGTAACTTCTGAACCTGTCATGAACAGGCAAATATTAACCGATTTTAGCCAGTGCAACCCAAAGCTTATTCCGAATGGATGCAAATGGACTGCAAGTCCATTTTGGGCTGCTGGGCAAATGTTGCAAAGGCTACAAAATAACAAATACATACATACAAAAAAACATCGGAGGCCACCGGCCCAAATGTGGCCGAGATGGACCGGCCCATCTGGCATTTGCCAGGTAGGACAGACTGCCAGTCCGAGCCTGCGCTGGGGCACTGAGGATGACGGCATGCTGAGGTTGGCCTGATAAACAGCTGCCTGGCCTGTTTTATGTCTGCCACTATTAAAAAGGGAGCGAACTTCCTTGTCAGGACAACGGTATTGATCATGGGTATCGGGGGGATTTTGGCCCGTACACGCAGTGTTAATGATGTCCTCATAGTTTAATATTGCTGCAACGAGATTGTGAGAGGACTGATTCGTTGTCACTCACTTTTAGCTATAGCATCCACACGTTACACAAGATGCTGTGAAGTCTGACGTCAGTCAAGTTTTCATGATTTCATTATTTGCTAAAACCAAGTGTACAATGGCAGCTTCCTGCCCTTCCTTTAGAGAAACAAACAAAACAAAAATAAATAATATAATAAATAAAATTGGACAATGCAGCCTAATTGTACAGGAAACTTTTACAGTTAGTGTATGACATCAGCCATTCATGAAATAAACAGGTCTCACCCAAATGATATGGTGTTGACATGTGGTGTACTACATAATGTGAAAGAAATGTTGGTTACATACCTGTGCTCCAATCTAAATGTCCGGATTACAGAGGTGACAGTGAAACGGCTCAAGTTGGGCTGCACTCTCTGTCCAGCCTCTCGTATTGTCAGTCCATGGTTGATTACATGATCAACTAACGTTGCTCTTATTTAATTTGAAAGTTGCCTTCTTTGGCCACAAGCTCATCTACCTGCTCTACCCCTATCTCCCCCTCTCATTCTCACCCTCCCTCTTCCTCTCTCAGCAATGTCTTCCATTGTTGTTGTAAAAGAAAAAAAGATGCTCTTTTTTTGCTTACGTCCTGATTAAAGTGTTAACAATTATTATTAATATTACAGTTTTTTTCTGATAGCTAAGACGCAATTTTTGAAACTTTTGGCTTTTTTTTGCAAAACTCTACACACAAATCGCAAAACCTTTCACCCAAATAGCAAAACACAGTAGATCACTTGCAAAAGCATGTTTTTGTACTGAAGCACTTTTTGCTAAACTGTTCACACTCTTTTAAAAATAGTTATTTTTGTATCCGACGGTGCACACAACTCATAATATCAGTAAGCACACAAAGCAGCCACTGCACACTGACAGTAACAATGAAAAACTCATTTGGCTTTTGCTTATCCTGTGTGCAGGGCATATCAGTTTTCAGTACCTTTTACAGTAACACACAGGGGTCAAAGTGAATGAATATTTATTTACACACATCCAAATACGTAAACATAAAGTGTGTTTTTCAGGTCAAGGCACAAAAAAACTGAACATAAAATGACAATCATTGAGGGAAAAAAATCAGTCTTGTCTTCTTACTGGGTCTGGCCACAAAATCTCGTCCACATCACATGCAATGTCTTCCATTGCTAGGCACCGGGGAAAATATCTCCTGGAGTGTCGTATCCAGACCTGACATGACACCTGGTCAATGTCTCCGCATGCAAAGTGAAGTAATTATAAATCATAGTTTTCACATGTGAAAGTGTGGCCTGACAGTTGGCAGAATTGTGTAAAAAATAGCCATAAATATGTATAGTTTTGATAGGCGTGTGTAGATCATCTGGAAATTGAGTGTAAAGTAGTGGAGCTGTGTTTACAGTTTTGCAAAAGGAGTCCTGTGCAGTGAATTGTATTTACACATATACAAAGTGTGTGTTACGAAATTGCAAACTAAGTGCAAAGCAATGTTTGTGCTTTCAGTTTTGCAAACCCGGTGAAGGGTTTTGTGATAAATATTAATAGTTTTAGAAATTGTGCTATAAGAATCCATGTAAGTGTTTAAGCCATCAGAAAAAAACTGTAATTCAAATTCTGCATATTGAAAAAGCTAAATTAAGTGTCCTGGATCTGTGAGTGTGAAGTCTCTAAATTTAAAGCGTGTGATCGTTGCAAAGTTTGGTAAACGGCCAGAATTAATGAGAGATAATTAATGAGATTGAGAAAATAAGAAGAGTAAAGAAGTGTAAAATACCTCAATTGGCAAAAAAGACAAATATCAGACTGCCTTGGTCGTGGCGGGACAAAGCCGTCCGTGGACGCAGGGACGGTGCTCTAAGGGAGCGGCTGGGTTAGTAGACCCGGGGAGTTCAAGGCCCCCGAAATCCGACTAGGTTTGAAGCCATCGGAGTGTAATATCTCCGTAAACTTTTGTGGGGAAAAGAGGCCCCCGGAGTAAAATATCTCCGGAAATTCTAGTGGGTTAGAGTCCCTCGAAGCTAGAACTTCGTAAATTCAATGGTTTGAAGCCATCGGAGTGTAAGATCTCCGTAAATTTTTTGGGGGACGGAAGCCCTCGGAGTGTAATATCTCTGGAAATTCTAGAGGAAAGTCTGTTGGGTTTAAATCCCGTAAAAATCGCCACAAAGGCTGGGACAGGGTCCCATGAGGTATAATTAAATTGTAAATGTGTTTTAAATGCTCAGCTGAAAATTATGTGTTGAAATATTGTGTTAAATGTTGTGTTAAAATTGCAAATGTTGCTGTATCTTTGATGTCTAACTGTCTGTTTGTGTTTTGTGAGGGAAATTAAGTGTGTAAAACCTATAACTTTGAAGTGTCTTCAGTAAGAGTCATATAGAGCAGTGTCTTGACAAAAAAAAAAAAAAAAACAGACGGAGGAAACCTTTGCGGTGTGAACAGAAGTGGTCATTTTTGTCATAAAGGTCAGTTGCTCTGGTTTATGCCATATAAACTGACTGGCTGCTCTGACTCTACTACTGAAGTTGGCCTCAAAGTTTAGCCAGGATTAGTAGGATAGTGTAGAATGAAAGGTGAATTTGATAAAAATAACGAAGAATGAAGAACAAATTTCTAATGTAATGATGGCTGCGGCCAGAGTTATAGAGAGAAAAGATAAGGAGGCTAGGTTAAAGAGTGTGAGGGAACAGCTAGAACAGCTAGTTAAATATAACGGAAAAAGGCTCTCTGATACAGGCTCCTTAGGAGCCTGGCTATGGCAGAAAGAGAAGGAATGTGCAGTCAGGAGAGATGAGGCACAAGAGAAGGAAAAGAAAGCAGGTAGACTGCAGAAAGGCAAGTGGAAAAAGGAAAGGAAAGATCTAGATCAAGATCGACGGGGATGGTCTGAGCTGGCAGTTTGGTGGCAAAGCGTTGAACATTTGAATAAGGATGAAGGGAAGCCATCATGCCAACATAAGGTAAGACCAGACTCACAACCTACATCTCCACCTCCATATGCCCCTCCTAGTGCACCGCCTACGGTGGGTATTTATCCCACTATACAGCTTACAGAGGGTAAGCTACACATTGATGATGACCCAGACTCAGACTGGACTGGACAAGAAAGTGACGCTGACACCACATCAACTAAATATAGACCTATAGAATGTACACCTCGGAAGCCAGAAGTGCCTGAGACTGAGAAAGACGATCCCTTTGCACAACGTAGAACACGAGAAGAACAATTAGAGCGTACACAAATAGACGAGGAAAGGCAGGAACAGGAGCTAATGGCCAAACTAATACGGCAGGTAGACAGGGAGGCTAGAGAAGAAGACGAGAGAAAGCAAATAGAGGAAGTACCCCCCGCATTCCCAAAGCAGACCGAGAACAGGTGAAGGTATATCTTAGGGTAGGGCTGCACGATATGGCCTGTAACCAATATCTCGATATTTTTAAGCTATATCGCGATACACGATATATATCTCGATATTTTTGTTGTTGTTGTTTTGTATTGTTTATTTCTAATAAATAATAACGCATTATTACCTTGACAGCATTGTAATTGGTTAGAATCAATGTAGAACAGTAGATTTACACTTGCTGTATGAGACACACATCTTTTTATAGCATTTTAACACTTGTCATATTTTTTAATAAATTTTTAATATTTTTAATCATGTAAATATGAGCTTTAGAGCTCAATAGCTTCCAGGTCATGTGGCCTATTGGCTCAAAATCAATGTAGAACAGTAGATCTACACCTGCTATACGACACACACTCTTTATAGCATTTTAACACTTGTCATATTTTTTATGAATTTTTAATACATTTCATAATGTAAATATGAGCTTTAAAGCAGTGCAGAATCATACTTGGCCTATGAGACACTTTTAAATTAAAAAAACAATTTTTAACCGTTCTTCATATTTTATAATTAAACGTTTAATACATTTTCACACACGTCTTATTTTGAAAACCGGAAGTGTCCACACGCTGCAGTAAGCTAGCGCTGACTTTCCCGGTTTTCCCAAAGTGTTTGCCATAAAGTCGCAATAAGGGCGCACTTGAAAAATATTGGACCAGCTGACATGACCACGCGAAAACGAGAGACGGCTGGCGTGTTTAAGAGTTGTTTTTCGTCGGAAACCAAGTCGTCGTCCAAGTCTTCACTTCACTTCTCTCCTCACTTGCTACAGAAAGTACGCATGCGCGCAGGGGATTTTTCTGGGTGGGCGGGGCAGTGTGCTGCGTGCTGTGAGCAGCACCAGGAGTGAGTGACACAGGCAAGACTCCGGAGAATTAAATGCCGACGGCTTAAAAAAAAAGTACTCGATGTTCGCGATATAGTCATTTCATACATCTCACGTAGAACAAGCCGCGATATATCGAGTATATTCGATATATCGCCCACCCCTATCTTAGGGCAGCTGGAAAGTGGGAGGATGGGCCGAAAATAGGGAAAAAGGCAGACGTCACAGGGTTCATGAAAGGGATGTGGGAGGCAGAAGGATCAGAACAGCCAGGGGAAGAAGAGGAACAGGATTTATTAACTGACATAACTGACTGTTATGGGCTTGATCAAGCCACAGGTAGAACCCACCACATGAGGACCCGATCCCACAGAAACCCTACACAGCCTCTAGCGTTCCAATACCCCTTAATTGGCACAGGAAACCATCATAAATATCGCCCCTTTGGAATAGGTGACATACAGGCTCTAGTCGATAAATTACCCCCAGTAGCAGAAGGGGGGGGGGGGTTATGGCTAAGCCAGTTGGACAGTCTCACAGCAGGACACAGGTTAGCTCTGGGAGATTTCAGAGCAGTGATAGCTAGATGCTTGACAGAGGCAGATGTACACGAGATTGAACAACAGGCCCAAACCCAATTTACAGATGATAGCATGCCGTTCACACAGGTTAGTACACGAGTAGGGAGAGTGATGAGAGAGAAGTACCCCCTTCCTAATGCAGCAGTTATGCCTAGGTTAAAATGGGATCCAAAACAGAACTCACGTGAGTTCTTAGATAAAGGTAAAGACACATGGGTAAAACATACAGGCTGTCATCCAGGAAAGACAGGGGTACAGAGAGAGTGGTATAGACAGGCCATTTTAGAGGGTGTTCCAGAGGAAGTGAGAAATGCTATGAAGAATAATCCGGACATGCTAGGGTGTGAGTCACATGTGTGGGAAAAACATCTTATACATCATTTATCTAGAGCACAAGACACACATGAGGGTGAGCAAGACACAATTAAAGATCTACAGGCACAGCTGTTGAGGATGCAGATACTAGAGGCGAAACAAAAAGTGAATGATAAGAAAAAACAAGATAAATCTCAGGCTAAGGTGATGGTAGCCGCTGAGCCGCCAGGGACTCCTGATCTTTATCCTGTTCCCCCTTGGGTGCCACAACCATCTCAGCAGTTTCCACGGGGAGGTGGGGTCGGACCAGTGAGAGGCAGAGGCATGTGGAGAGGGGGTCGAGGAAGGGGCGGACCACCAAGAGGAGTGCCAGGAGGAGGCCGCTGTTACTACTGTCAGGAGCAAGGACATTGGGCACGTGACTGTCCCTACCTGTATCCCAGGGAAGATTTGGGTAACCCAAACCCGGCAGGACGCAAATGGGGACAACATGGTCTGCCTCTACCTTGCGGCTCAGACACCGTGCCATGCCCAATCAAAGGTCAAGCCACCACCCACCCTGTGAACCACCAACTGCCAGTCACAGGATGGGACCAATGGGAGGAGTGGGGAATGCATCAACAGCAATGACACGACCCACAGAGAGACCCGGACAGCATTAATATGGCAGACCCAATGCTGTCCCTAAGAGTGGGAACGAAAAAATTGCCGTTTTTAGTAGACACCTGGGCCACTTGTTCCACCTTGATCCACATGCCCCCAAACACACTGTCAACAAAGACTATTACGGTAATGGGTTTCTCTGGGGAAAAAAAGACTCTGCCAATTACAGTGCCACTTCTCACCCAGCTGGGTGGACAGACTATAAAACATCCATATGTGCACTCACCTACAGTGCCGATGAATCTAATGGGGAGAGACCTCCTCATTAAGTTGGGGGTATCTATTCTGTGTCACCCTGATGGACTAGTGGTAACTCTGCCAGATGGAACTGAGTTTCAGTGTGCCAGTACTAACACAGAGGGGCAGTATCTCCTCAGATCTGTGGAAGAACAGTATGCTGACATCTACTGGGGAATGCTAACACCTAAAACTCCAGAGAAACGTGGTATCCTCTCTGTTTATCAGGAGTGGAAGCCCTGGATCACCCAGCTCGAGCCGTATGTCTCTCCTCCTGATCCCCCTCATGTTACCCTCTTTTATGACAGATTGGAAACAGATTGGTACCAAGACAAATTTCAGGACCAGCTTGAAGGTAAAAGTTGGACAATTGAAATTCGAAATATTTTTGTGGCACCCGAAGGAGTAGCTGCGGGGGTAGAGCATGGCACATGACCTTAGGGCAATTAACAACAATTTGACCACACCCACTGTACCGGTACCAAATCCATATGAGGCTCTAGCAAACCTGGACCCCTCTCAGAGTTGGTTTGGCTAACGCTTTCTTTTGTCTTCCCCTAGCAGAAGAATGAAGAGATCTGTTTTCATTCACCTATAAGGGATACCAGTTGCGATACACCCGGCTGCCACAAGGGTTTGCAGTTTCTCCTGGCCTATTTAATCAGGTACTCAAAGAAGCACTGAGTGACTGTCCTTTACCCGAAGATATAACACTAGTACAGTATGTAGATGATCTACTGGTAGCCGCACCTACAGCAGCCTCTTGTATCAATGCGACACATTCTATTTTACAACACTTGGCAAATAAAGGTTTTAAGGTAAGCAAGACTAAACTTCAGGTAGCCAGAAAACAGGTTTCATTCCTAGGGCGTATGATATCACAAAAGGGGGTCAGCATGTCTCCAGAACACAGATCAACTATTTTACATCACCCTAAGCCAATTAAGGTAAAAGACATGCTCTCTTTTTTAGGCCTGACAGGATACAGCCGTAGTTATGTAGCCAACTACACCGGACTGACACAACCACTAAGAGACCTTGTCAGACAACAGGGTATGCGTAACCTGACCGCAAATTTGGAGTGGACTCAGGAGGCTGAAGCAGCGTTTATTTCACTTAAACAATCACTTGCGACGGCTGCTGAGTTAGCTACACCAGACTATCACTTACCATTCTATCTAGATGGAGCCAGTGTGCCGTGGCTGAGGAACCACAACGTTCCCTAACTGAGGTCCAGAAGGATCTTCAAGCTGAGAGCACTGAGCCGGCTGGCTTAGAAATAGATCCCACCTGCACAGGGGCAGAATAATCCCCGGGTGGTGATCAGGGCACCAGGGCAGTCTACCCCTGGGGCCCGAAGAAAGAAGAGCTGGAAGACGGGAGGAGGTGAAATAAGCGCTCCTCTTCTACACGTGGTGTGTTATTCTAGGGATGTTTATGTGGGCAATGAGTAAGCTGGGTGTCACAGGACAGACCCGGGTGTAGGAAGATTAAGATTTGTATTAGATAGTTAAATATTTTTATATATTATTACTTACTATATATAGTGTTTTCCAGTATATGTAATTTGATATAGAGGCATGTTTGGTCAATGGAAAGGTCTTATTATGTCCCTTATGATTTCCATTTCTATGTTTTTAGCCATTATAGTTACGTGTGGTTGTTGCTGTATTCCCTGTATCCGTTCCCTCTCACTAAGGTTGATAACAGCTGCAATAGAGAAAAAAGACATCCATGGAATGATGCCACTTGTTCAATTGGAGGACCCACAAGTGGAGAGTGATAAAGACATCCTTAGGCGTTATTAGGAATGATAACAAGCCACTTAATACTATTGATTCTGATTCTGGTTTTCATTCACCTATAAGGGATACCAGTTGCGATACACCCGGCTGCCACAAGGGTTTGCACTTTCTCCTGGCCTATTTAATCAGGTACTCAAAGAAGCACTGAGTGACTGTCCTTTACCCGAAGATATAACACTAGTACAGTATGTAGATGATCTACTGGTAGCCGCACCTACAGCAGCCTCTTGTATCAATGCGACACATTCTATTTTACAACACTTGGCAAATAAAGGTTTTAAGGTAAGCAAGACTAAACTTCAGGTAGCCAGAAAACAGGTTTCATTCCTAGGGCGTATGATATCACAAAAGGGGGTCAGCATGTCTCCAGAACACAGATCAACTATTTTACATCACCCTAAGCCAATTAAGGTAAAAGACATGCTCTCTTTTTTAGGCCTGACAGGATACAGCCGTAGTTATGTAGCCAACTACACCGGACTGACACAACCACTAAGAGACCTTGTCAGACAACAGGGTATGCGTAACCTGACCGCAAATTTGGAGTGGACTCAGGAGGCTGAAGCAGCGTTTATTTTACTTAAACAATCACTTGCGACGGCTGCTGAGTTAGCTACACCAGACTATCACTTACCATTCTATCTAGATGTCTCTGGAACAGGAAATTGTGTTAATGGCATTCTGTTCCAGAGAAAAGGGGGAGATAGAGTAATACTGATGTACATAAGTGTTATGCTGGATAACATGGAGAAAAGGCATCCAATATGCACACAACATGCAGCAGGGATAGCGAAGTTAATACAAAAAAACGCACATATGGTAATGGGACACCAGCTACACATTTTAACAACACACAGTGTAGTGGCATATGTTAACTCACAGGCATTTACACTCACAACACTGAGACAAAGGAGACTTAGCAAAGTATTAGAAGCGCCAAATATTTTGTTCACACACGAAGGAATCAATATGGCCGATCAAATAGGGACAGGAGAGCCACATGAATGTGCAGAGAAGGTATTGAAGGAAGAAAAGGTGAGAACAGATTTGCAGGCCACACCGATAGACGGAGCTAGAGATTTGTATACAGATGGTTGCTGTTTTAGACATGAACAGGAAGGCCTAAAAGCAGCTTATGCGGTAGTGGAAGACATAGGCGGAGATATAGTGATACAAAAGGCAGAAAGACTAGAAGGACAGCAATCAGCACAGAGAGCAGAGGTAGTGGCAGTAATAGAGGCATTGAAGCTAGGACAGGGCCAGGAAGTCAACATATATACAGACTCAGCCTATGCAGCAGGAGCAGTTCACGTAGAACTAGGACAATGGATGAGGACAGGTTTTTTGACGATAACCAACAAACCCATTAAACACGAGACTGAGATGAAAGAACTGGCGGAAGCACTGCTACTCCCTGAGAGAGTAGCAGTCATAAAGTGCAAAGGACACGACACAGGTAATACTAAAGTGGCAAGAGGTAACAATGCAGCGGATCAAGCAGCAAAACAGGCGGTGGGTTACTCGACAAAATTGTTTTTAATGACTTCAGAGACAGAACTGAAACCAAGACTAGACATGACACGACTAACTGAATTAAAGGCCAAAGCTTCTCCACAGGAGAAAACCATGTGGAAAGCCAGAGGGGCCACAGAGACAGAAGGCCTCTGGAGAGGACCAGATGGCCGTCCCATTATACCCCCGGGGCTGCGTAAGACAGTTATGGAGGAGGCACATGGAGTGGGACATGTGGGTGTGGTCCAAATGATGAGAAACCTTCAAAATTGGTGGCATCCTTTCTTGAAAGATATGGCCCAGTACTTAATCAAAACATGTGAACAATGTACAAAATTCAACGCTAGACCAACTGTCAGACCAGAACCAGGTAGGTACCCCTTAGAGACAAAACCGTCTCCGGGGGGGGCGCACGAGCGCCCGAAAATGAAAAAAACCTCCCGAATTTTCGATACCGCTCATCAAGTCAGCGGAGCCGGCGCCCCCGGGAGCAGGGGTTGACGAGGTAGAGGGGGCGCTGGATAGACTGAGCGGGGCGCACGGCGCATCCAGGGGCGCAGGTGCGGCCGTGAGGGCGCACGAGAAAATCTTCGTCTCGGGGGGGGGGGGGGTCGCCCAGGGCGCAAATGTGGCCAGGACCAGCGCTGGGTACAGGTATGTGTTGATGTGTGTGGATGCGTATACAGGATGGCCAGAGGCATGCCCCATCAAGAAGGAAGATGGTAAGTCGGTAATTAAGTTTCTGGTAAATCAGTATATTCCACGGTATGGTTTTCCTGAAAAGATTAGATGTGTTATTCTAGGGATGTTTATGTGGGCAATGATTAAGCTGGGTGTCACAGGACAGACCCGGGTGTAGGAAGATTAAGATT
Source organism: Collichthys lucidus (assembly GCA_004119915.2). NCBI lineage: Eukaryota > Metazoa > Chordata > Actinopteri > Sciaenidae > Collichthys > Collichthys lucidus. Next base: position 1,102,772 of record CM014101.1, read on the forward strand.
TGTATTAGATAGTTAAATATTTTTATATATTATTACTTACTATATATAGTGTTTTCCAGTATATGTAATTTGATATAGAGGCATGTTTGGTCAATGGAAAGGTCTTATTATGTCCCTTATGATTTCCATTTCTATGTTTTTAGCCATTATAGTTACGTGTGGTTGTTGCTGTATTCCCTGTATCCGTTCCCTCTCACTAAGGTTGATAACAGCTGCAATAGAGAAAAAAGACATCCATGGGATGATGCCACTTGTTCAATTGGAGGACCCACAAGTGGAGAGTGATAAAGACATCCTTAGGCGTTATTAGGAATGATAACAAGCCACTTAATACTATTGATTCTGAATAGGACTAGTCATGATAATTAGAGATTTGGAAAATGTGATCTCCTTGTGGGAGATCAAAAGAGGGAATTGTGGATATAGATGTAGAGCACAAACCCACTAACTATTCAAGTAAATACAATGTTTGAGGAAGGTATAATAGAGTGAATGCATGGAACAGATGTATGGAGTTTACGACTCAGCAGAAAAAACAGTCAGTGTTGACTATAGGGCTATTTTAGGAGTGTCGTAAAAAGGTTTGCACAAGATAGAGCAAAAGGATTGCGCCCTCAAAAGGGAAAATAGTATTTACAGCAGTTAAAGACTAAAGGGACATATAACCATAAAAGTTAAGGCAAGAAGTGATGTTGGTAAACAGGTGTGGGGGGTATAAGAACAGGGAGCAGGAAGAACTCCTCAGATCTTACTTGGCGTTTGGCTGTAACAGATGTATGTTCTGTGGTAGGATCTCCAACAGCTGTTGTTATAACTGGAATAAAGACTTTGAACGGATCCACGTCTTCTGAGTGCTCATCTTGCATCAACCGATTCGGGGAGGTGAATTAAGATTGCCTCAACAATATGTAAACATAAAGTGTGTTTTTCAGGTCAAGGCAAAAAAAACAAAACATAAAATGACAATCATTGAGGGAAAAAAATCAGTCTTGTCTTCTTACTGGGTCTGGCCACAAAATCTCGTCCACATCACATGCAATGTCTTCCATTGCTAGGCACCGGGGAAAATATCTCCTGGAGTGTCATATCCAGGCCTGACATGACACCTGGTCAATGTCTCCACATGCCTCCTCCATTGCCTGTAGAAGGGCTATGCGCTAATGGGGGTGATGGTCATAAACCTTCCAGCGCCAAGCAGAGAAAAACTCTTCAATGTGATTTAGGAATGGAGAGTAAGGGGGGAGGTAGATGAATGAATTCCGGGTGATCGGTAAACCAGTTGCGGACCAGAACAGCGCGGTGGAAACTAACATTGTCCCATATGATGACATATCTGGTCGGCTCTGGTCTCTGAACGAGAGTGAATATGTCATGCAGGGTGTCCAGGAATGTAAGAATGTGTGCAGTGTTAGATGGGCCCAGAGTTGCATGATGGTGAACAACACCGTTTTGACTGATGGCTGCACACATGGTAATGTTTCCACTGCGCTGTCCTGGGACATTGATTATGGCACGGTGTCCAATAATGTTCCTTCCCCGTCTTCTGGTTTTGCTGACGTTAAAGCCTGCCTCATCCACAAAGACCAGCTCATGACCCATGGCATCTGCCTCTAGGGCCATCACTCTCTGGAAAAGACAAAACAAATGCAGCACAGCAGGCCCATGCACAGCACACAGTATGCACTTCCAGATTGACTACCAATGATACCTGCACAAATTCATATCGCAGTTGTTTCACACGTTCACTGTTTCTTTGAAATGGGACCCTATAGACCTGCTTCATCCTTATTCGGTTTCGTGCCAGTATGCGAGATAATGCAGAGATGCTCACATTATTTATGTGTTCGAATGTTGTGTCATCCTCTATTATGTGCTGCTGTATTTCTCGTAGCCTTATGGAGTTGTTTGCCAGCACCATATTCACTATGTGGGTCTCTTGTTCAGCCGTGAATAGTCTTCTTCTGCCCCCAGCAACAGGTTGTCTAACAATTCTGTAAAGTAGCAATTTCAGTATTTTTACAGTAAATGTATAGTATTGTTTCTCAAAAGAATATGACACTATTACAGTACAATGTAAAACTTAGTGTGAAGAAGATACTGTACTAACCGATTCTTATTTCGAAATGTTCTTATGATGCCTGCTACAGTGTAGCGGCTCAGGTTGGGTTGAACCCGTTGGCCAGCTTCCCTTAGGCTCATGCCATGGTTGATTACATGGTCCACTATTGTAGCTCTGATGACATCAGTGATTCTATTTCTTACTCATACTTCTTCCCGTTCCTCTTCCCTTCCTCATTCTCCTTGTGCTTCTGCACCTCCTCGTCCTCTTCCTCTAAGTGCACCTCGTTGTCCTCTTCCTCTAAGTGCTCCTCCTTGTCTTCGCTGTCCTTCTCTCCCTCTTGCTTCTGCACCTTCTCCTCCTCTTCCTCCGAATTCATTTCCTTGTCCACGTCCTCGCCCTCCTCTTACTCTCACTCCTCTTACTCTTCTGTCTCCTTCCATTGTTCTCCACACAAAAAGCTTACCTGTGGCTTATTTATAGTGCTCAGGCTGATTGCAAAGTGAAGTCATTATAAATAATAGTTTTCACATGTGAAAGTGTGGCCTGACAGTTGGCAGAATTGTGTAAAAAATAGCTATAAATATGTATAGTTTTGATAGGAGTGTGTAGATCATCTGGAAATTGAGTGTAAAGCAGTGGAGCTGTGTTTACAGTTTTGCAAAAGGAGTCCTGTGCAGTGAATTGTATTTACACATATACAAAGTGTGTGTTACGAAATACGAAATTGCAAACTAAGTTGTTTGTGCTTTCAGTTTTGCAAACTCGGTGAAGGGTTTGTGATAAATATTACAGTTTTTTTTGATAGCTAAGACGCAATTTTTGAAACTTTTGGCTTTTTTTGCAAAACTCTACACACAAATCGCAAAACCTTTCACCCAAATAGCAAAACACAGTAGATAACTTGCAAAAGCATGTTTTTGTACTGTTGCATAAGCACTTTTTGCTAAACTGTTCACACTCTTTTAAAAATAGATATTTTTGTATCCGACGGTGCACACAACTCATAATATCAGTAAGCACACAAAGCAGCCACTGCACACTGACAGTAACAATGAAAAACTCATTTGGCTTTTGCTTATCCTGTGTGCAGGGCATATCGGTTTTCAGTACCTTTTACAGTAACACACAGGGGTCAAAGTGAATGGATATTTATTTACACACATCCAAATACGTAAACATAAAGTGTGTTTTTCAGGTCAAGGCACAAAAAAAAACAACATAAAATGACAATCATTGAGGGAAAAAAATCAGTCTTGTCTTCTTACTGGGTCTGGCCACAAAATCTCGTCCACATCACATGCAATGTCTTCCATTGCTAGGCACCGGGGAAAATATCTCCTGGAGTGTCGTATCCAGGCCTGACATGACACCTGGTCAATGTCTCTGCATGCCTCCTCCATTGCCTGTAGAAGGGCTATGCGCTGATGGGGGTGACGGTCATAAACCTTCCAGCGCCAAGCAGAGAAAAACTCTTCAATGGGATTTAGGAATGGAGAGTAAGGGGGGAGGTAGACCACAATGTCTCCTTCCATTGTTTTCCACACAAAAAGCTTACCTGTGGCCTATTTATAGTGCTCAGGCTGATTGCAAAGTGAAGTAATTATAAATAATAGTTTTCACATGTGAAAGTGTGGCCTGACAGTTGGCAGAATTGTGTAAAAAATAGCCATAAATATGTATAGTTTTGATAGGAGTGTGTAGGTCATCTGGAAATTGAGTGTAAAGCAGTGGAGCTGTGTTTACAGTTTTGCAAAAGGAGTCCTGTGCAGTGAATTGTATTTACACATATACAAAGTGTGTGTTACGAAATTGCAAACTAAGTGCAAAGCAATGTTTGTGCTTTCAGTTTTGCAAACTCGGTGGAGGGTTTTGTGATAAATATTAATAGTTTTAGAAATTGTGCTATAAGAATCCATGTAAGTGTTTAAGCCATCAGAAAAAAACTGTAATAGTTTTAGAAATTGTGCTATAAGAATCCATGTAAGTGTTTAAGCCATCAGAAAAAAAATTATTATTGTTTGGCCAGGTGGCACATATAGTGGCCACATATAGTGGCCAATGAGTGTAGTGTCATTTTAAATGTCAGTGTTTTGAAATTGCAAACATGTGACTTTATGTCAGATTGTTGTGTCTAATGCAGAGAACCGTGTTCAGTACACTTAAAAAGAGCCACTTTGAATTGCAAAACGTGTGTAAAGCAGAAAATGTGTTTCAAGTTTTGGAGATTTGAGATGAGGTTTTGCTCTCTGTGTGTCAGTTTAAATATTTGTGCTATCCATGTCATTTCAGTGTGATTATTTCTTAATAATAAGAAGCTCACAATAGCAAAGGTTTTATTTTGAAAGCTCAGACAGAAAACCACAGCGACATGAGCATGACAGACATATAAAGCCAGCATCAATGGAGCCCAGATTCGATGATTGAACATGGAAACTGACAGAAAGAGGGCAGCATTTTTCACCCCAATAGAATTGGAAATATTAATGACTGCATATGGAGAATATGAGCATGTCTTTAGAAAGAAGTGCAACACTGCAGCGGCTGCTAAAGAGAGGGAGAGGGCATGGGAGAGCATTGCTGCTCAGGTCAATGCGTAAGTTTAAATGTAATATTTTGCAATCACAATAACTATTGAAGGGCAAATTGCATGAATGGAGCCTATTAATTTATTTCATGTAGGTGCAATCCGGCGGGGGAGAAGCGCACTTGGCAGCAACTTAAGATGAAATATAAAAACATTGTTCAAACAGGTCAGACATCTGCATGACTTGACTCTGAACTTCTTTGATTCCTTCCATAATGCTCTTTTAACACTCAAAAATGTCTTCTTTATATTGTATTAAACAATGAAGCCTAATAAACTAACCCAGATTTTTATTCAGCCAACAGAAAGAGGGCAGATGCCCGAAAAACAGGTGGTGGCCCAGCAGCCCCACCTCTAACGGAAGGCCTATTGAGATAGAATTTATGTGCAACAGGTTAATTTTAATGTCCTCTTTATGTATTCCCAGTTACCAGTAAAAGAAATTTATAAAATTCTCCTCCTGAAAAAAATCCAGAAGACCGACAAAGAAATGCTATACTTCGCCTGCCAGAATAAAAAAACTAGATTTGGAAATCCAAATACTGGAACATAAATTAAAGGTGGGTGCATGGTCACATGTCAATTATGTCAATGTTAACTATTGGAACATTAACTTAACTAGCTTTTGTATCTGTAGGAAATAAAGAAGACCAACTGAAATGTGCCTCATGTTTTTATTTGTGGTGGTGCTTTAAACTCAAAAGTGATTAGTACAAATCGTGTCTCTGACCGCTCGGCCATCCTGCATAGCTGGCAGGTGAACGGGGTCTTCATCGGGGTCATCAATCTGTAGGGCGGGTGTTGCTCTCCTCTAATAGTGGCGATATTTTGAAGAACAACACATCCCACAATAATATCGCAGGCCCTCTCAGGGGTCACCCTGAGGTGACGTAGGCACTGGAAACGGGCTTTCAGCAGGCCTATGGTCATCTCCACCCGGGCTCTCGTCCTGCTGTGAGCACGGTTGAAGTTTTGTTGGGGGCCTGGCTCAGGGTCCGGGTAAGGGGTCAGCAGCCTTGGTTGGCAGGGGTAACCCCTGTCACCCAGCAGAAGGCCGTCAAACTCTCCTGTAATGTAGAGAGGATGCATGGGGTGTTGTAAAGGGGGGAGACAAGAGAATTTTACTGCAAATCTTCAGGTTTCTCACCGTGCTGCAGCCTGGCACTCAGGTTTGACTCGCGGTATATCCTTGAGTCATGAACAGACCCAGGCCACTTGGCCTCCACATTGGAGATTTTGTGTTCAGCATCACATATGATCTTGACAGTGCAGCGAATGACAGATATTAGTTAAATTATGAGGAAGTGCTTAACACAGTGAAACTTCTTAGTCTACATGTACCTGCACATTAATGCTGTGAATGGACTTCCTATTCACATAATCAGCCTAATTATGTGAGGGAGCCGTGATGGGAATGTGCGTACCATCTATGCAGCCAATCACATTGGGAAATCCTAAAACAAATAAAAAATAATAAAAATTACTAATTCAAGTCTGAGGTGGCAGCACAATGTCATGATACAGCCTGATATTAAAGGAATTCAACAGATCTCTACATCCTTCACCTGCGATCCTGTGGAACTCTTCCTTAATGGCCCTGAAAGGTTTGTGTCCAGGGAAGACAACAAATATAGGTATAGTAACTGTATGCAGTATAGGCCCTGCATACAGTTGCCTTACTCAAGTGCTCAGCATCTCCGATGTTATACAAAAAACTGCCATTGGCAAAAAAACGCAGCGCCACACACAAAATCTGCTGCGATGTGAGCGCATGACTGCGACTCGTGATGTTTGAAATGTGCGGACGGATGAGGTTGTGTATGTAAATTATAGACTGTGAAGTAAAACGGTAACGCTCAAAAAGAAAATTGTCCGGGAGGGCTGAAAAATCTATGCGTGGTCTGAGTACTCTCTGCCGACAGATATGTAATTCCCTGCGCAGGATTGCTGCACCTTCGTCCACCGGATCGTGATCAAAAGGACACGCCATGTTCAAAAAGTTGACACCAAACGTTGCCTTCTGGAACTAGAGGACGTTCTGACAGCGCAGGAATGAGGAAATCAAATTAAGTATGTGGCTCTGAAAGTGGGCGGGGACAGAGAGAAACTCAGGGTTTCTTCAGGAAAACCTGGTCCCAACCAGGTTAGATTCACGAGGTTAGAGTCTGTTACTATGGCAACTGAGCTTGAGGTTAAGTTACCTCACTTTGTGAAACAGGTTAGAGTTAACCCTCTCTCTCGGGTTTGACTGACCCTCCTTTGTGAAACGGAAAACTCTGAGTTTCCGTGATTCCAGGGTTAACAGACTCTGAGTTTTCAATAAACCTGCTTTGTGAAACGGACCCCAGATGTCCATTCAATGCTGTTTTCAAGGGATATTTGTAAATGTCAAAATGGATGGCTCACGTGATCTAGCAATTTGTCTTCCGTTTGGAGACTGTCAATATGATGTCTGCATTACTGGGTCCATCATTCTGCCTCTTTTGGCAAGAGCAAAATGTCGAAGCACCAGATTAAGTGAAGAGTAAAGTTAAGGAGATGATAATAGGTAGGTATACACACCATTTCCAAACATATATTACATATAATGCATGGCATTCATTTTATGCATGACCAAAAATTCCAAGTACAGTTGTCCCTCACTGTAGCGCGGTTTACCTTTCGCAGTCTCGCTGTTTCGCAGATTTTTTTAGTGTAATTTTGCATGCTTTTTTTACAGCGTACTGTACAGTATGAACGTGCATTGTGTTCAGCGTCCTGATTAGCTAAGAGAGTACAGTACAAAATGCGCTCGGCTAGCCAGATTTACATGAGAAATGTGAGAAAATGTTAATGTGTGTCTGAGAAAAGTGTATAAAAGTGTGTGGTTAGGGGTGTTACGGCCTTAAGACATGTATAATAATTAGAAAAAACAAAGCTGATTACTTCGATTTCATTTATTGCGCGTTATTTTTAAAACCTATCCCCTGCGATAAATGAGGAACCACTGTATATATAACCACAAAATGCAAAATGTTGGTTATGTCCCTCTGTGAGACTTCCCACTGTGTTAAAAATAAACTAATGACCTGTCTAGAACTGGGAAGAAAAGAGTGATTATGGCTGGAAACGATCACAGTCTCTCTGCTGTGACTTTATCCCTGAACCATAAAAAGAGTTTCCTTTATGAATGTTTTCCTTTACATTCCTGCCTGGGAGATTTGTTTCTACTCAGGAATGTTTATGACTGGCGATTAGGAGAGCTCAGCCTTGTTTCCACACTCCGGTATTGTGCGGCATAGCTCCTAAATGTTTCTCACAGATCACAGATCTCACATATATGGACATGTGGACAAAATGATCAATAATTTGTTGAGTTCCACACCACTGACATTAAAGATGTAATAAAACAAAGTTCTAATTTTGGATAAACTTTAATTGGTGAAAAAAGTTGCTTCCAAAGGCTGATGTAGAATATTGCTTTGTTGGCAACTTAGATGTAAACATTTGGTTATGTCAATGTGATAAAAGCATGAGTTTATTCATACTAAAAGCAGAGCTGCAGTCTTACACGCTTCTCTGCGCCTCCATTAGAGCAGCTGCCCACCCAGTCCTTTAGTATAGAGACTGTGTCTGTCCCCCGTCCACCACCTACATTATTTAAAGATAAAACAAACAACAACAAAGCTGTAGCTAATCAACTGTGTGACTTTCTCCTTAACAATAGTCTATTTGAGGAATTTCAGTCAGGATTTAGAATGCATCATAGCACAGAGACCGCATTAGTCAAGGTTACAAATGACCTCCTAATGGCATCAGACAAAGGACTCATCTCTGTACTTGTCCTGTTAGATCTTAGTGCTGCATTTGACACCATTGACCATCAAATTCTTTTACAGAGACTGGAAGATCAAATTAGCATCAAAGGAACTGCCCTAAGCTGGTTTAAATCGTATTTTTTAGATCGATCTCAGTTTGTTAACGTCAATGATGAATCCTCCATGCATACCAAAGTTTGTCATGGAGTCCCACAAGGTTCTGTACTAGGACCACTTTTATTTAGTTTATATATGCTTCCTTTAGGGAACAATATTAGGAATCACTCGATCGATTTTCATTGTTATGCTGACGACACCCAATTATATTTATCGATCAAGCCTGATGCAACCAATCAGTTAACTAAACTCCAAACATGCCTTACGGATATAAAAAATTGGATGACCTATAATTTTCTGATGTTAAATTCAGATTGGACCCAAACAACTCAGAAACTCTCTTTCTAGAGACTTAGTTACCTTAGATGGGAGCCTCCAGCTCCACTGTAAAGAATCTTGGAGTTGTTTTTGATCAGGATTTGTCCTTTAATGTTCATATTAAACAAATTTCGAGGACTGCATTCTTCCACTTACGTAACATCGCTAAATCAGACGCATTGTCTCTCAAGTGGATGGAGAAAAACTAGTCCACGCATTTGTTACTTCAAAGCTGGACTATTGTAACTCTTTGTTATCAGGCTGCTCTAATAAGTCTCTTAGGACTTTACAGTTAATTCAGAATGCTGCTGCACGCGTCCTGACAGGAACCAAAATCAGAGATCACATCTCTCCAATTTTGGCTTCCTTGCATTGGCTACCTATTAAATCTAGAATAGAATTTAAAATTCTCCTCCTTACTTACAAATCTCTTCTTGGTCAGACACCATCATATCTAAAAGAGGTCATAGTACCTTACTACCCCTCTAGAACACTGCGCTCTCAGGACGCTGGGTTCCTTGTAGTTCCTATAGTCTCCAAAAGTAGATTGGAAGCTAGAGCTTTCAGCTATCAGGCTCCTCTACTGTGGAACAAACTACCAATCTGGGTTCGGGAGGCAGACACGGTCAACACTTTTAAGCATTGGTTCTCAAAGTGCGTCCCGCGGGCCAATGGCGGCCCGTGAAAATATTTATGGCGGCCCGCGATAACATCTGATAACGTCTGTCAAATTTGTAAAATTGTTAAAACTGTATTTTGCAATATGTTTGTGTTGATTTGTCCTGTACACGTGACATCCATTGCACGTCTGTCCGTCCTGGGAGAGGGATCCCTCCTCTGTGGCTCTTCGTGAGGTTTCTTCCACATTTTTTCCCTGTTAAAAGGTTTTTTGTGGGCATGTTTTTCCTCACTCGAACCAAGGGTCTAAGGGCCGAGGGTGTCACTCCCTGTACAATCTGTACAGATTGTAAAGTCTTCCGAGGCAAATGTACTTTGTGACTTTGGGCTATACAAATAAAATTGATTTGATTTGATTTGATTTGATTTGATTAAAAGCACAAGCAGTTAAAAAACAAAGCAGCAGCAGTGGTGAGACTAAGTGAAAAATCAATTTGCATTTTGTGCTCTTCATTCCAACTGTACATCATTTAAACTTGAAACAGCACACATGAAACAACACACTTGAAACAACAGGTTCACATTTGGTTTTGGAAAGACAACTTACAGCATCAGAATTAGGGATGTAACGATACACTCAACCTATGACTCGTTTCGAGTCACGATTTTTTTTTCACGGTACAATTTTTTTTCAAAGATTTTTCAAAATTAAATGAGCTACAGACAAATTATGAAAAAAAATCTTTTTATTTTTAGAAAGAAAATCTTTCTTTACAGAAACTCTCAAACAGTTTGTGTTCTTATAAAAAGTCAGAATTTCCACTAGCCACATTTTTCCCCGTGTAAAAAAGACACATGATGAGAGCGACTGAATTAAGAACTTAAGTACATAAAAAAAATATCCTAACATGTCATTATTCATTAACACTTACATACTATTCAGGGTCTAATATGACACATTTTTTGTACATAACAATAAAATAAAAACATTTAAACTTGCGAGCAGCACGCATCAATTTCCACAGAGCACCTCGAGCGGGTGGAAGCCAGACACAGAAAAAGCAAAGAGAATCCGGTGGATTTTCAAAATAAAATACCCCATTCAAACTGCCGGTGGTAAAAACAGACAAAAGCGAAACTAACTAACTACGTAGCATATTTACACATGTAGAAGCGTGTTTAGAAGAACATACACCGGGAAAATGTCCAAATCTGAGCAAGTAAACAAAGTCTGGCGGACTAAGCGCTCGCTTCTGAAACACTCCCGATGGCTTTGAAGTCGCATGCAGGATGGACCAAATAGGGCACGCTCACGCAACGCGCTGGAAAGCCTGTTTGACCGGTGAGAGCACGCGCTGTGCGAGTTCCCATTCGCCAAGAATCGCGATTCATTTTTTCTGTCAATCGATGCATTTGTACCGATTTTTAATTGTGTCAGGATGCATCATTACATCCCTAATAACAAGTAATGTGTGTAACTGTTTTATGTTATGTATATGCTGTCTTACTCATGTCTTTTATTTGTATCACATATTTTACCAATAAAAAAACAGGAATGCAAGTTGGGAAACAAGCTACCTAATTTGGATGAGGGAGACCAGGGGCCCCTATGTGAGGCAGGCCTGGGAGAGAAGAATATCTGCACGCACTGGTGGCCAGGCTTTCTTGCATGGTAGGCATAAAGGTCAAGTATAATGTACCAAATTCCTTTGAATGCAGCCAGAGACCAGACTGACCTCTGTTGCATCTCAGGTGAATCAGTCAAAATAAACTTTTTTATAAGAACAAATTGCTACTAAATTAAAAACAAAAACAAAGTAATGATAGTAAATTGCTAATTAAATTAAGGAACATACATCAATTCACCATATCAACAATATATCCATCAACTTTGCTTTAGCTTGATAATTTTTGTGATGCAGCCATTACTTTCTCATATTAAAAATCTTTTTGTAGGTACTTGTACAGTAAATCTGTCTACTTTTGAACATGTATAATTAAAGGCAAACAATCAAATATAACATAAATTAAGGGAGGTTTGTGTGGGTGGTAGGTGTGCATCTGTTCCAACCAGTGTTCATTTTCAAATCAAATCAAATCAAATCAAATCAAATTTTATTTGTATAGCCCAAAGTCACAAAGTACATTTGCCTCGGAGGGCTTTACAATCTGTACAGGGAGTGACACCCTCTGTCCTTAGACCCTCGGTTCGAGTGAGGAAAAACTTGCCCACAAAAAACCCTTTTAACGGGGAAAAAATGTGGAAAAAACCTCAGGAAGAGCCACAGAGGAGGGATCCCTCTCCCAGGACGGACAGACGTGCACAAACATATTGTACAATTACAATGACTGACAAAATGACAATGAATCACAATGAATGATAAAGTGACCACAGTAACAGATATGGTAGTAATAATGACAGTAATAATATATGTAGTGGACGTAGTGGTCACCCATTTTTCAATTTAGTCTTAGTCTTGTTTGAAAGTTCATTCTTAGTCTTAGTCACTTTCAGTTTTTCACAAATCATTTTTGTTAGTCATATTTTAATCAACTAAATGTGTGAAAATTTTAGTCTAGTTTTAGTCAAACGTGAACACAGGGTATTTTAGTCCAGTTTTAGTCAAAACATTTTAGTCTTCTTCTATGTATTTCAGGATTTTTTTTATGTTTATTAACTCCAGTTCACTTGTGTTCCATTGATTAAATGTCTTGATTGAATTGAATTGAATTAATTTATCTAGCTGCTAGGATTAGCTAACCAATGCATTCAGATGCGTGCCAAACCAGTTAGCTTACCATTTGGGTGGCTGAGGTTAATATGCCTTTTCAGGTTGGTGGTATTTTTTTTTTCACAACTTTGTTAATTGAATTTTTAAACACATAAATGACAGCTAAAAAAAAGCAAGTATCAAGTTTCTGATTATCGTTATCACAAAACTCAGATAAAAACAAATAATGTACAAGATACTTGTGTATAAATATAGAAACAAACAAACAAACAAACAAAAAAAAAGGGCAGGGGTCCGTTTCACAAAGCAGGTTTATTGAAAACTCAGAGTCTGTTAACCCTGGAATCACGGAAACTCAGAGTTTTCCGTTTCACAAAGGAGGGTCAGTCAAACCCGAGAGAGAGGGTTAACTCTAACCTGTTTCACAAAGTGAGGTAACTTAACCTCAAGCTCAGTTGCCATAGTAACAGACTCCGTGAATCTAACCTGGTTGGGACCAGGTTTTCCTGAAGAAACCCTGAGTTTCTCTCTGTCTCCGCCCACTTTCAGAGCCACATACTTAATTTGATTTCCTCATTCCTGCGCTGTCAGAACGTCCTCTACTTCCAGAAGGCAACGTTTGGTGTCAACTTTTTGAACATGGCGTGTCCTTTTGATCCTGTGGACGAAGGTGCAGCAATCCTGCGCAGGGAATTACAGATCTGTCGGCAGAGAGTACTCAGACCACGCATAGATATTTCAGCCCTCCCGGACAATTTTCTTTTTGAGCGGTACCGTTTTACTTCACAGTCTATAATTTACATACACAACCTCATCCGTCCGCACATTTCAAACATCACGAGTCGCAGTCATGCGCTCACATCGCAGCAGATTTTGTGTGTGGCGCTGCGTTTTTTTTTTGCCAATGGCAGTTTTTTGTATAACATCGGAGATGCTGAGCACTTGAGTAAGGCAACTGTATGCAGGGCCTATACTGCATACAGTTACTATACCTATATTTGTTGTCTTCCCTGGACACAAACCTGTCAGGGCCATTAAGGAAGAGTTTCACAGGATCGCAGGTGAAGGATGTAGAGATCTGTTGAATTCCTTTAATATCAGGCTGTATTATGACATTGTGCTGCCACCTCAGACTTGAATTAGTAATTTTTATTATTTTTATTTGTTTTAGGATTTCCCAATGTGATTGGCTGCATAGATGGTACGCACATTCCCATCACGGCTCCCTCACATAATTAGGCTGATTATGTGAATAGGAAGTCCATTCACAGCATTAATGTGCAGGTACATGTAGACTAAGAAGTTTCACTGTGTTAAGCACTTCCTCATAATTTAACTAATATCTGTCATTCTCTGCACTGTCAAGATCATATGTGATGCTGCACACATAATCTCCAATGTGGAGGCCAAGTGGCCTGGGTCTGTTCTGCGAGTCAAACCTGAGTGCCAGGCTGCAGCACGGTGAGAAACCTGAAGATTTGCAGTAAAACTCTCTTGTCTCCCCCCTTTACAACACCCCATGCATCCTCTCTACATTACAGGAGAGTTTGACGGCCTTCTGCTGGGTGACAGGGGTTACCCCTGCCAACCAAGGCTGCTGACTCCTTACCCGGACCCTGAGCCAGTCCCCCAACAAAACTTCAACCGTGCTCACAGCAGGACGAGAGCCCGGGTGGAGATGACCATAGGCCTGCTGAAAGCCCGTTTCCACTGCCTACGTCACCTCAGGGTGACCCCTGAGAGGGCCTGCGATATTATTGTGGGATGTGTTGTTCTTCAAAATATCGCCACTATTAGAGGAGAGCAACACCCCGCCCTACAGATTGATGACCCCGATGAAGACCCCATCCACCTGCCAGCTATGCAGGATGGTCGAGCGGTCAGAGACACGATTTGTACTAATCACTTTTGAGTTTAAAGCACCACCACAAATAAAAACATGAGGCACATTTCAGTTGGTCTTCTTTATTTCCTACAGATACAAAAGCTAGTTAAGTTAATGTTCCAATAGTTAACATTGACATAATTTACATGTGACCATGCACCCACCTTAGATTTATGTTCCAGTATTTGCATTTCCAAATCTGCTTTTTTAATCTGGCAGGCGAAGTATAGCATTTCTTTATCGGTCTTCAGGATTTTTTTCAGGAGGAGAATTTTATAAATTTCTTTTACTGGTAACTGGGAATACATAAAGAGGACATAAAATTAACCCGTTGCACATAAATTCCACACAATAAATCTCTGGAGTTTCATGAACAGCTGTCTCACTGTGTCAATCTCTGCAGTTGAGGTCAGGGGAGTCTCCTGCTGCTGCCCAGCCACACTCTGAGCAAAGGATGAGAATGTGTTAATACTTCAGTGTCACTCTCTACTCCACCACAGTGGTCAGAAGTGTCAATGGGAAGAAAAATCTTGGTAACATAAAGACTCCACCTCAATAGGCCTTCCGTTAGAGGTGGGGCTGCTGGGCCACCACCTGTTTTTCGGGCATCTGCCCTCTTTCTGTTGGCTGAGTAAAAATCTGGGTTAGTTTATTAGGCTTCATTGTTTAATACAATATAAAGAAGACATTTTTTAGTGTTAAAAGAGCATTATGGAAGGTGTAGGAGCCATTCATTCATTTTTCTTGTATTATGACACCTGCTGGCCAAATGTGGTACATGTGTGGAAATGTTTGGGTTTTGTCTAAGTGTCGCCTGGTGGGCTGGATGCTGAATCAATGCACCTGCGGTCTAATCAGTAGATTGTGTCTGGAGAAGGCACTGGCACTTGGCCTCTTAGAAGTTTGGATGTTGGAACTGTGAACTGTAATTTAGAATTTGGAAGACGCCAGCAGGCATAAGGTTTTTAATTTTATATATGTTGGTTTACTGCTATATACCAGCATCGGTTTATTGTTTGTTGATCGAGGATTTTGTTTGTTTATATTTTGAGTTAACGTGACAACTTTATGAGAAGACCTTTGTTTAATAAACCACGTTAAAAATTAAGAACACCCAATGGCGTCTGAAGTGACTTAAAAGAAGACACTACAACGTTAAAAACCTGTTCTGCAGTTGAAACCTGCCTGAAGGAGAAATAAGACGATCGCAAGTTCAAAGGAAAAATATATACATAAGAAACGCCTGGAAAGAAAGGTTGCCGAGCCAGAAGCAAGCCCGAAGTCCGAGGAAGAAAAAGGTCTCAACTTGGAAACGCCGACTAATGGGGCAATTGGAGCAGCTGCGCGGCTCATCTCTACTGCTGCGCTGAGGTCGCCGTGCGTCGCTGGCAAAGTTGAGAGCAGAGATCGTCACCGGGTGCGTTTTGGATAACTTGAAGGCCTTCTGCTTCGTGCTGAGGAGAATGCCCGCTTGGTTCGTGAGTACATTGATTTGATTAGAGCCACGGTGCTCACGTTTATTTTGGAGCGCTGCGCTCACTTGACTGGAGCGGTGCGCGCGCCAGAGACTGGAGCGCTGCGCGCACTTGACTGGAGCGCTGCACGAACTTTGACTGTTTATATGAACGGAATTGTGTACTGTTTGTTGACCACTGCATTTAAGTTAGAGTGGAATTTTGTGTTGTTGAATTTTATTTTGTAAAATGGCCGAAGAATTAACTGAAGAAGATTACGAGAGGGAGCGAGAATTAAGTAAATTTATTGGATCACGTAGAGGGAAGCTTGGTGCACTTACCCGAAAAAGAAATGAAATTAATGTCCTTATCGAATCAGGTGAAGACAACCAAACCATCATTAGACAATTGGAGTTATTTGACAAATCTTTGAATGAGTTTTATAACATACAAGCCACAGTGCAGAGCTTAATGACAGATGAAGACGAACGTGAGGCTGATCAACGAGACTGGTACGAGCCAAAATACAAACTGCAGAAAGACTTTTTAGAAGGAGTTTTAAAATGGGTTCGGAAACGGGATGATGGTGAAAAGGGTGATGTGGATGAGCAAGAAGAGGAAGAAGAGGAGGAACAGAACGAAGAAACTTTAAATGGAAATGTTAAACCTCAAGACAGTGTTTCACAAACTCGCAGTGTTAAGGCCACGAGCCACGTTAGTCGCATGTCACGCGTCTCAGATGCGCAGTTAAAGGAGGAAGCTGAATGCGCTGCCACAAGGGCAAGAGCTCACATACTGCATCAGAAGATTGACCTGGAATTGGAGGAGGCTACCATAAGAGCACAGTTTAAAGCACGTAAAGAGAAACTGGCATTGAATTCAGAGCTTGCTGCTGCAGAGGCAAAACAGCAAGTTTATAAAGAACATGCAGAACTGCGCTCACTATCAGGGCTACATAAATTTGGCACGCCTACGGAGTATAACATCCCTGCAACTGTGCAGAGAAAAAAAGGAGCGCAAGTAAACATAAGTCCCCACAGTGAAACCGTGCAACACATTACACAGCAAAATACTGGAATTACTAGTGCACATCAAAGTATTCAAATATCCAGTGCAGATGGCGCGCAAATAGCCAGTGCCAGGGCACATCATAACGCCTCAGTCGCAAGTCCCAGTGCCGTCAGTCCCAGTGCATCCAATAACACCCCTATTACCAGTGTGGATGTTACAAATGTAACAAATACAAATGTTTATGACACCAATGTCACCGAAGTGTTAAAAAAACACACCGAAATAACAGCATTACTAGTTAAACAGCAGGCACTCTCTTTATTGCCAGACAGAGAAATCCCTGTGTTTGATGGTGACCCACTGCAATACATAGCATTCATCAGGGCATTTGAACAATTTGTAGAAAGAAAGACTGATAGCATGGAGGACCGGTTATACTACTTACAACAGTACACCAAGAGTGAACCCAGAAGCCTTGTCACCAGTTTTCTCCACATGGACCCCAATGTCGCATACAAGCAGGCCAAAGAACAGCTCGAATATAACTTTGGAAATGGCTACAAAATTGCTTCAGCCTACATGAATAAGGCTCTAAACTGGCCAGTCATCAAGCCGGAAAATGCCAAAGAGCTGCGTTCATACGCATTGTTTTTAAGAAGCTGTTATAACACTATGTCAGACATAAACGGTTTAAAGGAGCTTGATAATTCAAGTAATTTAA
Organism: Collichthys lucidus; assembly: GCA_004119915.2. Taxonomy (NCBI): domain Eukaryota; kingdom Metazoa; phylum Chordata; class Actinopteri; family Sciaenidae; genus Collichthys; species Collichthys lucidus. The sequence continues at coordinate 1,120,071 of CM014101.1, forward strand.
GGCTCTTAGTATCTAAGCTTCCATTTAAGCTAAGAGATAGATGGCGTACAACTGTGTGCATTATGGAAGAGAGCAAAAAACCCAGGGCTACATTCAAAGAGTTAATGGAGTTCATTGAGAAGCAGGCTAGGGCATTGCTTGATCCAGTTTTTGGTGACATTCAGTTCCCTACTGACACCAAAGTAACACCACCAAAATACAAGCTACAAGGTAAGGCCAAACCTAGCAGCAGTCCCAGCTTTGCTACCACAGTAGCTCCAATGTCTGCATCCATAGCCAAGCAAAATTATTCACCGTCCACTCGCAAACAGAACCCACCTGTCAATATGGACTCGTGTGTATTCTGCAAAGGCAAACACAAACTGGAAGCCTGTGAAACATTTAAGACCAAGTCCAACACAGAGAAAATACAGTACCTGAAGACCCAGGGAATGTGTTTTGGTTGCCTTAGGAAGGGCCATATGGGCAAAACCTGTCAAAACAGAATGACATGTGAAACCTGCTCACTACCGCATCCAACAGTCCTTCACATTCCTACTGTAAAAGACAGTAGGAAGGTCAAACCAAGTAACAGCACCAGTTTGAGTAATGCCATGGTGTCTGTAAAAGACAGTGACCCAATGGGAGCCGGCACCTCAGACCAGTGCACCCTTGCCATTGTACCTGTGAAGGTAAAGTTATCTAGTAATAACCAGGTAATAACAACACACGCATTCTTGGATCCCGGTAGCTCCGCTACATTCTGTACAGAATCTCTAAAGAGCAAGCTGAACATCTCTGGGAAAAATATAACAATCATGCTCTGCACAATGGGACAGGAAAAAAGAGTGAGCACTAGCGTAGTCTCTGGTCTCGAGGTGAGCAACATGGAAGGAGTGCAATACCACAAGCTGCCACCAGTGTACACACAGTCACATTTACCTGTCGCGAAACGCCACATACCAAAACAAGAATCTCTGGACAAATGGACGTACCTGCACAAAGTGAAGATTCCACACTTGGATGCCGACATAGAGTTGCTAATAGGCACGAATGCTGCAAAGCTAATGGAACCTTGGGAGGTGATAAACAGTAAGGGTAGTGGTCCATATGCTGTTAAAACACCTCTGGGGTGGGTCGTTAATGGGCTCATGCAAGAAGCAATTTGTAAAGGGCAAGGAAGTCACTTGTGCGTTACAGCCAATCGCATATCCATAAGGGATGTGAACGACCTGTTGATCAAGCAGTATCATCAGGATTTCCCAGAATTGGCAGCTGAGGACAAAACAGAGATGTCAGTCGAAGACAAGCGCTTTATGTCAATCATGGAAACTTCAAAGGAACTTAGAAACGGTCATTATTACTTACCTCTGCCGTTCAAAGAAAACAATGTAATGATGCCAAACAATTACGAACAGGCCCATCAGCGTGCAATGTCCCTGAAAAGAAAATTTGAAAAGAACGAACAGTTTCACATGGAATACGCAACCTTCTTAGAGGGAATGCTAGAAAGGAACCATGCTGAGGTGGTCCCATCTAATGAACTAGTGCCCCCCGGTGGCAAGGTGTGGTACATACCCCACCATGCAGTGCATCACCCGAAGAAAGACACCCTAAGGGTAGTGTTTGACTGTTCAGCATCCTTCCAGGGAACATCCTTGAATGACAAACTGATCCAAGGACCAAATCTGACTAGTAACCTGGTAGGTGTCCTGTTGCGCTTTCGACAAGAGCACATTGCCCTTATGGCAGACATAGAAAGCATGTTTCACCAGGTGAGAGTAATGGAGAATCATGTGGACTTTCTGCGCTTCTTATGGTGGCCAAACGGCGACCTGAGCCAACCATTAAAGGAGCACAGAATGGCAGTGCATCTGTTCGGTGCATCATCCTCACCCAGCTGCGCATCCTTTGCTCTCAGACAATGCGCAGAAGATTTCAAAGAACTCTTTACGCCTGAAACAGTGGCTACAATCATGTCTAACTACTATGTAGATGACTGCTTGAAATCTGTGCCTACAGAAGCTGATGCTGTAAAATTGTGCAGAGAGCTTGAAGCAGCATGCTCAATGGGAGGCTTTCGACTGCACAAATGGATCAGCAACAGCAGAGCAGTCTTGACATCCATTCCGCAAGCAGACCGGGCTAGAGAAGTCAAAACCCTGGATTTGGAGTCCGGGGAGCTGCCAACAGAAAGAACTCTTGGCATACAGTGGCAAATCCAAAGTGACAAACTTACCTTCTCAATAAGCCTCAAAAATCAGCCATACACCCGTAGGGGAATACTCTCAATCATCTCTTCAGTGTACGACCCTCTTGGATTCATATGCCCATTCACTCTCACTGCCAAAAACATTCTGCAGGATCTTTGCAAGCATAACTATGCCTGGGACAAAGAATTACCAGACCACTACGTACATCAGTGGCAAGAGTGGATGAGTGGATTAAGCTCTATTGGAGAGCTCACAGTTGACAGGTGTATTAAGCCCAACAACTGTGGCGCAATAACATCTGCCCAGCTTCATCACTTTAGCGACGCTTCAGAAAGTGGCTACGGCTGTGTCACATACCTTCGCCTCATTAACACAAGACATGAAGTGCACATCTCATTCATAATGGGAAAGTCACGAGTTGCACCTTTAAAGCAAACCACAATGCCAAGGATGGAACTCACTGCAGCAGTCCTTGCAGTACGGATGGACACATTTCTCAGAGCAGAACTGCAACTGCAACTAGAAAGCTCCATATTTTGGACTGATAGTACATCAACATTGAAGTACATTCAGAATGAGAACAAAAGGTTCAAAACATTTGTGGCCAACCGAGTAAATACAATCCGAGAGATGACGAGCATCACACAATGGAGGTATGTAAACACAAAACAGAATCCAGCAGATTGTGCATCTCGCGGCCTCAAGGCAAGTGCTCTCTTGAATTCACACACATGGCTGAACGGCCCAGAATTCCTGAGAGGTCAAAAATCTGAATGGCCAAAGTCCGAACTTGTCACACAAACACCACAGGAAAATGACATGGAAGTGAAAAAGGACGTTCTCATGATGAACATATTGGTGAAGGAGCAAACACTCCAACACATGCATTTATTCATCATCACTCAAATTGGAACAAACTTACCAGAGCAGTCGCATGGCTACTGAAGTTGAAGGATCTGCTGATTAACCTAAGTCAAAAGAGAAATGAAATACTTACCAAACACTGGATGACGAGTCCCTTCATACTTTCCTCTGTGAAGTAGAAGCAATCATTAATAGTCGCCCATTAACCACCATCTCAGACAGCCCTAATGATCTCGAACCCTTGACACCTAACCACCTTTTACTCCTCAAAGGTCAACCCACATTATCACCTGGTCTATTTCAGAAATCAGATACATACAGTAAACGCAGATGGAAGCAAGTACAATACTTAGCAGATACATTTGGAAACGATGGGTTAGGGAATATCTACCAACCTTACAAGAAAGACAGAAATGGTTGAAAATTAAGCGCAATTACACATGTGGTGATGTTGTGTTGATTGCTGACCCTACTGCCCCGAGGGCATCTTGGATGTTGGGGAGGGTTATTGACACTAAGAAGGATGCAAAGGGGGTTGTACGTAGTGTGATGTTGAAAACTAAGACAAGTGTCATAGAAAGACCAATCACAAAGGTTTGCTTGTTGTTGGAGAATGACATGTAACATGAATATGAAGTTGAAGATGATATGTGATATGAATCGAATGACTTGAATTATTGCCTTGTGAACTTACATACACTGATGGATGTCTCAGAACTTTACATGTGTTACAAGGACCATGACATGGACTCTATAGATCTTTCGATCTATTTGTGCACACATGAGCGTCATATCCACTCGTGCACACATGAGCCACGTATACATACACAGACAATATGCAGAACATATACAATGAGAAATGGACTCTTCAATCATGCCTTTGGTATATGGACATATATATGTGTGCACTTAAGAAGGATGTGAGCTCTTGGAAGGACATTCTTACACTTATGGACATGGAAAAAAAAGGGAAAAAAAAAAAAGGGGGAAAAAATGCAAAGATGTATGTGCTGGACATCATGTTGGGTTTGTGTTGTGCTCTATGATAACGATCATTTATGATTTGTTGTGAATATGGCTCCATATTTGTTGTTTATTATTGTACCTTTTTTCCCAGTAGCAATAAGGGCGCCGGTGTGTAGGAGCCATTCATTCATTTTTCTTGTATTATGACACCTGCTGGCCAAATGTGGTACATGTGTGGAAATGTTTGGGTTTTGTCTAAGTGTCGCCTGGTGGGCTGGATGCTGAATCAATGCACCTGCGGTCTAATCAGTAGATTGTGTCTGGAGAAGGCACTGGCACTTGGCCTCTTAGAAGTTTGGATGTTGGAACTGTGAACTGTAATTTAGAATTTGGAAGACGCCAGCAGGCATAAGGTTTTTAATTTTATATATGTTGGTTTACTGCTATATACCAGCATCGGTTTATTGTTTGTTGATCGAGGATTTTGTTTGTTTATATTTTGAGTTAACGTGACAACTTTATGAGAAGACCTTTGTTTAATAAACCACGTTAAAAATTAAGAACACCCAATGGCGTCTGAAGTGACTTAAAAGAAGACACTACAGAAGGGATCAAAGAAGTTCAGAGTCAAGTCATGCAGATGTCTGATCTGTTTGAACAATGTTTTTATATTTCATCTTAAGTTGCTGCCAAGTGCGCTTCTCCCCCGCCGGATTGCACCTACATGAAATAAATTAATAGGCTCCATTCATGCAATTTGCCCTTCAATAGTTATTGTGATTGCAAAATATTACATTTAAACTTACGCATTGACCTGAGCAGCAATGCTCTCCCATGCCCTCTCCCTCTCTTTAGCAGCCGCTGCAGTGTTGCACTTCTTTCTAAAGACATGCTCATATTCTCCATATGCAGTCATTAATATTTCCAATTTTATTGGGGTGAAAAATGCTGCCCTCTTTCTGTCAGTTTCCATGTTCAATCATCGAATCTGGGCTCCATTGATGCTGGCTTTATATGTCTGTGGAGCTCATGTTTAACTCCAGGTTAAACTACTCTGAGTTGATTAAACTAACTCAAATCAGCTGTTGTGAAACCGAAAACTCAGAGTTTCCTATCTCAGAGTAGATCAACTCAGAGTTCAGGATTTGACTCAGAGTTTGTTGAACCTGCTTTGTGAAACAGACCCCAGGTCTCCTATACAAAACGGGGAGTTAGACAGCTACATAGATGGCTGTTGTTAACGGCACATTATAGAGAACAATCACACACAACTGTACGAAGCATGACATCAAAAACAGATCAGACAATGTACAAGAGATTGTTTGTCAGTCCGGAATGTTAGGAAAAGTCAATTTATTTGCATACTCAAAAAATGGTCCCCATGTCCTCCTGAAAGAAGCTGACGATCCTCTCAGTGTGCAGCGCATTTTCTTCATACTGATAAAGTAAAAAATGTCCTTCATCCACATTTGACAGGTTGGTGGAGTCTGGGATTTCCACTTTAGAAGAATGAGACGCCTAGCTAAGAGGGTCACAAAGGCCACCAGGTTCTTCTTATAATTTGGAATAGCAGGGATGAGGGTAACTCCAAATAGGGCAGTAACCGCCGATGGTGTGAAAGAAACAGAGGTGACCTGTGAAATAGTATTGAAAATCCCTAACCAAAAGGTATTCAGGGACGGGCACGCCCAAAACGCCCATGGAAATGAGTAGCCGGGTACTGGCGGCATCTGTCACAAATGGGATCAACATCACTAAATATTTTTGACAGTCTGACCTTAGTTAAATGACAACGGTGAAGAACCTTACACTGTAGCAACCCGTGCCTAGCAGATATGGAAGAGGAATGGACCAGCCGCAGACACTCATTCCAAACATCATCTGTGAGTTCACATTGTAAATCGTTCTCCCATAGCGTCCTAATAGTACGAAGTGAGGCTGGGTTTATAGAGTGAATGAGATTATATAGCACAGAGATCATGCCCCTCGTGGCGGGCAGCGGAGTCAGGAATGGGTCCAGGCCAGTAGGTTCTGGTAAATTAGGAAAGCTAGGGTAAACATTCCTAACAAAGCTACGGATCTGTAAATATCTGAAAAATATATTTTTAGGAAGGGCCAGCTTGTCTGAAAGCTGTTGAAAAGATGAGAATGTGTCGTCGTTATACAAGTCCTTGATTGTTTTGATACCCCGCACCCGCCAGGAAGAGAACGCTCCGTCAGTCATTGATGGGTGAAATAACAGGTTTGGTGCTAGCGGGGCCAGTCGAGAAGGAGCCTGAAGGCCGACATATCGCCTGAATTGTCTCCATACCCTCACAGTAGATTTAACTATTATACTATTTGAATAAGGAGATATGGGGTGATTTACAGGAGCATGAACAAGTGCAGACAGAGAGGCTGGTTTGGCAGACATGGATTCCATAACTATCCATGTTGGGGGAGAACCGGAGTCTTCGAAATGGAGCCAGAACTGAATTGCTCTTAGGTTACAGGCCCAGTAATAAAATCTAAAATTTGGCAATGCCAGACCCCCCTGAGATCTTAGTCTTTGAAGCAAGGGTCTGCGTAGTCTCGGGGTCTTCTTGCGCCAGATAAATTCGGATATTAATTTATCAATCTTGGGAAAAAAAGACTGTGGAATAAAGATAGGTAGACACTGGAATAAGTAGGAAAACTTTGGGAGGGTGTTCATTTTGATAGAATTGACGCGGGCTGCGAGGGATAAATTTAATAGAGACCAGCGCTCAAAATCATCTTGCATCTTAACGACCAGTGGAAGAAAGTTAGATTTAAATAAATCCTTGAACTGAGCTGTGACCTGAATGCCCAAGTATATGAAACTATCTGACGCAACCTTGAATGGGAAGCTGTGCAGTGGGAAATTTCTTGCTGCTTGATTCAAGGGCAAAATCTCACTTTTGGACAAATTAAGTTTATAGCCAGACACACGGCCAAAAGAGGTTAGCGTGTCTAAAGTAGCTGGGATCGAGATCAAGGGGTCCGAAATATACACCAAAAGATCATCCGCGTACAGCGAGACAGTGTGCTCAACGCCATACCTGAGTACACCCCTGATGCGTTGGTGTGACCGAAGGGCCACAGCAAGAGGTTCAATGGCAATAGCGAACAGGAGTGGACTCAGAGGGCAGCCTTGCCGGGTGGAGCGGTGGAGAGGAAAATGTTCTGAAAGGATGTTATTGGTTCTAATAGATGCCGTGGGTGAAGTGTGTAACAGTCTCACCCAGGAAATAAATTTATTGCCAAAACCGAACTTCTGTAAAGTATAGAAAAGATAATCCCACTCCACTCGGTCGAAGGCCTTCTCTGTGTGACGAAGAGGGATTGTACAGGATGTTAAAAAGCCGCCTGAGATTAGAAAAAGAATATCTCCCATGAATAAACCCTGTCTGGTCCGGTGAGATGATGGAGGGAAGAACTGATTCAAGACGCATGGCAAGTAATTTAGACAGAAGTTTTAGGTCCGCAGATAACAAACTTATGGGTCGATAACTTGCAGCCAGTAGAGGGTCCTTATCCTTCTTCAAAATAAGTGAGATTGTAGCCTGCATGAGAGTCGGTGGGAGTTTAGATAACGAAAAAGATTCATTAAACATGTCTATTAAAATTGGAGCTAATTTATCAAAGAATTTTCTATAAAATTCTATTGGAAATCCGTCCGGACCTGGACATTTCCCTGTTTGCATAGAAAAAGCTGCCTGCCTAAGTTCAGTAATAGTGATTGGTCCATCCAAAGCATTAACAGACTCAGGGTCAACTTTAGGAATGTTAAGAGAGCTAAAAAAGTGGTCGAAGGCAGAGGAGTCGGCCGAATGTTCTGAAGAATATAAAGACATATAGAATTGTCTGAAGTGATCATTAATCAATTTGGGATCTGTTGTAACACCTGATGAGGTCCTAATTTGTGGAATTTGGTGAGAGGACGCTGTCTGACGTAAATAGTGAGCAAGTAGTCGGCTTGCTTTATCCCCATGCTCGTAGTACGTGGATCTGGATTTCAGCAGGAGGCCCTCAACCTGAGCAGAAGCGAGAACGTCGTATTCTGCTTTCAGTGAAAGCCGCTCTTTAAAAATATCAGGTGATGACGAAGTAGCATACACAGTGTCAAGCTGAGCTATTTGTTGCTTCACTTCCGACATTTTTCTCTTCCTAAGCTTGCTTTCATAACTTGAAAACGAGATAATTTCCCCTCGTAGATAGGCCTTCAGAGCCTCCCAAATCACGGACATGGAGACATCAGGAGTTTTATTTAACGATAGAAAGTAGTCTATTTGTTGCGAGATAAAACTCACAAAATTCTCATTGGATAGCAACCGTGTGTTGAGACGCCAAGGAGGACGCGCAACGTCGTAATCCCCAAATCGGATATCTAAAATAACAGGGGCATGGTCTGAGATTACAATAGTATCATAAGAGCAGGAATGTACTAATGATAAGAGATGGTTATCCAACAGAAAGTAGTCAATCCGTGTAAAGGTATGATGCACATTTAAAAAAAGGAATATGCTCTTCCCGAGGGGTTTAAACGGCGCCAGGGATCTGATATAGAAAATTCGTCCATAAAGGATTGAATGACTTTCGCTGATTTTGACGCTGCTACATTTCTGGTAGAGGAACGATCCAATGTTGGGTTGATCCAACAGTTAAAGTCACCTCCAAGTATGGGGAAATATGAGATCCTGTTGGTTAATTTAGAGAATACTAACCAGAAAAAATCCTCGTTGTCCCAATTAGGACCATAAATATTAATGAGCGCAACAGGGGTATTGCATAGTTGACCAGTAACAATCAAATATCTTCCATTAGCGTCCGAGACTACGTCAGAACAAGTAAAATTGATTGACTTTCGAATCAAGATTGCAACCCCTCTACATTTACCCTGGAAAGATGAATGATACATTTGACCAACCCACCTCCCACGCAATTTAGCATGATCTGATACCTTTAAATGAGTCTCCTGAAGATAGACAACATCCCCTCCCAAGTGTTGAAGATGATGAAGTACTTTGCTACGCTTAATCGGATGATTGAGACCTCTACAATTCCAACTTATAAATTTTAATCTCTTCCCGGACTGACAGAACTGGCTATTTTGAGCCATAGCGCATACTGATCTCAAGGAAAATGTGTGTACAGGTGTAATTGGTGATAAACGGACAGCCATTACATAGGTTAAAGTATGGTGACCTAAAGACATAAACATTACATAACAACAGAACAAAACAAGTAACAAGGAACCAAAGAACAACCCCTCCCAACCCCCCCACCTCCCTTTGCATAAGCGTCTCCCCAAACGAGACGCGCGCTAGACCCATCTTCTTCTGCTTAAACTCTCTACTAAACCTAAACTAAGGCTCCGTCAGAGGTATGCGACATACCACTGGGTTATAGCTTATACAAAAGAGCGTTAATATTTGAAAGGAAAACATTGTATATTGTGTCCTTGTTGATACAAAAAATAAAAAATAAAAAAAATAAAATAAAATAAATAATAACAATAATAATAACAATAAATTAACGATTAAGCAAAAATGAATAAAACGAAAGTGGCGCTATACCCTACTCACACCACCTCGTCTGCGGCAACGGACTTCTTAATATTCGCATTGACAAAGTCCATGGCAGAGTCCGGGTCATCAAATGTGTGAGTTGATCCGCCTGGCAGGGTTATCTTTAGGACGGCAGGGAAGATAAGTCCAAACTTTGTTCCAGGACAGGAGTGGAGCTGCCGCTTCACCCCTGCAAAGGCAGCGCGCTTCTTGGAGACAGACGCGGTGTAGTCAGGAAAGACGAAGACCCTTTTCCCCTCGTAGAGAAGTGGAGAGACCCGAGACATCTCACCGGCACGCCGCAAAATTTCATTATGGACATGGAAGTAATGGATCCTGATGATGAAAGGACGGGGCGCCTCTCCATCCTTAGGTTTTGCGCGGAGGGTGCGGTGGGCTCGGTCAAGGAGTGGCGTCTCATCCAGCTTCAATATGTCCTTTAGGAGTTGTGCAATAAAGTTGGTCTGTCGAGGGCCCTCCACGCCTTCCGGGACACCAATCAAACGGATGTTATTCCTCCTCGACCTCCCCTCTAGGTCCTCGCACTTGTCGTTCAGTAGTTTCACCTGTGCTTTCAGTAAATTCACCGTTGAGTCCAGCCTGGACAACTGGGTGCTGTTGTCGGTGCATGCGCGCTCCAGCTCGTGCATGGTCTGGTCATGTTCATTTAGCCGCTGTAGCATAGGTTCAACTGTATTTTCCAAATCTTGTTTTACCGAAGCGATTTCCGCGCGAAGGTCAAAAGCCAGCGAGTCAATCCTTCCGCATATATCCCCTTTCATGGAGGCGAGCATACGCTCGAGCCGGTCCCAGTCAGGAAAGTTAGCATCTGGCTTTGGCGGAGAGCCCGGGTCAGTCGAGGACGAGGCCTTAGCACGGCCTCCACGTGATGACTCTGTCTTCGGGCGATTAGAGGTCATTGTCGACTCGAGAATACAAAAAGGTATTCCAAAATCAAACCAGGGGAGAATAAATTAAAGGTATCAACAAGTATCTATTAATGAAAAACGCTCAAAATATCGAAAATAGTCACAAACTCAGGGAGCAACGCAGAAACACGTCTTACATGGCGACCGACCGACAGCTCCCCCCCCAGGTTGGTGGTATTTTTACCAGCAATTTTTTTCCCGCACATATTCCCACCTGTCAAAACGAGGCATTGTGACTTTTTCTCTGCTTCTGAATAATGCATATCAGGGGACCACACATCAGTATCTTTACCTTTCAAGTGTTACCTTCCAAATCTTCTCACGCTCCGAACCGTACTGTAGTTGGGAGCTGGTTTGATATTTTGGCTCGTTGCTGGTAACTGGCGTCTTAAGAGTCCGGGCAAAAGCGTGGGAAGAAAGGAGGACGAATTAGGGGCTTTCGTGCAAAACCGCACATTTAATTCCTCTCTTTATCAAAAGCAAAACACAACACTGGGCCAATTCAAATCCTGACTGGACACTGCTGCGGGCTAAACTCTCGGGCATTTGTGTGAGCTAGCTCTTCTGTGTACTTTTACCACCGTGAATGTGTACCTCTCCCTCCGTGTTTACCTTTTAGCACCTGTAGATCACGCACCGGGCCACCGTCTTGAAAGGACAGGGCTGGCCGGTAACACAAGCATGATTGCGCTGTCCGTACGCCATGTTTCTCCTGCATGCTGTTTGTTTCCAAGCCACAGGTGCGAGAGCAGCAAGAGGATATCAAACGTGTGGCTGTGACGTTGCCTACAGTAAAAGAATTGCTGGCACAAACACATGACAGCAGGACTGGATGCTGCTTTGTGTCTTATATAGTAGACGAAAACAAGGAGGACGTTTTTGTTTATTTTTTATTTCTTGCATGACATTTTCGTCTCGTTTTTATTCGTCAACAAAAACACACATTGGCACATTTTTCGTCAGTGTTTTCAGAACATTGTATCGTCTCGTCATCGTCTCGTCTTAATCAAGGGAAAAAGGCTCGTTGACGAACATATTTTGTCTCGTCTCGTCTGACGAAATTAACCATGGTTCCAATGTTGACCTGGTCTGAGCACGTAGGAGGCACAGTTTAAATTCCTCAACACCAGAACTACATTACACCATGATATCCATGGGCTCCGTTTTACTTTGGTACAGTTAACAGCCAGTTGCCAAAGCATCAGTAGAGGTGTGCACTTGACAAAAATTCCACTGCAGTGGTTCAAAGCTTCCACCATCTGATGTTTTCTTTCACAAAAATAGGTTTATTGAACTCTGCTAACTGTGCTTCAAATGTCTATTGCATGATAACGTCAGGTTCAATATTAAAGAGTAGGTCATCGTTGTCCCTCCTGACCTCGAGCAGCAGGGCTGTTTCCTCTTGTAGAGCTCCCTGGAGGTCGGCCGTGGTCATCAGAGGTTTGCCATTCAGTTTCACAATAATGTCACCATCTTTAATACCACCTCTGGACACAGAGAGCAGAGACTTACAAATAAAATTAATTTTAAATCAGAAACTAGTCAGAAACTATTTATGCACTGCTTTTGTCTAAGGAATGACTGAACAAATCAAACCTACTTATGTGCAGGTGAATGCGGAACAACCTCATGGACATAAATCCCACTGGTGACATTAGGGAAGTCTGGGTTCTGCTGTTTTAGCTCTTCAATTAACCTAGAACAAAAATAAAACAAACAAAAAAACACACTATTCAAAAAAGGCCATTATCTAACAAATTCCCCACATATTTGTGTGATTTAACTATTATTTAACCATTATTTTAATTCAGGTACCAAGAGGTGTATAAATACTAATACACACTGTATACAGTATATTCATTGACTTTTTATGTAACCAAGAACATCTTGAACAGAGACATCTAGAACCAATCCTAAATAGCTATAAGATCAGATGATGTTCTTGATGGTTTTGCTTCTTCTTAGTATTTTATCAGCATTCAAGACATGCTTTGAAAAATATTTAGACATTGTTAAATTAATGTTCTAAATGTGAATGTTCAGAGAGAGGTAAGATGCTTTTTAAAAATCCAGCAGTTGAGCTGATTTGACAATACTGAATTAAAGATTAAAATGAAATTTAAAAAAAAGATAAACAGACTGAAGACTCTATGTCTATGCGATATATCAAATCAACACAATAATTATCATTACATCAGACTTACGCTGGTGTGATGGTCAGCATCCTGATTCCAATGAAACGCTTCTTTACTGACCTCACATCTGAAAGGACATTCTAGTTAGTTTCTTTATAACTTTATGTAGCAGGATACAGGTGTTTAATTATGGTACCCCTTGATGTCAGTCACCTTTGCTGTGCTTGTCCAGCGAATCATTGAGGAAGCAAGTGATCCTGTCGGATGGAATGGCAAATGAGATTCCTGCAGCAACCTTCAGGGTGTTAATGCCGATCACCTCCCCATCCTCAAATATAAAGAAAAAAAAAGCAAGAATGCCAAACACATTTACATTTTGAAACTCAGTGAAATCAGTGAATTTCACATAGAATATTTCACAGCAGTCATCAAAGCTTCAAAAAGCTTACCAAATTAACAAGAGGTCCTCCTGAGTTCCCATACTGTGAAGGAGAACACAAAAATGAGTTGTACAAATAGCACAAACAATATGATATTTTTACAATCTAACAATTTGAGATATAACCCAATGCCAGAGTACTGAACTTGCTTAACTGTATTTTTTTTTTACTGTAATCTGATATGTTGTCTGCCTTATTCTCACATTGATGATAGCGTCTGTCTGGATGTAGTCCATATCAGAGTCTCTGAGGCCCAGCTCCTTGCCATCTCTCTGAGCAGTGCTGACAATGCCAGTGGTGACGGTGTTCTGGAGAGCAAATGGACTGCCAATGGCAACCACAAACTCTCCAGGCCTTAGGTCTGCACTGTGGCCCAGAAACAATACAGACAGTTTTGTCTGTGAGGAGGCAAGGAACAGGATGAGATAATGCTGTAGTAAAACATAGAATACACACTGACACCTAAAAACTATTATGTGTCCACTTCAGCTAACATCACCTGTGGATATTAAAACAATCCACTACATTCTGTCTCAGAAAGACATGGAGAAATTAGACCTGTTCTCTATATAAAGTTTATACATATATACACTACCAGTCAAAAGTTTGGACACACCTTCTCATTAAATACTTTTTCTTTATTTTCATGACTATTTACATTGCAGATTCTCACTGAAGAAAACTATGAAAGCTAAAAAATCAAAAGCTATGAATGAACACATATGGAATTATGTAGTAAACAAAAAATTACTCAAAACATGTTTTATATTGGGATTACTCAAAATAGCCACCCTTTGCTTTGATCACTGCTTGGCACACTCTTGGCCTTCTCTTAATGAGCTTCATGATGTAGTCATCTGAAATGGTTTTCACTTCACAGGTATGCCTTGTCAGGGTTAATTTGTAAAATATCTTGCCTTCTGGGAAAGGGGTTTGGGACCATCAGCTGTGTTGTGCAGAAGTCAGGTTGGTACACAGCTGACAGCTCTATTTGACAACTGTTAGAATTCATATTATGGCAAGAACAAATCAGCTAAGTAAAGTAAAGAGAAACAACAGTCCATCATTACTTTAAGAACTGAAGGCCAGTCAGTCTGCAAAATTGCTAACACTTTGAATGTGTCCCCAAGTGCAGTCGCAAAAACCATCAAGAGCTACGACGAAACTGGCTCACATGAGGATCGCCCCAGGAAAGGAAGACCAAGAGTCACCTCTGCTGCTGACGATAAGTTCATCTGAGTCACCAGCCTTAGATGTTGCAAGTTGAAACCCCCTAAGATTAGAGCCCAGATAAATGCCACCCAGAGTTCTAGTAGCAGACACATCTCTACATCAACTGTTCAAAGGAGAGTGTGTGAAGCCTGGTCTTTATGGTCAAATAGCTGCTAAGAGACCACTGATAAGGAAATGGAACAAGCAGAAGAGATCTGTTTGGGCCAAGAAGCACAAGGAATGGACATTAGACCAGTGATAATCTGTGATTTGGTCTGATGAGTCCAAATTTAAGATCCTTGGTTCCACCCGCCGTGTCTTTGAGGGACACGGAAAAGGTGAACAGATGCTCTCTATATGCATGGTTCCCACCGTGAAGCATGGAGGAGGAGGTGTGATGGTGTGAGGGTGCTTTGCTGGTGACACTGCTGGGAATTTATTAAAAATTAAAGGCACACTGAACCAGCATGGCTACCACAGCATCCTGCAGTGACATGTCATCCCATCCGGTTTGCGTTTAGTTGGACCATCATTTATTTTTCAATAGGACAATGACCCCAAACACACGTTTGTGGGTGTTTTGTGAGTTTAACTTGAAACAAGCTACAGGAAATCACAAATTAAAATTGCAGCCTCACTATTCTGTCCCTTGGTTTTTTGATTTGTACTGCTTATTGTATGGTAAGATGCTGTCACCTTGTGGCCAAATTGGGTATCGTTTGAATCGGGAGTTTCGGTTTGGTCATTGTGCAGGGAGTAGCGGACGGAGAGACACGTGCGGTTCGTGTTGCGTGTTTAGGGAGCTTGATACAGGACAATCTGTAAGTTTATCTTTGAAATAATGTACATGTACATGTGCTGGTGTAACTCTGGGTTCATATTTTTGTGTTTGTGAAGATATATGTGGAGGAGGAGAATACTGTGGATTGAAATGTGTCTTTGTTTTGTACTTTTTTCAGTTTCACAAAAAGAAGAAATGGTTCAAGTAAACGCTCTAAAATCTTCTTCAGTCTCCTGGACCATTTTTGTTTAGCTCGCTGTCTAGGCTGTATGGGGCCATATAGCTGAGGGCAGAAAAGTGAAAAGATTTGTACACATCAAGTTCATCACCAAGAGCTACATCTCCAACATTTAAGATGTCCTGTGGCGATGGTAGCCATCCTATCTCCCAGATGGAGGTCAGGTCAGAGTGTGGATCAGCTAAAACATCATCTTCACGCCGGTCAAGCAAGTCAAGTGCAAGCCTGGTCGCAGCTCAAGCACAAGCTACAGCTGAAACTGCCCGTACCAAAGCAAGGCTAAATGCTCATAAACAGCAGGGTGAGGCTGAAGCAGCCATCGCTGCAGCAAGAGTTCTCAAGGCGGCAGCTGAAAGCCTTGATGACCAAGATGTGACTACGCCAGCTATTCCAGTAACAACGCCTGAACCAGTTAAACGCATTGAAGAATACATTACAACTCACTTTAGTAATAACCCTGAATTGAAGAGAGAAGAACAGCATCAGGGAGAATCTCAGCCTCTGCCTAATCCCCTAACCCCGCTGGATGGCAGCCCTACCAAGCCCCACCTGTCTAACATAGACACCAGAACAGACAACACACCTTCACGAGGCAGATCAATGTCAAGGACAACAGAAATCTCAGATCTCGCCACCTACCTAGCGCGCCGTGATCTTCTGACCTCCGGGTTCAAGATCTTTGACAACAAACCAGAGACTTATATATCCTGGAAGTCTATGTTTTGCAATGGCATCGAAGGACTAAACCTCAAAGCTAGTGAGGAACTCAACCTACTCACAAAGTGGCTGGACGGGGAGTCACTTCAACATGCCCTGAGGGTTAGAGCAGTCCATGTGAACAATCCAGAGACAGGTCTCCGACGTCTGTGGCAACGGCTGGACAAGAATTATGGCTCATCCGAAGCCATTGAAGCATCCCTGTTCAAACGTCTGGAGAGTTTCCCCAGGATCTACTACAAAGACAATCACCTACTGCTAAAGCTCGCTGATCTTCTTCTTGAACTACAAGCAGCAAAGAATGAGGTTCATCTGCCAGGCCTCAGTTTCCTTGACACATCGAGAGGAATAAACCCCATAGTAGAAAAGCTTCCAAATAATCTCCAAGAGGCGTGGATCAAGCAAGGAACGAGATACAAGAAAGAACACAATGCCATTTATCCACCTTTTTCTTATTTTGTTGAGTTTGTGAACAGTCACGGTAAAATGAAAACAGACCCCAGCTTTACATTACAAGGCTACAGCACACCACATCCCAAAGCTGAAAAAGTGCTAGTAAAGCAGACGAAAATAAAAACACCCATCACAGCAAACAAAACCGAGATTGACACACCTGGTGCTAATGCCAATACACCACCTCTTGACCCAGATAAACAATGCCCCATTCATAAGAAGCCACATTCACTTGCTAAATGTAGGGGCTTTAGGATGAAGACGTTGGATGAGAGAAAAGCTTTACTCAAAGAGCTTTCAATTTGCTACAAATGTTACATATCTAAAGAGCACAGGGCAAGAGACTGTAAAGCAGAGATTCACTGTTCAGAATGCAACAGCAATAGCCATGTGTCTGCACTGCATGCTGGTCCCCCGCCCTGGTCAGTGAAAGATCCACAGACACCTACAGAGGGTCAAGGCGGGGAGCCGGATAACCCAAACTCCATGGAAACCTCATCGAGTTGCACAGAGGTATGCGGAAACGGGCTATGGGGAAAGTCATGCTCAAAGATATGCCTGGTCTATGTTTATCCAAGCAAGTTCCCTGATAAGAAGAAGAGAATGTATGCAATGTTAGATGACCAGAACAATGTGTCACTGGCAAGGTCTTCCTTTTTTGATATGTTTGATGTGCAATGTGAAGCCCTACCATATACAATGAAGACATGCTCTGGCATAACGAACACCAGCAGAAGAAGAGCCAATGGGTTAATCATCGAGGGCATGGATGGCAGAGTGTCAATGCCATTACCAACACTCACTGAATGTAACCAGATTCCTGATAATAGGAAAAAGATACCAACTCCTGAGGCGGCGGCTCACCACCCTCATCTGAAGTCTGTATCGTCTCTGATACCGCCACTGGATCCCTCTGCAGAGATCCTCCTCCTCCTGGGTAGGGACATCATTCGGGCACACAAGGTACACGGTCAGGTGAACGGCCCACATGACGCACCTTACGCTCAATGCCTTGACCTAGGGTGGGTGATCATAGGGGACGTATGTATCACAGGAGCTCATAAACCCACTGTGAACTCTTTCAAGACAAGCGTACTTGAAAATGGGCGACCCAGTTTTCTCACCCCCTGTGAGAACAAAATTCATGTCAGGGAGAGGTTTACAAACACCTGCCCCCTCGGTGAAAAGATACAGACTAAAGATAATGTAGGCAAACTCATCTTCAACAGTAGATGATGATAAGCTGGCCCCTTCTACAGAAGATCAAACATTTCTGAATATCATGAACAGAGAATTCCACAAAGATGACGCCAATAATTGGGTGACTCCACTCCTTTTTCATTCCACTCGGCAGTGCCTGCCAGACAACAGAGGTCAAGCAGTCCAGCGTCTGATGTCCCTCTGTCGGACACTGAAAAGAACACAGAGATGAAAGATCATTATGTGGAGTTCATGGAGAAGATGTTTAGCAAGAGTCACGCAGAACATGCTCCTCCCATTAGTGCTGGTCAAGAATGCTGGTATCTCCCGAGCTTTGGCATTTACCATCCGCAAAAGCCGACCTCAATAACACTCTGGTCGGTATGCTCATTCGATTTAGACTTGAACCGTATGCCGTGATGGCAGACGTGGAGCAAATGTTCCACAACTTCATCGTCAAAGAGGAGCATCGAGATTACCTTCTGTTCCTGTGGTTTCAGAATCACGACCTGGATGGAGACATAGCAGAGTTTTGAATGAGGGTCCATGTATTTGGAAACTGCCCATCACCATCAGTCGCCATCTATGGGCTAAAGAGAACTGCCATTGAAGGTGAGGAAGAGTATGGAAATGATGCAAGGATGTTTATTGAACGCCACTTTTATGTGGATGATGAACTAAAATCCTTCTCTGCAGAGACTGAGGCTATTGATGTGCTGCGCAGAACACAGGAAATGCTGGCACAATCAAATATACGTGTGGACGGGGGCGTGGTGCATCAGCTGCAGGAGAGAGGTGTGGGGAGGGCTCAGGAGAGCAGCGCCAGGTGAGAGTGATTGACACACTGGTTCCCGACTGGCTAATCACTCTCGCCCTTTTTCCCAACACAGTAGCGTGCTGGACCAGAAGGAAGAGACCCACGGACAAAGACGGACGCACAAAGAGACGCACGGCAGACGGCAGCGAGACGCCTGTGATCGGCTGCAGTGTGCGTGATTTCGAACCTAATAAAAACACTTGCAAACGAGCTTGGGACTTGGTGTACTCTGTGCGGAGAGAACCCACAGTGGCAGTGAGCGTGTCACAATACGCCTACACAAGATTTAATCCAACAGTTCAAGTATCACAGGCGCCTTTCCGGATGAAGATCTGGTCACTGGGCTGCAGGGCCTGGATCTTGGACAAAGCGCTCCATCCATACAGCGCACCCCTAGGATTAGGATGGGATCTGTCCACAGACCTGTTCATGTTTCAGGTGACCACCAGTGAGAAGCCGTTTACAAAGCGCGGAGTGTTATCGGCCATCAACAGCCTATTTGACCCCCTCGGCTTTGCAGTTCCTGTCAGCATTGAAGGTCGTGCCATCTTGAGAGATATCTCTTCTGACATTCTGTGACTGGGACGAACAGCTGCCAAAGGGAAAGCAGGATATGTGGGAAAGGTGGAAAGATTCTCTGAAGCACCTGCAGCAGCTGAGCATCCCAAGAATGTACACCTCAATTCTCTCGTCCACAGCACAGAGGAAAGAGGTAATCGTTTTCTGTGATGCATCCATAAAAGCAGTGGGTGCTGTTGCTTATTTGAAGCTTACCAATGCTGATGGCCACAATTCAATTTAATTCAATTCAATTCAATTTTATTTGTATAGCCCAAAGTCACAAAGTACATTTGCCTCGGAGGGCTTTACAATCTGTACAGAGAATGACACCCTCTGTCCTTAGACCCTCGGTTCGAGTGAGGAAAAACTTGCCCACAAAAAACCTTTAACAAGGAAAAAATGTGGAAGAAACCTCAGGAAGAGCCACAGAGGAGGGATCCCTCTCCCAGGACGGACAGACGTGCAATGGATGTCACATGTACAGGACAATCAACATAAACATTTTGTACATTTACAATGACTGACAGAATGACAATGAATGATAAAGTGACCACAGTAGCAGATATAGTAGTAATAATGACAGTGGTAATATGTGTAGTGGGCGTCGTCCAGGATCACAGCAGCAGCCACAATCCACGAAAAACCTGCTGGACGACAGAGCACAGAAACTCCAGGGAAGTTTGGTTAGTAACATGCATTAATGAGACATGTCCAGAGAGAGAGAGAGAGAGAGAGAGAGAGAGAGAGAGAGAGAGAGAGAGAGAGAGAGAGAGAGAGAGAGAGAGAGAGAGAGAGAGAGAGAGAGAGAGAGAGAGAGAGAGAGAGAGAGAGAGAGAGAGAGACAGACAGACAGACAGACAGACAGACAGACAGACAGACAGACAGACAGACAGACAGACAGACAGACAGACAGACAGAGCAGAGTAGGAGGGAGGGTTTTCGGTAAGGGAGATGTGACTACATCTTTAACCAATACCGTGCCTGGCTAGGCATAACCCTGGGGAGTCCCCCGGCAGTCTAATCCTATAGCAGCATAACTAAGGGATGGCCTGAGCCAGCCCTAACTATACGCTTTATCAAAAAGGAAAGTTTTAAGTCTACTCTTAAAAGTGTTGACCGTCTCTGCCTCCCGAACCCTGATTGGTAGTTTGTTCCACAGAAGAGGAGCCTGATAGCTGAAAGCTCTGGCTCCCAATCTACTTTTGGAGACTATAGGAACCACAAGGAACCCAGCATCCTGAGAGCGCAGTGTTCTAGAGGGATAGTAAGGTACTATGAGCTCTTTTAGATATGATGGTGCCTGACCATGAAGAGCTTTGTAAGTAAGGAGGATAATTTTAAATTCTATTCTAGATTTAACAGGGAGCCAATGCAAGGAAGCCAAAATGGGAGAGATGTGATTTCTGATCTTGGTTCCTGTCAGAACACGTGCAGCAGCATTCTGAATTAACTGTAAAGTCCTAAGAGACTTATTAGAGCAGTCTGATAACAAAGAGTTACAATAGTCCAGCCTTGAAGTAACAAATGCGTGGACTAGTTTTTCTGCATCTGCTTGAGGAACAGTGCGTCTGATTTTAGCGATGTTACGTAAGTGGAAGAATGCAGTCCTCGAAATTTGTTTTATGTGGACATTAAAGGACAGATCCTGATCAGTGAAGTGGGCTTCCTCTTCGGTAGAGCAAAGCTTGCTCCCAAACCAGACATCACCATCCCAAGACTGGAGCTCTGCGCTGCAGTACTGGCTGTGGAAGTAGCAGAGTTAGCTCAAGAAGAGCTAAACATTGATGTGGATGAAGTGAACTTTTTTACAGAATCAAAAGTAGTGCTCGGCTACATCTTTAATGAAAAGAGACGTTTTTTTGTCTACGTCCACAACCGCGTGCAACGCATTAGGCGATCTACGCAGGCACACGAGTGGCATTATGTGCCCACTCATCTGAATCCCGCTGACCATGCCACGAGAGCACTGTCTGCTGAACAGCTCTCTCTCTCCACTTGGCTGAGTGGACCAGCTTCCCTCACAGACTCGAGGCGAAGTCAAACACAGGAAGAGCCCTACAGCCTTGTGGAGCCAGACGCGGATCCAGAGCTGCGTCCAGAGGTGACCTGTGCAACCACTCTGTCTGAAGGTAAACTAGGAAGTGCTAGATTTGAAAGATTTTCTAGTCGGACCATTCTGCTAAAAGCCATTGCGAGACTGCAGCATGTTGTGAAGTGCTTTAAAGACAAGCAAGAGAATGTCTGTCACGGATGGCACAAATGTAGCTTGAACCTTGGTGAAGAACAGCTTCATCAGGCCAAAGTCACCGTCATTCTCACTGTTCAGAGAGAGATGTTCGCTGATGAGTTAGAATGTTTGGAGCGGCATGAGCCTGTAAAGAAGTCAAGCCCGCTTAGCAAACTAAATCCATTTATGGACACTAGTGGACTTCTTCGTCGGAGGTCGACTAACAAGAGCACAACTGAGTTTGGATGAAACACATCCTCTTCTCCTTTCAAGAAGACATCATGTGACTGAGTTAATAGTCAGGCACTTCCATGAAAAAGTCTACCACCAGGGAAGACATTTCACTGAAGGGGCGGTTAGAGCCGCTGGCTTTTGGATTGTGGGAGGAAAGAGAGCTGTGAGTAGGACCGTCTTCAGTTGTGTCATATGCCGCAGGCTTAGAGGCAGACAAGAAGAGCAGCTCATGGCTGACCTGCCTAAGGACAGACTATGTTCAGACCCTCCATTCACATACGTGGGTCTGGATGTGTTCGGTCTATGGCCTGTCACAGCAAGGAAGACAAGGGAAGGTCATGCAGAGGCCAAAAGATGGGCGGTCATCTTTGCATGTATGAGTACATGTGCCATACATATCGAAATCATAGAATCAATGGACACATCATCATTTATCAATGCTCTGTGCCTGTTCTTCGCAATCAGGGGTGCTGCGAAACTGCTCAGATCTGATTGTAGGACCAACTTTGTGAGTGCCTGCAAAGAGTTGCAGATTGACAAGAAGGGATGCCTCAACAAAAACATTGACACTTAACTTCAGGACAACGGTTGCCAGTGGCAGTTTAATCCACCTCATGCTGCATCTTGGGAACGCCTGATAGGAGTTGCCCGCCGAATCCTGGATGCGATGCTACTGCAATGTGGCCAGGCAAAGCTCAGTCACGAGGTGCTGGTAACATTCATGGCTGAAGTTACAGCAATAGTGAACGCGCAGCCCCTTACAACAGTCTCCACAGATCCAGAGCACCCTGTGATTCTCACCGGAGCTATGCTGCTGACACAGAACTACGGCATGCCACCAGTACCGCCAGGCCAGTTTGAAAGCCCTTTTCAGAGGGCAGTGGCAGTGTGTGCAGTACTTGGCTGAGGTCTTCTGGGCGAGATGGCGAAAAGAATACATCAGTGGGCTCCAAGATCGACAAAAGTGGAGGACACAGAGACCCAACCCACAAGTAGGAGATGTTGTCCTGCTGAAGGATGGTCAGGATAAGAGAAATGACTGGCCCATTGGACTTGTCAACAGAACCTTTCCCAGTGATGATGGCAGAGTCAGAAAGATAGAGGTCAAAGTCGTGCGGAAGGGTGAATAGAGACTCTTCTTACGCCCTATAAATAAAGTTGTACTTCTGGTGTCCAAGGACACTGCTTAAGAGAATGTGGACTCATTCAATATCCACATTTTGCATAAGTTTGTTTGGGTGACATCCTTAAGATGTCAGGCGGGGAGTATTCTGTCCCTTGGTTTTTTGATTTGTACTGCTTATTGTATGGTAAGATGCTGTCACCTTGTGGCCAAATTGGGTATCGTTTGAAACGGGAGTTTCGGTTTCGGTTTGGTCATTGTGCAGGGAGTAGCGGACGGAGAGACACGTGCGGTTCGAGTTGCGCGTTTAGGGAGCTTGATACAGAACAATCTGTAAGTTTATCTTTGAAATAATGTACATGTACATGTGCTGGTGTAACTTTGGGTTCATATTTTTGTGTTTGTGAAGATATATGATTTGAATATATGGAGGAGGAGAATACCGTGGATTGAAATGTGTCTTTGTTTTGTACTTTTTTCAGTTTCACAAAAAGAAGAAATGGTTCAAATAAACGCTCTAAAATCTTCTTCAGTCTCCTGGACCATTTTTGTTTAGCTCGCTGTCTGCAAAAAATGTACAAAAAGTCATATTGGGGAAAGGATCCAAAAAGGAAAATAGGGATATGATAAAGTGAAGGATTGAGTAGGTGATGAGAAAAGGGAGGAGAAAAATTGAGCTGAGTAAAAACAGATGCTCAGCAGATGGTGTGATGGAAAGAGAGGGGGGGGGGGGGGGGGCTGAAACTGCTCGTTTTAGTAGGTGAAGTGTTTTGGATTGTGTTGCTTTTGCTCACTCCTCCCTGTTTTGGTTCTGATCCAGCTCTCCTAGTTCTGCTGAGATATCAAGTTAAGGTCACATTGGGATTTGAGGTTGAACGGATATTGGTTTTTCAAAGCAGATGTTGATATTTTTTCACTGAATTACCCACCCAAGTATTACTCAACGTATTCAGTTTCTAGTAAAAATATAGTGAACAAGTTTCCAAACAAATACAAAATGAGGGTCATCATTCCATTTGATGTAATGTAGCAGTCATAAAAATTGGGTCTTCGGTCTAAACAATATTTCACTGAAGTGTGTTTGAACATGGTGAATGGATTGTACTCCTATAGCGCCTTTCCAGTCTTTTGACCACTCAAAATATTTTTACACACACGTCATCATCATCACACACTGATGGCATTAGCTGCCATGCAAGGTGCCAACTGCTCACCAGAAGGGAGGTCATTTATTCACACACATAAACCAGTGGTGCTGATCAACATGAACTTTTATATGAAGTTATAGAAACTCAAAAGAAAATACATGCAAAGGTGTTTTTGAATGTGTTTTGCGTTGACCTAATTTAGAGTTCACACATAGTTTCTAAGGAGGTAGGCACAACTAACAGACTAACAACTTTGCAAAAAAGTCTGCATCTAAGACAGTTCACACTCAGTCTGTAGGGATTAGGCCAGTTCAAGTCCAGTATGGACCAAAGTACGGAAGGTGGACTGGTAGCTGGAGAGGTGCAAGGAGAGTGGAGAATGATGCAATTTATTGTTATTTATTTAAAGAGACACAGGTCTGATTCAAACTCCGAAATTCCGCAGCAAGGACTGAGCCTTCACACATGGGGCTGCTCTACCAACTAAGCAAAACACTAACCCGCAATTTATTGTTTTAATTTGTAAATGCGGCCTGGGGTCAGGCAGGTATAGGATGGAGACTACAGACTTGTGAACCAGGTCAGTAAGAAGCTCCGGGTGAATGATTCGAATGGATCACAATATATTTACCACCATGGTTTTGGTGCGGAAGTCTCCAGTTGTAATCATTGCTACTGTGTGATTAATGTGCGGAAATGACCTAGTTCGCTCTCCAATTTATTTTTAAGTGAATTTGATGAACTCCTGCAACATCATTGAGAAGATGTTCCAGCAACCATCCTGTTATGATGGACAGCTTAGCTAGCTTGGCAGTTTTATAAAAGGTAGATAGAGCCTTGTAGTGATCAATTTCTTCACACACATGCACACACACAGTGATGGGAATAACGGCGTTGAAATAAACGCCGTTACTAACGGCGTTACTTTTTTCAGTAACGGGTAATCTAACGAGTTACTTCATCTATCGTTGTAACGCCGTTACCGGTACCAACACGCCGTTACCTCGCGTTACTGAACCAACCTACTCGTTTAGAAACTGGCACCTCACTCAACTCGCATACAGGAATGCCTTTTTTTTCTCCCTTTGGTAAGGGCGGGATACGTAATGACGATTGGCTAAAGCAGAGATTTCATGTTGAGCCAACCAGAGACACCCGGTGGGCGGGTATACACACAAACCAACACACGGTCGTAGCGCGCGCGCACACACACACACACACACACGCACACACACACACAGCATGTCAGATGTGGTTGAAAACATGCTGCCATTGAAAGTTTGTTTTAATTTGCAGCATGTCAAGTGTAAAACATGTCATATTGTTTAACTGCTTACATTTGTAAGTAAAGAAAATGCTTGAAGTTCAGTTGTAATTGCGTTGAGGTGCAATACATTAAAACCTGTATGGGTATCTGTTGTTTGCTTTACTCCAAATTATTTGGCATTTTTTAACTTAAAAAAGTAACGCATTAGTTACTTTCCTGGGTAACTAGTTACTTTTATAGTGTAGTAACTCAGTTACTAACTCAGTTACTTTTTTGGGTAAGTAACTAGTAACTGTAACTAATTACTTTTTCAAAGTAATGTTAGTCCCAACACTGCACACACACGCACACACACACATTTTCAGGGTTCAATACCCAAGAGCAGATTGGCCTTTTTGGGAGGAGTGCCTTAAAGAGACAGGAGCTAAAGTAGAGTATTGCAGAGGATGAAAAGAGATGAGAAAAATTATCCTGAGGTTTCTTCCACCTTTTTTACGTGTTAAAAGGGTTTTTTGTGGGCAAGTTTTTTTCTCACTCGAACTGAGGGTCTAAGGACAGAGAGTGTCACTCCCTGTACAGATTGTAAAGCCCTCTGAGGCAAGTGTACTTTGTGACTTTGAGCTATACAAATAAAATTTGATTTGATACACTTGTCTACTCATGCACTCACTTACACCACTGATCCTACTGATTTTATATACCTTTGTTAGTTTAGTTTAAGTATTCTTTTCATAATAAATAATTTGTTAATTGGCTTTGTTTTGTGTATCTCCCTCTTTTTGTCAGTTTGTGACAATCTAGTTTCAAGAGTGGTCACTCTACCCAAAATACTCCCCACTCAGTGACACATCTGCTGAGAGGCCAACTCTGGTCATTGGATCCATAGTACGAAACATAAAGTTAGTGACATTGGAAGCCATAGTTAAATGCATCCCGGGGGGCAGAGCAGGCGACATCGAAGTCTAATTTAAAACTGCTGGCTAAAGATAAATGTAGATCCAGTAAGACTGTTATTCACGTCGGCGATAATGACACCCGGTTACGACAATCGAAGGTCACTAAAATTAACGTTTCATCAGTGTGTGAATACGCCAAAACGATGTCAGACTCCATAGTTTTCTCTGGCCCCCTACCCAATATGACCAGTGATGACATGTATGACTCAGAGTCATTGTAATACTCATATTCCTCAAAGTACTGGTCGAGGTGGTGGAGTTGGAGCCATATTTGATTCAAATCTATTAATGAATTCTAAACCTAAACTAAATTATAATTCATTTAAAAGTCTTGTTCTTGGCCTCACTCACCCAACCTGGAAAACATCACAGCCAGTCCAAGCATGCCTTAAGGATATAAAAAGTTAGATAACCTACAATTTTTTGATGTTAAATTCAGACAAAACTGAAGTTCTTGTAATTGGACCCAAACACCTCAGAAACTCTCTTTCTAGAGACTTAGTTACTTTAGACGGGATCTCCCTGGCCTCCAGCTCAACTGTAAAGAATCTTGGAGTTGTTTTTGATCAGGATTTGTCCTTTAATGTGCACATAAAACAAATTTCGAGGACTGCATTCTTCCACTTACGTAACATCGCTAAAATCAGACGCATTGTCTCTCAACTGCAGAATGCAGAAAAACTAGTCCACACATTTGTTACTTCAAGGCTGGACTATTGTAACTCTTTGTTATCAGGCTGCTCTAGTAAGTCTCTTAGGACTTTGCAGTTAATTCAGAATGCTGCTGCACGTGTTCTGACAGGAACCAAGATCAGAGATCACATCTCTCCCATTTTGGCTTCTTTGCATTGGCTACCTATTCTCTCTCTCTCTCTCTCTCTCTCTCTCTCTCTCTCTCTCTCTCTCTCTCTCTCTCTCTCTCTCTCTCTCTCTCTCTCTCTCTCTCTCTCTCTCTCTCTCTCTCTCTCTCTCTCTCTCTCTCTCTCTCTCTCTCTCTCTCTCTCTCTCTCTCTCTCTCTCTCTCTCTCTCTCTCTCTATTACCACCATCTGTAAACATACATGTCTCATTAATGTTAATGCATGTTACTAACTAAACTTCTTCCCCTGAGTTTCTGTGCTCTATCGTCCAGCAGGTTCTCATGGATTGGGGCTGCTGCTGTGGCTGATCCTTTCTCTGTGGCTCTTCCTAAGGTTTCTTCCACCTCGAACCGAGGGTCTAAGGACAGAGGGTGTCACTCCCTGTACAGATTGTAAAGCCCTCTGAGGCAAATGTACTTTGTGACTTTGAGCTATACAAATAAAATTTGAATTTGATTATCACATTTCAAGATATATGTTGGGACAATCATTACTTTACAAGTAATTGATTCAATAAAAGTCAGTCCTCCCCATGACGACACATGTAATTACAAACAAGAACACAACAATTTCCATCCTGTTGAGAAAATTCTATAGAAGCTGTGGACTCACCTGTGGATTAATTTTGATAGTAGCAATGTCTGACTTTTTGTCAATGTCTTTGATACTGGCTTCATATACAGCACCGTTATGCATCTGGACCTACGGGAAGGAATGAAAGAGTGAAATATCAAGAAGCTTAAATCAAATAAAACACCTAAAAGCTAAATAAAAGCTAATTCGTATGTTAGATTTTAGTTGATTCAATTTCTATAAAGTCAGCTTTATATTAGGTACAGTATACAATACTCATTTATCTCATTTACAGCTAAATTCCAACAGATGCAACATATACCATTCAGTTGTTGCTGCTAGAGGTAATTGCAGTTGTTCAATATTTAAAACCCCATCGGAAGTGTCTTTTTCAGAAGCATACAACATAGACAATCTGGTCGATTTTCAAAATAAAACACTCTTGTAAATTTCCTATCATAAAAATAAACAAACAAAAATAAGAAAACAACTTTAACTAGAATCACATAAATCAGGCAAAAATGCTGATAATGGACATATATTTAAGTCTGTCGATTTCAAGTGATGCTGAGGGCCAAACCAGCTAAACTTAAAAAATATCATGACAGTTAGCTCAAGTTTTATGGTTTTATTGAGAACAACAATGAATATATATATATATATATATATATATATATATATATAATATATATATATATATATATATATATATATATTAGTTGACACCTAGGAGTACAAATGGCAGTAAACATTTTTTAATCTGCATGAGGATCATAAGAGAACCCATGTTCTAAAGAACCTAAGTTGTTTTTGAGCCAATGATGTGTCAGTTTTTTTATTAGATTGTAGGGGCTGTAGACAGACAGGAAAGTGGGGGCAGAAAAGGATGCAGCAAAGGACTTACTGTATTTATCAGTCAGGGGGACTAAGAATGAAATATGCCAAATTAACTTGATATAGATGACAAAGCTGTGAGTATTTAAATTGCAACATAAATGATCACTGTGGAGAATCAGCTTTTATGTACCTTGAGGTGCTGTTGACCAGACACAGGTGTGGTGCTGGAGACTACATGTGCATTGGTAACAATCAGCCCATTCTCTGACATCACAAATCCTGATCCACTAGACAGAGGGATATTCCGACCAAAGAGAGGATGCCTGTGGTGTGAATAAAAACAGTCCCAATATGTGAAAGATAACAGCACTTTAATAAGCAATAGTATCCAAAGGATAGATAAATCTACTTTACAACCAATTTACAAAACCTAAAATTTATGTTGTTTTTAATGGATTCCAAACGTCCAAAGTGACCCCTACAAACATAAACACACAGTCAGTACCTGAGGAAGAGTTCAATGTGGACCACAGCAGGAGCCATTTTCTCCACCACGTCGGCTATGAAGTTGAACTTGTAACGCGGACTGGCAGGATGTGAAGGACCTATACTAGCAAGAAAAATTATGCAGTCAGCACTTAATAATTCAATTAAATCAAGACTAACATAATAATCTAACTGGGAAGCTAGATTAAAACGGCATGGTTGATTTTCTCAGTGTCATCATTTGAAAGGATGGATTTAAAATGAGACATTACATTTGATGTAACTTAAAACAAAATCCTAATTTCCTTTGTCCAATTTGTCCAATCTGATAAAATGGTTAGGATTAAAAGAAATGCACAACTGGGTATGATCTGTATCAAATCCCCCTCTTCTGTGCTGCTACCCTTCTTGTTGCAGCCTGTGATGGTGTTTATGCCATCCCAGACCTCCCTCATGTTGTTCTGCTGCAGCTTCTGTTCCACCTTCCTTCTGTACTCTTCTGTACTTTGCCTTTCTCAGACAGACCTCAAGTCCCCCCTTGTGCGGGCTTCAGCTTGTCCATGTCACTGTCCTAAAATGCTCTTTTCTTCCTGTTTAGAATGTCCTTGACATTACTGGTGATCCAGGGATTGTTGTTAGCGTACATGTACTTTTTTTTTCTTTTTTTTTGCATGCGAGAACACATTGAAATATGAAGTGTGTCTGTAAGGATACTGCAAATAAGTCCCCTCTGTTTCACTAGCAAGACATTAAAAAAAGACACCTGATGGCTGATTGAACTTGGTCGAACCAGGTTCAATCAGCCAGGGTTATATGTACCGTCCTGCACTGTTCAACCAGCAATAGTAAGTTACACATCATTTCTACAAATGTGGCTTGTTATTTTAGACCAAAAAGAATTTCACAAATGTACTAGTCTTTACAAATTCACATTCTTATTACACAACCTTTAAAATATAATTTAAATATTTGTGAAAAGTAAAAACCTACTTGACTAATAATTAATTGGTGTTGGATTGAATTGTTGATCGAAAAAGTGTTCATTATTTTGTTGTCATTACTGTATTGTTTGGGTCTAAATTATGGGTAGATTGCTAAAGTAAATGTTAGCTGTTGCACTGTATCACATTATTTATGCTGTCATTAAAAGGATAAGATCCTAATATGCAAACTATATTACAAATACTTGACAATTAACATTAAACCAACATTTCTCATTAACCAGTGAAAAACCTTTGAACACCCACTGCACACTACCTGCCCACCACCAAACAACAGACACAGTAAGAGACTAGCTGATAATGAAAGTACATCTAAATGCTAAAAGGTAAATGGACTGTACTTATATAACACCTTTCTAGTCTTCCGACCACTCAAAGCACTTTTACACGACATATCTCATTCACCCATTCACACACATTCATACACTGATGGCATTACTGCCATGCAAGGTGCCAACTGCTCATCAGTTAACCATTCATACACATTCAACCACCGGTGGCACAGCCTTCAGGAGAAATTTGGGGTTCAGTATCCTGCCCAATGACACTTTGACATGCAGACAGGAGGAGCCAGAGATCAAGCCGATAATCTGATTAGTTGAAGACCTGCTCCGCCTCCGAGCCACAACCATCATCTGTCAGCTAAAGAACCACCAGAGATATCCTAACTGAAAGAACCATTGACTGGAGCTACAACAATATAATCCAAGATGTAATAAACCATAATTTGACCAAAAAACTGTCTTTATTGTGAAGACAACTTTGGCCCTTTTTTGTACAGGACATCTGTGTTGTCTGACTAACTTCCATTCCCTGGATGTTCACCTGTGTCGCCGTAGTCACTTCCTCCAGAAGTCAACCACAATTGCACAAGATCACACCAGTCGACAAGTCTGTAGTAACCCTTTATAGAACCTCTGGCGGTGACACTGTCTAAAGTCTAATACTGTATGTACAGGGTGAAGAAAATAGGAGAGAGAACTGTACCCTGTGCATCACACGCAGACATGAAGTCTCGCATATGTGGTCACAGTATACATGTGGTCTGTTGGTGAGGTTGAGTACACACAATTAACACCAGCCCCATCTATCCTCATCCTTAGCAGGGATGACTGAGTTGTGTTAAAAGCACTTGAAAAACAATTTTCAGGTGTGAGAGGGATCCATGTAGCAGGTAGATTATTGCATCACCTAGCCCAATGCCTGGTTACTCTCCATGGAGCTTTGTTCTCTACCAACTCCTGAGCTGTTCCGGTGATGAGCAGGTGGTGTACAGTAAGTTTATCAGAGATTTTACTGTACAATAATTATGATAATTCACTACGAGCCACTCTTTGTTACACACAGTTACATATTTGATTTGATGCAAATATTGATAAGAGCATCTTTAGTTTTAGTTTTTCAAATTTTCATAGATGAACATGGCAGGAGAAAGACAAAACCATTTAAAAAGTTACTCACAATTATCATATTATATACACATTTTCTTTTTTGGATTAACATTTGAATTCACATCACAGGACCTATGAATATATATAGGAAAAACTTTCCTTAACAAGGTAATTGGGTAGAAAGGTAAAGAAATGGCTTTCTCTGTGGATTAAGATTTTCCCTAGAGAGACGCACCAACAAGATAGAGGGAGCTTCAAACAGCACATGTGAAAGTTTTCATGGTCTGCTTGGAGTTTGAATTATTCAAAGGCAAAACTGAAGCATACAGTATATTATCACAGTTTATAGATTAAGCTTTCAAGGTTGGACTACTGTCACTTAAAAAAAATTCAGACTCACTTCTAACTAACTAAATGGCCTGATTGATGATTTACCAAAACTAATGTGGAAGTTAGGACTTTCAGGTGTTTAGTTTTCCACACCCATGAAGATGTAATGCTCCACTGAGAGAGTATCAGCCACATTAAAGCCAGGCAAAATGGTTTGTGATCTAAAGGAAATGTAAATAAAGCGGAATATGTGTGGGGAGGAATATGGTGATGATTGTAGCAGTAGACCTGCAATCTGTTTCATTCATCAGCACAACAGACTGCAATCTCTTTCATTCATCCGCATAACTGAGAGTCATGTTGCCCTGGAAATGTTGAACAGGCAGAAAAAATCTCCACTGACCCAAGAGACATGAAATTTACTGTGTGGATATCTGACAATTCCTTTAGCATCAGCAACAGGCTACAAATGATATCTGACTAATAGGAACAGTACCAGGTAATTTAATGTTCACATTGATGCTCCTGCCCAAAATAAACCCTTTGTGTTTTAGACTTTTTTTAGGAATGTTTGTCAGATTGTGCTAGCATTAGGTCAAAATGTCAACTTTGTATTTAAGAACTATTTATTATGCTGATGATACCCAATTATATTTACCAATCTGGCCAGATGGATTCAATCAGTCAACTGAACTTCAAGCATGCCTTAAGGTCATACAAACTTTAATGACCCGCAAATTTCTGCTTCCTGTGAAACTATCCACTAACCTGTGTGTGTGTTCTGACTTTTCATTTCATTTCATTTCATGTACCCAGCTTCTTAATCTGAGTCTGACTCACAATTTACACTGCAAAATAGTGACAGTGAAAAGTTTAATTTGATTTGTGTCTGACGTTTTGGGAGAGAGCACCACCTTGGTAAAGCTGGTTAATCAGAGAAATAATAAAAAAGTTATTTCCTGATTGTTTCACAGCCCATCATGACCCTGATGAGGATAAGTGGTTACAGATAATGGATGGATGGAATCATATTATGTGCTTTGCCTGCTGGTTTGGTACTTACGTATAATACAGTGAATATTTCTTTCCAATATTTCCTAGATAGATATTTCACAGATATGTACATAATCTTTACTCCTCCCATATTTTAACTATCAGTAAGCAGTTCTTAATACATTCATCATGCGTCTCTTTTGTCCTTATTATAACAGCAAGTTACACTGAAATTCCACTAAAATTAGCACCAGTCACTTTCACACAAATTATATATATATATATATATATATATATATATATATATATATATATATATATATATATATATATATATATATATATATATATATCATGGTCTGGCCCTGTCAAGTGCTTCCAAATCAAGTCACCATTGCGTAAATCGTACCTATGCTCATCTCACACGGTCCTTTCTGGATCTGGTTGATGCCTGGCAGTCCCTGCTGCAGGGCCTTCCTGCTAGTCGCCCTCAGCCGGCACACGTTGCCGTGTGTTTTCCCGTCGCTGCCACACACCTCGTGGCTAAACTTGCACTGACAGACGCCCTTGGAGAGCCGCTTGCCCGCCGGGTGTTTGCACTCTAGTCCGTCCCCGCATGGCAGGTCGTCCTTACGCTCGCATGGCTCTCCCTCTGCCTGTGCGCACACCAGGCAGCAGTTGCAGCGGTCTGGCATGTAGCCGCTGGGACAGCTGGGGCTCGGACACGTACTCACATCGCAACGCGTTGGACACTTGACTTTCGGCTCTGCGATGGCATACACCTCGAGGTAAAATAGCATTGCTGTGGAAAGTAGGATTTGCATTATTAAATAATTTGAATCGGAAAAAACTGGGAGAAGAAAAGTTTACGCGCAGATCATATTCACTGGCTTCTCATCATATTCGGGGGAGTTCAGAAGTGGAACACGAAAGACAGAACGATTAATGTCGCTTAAACACTGTAAAAAAAACAACAACATGAGAATAAAGCGATCCTGAACTCTGACAAGCTTGTAACGATCTTGTAGACGCGCGTAATTGTACGTCCAGAAGAAGTGTGTCCAGTGGAACCAGACTTATCGTGACGTTTTCCGTCGTTTCCTTAAATCCGGAGTAAACTATCCCTCAGTTGGAGGGGTGGGTGCCTCCTAGAGGTGAGCTTGGACGGAGAAAGGAGATGTCAGGAGGAGCAGGCGGAGTTAAAGATATTGGCGACGTGTTGTCAGGGGAGGGGGGGATGCTGCAGCCAAGATTTATATTAGCTCATTATAATATAATATAATATAATATAATATAATATAATATAATATAATATAATATAATACTGAGTAAACTCAAAACAGACTTACCAAATAATGAATATGTAATAAATATTTGAACCCTGCTTCTAGTTCATCATTGACTTTTCACTGATATTTTGTTTATCTTATTTGTTTATGTTTAAGTCTGATTCCAGTATGATTTAAGTCTAATCATACTGGAATCAGCCTTTAAGATACCCACCATATGTATGTTTCTAATTGTAAAGCTGCATTACTAATTCCCAGAAGAAAATAAGGGCATGATCTCAATATCCGTTTAATATCAGTTTATATCAAGAATATGAATGAAACAAAGACGGTTCAATACTTAATCAGTGAGCTTAAGAGGTGTTGACAGCTGCTTCTCTCAAAGCGCTTTTACAGCACATATCTCATTCATATATATATATTTAATAAAAAGATGACTGCAGTAAAACACTGATGACATCAACATCTGCTTACATTTACATTTAGTCATTTAGCAGATGCTTTTATCCAAAGCAACTTACAGAGAAGGGAACAATCATGGTATAGTCCGATTAAATAAGCATTAGTGCAACAATAAGTGCTATGACAATTTATAAATGGTTAGCTTTCCCTGAAGAGCTGGGTCTTCAGGAGATTTTTAAAAGTAGAGAGCGGCGCCCCTGCTCTGGTAGGAGCTGGTAGTGTGTTCCACCAATGGGGAGCAACAAACGAAAAAAGTTTGGATTGCCTTGAGTAAACATGTAGCAGAGCCAGGCGGCGCTCATTGGAGGAGCACAGTGGTTTTGAGGAAATACCTTGTCTGTGTTCTAGAAGTTCAGTTGGTAACATGCATTAATAACACATGAATGTGATAGAGAAGGGAAGAAGAAGAGAGGAGCTCTTGAAATCATGTAAGCATTTCATTCAGTATACAATACATTGAATCCCAGAGACAGAAGTAATCAATGCAGCTATTGCAATGACTGATGGACCTGTGGTGTGTTCAGACTCCAATTAGCTACATATGCTTGCTGTTTTTTCCCTTTCTTTCCAAAATATGAAGTCAGACTGAGGATGTTAGGACATGCTTCCATTACTGTCCTCTTTAAGAGCAATTTAAGATGACCAGACATGTAGTCACACTTCACTTCACTTATTACTTCACTGCTTGCCTGAGTCCAAACTACGTTTTTGAAACATTTACCTGATTGGTTAGCTGTAAAGCCCTAGTTAGATAGGTGCTGTTGGTAGTGTAGTGTAACTTTTTATGCAGATAGATGTGGAAACTAAATCAACACTGGAGGTAAAATCCATTCCAATTTTTCTTTTACTCAGATTTATTTACCCCCTCCTGGAGCTGCCACCTTACCGCGGTGGAGGAGTTTTGTTATTGGACTTCTGTGCCCCTCGGCCGTAGTTCAGTCATCGACTTTGTGGTCGTGTCGTCGGACTTGCGGCCACATGTTTTGGACACTCGGGTAAAGAGAGGGGCGGAGCTGTCAACTGATCACCACCTGGTGGTGAGTTGGCTCCGATGGTGGGGGAGGATGGCGGTCAGGCCGGCCACGCCCAAACGTTCTGTGCGGGTTTGCTGGGAACGTCTGGCTGAATCTCCTGTCAGAAAGAGTTTCAACTCCCACCTCCGGGAGAGCTTCACTCATGTCCCGGGGGAGGCTGGGGACATTGAGTCCGAGTGGACCTTGTTCCGTTCCTCCATTGTCGAGGCGGCCGACCGGAGCTGTGGCCGTAAGGTGGTCGGTGCCTGTCGCGGCGGTGGCCCCGAACCCGCTGGTGGACACCGGCGGTGAGGGATAGCGTCAAGCGGAAGAAGGAGGCCTACAGAACCCTTCTGGCCTGTGGGAGCCCTGAAGCAGCTGATGGGTATCGACATGCCAAGCGGAATGCGGCCTCGGCGGTTGCGGAGGCAAAAACTCGGGCGTGGGAGGAGTTGGTGAGGCCATGGAGAGCGACTTTCGAACGGCTTCGAGGAGGTTCTGGACCACCATCCGTCAGCTCAGGCGGGGGAAGCAGTGCACGATCAACACTGTGTTAAGTGGGGACGGTGTGCTGCTGACCTCGACTGGGGGCGTCTTGGGTCGGTGGAGGGAATACTTCGAACACCTCCTCAATCCCACCAGCACGTCTTCCTTTGAGGAGGCAGAGTCTGGGGACCCCGTGGTGGTCTCGCCCATCTCTGGGGCTGAGGTCGCTGAGGTAGTCAAAAAACTCCTCGGTGGCAGGGCCCCGGGGGTGGATGAGGTCCGCCGCGAGTTCCTCAAGGCTCTGGATGTTGTGGGGCTGTCTTGATTGACACGTCTCTGCAACATCGCATGGACATCGGGGGCAGTGCCTCTGGACTGGCAGACCGGGGTGGTGGTTCCCCTCTTCAAAAAGGGGGACTGGAGGATGTGCTCCAACTATAGGGGGATCACACTCCTCAGCAGGGACGGATTGGCAATCTGGCATACCGGGCATTTGCCCGGTGGGCCGACGTGCTATTTGGGCCGGTAAATCCTGATATATATTTTTTTTTAATATTGGTCTGACCGGCCCATAACGAGTAGATCACGCAGCCCAAACACACAGTTGAACAACCACTCTGTACGCTTTGGTCCCGCCTACAGGCACAAAAAAAGAGAAAAGGCTGTGCAAGACTTTGTTTCCTTACCACCGGCCCTTACACGCTGACTGACAGGGGACTGGCCCAATCACATCATGAGACACCTCCCCCCTTTGGCTTGATGCGCCGGTGTGCAGTTTATTGATGGGTGAAACGCTATCAGATAAAGATGGAGAGAAAACGTAAAGGTGGCGCAGAAAAACGCGATAAGAAGAAACTTACCAAGCCACCCAACCCCTAATGAGTATGATAAAACATACCGTGGCGTCCGGCCGGACACGTCAGGAATAACGAGGCGTTATTTAGCAAACTGGCTTTTATTGCCAACAGTCTTGTTACAGAACTTGGTTATTGTAGGCCATAACCACGCCAAGAACACATAACAGGTCCCACTCTCCAGCCTCACTCGTGCCGTCTCTCTCCACACACGCTCACATACACGCGCTCTCCCTCACCTGCTCCCCCGCCCCCTTGCTCTCATACAGGTGCATTTATGGACCATGGGAAACCACAGAACTCACATTGTAACACACAACACTGCAGGGTTGCTACAATACATTGTAGGCTACACTGGCTGGAAGAGAAAATAAGCCTCAGTAGCCTACTTTTTATGTCTTTTATTCTAAATGAAATAGTCTTTAATGTGAGAAAACGTGTTCACCATTCACCAACAATAACAATAAGTCTAATTTCTAATTAGACTATTATTGTATGTGGGGTGAGTACTAGGCTGGCCTATTGGCTAAGTTGCTTTTTTGTCCTGCAGATATAGCAGTTCTTTATGTAGCCTAGGTGGTAGGGACAATGTAGGCTACATAACTGATTTTAAAATTATATCATTTTGTCTATGTTATTTGAATGCAGCTGCAGGTATCTGTACATTCCAGTAATTCTAGCCTATGCATATTTAAAGCCACCACTCACCAAAAATGTGAGTGAAAAGTGAAGAGTCAGCACGTTTAATTTTTTTGTTCAACTGAATTTTTTCAATGTCTGAATTTTATTTTTTTTGTCCTCGGGAAAGCTCCTATTTAGGCCTGGAAAACAATGGGCTGTTTTATGTAGCTAGATGGCTAAAGACAATGTAAGTTAGCCTACAAATAAAGAAAATATCACTTTTTAAAATGACATAATTTTGTTCATTGCTAGTGTTATGTCAATGCAGCTGTGTGTTTGTTTATATAAATATATCATAAACAGGTTGTATTTCAGTCAGTCATTGTAATTGTACAATATGTTTGTGTTGATTTGTCCTGTACACGTGACATCCATTGCACGTCTGTCCGTCCTGGGAGAGGGAATCCTCCTCTGTGGCTCTTCCTGAGGTTTCTTCCACATTTTTTCCTGTTAAAGTTTTTTGTGGGGGTATTTTTTTCTACTCGAACCGAGGGTCTAAGGACAGAGGGTGTCACTCCCTGTACAGCCCTCAGAGGCAAATGTACTTTGTGACTTCGGGCTATACAAATAAAATTGATTTGATATGATTTG
The DNA here is from genome assembly GCA_004119915.2 of Collichthys lucidus. Classification (NCBI taxonomy): domain Eukaryota; kingdom Metazoa; phylum Chordata; class Actinopteri; family Sciaenidae; genus Collichthys; species Collichthys lucidus. The sequence goes on from CM014101.1 coordinate 1,157,944, forward strand.
ATTATTTATGTCCCGTTGAGCTAGGTTGTTTTAAAGACTTGCACAGTTGCACTGAAAAAACTGAAAAGGTGTGTTATCAAATGTTGTGGGCCAGTCTGGTCCAAAATGCCAGGGCCGATTTTTTTGTCCCAGTCCGCCCCTGCTCCTCAGCCTCCCCGGGAAGGTCTTTACGGGGGTCCTGGGGAGGAGGGTGCGCAAGATTGTCGAATCTCGGATCCAGGAGGAACAGTGTGGTTTTCGTCCTGGCCGTGGAACTGTGAACCAGCTGTATACCCTTAGCGCGGCTCTGGAGGGTGCATGGGAGTGCGCCCAACCAGTCTACATGTGTTTTGTGGACCTGGAGAAGGCGTTCGACCATGTCCCTCGGGGGGTCCTGTGGGGGGTGCTCCGAGAGTATGGGGTTCCGGACCCTTTGATACGGGCTGTCCGGTTCCTGTACTGTCGGTGCCAGAGCTTGGTCCGCATTGCCGGCAGGAAGTCGGACCTGTTTCCCGAGTTGGACTCCGCCAGGGCTGCCCTTTGTCACCGGTTCTGTTCATAACCGTTATGGACAGGATTTATAGGCGCAGCCAGGGCGTCGAGGGGCTGGGATTTGGTGGCCTCAGGATTGGGTCGCTGCTTTTTGCGGACGATCTAGTCCTCTTGGCTTCATCGGATCGTGACCTTCAGCTCTCTCTGGAGGGGTTTGCAGCCGAGTGCGAAGCGGCTGGGATGAGAATCAGCATCTCCAAATCCGAGGCCATGGTTCTCAGCCGGAAAAGGGTGGAGTGCAGTCTCCGGGTCGGGGATGAGATCCTGCCTCAAGTGGAAGAGTTCAAGTATCTCTGGGTCTTGTTCACGAGTGAGGGAAGGATGGAACGGGAGATCGACCGGCGGATCGGTGCGGCTTCTGCAGCAATGCGGACTCTGCACCGGTCCGTCGTGGTGAAGAAGGAGCTGAGCCGAAAGGCGAAGCTCTCGATTTACCAGTTGATCTACGTTCCTACCCTCACCTATTGTCACGAGCTTTGGGTAGTGACCGAAAGAATAAGATCGCGAATACAAGCGGCCGAAATGAGCTTCCTTCGCAGGGTGGCTGGGGTCTCCCTTAGAGATAGGGTGAGAAGCTTGGCCATCCGCGAGGAGCTCACAGTAGAACCGCTGCTCATCCGTATGAGAGGAACCAGCTGAGGTGGCACGGGGAACTAGTGAGGATGCCTCCTGGACGTCTCCCTGGTGAGATGTGCCGGGCACGTCCCTTCGGGAGGCGGCCCCAGGGAAGACCCAGGACACGCTGGAGGGACTACGTCTCTCGGCTGGCCTGATTTTTATTACATCCCCAATATCAGCTGGGATAGGCTCCAACCCCACTGTGATCCTGATGAGGACAAGCAATTAGATAATGGATGGATGGATAGAATTTTATTACGTTAATCTTACATTCAATATTGAGAATTATTGTGTTTTTACTTTGTAAAGCTAATGTAGTTAGCTAATGTCAGTGTCAACACCAAGGACTACAAATATGGGGCGGTATACCAGAGAAGAGAGAGAAGCAGCTCCTCATCTTAGGTTACATTGTGGGTAATGTAGCTGCCAAATTTTGACAAGGAAGAAGAATGCAGGGTATTATAAAAAGGATACACTACTCATTGCATAACATGCTGTTCTCTAACAAGGTGATTAAAAATCACTACAAGTGTATGATTCATGAATGGACCACTAAATGTTCGGCCTCATCATGCTGTTCACATTTTGATATTATGACACCAAGACGACACCTAACAATTAATCAACAGTACCTGGTCAGTGTGAGGCTTCAAACAGGAAGCACTCATCAGCAGGTTGGAATAAGTCAACTTGTGAACAGCATAAGACATTAGATTAGATTAGATTAGATTAGATTCAACTTTATTGTCATTACACATGTACATGTACAGGGCAACGAAATGCAGTTTAGCATCCAACCAGAAGTGCAATAGGCAGTAAAGTGCATGTGGCATAAATATTGTGGTATATAAAAAGTATGTTACATGTTGTTTTTACAGTGTATGGACAATATTTACAGATCAGAAGCTATGTACAGGTGAGACCATATATACAGGTTAATGAGCAAGATATACATAATGATTGAGGGAGGTACTATGAACATATTATCCAGATGGATAGTTCGTTAAGTGGGAGAAGACTAGAAACAGGAACTAGCATAACATAATTTACAATAGAGGAGATGGCAGATGATAAATTAGGCGATACAAAGACAGATGACATGAGCAACTTATAGTGCAAAAATATATAATAGCAGTAGCTATCTAAGTTACTAGACTAGTGCAATGTTCGGTACATAGTACTGTGCAAACAGATTGTATAAGTGAAAGTGAGCATGTGCAGAGTAGTCCAGTAGTGCAGTGTGATGGTGTAAAAGTCTTTGGTCAGTGACTGAGTGACTGTGAATTGGTGTGTGGGGGTCCGCGGGGGTCAGAGTTCAGTAAGGTCACAGCTCTGGGGAAAAAGCTGTTCCTCGGTCTGCTGGTCCTTGTCCGGAGGCTTCTGAAACGCCTGCCAGAGGGCAGGAGGGAAAATAGTCCATGTGCCGGGTGGGAGGGGTCCTTCAGAATGCTGCGGGCACGACGCAGACAGCGCTTCTTCTGGACGTCCTTAATGGCAGGGAGTGGAGTTCCTGTGATGCGCTGGGCAGTTTTCACTACGCGCTGCAGGTGTTTGCGCTCCGCAGCAGAGCAGCTTCCGTACCAGACTGTGACACAGTTTGTTAGGATGCTCTCGATCACGCAGTGGTAGAAGTTCACCAGGATGGCTGAAGACAGAGGGTTCTTCTTCAGAGTCCTCAGGAAGAAGAGGCGCTGGTGAGCTTTCTTGACCAGGCTGGAGGTGTTGGTGGTCCAGGACAGGTCCTCTGAGATGTGGGTCCCCAGGAACTTGAAGCTGGAGACACGTTCGACGGCCATTCCGTTTATGTGAATGGAGTCATGCGTGCTTCTTCTCTCCTTCCTAAAGTCTACAATGAGCTCCTTGGTCTTGCTGGTGTTAAGGAGCAGGTTATTGTCGGCGCACCATGTGGTCAGGTGCTGTACCTCCTCTCTGTAGGCTGTCTCGTCGTTGTTAGTGATGAGACCAATCACGGTGGTGTCGTCTGCAAACTTGATGATGGAGTTGGATCCATGCACAGGTCTGCAGTCGTGGGTGAAGAGGGAGTACAGGAAGGGGCTCAGCACACAGCCTTGTGGCACACCGGTGTTGAGTGTGACAGTGGTGGAGCAGATGTGGCCTGACCTCACGTGTTGTGGTCTGTTGGTCAGAAAGTCCATGATCCAGTTGCAGAGGGCGGTGTTGGTGCCCAGGGCTCCAAGTTTGGTGATTAACTTGGAGGGGATGAACCGTGTTGAATGCTGAGCTGAAGTCAATGAACAGCAAACGTGCATAGGTGTGGTTATTGTCCAGATGTGAGAGCACAGAGTGCAGTGCTGTGGAGACTACATCGTCTATGCTCCTGTTGCTACGGTAAGCAAACTGATGTGGATCCAGTGTGGGAGGGAGGGAGTCCTTCAGGTGCGCCAGGACCAGTCGCTCGAAGCACTTCATGATGATAGGTGTGAGTGCTACAGGGCGGTAGTCGTTGAGGCATGTCGGCTTGGAGTGTTTTGGCACTGGCACGATGGATGTCGCTTATCAAGTTGTAATTAATGCTCAAGGATACATGACAAATTACTGAGACATTCCTTATACACACCACTGTTTCAATAATTTTGTTTGAGATTAAGAAATTATCATTGTATTCTTTTACTTAAATGTTCTACTTTCATGATATAATATGACTGTAGCATGAACTTTTCCGTAAATTTTACCTGAAAGTCAAATATCCCTAACTTTTTGTGAGTAGTGTATCTCTGGTTCTGCTGCATTGATTTTGAAACAGTATTTTTTCCATTTGAAGGTATTTACAACCCCAATTTCAAAAAAGTTGAGAGACTATGGAAAATGTAAATAAAAACAGAATGCAATGATTTGCAAATCTCACAACGCCATATTTTAATCCCAATAGAACATAAACAACATATCACGTGTTAAAACTGAGACATTTGACCATTTCATGGAAAATATTAGCTCATTTTGAAATTGATGGCAGCAACACATCTCAAAAAAGTTGGGACAGGGGCAACAAAAGGCTGGAAAAGTATACAGCACAAATCAAAAACAACTGGAGGAGCATTTGACAGTAGATTAATTGGCAACAGGTCAGTATCATGCATTTCAGAGAGGCAGAGCCTCTCAGATGTATCATAGAATCAGGAGCAGTCTGTGCACAAAGGACAAGGTCAAAGGTCAAAACATCTCAGCTCATGATCTTCGGGCCCTCAGACAGCACTGCATTAAAAACAGGCATGATTCTTGACTGGAAATCACTGCACAGGCTCAGGAACACTTCCAGAAATCACTGTCTGTGAACACAGTTCATTGTGCAATCCACAAATGCAGAGAAGTCATATGTGAACACAAGCCAATGCCTTCATCTTCTCAGGATCAAAGCTCATTTAAAATGGTCTGAGGAATAATGGAAAACTGTTCTGAGGTCAGATCAATCAAAAATGTAAATTCTTTTTGTAAACCATGGGCACTGTGTCCTGTGGACTAAACAAGAGAAGGACCAACTCACCAGCTTATTATCAGCGGACAGTTCAAAACTCTTCATCTTTGATGGTATGGGTTTGCATTAGTGCCTATGTTGTCAGCAGCTTACACATCTGGAAAGGTACCGGTACTATCAATGCTGAAAAGTACATAGAGGTTTTATCAGAATCAGAATCAGAATCAGAAGTACTTTATTAATCCCCACAGGGAAATTGTTTTTGTTACAGCAGCTCCCAAACGGGAAGTGATAGCAAGAAAACAATAGCATCAAAACAAAACTTTAACAATATACACCTATACAACATCCTATTTTAACAATATATACACACTATACACACATGTATAAATGACAGTTAAATAGAACCAGTAACGGTAAAATAAAAAACAAGTAACAGTGAGATATGCAGTATGTAAATCTAAACTTTATAAAAAATTTGAAATAAATAACAGTTAAATAAACAGTAATAGTAGATTAAAAAACAAGTAACAGTGAACTAAGAATTTAGTAGGGAGGTGTTCAGACTGATGCTCACAGGTAAGAAAGACTTCTTGCGTCTCTCTGTGGAGCATCATGGAGCGGGTGGGAGTCATTGCACCCCCACAACATCACTGGCTTTACGGACAAGTCTGTTCAACCTGTTGGCTTCAGCTACCTTCAAACCGCTGCCCCAGCACACAACGGCAAAGAAGCCAGCGCTGGCCACAACTGACTCGTAGAACATCCTCAGCATCGTCCCACAGATGTTAAAAGATCTCAGCCTACGCAGGAAATAGAGGCAGCTTCGACCCTTTCTGTAGACAGCTTAAGTGTTCTTATTCCAGTCCAGTTTGTTGCTTAAGTACATTCCCAAGTACTTGTACTCCTTCACAATGTCCACAGAAGCCGCCCGAATGGAGATAGGGGTTACCTGTGTTTTTTTCCTCCTTAGGTCCACTACCAGCTCCTTGGTCTTTGTCACATTGAGCTGTAGATGGTTTAGCTCACACCATGTAACAAAGTTCTGCACTGTTTGTGCATCTTTGTAGATCTTGTGATGCTTCTGAGCTGTTACTGACTGGAGGCTGGGCCTGCAAGAGAAACATACATTCTGTGTGGCTAGTTTGGTAGTCTGAACAGATATGCTGTGAAGTGCAACCAAAGAATAAGGTTAAATGTGACATTTCTGTGATAGGTGAAATGTGTGTGTTTGTCTTTTCTCCAGTGTGTTCATGTGTTCCCGGGGTACCTGAGAACTATTTAAAGGTTTCAGGGAAATACTATGTACATGTAACCCAGTAGAAAACAGTTACTATTGTTGTTCCCCTTAAAATATATATATATATTTTTATCAATTAACCCTCTTTAGCTTATTATTTTGTCAATAATAATAATTTTGCACACTCTCAATTCTTTTTTGTTGTATTATTTACGTGAATTGTCAGAGAAAGTTGTCCCACCCTCTTCTCGCGAGAGTTACAGTGCAGTGCAGAGTCAGAGCAGCGGTACGGGCAGAGGGAAATCACAGAAGAGAAAATCAATAAGAAGTTACGAAAACAGCGGTTGATAACTCACTTATCAACACAGAATAACCTGTGAAAGGGTACCTACCTGCAGCAGGGAGGTGGTGGAGGACCCGTGCTTTATTATTTTCGGCAGAGACTTTTTGAGACCCCTCAGAAACCTTTAGAGGTGGATCTGGATTCTCCTGGTTGAGGGAGATGGCGAGCCAGTGAAATTCTCCTTGCCCAAAGGAGTAGGGAACCAGCACCTGAGCCGGAAGAGGACATCCAACCCCTTATTCACCTTAAATGATAGTGTCTGTGGTAGGACCACCACATGCTTTTTCATATGGTAAATACAGTTAACTGCTTTAAATATACCTTGTGGCTCCATTTAGTTATTGTGTCTGTAATTTCACCTTTAAACCCTCCTCCACGAACCTAGTCTCTGGTCCAAACTCTGTAGCAACTAGCGGGTTACATACACATTAGTGTAGCAGGGAGTTCATGAGTCATCAGTTTATGAGGGTGAATTTAAGGATTGCCTTTTGTAATGTTTCACACAATAAGATCATACAAGATCATACAGTCTAATAAACAGTATACCATATAAACGTATTTGATTTTTTTCTATTTTGTTATGTTTTGGTGTCAGGTGAAGTTCAGGTTCCCCTGTACTGTGTCAGGGTCTATAGGGCATTACCAGTAAATGGCTGTCACTTTCCACCACAAGTGGCTGCTGTTAGAAATACTTTTTGCCTGTTGTCCACAGAAAAAAAAGTCCTCTTGGGCCCAAAAAGAATTTCTCGATAGACATTTTTTGTAAAAGAGACAGGACACCTCTAACTGCAAACAAGAAGAGTTAGTATGTAGTATGTATTAAGACTATTTGAATATTTACATCAAGAAGGTGGCCAGCACGAACAAATAAGGCCAGACTCTAATGGAGGTTGGTGAAACAATTAGGGTCATGCCATACAGTACATATTACTCTGCTTTTGTCTTTTTTAAAATAAACTTACCATTTTAAGTTCTGTCAATGTAACTTAACATTCACTGCAGATCTTTAACATTTATGATGACTTCCTCACAAGTATTTTTGTTAAAGAAAAGACATAGCTGCTTTTTTTGTCGAGTTATATTTATGTATGTTCTATGTCACATATAGCTATTATCTTATTGGTGGTGCTTTAACAGCATGCAAGGTCAAAGTTGAAATAGCTTGAACTTCGAGTGCAGTGCTTGGTGGCAATTTTAAAGCAGCACACCTGGCCAAAGATGAAGCACTTCATGTTCTTTCCACTGGAAAACAGTGACCAGGCCTGGACAAGGTATTTATACTGCTGATCATATGTGCAGACTTTACCATACCTAAAACTCTTTAAACAAAAATCCAGACTGTTTAGAATTTAGTTAAAGTGTATGTTATTGCTTTTAAACCCAACAGAGGATGATTGTGTTGATTTTTTATTATATAACTTTTCAAAGTTACATATTCTCTCTTTAGGGTGGTTTGGATAACAGGGCTTATACTCATTTGTGTTATTGCTACATTCTGTCTGCCAGAGTTACTGTGTCCCCATATAAATTAAACTGGTGTTTTGCTAGGAACAATGTTCAAAATGACAAAATCAAGATTCCGTTTTTAAAAGCATATTCCTTGGTTCAGAATGACCTCACTTAGCAGAAATGTTGTCTCTCTCATGCTCTTTAATCTGCTTCTCACTCATACTATAAGAACCACCCCACCCAACAAACACATGTGCACTCTCACACACAGATGTGAGGCTGTTTTTAATTATTATTATTGCTTTCCTCTGACAGACTGATGGCTGCAGATGGGAAACTGGCTGTAGATTGCTCATATACATGGATCAACGACAGTCCAGGTTTGTTTGGACAGACAAAATGGGTGTCGACAGACATATTTATTTCACCCAGCCGTAAAGAAAAAACAGAGCTTTTTGTTCAGCAGGCATACACACTATTTGGAAGGCAATGGATGAATGCAGATAGCACATTAATATTTTCCAACTGTTTTTCCTATGTCTAGTAGACAACTGACACAAATATGAGTGAAGAACAACGATACTAACATACTTACACATGAAATCATAAATTGCAGAGAACCAACCTTTGCCGTTTGAACCAAAGGGCAAAGGTTGTTGCACAGGGTTGTGTACACTGTACAAGTAACATGGTTTGACGGGTATACACAAGTATTGAAAGTATCCCTTTATAAGGATGTGATCTTACTATATAAATAGGATATACTACAATCTACCAAAATGCTGATAGTGGCAGAAAGTGATGTGTACATAGGGATATGATTAATTTAGACAGCAAAAAGTGACTATAGAGTAAAGTACTGTACAAAAAGAATTCAAGAATGTCAGTAGCAACAGTCATGGTTGGTGCATATTATGCAGACAGTCAGATTATGTGCAACCGTTCAAAATATAGCCTGACGGTAGAAACTGTTCTGTACTGTCTGGTGGTGAGTGCAGCCATGCTCTTGTACTGTCAAACATCTTGTAAAGCCCTCAGAGACAAATGTACTTTGTGACTTTGGGCTATACAAATAAAATCTGATTTGATTTGATTTGAATTAGTGCTTTAGTTTTAGTGATGGTTGAGGTTGTTGATCTGACACCAGCTGGTTAGTGTCTGCACCTCGACTCTGTAGGCTGCTTCATCAACAACGATGAGGCTTAGGATGGTCGTCAGCCAGCAGCAGAGGCGGTCCTGGCTACATTTACGCCCCCTGGGAGAACCCCCGCCCCCCCAATAAAATGACCATGATGCACATTTTAATAACATGTGTTAACATTCTATAAACTAAGCATAACATACTACAAATGATTTAAAAAAAGCTATATAAATGCCATGTCACTGTATATCAGAAGTTGTTTAAGTTAGCATATAGTAACTAGAACATTTCTAAAGAAATTTTGAGTGTGCGTGACTCTGGCCCCGTCGCCCCCATGCATGACACTGCTCAGAAAATTCAGTATTAAGAAAGAATTTTTGAGAGTGACGAGTGGACTGTTGCTGCGGGTCTGTATCCAAAAAGCACACCTCAAATAGTCATTTTTAACATGTTTATTTAGACACAGGAGCAGCTAGCGCTTAAGTGCTAGCAATTAACATTAGCATGTTAGCATTAACATGTTAGCATTAGCATGTTAACGCTGATGCGCTAGCAGTTAGCATTAACATGTTAGCACTAGCATGTAAGGATTAACATGTTAACGCTGATGCACTAGCAGTTAACATTAACATGTTAGCATTAGCATGTTAACATTAACATGTTAACATTAACATGTTAACACTGATGCACTAGCAGTTAGCATTAGCATGTTAGCATTAGCATGTTAGCATTAGCATGATAACATTGATGCGCTAGCAGTTAGCATTAGCATGTTAACATTAGCATGTTAATATTAGCATGTTACCATTAACATGTTAACACTGATGCGCTAGCAGTTAACATTAGCATGTTAGCATTAGCATGTTAACATTAGCATGTTAGCATTAGCATGTTAACATTGATGCGCTAGCAGTTAACATTAGCATGTTAACATTAGCAAATTAACATTGGCATGTTAGCATTACCATGTTAACGCTGATGCACTAGCAATTAACATTAGCATGTTGGCATTACCATGTTTACATTATCATGTATTTAATTCCTAGTGGCTAATGCTAAGGCAAGCATACCTAAGTTTTAAAGTTTAAATGAAGTTTCTCTGTGAAAGTATGCCAGAGCAGTTCATTGTTGAAAATGTCTGTTGAAATGTATTTTTTTCGGGAAAACTGCATTTCCTGCGGAAAGTGCAGTGTAGGTGCCCTCTGCCGCCGCCGGCTCCAGCGGCCCACCTGCTGCCCTTTTTCTGCATGTCTTTTCCCTGTCTCTTACACTCTCTCCCCCTCACATTCCTGTCACTCTTCAGCTGTCTCTATACTATAAAGTTTGAAAAGGCCATAAGATATATATCTTAAAAATGTTGAAATTGGTTGAAAAGAGTAGAATAGTATGAAGTGATACAATGTTAAATGCCATGTCACTGTATATCAGAAGTTGTTTAAGTTAGCATATAGTAACTAGAAAATTTCTAAAGAAATTTTGAGTGTGCGTGACTCTGGCCCCGTCGCCCCCATGCATGACACTGTTCAGAAAATTCAGTATTAAGAAAGAAATTTTGAGAGTGACGAGTGGGCTGTTGCTGCGGGTCTGTATCCAAAAAGCACACCTCAAATAGTCATTTTTAACATGTTTATTTAGACACAGGAGCAGCTAGCGCTTACGTGCTAGCAATTAACATTAGCATGTTAGCATTAACATGTTAGCATTAGCATGTTAACGCTGATGCGCTAGCAGTTAACATTAACATGTTAGCATTAGCATGTTAACATTAGCATGTTAATGCTGATGCACTCGCAGTTAACATTAGCATGTTAACATGAGCATGTTATCATTAGCATGTTAGCATTAGCCTGCTAGCATTAGCATTTTACCATTAACATTTTAACGCTGATGCGCTAGTAGTTACCATTAGCATGTTAACATTAGCATGTTCGCATTAACATGTTAACGCTGATGTGCGAGCAGTTGCCATTAGCATGTTAACATTAGCATGTTAGCACTATCATGTTAACACTGATGCTCTAGCAGTTAACATTAGCATGTTAGCACTAACATGTAAGGATTAACATGTTAACGTTGATGCGCTAGCAGTTAACATTAACATGTTAACATTAGCATGTTAGCATTAGCATGTAAGCATTAGCATGATAACACTGATGCGCTAGCAGTTAGCATTAGCATGTTAACATTAGCATGTTAATATTAGCATGTTACCATTAACATGTTAACACTGATGCGCTAGCAGTTAACATTAGCATGTTAGCATTACCATGTTAACATTAGCATGTTAGCATTAGCATGTCAACATTGATGCGCTAGCAGTTAACATTAGGATGTTAGCATTAACATGTCTGTGGAAATGTATTTTTTTTTGGGAAACCTGCATTTCCTGCGGAAAGTGCGGTGTAGGTGCCCTCTGCCGCCGCCGGCTCCAGCGGCCCACCTCCTGCCCTTTTTCTGCATGTCTTTTCCCTGTCTCTTACACTCTCTCCCCCTCACATTCCTGTCACTCTTCAGCTGTCTCTATACTATAAAGTTTGAAAAGGCCATAAGATATATCTTAAAAATGTTGAAATTGGTTGAAAAGAGTAGAATAGTATGAAGTGATACAATGTTATGTAACACTGTAGAAATTTAGATGAAAAGGTAGAATTGTAGAGAGTAATAGTAATAGTACAAGATCTTGGTGAAGTGTGTAGTTTGACTGAACTCTGTAGTAGAAGAAGAGGTAGTTTAAATTGTAGGTCTGTATAAAGATTTGAACTTTGTATAATGGATTTGAAATGGTAAAATATTTGTTGAAAAAGGTTAATAATTTGTAGAATATTAATAGTAGAATTTAGTAAAATAAAAGTACAAGATCTTGGTGAACTGTGTAGTTTGAATGAAGTCTGTAGAAGGGAGAAGTTTAAAGTGTAGAAGGATTGTAGAGACTGTCCTGACACTCACCTGTCCAGGTGTGCAGCTCAGCCTGTATTGATCGGCAGATTTTTATTGTTTCAACACAATGATGTCGATCTGTTTACTGAGCGTCTGTTCAGTGTGTCTGTGTGTGTGTGTGTGTGTGTGTCTGTGTTACTGTCTGTGTGTGTGTGCGTGTCTGTGTGTCTGTGTGTTACTGTATGTGTGTTGTGTGTTGTCCTGACAAGCCGATGGTGAAGGACTTTTTAAGCCTCATTGACTCTTTTAACTTGGTGCAGTGTGTGTCTGGTCTCACACACGAACATGGCCACACATTAGACCTTGTCCTCTCCCATGGTCTGTCTGTGTCCAACTTGGAAATGTGTGACAATGTTTTTTCTGATCATTTCCCTGTGGTGTTTGAAGCTGCCTTTTCCTGCTCTACAGTCAAATCTGGCGCTCCTGCTCGGAGTCGTCGGATTTTTAACCCTGACACTGCTGGTCAGTTCTCGTCTGCTTTTAACCGACTGTGTGTTCCCTCTGGCTTACCTTCTGCAAACACGGAGGAGGTAAATTCCTGGTTTCACTCCTCCTGCCGAACCATACTGGACTCTGTGGCTCCATTAAAAACGGTGCAGCTCAAAGTTAAACCTGAGCCATGGCTTAATGAGAGAACTCGTGCAGCTAGACAGGAGTGCTGAAAAGCTGAACGCAGGTGGAATAAGGACAAGCTGCAGGTCTCGTACCAAATCTTAAAAAACTGTTGGCACTGCTATCAGAGCACTGTTAAGGAGGCCAAAAGACAATACCTGTCCAACCTTGTTCAATCTAATCACCACAACCTGCGTGTGCTATTTAAAACCATCAAGGCTGTTCTTAATCCCCCCCAGGTGTGCATAGAGGCATCCTCCGAAATGTGCAATAGTTTCCTGCAGTTCTTTATTGACAAGGTTTCTACTGCAAGGGCTCTCATCTCTACTTCTGCATCTGACCCCTCTGACCTTGTCCCTTGCTTGGCTGTGTTCGATTTGTTTGAGCCTGTGTCTTTGAAGGCCTTAGTAGATGTGGTTGACCGGATTAAACCATCAGGTTCCCCCTGTGACTCTATCCCGCCTCACTTTTTTAAAGATGTTTTCCCCAGTATAGGGCAGACGGTTCTGGACATTATCAACAGCAGTCTGTCTTCTGGTGTTGTCCCCCAAAGTTTTAAACATGCTGTGGTGCAACCCCTTCTCAAGAAACCCAGCCTTGATCCTGGTGTGCTAGCCAATTTTAGACCCATTTCCAAACTGTCTTTCATTTCAAAAATCCTGGAAAAAGTTGTTTTTACTCAATTGAAATCATTTCTGGATGAGCATAAGGTCCTGGAGGTCTTCCAGTCTGGTTTTAAAACACTACATAGCACAGAGTCAGCTCTGTTAAGAGTTTTTAATGATATCCTTATGGCGAATGACTCGAGAGATTATGTGACCCTTCTACTCCTTGACTTAAGCTCAGCTTTTGATACTGTGGATCACAGCATTTTAGTGTCTCGGTTGCAGCGAGTAGGCATCTCTGGTACCGCACTGGACTGGTTCAGGTCCTACCTGGCTGATAGGACTATGTGCGTAAGCCTTGGTGGTTCTGAGTCCCGCTCTGCTCCGCTGTCATATGGGGTTCCACAGGGTTCAATTTTAGGGCCCCTGCTTTTCTCGCTGTACTTGCTGCCCCTCGGTTCCATCCTGAGAAAACATGGTATCTCTTTTCATTGTTATGCTGATGATACCCAGATCTATGTGCCACTAAAGAAGAAGGACACCTTCTCTTTGAAACCACTTCTGTTATGTCTTGAAGACATTAAAGCCTGGATGTCCTTGAACTTCCTAAAATTTAATGAAAATAAAACAGAAGTAATGGTGTTCAGTCCCAGTGGCTCTTGTGAACCACTTCCTGTTGACTTGGGCCCCTTGGTGCATTACAGGAAGCAAACAATTACAAACTTGGGTTTTAAAATGGACAGTGATTTTAAACTTGACCGGCAAATCAGTGCAATACTCAAGTCCAGCTTTTTTCATCTCAGGCAGCTGGCAAAGGTGAAGCCCTTACTCGCACAAAAGCACTTTGAAACAGTGCCTTCATTACATCACAGCTGGATTACTGTAACGCACTTTATCTTGGAGTCAGCCAGTCCTCCCTCGCACGTCTCCAGTTAGTTCAGAATGCTGCTGCTCGCCTCCAAACTGGAACGCGTAAGAGGGAACACATTACTCCAATTTTAGCCTCTCTCCACTGGCTGCCTGTGCACTTTAGAGTCCATTTTAAGATTCTTTTATTTGTTTTTAAATGCTTAAATGGTCTCGCCCCGCCTTACCTCTCTGAGCTGCTCCGCCCATACACTCCTGCCCGGTGCCTCAGGTCAGCTGATCAGTTGCTCCTGGAGTTACCAAGGGCTAAACGGAAGCTCAGAGGGGATAGGGCTTTTTCCACTGCTGGTCCTAAATTATGGAACGACCTCCCTCTACGCATCAGACAAGCCCCTTCACTGTCCATTTTTAAAACACGTCATAAGACCCATTTTTATTCCTTGGCTTTTAACCCAGCATGAGACTCTGTTTCTGTTTTTGTTTTACTATTATTTTTATATTGTTTTATCATTTATTATTGTTTTTATATTTTTCTTTGTTTTATATGTCTTATTCCATGTTTTATTTTATGTACAGCACTTTGTGTCAGCTCCGGCTGCTTTTAAAGGGCTTTATAAATAAAGTTGAGTTGAGTTGAGACTGTATGTGTGTGTGTGTGGGAGTGAGCCCTTTAGATAGAGCCCTATCTATCTATCTATCTATCTATCTATCTATCTATCTATCTATCTATCTATCTATCTATCTATCTATCTATCTATCTATCTATCTATCTATCTATCTATCTATCTATCTATCTATCTATCTATCTATCTATCTAACTGAACAGCTGCTTATATTCCAAAGAACACAAATAACACATATGAAGTCCTCTTTTCATCTTCTGATAAAATGTATTACTCTCTATTTGACATCAATGCTCTTATACAATTTTTGGAAACTCAAAAAACACCTGAATAAAAATAAAGTTAATTAATATTAATAATAAATGTAATTCAACAAAAATGCAAAATGTAAATTTGTGTGGGCACCCACACCATTAAAGATTTGGATAACAATAGTGTGCACCCACACCAATAATAAGTACGGTGGATAACATATAGTGTGCGCCTTGCACGCACACTCAATAATAAGCGCGGTGGATAACATACACGTCCTGACTGTGGAATTTTTTATTGAGTGCGCCGTGCACGCACACTCAATAAAAAATTCCACAGTTAGGACGTCTGTGTGAATCTGCACTTGTTGTGTTGCAAACACAAACCAGACTAGGTTGCCTATGATTGAAATTAGTTGCATGACATGATGTCAATTCTAATAGTTGCTAGTTCAGCAAAACTAAATGCGACCAAATACAGTCATCTTCTGTGGCTAATAGCAACATATTGGCAAGAGGCTAATAAACAGCCTATAGCTGCTGTCACTGACGTCACTCACAGAAATCCGCATCCGTTTATCTTTGGCCCATTTCTCCTCTTCTTCTTTTCTTTCTTTTTCTAAACTGGGCACCTGATGCTTCTTTGGTTTTTTACTTTGGTCCATGATAAAGACTCGACATCATTAACCACTGTACCTTTGCCAACACCATCGGTTCACCCGTCAATCAACCAGAGTCACGTGAGGTCAAGTAGATTTTTCATTTTTCACATAACCCAATTAATTACATGTAGGTATAGGAATGAAATACAATTTATTTGGAAGCAGTTCGTGTTGTGTGGCCTGCCGCCTGGGGGCAGTCTATCCCTGCCCCCTCCCCGTTTTTTTTTTTTACTGCGCTTGTGCGCCCTCACATAGATTGTGCCCTGGGCGGTCACCCACATTAACTATAGCAAAAAACGGCCCTTGCAAAGAGGGCGTACAGGAGAGGGCTGTGCGCACAGTGGGTGGGGTCAGCGAGGAGGAGGTGCGACTAATCATAATCAAATATTAATTGAATAAAACAGCTTTGGAGGACAAGGACAACATTTAATTCTCTTATTTTGGACTGTTGGAGATGTTGATTTAATTTTTATTAAGTTTTTATGATGAACTCCTCTTCTGTTTGTTTTATCTTTAAATAATGTAGGTGGACGAAGGACAGACACAGTCTCTATACTAAAGGACTGGGTGGGCAGCTGCTCTAATGGAGGCGCAGAGAAGTGTGTAAGACTGCAGCTCTGCTTCCTGGTCTCAACTCTGGGTTGTCACGGCTTGGTCAAAATTTGGCCATGTTTCTGGATATGAGAGCTGCTCCATCCAAAGTGGGATGGATGCTGTCTCTGCTAATCAGACCAGGTTTTCCCCAGAAAGGTGTCCAATTATCTATGAATGTGTATGTATTTAGCTTTACCCTAAACATTTCTCAAAATTGAATGGATAGTACAAAACAAATGGTTTTTAATCTCTATTACACCATTAATAAAAGCTGTACTGAGTGTTTTTTACTGTTGCCGTAACACATCAGCTTGTGGATATATTAATATTTAAAACAACATTCTTTATGCCATAAAAAATCACTATATCATGTAACTGCTTACTTTTTATTTTCATGTCTATGTCAAAACCATGTCACTTCATATGTACATGACAGGATTCCACAAGTATACAAGACGCGGTTTCCTATCCTTTGTGCCTGGTATGTGAATACAGTAATGCACTGGGGGCTAAAAGTTGTATTTATTTAAACAAAGAATAGATGTATTTAATTTTCTAGAGATTCAGAAATGTGTATTGTTGGACTAAAATTACACACTCCTGTCACCTTTTGCTTTCAAATGGAATCTATCAGTCCTAATTCAGTTTTAGACAATGTTCAGTACACAGACGACAAACCACACACACGAAAATTATCCTAGAGTCAAAATAAAGATACTATTCAAGAATTAACTCTACAAAGCAAAACCACTCCGAAGAGGGGAAAAAAACATAAAAAGCTAAGAGGAAAAGGTAACTGAAAATCAATAATCACTCCACAAGGAAGAACAAAAGCAAAATCCGCTATAAGGCTGAACAGAAAACAATAACCATAAACTATGAAATTTACAACAAAAAAATCACTCACATGGAGGCAAAAACAACAAACGTTACGTGGGGAAGCAAGGAAGATCGAGGACTGTGGGAACGACTGACTGGGGTGAACGAAACACTCAGGCACAAGACAAAGGGAGACGCAGACAATATATACACAGGGTAATGGGGAACAGGTGGAAAAATCAGGGTAGGGGAGACAATCAGACCGGTGACACATGAGGAAGGGCAAGTGACCTGAAACGAGAGGAGAGTTATCTTTCAAAATAAAACAGAGACAAGACAAAAACCCAGCTTGACCTCACCACGTGACAAAGAGTTGAAAACCCACAACCCAAACTCTGAAGAATTGTCCTTTTCCACTTTTTTGCCATGTTGCTGTGTTGTCTGGTCGGGTCAAAGGCAAACTGGTCCCACAGTAGAACTCAAATTGAATTTGAATTTGAAATTGATTCTCTGTTCAACAACTCAGTAAGGGTATGCTGGGCTTGGCTCAGACTGTGTTCAGGCAAGGTGGAGAACTAATGACCAGAAGAGGGGATATGCCCAATATATAAAGTATCTATCTATCTATCTATCTATCTATCTATCTATCTATCTATCTATCTATCTATCTATCTATCTATCTATCTATCTATCTATCTATCTATCTATCTATCTATCTATCTATCTCCAATTATCTGGGTATCACGAATGATATTCATGGACATTATCTCATGGTGCAGCACAGAAACCAAATACAATATGATTATTCTTAAAGAATCTATGAATATAATCTCTGAAGTAATAAGAGACTTAAGTTAACACCAGTGAAGTACCAGTGAACTGTAAAACAGATTAAATGGAAATCACGTTCACAGGAAGCAGCATGGGTATACAAGGTTTTTGTCTGTTTTTACTTATATACTGGGATACAGGGACTATTTTCATATTTTCAAACATTTTAAAAAATAAAACTGAAAAGAAGAAATCATAAGGGACATTAAAGGTCCGACTGACTGCCTCACATAGCGTTGCATCCAACTGAATACCCATGCACTCAGCCTCCTCTTTCAAGCATGTAGAAGAACCTATGGTGAACTCTAAAAACCATATACAGTATATGTATCTTATTTACTCATTTCATGTAGATTAATAGAGACCTCTGCGAACAGTAAAGCTGAATCTTTTACACTTGTGCACACATTAAGGTAAGGTTAAAGATAGGTTTTTTCCATGTGCTGTAATTTTGATGTAAGACTTTGTCTTTTTTAGTTTCTTCCCAAAATGGTTTTCCTATTGGTCAGTGTTCTTGGACTGGGAGGCACTGCTTTAATGTTGATTCAGTGAGATATTAATCCTCCTCATGTTCAGCTCAGCAGCAAATCCTCTTGCCTTCTGGTAAAAGAAGAGAGAGAGTTCCCGGTCTGTTAGGAAGTTGTGGTAGATGGTGGCGAGGCGGGTGCACAGCTGCAGCTGAGACTTCTTGTTGCCCAGATCCATAGCTGCAGCTAGAGCCAGGTGGTAGTAGCCTGCGGCGTCAAATGGGTCCTGCAGAGGTAACATTATATTTCATTGTATTTCAGGTCATTATACAAATACAGGGCAAGCATTACCTATATAGCTGCCTACACTGTAATATAGGTTAATACCAATGCCAAATGAGGTTTGTTTTAAGATCATTGAAATGATTTGGCACTTGACTAGGGTCATAGCTCTCAGAAAGTACACATTTATGAGAAACCTCTAGGGCAGTGGTTCCCAAACTTTTCACAACCATGTACCCCTTAAGACATCTGACCTCCAGCCATGTACCCCCTACTACCGCACACACAAAAAACCTGTCTGTAAGCCCAACCACAACCACCACCATCACCACACATGTGCACACGCACACGCACACACACACACACACAGCACACAGCATAACACATCAAAAGTAGGCTAACTTATTTCTACATTTTTAATTTTTCACCAAATGGATGAATTCTTACCAGCATTTTTTAGTGAGTAACACCAGTTCACTTTTGAAAAAAGTAATCAACCAAACATTTCAACATTTCAAGAACATATTCAATGATAAACCGTTGAAACTGAATTACCAACACACTGCAGCTTTAATGAGAAGGGTGTGCTTGAGAGGATGCGCATAAGCCTGCAATATCTGGCTCGATTTGAGAAAGTCTGAGTCTTAAATCGTTCTCCACACTAAGCCTTGCTCTGTATTTTGTTTTCATTCCTGTCAGAGCTGAGAATCCACTCTCACACATGTACGTGGTGGCAAAAGGCATCAAAGTCTTGACAGCGCGTTTGGCCAGCACGGGGTGTTCGGTGCACAGTCCGATCCAGAAATCCGACAGTGACTTCTGACTAAATTCCCTTTTCAGGGAACCATCTGTTGTGATGTCAATGAGACTTTCCTGTTCAGATGCTGATAATGAAGCAGGCACATCTGTAAACGGATGACGTATCCAACTGTCTGAGCTGTCAGATTCGGGGAAATACCTGCGCAGCTGTGCAGCCAGCTCACGGAGGTGCGCAGTTATCTCCTGTTTGATGTTGTCTGTCAGGAGTTCATTTGCACACAAAAAATCATGCAACGTGGGAAAGACCTCTGTGTTGTTGTTCTCCATGCAGTTTAACCAGAGGTTCAACTTTTTTATCATGGCTTCAATTTTATCACGCACGTTGAATATGGTTGTTGAAAGCCCTTGTAATGCAAGATTAAGTTCGTTCAGACGAGAAAAAATATCAGACAGATAACTCAGGCGCGTAAGAAACTCTTCATCGTGCAGATACTCAGACAAATCAAAGTTGTGATCAAAGAAGAAAATTTTAAGTTCATCTTTGAGTTCAAAGAAGCGTGTTAATACTTTGCCTCTTGATAACCAGCGCACCTCCGTATGAAGTAGCAGCGCCTCATGATCGCTGCCCATTTCACTGCATAATGCAGAAAATATGCGGGAGTTCAGGGGCCTGGCTTTCACAAAGTTCACCATTTTCACTGTTGTGTCCAGAACTTTTTTCAGGCTGGCAGACATTCCCTTGACAGCAAGAGCCTCTCGGTGGATGCTGCAGTGAATCCAAGTGGCATCCGGAGCAACCGCTTGCACGCGCGTCACTACTCCGCTGTGTCTCCCTGTCATAGCCCGTGCGCCATCGGTACAGATGCCAACACATTGTGTCCACATAAGTCCGTTTGATGTCACAAAGGTGTCCAGCATTTTGAAAATGTCCTCTCCAGTTGCCCCTTTTTCCAGAGTTTTGCAGAAAAGCATGTCCTCCTTAATTGTCCCTTCGTGAATGTATCTCACATATACCAGGACATGAGCCAGGCCGGCCACATCTGTTGACTCATCCAGCTGTAGTGAGTAAAATTCACTGGCTCGTACACGTTGTAGTAGCTGTTTTAAAACGTCCTCTGCCATGTCCCCGATGCGCCGAGAAACTGTGTTGTTTGATGAAGGCATGGTCTGTATAGTTTTTTTGGCTTTTTCCCCCAGCATCGTCCCGACCATATCCGTGGCAGCAGGGACAATTAAATCCTCAACAATAGTGTGTGGTTTGCCACTTTTAGCCACTCGGTAA
Organism: Collichthys lucidus; assembly: GCA_004119915.2. Taxonomy (NCBI): domain Eukaryota; kingdom Metazoa; phylum Chordata; class Actinopteri; family Sciaenidae; genus Collichthys; species Collichthys lucidus. Next base: position 1,178,290 of record CM014101.1, read on the forward strand.
CTCACCATGTAAGATGCTTGTAGCCCGCTCCTATTAACAGTATCTGTCTCCCTTATGCAAGTCTTACTGGTAGAAAGTCCTCTCAGTTCTCGCTCAAAAAACTCCCGTGGCTTATTTCTCAAATGAGCATGTTTTGTTTCTAAATGTCTGCGCAACAGTGACGGTTTCATTGAGTTGTGAGACAGTACTTTTGCACATATAACACATTGTGGCCGAGTAAATCCACCAGTATTTATCTGAGTGAACCCCAAAGCAATATAGTTTTCATCATATTTTCTCCTTTTTGAAGAGGTTGTTCCTCTGCCCGCTGTGGCTGCATGCTTTCCCGCATCAGGTGCATCGGACTCCTCCCCACTGTCTGTGGCTATGCTCTCCGCTTGACCGCCCACCTGGGATGCTAGCGATCCGCCAAGAGGCAAAGGTAGACGACGTTGAAGGTGAAGAATAATGTGGGTACCTGACTACCTGACTGGTGGAAGCAGGGGATGTCCCTCTGGAAGGGCAATTTATCTTTTTTAGCCATTTATCCATCTTGGTCGGTTAGCCGGGAGGCAGGCAACGGCTCATTGCAAACTTTTTTTTTTTTTCGCGTACCCCCTATGTCACGTGACGTACCCCTGGGGGTACGCGTACCACAGTTTGGGAACCACTGCTCTAGGGGAAACCAAGAATGTAGTCACTACCCATGGTGACTAAAGAAGAAGTTATCTATAGATGATAGTCAAATTATATTTATGTTAGTAGAAAACTCCATTCACATGATTTCAGCGATTCAAAAAACACTATCTTGTGTATATTATTTAATCCCTTACCTTCAGGTCATCGAATATGATGTCCCCCAGTGTCTGGTACACCCTTACATAGTACATTGTTTCCTCATCAAACAAAAGAGGTGTTGGACACAGTGTCAGAGTCTTCAAGTAATAGTGTTCAGCAAGTTCATATTGGTCCAGACAGCGGTACAAAGAAGCCAGACGGTGGTAAGCCACTCGCTTATTCAGATGCTCACCTGTATGTACAAATAAACAAAAAGGTGGACACAGTTGTTCATCCCTAGCACATGAGTTACAGGATATCTATAAGTTTGGTACATCATATATATAATCGCTGCAAAGTTGTGCATGTCTGTATAGTACTGATTAGTTTAACAGTAAACTACACATCTAACTGCGTTCGTTAGAGTAACTGTGTTAGATTAAAGGACAAAAGGCAAATACAACTACAAATTAAAATCACATTTCCAGAAACAAAACATTGTATTGGAGGTTTTCGATACCAAGGGTGATGCTGATGTCCAGTGCAGTCCGAGCAAACTCCACAGCTTCCCCATACAACTTGAGACTAAGCATTAGTTCAGTCAACTTATTACACAACCTCAGCCTGGAACGAATGCTGTTGCTCTTCCCTGCAATAGGCAGAGCACGGTCCTACATGGTGGAATACACAGAGATGCACAGGTTAATAAATAGGGTTTAAAATATAAACCTACAAAAAAACTTAATTAGACTTATATTAAGGGTGCCTCATAATGTAAGAATAACCAGAGATATTTTTTTAAATATGTACCCTTTTGGCCATTTTTTTGTGTTTAATTATTCTATAATTTAGATGATTTATATAGTATGAGAATAATCATTTTGATTTATTAATTGTTTATGTATTTAGCCTTCTGATTAACTTATTAACTCAGGTCAGCTGTGGAAAGAGAAAGAGGCGTGTTTAGAGGAGGCTTTTTTGTTTGAACCCACAGGTGGACACAAAGAGAGAGAGGGCCGACACAGTTTTTGACCTTATGTTTAATTTAAGAGCGTTTTGTTGTTCGTTTTTGTTTTGAAAATAAATAATGGAAAGAAGAAACAAGTGACTCAATCCTTATTTTGATCATTTAAAACATATGAGTCAGACGTAGAGTCCTGTGGCCTGGCACAGCAGTTTTTCAAAGAAAAAGGACAAGACATACCCTGTAGAAGATGATAGCCTTCTCTCGTTCCTGACAGCTGTTAAAGAAAATGTCTCCTGCAGCTTCTAAAAGATTCAGAATGAAGTTGGTGTCTCCTGTACTCAGAGCGACATCCTGAGCTACCTGACAATGGCAAAAAAAACAAAAAAAGCTTTCAATCTAAGCTTTGCATTTAGAGTTTAAGCTTTAGTCAAAGGAGCGTAAAACTGAAATCAACTGAACAGCTGCTTATATTCCTTTCGCCAAAAGGGGGCACCAAAGAACACAAATAACACATATGAAGTCCTCTTTTCATCTTCTGATAAAATGTATTACTCTCTATTTGACATCAATGCTCTTATACAATTTTTGGAAACTCAAAAAACACCTGAATATTTTTTAAACCTCCCCAAAAAGCTGTGGCAGTATGTTGGAAGATTTTTACTCAACTTAAATTTAACTTGAAATATAGACTGTTATTAAAATAAAGTTAATTAATATTAATAATAAATGTAATTCAACAAAAATGCAAAATGTAAATTTAGTCAGATTTTTCATAAACATAATACAGCGCTTTTTCATTTCCCAAAAACACAATATAAGCTAAGGTGATCTGAATTTCATGTCATATAACTTTAAGTGCACAAATATATAAATTGAATTTAATAATATTATAACAATTTAACAATAATATTTAATAACAATTATAATAATGATATGTCATTAAGCTTGGTGGTTGTGAATTATGCGGTGAATGTGCTGTGAAAAAGCTATACAGTTTAGTGTTGTAGATGCTGCAACTAATAAACACAAGATGTGATGTCTACACAGCTGTTTTCAGACCTGAACATAAAGGTCCACCAGTTCAGTCTGGTTAAGCAGGTGGTAGATCTTCCCAGCCTGCAGCCAGCCATATGCCTCCTTCTGTCTACAGCCCAGGTCGATGAAAATACCCAAACTGCTCTTGGTGTAGTCAAGAGCTGCCCGGTATGCCCTGAAAACATTCAAAACCGCCAAATTCTCATTAACAATTAACACCAGACAGCTTAAGTAACTTTCATATTTAAAGTGAAAATCAAAACATTTAATATTTCAGTTTAATTTGTTTAAATGGAGATTGCCCAAATGGAGAAAATGCTGTACACAAAACTTGCCAAAAAGAAGTGGCTTTAATGCTTACACTAGTTCTGTAACCTAGAAAATCACATTGCATGCTGTTATTTACTCCGGCTCCACATGCAACCGTGCATTAACACACACCTCTCTGTGCCTAGACTGAGGTAGAGCTGGCTGAGGGCTTCTAGTGCCTCTCCTTCCTGTCCTCTGTCTCCTATGCATTTAAGTAGCAGGACCTGGTGCTGGCTGTAGATGATACACCGGGCTTGGTCTTGACTCTCACACCCATACAGATGGCACAGGTGTCTGGTTGCAGTAAGCTGGCCTAGCAATGGGTGACAGTCCAATTCAGTTCATTGAAAGAAACAAAAGTAAAAGAACAACCATTAAAACAAACCAAGACAAAACGAAACAAGATTAAGTGTATGACTAATACTTACAGTCTAACAAATTGACATTCATAGCCAGTAGCAAAGCCCATTCATAGCAACCTTTCCCATAGTCCAGCTGGTTCTGCTTAATATAGTGGTGTCCCAGCTCTAGCAGCACTGTGATGAAGTTAGCTTTATGACCTTCTTCATCCATCTCAGAGAAAAGCTGCACAGCCTCAGTCAAGTGTCTCTGTGCTAACCCTTTAGCTCCAGCCTTCAGACATAACAGCCCTTCATTAGGACGAAGAAGAACAAAGTCATCTTACAGAACTGAAGAACAGTTGAAGATTAAGAACAATATACTATCTTACCTTGGTTGGCCTGTGCTACAGCCCAATTCGGCATGTCCTCGTACTCTTGACAGATGTCAACAGCAGCCTGGTAGCTCTCTGCTGCCCTCCGGAGGTCACCAATGCATCGAAGTGCCACACCACGCATATTGTGGATGACGCCTTTTTGTTGAATAAAAAAAAAATGCTTAGTTACTTATATGAATATGCCTGATGTTAAATACTTTACCCTCTCAAGTCTTGGGACTAGCCTAGTTTGCTAGTTTACTAGCTAGCTAAGTCAAACAAATGTTTTGTGTTTTAGTAAGTACAATTCAGCTGTATATTAAAAAGACCATTGTGTAGCATTTTGTGGCATCTAGCGATGTAGTTGTGGATAAAAACCTCACCTCCTGTGCCATGTGTGAAGGAGAAATTACAATGGCTGCATAGTGTGCAAAAAATGTGAAATGTCCTAATTAGAGCCAGTGCTTGGATGGGATGCAAAAATTATACTTGCATACATTCTGACTTTACTCCATCAGGTTCCTCAATTCTTGGAAAATATTTATTTACTTTCTGATTTACTTTATCTTTTAACACATCAAGACAAAAAAAAAAACCGACACACCTTCCTGAGGGGTAGTGCAGTGTTCTGGCATGGAAGCTAGGATCAAATCCAGGATACCCAAGGCAACATCTGGCTGACTGTTTTCAATGTGAAGCCATGCCAGCCAAATAAGGGCACTGTTTTGTTCTGGGACAGAAATGAGGAGTCGCTGCTGAGGTTGATTTTTGCTGATCAGAGTATGCATATGGCAAATAGCATGTCCAACCATTCTGTGCTTGCAAAAAAGTTGGCAGAGACAAAGAGTAAGCTGATGGCTCAGGGAATGGTATTGGTTGTGTTCTCTTTGGACTTTGGTTAAAAAGAGGGCTTGGTGTACATATGGAGCCACCTGAGGTGGGATGGAGAATTGTTCTGTAATCCCATACAGTCTCTTGACACTGTCCAAAACTAAAGCCATGCTGCTAAGGCAGACAGATAGTGTAGTAGAGGGTTGCAGAGAAGCTTTCTTGGCTGAACTGATACTGAGGTGGGGAAGTTGCAGTTCACTGTAGAGCCCACCCAAGGTCAGGTATCCATGACCTTGTGAGATGGTCCATGTTCTTTGAGCTTCTGCACAAAGAATGAGGAGTCTCTCAAGATAAGGAACAGCTTGAACCCCCTCAGCATGAGTCAAGTGGTGCTTTGCCAATAGGTGACAAGCCTGGGCCTCTGCCATTTTGTTGTGAGAGAGAATAGCTTTCTTAAGGATGTATTTAAGAGCAGAGTTATCCTTTAAGCTGTCAATGCATTCTGGGAGTCCTAATAGCAAGGCAACAAATCGCTCTCTCATAGCAAAGAAATTCTCAGTATTCTTCTGTAAAAGATATATGGCAGCCAGGTTGGAGTAGATGCTGGCCAACAGTCTGAAGTCTGTGAAACATTCTTGTGGCACACTGAGGGCTTCCTCGAAGTAAACCCGTGCCTGGCTGAATTTTGACCTCCCAGCACAGAGCTTACCCAAAAGAAAGCACAATCGAATCTGTGACCAGTGGAGTCGCTTCTTCCTGGCTGTTTCCCTAGCAACACCCAGGAAGGCAATGAGCTCACCCTCATCAGCATGACCAGTGAAGGTGGAGGAGGCAAGAACTTCAGAACTCAGTCCATACAGTACACCAAACTCTTCTTTGTAGCCTTGTCCCTCCAAAAAACCAAAGAGGGGAATAAAGTTCTCAGTGTTGCTGTTTCCTTCTACAACTGGATAAACTGTAAAACAGGGAGGGCTTGGGTTTTTGGCTTCTGTAGCCAGTCCTGAGTCCTGTGTCACATTCATGGTCACAACAGAATCTAAATGTGAGTCTTTTCTTTGATCAAGAATCCTCTGAATGCCTCTCTTCAGATCAGACTGCTGAATATCAACTTTTTTGGAAGAGCTGACTGAAAAAGAATGATGAAAGGAAAACATACTGTTCAAATACAAAGGAGACATGATACATTAAACAAACATATCCATTAAAGTAACATCTAGGGGGCAATACTTACATGATGTCTCTTCATAACTGATTGTATCTGAGATTAAACAAAAAACAGATTGATGAAATTATTTAAAGGGGTTAGGGCATTAAGTGAGAAGTTCAACATTTTGCATTGAAGCTCCTTTTGTGCTGTACTGTAAATCATTAAAATGAATGAGGGAAATGCTATTTTTAACTAAGGCACATCTAAACACTGTTAATTGTAGACTGTTCTTAATTGTAGACTGTTCTTACAAGAAAAACAAAACCATCCATTACCCAAAAAAAAAGACATCTAGTGAACTTAATTATGATTGTTGTGCCAAGAACAAATGCAGAAGTAGTGTAACGTTACAAGAAAGCAATACCTTATCTGGAACAGATGGGGTGCATGGCTGGATCAAAAAAGCTAGCACAGGAGACCCTTTTTGTTATCCCATCTCATAACTCTAGTCTTTTCAATCATGACATGAACGTTCCCTAACATTGACCACTGTGGTTGTGATGAAACTTGATAAAGATATCCATTATGTCATATGAAAGTTTCTAATTATTTGTGATCCACTGAAAGTTTCTACTTATCCAATTTAATATCTCAACTATTGGATGGATTGCCAAAAGAATGTGCACAGACATTCATACTCCCCACAGGATGAATCCCACTGACTATGGTGATCCCTCCATGTAACATCTCATCTAGCACCTGACACCTTGAATTTTTTTAGTGAAATCATTATCTCTACAACTAATGTATGGATTGCCATGACATTTGGTTCATACATTTATGTCCCATACAAGATTAATTCCTATAATTTGGACCAAATACCTGCAGAACTATGAGGTAACCATCAGCCATCAGTATTGTTCAGTTCTAAAGCTAGCATGCTAACAAAACAAACTGTTGGTGAATATTGTAAACATAACTTCTGCTAAGCATTAGCGTGTTAGCGTAGTAAGTTAGAGCATGACATTAGCTTTTAGCTTAAAGCAGCTCTGCCTAAGCTACAGGATCACAGAGCCAGTGCATGACTGAAGGTTCTTCACCAATTTAATTATTTTTCTTTTGGTTTTCTTTTTTAAATTTTATTCAATTTATTATTTGTCACTTATAATCATACAAATTGTACAGTAATTGGTAACTGTTTTGGAGAAACTGACATACAATGTCATCTTGCCAGTAGATAGGACACATAAAATCATGATTGTTAATTGTTGTATTGTTGTTTTTAAGTCTTAAGCACTTTTGCTGCACAGAATCACATTTTTGTTTTTTGTTTTTTTATCTGGAAAATATGAAAATATGAGTCTGTCTGTAGCCTTTCTACCTCACCCAGTTTGTAGTTATGACCAGTATCATTTTGAGAGTTCTTCTTCAATAAGGCAATTGTTTCCTCAATGACTTTGTCCTCTCGCAGATTGAAGAGTGTCTTTTCCTTTCCATCCAAAAAAATATCTTCCAAGCTGTTGGATGACAGCAAAACATAGTATTTTGTAAAAAATTATATATGTGTTTTGTTTTGTTTTGTTTTGCTAAATGCCAGTATGTTGTTGATACACTCACCTGTAAGTGTCAGTGGACGGTTTTACCATGCTTGTCTTAACCAGGCCTACTTCTCCTGTCGACTCTTTCCTCCCTGTGAACCAATCAAGACAAGACACCAGAAGTCCCACAATGATAATACGGTCAGCTGGTGCCACGCTCAACTCATCCGATCCCTCAGCATCATATGCCATTGTGGCCAGACAGGTTCCTCTGGCTGAACAAAAATGAGATTAAAGGAGGATAAAATGAGACTATATACCCCACAACCTATATTAAGGTTTTATGGTAAAGTAAAAGTAAGAGTAGAAGATTATGTGTAAGATTATCCCAAATAGACTTTACTGTTCTTACCAAACTGCAGAGGAAAGTCACAGGCAGGTTTCCCATCACCAACTAAAATGCTCTCTGCACCAGATTTAAGAAACCATCTGTGGACAAATGGGATTGTGACTACGGAGTATAACACCTCATATCTTCTACAGTATGATCATAATATGGTGAGACAAGTCAAAATCATGTATGAGAATGTGTCAGGCAACACAACTTACTGATGAAAAGGGATGACCGGCTCGAGAGTAGGTTTAGGAGCAGTGCCTCGGGCTCCATCAGCCAGGCAGAGGACAGTCCACCCTGAGCCCAGGAAGGGAGGCTCAAAATGGGCTATATCTCCCTGCTCCAGGTACAGATCACCTCCAGAGGTGGAGCTGTCAAACATCTGGTTTGTACTACAACTAGCAAACAATGAACCTGAGGACACATACAGTAGAGCGTGTGTATGTGAAATATCAACTCAAATGCCCATTTCTTTAAAATTTCATCAGTATATTATGTTATGTTGTTCAGTTTTTACAAATATAATGATGACAAAGACTTCTTTTCAGTTGTATTATTTTCTAGATAATTTTAGGTTATTAAGGTTATATACAGTAGTTATTTGGCTTTAGCCAGTTATGATCTTCACACAAAAACCATAATATCTATATTTACAAAACTGAAAACATTGTATGGAGGTTGTTGCTGTTACCAATTGATACAAAGTCTTGTTCTGTATGTGTTGAGCAATGAGGTTCATTCTACACCAATGAAACAGTCGTGTGGTCTGCAAAAGGAAATGATTTATGTTTGTATATATGCCAAATAGGATATGCTAGGGTCAATCAGTTGCCAGTTAGTTAGCCATATTTGATTGCTTCATATATACATACACTACCGTTCAAAAGTTTAGGGTCACTTGCAAAATTCTATGTTATTCCAAATTAGCCTAAATAGGACATATTGTAAGATGAATAGGTAATATAGCCACTGACAAGGTTAGAAATAATGATTTTTAATTGAAATAATAATTGTTTCCTTCAAACTTAACTTTAATCAAAGAATCGAGCAACCCTAAACTGAACAGTAGTGCATATATATCATATTGGATATTATTATCTTGTTAATAAATATATGCCAACCTCTTCTGAGATTAACTCCAAATTCTACCAAAATCTACTAGCTGCAGGTTTTGGTCATAATTATTAACTTAATTATGAATCAGAATTTTAAATTAATATTCTAGTCAAATTTATGAGATTGAAATCAATGAATTGACTTTTCGCCGCTTTAAGGGTCATGCCCCTAGGAACTGTCTAAGATTGCAGCACACAGACAGCACAACTGTGCTATTTAAATTAAAGATAATGAGATTGAACTTTGCCTGCCAGTCAGCTTCTAGAGTATTTTACAGCTGACTAAAAGTTACAAAGCTTGAAGGGAGGTTGGCAAGCAGGTCGCTTTAGACTGGCTCACTGATCGCTAGGCCCTTCGGCGATCTGCAGGTCTGTGATTTTCCTGATAATTTTTTACCAGATTGTAATTTCTGGGGAAGCAATAATCAGATCTTTGCAGAATGTTATAAAACTCAAAGATCTGATTTCTTTAAATGTTTTAAATCCATATTGAAAGACCTGGAGACAGAATTTTTGTTGTTGTTGTTGTTGTTGTTATGATTGCTATGTGTGTGTGTGTGTGTGTTTTTTTTCTATATTTTCTCAAATGTTCCAATATTGATGAATGCTGTTGAAAGCTGTGGAGAAAGCATGTGAGTGGGCCACTGAGTTACAGGTATTTTCAGTCAAATACTGAAAGCTATGCTTTTTCCACCTTTTATTCTGATCACTGCACAATGCTATATATGCTGCAGTTACATTATCAACCAACAATGGATCTCTCTTTATGCAGTCTTTTTATGCAGTCTGGATATCTCTCTTTTCTTGTTATTTTCACAGCATTTTATCACTGACCTTCCTGCATGAGGATGCCTTTGTAGATAAGGTTAAGAGTGTCCTCTTGAATGGAAACCTCAATAGCAGTGTCTTCACCCAAAGAACTGAGCCAAAACTTCTGGTCAAACAGGAGATTCTCCATACACTGACCCAGAAAACCTGGAGGCATAGAGGTGAGGACAAAAATGATGTGATAAATTAATCCATTTATATTCTCAACTAGATCCGATGGCATAATTTTAGTACCAGCAACAGTATCGGTAGCAGCAATAGTAATTGCAATAATATATTATTATTATAATTTTCTTTCTTTCTTTCCTATCCAGAACTTTATAGGTCAGAAAAGTGAATTCTGACACTGAATACTTCATAACATCCTGCAGAGTTATGGAATTTTGAATTATTATTAATTAATCATTGATGTAAATATACTTCCCTGCAAATACAAATTACAGATTAAAGATTAGATCTACTGACAGCTACTGCACTCTAAACCTACCTATTGTGTAATAAGTGGTGAACTTCCATATTTCCTCAAATGATTTGAATGTCACAAAAATAACTTTTTCTTCACTATTGATGGAGATCAGATGAGTGGACAACTCCTACAGGCAAAGAAAAGAAGACAAATTTTAATACATGATGATGATGAGAAATGTGTTGTTCTTAAACAAAGCCAAACAACTACTTCTGCCGAGGACCTTAAGACCCACGTGTAACCTAGTGTAACCTATGGACAGACAGACAACAATTCATCCATATCAATAACTGCACCTCCTCCACTGTTCCTCTGTCCCCCAGGGTTCGGTGCTTGGTCCTCTCCTCTTCATACTTTACCTGCTCCCCCTTGGCAACATCATTTGCCACCATAGTCTCCATTTCCACTGTTATGCCCATGACGTCCAGCTCTATATCTCCACCAAATCCATCAAACCTGCAATTCACTCCACTCTCTCCAACTGCCTCACCGACATCAAATCCTGGATGCAGACCAACTTCCTCAAACTGAACTGTGACAAATCAGATCTGACCATTATCGGCCCAAATCGCTCACCAAAACCACAGACAGTTTCCACCTCACCATTGAAAACTCCACCCTGTCTCCATCCCCTCACAGTCGCAACCTCATCTTTGACATTAACCTTTCCTTTGAACATGACATAAACCAAATCACCAGAACTGCCTTCTTTCATCTTCCAGAGTTGCCTAATGCAACAGCATCCTCTATGGCACACCGTCCAAAACTACAGTACATCCAAAACTCTGCTGCACATCAGCTCACCCACACCCACACCCATGACCACTTCACTCCTGTCCTCCAGACACTCCACTGGCTCTCAGTTCCACAGCGTATTCAGTTCAAAATCCTCCTCCTCACACACAAAGCCCTCCATAACCAGGCCCCTTCCTATCTCACTGACTTGCTCCATCGTCACAATCCATCCCGCAGCCTCTGTTCATCTGATGCAAACCACCTGACTCCACCACTCAGGACCAAACACAGAATCCAGGGAGACAGAGCCTTCTCTGTAGCTGCCCCCTCCCTCTGGAACTCTCTCCCCAAACATCTGTGACTATACTGACTTGCCCACGTTCAAATCACTCACAAAAACACACTTTTTAAAAATTGCTTTTAATGTTTATCTCAGTCTAATGTGTTTTTAGTGTACTGTTTTATGTTATCTTGCTGATTTGATGTTCTTTTTATGTATAGTGTCTTTGAGTATCTAGAAGCGCTTTTAAATAAAATGTATTGTTATTATTATAAGGATGGAAAATTCCATAACACATGATACTTCATAGATCCTAAGATGGCACCATGGATGGCTTCCATGGTACTGCACTCTGTGGTATTTTTTATGTGTTTGTTTATTTGTTTTGTTTTCTGCTCTCTCTCTCTGTTCACATTCACCAGGAAGAAACTTTTACACATCAGACTATCAGTTTCCATTGAACCAGAGAGTTATTAGTAGAAGTAACAGCAACTCTATATGGAATTTTCCAGGGACGCAGAGGGAAGGAAGCTAGAGCACTCACTGAAACTTGGCTTGATTAGCATATCTCAGACACTTCACTACACCTGCAGGGATTCCTATTGCTCTGTCCCTCGAGGCTTGGGATTCTGATCACTGCATCATCTATAGAAGACCTACAGAAGTGGGGACATAATCTTGTACAACTGGGCCACAAATACACTGGCAATGGCGATCAAAGCAGCTGGGGGGGGCGACCAATTTGGTCGCATGTGCGACTAAATTGGTCGCACATGCGAATTGTGTAAAAACTATGGGGTGCCGTTTGTAAAGCGTCTCGCTCTGAAAATAACAGCAACATTTTGTCACATTTAGCTAAAAATGATGTTTAAAAAACTGGTTTGAATTTTTGAGAGTCACTTTTTTGCACATTTAGAACAATATTTGTGAACTTAGAGATATTTTAAATATTTAAATCCAAATGTTAAATGTAAAATCTAAATGCTAAATATAAATATAAATGTTAAATATAAATCTAAATGTTAAATATAAACCTAAATATAAATGTTAAATATAAATGTTAAATATAAATTTAAATATAAATGTTGAAGCTAAATGTTAAATATATATTTAAATGTTAAATATAAATCTAAATGTTGAAGCTAAATGTTTCGGGTGAAACTAAATATTTAGCTAAAATGCAAATTCAAATGACGTAACCGGAAGTGCCAAAATAAAAGCTCGAGAAGGTCAGAGCGTCTTTATAGTGGCAAATAACGAATAAAACCCATCTTATCCGGGGAAATGGACTCTTGGACATGGATTATCGGGATAATAACTACCTAGATGAACAAACACGTTTGGAGAAACTTTATTTGAAGAGTACTTTGAGTTTTTAGTGTCACTTTTATGAAGGGTGCGGGACTTATAACCTGTAGCCACTATGGCCAGCCACAAGGGGGATCACTTTGACTTGACTCATTTATTTACATGTCTGCAGAGGTATGTCCGACAGTACAGTTTACCGGGGTTGTTACGACCGCTGGCCTGTGTTATTGTTTGTGTTCGCCTTCTTTTTCTCCTCTCCTCCTCCCCTCTAGGTTCTGCCCCTTTTCCTTTGCGCACTGATGACTGATCTGGGTTACCTGTGGCCACTTAAGCGGGTGGGGCATATATAGGCAGGAGATGGAGCCCTCTCTCTCTCTCATCCTGCGGTCGGTCTGTGCGGCAGAGACCGGGTGGTAACTGTGAGTGCGAGCGATCTGATCCAGGAGCCGCGTAGCCGTGTGTGCGTTTTGGTTTTGGAGTGAGCCACGGAAAAAGCTGGCGATTCGGCTCCCCGTGTTTTGGAGGAGTCCGTCCTGAGTTATCTCGTTCTCTTCTTTATTTTACAAATAAAACTATTTTGCTGGTTACCTTGTTTATCGTTTTCTGTCAGGACTCCAGGTTATTTAATTCTATGTTACTCCCTCATCCCCTGGCCCAACTGGGGACGTAACAGGGGTGAACGCGGGCGGGTGTAGACGATCCTACACCGCGAAAATGACAGATCAGTCAAAGTGTTAGTTAGTTATTATCACGATAATCCATGTCCAAGAGTCCATTTCCCCGGATAAGAAGGGTTTTATTCGTTATTTGCCACTATAAAGACGCTCTCTCTTCTCGAGCTTTTATTTTGGCACTTCCGGTTACGTCATTTGAATTTGCATTTTAGCGAAATATTTAGTTTCACCCGAAACATTTAGCTTCAACATTTAGATTTAGATTTATATTTAACATTTAGATATATATTTATTATTTAGCTTCAACATTTATATTTAAATTTATATTTAACATTTATATTTAACATTTATATTTAGGTTTATATTTAACATTTAGATTTATATTTAACATTTATATTTATATTTAGCATTTAGATCTTACATTTAACATTTGGATTTAAATATTTAAAATATCTCTAAGTTCACAAATATTGTTCTAAATGTGCAAAAAAGTGACTCTCAAAAATTCAAACCAGTTTTTTAAACATCGTTTTTAGCTAAATGTGACAAAATGTTGCTGTTATTTTCAGAGCGAGGCGCTTTACAAACGGCACCCCATAAAAAACAGCTGAAATGGGATGCTCTCGCGGACGCTGCAGAGCAAGGACACTTCACTGGCTCAGTACTTTTCCTGCTCGGCTCACAGGACCCAAGCAGCAAACCAACGCAACTCTTTTCTTTATGGACCGGTAACGTACTGGGCATTTAGCTTTACATAGCTTAACACGGCTAAGCATGAAACTGTTAACTTTGTTAGTGTATTTGTTTAATTAAATACATAGGTGTGGTTGTTCAAATCTCCCGCTTCACATCCTCCTTTGTCTCTGGTCAGACATGGGTTTGATGCGCGTGCACGTGTAGATAAGAAGGACTTGCACATTCTTTCTAGTGCGTGTTTGACACACACACGTGAGCCATTGAAATCAGAGTGTTATAACTTCTCCTAGAAGCTAAGCTGCTGGCTTAAGGACAAAAGATTTTATTTTTTTTTAAGAAGTTTTTTCATATCTCTTACTGGAATATATTACAGACGATGGGGCCCAAGCTCTCCGGAGCGGTCTCTGTGTCCTAGCATAGACTGAGGTTTCAGGGTACATTCCTAGGTCTTATTATGCTGGCACCTTACTACTATGTTTGCAGGGCTCCGGACTGCGGCCAATTTGGTCGCACATGCGAATTGTGCGACTAATAATTTTGAATAATTTTGTGAAAACATACATTTATTTCGCAAGCGCATCATCTCTGTGTATTCTCCGTGACCAAACTCACACTCATGGTAGAATCATATTGTGGTCTAAAATAAGTAAAAAAAAATAAAACTCTCTAAAATAAGAGACAGAGTTAGGGCGGGTCTTTGCTTCTGATTGGCTGTGGTCCTGTTCACTGCTCTAAATTCTGTGTGTTTAAAAAATACGAGCGACCAGAGTAGCCTAACTGAAACGGAAAAAGAAAATAAACGTGACAATACAAGAAAAAAAAGAAGAGAGGAAGTTTTTTCATTAAGGAAACTAAGCCTAAAACCAGCCCTACTACTGTTATTCCATCCATCCCCACTACTGAGAGTCCATCCAGCCAAGTTGCCAAGCCCCACCTTCGGCAATAGCATCAGACTCGGAACCAGAGGAGACAACCGAGTCTGAGATAGAGCCCAGCCCCAAGACTTAAATAACAAAGCCCAGAATTTATTCTTTCAGACAGGACTGGCTATAAAACAGTTGTGGAGTGCAGTCAGAATATGGCCGGTAATAGTGCATTCATAAGTGGGTCAACAATGTTTCGTACTGAAACTTTAAAAAAACACAACATGGTGAATGGACTGTACTTATATAGCGCCTTTCTAGTCTTCCGCCCACTTAAAGCGCTTTTACAGCACATATCTAATTTACCCATTTACACACATTCATACACTGACAAGTTTATACTCTTAATGCATACACAAGCTAAAGCCATATTAGAGGTACTCTAATACTCTGTGCTCTATCGTCCAGCAGGTTCTCGTGGATCGTGGCTGCTGCTGTGATCCTGCACGACGCCCACTACATATATTATTACTGTCATAATTACTACCATATCTGTTACTGTAATCATTTTTATCATTCATTGTGATTCATTGTCATTTTGTCAGTCATTGTAATTGTACAATATGTTTGTGTTGATTTATCCTGTACACGTGACATCCATTGCACGTCTGTCCGTCCTGGGAGAGGGATCCCTCCTCTGTGGCTCTTCCTGAGGTTTCTTCCACATTTTTTTTCCTGTTAAAAGGGTTTTTGTGGGCAAGTTTTTCCTCACTGGAACCGAGGGTCTAAGGACAGAGGGTGTCACTCCCTGTACAGATTGTAAAGCCCTCTGCGGCAAATGTACTTTGTGACTTTGGGCTATACAAATAAAATTGATTTGTTTTGATTTGATTTACTCTTATTTTCTTATTTTTGTTTACTGTATTTGTTGCCATATTCAAATGTTTTACAAATCTGTCCATCTTTATAACTACTTATCTTTGATTGACCACAATATTGTTGTCACCCATTATGGGTGATGTGTGTTTGTTTAACTATGAAGCCCTTTGTTAAAAAAATAACAATTTAATCACCTTAAAATTTATTTAAATGAAAGAATCTAACACACACCCCTTGGCAGAGTGTCACTTTCCTTTTGTGAAAACATGTTACTATTGGCATCCATGTGACTAGCCTATTAAAAGGATATATTTGTATCATTTTAACCTAAACATTATCAATTTCAACACAACATTTAGAGCTGCACGACAAGTTGACAGATAGTCTTCACAAACAGACTGATTCATAATTTATAATGAAAGTAGACTTTTTTTTACAACTAACAGCAGGAGCTAAACAGTATGCTGTTGCCAGGTGTGTGCCTGTCATGAGCTGTACCATGAATAGAGCGTTGACCTCAGTGCTGTAAGCTTGCAGAATGCGCAGTTTTCCTCTCAGCATTTCCTGTGACTCCTCATCTGCAGGAAGACGCTCAGGACCCCTGACCACATCTAACAGCATGGGTAGAGCTAAACACAGAACACATCAAGTCTATTTTTACATTATGAAATGTCACTACAATACACTACATATCCTGGTAACAGTTCTATAATAACCACATTTAAGCAATCAGATATTGTAATAACTATTATATTATCTCCAATTGTTATTGGTTCGGTACCAGTAAAATAAAGGCTGTTAAATAAAAATGACATTGCACTTACCCTGATTGCAACTAGATCTTGGAGTTGTATTTTCAAAGGTAATTATTTCAGGTATCATCATCAGAATCATTATTAATTATTTGAGTTTATTACTTTTTTTAAAATCAAAATATCTACAGTGTCTAACTGTTACTGTAACAATTAACATATTTAGTACATTAAAAAATATTATATTTCCACACTAATTCCATTCAGTAGATGCTTCACAACCCGTATGTTTTAGTTTCACTTTATTTTTTATGTGTGTACTACCTAGAACAAAAGTAACTTTACTATGACAAAAACAGGATCAAGACAAGGAAAAGTTTACTTCCACTTTAGTAAACATGCACTAAAATATGGAAAATAAAAACAAAGGTCAACTACAATAGCATCTACATGAAAAAGACACGTCCATTGTCTTTTAGAACTGTACTTAAGTACCTGTATGTACAGTTGAGAGCACAGTCAAACAGAGTCAAATTCCTGGCCAATAAAGCGATTTTGATTTTGATGAGTGCAGTAGATTGGTATTTTTCTAACTTCAACAGCAGTTAGATGAGACTGCATTTCTTGTTAATGTTTGCCAAAATAGAATGAGCAGATAGCTTTTGCTGCTGTGGCAAAAACTCTTAATTGGTGTAATAAAAAGATCCACAAAATCAAAATCACAACGTGTTACAATGGCAGGTACATTTTGTTCAAAATGCAAACAATGATTTTATATAATAACATTTAATGAAATGATTGTTCGTGCCCTTCAGTGTCCTCAGAACAGAAATAAACACATTATTAAAACAGGGAAGTAAAATAATGCTGAATGATCTAAAGCAGTTCACATCATTCATTAGAAAATATACACCAATGATATTAGCACAGTTCTGAACAAACAATTACATTATTGTTATGTGGTCAGTGTGATGAATAATTAGAAAGCTTTGATGGAAGTTAGCGATAGATTTCAACAAGACCAAGCCGCACACATGATTTAATTGGAAAATAACTGACACTAAGCTACATGTAAACTCCAGTGATTACAGTTATTTGAGTTGATGATGACACTGTGTAACTGACTCACAGATTAATAAGTGACTTCAGAGGAACTCACAGGTTCAAGGTATAACCCATTTTAAATTCTCTCACATGACTTTCTACTAAGGTCACTTGTGCAGCTCATGAGTTTTCTCTTGTGACTTGTTAAACAGTACAACTCAAAGTAATTTCATCTCGAACATGACAAATATAAAAATCTATTGATTGTAAAGAAATTCAGTAAACAATTAACAATTAAACCTGCATATAATGTGTTATAGCCACCACTGCTCTTAATATACCTGTTGGGAAATTTTCCTCACATGTTTGCAGAGATCCCTTCAGACTTGCAGCATCTCTGGAGAAACCACGCACTGTTAGAAATGTGAAGGAGCATTGTTGAAGTCACACATGTACTATTTATTTTTTATTTTTTTACATTTTACACAAGTGGCTTTTAGTACTAAGTACTATCTCAGAAAATCTTCTTCAAATGACAACTGCAGCAAAAGACCTTCAAACTAAATCCCTGAACACTGAACAGCTTCCAGATATGACCTTTTTGCATTAAGATTCAACTAATTTGCCCATTAATACAAATTTATTTTAGGTATTCTGATGGGATTTGTATAGCGTTACAATGCAATAGATTGTAATACATTAAAGTCCCCATCCATCCAAGAATGTGCTTTTCTTCTTGTTTTTTGACTCATGTTTGAGCTTCACTATAGAGAATGAGCTTGTTTTCATATTCATTTATTGAAAGAGAAATGTTTCTCTGTGCTCACTTTAAATCTCAGTTTAACAAGAGGACATGTTAGCAGGTACCTCCGGTACACCTATGGACTAATTTGCACTACCTCTGCTAATGCTGTGATCTTCAGCCAGTGTCTACTGCTTCTTATTTTATATTTTTAAAAAAGTATTCTATTATTCTTTTATTTATTTTCTTTGTAAATTTGATTTGCAAAGATTTTAGCACATGCTTAATTGCTTCTTTGCACATGTCAAATTACTGTACACATATTTAACTTCTTTGCACAGGTTTTATTTAAATACAGATTCAGCTCATAGGTTAACTTTAGCATAGGTTTACTGTAGTATAGGTAAATTTAATGTATGTTTATTGTACTATAGGCTAATCTATCCGTGTCCATCAGTTGAGAAATTTTTTTTTTTAAAGGTAACTGATCTTACTTATTAGACTCATATTATTGTTCAAAGTCTAGTCAAGATAAATGTACCAAATCATATGAAATCTATCCTTTAATTCATATCTTGAATACATTTTAACTGATAATATACATTTTTTATTTTTGTTTTAAGGGTTATGCAGAGAGTGGAAATCATTGTAATCCATCACTTTATCCATTAGGCTATTCAACAAGTTTTGGTTTAAGTTTGGAAGGAACCCCTAAATTGACACTCACTTGTAAGGTACAAATGAAGTGTTATAATATGTTTACAAATATATATTTAAATGGTATCATAGAGCAAGTGTTTGGTGCTTTTCTTATATATAAAGGCAGGAGCGTGTGTGTGTGCTGTGTATTACACAGACGCTTCTTTATGCTGCCATTCGTATTACATTGACCCTATTAAAACAAAATAAGTAATTATCATACCGAAAAAAAATCTTATAGAGGAGCAAACGCTAAGACACAAATGTTCGAGTCACGATTTACGAATATTAGCCAACAACTTCAATACAAAATATCATTCTGGCTTTGAAATTCCTATTGCAAATATTAGAGTATTATAAAATTCGAGCAGATACCAATTCTGCTGTGCCGGCTTGATTTCTCCGCCATCTCCCGGTGCTGCTGGCCGTCTGTGGACATCTTCCTCATGGCTGACATGACCAATACAACCGTACAGTACGCTCGGTCCCCGATGATCTGTCAACACACCTACAGCATGTGGCTGTTTCTGCGCTGTTCATAGTACAAGAGTCACAAGTCTCAAGCTAAAATCAAATATCCGGCTACATCTTTTCAAAATAAAGGTCTCACTGACGCAAACGTTTACCTCAGCTGATAAGTTAAATCAATTATCAGATAAATATTATATTAAGATTACAGCCAAAATTCTATCTTTGGGACAACATGTTATAACATTCACAAGTTTATATATTATTTAGGGCGTTTTAATATATTGTTGTAATTCATATTTGAATAAAGTATAATGGCTATTTAAATATTATATGACAATAAATATATCCTTTGAAATTGAATGTAGAGCTAGTTAACAAAATGTGTGCCATAGAAGAACAGAAATATATACTAAAATGTTCTACAAGTGCAATTGCTCATTATACTCTGCGCAAGTTATCTTTATTGAATTCGACTTTGTCCTGACTTTTGTTATTACTTTTATGTATGTGTTTGTATAGATATTAATTCTGCAGGTCTGTCTATCAATTAAAAAACAAGATGCATTGTTAACTTTTTGTGACATTCCGCTAGAAAAACCCTCCAATCAAGCCTTGAAACTTGTGTGCTGTTTTCAGGTTAATGATCATCCACTGAACAAATAAAACCATTACCATTACCAAATCACTAAATAGGCTGAGTGGGGGTGACACAGGCCTACATTTGATTAAATCTCTATAGACCAGCTATATATATATATATATATATATATATATATATATATATATATATATATATATATATATATTAAATATAACCAAATGACTTTTTCTTGTCAAGACTCTCTTTTTAAAGTGTCCTCCACAAGGGTCCTTTGGTTGTGTGGGTCAGTGTACAAGCCAGAGTGCATATTTTCCCTCAAACAGGCCAGGAATTGACTCAGCATTTCCTTTCCTCCAGTCAGTTCCTCTGTCAGCAGCAGTGTTTTTCTAAACCTGGTGCAATGCTCAGGATTTTATAACAGCAGCAAACAGACAAACACAAAGAATGAATTGCATGATATGCAATGGCTCACCACCAATACACATTCTGCAAAGTGTCTAGAGTAATATAATGCTTATTGTTTTTATTACAACTTTAACTCCACACTGCAGTGCAAAGTACAAGAGTCTATATACGGGTGTGAATTGTGATCCCTGCTTTAAAAGCTCCTTATTTTTTGTCACTGTGAGTCCAGACTTTTTAGACACCTGCCAGTTATTTTACAAGCTTATAATTTACTTAAAGCTGCATCACCTCTTTTTTAATTTTATTATTATTATTATTATTATTATTATTATTATTATTATTTTATCAATGTATTTATTTGCCACTTGGAGAGAACAGAGCAAGCTGAAAACACAACCAAGCTGTCATGAGTTCATTCAAAATGGAAATACAGCCTAACTGTGACCCTTTACATAATGGTTTATGTTATGGAATTTTCTATCCTTAGGTTACACAAGGTCACGTGTGGGCCTTGAGGTCCTCAGCAGTATTAGTTGTTTGGCTTTGGATGGGAACAGTAGGTGCCAGTCTATCTCAACACTGTTGTAAACAGACATGTGTCTCCAGATTAGAATATGTTGACAATAACACCTCCATGGGTAAAGACATTCTCTTTGACTAATTCTGGGCGTGTAGTATTTGTGGTGTTATCTTGGCCTTTAAAGTTGATCCACCAGGATGAGTTCTGCAGAATGTGAGACCGACTCAGGCACTTCTGATAAACTTTGAGAGTGTCTCTAATTCTCCTTGGCCAAGCGTCAATAAATAATACAGCATAAGACATCATAGGCTCCTGAACACTTTCTTCCTTCCTGACCTTACCATTGACCTTTGACTTCAGCAATTTCTCCACAACAGTTTAGAACTAATCAAAATCAAAATCAAATCATTTATGTGTATAGCCCAAAGTCACAATGTACATTTGCCTCAGAGGGCTTTACAATCTGTACAGGGAGTGACACCCTCTGTCCTTAGAAACTAATGACTGTATTAATGCTTGATAAATCAATTGTTGATTAATTATACACAGTTAAGCAGGTGCGTTAGTTCGTTAGTTAGTTAGTTAGCTAGCTAGCTAGTTAGTTTCTTTGTTGTGTTTGTCTTCAATTAAATATATATCTGAAATCCTAATGGTATATAATGGAAATTCAGAAACATTAGCATTAATAACAGAAGCATTATTAAATATCATAAACTTTTTTTTACAACCTTACAACTAGAAATAGTTGTATTATTGGATTATGGTTTATGTATATTATTTATTATTATATCAAAAGACACAACACTGATGTAACTGTCACAGCTAGTCTCCTATTCTATACTGTAGAGGCCGCTATTTGAAAATTTATTTACACTCAGCCATATTCAACTGTTGTATATCTGTCAAGTAAATTATATCAAAAAGGATACTTCCATTCACTGCCTTCAAAACAAAAGTAAAGCTGATAAAGCAAAGCGCAAGCAGATAATGATAATGCCTTTGTTTTGAAGACAGACTTCTTGTACTTCCGGTATTACTCACGCTAACTGACGGACCTGACTATAGTCTTCAGCATCGTCTAAACATTAGCTTGCTGGGTAGCCTTTAGCTAGCCAAACTGTTAAAACAGAGCTCAAGGCTAAGCTAATTTATGAGTCGCAAAAGAAACCCCAGCTTCACTGAAACGAACCGGTCTTCTGAACTGCAAGGGGCCTTTATGGAGCCTCACGGGTCAGCGAGCCGAGCCGACGGCGATTTCCTGGAGCTAGAGCCCGACGAGGAGCTGCTCTGTTCAGTTAGCGACATTACGGAGCACCTCGGCAGAAACATCACTGTAGTGCTGGAGACAGCTCTGTCTGAGATACGCAAAATGGTCAGCATCAGGATACGAGTCCTAAAAATGGAGCTGCGCGAAAAAACTGAGGAAATTGAGGTACTTAAGTCCAGACTGGGTACAGTCCAGAGGGATGGCAGGGACCCTGTACTTAGCGTTACTAACATGGAGCCGTCTGCAGATGCTGGCCTGAAGAAAATCGACTTCTGCTCCGTCAACAAAGTCAACAGTGCCGAGCCTAGGAGAGCCAAAGCCGTCATGCCTGGTGTGAAAAAGGAGAATATAGATGCTATCTGCGACTATCTCATGAAAGACAAGAACTCTAGGGGTTGTACTGAAATTGACGGAGATCAAAGTGGCCCAGCCAGCGGCGACAGGGAGGTTCGCCAAGAGCCAGACCCGCACTCCCTTAACCTGTGGCCAGACAGCAATATGGCTGGCACCGGTCCTGGGCACGGAGACCCCGAGTCCACCACGGATGACATCTTCAGTATGCTTCCTTCTGGCAGCAAACGAATGTATGACTACGAATGGATAGCACCAATGGAGTATTCTTCGGACCTGAAAGGTAAACATACACACACACACACACACACTATCTACATCTACAGATGAAGAAGGGAGGGTGAGGTGAGTGGTATTCAGTTTGTTGCAATTTGCAGCCCCACTGCTAGACACCATTTATTCTCTTAAGACTCTTAAGTAAAAACAAATCGAAGCTGTTACCTTACAGCTGTGGTTGGAATATCTCAGTGTTAAATAAATACAAGTTAAGTGAGTGTATAAAAGCTACTACAGAGGAATGTTTGTTTGGATTCTCTTGCACCTGGTCAGGGGAAGTCTGTATCTCCATTTGAAAGAATGATAGACAAAACACCTAAGACCAGCTGCCACTCACGAGAACACACACACGCCTTTATTGTTATCATTTTCAACTTTTGACCTGTTTTGCTCTTTTGCTAGTGAAATCCTCCCTAAGAAAGGAAAGAGTATATGATAGAACTGGAAACACATAAACAGTAAATTCTTGCAGTACAACTTTTCCCAGAGGATCAGGTTTTTTATGGTCATGTTTTTCCTAGTCATGAAGGAGCCTGAGTGTGTGAACACTTCAACCAGTGACTCAGAAGACGAAGATGAGGATGAGTCAGTGAGAAGGGAGGAGGGTGGACTGGAGAAGGCCCAAGCCCCGCTCTCACATGTCCAGCCCTCTGAGTTCTCCATGGAGCACCAGAGCTCTCCAGGGGAGGGAGGGAGTCCCCTGGAGGGCAACACAGACAGGCCTGCGACAGGTGGGTTAGAACAGGGAGAAGGAAAGGTGGTCAAAAAGTGTAATAAAAATTAAAATATAGAGCTGGATGAATGACTGTCACATGACTGACATTAAAATTTGCACTTAGGCTGAGCAGAAGTAGAAGAATCCAATATTCTCAGTCTATTTTCCCCCTCAGACAGACTCTCCCTACACTCTTCTCACTGTTCTCTAACATATTTTCTTTAATGGTTATGACTTGAGCCAGCTGAGGAACTTATTATTTAGTTTTATATCTCTGTAACTCTCTTGCAAAAACAAAACACTATCAGAATTAAACAATCAGAATGAAACCACCAGGTTGTATGTCTGGGTATCATTTGTGTGTCCAATAGAGATAGACATTACTCCATTCAGCCATCAGTATTCGTTTATTTTATACACACTTTTTTTTCCTGAAATCTGATCACCAAGACACATATGATTTTGTAAACAAAATAAAAAACCTTCATGTAACCACCCATACCTTCCTTTTTTCCATAGACATAGATTCTCTATACACAAACATCAAAACTCCACTTGGCCTCAGCTCCATCCAGCACATATTCAATAAACATCCAAATCCAGCCAGACCCGACAGTCACATTCTACAATTACTTCATATCATTCTCACCAGAAACAATTTCATGTTCAATAGCCGGCACTATCTCCAGTTGTGCGTCTGCTGGACTGCCGGCTGATCTCCTCCTATTGAAGGAATAAAAACCTCAAAGATCTCCTTGTCCATTCCGACCTCATTAAAAACAACAATAATTATAATAAATCAGAGTGCTTCGAGCCTCGGATTCTGGCTTTGTTTGTCTCCCCTACATTTTAACCCATTTGCCCAAACTGGAATCAACCCGGGAATGGCACAAGTCTGCTATATGAACATTTTAAACTCCATGGATGGGAATAGATTTACTGTGATGACATTGAACTGCTGTCATGTACTGTAATTGGTGAGTCAAGGAGCTGTGTATGCATGTTACATGGAGTGGCTGTGGCTCAGGAGGTAGAACAGGTCAACCACAAATCTGATCCCCGGCTCCTCCAGTCTGCATGTCGAAGTGTGCAGACTGGAAGTGTCCTTGGGCAAAATATTGAATGTGTTCGAATGGTTAGCTCCTAAAGTTGGCCCAATTGGCACCTTCCATTGAAGCTAATGCCACCAGTGTATGAATGTGGGTGAATGGGTGAATGAGATATGTAGTGTAATAGCACTTTGAGTGGTCAGAAAACTAGAAAGGAACAATATACAATATGTCTGTACCGTACTGACTGATTGGCAGACAGGTGTGTTAATACAGATTTCCATCATTTAGAGATCAATGTATGGTCAATGAGGTTGATGGTTATACTGACAGATTGTGATGCTCTACAGCCAATGGTATTGTTTACAGCATGCATGCACATGACCCACACCAGGGCGGGATCTAAACACAGAGCATATGCACTATAGATTAGCTGCTTAGCTAACATGGACTCGTTTTTAATGAAAGATGGCTCTGTTTAGGTGGCTGGTATAAGCGGTCTATGCGGTTGTTTAGGGTGGTGACATGGGTTCAGGGGCTGCCATGTTCACATGCTCTGGCTTCATTCAGTTGAGTGAGTTACAATGGTTACCACTGAGGTGTACTGTCATCGGGCATTAACAGTGGGTTGCCATGCTTATGGGAATACTCTGAATGGGAAAACGTGTGCGCGTTGTGTAGTCCATCTTCTGAACTTTGTAGTTTTGGGCCACAACACTAATATCCACCGTTGCATAATGGCGTAGCCTAGTCTAACTTCAAGGTTATACAAGATAATTTGACTATTCGACTGTACTGTAACTTAAGTCTAGACTAGTCTAGTCTAGACTTCCTTCTTACCTGGTGTGAGTAGCAGTCTGCTGATGAAGGAGCTGCTTAAGTCCACCATAGTCTCATGCAGGGTCTGAGGTGTCTTCTTCCGGAAGTCAATCACAATCTCCTGTACATTTCCTTCCATCCAAGGATGGCTGTATTATCAGTGAAGATCATAAGATAGTGTTGCGCCTGAAGTTTCATGTGTGCAGGCTGAAGAGAAAAGGAGAGTGCACCATACCCAGTGGAGCCCATGAAGCCGCACATACTGTGTGGTCTGTTTGTGAGGTAGTTGATGGTCCACGCAGCCAGGTGGCAGTGAACTCCAGTCCTTTCTAGCTTCCACCTCAGCAGTGATGGTTATATTGTGTTGAAAGCATTTTAAAAGTAAAAAAAAAAAACATGACCCTTATAGTGCATATGCCTTTCCTGGTCAGCTATTCGAGAGACTGCAGAGAGGGGTTGGTGGTGGTCACTGTTGAGGAGTGGAGTGGAGAACAGTATGGTATGAGGAGGGCAGTGTTGATGGTCTGGATGTCGTGTGGGAGGAGAAGGGGTAGGGGACGTTCAATGGCCATAAAGAGTCTGGTCTATACTCTGGTGGGTGGTGGAGGGAGAGTGAGCAGAGACAAATCTGTAGAAGAACAAATTTAGTTTATTTGCCCATTCTCTGTCTCCAGTTACTGAGTTCCTCCCACTGTTGTTATTTTGACCAGAGATAGTTGTAGGTCCTTTCCAAATCTTTCTAGTGTTGTTAAGTTGAAGGCGTTCCACTAACTGGCTCAGGGTGAGACGTAAAACTCCATTACCATTTTACCATTTTTTAATAACCTTTGAGTTCGTAATACTGGACTATAAGGCTTTGTGTAGAAACTTCTACAGCAGATGTTTATCTGATAGTGCTGTAGCCAAATTTAAGGAAATGATTCCTTCAGTATTGAATTCAATGCCATGTCTAACTGTAACAGAGGACTTGGCACTGTAGCCAGGCTAACAGAGAATCACAGCTCTACTGAACTATCTATTCCCTTAGGTCTAAGTAGCAATGACTTTATGAACTTCTTTAATGATAAGATTATAACTATTAGAGACAAAATCCATCACCTCTTTCCCTCAAAGGGCATTGATCTGCATTCTGATACATCAAGTTTGGAAACAGCTGTAAAACCTGATATGTATTTAGACTGTTTTTCTCCCATCGACCTTCATCAAATAACTTGAATCATTTCTGCAGCTAAGCCGTCAACCTGTCTCTTAGACCCCATCCCAACCAGGCTGCTCAAGGATGTTTTACCTCTAGTTAGTCATTCGTTATTGGATACCAATAATCTGTCTTTATTATCAGGATATGTACCACACAGTCCTTTAAGGTAGCTGTAATTAAACCTCTTCTTAAAAAGCCCACTCTAGACCCAGAGGTCTTAGCCAACTACAGACCGATATCAAACCTTCCCTTTGTGTCTAAGATACTTGAGGAAGCTGAAGCTAATCGTCTGTGTGACTTTCTCCATAACAATAGTCTATTTAAAGGGTTTTCAGTCAGGATTTAGAGTTCATCATAGCACTGAGACATAACATCGCTAAAATCAGACGCATTGTCTCTCAAGCGCAGCGCCGGTCCTGGCCACATTTGCGCCCTGGGCGAACACCCCCCCACATTAAAAAAGACAAATTAATAGATCTCATCTATATGTGTGTATGTGTGTAAGTGATCTGACTAGGACTACAAAGTTGTGGCTGTAATGTTATTATTAGCTGATGAAATAATATTTGTTTGTGGTTTCAGGTCAGAAGTTCCCCGCCCACACCTATATCTGCTCGCTCTGTGGAACCTTCTGCCCTGACTCTGCGTTCCTAGAGGAACATGTTAAACTGATACACTCAGACTCTGCTGATGCCCAGGTTCTCCAGGCCCTGCAGTCCACCTGCTCAGCTGCACTCACCCTGGGAGACAGCAGCAGTGAGTCCAGAAGGTCTGGAGTGGTGCAGAACAATGGCAATACAGGAGTAGGTGTTGGTGCCGGCATCAATCGGGCAGGGGGGCCTGTGAAAAAAGAGATTAAAATTGAGGGGGGTTATGAGTGTGGGGACTGTGGGCGCCATTTTAACTACCTTGGTAACCTGCGGCAGCACCAGCGTATCCACACTGGAGAGAAGCCCTTCATGTGTCCAGAGTGTGGGGAGAGGTTTCGCCATGCAGCCCGCTTAAAAAGTCACAGGCTGGTTCACAGCGGAGCCCAGAGCCCCTTCCCATGCACACAGTGTGGAAAGGGTTTCTCAGTGCTCTCAGGACTCAAGAGACACCAACGGGTACACACAGGCGAGAGCCCGTATGCCTGTCCACAATGTGGCCGGCGCTTTAAGGAACTTGGGAACCTGTACACCCACCAGAGGATCCACAGCGGAGCTACACCCTACTGCTGCCAGCAGTGTGGACGCAGCTTCCGTCATTTGGGTACCTACAAGAGCCACCGCTGCACCCCAGCACAGTAAACCAGCAGCTACGCTTTCTATACTTTCTGAGATAAAGAAAGGCAAGATATGCGTCAGAGACAGGACATGAGGCGTATGTCTTCCTCATCTGTTGACACTAGGGTAGGTTCATGTGGAGAAAAGGGCAGGTATCCTGATCTTGATCTGGCCAAGCAGCGCCGGTCCTGGCCACATTTGCGCCCTGGGCTTGCGTGATTTTGAACTTAAACACAACAGTTAGACCAACTACATCACATAGTAGCAGTTGGAGTTTGCTCAGTTGTCATGGAATTGTTTTGAGGACTTCTTGTCCCTCTTAGCTTAAAAACTGAGGCTGGAAGTTTATTGTTGACCTTGGAAACTACAGAAACACCAGAAAACATTACAACAGAGCAAAGTAAAGGGGACTGGTGGTTGAAAGCTTCGGCACAAACCAATTATTTTCATGTTCGAATATTTTGTTAAATAGCTTATCAAAGTCCATCACCACATGGAGCATGCAGGAGGTCATTATGTTTTAAGATCAACTAAAACTAAGGGGATGGGGCATCGGAGAACTATGATTTGCAGAAACCTTAAAGAATAATTCCTGTTGCAATTCTGGTTTGCATTTTAGCCCATTATTTTTATCCTTTCTAATATTATTGTACTGTATTGTCCAATGGGGCACAAGCAAGAAAACAAATATGAGTAGACTGTCTGTAAACAGCTTACAGTTTTATGTGCAGTCAAAAATTATTAGTAACATTTCCAGTCACAATCACAGTCTCACTTTATATTTTATCTCCAAATGTACTGGTTTGTTTAATCTGGATAAACTGTAGGCTGCCCAAATTCTAATTAACTATAATTATCCTTTAACCTCTTTCTGAAGCGTATTTCAGATTACGATGGAAATGAGCCTGAATAGACTTGAAGCTTGGTTTAGATAAGTAATGAGTTAAAGTAAACATCATTTAATTTTTTATTTTGCTGCTGAGAGGGCAGATCAGCACAGAGTAAGAATGAAGTTATGTTTGGCAGCCAAATCTAAAAGTGATAGCCACTCAATAACTGCAGCTCTGTTCAGGAGTAATCTAAATAATGACTCAGTGACTCAAGTCAGTGACACAGCAGAAGATACCGACACAGGACAGATATGCTGCGTTTTCTGCTGCTGCTCACTTTCTAATTGTTGCCACAAAACATTAAGTGGTTGTGATTGAAAGAACTTTTCTGAGTCGTAGAATCTTGTCTCTGGTTATTAACTGAGTTTTAGTGTCTTAGAAGCAGTGGTGGAAAATTACTGAGTACACTTTTGAGATACTTAGAGGTACTTTACTTGAGTATTTTTCGTTTTATGCTACTTTATACAGCACTACAGTTATTTGACAACATTAGTTACCAGTTACTTTGCAGATTCAAATTAGTAATTTATCCATCCATTTGGGTTATTAGAACCCTTGGCATACTTAAGAGGTAAATAAAACAAATTAAATATCTACAATCTCATCATTGTGTTCTATAAACCATAGAATAGAGCCATCATAAGGAGATTTAAGTAATTTTTACTTAAAAAAGCTAGGCCTGTGTCTTGAGATGCAGTCCAAGCACTGTAAAGTACACTTTAGATACCAGAACCAAAAAGAGAAAGGTAGAAAAAAGAAACGTTCAGACAGACAAGTAAAGCATCTCAAAATTCTCAGTCTTAAGGACCAAAGAAAGATCTCTCAAGAACTGTGTGATGAGATAAACTCCACAAAGACTAATGGTGCAACAGTAGTGTACAATAGTACTACAATAATACAATAGTGTGGAAAACTGGGTGAAGACCGACTTGTTGGCTGAATAGTAGCAAAGAAACCATTACTGAAAGAGAAATGTAGAGTGAAACACCTGAAATTAACAAAAACAAAAACAAACAAGAAATGGACAAAGGAAGATTAGTATAAAGTGTGGTGGACTGATGAGTCCAAGTTTGAACAGTTTGGCAACAAGTGAAGAGTGTATGTTGGACAGATGATGTGGGGTGCCATTTCAGCCTCAAGAACAGGTGACTTAGTGAAAATTCATGGCATCATGGATAAGAAAGTATACTACAATAGTAAGACACAGAATGGCATCTGGGAGATATCTTATTAGGCCTGGGTTTATTTTCCAAGAGGACAATGACCATAAACATTCTTCTAACTATTGTCAGAACTACGTGTGACAGAAGGAATCTGCTGAAACATTGAAAATTATGGACTGGCCCCCACAAAGTGAGAACCTCAATCCCACAGAGCAAATTTGGGGCGAGTTGGAAAAGAAACTGGATAGATCTATAGTGGATAAAATCAGTAGGACTCACTTCATCTGATATTTGTTGTGCTCAGAGTAACCATCTGCATGTTTCATGAACATTATAAAATTAAATCGTGTTTTGGAGGCAAAAAAGTCAATATTTTCAGATCTGCCAGGTGTTAATTTTGGCCACCACTGTAGCTCACTAGTATCTAAAGCACCCCCCCCCCAACAAAACAAGCCCAAGGTCGAAATAGCATAACACACCATTGCCCTGTTGTTAAAGACTGTTGGTTATTTTATACGTTTGTGTGCATAAAAACTAAACATTGTGTGATGACAGAAATAAAAAACTAGGAAAATAACAATTGTCGGCATTAGGAAAAATTTACCTGTTCCTCAACCTAGTCTGTAAAATGAGTTTCGAGGTCTTAGCACTGTGTGGAAGAGTAAAAGCAAGAAAATTACTTGTGCAAGTGAAACGAGTGAAACACCAATCACTGACAGTCTGCTTTCTAATAAACAGTTGTCTTAATGTCATGAATGAATGTTTTTATTTATTTATTATTATTATTTCATTTATTTATTTTTTACAAATAACAGTAGGGAATATAATTTTGAATATATGCTCAACTACTGCCCAGGAAGTACAGTACTATGTATAACATTTTATGCCACTTCACTATATCTCAGAGGAAAATATTGTACTTTTCATTTCATTATACTTATATTATGATTATAAACAATTAACTGTAATTCCATGCTCCATGCATAATTTAACACTTTTACTACAAATCACATTAAACCACACTCTATCACTTTGCAAACCATGCTACTACATTTTGGAAATAATTTTCTCCAGTTACTTTGACAAAAAATGAATGCAGATTTGATGCATCACACATCTAAAAGTCTAAAATGCATCTGTTGATGATCACCAAAGGCCACTTGTCTCTGAACATGGCCCTTTTAAATGTTAGATCTCTATATTTCTAGTTAATGACCTTGATTTAGACAATAATATTAATTGTATGTTTTTAACTAAGACATGGCTTAGCACCGATGGACCAGCAACACTCATTCATACAGGAAAAACGAAAAAGGTGGTGGTACAGTATCTATCTTCTCACAATCAGTGACTCCTAAAGCCATTTCATTTGGTGAGTACACATCTTTTGAAAATCATTTTTAGCAGTGCATGACAGTTTACAGGCTACCTAAACATTGCTGTTCATTTGTCTCAAATTTCTCAGAACTACTATAAATTATCTACACAAACAAATTCTAGTATTAGGAGATTTTAACCTACATGTAGACAATCAATCAGACTCTTTTACTTTAGAACATGCTGCACTGTATACATTTTAATCAACATATTAATCGGCCGACTCACAACAGAGGTCACATTTAGATCTTGTCATAACATGGACTATCTGCAAATATCACTTCAGTTGTTGATGGAGGAATATCAGACCATTTCTGTTTCTTTTTAACTATCACTGGTTTTATTAAGCAGGACTTTTCAGAACAAACTGTGAGGAAGCGCCATCTTAACACTGAAGTAGATACAAATTTTATTGATATTTAAAGCAAAACTACTGCAGTAATTTTACCTTCCTCTTGTGATTTTATTGTAGAAAGTTTTAACAATAAACTAACGTTAGCAATTGAAAAAGTGGCTCCTCTAAGACTAAGATTACTCCCAAACCAATACCTCTGTGGAAAAATTTGAAAATTAAACAACTAAAGAGAAACTGTCGCAATTGGAGAAGGAACAAATTGATGGTACCCTAATAGTACTCTGTACACTAATATTTTTTACTGGCACAAGTGCCACATTGGAGAAAAGTGTCCAATGTGTTTGATGCCATAAAAAAGGCAAGATTGATATCCATGTTGTTTTGTTTTTTTGTAGTGTCATATTAAAGAAATAGCTCCCATAAAATTCCATTATATATATATAAAAAAGAATTGTAGTCTATGGGGCAATGGCATAAAACAGCAAAGTGCACACATGACACAGACAAGCTCAATTGTGGATTAGAAGATGCATGGACTTTCCATAAACTGGAAAAAAAAATCTCATATGCTTTTTTTCATGTGGTACATTTATGTGGTAAATATGCCGGAGAGTTGTAGTGTGTCATACAGGATTGGGTTTGGAATTCAAAAATATGTAAAAAATTATTACCAATTTTCAAGGCTCTTACTAAAACCCCTATGAAAAAGTCACAAAGTGTCCATGTCAGACACAAAGGTTAAACATGCAAGTACACTTTTCAAAATTGTACTTTTCAAATTTGTCCTGGTTGATGCTGAAATGCTTGATCTAATTCCCACATCCTTTTTTAAAAATCAGTTTATGGTGTTTTAGAAAAACAGTTGCTCACAATTGTGAATTATTCTCTTCAGATGGGTACTTTTCCTACTAGCCTAAAGACCGCCATAGTTAAACCTCTTCTGAAGAGAAACAATCTTGATTCTTCAGTTATTAGTAAATACAGACCAGTATCAAACTTGCCATTTTTGAGCAAAATTTCAGAGAAGCTTGTTTTTGATCAGTGAAATGATTTTTATGAACTCTAATAACATTTTTGACACAGCACTGAGACAGCACTAGTAAAGGTTGTAGATGATTTCAGATGCAATATAGATATGAAAAAACTCTGTTTCTTAGTACTACTTGATTTAACTGCAGCCTTTGATACAGTAGATCTTTCAGTTCTTTCAGGTAGACTTCATAGTTTGATTTGCATCTCTGATACTGTTTTTAACTGGCTCAAATCTGACCTCAGTGACAGAGAATTTTTTGTAAGCATAGGTGGCTGTTCATCTAATTGTTAAGAAATTTATTGTGGTTTCCTCAAGGCTCAATTTTAGGACCTACTCTTTTTAACCTTTACATGCTGCCACTTGGGGACATCATCATGAGACACCACATTATTTTCCATAGCTATGCTGATGACACACAGCTTTACATTGCTGCATCTGTTGATGACTCGGGGCCAATAGATGCCCTTTTTAACTGCATTTTAGACATAAAAGTATGGATGTCTTTTTTACAGCTCAGCCAGGACTCAACCAAAGTTTTAATTATCGGTACTGAAGCATAGAGAGAGAAACTAACTATGAAACTATCATTGATTGTGATCTTAGCTTTGAGCCAACAAGTCCTCCAACTCATACGCTCACGCTTGTCGTTTGTTCATGCACTAGAATACGACCTCCTGGAGCGTTTTCAAAAAGCGTTTTCGCCGATGAACACATGAGCATCGTGGGTGTGTGTTTCACATTTATTTGATAGCAAGCTGAACTTGATGAGCTCAGCTAACCAAGGTAAGTAGTAAAAATATTAATTAGGCAAATTCATTGTAGAATTGTTGTCAGTGCGACTAGTCCTTGCGTGTTCTCATTGCCATTAATTATGTTATGTTAGATTAGTACGTAATTTATTAATGTGTTTTTTTTGCAGAGCTAATGTTAACTTATTTAGAAAGCTAAATGTTATTCTTCGAAAAGGTCGGCTAATGTGAGTACGGACGTAACCGTTATGAAACTACACAAAACTATAAATGTGTGTGTTAATCCCTTGTATAGCCGAAATAGTTTTCTACAAAGAATATTTAATAAATGACGGTGTGGCAAGAGACGAGGAGTAGATAAAATGTCGATTTTCTGACACCGCAAATATTGGTATCATTTCGGTTTTTTTATGTTGAAGTGTACACCTTTTTATTATTTTTATTTATTTATTTTTATTTATTCTGGCGATGATGCTGTGAAGCTGGAGCAACAACTAAAAGGTACTTTATCGATAAATATTTAAAACAGTGTGTTGTGGAGAAATTGCTGAAGTCAAAGGTCAATGGTGAGGTCAGGAAGGAAGAAAGTGTTCAGGAGCCTCTGATGTCTTATGCTGTATTATTTATTGACACTTGGCCAAGGAGAATTAGAGACACTCTTAAAGTACACCTGAAGTGCTTGAGTCGGTCTCACATTCTGACGGACTCATGCTGGTGGTTACACTTTAAACCCTCATAGATGATGCCACAAATTCTTTATGCCCAAAATAGTCAAAGGGAAAGCATTTACCCATGTTCGTGTTCACCTTTAACACATTCTAGTCTGGAGACACTGTAGTCAGTTCATGCTAATGGAACGTCAACAATTAGCTATCTATTATGTCTAGGAATGCAGCAACAGGTCTCTGTGACCCTGGACACCACAGTGTTGAGATATGGTGGCACCCAAACAAAGACAAACAGTTAATACTGCTGTGGATCACAAGGCTTCACACGTGACCTCGTGTAACCCAAAAAGAGAAAATTCCATAACAATCCCCTCTTATTGATCATAAGATCAATACTAACTACCGAATAATAATTACCAAATTTAGAAACCACCAGGGAGTACAGTCAGAATGGGAATGACACAAACATTATAAAACATTTGTAATCAAACTGAATTATTCAAAAGGCCATTCATAAAAATCATCTTTCAAACAAAGCAGTCGGTTTAGATGAATTCATTCAATCAGTGAGAAACTCTAAGAACCCCTCTTATGTACCCCATCATCCCATTCCCATGATGTGTGAGTTCCACTTTTCAGGTCAACAAGGGCCTTTAAGCTAGCGAAGATCCCCTACAACAGCAAGGTGTTAAAGAAGGTCATCAGGAAGGTCACAGATCATGTGCAAATATGCCACTGGGAGAGGAGCAAGATCAAATTTATTATTTCACCTAATAGATAAAACCCTGGCAATTAGAAGGGGTTCCATAAAACAATTAATTTAACATTTTTAGAGCAAATTTCTTCTCTCTTTGAAATCAATCACAACAATCATCGTTGAAATCAAGACATTGCAAAATCTTCGACCCATGTACATTATGTACAGTAGAGGGTCACCACCATGGAGAGGTTACTAGCACATGCGATGCATGGTGGTGTGGAATCCATCTTCGTAGAACTTTCCATAAACAGTCGATATCCATCAGTTGCATATCATCATAACATAATTGTAACTTTGAACTTTGAAACATGTATTACATTACTGTGAAAACCATAAAATGGAACACACAGGTAACAGAAAACTGATTTTATCCCCGAAGATAGAAAATATTTCTTCTCAATTTTATTTATTTTTATTCATCCACTTAACCCCCTGTTGCTCTATAGACACCATACATTTACAGACCATAGGTCTCCTCTTCATCATTTTCACCAAGAGAAAGATCATCAAGGTCAAAGCTTCGAATCCTTTCCTCAAAACCTTCAAAATTATAATACCTCTTACCCACTGGATTGGCAACCTCTGGGCGTATACACACCTGGGGTGCTTGGAAAACTGACTTTGTTGTCCTCTTCACCATTAGTTTAATCAATGATATCATACAAATGCAGAAGAAAAGAATAAGGAGTCCACCGACAAATAGAGTAGTCAAAAATTTAACTAACCCTGATCCCCATGACCCCAAGGTACCAGAAAAGTCCCCAAAGTTAAACCCATGTTTATCATGTAACTCTTTAATACCTCGAGCTGTGTCATGCGCCATATCCATGACCTCAGCAGTCGCGTCAGAGATGTAGAAGCAACATTCAGTACCTATAACTTTACAAGTTCCTTCCTGTGCTGCCAACAGGAGATCAAGCGCCATACGATTCTGTAAAGCTACAGTTTTAACTTCCTGCAGCTCCCTATGTTCAGCTAACATGGCTCTACTGGAGGCATTGAGATGATTCTCCAGGACTTTAGACAGAGATTCAAGTTCCTGTTGAGTTATATACATACCATACCAAGGCAAGAGGATGCTGGCTATCTTTTGAGATGTTGAGATTTCTCTTTGATATTAATGTAGAGGTGGGTATAATGAAGCTATCTCAGGGCATCATCTCATAGGGCATGCAGCAATAAGCTTTATCTCCAGAGACTAGATACACTCCCTCAGGTAACGAAGACTGTCTCAGAGTGACATCTACTACTGTTTTACAGCTGCTTTGTCCTAAATTATCAGGTCCGTCTCCTACTCCCTGAAAACACAAGGAAACATTTTGCCGTTCATGGGTGAACATCGGAGGCACATAAGTTGAGGAGTTCGCTCCATCTGTTGTGGCACTGAGCAGTTACGTTTCTGTATCTGAACTGACTCTATGGACCTAACACCGGACCATGGCTGCACAGAAACTACGGCCTCCACCATTAAAGATGCAATATACATGTATGGTTGGGGAACACACACCTGATCTCCAAGAGGTTTTGAACAGTTTGTTTGGGCCAAAACTATTTGAACTCTATATTCAAAACCTAATTTCACCTACATCTGTATATGAATAATGCAAAGTGTAGTATAATTGAAACTGCTCGGTAGGTACTGTTCATTAACTGTTTTAGCAACGTATAAGGCAATTTCAGCATTACGTGAATACTTTGCAGAATCTATAGGGTAGGCAGGAGTATAGCACTCATCTGTTTCATTTTCAAATCTCATGGCCAAATCATTCCAGTTTAACACTTTATAATCCACTCTAGTGAATGGAATTAGATGAGACATTGGTGAGTGTATGGACGAAGGCATATTTTGACATAGCCAACAGTTACTGAGATCACGATCGCGAGCATAATCAACCATTAGACTGAGGGCCGAATTTGGTTCTTGCACTAAAATTTGAGAAACTTCACCTGTACCTCCATCACGCCTTGTTGATTTAGGTTTGGCTACCTCAAGTGTATTTATGGAAGAAAATTGACCAATACCTAGAAAACTATCACCCTTACCAGTTTTCACCATAGTACAGATCTTACCGCTCAGCACCTCCCCTGGAACATCTCAGTAATTAACAACCCACAGTTTATAATCAGGATAACTGTTCAATGGCTGTTTAGTGAAACATGGCTGTTTAGTGAAACAGCTCCAGAGGTTCAGTCAAAGGTACAGCAGCTGTGAATGTTACCTTCATTACCTGGGTGCACTCAGCACTGTCTTAATCCGAGCTTTGTCATGTGTTGTCCACGACCATTTACCTCTGTCAATTGGACAGTCAAACATAACAGGGTTAACAGTTTGGTTAGTTTGGTTAGTTTGTTTAGAGCACAGGAAATACAAGTCCTCATTGTCACCAACACCTGGTTCCATCTGGAAGACAAAAACATTTTTTTTTAAATCATTTGATTAATACAAAATTTCCATCATTAAAAAGATGTATTGGTTCCTCCGATGGTTTTGTGAGCCGTTCAGACACCTGTAATGATAAAATTCAAAAGTCAATTAATCTTTTACATATTCAGCCACAAACTCATCCGTCCAAAGCAGAGAAGTTTTGTTTGGTGTCAGAGGTTACCTTGTCCCTGTGGACATTAGTCTCCCCATTAACATCTCATGAGGACTCAGTCCTGTTGTTGCACTTAGTGCGCTTTGAATGGAGTACAGCACAATAGGCAGTGCATCAGGCCATTTCAGACCTTTTGTCAGTACTGTTTTGGTCAACCGTTCTTTGATAGTTGTGTTTATTCTTTTTACTTGACCAGAACTTTGTGGGTGATACGAAACATTCAACTGCAACTTGAACCCTAAAATTCCTGACATTCCTGACATTCCTGCATGATTTTTTATACAAAAACTAAATTTTGTCACTATCTATATTCCGTGACTTTTCTTTTAGCAGTCAGTTACCAACTGTTTTTGTGTCTTCTTTTCTTGTTGTGAAACCACCATCTCACTTTGAGAATCGCTCAGTTATGACTAACAAATATTTATAGCCTTAACATATTTTTCATTTTTCGTTTTCACAATTCACATTTTCATATGTACATTTATTATTCTTTTTGCAAAAAATAACGTGACAGAGGTTCCAGATGGTCATGCCTCACTGTGTTCTTCTTCTATCTGGTCTGTTGACACGTCATACAACTGTCTACAAGTGTTTGTGAGACTTGTGTAATGCCTGGTGCAAACCATTGTGAACGAATAACATCATCTATCACCCCTCTTCCGACATGTGTTGGTCCATGTGCCACACGTGCCAAGACATGTAGGAGAGCTCTTGGGCAAACTAGTCGCCCATCCGGGTGGAGCCAAAAGCCAGACTCCGAATCAACTACACAACATCAAACATCATTAGCGGAAGGTACTGGAATTGTATTGATGGGTTGTGTGGTGGTATATTGATGGACCAGGGAGGAGGAGGAAAGTGCGGCTTGCTTGGCTGCAGTATCAGCCATTGCATTTCCTCGTGAAACAGGATCATTTCCTTTAGTGTGGGCTGCACATTTTACAATCGCAAGCTGTGGCGGACGCAAAATAGCCTCTAATAGATCATTTACCAACGCGTGATGCTGTAATGGCTTACCAGAGGATGAGACAAAACCTCTCATTTTCCATAATTGTCCAGAGTCATGCGCAGCGCCGAATGCGTATCGCGAGTCAGTGTAGATAGTGGCAACTTTACCAGAAGCAAGTATGCAGGCTTTACTAAGAGCATACAGCTCAGCTGCTTAGGCTGAAGTTCCATAAGGCAAAGATCCTGCTTCAATGACTTCAGAATCATTTACTACTGCATAACCAGCCAAATGTCTTGTCAGATGGTCTGCTAGCGGAACCATCAGTATAAAGAACCATATCAGAATTTGGTATCGGTGTTTGCAGCAGCTCTGGTCTCGGAGATGTGCACATTTAAATAAGGCGATACAGCCATGCTTATTATCTGTATTAATCAATGGTAGCAGAGTAGCTGGATTTACTGGAGGTGAGCGCTTTAAAGTTATGTGGGGACTTGAAAGAATTATTGCCTCGTAACCTGAGCGACGTGCTGCCGTCATGTGTTATGTTGCAGATGTGTTCAAAATGTGTAATACTGCATGTGGAACGTGCACGACACAGTCATGAGCCAGTACAATGGGAGATTTGTCGATCAAAATGGCAACAGCGGCCACTGCTCTTAGACAACCTGGCATACCGAGAACTACAGGGGTCAGTCGAGAGGAGTAGTACGCAACAGGACGATAATGAGAACCATGTTTCTGTACCAGAATGCCAGTGGCGAAGCCATCTCTCTCATGGACATGTAGATGGAACGGCTGATGATAGTCAGGGAAACCCAACGCTGGAGTCATTGTGAGAGCATTTTTCAGATCTTGAAAGGCTTTGTGCATCTCCTCAGTCCACTGTACCACAGGTGGAGCCAATTGCAGTGTGGCAGCTCGCAAAACCCATAGTTGCATATTCAAAAATCCAGTGTCTGCAGGAATTAGCCATCCCCAGAAAAGAGAGCATCTGTTTCTTGGTTGTGGGGGGAGGCATGTTTACTAGCAGTTTCACCCTCTCCGGTGACAAAAGGCGTTGTCCATCCTTCAGAACACGACCCAAATATGTCACCTCATGTCGACAGAATTGCAACTTTGCCAGCGACGCTCTGTGACCACACTCGGCCAGACTCCGTAGCAGCAAGATAGAGTCTGTGTGGCAAGCTTCTTTTGATGGAAAAGCTATTAGGAGGTCATCAGCGTACTGCAAAAGAGTGGAGCCACCTGGCAGGTGGAGCCCATCTAGATCTCTTTTTACCGCCGCTGCATACACCGTGGGACTCTCGACAAAACTCTGCGGCAACCGTCGCCAAGTGTATTGCTTACCTTTGAATGTGAATGCAAACAGATACTGGCTATCTGGATGCAACGGTATCGAGAAAAATGCAGAACTCAGATCAACGACTGTGTAGTGCGTGGAGTTAGGTGGTAAAGAAGCTAAAATCAAATTGGTGTCAGGCACAATTGGAGCTGCAGGTCCTGCACGAACTGCCATTCATCAGGGCGATTTGCTTTGGGAATTGGTAAAATGGGAGTGTTACATGGGCTGGTGGTTTGAACTAGCACATCTTGATCCAATAGAGACTGAATGACACTTTCAATTCGTACTACAGCTCTGTGGCAAATTGTATTGTCTAATCATAGGTAGCTTAGCATTAGTCTTAAGTGTAACTTTATGTGGCAGAGCCGAATTTACAAAACCTACATGATTTTTATGTTTAGCCCACAAAATAGGTGGAACCTCAGACAATTCAGAAGGAGGTCCATACTGTGCGGGAAGAGGCGGCTGATGAGTAACAAATATAGACATTGATAACTGCACATGTTCATCTAAAGACAACATATACAGTTCCTCCTCTAAATATGTTACTGTTTAGTGTTGAGAAGCTGGTACAGCTTCTCTCAATGCCTGGCACTGAGCCACTATGTGTCCAAGGTGTTTCAGCTCACAGCCAGGTGTGACGGCCACAACCATATGTAAGTATGAACTTTCAACATTAAACAACCTCTGCTGTTCACTAGATAGTTGGACTGGTATGGCACATCCCTGCGGACCAACAAACAAACATGTTCACATTTTAACCCCTCTTGTTTATTTAAAAACCTGGAAACCAATTGTTCATACTGCTCAGAAGGGTTAAATGCTGCAGTACAATGACAATGAAAAAGAGGCCTCATTGTAGACATCAATGTTGCACATGCTGGAAATGATTTGGCAATTTTCTGAATATCTAAAACAGTGAAACTGGGAAGCATATTAAAACCTATCAATTCCCAGCATTACAAACTGTCTTCCGTACTCTGCAAAAACTGAAATGCTAGAGCAGCTTTTTCATCAGAGAGAGTCAAAAACAATCCATAGTATAGTAGAAAAGAATAGTAGCATGCAGTTTACAAAGCAGATCCCTCCCCATGAGATTAATTGGGCTTTTATCAGATATCAGAAAAGAATGCATCACTTCAGAGCCTAGCAGTTATTTTAGTTCTCTGAGATAATGGTTCCGCAATGGGAACCCCGGAAACGCCTACAGTGGTGGTAAAGTTGGATGTAGGTGTGCATACATGCTCTGCAGTTTTTACAGTAGAAATAGTTGCCCCACTGTCTACTAAAATTTC
This sequence comes from Collichthys lucidus, assembly GCA_004119915.2. Lineage (NCBI taxonomy): Eukaryota > Metazoa > Chordata > Actinopteri > Sciaenidae > Collichthys > Collichthys lucidus. The sequence continues at coordinate 1,219,178 of CM014101.1, forward strand.
AACGGTATTTCCATTAACTTGAACGGGCATTATCGGGTCTTCGGCGGGATTACTAGAAAGTTGAATAGTTGCAGCTTGAATATGAAATGGTTGTTCTGATCCCGCCCCTCCATGGCCTCCCTATGCTTGATTGTAATATGTTGGCTGCATGTAAGCAGCTTGTGTGGGTGGGGCTGGAAGAGCAGGAAATGACGTAGTCGTTTGTGGAGCGGGTAGAGCCGGAAATGATGTAGTGGCTTGTTGTTGGTTCTGGTTATTGGATTTATTCCGGCGACGACGACCACTCTTACACTCTTTAGCCCAAAGTCCCTCTGCACCGCATTTGTGACAATTTCCATGTTTCGGATTATCCCTGTTTTTGCTATTGTTTTAACCACCCTGCGGTGGTACATACTGCATCATCTGTTTTGAGCTGGGAGCATTATTACCAGCGGAGAAAACATCGTTCCTATGCATAGCCATTATTTTGTTTATAGTTGACTTCGAGTCAAGGACTGATAGTTTGTAAGCGGCTTGAACATTCGGTCTTAGATTTTGCACAAAAATTTGCACCATGAGACATTCATGTTCATCTCGCTTTATTCCAGCTTTAATATCCCATATTTGTATGAATTTCTGGATGAATTCTGGCGCTGACCCTCCTGCTTCTTGAACGCAGTGAATTACCTTTGAAAAGTCAGCACGCTTTCATGCACATTTGGTTATTGCATTTTTTGCTTCCACATTTAACCAATAAATCAAAGTTTTGGTTGAGGCCATTAACCACCCTCAGCTGCTCAGGAAAAACAAACTCATTTTTTTTTTCTTCCATGAACTCAGAAGTCCATGGTTTTCAAACTGCTATGTCGTCAATCATTATTTTTACAAGGATTTATTGAAGATGTCTGTGACACTTCAGAGGCAGGGGAAAAGTTGTTTTCCTATGTGCCTCTGTGTTTCTGGTCTGTCTAATCGAGTGTAATATCAGATTTAGGCATTTATGTAGTAGCGTAAACAAAGTGTGCTTTTAAAGAATTCTGTAAAAAATTATTATTATTATTATTAAATTATTTGAGCACAAACCGCACAATTATTGATTCATAATGAGCACCATGATTGGAGTTGAAGTTGATTCTGAGTTAATTTGAAGTGTGTGAAACATATTCATCAGGTTGAAACATGTGTTAATCAAGTGTAAAGAAGATTGTACTACACCAAAATAGTATGCAATGATTGTTACAAAACTTAACTTTAAACACTTGAAACATTTTTTCTTTGCAGTAGAAATAACGTATATCCCATGACAATTTAAGTAACAAGGTTACTTTTTAAATGAAGAAAAGTAAAATTGGAGCAAGCTTTTAGCACCATAGAACTGAGCGATTGGCTTTCATCTTAATATCAACTATTTTCTGTATGCCTCCCCATTTAAGGTATACATGTCAAGATTGCTGTAAGCCCTTGAGATGACAAGATCCAGGCTTGCACCCCTGGTCATCATTACCAAATACGGAAGAATGTATGGTGAAACGTTCATAACATTAATATGTAATCGCTTCATTTTCATATTAGTATATAGCAGGGCAACGCCTTAACACAGTGAGAGAATCGCCGCTGCAATCTGACCATAGGGACCTCAGCAGTCTTTAATCTGACCTCAAGGATTCTTATCATGCACTCAGAGTATGTAATGGCTTATAATAAAAAAGGAGCATTCCTTAAGAAAGAAGCCTCGAGTTCTGTTTATTCTTTTTCACTCAAACAAGCACGAAGAGAGTCGTCAATACACGACAGAAAATTCCTGGCACCCCAGATGGGACCTTGCATCTGAAAAAACTCCAGCTCTCCAACCCCAGAGAGAGGGAGACAGACAGCTGTTATAGGTGAGTCTTCTCTCTTTTTGCTTTTTTATGGTTGGAGAGGCCTTGGAGGCCTTAGACAGAGTGAACGTGTGCTTGAGTGAGAAAGAGTGCAGAAAAGCTAAATTAATGAGGTCCCTAAAAACTAAATTGTAATGATAAAGAGAAGATTCTCACAATTGGAAGCCCTAATTTTTAAAGTTTTATGAAGTAAAGAAAAGAGATGGAATACAAGCTCATTGATCCGGAGTATATAGTGTGCACCTATAACTCTGAGGAAATGCAGCTTTGCAGCTAGAAGAAATATAATTGAAAATATGTGTGCAAAAATTTGATGCTAAAATTCTCATTATGGAGATTTTTTAAAGACGTATCCGGCATCTGGGATTTCGTGCAGCCCTAAGCTTGTTACGTGCATTTGAGACCAAAAGATTAATTGTGACAGTGATAAATGAAAGTCGCACATATTATTTGAAACTATACATGCGTGTGCGAATTAGAAAAAGTCCTAGGCAAATTATAAAAGATAGTGTGTAAGGTAAGTATGTATTTAGGAAGTCGCACGCCCAAATGAAGAAGTGTCAGAGATTAAGGATTTGTGTCTGATCAGCACTAAAAATCCTATAAAGTACTGTATTGGTAGGACGACGTGAGGATTCCGCAGGAGAAAGGTTACCCCTGCAAGTGTACGAAACTGAGATTTAAAGACAACAAAGGTTGGCGTATCTTTAATTACTGATGTGGAATTCCTAGTTAATTTTGACGACCTTTTTAATCTAAATTCGTCTGAAGGCCTTGTATAGCAGCTGCCCCCTCCCTTCTCTGCTCCCTTCTCTGCTGCTTCCAGTTGCTAAGTTTTTTCCTTTTTCTCCCTCTCACACACACACCCTGTCTAATATAAACAAAGAGGAACACACAGACATACAGAGCTACACACACACCCATTGGCCCTTGTGAGGGGGCTATCCAGCTTCTACCTTGCTGAAACTCGGGGGACTAGAGCGTGCGAGTGACCCTCCAACAAAACTAGCCGTGCACCAGCCGTAAATTGGGCGTGTCCAGGCGCGAAACTGGACAAGGCCCTAAGCCCGGTCAGTGCGTGAACAGGCCCAGTCAGGAAGTTGCGTGTGGGGTTCCGAGGGCGTGATAGTGCCTCGTGACGACATAAACACACACACACACACACACACACACACACGCACACACATACACACACATCCACTTTCTAAATTCACCCTTCTCCCCATCTCTCCTGTTTTTCTCCTCTTATTTTGCCGCTATTGTTGTTTGTGGCTTGTTTTTGGGAAGTTTGTGTTTTTAGATTGTTTTCTTGTGCATATTTTCGTTTATCTGTCTTGATTGGAAGCTTGTTAAGTGTCATGTTGTTAGTGTGATGGCATGTGTGATTGCTGAATAATATGTGTGATTGCTGAGTGAGTCTAGTATTAGTTGATTAGCTGCTGGTTGTATATAAAAATTGATTTTTGCACTATTTTAATGTGACCAATTTTTGACCTGACTACAGACTGACTTTTTGACTTGTTTTGGAGCTAATGATAGTTATTTTGCTTGTTTTGATTACTTGTTTAATTGTTAATTGTTTATAAACAGAAGTGTGGATGAGCATAACTGATACTTGCTAATGGCTGAACTGTTTATTGGCTAGACTAGCTGTATTGCTTGTTTGATCGCTTTGGCTGCTTGATTAGGGAAATTGTTTGAATGAATGGATATTGATTTGATGTATGACTGATTGGTGATTTATTGATTAAATAATAAGTTGATTGTTTGATGGGATCCTTGTTTTGATTGAGTGATAAGGGATTGATCTGTTGATCAGTTGACGGTCTTGTGAACTGCTATTGGTTGATGATTGTTTGGCTTTGATAATTGATTGAGTGATTGATTAGTTGTTTTGGTGATTGATTGGTCTAGCTGAATGGTAATCTGTGGGTGCAGGACTGATTGTTGAGCTGCTTGATTGACAAGTGATTGATTGGCAGGTGTGATTGAGTGTTTGGGTGATATATTCATTGCTTTGATTGATTGCAGATTGATTGATTGAATTAAGTGGTTGTTTGATTTATTGAATAATTGATTTATTGATTGATTTGAGTAGTTGGTTTGATTGTTGATTTGATTGATTGCTTAATTGAGCGATTCGCTTGATTAATTAATTGAATGGTTGTTTGATTAATTGATTGGTTGACTGATTTGATTGATTGATTGGTTGATTGATGTGATTGACTGATTGATTGCTTGATTTATTGATTGGTTACTGATTGATTTATTGATCTAATTGATTGGCTGATTTATTGATTCCATTTTTTGAGCATTTGTTTTGCCTGATTTAATAAATTTTAGGTAGTAATTAGCACTGGATTCAATTGATGATGAAATAGTTTATGGTTACATCTTGATTTATTGGCTTACAGTTGTCTTATCTGCTTATTGAGGTTGCAGAAGACTAACATAGCTGAGTGGAATTGATTAATTGATTATTGATAAATCTATTTAAAACAAGGACTGCCGATTTGGGGAATTGGAATTTGACCATCCCATACTAAACTAATTATAACTAAACTAACCTAACATTTTGATATTAAAATTTGATTTAATCAATTAAAATAAACATAACCACACTGGTGTTCATTGCCTTACCTCCATAGTTATATAGTCTCTTTATAATACAGTTGAAATTAGACTCTGATGAAATTTTAAACAAGTGCTGAAAACATTAAAACAAATATATATTTGCAAATGATATGCACATCCAGCATATGACATGGTTGCATCACTGACTCTCTTAAAATACATGAATAAATCAAGGTTGTTCACTAGCAATGATGGTTTCTAATCTGCGCACAATTCAAGGCATTTAATTTAAACACCTGAAAAAATGAAATAACGTCTAAAACGTGGTTTGAATTAGGGCTGCACGATATGGCCTGTAACCAATATCTCGATATTTTTAAGCTATATCGCGATACACGATATATATCTCGATATTTTTGTTGTTGTTGTTTTGTATTGTTTATTTCTAATAAATATTAACGCATTATTACCTTGACAGCATTGTAATTGGTCAGAATCAATGTAGAACAGTAGATTTACACTTGCTGTATGAGACACACATCTTTTTATAGCATTGTAACACTTGTCATATTTTTTTATACATTTTTAATATTTTTAATCATGTAAATATGAGCTTTAGAGCTCAATAGCTTCCAGGTCATGTGACCTATTGGCTCAAAATCAGTGTAGAACAGTCTATCTACACCTGCTATACGACACACACTCTTTATAGCATTTTAACACTTATTTTTTATGAATTTTTAATACTTTTCATAATGTAAATATGAGCTTTAAAGCAGTGCAGGATCATACTTGGCTTATGAGACACTTTTAAAATCAAAAATCAATTTTTAACCGTTCATATTTTATAAATAAACGTTTAATACATTTAACACCCACGTCTTATTTTGAGAAACCGGAAGTGTCCACACGCTGCAGTAAGCTAGCGCTGACTTTCCCGGTTTTCCCAAAGTGGTTGCCATAAAGTCGGCAATAAGGGCGCACTTGAAAAATATTGGACCAGCTGACGTGACCACGCGAAAACGAGAGACGGCTGGCGTGTTTAAGAGTTGTTTTTCGGCGGAAACCAAGTCGTCCGTCTCCATCTTTGATTAACTCGCTTGGGCTCTTCACTTCACTTCTCTCCTCACTTGCTACAGAAAGTACGCATGCGCGCAGGGGATTTTTCTGGGTGGGCGGGGCAGTGTGCTGCGTGCTGTGAGCAGCACCGGGAGTGAGTGACACAGGCAAAACTCCGGAGAATTAAATGCAGACGGCTTAAAAAAAAAGTACTCGATGTTCGCGATATAGTCATTTCATACATCTCACGTAGAACAAGCCGCGATATATCGAGTATATTCGATATATCGCCCACCCCTAGTTTGAATAAATAATGTTGGGAAAAAGAGTGATTGAGTATTGTCTGTTGAGATTCAGAAAGGGTGTTTGAATAAAACAATTTTGACAAACTGTTGGTTTACTCCTCTTTTTGGGGGCCATAAGAAGTGTTTTGAATAAAGAATTTTTGGAAAAACGGGTGGTCTATTGTTTATTTCGGGGATTGCATAATAACTTAAGTACAAGAGGCTACAGTGTAAACCAAAGATCTGAACCTTCCGCTTTCCAATTTTCCTGTACAAATGTTAAAAAAAACTGAAAAATAAAAACTCCAGTGTGGCAATGGGTGCGAGTTCAGCAAAAGCAACCACGTCAGTGGAGATTGTCGAGAAAAATAATACCCTTGTGAAGGGTATTGGTAAAATATCTAAGAAATTTAACCGAAGATGGCCAGAAATAGATCAAGTTTGGCCTGCAAAAGGGACCTTTGACCCAGAAGTGATACGAACCTTGCAAGTGCTCGTCAACACATACAAAGCAGAACAGAAGAAAGGCAGGAAAGGGCAGATAGGAAAGGAAAAGCGGAAAATTTAATTGGCAATTTTGGAGCTGTTTAATCAAGAGGGGCAAAAACTATTAAAAGTAGCAAAGGCCAGGTTAGATAAAAATATAGAAAGGTCTCTGGAGACCGCAAAATTAGCCGAAAAACACAATGCTCCCTTCTCGCACATTTCTCCGCTTATGACGCCTCCACCTTACGAGACAAAAAGCGAAAGCACGTCACTTTATCTACAGTTACCTCTACTCACGACAGAAGGAAGATACAGTCTGGAGAATGATGATCACCAGTAGGGATGTAACGATACACTAAACTCACGACTCGATTCGAGTCACGATTTTTTGTTCACGATACGATTTTTTCACGATTTTTTTAAAATAAAAATGAGCTACAGACAAATTCTGACAAAATAAAATTATCTTTTTATTTGTAGGGAAAAAATCTCTCTTTACAGAAACTCTTAAACAGTTTGTGCTCTTATTAGGGCTGCCAGCAAGCAGCTGATCTGACCATTACCTTTCAGCTTGAAGTATGAGCTAACTGAAAATAAAAACAATTAAGATGATAGCTCATTAACCCTTTAATGAGAGTCCACGGCCCCGGGAAATGGCGAGGTCCGGGCGCTGTAAACGCAGAGCCGGTCGCGGCGCACCGCCGCCAGCGCCGGGGAGAGGTCCCATGAGGGGATCCTCCCGCACCGTGCGGCCGTCCCTGACCCGAGTTTAATCTCCCATGCAGACAGCGCGGAAGTTGCAGTGAGTTGCGGTGATTGGTTAAAATTGCAACACCGCCCTGAATTCACTGGGATTCACTGAAGTTGCGTTGAATTTGCAAATCACAACATCGTGAATTCCTGGAGGGTCTGTGTTATGGTATCATTTACAGTACAGTCAGGCCTGACGCCGATTACCACTACTGCGCATGTGTTTGTGTGTGTGTGTGACACAGAAAGGCAGACGCGGCAGTGGAAGCTGCAGCCACAACGTAACCTATATTTAATTAAAAAAACGGACGAAAAAGAACATATCCTACTTCTCTCGCATTCGCCACGAATCGCGATTCATTTTTTCTGTCAACGTTTTTCGGTGCAAGTCGTCACGCATTTGTACCGATTTTAATCATGTCACGATGTATCGTTACATCCCTAATCACCAGATACTTGAGACTGGAAGAGCAACAACGACTATAGTGATGACACCTGAGACCAAAAGTAAACAACGACCGACCTCATCAGCTAGTGGAGGCCCATGCACATTGAAGACACAGCTGAAGGATAAAGATGCAGATGGGAAAAGAAGACATTGAAAAGCATCAGAGAAGACTCTAATGATGACATATTCATTGGAGGATATTTTCAATCAAGAAGCTACTCGCCAGAGCTGAAAGACGAGGCAAGAAGACGAGTAATGCATGCAAGACACCTGATCCTAGTGACAGCGATGATGATAGCAACACCTCTATATAGAGTGTAGACAGCGACTCCAGTCAGAAATGGGAAGAAGTGCTGGAGGAAGAATTCTGCAGATTGGAACAGGCGGATGAAAAAATACACTCTATGAAAAAAGAACTAAGGGAAATGAAAGAAGCACAGGATCGACTGAGTGAGACACTGCAGGAAGAATCCTCCCCAGAAGAGCGAAATCACGTGGAAGGGATGATGGAAGAGGTTCAATTAGCGGAGTCCCGATGCCAGCAGATAGAGGTTGAAAAAGCAATAGAGGAGCGTGACACAACCACAAAGAAGCTGAAAGCCCGGCTTCAAAGTAGACAAAGTACACCTCAGCAACGTGAGCTACGCCGGAAACCGAAGAAATCTTACAAGCAATATCCAGTGCTTGTAAGAGGAAGAAAGTTGGAGTACAAGCCATGGCCAAACACAGATATGACAGAGATAATAGACAAGCTACCTCCATTGCAAGAGGATGCTCACCCCTGGATTTCAAAACTGGAAGAGGCAACGATGGGCATACAGCCAGCCATGGGAGACATCAAGAGACACCTAGCCAACTTATTGGGAGTGCCAGAAATGGAAGAAATATTAACAAGAGCAGGACTCCACAGATACGTGGCTACGTCTGTTCATGACCCAGAACTTTTTTCAGCCAATAAGGGTTGTTTGTGGAAAGCATTGAAGGATATGTACCCTACCAATGTGCATCCTGATAATATTCTCAATGATCTATTGGAAGAAAGTGAAAACCCGAGGGCTTATGTGGCCAGAGCTCACCAACAATGGAGAAATGTCACTGGGAGAGACCCAGGTCTCAATGAATTGGAGAAATCCATAATGAGAGACAAGATTCAACAAGGATTACCCCTGCCAGTGAAAAATAAGCTAGCAGAGGTTGTGGGCTTGAATAGCATGACAAGGAGTGTCTTCACCGACCATATTGCCCATCAAGTTGAACTGCATCGTAAAAAAGAACATGCACAGAAGGCACAAGATCAAGAGACACTCAGAAAACTCAATCAAATCCAGCTGGTATGACACAAAAACAAAGAAGAGAAGCAAGCACCAGTCATGCAAGAGCCGTCACCACCAGCTCAACCACCACACCTTCTAGCAACTACACCAGTCACTGCTCAACCTCCACCGGTCCCAGTACAACCTCAGGGATGGAGAATACCAAACAGCAGAGGTGCTGGACGAGGCGGCAGAGGAATGGGTAATAGAGACGCTTATTTACCACCGTGACGATGTTTTAACTGCGGCCAAGTGGGCCACCTAGCTCGAAACTGTGGAAGACAAGTAACAGGGAACCTGAAAGGGGGGTACCCCTACAGAGGGCCTGGACCTCGTGCACAGCAATGGCAACAACAGCGACCACCAATAGGACCGGTGAACCCTTATAGGGGACCGACACCAGGATTTTAGGGCTGCCCAGATAACCCGAAAGGGGGGTGTCAGCTAGTAGTGTCTAAACCGGAAGATGATCCAACCATTTGGGTAAAAGTAAACGATCGACCATTGAAACTGATGGCAGATTGCGGAGCCACTTTTACCTGTATCCGACCTCATGATGCTACACACCTTCATGTCTGGCAAATATGTTCGGACAATCGGATTTGAGGGAATAAAACAGCTGATACCTTCTACAAAACCTGTAGAGCTCCGCTACAAGAATCAAAAGACGACAATACCTATCCTTGTTTCAGAACAAACCCCCATAGGACTTCTTGGAAGAGATGCACTATGCAGACTGAAGTGCACAATAAAATGCACACCTGACGGCTGTCTGGTGAAAGTGCCACATGATTATGACCACCAAATAACTATGAGAGCAGAAGCACCAGTGGTCTACTGGATTGGAAATCTCAGTCAAGATCTGATTGCCAGCGAGAGTGTGGGAAAAGTTCATCATCACAAACCTACCAGGAGCTAGGTTACCAGAGTATACACCACACTGCACACCCCAATATTTTAAGGATCCAGCGAAGTCAGACCCAGATGAATGGCTGAAAACACAACCGAAAGAAGTTCCACTCAGCTCAGGATGTATAATACTGGGCCCACAAGGTGCAGCAATGAAATTAAATAAAGACGTCTATTTGAATCGACAGAATCGAGGGGAGTATCCCCCATGTGACTCTAATGATTGCCGAAGATTATGAACAGAAGCATATTGGGGCAATGATGGCAGAATCGGAAGATGTCATCTTTGTAACGACAAAAGAAAACCCAGCTGTCTGGATAAGTAAAGATCGGCAATTCATCAAGATTATGATCTCAGCACAGGGAGTTGGTCAGCCACAGACCGTACAAATGACGAATGAGTCAATGCTGTCTATAACACCTGACAGGAACCTCATGGAGGAAATTCTACAGCAGGTCCAGGAATGCTTGTGGTCTCAACACAACACAGACATAGAACTGGTGAAATCAGCGCAACCAGTGAGAGTGGAACTCAGACCGGGGACTAAACCGCCCTGGGGACCGCAATATCCTTTGAAAGAAGAAGCAGTCCAAGGAATTGAATCTCAAATAGAGGGTCTGCTGCAGGCAGGAGTTTTGAAGACAACCAACGACCCCCAAAGCAATATGCCTCTTCTGCCAACAAAGAAGCCTGATGGATCGTATCGCCATGTACATCACCTCAAAGCCATAAATGAAGTGGTCATAGACTATCCAGCAGATGTGTCAGATCCACATACGCTGTTAGCCCAAATTCCACCAGAAGCTACCTGCTTCACAGTCATTGATCTGTGTGGAGCTTTCTTCAGCATTCCACTGGCCGAAGAAAGCCAGGGATTATTTGGATTCACATACAAAGAACAATCCTATGAGTATACACGTTTGCCAATGGGATTTAAGCACTCTCCTCAGCTCTTCAATAAGGTTTTGAAAGATGATTTGGAAGGAGTGGGATCTCAAGTGAGCAGCACAATCATACAATATGTAGATGATATACTTCTCTGCTCAACGGATAAAGAAACATGCCACAAAGACTCGATTAAGCTGCTGCAGATACTAGCAGAGAAAGGACTTAAAGTCTCACAGAAGAAATTACAGTACTGTCAAGACCAAGTTGTGTATTTGGGCCAGACAATTACGCAAGGACATCGAAGCATTTCCGACGATCATCTGGAAGCCATAAGGAAAGCACCAAGACCCAGGACAGTCAGAGAAATGATGAAATTTCTGGGAATTACAGGCTATAGTTCTGCATGGGTTGAAGATTACACCAAATTTACAGGACCTTTGAGAGCTATAATCAAAGATGCAGGAAGTGGTCAATTGCATTGTAATCTCACCTGGACACAAGAAGGTTGTCTAGCATTTGTAACTATTAAACAAAAGCTACTTGAAACACCAGCATTGGCATTGCCTGATTATTCTAAAAATTTTGTGATGTATTTCTCTTCGTCTCCTGAAGGCAGATATGCATGCGCAGTTCTTGCTCAGCCCACTGGTACAGGGACTAGCCCTCAGCCTATAGCATACTATTCTTCTGCTAATTCAGAAGTGGAAATGGGCCTTGCCCCATGCTATAGAGCGCTGACTGGAGTTTATCGAATGTATGAGAAAGCAGCAGCTATTACTATGGGCTATGCATTAACTATTGTAACTCACCACAGTCTGAGAAATCTTTTGAATCATGGCAAATTTATTCTAACAATGCCTAGAATTAGAGACTATCACAGACTCGTAAAACAAGAGGATGTCACTTTAGCCAGGTGCAGCACGATTAACCCGGCTGACACTTTGCCGACTCCTGAAGACGGGGAGCCCCACGATTGTCTAAGAGAAACAGAGAAATATTCTAAACTTCGATCAGACCTTCAAGCACTCCCACTTAGGGAGCCAGATTTAGAATACTGGACTGATGGATCTTGTTACAGAATTGGAGACAAATCAAATGCAGGATATGCAGTTGTTAAAGCGGAAGGCTTTAATTTTGTAACTGAGAAAGCCGAAGCTGTTCCACAGCCATGTTCAGCACAGCTGGCGGAACTGATTGCTCTAACACAAGCTTGTCTAATAGCAGAGGGTAAGCGTGTGACAATTTACACTGACTCTGCATATGCTCATTCAGTTTGTCATCTTTTTGCTGCTGTATGGAAGGGTCGCGGCTTTAAGAAGACTGACGGATCCCCCATACAACATTGAACAGTGAATATGCTAAATGCTGTAATGAAACCTAAAGAAATAGCAATAGCTAAATGTGCAGCACATAAATCCGATTCATCTCGAGTCACACAAGGTAATAATGCAGCAGATGAAGCCGCAAAGGCAGCTGCTAATGCACATAACACAGAGAAAGTTCTTTTAGTCACACATGCAGTAGACTTAGAAGACAATATCACACTCAGAGACATAGTATTGATGCAAGAAGGAGCCAATGTAATGGACAAACAGCTGTGGGAAACTAGAGGTGCAAGTCAAGATGCCACGGGCCTGTGGAGAAATCATGAGGGCCTGGTGGTTGCACCTCCAGACTTATTGGGGATACTGATTCAGGAAGCTCATGGGCTCGCCCATGCAGCGAGGGGGGAAGTAAGAAGGAAAATTACAAAGGAGTATGGTTTTTGGGCACCGTACTTGCTCGATGGGGACTACCAGATAGGATTTCATCAGATAATGGTAAAGAGTTTGTTGATAAAACAGTGAAGCTTATTTTGCAAAAATTAGGCATTAAGCAACGTTTTGGAGCGGTGTATCATCCACAAAGTCAAGGTATTTGTGAAAGAATGAATGGAGTTCTTAAAAACCGTCTCATTAAGATCTGTCAAAATATGGGGCTCAATTGGATTGAAGGGCTCCCATTAGCATTGATGGCTTGCAGATCCAGTGAGCTTCGTGAGTTGCATATGACACCATTTGAGTTAGCTGTAGGTCGCTGCATGACCACACCTAGCTTGCGCACTAGCGGGAAGGGCCCAAGCCTATCTCTGCTGGAAGACAATATGAAAGCTTATGTCAAATACATGTCTAACCTCCAAAGGAGTATTTCTGCTTATGTCACTATGCTATGCTATACTATGCTTATGCAAGGCCGGATTAACCATATGGGCCTGCGGCACAGTGCCCAGGGGCACCAACCATTCACGACCACTTGGGGGGGCACCACATGACACAAACTTTAAAAATAATTTTCGTTAATTTGTATGTTTGTGTTATTCACTTGAAAATGATAAATGGCCATATATAACTCACCATGAACACTAATTTCATAATAACAAAAACAATAATAATGATAATATTAAACAAATTGAGATTACATGACCATTCTTCCCCCCTTTCCCCAATCTGTCAGTTGGGTCAGTCCACAAGTACGGTACCCACTGATATTAATTATTTAAATGAGCTGACTGAAACCGATGCGTCGATACTTTAAAAAACAATTCTGACCCCGAGTCATAAAACAAATTCGCTTGTCATATATTTTGGGTATTTCCTGCGTTTTGCGCACTCTTTGTTTGCAGCCTAATCCGATTTAAGTTGTTTAAATTCACATTTGAGGGTTAAACTGCGGCTCCTGTTTCCCTCCGAGAGACATAAAGGCTGAGAGCCTCGCACACCATCCCGATGTGCGTTTCATAGAGCCGGGGTGAGCAGGGCAGGGCGCACCGAGCGGGACTGATAATCACGTTTCCAAACTAATTAGCGGAGATTAAGCAACAAGGTCGGACAAAAATATTTGTATAACGACCTCATGATCATGTTGTGTGCCAAGCTGCTTGTGGAGACGCAAATCCTCCATGAGGGGAGACTGAAAACTCATATCAGAGACAAGGAAAAGTTAAATTACTGATGTTATTTTAATTCAAACATAATTTTTTTTGGATTAAAAAGTTACTTTTCTTCTATGTCAAACTTTCTCCCACGATAATGGGAATGTATTGTTTGTGTTTTTGGCTTGTCTGCTGAGTTGATGTACACTAACACTTAATGATTTTGGCTATTTGAATTGATAGACATTTGAAATTGAGGCATCTGAATATGCCTACATGTACTGTGTATAGTTGGATGCTGTTTGAATTGATACACAGGGGGGGGGGCACCTGTTAGGTGGGGCCCAGGGGCACCACATTGGCTTAATACGGCCCTGTGCTTATGTCACTCAAAAACAGGAGCAGACCAAGAAAGAGGAACACAGAGGTGCCACCATCCTACCAGGGGATAAAGTGTTCGTGAAAGTGTTCCGCAGGAAGTGGTTTCACCCTCGTCGAGAAGGACCATTCCAAGTCCTTCGCAGCACAGGAACTGCAGTTGAGGTAGAGGGATCACCTACCTGGTTCCACGATAACCACTGCATCAAAGCACCAGAGGATAACAATGGCGATGGAGAACAGCCACGAGACACAGAGAGCGGTGACGATCCGGAGGAGGAACAGAGGCATAAGGACGATGATGGAAGTAATGTTGATCATGCATCTGCTTCAATGGGCGCCGAGGGCCATGCTTGCTTCGACACCATCGACTTCCAGCATGCTCCAGAACCAACGGAGCCACACCAAGGGAGAAAATCAACCCCAGATCAACCAGTCGAACCAAGAAGCCCCAGACCGGTTCGGGAGATCCGAGTCCCGTTTCGGTTTAAGGACTACAGTTAAAGGAGAAATCGGGAGCTCCATCTTGCTTCCGTGTAGCTGCCCAATAAGATCCAAAGCAGACTTCGATCTGGCTCTATGGCAAAAAGAGGGAGCAGCAGTGGCCATAGTAGGAGAGCAGCTGGAAGAAGCTAGCTCACTCTTTCCACAGAGAAGACGCTTCCTAAATGAAGAAGAAAATGGAGACTGTTCACTATTAATACAGAATGTCAATAAAGAAGATGAAGGGACTTACTTGTGTGTTTACTATGAGCCAAGCCAGCTGAATCACTCCTATCAGCAGGTGGACTTTTTAATAATGGAAAAAGGAAACACGTCAGCATCAGAACCAGCAGTCCCAACTCTGTGGCCCTCCCCAGTTCCGGGAAGTGCCAGTCAGCCCAATGCACTTGAATCAACGGCAACAGAAATTGGAGCCACAGAAACGGTTGTTACAGTTTTGGAAAGGACAATAACAACGGAAATGCCTGAGCATCTCGTACAGACTGACGAGGACGGAGATGACACGACGGAAGAAGGAAAAGAGGGACAAGGTCAGTGCCTGTCAGAGAAGAAGTGCATGCAGAGACACAAGGGGGGATGAAACGTCTGAAAGATCCCTTGTATAGACAAGCAAAGAGAAACTTGTGGTATCAATGGGCAAGTTATACAGGAAGAACTACTACTTCACAAACACTCAGTACAGCTGGAAGAACTGTGAGAACACCAAATCTGAGTGGATACAATATATGAGCGGACCCCAGAGTAAGTTTGAGATTGATGTCGAGTTGGACCTGTCACCACTCTGTGAAGCAGAATGTATCCAAATGCTGGGGTCTAAAGAATACTACAACAGCACATTGATGAATGGACTGGTATACATAAACTTGAAAGATCTAAAATCGCCCATAAAGAAAGTGGAAGACCGATGTGCCATGCTAGACGTGAGAGTGGAGAAGGACTTAAGGCCGGTGCCATCGGGGACGGAGCTGGAAATAGTGGGAACTAACCCCTAAACGTAATGGAGGGTGCGTCCCATCTGAGCCCAACTCAAGAAGGGAATCAGCTCTAGCTCTAAAGAAAGGAAACCAGACCCGACCAGCTCCCAAGGTGTGCCCATATCACTATGCAACACTAGCAGTTGCAGACCAGTTTTGGCTCTGTGGAGAAGAAATACTACTCAGCGCACTGCCACTAGACTGGCATGGGAGATGTGCCCGTGTCCAAGCCATCCAGCCAGTTGTCATCATCCCAGGACGGGAAGTTGAGGCACCTAGCGGATCGAGGACCCGACGAGAGGCTAACCCGCCCATCAAGTAGCCCTACTTGAACAGTTTGGGGGTCCCTGTTGGGGTTCCACATCAAGCCAAGGCAATAAACGATATTACAAGCACGCTAACAGCCATTTTCGCGCCTCAAGTGGGAGTAAAGATTAATACTGCCTGGATAAATTACATCTTCTACAATCAACAAAAGTTTGCAAATGAGACTGATGCAGCTCTGAGCGCGCTGGGAGAACAGCTTGCTGCAACAAGTAGGGTGGCCTGGCAGAACCGACAAGCGCTTGAATTCCTGTTAGCTGAACATGGAGGAGTTTGTGAGATGGTCGGTGACCAGTGTTGTACATACATCCCCAACAATACTGCCCCAGATGGAAGTTTTACCAAAGCCATGACAAAGATTAAAGATCTTCGGAACAACCTAACCCAAAACGCCGGATATGGCCATGAGATGTTAACCTGGTTGGAATCCCTCCTAGGAGGATGGGGTGCGTTCTTTGTCAAGATAGGAATGGTTATTATAGCTTGCTTGACCGTAATGTCATTGGTCCTGTGCTGCTGTATTCCAATTGTGCGAGGACTGATCTCAAAAGGCATATCAAGAGCAATGAACATTCAAGCTCTCCAGATGGCAGTCCCCAGAAATGGACAGCATTCAAAGGATGACTTGGAGCAGTGCTAGAGTTTCCAACAGGACCTTGGAAGCTCAGTTAAGGATGCGAAGGACTACTGAACCCACATATTTGTTTGATCTCGAAGGACGAAAGGACGAGGAGCCTAAGGAATTTTGTCACCCCATCATTTCTATCTTTCTCTCACCCCTCTATCTTCTATCTTAATGGCCGAGGCAGTAATGAAGACTGACCTCCAACAGTGGGGTCAAGTGCTAGTAACCTCTGACTACCAGGTAAAAGGGTAAATCAAGCAACGAAGACAATCGTTTCAAGGAGTTGTTCCTTTGGATTTAAGGACAATGAACTGTTCAAGTGAGGTTCTAAGACTACCTCAATGCCTGCATATGGATGTTGTTTTATGTAAGAGTTTGACATTATATTGCATGTTTGTATTATTTTATTAATGCATATGTGTCTGATTAGAGTTTTTCCTGATAATTGAATGAAGCTAAGGTTAAAAGTCCAAGTGGGTTTTTGAGTATTATAGGAAATGATGATTATATTGCACCAATGATTCACTGTTGATATTTAAAGCTTGAACTAGTGAGTATGCGTAAGCTGTTATAACGACGATATTTATTCATCACTTATGTTCACTTTTAATAGATGTTTGATTAGCAGCTAAGGTTAAAGTTGAAAGTTTCTTATGCATATGTTATACATTTATGCATATGTTATACATTTATAGTGGATTTTTCAGTTGTGGGGATATGTGGTATATTTTTGAGTCTGCTTTATTTGAACTTATAGGAATTCGCAGAGTAAACAGATGTCTTAAGTAAAACTGGAGAAAGCTTTTAGCACCATAGAATTGAGCGATTGGCTTTCATCTTAATATCAACTATTTTCTGTATGTCTCCCCATTTAAGGTATACATGTCAAGATTGCTGTAAGCCCTGCCCCTGAGATGACAAGATCCAGGCTTGCACCCCTGGTCATCATTACCAAATATGGAAGAATGTATGGTGAAACGTTCATAACATTAATATGTAATAGCTTCATTTTCATATTAGTATATAGCAGGGCAACGCCTTAACACAGTGAGAGAATCGGGGCTGCAATCTGACCATAGGGACCTCAGCAGTCTTTAATCTGACCTCAAGGATTCTCTTCATGCACTCAGAGTATGGAATGGCTTAAAATAAAAAAGGAGCATTCCTTAAGAAAGAAGCCTTGAGTTCTGTTTATTCTTTTTCACTCAAACAAGCACGAAGAGAGTCATCAATACACAACATGTGCAACCTTTTATAAACCTAATGTATGTCGTGTATTGGTTGATTATATGATAATTGTTACATTTGATTTTATATGTCCACTAGAGCTGAGTTTCTCTAGAGCGCTACTACAAGTTTTAATTTCTGGAGTTTATGAAATGAATAGGGAGGACCAGGCCCTTAGTAGTACTATACTCATTGAAAACCAACACATTGGATTACTGTGTTTACTGGTGGTTTTATAAGGTACTGTAAAGAACCATTATCCCTGTCAATGAAATATAGGTGAGAAAATTAATTTATTATTCACTAATGACATACTCTGCAGTGTTCCAACTCAAAAAGTGTGTTCCTTTTGCAAGGAAAACATCGGGGTCGCTACCAAGACCTGTAAGCACTGTGGCACCAAGCAGCCTGCTAAAGAGAGGCTTGAAAAAAAAAAGAGAAATTCACAGCTCAGTGGAAGGAGCATCAGAAGAAAAATTGCAGCATCAACAAAGTCTATGATGCCACAAACTTGCTGGTAAGTTCTTTTTTTTCTTTCAAATGTTTGTTATTCCATATCAGTTTCATCTAATACTACGCCATAGCTTTGCAACACAACAACTTGAAACCTTACAAAGTCTTGCAACTGTACTGTTTACACTGTGGCACAGAGTTGAGACTAGTTTGTGTGACGTCACATAAAGTGTGTCTTTTCCATACCAACAGTTACGTTATAAGTTGCGTTGTTGTGGAAGAGCACAACAACCACTGTGTGCCGTTGATTTGTGTTATTACATAGTTGTGTAGGCTAGCCCAACTGTTCCTGACCAGTACACACTGTCCCCATGTGGTGTCCCAAGCATGCACTCTGTGCAGAGTGGTTACAAAGTTTGAGACCTTTATACTTAAGACTACTACCATCCAGGGACACATAAAAATCTTTGTATCGTTGCATTGTTATGTCTGCATGCAGTTCAAAAAGAGCAATGGAGCTGAATCGAAAAGATTGTAGTTATCCCAATAATAAATTATCTCTGTGCAAAAGGCATTTTTAGCACATAGAGAGCTGGGAGGATACAGAGCAAACCAGTGGCTTGTTGAAAAATAACCACTAAAAATATATATATCATTTTAAGATAACTTTTAGACAAGAAAGTGCAGTAATTGTCTGTGAGCAAAGTAACACAGTTAGTACGGTGTAATGTATAATATAATTGTAACTATGCAATCACAACAAAACAATAGTAATAGTAAAGACTTTGAATAGACAGTACAGTAGTATCTGGATCTAGATCTCACTATCTATTAACTTGAAACTAATTTAATTGCCCATAAACACAGTTACTATATTATTGCTTTTCATCAATTCAAATTCAAAGTTCTTAACTACTTAAGGTGTTAGTCACAGAAAGTAGGTAACTGTATGCAAGATTAATTCAATAAACTTGGCAGTTTAAAGGCAAAAACTTTTAGAAAAAAAGTTCTTTTAGAAGTGGAATTTTGAGGTCCATATTTGATGCCAAGCATCTTGTTTTTTGGAGCAGGAGCAGCACTTTCAGTACAGATACATTGAAGCCTGTTATTATTTTTGACTTGTCTTTCAACAAATTTGAATGTATTTCAAATGTGTACTTCTTTTTTCCATTGATCACATTCAGAAAAAGTTTATTTGCAGCAGTAGCTACTTCATGCTAACCTGTAATGAGTGGCTGATCTGTCTAGATACCAAAGCATAAATGTCAACTTTTCTGTACTCTATATTTATGTAATCCAATGTATCGTATAATTTTGTCTACTTTGTTCCAGCTCCACAAGTGGAACCTTTTAGAGAGGCACCCTGTCCTGTTCCTCTCCAAAAAAACAAAAATGGTATTGTGGCAGAGTTCCTCTGTCCATGGGACATCGAGGCAGAGGAGGAGGAGGTAAAGGATTCCCTTGCAACAATGCAACAGATCTATGAACACCACACATCCACAACATTTGATAACACACCTTTTCAGTTTTTTCAGTGCAACTGTGCAAGTCTTTAAAACAACCTAGCTCAACAGGACATAAATACAGCGTGTTAATAATATATTTATATAAACAAACACACAGCTGCCATGACATAACACTAGCAATGAACAAAATTATGTCATTTTAAAAAGTGTTATTTTCTTTCTTTGTAGGCTAACTTACATTGTCTTTAGCCACCTAGCTACATAAAACAGCCCATTTTTTCCAGGCCCAAATAGGAGCTTACCCGAGGGCTACTAGTTGAACAAAAAAATTGAGAGTGCGGACTCTTCACTTTTCACTCACATTTTTGGTGAGTGGTGGCTTTAAATATGCCTAGGCTAGAATTACTGGAATGTACAGATACCTGCAGCTGCATTCACATAACATAGACAAAATGATATAATTTTCAAAAGTGAGATTTTCTATCAGTTATGTAGTCTACATTGTCCCTACTATCTAGGCTACATAAAGAACTGCTATATTTGCAGGACAAAAAAGCAACTTAGCCAATAGACCAGTCTAGTACTCACCCCACAGACAATAATAGTCTAATAAGAAATTAGACTTATTGTTATTGTTGGTGAATGGTGAACACGTTTTCTCACATTAAAGACTATTTCATTTAGAATGAAAGACATAAAAGTAGGCTACTGAGCTAGGCTTATTTTCTCATCCAGGCAGTGTAGCTACAATGTCTTACAGTAAAAATAACACTAATGCTCATTTCACCTGCATTAAACTAAACAACTTGTTTATAGGGCGATAGACAGAATTATTTGATTGACATTTTATCATATTCATCAAGGGGTTGGGTGGCTTTATCCTACTCGTTGCATTTCATACATGTTCTGACAGTAGTCCAGCTTACCGCAGGTTCAACCACATGTTGAGTGCCACTGCCACCGGCACCACTGTCATCAGCGATAGGAGCTCATGGAGCCCTGCTGTGGCAAACATATCAGTGATTTTAACACACTTCACAGCATCTGCCTAAAGAGCAACCTTCTTCTTATCGCGTTTTTCTGCGCCACCTTTAGGTATTCTCTCCATCTTTATCTGATAGCGTTTCACCCATCAATAAACTGCACACCGGCGCATCAAGTCAAAGGGGGGAGGTGTTTCATGATGTGATTGGGCCGGTCCTCTGCCAGTCAGCGTGTAAGGGCCGGTGGTAAGGAAACAAAGTCTTGCACAGCCTTTTTTTTTTTTGTGCCTGTAGGCGGGACCAAAGCGTACAGAGTGGTTGTTCAACAGTGTGTTTGGGCTGCAAGATCTACTCGTTATGGGCCGGTCAGACCAATATTTAAAAAAAATGTAAAAAAATCAGGATTTATCGGCCCAAACAGCACGTCGGCCCACCGGGCAAATGCACGGTATGCCAGATTGCCAGTCCATCCCTGGTCAGGAGCCAAACCCTCTCCTCTCCCCGCCTGCCGTGTAACTGACTCATGCAGGCCACGACAGGGGCACTCCCTCCCCAGCAGGCCATGTTATGGGGCCCACGAGTGGTGGTGGAGAAGGCAGAGAGAGTAAATCGTGTGGGTGGGGAACGGCATCCCCAAAGTCTGCTCTTGAGGGGACAAGGCTGCCAAAGAGCCTGCGACTGCCCCAGCCAACCCTCAGACAAGCCTGGCAGAGCTGTGTATTTGATCTATGGTGGAAAACACATATGTGTCATGGGGCAGGGACAGCATGTTTGGTTATTTTGCAATAGTTGTGCAACATAGTAGGAAATATGCGGCCTCACGAAAATATGCAGCATATTGCTGATTATCTTAACAGATGAATGTGTTCAGAAAGACACTGATCACATTACTTGACCACTACCCCATCCATTGTTTGTTGTGTGCTTTTAAATGATTAGTTTGATGTTACAAATCCCCTTCGCTAAGCCCTGGCCCCTTTAGTTACTGTTGTTATGCCTGACAAGTTTTCACTCCCAGCCATGCTCCTGGCATTAGAAATGTGGAGTTTTTAGCAATATGGTTTCACAGGAAGTATCAGCAGATTTCTGAATAAACTGTTCAGATATATCAGACAGAAGCAGTCACAAAGATCATTCATAGTTTTCGGTGACATGACCTGCAAAGCTGGACGGTAAAACATCTGGACTGGACTCTATACAGAGCAGCAATAAGGACTGTTCATTTCCCCATCTATCAACCCAGGAAGACTTAGGTCATCTCATGAAATAACATAAATATGTTGCCAAACTGCAAGCTGCTGTCCTGTCCTCATGAAGCGTACAGTTCGTAGTAAATCGGTTTACGTTAGGACAATAAACAAATATAAAATAAAACACCCCCGCCACCACAGCCACACAACAACCTAATAAGCATTTACCTTTGCTTTAATAAACGTCCAACGTATCCCTGGGTTATTAAAGTAAAGCTAAAGCCTATTAGCTAACAGGAGCCACCTACCTAACGTTAATAGATAGCCTGGGTTGCTATGGAGAAGGAGGGATTGATGTGGTTAGATCACTGCATTAACTGTTAATGATACAAATCTTCAGGTCTTGGGCTCAGAGAAGGCGAAAAGTTCAACATCAGCCTCTAGACTTTTGGGATATCGGGTGCCGGACTTGCAAATCCACTACTATGTACACAGCTTCAGCATGTCTTGCCAAAAGCTTGACAGGCCTCTTGTGCATACTTACGGTTGCTAATGTAGGATTGGACAGTAGCCATTTGTGGGAGAGACTTAGCAAAGGGTCAGTTGTAAACTGAAAGTGTGTGGTCCATACAGCAACAGAATAGCATAGGAATCAATAGTATCAATAGTAATAGTAATAGGAATCAAATGTTACTTATTGGTGAGAATAAGAATAGTTGATTGACAAGATGGTCTTAGAGTAATTTGCATCAAGTGAAGAGCTAAATCGTGGATTTGGCAACATTTGATAATCAGAAGCGCATTTGCTGATCAGCGCCGGATTCACTGAGCTCTGTCTCAGCTGATCGCGGTGATATGGACGTTAGATCGTTCAATGTTGAACTGCTTTTATACAAAGGGCAGCCAGAGAGAGAAGAGGTGGGGAGAGAAGAGGAGAGGAGGTAACAGGTGATCACACCGTGTATTTATTGTCTGACCTTCCCTCAAAGGGACTGTGCTGCTGGCACATACTGTCAGTCCTCCTCTGTGACTTTATGCTTCTTATATTTTGAAGCATAAAGTCAGAAGACACGAAGAAGTCTGCACATGTCGACAAAAATGCTTATTGCAAAATGCTTACACCAAAGTCTACATCACAGTTTCCTCTTCCCAACAGTGATAACAGCACCTGAACCAGCAACCGCAACAGGCAACAGTCCAGCAGCAAATTCAGAGGATGCTCCGTTGTCCACCTCCCCGACTCCTCCTGTGTCCTCTTGTCCCGTTTCCACCTCCCTGACTCCTCCTGTCTCCTCTTGTCAAACCCATCCACAGAAAAACAGAAGACAGAGAGGGATGAAGCGGATTGTGGTAGTGGTATGTATGTGTTTGGGGTCATCAGTAATCTTATTATTACAATATGAGTATTTGTCACTGTCAACTGTTTCAGTGAGAATAGTCGCCTTCTCTCAGCCCATAACCTGCATCATTGGCCATGATTTCTACAAAGGAATATAACATGTATATAATAGAAAACAATTGCGTGGAAAATAAGGGGTAACCATGAAGTTACTGTAAACAGACAGATCTTTGTCCCCATTTAATGAACAACTTATAAGAAGTAGGATAAAAGAACTGCATTTTTGATTAATTTTGAACTCTTTCAGAGAAACTGCCTGTTCAGATGTGTGTTTAGATGTCTGTCAATAAACCATTACCATCTTTTCATTTATTTCAGAATGTCCGATTCATGAAGGCTCAGGCAGTTTACCCTACAAAAAAAAAATGAGGCAAAGAATCAGGGAGGTGTGTTTCAAGGCAGATTTGAAATGAGTGATAATGAAAATATCTGTGTAACCATAAATTTAGATGTTTTGTTATAGCCAGGACATATTACAGGACAGGTGAAGGTTTAATGAAGTGCTGCTTCCATTTCCTTTCAACACCTATGTTAATTGATTGGAATGTTCACACAACGCTTGCCTGCTCACAGTCTTGTGCTGTGAGTGTATCTGGCAAAATAGCACATGTATGATAAACAATAACAAGAAATAATGCATTATTTATGATAAGTGATGAAATATATCATTCTTGTTGATTTTTGACTTTCCTTTCTGTTTCCCAGCTGTTATTCTGTGACTGCAGATAACCACTCAGACGTGTATAGGCTTTAAACAGGGCAATCTCCCTACAAACAATCATAGAGGGCAAAGTTTTCATGACTTCAGTATTAGAAAATATTGTGGATAGGTACACAAACAAACTAAAATTACATAATGATATTATGTGAATTAGCTCTGTGTGTGATTAGAAAGATTGGTTGGTGTGGAGAAATTTGCTTAAGCGGTGGACAACTAGACTACTGCTTGTGTGAACTGTCCTATCATTCTGCATAACTGCACCTCTTGATGATCATGTGTCCTAAGCTCAGTTTATCAGACAGGTTGTCCATTCTTTAGCCAGACTGCACAAACAAAAATCTAATCACAACACTCCTCTGTTATTTCCACTGACTATAATTGCACTTAACTATGTGATTTTAGTAGGAGGAAGGCTTGTATTTACAGTAGCAGGTATATTAGCCAATGCACATTGACATCATAAAGAAAATAAAAGAACATTTTTTTTTTTATAATATCTTTCTCTATATTTTAAGGGCCGTGCAGAGGTGTTGCTCTGGATGGTATGTATGGTATCCTAAGTTGACTGTTGTTGATGAGTGGGCTGGAGGAGAACCATCAAATTCTAAAAATGTCCTCCTCAACTTAAACTGTAAGTTGATCAGTGATAGGCAAGCTTCGTTGTGAAGCAGGTGACAGAGTTAAATAACATTTGGACTTGAAATAAAAATATAGTATGCAGTATATTTATATTCCATATAAATACAGTTTAGTATCCAGGGTAGTGTTGTGTCTTTCTGAAATGTTTCGTTCTAAGGAAAAAACTATTTGAGTGAGCATACTGAATGGAATCACTTCCTGACCTGATTCGTTCCTTTCTCAGTTCAGTAGTTGAGCTCAGCAGCAAGCGTTCAGGCTGGCAGGGGAACTGTTGTTTGGTCGGTGAATCTCAGAAACATTCGCAAATCTGGAGGCAGAGACTCTCATTGCAAGGGTTCACTGGGTCTCATTCATGAAACGTGAGCAGCACAGAAACGTGAGCTGCACAGATTTGTGTGTAAACCGTGTGCAGCGGGCAATTTACGTGTATTTTCCCCATTCATCAATCTTTTAGTAGCGCTGACGTTTTCATAACTACGTCATAACTACTCACCAGATATACACCTGCTCTTGACTGTTTAAATGTAGGAATGTGCATACAGTTAATAGTGCTTCTCACTGTTGGAAATTACAATTTGAATTCGTATTGCTCTCTCTTATACACGGACACCTTTGAAATACGTACCTTAACGATAGCAGCGAGAAATATTTGAAAAGGGAAAGGTTTTAATTCAATTCAATTCAATTTTATTTGTATAGCCCAAAGTCACAAAGTACATTTGCCTCGGAGGGCTTTACAATCTGTACAGAGAATGACACCCTCTGTCCTTAGACCCTCGGTTCGAGTGAGGAAAAACTTGCCCACAAAAAACCTTTTAACAGGGAAAAAATGTGGAAGAAACCTCAGGAAGAGCCACAGAGGAGGGATCCCTCTCCCAGGACGGACAGACGTGCAATGGATGTCACGTGTACAGGACAATCAACATAAACATTTTGTACCAGTAGCGGTTTTAGGTACGGGCGGACAGGGCAGCCGCCCGGGGCGCCAGTTCGTGGGGGGCGCCACGAGCGCCCGAAAATGAAAAAAAAAAAACCTCGCAAATTTTCGATACCGCTTATTAAGTCAGCGGAGCGGGCGCCCCCGTGGGCGGGGAGTTGACGACGAGGTAGAGGGTGCGCCGGACAGACTGATCAGGGCGCACGGCGCGTCCAGGGGCGCACGAGAAATTCTCCGCCCCGGGGGGGGGGTTTCGCCCAGGTTCGCCCAGGGCGCAAATGTGGCCAGGACCGCCGCTGTTTTGTACAGTTACAATGACTTACAGAATGACAATGAATGATAAAGTGACCACAGTAGTAGATATAGTAGTATTAATGACAGTAGTAATATGTGTAGTGGGCGCCGTCCAGGATCACAGCAGCAGCCACGATCCACGAAAAACCTGCTGGACGACAGAGCACAGAAACTCCGGGGAAGTTTGGTCAGCAGCATGCATTAATGAGACATGTCCAGAGACAGACAGACAGACAGACAGACAGACAGAGAAAGAGAGAAAGAGAGAGACAGACAGACAGACAGACAGACAGAGAAAGACAGACAGAGAAAGACAGACAGAGAAAGACAGACAGAGAAAGACAGAGAGAGAGAGGCAGAGTAGGAGGGAGGGTTTTCGGTAAGGGAGATGTGACTACATCTTTAACCAATACCGTGCCTGGCTAGGCATAACCCTGGGGAGTCCCCCGGCAGTCTAATCCTATAGCAGCATAACTAAGGGATGGCCTGAGCCAGCCCTAACTATACGCTTTATCAAAAAGGAAGGTTTTAAGTCTACTCTTAAAAGTGTTGACCGTGTCTGCCTCCCGAACCCAGATTGGTAGTTTGTTCAACAGAAGAGGAGCCTGATAGCTGAAAGCTCTGGCTCCCAATCTACTTTTGGAGACTATAGGAACCACAAGGAACCCAGCGTCCTGAGAGCGCAGTGTTCTAGATGGATAGTAAGGTACTATGAGCTCTTTTAGATATGATGGTGCCTGACCATGAAGAGCTTTGTAAGTAAGGAGGATAATTTTAAATTCTATTCTAGATTTAACAGGGAGCCAATGCAAGGAAGCCAAAATGGGAGAGATGTGATCTCTGATCTTGGTTCCTGTCAGAACACGTGCAGCAGCATTCTGAATTAACTGTAAAGTCCTAAGAGATTTATTAGAGCAGCCTGATAACAAAGAGTTACAATAGTCCAGCCTAGAAGTAACAAATGCGTGGACTAGTTTTTCTGCATCTGCTTGAGAAACAGTGCGTCTGATTTTAGCGATGTTACGTAAGTGGAAGAATGCAGTCCTCGAAATTTGTTTTATGTGGACATTAAAGGACAAATCCTGATCAAAAACAACTCCAAGATTCTTTACAGTGGAGCTGGAGGCCAGGGTGATACCGTCTAAGGTAACTAAGTCTCTAGAAAGAGAGTTTCTGAGGTGCTTGGGTCCAATTACAAGAACTTCAGTTTTGTCTGAATTTAACATCAGAAAATTGTCGGTCATCCAATTTTTTATATCCTTAAGGCATGCTTGGAGTTTAGTTAACTGATTGGTTGCATCAGGCTTGATCGATAAATATAATTGGGTGTCGTCAGCATAACAATGAAAATTGATAGAGTGATTCCTAATAATGTTCCCTAAAGGAAGCATATATATACTAAATAAAAGTGGTCCTGGTACAGAACCTTGTGGGACTCCATGACAAACTTTGGTATGCATGGAGGATTCATCATTTACATGAACAAACTAAGATCGATCTAAGAAATACGATTTAAACCAGCTTAGGGCGGTTCCTTTGATGCCAATTTGATGTTCCATTCTCTGTAAAAGAATTTGATGGTCAATGGTGTCAAATGCAGCACTAAGATCTAACAGGACAAGTACCGAGATTAGTCCTTTGTCTGATGCCATTAGGAGGTAATTTGTAACCTTGACTAATGCGGTCTCTGTGCTATGATGCACTCTAAATCCTGACTGAAAATCCTCAAATAGACTATTGTTATAGAGAAAGTCACACAGTTGATTAGCTACAGCTTTCTCAAGTATCTTAGACACAAAGGGAAGGTTTGATATCGGTCTATAGTTGGCTAAAACCTCTGGGTCTAGAGTGGGCTTTTTAAGAAGAGGTTTAATTACAGCTACCTTAAAGGACTTAGGTACATGTCCTGATAATAAAGACAGATTGATTGTATCCAATAACGAATGACTAACTAGAGGTAAAACATCCTTGAGCAGCCTGGTTGGGATGGGGTCTAAGAGGCAGGTTGAAGGCTTAGCTGCAGAAATGATTAAAGTTATTTGATGGAGGTCGATGGGAGAAAAACTGTCTAAATACATATCAGGTTTTACAGCTGTTTCCAAACTTGCTGTATCAGAATGCAGATCAATGCCTGTTGAAGACAGAAGGTGATGGATTTTGTCTCTAATAGTTATAATCTTATCATTAAAGAAGCTCATGAAATCATTGCTACTTAGACCTAAAGGAATGGATGGTTCAGTAGAGCTGTGATTCTCTGTTAGCCTGGCTACAGTGCTGAAGAGAAACCTGGGGTTGTTCTTATTCTCCTCAATTAGAGAAGAGTAGTAGGCTGCTCTGGCATTACGGAGAGCCTTCCTGTATGTTCTGAGATTATCTTGCCAGACTAGATGAGATTCTTCCAGTTTAGTGGCACGCCATTTGCGTTCAGATTTACGTGCCTCTTGTTTTAATTTGCGAGTCTGCTGGCTATACCATGGTGCTAGCCTTCTTTGTTTAATTATCTTCTTTTTCAGAGGTGCAATAGAGTCTAGAGTTGTCCGTAATGAACCTGTAATACTATCAACAAGATGATCTATTTGTGAGGGGCTAAAGGAAGCAGACAAGTCCTCTGTTACAGTTAGACATGGCATTGAATTCAATACTGAAGGAATCGTTTCCTTAAATTTGGCTACAGCACTATCAGATAAACATCTGCTGTAGAAGTTTCTACACAAAGGCTTATAGTCCAATAGTATGAACTCAAAGGTTATTAAAAAATGGTCAGATAGAAGAGGATTCTGTGGAAAGACTATTAGATTATCAATTTCAACGCCATATGAAAGAACAAGATCAAGAGTGTGGTTCAGACAATGAGTCGGTTTATTTACACTCTGACAGAAGCCGATTGAGTCTAATAGAGAGATAAACGCAGTACTAAGACTATTATTGTGGTTGTCCACATGAATGTTAAAATCACCTACAATAATTACTTTATCTGTTTTAAGGATCAAGCCTGATGCAAATTCTGCAAATTCAGATAAAAATTCAGAATAAGGACCTGCAGCTCGATATACTGTAACAAATAGAATTGGCTGCAAAGTTTTCCAGGTTGGGTGAGTGAGGCTAAGAACAAGACTTTCAAATGAATTATAATTTAGTTTAGGTTTAGGATTTATTAATAGACTTGAATCAAATATGGCTCCAACTCCACCACCTCGACCAGTACTTCGAGGAATATGAGTATTATAATGACTCGGAGGAGTGGATTCATTTAAGCTAACATATTCATTCTCCTGCAGCCAGGTTTCAGTGAGACAGAACAAATCAATATCATAATCAGATATTAATTCATTAACTAAGACAGCTTTAGAGGACAAAGACCTGATATTCAAGAGTCCACATTTAATTCTCTTATTTTTGACTGTTGGAGATGTTGATTTAATTTTTATTAAGTTTTTATGATGAACTCCTCTTCTGTTTGTTTTATCTTTAAATAATGTAGGTGGACGGGGGACAGACACAGTCTCTATACTATAGGACTGGGTGGGCAGCTGCTCTAATGGAGGCGCAGAGAAGCGTGTAAGACTGCAGCTCTGCTTCCTGGTCTCAACTCTGGGTTGTCGACATGGTTTTGGTCAGCTAATAAACTTGGCCATATTTCTAGATATGAGAGCTGCTCCATCCAAAGTGGGATGGATGCCGTCTCTCCTAATCAGACCAGGTTTTCCCCAGAAAGGTGTCCAATTATCTATGAAGCCCACATCGTTTGCTGGACACCACCTCGACAGCCAGCGGTGAAATGACGACATGCGGCTAAACATGTCATCACTGGTCACATTGGGGAGGGGACCAGAGAAAACTACGGAGTCCGACATCGTTTTGGCATATTCACACACCGATGAAACATTAATTTTAGTGACCTCCGATTGGCATAACCGGGTGTCATTACCGCCGACGTGAATAACAATCTTACTGTATCTACGTTTATCCTTAGCCAGCAGTTTCAAAAAAGACTCGATGTCGCCCGCTCTGGCCCCCGGGATGCATTTAACTATGGCCCCTGGTGTCGCTAACTTCACGTTTCGGACTATGGAGCTGCCAATGACCAGAGTTGGCCTCTCAGCGGGTGTGTCGCTGAGCGGGGAAAATCTGTTTGAAACGTGGAGCGGTTGGTGGTGTACCGTGGGCTTCAGTTTGCGGTTATGCCTCCTTCGATCAGTCACCCAGCCTCCCGGCTGCTCGGGAACTACCGGGGGACGGCTAACTGAAGCTACCTGTGGCTGTACCGCACCGGCTACAGGGGGCTGGCTAACTATCTGAGCTACTGACTGTTCGGTGGTGCGGTACCGTGCCTCTAACTCACTGACCCTCGCCTCCAATATGGGGATAATTTTGTCTCAAAAAGATTTGAATGCGTACAATATGATTTGAATGCGTACAATATGATTTGAATGCGTACAATATGATTTGAATACATATGCATACATTTATAAATATCCAAATACAAATATAAAAATGTGACATACAAATAAATAAACGAATTTGTATAAATAAATGTGGATTTGTAAATATATTTTCGAGATTTGAAAATAAATGTCCTTGACTTTGTGTGTGGAGTCAGCATTTGTGGATCCATTTTTTGCTTTTCTCGCGATGACTTAATTTTGAGACATTCCTACCGCTCACCCGATTCACAAATAAATGCCACCAGATTTGAATACAAATAGCGGTACACCCTTCACCGAACATCCAGCAGATGGCAGTGTTGTGCAACGGTGCAGACCAAGGTACTTTTTATTATTCTGTTTCTGGACATAATGGAGAGAAGCTGAAACCAGAAACGCATCTGCCTCTACAGGTTAGCGGCATGTGCCTCAGATAGTGGTATTTAGTAGTGGCATTTCCGGGAAATGCCACTACTAGATGCCGATGCCACGAATTGAGCCAGTGTGCACGTCGCAGGTCCACACACAGGACAGTCTGTGCAAAGCGTCAGTCAATTGAAAACCGGACATTTTCATGAACCTATAAAGAAAAAAATCCTCAGGAGCCCCAGACAGGACGTAAAAATGTCCGGCCAAAAGAGGATGTTTGGTCACTCTTTAATAAAGAAATAACTTTGTCAAACGGAAGAACTTTTATTTTGAAGAGTACCGGGCAAAAACAGAACAGAAAACGAGAAATTGAGCCGAATTTTCGTTTTTTATCAAAAACGAAAAAACTAAAAAAACACTCGTTACTGGTTTCAGCTTCTCTCCATTATGTCCAGAAAAGAATAATAAAAAGTACCTTGGTCTGCACCGTTGCACAACACTGCCATCTGCTGGATGTTCGGTGAAGGGTGTACCGCTATTTGTATTCAAATCTGGTGGCATTTATTTGTGAATCGTGGTGAGCGGTAGGAATGTCTCAAAATTAAGTCATCGCGAGAAAAGCAAAAAATGGATCCACAAAAGCAAAAAGTGGATCCACAAATGCTGACTCCACACACAAAGTCAAGGACATTTATTTTCAAATCTCGAAAATATATTTACAAATCCACATTTATTTATACAAATTCGTTTATTTATTTGTATGTCACATTTTTATATTTGTATTTTGTATTTGGATATTTATAAATGTATGCATATGTATTCAAATCATATTGTACGCATTCAAATCATATTGTACGCATTCAAATCTTTTTGAGACAAAATTATCCCCATACTCCAAGGCTACAAATAAACTACATTTATTACAAGTACCGTTATCACTAAAGGAGGACGAGGAATAACTGAACATGTGGCACACAGGACAGGAGAGAGCAGGAGAGGAGAGAGGAGGAGAGCAGAGAGACGCCATTGCTATCGCTAGGCTAGCTAGTGTGGCTAACAGAAACTGGTGGTTTGTGGTTACTAGAGTTAAGAGACCTGTTCGTGCACAGACAGAACAAGTCAAAGGATAGTGCTGAGATAAGTAGATAGTCGCTGAAGTGAGAAATATACAGAAATCTGTTCAGGTGAGCAGAGCAGCGAGCACCGTGGTAACAACGCTGATTACCGGAAGTGATACAATACGTTACCGTAAAGCACGTCGTCGTCACGTGTCAATCAGCCAGGGAGGACCAATCAGCCCAATCAGTTTTAGAGATCGGTCACACCTGTACACATCAAGGCTCCATCTAACGATGACAAATATCAACCTGGAAAAACATTAATTCCATAAATGTGCAGCTGACATGCGATGTAAAGTGTTTTTTTGTTTGGCTGCACTCTCAGGATCATCTCCACTGTCTTCAGAGCATTGAGCTCCATGTTGCTGTAGTTGGTAATATTTTATAAGCAATCAGGTGTGCTTGACATTGTGACTGTTGAGGTTAGTAAACAACTTTAGTGGTTTATTTAAGTTAGTGCTGTTTGTTTGTACCTTGTTGATGCTTGGCTACATAGTTGTGTACTATATGCATACTTGCCACGCCAGTTTGTGGGATTGAACTGAGGTTCAGACACAAACCAAGAACCAAGAACTGTTCCATAATGCACTTTTTTATCTAACTTGGCTACACTAATTTAACATGTTTTCTTCAGATATATGCTGTTGCATACAGCTTCATAAATTGGGTTCAATTTTTTAGACCACCTTTAAACAATGTAACAGTAATACTTAATGCTGTATATCTATTTGCCTTGCAGTGGGGCAAAGTGGAAAAACTCCTGGGAGAACATCCTAAACTAACACCCTGTGTAAATTGTTCGACAATGTACATTGTTCTTTTCTTTTTCTTTTCTTTTTTACTCTTTTTGAGCGGCTCTTGTGTTTTATGGTGTTGTTGTCCTTTTTTGTTTGTTTGTTTGCTGTGTTGTAGTTTGTGCTTCCTTTGGGATGTTTTGTCTCTTTTTGTGTTTGGTATGTTTGCTTACTGTCTTGAGCTTTTGCGATTTTGTATGTATCAGGGTTCCCACGGGTGCTTCAATTCCTTGAAAATGCTTGAATTTCAATTCAGTGTTTCAAGGTTGTGAAAATGCTTGAATTTTTTGTGAAGTCCTTGAAAATGCTTGAAATTTGTGTGATGTCTATCTCAATAAACCAAAAGAAAACAAAAATGTTTCCTAAGCGGCTATGCGCTTGATCCGATGCCTTTACATGCAGAACTCAGTTATCATACTCGCTTGGTGTAGACTACTATCGACGGTTATTGCGCTATGGTAGTTACACAATACACTGCTCACAAGCTGAGAATACAAGCCAATTCACAATTAGTTAAAAATCAAAACAGTCAATCTACCACCATATGAAATAATGCTAATTAGACCCATATTATTATGCCATACAGTGGCACCGCTGCGCTTCCCATGACCATCATGGCAAACACAACTAGTAGGCTACCTATTTAAAGGTGCTGGAAAAATGGAAAAACTGGAGCTTGAAGGTGCTTGAAAAGTGCTTGAATTTGTTCATAAAAAAGGTGTGGGAACCCTGATGTATAACTGAAAATCAAATTTAAAAAAAGTACATTCTTACCCATCAGCTGAATTTTTGTGCTTATGTTGCTTGTTAATCACTCAGAATTGATTTTGTGTTATTTAACATATATTACAGGCATAATCCATGAATCTGTAGTTACACTATACTTAAGGTTAGAAGTCACAATATTCTGAAAAAAAGAATGCTCCCTGTCACATACCCACATTGGTGTTTCGTGGAGGTGCTGTTTTTTCATTGAAACACACAAATAAACCACAGATGTCAGAAACAACCTATTGGATATTATAACACTATTGGTAACTGATTTACTCAAAACACCTTGATAAAAAGGTATCAGTTTTCACATTATGCCAGTCATAGACAACAACAGGCCTCCTCCATACAGCCCCGATTGGCAGCTGCAGGTTGACCTGGGAAAATAGCTGCATCAACATCCCTCCGATCATACACGATAATAACATCTGAGGCTTCAGAACTCGGTTCCCTGGGAAGAGTGGATCGAGGAAGCCAACAAGAGGAAACGTGAAAAGTACTAGGTGGAGGAGTGCAGGCTCAATCTGCAAAGTCCTTGGCGTTACAGTTAATATTTTTTTAACACTGAATACAAATAAATGTGTGCATGTTTAAGACCAATAATTTTAGAGTATAACAAGTCTCTGAATTTATTCTTTTTAAGCTAACCAATAGTACATAAAATACTTCTTAACATTAATGCGACTTCTGGTGCTGCATGGACCCGATCGTGCACCAATCACGATAGCAACCGCTGTGTTTTGGATATAGACGCGCATGCGCACTCACGTACTGAGTGCTGAGTGAAATTTCGTTGTCGTTAGCTCAAAACTTATAAGTCTTTTCCGAGCTTTCTGTATCATTAAACTGAACAAAATAACATGAAACACAACTGTTTACTCTCCTACTGTTTTGAATTGGGACATTTTGCAAAGAACGTAAAGACATTAAACGTGTGGTACGTTTCGAAGGCTGGGCGAGGGGAGATGCCTGGCCAAGGCTCCGTCCAGCATGGACTAAAACTATGAAGGTAGATTAGTGCCATATATCTGAAGAAGAGCAGACTATGATTTGCACTTGAAAAACCCGTAATTCGCAACTTGTAAACGCGCATCTCAGAGTTTGTAAGTGTAACTTCAGATCCACACATCTGCAAAAAGCAAACTGCAAGCATATTTCACAACTTGTGAAAGCGCGTCTTCGAATTTGCACTTGTAACTTCAGATCTGCAAAGCTGCACAACATGATTTGCATGCGCAGGTTCCTATTTGCTCGCTCAGTTGCGTCATCCTTCTCACGTGAATTTTGGCACGATTCTCTCGGATGGATTTGAAGGAAACGATTTGCGCGCAGAGACCAGGAATGCCTGTTTTACCACTCTTGTCCAAGAGGTGGCAGTGTGGTTATTGGATAATATATCAATAAACGGCTCAGTTTTTTTTTTATTTATTTTTTTATTATTGCAATAAGACAGAGTATTACAATGACACGTGACAGGTAGAACAGAAATTGCTGATCATTACATCAAGATAAAGTCAGTAAAAAAAAAAAAACAAGAGATAAAAAACATACATAGACATACAAGAGGAATATATCTTAAAGAATCTGTAGAGTTCTCATAATAAAAGAAGATGTCTTTGAGAGTGAAGACATAATGGCCCTGTTGTGCAAAAAGGTGAAAACTAAGGTCTATTAGAAATTTCTTAACAGTATCGCACTCAAAAAATAAATGTACAAGTAATTCATCTTCCTTATTACAAAAAGAGCAATGTAAATCTAGGTCTATGTCAGTATATTTTGAAATATTAACATTTGTAGGGTAAATCTTGTGGAGAATCTTAAAATGGACTTAATAAACGGCTCAGTGGTGGTGGTGGGTGGCTGGCCATGACTCTTGGTCTACGACACGGCGCCATGAGAACATGGAGAGAAGTGTTCAACAACGTGTAAGTAACATTATGGTTTACACGTTGTTGAACACTTCTCTCCATGTTCTCGTGGCGCCGTGTGTCGCAGACCATGATTCATGGACAGCCGTTTATTGAGATAATCCCTGACTTTTGCATGGCCAATAACCACACTGCCACCTCTTGGACAAGAGTGGTAAAACAGGCATTCCTGGTCTCTGCGCGCAAATCGTTTCCTTCAAATCCATCCGAGAGAATCGTGCCAAAATTCACGTGAGAAGGATGACGCAACTGAGCGAGCAAATAGGAACCTGCGCATGCATTTCCGGGAAATGCCACTACTAAATGCCGATGCCACGAATTGAGCCAGTGTGCGCGTCGCAGGTCAACAAAAAACGAAAAAACACTCATTTCTGGATTCAGCTTCTCTCCATTATGTCCAGAAACAGAATAATAAAAAGTACCTTGGTCGTCCGGTCCGTGTAACGCTTTGCAGTGCTCTGATCCATTCTTCGAATTCACTTGGAAAAGATAAAAATTGGGATCTAAACTTCGATTTTCAATTTTAAAACTAGTCCGTAAATAGGTAATTAGCGTTATTTTTCATTCAGTCAGTAATCGAACACGATGAAAAAAAATCAAAAATATTATCTGAAACAAAATGCACTGCAAAGTGTTACACAGACCTATCGGTTGCATTTTTACGATTTTAGTTGGGATGAACCATAAGTGTGTGTGTGGTTAGGTTGACTCATAAAGGGAGCACAAGCCAGCTTCCGTTCTCTTTGGTTGCTGTCGAGAATGGAGGGCTATCAAGCCCAGTTCAGCGTTCGTCAGGGCGCAAAGAGGCTCATTATGGCGGCGCGGGACATAACGCGTCTCACAGGTCGAGGGGAGCTGTTCTTGGAGGCTTTGGAGACCTATATGAACATTACCAATGGTCTTGAGCCGTAGGGCAGGCCAGTGTCTTGCTGTTGAAATAAAAAACGAATACCTTTCTCTTTACTCACTGTCGTGTCTTTGTTTAATGAATAGTCTTGTGTTCAAAATGCCACTGTGTTAGAAGGCTAAAAGAATGTCACATGTCCCAGCATCAGTAGTCTTACTACACTGTACTCATCTTACTACACTGTACTCATGATGAATCAAATGTTTTATTTTACTGGAACAGGGACCGCCTCTGTCCAGTCACATGTCATGTAAACTTCTATAAATAAAGGAACAAGGAACTGCCCTGCGCCTCTCTGCTATCTGTAGCTTAGATGTTGCAGTGGCAGGGTGCCCTTTGTACAAAGTAAAGCTCTCGTGTCTGACTCTCATTTGTTCTGGTCTCTCACAGGTGTCGAGTAAGTTGGTAAACTCCTCACATAATTCTTGGTCCTTCGAGCCGGATGGTTGATCAGGGAACCTGACGAGGAGCTCTCCGACCTGCAGACCGTCGACGGCCAGTCACCAGGTGACTGATAAGTCCCGGACCGTGAATTCGGATTCGGGCCAGGCTTAGAACCGGATCTCCGGGGATCCCTGTTCAATCATCCGAACTACAGAGAGTCCGGAGGTGAGTATCAGACACATAAAGGGAGTGATTGGTGTTAAGACTTTGACCGTAACAGAAAGTCAATTGGCCAAAAACGGTAGAGATCGAGATACTGAATCTCCCGTGAATCCAGTCAGTGATTCAAGAAGGGTGAACGTATGGACCCTTAGTGTGTATGAGAAAGTGTGAATGAAAGAGTAAGAGTGATTAAAAGGGACTAGGATTTCCCTCTCTACTCTGTTGTTATTTTATTTGTGGAAAATCCACGTACACACGGTGATTTGAGTAAGCTTTCCCCGCATCGTATTAGTCGATGTAGAAGCTTGGGAGAGGAACTTCACTCCTGTCACTTCATGTGTGAGAAACTTTTCCACAAACAGGAATAGTTATATATGTATACCTAAAAAGTGTGGTACTAGTACGTTGTACGTCTGGGAAAAAGGGTTGTAATGGGGAACGTAGAGATGGAGAAAGGAATAAAAGAGAGCAGAAAAAACTGCAAAAGGCACAACAAAAAAAAAACTCGCTTCGCTAAGTGTTGATGTGAAATCAGACGATGAGACTCAAGGTCGCAGAAAGAATTTAGTAATGAGAGAAGAGGAAGAGGGAGGAGGTGCAGCTGCGGCCTCTCACACACACACACACCTTGACACACACACACATATCCACAAGGCTGACTCACTAAGAACTGAAGGAGAACGAAAAAAACAACTCACTAAACAAAGAAGAGATGAATTAGAGGAAAAGAAAAGATGCGCGGAACAGGAAAAGAAGGCGAAGCGTCGCAATTCATGGTCGACCAGCACAAATTATGACCCTCCTCCATATTCCACAAAACCAGCTAAAAAAGGCGTGTATCCTGTAAAGATGCTGACTAACCATGAAGAAAGATTCAGACCAGGTCTGAATAATAGTGACCATGGTAGTGATGACGCCAGTGACAATGAAAATGGCACATCCAAACATGGTCATAGAGATATGTATCCACTAGTACAGGTGGCTAACCCGCGTTATGGGCAAGCCATGGGTGAGGACGGGCAGTTGGACCCGAACCCCACCATGCTGGTCTATCGCCCGTGGAGTGCACATGACAGAAAAAAAGCCACCTCTGATATAGTGCGTCCTAGCGCTCAAGGTGGAAGTGCTGAAGAGTTTATCAGAGAAATGCGCGGTGTATGTGACAGCTACATGCTGAACGGACACGAAATATACGACTGTCTGAGAGATGTGTTAAAAAATGACTGGTGTAGAGTATCAGGAGACTTCAACGGGTCAGACGCAAACGGAGGCCCAAGACCTAACGGTGACAACGACTTACAACTAGCACTGAATGCCCTATATGACCGTGTACGAGCGATGTGGCCCCCACGAGTGGACTACTCAAAAATAGGTGAAACACAACAAAAGGAGGACGAAAGTCCTGCTGACTACAGGTACCGACTGGAAGTAGTGTTCCAGGCTAACTCTGGCATTCAACCCAATAACGACGTAAATAGCCCCTACCAACAGCAATTAAAAATGCATTTCTTGCGAGGTCTAAAGCCCGAAATTAAATCAAGAATAGATAAAACATGGGTCCACAAGAATACTGGATCCGTAGCTCAGGCAGTAGAACAGGCAATGCATGCAGACAGCATTATCAAGGAAAAAAACAAGCGAGCGACCTTCACAGTAGATGAAGCAGCAGGAACAGTTACAATTGCTTATCAGGGCAGAGCATACGGGGGGAGACGAGGAGGACAAAACAGAGATAAAGGTAAAGGCAGGGGCAGAGGAGGTGGAAGATATCAAAAGAACCGTGATAACGACCGTGAGACCCAGAAGGAGAAAGATATGCGCAAAAACAACTGCTATAAATGTCATAAACCAGGACATCTGGCAAGAGATTGCAAATTTAATGATTCACAACGAGATGACGCATGACTAGTCAGTGAAACTGAAGTTGAGCACACACAGACAGGACAACCAAAAAATACGGACATGCTGTCAGAAAAAAATGAGCCCTCCGAAGATGACAAGGTTCACATAAATATAGAAGTACTGCTAAAATCACAACAAAATAAGTCAGCTCCAACTAGGAGAATAAGCTTTAATGGACGAGAATATGACTGTCTGTGTGACACCGGCGCCTGCTCAACTGTGCTAACAAAACCATTTCCAAACTGTTAAACATCCTCTAAGACAGTTTGGGTAAAATCAGCCTCAGGACATGTTACATCGTTAAGATTTACAAAACCTGTAGTTATAACAGACGCAGAATCAGGAAATCAAACCAAAAAAGCCGATTCTAATCGACCCAAGTTGCCCTGTAAACCTATTAGGCCGAGACGTAATGGCAGCACTACGTAGCTGTCTATCCAACCGCAGATGGAGAAATGAAAAGCAGAAATACTAAGTGAAGAACATTGTCATGTTGTCCAAGGCGTAAAAGAACCAAACTATTATTGGACTTTAGATCTCACTGATCAATCAGAGGCAGAGTCGCTCATAATAATGGCAAAAACTCAACTTCAGGACATGCAACTAGACACACGAAAACTTAAAGTTATGACAAAAGAGGAACTGCACTGTACACTACGGTATAAACAAGAACCAGGGCCCGATCCGCCCTATGATGAAATGGTGCACAAATTTCTTGTTAAAGGAAATGTTTGTATGCAACACATGCTGGTGTCCCCAACGGGACAGTCATGTGTGTCCGTCATACTCAACTCGAGACAACAAGTGGTTAACCGTAACCAAAACCCTCACATATCGTTGACAACAAGTGACAAATATAGTTGGAAGGAAATGAGCCGCGTCGTGCAACAAGCTAACAAAGATACGTACACAGGAACCGACCCCGGTGGGTGGCAGACAGGTAGACATACTGGTATACGACGGTTCCTCCTTAACTCTTATACAACAGTGACGCCAGCCACCCACCTCGATGTAGAGTGACCAGAAGACAGCTACATACTTACCCTATCAGAAAAAGACCAAAAACTCCTAGAAGGGGTCCCCACAAGCCTGTGGTCACAGGGACCCACCAACGTAGGCCTAGTTAAAGACTACCCACCGTTGGAAATAGAGTTAAGGCATCAAAATTATCCACGAGTGCGACAATATCCCATATCAAAGAAAGCAGAAGAAGGCATTAAACCTGTGATAACAGACATGCTAAAAGCAGGGATTTCAGTTGAAACAACCGCTCCTAAATGCTTAACTCCAATTTTTCCTGTAAGAAAAGCGACATCAGGTTGGAGAATGATACAAGACCTGAGAAAAGTAAATGACATGGTAAAACACGACACAGTTGAAGTAGCAAATCCACATACTTTACTCAGTAATATAACTGCGAAAGAACAATGGTTCTCGGTTATAGACTTATCAAACGCCTTTTTCTCAATACCCATACATAAAGACTCACAAGGCCTATTTGCATTTAAGTATGGAAACAAAACCTATACTTATACCAGACTGCCACAGGGCTTCACTAATAGTCCAACAATCTACTCACAAGCACTAGAAAACTCAATGCAAAAATGTCCAGCACTAGATAATGGTAAATATTTGCTTTATGTTGATGACATATTAGTAACTGGACATGACAAGGCCTCCTGCATGAGTAACACAATAACAGTGCTGAAACATTTGCAATGTGAAGGCCACAAAGTGACGCAGGGGAAAGTACAGCTTTGTACTCAGCGCGTGAAGTATCTAGGTCATATCCTCACCCCTGGAGGACGAAGACTAGATAACAAAAGACAGCTAGCCATAGCTCAAACACCAAGACCTGAAACAAAAAGACAAATGATGTCCTTTCTAGGACTATGTAACTACTGCAGAACATGGATTTCAGGTTTTGCAACATTAGTGCAGCCGCTACAAAATGCAATACACGGAAAACAAATGGCAATGAAAGACCGAATAGAATGGACACCGGAGCAGGAGCAAGCATTTACTGCATTAAAAGATGCTTTGCAAACACAAGCCATGCTACACACGCCCGATTATGATGCCCCATTTTGTTTAATGGTCACGTCTAATTCAGGGTTCATGAGTGCAGCACTGACCCAGAAGCATGGTGACAGACA
This sequence comes from Collichthys lucidus, assembly GCA_004119915.2. Lineage (NCBI taxonomy): Eukaryota > Metazoa > Chordata > Actinopteri > Sciaenidae > Collichthys > Collichthys lucidus. The sequence goes on from CM014101.1 coordinate 1,259,749, forward strand.
CAAACCTCTGGCATTCTACTCTAAAAGACTAGATCCAGTAGCCAGTGGTCAACCATCGTGTGTACAGCTAGTAATGGCAGCTGCTGAGGCGGTGGAACAGAGTGCAGAAGTGGTGCTCACCCACCCGTTACAAATAATGACCACCTGTAATATACCACTTATCTTATTACAAACGCCACTGCCATTTGTGACAAACACAAGACTATTAGGATTAATAGCAACACTCATGTCACAACAACACATATCGTTCTCTCAACATTCAAAGGTTTCGCTCCCGTGCCTCTTAGCCACAGCTGCTGATGGAAAACCGCATGATTGCAAAGCTAGGGTGGAGGAGGAAACAAAACCTCGCGTTGACATTTACACCACACCAAAACCAGAACAAACACATGTTTTTGTAGATGGCTCTGCGAGCAAAGATAATACCGGACGAAATAAAGTAGGCTATGCTATAACATCTTCCATATGCACACTGGAATCTGGTGCACTGCCACCCTCATTTTCTGCACAAACAGCAGAACTACATGCAGTAACACGAGCATGTAAGCTAATGGCAGGGAAAGCAGTGTGCATATGGACAGATAGCCAGTATGTGTTTGACTCGGTACACCACTATGCCCGTGTATGGGCAAAGAGAGGCATGACCTCAGCAAACGGCAAACCATTAACACATAGCTGCCAAGATGATGGAGCTACTAGAAGCTGTTAAACTACCAACATCGCTATCCTTATGTAAATGTCGTGCACATCAAAATGACGACTCAGAAGTAACAAAAGGAAATAACTTAGCAGACCTAGCAGCTAAAGCAGCAGCCCTATCTAAAACTACGACGGATGTTAATGTATTAGCATCACAAGTCACAGAGATTGATGACGAAATCCTGAAGGACTATCAAAAACAGGCACCTGTAAATGAACAAAAAACTTGGCACAAAAAAGGAGCAACATTAGTGAATGATATCTACTATGTTGACAATAAACCCATCCTACCTAAAGCATTGCACCAGGCGGCGTGTTTAGTGAGTCATGGGAAGACCCATGTCTCAACAGGAGGGATGGTAACATTAGTAAATAGAAACTATTATACTATAAATTTTGAAAATTCAGCAAAAATGTTTGTATCTAAATGTATGATATGTTTAAAAAACAACTCACAGGGACAGTGTAGACCAAAAAGAGGACAGTTCCCACACCCACCACATCCGTTTCACACTATACATATGGATTTCATAGAGTTAAGCGACTCTAAAGAAGGAAAATATGCATTAGTCATAATTGATGTCTACTCTAATTGGGTGGAAATTTACCCAACAAAAAGAAACAACGCGATAACAGTAGCAACAAAACTATGTAACCACTATTTTCCAACTTATGGTATACCAAGAATTATCAGATCAGATAATGGTACTCATTTTGTGAATGACGTCATAGCTAAAGCAGGAGAAACACTAGGCATAACATTAAAAAATCACTGTGCATATCACCCACAGAGTGCAGGTTTAGTAGAAAGAACAAATGGAACTATTAAAACAAGATTGAGAAAAACAATGGCAGAGACTGGCAGACCGTGGAATGATTGTGTGTCACTAGTTAAAATGTGGATGAGAGTTACCAGAGGAAATAAAGGACTAACACCGTTTGAAATAGTACATGGCCGAAGTTTTCCTATGCCACACTTTAACTCTGATCTGGTGAAATCTGACGAAGAACACACATTAGCAGATTATATGAGAAAACTGTTGAAAACTGATGATGTACAAACACAGAACCAAATACCTGATACTCCTATGTCGTCCCCTAATACTAGGATTCGAATTGGAGACTGGGTGTTGGTAAAGACAATACATAGAACTAGGTGGAACAGCCCGCGATGGGACGGCCCATTCCAAGTGCTTCTGACCACGCCAACAGCAGTAAAGATAAGTGAACGAGCTACCTGGATACACTTGTCACATTGTAAACTGGTCACAGAGGCAGTTAAGGGATCATCTAGTGAAACAGTCTAGAGTACTCACAGGACAGCTTATGGGACACCAGACGGGGGAAGCCTGCTGGGTCCTGGGGCACAGACGAAAGTCTGGTACTGTGAGCTAGTGAAGAAATCATCGTGGGAAGCTCCAATGAGCTAGATCCACCCTAGTGGTTCCTGCAGGTAACTGACCCGTGACCATTTATATCCAGCCTTCACCATGTATGGAGAACAGAGACTCCTAGTGTGGCTCAGCATTGTATCCTTGCTTATTGTGACCTCAATATGGTTCCTGGTTCCGGAGTCAACATCACAAACTAACAATAGTCACAACACCCATAGCCGAATAAAGCGTAGAGTGGGATATTACCAGCCAAGAAGTGCTAAAGAAGTACAAAACCCATGTGACAAACCCCAAGCGACAACCAAGGAAATGTATTTTTGTTATGGGCCACACACACAGGAAACGCTGCTCTCGTTTCCCTTGGGTTATGTTCCATTAGGGGGTTATTGGGCCACAGAGTGGTTAGACTACACGTGGTACATAGATACAACGGGGTACAATACAGATGGGGGATGGGGTAAAGTCTCACATGAAATTAAACCTCTTACTGGTTTCTCATCCTGGCCTTGGTCGTCATATGGGTGGGACTCAGGAGCACGACTCTGGCAGAAGAGGCTGCCAGTTGTAAAAGTGGTCCGGATAAATGGGGCCTCTACTCTCCAGTTATGGACTAATTTCACCAAGCATCCCCTGCTAGAATCTCCTAACCAAAAGCATCCCACCCCCTCTACTAAATACTCCAATTGTTACACCCTAGGGTTGTGTGTGAATAGGATAGGGAAGGATGTATGCACCCGGATGCACTTCTGTCCCAATAAGACTGCCTTTAACCAATTTCGAGAACAGGCGCCCGACGTCACTCAATCAACGAACCACATTTCGGACGGCAATTTATTATCACTCGGACCAGCATCAAACCCAGGGTTTAAAATCACAATCTCTTCCAAACCAAAAAACGCGGATGACTGGTACAGAGGCACCACTGGAGTCTCTGGAGAAACTAACAACTGGTTGTTAATGGCAGAGCAAGCAGCCCAACCACTTAACCGCAGTTGTATAGTATGTTTGGGTCCCAGACCCCTATTAAAGGTTGTACCAGCATCCCTGTCAATAAACTGCACCATTGATGTAATGAACAATAGTAACCCGACCAACAGCTGTGCATGCTGGGATAGAGTTTATCCTCGAGTGCACACCACTAAAGCTAAACCTATCTTCGATAAAACAGTAGCCAAAAATAACTTCACATGCATTAAGTACGGTGGAACTGAGAAAAAGATGGGATCTGTCCCATGGACTTATTGCTCAGTGAATATAACCGCCCCAACCAGTTTCAGAGCAGTCACCCGAGCTGACATATGGTGGTGGTGTGGAGGAGCCATGATATACGACATGTTTACATCTACTAGCATTTCAGGTCTCTGTGCAGTGGTTTCTCTCATCCTACCAGTGCAAATTTTTCCTATGTCAGCAGATCAGTTGTTGATAGAAGTGAATATGCCCAAGCCAGTTTCACAGGAGACTGTGAATAGACGTAGACGGACCGTTATGGGCCTGTCTGAGCATGATCCAACCTATATTGATGCTATAGGTGTACCTCGTGGTGTTCCAGATGAATATAAACTGGTGGAACCAAGTAGCAGCAGGTTTTGAGTCATCATTCTGTTGGTGGTGCACTATAAATAAAAACGTGGATCGAATAAATTATATACATTACAACGTGCAGAGGTTAGGCAATTTGACACACAAAGGTTTCGAAGCTGTGCACCAACAATTGAAAGCGACCTCACTCATGGCCTTCCAGAATAGAATAGCGGTAGACATGCTTTTAGCAGAAAAAGGAGGTGTTTGCTCAATATTTGGAGATACTTGTTGTACATTCATTCCAAATAATACTGCAATGGATGGTAACTTGACCTTAGCCATAGATGGATTGCGAACACTGAATAAGAAAATGAAAGATCACTCAGGAGTAGATACCACAATGTGGGATAAATGGATGGATATGTTTGGACGTTATAAGGGCCTGGTGTCCTCAGTGTTTCTTTCTGTTGCGGTATTCGCTGCTCTGTTAACTCTGTGTGGATGTTGTTGCATACCATGTATTCGTTCACTGTTAAATAGAGTAATTACTACAGCCATAGAGGATAGGGGCACTGTGCAGCAGAGAATGCCACTATTACAGGTGAATAATGATGATAATGAAGATTACAATAACCCATTGCCTCACGATGACTCAGACACACCTGGAGGTGTAGACTCGTCAACGGACTTAGACAGCGAGGCAGAAGACTCTGTGTGAAATGTTTAGCATCAACTATGAATGACGTTATAACAGAAAATCGAAAGAAGATGTTACTGACTGATAATGCAAGTTGATGAAACGTTACACAACTGTAAATAATGCACTCAAATGTTTCTCAGAAGAGTGTTTCCCTTTTTTCTTTTTATGTGATTATATTTTAACATTTTATAGTTTATACTACATGTGCATAACCAATCATTATTTTCGCTGATAAGTATGTTTGTTCCTTATACTTTCCAGGAGGAGAATCCATGCCACCATGCATCGTATGTGCTAGCAACCTCTCCATGGTGGTGACCCTCTACTGTACGCACAGTACATGGGTTGAAGGCTTCACAACGATTTTATTTTCATCTATTATGTTTGATGCGTGATCGACCACTATACTTGGTATTATCAAGTGCATTACTGTGTATATTTTGCTTATGATTAGGGACATGTGCCAACAGGAGGGACTGTTAGAAGGCTAAAAGAATGTCACATGTCCCAGCATCAGTAGTCTTACTACACTGTACTCATCTTACTACACTGTACTCATGATGAATCAAATGTTTTATTTTACTGGAACAGGGACCGCCTCTGTCCAGTCACATGTCATGTAAACTTCTATAAATAAAGGAACAAGGAACTGCCCTGCGCCTCTCTGCTATCTGTAGCTTAGATGTTGCAGTGGCAGGGTGCCCTTTGTACAAAGTAAAGCTCTCGTGTCTGACTCTCATTTGTTCTGGTCTCTCACAGGTGTCGAGTAAGTTGGTAAACTCCTCACACACTGTCAAATAGGCTAGTGCAGACATCCACATGTTGCCCACTGTGTGCCCCCCACCCCTTCCCAGGCAATGATCTTTGTACAGTAAATGTACTAAAATAAAACTTGGGCTATTCAGTGTGTTTACGCACAGGGCGGGGTTTATAGCCTACTCATATGCCCATTAGGCAAGACCTACTCTGACAGTTTAACAAAATGTAGGCTAGCCTCGTGCTCAAATAGAGGCATGACAGCATCACCGTGTTTTTTAGCTATAGGCTGATTGATAGTGCAAAGGGCATAAAACATGGCCTATCACAATATTAAATCACACCGCAAATTCATATGGTACTGTATTGGAAAGTTTGCAAGTTGGCATAAAGCTGAGCAGATCTGCAGGCTACGTGTCAAGCTGACTTGCCATCTATTTCATTTGAGGCTTATCTTCAAAGCACATCTGGCGGTACTTGAGCCACCCTCGGCCACGCGAGCATGGTTCAGTCCAATCACGACGGAGAAATTGAAAATTGGAATATTGCGTCGTTTTACTTTGGTTTCAAATTCACATAGGCCTATTTACTCTTTCAAAAGCCACTGACAAATAAATGAACAAACAACATCAATTATCTGTTTTCCGAGTTGTCTAGAAAATTGAAAATTGAAAAATTGAACCCAATTTTCATCTTTTCCAAATTAATTCGAAAAATGGATCAAAGCACTGCAAAGCGTTACACGGACCGTCGTCCACTACACATATTATTACTGCCATTATTGCTCCCATATCTGCTACTGTGGTCATTGTATCATTCATTGTAATTCATTGTCATTTTGTCAGTCATTGTAATTGTACAATATGTTTGTGTTGATTTGTCCTGTACATGTGACATCTGTCTGTCCGTCCTGGGAGAGGGATCCCTCCTCTGTGGCTCTTCCTGAGGTTTCTTCCACATTTTTTCCCTGTTAAAGGTTTTTTGTGGGCAAGTTTTTCCTCACTCGAACCGAGGGTCTAAGGACAGAGGGTGTCACTCACTGTACAGATTGTAAAGCCCTCTGAGGCAAATGTACTTTGTGACTTTGGGCTATACAAATAAAATTGATTTGACTTGATTTGGTATAGATTATGTTTGGTTTGCCTTGTAAATTAGCTGTTGTCTTTTGTGTTCAGTGTTTATGTTAATCCCTCTTATGTTTAGCATGGGCTGCTCACCCAGTATATAAGTTCCCCTCTTTGTTCAGTCAGATAGGTCTGTCTTGTCGTCTGTCAATTTGTTCAGTTGACTTTATGACTGTTAATCTGACCTCTTTTATGGTCCCAATACTTTGTTTCAAGAAATATTGTCGCTTGATACTTTGGGTTAATAAAAACCCCATTTTGAAAATGCTACCCGTTGTTCTCATTGCTGACTGACTTGGTCTCTCACACATACATACACACAAACAAACATGCATACATATTAAAAACTATTCTTCATCTGAACTGGTGTCATCCTCTTCACTCTCCTCTTCTTCTTTTTATTCCCCCTCCTCTTTTCCTTCATCCAAAGGAAGAGTGAAAGAGGAACTTGCATCCAAAAGGGCATAAGTGCTGGTGATCGTGCTCAGTTTCTGCTGAAGAAGGTGCCGCTTGTGCAGCAGACAACACTGCAATCCCCTGTATCCCTCTTCAGTGATCTCTGCTGATGACACTACAATGAAAACAAAATTTTGATTGAAAATAAGGCAGCTTATATTGATCACTGTCAAGTCTCAATCATGCATTTTGAACACGTAACTGGATTTGTGATAAAAAAGGGTTCTTATATTTGATAAAAATGCAATAATTACATGACACTAGTGTGACAGTGTCATTACATGTCACTATATGTACTCAGTGGCATTGATTTATCTATACATGGTATTGCATCGCTAAGAATTGCATCCTCCTCTAAGTAAGGGGCAGAGATGTATAAAGTACTGGAGTAAAGGAGTGGAGTAGAAGTACAAGTGCTATATCAAAAAACTGACTTGAGTAGAAGTTGAAGTGTTCGTTAAACACCATACTTAACTAAAAGTACTAAAGTATTCAAAATGTTTTGTACTTAAGTATTGCAAGTAGAAGTATGTAAAAAATTGCTATTCAAGTACTGAAAGTAAAAGTAGAAGTATAAGTACAAGTACTGTTTATATTATCTCAAATATTTATTAAGGCACAACTTCTTTGGCCAAAGCAGCAGTACAAGGAAATAAAAGGCCACATACAAGTGTTAAAACATTAAAACATCTCAAAAGGCCAGAGGGGTATTCCAAGAATATAGCTAAGTGACAAACCTGGGCAAGTCAAGCCTAATGGTCAACCTTATAATAGAACAGCACAGAAGCATCCTTTTCAGAAAGCCAAAGGGCTCTTCCATCATCAGGTTAACCACTGCCTTTAGATGAACTTATTCAGGTTTGTCTCTTAACCAGCTACTTAGAATACCCCCCCAGTAGGCCACATACTTAGCATTTATGTAAAAACACGAGTAGAGAACTTTACAACACTGAGCTCTCAACAAACCCCCCCCCCACACACACACACACACAGCATCCCTCCCTTCTCTTCCCTGCTTGTGCATTTTTCCCCTCCACTGTGCATACCCTCTTAAGCTGATCTGTATAAAACAGTCAGTTAGGCAGTTACAAATCTTTAGTTTAGTCTCAAAAGTAGTTGGTTTTCAAAATTGGAGTCCTGCAGCCTCGCTCTTCTTGGGGTAAAGACTAATCCTGCGATACTAAAAAGCCTCTCGCAGGCTGCTGATGCTGGAAGGGGTGTGTTTAACTTAACAGACATCTTACACACAGCTGAAAAAGACTTGAGCAAATCCAGGTTATCTGCTGAACAGGACAAGTAGGCGTCTAGCTGTTTGGCGCTGTCCTGCGCCTTTGAGCCCCTCATGCCAGAAAAAAAGTCCTCTTCATCAGATGAGCTCGACCTGTTGACCTCACCAGACTGCAACACGAAGTCTTTAATGTGTTGTTTGATATAGTCCATTCCTAAAATATAGGAGTACATTATAAACAATAGTCTCAACCGGTCATAACAGTAACCACAGATTTTAACATGACATGGTCAGTAAGAAATATTGATTTTAATGGAAATGACGGCTTTATGCAGGCTAAGAAAGGGCTAATGCATGACTAATATCCATGTTAGTAAGCACTTTGTGTATGATTGATATGCGAATTGTGTGTTACCCATTTTGATTGTCTCATCTTCCTGTGTCCAATTTGTCCGGAACTTTGGAAGCAGAATAGCAGCGGCTACCAGCTCTGGGTCTTCCATCATAGGGCCAAAGCGACCATCAATGCCAGCCTGCAGAGCATCGACAAGGGGCTTGCAGTATTTTAGCGAGAGCTTGACCCTGTCCAGCTTAATTTTCAGGAGCTTGATGGTTGGGAGGAGCCAACCCATCTGGACATTGGTTTCCGCTTGCAAGATGTTAGTTGCTTGGGCAAGTGGAGTCATCACAACAGCAAACTCTGACAGGAATGCAAGTTCAGCTGGATTGAACCTGTGATGAAGACAACATAATCATGAACACACAGGATTGGGCATTAATTGATTAGGTAAGACAAAAAAAAAAAACAGTATTGCTACATGATTGGTTCATTATCATGCGATGGAATGCTTTACCATTCATTCAATTAAGTTGTTTTACAAATAGACAATATGTACCAGAATTGAGCTTGAGAGTACCATATAATTAAAAAAAGTAAAAATTTTAAACTTACATTGGAACATTTAAATATGTGCAGACAGCTCTCATGGCTGGCTCTTCCTTCTCTTTGACGATCCGGAGCAGTCTCTCCACAGCCATGAACACAGAGTTCCACCTTGTTGCAACCGGTCGCACAAGCTGGAGGGAGCAAGCGTCTTCCACACTTTCAGCTGCTATTGAGGATCTTGACCATTTATTCCAAAGTGCATTGCATTTGCCAAATGTTGAATAGTATAATTTCTTGTATGTGTCATTGGACACTGCCTTGTTGGCATCGGTAGTGGCTATGAGGTTGAGAATGTGGCATGCACAACGCTGGTGCTTTGGAAGCTGGAATTCGAAACCATCATCCTCATCCAAAAGGGAAGATGCGTCAACAAACTCTACCTCCTCATCTTTGTCTGCTTCTTCCTCCTCCTCCTGAACTTGAGCACCGGTATTGTTATTTTCATCTTCAGCGAAGACTTTGAAGGCTTTGATGAAGTTGGAGCCATTGTCCGTGGTTGTTGTGACTATCTTCCCCCGTATTTCAAACTCTGCATGGATATCATTGAGTGCATTTGCCAAAAGGTCAAAAGTATGAGAGCCTTTTAATCTTTTACAGGCCAGGGCCGCAGAGACCCTTTTTAAACTTTCAGGGTCCAGCCAATGGGCCGTGACCCCAATGAAACTACGCCTTCTGGCTGACCAGCAGTCAGTGGTTGTTGCGATGTAGTCCACAGATTTCATGGCCACAATCATTTTGATCTTCATTTGTTTGGCAGCATCATCAATCCTAGATGTGAGTGTGATTCTTGACATTATTTTGGTATTTGGCACCAGGTCAAACACAAAGTTCCGGAAAGGTTCTTGCTCTACGATGCTCAAAGGCTGAAGTCCATGGATAACATAATTCACAATGGCCTTGTCAACAGATCTATGGGGCATTGGCCAGCTCCCCAACAGTGTGGGCTGCTTGATGGAGGGGGAGGTAATTACAGTCTTCCTCTTTCGTTTACCTGATGTGAGGTCCTCATATCTTTTCAAGTGGCAGTCATGCTTGCTCTGAAACAAGACAAACACGTATAGCTTTACTTTCTCAGAATTATATCATGAGCAACATAGGTGACGTAGGTGGTGTAATACTACTAATAAAAGATAAATTAAATTTAAAAAGGGGGTTATCCTTATAATTCTACAATACAAGCCTTGCGCAAGCAACCCCATAACCAAAAATCTATCATTGGTACTCTAATAACATGCCTAATTACAAAACCCACAGTGCTAGGCCTGACTTGATACATCCACGACACATCATGAAAAACAGGAGTAAGGGAGGACCGCTTGAAATGCAGACTAGTTGAGATGCTGGGATTAACTGTAACCATTTTTCTGAAGCCCTTGAAAATGCACCAAATCACACTATACGGTGGTATTGGGTGTTGTAGGTTGTAGCCAAGGTTGTCAATTTTACAAATATAAGAGAAGAATCTATAGTTTTCTTCTAGCTAAGTGTTGCCGCGCTAAAGATGGGTCCTGCAATGAGGCTACAGTTAGCCTAATTAGATGCTAAGTACTGTATTTTCCGCACTACAAGGCGCATCGGATTATAGGGCGCACCTTCAATGAATGGCCTATTTTAAAACTGTTTTCATATATAGGGCGCACCGCATTATAAGGCGCATAGAATAGAAGCTACAGTAGTGGCTGGGGTTGCGTTATGCATCCACTAGATGGAGCTGTGCTAAAGTCAACAAAACAGTCAGATAAGTCAATCAAACTTTATTAATAGAATACAAACTAGCGTTCTGACAACTCTGTTCACTCCCAAAATTAATAAACAGCTGTTTTATTATTTTTCCCGAGGTAATGTCAGTGACGTGCGCCTTACAGTGCAGAAAATACTGTACACAAAGATTACAAGTCGGAATTGTCAACTATAACGTCAAGATTAATTGACTTATAAAGTGCGCAGTGTGTAAAATGTGTGCGGATAGCCTGCTTCAAGCAGGAGAGTAGAATTTGCCAATTGCTGCAAAACATCCTTGTGGTCCACCATCCACCACCACCACAAACAAGACAGTAGCCTCATGCTGCTAACATTAGGACCCAATGTCGGCTGATAATGCAGTCTACGAGCACAGACGGCAAGAAACCTGTAAATTTTCCTCTTAAAATTAATTTTTAAAAAGAGTCAATTTGACTGTCGACAACCTTTATTACGACCTACAACACCCACAACGACCATGTTGTGTGATTTGATGCATTTCATATGGCGTTGAAATTGATAATCTAATAGTCTTTCCACAGAATCCTCTTCTATCTGACCATTTTTTAATAACCTTTGAGTTCATACTATTGGACTATAAGCCTTTGTGTAGAAACTTCTACAGCAGATGTTTATCTGATAGTGCTGTAGCCAAATTTAAGGAAACGATTCCTTCAGTATTGAATTCAATGCCATGTCTAACTGTAACAGAGGACTTGTCTGCTTCCTTTAGCCCCTCACAAATAGATCATCTTGTTGATAGTATTACAGGTTCATTACGGACAACTCTAGACTCTATTGCACCTCTGAAAAAGAAGATAATTAAACAAAGAAGGCTAGCACCATGGTATAGCCAGCAGACTCGCAAATTAAAACAAGAGGCACGTAAATCTGAACGCAAATGGCGTGCCACTAAACTGGAAGAATCTCATCTAGTCTGGCAAGATAATCTCAGAACATACAGGAAGGCTCTCCGTAATGCCAGAGCAGCCTACTACTCTTCTCTAATTGAGGAGAATAAGAACAACCCCAGGTTTCTCTTCAGCACTGTAGCCAGGCTAACAGAGAATCACAGCTCTACTGAACCATCCATTCCTTTAGGTCTAAGTAGCAATGATTTCATGAGCTTCTTTAATGATAAGATTATAACTATTAGAGACAAAATCCATCACCTTCTGTCTTCAACAGGCATTGATCTGCATTCTGATACAGCAAGTTTGGAAACAGCTGTAAAACCTGATATGTATTTAGACAGTTTTTCTCCCATCGACCTCCATCAAATAACTTTAATCATTTCTGCAGCTAAGCCTTCAACCTGCCTCTTAGACCCCATCCCAACCAGGCTGCTCAAGGATGTTTTACCTCTAGTTAGTCATTCGTTATTGGATACAATTAATCTGTCTTTATTATCAGGACATGTACCTAAGTCCTTTAAGGTAGCTGTAATTAAACCTCTTCTTAAAAAGCCCACTCTAGACCCAGAGGTTTTAGCCAACTATAGACCGATATCAAACCTTCCCTTTGTGTCTAAGATACTTGAGAAAGCTGTAGCTAATCAACTGTGTGACTTTCTCTATAACAATAGTCTATTTGAGGATTTTCAGTCAGGATTTAGAGTGCATCATAGCACAGAGACCGCATTAGTCAAGGTTACAAATGACCTCCTAATGGCATCAGACAAAGGACTAATCTCGGTACTTGTCCTGTTAGATCTTAGTGCTGCATTTGACACCATTGACCATCAAATTCTTTTACAGAGAATGGAACATCAAATTGGCATCAAAGGAACCGCCCTAAGCTGGTTTAAATCGTATTTCTTAGATCGATCTCAGTTTGTTCATGTCAATGATGAATCCTCCATGCATACCAAAGTTTGTCATGGAGTCCCACAAGGTTGTGTACTAGGACCACTTTTATTTAGTTTATATATGCTTCCTTTAGGGAACATTATTAGGAATCACTCTATCAATTTTCATTGTTATGCTGACGACACCCAATTATATTTATCGATCAAGCCTGATGCAACCAATCAGTTAACTAAACTCCAAGCATGCCTTAAGGATATAAAAAATTGGATGACCGACAATTTTCTGATGTTAAATTCAGACAAAACTGAAGTTCTTGTAATTGGACCCAAGCACCTCAGAAACTCTCTTTCTAGAGACTTAGTTACCTTAGACGGTATCACCCTGGCCTCCAGCTCCACTGTAAAGAATCTTGGAGTTGTTTTTGATCAGGATTTGTCCTTTAATGTCCACATAAAACAAATTTCGAGGACTGCATTCTTCCACTTACGTAACATCGCTAAAATCAGACGCACTGTTTCTCAAGCAGATGCAGAAAAACTAGTCCACGCATTTGTTACTTCTAGGCTGGACTATTGTAACTCTTTGTTATCAGGCTGCTCTAATAAATCTCTTAGGACTTTACAGTTAATTCAGAATGCTGCTGCACGTGTTCTGACAGGAACCAAGATCAGAGATCACATCTCTCCCATTTTGGCTTCCTTGCATTGGCTCCCTGTTAAATCTAGAATAGAATTTAAAATTATCCTCCTTACTTACAAAGCTCTTCATGGTCAGGCACCATCATATCTAAAAGAGCTCATAGTACCTTACTATCCCTCTAGAACACTGCGCTCTCAGGACGCTGGGTTCCTTGTGGTTCCTATAGTCTCCAAAAGTAGATTGGGAGCCAGAGCTTTCAGCTATCAGGCTCCTCTTCTGTGGAACAAACTACCAATCTGGGTTCGGGAGGCAGACACGGTCAAAACTTTTAAGAGTAGACTTAAAACTTTCCTTTTTGATAAAGCGTATAGTTAGGGCTGGCTCAGGCCATCCCTTAGTTATGCTGCTATAGGATTAGACTGCCGGGGGACTCCCCAGGGTTATGCCTAGCCAGGCACGGTATTGGTTAAAGATGTAGTCACATCTCCCTTACCGAAAACCCTCCCTCCTACTCTGCCTCTCTCTGTCTGTCTGTCTGTCTGTCTGTCTGTCTCTGGACATGTCTCATTAATGCATGCTGCTGACCAAACTTCCCCGGAGTTTCTGTGCTCTGTCGTCCAGCAGGTTTTTCGTGGATCGTGGCTGCTGCTGTGATCCTGGACGACGCCCACTACACATATTACTACTGTCATTAATACTACTATATCTACTACTGTGGTCACTTTATCATTCATTGTCATTCTGTAAGTCATTGTAACTGTACAAAATGGTTATGTTGATTGTCCTGTACACGTGACATCCATTGCACGTCTGTCCGTCCTGGGAGAGGGATCCCTCCTCTGTGGCTCTTCCTGAGGTTTCTTCCACATTTTTTCCCTGTTAAAGGTTTTTTGTGGGCAAGTTTTTCCTCACTCGAACCGAGGGTCTAAGGACAGAGGGTGTCATTCTCTGTACAGATTGTAAAGCCCTCCGAGGCAAATGTACTTTGTGACTTTGGGCTATACAAATTGAATTGAATGAATTGAAATTGAATTGAATTGAATTTTTCAGGGGCTTCAGTGGTTACAGTGAGTTAATCCCAAAGTACCTAGTATGCCTCGTTCATCACTTCCGAGTTCATTACCAAAATGGTCGGAGGAGAAATAGTCATAAATTGACCTAGGTTACATGCATCACAAAATGTCCAAAATAAGCCATTAGTCAAATAGCAAATTAAAAGAGTCTGTAGCTGCAGCAGGCTTATGTTGAAAAGTCACATTCACGGCATGTCGGGGCATGCGTGTCACACGAACAGATAACGGATAGCGAGCTGCTAGCGCTTAATAGCTCAAGCTGATGTGTCATAATGTGTATTAGCTGTATTTGTAACTTACCTTGATATGTTTCTTCAAATTCGACGGTGAATTTTTGAAGGCCATTATTTCACAATCTTTCGGGAGGCAGAGTAGGCACTTCATTCGATAAGAATTGTCTTTTTGTCCGACAAATGAAAACATTGACTCTAAGTAGGGCCAGGGATGGTTGCTTTCATCATCCTCGCCACGATCATCTGAAGTCGAAGAACTTGGTGTTGGTGGCGTTCCTGGGTCTTCTTCCATCTTGAAGTCGACTGACGCTGAGTGCTCACAATGCATGCAGGTTGCAGTGCGAAAGGCCGATGGGAGCATGCGGTCTTATACACTGCCACCTATCGCTCTGGCATTGATAGGCTATGAGTTTGATATGCTTGGTAACATTTTTATAATAGTAACGAGTAACGATTCAGCACATGAAAAATGTATCGGAGTAAAAGTATTAAATTCATCAAAAATATGTAGTGCAGTAAAAGTAGAAGTTGGGGGAAAAAATAATACTCCAAAAAAGTACAGATACTGCATTTTAGTACTTAAGTACAGTACTTAAGTAGTTCCACTTCGTTACTATACATCTCTGGTAAGGGGAGATATGTGGAACCTACTGTGGTTCTTGATGTCCTCATCCATGCAATGAAGGAGATGATCCAGTTTGTCCAATGCCTTTCTTAAGTAATGACAATGCTGGGTCATCTCCTTCACAATGATCAGCCGTTCTTCCTCCATTCATCTAACCAGCATGACCTGGTCAAACAGTCTTCTCTTCGAGCTCAGACTCACCACTGTTTTGAAAAAAGAGAGCTGATGATGACAATAGCAGTTGTTTTGGGTGGCTGTACATGCGTGTGTCCAAGCTTGTGTCTGTGCGCTTGTGTTTAGGGCAGGGGTGGGGGCTCCAAAAAATTTTTTTGCAGCGGGGCCTATCACCCATGGTGTTACGCTGCTGATTCTATGAATTTCAAAATCACACACACAAAAAACACTTGAATACCATCTCCTTGCACATCCCAAGGCAGAATGACATCCTCAGAGAGACTGCATGCTGCATCGATGTCAATTTTTTCAGCAGCAGCATCGTTGGACTGCATGATCCTCTCTCTGAGTTTCGTCTTACTCTGAATTAGTCTCCTCCATTTCCGCTGCCTCGTTTTGTTGCTGTCTGTTAGATTAAAAGAAATATTAGGAAAAAAACAAAAAAAAACATAAGCTGTTGAGTGATGTAATACTTCATACCATTTTGTCGATAGAGGTCATGTTTCTTCCTTCGAAGGGAATAAATCATATCATCTATCTCTCTCTGGAGCTCCTCCTGGCTACTGTCAGCACCAGGGTCTCTTGAAAAATAGAAACAAGGTAAGATGTAAAACTAAATGTAGTCAAATATTACAAGGCCTATCATACTGACACACCAACATCATTACATACCAGTGGCTGCCCATTGCTTTACATCTGCCACCCACTGCTCTGTGTCCTCCTGAGAGATGTTGAGCTCCTGCTTAAGATTTAGGAGATTGGCTGCTTCCAATTCTGCTCTCTGTGTTGTCTATTTTGAAGGTTTGAAAAAGAGAGATAAACACAAGAGCTCCAGGTGTAATCTCTCAAGAGAATAACAATTAATCAATAAATTAACAATTAATTGACATAAATCAGATTAATAAACAACTGTTAAAAAAAAATCTATTTAATGTTTTCAACATCGTCCTAATCAAATAATTGTGATTACGATTTAAAAATCGATGAATCAAACAGGCCTATCAGATATATTAGAACACCTGACAAGCACCAGGAAAAAGGGAAAGAGAGGAAGATTGAAATGCAACAAAGAGCCACAGGTGGAAAATTCAGGGCTGTTGCTGAGGATTTAGCTTCAGTACATGGGTTTCACACGCTGCATAAATTGTGCCCTGTTTCGACATCCAACATAGACCCATAGACTTCTTACTTTGACAAATCTCTTTGCCAGTGTCTTGTGGAGACTCTCAACCTTTCGATGGTTCCATCCCATGGCAAGCACAGTAATTATATTAGCCCTTCCTGCAAAAAACAAACAGCCCGCCCCCCACCCCAGAAATTATGCAAATGTAAAAATTAAAATAACTGTTATCATTTGATGCCATTTCCAAGTATACATTTTGCTTTTACCAACCTGACTTCGTAATGTACTTTGTAGTGAGAGCTGCTCTTGAGAGGAAGCTATTGACCTGTTCCACTTCTTTACCAATCGTACTTCCTGCACCTTCCTGGTTTCTTCCACCCCACCTCACCTATTCCAAAAACAGACAATAATATTAAGACATTTGTATTAGAGTCATGCTTTCAGACCCAACCTATTTGGTTAAGTTCCTAGCCCATTTGCTTGGTTAATGTGGTTCATTAGAGATGCTGTCAGGGCTGCCAACTGAACTCTAGCACAAATTAAAAACACCCACATTGAGACGAGATGGTTATCTTGGTCCTTTACCAAATGGACTCTGGAAAGATGCAGTATGAAGTAGATCAGACTTCAAGAACACATGAGCATGTTAGAGCTTATGATGCTATTGTACATGCTTAATATTTCTTCTGCTCAGTCGTCTGTGGGCAGCATGCCTTCTTTCACAAAGTGTGAAACAATGTAGGATTTTCAAGATGTTTCCTTAAAGTACATTTAGCATTCTGATGCTATACTGTTCAGATAATCATCATGGTTATAAGCAAATGACAACTGTGCTTTTGACACAGGTTAGCAATGTCTCTCAGAACACAACACAACACATTACATATAATTATCCTAATTATTTCATGGATGTGAACTAACATTTCTGTGCTTGAAGAGATAAAAGTAAAGCTGGATTTCTAGTGAAGGAGAAAAGGTAAGAGACTTAAAATCAGTGTTGTGACACAAACATTTAACTTGCCACTGTACCTCACATTTGCCAGTGTAAGTCTTGGCATGCATTACAGAAAGAAAGGGCGTCATCTCTGTAAGAGGTTGGAGCTCAGGCAACTTCTCTGCCATTTTTTCCATGTATGCAATAAGAACTCCCGGCGGAAGATATAGAGTCATGATGAGGCAACAGTGGTGATTACCTGCAAGTGATGTCCATGCAAAAGAATGTCACATTTGCTGTTTCAGCCAACTTTTTCTGCAAGAAGAGTGGATAGGCATAGATTTCTCCATGGTAGTGGTTCAAGCCTTGCAGCAATATACCATGTCTGCACACAGCTTTTTTTCTCCGCCTAGCCTGAAAAATAAACTTTTATTCGTATGTTTTGGATAGCAGAAAGGCCTACACTACCCAGAATGCTCGATCACCGACGATTTGCGAGCTACAATCTGATTGGACAACCGAGGACCTTCTTCCCGGAAGTGTTTTTCTAACTATGTTAAAGATTTCTTTTAATGATATCATCAATGTTTCTCAGCACAAACACGCCAAAGTGTCACTGATAATTCAACAATAAAACAGCTTAATGTTGTGGCCATCAGTATGTTTTTTTCTTCTTCTGGCCTGAGAAATAAACTTTTATTCGTATGTTTTGGATGGCGGAAACATAGACATATATAGAAGACTAGATACATTAAGGCGGGGCGTAGAACGTCCTCACAGGTCGGCCATCTTGGAACAGTAAAGCTTTCTGGCGGGCAGAAGTGGAACCTGAGGTAAACCAATGAGGTAAGGTCCGTGATCAGTGCAAGCTTTAGTATATAACTCGCAGAAATTTTAACGGATGTACAAATGGTTTTGTTTCTTAAAGACGTCATTAGCATGGTTATAGTCCCGGGTGCTTGAACATGTTAAAACCGCTGCTTTTCTCTTCAAAAAACAACTTGGTCGTGCAGCTTAATCAAAGGTGTGTATCATGGCTAGGCTACTAGCTAGCACCCAGTAATTTTACATGGAAGAGACAAGCAGAAGGTTTTTCTTTTTCAACTTAAGTTTTCATTTTCGGGTTGGTTTGTTATGGTTTGTTAAACATCTTACAGTATAATTTCTGTTAGTAATGGTGGACTTTTTGTGAAAGGACACTGCTCTGTAGTGAGCACTTTAGGAGCGAGGACTTCGACAGGACGGGGCAGATTGTCCGGCTTAGAGATGGTGTTGTGCCAACCATTTTCAACCTCCCAGCTCATCTTCAAAGGGTATGTGTCTGTGTGACCAACAATAATTTAAAGGAACCGTATGTTAGAAATAAATGTTCTACAAGCCTGTCAGCTGTAGATATGTCCTCTGCAGCAGGAGGAGACCTTCCATCTCCATTTGCAGACATTCCGGCCCTAGTCCATGATCACAGCTATCTTCCCATCCGCTTCAGTGGTCTTGTGGACAACGCTCTTGTGTACATTTCAGGTAAAGGCTGACTGAAAGCTGATTTTGCCTGTAACCAATAGTCAAATCTGTGGGAAAACAATACTTATTAATTTATTAACGATGTATTATTAGTAGTATTTCTAGTCATGCTATTGTTATACTAACTCAAATCTTAGGGTTTGTTTGCTACGGGCTCTGAAGCAGCTGGCCTGTGATGTCTGCCGTGCCAGCCTGGTGACAGACGCTGCACCTGCCATCAAGGACCAGAGCTACCACCTACTTTCTCTGAGAAACAACGGAGGCCTCGTGATTCCGTCAGAGGGAACAGTGAGGGTCGTCAGGGAAGCAGAGTCTGCCATTCGCCAGGCCTCAGCCAACTGCAGACGATCACAGCCCATCAAACTGAAGGAGGTCGAGTACATTGTACGGAAGAGGATTGGGTCAGAGAATGTGTTTGTGCTTGGGGAGCACATCAGCGACACACAGTATGGCATAGACAGCCACAACCATACACTGCTGACATTAGTTGTGTCCCTGTTTTTTAAGATAAGGCTAAATCACATCGCCAAGATGACTACACTTAGCTTTCAGAGTAACAGCATGAGGGAGAAGCTCAACAAAACGGTGCTTTTCAAAGGGCATTAGCCCAATATGTAAAAGGACGCATACCTTAAGGGACTTCATTTTTCATAGTTCATTTTTTGTCATGAGTTGCATTAAATTAATTGAAAGGTGGATAAAGTATTTATAAAAATTAAAAAATGTACATGTGTGGTTATTTGTCTCAAGGCCTCAATTATAAATAAGTATGTAGTGTTATACATCTGTGTATAGGGTGGGGATTTCAACATGCAGCCTTTCTATTTGTAATAGGTAAATTTCAATATTTCCTATTTCAGAACGTTATTCTAATTTTTAGGATGTAACATGATTATTCATATCTATGCAGTATCATAACTACACCTTTGATGTTTATAACAAACCAAACCGTTTGAAAATCCGTTGAAATTTGAGCAAGTTATGGTTATCTGAAAAGTACATGTTCCACTACCAACACTGTTATTTATTGACATGGGTGAGTGAGCTACCTGTTCCAAGATGGCCGCCATGCGCGGACGTTCGACTCCGTTGACCAGCAACGCAGACGAGGTATCTAGTCTTCTATATATGTCTATGGGCGGAAACGCCTACACTACCCATAAGGCTCGACCACCGACGATTTGTGACGCCCTTTCACCTCTGATACGCAAAAGGTATCTTCCCAGAGGCCTCATGTACAAAGCTTGCGTACGCCCAAAAAAGTGGCGTACGTCCTTTTCCACGCTCACGTTCAGATGTATCAAACGTGAAATGATCGTAGAAATGTGCGTGCCCCACGCCAATTTCATAGCTGGCGTACGCAAGTTTCTACAGCTATTGTTCCTTTGGCGACACTTAGAGGTGACGCTGGGAAACTGTTAATAATGTGAAAACAAGTAGTCATCAAAGTGATGTCCACATCAGAGACACACTTATGAACAATTAACACACCCACATGTTTGCAATTATATAGGTGGTTATAAAAGCATGCGTAATGTGATGAAGAAAATGATATTAACAAAGGCAGCGTTAGCGTTGTTAGAGGACCGTGCAAACGTGAGCGATTTAAGGAACGCGAGGATTTACCTGCAAACCATGATAATTGGCTCATGAGCCGATTTCGGTTACCAAGGCCAGTGTTACTGGAGCTGTGTGCAGAGCTGCGGCCGGCCCGAGAGCGCAACGGGGGCCGGCGAGTAGCTCGGGGTTGTGCTGACTATACGCTGGGGTTTCTGGCAACAGGGGCATTCCAGCGGGAGCTGTTTATCTAAGTAGGAAACATTTTTATTCCATCAATGTTCAAATCATATGTGATGCGCAAATGCAGCTAACTAACATCGTGGCAAGGTGGCCTGGTTCAACGCACGACTCATTCATTATGACTGACACCATGGCTGGGAACAGGCTGGAGGCTGGCACGGTGCGCGATGGGTGG
This sequence comes from Collichthys lucidus, assembly GCA_004119915.2. Lineage (NCBI taxonomy): Eukaryota > Metazoa > Chordata > Actinopteri > Sciaenidae > Collichthys > Collichthys lucidus. The sequence continues at coordinate 1,280,421 of CM014101.1, forward strand.
CTTCTATTCGTTTAATTGTCCCGTATGTAACGCTGGTTTACATACGGGACAATTAAAGGATTAAACTCTTTACTTACCCAGAAGCCGTGCCAGTGTGCCAAAGCATATTTGGGCATGTGCGCATTCAAATATCATGTTTTTAGTTTGTAAACCGGATCCTTGTTTGTTTTAAGCTAGATGTGATGCATGTTCTTGTGTGGTGTATTCTTCTTGTTCCTTGTGCTTCTCCGGTGGTGATGCAGATGAAGATGTTTAAAGAGAAAATCCGCCGACACCGTCTTAGTCGTATAACAAGTTTATTACAACAAGCACAGTGTCGAAGCAAGTACGAAGTACTTGGAGGGCTTCTGGCCGAAAAATGAAAAAACCCTCCCGAACTAAACAGAGCAAGCCCTTATATACATGATGAGCTTCCTGAACATGCATTTCAAGTCAACAACGTTTATAACACTTGTGTCATAAAAAAGGCCAGGGAAAGAGAGAAAGACTCCTTTCCCAGGATACCCTCACAAATGGTTCTTTGATCTATTTACCTGATCCCTTCTTCTAACCCAGAAAAAAGATAACACTTAGCCATAAAAAGGGCCGGGAAAGCGGAAGAGACTTCCTTCCCAGGCTGCTTCACCAAATGGCTCTTTTGACCTAATGATCTGATCTTCTTCTTCTAAAAGAAAAGAACAGGAGACCCCACCACAGGTGGCCCTGACTAGCTTTCTCTCTGAGTTACTTCAAAGTTTAGTTGGCTTTAAGATATCAATAGATGACAAAACCAAGTATCTTGATGTAAACCATATGTCTTGTATATAATAATATTAGCCTTAGTGTGTGACTATCTATGTGTAGACACCTCATATTCCCCCCTTCGGGACTTCGCAGAGTCCCGATATACAGAATAGTGATATGCATGGTTATAACGTTGACAAAATGCTAGTTCCTTTCAAGTTAATCTTATCAATGAAGCAATTTTATGAAGTGTGAAAGTCTGGCAGCTATATTTCCTGAATATCCTTCCATCATCTTGGACAGGAAAACTCTTTCACGGCCCCTCCGCCCGAGGCGGCCACATATAGTACTCCAATCCAATTAAAAGAATTTTACTCATTGTATGTCACTATCAATTAAAGCAAATACATATGGAGACCTCAGCAAATAAAATCAAAAGTATCCACCTTCAGGCTAGTCAACCCATCGCACCCTCCAATGGACCTGTCCCTGCCTATCCCCAATGTCCCTGACGGACCGAAAAATAAAAATAACAACTGAGGTTCCAACATATGAGCCACAAAGTACATACAATTCAACATAATAAATGGTATTCAAAAACAACATCTTATACATGTATTACATATATATGTTGCTCCATTTCCGTTCTTCTTTGTTATGTATCTCAGGCTCACAGTTCCTCCACATTGTTGATTCTTGGCATAGTAGAGGTGATGTTTCCTCTGAACCTTCTCTCAATGTCCTTTTTTGGAGTCCGGGTTATTTGTCCTTCTTGATTGGTTTATTGGAGTTTCTGAATCCCTTTAACAGCTGGGGCTCCTTGAATCATCATCCACCCTCATGGCGGTTCTCCCCCACTGTTGTTCTGAGGGAAACAGAAAACACCAACCAGTATCTTTGCCGAAATAACATATACAGAAATAACATATACAATTCAGATTATTGATACATTTCTATATCTAATATAAATTCCATGCAAACCTATAAGCTACTTCCCCTTTTTAACACCCATTACTATCCTACCTCTACTAAATAACTAGACAACTAAAATATATGTTAAATTATAAATGTAATTCTATTCTTCATGACCCCATTAATTTCCTTCATTCCTTGACTCTGTGGATGATACACTGCACCAAAACACTGTTTTAATCACAATTGTTACAAAATCAATTTTACTGTTTTGTCAACGAACTCTTTAGTTTATCCAAACCTGCTTATGACTTCTCTTTATAAAAACTTTAGCAAAAACTTTAGCAAAACCTTTGGCAAAAGACTGAGCATCCCTCTGCTTGGTTGGACAAGCTTCAGACCATCTTAAAAATTGGTCCACAACAACCATCATAAGCCTCTTATACCTTCAACTGGTCTGATCATATCACCAAAATCCACAACTAGCTCACACCTAGGACCCCTTGGAGTCAGAATGCGACCAGGTGGAATCATCACCCCCCTTAGAACGTTATTTTCAAACTGATTGTGCATCTGCCTATGGCAAATCAATCTGTGCAAGTAGACATAGTGCCCAGAATCCATATTCCTCTATAACCTTTCTCTTAACTTCCCCCCTTGCAACATAAGCTACCTCATGTGCATCCTAACAGATCTGGAGGAGCTATTATCAGCCCTGCATGATTCTTCCAAAAACCCTAAAATCCTGGGTGGCACCCCTGTCTCTCCACAACTGTTTGTCAATCTCAGAAGCTACATTCTGCATAAAAACCACATCCCTAAAAGTGACTCTATCCTCCAAATCAACTTCATGTGTGACCAACAAAACTTTACCCACTCTATCTGCTCCTGTGACTGCCTTTGCGGCTTCATCAGCTGCTTTGTTACCTTGCGTTACTCTGGACATATCCGCTCTATGAGCTGCACATTTAGCTATTGCTATCTCTTTAGGTTTCATCATAGCATGCAACAGTATTATTATTCGAGCGGGACATTTTATTAAGGAACTATCGGTTTTCTTAAACCCTCGGCTCTTTCACACTGACCCAAATAGATGACACACATTGTGAGCATAATCAGAATCTGTATAAGTTGTCACTCGCTTACCTTTGGCTAACAAACATGCTTCAGTTAGCCTTCTCCACAACAAAATCATTAGCTTAAGCTTTTACTATGGCATATCCTGCACTCAACTTATCTCCCACACGATAGCAAGATCCATCTGTCCAGTACTCCAAGTCTGCCTCACGCAATGGGAGGGCTTGTAAGTCTGTTTCTAAGCCTTGAATACTTTCCTGCCTCATAAACACAATCATGTGGCTTACCGTCCTCTGGAGTTTAGCAAAGTTTCAGCCGGGTTCACTGTGGCACATCTCGCTAAAATAACATCTTCTTGCTCTAGAAGCCTATGATAGTCTCTAAGCCTCGGCATGGTCAATGTATATTTACCCTAATCCAAAAGATTCCTGAGACTATGATGGGTAAGAATAGTCACTGGATACCCCATTGTAACAGATGATGCCTTATAAACAAGCACTTGTAGTGTTTTAATGACATCCGGATTAAAGGTTCCTTCCACTGGTCAGGGTTGATCAGTCCCTGGCCAACGGCGGGACCAATTTGCTGTGATTCGTGAGACCTCTTTTATTAAGGGAACTAATCAATCAACTAATCAAAATAATCTCAATGTGTTCGAGGCTAATCACTTAATTTGGTGTCGCTTTACTAATTTATTTTATTGATATATCACTATTTTATGCCACAGTCAATGAACCCAAGAAAGAAAGTCACCAACTTCAAGGAACTTTAGGGGATCTATTAATGCAAATAAACTTACACCACTAAATCCACACAATGCCTCTCTAGCCCAAAAAGCTATCAGCAAAATCTCTAAATGCCAACAGATATCAATAGTAACTATGTACCACAAAGCAAGTATCCACAATCACAGCTTTTACTTCTAGCCCTTAAAGAATCTTAGATGCAATCATACGACACAAGTCAGCTTAGAATAACTCAAACAGCAGGACAATGCACAAACAGCAAAGCGTCACAATTGCAATCCACAATACAACAGCTTAATCGGTCAGTCTGTTGCCAAGCTTTTTCAAAATAGCACATAAAAGAAGTATAAACTATTCCCACTTCCAGCTATAAACATCTAATCATACATATATAAGCAAATAGATCTCAGTTTCTAGTGATCATAAATGCATATACACATATTCCAAAACCAGCAGGTATAGCAAGAGTTCGCAAACAAAATCAGTACTGGCCTTGTGCAGTGGTCTAGGTTGGAGTCTGACGTCACTGAACTGGTTCGTGTAACCCCCGTTCAGTCTCCGCCTTTTTCTCCGTGTCTCCCCCACAGATGCAAAGAACAATGGAAAACAGCAAGAATTAGATTTTTGTTTAATATCATCACAGTTTAATGTCATGATTCTTTAGTAACCCCTCTTTCTTTTGCAGTCAACACTTTTAGGGTTATTTATAACAGATATCTTTGTGCTCTTCAGCACCAAACCTCATTCCACCTTCTTTTCCCAACATCAACCGTGCAACGCACTCCGGCACTCTTCACTCTTCTCAATCATGGTTATTTCTAAAAAGTTATATGTTACTCTCGCCACTCCTTATATATCTTAATAAATCTGTCTCGGAAGCTCAAAACAAATTATTAACTCTTATCATTAGCATATAGAAACGTCCTTTTTTAAGTCCTTAAAAGAGGCACATTAGATAAACACTGGAATAATAATCACATTTCCAAAACAGAAATGGTCAAACTCCAAACACAAACACAAATTTCAGCCTGCAGTGCTGACGTCTCTTTCAACAGAGACAAAGACACAGAGAGACACAGAGACAGAGACCGAGAGAGGGAGGAGGGGTCCCTCTCCAGCTTATCAATACACTTAACTTTAACACATAATATAACAAACAGAAAGACAAATCACGATCGACAATCTATCCTAAAGACAACTCATTCATACGTCCTAGTTGAGCATGCTCAGCCGCGTCCCTTTCCTTTAATCTAAATTTCTGCTACCTCATGGAGTGCAGAATATCTGACAAAACGACTTCAGTCGTGTCTCGTCAGCCCACGACAGAGCGGTCATCTATCTACAAATATCTTCACCTACACTCCCAGTTATACTTTTATAACCGACCTGAACATCACCTAGTGAACTGTCCGGGTTTTAGGGCCCGTCTAAAACCGCCTCCCAGAGGGCTTTACCGAATTCGCGGCTACCTTAAATCCTTATTACTATTTTCTACTCACTAACGTTCACGCTGCCGCAGACCATCTGCTGAGTTCCAAACTTCTAGCTAACGTTACTTGTTATAAGGCCTTTAGCCTTTTACCTCTAACTACCCAATCCGTCACGCCCAGTCAAACTGTAGAGTTTCCCAACTCTCTGGCGTTACGGATTGTAAGATGCCTTCGCCTCTGACTACAATCCTGTACGCTCAGTCACACTGTGGAATTTCCAAATTCCCTAGCAATACTAATTGTAAGACATCCTCTCCTATTGCGCAACCTTACTATTCTAATGTGAACCATAATTTTACTCTACCATCACTCCCCCCTACCCCGTTGCCAGCAACGCAGTAAAATGATGAAGAGTAAACAAATTTAAACGGAACTTCTCCGCAAACATCAACACAGCATGACACACTTTCACCCACACCGGACCGTCTCGGTGCGACTCAACACAGCCGGAACACAGTAACAGGCAAACAGCCAACCCCCAAACAGCAAAACGGAGTACGCTCACCTGGGATGAGAGGAGGAAAGCAGAGCCTCGTCCAGCCGCGCATCGGTCGCAACACGAATCCTGCTCACAGCGCCATTTCTGTGGTGTATTCTTCTTGTTCCTTGTGCTTCTCCGGTGGTGATGCAGATGAAGATGTTTAAAGAGAAAATCCGCCGACACCGTCTTAGTCGTATAACAAGTTTATTACAACAAGCACAGTGTCGAAGCAAGTACGAAGTACTTGGAGGGCTTCTGGCCGAAAAATGAAAAAACCCTCCCGAACTAAACAGAGCAAGCCCTTATATACATGATGAGCTTCCTGAACATGCATTTCAAGTCAACAACGTTTATAACACTTGTGTCATAAAAAAGGCCAGGGAAAGAGAGAAAGACTCCTTTCCCAGGATACCCCCACAAATGGTTCTTTGATCTATTTACCTGATCCCTTCTTCTAACCCAGAAAAAAGATAACACTTAGCCATAAAAAGGGCCGGGAAAGCGGAAGAGACTTCCTTCCCAGGCTGCTTCACCAAATGGCTCTTTTGACCTAATGATCTGATCTTCTTCTTCTAAAAGAAAAGAACAGGAGACCCCACCACAGGTGGCCCTGACTAGCTTTCTCTCTGAGTTACTTCAAAGTTTAGTTGGCTTTAAGATATCAATAGATGACAAAACCAAGTATCTTGATGTAAACCATATGTCTTGTATATAATAATATTAGCCTTAGTGTGTGACTATCTATGTGTAGACACCTCACTTGCAAACAAATTGAACAGTGTTGATTTTAGTCTAAACATACATTATATGACAAGTGTGCCCTTTTTTATGATTATTTACAGATAGCAACAAGAGGCGACATAGAATTTGCAAGGTCATCTTGGATGAGAAAAAACGCTTGGTGGCTGCTGTCGACAATTACAACAAGCTGGCTAAACCGTCAGTAAAGTAAATTATGTCCAGTGATGCCCTCATCCAGACCAAACATATGGCCCTGGCAGAACACAAGTGAACGTAAGCTCTTCATTTCAAAACATTTAAAATGTATTCTGTTTAACCAAATACCCAGTATCTGAGCAGTAGTTGAAAGTTCTGATCTTGAATCATAATCTATGTTTTCCCTTCTGATGTTGATAAACTGTAGCTGCTGCAGACCCTAAGACAAAAAGAGAGGTCGTTAAGAAGGTGATGGCTGTGAGGCGCCTTAAAAAGGAGGAGATGATCTTTTGGATCAGCGCTTAAAGCACAAACTCTGGATTTGGTAACAATCTCCTCAGACTATAAGCAGTACTGGATCTTTAAGCTATAACAAGCTTACTGGCTAACACTATATATATATATATATATATATATATATATATATATATATATATATATATATATATATATATATATATATACATCTATCAATGATACATCTATCATTCCCACAGTCCTTGTTCATCCTTGCTTTACTACGTAACAAGTGTTGATGTTTTTGCCTCCACGTGAGTGATTTTTTTTGTTGTAAATTTCATAGTATTAGGTGATTGATTTCTGTTCAGTTAGATAGCGGTTAGCTTTTTGTCCTCCCCTGTGGAGTGATTTTCTGTTGCCTTCTGTTTCCTCTTTGCTTTTACATTTTTCCCTCTTCGGAGTGGTTTTTGGTTTTGTAGAGTTTATTCTTTTTGTGTCGCTCAGTGTGGATTATTCCTAAATAAAGTCCCATCCTATTGGTGAAATCTCTGCATCTGAGTCCTCCTTTGAGTCCAGGCCTGACAATATCTTCCATGGAGACACACCTGATATCCACCCATCCTGTCTCTAGCAATGCCCCGGGTCGAATCAGGTTCTGGTGAACTATAGACTGCATACAGCCCGAGTCCACCCCCCTGAATCCTTACCGGAACGCTATACGTCTCTCCTGGACCGGGGGAGGGTGCCGGAGGGCCGACAACCCGGATCACCTGCCTGACCTCCATTAGTGGACACTCGTGACAGAAGTGTCCGGGCTGCCCACACCTCCAGCACTCCTGCCCTGCTGCCTGAGGGACCCTCTGTGGGCTAAAAGCAGCACCCGTAGCGGCTGGACCCTGTGGCGGAAGAGATAAACAGGGGATATTAATGCGAGGAGCAGGGGAGGGGCGAACGGGTGTGTAATGCGTGGGACAGGGTACTTGCGCGGGTCTCCTGCGAGGTGCCGGGCTGGGACGGCCGGAGGACGCTGGCCGCGCCTCTGATGCCTGGCCCTGGAAGTGGACGGCCAGATGGTCTTCCGCGAGGGCGACGGCAGCCGCCAGGTCGTCGGGGCGGTGACAATGCACCCACTCGAGGGTGCCAGCCAGCAGCCCCTCCACAATTTGCTCCAGTACGATTTTTCCCATCAGCTGTTTCTCGCCTGTGGTCTCCCCCGGATGCAGCCATCTATACACCGCGTTCCTCAGCTGCTGGGCATAGATGAACGGGCGGTCGGTGGGCCCCAGCTTGGTCCCTCAAAACTTTTGGCGGTGGTCCTCGGCCCAATATCCCAGTCGGTCAAGGACAGCCCTCTTCACGGACTGGTACTGCCCCCTGAGAGGAGGCAGGCCGAGCGCCTCTGTTTGCGAGTTCCCGGATAAAAGTGGTAGCAGCCGCAAGGCCCACTCTGCCTCCGGCCAGCCGCATGCCGACGCTGTCACCTCGAACATTTCGAGGTATGCCTGCGCATCATCATTCCCAGTCATCCTGTGTAGGGCCATACCGGAGAGCGAGGGACCCGGTGATGCTGCCCCCGTCCGGACCAACATCGCCTCCAGCAGCTGTGTCTGCCTCTCGGTCTGCTGCTGAAGTGCCGCAAACTGTTGCCTACTGGCCACTGCCTGGTCCCAGCTTCTCTTCTTTAGCACAGACCAGTGCGAATGTGTCCTAGGTACCTTACTGATGTATGGAAAACTTTACATTTCTCCAAGGACAGTTTCAAGCCGTATTCTTTAGGACGATTGAGCAGATGGAGAAGACGGGTCCATCCTCCATCAACCTTTGAAAAGTTCTGGGAGCATTAGTTACGCCCTGGGGCATTCTATTAAACTCCCAGAAACCCAAGGGACATACAAAGGCAGTTTTGTTTTTGTCAGCCTCATCTACCTCAATCTGGTAATAACCAGATTTGAGGTCCAGCACCGAAAACCACTTTGAACCTGAGAGTGCGGAGAAGGTCTCCTCCAGGTTAGGCAGAGCGTAGGCATCCTTGATCGTCTGTAGGTTAAGCCTCTGATAATCAACACAGAGCCTTATGTCTCCATTCTTTTTCTTAACTACCACTGTGGGTGAAGAGAAACAGGATTTAGACTCGCAGATTACTTCTGCCTCCGAACAGCATTAAGGTCTTGTGCACGTATGGGCCAAGGTCTATGTTTAAAGGGGGTTTCGTCACCCAACTTAATTTGCTGCTTAACTTTGTCTGTTCGACCGAAATCAAAATTATGTTGAGTGATCAGCTCTGGCGTTCAGCTTCCGCTCCTCTCGCTCTCGCCATTCAGGAGGAAGTGGAGAGTCACCAAAGTCAAAGTTTAACCCTTCATTTTTAGGTGACATTGGGACGCTAGTTGGTGGCGTCGTGTCAGTCAGGGTTTGTTTACAGGAGATCACTTCCTCCAAGGCATGGATTTCAGCAATGACACTTTTTGCTGGAATAATGATGTCATGCTTACTTTCATTTCACACAACTGGCAACCTTTTGAAGGGACTGTCTGGGATATTGATTAAACAGTTGGTGACCATCAAGCCTCCTGGCAAGGATGATGATAAAGGGGGTTCAATTACAACCCACCTTTTTGATGTCTAGCTGTTGACAAGAACTGACCCTTCTAAAACACAGCTTTGACCTGCAGGGACAACTTCAGGATCTCTCCACGATAGTCTCACTAGCCCCAAGCTGCTGTTCCCCTTTTGTTTGTTTCTCTGCTGCATTATCTTCAGAACAACCCTGTAACCATATGGGAGGTCTTGGGGGGCTGTGTTAGTCTTAGAATAAGCCTCATATACTATATCCGTATTGTGTATATGTGTTGGTGCCAATCAAAGGTTTGTTAGACTGTATGTCTGGAACAACTAACGCAAGGGTAGACACAATGATCTCAGAACCAAAACAGTCTTTGGGAAAGGTGATGTCTACCTCTATGAAACCTGAGTAGGGCACAGTTTGACCATCTGCAGCCTTTATCTCTAGCAGCTCATTTAAAGGATGGATATCAAATTTGGAAAGATTTCTCTCATAGAACAACTGTGATACTGTTGTCACCTGTGACTCTGTATCAAGAAGGCAGGTGTAAGCTTGTCCATCAACAAGTACACTAGTAGTGTACTTAGCTCTAATCAATCCCTTAGGCATTTTCACAGGGGTGAATCTTGTGTGTGGAAACAGTTTCTTTTGTTTTTTGACTTTGTGCCTAGTATCAGAAGTGGGACTGTTATCACTGCTTTCAGCTCTCATTTGTCCCGCAATGAGGGCTGGGTCTAGTTTAAAGGTTGGGTAGCAACTGAGCCAATTTGACTTTCCCACTGAGACTGTTTCTCCTTTGGTTACTTCCTCTTAGCAGTCACTAATGCTGGATTTGGATCATTAGGACATGAGGCTGCAATGTGGCCATCAACAGTACCATGGCTTTGGTCTGTTGGAAGTGGAAGGAGACTCTTTGGTCGGCTGCCTTGCATTCATTTTTATTACATTGGTCTTAGTCTTTGAGGGATTCTGTGCTCTTAGGTTTGTGAGCTGGCTGTGAAACTCAGTAACCTGTCTCTTTAATTCAGCAACAACGTTGTCTTGAGTAGGCAGATTGGACTCCCAACACCCTCTACAGAATTCTTGCAAAAGATTTCTGTCAACTTCGCTGGCAGATACACCGCCTCTTTTTAATGCTTTGGCAAGACCTGTCTGTAATATGTATAGATAATGGGATGGCTTCTCTCCTGCGTCTTGCAGAGCAGTGGTCCCCAACCCCCCGGGGACTGATCAATCAGTACAGGGCCACACAAAAATTAATTAGTTATTTCTGTTTTATTTAATACGGTCATTTCGAAATAAAAAAACGTTTCAAAATAAAAGACCGCTCGACTTAGACTGGGACTATAATAAAGGGGGACTTACTACTTCATCCACAGTTGGTAGGAGAAGATAAGATGGTTATCTTGTGGGAAATCACTGGCCAGAGTGTTTGAACTACGAGAGCAGCTGCAAAGATTTCTCTCAGAAAAGAAGTCACCGCTGGCAGCACATTTCAGTGACGAGGAATGGGTCGCAAAACTGGCTTATTTGTGCGACATATTCAGCTTGCTCAATGAACTCAACCTGTCACTCCAGGGAAAAATGACAACTATCTTTAAGTTGGCAGATAAAGTAGCTGCATTTAAAGCCAAACTGGATTTGTGGGGACGACGCGTGAACAGAGGCATATTGGACATGTTTCAAACATTAGCGGGGATTTTGTGTGAGACTGAGCCTACGCCCTCACTCACTAAGCTGGTGCACAATCACCTGTCTTCGCTGTTAAAGGAGTTTGAGCGCTACTTCCCAACCTCAACGGACCTACAAGCTCAGGGCTCCCATTGATTTGGTTTTACGGACAGCGTTTGATGTTATAATAGCGTTATATTGTTGGAGTAATGTGCTAATAAAGTTAGTATTTCCTAATGTTATAATAGCGTTATATTGTTGGAGCAGTGTGCTAATAAAGTTATTATTTCCTAATGTTATAATAGCGTTATATTGTTGGAGCAATGTGCTAATAAAGTGGGGCTTCACTTCCCACTATGTAATCTACAACCATTCGTTGCCCTTCTGGAGGGTTAACATAACTTGTGGCTCCCTTAGGCGTTTCACCTACTTAAGTGTGGCTGGGTATGATGCTCAAAGGAACTTCTACAAGCTCTGTTGTTCTCTCTGGATGTGCTGGATAAGTTACTTCGGGCTCTGAAGCTAATGATTGTGTCGGTGGGCTTTGGAGCACTACAGTGGAACACTCACTCATGGGCTCTATTTCAACAGCTACAGATTTATTGCATTCAGAAAGCTGCTCTTGCAAAATTTAACAAAAAATTTAGCAATCTTTTGTAGTTCATTAAAAAAGCACTGGGTGGCGCTACCAGTCACAATCAGCACATATTCACTTGCCTGCGCATCATCATTCCCGGTCATCCTGTGTAGGGCCATACCGGAGAGCGAGGGACCCGGTGATGCTGCCCCCGTCCGGACCAACATCGCCTCCAGCAGCTGTGTCTGCCTCTCGGTCTGCTGCTGAAGTGCCGCAAACTGTTGCCTACTGGCCACTGCCTGGTCCCAGCTTCTCTTCTTTAGCACAGACCAGTGCGAATGTGTCCTAGGTACCTTACTGATGTATGGAAAACTTTACATTTCTCCAAGGACAGTTTCAAGCCGTATTCTTTAAGACGATTGAGCAGATGGAGAAGACGGGTCCATCCTCCATCAACCTTTTACACCAACTGTGTAAAAAGGTAATGTAATAAGTAATAAGATGCATATTTACTACATTAAGTAATATGTTTTGATTACAAAAGTGTTACAAAATAGTTCTTCCCTTGAATTTTATGTTGTAACATACGTTATAGTGCTTTACTAAACAATGAACTTTGTGACTCACACATAGTTGTATAAATATATAGACCATTCAAGCCATTTTTTAACTGGACATGAGGTATGCCACTGGTTTGTCAACATACACAATCAAGTCATTATTTGTTGTGCATGTTATCTTTATATGTGATGTATATGATGTGGACAGCTTAACTTTTGAGAGTAATCTTAAATATATACGGTGCATATATGTGTCCAATTCTGTTCATTCCATTGTGTGTATATTTTCAATGAAATCTGTTGTCTGTGTATGAAATATGGTACATGATATGCTACTAGAAGAATAATTGATGACTAAACTTGTATAAGCTTTTCCACTAACACACATATTCAGAATTATCTTGCTGCAAAACAAAAAGACAGGGCAGAAGAGGAATCACACTATGTAAGTATTTCTGGTTTTTAATGAGCATTCTGAATGTTATGCAGACTTTTTTGGAAATACTGTTGGCTATAAATGAAGGCATGTGTCTTGTCTTTTACCTGTTAACCAAAAGTATATGTACTGTTGTGAAACACACTACATTCCATTAAGATGCTTGTGGCCAGTGGCACAGGCATTCACAGACAGACAGGTCAAAGGTCAGCTGTCCCAGAAGAGGAATCCTGCTATGTAAGTATGTCTTATTTTCAAAACAAAAAAAAAATACTGAATGTTATGCATATGTATGAATACATAGTTCATAATGTTAACAGACATTCCCTCCTTTGCATTTTAATATTTGAACATGTAAGTAACAACGTAGACAGTTTTATTCACAACAGTACCAATTTGCGTCATAAGTGGGTGCTCTAACACTAGTGGATCAAAACGAGAAAATCTGCTCTGCTCTGCACCTGTGCAGATACCAAACACACTGAGTAACAGCAAGTAGTAATCCACAAGTGTGCAAAATGTATGATTAAAAAAAATTAGGATCAGTTCAACTATGAACCTGTAAACAGTATATCACAACCATTAAGTGAAGGTTGGAATTGTACAACCTGCACATTATTGTTTAGTATCAAATGTTTGCACCTACAAAAACAGCTAAACCAGAGTGTATGTGTATGTTTGAGGTTTCATCAGCATAAACATAGCTGGTTATGAGTTACAGTTTGGTTATATATGGAGAAAAATCCACAAGTAATTTGTGCAATTGTGCATATAGAAATGTAAACATGAAAACCTGTGCAAAGAATAAACGTGCTAAACAGCAGCAGGTAGCTAACAGCTCTGTCATGTCTGAATGCACAGCTTCACGGGGACACTATAGCTCAGACACTCAGGCTCCAGTCACAGACTCTCATCAGTCTTATCTACTTCATCCATTTCCTGGTCAAACACCTGGATTTCAGGATGTGGACTACTTTGCCAAATCGTGTTAAACCACAAAGGCATCCAAGTGCTGTCTGTGTCACTACCATTCATGTTTTCAAGTCATCATTCTCAGTCACTGAGTAGGTATCCATGGGTTTTTCATGTAATTATATTTATAATAAATGTTATGTGTCTTGGTCAAAGTTTACCTCAAAACATTGTTCATGATTAGTGATGCTTTCTCACACATATCCACTCACATAATTCTTTTTACAGATCTGTTCTACTGATCCTGAATGGTCTATGTCCTGCTCGGATGCTCCAGAGCTACTGTGATGAGGTCATGTGTCTGTTCTGCTCTTTTGTACCAACAATGATGCCTGAGGACACTCATGGAACTCTCAGTCTTCTCTCAGTTTTCTTTATTCTCCTGGACTTCACCTGCCCACACATCATACAAGAACATCAGTAGTATAGGAGAAGTTGTGGTTCAATAGCCACATCACCCACACAACCTACAAAACCATTTGTTTCAGTGACAGGGCGACATTACATTGATCCAGCTCTTGCATCAGTTAAGCTTGCTCAACAACATCCACTTCCAATTGTGAACTGCTCTGGAAAGATAAGATGCTCTGATTAGATAATTGCCACCTTCAATAATGATACATTTAAATGTATTTTTCTTTACCTACAAGGGGCTATTCCAACCAACAAGTATTAATCTTGTTTTTAGGTACTATTTTGACTTTTGCTTTATTTTCAGTAAACAGACTCAGAACCATTCAGTAGACTACGTCATTACTTTATCCACAAACCACACCTTTCACTCACTGTTCTTCAATACTATTTGAAATGAGACATGAGGTACTTCATTGTTTTGTACCGTTTGTTTTGTATTTGAATATCTTCAGTATGTTATACTTTGTTTTCGTGGTAACCTTGAATAAAAAATTACAATGTGGGCTTTAGCCTCTATAACGCCTGTTGTATGTTTCCCAAACGTTTTTTATTTGCTTTATAGTATTGGTATTTACATGTATTTTTTAACAGAAAAAAGAATCATGGTTTCACACCCCTTATCTTGAACTTACAACTTTGCAATCTTTACAATTATGTGCAATTGTTATACATAACTAGAGTAAACTTTAAACTTTTCCTCTTTTAGGTCAGTTAGGATTACCAAAATTATTTCTATTTGCTAAATGCCAGAATAATGAGAGAAGGATTTTTTAAGACAATTTCTTATTACTTTCCTTAAAAATCCGAAGTTTACATACACTAAGATTACTTTGCCTTTAAACAACACCATGAGAATGTCCACCCATCATACTGCTCAGGAAGGAGACGGGTTCTGTGTCCCAGAGATTAACGTGCTTTGGTCCGAAATGTGCATATCAACCAAAGAACAAAAGCAAAAGACCTTGTAAAGATGCTGGTTGAAGATGTAAGAGTGTGTCAGCCCACCAACATGGGCAGAAAGGCCGCTCTGCCAGGAAGAAGCCATTACTCCAAAAGAAACATAAAAAAGGCAGATTACAGTTTACAAATGCACACAGGGACCAAGACAAAATTTTTTGGAGACATGTCCTGTGGTCTGACAAAACTATAATCAAACTGTTTGGCAATAATAACCATGTTACATTTGGAGAAAAAAGGGGACACTTGCAAACCTGAGAACACCCTCCCAACTTTGAAATAGGGCGGTTGCAACGCCATGTCGTAGGGTTGTTTTGCTGCAGTAGGGACTGGTGCATTTCACAAAACAGATGGCATCATGAGGAAAGAACAGAGAACAATATTTTGGAGTGGCCATCACAAGAGCCGGATCTCAATCCTATTGAAAATGTATGGGCAGAGCTGAAAAGGCGGCCTACAAACTTGACTCAGTTACATCAGTTCTGTCATGAGGAATGGGCTAAAATTCAAAATTTTAGCCCATTCTATTCTCAATCTAAATGCCAACTATTGTGAAAAGCTTGTGGAAGGATATTCAAAAGGTTTGACCCAAGTCATACAGTTTCAACGAAATGGTACTAAATACTAATGAAATGTATATAAACTTCGGACTTTCAAGAAAGTAACAAGAAATTGTCTAAAAAAATCCTTCTTTCATTATTCTGGCATTTAGCAGATAGAAATAGTTTTGATCATTCAAATTGACCTAAAACAGGAAAAGTTTAATCTGAGTTCATGTCAGACAGTGAGAAAAAAAAACTCACTGTGTCTTTATATACAGTGTATGTACAATTCTGAAGAAACTCAATGGGTTTCGCTGCATGGATCCCAATACTACTACTACTACTACTACTACTACTACTACTACTACTACTACTAATAATAATAATAATAATAATAATAATAATAATAATAATAATAATAATAAGGTCTTGGCACCACTCGGTGTTTGGGCTGATAATAACTAACAACAACAAATAGCATTTAGCGGAACCATTGTATAATCGTGCGTGCTGGTGGGACTCTTTCTGTGTTGCACACTGAAAGGTAACGTCACACAAATCTCCACCATGGCGGAGCAGACGGAGGCAGGTGGAGGCTCGTCCTTTATGGACCCTCTCAAAGGCTTTCTGCTGACGTACTTTATGCCGGAGTCATGCTACGACCAGTTCTTTCTCAACTTCAACTTCCTGGACGGTAAGAGGCAGGCTGGGTTGAAATGGCGGGAGGTCCGGTCAGTTCGGTACTGAAGGTGACGTCAGCTGTGTCGGTGTGTGACGGTGACGTCACGCTGAAGAGGAAAGAAGTCATCCATTCATTGAATGAACACACTCGGCAGTGTAAAAAGGAGTTACTCAGTCAGTTTAAACACGTCACCAAGAGTTACTCAGAGTTGCCTTATTACAGCGGATTATACACATTACAATCTGACCGCTGATATGAAATATTATTCTACACTTCCTGTTACCTGAGTGAGCGTGGCCTCCTGAAAGCAGGTGTTCATCTTTAGCACTGACTGAGAGAACAGACTCTGCGTCACTGCTGACACTGAGACAGGTCTCTGTCCAATCAAGTCAACTTTCTCCTGATCTATCTGAAACATGTCATGTCAGGGTCAGATTTAAAAAAAGAGTCTGATATTTATTCTAAGTGACTTTAAAGAGAAACATAATCTGAGTTTATGTTAACTTTAACCATCTGTGGTTAAATCCTGTGAGTGAATATGGTTACATAAAAAATAACACAGTAAAAATCTAGTAATTAATCTTCATATTTCTGTTTTGTTCCAGTACCATGTCTGAAGATTCTGCTGAGCAAAGGCCTGGGGATCGGCATCATCCTGGGATCTGTGATGGGTAAAACGACAACACTCACCTACTCTCCTCTTGGCTCTTCATGTGGACAAAGTTGTTAAGTTTGAGTCAAAGTGAAAAGATGTGCCCTGCATTCTCAGTCTACCACCTGCCACCACACCAAAGTACTTTCTCAAATGTAACACTTCAGTTTCTTTGCTTACACACCAAGGCTTAGACTTAGTCTGGGCATATAATTATTCAGTTACTAGATTAGATTTAAAATCTAACACATACACTAGGGATGCACCGAAATGCAAATTTTCAGCCGAAACCGAATAAGAATTAAATGGTTGGCCGAATACCGAAACCAAAATCAAATATGAAATGCGGTTGTTACATTTTTCACTATTTTTTTTACTATTGCATTAATAGCCTAGAATAAATTTGTAGACATGTTTTTTCAAAGAAAGTAAATGTTTATTTAATTTCTTTCAAATATTTCAGTAGAATTTCCAGTTAGTATAATTATTATTTCATTTATACTGTTAGAAAGCCCATGTTGTTTTAATCACTGTTAATTTGTTCTTGAAAGAAATACTATTTAGTTTTATTATATTTCCGGTGAATTTCCATATTTCCCACGTTCATGAACGCATCATAGTCATTCCGACGGTCATTGAACGCACCTCGCATGTGTGAGATGCCGTAATGTAGACCGAAGTATATAGCTCCGCTAAAGAGCAGTGTATGATGTATTTCTTGCCTGTGTTTTTCCTATATCCTGCATCTTGGGTTTATTGTGTGTGAATGAGAAAAGAATCAGCAACCCTGGCCAGATCACCGTGCACGTTGTTTCTTTGCATCAATTTGCGTCACACCACTATTCGGCCACTTAACCGAAAGCCGAATGTGGCTTTTTTTTTTTTTGCAATATTCGGCCAAATACTTTCGATTGCCGAATATTCGGTGCATCCCTAACATACACACACAAATTAATCAGAGCACATGAGGCTAGATAATCCTAAATTAGTATATGATCTATTGCTGACAAGCAATATAGTATTTAAACAGTCTGTCACACTGCTCAGTCCACAGAACAGACTGGGTCTGCTTTACACTCCAAGCAAACTTGGAGAGAACAGTGAGGACAAAACCTCAAAAGCTTATTGGTGTGTAGTTCACTGCTCAACCTGTTTACAACTGTTCACATAAAGCAATAAAATAGTTTGTTTCCACACAATGTAGCATCTTAATGGAAATCCTGGCTGTGTCACTGGACATGTGGTAAAGAACATTTGTGTCAGTTATTTTCAGAAACATTCATCAGTGCACACAAACACGAGTAATGCTCCATCATAACAAAAAGCAGCACTGCACACTGACTAACATGGAGGCACTTTGTATTTCATACTGAGCATGTTTAGTGTTGTTCTGTCAAACATAAAACCCAACATCACAGTTTAAGGGCACATACATAGACTGTACTCACCTTCATATGGTTGCATTCATTACAGTGTACAGTGCTTACTAAAGTATGTCAAGTTTTTTCTGCCTGTACTGCCGGCTACACTTGACACAACAAAAACAATAAAACTCGTCAAATCCTTAAAGCTCACATCAGATTAATGATCTGGTTTACTTCATCTTTAATCAGACAGGTTCTGATCTGAATCCAGATGTTGCAGCTGTAGACAGAATTTGTTCAGACCAAACTCAACCATTGAGAACTTTGTCTTTGTTGTTTAATAGCATGTTTCGTTGTGTGAAACAGTCTGAGTGGCCTGCTGAAGAATGTTTTCAGATACCTGCACTGTTTCCATGGTCTCTTGTTGTTCACAGTGAAGCTGCCGCAGATTTTAAAGCTGATGGGAGCAAAGAGCGCTGAGGGGCTGAGCTTCAAGTCTGTGCTGCTGGAGCTGCTGGCCATCACAGGAACAATGGCCTACAGTATCGCCAACAAGTTCCCTTTCAGGTTGGGTCATGTTCAAATCAGCTGTGAAGCTCACATCCATCCAGCCTATTTCCAGTAACAAACTGAGTGACATACTGAAAGTGAATTTAAATCTCTTAGTGCCTGGGGTGAGGCTCTGTTCCTCATGCTGCAGACCGTCACCATCGGCTTCCTCATTCAGCACTATGGAGGCAGAACTAGCAGAGGTAAGACTGCTGAGTCATGGTCAGAAGTTCAATTCATTTTTATGATCTCACCCTCTTATTTGTTAACTGAAGAGTTGTGGCATAGATAAGTGCTGAAACTAGGACCTGTGTTATGAAAAATGACAAAACGTTTAACTGTAATAATAATAATCAGAATCCGATTTATTGTCAAATAAGTTTGCACTTACATAGAATTAGTTTCAGTGTAGTTGGTGCAGAATAAACATTAAGTAAAAAATATAGGAAGAAAAAAGTATTAAAAAATATAAATATATATACAATATGTAAACTGAAAGAGGTGTTATGACTTATGACGTAATAAGAGTGAGAGTTCACAGTATATTCACAGAATATTCGGAATGTGTAGGTATACAACAGGATGAAGTGCTCCCAAATAAATAATACACTTTTTTTATATCGTGCCTTTCTCAACACAGTTACAAAGTGCTTTACAATAAAAACAAACCAAAAAAACAATAGCAATACATTAAAAGCAATACATCAATACTGATTCAAATAACAACATAGAGCATAAAAAGGTCAGCAAAGGATACAAGTTTTCAAAGATGACAGAGTCTGCAGCTCGTATTTCAGGCAGCTCGTTCCACAGTTTAGGAGTTCTAACTGCGAACATTCTGTCACTTTTGTGGACGTGAAGTGGAATTAAGTGTGAGGATCTCAGGGACTGACAGGGAACATCAGGTACTAAAAGATAGACTAAATAACTGGCACCACCGTTTGCTGCTCCATTGTCTCCAGGTCTCCTGTTCCTGGTGCTGTATTTTAGCCTGCTGGTCCTCGTGCTGTCTCCAGTCACTCCCATGTCAGTGGTTACCTACATGCAGGCCTCCAACATGCCAGCCATCATCATCGGCAGGGTAGGCAAAGCAACACACATCTGTACAACACATGCTGTTTGCTTTCTTTGTGGCTAGATTCAGATCAGAGTCTCATGAGTTCAGATCTCTGTCATCTGGAACAAGTCACATCGTGTCCTAAAAATGTTCATCCCTTCTTCCCCGAGTCACTACTTAGTCAAATCAGAATACACACACTGCACACTCTTTGACTCTGGACAGCGATACATTCAGATGTTTTCATCAGTATCTAGTAATCCTGTGATTGTCTGTTTCCATGGTTTCAGTACAAACAGGTAGTAATACACACTTTCCATGTAACATGTAAAGAAAGAAAACCACTTTTGTAACATAAAGAAAACTAATTCGCATGTGTACACACACACACACACACACACACACACACACACACACACACACACACACACACACACACACACACACACACACACACACACACACACACACACACACACACACACACACACACACACACACACACACACACAGCCCACAGGAGTATGACAGTGTGTGTGTTTCCTAAGCTGATCCAGGCAGCCTCTAACTTCCGGAATGGACACACTGGCCAGCTGTCTGCTGTCTCGGTCTTCCTGCTGTTTGCTGGATCACTTGCTCGCATCTTTACCTCACTACAGGTAAGTGTAGTGTGTGTGCATCTCTCTCTAATATTATATATTTATTTATATATATATATATATATGCGACTCTTCATGTACTTTCCATACAAACGCACTCTAAGTACAGGAATCCTCTCACCTCCTCTTTTTGGACTGAACAAAAAACATGATATGAATTATGACACAGAGTTCCATCTTTTAACAT
This sequence comes from Collichthys lucidus, assembly GCA_004119915.2. Classification (NCBI taxonomy): domain Eukaryota; kingdom Metazoa; phylum Chordata; class Actinopteri; family Sciaenidae; genus Collichthys; species Collichthys lucidus. The sequence continues at coordinate 1,300,868 of CM014101.1, forward strand.
CTATAGGTCAGCAGTTGCTTTACACATGGATAGAAAATGAAAATCAAAATAGCAGACATACACGGACAACCATTTCATTAAGTACAGTGATTCAATGCAACAACTCTGCCATAAATTCTGCTTTATGAAGCTGATAATGTTTCAGAGAGCTCATAATTCTATTTAATTGTCATACAGTGCATTTTATTACAAGCTGTTTCTAATCCAGTATTATGGCCCTCATGTATCTAAATGTGCTGGTCAAAATATTATACACCTCTCAGTACCTCACCATTCCATAAAAGCTAGTGTGCTGCGCTGTGCTGTGCTACTTTAGCTTATTTTAGGACCGCTGGAAAATCTTCAAACATGTCACTGCTAGAGTTGCACGATACCCGCGGTATACACGGTACCCCGCGGTGCCAAAACATAACCGTCGCTACTATACTAGAAATTTTACACGACGGTACTACCGTGGATTACTATACTACCGGTGCCAGTCTCCGCTACATAGCGGCCGCCTCTGCTCTCCTCCCGGCTTCTCACTGCATGCTACTCCTTTGTAAACAAATCAATATGGAACTGCAAACCCGAACTACACAGCTGCTGAATGATTGGCTGTTTGCCTGTTACTGGTGACGTCCAGGGATATGATAGGCTGTTTCCACACACTGTCCGCCTGTCTGTTAGCTGATTGGCTGTACGTTGTTTCTGCCGGCAAGAACGTTTGTTGTTTTCAGCTTTACTGTGTTTTTCCAGGAAACCGGAGACTCACTGATGGCCCTTACCTACGTCATATCCTCCGCCTGTAATGGCATCATCACTCTGCAGGTTATCTACTACTGGAACAGCTCCCCAGAAAGCAAGAAGAAGAAAAAAAAGAAGAGGGAGTAGGAAAAAGACAGCCATTAAACTTCTTTTCTTTCAATATCCAACTTTGGACGCTGTCAGTGAACAAATTGAAATGCATGTACAGAGCCATGGGGAAGTGAGGCTCATCAGGGAAACTGCTGGTCGAACCCTCAGCTTTGAATTGAGGATGTGAATGTAACCTGCCAAGCAGATCTTCCATGACAGTCAGCTGGTTTTGAGTCCAGACTCCCGCTGTACAGCGTGTACAGTGTACACACTCTTATTACATTCCTGTTGATCAAGTTTTCCTCTCTGCACTTTGACTGTTCCCCCTGCTTTTTTCAAATGTTTGGATGGTTCATGCACTTGTTTTTGAAACGTTTTCACCTCGGACATATGTAAAAAATGTTTTCTTGTTTTGTCAGTTGACATAAACATTATTCCATATTACCAGTTACAGTTGTAATGTCTGTTCTATGCTCTGTATTTGATGACTCATATTATAGGGTGATGCTAACATCCTCCAGGAACTGCCTGCATACTCTCGCCACATGAGGCTGGGCATTGTCGTGCACCAGGAGGAACCCAGGACCCACTGCACCAGCATGGGGTCTGACAATGGGTCCAAGGATTTCATTCTGATACCTAATAGCAGTCAGGGTTCCATTGTCTAACCTGCAGAGGTCTGTGCGTCCTTCCAGGGATATGCCTCCCCAGACTGACCCACTCACTGACCCACCACTAAACCGGTCATGCTGAATAATGTTGCAGGCAGCATAACGTTATCCACGGCGTCTCTAGACCTGTTCATGTCTATCACATGTGCTCAGGTTGAACCTGCTCTCATCTGTAAAATCACAGAGCACCAGTGGCGGACCTGCCAATTGTGGTGTTCTGTGGCAAATGTCAGTCAAGCTCCATGGTGCCGGGCAGTGAGCACAGAGTCCAGTATAGGACGTCGGGCCCCTGAGGCCACCCTCATGAAGTCTGTTTCTGAACCTCCTGTAGGTCTTTTGTAGGCCTCTGGTAGCGCTCATCCTGTTCCTTCTTGCACAAAGGAGCAGATACTGGTCTTCCTGATGGGTTAAAGACCTTCTGCGGCCTTGTCCAGGTCTCCTAAATTAACTAACCATCTCCTGGAATCTCCTCCATTCTCTTGAGACTGTGCTGGGAGACACAGCAAACCTTCTGGCAATGGCACATATTGATGTCCCACCCAGGAGGAGTTGGAATACCTGTGCAACCTCTGTAGGGTCCAGGTACTGCACCATGCTACCGGTAGTGATACTGACTCTAGCCAAATGCAAAACTGATGAGAAATTGGTCAGAAAAGATGAGCAGGTAAAAAATGTCATCAGCCTCCACCTGTAAAACCATTCCTGTTTTGGGGGCTGTCTCATTGTTGCCCCTCTAGTGTACCTGTTGTAATTTCATTAACACCAAAACAGATGGAAATTACAAACAATCCCTCCAATTACTTACCTGACCGGATCAAGACCTCAGAAATTAAACTGACTTGATGCTATACTCTGATTAAAAAAGTGTTCCTTTCATTTTTTTCAGTGTATATAGAAGGGATTAAAATTCTCATCTCATTACAGGCCTTACATCCTGTGAATTTAAGTATGAGGTGTAACATATAACATGATGTGTGTATACTTTAGGATTAGTATTACAGTAATCTCAGACTTGTCACTGCTGCTTGCCCACTCACTCAGTACTGGGAGACTCCTGTGATTTTAATGTGCTGACGGGAACAGGAGAACCACAGGGTCAGCTCTGATGCACCAACCAAAGTCAAGTCCTTCAGCTCCACCTAAAGAAAGGTAAGTCAAAGTAAGTGAGTAAGACATACTCTTCTGTTCAGTTTTCATGACAATTACTTTAGGGAGTATATATGGTGTGTTTTATCATTTATTATTTGTATTTGATTAAACTCACAACTTATTCAGACTGATATAAATTCACAGAGCATAAACAATGAGGGGTGAACTGAAACAAGTTGGACAGACAGAGAGAACGACTATCACAACTGTTCTTGTTAACAGGTCCTCTTCACACGCTGCCTACTTTGATATAATGGAGAGTTATGCAGAAAACTTTTCAAAACCATATCTATTTATATAGCAACTTCCTGTGCTTCACAGCGAAATAAAAACAGTCCAGCAGAATATATCAAATTAGCTCATGCAATTATAAAATGTTAGAACAAGTAAAAGCCGCAAAGAAAAATAAAAACTTAAGTTTAGGAGTGATATGAAATGAAAAACCACTACAACAAACATAAAAACTAAACCAATAAAATGTTTCAAAGTAAATGAAAAGCTATGAGGTGAATAAACACAGGGGACAAAAAGTAAAAGAAAGTATATATTACTACAACAAAAAGGAACATTTGACGGTAAGAAAGGAATGCTGTCAAAAATCCAATACGCCTCTTATTTTAACAGCTGCACGATGCAGAGTCTCAAACTTAAAGCTTACACAGCACATTAGACATTCTGACACTGTCCAGTCAGGAAAGATATGTGGAATAAATATATAATAAAGAAAACAAAATGAATTATTGATTTAATACTATCTGTGATCAACGCAAATCAATTGTTCAATCAACGTTCTCTTAACTGAAACACCAAGTGTCAAATGTATGATCTGTGTTTTTTATGCTGTGAGTCATGTGGTACACGTTTTTTTCTTCTCTGCTTTTTATTTCTGTTCATAAGAAAAAATCAAAAATGATTGTAATCATAACAGTGATTATTTCCACGCCCATTTGGGTCACATCTTATTCTGTGGTATTTTCTCTAATTTGGCTTCATATTTTAGGAATGTACATCAGCGTAGACAGTGGATACAGTACAATGAAACATTTTGACAGAATCAAATAGCTGGCTGTCAGTTGTTGCATGATGTGTCAATATGATGTTGTCTTCCTCCATCTTAACACCCGGTTGTAAAAAGAAAACTCCAGTAGAACAAGCTGAACTCCACATCACAGGCATCACACAGAGTGGCTGGTTTATTTTTCGCCATGGTTGATCTCTTACATGCTGCTCCTCTGCAGACAGTGCTTCCCTGGGTTTTCATGTGATTGCCTCTTGTGACAGCAGAGGCTGCTGTTGCTGCTTCTCTGCAGCTGTAACAGGGCCGCTGTAGAAAGATACAGTCCAGAGATGTGTGGAAGTGTCTGATGGAGCTATCTTTGTGTGGAAGTGTCTGATGGAGCTATCTTTGTTTGTTCCTGTTTACACATATTCAGTGTCATCATGTTCAGTTACTATTTGTTTCAACATGTGCTGTCATTTCTGAGTCTAAATGAGCGCTGCAGAAGGTGATCCAGCCCGGCCACAAGTCGTATTCCATTGACTTTGCTTTAAAATGAGTATGCCTCAGTTTGTTAAATGCCTGTTGCCTTGACTCCTCTCTCCTTGAATCTCTTCCTTGCCTCCTTCACTCGCATGTCATTAAGGAAAGGAATTGAGGATGCACAAATTGGGAAATGAAACCAAGCCAATCATATTGGCCAATGAAGCCAATATGACTGGATGCTTTGATTCTTCAGGCATTCCTGCCCTACTGTACCTCCCACCGACTCTCAAAACGCCATTATCAAGTATTGGGTGAAGTTTGTAGATATGGCTTGTCTGTTTCACAGTCTGATTCTTTAGGAGTCTGGAAAATTCCTCTGGGAATCTTTTCCTTCGGCAAAATCCAATTGTTGCCAATTCTGCCTCTCTTAACTCCTCCACAGTGAGATAAACATGGAAAGAGTCTTTGACACTCTGCAGCTCCCTGCTCAGAACATCCCTCTGCTCCTTCTCATCTGTATTTGAGTGTGACAGCACTGCCTTGACCTCCTTCCTCTTCTTCCAGAGACTCAAGAGTCTATTTTTGAATATTAAGACCCAACCCATCACTCTTTTCAGACTGATCCAAGATGAGGTACGGTCGATCAATTGAGTCACTGAGTCATCTTCTTCTTTGGCAAAAACTGTATTAGCAACAATACTCATTTTGACTTCAGGATCATCTTGCTCTGATTGTGCTTCTGACCAGTCTGGGTTTGTAGGCCACTGCTCTTCTGATAATAGCAGAAATTGTGGACCACACATCCATTGTTCATCCTTGAGGAATGACTTCACTCCAAGTCCCCTGGAAGCAAGATCTGCTGGATTAGACAAGGTGCTCACATATCTCCACTGAGCTGCATGAGACACTTTAAGGATCTCCGAGACCCTATTAGCAACAAATGTTCTAAATCTAGAGGTCTCATTCTTGATGTATTTTAACACTGAGGTGCTATCGGTCCAAAAGACAGAGTCAAGCAATGGCATCCTTAGCTCCCTTCTCCACAATGTGTCCATACGTGCTGCGACTACTGCTGCTGTTAGCTCCAGTCTGGGAATGGTAATTGGTTTTAAAAGGTACCACCCTAGACTTTCCCATGACAAGAGTACTGCATGGCTTTCCATTGGTGTTGCATAACAGCAGATAGGTAGCTGTTCCATAACCTACCTCACTTGCATCTGAAAAATGATGTAATTGGGCAGAAGCTACAGTGCCAAAGTCTGCAGGCTTAAAACATCTCCTGACCTTGAAATCCTCCAATAGATGGAGCTCCTGCATCCAATTTATCCATTTCTGTGCAATGGGTTCAGCAACAAGATCATCCCATCCAAAGCCTCTCCTACACAGATCCTGCAGGATTAGTTTGGCCTTTAGCACCACCGGCACAAGGATTCCAAGTGGATCGTAAATGGAACTGACCACAGATAAGATCGGGTCAAAGGTCGATCTTGGATTGAAATCCTGAACTTGAATGCATCTGATTGCACACACCATTGCACTCCCAGAACTCTGAGAAATGTGTCAGGGTCTAAATCCATCTCCTGTACATCCACTGCCCTTTGCTCTTCAGGAATTGCAGCCAACACGTTTGGACTGTTACTTATCCACTTCTTTAACTGAAAGCCACCTCTGGCGCAAATGGCTCGAAGACTATGATAGAGAGAAACAGCCTCGGACTCAGAGGGCACAGATACAAGACAGTCATCTACATAAAAGCTGTGCATGATGGTGTCCACCACCTGCTGACTGTAAGAGTTGCTGTTATCCTTTGCACATTTTCGTAGAGCAAAATTTGCACAGCTCGGTGATGAGGTTGCCCCAAAGAGATGCACACACATCCTGTACTCTTCCATAGGTTGAGAGAAATCCCCACCTGGCCACCAGAGAAACCTCAACAAGTTACAGTCTTCAACTGGCACACGCACTTGGTGATACATGGCCTCAATATCTGCTATCAAAACGATGGGTTCTTTCCTGAATCTGGCTATGACTCCAATCAATGAACTGGTAAGATCAGGTCCCTGCAGCAGCTGTGTGTTCAGCGATGTACCTTGGAATGATGCAGCACAATCAAACACCACTCTGATCTTCTTCTTGTGCGGATGGTATACACCATGATGTGGAATATACCAGGTTTTGCCATAGTGACATGCCAGAAGAGGCACCTTTTCAGCATAACCACAGGAAATGATGTTGTGCATAAAGGTGGTGTAATCTGCATGGAATAGAGCATCCTTTTGGAACCTTCTTTTCAAATTCAAGGCACGTTGCTCGGCTAGCTTGCGATTATCAGGCATGCACACATTTCCTTTTTTTTAAAGGCAAACCAATGGTGTAGTGACCATCCACCAACTTAACAGAGCTTTTCACCATTTCCATAAACTGGACATCTTCTCTTGATGGACCCAGTTGCTCTTCATGGCTGCATTCAGGGAAGTCAAGTTGAAACTGTTGCTTCCACAGCTCATCCAATTTTACTATAGAGATGCGATTAGCAGTAATGCTGGGTTGTTCCAAGTTTGCTTCACCACACATTGGCCCGTTGACAGTCCATCCCAACATGGTCTGAACAGCATACGGTCCTCCGTCTTGACTTGGAATCACCTTTGTTGGTTCCAGAGCTGTAGGTACATTTAAGCCAATCAGCAGCTCAATATCTGCATCAATTTCAGGTAGGTGTACACCACGTAAATATGGCCATCTGGCTAGATCTTGCTCCCTTGGTATGTTGCTCTTGCACACAGGCATTTTCTTCTGTGTAAAGACATCTGGCAAGTCACAGTAGAGATCACTTTCCAGGCCAGCTATCTCCAGATCTGATACAATGCAACATCCCACAAGCCTTTCCTGGCCCATAGTTCGTAAGATAATTTTAGTTTCTCTTTCTGAAACATTCAGCTTATTCATCAAACTTGATGTACAAAAAGAGCCAGAACTGCCTTGGTCCAGAAACGCATAAGTTTCCACCACTTTGTGACCTCTTTTGGACTTGACCTTGACTGGCACGATGGAGAGCTTACAGCCATGGTCACCGGCCCCAGTAAGACCACTACTTTGCACTGCTACCACAGAGCTGCCCGCTGCTGTGTTTGTATCGGCCACAACTGATAGACCTTTCTCTTGCTCCTTGTTTTTTGGATGAATATGAAGCATGCTAGGGTGCTTAGCGCCACATGTTTTACACGACAGTCGCCTCTTACAGTCCTTACTTATGTGCCCTATGCACAGACAACCAAAGCAGACTCCATGTTCTTTCAAAAAAGTGATCTTGTCACCATGTGCCTTCTTTTCCAGTAGAGGGCACACCTCCAATGCATGTTCACTCTTGCAATATAAGCAGGTCCTTTTACCCAGTGGGGCTTCTTCCTTTTTCACATGAGTTTTTCCATTAACTGATGTTACTGTAGTAGCAAATGTTCCTTGGTTACGTGTATGACGCTGATAGCTATCTTTGCTGCCATTTTTTGTTTGCACTGTCTTTGGAGTATCCTGAATATGTCCAAATACAGGGTCTGCTACAATTCTTATCTGACGTTCAATAAAACCGACAATGTCAGGGAAAGTAGCTCTTCGACGACACGTCTCTTGAATATCACAAGCTACTGTCCTCCATTTATCTCTTAACTTGTATGGTAACTTCTTGATCACCATCAGCATGTTAGCAGGCATGTTGAGCTCAGACATGTACTCTATGTCATCCATTGCGTTACAACATCCTCTTAAGAAGAGACCATATGCTTGGAGAGATTTGGCATCCTCTGCCTTAACCAAGGGCCATGAGAGTGCCTTGTCCAAATAAGCAGAAGCAATCTTTTGCTCATTCCCAAAATGCTCCTCCAACAAAGCCTTAGCCTTTTGATATGCCCTGTCTGGAGGCATTCGCTGACAGCTTCGAACAAGCTCATGTGGTTGTCCCCTTGTGTATTGTGCCAGGAAGTGCAAGCAGTCTCCAGCATCACTTGTCCTTTCCTCAACATTGTGCTCAAAGGATCTCATAAAGGCATGATAGTTAAGAGGGTCTCCATCAAACATCTGGATCTCTCTCCTCGGCAAATGAGAGATGTTCTGTTGTCGTGCCAGCAGATCAGAGATTTCATTTTGCCTTGCTATTATGGATAGCAAATTGTGATTGTTATCAATAACTGGTACCTGAACTTGCGGACTAGTTGTAAATTGAGAAGCCAAAACATTATTCACATTAGGAGCCATTGGGAGCCTCTGCTGGACTATTTGAGATCCAACATCAACTTTCCTTTCATTTGATTTTGTTAAATGAGACTTAGATGTATTTTGACTGTCATACACTCCATGGCCACCAGGCACAAATGAGTCAGTCTCAGCATCAAGACCAGCATGGGCCCCTTTGGCTAGATAAGATTCCATGGCATCAGATTTTTTATCTCTGGTGTCTTTCACACTGCTTCTTGAGACTCTTAAGACCTCCACCCGAGCCTGAGCAGCTGCTATCTCCATTTCAAGCTCAAATCTCTCTTTCTGCTTCCTTATTTCCTCCTCTTGCTGATCCAGTCTTTGCTTTTGTTTGAGTAATTTTTGACGAGCGAGGAGAGCAGCCATTTCAGCTTCTGCTTTGACACGAGAAGAGGTAGAGGAGCTTGAAGTTCTTGAAATCCCAGTTTTTGATTAATATTTTGTGCTTCCAACATTTGAGCCGCTGTCCTCTGGCTGAATGTCATCATGCATTACTCCCAGTATAGCATTTTCCTCCACATTGTCATGTGTTGCATATCCTGGGACTGGTCTCTTAGTTTCAGAGAGCCACTGTGTCACATCCTCAATAAAACCTTTGTTGTAGGTATTGATGCTTGCAAACCACACTTTTTGTTTATCCTTTTCCACCTCAGGTAATATTTCCACCAATGACTCATGCAGGGAAGTTGTCTCTTTATGTAATTGCATCAAAATGTCCACCTGAGTTTGTACCTTTGAAATATTTGAATCATTCTCCATGAGCTCCTTTAAAGCAATGATGATACGTTTCATTTTATTTATTCTTGTTTGGCGTTCTTTTTGAAGATTTTCCATTTTGCACCTAAAGGCCTTTTCGGTGAGAATGATTTTTCTTTTCACAATTTCATTGTTATCAGTTTCATTTGCATTTGAACCAGCCTTTGATCCATTCATCTTGACACCCATTAATGTGTGCACCACAAAAGTTTAGACAACATATGTCACAATCCACATTTGCATCATGAATCCACATCCAACTTTGCTGTTTTGGTTTGGCACAATTGTGACTCCATACATGAATTCACTGTTGCTTTCAAATCCACTTTTATTCAGGCATGACCATCAGCAATAAATGCATCAAACATCCACTTCCAACTTCACTTCCTTAATGTGTACCAACAAGTGAAGAACTTTTCCACGAGTTAATTTATTCTCACGTGATAATGACGTCAAATGACAGCCACAGGTATCCAATAAGCAGCAGTAATCAGCATCAACTGTGTCCAGGCAAATATACTTCACAGTATGAATGAACTGAGTTTCACACACCATGGGTTGTACTGCGCTCTTTTGTTTTGTTCAAAGTTACTCACGGTCACCATCCAAAGAGGCTGAGCGGTCCAAAGTGCACAAATCCAGTGAAGCATCAGAAGGTAAGTGTCGGATCCGTAGCCTAAATTTTCTGTTGACAATGTTGTGTGACTATCAAAACCAATATTAGTCACTGAGAGGAGAAAGCAGGGCTCTGTCTGACACGCTGGGTTCAAGGATAAAGCATTGCATCTTCACTGCAGGTTGATGTTATTTATTTATCTTTGCAAACAAACACATGCATTTATGCTGTGGAATTATGGAAAATTAACCTTTGCGGTCAACAGAAAATATCGGGCCTCTACCTCACCCTCTCTCTATACCAGAACACACACAGATTCACAGGCAGGTGCAGGTGATATTCATTTGGCAATCATTCAGCTCACACCCACGCCCACACACATGTAGCCACACCCACCACCCAGGTGACAAGTGAGAAAATCTCTGCCTCTACAACCAACAATAAACTACTTCCTGTGAGTCAGACTAATTCAATTCAGTTCAGTTTTATTTCTATGGCACCAAATCATAACAGAAGTTATCTCATGACAGAGCAGGTCCAGGCTGTACACTGTATAATATTACTAATTAATAGTACTAGTTTGAACATAGCATCTCATTCAATTTTACTTGACCTTACTTTAGAGAAGGAGGGAGTCAAAGATGCACAGCAACAATAATTGTCAGTATTATTGTAGCAACTATAACAACAGTATCTGAAGTGAACGTCATCAGGACCAGCGGTAGGCTCGACCAATCCCTGATCTATGCATAGCCATGATCAGAACCTGCGACACAAGAAAGCAGAAGCGGAGTTATTAACATGTACGGGACATGAGTGTCTACAGCTGAAGAGAGAGAAGAAGAGAGGCACTCGGTGCATCATGGGAAGTCTCCCTGCAGGACTAAGGGGTGGTTCAGGACTCCACTGAGCCAGCTCTAAGTACTCTTAGATGTGGCGAGGGGTCTGTATTATACTTTAATTTAGCCTTAAATGTGTTATGAACCCTTTATACACTGGAGATGTAGTGTGTGTGTGTGTGTGTGTGTGTGTGTGTGTGTGTGTGTGTGTGTGTGTGTGTGTGTGTGTGTGTGTGTGTGTGTGTGTGTGTGTGTGTGTGTGTGTGTGTGTGTGTGCCCGAAGGAATGCAGCAGTTACTATATATTAAAATCCAGACAGCATTTCCAGGACTTCTTTTGAAGTGCTGGTTTCCTGGAGCAGTGTTGAACTTATTCCTGTCTTTTTGTGTTGATATAATTCCTAATTCCTCCTCTTACTTGTTGGAATGTTCATTGAAGAAAGAGACAACGGCAGCCTGTGAATGAGAGCTTGACCTGCCAGCGAGCGAGCATAAATTAACTTCTCAGGAGAGGAGCTGCGATTCAAATCCCGCCGCTGCAGAAAAACCTGGAGGTTATGACTAGATTATGTGTCACCAGAGTGAATGCCAATTCCCACTTAAAAAAACCTGTTGGTAACCACCACCTGATTCTCACACATACACTCTCACACACACAGAGGCCGACCACAGCTCTTTGTACAGACTTTTAAGTCACTCTCGGCAGATCCATGGCAACCACTTGTTGAAGCCTCACTGCTCGTTGCTAAGTGATGGGATGTATTGGACCAGAAAATCCTTCCATTGACACTCCCTCCACCCCCTTCTCCACCCATTCCTCTCCCTACCCCATCCCTTACCCACCCATGGACCCAAGCCAAAACAACACACATACATGCTCTAACTTCTGCTAGTTACACACGAGAAATGTTCCTGTGGTACTTTGCCAAACTCAAGCTGTATTTAAAAAAAGGGTTCTTGGTGATATCAACTTCTATTATGTTGTATATATTCCATATTTGGTTTATACCACAAACAAAGAACTTTTTGAAGAATCTTGATTGACCTATGATTTCCAAAGTTCCTAAAAAGGTTCCAGGGATACAGGGAGTTCAGGCAGTTACTCCCAGGGTCAAAGGAGGAAAGAGGTCATATGTGTATGAATGTTCTCAACATGATAATTATAGTAACAGGTCTCAATAAATATGCTTCTACATTAACTACAATGCTCTATACCAGCATTTCTTACACTGAATCACATTCACATATAAAGTCTGAGAGTTTGCCCCCGCATCTGTTCATCGTTCACCTCCTACTGTGTCCTCATCTGCGCCCCCCGCACCCCACCCCCCTCCAATCCCCTCCCCTCAGTGACCGATTAGCCGGTGCGGGGTTCTCTCCCATTTCCATGAGAAAGGAGGCGGTCAGTGAAAGGGTTAAGCCTGAGGACGAAGCCCCCAAAAGCGGCCCTAATTTTCTGCCCGGCGGGGGAGTGGGGGAAGCGGGGAGAGGGAACAAAGACGCCCGGGGGAGGAGCGGAGACTCCGGCTTTACTATATGCACCTGCGGTCTGAAAAGCCTCGGACAATGCGCCTCCGACACGGCCAATTACGAACGGGCCATCCACCCGCTTTTTTCTGTGGAGAGACGAGGGGGGGGGGCAAAGTGAATTTTTAAAGAGGGTAAAGATAAGAAAGTAAATAATCGAGCTTTAAATCATTCTAGGCACTACAGACTACCGCCCCCATCCACCCTCACCCATCTCATCTTCCCACCCCGGCAAGACATCCATGTTCTCCCGCGAAAGTTCACTTTTGTCCGGAGGTGGACTGTGAGCGGCCACGGGCAGAGCTGACGGCTCCGCCTGTGAGGACGCTGTGAAAGTGAAGAAAGGTCGCTCTTTATTGCTGCTCCGCTTTCTTATCGCGGGAATCATTGGGATGGATGAGGTCATGTTTGAAGCAACAGCTGAGAAACAAGCAGCTTTCCAATTCACCTGACGAGAGCAGAAAAGATTGAGTTGAGAGAGGAAACGAACCAGATGCCTGGTTCAACACGTTTTATTACACTGACTACAAGTCAGGAGAAGAGAATGATCCTGTCTGAATTCAAAGTTTTCTACACTAAGTAATTAACAGTCATCCCTTCAGCACTGTAGACCTTAATTTATTCATGTAATTAACAAAGTGAAGAGTCTGCATTATGTTTTCTCACCGACTACATACTTCAACTTGTGTTTGTGTGATTTAAATGTGTAGCAAGTGTAACATTTGATCTTAATATGGAAATGATCATCTGGAAAGAAGGAAAAATACAAGATACAAACTCCACGCCGATAATGCTCAGCAGAAGTGTTACATAATGAGCTTTCAATGGTGTAAAAACTAAAAACACTGCTATGGTCCTCTGAAGCAGAGACCGCTGACTGCTAAGTCCTACTGATACTCAGCCACTTGTTTAAATAGGCTTGTAAAATAGAACGCAACCCAATACTACTACTACAATGACAGAGTCACAGTGTTCACTGTGTTTTGTTGATAATGTCAGGTTAATTCATCTGGGTTTATACCTTGGTGTTTTACTGGACTCATCACACGTTCAGTGTATTAAGAATTCAGTATGCATTCATTATGTCCTAAACCTAGAAACTATACTGTTTTTAATGATCCGCTCCATCGGCTAAAAGGAAAACCATGTGACAGCTGAAAGTTCCAGATAAAGCTAGTAAGTGGACGTTTGTGTGCGAGGAGGCTTTTTGAATTCAAAGCACAGACTTCGACATGACAAAGAATGAAAAAAGGATTTGTACTTTTTATTAATATTGTCATGAATGCCATAACAAAGATTTTTTTTAAATCAAAAGAAAAATCAGACTCTTACTATAAGAGCCCACACATTTATACATTATTTACACCAATGCTACATACGTAACTCTGTTATGGCAGAATTTACATACAAGAGAATTCATTCTAAAAATAGAGATACAAGTCAGTATAAAGTTAAGTTTTCAAATACTTAGCAGGGTAGCAATGTAAACATTCATGCATTACTTTAATAGAACTGCTCTCCCCTTTAAAATAGAAATAAGTCAGGCATCTGTTTCCAGTGCATGTTCAGTTAGTCCTTTACTTTGAAGCTTTCCATTACCGTTCCAACTAATCTAGCACATTCAATATTCACAGTTCTGTTGAAGATAAAAGTTCCCTTTAGGTCCATAGCAGCACTATTAGCAGACAGCAGGCTAGACTGAAACAGACAGTACTGTCAGTTTGAGAGAACCACGATTAAAAACACTTAATACTTGATAGAATAATGAAAATGTTTAGAAACAGAATAGGAGGTTTACTGGAGATTTAATCTGAAACTTACTTTGATACATTCTCTTTACTTGTGGTGAAAACAAACAGTGACCGGTAATCTAAAGAAACATGCCTGAGAGGCCGCCTTGTCAAACTAGTTTACATGGTGGAAGATTGACTTGTAAGTCTTAAAATCAGCTGTTTGGAATCACCTGAAAAGGTAGAATTTCATTAAAATTCCATTCACTTAAAAAGCCTAAAAACATTGCCTAAAGCAAAAGTGACATGACTACACAAAGCGACTCAGATGCTGCAGCTGAACATTTACATCAAAAAGACCTGGTTCTACAGTCTAAGCAACCACAGATCATAGAAGCCAGTGTATTCAGTGAGCGTCCTGTGGATGCAGTGCTGATTGTCCAACAGGTGTTTTCGGTGTCATCCAACAGGATTTCATCAGTTAAAAATAATAGAAAAAATATATATACGAGCGTTCTAAATCAAAGCCAAGGCACAAAGAGTTCATTTGAAGAACAGCTGTCATTCAAGTTGTGCATTCCTTCCCGTTGTTGCTGCTGGTGGCACGCAGCTTGTTCCCCAGCTCCACATACATCAGAACGGCAACGACAAATGACCAGAGACCACAGCCCTTCAGCTCAGGTGATTGGTCCATCACCAGCTCAGAGTTTGCGGTTCGTCAATCAGTCTCTGCTGTTGTTGGAGGTTGTGTGGACTGGCTCCATGGGCAAACAGTGGAAGACTAAACCCGCTAATAGGACCAGTCCCCTAGCACTGACAGACTATTGTGAAACTAGTCAGGGGTGCCAGAGTCACAAGTATTTAGGCTGGTATTTAGTCTTTTGACTTATTATGGATGGAAGTTCTAAAAATATAAAGACAAAAAACATTTCCTAATATATACACAATAAACAGGAAGAGTCTGCTAGAGGGTGGAGGGCAGGGAGGAGCTCAGCTCTGTACATTTGGTGGCATCTGTGGCATTTATTTGAACTGATGTGGCACAAAGAGGTAGAAAAAAGATTTAATACTATAAAAAGAGAAAAAAATTAAGCCACTCGTGTCTGGCACATCTGGATCTGTGAGACTACTGACGTGGTTTTTCCTTCACATAGTGTCTCTTTGCTCTGCCGGTGTGTAAAGTCTGACTCCATCTCCCATCCAGCCAGCTGTGCATCATGAGCATTTCTACTCCCCCCACTCAGTTCACCCTCCACCGCCATGATTCCTACTTGAGTTCTAGATGTGAGTGAGTGGAACGGTTCCAGTGAGGTAGTGCTGCTGGACACTAGTGTAGCCTCTCTGTGCGGTCGTGGGGTCGCCCGCATCCCCTCCTGGTCCAGGAATGTACATGCTGATCATGTCCCTGAGGTCACCCTGCAAAGGACCCCGGTGGTGGTTTGGCGTCCCCGTTGGAGGAGAGTGGGACACTGGTTCTGCTTTGACCATGGACATGGTGACAGGGCTTGGCTGCTGGGGACTGCTGCTGTATGACATGGGGCTGTGGAGTGGAGAAGACGATGTTAAAATATAAACAGATAAATACATGGTTAATGCCAAGGCAGGAAATCAGAGCATACATGCACCAGTTACTCTAAAAGGCACACTGACATGTCAGGAGACCTGCTGCAGACAACACCGAGTGCTTTGATTATGTACATGTACACACCCAAGGAAATTAATGTGAAAACCAATGAGAACAACTCATCTTGTTCACATGGATTTATTAATTAGGTTACAGATAAAAGCTAATGAGGAGGACAACGTGCCATGGTTCAGTTAGGCTATGCCAACATGAACGAGAAGTCTCCAGCTGCACGGTGCTAGTTATCTTCTTTTTAAATTTTAAAAGAAGATCACCAAAATCCAGAATCAGCCACATTAAAACTGAGACTAATAATTAGCTCATTCTAAAAAGATAAAGAACTCAAATATTGACTCATGGACATCCACCAAAAACAGATACACTGACTGGTATATTCTGTAGTCATGACTGTTAATGGCATAAATCCTGCAGAACTGAAAACTATTTAAACAAACTGCAGCCTCCTCCTTTTTAATACACAATGCGTTGGTGCACACCTGTGTTTCGACGAGTCCCTGCATGTCTACAGTGAGAAGCTCTGCAGGCCTTCAGTCAAACTTCTGCTTTGCACCATTCCGACCACTAAGACCTGAGTTAAATACGTGTTAAGCTATGGTGACATCAACACAGTATAGTGACACTGATCAGATTTCATTTTCTTATTTCAACATTTAAACCTGGGGCAAACAAATATTCATGGAATGACTGAAGTGGTCAGGTAAACCGTCATCAGAAATAATCCAATATGGAGGATCGTGCTGTGGTGAACAGAATCAGCACTCCTCCACTACCACAACTATTCGAACCAATGCAAGACACTGAAATGAACGGACAAATGAGTGTACTGGATGCATGCCCAGAGGAACAGAACCTAATGTACCAAATCTACCAAAAGCTACACATTTACGACTGAAGGGGGAAAATAAGAGATTTAGTAAATTTCCAGTCAGGGAACAGTTATCACACTCATTTGTTCAAATGCCGTCTGTACCAAACCTCTACACCACGAGAAGTAAAGTCAACTGAACATTAATCATTTTCTGTTTTCTAAAGATCACTGGGTTTTTGTCATCTAACCTCAAATTCACAATCCATAAACTTTAGTAAAGATCAGTGGACATGTGGTCCTGACCAATCCGCTTCTTACCAAGGAGTTTCAAGTTCTCAAATATCTACAAGCCTCCAACATGACTCACATTAAAACATAATGTGAAAGCATCTTTAAACAAGTCACCTGATGGAGGAAAAAAAAACATGTTTAACGTCCTCACATTTTTACAGATTTACCACAAGTGTTCAGTCTTTGTGGTCTGGGGGACATGAGACCTGTGGCAGCAGGCAAAGGCCCACAAGTGTAACAGGGGACAATGGTTTAGCAGGAATAGGGGATTGTGGGTAGTAGACCACACACAGAGCAGTCCTGCCTGCCATCAAGTCATACTGATCAACATTCCAGGCAGGACCCAGCCCAGAACAGAGCGTCACACGCATAACAAGTAGACAACAGACTAAAGCCTGTTGTTTCGTCGTATGCAGAGTTCCTCACTGATTCAAGGGACTGAATGATTCTGGTTCTGATGCACTCCACCGCAACATTTCCACCCGATTAAAGTCTTTTTTCCAGGGCTTTCTAACAGGCACGCTGTGGAAACGAAGAATCTGAGTAGTTTGAGGAGAATTTAGAAAAATCAACCTGGAATAAAAAAATAAGTAGTTCACTCTGTTTCTCAATTAACTGGTTCTTTTGTGTACAGGGTCCAAATATTTTCATCATTTTAAAAAAGGGCCACATTATTTTACTTTTTTTTTTCCAAGTCATCATCAGGACCCACGAAACTCTGGAACATTATGTTAAAATTTTGAGTAAATTAAAAAAGTGCCAGATTGTGTGGGATGCTGGTGGATCTGTCCTGTAGAGCACGTTGGACAGACCTTGTTGATGGCTTTGTGTGGGGAACCTCATTCTATGAAGCATGTGGCCCTTTGTGAGACCAATTTATTTTGGAAACATCAAAAAATTGTCGACCATAAGAAATGATCAAAGTCACATTTATGAAAACACAGACACATAAAATCATTTGGATTGCAGTGGGGCTGTTTTTGGAGGTGATGCACAAACAAAATGAACCTCAGTTTGATATCAGGCTGTCAGAGCAGGTCGGTCTTCATGTTCACTGTTCTTTCTGTATGTGATGATTAAACATTCTTTCAATTTATTGGTTATTTATAAGTTATAGTTAAGTTTTCAAAATTTAACCATTCCAACACTTCGTTCAAACGTCAGACCACATGACCTCACCTGTACGAGTTGGCTCCGTTCATGTATGTCTGCGCCGCCGTCATCGCAGGTGGATACTGCAGAGCTGATAGATCATACCGGTGGAGCTGCTGTGTGTAGCCGAGCGCCTCGCCCTGCATGCCGGCGTACCCCCCGGTGGGACCCCAGCCGTAGCTCTCCATCCTCGGACTCCCACCTTGGCCTTGCGCCGCCGCCGCCGCCAGCAGGTTCCCCGCGGAGAGCGGGTACTTGCCCACCTGAGTGTCCTTTTTGAGCAGGGGCTTCGTCTTGCGGCGTGGCTTGTACTTGTAGTCGGGGTACTCCTTCATATGGACTGCCCGGAGCCGCTTGGCCTCGTCAATGAAGGGCCGCTTCTCGGCGTCCGTGAGGAGCTTCCACTCCGCTCCCAGCCGCTTGCTGATCTCGGAGTTGTGCATTTTGGGGTTTTCTTGAGCCATCTTACGCCTCTGTCCTCTGGACCACACCATAAAAGCATTCATGGGTCGCTTCACTTTATCCATGGGGTCGCCTCCAGGTGCGCACGCCGTTTTGGAATTCGGGTGAGAGTTTGCATTGCCGCCCATGTTCCCGGTCATGTTGCCGGTGACCGGTGACATTCCCTGGGACGTCTGATGAGACTGGGGCTGGCCGACCGGCTTCAGCTCGTGTTCCATCATGCTGTACATGTTGGACAGATGGAGTCAAAGTTCGGATGAGTTCGGCTACAACAGTACAAACGCTACGCGCGCACAGTCTTTGTCGCCTACCACCTGGCGACTTGTGGCCAGCTTCCCCTGCAGGTTTAACCGGGAGCGCCGGGTGATCCAAATTAACTAATTACTCACGACACACACACACGGAGGACCAACAGACCGCAACGGACGACCTGTGTGTTCTCTTAAACTCTGGTGGTGCCAGTCATCACTGTGACACAGAACAGAACCAGAAACTCAGCAGCTGCCTCCTGATCGGCGGAAAACCACTTGTTGTTGTCAGACCTGCAGCTCACACTGAACTCTGTTCACTCCAAAACTTCTTCTATTCTCATGCAGGCAGTGTGTGTGAGTGGACCAATGAGAGAGCAGCTTCAGTCTGTGCGCGAGCATTTGCAACTGAAAAGGCTCCAACGGTGCGCGAGACACTTGTTGATGACGGAGGAGGAGAGAGGGAGACATTCCAGAGAGACGAGGGTCCAGAAGAGTCCTCTGAATCTGATCAAATGTGCTGATCAACTGCTGATCACATGTCAGCCGCATGCACACATACCTGCACACACACAGTTTTAACTGCAGCAAAGAAAACAGCAGCACATATCTAATTTATCAATTGATCAATTTATATTAAAAACAGCTTCAATTTAGATTTGCAAAATAATAATAAAAATAATAATAGTCTACTGTATGCCTGGACCTGGATTTATTTTCTTCAGGATTATTTTTCAGAAGTCTGTCTCAAAGGCCGCGAGCGCTGACTTCCAACCACACACACACACACACACACACACACACACACACACACACAGTGGTGTTTTGTGGACTGTGAAGGAAACAAGGAAGAATAAGACAAAACATCCTGTAATCTGGACCACCACAGATGTTTTTGTTGAGGTCAGATTAACTTTAGGGCCCCAGGGCAAGACACATTCTGCGTGTCATTCTGAGTGTATGTGTGATGTGTTTTAAAGTGTTCACCAGGTACAGTGTGGACTACATAACTTCACAAACTGAGCTCCAAGATGAGGTTTTATCTTAGATCGTGCATAAATGCTGCATATTTCTAAACAAATGTGCGCTTAATCCAATCCCACTAACTAATTGCTACATGAACCTGCTGCTTTGGGGACCCCTGAGGGTCTGGGCCCCAGGGCAGTTTCCCATTTTGCCTGGTTGGTAATCAAAAGGTCGCAGAGGTCAATAAAAAAAACTGAAAGTTAATAATGTAATGACTCAGGATAGGTTGTTAATGCGTAGGTTACAGGCTTAAATCAGTGTACCTTTTGTTCACTGACATGAGCCAACATTGTGTTTTGTGTTACATTACTTTTATATATTCCATTCTTATTGTGACTGCTTTTTAAAAATATTCCTCCACCATTAACAGAATAAACACTTTGATCAAAAGCAGCATTTTTATTTGTCCAGCTAACCACAAATGAAGTACTTGTTGTGTCTTTTTAAAGCGGAGCATTTAAGAAGCCCAACCCTCTTTTCAGATGATTGTGCTAAAGACATGTCCCTATACATGGCTATTAATTCAGCTCCAATGACACACAGAATGAGGAAGATCTTTGTTGGTGTGTCCAAAAAGACTTCTTCCATTGCTGCCGCCCAGAGTCTTTGTTAAAAGCAGCGTTCCCCCAAAACTACAAGGACCATGCTGACTCTGCAGCATGACAGCATCATTTAGACCATTGGTTCTCAAAGCACGGCCCGCGGGCCAATGGCGGCCCGCGAAAATATTTATGGCGGCCCGCGATAACATCTGATAACATCTGTCAAATTTGAAAATTGTTAAAACTGTATTTTGCTTTGAAAGAATAAATCTCCGTTTAGTTGAGTTTAGCACCATCTACAGGCCTAAGCGGTAATTACAGGTGTGTCTGACCATCACCATTCACACTTGACCTCACTCCCAGAAGGCCATCAACGGAACAGTCATGTAAGTGGAACGGGGGTTGTGTGAAGATCCGGGCACCTCGAGAAAAAAACGCAATGTCATTGATGAGAAAAGGCAATTCCAAGATAAATGGGCAATCGATTACTTTGTCGAACCTCATGGGTCGGAAAAAGTTGTTTGCCTGATCTGCGAGCAGGTCATTGCTGTGCGCAAGGACTTCAACATAAAACGCCATTACGATACCAAACATAAAAGTTATGATAAGTTCAGTGGTAAGGATCGCATCAGTAAACTTGAGCTGCTTAAAAGAGGTTACACTGCACAGCAGTCAGTTTTCACAACTTTGTCTAAAACCGGTGAAGCTGTAACACAGCTACGTGGTAGCTCAAGAAATAGCTAAGCGGAGCAAGCTGGCTGAGATTGTATGCCCAGAGCAAAAAACAAAGTTTCGTGACATAAGTTTGTCGAATGACACAATCACACGAAGAATCGAAGATTTGGCCACTGATTTGAAAGAGCAACTGGAAAAACGTGTGGTGGGGATACGAAAGGGTGCTTTTTCTATTGCACTGGATGAAAGCACGGATATCTCCGACACTGCGCAATTGCTGATTTTCATCCGAACAGTTACAGAGAACTTTGACATTGGCGAGGAGCTGTTAAGCATGGAGGGTATGAAAGGCACCACAAAGGGAGTCGACATTTGCGATGCTGTCTGTCGCAGTCTCGAAGCATACAAAGTGAACCTGGCAACTATGGTCGGTGTCACTACAATGGTCGGGAGTAGAGCAGGTGCCGTGTCGCTGCTCTCTGAGAAAGTGGTCAACAACGGAGGTGAGAAACAATTCAGATACCACTGTATAATACACCAAGAAGCCCTCGCTGCTC
Organism: Collichthys lucidus; assembly: GCA_004119915.2. Taxonomy (NCBI): domain Eukaryota; kingdom Metazoa; phylum Chordata; class Actinopteri; family Sciaenidae; genus Collichthys; species Collichthys lucidus. The sequence goes on from CM014101.1 coordinate 1,322,129, forward strand.
AGACGCTTGAAATGAAACATGTCATGGACATAGTTGTGAAGACGGTTAATTTCCTTAAGTCCAAAGGTCTGAATCATCGCCAATTTCAGACTTTTTTGGCGCAGTCAGAGGCAGATTTTGGGGACGTCATAAATACACGTGTTCATGGAGTCAAAGGGACAAGATGTGACTGAGTTAAGTGACACTAAATGGCTCTGTGACCTAGCGTTCCTTGTTGACATGAATAATTGACTCAGCGATCTTAATCTGAAGCTCCAAGGCCATGGACAGCTGATTTCCACACTATTTGACAACGTCAAAGCTTTCCAGCGAAAACTTGAGCTGCTTCAGGGCCAGCTCAGAGAGGGAGATCTCACTCATTTTCCTGCCTGTAAGTCGCTCGTAGATGACACGGACACAAATGCGAGCCAAGTTTTACATCACCTGCGTTCAGCAAAGTACCTTGAGCTCATCAAAAAAATGAGTGAGGAATTCAACCACCGCTTCTCCGACTTCAGGGACCACGGGAGGGCATTCGACCTTTTCCAAAACCCTTTCTTATGTGTGCCTGAGGAAGAGCCTGCAGACGTGCAGTTTGAACTCATCGACCTGCAGGAAAGCTCAGAGGCCAGAGCAGCATATCGTGACAAGAATCTAATCGAGTACTACAAAGGACTTTCCCCATCCACTTTTCCTGCACTTCGCCAGCATGCTATCAGAATGGCATCTTTTTCGGAAGCACATACATCTGTGAGAAGACATTCTCCACCATGGTCATTAACAAATCCAAACTGAGATCTAGGCTGACGGATGACCATCTGCATGCTGTCCTTCGTATCGCAACGAAGGAGATGGACCCGGACATCAGAGGAATCGTGGCCAATCAGAAACAGCACCACAGAGCCCATTGAAAAACGGTATGTTGTAGCTAAGGTACAAATTTATAGTGTGACTTACAGTAATGACGAGCTTATTAATGACAGGCAATGATATGAATGATAATAATGAAGTTTCTTTCTCTCTCTCTTTCTCTCTCTCTCTCTCTCTCTCTCTCTCTCTCTCTCTCTCTCTCTCTCTCTCTCTCTCCCCCCCCCCCCCCCCCCCCCCCCCCCCCCCCCTCTCTCTCTCTACCCCTTTCAGATGTCCCTGTGGTGTTATGGTAGCTATGGAAGTTATGGAATTGCCCCAGAATTAGACATTATGCTGATAAGAAGCAATCTGTTCTAAAGATTATTCTAAATACGTTTGTTACTGTTAATGACTTATCCCAAATCTGTCTGTTTGAGGGTATAGAACCCCAGTGATTTTTGCCAGGTTTAGCCTAAAACTGAGTTTATTGTGTAAAATGTGTTAATGCAACAATGGAAACTGCACATGTGCAATATGGTCATTTAAATAATTACAAATTGAATTTATTTTTTGCTTTTCTTTTTTGCTCCCCCGTCCCGCCCCGCTGGTGGCCCTTGCTAAATTGGCCCTCACCCATCAAAACTTTGAGAACCCCTGATTTAGACCTTCATTAAAGACAGACCTTTGTTTAATTAATAATAAAGAATCAGTTTTTTTAATTCTACAATTAAACCAACACTGCAGAGAAATTAGTATTTTTGTGATTTAGCACCCCCAGTGTCAGACTGCAATCCCATAGTGGTAAATATGTTCGGCTGTACACGAGTCGACAACAGCAGACTCAGCAGCAGCTAATATCACTGACTAGTCCAGCAGCAGTCAGCCCAGCTCGGCGTCTGTCTTTCAGCCTTTTATTTCACCAAGCTCTCACCAACCACTAGAAGTCAGTCCCACATTTACTCTTGTCCGACAGGTTCATGCTTGTCACTCTCAATGGTCTCTTTAACATTAGCTATGTACATAAGCTGCTAAGCCTGGTTACGTTGTCCATTCACCTGGCTCCCGTTCTTGGCATGGCACCAGCTCCACTCCCCATCAGCATCCCCCTGAACCCCAGGCCTGAAAACCTCCTCTTCTTCCCGGCCTGTCTTACAAACACTAACTCTGAACATTAGCTAACAGCAGTTAGCTACAGCTACAGTTCTCAGCAGGTTATTTTAATGTCTATCAGGAAACTCAGAGGGAAAACGAGAAAACATTTTCTCCATAAAATATGATGGTCGTACCTAGAGCCTCTTGAAGCTGGCTGTAGAACATTTTCAACCCCATGTTCAAATGTCCAACTTCACAGCAGAAATAAACATGTTTACAGCCTGGTGCAAAAAACAGTTTTGGTCTCTGTAGCTAATTTCCCCGTTCATGACAACTGTACTGAGGGTGAATTTATATATAACTCACCTGTTCAGATTATATTAAGGTTTAAAGTTATGCAGGATTAGGAGTCTGGACGCTTTGACTGACAGGTGGGTGTTGTTACAGATAGCTTGTTGGGCAACCAGGCTTCATTCAGCTCACCTCAGGTCTGCCGATGATTCATGTCTTTGCCAATATTTAAATGTGAGGCAGAAGAAGCAGTACATTCAACATTGCAGCAAGCGCTGCATATTTGCAGCTTTAAAGTAGTGCTTCAGAAACCTACAGGTGACATCAGACCAGGTGGACATGGTCTGTCCATTCTTTATACTGTCATTAGTATAGGACAGAGGGATGAAGAGAAGAGTTTAGTGCATCAGGGAAAGTGCATCAGCAGTTTAGCCCTATAACTAAGAGATGGTTCAGGACTCACCTGAGCCACCAGCCCTGACACTGGACAAAGGCAGAGTGCAGTGTGTCATTCTCTCTGGCTAAAAATGTCCCAACTCTCCAGGACCTGTACCTCTCCAGGACTAGGCATGTAGGTAAGGTCGCAGCTGACCCCACCCAATCCAGATATAAAACTTTTGCGACTCCTTCTTCTCTCAAGACGCTGCTGTGCATCAGGACCAACTTCACACCACAACAGTTGCTTTTTTCCAACTGCCTCATCCCCAGCCAAGTCCGAGGGCCTCCTGTTAGAAACTGACCCACCCACCCACCCAGTCCCAACATGTTACGTTAATGTGGGGTTCTACTGACTGCATGCATTACATTAATGCACACCTTTGATTTATAATATATATATGTATATATATATATATATATATATATATATATATATATATATATATATATATACACAGTATATTTTATTTATTTATTTATTTATTTATTTATTTATTTATTTATTTATTTATTTATTTATTTATTTACACACACACAATGTGGACCTTTGCACACTACCTTGCAAAAACTGAACATACATCTATTTATATTTTTTAGGGGCGGCTTTGGCTCGGCGGTAGAGTGGGTCATCCACTAATCAGATGATCAGCGGTCAAATCAATCAACTGTCGCCAATCAGTGGTTCAATCCCTTCCAGTCTGCATGTCAAAGTGCCCTTGGGCTTGGGCTTGGATACTGAACCTCAAATTGGGTGAATGGGTGAATGAGATATGTAGTTTAAAGCGCTTTGAGTGGTCGGAAGACTAGAAAGGCGCTATATAAGTATAAGTCCATTTACCATTTACTTCATTATTATATTCCTTATATTATTTACCTTTTGCATTTTACTCCATTCATCCAAAATGTATCCGAGGATGGACCAACATTGCAGTGGAAGTGTGTTATGTTTGTGAGAAACTTCTACACTTACATGCATCCATTGATTATGCCAACAGGATACAAAATTTTTAGACTCTGATGAAAAGAATGGCACATTAGACTCCAAAGGGGTGAATCTGGAAAGTAATTTCCCCAAAAACAGTCATGGACCAAAGTATTTGCACCCCTGGAATTTTTCCAGAAATGCACCGTTCTCCCAGAAAAGTGTTACAATTCTGAATGCTTTGGTATACACGTGTTTATTTCCAAATTTGACATCATTTTACACAAAACTCCAAAAATGGACTGGACAAAATCATTAACACCATATTAAAACTGTGGGTAAATCATTTTATTTCAAGCATGTGATGTTTGTTTAAACTCACCTGTGGCAACTAACAGGTGCTGGCAATATAGAAATCAAATCTGAAGCTAGTTATATAAAAGTTGACTCAACCTTTGTTGTTTGTTGTGTGCCTGTGTGTGCCACACCAAGCACAGAGAAGCAATGAACGCAGGATAGTTTGAATGGTGGATACACAACCTCAGTCAACTTCCACATACATTCAGGCTGTCCTGCAGACTCAGGGTGCAACGGTGTCAGCTCCAACCATACGTCGTTCTCTGAATGAGATGAAGCTCTATGGCAGCAGACCAAGGAGAACCCCACTTCTGGCACGGAGGCATAGAAAAGCCTGACTGCAGTTTGCAAAAATGTACCTGAGCCTCAGTCCTTCTGGGAGAACGTTTTGTATACAGATGAGACTAAGGTAGAGCTTTTTAGCAAAGCATGTCATTCTACTGTTCACAGAAAACGGAAGGAGGCCTACAAAAAAAAAAGAACACGGTACCTACAGTCAAACATTGTGGAGGTTCAAAGATGTTTTGGGGTTGTTTTGCTGCCTCTGGCACTGGGTGCATTGACTGAGTGCAAGGAATCATGAAATCTGGAGACTATCAAAAGATTTTGGCCTGTAATGTAGGGCCTAGTGTCAGAAAGCTGGGTCTGCGTCAGAGTTCATGGGTGTTCCAGCAGGACAGTGACCCTAAACATAAGTCAAAAAGCTCCCAGTAATGTTGGAGACAAAGCAATGGAGAATTCTGAAGTGGCCAGCAATGAGTCCAGATCTAAATCCCATAGAACACCTATGGAGAGATCTGAAATTTGGTGTTGCGAGAAGGCACCCTTCAAAAACTCAGAGACCTGGAGCAGTTTGCAAAAGAGGAATGATCCAAAATTCCAGTTGAGAGGTGTAGGAAGCTTGTTGATGGATATAGGAAGTGATTGGTTTCAGTTATTTTCTCCAAAGGTGGTGCAACCAAATATTAGGTTGAGGGTGCCAACAATTTTGCCTGACCCAATTTTTGAGTTTTGTGTAAAATAATGTCCAATTTGACTTTTTTTTCTTCTGGTTTTTTTAATGTTGTTTCAATGCACTTAAAGGAAATAAATATGTGTATACCAAAACATTTGTGATTGCAACACTTTTCTGGGAGAAAGCGGTGGCAATGCTTTTATCCATGACTGTATGTGCACATTCAATCACCTGTATGGATATGTATAATTAAGCATAGGCAGAAATCATGGTGTCAAGAGATGTGAGTGAGAGGAGACGCCTCCAGAAAAGAAGCCAAACTGACACCATCATGAAACAGAGAGAGAGGCAGGAAACACCCAGACCACCTGAAAAGTGAAGTCATGGTGTATAAAGCTGATGATGCACCGTGAGAAGAAGTCAGGGCAACTGAGTTTGTCTGTACTCTGCTATAAAAATTCATATTGTATTGTTATTTTGGGGCATTTATTGAAACAAAATGCTGTTGTTCTTTTGAGGCAACAGAAGCCCTGAATGTTTCTACATCGAGTGTGTAGGTGCTTTGACCCACGCTGTGACCTCAGGCCCACAGAATAGATTTCACAACGTTTCACAACAACGTTTTTCTGTTCCTTTCCATGTCGGACTCTTCAGTGTGGAAAAAAAAGAAGCACTTTTATTTGATGGTGCACAATTGCCTGCAAGGATTATGTTGTAGCCAGTATGCAGCTGTAGGTTGTAGCACTCTCACTCAGCACTTAACCAAATTCAAAACTACTAAGTTAACCTATCACATGCAACTGGAAATCAAGCTTAAAAGGCTAGTGTGAAATATTCAGGTAACTAGTTCAGTACGCAGAAATGGAATTTGATATACCTGACTGTATTTTCAGTTTCCAGTGTTTGATCACCTGGAAATAAATGTTGGTTCTGATGTTGTGGCAATATTTTTATCTACAGATGCTGTAGGTCCGGACAAACTAAACACAAGCTCAAGATATGTCCTTTTGCTAGGAAGCAACAGCTCAGCAACTACAACACCACCACCAGACAGAGAAGACAAAGTACACAGGAGACGAGTGAGAGTTCTTGAACTTGGCTGACAAATCCATGAACTTTTGTGTGTGAGTGTTTGATGATGTGTCTGAGAATGAAAATTTGGAAGTAAGGAGGAGTTAACCTGCCTGAGATGTGGTGTGTGTGTGTGTGTGTGTGTGCGTGTGTGTGTGTGTGTGTGTGTGTGTGTGTAAGACATCTTACCAGTGTTTGTCAGAGTGGGTGTTTTGCTAAGTCAGTTGGAGAGTGCATTATGCAGATCTATGAGTGCATGCTGCAGGTGTGTGTTTGAGACCATGTGTTTGTGACTAATTGGGAATTGTTAGGCTCTAGTCTCCCATTTCCATCTCCATGACAACCTTGTGTGGAATCCCTTCCAAACCTTGCTCTCTCCCTCTCCTCCCCTCCTCCTCCACCTCCTCCGCTCCCCTGGCTTTCCTCTTTCAAAAACAACTTAGCAATACTCACACTCTCAGCTTTTCTTCATCTGTCAGCTTCTGTGGTTTCAGATGGAATGGAAAGGCAGTGGAGTTTTTCAACTCCCTTTGTCACCTCACACACTCTTGCTTTACGCTTGTGTGCACATGTTGCATTTGTGTGTGTCACATCAGACACAGGAAAACCCAACATGGCAGCGGGTTTCCTCCTTTCTTTCTGTCCATCACAGACCTGCGCCCTCTCGATTTTTTGGTGGCTGTAAAAAGAGAGGTGGAGTGAAGAGCTTCTCCCTCCACTCCTCCCACCACCATCCTCAGCTTCATGTTGTCACCTGAGGTTTTGATTGTCAGGGTTTGTTCTTTCATTCAAATTCAGCTTATTAGTAAAATGTAGGTTTTTGTTCACATGTTGTCTCCTACTAAAGTCTGATAAGGTTTTCTGTTAGTTATTGGTTTGATAAATGATTGTGTATTAATTACTGACGGTGTCTGATGGTTTATTATCAGCTGATCGTATTCAGTTTTTATCAGCAGTATGCAGGAAAAGGTTGATCTATGTGTGATTTTAAACTACTTAAATATGTTCATTTTTCTTGTGCAAAGTTTGTTATGGTAGATAGATGGCAAACACTAAAACACGTAATGTTAGAACAACTATAGAGCAGAGATAGATGTATAGATACATATGTTTAGTATGGTCTGATCAGCCATTCTATGTTCCTCTGTTGTTTTTAGTTTGTCGGGACAGTTTTGTTAAACCAGTTTAGTCTGTTCAGTTCTATTCAATATTCAATTCTGTTCATATTAAGTTTGCAAGTTAAGTTCTGTTTGGTTGACTTGATCTATGAGCGCAGAACATTATTGAATGTTTTTTGTTCATTGGGTTAACCTGTACACTTTCTGCAAAATTAACCAAAAGCTTGGCGCCTGACAAAGCCATTTTCCTCCTCAGACTTTTGTTGCAGCTGGAGTTTGTTACTTTATTTAATTATCTTTAGTACACGCATTGAGGCTTGTAAGGGGTGTGTGTGTGAGAGAGTGAAAGAGAGAACGAGAGTTGCTGCTTGCTCCTGACTCCCCCAACTATATTTTTAGAAAGACAATTTGTGTTTGGTCCAATTACAAGAACTTCAGTTTTGTCTGACTCTGGCATGTTTGAAGTTTAGTTAACTGATTGGTTTCATCAGGCTTTATAGATAAATATAATTAGGTATCATCGACATAACAATGACAGTTAATAAAGTGATTTCTAATAATGTTCCGTAAAGGAAGAACATATAAACTCAAGTGGTCCAAGTACAGAACCTTGTGGAACTCCATGACTGACTTTGGTATGCATGTAGGATTCATCATTAACATGGACAAACCAAACTTAAACCAGCTTGGTGCTGTATCTTTAATGCCAATTTGATGTTCCAGTCTCTGTAAAAGAATTTGATGGTCAGTGGTGTAAAATACGGCACTAAGATCTAACAGGACAAGTACAGAGATGAGTCCTTTGTCTGATGCCATTAGGAGGTCATTTGTAACTTTGACTAATCCTCAAATAAACTGTTTTTAAGGAGAAAGTCACACAGCTGATTAGCTACAGCTTTCTCAAGTATCTTAGAGAGAAAGGGAAGGTGTGATATCGATCTGTAAAACCTCTGGCTCTAGAGTGGGCTTTTTAAGAAGAGGTTTAATTATAGCGACCTTAAAGGTCCAGTGTGCAAAATTTAGTTGCATCTAGTGGTCTAATTGCTGTATTGCAGTCTCCTCACATCACCCTCACCTTCCTAGTGTAAAGGAGAAACAACATTTGAAAGGCCCTGACTAGAGTGACTGTTTAGTTTGATGTCCATGGCAGATGACCCACTCCAACTGTATAGATTCAGGTGATCATACATGCATGAAAACATAGTTATGAATATTATATTCCATGTCTGCCTTATTCTGAAAATAAAGGCCCCAAATCTTACACACTGCACCGTTAAAGGACTGTGATAATAAAGACAGATTAATCATATCCAATAAAGAATCTAACTATAGGTAAACCATCCTTGAGCAGCCTGGTTGAGATGGGGTCTAAATGACAGCTTGACGGCTTAGAAATGATTAAAGTTATTTGATGAAGGTTGATGGGAGAAAAAGAGTCTAAATACATAACAGGTTTTACAGCTGTTTCCAAACTTGCTGTATCAGAATGCAGATCAATGCCTGTTGAGGGCAAGAGGTGATGGATTTTGTCTCTAATAGTTATAATTTTATCATTAACGCTAGAACACTAACGTTGGGTGATTTTCACCCACACAATTCTTGTCATGTCCCAGGAATGGGTGGTCCAAAGAACAAGTTCCCAGCTAATTCTTTTTTTGTCAGGAAATTTCTTGTTAAGATTACCTGATTTTTCAAGAGTTTTGCTGCCTTTTGGGTCCCCCATGGTACCTTTTTTTAAATTTTATGTGATATTGTATATTGGGAAATTAAAGAAGAGTACTACAATTTGGCACAATGTTGTACTTTTACATAAATTGATGAAAACTGTATTTTATCCGGGATATTATATCGGGTAGAATATACCCATCGTGATAGTGATGCTGTTACTAATTTTAATGTTAGTGTTCTGGGGTTAAAGAAGCTCATAAAGTCATTACCAGTTAGACCTAAAGGAATAGATGGCTCAGTAGAGCTATTAATAAAGAGTAATTGGCTGTTCTGGCATTACAGAGAGCCTTCCTGTATGTTTTAAGATTATCTTGCCAGACTAAATGAGATTGCTCCAGTTTGCTTTCATGTGTACGTGCACATAAAGGTTAAAATCACCTACAATAATTACTTTATTCATTTTGAGGACCAAAAAAACACCTCTGAGAATTCAGATAAAAATTCTGAATATGGACCTAGAGTTTATACACTATAACAAATCAAACTGACTGTAGTGTTTTCCAGGTTGGGTGTGAAAGACTAAGAACAAGACTGATCATGAATGTTACTATTAAAATGGGGGGAGTGGATTCATTAAGGATAATATAAGAGGCCAGTTCATGCAGTGTGAGCTTAGCTCTCCATCAAATCTGTCAGGACTCGAAGGCTTTGTTCAGACTGCAGGGAATTCAGATTTATTTCCCAACCCAGATCTTAAAGATACAAGATCCAGTTGAATTTGTACGGTGGCCCAAAAGACAATATATAGATTGTCCACACTGTCACTTTTGTTTGACAGTCTGTATCATCACTGAATTCTGGGAGGGAAATCTTCCACCAAAGTGTCAGCAGACAATTTATTTAAGTGTCTGTCTGCAGGCTGTTCTCTTCATTGTCTTCCATATTGCTCTGCATGTATAGCAGCTATCCGGATTTGACACTGTCATCACTTTCAAATCTGTTGTACAATTGTACAATATGTTTGTGTTGATTTGTCCTGTACACGTGACATCCATTGCACGTCTGTCCGTCCTGGGAGAGGGATCCCTCCTCTCAGGGATGTAGTGGTGGGTAAACGCACGTAAACGCCGTTTACCCACCTCCAGATTTTTGGAAATAGCGTTTACGCACCTCTAAATACAGTTTGCGCACGTTCAATCATAGTTTATCCACCTCTACATACAGTTTACGCACCCATATCTCTTGTTTTATAAACTACAGGTATTAATAACGCTTTCCCGTTATTTTTCAATTGCCTTTAATACGATTTAATGAGTATGTTAAAAGTCAGCGTGTTTGTGTTTGTGTCTTACATCCTTTAACGGCAGCGCTGGGTCGAGCTAACAGCGCCGTAGCTGCTGTCTGTCAAAAGCCAAAGCAACCGGAGCTAACTAGCCGTAGGATGCTAACGCCAGCTAGCTCTCGGTTGTCACCGTCAGGTTTTGTTTTTATTTTGTTTTATGTTGTTGTTGTGTTTTTACCAGGCACACTGGCAGATGGGAAAGTGTTTGACTCCTCGAGGTCCAGGGGAAAGCCGTTCAAATTCAAGATCGGGTACCAGGAGGTCATCCGTGGCTGGGAAGAAGGAGTAGCCCAGGCGAGGAGCTTGTTTTGAAACTCCTGCACTTGGACTTTACATACACGGTTTGTTTCGAAGTAACGCCAGCATGCTGTGTCTCCTCCAACAGATGAGCGTGGGTCAGCGGGCCAAGCTGATCTGCGCGCCAGACTTTGCCTACGGCAGCAAAGGGCACCCGGGGATCATCCCACCAAACGCCACTCTCACCTGGAAGCCTGAAAACTTTTGTGCACTCACTTTGTTTTAATTCCACTTCGAAATTTTCAGGGTGAGAAGTAATGCAAAAAAATGTCTATATAATGTGCACAAATCTAACACACATGCATGCCCGTGTGACCCCAGATACTGTGCATGAGGAGGCTTTAAAAGGTCCTGTGTGAAAGATCTAGGAAAGAAATGTAGCTTATGTTTTCGTTATTGTAAATTCACCTACAGATAGATAGATAGATAGATAGATAGATAGATAGATAGATAGATAGATAGATAGATAGATAGATAGATAGATAGATCATAAAGTTAAAGGTCCAGTTTGTAAGATTTAGGGCAGCATATGGCAAAAATGAAAATATTATATTTATAAATATGTTTTCGTTATTGTAAATTCACCTGAAGATAGATAGATAGATAGATAGATAGATAGATAGATAGATAGATAGATAGATAGATAGATAGATAGATAGAAACTTATGACATTATTTTTCTCTTTATTAAGATTTAATAAACCTCAAACATGATACAGAGTAGAGACCTCAGGGAACCCTTGTCACACACAAACATACATACATGCATTCACACACATACAAGTACACACACATGCACATGTACAAACACTCATACACACACAATCCTATGTGTCAGAAAAGTTGTTTCATAAAATACACATCGTAGCCTCCTTGCGTCATGCTTGCGTCGACTATGAATTGGCCCTTACAACGTCGTGGTCCCCCGATCCCAAAATGTATAGTTTACCCACCTCTTTTTTTACCACTACATCCCTGCCTCCTCTGTGGCTCTTCCTGAGCTTTCGTCCACATTTTCTCCCTGTTAAAGGTTTTTTGTGGGCAAGTTTTTCCTCACTCGAACCAAGGGTCTAAGGACAGAGGGTGTCACTCCCTGTAAAGATTGTAAAGTGCTCTGAGGCAAATGTACTTTGTGACTTTGGGCTATACAAATAAAATTGATTTGATTTGATTTGATTTGATTTGATTTGGTCCACTAACATTTACACATTATCACTGCTGAGAAAGGAAGTAGATCCACAGAGCCAAATAACAGACCGCCCTCTAGACTCCAGAGCACCCATTCTACATTCCACTAAAGTGTCCTTTAGGGATTGCTGTCATTTTAAAGTCATTCCCTGTGTATCTAAACACAGAGATTAGTCCCAGGCTTTCTTTTGTAGATATAGTTTAAGTTGTCATCAATAACTGGAACCAGGAATATACATCATAACTTTGATGTATGAGTTTATCTTGGCGGGTTTTCACCCAGTTTCCACTGTAAATCCACAAATGTCTGCCTACAAAGCGTCCCTGGAAGCTGTCAGATTGTGTTGTGAGGGAGATCCTGACCCACCGTGCAGGGTGGAAAGAGACATTGTGAGTTCAAGAGTTTGGTTTGTATTGTATAATACAATCACCATCAGTAAACAGAGGGACTTTCCCAACTCTCACTGCCCAGAGAGAGGCTGTTTTTTTTTTTTTTTGTTTCTGGGGGACAGTTCACCAAAGAGTCTGCAGGGAGGACTGGCTGGGTCATGGTGACTTTTCCACATATAAACTTTTTTGTGTGTGTACTGTTCTTTGTTCTTAGAAAGGAACCCCATCAGCAGCTAAAGAGTCCAATGTTTTTCTCAGGAGTAGGTGGAGACTAAACCAGAGCTAAAAGGTGAGTGAATACTGCTTTTGCTTTCATCGGTTCGACAGATACACAACTCCTAATGACAGCTGTTGCTCTGTGTCGACTGCATGTGTATACATTTATTATTTATTTAATGATGTTTGATCACAAACCTTCACAAATCTTGACAGACTTGTGTGAACGTCTGTGTGTGTCTGTGTTTTTCTGCTCCCTAGTGGCTAAAAAATGTTGAATGCAGCTTTAACCTAATTATGCCATAATATCTCCTGCTGACTCAAATGTGGACTCAGACAGCATGTCAGAGCATCAAGTCACATGACTTCTTTTAGTGTTAAGAGCGCTGACAATGACATTTTCATTATAGCCTCTCATTCACAATAGCCACAAAGTAATGAGAGGATATATATGTTATGGAACTCACAGAGGTAAAAAACAGCTTGATGGAAAGGAGGGAAAATTTGAATGAACAGAAATTAAGTGGGATGAAATCAAGAGGTAAGGAGGGCAGCAGAGTGGGGGTGGGGTGTAGATTATAGGGTGAGAAAGAAGCAGTGAAGACGGGCAAATGAAAGCCACAAAATGAAGGAAGAAAGGAAGACCGAGATGGAGAGAGAGAACAAGGGAGGAGGAGGGACGAAAGGATGAAGGGATGGATGATAAAGGGGTGGGGTGTGAGGGTTCGGTGCAGGAGGGTGGTTTAGGGTGACAGGCCTCATTGAATAGACCTCTTTTCTCCCCTCTGCTGGCTTCTCTTCTCATGCAAAACAGGCCTGTTCAGCCTCCCAGCCATCCGTCACACAACAGAAAGACCATGGCAGGCCCTTTACGAGCCTCACACTCGCATAATCCCCCTACCCCACCCCACCATCTCTCAACCCCACAATCCAGCACCCAACAGGGGGTGCAGTGGGTAACAGGAGTGTGTGTATGTGTGTTGGGCGGTTGGGGGATGGGCGTGGGGTATCTTCGTCACAGAGAGAAAGTGCTTTTGGAAGAAGGGCCACCTAGGCTGAGAGCGGGACAAAAAAACAGAGAGACGTAATGTGTTTTGAGGCTGGATGGACGTCATATTGGGACACCGGGGAAGTAAGGAGGAGTTAACCTGCCTGAGATGTGGTGTGTGTGTGTGTGTGTGTGTGTGTGTGTGTGCATACATGTGTTACACACACAGGACACAAATATACAGTGTGTAGATGTGTATCTCTGTAGCACGTGTGTTGATTCTACAAGCAATGGTTTGGTTATAGAACAGGTGTGTGTTTTATAGATTTATGAAAGTAACTAAATGAACTGATTAACATGGAGGTTAATTTACAAATAATGATGAAATATTAAATCATCATCGAGTCATTTGATTCAAACTGTCACCATGTGATTAAAAACGGAGCCGAACAGGTGCATAATTAAAGTGATTAAATGTTTACGAGCTGATAAATTGTTAAATTGATTTGATAAACCTGATGATTTGAAAGTGTCGCTCTGATAATTAACTGGCCTGTTTACTGTCTACCATTCATCATTCACAATACCCAGCTGACATTTATTGTTTACAGTGAGCAACTTTTGGTGGCCAATGTGTCAATCAAAACCCACGGCCACCCAGATGAAATGGAACCACGATGAAAGCCTCGATGGTACGCAACAGCTAGTCCACCGAGTGTGACAGCTCGTGTTGGGTAATAGCAACATGGGGCAATGAATGTGATAAATTAGTGTTGAGTAATGAGAGAGATTCAGTGAGTGAAGCATAGAGATAATATATAATATACATAGAAGGAACAAAGTATCAGAGCCAGAACATGTTTGATGGCAATCGCGTGTCTCTGTGCTGGGTCAAAACCCAAAGCAGCCCTCAAACATGACTGGGTTGCCTTTTTTTCAGTTTCTGGGCTGAGAGGCTCCAAATGTGTGCACAAACACTAAAAAAGTGGCTGCGATAGGACCAGCATGCACCTGGGTGGGCTGATGCTTTGTACCAGAGCAGGAGAGGCATAACATCTTAGATAGCTTCACTTATCACATCTTTCACTTAGTCATACTTTAAGTCAGAAGCGTCTTCAAATCACACATTATAAGGTTTGGTTAAACGTTTCAGTAACATTCAGAGTAACACTCTGCTTTTCCATACATATCAAAGCCAGTTATTGAGGTGAGTGTGCAAAAATAACAAATGCCTGACATGTGATGTGGTGTGTGTGAAAAACCATGACACCTCAGTGAATAGTCCAATAGTTCAAGATCCTACTCAGATCTACTCATGCTCTAATAATGAGGCAATGACATCATATCTGTATCCACCCACCTCATATACATAAAGCAACCTGCTATACAAATGTTACTGCTGATGTATTTATATTTGGTTCAAACCAACGTGTGTATAATAACGGATGAGATCTGCATGTATGGTTCCCACCATGAAGCATAAAGAGAAGGAGGTGGTGATGATGTGGGGGTGCTTTGCTGATGGCACTGTTGACAAATTATTCAAAATTCCAGGTCAGCATAGCTACCGTCCTAGTTATGCTGTCACAGGCCTATAGTGCCATGGGACTTCCCATGATGCACTGAGCTCTCTCTCTCCATCTGTAAACATTCATATCCCATCTATGTTATTATGTCAGCTTCTTCCCCAGAGAGAGGGCAGTGCATGGAACTGTGCACAAACTGGATCAGTTGTATCCAAAGCACGATCAGAAGACCAATAAGTCAAGCTTAGTTCCCTGAGAGGCGGAAAAGGACTTTTCTCCACTGACCTCGACTGAGAAAGCTGAGCACTTATGACATCACAAGAAGATCTTTGGAACATTGTCAAGTCATGCTGGATCACATGAGTCATCAGGTTTTTCAAAGACTTGGGGAGTCTATGTCAGCTGAAGAGAGATTTTTCATGTTTGCATATTCAAGATTCAACCAAATTGCTGAGATGATATCCTCATCTGGTAAATGGACTTTGAACATTGTCACATTCACATACATATTCCCACTGGCATGGTGCCAACTCTGCCACACACACTATTTAAGACATTGGAATACATTTCTGTAAAGAGATGTTAAATGATGTTTGTTGGATTCAAATTCAAATCTATAAATGATTCAGCCACATGTCTTCATCCAGTCTATCTGAGGCTTTAACCAGTCATGTCTGGAACTGAGTGGGTGGCCCTTACATTCACAGCTACAGTCCTTTGGCTTAGTGAGCAGCTTCAGTACAGCAGTTCAGGCTTAGCTCAAAGGTACCTCAGCAGCATTTTCCTGCCAATGTGTATCCTGTCAGTGGGGGAATCAAACAGGCAACTTTCCTCTATATTCTGTGTCCTTATCCATCAATGCTACTCGCCCCATGTCCGGTTCATGAACGTGGTTCACTCTGAGGACAGTGAAACTAAACTGATTGTGTCTCAAATAGCACATAGGTCTACATATGAATGGAAAGCTTGGGTCACTTCCAGATGAGAGTTCTAATACATAGTACTGCTACATAAACATCCAAATAAATAAGATCTGTCTGTAGCATGTGTGCTTTGTTTCCTGTTGCGACTAAATAGACCAAAAGCTCTCATGATGTTCAATCATAATAATGTTTAAAGGTTCAGATGCTTCCACACTGTGGTCCTGCATGATGCGAGAGATGTGTGACAGGAGTCTTGCTCCAGTTTGAGGCTTTCAGACAGTCAAGACAAACAATGTCTCCCCCTGCTGGACTGACTGGACTCCACATCTAGAAAGAAAGACTTTTGTAGGACAAAAAGAGTAAAAGTGTTTTAATGAGAGTTTTTGATAATATCTACTTGTTAACAATGTCATGAGTAAGTCATGTACAAAGAACTCAAAGAACTATGGAAAACATCTTGGATGGATTCATAGGTGTAGTGGTGGCTTACGTTGGTAAGGCGAGTTAGATCTATTCAAGTTAGCCTCAATTCAAAGACAAGGATGAATTCACTGTCCGGCTCATCATCTATGAATCAACACATAATTTTTGGGGGGTTATTTCTCATTTGGACTACAGCTGTTCAGGAAACTTTCTGGCTGTGGAGGAGCAATTCAACCCTGCTCCTGCTGTTGATTCAGTGTACAGCTGTGATAAAAGTGCCATTTTACATGTTACGCTGTGAGGGACAAAAACGCACTGGCCATGTGATTCTAGCTCCCCCTCCAGAGGTTTGGTGGAACTGCAGCTCCTCAGTAGCTCACGTGTTGGATGTCCTTGATCCTCAAACTTATTGTCCTGCAGCGGGGTGGAGAAGAGGCCATTCTCTGTGAGTCAGACAGGTATACTGTCCATCTGAAGCTCCAGCAGCGTGAGCAGCAGGATGTCAAATGTTGCCGCACCTGTGCATTAGAAGTTTCCCAGCTGATCTGCTCTGACAGCTGTTTAAGTGTGGATGTTTACACTGTTAGTGAACACAGCACTTTATTCAAAATGTATCTGCAGCATGAAAAATCAATATGGTGTCATTTTCATCTTTTTAGTGTTAAATATGAACTCCGTAAGAGTGAAATCACACAGATCAGTACTTTATCAGTCTCACATCTACACAAACTAAACTCGATGTCACGTGTATACTTCTATATGGCCGATAACTTGTAGACTTTGGTTGTCTGTTCCACAACAAAGAAATGAACTAAAGGTTTCTCTCTCAAACGTGATAAAATCTGTTAATGAGCACACCTGACATGTGGTGACAATTTGTTTCAATTCATAAAAAGTGAACAAAAGTGTGCACAAGCCCAAATCTATTCACGTTGGAACATTCTAACTTTAAAACTTTCTTTTTCTCACAACACTTGAGGGTTCTGTGGCTCAGTCACCTCTGGCCTGAGGAGGAACACAATGACTATTGTCACAAATGAGTGCACCTGAGCTCATCCACACCACTTGAAGTGTGCATGTGATGATTACACACCAGTCTAATGCAAACAGAGACAACCACAGCAAAGACTGCTGTGGTTCAACATCTTTAAATAAATTCAACACATTTTAGAATGAGTGTAATCCACCAATTAGTTGTGAGTCAGGGACAGGACCCAGCTACAGTGGAGGGCAGATAGTCTTCTTTACCAAGGAACAATCAGTCCTTCACCAACACTGCAGCTGGGAGGAGAGGGAACCTTGGACTTAAGTCTTCACATGTCAGCCTGGGTTTCAACAGGCAGTGTGGAGGCCAACAACACAGACTCAGACTCAACTACAAGTCACACCTTTACCGAGTCACTCAGTGCATGAACAGAGTCTGATGTGCTTGGAAAACTGATAACAGTACGAGCTGCTGAACAGATGACCGTACATACCAGCAGGTCAGTGGTGATGAGGACTCGACTGGAGCCAGAGCGGAACTCCCTCATGATCAAGTCTCTCTCTTTCTGGTCCATGTCACCGTGCTGAAAGACAAGTTGGAGACAGTCAAACAAATAGAGAGACCCTTAGCTCTGTTCATGCTGTGTCACTGGCAGGTCAGCTAACAGTAAATACCATCTGCTCACACTGATGATTAATGACCTGTGACGGCACTCGGGCAAATGGCAGAAGACAAAAAATAAAATAAAAACAAAGACAGACTTAGCCAGTCATTTCTGGGAACACTTTACATACACTGTGTAATGTTGGCGTTAAAAAAAAAAAAAAAAAAACACCTGTGCATGAACGGTGCAGAGACTTTGGTTGTCTGTTCCACAACAAAGAAATGAACTAAAGGTTTCTCTCTCAAACGTGATAAAATCTGTTAATGAGCACACCTGACATGTGGTGACAATTTGTTTCAATTCATAAAAAGTGAACAAAAGTGTGCACAAGCCCAAATCTATTCACGTTGGAACATTCTAACTTTAAAACTTTCTTTTTCTCACAACACTTGAGGGTTCTGTGGCTCAGTCAGCCCGTTGATCTGAACACAGATGTGATGAGTAAGCTCGAGCATCAGGGCGCACGTTGACTGAAAGGACATGACACCGATATACAATTCAATGTTTATTGTGGAAAGACAACAATCAGTAAAGACATGCTAGAAGTCCAGGCTGAGACTTCCACTGTCACTTAGAAGATGCAACTGTATGTGGCAGATCAGTGAAGTCATCAGATAGAGGGCATTCGGGTTGGTGTAGGCTCCTTCAGACCCGGTTATCAAATTAGAACTCATTTGAACAAAATGAAGCAAAAAGTCAAAAAAAAAAGTCTGTGGGCATTTTTGTCAATGCTGGACCAAACATCAGCAACAGCCCTGCAGCACAGGCGTGTCGGTCCAATACAAGCAGCGCCTCAGGCTGTCATCTGAGACTGTGTATCCGATACATACAAGCCTTTCCACACAGGATTTGGCCATAAGAGCTTTCATGCTATTCAACAATGCAGAGGCCAGTTTACACTGTTAAAAGGAGAAACCTTTATTTTTCTTAAGACCATTAAAATAAATACTATACAGAATCCAATGTAGAAAACTTGATACACTGTTTCTGTCTGAAAAAAGGTTAACAATTCCGTAAATTCATTTTAAAAAATAGCACTGACTATACACCCCAAACACGACAGTTCTCCTAAACCAGACACCAAACCCCATGATGACAGGCATTTGAATATGAGAGCGCTTCATAAAGTAGTTTGGGGAGTAGGGCTCGATATACTTGATCATCTGTAGTTTGGTCCTTATGTCAGCCAGCCAACCCCTCCCACAATGTTTTGGCGAGGTAGGTTACAAAAAGTCACCACCACCTTATCAAAAATCCAATGTTTACTTAAAAAATAAAATCTAAATGAACAATGTCAACGTTAGAGATGAAAATCCAACCAGGTCGTCAGGGTCAAGAGGCAAAGTCTCCACTGAACTCACCGTTGTGTTTGCCTCCGAACATCTGCGCCCACCAGTCAGTCTTCAACTGAATGCTACTGCACAAGTGACTGTACAAGTCAAGCAGTATGTACAATAGCAATAAAAAAAATATATATATCAAACAGCAGTAAAAGGATCAAAACGGTAAACAACTCATTCATGATGGATTTTACTATACAGGTCTTTTTATTGAATATGCCCTGTGTACTCTAGCCCCCAAACCTCTGTTCTTAACATGATCATGATGCGTGATAAAGGCTGTTGAAGTACACTGAAGGTTCTTTAAATACTGATCTGGTCAAATGCAGCACTTCCCAATTCATTCAGATCACGTAGAGTCCAAACTGAACTGCAGTCTAACCCTCAGGCGATGCTGCGTACGTGCACAAATTACAGCTACATTTTCACAAAAGCTTCAGTCACTGTGCACTTTACCAATTGAGCCGAGTTAGAAATTTAAAATGTGAAGCTTTTGCACCAAACAGCCAGAGCTAGAATCCTTTTAACAAACGCCCTGTTTTTAAATGTGCTTTTGGAAACATGTATTTGCACCTCTGGGACCCGGTTAGAAACTCACGTTTGATGTGGAAATGCTCAAATTAATGCTTCAAGTCTGAGGAGAGGAATTAGCTGCAGGAAGAATTTAGGTGCTGATGTGGGGTAATGGACTATGGCAAGCAGATGAAGCAGGTCAGTAAGTCATCCTTCCAAGATGGCCAAAAACTATTTCAAAGGTTGGGAAGGAATAATGGCTGCATCGTTCCTTCCCTGCGGAGTAAAGTCATGGTGGAATTTAGCAAAAGAAAGTTCTTAGAATTGAGATCGTATAAGAAACAAGGTTTGACTTCTAAAATAAGCGGGGTGGGGTTGACGAAGAGCATGTGGCTTCTTCTAGATAAGATCAGCCACATTCATGGGCATCTCCTCCACGGTGGTGTTGTAGAATGTCTCAATGTCCCTCAGGGTTCGCTTGTCATCCTCAGTCACCATGTTGATGGCTACGCCCTTTCTGCCAAAACGACCACCCCGACCAATCCTGACAGAGGACAACACAGTCAGTCTCACTGAGAAGTCAAAAAGTTAAAAGCTGTCCTGTTAGTCATGAAGAGGCAGACTGAACATACCTGTGGATGTAGTTTTCCCTGTTGGTCGGCAGGTCGTAGTTGATGACCAGGGACACCTGCTGGACATCAATACCTCTGGCCTGAGGAGGAACACAATGACTATTGTCACAAATGAGTGCACCTGAGCTCATCCACACCACTTGAAGTGTGCATGTGATGATTACACACCAGTCTAATGCAAACAGAGACAACCACAGCAAAGACTGCTGTGGTTCAACATCTTTAAATAAATTCAACACATTTTAGAATGAGTGTAATCCACCAATTAGTTGTGAGTCAGGGACAGGACCCAGCTACAGTGGAGGGCAGATAGTCTTCTTTACCAAGGAACAATCAGTCCTTCACCAACACTGCAGCTGGGAGGAGAGGGAACCTTGGACTTAAGTCTTCACATGTCAGCCTGGGTTTCAACAGGCAGTGTGGAGGCCAACAACACAGACTCAGACTCAACTACAAGTCACACCTTTACCGAGTCACTCAGTGCATGAACAGAGTCTGATGTGCTTGGAAAACTGATAACAGTACGAGCTGCTGAACAGATGACCGTACATACCAGCAGGTCAGTGGTGATGAGGACTCGACTGGAGCCAGAGCGGAACTCCCTCATGATCAAGTCTCTCTCTTTCTGGTCCATGTCACCGTGCTGAAAGACAAGTTGGAGACAGTCAAACAAATAGAGAGACCCTTAGCTCTGTTCATGCTGTGTCACTGGCAGGTCAGCTAACAGTAAATACCATCTGCTCACACTGATGATTAATGACCTGTGACGGCACTCGGGCAAATGGCAGAAGACAAAAAATAAAATAAAAACAAAGACAGACTTAGCCAGTCATTTCTGGGAACACTTTACATACACTGTGTAATGTTGGCGTTAAAAAAAAAAAAAAAAAAAAAAAAAAACACCTGTGCATGAACGGTGCAGTTAGCTGGTGGTGACATGTCCATGTGAGGTGTGCTGCATTCAGAGCAGTGTTGTCTGATCATGCCTCTGGACTCCTTCAGTGCTGAAGACTCAGGCTAGCAGAACGCCACCCAGAGCAACAGCACAGGAGGGCTGTCCAGAGTCAGATGACACGCATGGGTTTCATCATTACACAGCAGCTCTCTGACTGGACTTGAAGTGCTCTCACAAAAAAGGACTTGTACCTTGAGCAGTAAGAGGGTTGACCTTTGAGCTGATAAACCAGAGGGGTGAGGAGGTCTCAGCATGCATGCTGCTTTGAGCCCTGACATGGAGCTTCTTACCAGAGCAGACACAGTGAAGTCCCTGGCATGCATCTTCTCAGTAAGCCAGTCTACTTTCCTCCTCGTGTTGATGAAGATGACGGCTTGTGTGATGGTCAGTGTCTCATACAGGTCACACAGCGTGTCTAGCTTCCACTCCTGGAGAGACAGCAGGTCAGTGTTTATACAAACACTGCATGAGCTAAACTGGCTCATAAAACAAATCCACATTCGTGATGCAGTGTTAGTGAAGCCTGCTTATTTCATGTGTTTGGTCTGACAGCATTCATGCTTGAGTCATTAACAGAACTTAATGACTGAAGCATGCAGACGGTAGGTTTACTTTGAGATTCAGTTTATGGTGCGTCATACAGAGATGAAAACATGACCACCAAGCTGTTCCATTAGACTGCCATTGTTTTAACAAACTGGAACATGTTCCCCTCACCTCCTTCTCCACATTGATGTAGAACTGGCGGATACCCTCCAGGGTCAGCTCCTCCTTCTTTACCAGAATCCGGACGGGTTCACGCATGAACTTCTTTGTGACCTCCAAAACGTCGGCTGGCATAGTGGCCGACAGGAGGACAACCTAAAACCAGTGGGGGGGGGGGGGGGACAAGAGCCTTTAACTGAAAGCAGCATGTCATTCCATCTTTAAGATTCAATAAGACCTGATTCAGGCACGTACCTGTGTGGTGCTCGACATTTTCATGAAGATGTCATAGATCTGGTCCTTGAACCCTCGACTAAGCATCTCATCAGCCTCGTCCAGCACAAACATTTTGATGTGCTTAGGGGCTGAAAAAATAAAAGGACAGGTTTCATCTCATACGTGATCACAGGTCACACAGTTTGGAGTGTAATGTGACTCCCTTCAGAACTTAAGAGCAGCGGAAGGCTCACTGTGCATTCTTAATGTTTGCTGTTTTCATGTACTGTCAGACAATCTGTTCTTCCTTTACAACATTCTACTCCGTGTAAGGTGTGCTGCATTCAGAGCAGTGTTGTCTGATCATGCCTCTGGACTCATTCAGTGCTGAACACTCAGGCTAGCAGAACGCCACCCAGAGTAACAGCACAGGAGGGCTGACCAGAGTCAGATGACACGCATGGGTTTCATCATTATACAGCAGTTCGCCACTTCAGAGGAGCAACACACAACTAATGAAATGCTGACAACTCGTCAATACTCTGGAAATTCATTAGCATGATGACTTACAGATGTTTCTGCGACTCAACATGTCGAAGACACGGCCAGGGGTTCCCACCACAATGTGAGGGGCTTCGGCCTGCAGCTTCTGGACTTCACTGCGAATGTTGGTCCCTCCGATACAGGCATAGCAACCGGCCCCCATGTAGTCACCCAGGGACAGCACCACCTTCTGGATCTACATTTAAAAACGGTTGATCAAACAAAGGTCTCAAGGGAGCAGACAGGTGTTGTGTTCAGCCATTACCTACAGTTTGCTCATCTGATAGTAACATACCTGCTGAGCCAGCTCCCTGGTGGGAGCCAGGACCAGAGCCTGAGTTTCTTTCAGCTCCACATCAATCTGCTGGAGGATGGAAATGGCAAAGGTGGCAGTCTTCCCAGTGCCAGACTGGGCCTGAGCAATCACATCGTAACCTAAGGGGAAAAACAAAAAACTGATTCACAACGACCTCACTGCCATCAGCCAGGACTGTTCACATATATTCACAGAAGTATGGACAGATGTACGGCATGGATCAGAGTCATTTGATTTAACAGTCTAATCTAACTTAAGTTAATCACATGGTGATTTGAGGAGAATCATCCAGCATCAAGTATTAGATGTCTCCATCAATGTTAACTTTGGATTTTGGTGTGTGGCTACATTTAATGTCTATCTATGTCACAGAAAGAGGAATTTCTTCTCAATACAAGTATGCCACCTGGACACAGAAGGTCTCTTCAATCATGTCATGTGAGCCTTTGGGGTCTCGACAATTCTGTGTGGGGTGGTCATCTAAAACGTATGACTCAAAACAGAGGGCCCACACGCTGACAGTGAACTCACTTAAAAAAAAAAAAAAAAATCCACTTAGTCAAATGTGTTCTGACATCTGTCTGGCACCATGTGTCCCCTACACACTAGTCTTACTCATTGCAGAGTTTGTCACTTCCTGATAAGCTGCTGATGACTCATCCTGCAGAGGGCGTGTTCTCATCTCACGTCCAGAAAACTGACAGCATGAGATACTTCCTGGTAGATTACTGTACAAAAGCTCAACTTTGGAACTCTCAAATTTTAGACAATACATTTGCTGCTGATGGAAAGTTGGGACATAGCCAATGGCTAGCCAAACCCAGCAGGAACACCTCTAGAAGCTGCTGTATTACTGCCAGACTGGCCTATTAGTCTAGGAAGGTGTGTTTGGTCTTCAGCGTCAACTAATCACTGTTGTTGTATGTTGATTCATAGTGCTGCCTGCTATGTTTAGTGTTACATGTAGGCCATTGTAGGCGCCTTCATTTCTCTAACAAAACCCTGTCTGTTTTTACAGGAAAACCTTTCATATAAGGACACCAGAAAAAAGAGGTGGCGTGGAATGCCATTCCAGGAGTCAAAGAGACTACAGCCGGCAATAACGCGCGAGATTTCTTGTGTCATCGCAATGCTCAGTGTCCGGCAGCATTACAAACGATTGTGAGTTTGTGGATGTTGGAGTACACTGTCGTTGTGGAGCAGAGCGGCTCCGCATGCAGAGTATTTTCAGGGTTACTCCTGTCTGCCACCCTGACACTCAGCTCTGCCATATAAAACTGGATTTTCCTACCTAAACCTGCTGCAGTGGTCCTTCAGGTCACTGTACTCCAGTAGGAGGCGGCGACACATTAAGTTGTATTTGTGACCACACTACACCTTTTAGGTTTTCCATTGTCAAGAGTTTGAGATGATCCTGGCCTCAGTCCACACTAAGTGAGCTAAACAGAGCTGAGCCATGCCACACAGTGGAAACACTACACAGATCAAGTCACTCACTTCAGACAGACATGCACCTGATTTCTGTAGCTGTTAACTGTAGCACTCCATGCCCCACTCATAATTTCAGGTAAGGAGCATGAAAACCTAATAAACACGCTTGACAAATTAAAACACTTTTAAGAATTATTGTGTAAGAGCACACATTACTTACCCTTGATACAAGGAACAATGGCTCTCTGCTGGATAGCGGAAGGCTTCTCAAAACCGTAGGCATAGATTCCCCTGAGCAGAGCCTCACGCAGGCTCATGTCATCAAAGCTGTCCACGATCTGATTCCAGTTGCTCTGAAAGGGAAGAAACCAAAACAAAAGCAGACATAAAAAAAGGTTTATATATTTATCATCCTGATACAACCTTTCCATGCACAGACCTGCACTGAGACACAGGCTGTGTGTGATGTGAATAGCACTGTGTTTTATCATCCCGACTGCCACACGTATGCACTCACCTCAATGATTCCATCTGGCTCCATGCCCTCCGGGCCATTGTCTCTGTGAATGACAAAACAATAGGGGTCAGTGGTATTCTTCCTTCAGGCTCACTTTATTTACACCAAAAGACAATACAAAGAAACAGTCAGCCACCTGGAGAGAAATGTTCTTTTAAAACCCTATTCTGCAGCAACACACAAAATTACGACACTTTGTTCTTGTTAATATTTTCAGACGTGTTCAATATTACGTGAACATAAAGACGTCGAACGCAATGTTCTGACTGTTACATCAAACCGTCGCCTTCTCCTTGTACGTGTTAGCAAACGCCTCTCCGGAGTCCGCCATTTTTACATCACACATTCAAGATGGTCGTTCCTCCATTCAGGCTCAGCAGTCGGAAGCGACTCGACGGACTAACGGCCAGCACCGCGAAACACGACCTTTCCCTCCGCTAACACGAACCGAATGTCACGGGCGGCTCTTAAACGTTATTGTAACACGAATATGTTGAGAATAAAAAGGAGAAGTGAGTTGATCGCAGCCCGGCCCGTCACACGAGCTGCCAACAGGCCCGGTTCGTCTTTGTGGCCTTTTTATTATACTTGTCAAGTCAGCGAAAGCCATAATGCTGCGTACCCCGCCGTTTGTTTCGCGGGGTAGCATTTACCATCACCTACAGCCCCGTTAGTGGAAAGCTCCCCGACCGTGTGGAGCGGCCTACACTACCGGCATTGTCCAAGCCGCCGATTAACACTAACGTTACCGCAACCATGTGCGTCTGCACAAAACCAACGAATATCCGTCATTTCCACAGCAAACACCGCATTTTTTTTTTATTGTGAGGCGAGTCGACAATTCCACAGCCGATGTGCACAATTGGCGTTTATATTAAAAGTATCGACGACAGAAGCTCGTGAAAGAAGTCGCCGTGGCCTACACCGCGCTCGTTCACGTGCTAGCCAATGCGCCGGCTGCCATTTAATTTGCTTCAGTGGCGTTGAGGAGAGGCAGCGGCTCGCGTTCACGCCGCCTGGAGCAGAACCGTTGGATAAAAATAATGATACGAAATACGTTTCACTCGCCAACACACCGGGTGTGAGTTCACCGCGTTGGTTCATAAAACGGGTAAAGCTGTGCCATTAGTCTGGGGCAGGCTAGCGTCAGGCTAGCTTTAGGCCTTAGCGGTAACGTTACTCGAGCACAGAAACAGCAGCATGCTTCGATTAATGTCTACATCACGACGGCTCACCCGTAACAAACACCGACATATGATCGTAAACGAGAAAAGTAAACAATGAAACGCGAAATCATCACAAAACCATAAATATTTTCGCTCACCTATTATCATATTCAGCCGACATTATTCCAAAGAAAGAAACTGCGGCAGAAATGTCTTTTATACGTTGACAACACACAAAGAGGCTTTCTCATTGCCACAGAACGCCGTCATTTAGCTTTAATCCCGCCCTTAAAGGCTTGCCATTGGCTAAATTGTACGTCATGTAAGAGGAGGCGGGCCGTACCAGCTGGAGAGGTGTACGATTGATTTACCGTAAGCATTCCAAGGGGGCGGGGTGGACATTTTTCAGGCAGACCGTATGAGAGGTCACTAAGCTCCTTTTATCCGGGCTACCCCGGAGTAAATATTTCACATCCACCATTCTCACTTCAGCCATTCGTCAACGCGGACAAAAGGCCGAACCAGAGGGACGGCTTTTTTCTTCTTCTAGAGTTTTTTTCACATCACAGGATCCTCATAATCTTTGCTTTGTGCGATTTCAAAACATGTAGAATTAAGGAGTGACACATGTCTCATGTCCAGTGATGTAATATGCACAGCTTGAAACTGTGGATGAATCACACTGTCGTCATCTGTGACAAATATTAATACAACACAACACATTGGAATGTGAGTCCATACATCATGCTTCAAGGTACACCAAATCATGAATGAATGAGAACTGTTGCATACTGACTGCTCTCACAGCAGGAGGCAGGTTTCATAAATACTCACAGCAGAACTTTTTCAAAACAGTCTTCTTCTCCTTTCGGCTTTTCCCTTCAGGGGTCACCACAGCGAATCAGTTACCTCCATATAACCCTGTCTTCTGCATCCTCTTCTCTCACACCAACTACCTTCATGTCCTCTTTCACTGCATCCATAAACCTCCTCTTAGGTCTTCCTCTATGCCTCCTGTCTGGCAGTTTAAAACTCAGCATCCTTCTACCAATATTTACTATCTCTCCTCTGGACATGTCCGAACCATCTCAGTCGGGCCCCTCTGACTTCATCTCCAAACCTCTAACATGTGCTGTCCCTCTGATGGACTCATTCTTGATCCTATCCATCTTGGTCACTCCCAAAGAGAATCTCAGCATCTCCATCTCTGCTACCTCCACCTCCACCTCTGCTGCCTCCTGTCTTTTCCTCAGTGGCACTGTCTCTAGACCAAACAACATCGCTGGTCTCATCACAGTTTTGTATACCTTTTCTTTCATTTTAGCTGAAACTCTTCTATCACACATCACACCTGACACTTTTCTCCATCCGTTCTAACCTGCCTGCACACGCTTCTTCACCTCTTTTCCACACTCTCCATTGTTCTGGACGGTTGTCCCTAAATACTTAAAATCCTCCACCTTGTTTATCTCTTCTCCCTGTAACCTCACTCTTCCACTTGGGTCTCTCTCATTCACACACATGTACTCCGTCTCGCTGCGGCTAACCTTCATTCCTCTCCTTTCCAGGGCGAACCTCCACCTCTCTAGCTTCTCCTCCACCTGTTCCCTGCTCTCACTACAGATCACAATCTCATCTGCAAACATCATAGTCCATGAAGATTCCTGTCTAACCTTGTCTGTCAGCCTGTCCATCACCAAAGCGAACAAGAAGGGGCTCAGAGCTGATCCCTGATGCAGTCCCACCTCCACCGTGAACTCCTCTGTCACACCTACAGCACACCTCACCACTGTCTTACAGCCCTCATACATGTCCTGCACTGCTCTAACATACTTCTCTGTCACTCCAGACTTCCTCATACAATACCACAGTTCCTCTCTGGGCACCCTGTCACAAGCTTTCTCCAGATCTACAAAGACACAGTGCAGCTCCCTCTGACCTTCTCTGTACTTCTCTATCTAACATCCTCAAAGCAAATACTGCAACAGTGGTAGTCTTTTTTGGCATGAAACCATACTGCTGCTGACAAATGCTTACTTCTGCCCTTAGTCTAGCTTCTACTACTCTTTCCCATAACATCATTGTATGGCTCATTAGCTTTATTCCTCTGTAGTTGCCACAACTCTGCACATCTCCCTTGTTTTTAAAAAATGGACACCATCACACTTATTCTCCATTCCTCTAGCATCTTCTCACTATCTAAGATCCCGTTGAACAACCCAGTCAAAAAATGTACTGCCATCTCTCCTTGACACTTCAATACCTCCACAGGTATATCATCAGGGCCGAGTGCCTTTCATCCTCTTCAATGCACTCCTTTAGTCTTAAAAATGGCACAATAATTCAAATCATAAACTAGCTAATCGAAGAATAATAAACATGACCACACACTGGGTGTTCGTCATCAGTATGTGACCTATACCAACTCATGTGTCTTATTTCCCAACATGAAGCTTTAAATTCAAGGCTTTGTCCACACTGCCGCAACTACTCACTTCTTTGTACTCAATACTATTATTATATTCATATTTTAGTCTAGTCAAAGTTTTAGTCAAATTTTAAAAAATCTATTAAATGTAACAATATTAAAATAAGTCCAATAAACCTACAAACCCACTGTGGGTAGGTTGCTAAAACCTCCAAATGTCCAGAAACAATTACAGTCTTATTCATTGCTGTCGTTCTGGGTGACATGAGGAAAGATGAATATGAATTGTAACTTCACTCACAGTCATTAATTTAGTCATTATTTAATGCAGCATTTTATTCTCACCTTATTAGCCGTTAATTTCTACATGCTCCCTTATCATACAAGGCAGCATGTATGGCCATGTTATATTATTTGAATCACACTTATACTTTATTTTCAAAATAAAATTAAAACATCTGGTGAGCAACATTTTACTTCTCACTGACGACTGTGATGGTCAAAGCAATGCATGATGGTACTCATCAAATAAACCTGCCTCTCTGATTTGTGGGCCATGGTGGCCTAAACCTTGTGACTTTGAACGTTGCCAGTTTGGCCACCACATAGGCAGGATGATTTGCTAGTCCACCGAGGCACCCCTGAGCAATGCTCTAAAGCCTAACAGCTTCAGTTGGTGGTGGTCAGTGGTGGCAGAACTGTAGATGTGTTGTGCGTTCCTGTATCAGCATTTCCTGTTGTCACCTGTTGTGTATAATACACTGAAACCAAGAGTCAGTTCATTACACCAATAGGCAAACAATAGCAATTCAGTATAAATGAGTTATGACTGCCACATATTTATTATGAGAGAAAATAAAGTTTTCACATGCATACTGTACAGCCACCACATTCACTGTTTGATTATTGGTGGGAACCCTCATGTTTCCTTTGTCTTCTACTGTCATAGTATCAAAATGAAGACTAAATTAGACTATAATATGGCATGTATGGCACAGTGCCCACAAGAGTTTTTTCTCCTGAACCTGTCCACAGCAAGGCTTATTTCTGCTTCTCCAAACTAGGAGACCACTGACTGCCTTCTACTGCCGGTAACACACTGAGTGGAGAGGTATCTACAACCACACCAAACTTTCCATTTAGAATGGGATGTGAGAGGGTTACCCATGTGCGGCATTATCCCTTTGCCAGAACTGAACCATAGATGCTGCAGGCTCATTGGCCTGTTGTGGCTCCACAGAGCTAATCTGAACTCTTGAATATGTTGGATAGTTTAATCCAGGGTCTCTGCACATTTCTGACAAGCAAATATAATGCTTTTTAAGACCTTTGAGAATAAAAAATAAGACCATTACCGCGAAACAAATATTCATACAGTAAAAAGGCGCAGTCAAGGATAAGTTCAAACTCAAAGCATATTTATTTTTTTATAAATCAGTGCATCTTCAGTTTATAGTTTTAGTTTAGTTTTTGCCTTCTCAATATTTTAATAGTAGGGCACTGATGTACACATAAACAGTCAGGAAATAAATACAGTTTTACTACTTATCTAACTTCCTCAGTGCATCGGATTTCTCCTGCACTCCTGCAGAACCCAAAGTATTTCTGCCTTTAACGTAGCGGTTGGAGCGAATGCAGCGAAAGCATTTGTGCTGGGGCCCGGAGATATGAAAGGCACAGCTGGCCTTGCACTTGCGTTAGTGCCTGTAGTGGCGAACATTCGCAGGGGGACTGTTGATTCCTGGCTAGCAGCATAGCGTGTGTGCTTTTCCCCTTTCATGTGAGCATCAAGGGCACTACAGCCCATTGTTCCCAACTTGATGAATCCAACATAATTTACATCGCGCATCATATTCCGACACTGTTTTTGTTAGCCAACTATTGTATTTCGGTTCCTCGAGCCACTTGTCGCTGAACTTGCATTTCCCCATCTCGGTTCATGTTCATGTATGCCAGAGAGGTTGAACGCTGCTTATTCCAACCACTTCTTTGTCTGTTCCATTTCATGGCTAAAGGGACACACTGCCCCCTGCGTTATGAGTCCAGTGCTATTAGACAAACAACGGCTCTATGAGTTTTCAGCATCTTAATAACAAACATCGCTGGCTAAGTAAATCACGTTAGCGCAGAAAAAAATCAGCGATATGTTTTTTTATTAACCATAGGCTACCTGGATGAAAAATAATACCTACCTTGTAAAATTTAATGCCATACTTCAGAAAATGGTGAAATATAATGCTTCTTAAGACTTTTTAAGACACATTTTTAAAATAAGACTTTTTAAGACTTTTTAAGGATCCGCGGAGACTCTGTAATCAGTAACAATACATCATGTTTCATAAACCCATCATGCTTGTTAAAATCGTAATTTGTCAAGTAACTAGCGGAGTAAAAGTATTAAATGAAATCAAGTATCCCAATAGTGTTGTTAAATACAGCGCTTGAGTAAATGTAGTTACCTGAGTCAGAATAACATGTAGATCATGTCAGTATAACCAGCTGATGCAATGATAAAATGACCAACAATCTCTTGTTTGCAGTGTATTTTTATTTTTAGCAACCATAATGCGTTGTAGAAGATATATAAAACTGTCAACTCTGTTGCAACTCCTGTTTGAAAAAAAAAAGAAAGAAAAAAAACCCCATCAAAAACACACAGCTATCAACAAATTAGTCTTCGTTATAAAAAGAAGAAGGTGGTACTGTAACTCCACTGTGGACATCTGTTACTGGATCTGTTGTGTAGTATCGTGGTCCATCACCAAAATGGCTCTCGAACTTTCAAAGAAACACTAACCGTTCGGGTCTCTTCTGAACTCGCTCCGAAAATAACACAAAATAGTAGTCCTCCTTTTAACACAATTTGTTTAAAGCAATAAGCATATCAACACATTTACTGACAGAGATAAAACACAGAAAAAGATAAATGTAATGCAAAGATACCCCTTCTTTAGGCCAATATGTAACTCTGGCTTGTTTGGGCACTGATCCACAGACTCAGTCTCCCACATGTTGTTCTATTTAGATGACTGGATAGAGTGATGGGGGGCAGAGGAAGTTTCCGGCACAGGGGAGGTGAATATGTGGTGTGTTCCAAAAGGTGTGTGAAGTCTGAAATGCACTCTAATGGCTCTTCACACACTGGAACGGTGTCTTCTGATGTCAACATGGCAGCCTCAACTATGCACTCCAAGTTCAATCTTGAGCATTGCTTTAGATCCGTCTATACATCATGTAGGAAACCGTGAAACAAATATTATATATTGGAAATGTCACGTCGCACTGCAGCGTCAGACGTGCCAACTAGATAGATAGCATCATCTACATAACATTGGCTGGGGGAGTGTGTATGAGAGTTTAACAATTCTGACATTTAGAATGGAACACAGTATACTGTATGGACTAGATGGATGGAAGGCATGACAATCCACTGTCACTATTTAACCACAAGCTTACACAGACTGGTTCAAATCATTTTTGCTGTACACCTACGACACCTCTGCACTCTCTGCACAGTGTTCAGGCATCTTACATGAAAGGATCAGTCAGGTTTGACTAACTGGTGGTCCAAACCTTCATCTGGACTGGATTCTTTAGATTATCTTCTTCATGCTTCCATTCAGACTGAAAAAACACAAGTGGACTACGATAGGATGGAAGATTAGCACATTCCCAAAACGGAAGCTAGTCTTGGCCTCTGTCAACCACAAAGGAATAACCATGAGATGGAAATGAAATCAGCGGGGAATCGAGGGTGGAGAGAAGGAAGCAGAAAGACAAAACAAAGTGAAACAATGACATCACCTACAATAGAAGAAGTACTTTCTCTGGATGTTGGCAGAGAAAAATAAAAGTTTTTTATAAAGTTTCTCTTCTTTTCCAGTCAATCATTTGCTCCCCTTGTCCTCGTCTTGTTATATCATTGTCTTTCCATCTTGTTGGGGTCAGGGGTGGGAGCAGGTGGTAATGGCAAGCTGGGGTTAAGGGTGTGGGTCACAGGGTGAGCTTGCAGTGACAGAGTTCTTTGTACATTTGCCTCCTCAGCCGGGGCATATCCTGTTGGCCAAAGATGAATGGCTGCCCTAGTGCCAGACACTTGCAGTACTGCAGGAAAGTGGAGGGGAAACATGAAGGAAACGGAGGAACAACACATTCATAATGGTACATTGACATTGGACACAACACAAGTCAGCAGGTGTGTGTTCTATGGTGCTGAGCAATCAGGATCCTAGATGCTCGACTTTCTGCTGGCTGACAAAGTTTCTGCGAGACAGCTTCTATCTACTCACAGAGGTATACTGGCAACTGTAGGTGTGGTAGAACCATGCGGTCGTTTGGGAACAGCCTACTCACACTGATCAGCCATAACATTATGAAACTCTGTCTAATATTGTGTAAGTCCTCTTTTGCCGCCAAAACAACCCTGAACCTCTGATGGTCTACTGTGGCATCTGGCACCAAGACATTAGCAGCAGATCTAGTTGCGAGGTGGTGTCCCCATTAATCAGACCTGTTCGTCCAGTACACCCCACAGATGTTGGACTGGATTGAGATCTGTGGAATCTGGAGGCCATTCCTGAACCATGTTTGCTCTGTGGCAGGACACAATTGTCTGGCTTTAATAGGCAACTGCCATCAGGGAATACCATGGGCATGGTCTGCAACAATGCGGGTAGGTGGTACGTCTCAACGTCTCAAGGTTTCCCAGCAGAACATCGACTAAAGCGTCACGCTGCCTCTGCCAGCTTGCCTTCTTTCTTTCCATAGTGCATCCAGCTAGGCACTGCACACATCCCAGCCATCCATGTGATGTCAAAGACAACATGACTCATCAAACCAGGTCACCTTCTTCCATTGTTTTGTGGTCCAGTTCTGATGCCCACATTGTTAGTGCTTTCAGTGATTTCCCTCCTTTGGTGGACTGAGAGGTACTGACCACTGTAGACCAGGACAGGCCACGGGAGCTGCAGTCGTCTAGTCATCACAGTTTAGTTCTTGTGAAAGTCGATCACATATTGACACATTTTCCTGATTCTAACCTTAACTTTGAGAACAAAATGTTCAGTTGCTGACTAATACATCCTACCCACTGACAGGAGCCATGATCACAAGGAATTCAGTGCTATTCACTTTAACAGTGAATGTTATTGCTGATCGTGTGTGTACACATCAGGGTTGGTTGAGTTAGCCTTAACACACCAAATGGTGTAGGCTCTCACAGTGGATGATGGGTAGACCATTAGGAAATGAATATTGTAATATATTCGCAGCGATCTGTCTTTTTCTCAGAAAGACGGTCTCACCACTTCCTCGTAGTCTGCGCCATTTGGGATTTCAGAGTTGCTGTCATTTAAAAAAATATGATGTGATGAGGCTTCCTGGGTTATGATAGCAGATGGCTACATATCAAATGTGCAGGCCTATTGATTTGAATGGATGATTAAAATAAGAAGATCTGACATTTATCTGCCTGTGGGTAAAAACTCACCTGTAGCACAAAAGCCCCACAGTCACTGTCGTTGTTTTGACGCCCCACATTCTGCAAGATACAATCCATGTTCAATAAGCAACACACTGTACAAGTGTTGAAAACAGTAATGTAGCTATCCACCTTCCCAGCAGTCATCATAAACTTTAGTTTCAGTAACCTGAAAAAAGCATCTCACCATTTTGAAAAAGCCTTTCCATCCCGCCAAGAAGTCTTGTCGGCCTTTTTTGATGGCCTCTGCTTGCAGATACTTAAAAATGTGCTGAAAAAAGACAAAGATAAATTATTTAAAATGTAAATGGACTGTACTTATATATCTCCTTTCTAGTCTTCTGACCACTCAAAGAGCTTTTACACTACTTATCTCATTCACCCCATTCACACACATTCATACACTGATGGCATTGGCTGCCATGCAAGGTGCCAACTGCTCATCAGTTTTTATACACATTCACACACAGATGATGAGGCCTTCTGGAGCAATCCAGGGTTCAGTATCTTGATATTTCTTATTTTTACGGTCTGGGGGGTAAAAAACGACTCACGATTTTTTGTTCACGATACGATTTTTTCATGATTTTTTTTAAATCAAAATGAGCTACAGACAAATTCTGACCAAATAAAATTATCTTTTTATTTGTAGGAAAAAAAAAATCTCTCTTTACAGAAACTCTCAAACAGTTTGTGTTCTTATTAGGGCTACCAGCAAGCAACTAATCTGACCATTACCTTTCAGCTTGAAGTATGGGCTAACTGAAAATAAAAACAATTAAGATGATAGCTCATTAACCCTTTGATGAGAGTCCAAGACCCCGGGAAACGGCAAGGTCCGGTAAACGCAGAGCTGGTCGCGGCGCGGAGGCCAGTGCCAGGGAGAGGTCCCACGAGGGGATCCTCCCGCACCGTGCGGGTTTAATCCCCCGTGCAGACAGCGCGGAAGTTGCGGAGAAGTTGCGGTAATTGGTTAAAATTGCAACACCGCCCTGAATTCACAGGGATTCACTGAAGTTGCGTTGAAGTTGCAAATCGCAACATTGTGAATTCCTGGAGGGTCTGTGTTATGGTATCATTTATGGTACAGTCAGGCCTGACGCCGATTACCACTACTGCGAGTGCGTGTGTGTGACACAGAAAGGCAGACGTGGCAGCGGAAGCTGCAGCCACAACGTAACCAATTAAAAAAAAGACGAAAAAGAACATATCCTACCATATGCCAAGAATCGCGATTCATTTTTTCTGTCAACCGATGCGAGTCGTCACGCATTTGTACCGATTTTAATCGTGTCACGATGCATCGTTACATCCCTAGTAAACATACATGTCTCATTAATGCATGTTACCAACTAAACTTCTTCCCCAGAGTTTCTGTGCTCTCTCATCCAGTTCTCATGAATCGTTGCTGCTGTTGTGGTCCTGCATGATGTCCACTACATATATTATTGCTGTCATATCTCCATTACAGTTTATAGTTAGTTAATGATTTGCTGTCAGAAGCGACTCCACCTTCCCTGGCCCTTCAGCCTGCTACCCGGGTACAAAGTTTACCTGCAGCTCACCTGTTGGCACAGTCTGTTCACTGAGGGTCTCTGATGGTTTTAAGATTCGTTTCAGATAGTTTACTAGTTTAAGGTTGGTGTTGCTGTCCAGTCCTACCTTTGGGCAGCGTCTGTTGAGGGTCCGCTGTGAGTCAAAGTAAGTGATGGCTCTACGAGGAATGTCAACACAGACCAGCGACCAGTGGACCTCCAGATGGATGGGGATCAATAGCAGATCCTTCTGAAAGATGTCGACCTGACAGGAGGAGAGTACAGTGAAGAGAGAGGATGTAAAGAAAATGCAGCACACAGGTATGCTTGATGAATCATTTCCAGGCTGCCTCCTCCCCTTCAAATAACGAGTGAGCACTGCTCCACTGAGCGTTTAAAGTATAAAACCATGTGGTACAGATGTCAGATTAACATGTGTGTGCCGAACAAAGTAAAACAAATGGAGGAGCAGCACAGCTTCTTCAGGACAAACATTCAAATTAGCGCTTGTCGAGAGCCAAGCAGAGTTCAGCTGAAAACAGTCACAATATCAGTCAACCCCAAACATAGCTACACCTCAGCCCTGTAAATGTAGCGTCTACGGGTCTTAACCGCAATCTGGGCTGAAGCACATGGGCGAGTTTCCCATGTCTCTGGTTAGTCTGACTGGTGGGGATTAAGACAGCTCAGTTAAAAGCTCCATTCCACTTTTACTTCACTTGTGTGACAATTAAACCGAACAGAATCGAGATAACAGACAATCATCTGCTTCTGCAGCCCCACACTGACTTAAAGTGATCAGATGACCACACACACACACACTCAAAGAAAAAGCTGAAGTTGAATATTCTGAAAACGATTCAGAGCGGCAAGGTTCTGACATAGACTTACATTTTTCGTCCACCGCTTGACTCCTTCATAGCCTTTTGTCCTTAGCTTATCATAAAAGAAGCTGTTGAAAAAGTGAACCTGCAAAGGAGAACAAAGACAAGTCAACATGTGGGTACATGATAGGACATGATTGCCACCACAAGTGTGACATGTGACAAAATATGTCATAGTGGACTTGTGGGATATGTGATAAACCTGTCCACGTATCATGGAGAGCATTCTAAAATCAAACAGTGGAACACTGATGTGGCACGTGGGCTAATTTCTTGGGGTGTGTGGCCACCTGAGATCCAGTTTGAGAGTGTTTGATGGTTTTTATGGTTGCTGAAATGTTCTGGACTGGCTGACCTTCATGTGTTAAAGTAACATTTGTCTTTTCTCGCTAGAATATGGATTACTACAGCAGCTGAACAGAGTTATTCACTGAAGACATTCTGCATTTGTACTTTTGCAAAGTATTCCAGGTCATGACTTGATTTTAAAACAAATGCTGTCTACTCTGAATCTACAATGTGTAGAGTAAGAGAACTAAAACACTGTACTTTGTGTGCGCTTGCCAGGTTTCAGATTAGATTAGTTAGAATTTATAATCTGGAATTCTTGAAAACATTTGAAACTAAAGCTTTCCTGGGGTTTTGTTTGTAACTCCAGCTGTGCTCAGTGTCGTTCTATGAGTGGTCCCCCATTCTGTTTCTATCATGCTTAGACACAAGGGTGCACATGCAAAATGTCAAGATCATCCTTAACCAGCAGAGAACTTTCATTCAACATTAAGAAGTGATCCCTTGTTGTAACAACATGACATCTAGCTTCACATTGTGACGATGGGACCAATTTTACAGAAACTCTTAGAAATAAAGTGTACTTCAAGTTATCGTATCAAACTTCATGTTCACAGTGTTCCCCTTGTAGCTTTAATATGGACCTCCACTGGGCTCCTTACCTTTTCCGGCACAGAGTCCATGACCAGGTCACCATACATGTTCATAATCTGAAGAAAACAAGAAAAAGGAAGATGCCATATGTAAACACACATGTTGAATCGTACTTATATGTGTATGTGTGTGTGTGTATATATATATATATATACACACACACACATACATACATATATAAACACCTTAACGTTACTTTCACTTGCATCTGTCCTCATCATGAGTCGTGTTACAGTGAATATTTAAAACTGTAAACTGGTCTTAGTGTTGAAGTTGTTTCATGAAATTAGCAGTAGGTGGCGCCAAATCTCGAATTGGACAACCAGACGAAGCCCAAAAGCACGTCGCTGTTAAATGCCTCTCTGTGTATATGGGTATGTCCATGTATGTAAAAACTGTTTGTGAATATATTAATGAGGTTGTATATTAATGAGAAAAAAAGAAGCTCTGTCTTACTGTACCTGGTCGTTGAGCCAGTTCTGTCCGTACAGGGTGCCGAGGTCGTCCATGGTCAGGACGTGTCGTTTGTAGTTGACCCTGAATGTTTTAGCCAGGGCGGATCCTGACGAGCGCTGGAAGGATTGTATTAGGTGCTGCACCACTGCTTTCCTGATCAACAACAAAGCAGACAAATGGAAACATTAAATCCACACACATTCATTTACACACACACTGTCATTTCCAAAACTCTGCAGATCCACTAGTGAATGTCAGAAAATATGAAACACAGTGCTTAACAAATTTATTAGACCACCACCCAATGGAAAGTTTATGCCACAGCTGTTTTCCAAATACAGTGAAAAAATAGTAAAGCACATTATTATGTCTCGATTTAGATGTTTCATTTCATGTTTCACAAACAAACACAACACAGTGATCATCCACCACCACAAGTAAATCTGTGGGAAAGTCTGAACCTCCAACCTGACAGTGCCATTGACAAGGTGTTCGCTCACATGCTCGCAGTCTGGTTCATGGCGACTTTGTCAAAATTACATTTCCACATCATGTTAACTAAAATCAGAACAAGTAGAGCATGGCAAACTTTTCTCTGTAAAATCACACTGTATATACCGTCATGGACAAAAGTATTGGCACCACTGGAATTTTCCCAGAAAATGCACCATTTCTCCCAGAAAAGTGTTGCAATTACAAATGTTTTGGTATACACGTTTATTTCCTTTAAGTGCATTGGAACAACATAAAAAAGTCACTCAAAAATTGGGTCAGACCAAATTGTTGGCACCCTCGACCTAATATTTGGTTGCTCGCCCTTTGGAGAAAATAACTGAAACCAATCACTTCCTATATCCATCAACAAGCTTCCTACACCTCTCAACTGGAATTTTGGATCACTCCTCTTTTGCAAACTGCTCCAGGTCTCTGAGATTTGAAGGGTGCATTCTCACAACAGCAAATTTCAGATCTCTCCATAGGTGTTCTATGGGATTTAGATCTGGACTCATTGCTGGCCACTTCTGAATTTTCCATTGCTTTGTCTCCAACATTACCAACATGCTGCTGGAACACCCATGAACTCTGACGCAGACCCAGCTTTCTGACACTAGGCCCTACATTACAGGCCAAAATCTTTTGATAGTCTCCAGATTTCATGATTCCTTGCACTCAGTCAATGCACCCAGTGCCAGAGGCAGCAAAACAACCCCAAAACACCTCCACAATGTTTGACTGTAAGGTACCGTGTTTTTTTTTTTTTTGTAGGCTGTCAGCTTGCCCGAGCG
Organism: Collichthys lucidus; assembly: GCA_004119915.2. Classification (NCBI taxonomy): domain Eukaryota; kingdom Metazoa; phylum Chordata; class Actinopteri; family Sciaenidae; genus Collichthys; species Collichthys lucidus. The sequence continues at coordinate 1,361,154 of CM014101.1, forward strand.
GTCCGGAGGCAAAACACAAGAATGATTCTCCAGGTGGTAATGTATGTGTGTTTATTTTACACATACAAAATCAAACACTTTACAACAATAATGATAATAATCCTCACAATCCAATACTCCAATCTCCTTCTAATACAAACTCCACAACTCGCTACCCTGACAAACATTTCTCCGTCCCATTTCCCCTTAATCACATGACTAATTAGTTCAAACCATTGATAGGTGTTTTTACATATTTACACATATATTAATAAACCATAAATATTTACATAAATACAATATATACAACATAAACACCTATTTACAAACCCATATACCATTAATAAACACCAACAAATACATACACATGAATATATGAACATGAACCTATTTACATAACCCCACACAAACTCCCCTACTCCCACTTCCCACTTACTGCTGTCCTCCAGAACCATACATAAGGGCCACGTTCCCCGGGTACCTGCCTTCACGTGACCCCATGTGAAGACAGAGCAGCAGGTTGTGGTATGTTTACCTTTGTGTTGTTACGCCCTAGCTCAAACCACAATATACTTTTAACGAGTCTTCATACTCGCAATGGCGGTTAGCAAGCGGACTACGAGGCGGACTGGCCCCGCGTCCCGTGCCATGTGTCTCCTCCCCCGCTGGAAATGCACACCTGAATATGATTACCCAATAAATGTTCTTTTTACACATCTCCTATGCGTCCTGCACAATATGTGCATGCATATGGGGGCAACGGCGAGCCCGTCGATACATAGGCCTCCTTCCGTTTTCTGTGAACAGTAGAATGACATGCTTTGCTAAAAAGCTCTACCTTAGTCTCATCTGTATACAAAACGTTCTCCCAGAAGGACTGAGGCTTACTCAGGTACATTTTTGTAAACTGCAGTCAGGCTTTTCTATGTCTCTGTGCCAGAAGTGGGGTTCTCCTCGGTCTCCTGCCATAGAGCTTCATCTCATTCAGAGGACGACGTATGGTTGGAGTTGACACCGTTGCACCCTGAGTCTGCAGGACAGCCTGAATGTATGTGGAAGTTGACTGAGGTTGTGTATCCACCATTCAAACTATCCTGCGTTCATTGCTTCTCTGTGCTTGGTGTGGCACACACAGGCACACAACAAACAACAAAGGTTGAGTCAACTTTTATATAACTAGCTTCAGATTTGATTTCTATATTGCCAGCACCTGTTAGTTGCCACAGGTGAGTTTAAACAAACATCACATGCTTGAAATGAAATTATTTACCCACAATTTTAATATGGTGCTAATGATTTTGTCCATTTTGTGTAAAATGATGTAAAATTTGACTTTTTTCTTCTGCTTTTTGTGTTGTTCCAATGCACTTAAAGGAAATAAACGTGTACAGTCGTCCCTCGCTATATCGCGGTTCACTTTTTGTGGACTCGCTGTTTCGTGGATTTTTTAAGTGTAATTTTGCATGATTTTTTTTACAGCGTACACGCATTGTGTTCTGCGTCCTAAATTGGCTACGGGAAAACCGCACGTGTTCTGCGTCCTGATTAATTAAGGGAGTACTGTACAAAATGTGTGTATAAAGGTGTATGAAAGTGTGTGGTTAGGGGTTTTACGGCCTTAAAACATGTATAATCGCGGATTTCGTTTATTTCGGGTTATCTTTAGAACTAGTGCTGTCAAAAATATCGCGTTATTAACGCGTTAATTCAAAACAATTTTAACGTCGTTATTTTTTTAAACGCGAGATTAACGCTCGTTGTGACCTGTGATACGTTTTTTTCATAAACTGCTGTGGCCACGTTAGAAAAACTACAGGATCCGGCTGTCTGTCTGTCTTATTTTTTATTATATAAAAAATTGTAGGTGAAAGCCTTTTTCAGGAAGTAGTTTTCAAATGTCCCTGTCAGTTTTGTTTGTTCCAGATGTTTTTGACATTTTGTTGTTTTTGATGTCAATAAAAGTGAGTATTGGCATAACTGGTAGTCATTTTTATGTTGAGGGGGTGGGGGATCAGCCTCTGCTCTAAGTAGGGTGGCCAGATGTCCATCTTTTAGGCTGGACCGTCTATCTTTTCAATGTCTTGCCCAGCCTCAGGGGCAGCATCAAGCCAGACATCTAATTCAGTAAAATGCAGGAAGGCCTATATGCTGCAAGTAACTAAAAGTAATCTAACTTAGTTACTTTCAAAATCAAGTAGTCAGTAACGTAACTAAGTTACTTTTTTGAGCAGTAGTTAGTAGTCAGATTACTGTTTCAAAGTAACTGTGGCATCACTGATTACTACAGACGTGAATGGCTGTAACACTATGCTGTGGTTTGCAATAATAAATAAAAAAAAGCACAAAGCAAGCCTGTTCATTTTACTTTGACATTTCGAATAGATAAAAATGTGCGAATAATATGCGATTAATTGTGAGTTAATTATGACAGTCATGAGATTAATCGCGATTAAATATTTTAATCGATTGACAGCACTATTTAGAACGTATCCCCCGCAATAAACGAGGGACCACTGTAAACCAAAACATTCATAATTGCAACACTTTTCTGGGAGAAATGGTGCATTTTGTTGAATCAAACTCTGACATCAACACCTACACCTTCATACTGGAAGCTGCTGGAACTGTGGAAACAAGCTGAATGTAATTTTAAAAAGAAACGTTTATGTAATGGTTGAAAAACACTGCATTGCTTTCCAAAGAGAACCAGGTTTATGGTTTGAAACTGCTTTTCTCTTATTCATGTCATTTCAGGAAAATAACAGATGAATCCATAAGAGCATGATAACACTGACCTGTGTGGCTGTGAGAAGCTCTCACTGAAGATGTCCTGAAGCTTCTCCACGATGTCATCCACATGGATGGGGATCAAACTGCCGTACTGCTGTAGAGACTCTTCAAGAATACCTTGAGACAGACGAAGATATGAGACATTCAAATAAAACAATCGTCTTCACAACAAGCTGGACAAGCATACTGTGTCCATGCACAGTGTCCATGTCCATGTTCATATTTCTAAGTCAAGAGCAATGGTCTGTTAGACACAAACACAGCCTCTGATTCTTACCTGTCACACAGCTCATGTGTTCCTCAGTGAGGGCCAGCTCTGCTGGTTTGACCTCCACTTCCCGTCGCCCTCTGTCCTCTTGCTTGTCTAGAGAGCAGCCATTTATCTGATTGTCTGCCAGAGAAAAGGAAATACAGAAACACACACAGACTGAGTCAATGTTTTCACTTCATTCCATGAAGTAAATGTTGTGCAGTGGTCTGACTTTAACTTAACAAACGACTGCGTCACGCTGAGTGTTTAAGTGTTATACAGGACACAGTGGAAAGGACCAGCAGCTGTCTCCACTCAGCATAGTGCAGGGGTGTTTACTAGAGGAACTGGCATCAGGGCACAGTTTGACTGAAAACTGAAATGTGATTGAGCCAGACATGACAGACACAACGACGTCTGGTAATTGAGACTGTTGACAGGAGAGTGCAGTGTACGCAGTCTGTAAAAGCTGGATTTCAGATGCTTGAAAAAATACCAATTAAAAACATCTCTGAATGTGTTTAAATGTGTCTTTGCCTTTGAGCAGCCATTTCCTATCTCTTCCTCAGCTGAAAGATTTGACATATGCAGCTAGGCTGCTGGTTTGACTAGCATTAATTGCCATATGCATCATGTGCTGCCCTCACCTAAACCAAATGGAATATTTATATCTGCCTGACACAAAGTAATATAAGTCCTAGTTTCCATAACTCACGGTAACAGTCTGGAACTTGGTACATGAAATAAACCCACAAGAAGACAGCAAGTAGACAGCAGGTAAAGTACAGTGGTGCCTCGTTTATCGCGGGGCATACGTAATCAGCTTTATTTTTTACAATTATTATTAAGGCTGTCAAACGATTTTTAAATAATTAAATAATTAATCGCAAAAAAAAATCAAATTATTTGCGATTAATTTATCAATAAATTTATCAATAAATGAATTGCATTTTTCTGAGACTGAAGCTTATAATGAATATTTATTTATGTAAAATGATCAAATTAATGTAGAATAAACACAGAAAAAGTATATTTAAATTCATTCATTTTATTGGCTTAAGGTGCACATATGCACAGTGCTAATAGAAAAAAAGCCAGAATGAGGAAATATACTGACGAGTGCCACACTCCTGTAGTGTAGACTGACGAGGTGTTAAAGACGTGTTACTTCTGTGGAATTTAAATTCGACTTTGCAAACTGTGCAAATTGCCTTGTTTTTGTCCAACGAGCCGTCGGGCAACTTTTTAAAATTAAATGTTCCCCCTAAAAGTCCGTCCTTATCCATCTTTCCGCCATAGACTCTCCTTTAGTTAGGATAGATCAGAAGATCAGGTAGTACAGTCAGAAATGTAGCAGAAGTAAAAAGCTTTGTTTTGATCCCGTTGAAGTTATTGCATACCGTGGTTATTATAACTTCAACACTGCATTTCTTTCAAATTAAAAGCCCTCCAGCAGAAACCGTTCATTTCTTAACAAGGCTGTTATTTTGAAACATTTGAGGGAACAAAAACTTCCTGCAAAGTCTAGATGTAAAGCAGGTCTAGAGCATACTCTAATATTGTTTGCAGAGACAATTCCATGTACTTACTATAAGATCGAATTATGTTTTTCTATTTATTTTAGCATGGGTTATGTGTTTATCTTCTTTGTATCTGTCTCATATTGTGAAGCCAGATACTGAATTAAATGTAGTACAGGCCTGTGGTGATGCTACACCAATAACCTTTGTCACACACAGTCGTGTTGTGTAGTATATGTGTAGTGTATGTAGGGGTGGGCGATATATCGAATATCAAATATACTCGATATATCGCCGCTTGTTCTCCGTGAGATGTATAAAATGACTATATCGTGACCATCGAGTACTTATCACGTAAAAGCCGTCGGCATTTAATTCTCTGGAGTTTTGCCTCTGTCACTCACTCCTGCTGCTCCTCACAGCACGCAGCACACTTCCCCGCCCACCCAGAAAAATCCCCTGCGCGCATGCGTACTTTATGGCTGTGCCACGGTGCGAGCATTTCTATTTTTGACACGAGCCGCTGCTAAACCTTGTATATTTCAACAGAGCACTGCGCACCAGACAGAATAAACTGTCCGCCCCCTTTTAAAATAAAACACAATATGCAGTTCATGTAGCTTATCACAACTTCACATCAACGTTATGTCATGACAGGTGGCACCAGGTGAGCAGTCAATCAAAAAATCCCCCCCTACTGCTCGCTGGGCGCTTCTCATGGGGGCTACCCATCACTCCACTATCTCTCTCCAAAAATTGCATGTCTATGCCTTGTACTGCATGTGTGTGTATCTGGGTTTAAAAAAAGAGTGTAAAAAGAATTTCCCCATTTGTAAGATTAATAAAGTATAAAAAAAGAAGAAAAAAAACAATCATTTATGACACAACAGATGCTTTTTATAATCTCTTCCATGTTGGAGAAGCAAAGTCAGCTGTTTGTTGTTGTCGTTTTCTTTATACACAGTTTATCACGGGTCTCGCGTACTTAACCCTTGGAGGGTCTTCCCGTTATGTCTCCTGAATAGGTCCTAAGACAAAACGTGGCTCCTTCCTAAAAACTGCTTTAAAAATATATAATAAAAAAATTTTCCACTTTAAACACGTCAGTCTTTTAGAACTACTTCAGCCTGAAATATACATATCAAATATTAATTTTTTTGTTTGTTTTTTAACCCTTTACATAACTCTGCTGGTTTTTATTTAAAAAAACAAAAAAACTAAAATAATTTCCATAAAAAACATTTCAATGACTAATAGCTAACTATTGTTATTAGGCCCTAAGATGGGTCAATGATTGGCAGCAACATTGATTTTGATGCATTGTTATTTTTTTTGCAGTGTCATATTTTTAAATAAACATTCATGTGTGTTCCTTAAAATAAATAAATAACTTCTTCCTAAAAACTGCTATAAAATATATATTAATATTTTTTTCCACTTTAAACACGTCAGTCTACTACTAAACTACTTCAGCCTGAAATATATTTCTATCGCACAAAACAGTAAAAAGTGTGAAACTTTGCTGCACGTTTTGAATGGGTAAAATGGCGCCACGTGGTGGACAAATATAAAAACTACAAATTGAAAGCCAGTGGTCCAAAATGAAATCTTAACATAAAGGAATGCATTAATTTATGTTAGGATAAACGTGGGATCAAAAAAAGTGTTTTTAATGGGGCAGGTTTTGCCGCTAGGAACTATTTAGGATGCATTTCTGTTGCTAAGCCATTTTAGGCTTAATAAAGTGATTTCTATTCTAAAAAAAATTAAAAATGAATATCTTTGACCAAATTTTAGCAATCTTCATTCAACACAGCCACATTTCTTAAAAAATAAACAAAGCAAAAAAAAAAAAAGATGGCTCAAGGGTTAATTAATTTGATTGTGATTTTCCACTTTTTGCATGCAAATTAACAAAAACTCTAATAGAAGGGTCTACTTGAATCATCATACTGATGTTATTTTTTGCATCAAAGGGTTGAATTTAACATTCATTGTGATTTACAGGAGAAATAAAAATATCGAGATATATATATCGTGTATCGCGATATAGCTTAAAAATATCGAGAGATTGGTTATAGGCCATATCGTGCAGCCCTAAGTGTATGCATGGTGAACGTGTGTTGTGTAGTGTATGCGTTGCATACATGTCGTGTACTGTACATGTCATGTGGTGTATGTGCTGTGTAAGTGCTGTGCATGTGTCGTGTACGTTTCGCATATATGTAGTGTACATGTCGCGTACGTGTAGTGTATGTGTCGTGTACATGTCGCGTTGAGTACATGTCCTGTACGTGTATGAGGAGCATTTTAATGCAAGCACACTATACTATAAACACGTGTAAATTCCATTCACTTTCAATGGACAGATGCTAGTCACGTAGGCTTTCTTGGACTTCTGGGAAGCTCACCCATTTTACTTTTCTCCACCTTCTTTACGAAAAGAAAAGAGGCATTTGCAGAAACCAAAATCGGACCGTTATTTGATTTTGTTTTTCTGATTTCGATTCAGACAACAAAAACATTGTTCGAAACATAAAAAAAGTCAAGGGTAAAAGAGATAATTAAAATGATTTCAGCTACTTATAAATAAAAATATCCTGACAGCTCTGATGGGGCTTAGGATTCATCTATAAGTTCTGCTTTCTTCTAAACAATCCTGTATGAACCTGAGACTGTGTAACAGCTGATCTGTGTAGATCGGCTGCAGAACATAGAAAATAAATAACTGCCAAGTCCTGATGATCCAGTGTACCTTGTGCGTAAATGCTCACAGCCTCTTAACCTTAGTTTCATGCCTAAGCAATGGTACAGTCCCTGATATACCTCAACATCCTGTTATAGGCGTTCAAATGCTATACACGTTAATGCGTGTGTCACTATTGTACTAAAGCCAACTCTTCAGACGCCTTAACGTTTTCATGTGTGACTGAAATAGCCTAACCTGTTACATCGGTCTCTCTTGGTAATACAATGACTGCTTGAATTGTGAAGCGAAGCAGCTGTTAAACTCAAAATTCGTCATCATAAAGTAAAAAATTATTTGTACATTGAGATGAGCATGCGCACAGGCGTCCGCTGCATTCGGACATACTCACGATATTTATATATATTTTTCAGTCTTTATGCAGGCGTAGGCAAAGCGGTTAGGGCGTTTTAGTATAGTGTGCTGCCATAAAATGCCTCTCATATACGTGTAGTGTATGTATCGTGTACTTGTCGTGTACGTGTCGTGTACGTCAGTACCTCTCTCTGACTCTGTGAGCCTCTCATCGTTGCTGTCATCCTCTCCATCAGTGTATGATGAATGCTGATATCTTTTTATCCTTCTCTGCTTGCCGTACAGACTGTACCTTTGCCCTCTCCGGTTCCACCGGTGCCCTTGGGAGCATACCCACTGGGCCCGCTGGCGCCAGCTCTTCCAGTGCTGGGTGAGACGAAATCCAAGGCCTCCATGGGATCGCAAGCGCTGCCAGCGCCTGAGCCTCCTCAGAGCCCGGTACCTGCTGACGTGAGACTTGAACAAGTCCCCTGCTTCGGCCTGGGAGACTGTATCCTCTACAGAGACGTCACCGCCTTCTTCTGCCTTCTGTTGTGGTCCATAATGTTGGTGCTGTTGTGAGTGAGGGAACTGGGTGAACTGGGAGGGCAAGCGCGGGATGTCCCACTCCCCCTCGTCCTGATCTCCTTCCCCCTCCAACTCCTCCTCTTCTTCTTCTTCTTCTTCCTCCTCTTCTTCTTCGTCTTCTTCCTCCTCATTGTTATCCCAACCCTTTCCCTCAAACTCACCCTCGTCCTCACCATCCAGATTGTTTTCTTCTTCTTCGTCGCCTATTGCCTCAATCCTACCCATCCCATCCTCCTCCTCCTCCTCTTCCTCTACATACTCTCCTGTCCACACCTTCTCCTTCTGCCCCAGCCTGAGGTGCATGGGGCTGGGTACACTGTGACCTGACACTGGGATCAGGTGGTCTCCAGGAATCCCACCTAAGCACAAATGAGTACTAATTAACTGGGTTTCATTTGACTAAAGACTACCTACGTTCATATAACTGAACACACATACTATGTTTAGTTATGATGACATTACAGAGCACAGGCTTCAAAGATAATATGCAAAAGTCACTGCACTAAATGTTATGGGAATTAACTGTAAACTGGGGGTAATCTAAACAAAGTGTATCATATCCAAACATAAATCTAAACACTTAGTTTTGTCATAAGCAGACATGCAAAATAAAACAATTCAAAAAACATTTCAACAGATTTATTTGTCAGTAGAACTTTATCAAGTTTGAATTATTTTATTGAACAATATTATGTAGTCCACAAGCTCAAATGTGTCTTCAACAGTCTCTGTGTGCTCTGGGCTCCAAAGTGTGGTCCAGGTACAGAAATCACCTGTGCAGGTAGGGGGCCTCAATAGCCCTGCAGTAAGCAGTGTGCTATGTGCATGTTATGGAGGAATAGCAGATATTCAAGTGGACCTGCATGAAATCTGGTTTCAGATTATATTTCCCACAACTATATTAGTTTAGTTTATTCCCTGTTTATTCTATAAATTCCCATGGAAAGTTTCCAACTTTGAAAATTCCCAGAATTTTGCAACCCTCCCACAGTGTGAGCATCACTTTAAACAATTAACTTTATTTTGGCATATTTGCTAATGATAAAAACATGCTCAGTATTTTCACTTGGTCCTTTAACCAGACAATGAAAAGTTCACTGTTCAATATGGACTTAAGATTTAGACATGCTGATTGTCAATTAATCACTGTGAGATTTAGGAAACAAGTATTTTTCTGACTTTATACCAAACGATTCATTCATTAATAAAGAAAATCATCTGCAGATTATTAAGCAAAAGTAGAATGCCCACCTCCTCCTGTGTCATCCTGTCCCACAGCAGTCAGACCTAGGTCTCCCTGCCAGCGGTTCTGGGCCAGGCTACCGCCACTGTCTCGCATTATCCACGGACAACCCACGACCTGCGCCAGCTCGTCACCTGGAAACAGCAAACACACATGCAGTTGAAAAAGCTCTTCATTGTCAGGCACCATTATGTCTCCAAGAGCTCATAGCACACTGTTACCCCACTAGAACACAGAAGCCCCAAAATGCAGGGCGCCTCTTCTGTGGAACCTGCTCCTGGTTCTAGAGGCAGACACAGGCGACACTTTTAAGAGTAGACTTAAGACTTTGCTCTTTTTTTTTCAAAGATATTTTTTGGCCTTTTTCCAAGCTTTTTAAGAAATTTTTTGAAAGAGACAGCTGAAGAGTGACAGGAATGTAGGGAGAGAGTGATGAGGAACGACATGCAGCAAGGGGCCACAGGTTGGATTCAAACCCTGGGCCGCCTTCATACATGGGCGGATACTCTACCAACTGGGTTGAGCTAATCGACAGCCCAAGACTTTCCTTTTTGATGAAGCTTATAGTTAGGGCTGGCTCAGGTCATCCGTTAGTTATGCTGCTAGAGGATTTTATACTGCTGGAGGACTTCTCATGATGCACTGAGCTCTTCTCTTCCCCTTTCTCTCTCTCCATCTGTACACACTCATTTCTCATTAATGCACGTTAAAAACAAGTTTTTCTGCTTTCTTCTCTGGCAGGTTCTCATGGATCGTGGCTGCTGTGGTCGAGCCTGAGGGCCCATCATGAGGTAACTTCTGTTCTGATTTGGCGCTGTAGAAAGAAAACTGAACAGTTTACAGTGGGGATGTAACCACAGAGTCAGAGTACGGGGAGTTTTGTTACGTTTGGGAATCTGCCTGAGGTGTCACACAGTACCTGTTTGCTGACACAGCGAGCTCAGCCAAGACCATCCCAGCGAGCTGCTTGACTTTTTTATTATTATTTTTTTTTTAGTTGAGCCATATTTCTCCTTTATGACCATGTGCCTATACCATTAAACATCAACACAGCCCTTATTTAACCAGACACCATTTAATAAAACCTAAGGTCAGGTGATGTTACATAAAGCTGGGTTCAATGAAAGCTCTAATATTTGATCTTCATATTCAGATCTATTATGTCACGTGAAATGTGTGCGTGTCAGGGACGAGCAGAGCACCTTGGTGTGTATGATTCTGAAGACAGAACACACACTAAGATGAGGGGACGTGTGTCAGTAGTTCAGTTGGTACTACACACACCAGAGGTCTGTGTTCTGATTCCATAATGACGTCACAGAACTGGCAGTAACAGTGACCTACGACCTTAAACTCAACACTGCTACATGCTCATTCACAGACAGGGCTGCCTGATGGGAAGTGAAGTCTTACCGTCCGGTCTCCATCCACACAGGCTCACACCGGGGCTCTGTCACCATGTGCACCCGGTCACACAGAGGATGTAGCCTGCTAGCTACACTGGCTGCAAACAAGGCTAACGCATTGTTAACGGAGCAGGTGTGTGTGCAGTGATGAGAGTGAACGGTGTAATGCGGCCTGTGCAGGACAGACAGACAGACAGACAGACAGACACACTTATGAGAACAATTCTTTCCGGTGCAGGAAACGCTCCTTTAGCGGCGCTAGCTTTTGAGCGCTAGCAGCATCGCCGTCACCGTTTGATCCAAAATAACTCAACTCGGATTGAAAATCCGCTTTCTGGCGTCATTAACAACGCTCGGGGACGCTGCACTGACGTTAGAAACACCGTGAAACGAGCAGAGTCATTCAGTAAGCCGCTGTCTGTGCGTGCTAACGTGTTAGCTCGTTGGCCGTTAGCTAGCCTAGCCGATAGCATGTTAGCAGCGACTACAACACGAAAGCCCGGTTACCGTGCTCCGCGCGCACCGTGAACTTACCGTTAACTTACCGTGAACCTGCAGATTTATGCGAATGTCAGTCCCGCTCTTTCCGTGTGAAGGCTGGCTGGGTTGGATCCCGTCCGGCTGCCGAACCAAAACAAAGCTAGCCGCTGTGAAAGCTCATTGAATGAAGTGATCAGGTGAGGAGCGGTCAGGTGTTACCTCCCCGCCAACGCTGCTTCCTGACGTCTTCCGGTTCACAGGAAAACACTAACGCTTAAACACAAACTGGATTCCAACTGACGATGAGCGTGAGACCGACAGCAGAATCCGAAACGGTCGGACTCGGGAGTGCACACGGAGGGGGACGCGCTGAGCCGGATCACCGCAGGTCTGCGCTCTCAGCTACACGTCCGTCGCGCGGCTATTGCGTCATACGGAGAGAGTTTTGGATAGCTTCTCGTTTTTTTAACTAAAAAACAATAATCCGACTTCTTGTGGATTTGTGAGATTACTCAGATTCAGCGTGACTGTTTGTTTGCCCCTTCATGTCTGACACACTTTAAAAGTCCTGCTGTGCTCCCTGGACTTGCTTTCTTGTTGAGAACTTTAATATGTTCTGGAGGTGTTATGTTGCCTTTAGGCCAGACTGAAGGTCCCAATTCCAGTCCCAATGCTGAAATAAAATAATCTGCTGATATTTGATTTGAGCCCACAGTCATTCCATCTGAAATCATTCAAACTCTGACAGTAATCTGACACTGACTGTTGTCTCTGATGTGTCAGGACTTATTAAGCCTTGTCCTATGTTCCCTTCACAGTCTCTTCATTACAGATGTCTTTATCAAATCAGATTTTATTTGTGTAGCCCAAAGTCACAAAGTATATTTGCCTCTGAGGACTTTGCCAGGAAACAATAGACTTTATTTCAGCATGGATACTAGAGAAGATTTGTGGACTTGTAGAAAGAACCTTTTTTGCTAATAAATTAAAAACAAAAACAAAATAATGATAGTAAATTGATAATTAAATTAAAGAAAATACATCAATTCACTATATCAACAATATATCCATTAACTTTGCTTTAGCTTGATAATTTTTTGTAAAAATCTTTTTGTAGGTACTTGTACAGTAAATGTGTCTACTGTTGAACATGTATAATTAAAGGCAAACAATCAAATATAACAAATTAAGCGAGGTTTGTGTAGGTGGTAGGTGTGCATCTGTTCCAACCAGTGTTCATTTTCAAATCAAATCAAATCAAATCAAATTTTATTTGTATAGCCCAAAGTCACAAAGTACATTTGCCTCGGAGGGCTTTACAATCTGTACAGGGAGTGACACCCTCTGTCCTTAGACCCACGGTTCTAGTGAGGAAAAACCCCACAAAAAACCTTTAACAGGGAAAAAAGGTGGAAGAAACCCTTAAGAAGGGGGGGACCCTCTCCCAGGACGGACAGACGTGCAATGGATGTCACGTGTACAGGACAAATCAACAGAGACTTACTGTACAATGACGTTGGAGAAAGGGGAGTTGTTGACATATGTTGGGCTCAGAAAATTCAATTTAAGGGTTGGATTATGCTGACCTCTACAGATGACCCATATGTTATGGGCTGACCATACTCCTGATGGTTTGAGGTGTGTTTGAGGTTTACATACGCAGAGACGAAGTTTGAAGGGAACACGGGACAACCTGACACGATGAGATGTTAAGGCCTAGCTCCAGGAAATGTAACGCTTCCTGAGCAGCAGCCAGAGCTGGGTGGACCTCCTCAGCATACACATCTTTTGTTTCTCAACATCGGCACAGTACAGATTCACTCATTCACTCTCTACACTGCTGACTATAGATCTCTCACATTCAGTTATTTGTTTGTTTTGAATTATTTATCCGGTTTTCTTCATGAGTCTCCTATCAAGAGCCGGGCTGTAACAGTACCACACATAACAAACACAAAGTCCCCAATGCATCCTCTTCTCTCTTACTGTAAGCTGTTTGCCACACGATCCAAAGGCAAAGATATGGAGTGTTGGTGAGGCGGGCCAAATGAAGCCTGAAACCAGCTACCTGTGACAGCATTAACTGTCACTCAAAGTGCCTGTTCCCTTAATTCTGCATAACTTTAAGTTGTCATGAATGCGACTGTACCAGGCTGTAAACATGTTTATTTCTGCTGTGAAGTTGGACATTTGAACATTTGAGGAACTGCAGTTTTGGCACTTCCTCTGTTGGCTTCATTTTACGGCCATAGAGGTTACTTGCTATGAATGCTGTAAGTGTTCGCCTGCAGTTATTCCTGGAAACATTTAACATTCCTAGAACATCGGCTTTTGCTTTAAATACATTTCCATTAAATATACAAGCAATAATAATGAACACTATAATGTTGAGAGTATTTTTGCAGTTGATGTACAAGAAATGAATATTGCTCCATACAGGAAATCACAAGTAGCGCGCATCACCAGATCCATTCAGCCTTCAGACAATTTGGCCTTGTAGAAAACCTCCACAGCTTTGAAAGAGCTGGAGAACAAAGAAGACACCACAGTCAGCATCACAGATGCAGCCTAGAAGGAGAGGTGTGTTGTGTGTTTCATGTTTCATCCTCCAGCCTCAGTTACCATGTGTTTGTGCTGAGTCAACAAAGTCCAAGACAGCAAACTTTTCTGCACCTTTCTGGATCTTCTCCTTTAATATTTTCAATAACCTCTTTATATCTTTCAGGTTATTTTATTTTTTGCTGTGACAGCTTTGCACACGTTTGGCCAACAATGCAACACAAATGTCCTGTTCTTACTATAGCTCCAGAGAGAAACTAAATTTAGATGATTTTTGGATTTCAAAGCACAAATATCTTGAGAATGTCAAGACTACAAAATATCACAAATTTATCTTAGGTAATTCTAACTTGGCTTAGGCTACAAGCTAACTGAATTTGATAAATTAAACCCCTCAAGCAAGACACACAGCTGAGAATACAGCCGCTGGAGAAGAAGTTGACTTTCTGGCGCAGAGAGCTTAAGGCACTGCATCTTAAGAAAATACACGCAAATAGACAAAACACAAGCAAATTAAGAGAACATATTCCTCAACCTGACAATAGCATGCTGCATGCAGGATACTGCAAATATACACAACAAATTACAGAACATGCAAAGAAAAAGACAGAAAAAGACAACGGAAGTTGCTGAGCACAGCTTGGACTACATGTTGTTTCTATAGTTTGTGGCTTGTGTGGACTGACTGTTCTCTGTGACTGCAGCGTTGTACTCACAGGACCTTACAGAGACATTTAAATGATTTCTGAGGAAATTGTGTCTTTATGACAAATATTAAACTTTACTATCCATTTCAGCAGTGTTGGCAGATGTATTGTAACCACCACCAACACTGAGGAAGGTGACATGGAGATTAGTCTGTCAATATTAATGAATGCACACATAAAGATTCACAAATAGAAATGACTCTCTCCACATAAATATTTCTCATTGCACACAAAATATTTATTAAATATAGATGTGAAACAAATATTTCTCATTGCACACAAAATATTTATTAAATATAGATGTGAAACAAATCCACACATGAACAATCGGGTTCATAAATGTTTTTCTGATGGACACATATTTGTTTTAAATATATATTTCTTGTATGTTTTATTAAAAACATGATGATGTGGGAAAATGTCATTTGAGTAATCATTCCTCACTGAAGAATGAAAAAGACTGAATTTCAAATCAGGTGTGACAGATGTTGGCAACATTATGGGCACTTTGGTGGGGAGGGGGTGATAAACCAGACAGTTGAGCAGGGGTGCACATAACTTTTTCAGTGAGTTACTCAGGTGAGTACCAGGAGATGGTGTTTGGTACTCACCTCATATGTTAGAAGTCTTAAAGGTCTTCCTCACTGTCCTCCGCAATGTCGCCCCCATTGTCCTCCTCAGTGTCTCCCCCACTGGTCTCTGCTTCAGCTTCCTGCATGGTAGATGATGATGCAGATGCACATCCTTGGTTGAGCCTCCGATTAGCTGTCTCCATCCACAGGTCAACAGCGGGCTTTGGGTCATATGTCTCATCAAGCAGAAGTCTGAACTGTCCAATGGCCAGCATGAGTTCATCCTTACATTCTCCAATGGTCAGCTTTTCCTTCTGAAATCTAATTGATGTGGTCTTCAAAATGTTGCCAATGTCAAGCATGTGTGACAGAAAGCACTGAAAACGCTCTGTGCAGATATGCTGCAAGTCATTGTTATCACTAATGGTAAATGGACTGTACTTATATAGCGCCTTTCTAGTCTTCCGACCACTCAAAGCGCTCTACACTACATATCTCATTCACCCCATTCACACACATTCATACACTGATGGCCTTGGCTACCATGCAAGGTGCTGCTTGGTAGCCACTGCTCATCAGTTTGAGGACCTAGCCATTCATACACATTCACACACCGATGGGACCAATTTGGGGTTCAGTGTCTTGCCCAAGGACACTTCGACATGCAGACCGGAGGAGGAGGATCGAACCGCCGATCATCTGATTGGTGGACGACCCGCTCTGCCTCTGAGCCACAGCCGCCCACTAGTAGCCAATAGCATTTTATGGCTGGTAATAGTCTTGACACTTTTAACAGTATTTCAAGCCTTCATGCAGACCACCTAATATTATGAAACTTACCCAGTTTCACAAATGAGATCCCGTTTTCTTCACATAGCTTCTTCAGTGCAGCAGTTTTTTTTGCGCCAACTTTTTGTAAATAAAACTGCAGCAACCTGACCACAGAGCGATTAAATGTCTGACAGTATGAAACGTTGCGATCAGCTGATTTTGCGCAATTCTCCAGCATGTGAGCAGTGCACAGAATGTGCACAAGGGAGTCTCCAACCGCTGCAAGTGCCCGTAGTTTTGGCACAACGCCGTTGTACACTCCGACGTTGACAGCTGCACCGTCTGTGCACACAGCGACCAACTTTGTTGTCCAGTCATCCAAGCCTGTGTCCTTGAAAAGCTTCACTAGTCCATCTGTTATTGCCTGCGTGGCTCGGTCAGCACCCAGTTCAATCAATCCAATAAAGTCTGACGAAAACTCTCCATTGCTGGACACAGACACAATGTAAACGATTTCCTGCTCTGTTTTTGTGATGTCTTCAGATCCATCGAAAAGCAGCCCCCAAAAGTCAGCAGTCTGCAACTTTGCTTGTACTTCACTGCTAATTGTGTGAGCAATGGTCTGCATAATCCGTGTCCCCCCTTCACGTGAATGATAAGCAGCTCCGACATTTACTCCTAGCCGCTTCAGTAAAAGAATATCCTCAGAAAACGAAGACATGGGACGTGCATGTTTGGCTTTATGAAAGGCCAATAGAAAAATATTAAACAGAGCTTGCCGTTGTTCTTCCGTTAGCTTTTCTCGCCACCTGCTAAGTGGACGACTGGCTTTTTCTTCTTGGCTAGCTTGTTTATTAGCAATGGTTTGGGCCACATTAGTGTGCTCCTTGCTCTGTTCATGTTTGCTAAATAACAGGTGGTTGAAATTTTTAGAGCCTTTATAAAACGCACCTGTTTTGTCTGCTAGCTGGGGATGTGCGCGGCAAATCTTGCACCACATTTTAGTGCGCTCATCGTTAGCTTCAAGCCACGGCACATCTTGTAGCCACTTTTCAGAAAATAATCTTTTTTTGGGCTCTGGCTCCAGTTGGCGTTTCTTTGTAGGTGGCGAAACACCGAAGAAGCTGCTTACTGTGTTTTTTTTTTTTTTTCGACATCAAGCAACAGATGAGTGTAAGTTGAGGACGGGAGAAGTCAAGAGGATCCTGTGGATGGTCAGTACTCAAAAGGGCGGTAGTAACTCAAGTGGCATTACGCATTGGTGATTTTTGTTGCGCATGCGTACCTGCGTACCAGTTATGTGCACCCCTGCAGTTGAGTTATATGCCGTTACTCAGTAGCAACTCTGACCATATATTTTCATTGATTTTCCATAAGCACTTATCCTTATCAGGGTTCCGGGGAGAACATGCAAACTCCACACAGAAAGGTCACAAACTCCCCAGTCCCAGAGAGGCAACAGCCGGCTGATGGGTTTGTTGTGAGGTGACGGTGATGTTTTGCCAGATATTTTGATAGAGATTCATCAAACATACAGAATTTGCAAACACAGGGTCTGAGGTGGGTTTTATTTGGGCACCAGCACAGATGTAGAAGGAAACTAGGAAGCAGATTACAAGATCACAAGCCCTCTACAAGGACACATGAAAGTTCCAACTGTGAAGCGCTTAGACCGCGTTAGGAAAGAAGGAAAGCAAAGGGGTTGCCCTTTGCTTTCCTTCTAGGATAACATGGAAAAAAATCATTTATATCATATAGATGGATGTGTGACACACAGGATTCACTGATACAATGCATGTGGATTAGAACACTGGTCAGGGTAGTAGGAGGGAGGGTCGCGAGGCAGCAGCATGATTTTCAGAAATCAATTAAAATTTAAAAACTTTTAGAAATAGCATGTTTATAGCCATAATTGTAACAAAACATAAAAAAGTAGTCACATTTAAAATAAAAAGCTTCTCGATTTTCTTTGCCCCCTCTGAGCCCCGATGATGTGATTATGACAGATTAACAAGGTCTATTAGCATCGTGCTAAACACTACGACGTGTAACAAGGACAAATCATGTGACATCTGGGGATAGTGGGGGTTGCAAATCACTGGTACTCTTGTTTTGGGGGTCGTGGCCTGAAATGTTTGGGAACCCCCGGATCAGAAGAATGTTCAGTGTACAAAAGTGCACAGGGGAAAAAGCGAAGAAGGAGGTAGAGAAATGTAGGGTGGGAGAATCTTTATTTATTTTTTCTATAGCAGAAAGGACAGAAAATATGAAAACTAACTAATGAAAAGAATTTAGTAGAGGAAGAAGAAGAAGAAGAAGAAGAAGAAGAAGAAGAAGAAGAAGAAGAAGAAGAAGAAGAAGAAGAAGGAGGAGGAGGAGGAGGAGGAGAAGTAAAAGTATTTTGAACTGTCTGGGGGCCAGTGTCATTGTCCGATCAACAGAAATGAGAAGGAAACAAGATGGCTCACTCATTAACTACTTCCTTCATCAGTTCCGGAAAGATGACGTTGAGTTACTATTAGTATTGTAGATGAAGACTCATTAAAGAAACTGTTAACATCTTAATGTAGTGTGATATGATCTGCTGACTATAATTTACAACTTTCAGTTTTCAGATAACTCAGTTAATGTTAGTGAATAGTTCTGAGTTATAATAATAATACATTTTATTTCATAGGCGCCTTTCTGTCTTCCAAGGACACCTTACAATAAATGAAAATAGTAAATAACAGAAACAAACAAAAAGAACCATAAAAGTATATCAAATTACAACATTAAAAAAGGTAGGACAGTGCAATTGAATCAGATGGAAAAGGCTATTATAAACAGGTGGGTTTTGAGTGCAGACTTGAATTATGAGAGTGAGTTGATGTTCCTTATAAACACTACCTGAGATAAAATATGTTTAAAAATATCATAATTTATCGTTATACATAACTTCTAGTTATATCTAGTTATACATAACTAGTATATATAACTAAGGATTGAGGAGAATAAGAACAACCCCAGGTTTCTCTTCAGCACTGTAGCCAGGCTAACAGAGAATCACAGCTCTACTGAATCATCTATTCCCTTAGGTCTAACTAGCAATGACTTTATGAGCTTCTTTAATGATAAGATTATAACTATTAGAGACAAAATCCATCACCTCCTGCCCTCAAAAGGCATTGATCTGCATTCTGATACAGCAAGTTTGGAAACAGCTGTAAAACCTGATATGTATTTAGACTGTTTTTCTCCCATCGACCTTCATCAAATAACTTTAATCATTTCTGCAGCTAAGCCGTCAACCTGTCTCTTAGACCCCATCCCAACTAGGCTGCTCAAGGATGTTTTACCTCTAGTTAGTCATTCGTTATTGGATACGATTAATCTGTCTTTATTATCAGGATATGTACCACCTCTTCTTAAAAAGCCCACTCTAGACCCAGAGGTCTTAGCCAACTACAGATCAATATCAAACCTTCCCTTTGTGTCTAAGATACTTGAGAAAGCTGTAGCTAATCAGCTGTGTGACTTTCTCCATAACAATAGTCTATTTGAGGATTTTTAGTCAGGACTTAGAGTGCATCATAGCACAGAGACCGCATTAGTCAAAGTTACAAATGACCTCCTAATGCCATCAGACAAAGGATTCATCTCTGTACTTGTCCTGTTAGATCTTAGTGCTGCATTTGACACCATTGACCATCAAATTCTTCTACAGAGACTGGAAGATCAAATTGGCATCAAAGGAACCGCCCGCCCTAAGCTGGTTTAAATCGTATTTTTTATATCGATCTCAGTTTGTTCACGTCAATGATGAATCCTCCATGCTTATCAAAGTTTGTCGTGGCGCTATCAGGCTCCTCTTCTGTGGAACAAACTACCATTCTGGGTTCGGGAGGCAGACACGGTGAACACTTTTAAGAGTAGACTTAAGACTTTCCTTTTTGATAAAGCTTATAGTTAGGGCTGGCTCAGATCATCCCTTAGTTATATATATATATATATATATATATATATATATATACTATATCTACCCTCTCTCCATCTGTGGACATGTCTCATTAATGCATGTTACTAACCTAACTTCCCCGGAGTTTCTGTGCTCTGTCGTCCAGCAGGTTCTCGTGGATCGTGGCTGCTGCTGTGATTCTGCACGACGTCCACTACAAATATTATTACTGTCGTTATTGCTACCATATCTGTTACTGTGGTCACTTTATCATTCATTGTGATTCATTGTCATTTTGTCAGTCATTGTAATTGTACAATATGTTTGTGTTGATTTTTCCTGTACACATGACATTTATTGCACGTCTGTCCATCCTGGGAGAGGGATCCCTCCTCTGTGGCTCTTCCTGAGGTTTCTTCCACATTTTTTCCCTGTTAAAGGTTTTTTGTGGGCAAGTTTTTCCTCACTCGAACCGAGGGTCTAAGGACAGAGGGTGTCACTCCCTGTAAGGATTGTAAAGCCCTCCGAGGAAAATGTACTTTGTGACTTTGGGCTATACAAATAAAATTGATTTGATTTGATAACTGAAGCAGCCTAATTGCCATGTGCACATGCGCAGTATCGATCAGGCAGGGGGTGTGAATGAGCCAGTGATGGAGAGCAGCTTAGACTTTCTGCATACAATAGATGGGATATGACATATGTACTGTAATAAAGCGTGTCTGGCAGCACGCAGCTGATCCTGCTCTGTCGTTAACCCGCGGCAGCAGCAGGACAGGCTGTAGCTGGGCGTCCTTCTCGGTCTTTAACTCTTTCAGCTGTCACTAACATGTCTACAGTCCAGGCTCTGAGAGCGTTCGTCAGTCAGCGGCTCGCCGTGGCTGTGGAGGACATCATCGACATGTTCCAAAGAACCATAACCGAATACGAGCGGGAACTCGACCGGCAGCGCAGACTGCTGGGAGCCGAGCAGCCGCCGGGCGTCAAGCTAACGGTTAACGGCGAGACAGGTTTGTCGTAACAGCTACGCCGTTCATCTATACGACACTACGAGCTCACTGACAGGCAGGGACATGTCCAGCTCTGTGTCTTATTTACTGTTTAAACCCGGTTAATAGTTCTTTGGACATTTCATCACTGTAATGCTAACGTTAGCTCACAAAACAAGCTGCTCACACAACAAATGACGTCACGTATATGATAATGATGGTTAACGGCTCAGGAAGTGACGCAACAAGTGTACGCTTTGATTTAATGAGGCTAAAATGTAGCCAGCTAACACACACTGTAAAATCTGTACTAAAACAATATGACAATAATAATACGTCTGTTAATATTAACTGTCATCATGGTTTAAGCTTCCCACATTTCAATGAATGTTATACAACTAGGATTGCAAAATTCAATATATTTTCAGAGTTGGAAACAGGAATGAACTAGGAATTTACTCAACTAAACAGTGAACTTAAATATAGTTGAGCATAATCTGTCTGCTGCTTTTTATGTATTTCTGGAAGGTTTTAAACACTATAGCTCTTTTAATTTAAATTGTATTTTAATTTAATTGTATTTATTTGTTATGTACATGTTATGTATTGTTTTTATGGCTTTGTTGTAAAGCACTTTGGGTACCGTCTGGCTATTGTAAAGGGCTATACAAATAAACTTGATTTGATAATCTTGACTAAAACAACCAGACTTCATGCAGGTCCACTTGAATATCTGCTGTTCCTCAGTCACATGCACATAGCACACTGCTTACTGCAGGGCTATTGAGGCCACGCCCCCTACCTGCACAGGTGATTTCTGTACCTCGACCACACTTTAGAGCCCAGAGCACACACAGAGACTGTTGAAGACACATTTGAGCCCGTGGACTACATAATATTGTTCAATTAAGTAATTCAAAGTTGATAAAGTTCTACTGACAAATAAATCTGTTGAAATGTTTTTTAATTGTTTTATTTTGCATGTCTGCTTATGACAAAACTAAATGTTGAGTTTCTGATTCCTGAGCTTAACTTCCAATGGAAAGTTTCCGGAAATGTTTTATACAACAGGTGGTTCTGACCAAGTCAATCTGATTGGACAAGAGGTGTTTCATTAGTGCTGCTTTATAGAACAACATCACTGAGACTTTACATTAATGTTGCATCAACAGTCACTATCTATCTTAGACCAAAGATGACATACTTTCTCAAGTAGTAAAATCACACAAAGCTCAGCCATTGCCTGCATACTGCTGATAATAAACTTGTTGAGCCACCATCAGTAATCAATATACAATCATTAATCAAACCAATAACTAACAGCAGTCAATATCAGACAACCTTATCATACTTCACAGTTAGCTAGTTTTTCTGTAGTGTTGACAGAACGTTCCAAAATAAACGTATTAGCAGTTTAAAGTAAACTAAAGCTCCCTGTGCTGTCTCTTTAAGAAATATGATGTTAAACAGTTCCTTACGTGTCCGTCAAAACACATCACTTTAGAAACATGACATAAAGGACGTCATGTGTTCACAGCCTGACTGTCAATTCAGCTTCATACTAATGACTGAATCACAGTACAGCATCACTCCCTTCCATGTGATGTGTCATATCTACGCTGCTTTGATTGGTTGTTCTGCTGTCAGGGACTGTGACAGCTGAAAAGGTGTGCTCACTGAGGAAATGACAACCCACAGTCTGCTGTGTCGGCTCTGCAAGAACACGAGCAAACTTACACATAACACAACTCGTAATGTTAAGTCATAGAGTCATATTTAAAACGTTCCTCCATTAGATCCACCTTCAAATATTGGTTAAATAAACTCTAAATTGACTTGGGTTTGGTCCAATCACAGTGAACAATCAATCAATGAACCATCCTCTCCAGAATCTAAAGTGTTGGCATGTTTGGTGACAATCTACCACAGTGTGAATGAAGCAGCATTAGCAGGAATGTTGAAGTGAAAGCAGTGCTGTGTTTGTTAAAATCAATGAATATTTGTAATAAATTATTATCATCTGAGTATTGATTAAAATAATTATACAGCGGGGCGGTCAGTAGCGTAGTGGGTTAAGCGGCCGCCCTGTGTGTAAGAGGCTACAGTCCTCGCTGCAGCTGACCCCGGTTCGACGGCCATTTGCTGCATGTCATTCCCCCTCTCTTTGCCCCCTGCTCCCCGTCTGTCTTCAGCTGTCCTATCATAAAAGGCCAAAAAAATAATCTTTAAAAAAAAAGATCATACAGGACTGCTTCATACGGCTTGGCTGCTTGATTTGGTAGCTAGGCAACAACAGTGGCTGGTAGCTAGGCAACACGAACTTCTAAGTAAGTACCAGAGCCAGGTTAAGAGCAATCTTGGAACCCATTGGCTGACAACCATTTAGCCCTTGGAGGTAATGCCCATTGTTACTGGGCTGCCAGTGTAGCCAGCAGATATCTGAAATACAGATACAAAGACCAAAGCTTCCAGTTTTCACATTACACATCACATTCTCCCATTCAGCACAAATAGTAAGTCTGTACGCCTGTACTCACTGTATTTCATTAGGAAATACTGATCTCTGTATGTTTGTATCTCAGGTGTGTCTCAGGACATTCGCTCTCTGATCATCGGTGCAAAGATTCCCACTGAGCAGCAGGATTTGAACTGCAGGCTGGACCAGGAGGCCCTGTGCATTAAAGAGGAACCAGAGGAGCTGGTCCAGACAGGAAGTGTCTGGATGAGACAGGGAATGGAGGGGGCTGATATTATCTCACAGTTTACTCTTGTCTCTGTGAAGACTGAAGATGATGAAGAGAATCCCCAGTCCTCACAGCTTCAGCAGAGACAAACTGAAAAGCAGTTAGAGGCGGATGCAGCTCAGCAGATAGAAGCTGGAGCTGTCAGAGAGAGCTGTGGAGGATCAGAACCAGCCTTCGACTTGGACGTTGCTGGTTTCCTAAAGGCAACTAGTGATGGTCAGTTTTTTCTTTCTCAGTGTTTTAAAACTGGGACTGAAGACTTAGACTATGACTGGAAACAGACTGAATGCAGACCATTTCCAGACACACTGAAAGACGATGACTCTGTGTCCCATCAGAGATCTCATAATCCGAAAAAACTGTTTAAATGCCCAGTGTGTAGGGAAACCTTCAAGCACAGCACGGCTCTGCAGAGACACATGACGTGTCATACAGGAGAGAGGCCCTTTGTCTGTACTGTGTGTGGTAAGACATTTAGACAGAAGGGAAGTTTGCACATACACATGAGAAAACACACCGGAGAGAAGCCTTTCAGCTGCTTAGTTTGTGGTAAAAACTTCACGCAGAGTGGAACGTTATCTGCACACATGAGAATTCACACCGGAGAGAAGCCTTTCAGCTGTTCAGTGTGCAAGAAAAGGTACAATGAAAGAGGGACGCTAGTACGACACATGAGAGTCCACACCGGAGAAAAACCATTCACCTGCTCGCTTTGTGGTAAAAGATTTAGTGAAAAGGGAAATCTGAATAAACACAAGAGGATTCACACAGGAGAGAAGCCGTTTATCTGCAGCATGTGTGAGAAAAGATTCTGTCTGCTGTCGCACCTCAAAAACCACAAGTGTCCTGGTCAGAAGAGCAGTGACGCTGCAGAGCAAAAGTTACATTGGCCAAACGTTGCAGTACAGTTAAGCAGACACACAGTGAGTCAGTAGAGCGGGTTGTGTAGTTCAAAGGGTCGCTGGTCAATTCCCGACTCCGCCGATCCCGTTCAAGTGTCCTCGATCCTCAATTGAGATGAGTTTAGTGTCACTGTGAGTGCTTTAGGAAGTGTTGTATCGCTCCTGATGAGCAGTTTATACATCGATATATGAATGTGAAAGTGTGTTTTAATATTTATTAATCAAGAAATAATGAAGTGGATTAATCAATAGTAAAAAATAATTGTTAGTTGCAGCTCTGTTACAACTATAAAACTATATGAATACGGTCTAGTGTAAGTCATCAAATTATTTATGAAATGTAGATTCCTGAAGTGGACCTGATTTGATCAGTGAGTAGGGTTACAAAATTCTGTGAATTTTTAAAGTTGGAAACTTTTCATGGGAATTTATGGGAATAACCCAGGAATTTACTAAATTGAAGGTTGGTCCTGAACAGTGAATTTAAATATAGTTGTGGGAAATATAATCTAAAACCAGATTTCATGCAGGTTCACTTGAATATCTGCTATTCCTCAGTCACATGCACATAGCACACTGCTTACTGCAGGGCTATTGAGCCCCCCCCCCTTTAATTCAGATTGCTAAGATTTAAAAGTAAGCATGTTTCTTTACTCTCTCCCAGTTTCTTTAAAAACACACAAACAAGACATTCTACACGTCACAAGAAGCCTTCATGAAGATGGATTATTGGGCTGTTGTATCAGACACCATTAGTTTATCTTTTATTTAAACGTTCTATCCTAGTTGTTGTGCAATGAACACCACAGGGTGGCAGTGTTGACTCTTCATGTAATACAGAAAATGAAGTTTTTCTTACATGTTGTCTCTACTGCTGGGTGTATTACAGTTTTTCTCCATTGGTTTGGCTCATTTCTTGAAACTGAGATGACATTCTCTTAACAACATGGACAAATCCCCAAACTATCTTGCAGTTTCTCACAACAGAATGGCATTTATCATTGCTTTCATCACATTTCCAAATGCTTTGTACATGTGTCAAGCCTTTAGTACATCCTTGCAAATAGCTATGTACAAGTATCCTACAGTTAACACAATCAGCCAACATTTAGTACATTTTTCAAATAAAAGTATCTTGCTGATCTATCCCAATTGGTTGGTTTTCAGTGTCATGGTTGTTGTCCTCAAAACATCTCAGCACATTTTCATCGTATAAGTCATCATATGCAGAATAGTCTGCTCAATTGTCAAAAGAGTGTTAGGAAACTGGAATAGAATACAGTTGTATGGATATGATCTGGTCCCAGAATATGAAAGGGGTCTCGAAGGGCCCCAGCTACCCCAGTTTGTAATTATATGGGACAACGTTAGTTTCCATCAGGGTCCACGCATCCGGGGATGATTCAACATGCATCCAAGAATGCACAACGTGTTCTTGCCACCATACTCTCCATTCCTCAATCCTATCGAGGAGTTTTTCTCTGCTTGGAGATGGAGAGAGTATGAACACCATGCGGAAAACCAGAGGGCTCTCATGACTGCAATGGACGCTGCCTGTGAGGACATAACAGGGGATCAGTGTAGCGGATGGCTCAGGCATGCACAACGCTTCTTCCCGCGCTGTATCTCAAGAGACAACATCAGATGCGATGTGGATAAGAATCTGTGGCCGAACAGAGCACAGAGAATGGATGGCCAGGAAGATGAGGATGGTGACCAGGAGAGAGAGGGGAGTGACCGTGACTAAACAAAATGTCTTTATTTGTGACTCTTTGTATTTACAGTGCTGATTTGTTGATTTTTTTCTTTTTTGTGGGTTTTTGTATTTTGTGTACACAGTATATTTTCCTTTTTTACGGTTCCCTACCTACTGTAATGTGTACAATTTACGTTAGTTGAGAATAAAAATGAAAATTCCTCGGCAGAATGAGTGCAGTGTGTGTGTGTGGTGTGAAAATGTTATGCCTATAGTTAGAAATATGCCATGACAAAGCGTCTAAGCATTTTGACTTGCAGTACTTACACAATACCAAAGGGACAATGCATTTTGGAGGCACTGACTAGTTATATGAGAAGGGAATGTAGTTTTGACTGAAGGGTAAACTGTTTTGGGAGCTGTACAAACATTGCCAGGTGATCCATGTAGTTGTGCAGTACCATCCAAGTTATTTTGACAGAAGTACTGAATGAATCAAAATGTGCCAAAGCAATTGAGAAGGATCCATGCCATTTTTATGGTACTGACTATTTACATGGGAAAGGGATTTCATTTTGAAGCATGGATGAGTAGTTTTGGGAGACAAATTACATTTTGCTGGTTATCTGAAGTGTTGTGCAGAACTGCAAGTCTGTTTGGCCAAATTGCTTTATAGTTATGAGAATGTCATCTCAGTTTCAAGAAATGAGCCAAACCAATGGAGAAAAACTGTAACAATGTATGTTTATTTACTTGAATAATGTGTTTTAACTTCATTTGGAAGTCCTGCATTTCAAGTATAAAGGCAGTGAGAGGCTGCTGTAAATGTGAGGTGTGCTATATTATAACATTTTTCCAATCCCCAGCATATGCATCATCCCTCAGGAAGTTAGTAACAGATTCTGGTCACCAACAACTCTATGAGAGAGAGGTGATGTCTTTGCACTGGATATCTTTTCTGGGTTCTGCCAGAAGAATCACTAAGGAGAAGTCTGTATCTCACACAGCATTCACTATTTAACACCAGGCATTAATGTGAAACCAGCACAGATGTTTTGGTTCCCAGTTTTCACATTGGGATTATTATCCAGTCCAGACTTTGTCAAGTCTACCATTCATATTATTCTAAACCAAACACATCAGTCTCAGTCATGTTTGTCTACTTGTGAGATATCTCAAAAACCTAAGCCCTAAAGGAAGTTTTTCTTTGCCACTGTCACCAATGTTGGGTCTAATAATATATTAATAATAATAATATTATAAAGAGTGTGGTCTAAAGTGTCATGAAATATGACAGAACTCCTGTTATGATTTGGCATTATATGAATAGAAAGTCAGACTTGTTTATTAGTCTTGCTGCTGCAGAAAGCTGGTTTAACTAATAATGCACGACCATAACTTCAGTTCAGTTCAATTTTATTTATATAGCACTATATCATAACAAAAGTTATCTCATGACACTTTCCATACAGAGCAGGTCTAGACCGTACTCTTTATAATATTATTTACAGAGACCAACAGTTCCACCATGGCGAGAGTGGCGAAAAAAACCTTTTAACAAGCAGAAATCTCGGGCAGACCCAAGCTCATTGGTAGACAGTCATCCACTACAACCGGTTGAGTTAACTCAAGGTTTTAGTAGAGTTTTCAACTGAATAAATAGTTATATAGAATGATGCTTTGTGACTGTGATTAAATTCACTATTGTACCACATGAAGCTTTGTTAATATCTTCTTCTTCTGGTCCAACAACCTGCAAATATCTACACAGGTAAATCTATAAAAGCAAATATAATCTTCATTTTACCATTGTTAAACTCTCTTATATAAGTAGATATTCCATCACAGTCAGATGCAGTGAGAACAGCCAAATGTCCTGTGGTTCAGGAAGTAGAGCGGGTCGTCAACTAATCAAATGAACGGTGGTTCGATCCACGGTTCCTCCAGTCTGCATGTGGAAGTATCCCAGATTGAATATCTACCACTGAGTCACGGTCGCCTCAAGTGCTTCTTCTTTCAAGCTCGGAACCTTTGACTTTTCATAGATACTCAGGAAAAGTAGGTTTGAAATATAAATAGTGTTAAACTAATGTTGTCTGGAGAAAGCTTTATTCTTTGATTATTCTGAGATTATTATACAAAGTACAACAGTTAGAGCATAAGGCTTCTCACTGCCCACCACGCATCATCTGACAGTATGGAAGTGTCACTTGTTCCGAGGCTCATTTTCTTTGCTCATTTCACTCTCATCTCATTTTCTCACTTTTTGTGTGAGTTATTGTATTTTTTGTTCATCACGTGTTGCTTTGCTGAGTATTTTTTCTAAATTGCTTTTTGAACCTTGTGAAAGCAAGTCTAATTTCTTTTTAAATATTTTTTATAATTAAATCACGCTCATTTCTAGAAAAACTCTGAAAGTAATATCCACTAACAGAAGAAAAGTTTAGCAGAGCTCCTATCTGTCTCCAGCTACAGGTCTACAGTCCATCACACCTGACTGATGGTTACAGAGCACAGTTCCTGCTGTGATCTTTGCACCAAATGTGTCCAAAATAAGGACTACTAAACTACACCTGTATGAGAGTCATCGCCTCCTTAGCCACCACCATGTTTCAGTGGATAAGTGTGGAAGGCCGTCAAGTGAAACTGGAGCTGAAGTGACAGTGGGGTCCTCCTGGGAGATGATGGTTTGGATAACTGTGCAAAGTCAGCAAAGTTCATCTGCTGCTGCTGCTAAAGAGATATGTCTGATAGAACTCTGAATACATTTAGAACTTACACAGTCCTCTTAGAAATGTAAAGCCAAACTGAATCATTCATTAATTCGCTAAAGGTTTTTATACCGTTGCGCTAGGGAGCGGGGGTATGCTCACCTTAATGCACCATGTAGTTTTGTTTAAGGACCGCCCACAAAATCCTGGTCTGAAAACTGGTGAAAAACAGTTTGAACCTCTAACTCCACATTTCACTAATATATGGTTCAAAGTCTTTTCACGTGTCTTCAGCAACTATTTTCCAACATATTTAATGTGTTTTGAAAGAAAACATGGAATTGCCTTTACACAGACTTTTCACCCTAACCCTAAGAAACATTTACCTATAGTGAGATCTTAAATCATCATTAATCACAAGTTTCTTCTGTCAATGTATCAATGTATTGAGAATTCACTTCTCAGATAATAAAACAGATTCATCTGATTTCTTTTAGGGTTCCTTCACGTGAAAATAATGTTCCAATACTGGTAAGTAAGTCAGTAAAAGTCCCAGGGAACAGGGAAGGGCCGAATGTAGCCATGATTCCTAACCACCAGAATTGTTAACCATTATGCAAAGGTCAGAATCTATCTTTAAACTGAGATCAGATCAGGCTAGCCTGAAAAAAGGGGGCAGATTTGATAGCTGTCCAGTATTGATCATGCTAAATGTCTGATTTAAAGCTACTTGTTTGTGTCAGAATAAAGAGCCAATACGTTAAAACACGTCAAACATACTGGCTCTAAGCTCTAAGCTTAAAATGGATTGGTGTCAGGTCTGGGCTCACAGCTTAAGGTCACCGGCTGTACCAGAACATTTCAAATCAACACTGTTGGTCTCTATTACAGGTCTGAATCTGCTCCAGTCCAATGCTCCACATCTTTGCCCATTTCTGGAGGTGACAGAGGCAGTACTGCTAAAGTGGAGACAACTTGGCACCTGTGGACAGACATGCAGACTCCCTTCTCCCTTTCCCTTCTTTACGGGCGGTGCCTCGAGATACTTTCCTGTTAATGTCATGTTCTCTTTCATAATATTTCGCTCGATGTCTCACTATGGGATGCACCTGCTGCAGACCTCAGAAGCATTAATCTCATTACGCCATCTCGTACGTATCTTGCATCCTTGGCTAGCTAGCTAAACTGTCCACAGACAGATCTTATTTAGCTTCTGTCGCCGGGCGCTACCTAGCCTTGGAGATTTTCTGCTTCTTCGGTCACACCAGATCGAACTCAGTGCTTTCCTCGCCCCACCACGGCCAGGTCAGCACTGTTCTCGACGCCTCACCACGTGCCGAGTGTTAGCACACCAGCTAATTTCTCGGCTTTTTCACAGTTAGCACACCAGCTAACTTCCTCGACGCCTAACCACGGTTGTTCGAGTACCGAGCATTAGCACACCAGCTAATCTCTCGGTTTCTTCAAAGTTAGCACACCAGTTAACTTCCTCGATTCCTTGCCTGCACACCAGCTCGCAAGGGATGGAGGCTAAAACCCCTCACACCAGAGGGCACGGAGACTCTGGGGCCTGTCCCTGTCGCTGTGGGAACAAGATATCGAGCAGAGATCCACACCAGGTCTGCTCGAGCTGCCTGGGGCTGCAACATGCCCGGCTAGCTATGGAAGTCCCCGGCTCGTGTTAACACTGTGCGATGTTCACGAACAAGAGTCTCCGCAGACGGCTAGCCCACCAGGCTAGCTTGTCTGGACACGACCCCCATCTCCCTTCAGACGGCGCCTCCGTCGAAGATGAAGAGGAGAAAGGGGCTGTTGCGGTGGTGGAACCGAAGGCTAGCGCCAGCTGGGGCTCCCAGCTTGACATGGCCGCGGACCCCCCGCATGAGGAAGACGTCCTAGTACTGGACTATGGGGAAGATGAAGTTGACGCCTCGGGCTTCCTCATATCAGAAGATGAGGACGAGGACGACATCTTCATGACGCCGGCCCGGGCTACCCAGCCCGCAGCCTCCATCGCCTCTCGGGATGGAGATGAGGGCAGCACACCAACTTCTCCTCTCCCTAGCTCGGACATGCTCAACGTGTGCAAACGCGCTGCTGCCCGGCTAGCCATCCCCTGGCCTGCTGTCGTAGCTGAACCCACCAGGTCCCGCTACGAGGGGAAGAAATTGCCCTTGGCCAAGAGCGCGACAAAGCAACTTCTCCCCGTCTTCCCAGAGCTTAAATATCTGCTTTACTCCCCTTCTACACCGTGGCTGGTACCAATATCTCAGGGACAAGAGAGAGAAATGCCAGGACACAAATATATATCAAACCATCAGGAGGCAGTCTCCTAAATAGGACAAAGTTGATACAAAGTTAAACATGAAATATAATTGTCAAGTGAAGTAAGCATAAAACAATAAAACAGGTTAAAAAGAATTTTCCCACTACACTTCCCCCCTTTTGATTACACATTAATCAAAAAAAATACAGACAATCATTTTACATCAAACATGACAATTCTCAAGGATTCAAGACATGTCATCATACAGATTGCCTGTTAGAAATAGACATTTACTATTTTCGTGAAGGATACACCATACTGTGTCGATTACAAAAGTATTAAGAAAAATAAAAAAAATAAAAAGGAAGAAATCATATGTTAACATCTCATCCTCGAAGCTGAGGAACCATAATCACTAACAGGGAAAGGATCTTCCTTTGACAAAAGTTCAGCTTGTGACAAGAGTGCATACTGACCAGTCACTGTCTCGCCTATCCAGCGATGCATCAAGGCTTTCACACAGGTCAGGGTGCATGTACAAAAGAATAATATTATTCCTAGGGTAATAAGTACAGGTAACAAAAGTTGGAAAACCATTGCGCCCCAGGGTCCAAATCTAGAGCTCAACCATGCATTAAAGGAGGTTCCTGCCGAAGCAGAGGGCCCAAACTCATCTCGAATCTTCTCAAGTGCATGAATAACAGATGTTATATTATCATTACTATCAGGAATTAAAGTCACACATGCCTCACCAGTCAAATTAAGAGTTACACACAAACCACCGGTACGTGCAATAAGATAATCTAGGGCCATCTCATGTTTCAGCAAGGTCATACGATGAGATTGTTGAGTAGTTGAAAGAAGTCTAAAGCCATTTATAGTCTGATTAGCAAACAAAGACATGGAAAAAGTGATATTATCCAGGTGGTACCAGGGAAAAAGACCAATGCCCCACTTTTCCCCAAGGGAAATCCGCCAATGATAGGCATCAATGGTATGAAACTCTGCCATGCTTCGTTTCAGGCGGTGGTGTTCCGGTGGTTGGACCGCTGTTGCCAATACGACCAAACCAGACATGGTGTGATTTAACAGAACACAACAACCTGACCATTCTCTTGGCAAGTACACATAAAGGTTTCTACCACATCGCCACATTTGCCTAGTTACCACACCAGTTCCTACTGTATACAGTGGAATAGAGTGCTCACGTATCTTTATAACAAAATTGGAGATTAAATGGGAGGGATGATATGCAAATGATTTATTGCAAAGGGATATACCCATAAACTGTCCCTTACCATCATTACAATGGCATACAGAGAAATTTCTCTCTGTAGTTGGTATATCCACGAGAAAAGGTTTTGCATCCCCTGTATTATTGCGGATGGGAAAAGGTAGACCATACGTGCACTGCCAAGCTAAGCATGATTTATCCATTTGGGTCATGTTGCGCCAAAGAAATTTAGTCACAAACACTTCCATAATTACCCTACAGGCCTCAGGACTTTTATATACACTGGTTACTTCTGGAGGCCGGTATGACCGCAGTCCCGTGAGAATAATCACTGCTGCTAGATGAGAAAGATCTGTTTCGTTCGAATGGAGAGAAAAGAGATTTTTAGCAGTTACAGGCGGGTGAAATGCTAAAAGAACTGTAGTATCTGGGAATGCCTGTTTAACAGTCCAGTGGAGAAACTCCCACCAGACGTTATATGCAGGGCTTTCAGTCTGCTCAACCTTCCACTTCCATGGCTTCCATGGTGAAGATACAGTCAGGCTGCGCTTTGTCCTTCTGCCAAAGTCTTCAGTTACTTTGCCATGTTGGGGTGATAAGAACCATAACAGTGGAAAAATCAAAGATGCAATCACAAAAGAAAACCACAGAATACATCTCATCCCACAACCCAAATATTGTCTTTGATCGGCCATGATGATCATCCCTCGAAGGTCAATCAAGTTGACTCGTGTTTTTGTGCTCTCTGGAAGTGTATTGTGTACAGTGTAATCACTGGTGCAGTAGCTAGGCTCTCACTTGCTTACTGTGATGAATCCACGCAGCCTCACTTTATGTGTGTGCATGCGGTTGTACTCCTGCAGGCTTGGTGGGGTTACGACTCCGTGGGGTTGGGCACCCTCTTGCAGTGGTGGGCGTGGATCCAAGTTGCTCTCTCTGCGACCTTCACCGCTGTGTGTGTTGTGAGTAACACTTGGAACGGCCCTTGCCACCTCTCAGACCTCCAGTGCTTCCTTCGCAGGTTTTTTATCACCACCCAATCGCCAGGCTTGATCGAGTGTAGGGGACCTGTGGCCTGCTGAGGGAGGGCTGCTTTAACCTGTTGAGAAACTTGAGACAGCATACCAGAGAGCAGTTTACAATACTCAATCATGTTATCATCACACAAAGAAGTGGGTGGCAGTCTGTCTCTATAGGGGTCCATGCCAACATTAGAAGGATGTCCAAATAGGATCTCAAACGGACTGAGTTTCACCCGACTTCTCTGTCTCATTCTCATATAAGACAAAACAATGGGGAGTGCATCTGTCCAGGACAAACCTGTTTCTACAGAGTCTGTGTCACCTGTGTGAGCTTGACATTTGCAAACGGCAATCTGTTTTGGCAAAAGAATAGCGTCCAATAAAGCTAAGACTTTGTCATGATGTAAGATAGGCTTACCATCAGATTTAAGAAAATTTCTGTGTTTCCATAGTGCACCAAAATCATGCACCACACCAAAGGCGTAGCGAGAATCTGTATAGATAGTCACTGAGCGACCTTTTGCAAGTGTGCAAGCCGCAGTGAGGGCTATCAATTCAACGGCCTGTGCCGAATAGTTAGAGGGCAAAGAGCCTGATTGCACTATGGAGTGATCATCACATACAGCAAAGCCCACTTTGTTTAACCCAGACTGAGTATCTCGAAAAGCAGAACCATCGACATAAAAGACAAGATCAGGGTTAATAAGAGGAGTCTCTTGCAGATTGGGTCTGGGTGTGCAAACCTGTTGAAGAATAGCAACACAATCATGAGCTTCACCATCATCTGGAGAAGGTAAAAGAGTGGCAGGGTTAAGAACAGTGCATCTTTTCACAGTAATGTTAGGCATATCCAACAAAACAGTGTTGTATCTTAACCAACGTACTGTTGAAAGATGAGAGGTTTTCTGTTCCAACAGGATCATAGAGACTGCATGGGGAACAAGAAGAGTTAGATCAGAATATCCAACAATTTCCCTAGAAGCTAAAACAGCTTTTTCTGCAGCCGCTACTGCCCTGAGGCAGCGAGGCAGTCCAGCAGCCACTGGGTCTAACTTGGAAGAGAAATAGGCCACTGGTCTCAGCCGCCCTCCATGTTCCTGCAAAAGAACTGATGTCATACAACCATTCTTTTCATCCACAGTCTGAGTAAAAGGCCTGAGTGGGTCTGGGAGGCCTAATGTGGGAGTTGACTGCAATAAAATCTTCAAATCAGTGAATGCCTGTTGTTGTGTGACTATCAAAACCAATATTAGTCACTGAGAGGAGAAAGCAGGGCTCTGTCTGACACGCTGAGTCCAAGGATAAAGCATTGCATCGTCACTGCAGATGTTATTTATTTATCTTTGCAAACAAACACATGCATTTGTGCTGTGGAATTATGGAAAGTTAACCTTTGCGGTCAACAGAAAATATCGGGCCTCTACCTCACCCTCTCTCTATACCAGAACACACACAGATTCACAGGCAGGTGCAGGTGATATTCATTTGGCAATCATTCAGCTCACACCCACGCCCACACACATGTAGCCACACCCACCACCCAGGTGACAAGTGAGAAAATCTCTGCCTCTACATTCCGGCCCCTAATTATTATAACATGAGCAGGTTCTTCACATGTCTTCAGGAGTTGCAGCCAACACGTTTCGACTGTTACTTATCCACTTCTTTAACTGAAAGCCACCTCTGGCGCAAATGGCTCGAAGACTATGATAGAGAGAAACAGCCTCGGAGTCAGAGGGCACAGATACAAGACAGTCATCTACATAAAAGCTGTGCATGATGGTAACCACCACCTGCTGACTGTAAGAGTTGCTGTTATCCTCTGCACATTTTCGTAGAGCAAAATTTGCACAGCTCGGTGATGAGGTTGCCCCAAAGAGATGCACACACATCCTGTACTCTTCCATAGGTTGAGAGAAATCCCCACCTGTCTACCAGAGAAACCTCAGCAAGTTACAGTCTTCAACTGGCACACGCACTTGGTGATACATGGCCTCAATATCTGCTATCAAAACGATGGGTTCTTTCCTGAATCTGGCTATGACTCCAATCAATGAACTGGTAAGATCAGGTCCCTGCAGCAGCTGTGTGTTCAGCGAAGTACCTTGGAATGATGCAGCACAATCAAACACCACTCTGATCTTCTTCTTGTGCGGATGGTATACACCAGGGGTCTGCAATTAAGTTTGGACGCGGGCCAATTTTTTTCTGACAATTCCATCGCGGGCCATGACCATGGGGGGGGTGCTGCTTCCTGATTGGCTGAGTGAGAACCGCACGTATGTTCTACGTCCTGATTTATTAAGGGAGCACTGTACAAAATGCGTGTAACAAGGTGTATAAAAGTGTGTGGTTAGAGGTTTTACGGCCTTAAACGCCCACTGCGTCTGTCATGAAACAGTCAACCTGCCCTAGCAACCTGCCGTAATTAATGTATACAGCAGCGCAGATCTGCCGACCTTGTTTGGTTTTGTTTTTTTTATTTAATAAAACATATTTGTTCACGTTGTCCGTTGCAAGAGGGACACAGGACACTTTTATTTTCCACAGGTTACAGCGCACGCACGTGCCAATTAGCGTTCCGACCTGTGCGTCAGGTAAAGAGGCTGCGAGGATGTTCTGGCTGCTGTTTTGTCACGTTACTTATCAGCTACTTTTCAATAAATGTTGTGAAATCTGTGGAATTGTTGTATTTTGAAGGGAAACATGAGGTTTAAAATATATATTTAAAAATATATGTATATATTAAAATAAATCAACGTCATCTAGCGGGCCAGATATAATTGATGGCGGGCCAGTTCTGGCCCGCGGGCCGCTAATTGCCGACCCCTGGTATACACCATGATGTGGAATATACCAGGTTTTGCCATAGTGACATGCCAGATCTTCAAGAGGCACCTTTTCAGCATAACCACAGGAAATGATGTTGTGCATAAAGGTGGTGTAATCTGCATGGAATAGAGCATCCTTTTGGAACCTTCTTTTCAAATTCAAGGCACGTTGCTCGGCTAGCTTGCGATTATCAGGCATGCACACATTTCCTTTTTTTAAAGGCAAACCAATGGTGTAGTGACCATCCACCAACTTAACAGAGCTTTTCACCATTTCCATAAACTGGCCATGTTCTCTTGATGGACCCAGTTGCTCTTCATGGCTGCATTCAGGGAAGTCAAGTTGAAACTGTTGCTTCCACAGCTCATCCAATTTTACTATAGAGATGCGATTAGCAGTAATGCTGGGTTGTTCCAAGTTTGCTTCATCACACATTGGCCCGTTGACAGTCCATCCCAACATGGTCTTAACAGCATACGGTCCTCCGTCTTGACTTGGAATCACCTTTGTTGGTTCCAGAGCTGTAGGTACATTTAAGCCAATCAGCAGCTCAATATCTGCATCAATTTCAGGTAGGTGTACACCACGTAAATATGGCCATCTGGCTAGATCTTGCTCCCTTGGTATGTTGCTCTTGCACACAGGCATTTTCTTCTGTGTAAAGACATCTGGCAAGTCACAGTAGAGATCACTTTCCAGACCAGCCATCTCCAGATCTGATACAATGCAACATCCCACAAGCCTTTCCTGGCCCATAGTTCGTAAGATAATTTTAGTTCCTCTTCCTGAAACATTCAGCTTATTCATCAAACTTGATGTACAAAAAGAGCCAGAACTGCCTTGGTCCAGAAACGCATAAGTTTCCACCACTTTGTGACCTCTTTTGGACTTGACCTTTACTGGCACGGTGGAGAGCTTACAGCCATGGTCACCGGCCCCAGTAAGACCACTACTTTGCACTGCTACCACAGAGCTGCCCGCTGCTGTGTTTGTATCGGCCACAACTGATAGACGTTTCTCTTGCTCCTTGTTTTTTGGATGAATATAAAGCATGCTAGGGTGCTTAGCGCCACATGTTTTACATGACAGTCGCCTCTTACAGTCCTTACTTATGTGCCCTATGCACAGACAACCAAAGCAGACTCCATGTTCTTTCAAAAAAGTGATCTTGTCACTATGTTCCTTCTTTTCCAGTAGAGGGCACACCTCCAATGCATGTTCACTCTTGCAATATAAGCAGGTCCTTTTACCCAGTGGGGTTTCTTCCTTTTTCACATGAGTTTTTCCATTAACTGATGTTACTGTAGTAGGAAATGTTCCTTGGTTACGTGTATGACGCTGATAGCTATCTTTGCTGGCATTTTTAGTTTGCACTGTCTTTGGAGTATCCTGAATATGTCCAAATACAGGGTCTGCTACAATTCTTATCTGACGTTCAATAAAACAGACAAGTACTCTATGTCATCCATTGCGTTACAACATCCTCTTAAAAAGAGACCATATGCTTGGAGAGATTTGGCATCCTCTGCCTTAACCAAGGGCCATGAGAGTGCCTTGTCCAAATAAGCAGAAGCAATCTTTTGCTCATTCCCAAAATGCTCTTCCAACAAAGCCTTAGCCTTTTGATATGCCCTGTCTGGAGGCATTCGCTGACAGCTTCGAACAAGATCATGTGGTTGTCCCCTTGTGTATTGTGCCAGGAAGTACAAGCAGTCTCTAGCATCACTTGTCCTTTCCTCAACATTGTGCTCAAAGAATCTCATAAAGGCATGATAGTTAAGAGGGTCTCCATCAAACACCTGGGTCTCTCTCCTTGGCAAATGAGAGATGTTCTGTTGTCGTGCCAGCAGATCAGAGATTTCATTTTGCCTTGCTATTATGGATAGCAAATTGTGATTGTTATCAATAACTGGTACCTGAACTTGCGGACTAGCTGTAAATTGAGAAGCCAAAACATTATTATTCACATTAGGAGCCATTGGGAGCCTCTGCTGGACTATTTGAGATCCAACATCAACTTTCCTTTCATTTGGTTTTGTTAAATGAGACTTAGATG
The DNA here is from genome assembly GCA_004119915.2 of Collichthys lucidus. Taxonomy (NCBI): domain Eukaryota; kingdom Metazoa; phylum Chordata; class Actinopteri; family Sciaenidae; genus Collichthys; species Collichthys lucidus. Next base: position 1,399,448 of record CM014101.1, read on the forward strand.
TATTTTGACTGTCATACACTCCATGGCCACCAGGCACAAATGAGTCAGTCTCAGCATCAAGACCAGCATAGGCCCCTTTGGCTAGATAAGATTCCATGGCATCAGATTTTTTATATCTGGTGTCTTTCACACTGCTTCTTGAGACTCTTAAGACCTCCATCCGAGCCTGAGCAGCTGCTATCTCAATTTCAAGCTTCCTTATTTCCTCCTCTTGCTGATCCAGTCTTTGCTTTTGTTTGAGTAGTTTTTGACGAGCGAGAAGAGCAGCCATTTCAGCTTATGCTTTGACATGAGAAAAGGAAGTAGAGGAGCTTGAAGTTCTTGAAATCCCAGTTTTTGATCCATATTTTGTGCTTCCAACATTTGAGATGCTGTCCTCTGGCTGAATGTCATCATGCATTACTCCAAGTATAGCATTTTCCTCCACATTGTCATGTGTTGCATATCCTGGGACTGGTCTCTTAGTTTCAGAGAGCCACTGTGTCACATCCTCAATAAATCCTTTGTTGTAGGTATTGATGCTTGCAAACCACACTTTGTTTATCCTTTTCCACCTCAGGTAATATTTCCACCAATGACTCATGCAGGGAAGTTGTCTCTTTATGTAATTGCATCAAAATGTCCACCTGCGTTTGTACCTTTGAAACATTTGAATCATTCTCCATGAGCTCCTTTAAAGCAATGATGATACGTTTCATTTTATTTATTCTTGTTTGGCGTTCTTTTTGAAGATTTTCCATTTTGCACCCAAAGGCCTTTTCGGTGAGAATGATTTTTCTTTTCACAATTTCATTGTTATCAGTTTCATTTGCATTTGAACCAGCCTTTGATCCATTCATCTTGACACCCATCAATGTGTGCACCACAAAAGTTTAGACAACATATGTCACAATCCACATTTGCATCATGAATCCACATCCAACTTTGCTGTTTTGGTTTGGCACAATTGTGACTCCATACATGAATTCACTATTGCTTTCAAATCCACTTTTATTCAGGCATGACCATCAGCAATAAATGCATCAAACATCCACTTCCAACTTCACTTCCTTAATGTGCACCAACAAGTGAAAAACATTTCCACGAGTTAATTTATTCTCACGTGATAATGACGTCAAATGACATCCACAGGTATCCAATAAGCAGCAGTAATCAGCATCAACTGTGTCCAGGCAAATATACTTCACAGTATGAATGAACTGAGTTTCACACACCATGGGTTGTACTGCGCTCTTTTGTTTTGTTCAAAGTTACTCACGGTCACCATCCAAAGAGGCTGAGTGGTCCAAAGTGCACAAATCCAGTGAAGCATCAGAAGGTAAGTGTCGGATCCGTAGCCTATTTTCTGTTGACAATGTTGTGTGACTATCAAAACCAATATTAGTCACTGAGAGGAGAAAGCAGGGCTCTGTCTGACACGCTGAGTCCAAGGATAAAGCATTGCATCGTCACTGCAGGTTGATGATATTTATTTATCTTTGCAAACAAACACATGCATTTATGCTGTAGAATTATGGAAAGTTAACCTTTGCGGTCAACAGAAAATATCGGGCCTCTACCTCACCCTCTCTCTATACCAGAACACACACAGATTCACAGGCAGGTGCAGGTGATATTCATTTGGCAATCATTCAGCTCACACCCACGCCCACACACATGTAGCCACACCCACCACCCAGGTGACAAGTGAGAAAATCTCTGCCTCTACACCTGTGTTGCATCATGAGTCCAGATCAGACGGTCTGAAGATTGTAGACCTTTACCATAAATTAGGGCTCCCAACGGGGCCTCTAACTCAGCATAGTTAGGGATAAACTGTTGACAATAAGAGCACATTCCCAAAAAAGACATTAGTTGTTTTTTTGTCAGAGGTTTGGGCAGTTTTTTAATAGCTTCTACACGTTTGGGTGAGAGGGATTTGCCCTCACTGCTCTTTAGTGGGGCTACAAATCATCAAATCATCAACATACTGCAACAATGCTGTCCCAGGAGTCAGGACTAAAGGCTCTAAGCTGTCCTTAAGAGCTGCATTGTAAATAGTTAGACTCTCACAATAGCCTTGACACAACCGAGTGAATGTGTATAGTTTGCCATTAAAGGTAAAAGCAAACCAAAATTGACTATCAGGGTGCACTGGCACACTGAAAAAGGCATTTGAGAGATCAACCACTGAGAAAAACTTAGCATCTGCAGGCACTTGTGATAAAATAGTGTAGGGATTTGGAACATTGGGAGCACGTGGCTGTACTGCAGCATTCACAGCTTGTAGGTCTTGTACAAATCGCCATTCAACTGGTTGGCCTTCATCCCTAATCTTTTTGACAGGAAATAAAGGTGTGTGAACTGGAGAATCAGGACATGGAACAATTACGCCTGCTTGCAAAAGGTGATTGAACACTGGAGTAATGCCATCAATAGCCTCTTGTTTTAAAGGATATTGTTGTTATCATTACTGGCTCACAACCCTGAATAAGTCCTACATCATATTTATGCTTTGCCCACAAAATATCAGGCACTTCTTTCAGAGCAGGTACATGCTTAACATTCTCTACTGAAAGTAAGACATATTTCTTGTGTGAGAATGAGTCGTTCAGCGGCAACAACTGCACAGTGCGTGTGCCGTGGAAAGAAAACTGTAATGACTGTTTATATACCTGCAGCTGGGGAGAGTAAGTGACCAATGGGTCACTTGTACTTTGCCAGTCTTGAATATGTACACATCTTTCTACAAACAACCCCAAATCTTCCCACCTATCCTTCACATGTTTGGAAAAAGACACGCGAGGAAAAGAATTGTTTGCATCAAAAAGTCTTTTCTGATTCTCAGTCAAACAAACAGAAAGCGCTGTGCGGTGGTCATCCCAGAAAAGAGACCGTAGTCAGTCGTTCTTGTGTCACTTGGAGCCATGTGTGTTCATAGTCAGGGTCCGGGCCAAGATTCACATGAGACGTGCAATGTAATTCATTGATTGTTAGAAAATCTGTATCTGTAGGAGACACAAGTGTTCTTATTTTTTGTATCAGCTGATCAGTGGATGCAGAAGCCTCTGACTTCCACTGATATGCATACATCAATTGTCGGGGATCATGCTTAACAGCTGTCAATGATTCATCGGGTCCTGTCAGGGAGGTGAGAGAACTCACCTTAAACCCGTCCGGAGTCGATATCAAACATATCCCCAATTTACACATGAGATCTCTGCCGAGCAGATTAACAGGGCAGAGATGTGAAAATAATAGGGATGTCCGATATTGGCTTTTTTGCCGATAACCGATATGCCGATATTGTCCAACTCTCAATTTCCGATACCGATATCAGCCGATACCGATATATGGGTTATTTTTTACTCAAAACTAATTTAGGTAACATCACATATCTCCTGTTGTGGAACTAACACAACATGCTTAATGTTAATACACCACTGTAATACACCACTGGATATATTCTTGAATGGAACAAGACTTTCCAAATGTTAACATTGTGCAAAATAAGAAATACTTCAACTTCATTTAGGGAAAAAGTGCCATGTTTATTTTTCTTTTTTTAATTCCCTGAGAATCTCTATGCTCAGAACAAATAGAGCAAATTTGAGTTCACAAATAAAACATTGATTTTACCTGAACAGTTATGTGCAGCATATCTGCATCTTAAATCAACTAAAATAACAGGCATAGTATATGACATTGCTTTTTTCTATGATGAATGAGCCTGTGTTGGTTGGACGCCTCATGAACTGCATCTTTAACCACAACGTAATCACCTTAATTGAATGAATGCACAAATATGAGTCAATAACAATGTGCAAAATAAACTGTACAATTTTGTAAACTGCACATTTGTTTAAGCTACAAAAAATACTTCAGGCAAGTGAAGTACCAAAAAAAAAACATTTAAAAAGGTGTAAGCTGCCTGTGTCCCTAGCCCATTACTTGGGCTAATTCTGTACAAACATTGGAGTTATAAACTGGGCTCAATCAGCACTGCTCTACATGAGCAACAACAAAGATATGCAACCTTAGGGAGTGTGCAATAAAAACAAAGAAAGCACAACAGATTTGAGTCCAAACCTTCTGGAGTAGTAAATAAAACCCTCCTTAGTATAAGTGCAATGAACAGGGCTAAAAGACTGCCTGCCCTTCGTAAATAAAATAGAAAACATACAATGGGCTCAATCCACCCTGTTCTTTCAATAAGTAACAACATGTGCAAATAAAACAAGAAAGGCACAAAAAATAGCTTCAGTCCAGACTAGTAAACATAACCCTCCTTAAAAGACTGATGCTGACTCACTTATATGACTGGTCTAATTTTTTCCCTTGTCCATATATGTGAGAGGTAGATTTTTCTGAATGAAAATAAGCATCTCAGCATTGTCGCAGTGTATGCGATTTCTCTTTTCGTCTATGACATGGGAGACAGCGCTGAACAGCCGCTCACTGTCTATGCTGGTACAGGGTGCAGTGAGGTACTTGCGTGCAACTTGGGCAAGTGCAGGGAAGCGGATCTGGGTGGAGCTCCAGTACTTGAAAGGGCATGCCGTCTTGGGGATGGTGGCTTCTCCCAGGTATGCATGAACCTAAATGAAAATTAAAAGGGAAAAGAAACAAAAAAACAAACAAACAAAAAAAACAGAACAATTTAAAATTTTTATTCAAAGCACTACAAGTGTCTGTTTATTTCATTTTCATGTGAAGCATTCAACAAATCTGCTGACAAAGTTTATCATGTACTCACCTGCAATGCCAAGTCGCCTGTAGTGGGATTGGTGACATCATTCTCTGTGATAATTTCTTGATACATGTCCAACAGACTCCCAGCTCGGGCCTTCTTAGGTGGGTGGTCCTGGTCCTCCCAGCCTGGATCACCTGCACTGGCACCAGCAGCCTCTTCTTGCTGATCACTGCCCACACTGGCCATTTCGTCGACAACTTTCAGCAGCATATTCCGTGCTCCCTCCTTCTTATCCGGGTCAAAATAACGGTCTTTGTAGCGAGCGTCAACCATGGTTGCAATTGCATAGAGAGGTTCGGTTTGCACACCATCAAATCGTTTGCAGACAGCTTCCAATAGGGTATGTTTGGCTGTTTGCACACCTTTGTCTGATTCATCGGTCTTGGCAAGCAGTCGTGTCAGTGACACCACACCAGGAATGACATCTGCAGCAGTGGCCTCTGCAGAGCTGATGGCCCTGGTTAGCTGATCAAAGGGTTGCAGGAGGGTGATCACCTTCTCCATAATGCCCCAATGAGATGCTGTCAATGTTGTGGGTAGTTCATGATCAGCAGCATATGCACTTAAAGCCCTCTTTTGCTCCACCAGGCTCTGCATCATATAATAGGTGGAATTCCACCTGGTGGAAACGTCTTGTTGCAGTTTTTTCACTGGCATTTTGAGTTCTTTTTGTATGTCTTCAAAACGACTGTAAGCAAGTGGCGAATGCTTAAAGTGTCCCACCACTCGCCTCCCCACGGCCAGAGCATCTGCAATACTGCGCTGAGACAGGGCACCTCCATTCACAGCGAGCTGCAAAGTATGTGCCATGCAGGGCAGACTTGGGACACCAAACTCCGACGCAGCTTTAGCTATGTTACGCGCGTTGTCTCGGACAACTACGTGCACATTTTCTTTGGGGATTTTCCACGTTTCAAACATGCCTTCAAAGGCCGATGCGATTGCTTCTGCCGTGTGAGAGCCGCGGCACTCTTGGGAATGAAGCACAGACTTCTTCAACACAAAGTCGTTGTCTAGCCATTGAGCAGTCAAGCTCAACATGCTAACCTGGCTAACGCTGGAAGACCATATATCTGTTGTGAAGCTAATTGATACAGCCTCAGCTATTAACTTCTCGACGTGGCTGTAAACAACTCTGTGCAACTCGGGCAAACAAACATCTGTTAAATACCTGCGGCTGGGCATGGTGAAGCGTGGCTCGAGGAACTCCACAAGTTTAGTGAATCCGGCGTCTTGCACGATTGAGAATGGCTGGTTATCCAGTGCAATACATTCGATTATTTTCCTATTGATGGCTTTTGCCCTGGGGTGGTCCTTGGCGTATTTCTGTCTTTTCTCGTTGGACTCTTTGAGCGTCATCTGCATCTGAGTCGTTTGTTTCTGTCCCGCCGGGCTCTGTTTCTTTTCATTGCTTTGCTGCACAAATCTCTCGTAACTCTCTGCATGGTTTATCCTGAGGTGGGAGATTAAATTAGATGTACCGAAGGCAGAAATCTTGGTCCCACCTCGCATAACTGAAGCTTTGCAGTCATTGCAAATAGCAACTTTAACGTCCGACGGAGACACTTGAAAATAATTCCAAACCACTGACATGTTGCAACTTGCCAGCGAGCAAGTTTGTCACTGCAGCAACTAGTGTTTGTGGGCGCAGCTTGATGATGTCATCAAATTTGCGCAGACAAACGTTTCAGGAGCCAATAGGCACTATTTGGGTGAAACGCAAGTATTATTTTATCGGGGTTTTGAGGCATTAAAAAATCTGATACCGATATCAACCGATATTAAATTTTTAAGCTATTATCGGCCGATAATGAATATGGGCCGATAATATCGGACATCTCTAGAAAATAAGAATGCATGCTTTATTTGCTCCCCCTCTGGTGTAATACAACGCAGAGGAGCGGTCACTCTCTCTTTAATCAATTGGCCAGATGCTCCGACAGAATACACATGGTCATTTTTGGTGTGTGTGAAAATGTGGAAGCCATAATCACAGAACTTGTAGCTCCTGAATCTACCAAAAACATGACTTCAGTCCCTTCTATTGTCAATGCATATAAAGGAAAAAAATACTATAAAATAAAAAAATACCTGCATATTGTACATAAGTTTCAGCCTGTGGTGTGTTTTTCTGTTCAAGATATCTTATAGCATTATGTACATGAGCATGAACATGCTGGTGTGTGTGCTCCTGGCTATCATCATTATGTAAACATACATGTGGCTGTGTGTGTGTTTCACTTTCCTGTTCTGCAGAGCCTTCGGGTGATGTCCCTCGCCCTTCGTCCTGTCCCTGTCAATCAGACATGCCGTATGCACGTGCCTGTTCATCCAAAGCGTTCATGGGACAGTCTCTAGACCAGTGTCCAATTTCTCCACATCTGTAACAGGCGTTGGTATCTTGAGAGCCTTGTCCCTGCTGACCTCCTCTTCCACCTCCTCTTCCCCAATGTCCACTGCCTCTGCCTCTGCCTCTGCCTCGTCCTCGGCCACGCTGTCCCTGCGTGGTTGCCAATGCATACATAGTGAGGGCTGCCATGTGCAGTTCTTTCTCAGTCTTTTCCTGCTTAGCCTTCTTCTTCTGTTGCTGAGTCAGTTGTGCATGGCGTGCATGTCGCTTGAGATCATTCAGTCGACATTCTTCTTTGCACCCCACATATGTGCGGATAACAGTATCATGTAACTCAGGGAGCATACCTGCGAGGATGGAATTGCAGAGGTGGCGCTCCCATGCTTGGGGCTGTGCACCGATATGCCCTGGCTGCTCCAGCCCACTATGTTCGTTAAAGATGTGCGTCACCTAGCTCAAAGAGCGCATCTCGATACTCCATGTTTTTAGAATGATCCCAATCTACGTGAACAATTTTCAACTCAGGCCTGGGAATACGTTGGGAGATTTTAAACAATCTCCTGGCCCAAGTCTCTTTGCCAGAATCCTTCGTATTTCAACTCCTGTAGGTCGGAATTCTTGACAAAAATTCTAAAATTGTTCAATAAATTTAATTCCAGAGTTGCGTGGATCTGGCAGGTGTTCTGCCGCCTCTCTTACATCAGCTGCTGTCCATGGCCGATGCACGAGGATAGGACCATCCGGTCCAGCCACCTCGACCATGGGAAAGATCGAAGCAGTCGGTGTGTCAGTCTTAGAGGCTTGTTGTCTGGTCTGCATGGTGTGTGTTGATGACTTGAATGCTGGTGGTGCGGAAGGTGGCGGTGATACAGGCAGCAGGACATCTCCATATTCTTCCTTCTCTTTTTCTTTCACATGTTGATCTGGCTTGTCGTATCCTCCCATTGCTCCGGACACGGCAGGCTTTTGTTGAAAGGGACAGGAGTCCAGGTCAGGGTTCACCTTCAGGGCCTGCAGTTCTGTAACAGAATACACAGAAGTGGGTGCAGTGGGAGGTGAAAAAACATATGGTGGTGGACCTTGTGTTTTCTTCATTTTCGGTTTTTCACTATTCTTTCTCTCTGGTAATTCCTTCTGACACTGCAATCTCTCTCGTCTGTCAGCTTCTGCTTTCCAGTCACTCAAACACTTCCTATGTTTTTCTATTTCTTCTAAACCTTTACGCTCTTTCCCTTTTTCATTTCTGACTCCTTGTAGTCTAAGTTACTTTCCAACTGTCTTATCTCTTTCATGCTCAGGGATCCCCCTTTAGGGAACCCAAATTCATTTGTCCATACATTAAGACAATCAATAAATTCAGAGCCATATTTTGAGGTCATAATGGTGACAATGGGGCCTCCTGGAGGAGTCAGCGACTTAGACTTCCCTATTCCCATTTTCCCAAAATGGGTGAGCGCTCTCACTTATTCTCACAGGCGTCCCCGGAGAAGGGTGATTCGATTTTAAGCCTCAATCACTCCAGAAAAACTTGTACCCTAAGTACAGAGATCAGACTCTTGCCAATCCCAAATTGATCCCAGATCAATTTTGATCTAAGATTGATCCCAGACCAATCTTGATCTAAGGTTGGACTCTTACTCTTAAACCAACCCGGTCAGTCTGGTCACCACTCGTCAGGTCTTACCCCTTCACCACACTATGCCTCTTTTCTTTTTTTTTTTTTTTTTTTTGTACTTTATTTTTATAGAAAGAGCATGTACAACATACAGAAATACATAGAACAAACAGTTGGTCACTTATACACCCATTCAGACATTATACTGGTGGAGTTACAAATACAATGACAGCTCAATGAGCATCTCTTGTGGACATGTACACAATCCATTTTTCCCAATAGTGCAAATATTTATCAGTCTGTAGATTTAACGAAAAAGTCATTCTTTCCATATTTTGAATATTGGTCACAATATTGATCCAGTCAGACTCTGCCGGAGGTGCGGCCTGCAGCCAACTTCGAGTTACAGCTTTCTTACTGGCTGCTAATAGTATTTTTAAAAGATATTTGTCTGGCCCCACTATATGGGGTGCAATATTACCTAGGTAGATTGTAGAAAAAGATCCGTTAATTCCATCACCAAAAATGTTTTGAGTTACCTGTGTAATCTTTTGCCAGTATGGCTGAATAGCTGAGCAGCCCCAAAATATATGAAAATGGTCTGCCAGCTGTTCACCACAGTTCCTCCAACACAGTCCCCTGGCCGTCTCCCCTGTTTGCACACATTTTAACTTAGGGGTTATGAAATATCTGACCAGATTCCGCCAGCAGAAATCTCTCCAGAGACCAGAACTGGTGGAAGTTGACTGTACAGAACAAATATTCAACCATTCTTCTTCTGTGATGACAGTTTGAGATTCTTTCTCCCATTTTAATCTAATCTTATCTGTTGAGTGTATCTTATTAGTTTGAATACAGGAGTACAACGCCTGGACCGGCGCTGCCCGTTACTCTAAAATAAAATCCTGGTGAGAACCCTGTATACCAATGTATAAACCTTCCGTCAATCCTTGCCGGCTTGAAGTCGGGGTCAAAGGCAACCTATCTCAGTGACTTGGCCTGTCTTTCAAATGATGGTGACCTACATTCCTTAAACCAAATGCGAAGACAAACTTTAGACCATTGGTTCAGGCCACTAGAATGCTGCTCATACAGTGTTTTACTGCCCAGTATAGATTGTAATGGTATGTCTAATTGTGAGATTTCCAAATCCTTCCATTTTGCTGTATAATTTGGGTTGCAGCAGCATGCCAGTGGTCTTAATTGCGCTGCCTTATAATAGTCTATCAGGCATGGGAGTGATCTGCCCCCTTTCTCTTTAGCCAGTTGTAGTGTTTTGAATTGGATCCTTGGTCTTCTACCTGCCCATAAGAATCTAGAGATCCACTTATCCCATTCGTTAAATTGCATTTGTGTAATCATTACTGGGAGAGATTGAAAGAGATATAAGAGTCGAGGAAGTAGGTTCATCTTTATTGTTTCTATCCTATTGTGCATGTCTAGGGGCAATTGAGACCATCTGTCAATATCTGACTTGATGTTTCTACTTACGGGGCCAAAATTGCTTTCGTATATTTTGGTTAAATCTTTAGGTATTCGGATCCCCAGGTATTTAATCTCCCTTGAGTTCCATTTGAGATCAAATCTGTCCAGTATGTCTTTTTGAGGAGAATAGTTATATCTTAAAATTTGAGTTTTTTGCACGTTTAATTTATATCCAGAATAGGACCCAAAGTCTTTTAGTGTAGACATCAGCCTAGGAATGCTAGTCTCTGGCTCTGTTATAAGCAATAAGACGTCATCAGCATATAAACAAATCTTTTGCTCCATGCCTCCGACCACTATTCCTTTTATTACCGTCTCATCCCTGATTGACTGTGCCAAGGGCTCGATAAATAGGGCGAAAAGAGCCGGGCTGAGAGGGCAACCTTGGCGGCAGCCTCACTCCAGCTCAATAGGCTGTGAGTGATGTCCGTTAATTTTTATCCTGGCATTTGGGGAAAGATACAGGGTTTTAAAACATCTAATAGAGTCTTCTTTAAATCCAAATCTTCTCAGCGTCAAATATAAGTACTCCCAGCGGACCGAACGCCTTTTCGGCATCTAGACTGAGTACTACAGCTTGTTTTTTCCCTTTAGTCACGTGATCAAGTATATGTAGCACCCGTCTGATATTGTCTTGCGTCTGTCTCTCACACACAAAGCCTGTTTGATCTGGATCCACTAAATCTGGTATAATGTGTTCTAATCTTTTAGACAGTATTGATGCATACAACTTATAATCAATGTTCAACACAGAGATAGGCCTATAAGCACTACACTCTTTTTTGTCTTTACCCTCCTTATGAATAACTGAAATGATTGCTTCACTCCATGTTCTTGGTGGTTCAGCCTCTTTAAGTGTATGGTTAAAGCAATCCGAGAGTATCGGTACTATTTGTTCTTTAAAGGTACCATTCGGCTGGAAAGCCGTCTGTTCCCGGTGCTTTATTGGCCTTCAACTTAGAAATTGCCTTTTCTATTTCTTCCTTTGTGATATCTGCCTTTAGTGCTTTGTTCTGTTCTTCACCTATGGAGGGTAAATCTAGTGATTCCAGAAATGTATTTATTTCCTGAGGGCTAGTTATATTTGGTTCTCTGTATAGCTCTCTATAATAATTTTCAAAAATATGTTGTATTTCCTCTAATTTATGGCATGTTTTTTTAGTTCTCGGGTCTCTAATTTCAAATATAGAGCTCTCTGCCTGTTGCTTCCTTAGCCTCCATGACAAGAGTTTTAAGGCCCTAGGGCCGCTCTCATAATACCTCTGCTTAACATACTTTGCTTTTTTCTCTAAATCCTCTTCATAGAGTCCATTCAGTTCCTTTTTGATAGTATTAATTTTATTTAGGACGAGGGGGTCTTTCCCTTTTACATGCTCACTCTCCAACACTTTAAGCTTTTCTTGTAAATCAGACAGTTTTTTACTTCTTTCCTTTTTCTTATGAGATGTATAGGCAATAAGCTTCCCTCTAATCACTGATTTAGCTGCATCCCACAAAACACTTGGCGATACTTCCCCATTATTGTTGTTATCCATGTAGTCTTTAAATTCCTTTTGTACATAGTTCTTGCACGTAATATCATTTAAGGTACTTGTATTAAGTCGCCACAATGTATTTTTCTTTTTGTTGTCTAAGTGCATAGTTAGATAAACAGGCGAGTGGTCTGAGACATCCCGAATCCCTATACTACAATCCCTGATTCTATGCCTGTCCGAATTATTGGTGAAAAAATAGTCAATTCTTGAGTGCACTCTGTGACTTGCTGAGTAAAATGTGTACTGTCTAGCTGATGGGTTAAGCTCCCTCCATACATCGAACATCCCAAGCTCTGACAACAAACTCTTCATTACTCTAGCATTGGGAGCAGGTCTCTTTAATGTGTTAGAGGAGTCTAGTTTACATTGTAGCTGGGTGTTCCAGTCCCCCCCCGCATAATAGAAGTCCAGTGGTTTCAGTGGCAATCAAATTAAAAATTTCCCTTATACAGGAAATTTCCTGGCCAGGTGGTATGTATACATTCACTAGTGTAACTTCTTTCTGTTCAAGATACCCCTTAACAATTACATACCGACCCTCTTTGTCACAAATTTCAGAAACCATTTGGAAGCTCACTCTATTAGGAATCAAGATTGCTACCCCTCGTTTTTTCCCATTTTTAAAGCTCGAGTAAAATGTATTTTTAAAACCATATTTTTTTAGTTTTTCATGTTCAATCTGGTTGAGATGAGTCTCCTGCCAGAATATCACATGTAATTTCTCCCTCTTCATTTTCGCAATAACCTTGCCCCTTTTTATCGGATTGTGTAGGCCATTTACATTAAGGGTAACTACCCTGTATTCCTGACATTGCATTTAATCTCACAGTTAGCACAAGTAAGTGAATGACATGCTTTTGGTGACCAGACTTGAACTGATTTCGAACTGTAGAACAAACTTGAAACATTGAATAAGAAAAAACTCAAGTGAACCTCCATTTTGAAGTAATATAACTACTTCTTAGGTGGGGGGAGTAGTCTAGTGATCCACCAGAGCCCCCTCTTCAGTGCAACTTGCTAAGCCCCTACTCAAGGGTGTATTTGTGCACTAAGTTCTTCAAGACACCAATCTCTTTCCCGTGTATGTCGGTCAATCCTTATCATTCAATGGGTTAAAGACATTCTCACACAGCTATACATAAAAAAACTGAAATTAAGAGCTGGCAGCTGTGTATTAATGGCTGATAATAATAAACAGAAATAAGTGAGGTTCAGTCTTAATAGGGCGGACGGAGAGTCAATTACAAAACATAGGTGATATAGTTTCTGCTCCCATCAGTCTTATTCCTCCGTTCCACGACCCCATGTCATTATCGTTTGTTTTGTCCCCCCCCCCCCCCCCCCCCCCTTTTTTTTTTTTTAAATGCTCTCAACCGAGACTCTGCCCTTATGTTGAAAAGTCTGTTACCTCCCTTTTCCGTTATCGCCGGGTCTATCACGGCCGTTGAAAGCTTCGCAGCCTTTCCTTGATCCTCTCTTGGTGGGACTGGGTGCTGGCCTGGGTGCTGGCCATGGTGCTGGCTGTCTTTGCTGCGCGCTGCCAGGTGTTTTTACGTGTCTTCTCCATAAACCCGGATGCCGCCGTGCTCTCGCGCTCAAGCGAAAAACCTCTCTTCTTCAAATCCTCCTCCGCCGCCGCCGCACTCTCGTTACCGGTCCGCTGTCGAAGAAGACTCGTAGCTTGGCTGGCGGCGGTGTCTGGAACCTTATCCCCTTCTCTCGTAGAAGTCTCCTGATCCGTGCATACGCCTTTCTCTTTACCAGTGTTTCCGCGGGGTAGTCATGATCAAAATAAATCCTCCTTTCACCGTAGTAGATCTCTCTCTTCTTCCATGCGGAATGCAGCACCAGCTCTTTAGTTTTAAACTCTTGGAAGTAGACGACCACCGACCTGGGTTGTGCTTCTCTTGGATGTTTCGGGCCAAGCGCTCTGTGGCACCGTTGTATGCCCAGCTCAACACTTGCGAGGGGCTGCAGCTCTTCTTTGATCATTTTGGCAATAAATTGCTGGATGTTGTTTTCCTCTGCTCCCTCTGTGATACCATAAATGCGTACGTTATTACGCCTCGAACGTGCTTCTAAGTCAGTGAGTTTCAGTTGCAATCTTTCCTGGGCTTGCAATGACTGACTCAGCGCCTCTTTGAAGTCCACAGAGCACTCTTCCATGTCGGCTATGCGGCTTTCTGCTTCGCACAATCTCTCCGTTGTAGCTTTAAGGTCGCTAGCCACTTCGCCTAGCTTGTGTTGAATTTCTTCCCTTATGTCAGTTAACTCCCTTTTCAAATCGTCTCTGATACTGTCTCGGAAGATGCCCAGTTCAGACTTTACCTCTGAGACCATGGACTTCAAGTCTGCACGGATGATAGCAATGTTAGCTTCCATATCCACTGCTGTTAGCTCAGCGCATTGTCCGCCATTACGGTCAACCTGTTCCTCGTCCATGGCCTCGACTTCAGACTCGAATATGTCGTCTTTCTCCACTCTCTCGGGTTGTTTACCCTTGCCCTTCTTGTTTTTTCCCCCCTCCATCGTTAGTTAGGACAAAATTTTCAGAGTAAATGTATTTCAAATGGGGAATAAACTCCGACCGACCGGGAGGGATTATTTATGCGACCATCCGCATCTGTCGCTCCACCGGAAGTCCACTATGCCTCTTTTCTCTTTTTCTTTTTTTTTTTGTTCTCCAAAAAAAACTGAAAGTGTCTCACCAAATTTCTTTTTCTTTTGTGTTCGTTGAATCCCAACGCGATCACGGACAAAATGATCAGTCCTCCCATCTCTTAATTGTTGATCGAGGTTGGAGGCCGGATTTCTTTTCTAATCCGGGGAAGCCACTCCACTGGTCACTGTCCGGACGACCGGCCGGGGGATCCTGTTCGTGGAAGTTTGTCGTGGAAATTCAATAAAGACTGAGAACACGATCAGTATTAAATGAGAACTTTATTCTTGGCCAAGGAGAGACAACAGTGTGAGTACAAGAGTCGCAAAGTTCTCTCTGCTGATAATACATTTAACTGCTCCTTTTGTAGACATTTCTCCCCCTCCCTCTCCTCTGAGGTCATCAAAGGAGAGACCCTAAGTGCATCAGGGTTTACCCTCGTAAATATCTGCTTTACTTCCCTTCTACACCGTGGCTGGTACCAACATCTCAGGGACAAGAGAGAGAACTGCCAGGACACAAATATATATCAAACCATCAGGAGGCAGTCTCCTAAATAGGACAAAGTTCATACAAAGTTAAACATGAAATATAATTGTCAAGTGAAGTAAGCATAAAACAATAAAACGGAGGTTAAAAAGAATTTTCCCACTACAGTCCGCATGGGCTATTTAAGGTAGGTGGTACTACCGGGAGCGGACGGACACGTTTTACCAGCCAATCAGGATTGGCGTAATGAGATTAATGCTTCTGAGGTCTGCAGCAGGGGCGTGCATCCCATAGTGAGACATCTCACTCATATTACTCAGAGAACCGGGGTTATGTAAATAACCTAAAGTTATTATTTATGATTATCTTTGATGCTTTTGAGAGTCTCAATCAATTGATTCAGTCTACACAGTTTTGTGCTTCTTTCAGTCATTTGAATCACCTGCTCCTCCTTACACTGTCATCACTGTGCATCATAGAGATGATTCAATATTTCAGATTGTTACAAGATTATGACTTATGGTGAAATTACAACTCAGTCCTAATAATTCTTCTTACTTTCTTCTTACAATATTTAAACTTATAACTCATGACTATCTTGTGATAGTCTTTGCAAAGTTAGGACTATTAGTCTCATAAAGTTGACTTAATTGTTAAAATGTTATAAACTATGTTTTAAAATGACATTTTTGTTTTATCATATCTTGTAATATTCTGACTATTACATTTTTTATTAAAATTGTGTCCCAACTTTATACACAGTAGTCCATTTTCTTCTTAAAAAACTACAAATTCATGATTATAATATTTTGATGTGTCTTGAAAAAAATAATAATCATAGTAAATACTATTTTACACAATTTATTCTTCTTTGGTCCTGATATGTTGCTGTACTAAAGACATTTCAGTTTTCCTACTTCCTGTCCACATCACTCTGACAGGATGCTTAAGTAATGTTCAGGAGGTGGAGCAGGTCGTCCACCAATCAGATGATCAGCCGTTCGATCCCCGGCTCCTCCAGTCTGCAAGTGTCCTTGAGCTCAGAAGATACTGATTCCCAAACTGTTCCTGAAGGCTGAACCATTGATGTATATATAGCTCTCGAAAACGGATGCGAACACCTTGCATGGAAGCCAATGCCATCAGTGTATGAATGTGTGTGAATGGGTGAATTCTGCAAACTGGTCCAGATGATTTTCGACTTTTTGAATGTACCTTCAAACATTTCTAAACTTCTAAACTGATTCAAGTCTTCAAATCTCCGGCTGCCTGCCTGAAATCCATACTCTGTATTTTTTATTTATCTTCTCTGTCTCTCGCACTTTCCTCTTATCTTATCCTAAGATGTATTTTTCATGGAAATGAGTGGGTTGTGTCTCCTTCAGAGGTAGCAGAATGCACCAAGCAGAGGTGGAGATGAGACTTGAAACAGTGGAGAGATGGGAGATAAAAGAGCAAGCGACAGTGTGTGTGTGTGTGTGTGTGTGTGTGTGTGTGTGTGTGTGTGTGAGAGAGAGTGAGAGTGAGAGTGAGAGAGAGAGAATATGTCAGCATGCTACAAAAACAAGTGTATAAACGCACAGAGAGAGAGAGAGAGAGAGAGAGAGAGAGAGAGAGAGAGAGAGAGAGAGAGAGAGAGAGAGAGAGAGAGAGAGAGAGAGAGAGAGAGAGAGAGAGAGAGAGAGAGAGAGCTGAGAGTGTGTGGAGAGGCAAAGGACAGTGCAGCGGCATTAAGCAGCTCACAGATCAGTGGATGCTGACAGATGCACAGCTGCTGATGGGGACAGAAAATACAAGATTCACACTCTCTGGAGGAGGAAACCAGATCCCCTGTCTATTTCCATCTCATGTAAGTGATTAGCATGGGAGGACAGCAGCACCTCTGCAGCTACACACAGACGGTAAGTTACCAACACACACCTGCAGTAATGAAAGTTAATGATGAGATTCAGTGAAGGTTGATGCAAACAGACTGTCATGTGTTTGCGAACAGCTCAGAGTAAAAGCATCTTTCACGTTGTCACATTACCTGCAACACAAACTTACATTCAGAATGAAGAGAAGCGCTTTTAAATGCCCTCCTGTATGTTTGCCTGACCTTCGTGTTTTGTATGGTTATTAGTCACGATGTCATTTCAACAGTGACAACTTATATAGTCTGCATCTTTGGAACTGCGCTCCAAATGCTATTATCATTTTCTCAGTTGCAGTATTTCCATCATTAATCAGACCTGCTCCACAGAAGACGGCAAAAAATAATAACTGCTCTCAGTGATGAAGTTTGCTTATTGCGTTTGCATACAGCAACGCAGGTTTCAGCAGTGGGGGTGGAAACCTGTGTGTGTGTGTGTGTGTGTGTGTGTGTGTGTGTGTGTGTGTGTGTGTGTGTGTGTGTGTGTGTGTGTGTGTGTGCGTGTTTAAATCAGTTTTAATATATGTAATGTGTCCAAATGCAGGACAAATCTATGTCCTCATTACTTATACATATACATACAATATTCATATTATATTTATAATACTATGAGATGTTTCTATTTAATACACAACACAAAAAGTATCCTCCTGTCTACCACCAATATGGCAGAATGGGTTTAGCCTGAGAGACGAAACCCAAATTAATCGGTCATTTAATAGTAGGTCCAAATCAAGCATCTCTATGATTATCAAAATCAATTATTTCTCTGGCAATTTCTGTCACAAAAGAATCTGAATCAAAGCTGACACGTCTAGAAAATGCATTGTAATGTCCCGATCATCACATAGAATGTACACCAACGCCTGCTCATTGTGAGCAGCACCACGGCAGCATTTTCACTGCAGATAGAGAGATCAAGTGGGCCAGATGTTCCGATCAGCTGCTAAAATCAAATCTTGAAGCTCCTGTCAGTGTAATTGTTGAGAAAGAAGATAAGAAGGAGAGTCTCTTCAGTGTCAGTACCATGCTGCTTACTGACTGTACTGGTTCAAATCATCAGGACTCAACATTGTGCATGTCAATTAGCTTATTGATCAGCTGGTTACTTACAGTGACTGAGTAAAGTGGCCCTGATACAGCACTTTAAATGTCAGTGTTTGGCTGGGATCTTACTTCTATATCCATATACCTGGATCCAGGATTGTGACATATCCAACCAGTCAAAGTTTTAGTCAACACAGATGGAGCAGGGTGGGCTTCCAGGAACAGTATGAAGATATATCAGATATCAGATATCAGAAATGAGAAGAAATATGTCAATCTTCGGCTTTCTCTCAGTTGAATTACAGCATAGAAGCATGGATTTCTCAGTGCTGTTGGCATGGATTCTAACTGTGACACAGGAAGATGACATCTCGCCCACAGAAATTGTCAGTCAGGATTTCATTCAGACGTAAAGCAAAATTGAACCAACGTTTCAAAATATCAGCAACAGAATATTGCAAATCCGTTGTTTCTATTTACTTCTTCTACCTGAATATTGCTTCATAATTAAACTGCTGCAGAAGAAGAAGGTACAACAAGATGATGTCACGTAAAGAGCTCCAGTCAAGCCCCAGTGGAAAACATGAGGTTTCATGTGTTCATCTGAGGAAGGTCACAATCTCTGATGTCTGTTTTTATACGCAACTAAAACTAGAAAAGGATCCATGAATCCAAGGATTCCAAGAAAGTTGAGTTCTCCCTGCAGTTTCTCTTTGGTCTTAGACATTAAGGTTTTCAAAATTAATAGCATCAAGGCAACAAACAGAAATATGACCTTAGACTTTGTGTTGGGTTCAGGTCTAAACAGGTAGCTGCATGTTGAGTTAAGTTGGGCCTTAAAAGATAGTTTCAGGTTTTAATACAAGGTGTCTCATGTGTTTGAGGCTGTATAACGGTAACATTGTTCTCATTAGGGGTGGCTGTGGCTCACAGGCGGGTCGTCCACTAATCAGATGATCGACGGTTCGATCCCCGGCTCCTCTGGTCTGCATGTCGAAGTGTCCTTGGGCAGGACACTGAACCCCAAGTTGCTCCCGAAGGCTGTGCCATCTGTGTATGAATGGTTAGGTCTGCAAACTGATGAGCAGTTGGCACCTTGCATGGTACCCAATGCCATCAGTGTATGAATGGGGTGAATGCGATATGTAGTGTAGAGCGCTTTGAGTGGTCGCATATATAAGTACAATCCATTAACTTTATTGCTTAAAGAGGGTTGACATCACTGAAATAGTATTTCCACCAAATAATAACAAAAATGATCTCTTGACACTTAGATACAGAGCAGGTCTAGACTCTTTATAATATTATTCATAGACCCAACAATTCCCACCAGGAGCAGGCACTTGACGACAGTGGCATGGAAAACCTTTTAACAGGCAGAAACCTTGAGCAGAACTGAGCCATTTTACAGTCCTAGTGAACAGAAATATTATCTAAATTATTTTCTTTAAAACTTCCTTCATATTGTACACAGCACCAGATACTGTACACAATACAGTGAGTGTGAGTGTGCTGGATCCTGAGGGCTCTGACAGCCTCAGATGTTCCAATTGGTTCAGATTTGTTTTGTTTGTGTGTTGAAATGATGAGGGCCAAATATATTTTAGTTGATACTCACAAAGTGCACTGACTAAAAGGGTGTCTTGCAATCAAATCAGGCCAATGGATATAGAATGGATTAATATGTCACATGGGTGTATTGGTTGGTTTTTGAGGCTCTGTAGCTGCAGTTTGCTTGATGGGAGCTATGTTGTATTTTATATTTACCCTGCAGCATTAACCTACTTCTAATCCATACAGTGTTCATACTTTTTTGCTACAGTAGGTTTTGTTTTCTCTTTGGGAAATAGACAAATGCAATTCATCCATCAGTTAATCTTTGTAAACAAACCTGGAATTCAGATCAGATATCTATTTGAGAGGTTTGTGTGTCAAAGCAGGCTTTACATTGTGAGTGGAATCAGCTTCTAGACCACAACTAAAATAAGAGAAAAATGAACAATGACAATTTTAAAGTAATGTAAATCAACAAAATGCACATGTGATGTTTTAATGCAGGCTATAATAAATAGTCTCCTTTTTATTTTGCAGATTTTTGACTGTGCCTGAAAGAGCACACTATATACTATTCACCACGCTTATTATTCGTGTGGATGCCCAGAGGGGCTTCTTTAGAATTTTTTTTTGTTTTAAACTAACATCTAACATCTTGCAGTGATGCAAGCTAACGTGACCAGTGGGTGGATGGATTTTTGCAAAACTTAAAGTGAAAATTCATTTTGACCTAATTTGACACCTAATTTCTAACCTAACTTGTTTATTTTTTTACTCATTCAAATTTTGTCTGAGTTTGTGCACACTTTCTTCTTTGGTCTGACAAACTCAGAACACATATTTATTCTGACTTTACATGAACAAACTTTAACATAATGTTATCATGGTCAGGATACTATCAGATGGCTAAGGGTGTGTCTAATATGCAGGCTGTCAATCATCAAGCCAGCTAAATATGTCAGGGCTGTTTTAGCACAAACCTAAAAAAATATATATCTTAAAATATTCACATGGATGCAGTTATCCAAGTTTTGTTAGATACTTTTTACTGTGGGAATGAAATAAGAAGGAGTCGATACTAAATGAGTAGCTTTTGAAGTATCGATTCTGCAGTATTGATCTGCCTGTCCCTCTTCAGACCCTGCTGTTAGAAGATGGGCGTTTCCTTTCAAGTGAATTACCCACAAACTCTTACCACTGTGTGACATTCTTAAGTACTTGCAATCTTCCAAAACACCTGCAGACTGTGAGCGCATTATTTCCCCCGAGTGAACATTTTCCTCTCTAAAATCACCTTGTGTCTCTTTATCTGAGTGTCTGTTTCATTCAGTCACTCAGACGTTTGGACCATCGTTTGCCTGATTCACTGTCTTTTATGTGTGACTGTTTTTAAAAGGGTTCTCCACATCACAGACATCTAAGACTGTAAATCAGGAAATCAATCAAACAGGGGAGGAGAAGCATGTTTCATGAAGAATGGTGTTGACTGATAACTTTGACAGTAAAGGAACATGAAGGAGGGCGCAAGAGTGATCATATATAGTCAGTTTATCTCTCCTTGTCCCGTCCTGGCTGCAAAACAATTCTGACGGATGTGGATGTGAAATGTATTTGTGGTCTTTGGAGGAAAGGCATGCATGGTGACTAGTTTTTTCTCTTAAATGGACTCAAGAGCCTTCAGCGAGGCTTAGCTATCTGCACTATGAAACTCCCTACAACAAAGGACATAATTAAATTATCACTTACACAGAAAGTTATTATTATTCCTTATTCTTGATTCTTGAAACTTGCTGTTTGGTCGATTCAGGTCAGTTCTTTCTTTTCTGTATGTGAAGCACAGGTTTATGAATATTTAATGCTAGAGTTCAACTGGTTATACTGAAATACTGATCATTCTATAAATATTAGATTACTATTATTATTATTATTATTATTATTATTATTAGAGTAAGACAAAATCATTGTCTTTCTCTGTTAAGATGTGACATTATTATTATATTATTATCTGTCACTATAACTATTACTGTCAATATATTATTTTTCTTT
The DNA here is from genome assembly GCA_004119915.2 of Collichthys lucidus. Classification (NCBI taxonomy): domain Eukaryota; kingdom Metazoa; phylum Chordata; class Actinopteri; family Sciaenidae; genus Collichthys; species Collichthys lucidus. The sequence goes on from CM014101.1 coordinate 1,420,872, forward strand.
GCACTAGAAATTGCATTACTCATTATTAATATTAATACCCAAGCTCTTTAAATATGCCGTATCCCTTTTGAAGTCATAATTACAGGCTGATTGTGTTGCTTTAAAACGTCTAATTTTTCTAATTTGAGAACATTTTGTAATGCTTCATTTTATGGGTATATGATTTTCTTAATAATGCAATACTGCTTTTTTTAATCAAATGATTTTTAGTCCCTGGAGGGCACTTTCACATTCCATTCTTTTTAAGGGCACTTTCACACGCCTTAAACATACCAGTGTTTTATTACTCGGATAGTACAGATCATTTGGGCAGGTGTGAAAACTGGGTCTTTGTCTGCTTGCAGATGAACCCTACTGCGGTTTGCTTACAGTGGTAAAGCAAACGGACTACCAAGATAACCGAAGATCAGAAAGCCAAACAAGGAGCCAGGTTTTCTTCTTCCTGGTGCTTTTTTCCTTCACATTGCCAGTCCTACTTGTTTTGGGCAAAACCACCCCCAAATGAGCAGCTGCTGCATGACATTGTCCAGGCGGCTTGGTCCGCTTTCAAAAGCGCAGTGTGAAAGTGAACCAAACCAAATGAAGGTGTGACATTTTTTGGCATTCCCTGCCAACATCACAAATCTGATCCTCAGTTTCATAAATGGACCCCTTTGTCACACCGCGGTGAGGTCAAATTGGGGTTTTGTTATGTCTCGTCATTTCCGGTTTTTCTTTGATATTTACCTGCCCTCTCGTTTCAGGTCACTTGCCCTTCCTCATGTGTCACCGGTCTGACTGTCTTCCCCACCCTGATTATTTTCACCTGTTCCCCATTACCCTGTGTATATATAGGCTGTGTACGAAATCACTCACTCAATCACTCACTCATTCTCTACTCCCTACATAGGGAGTAGAGAACAAATGTAGTGGACTATATAGTGAGCTTAACAGAAAAAATGTTCGGACACTTCTCTTGGCGCCGGTATTTACGTCATTGCTGTCGCACAATTAAAACGTACCACATTAATGTCGTCTCACATAATACTTGTCCATTTACTAGTGCATTTTTATTAAATTAGAGTCTTTTGATTACTGTCCTGTACGTTTTATTTTCGGGTTTTGTTTTCTATATTTGCATATTTTTATATTTTATTCTCTTGGCTCTTTAATAACAGAAAGTTACAGTGTAATCTACTGGAATGTTTAATTATATGCTGTTCATTTTACACTTTTTTTTAAAAAGAATGTAGAAAGCCATTTTGCCTAGTTTTGAAATGTGTAATAAAAAAAACAATAGAATAAACTGGCCTTGTGACTGTACTGCTCCACAACTCATGGATTTGTTTCGCGCCTCTCATCCTCTCATCCAGGGACGGACTGGGACAAAAAAATCGGCCCTGGCATTTTCGACCAGACTGGCCCACAACATTTGATAACACACTTTTTCAGTTTTTTCAGTGCAACTGTGCAAGTCTTTAAAACAACCTAGCTCAACAGGACATAAATAATCAAATCATATTAAATCAATTTTATTTGTATAGCCCAAAGTCACAAAGTCCATTTTCCATTGAGGCTTTACAATCTGTACAGGGAGTGACACCCTCTGTCCTTAGACCCTCGGTTCGAGTGAGGAAAAACTTGCCCACAAAAAACTTAAACAGGAAAAAATGTGGAAGAAACCTCAGGAAGAGCCACAGAGGAGGGATCCCTCTCCCAGGACAGACAGACGTGCAATGGATGTCACGTGTACAGGACAATCAACACAAACATATTGTACAATTACAATGACTGACTGAAATACAGCCTGTTTATAATATATTTATATAAACAAACACACAGCTGCATTGACATAACACTAGCAATGAACAAAATTATGTCATTTTAAAAAGTGCTATTTTCTTTCTTTGTAGGCTAACTTGCATTGTATTTAGCCACCTAGCTACATAAAACAGCCCATTTTTTTCCCCATGCCTAAATAAGAGCTTACCCGAGGACTACTAGATGAACAAAGAAAATGAGAGTGCTGACTCTTCAGTTTTCACTCACATTTTTGGTGAGTGGTGGTGGCTTTAAATATGCCTAGGCTAGAAATACTGGAATGTACAGATACCTGCAGCTGCATTCACATAACATTGACAAAATGATATAATTTTAAAAGTGAGATTTTCTATCAGTTATGTAGCCTACATTGTCCCTACCACCTAGGCTACATAAAGAACTGCTATAGCTGCAGGACAAAAAAGCAACTTAGCCAATAGGCCAGACTAGTACTCACCCCACAGACAATAATAGTCTAATAAGAAATTAGACTTATTGTTATTGTTGGTGAATGGTGAACACGTGTTCTCACATTAAAGACTATTTTTTATTTAGAATAAAAGACATAAAAAGTAGGCTACTGAGCTAGGCTTATTTTCTCTTCCAGCCAGTGTAGCCTACAATGTATTGTAGCGACCCTGCAGTAATGTGCTGTGTGTTACAATGTGAGTTCTGTGGTTTCCCATGGTCCATAAATGCACCTGTATGAGAGCAAGGGGGCGGGGGAGCAGGTGAGGGAGAGCGCGTGTATGTGAGCGTGTGTGGAGAGAGACGGCACGAGTGAGGCTGCAGAGTGGGACCTGTTATGTGTTCTTGGCGTGGTTATGCCCTACAATAACCAAGTTCTGTAACAAGACTGTTGGCAATAAAAGCCAGTTTGCTAAATAACGCCTCGTTATTCCTGACGTGTCCGGCCGGACGCCACAGTATGTTTTATCATACCCATTAAGAGGTTGGGTGGCTTTATCCTACTCGTTGCATTTCATACATGTTCTGACAGTAGTCCAGCTTACCGCAGGTTCAACAACATGTTGAGTGCCACTGCCACCGGCACCACTGTCATCAGCGATGGGAGCTGATGAAGTCCCTGCTGTGGCAAACATATCAGTGATTTTAACACACTTCGCAGCGTCTGCCCGAGGAGCAAGTTTCTTTTAATCACGGAGTTTTTCTGCGCCACCTTTGCGTTTTCTCTCCATCTTTATCTGATAGCGTTTCACCCATCAATAAACTGCACACCGGCGCATCAAGCCAAAAGGGAGGAGGTGTTTCATGATGTGATTGGGCCGGTCCCCTGTCAGTCAGCGTGTAAGGGCCGGTGGTAAGAAAACAAAGTCTTGCACAGCCTTTTTTTTTTGTGCCTGTAGGCGGGACCAAAGCGTACAGAGTGGTTGTTTAACAGTGTGTTTGGGCTGCGTGATCTACTCGTTGTGGGCCCTTTTTCTTGTCTGTTCATAGCCTTAGCATTGTAAACATAACGCCTAACACCTTTTCCTCGATTGAGTGATTTTTTGTTGTAATTTTCTTAGTATAGCTATTTGTTTCTTTGTGCTTAGTTTAGTTGTTTTTCAGCCTCCCTAGGAGAGATTTTCAGTTAATGTTTTGCAGCCTTTTGATTTTTCTTGTTGTGAGTGATTTTGATCATTTTTATGAAGCAGTTTAGAGTTTTTTTTTTTTTCCATAGTTTAGTGTTTCCATAGCCTGTCTTAGCCTCACTCATTTGAGGGATTTTGTTATTTCAATAAATACGCTCATTGACACCTCTGCGCCTGAGTCTGGCCTGACACCCTTCTGGACACGGCTGTCTGGCATAATGTTTTCATGTGCTGTTGAAGTCAGGTGATGTAGCATAAAGACTAAGAAAGTCCATATATGGGATGTTGGGGTGGATGGATAGAGTGTTCCATCATTTTCTGGCATTTCTGAGAATCATGGCCTCAGACTTGATGCAACCTGTGTCAGTGTGCGCTGAAGATCACGGTGTGTTTAAGCCAACAGAACCAAACAGAACCACATCGTTTCCATAAAGCAATTCTCAGTTTCCCAAATCGGACAATCTCTTCACCCCGGCTGCACCATAAATATGAAAAGGCAACCTTGGGGAAGTCGAACACCCACTGAAAACATTATTTGACTTTGTGTTGAGAATGTGTAAATGACCTTCAGTTTGAGTATATATTTCTATAAATGTGTTGTGCTTACTTATTCATTTTTTGAAGCTCTCGGTTAAGGCCAGGTTATTGTTTCTTTAAGTATAGCGGACGTTAAATTCGGGGCTTTTATTTTGAAGGCGTCGCGCTGAAAAATCAAAACATCCGGTCCTTTTTGACGGTGAAAAAGTATGTCTGCCTAATACACGGAAATTAGTTCAATTAGCACCTGGCTGATTCAGGCACAAGGTTAGTTTTTATTACTCTTCATGTGATGTTTACTGTCTAGCTTGAGTTTTGGTGCTTTTGAGAGTTACATACTTTTCAAGATGTGTTTTGGCTAGCGTGATTAGCATTAGCTGACCGATCGTGCCGATCTATATTACTTGGTCTGTTGCAACAAGATGTGTTTACGTGTCTTATGTAATCTTTGATTAACTTTGGTTAAAATGTGATTTTCCATGATTGTTGCCGTAATTGTAGCAGTTAAAAGAATTATATTCTCATTTAGTAAATCCTGTAAGGCTATGATAAGTTTATCGCTATAAGGAAAAGTAACTTTATTTTTGTTTTGTCCTTTTCATAGCTCTTACGGTGTGTTCATAATTGAATACGGTTCACAAAATAAAGCAATATGAACCATCAGTTAAAGAGTACGACCATCATTCAGCCGGGGATGCTACAGTAAGAGCTTCCACCTCATCGGTCCTATCACGCCGCTGACCAAGGACAGCTGCAGAGAGACTTGATGTGATGGTCAAGGATTGTGGCACCTGCTCAACATGGAAGCATCAGCAAACTTACCTCCAGACGACAGAGACTCCGACCAGATAAAGGATAAGGATAATGAAGAGGAGGAACTTCGTCGCTCTGGTCGCCTACGGAATCCCACGGAGAGGATGCTTGCATTTCAAAAGGAGGAGGCTCACAAAAAGGAGAAAAGGTTAACGCACCTATATGAACAATGGAAGACCCAGGCACGTAAGGCTAGAGAGCAGCTAAAGGTAAACATTCCTGAGAGAGACATTGCAGCTCTTATAGACACACTAGAAGAAGAAAAGAACAGTGTTATAAACATGTATATGGACATTAGAGCTCACATAACTCCATCTAGTGAGACAAGACGTCGTATCGATGCTTGTGAGGCAGTGACAAGAGACATTGTTAAGATTGCCTTTGAAAGGATATCAGGCATTGATGGAGAATTTGATAGTGAAGCAGCAAAGACACGACTTCATGAGCTTCTTAACAGAGATTATGCCCGCTCCATCTATGGATCCACAGCTTCACCTTCAAGTCAACACTCCAGTAAAGTTTCCAGCCAACACTCTTTCATAGCAGCAAAAAGAGCAGACGCTGCAGCAGATTTAGCAGCAAAGGAGGCAGAGTATGAAGTGTTATTGGAGGAGGAGAAACAAAGGGAAAAGATTCAACTCCTAGAGGAGCAACAGAGGAGAGAACTCGAAGCTCAAAAACGCGAGTTGGAAAGATTAAAGGCAGAGAAGGACATAAGAGTTGCACGAGCTAGGTTTACAACCTATGATCAGGAAGTTATGCAGGAAGCAAGTGTTTATTCTGCTGATCAAAGGAGTACAAGAGAACAACAGCATGTGTATCCTGAACAACCTGTGTCTTCAGCTCTCATCCAGCAGCCCACTAATGTCACAGTTGCAGCATCAGTGACAGCATCGCCCGCACGGACCGATGTAAGTTATCTAGCTCAAGCAGTCCAAGATAGCATAGCTCTAAACAGGCTCCCAATGCCAGAACCTTCTGTATTTACTGGTGACCCTATCCAGTTTATTGAATGGAAGGCTTCCTTCACATCGCTCATAGATAAGAAGAACATTGCTTCAGCTGACAAATTGCACTACTTGAAAAAATATGTAGCAGGTCCAGCACGAAAGACACTTGATGGCATATTTTATAGAAACGATGAAGAAGCCTATAAGGACGCATGGAATCGTCTCAACCAAAGGTATGGTCAGCCCTTTGTTATACAGAGAGCATTCAGGGAAAAACTAGCACACTGGCCAAAGATCCATCCAAGAGATGCTGAGGGACTCAGGGCATTTGCTGATTTCTTACACTCATGTCAGGAAGCCATACCTTATGTTAAAGGTCTGGACATTTTGAACGATTGTGAAGAAAACCAGAAACTGGTTCAGAGGCTACCTGACTGGGCAGCATCACAGTGGAACCGTAAAGTCACTCAAGTCATGAGAGATTATCAGGAGTTTCCCACCTTCCATGAGTTTGTCCTATTTGTTGTAACGGAGGCAGAGATTGCATGCAATCCTATTACTTCATTCCACGCTCTCCACTCATCAGAAACCAACTCTGAGAAACATCATCTGAAAGAAAAGAAGTGTAAATCCAGTGTTTATCACACACAAGCAGTTACAGAGACTGAAACTCAAGGACAGTTAAAAATAGGTTTAAAGCCACCATGTATGTTTTGTCAAGACAGTAGACATCAACTTCATCGCTGTCCTGAGTTTAAAAAGAAAGCTTTGGAGGAACGACGGAAATATGTAAAAGAAAAGAAACTTTGCTATGGCTGCTTGAGGACAGGCCATAATGCTAAGGACTGCCGCAATAGACATTCATGTGATAGCTGTAAAGGAAGACATCCTACACTTCTCCACGATGACAACTATACTAAAGCCAAACCCACGTCAGTCTCAAATCAAAGCACCACAGAGGAAACAGCAACCACATTGTCTCTCAGTGTGGAGACTGAGGAACCGTCCACCAACACTTCAATGATCGTGCCAGTGTGGGTTTCCTCTGTCAGCAATCCAGGTATGGAAAGACTTGTTTATGCGCTGCTTGATACCCAAAGCGATACGGTCTTCATTGACCAAGAAGTTAGCAATAGTTTACAAGCTCAGACACATCCCGTAAGGCTGAAGCTAACAACAATGACAGGAACGGATGCATTAATGCATAGTCATAGAGTATCAGGTCTGAGAGTGAGAGGTTACAGCTCTGCAATCCACATTGATCTCCCTCCTGCTTACACCAAGGATTGTATACCAGTGAATCGAACACACATTCCTACCTGTGAAACGGCAAGGCACTGGAATCATCTCATCAAAATAGCAGATGAAATCCCACCACAGCTGGAGTGTGAAGCCGGTCTGCTGATCGGCTACAATTGCTCAAGGGCACTGGCACCACGGCAAGTAATCCTGGGAGGAGATAGTGAACCATATGCCGTTCGTACGGACCTAGGGTGGAGTATTGTAGGCTGTTCATCACCACACCATTACTCACCAAGCATCACCAATATGTGCTACAGAGTTTCTGTCAGAGAGCTTCCTCCAGTGACCCCAGCAGAGGCAATACGGGTTCTCGAGTCTGACTTTAAGGATGCTAACAAAGACGGAAAGACTGTGTCTCAAGATGACATCCGCTTCCTGGATGTGTTAAAGGAAGGCATCAGGAGGAATATTCATGGGCATTACGAGATGCCACTTCCCTTTAAAAGGAGACCCTATCTGCCTGACAATAAACAACAAGCCATGGTGCGGCTCAGTCACCTTAAAAGAAAGCTGGTGAAGGATGACAAGTACAAAGAAAGCTATGTGAAGTTTATGAATGAAATCATTGAAAGGGGTGAGGCAGAAGAAGTTCATGATCAAGGGAAGGAAGGAGAGATATGGTATATTCCCCACCATGGAGTGTACCACTCCAAAAAACCTGACAAACTTCGTGTGGTTTTTGATTGCTCGGCCAAGTACAGAGGAACTGGCCTGAATGACCATCTTCTGTCAGGCCCAGACCTGCTGAACAATCTGAATGGTGTGCTTCTCAGATTCAGACAGCACCAAGTTGCACTGATGTGTGACATAGAAAAGATGTTTCATCAGTTCTATGTGTATGAAGCTGATAGAGACTATCTACGGTTCTTGTGGTGGAAAAATGGCGACTTTAATGCAAAGCCACAGGAGTTCCGCATGAAAGTCCATCTCTTTGGCGCCGCGTCATCACCAGGATGCGCCAACTACGGACTGAAACAACTCGCCAAGGACAACGAGAGTCAGTTTCCCCTTGGCTCAAGGTTCATCATGAAAGACTTTTATGTTGATGATGGTGTTGCTAGCATAGAAAATGTGCATGATGCTATTCAGCTTGCAAAGGAGGCGCAAAAGCTCTGTGCTATGGGTGGACTCAGACTGCACAAGTTTATGTGTAATGACAGGTCTGTGCTGGAGAGTATACCTCCATCTGAGCGTGCTGCTGAAGTGAAAGCTCTGGACCTGGTCTTCAAGGATGTGACTTTAGAGAGAGCCTTGGGGATCCACTGGCACATTGAATCAGACACTTTCAGATTTTGTGTCTACCTGAAAGACCAACCTGCAACACGACGTGGTATACTATCTATGGTTGCCTCCCTTTACGATCCGCTGGGCTTTGTAGCCCCCTTCCTGCTCACTGGAAAAAGGGTGCTTCAGGAAATGTGTAGGCACGGCACAGGCTGGGATGATCCCCTTCCCAGTGAACTGCAACCAGTGTGGGAGTGTTGGAAGAATGATCTTGCAGATCTGGAAAGAATCACCATACCACGCTGCTATGTGCCTCCTGGTTTCGGACAATCGGTGAGAAAGGAGCTACACCATTTCTCTGACGCAAGCATGTGTGGTTATGGCCAGTGTTCATATTTGAGACAAGTAAATGAAGATGGAAGTGTTCATTGTGCTCTGGTTATGGGAAAGTCCAGAGTAGCTCCAATCAAGGTCACGACAATCCCTAGGCTAGAATTGGCAGCCGCTGTCGTGTCAGTCACAGCAAGCAACACTCTGAAGGAGGAGCTTGGTTTGACAGATGCTGTTGAATATTTCTGGACTGATTCAAAGGTGGTCTTAGGATATATCAACAATGAAGCACGTCGTTTTCATACCTTCGTGTCAAATCGGATACAAAAAATACATCTCAGCACGTCTCCTCGACAATGGAGATATGTTTCAACCAATGATGACCCTGCAGACCTTGCATCTAGGGGTTCAAGCGCAAGTGAGATTCTAACTTCAAGCTGGTTCACAGGACCTCGGTTCCTATGGGAGAAAGAGATTCCTCCAGCTACAGATGTTAGCGCAGAAATACAGATTGGAGATCCTGAAGTCAAAAGGATTCAGACTCTAAATACTCAGACACTGGAACAGTTGAGTCTCTCAGATCGCTTGTCAAAGTTTTCTACATGGTCGAAAGCAACCCAGGCTATCGCTCGTCTCATTCGTCGTGTCAGAAAAGAAAAGTCAACAGACCACAGCACTGTACAAGAACGAGAAGACGCGCGCTGCATCATCATAAGAGACCTACAGAGACAAGTATATCCAGAAGAGATAAGGTTGCTCAGTGAGGTAACTCAACTTCCTTCTCATAGTAAACTGTTTCAGATGGATGCTTTTCTTGATCGAGATGGACTCCTCAAGGTGGGAGGAAGACTGAAAAATGCATCACTCCCCGCCTCACTGAAGCATCCAGTGATCATACCAAAGAATCATCACATTACCAAGGTAATAATTGCTCACTGCCATGAAAGGGTTCAACATCAAGGAAAAGGCTTGACTATTAATGAGATCAGATCAAACGGATATTGGATTCCAGGAATCAACAGAGCGGTGGCAACACATCTGCATCAGTGTGTTACCTGTCGGAAACTCAGAAGGTTCACTGAAGTGCAGCGAATGGCAGATCTGCCGTCCGAGCGTGTAGATCCATCGCCGCCATTCACCTATTGTGGGATGGACTGTTTCGGCCCGTTTTTAACAAAGCAAGGACGCAAGGTACAAAAGAGATACGGCCTGCTTTTCACCTGCCTTTGCTGTCGAGCTATCCACATTGAAATGTTAGATGACATGTCAACAGATGCTTTCATCAATGGACTTCGCTGTTTCATTGCGATAAGAGGAGCAGTACGTGACATAAAATGTGACCAAGGATCTAACTTCATTGGAGCTAAAAATGAACTAAAAGAAGCTCTCAAGCAAGTGGATGCTAATCGCCTGAACATGTTTTTGGCTGAGAAACAGTGTGACTTCAGCATGAACACTCCGCATGCAAGCCATGCTGGAGGAGTATGGGAGAGACAGATCCGAACAGTGAGGAATGTCCTTCGTGCCACTCTTTCACCCTCATCAAGTAGGCTGGACGATGCCTCTCTGCGGACTTTCTTTTATGAGGCAGCAGCTATTGTGAACGGTCGTCCACTCACAGTTGACAACCTAAATGATCCGGATAGCCCAGAGCCACTAACGCCCAATCACCTGCTCACCATGAAACCCACTGTAGCTTTACCACCTCCTGGCAGATTCATCAGAGAGGATATGTATGCTCGTAAGAGGTGGCGTCGGGTGCAGTATTTGGCGGAGCAGTTTTGGGGTCGGTGGAGAAGAGAGTACCTCTACAATATTGCTACCAGACAACGCTGGCATACCCCAAGGAGAAACCTCAAAGTCGGCGACATTGTGATGGAGAAGACACAGGATCTGCCTCGCAATGAGTGGAAGTTGGCTAAGGTTGTAGAGACAGTAAGTGATAAAGATGGACTAGTGAGAAGAGTGAAGATTCGTGTTGGAGATCAGAAGATAGGAAAGGAGGGACAGCGTTCCGGCAAACCATCCATTGTCGAACGTCCAGTACAGAAGCTGATTCTGCTCCTAGAGACTGTTTGACCACCCCCCTTCACTCCACAATCGTATCCTTTACAGTATGAAGAGTTTATGGATATTTTTATAGACTCTTTAAAGCTTTAAATGGATAAAGGTCATATTTGCTTAGAAATCATTCATACTTTACATCTAATAAGGGGATGAAAACCAGTAATGATTTGGTGGGAGTGTAAATGACCTTCAGTTTGAGTATATATTTCTATAAATGTGTTGTGCTTACTTATTCATTTTTTGAAGCTCTCGGTTAAGGCCAGGTTATTGTTTCTTTAAGTATAGCGGACGTTAAATTCGGGGCTTTTATTTTGAAGGCGTCGCGCTGAAAAATCAAAACATCCGGTCCTTTTTGACGGTGAAAAAGTATGTCTGCCTAATACACGGAAATTAGTTCAATTAGCACCTGGCTGATTCAGGCACAAGGTTAGTTTTTATTACTCTTCATGTGATGTTTACTGTCTAGCTTGAGTTTTGGTGCTTTTGAGAGTTACATACTTTTCAAGATGTGTTTTGGCTAGCGTGATTAGCATTAGCTGACCGATCGTGCCGATCTATATTACTTGGTCTGTTGCAACAAGATGTGTTTACGTGTCTTATGTAATCTTTGATTAACTTTGGTTAAAATGTGATTTTCCATGATTGTTGCCGTAATTGTAGCAGTTAAAAGAATTATATTCTCATTTAGTAAATCCTGTAAGGCTATGATAAGTTTATCGCTATAAGGAAAAGTAACTTTATTTTTGTTTTGTCCTTTTCATAGCTCTTACGGTGTGTTCATAATTGAATACGGTTCACAAAATAAAGCAATATGAACCATCAGTTAAAGAGTACGACCATCATTCAGCCGGGGATGCTACAGAATGTACTATAGATACAGCTCATTATTACAATATGGGTTATATATGCAAATAAACAATGTTTCATTTCCCTCTATGTTGCCTGCACCCAGAGCCTCCTGCTCAATTACCTACAGGGTTGTTGTTTGAACTGCAGTTTGTACTTTCACAGCATCTGTTAATGACAACCCATGCAGTACCTCTCTCTCTTATAGTAGCTGGGAGGCAAAGCTGAAGCTTTTTCCATATTTAATCACAGGCTGCACTATGAGCTGTGAGCTGCAGATATGTCATATGAAATGAGATGAAAATAGGTCCCAGCATGTGCACATGCATCGGTAGTCGAGGGTGAGGAGAATGCAAAATAAAAAGAGAAATAGCCTTTCAAAGACTCTCTCCCTCACAGTTCAAATTTCCTGCACTGTGCCACCGGCTACATGATTATGAGAATATGGTACATTTTTGATGGTGGCCAATTTCAGCTCTGCTCTGCGGATTCAGTGTTTGAGTCTGACAAAACGCTCCTTTAAGTCTGTCAGATGATCATTATGGCAGCAGTGGCAACCCTCTGGTGCCAATTGACGTTTCAGAAAGAATAAAATGTTCATCAAGTATTGATACTGAGAACAAATAAGTCTGGCTTCATCCTTAACAGATCGTTCTGCTAATTTCCAAGTAGCTGGGAAGTGTTTAACGTTTTTTCTTTAGGATAATACATAGTACAAAAGCACTATAGTAGATTTAATAGTCAATTCAAAAGTCAAGAAATACTATAAAAACTACTCTAGTGACTCTAGGAGTTAGGAGTAGGGTTAGGGTTTATGTACTGTACATATGTTGGTATTGTATATGTTTGAACTTTAGACAGAGGCATGCTAGTTTCCCCTGCTTTCAGTCTTTTTGTTAAGCTAAGCTAATCACATGCTTACTCCTGATATCTGTATCACAAAGCAAGCTGTCAAACACTTATTACCTTCTCACAGCTGGTTATCAACTGGCTCAGTATACATGGAGCTTTTAAATTTGGCCTGGAGCGTGTTCATTTAAGACCTGAGATGAAACAGTGAAACGTGTCTGTTTCTTGTCTGGTGCTATGTATTTTGCTATATCATAATAGGTATAGTAGGTGATTTAGTCAAGATCAGCCAAGTCTTGAGTGAATGGCAACTTAGTTTTCTCTTATTGAAATGTTACAATTTCCTGAGTTATACAAAGCTATAATGTCAGAGTCAGCTGCAGTGTTGGTGCTCTGAAAGATCTCTCTGTTAGAAGTCATATTTAAAACCCAATGCAGAACACAATAATATTTCTCATCCACTGAGAGTACACAAAATCTGCAGAAACAATTTCAATCCAAAATGACTGTAAGAACCTGACCTCTCATTTGGCTAGACTGCAGAGTAATGAGTTATATGAAAACAACAAGCACTAAAGGAAAAGGACAAGATTTTTAGAGCTGTTTGAATGCTGATTGGAAACCTTAGGGGTGGAAATTGTATCAATTGCAAATTTATCAAGTGTCAACCTCTGTGGCTGTGAAATCAAGCCTAAGCAGAAGTACCAAAAACTGTAATTCCTCAAACGGCAACTTGAGGCTTGAACCTTTATAGGCCCCCATGTTAAAATGGCTAACTTCACAGCAGAAATAAACATGTTTACAGCCTGGTAAAAAAAAAAAAACAGTTTTGGTCTCTGTAGCTAATTTCCCCGTTCATAAAAACTGTACTGAGGGTGAATTTATATATAACTCACCTGTTCAAATGATATTAAGGCTTAAAGTTATGCAGAATTAAGAACATGGGCGCTTTGATTGACTGGTGGGTGCCATTACAGGTGGCTTGAGATTGTTATCTGTCTAAACAGCTCACATTTTCATCACACCACATTTAACTGTGAGGCAAAACCACAATTGATCTTGTTAAATAATGATCAGATATGTATCTATGTGACAGATATTGTAGTACGTGTTTTGAATATGTTTCCTCATCTGTAATGAGCAAAATTAAACTGTTCAAAATAGGAAAAGGGACATTGATTTATGCCAACAAATAACAATATGCAACTCCTAATTTGTTTATCCTAAAGTGGTGGATTCCATCCTGCAATCACACTTTTATGGGGAGAGGGGGATGGTTAGTGGAGGATGCAATCAGACGCAGCAGGAGGATGAAGATGGGGGTTTACTCTGCTGGAGAGAAGAAAGACAGAGAAGAATGACGTGATAGAGAGATAGCGAAAGAAAAACAACAATGGGATAATGCAGCCTTTAGAGTGAAACGCTTGGCTGTGTGTTGATTGTGGCATTATGCTGAGCTTGAAGGCTCCAGATATCAACGCTGCACAGACGACTTGTTGCAGTGTTTCCATTAGCAGTTAGATGTCAAGAAAGAATGGAACAACCTTCACTTCCCTCTTGCAACTTGTCGTCTGATCTCTATTTTTATTTAGTGCTTTCTTTGTTCTCTCCAATGTTTTCCTTTTTCTGCCTTGTTTTGTACTATGCTGTTGTAGGCAAATTGGATACATATTCAGTCACAGTTTAGAATAATGTGATGGTTTTGTGGATAACCCCCCTCTGGATATGCACATGAACAAGACATATAGAACCTGGTAGCACATCAGGTCTCATTTAAAGGCTCCAGATGACTAGATCAAAATCTATGGGTCATTTTTACAGGCAATATGAATGAATAGGTTTTTCCATCAGCGTGGAGGACTTGTTGATTAAGATGAAATCTGAATTAGAATTTAGAATGAATGAAAATGAACGTAAGTAATTGGGCGCTAACCAACACAAATTGTCTTGTGGCACGGCAGAGACATGTTCAAACGCAAACTAAAAATCTGCCAAACAGACAAAAAGCTGGCCGTATCCTCAGGCTTCATGTCTCCACTTCATAAGTGTCTGGTTTATTATTCTTAGAGCCTTAAAATCTGTGTAAAGGCAATTCTTCACATTTTGACCAACAGTTCCAACAAATGGGTACCTTCAAGGGTTCAAGCCTACAGTGTGGTCCATAACGTGTGTAACAAATAAATAGTTCAAAATGGCTGCTTGACTGCTGATATGAGTGGGCGTGGCTTCTGCACAGTCAGTAGACACGCCTCCCACAGTCCTGGAGCTGAGAATTCATATTTACCTGATTTTGACAACTGGTGTCATAAGCCTGTCGATATTAATAACAATTTCTTCTTTGGTCTGACAAATTTAAAACAAATTTATTTAGACTAAATCTAAATAAATGTAGACTTCACAAGGAGCATCAATTAGATTTAAATGTTTTAGTACAGTGGTATATAGACCCAATACCCCTTAGTAATTAACACCTTCATGAATCATCCTGGGGAATGTTTCTTCCAGTAGTTCTAAGTTACACTGCTCTGGAGCCTCTTACACCAGCTGTTTCTGTTAACACGCATACTACTAATTACAGATAATGATGAGCTTCACCATTATTATTGCGGTGTCTCGCTGGTAATGGACCCAAAAATGCAGAGGAGCAGAGTTTGCCAAATAAGCAGCCGTTTATTAGACCACGGGAAAAAGGGGCAGGGGGGTGTCATGGGTGCCAGGAAGGCAGCAGGGGCAGGGGAGCTCACGGGGGGAGCTTGAGCTGGGGACGAGGTAGGGAGAGGCCGTCGAGGGGTTTAGGCTGGGGCGGACTGGTACAGAAGCCTGGTGGTGAGGAGGGCGAAGAGCTGGAGTCTGGAGACAGAAATAAAAGTCAATACTCAGATAAATCTCAGTTTACAAAGTCATATGAGGAGCCTAGTTGATCTACCACGACGCGGTGACAATCTGGCAGCAGCATGCAGGAGGCCAGCCTCTAAATACTGCTCGAGATGATGATCAGCTTCAGGTGTGTGCAGACAGCTCCACACC
The DNA here is from genome assembly GCA_004119915.2 of Collichthys lucidus. Taxonomy (NCBI): domain Eukaryota; kingdom Metazoa; phylum Chordata; class Actinopteri; family Sciaenidae; genus Collichthys; species Collichthys lucidus. The sequence continues at coordinate 1,436,212 of CM014101.1, forward strand.
CATCCCTGTAATGAGAGCACCTGGAGCCCAACCCCCAGCCTAGACACCACAGTACCCCCCCTCTAAATGACGCCTCCAGGCGTCTTCCCGGGCTTGTGAGGGAACTCATGATAGAAGTCCTCTAACAGTTGTGGGCTCAGAATGAGTCGTCGAGAAATCCATGACCGTTCCTCAGGACCGTACCCCTCCCAGTCTACCAGATATTGATAACCGCACCCCCCGACGCCTCACATCCAAGATCTTATGCACAATGTAGGCAGGATGACCATCAATGACCAGGGTGGGAGGAGGGGGTTCGGCCGGAGGGCTTAGGGTGCTCGAGGACACAGGCTTTAACAGAGACACATGAAAAGTTGGATGGACATTCATAGAGACAGGCAACCTTAGTCTCAAAGCAGATGGATTAATTACCATCTCAACCTCAAACGGGCCAACGTAGCGAAGGGCGAGCTTCCGCGACTCCAACTGCAGGGGGAGATCTCGTGTGGACAGCCACACCTTTAGACCAGGGTGGTACTGGGGGGCTGGAGAGTGATGTTTGTCCGCTAATAGCTTGTTGCGCTGGGTGGATCGAGTGAGAACTGCTCGGGTGGCTTTCCATACTTCATGAACTCTATGAAGGTGCTCACGGACTGAAGGCACGGCAGCCTCACGCTCCTGGGTGGGGAATAGAGGAGGTTGAAAACCATTAGCTGCCATGAATGGAGACATACCTGTGGCAGAGCTGACGAGGGAGTTGTGGGCATATTCAATCCAAGGCAGCTGGATGCTCCATGAGCAGGGATGTCTGGCAGAGACACACCGGAGAGCTGCTTCCAAGTCCTGATTGGCCCGCTCTGTCTGGCCGTTAGATTGAGGGTGGTAACCGGATGATAAGCTGGTAGTTGCACCAATGGCTCTGCAAAAAGCCCGCCACACTTGAGACGAGAATTGTGGACCTCTGCCGGAAACTATGTCCACTGAAATACCATGAATCCTGAAAACGTGTGAAACAAGGAGATCTGCAGTCTCGAGAGCAGAGGGTAATTTAGGGAGAGGGACAAAATGAACAGATTTGGAGAACCGGTCAACTATAGTGAGGATGACTGTGTTTCCTTTCGAAGGTGGTAGGCCAGTGATGAAGTCCACAGCTATGTGTGACCATGGACGGCTGGGGATGGGTAGTGGCTGTAACAAACCTGCTGGGGGCGGTGAGATGCTTTTCCTCGGGCACAGACAGAGAAGGCTGCTATGAACTCCCTAGTATCCCGTGTCATGCCCGGCCACCAGAAGCGCTGTTGGAGGAACATGAAGGTACGGTGAAAGCCAGGATGGCAGGGTGAGGGTTGAGGAATGTCCCCACTGTAAAACTTCAGAGCGAACTGTTTCAGGGACAAACAGCCGATCAGCTGGACCACCACCAGGATCAGATTGGGTCTGTTGAGCTGCTCTGATCACAGACTCGATCTCCCACTGAGCAGCTCCCACAAAACAAGAGGGCTGAATGAGCAGTGACTCCGATGAGGATGAATCTGGGGAGAACTGGCGAGAGAGAGAATCCGGTTTGACATTGCGACTTCCAGGACGATATGAGATAGTGAAATTAAAGCGGCTAAGGAACAGAGACCAGCGAGCTTGACGAGAGTTAAGGCGTTTAGCAGAGTGAAGATAAGCCAGATTTTTGTGATCAGTCCATATGAGAAATGGGTGTGTGGATCCTTCAAGCCAATGTCTCCACTCCTGTAATGCTAACACAATAGCCAACAGTTCACGATTTCCAACATGATAATTTTGCTCTGCGGCTGAGAGTCGCTTGGAGAAGCTTGTGGGTCTCTGGATGACGCTGAGATAGGACAGCCCCCACGCCTAACTCAGACGCATCCACTTCCAGCACAAACTGTCTGGAAGAGTCAGGGTGGAGGAGCACTGGGGCACAGGTAAACAGCTTCTTAAGCCTCTGAAAAGCCTGTTCAGCTTCCACAGGCCATGAAAAGGGGATAGTCGATGAGGTAAGTCTGGTCAGGGGGGCAGTAATTTTGCTAAAATTCCTGATGTACCTGCAATAAAAATTGGCAAAACCAAGAAAGCGCTGCAGCTGTTTGCGGGAGGTGGGGTGTTAGGTTGGCCACGATTGCGGCTGGAGATTACAGCTAAGAATAGCCAGGCAGGATGGTTGTTCTCAGGGTTTTTATTATACGCAGCATGGTAAACTTCCTCCTCATCCAGCAACAACACAAGATTTTACAAAATGGCGCCTTTTATGGTGTGTCCCCAATGAGGGAGAACCCATGTCCATGCTGCTAAACAGTCTGAGAATATTTCATTTCGATCATTATGCCCATAATATTCAACAATATACAAGACAAATATATACACAATATACACACACAAACACACAACTATTTACAAACAAAACCTAATCAAAATCATAGTCCGTTACACCAATGAAATAAATAATTTTCCCAACACCCCTACAAAACACCACTTGGTTGCACCCGGAACTACAAAAATGGCTGCTGTTGTCTGGGGAAGCCTTTTGCCTGCACACCCTGGAGACAATGGAGACTGGTGAGTACCATTTCACATTTCACATTTCACACACTTACACATACATTTCCAGTATATCTCAATTCACATAATTACACAATTCATTAGCTCAATCACACTATATTCAATTCAATCAAACAGAATGCACAATAAATCTTATCTTGCTCTTTTACAGGTGGAACCATGTGGCCATCACAGTACCTCCCAGCACAGCTAAGATTTAAAAAGGAGACTAAATATAGGAAATAAATAAATATGCATTAATGTATATCAAAAATGTGCAAATATACAATGTGCAATGTGTGCAAAGTGTGCAAATCCAATAAAGTGCCTCTGCTTCACAAAAGTGCCTGTGCAGTTATTAAAGTGCATGTATACTTGTTAAAGTGCATGGTGCCACGTTTCCCCAACTCCCTCTCCAACTCCAGGGAACGAAGTCCTCTTCGTTACATTTCCTCCTCCCTCTCCCCAAAGACAACAGTACCTCAATCCTCTGACATTCTCGACAAACAGTCTGCCACCACATTTGACTTCCCTGACCGGTAGTTCACTGTGAAGTCATAAGGCTGCAGAGCCAGGTACCATCCAGCGATGCGCATATTGGCATCCCTCATGCGATGCAGCCACTGCAGGGCCCGGTGATCCGTTTCCAGAAAGAAGTGCCGTCCCAGCAGATAATATCTGAGGGTGTCGATGGCCCACTTCATTGCCAAGCACTCTTTTTCCACGGTCGAGTACCTTGTTTCCCTGTCCAGCAGTTTCCGGCTTAGAAACACCACCGGTCTCCTCTCTCCTTCCACCTCCTGCAGCAACACTGCTCCTAGTCCCACTCCAGAAGCGTCTGTCTGCAGGATGAAGGGCTTCTCAAAGTCAGGACTCTGGAGTACTGGGTACGTGCAGATGGCTTCCTTGAGGTCCCTGAAAGCTCTGTCACACTTGTCAGTCCAATGAACCCTACTCGGAGCAGAAGCTTTGGTTAGGTCATTCAGCACAACTGCTCTGTCAGCAAAATGAGGCACAAACTTACGATACCAGCCCACCAAACCGAGGAATCCCCTCAGTTTCCTTTTGGTGGTGGGAACAGGGAAGGATTTGATGGCCTCCACTTTCCCAAGCTGTGGTTTTCTGTCCAAATCCAATGATGTAACCCAAGTACTCCACTTCTCTTTGGGCAACAGCACACTTGTGAGGGTTAATGGTGAGGCCGGCTGCCTGTAGTTTCAGCAGCACCTGTTGCAGGTGAACTTTATGCATCTCCCATGATTGGCTGAAAATAACTACATCATCCAAATATGCAGCTGCAAAGTCAGACAAATCTCTCAGAACATGGTCCATTAGCCTTTGAAAAGTGGCTGGTGCCCCCTGCAGACCAAATGGCATGACCTTGAATTGATACATACCAAAGGGTGTTCTGAAAGCTGTCATCTCCCTGGCCTCCGGTGCTAAGGCGACCTGCCAGTAGCCCTTGCTGAGATCCAGTGTGGTGATGTATTGAGCCCTGCCAACTCTCTCCACCAGATCATCAATCCGAGGCATGGGGTATGGGTCAAAGTTGGACACGGCATTCAAGTATCTGAAATCAATACAAAATCTGAGAGAACCATCTTTCTTTGGAACCAATACTATGGGACTGCACCATTCACTGCAGGAAACCTCAATTATTCCCAGCTCCATCATCAGCTTAATTTCCTTTTGCAGCAGGGGAATTAACCGCTCCGGAATCCTGTAGCTCTTCTGCCGCACAGGGGCATCTCCCTTCAGCCGAATCTTATGCTGCACCAGTGAAGTGAAACCTGGGGTCTCTCTAAAGAGCTCTGGGTCAAGCAGGGGTTTTACCTCTGCCTGCTGAGTGAGAGACAGGTGTGACAGGTCCACCTCTGGGCCCTCCGCTGCTGTGGTGGTGACTGGGAAGAACTTGGCAACGGTGTCCTCCTCCTGCACTGCACGAACCAAAAGCTGCTGGTGCACCGGCTCCGGGCACACCTGGAACTCCTTCAGCAGGTTAACATGAAAAGTCTGGTATTTCTTTACCTTGTCCGGCATAAACAGTTCATAAGTGACCTTACCCACACGTTTGCTGACTTCATATGGTCCATGCCACTTAGTCAGCAACTTGCTTTCACTGGTTGGCAGCAGCAACAGTACTTTTTGGCCTGGTTCAAAGACTCGCTCTCTGGCCTTCCGATCATACCACGCCTTCTGGTTCTGTTGAGCTGACGCCATGTGTTCATGTGCAAGTGCTGTCATCTCCTCCAGTCTCTCCCTCATTTTTACCACATATGCCACCACATTTTCTCCTTCCGGCTTCGAACTCTCCCAGTAGTCTCTCAGCAGGTCCAGCGGTCCTCTCACCTGGCGGCCGTACAACAGCTCAAAGGGAGAAAAACCTGTAGATGCTTGTGGGACCTCCCTGTAGGCGAACAACAGGTATGGCAGCCAGCGATCCCAATCAGCACCTGTGTGAGACACAAACTTGCGCAGCATGCTTTTCAGCGTCCGGTTATAGCGCTCCACCAGCCCGTCCGTCTGGGGGTGGTAAGGGGTGGTCTTAATGCCCTTCACGCCTAACACTTGATACACCTGCTGCAACAGTTTTGACAAAAAATTTGTCCCACAGTCTGTAAGGATTTCCTTGGGGATGCCCACTCTAGAAAAAAGATGTAAAAGGCAGTCTGCTACCTGTCTAGCTTTGAAAGACCTGAGAGGAAAGGCTTCAGGATAGCGGGTGGCATAGTCACAAAGCACCAAGATGTAACGGTGGCCTGAGGAACTTTTCTCTAGTGGGCCTACAATGTCCATTCCTATCCTCTCAAAAGGCGTGTCAATGATTGGCAAAGACTGTAAGTGAGCACGAGTCACTCCTTTAGCAGAGGTTAGTTGGCAGACTTCACAGGACGCACAGAACTGAGAGACTTGCGTGTACATCCCTGGCCAAGCAAAGCGGCTTCCAATCCTATTCAGTGTTTTCTGGAAAGCCATGTGACCCGCCCATGGAATTGAATGACCCATCTCCATAACTCTCTGTCTGAACTGTTGTGGCAGTGCTAGAGTCTTGGTTTTTCCATTTCTCTGGTAGAGAAGGCCATTTTCTACAATGTAGGTGGCATCATCTAAACAGCTTGGGTTATTTTGCTGAACACCCTCCACCTCTGTCACCTTTTCAAACCACTGCTTCAGGGTGCCATCTTGTTTTTGCAGTGTGCTCAGATCTGGGGGAAACTCAAAATCAAGCAGTTCAGGTGGTTTAGGAGAGCTTTGTGCTCCTTGTCTAAATGAACCTTTTAGCTTCTCCTGTCTTCTTTGTGCTCTTGATTTTCTTGGTTTAACTGGCCCTGCTTCCCAGTCTACCCCAAAGAAAGGTAGCTCTCTGAGGACCCCCCCTGCACTCTGTGCTCTAGTGGTGACATTACATGGTGTTAAGGGCATTGTGACTGCATGAGTTACTGGCTCACTGAAATCTGCTACTGAACTCTGACCTTCATCAATGCTCCTATCAGATTTGCATATTGGCTGGGTCATAAGGTCATAGAGTGTGGGTACATCATTGCCTAGAATGACTGTATATGGCAATGTTGGAGCTAATGCCACAGTCAACAGGAAAGTCTGCCCCCCCACAGTCAGATACACTTCAGCAGTAGGATAAACATGCTCGTCTCCATGGATACAGCCTATCCGTGATCTATCTTCACTCCATTTTTCTCTGGGGACCAAACTGGACAAAACTACTGTCTGAAAACATGCAGAGTCAAGTAGTGCTATCTCACGCTGTCCATTGATCAAAACCGGGGCTGTACGGCCTGCATTGCTCACTGTACCCACTGTAGCTGGTCTTGGAGCCGAACAAAGGAGAGATGGTTTGGTGTGGCTCAAAACTGGGCAAAATGGTTTTGTGTGGCCCAAACCACTACAGTGGTAACACCTAACCTCTTGTTTAGTGGTTCGAGGGGGAGGCTTCTTTGCATGGCTCGCGGCCTGGGGAGTAAACTGCCTATTATTCGCAACTTCTCTACCCTGTGGCTGACCAGACCCCTGTTCACCCCAAGAGGACCTACTTGACTGGGCCTGGCGGTTCTCCCAACCGAAGGTGGCAGCTCGGCTTCCTCTCCTGGCTGATGTGAAGACCTCGGCCAAACGTGCAGCTTCCTCTGCAGTCCCAGGGTCATGCTCTCTGATCCAGATCTCCAACTCTGGATGGACCATCCTCAGGAACTGTTCAAGAATGATGGTTTCTGATAGTTCTTTAACTGTTGCTTTCTCAGGCTTAACCCATTTGCAGAAGAGGTCTTTCAGACGCACATACAGCTCCCGTGGCGTTTCACCAGGCTCAATCTTGAGAGAGCGGAATCGTCTCCGGTAGGTATCAGGTGTAATTTCATATTTTGCCAAAATTGCTGCTCTAACTTTGTCATATTTCTCTGAGTCCTTCACGTCCATCAGGACATAAGCACTGCGTGCTTTACCAGTGAGTAGGGGAACAAGACGCACAGCCCATCCATCTTTAGGCCAGTGACAGACCCGGGCCATTCTCTCAAAGGTTGTCAGGAAATGTTCAATATCATCATCTGGAGATAATGGCAGCAGTTTGGGATCCCTCTGTGGTCTGTAACCCCCACTCGCCTGGCTCATCATCTCATCTGGGTCATCAAAATCCCCATCATTGTCGTCACGACCATCATCACGTCTTTGTGGATGGTAGCTTTCCTCCATCGTGTCCAGCTCAGTTCTTTGTTCATCAGTCATCATGCCTACTTGCTGCTGGATTTGGGAGACTTGATGCTGCATGCGTCTCCATCTCTGTTCTTGCCGAGAGGATTCTTTCTCTCTTTGCTGATCTCGCTCCACTTGGGCTTGCATGAGAGATTTTACCAGACCTGCTAGTTCATCCAGTTTGTCTTCAGGTTTCTCTGTCCTGGTGCCTGGAGCACATGCTCCACTTGGGCCCTCATCTGGCTCTTCTTGATCATTTTTCTTTGCTGGCCTCGGCATCCTCTGCTGTAACGTGGATCCCACCTCTGACACCACTTGTTAGGTTGGCCACGATTGCGGCTGGAGATTACAGCTAAGAATAGCCAGGCAGGATGGTTGTTCTCAGGGTTTTTATTATACGCAGCATGGTAAACTTCCTCCTCATCCAGCAACAACACAAGATTTTACAAAATGGCGCCTTTTATGGTGTGTCCCCAATGAGGGAGAACCCATGTCCATGCTGCTAAACAGTCTGAGAATATTTCATTTCGATCATTATGCCCATAATATTCAACAATATACAAGACAAATATATACACAATATACACACACAAACACACAACTATTTACAAACAAAACCTAATCAAAATCATAGTCCGTTACACCAATGAAATAAATAATTTTCCCAACACCCCTACAAAACACCACTTGGTTGCACCCGGAACTACAAAAATGGCTGCTGTTGTCTGGGGAAGCCTTTTGCCTGCACACCCTGGAGACAATGGAGACTGGTGAGTACCATTTCACATTTCACATTTCACACACTTACACATACATTTCCAGTATATCTCAATTCACATAATTACACAATTCATTAGCTCAATCACACTATATTCAATTCAATCAAACAGAATGCACAATAAATCTTATCTTGCTCTTTTACAGGTGGAACCATGTGGCCATCACAGTACCTCCCAGCACAGCTAAGATTTAAAAAGGAGACTAAATATAGGAAATAAATAAATATGCATTAATGTATATCAAAAATGTGCAAATATACAATGTGCAATGTGTGCAAAGTGTGCAAATCCAATAAAGTGCCTCTGCTTCACAAAAGTGCCTGTGCAGTTATTAAAGTGCATGTATACTTGTTAAAGTGCATGGTGCCACGTTTCCCCAACTCCCTCTCCAACTCCAGGGAACGAAGTCCTCTTCGTTACATGGGGATTGGCCATTCAGCCACAGCTCTTATTTTAAGGGGGTTTGGTTGAAGCTGGCCCTCTGCAATGATGTAACCCAGGAAGCTGACAGAAGGTTGGTGAAATTCACATTTCTCAGGCTTAACAGAGCTTGTTCTCCAGGAGGCGCTGCAATACCAGGCGGACATGCTGGACGTGCTCCTCTGGTGTGCGGGAGAAGGTCAGAATGTCGTCCAGATACAAAGACAAAATGGTTTAACATGTCACGGAGAATGTCGATGAGGGCTTGGAAGACAGCAGGGGCATTGGTGAGCCCAAAGGGCATCACCAGATATTCAAAGTGGCCTAAAGGGGTGTTAAAGGCTGTCTTCCATTCATCTCCCTCCCGAATTCAAACCAGATGGTATGCATTGCAGAGTTAGAGCTTGGAGAAGATTTGAGCATGACACAAGGGTACAAAAGAGGGATCAATCAGGGGAAGAGGATACTTGTTTTTAATGGTGATGTCATTTAATCCTCAAATCAATGCAGGGACGAAGTGTTTTGGCCTTTTTCACAAAGAAAAAACCAGCTCCTAATGGGGAAGAAGAGGGACGGATGAGGCCTGCTGCCAGGGAGGTGTTTATGTATTGCTCCATGGCCTCTTTCTCAGGGTGGGACAGGTTATAGAGGCGGCTGACGGGGAGTTTGGCACCTGGGAGGAGGTCTATTGCGCAACCATATGGTCGATGAGGGGGAAGGGACAATGCCAGGTCTTTACTGAAGACAACTGCCAGGCCATGATGATCTGAGGGAACATTGGATACATCAGGAGGGGCTGGAGGGGGGGGGCGTGGTGAACTGGAGGCAGGAAAAGCTGAGTGGAGGCAGTAGGAGTGACAGTGAACACTCCAACTGGTGATAGACGAAGTCTGCCAGTCAATGTGGGGATTATGGAGTTTTAACAATGGGAGACCTAAAACCACTGGAGAGATGGGAGAGGGCAGAACATGCAGCTGGATCTTCTCATGGTGGTTGCCAGAAATTAATAATACAGGCTCTGTGCGGTGGGTCACAGTGGCTATGAGTCTGCCATCTAGAGCGTTAGCATTTTGGGGTTTGGCAAGTGGCTTGATAGGGATTTGCAATTGATTAGCAAGTTCTAGGTCAATGCACTAGGGCTTGAAATGGAAGGGTAACCCCTGCACAGGTAAGGGAAGCAGACACACTTAATCGAGGGGGAGAGCAGGATTGAGAGGAAGTCTGGCTCACCAGCGTGCCCTCCCTCACTGGCGAGCCCGGTCTTTTGGCGTCTGGGGGCAAGAGGCAATGAAGTGTCCCGTCTGGCCGCAGTAGAGGCAGAGTCTAGCTAGCATCCGTTGCTGGCGTTCTCCAGGTGTCAGACGAGCCCGTCCGACCTGCATGGGCTCCTCCACTGAGCCAGACGGGGCTCCACGAGTGCTGGCTGGGGAGCTGAAGTGGGACTGAAATTGGGGAGGTCGGGGGGGGGGACTGGCTGTGGGTTGGGTCTGCCGGTCCTTTCTCTATTCCTCTCCCTCTGTCGATTATCAATCTTGATGGCCAGTGATATTAACTCATCTAAAGAATTGGGTTCGTCGCGAGTAGCTAGTTCATCCTTAATATCGCCCGATAGCCCCTTAACAAAAACAGCTCGTAACGCCCTGCTGTCCCACCCACTCTCTACAGCTAGGATACGGAAGTCAATAGAGAAATTAGCAACAGAAGCAGAACCCTGACGTAGGGACAATAAACGTTTCTCAGCCTCCCGACCCGAAACTTAGCTATGAAGGAATCATATGACCCCAGGACACTAGAACCTCCCTCCCATAATACAGTAGCCCACTGACCTGCTTCCTCTAAGTAAATTAACTATATATGCAATACGTGAGCGATCTGACGGGTAGCTAGATGGTTGCTGATCAAAAACTAGAGAGCACTGTAAAAGAACGGCCACAGGAACCCAAATCGCCCGAATAATGCTCCGGAGGTGGAACAAAAGGTTCCTTGGCTGCAGGGGGGAGGGGTGTTTGAGTCTGAGGGAAATCATGGCTACTCACTGCTGCTGGGATTTCAGCTGGGGGAGTCTGGGTGGACAGTTGAGAGGCAATTTGGGCCACACTGGCACTTAAGTCCTGCAACGAGCTCATGACACCGGAAAGTAATCGGTCATGCCTTCCAAGCAATATCCCTTGGGTGGTGAGGGCTTCATAAAGAGCATCTCGATCTGCTGGGTCCATGGTATGGCCAGATTGTACTGTGGTGTCTCGCTGGTAGTGGACCCAAAAATGCAGAGGAGCAAAGTTTGCCAAATAAGCAGCCGTTTATTAGACCACGGGAAAAAGGGGCAGGGGGGTGTCACGGGCGCCAGGAAGGCAGCAGGGACAGGGGAGCTCACGGGGGGAGCTTGAGCCGGGGACGAGGTAGGGAGAGGCCGTCGAGGGGTTTAGGCTGAGGCGGACTGGTGCAGAAGCCTGGTGGTGAGGAGGGCAAAGAGCTGGAGTCTGGAGACAGAAATAAAAGTCAATACTCAGATAAATCTCAGTTTACAAAGTCACGACGCGGTGACAATCTGGCAGCAGCATGCAGGAGGCCAGCCTCTAAATACTGCTCGAGATGATGATCAGCTTCAGGTGTGTGCAGACAGCTCCACAGCACCACACCCATCCCTGTAATGAGAGCACCTGGAGCCCAACCCCCAGCCTAGACACCACAATTATGAGACTTTTTTATGTAAATAAACTCAGATGTTTGTATTTGATGAGCTGTTTGGGACTATGATTCATTTACAGAGTAGATATTTTCTTTTCTTTTAAAAAAATCTTATTTTACTACAGCTTTTATATCCAGAAATCCGAATGGCCAAAGAGAAAACGTTCAGTAGTTCAAAAGGAGATGAAACATTGCTTAGAAGCAACTACATGGACAGACAAGTCAGGAAGCCATCAGTACTGTACTGTTATATCAAGCAGTGTTTCATGTATTGCCTGACTTCCTAAACTGGTATACATTGTAGTCTGCTGTGACTTCCTGTTTACATAGATGCCTTTGGTTCGACAGCAGATGTCTCCGACTGCATTACAGTTTTTCTCCATTGGTTTGGCTCATTTCTTGAAACTGAGATGACATTCTCATAACTATAAAGCAATTTGGCCAAACAGACTTGCAGTTCTGCACAACACTTCAGATAACCAGCAAAATGTAATTTGTCTCCCAAAACTACTCATCCATGCTTCAAAATGAAATCCCTTTCCCATGTAAATAGTCAGTACCATAAAAATGGCATGGATCCTTCTCAATTGCTTTGGCACATTTTGATTCATTCAGTACTTCTGTCAAAATAACTTGGATGGTACTGCACAACTACATGGATCACCTGGCAATGTTTGTACAGCTCCCAAAACAGTTTACCCTTCAGTCAAAACTACATTCCCTTCTCATATAACTAGTCAGTGCCTCCAAAATGCATTGTCCCTTTGGTATTGTGTAAGTACTGCAAGTCAAAATGCTTAGGCGCTTTGTCATGGCGCTTTTGGGCACCGCTTTCGTATTTTCTATCGTTCATAAGTACTGTCGCTGTACAACTACAGAGTCAGACTGACACAGTGCGTGACGCCTAACGTTTATATATGGAAGGCGGATTCCCCACAACCAATCAGTGTCTGGTTATTTAAATATTCATTTTGCGTTAATGAATATGAAAGTTTTTGTTTCTTTTGACCAATTGGGGGCCCCCTGGGCGGCAAGGGCGTGATTTTGAGCTAATGAATATGATATATATTTTTTTCTTTTGACCAATCGGGGGCCCCCTCCGAGGCGAGGGGGCGTGGGGGCCCCTAGGCTTAAGCCTATGAAGCCTGTGCGATGATCGGGCCGTGACTATAGGCATAACATTTTCACACCACACACACACTGCACTCATTCTGCCGAGGAATTTTCATTTTTATTCTCAACTAACGTAAATTGTACACATTACAGTAGGTAGGGAACCGTAAAAAAGGAAAATATACTGTGTACACAAAATACAAAAACCCACAAAAAAGAAAAAAATCAACAAATCAGCACTGTAAATACAAAGAGTCACAAATGAAGACATTTTGTTTAGTCACGGTCACTCCATTCTCTGTGCTCTGTTCGGCCACAGATTCTCATCCACATCGCATCTGATGTTGTCTCTTGAGATACAGCGTGGGACGAAGCGTCGTGCATGCCTGAGCCATTTCACCTAACCTGATTATCCTAAATTTACTATAACATATTCCAAAATATGTACTGTATTCTAGTCCAGTTTCCTAACACTATTTTGACAATTGAGCAGACTATTCTGCATATGATGACTTATACAATGAAAATGTGCTGACATGTTTTGAGGACAATAACCATTACACTGAAAACCAACCAATTGGGATAGATCAGCAAGATACATTCATTTGGAAAATGTACTAAATGTTGGCTAATTGTGTTAACTGTAGAATACTTGTACATAGCTATTGGCAAGGATGTACTAAAGGCTTGACACATGTACAAAGCATTTGGAAATGTGATGAAAGCAATGATAAATGCCATTCTGTTGTGAGAAACTGCAAGATAGTTTGGGGATTTGTCCATGTTGTTATGAGAATGTCATCTCAGTTTCAAGAAATGAGCCAAACCAATGGAGAAAAACTGTAATTCAAGGGGAAGGCTAGTGTTATTCTAGATTTATTCTTGTTGTTATTTATCCTAGATTCTAGATTGATTGACAGTTAATTAGTTCAATAATTTGGGGATGGTTTAGTAATAACTGATGTAACCAAACCTTGGACTAAAGTAAACAGACTGATGGACTAACTAGCAGATTGTTTTCATCCTGAGTGTACTCCACTAATGGAACAACAATTCAAAGGCTTCAGGGCTTTCATGTATTCAGTCTGTAGATATCTTTTGTATGTGTGCTTCAATTTCTGAGAAATATATTTAGAAAAACATGTAATTGTCATTGCAGTATGGAAATACAGCAGTAGTTTCGATTGTATAATAATGTAAAGAATAGGATATCCATAATTTTCTCCATACTTTATTTCTCTCTCTCAAACACACCTACACACACAATTGTCTGATGTATTCCTTCCACCAAGCAGCACTAATGCAACTTCAAAAGGATGACTGCCTGTCATTAAAGCTGGGAGAAGGGAAAGGGAGGTTGGAGTGGAGCCAGCAGCCCGTCCAGGAGTAGCAGACTAATTAAGACTTCGAACCCAGCCATCCTCATCCATCATTGATGTTTCTGGAGGGGTACAGTTTATACAGCAGATATGCAGTTGGTACTTCTGGACTGCTTGTACAGACAGACCTTGTGTATGATCTGTCTCTGTACTGACATGATGTTTGAATGCATGGATGAAGTGGCGGTGACCCACACCAGCTCCATCAAAACCAATCTGGCAATTTCAGTCTCACCTTTTGATGATTGATGATTTCTTTAGCTGTACTAACAATACAGCAGTGTTGGGCAAGCTACTTGTAAAATGTAGTGAGCTAAGCTGTCAGTTACTCAACAATAAATTAAGCTTCACTACACACAAGCTACCACCTCCAGAAATATAGCAAGCTAAGTTACACAAATGTGTCAAAAGTAGTTTAGCTACTTCATGTTGTATCAACCTAATGTCAGATCAATTTAACATGAGTCAGATACACTGGTTAAAACATTTATTTAAGATCAGCCATTGATCCCACACAGTGTAGACATTGCTTTATGGGCAATAAAATAAAAGCTAAAATGATTACAGCTAGAAATAAAATAAAAAAAGGTATTGGCCTAGTACAGCACTCTAGGAAACAAAAAACTGTATGTTGAACCAAATTAAAAGTACCGTGTAGTGTTATACACATCTAGACATGGCTTCAAGTTACAAATGAACTTTGTGTTTAAGAAATGTGGGCGGCTGTGGCTCAGAGGCAGAGCGGGTCGTCCACTAATCAGATAATCGGCGGTTCGATCCCCGGCTCCTCCGGTCTGCATGTCGAAGTGTCCTTGGGCAAGACATTGAACCCCAAATTGCTCCCGAAGGCTGTGCCATCGGTGTGCGAATGTGTATGAATGGCTAGGTCCTTAAACTGATAAGCAGTTGGCACCTTGCATGGTAGCCAATGCCATCAGTGTATGAATGTGTGTGAATGGGGTGAATGAGATATGTAGTGTAGAGCGCTTTGAGTGGTCGGAAGACTAGTAAGGCGATATATAAGTACAGTCCATTTACCATTTAAAATGTGTTTACAAAAAACATACTAATTTTACATCAACTGTTAACACCATGGGGTAATGGCACATGGATCGGCCCTTATTGTTCTAACAAGAGGTGTTTGTTCACACGGCACAAAAGAAGCTTTTCAAAAGTGGCATCAGAAAGGCGGTTCCTCTTTGGTCTGAAAATGTCTTTCCCTACGCTAAAGAGTCTTTCACAGGCTGCACTTGCTGGGACTCCCGTGTTGAACTTCAGAAAGACTTTTTTCATTAGTGGCAGATTTTGGAATGCATTTACAAGTTTGGTTTCAGATGACTGCAAGTAGGAGTCTACTTCGTTCAGCTCTATGGCTGATCTCAGTGACAGGAAGTACCCCATCACCTCATCACCATCATCAGCTGGGTTGTCATCTTCGGTTTGCCTGTGACCTGAAGACTGGGTTTCAAGCAGGTGTACTTCTGCTTTCAGATCCGACACAACTTGAGCTTTCTTGTCACTGGGGATGTAGGTCAGTCTGAACATTGGATGAGCTGCAGAAGCTGTGAGCAACCTGGTGTCTTCAAAAATGTACTCAAACCTTCTCTTGATCCCACTGATGATAGCATCTACCAGGGGGTTGCAGTGATGAAGCTGGCCCTCCCGCTTTATCTCTTCCATCTTTTCAAGTAGAATCGAGATGGTTGGCACCAACACTCCCAAGAAGCCCATTCGATCAGACTGTAAGACATCTAGGGCTTTGGCCAAAGGCATCATAACCTTGGAGTACAGTGAAAGAAAAAATATTTACTTCACATCACATATTGTTAAATTATTTTTTGTCATACAACTTAGTTGTTATCATTATGATCATGATTATTATTATTATTTCCGCCAAGTAGGTTATGTTCTCTATCACGTTTGTCTGTTTGTTTGTCTGCAAGATAACTCAAAAAGTACTGCACAGATTTGGATGAAATTTTCAGACAACGTGGGTACTGGGACAAAGAACAGATGATTAAAACAGATGTTTTTCTAGTTACTTTATCCCATATTAAATTCAGGCTATTATGATAGTTTGTTGTCATTATGATCACATGCTATTGCACATTTGTCATATTTACCTTCACATACTCCTGTATGAATGTGAATTCTGTTGATTTGAATCGTGCGACCTGCAGCTTCTCACATACTTCATAGAATTCTTGCTGTTTTGTGAGGATACAAGTATTCAAGCGCTCCATGGCATGGTAAGTGGAGTTCCACCTGGTCACATTGGGCACTATCAGCTGACAGCCAAGCTTTTCTTGAATGGTGTCAGAGGCCTGGGTGCTCCTGTGTTGCTTGTTCCAAAGACCCTGACATTTGGCAAGTGTTGATCTCGATATTCTCTTAAATGGCTCTGACTGGGTCAATGCATGCTCAATGTCTCTTGTGGCAACAAGATTGAGAGTGTGACAGGCACAGCGCTGGTGAGGAGGGAGGCTGTAATCTTCCTGTGTTTCCTCCAGGATGTCTGTGAGATTGATGAAGACAGGAGGATCCTCCTCATCCTCATCGTCTTCCTCCTCCTCCTCTCTGTTGTCCTCGATACTCCTCTGAACTTCTGCGAACATACTAAATGCCTTTATAAAATTAGAACCATTATCTGTGGTTGTCAGAGTCAGCTTGTCTTTAATGTTGAATTCTCTGTGAATTCCTTCAAGCATCTCGGCCAAAACATCAAAAGTGTGCCTCCCTACAATTCTACGACAGGCTATTGCCCCAGAGCAGATGTTCAGGGAGTCCTCATCTATCCAGTGGATACTGACACCAAGGAAGCTCCTATTATTTGATGACCAGGCATCTGTGGTGGTGCATAGGTGACTCTGTTTAGACAGTACATCAGTCAAAGCACTCTTCATGGAAGAGTATTCCTTGTCAAGAAGTCGCCCTAATGTTCGCCTTGACATCAAATGCCTTGAGGGCAGAATTTCACCAAATAATTGCCTATATTAAGGTCTGTCCACAGTGTGGAGGGGGTGCATTCCTTGAACTATGAAGTTAAGAATCAGCTTATTCGAAACGTTCCTGAGATATGATGTGTACACCCCCCCTGAAAAACTGTGACACACTGGGTTGTAAGTCATTTTCTTCATCATCCACAGGTAACGATGGACATCTTCGTTTGGAATGAGCACGCTCCTTGTCCAGGCAATCCATTTTATTTGGGTGGACCCTCTACAGAAGAAATAATAAATTCATAATTATTTTTGTGGTCCCCAACCCCTTAAAAGTAGCTGTTGTCTGTGTAAATAAGCTTTAAAACAGATTTGTGTAAACTTCCTGTCTGGTAAGCTAGGCCATGAAATGACAATATCCAAGTTATACTGCTCTCTAATGAGAGTTGATATTATTAGCACTCATCAGATATGACTGTAGCTATGGAAAATAAAGAGGCCAATAAAGTTATAGCTGAAATATTTTTCTCAACAAATTTAGTTGACACTTGTCTTGATAGGGGTCTGTGTGCCTTCCGTTTATTGAGAGGCGAAAACACAAGTTAAATCACTAAGTAATTATGTTGGTAGGTTTACACAATTAAAACACTATGTTTTTGGTGTTTTGACCTACACGCTTTTGATTAAAAAATGATCATAAATAATGTAAGAAATAATGATAATAAATAAATGATTTCACTTGCATACTGCAGGATGGAAATTAATGATTATTCACCTGAAAGTGGGTTCGTAGGTTTGTGTTCGATGTTTTGGATGTGGACAACAGTTTTGTTTTTTGGCTGGCAGAGCAAACATTTAAACACGTATTTTTTATCTGAAACTTCGGTAAGTCTCATATATTTGTTAAGATAAGGCCACGGTGATGTAAGGTCAGTTGACTCTTGGTGGTCACGTTCTCCCGTCTCCTCCTCTTCCATCCTCGGTATTGTGTGCATAGGAAAGAAATGTGTGTCGTTCTGCGAGTTCAGTACCACTGCCGTAGGCTGCGCATGCGCATGATTCGATAGGCAGACACAGACAGTGGAGGCAGAGTGGGAGGTCGTGCATGAACATGACTAACAACCTGAAACTTTATTTCACTGTAATTGTTGTTTCAACAACATAGGCATAACAAACCCGTTTTCTGTTCTTAGTCATATCCTGGTATTTGTAGCTTTTGCGGACGCTACGTCGCTACTTGATCAAAAAAACAACTTAACTACAGGAAAGTTACTTGATTCATAAAGCAGCGACGCTACGGCCAAGCTACTGGAAAATGTAGTTTAACTAATAGCTTCGCTACATGTAGCGGCGCTACTGCCCATCACTGCAATACAGACAGAGCCAGCTGTGCAACAAGACTGCAGACCTGTCAATATCAGAAACATAAGAACTACTGGTACCTCAGATGACTTACGTCTTGAAGCAACCCGACGGTGTCCGGTGTTATTATTATACATGGTGTCAGAAGTGGTGAACTGTACGTCTCCGCGGTAGTTTCAGTAAGAGTGTTAGCTGACGAATAAACGTTTCGTGCAGTTTAAACCGGGACAGACCGCTACGAAGATGGCGGCAGAAACCCGAGCGAGACGCTAGCTCGTTAGCACCTGCACACCGGGGAGTGAGTCGAGAGACAGCTCCACATGGACGGCGCAGCCGAGGGGTCGGCCTCCGAACGCGAAAGGACGAGGGAATCAACGCAGATGGCGACCGCTGTGCAAATAACACCCCCAGACCCGTTCGACTTTTCAAACCCAGCAGAATGGCCGCGGTGGATCCGCAGGTTTGAGAGGTTTCGCATCGCAACAGCTCTCGATACAAAGCAGGAAGAATATCAGGTGAATTCACTCCTGTATGCAATGGGTGATGCAGCAGATGATGTGCTAGCAGTTTTACCATTGACTGATGTAGATAAAAAGAAATACAAGTCTGTTAAAGAAGCATTTGAGCAGCACTACATCGGAAAGCACAACATAATTTTCGAGAGAGCACAGTTCAACAACAGACGTCAGCTTGACGGAGAGACTGTGGAAGCTTATATCACAACAGTGCACAAACTTGCTGAAAATTGTGGCTTTGGAGTATTAAAAGAGGAGCTCATAAGAGACAGAATTGTAGTTGGGATAAAAGACAAAAGACTGTCTGAACAGCTACAAATGGACTCTAATCTGACACTTGCTAAAGCCATACAAAAAGTCAGACAAAGTGAAACAGTAAAGAAACAGCAGACTATACTCCACAGTGACATAATGGGGGACAACAAAGCAAACATGGACGCTATCATCAACATCAAGAAAAAAGTGAGGACACAGAAATGGCAACAGAAACAAAAGCCGCAGGGAGAGTGTGGCAGGTGTTGCCGCAAACAAAAACATTCATGGAAAGACTGCCCAGCGAGAGATGCAGAATGTCGGAAATGTGGAAAGAAAGGACATTTCGCTGCAGTATGTCGATCAGGAGGGGCAGTAGGTCTGCGTGAAGTCACAGAAATTCAGGACGACACAGAGACTGACGACTATTATTTTCTAGGAGACATAGGAACTGAAATTTCAGAACCATGGATGGAAAGAATCCAGATAAATGGGGAGAGTCTTGAGTTCAAGCTAGACTGTGGGGCAGATGTAACATCAATACCTGAGAGACTGTACAAGCCAGAGAGAGACGGGAAACTACAGGAGCCTAAAAAAAGACTGCTAGGGCCAGGCAGATACCCACTTAAAGTAAAGGGCTGTTTCAAAGCAAACATGGCAGCAAAAGGGCGAACCACCTCTCAATATATCTACATAGTGTCAGGACTAGAACATGCACTTCTAAGTAGACCAGCACTAGTAGCGTTAAAGCTTGTAGAGAGAGTAGATTCTGTTATGGAAACAGAGACAGACTTTAGAGCAGCCTATCCAGATGTTTTCCAGGGACTAGGCAAGTTAAAAGAGCCTTACCACATAGAGCTTGACCAAGGTGCCACACCAGTGGCTCTCTCAGCACCCAGAAGGGTCCCCTTGCCCCTCAAAGACGCAGTCCGGGCAGAGTTAACCAGAATGGAAGACATGGGAGTTATCTCTAAGGTCTTAGAGCCGACTGAATGGTGCTCAGGAATGGTTCTTGTTCCCAGATGACCTCCCGCCGCGGATCCTGAGATTTCGTCTGCGTCTGCTGCGGTTCTCCTACACCATTGCCCATGTTCCAGGGAAGCAACTCATCACAGCAGATGCCCTCTCTAGAGCTCCGCTGGTGGGTCCGCCTACAGCAGGAGATCTACAGCTGGAGAAAGAGGTTGAAGTTTTTGTGGACTGTGTGCTGTCTTCTCTCCCAGCTACAGAGAAAAGATTGGATGAGATCAAAAAGGCACAGAAAGAAGACAAAGTGTGTACAGAGGTAACAGAATACTGTCTCACAGGGTGGCCAGAGTTCTGTGAGGCTAACCCACACATCAACCCATATTGGCGGGACAGAGCGGATCTCCACATCGCTCACAGCCTCCTTATGAAAGGAGAGAGACTTGTTATTCCACCCCCCTTAAGAGCAGCTGTGCTACAGCAGCTGCACGAAGGACATCAGGGGATCTCAAAATGCAGAGCAAGAGCGAAAGAATCCGTCTGGTGGCCTGGCATTTCGGCCCAGATAAGACAAATGGTGGAAAAGTGCGAACTATGTCAGAAACACAGATCACAGCTCAAAGAACCACTGATGCCTACGCCCCTGCCGGACCGGCCGTGGCAGAAAAGTGGTATGGATCTATTCGAGTGGTCTAAGAGAGATTACCTGCTGATCATAGACTATTTCTCAAGATACATCGGCTGAGGTGACAATCAGGGCTATCAAAGATGTCTTTGCCAGGCACGGGACTGCAGAGTTTGTTATAACAGACAATGGGCAGAGAGTTTGCAAAAGAGAACAATTTCATGCACATCACGAGCAGCCCCCGCTACCCTCAGGCGAACGGGGAGGCAGAACGTGCTGTTCGGACCATCAAGGACTTGTGGAAAAAAGACAGTGATTACAGCAGAGCACTTCTGGCCTACAGGTCCACCCCACTGGGGCATGGGTTCTCACCAGCACAGCTGCTGATGGGGAGAAACCTGCGTACATCTCTACCCCAATCAACGACCAAACTGGATCCTAAGTGGCCAGACCTGCAGGCTTTTCGCACGAAGGAGGAGAAGGGAAGGCATAAACAGGCAAAAAACTACAACCTGAGACACCGCTCAAGACCTCTCCCAAAACTGACTGCTGGTCAAAAGGTCTGGATTACCACTGAGAGAAACACAGGAGCAGTCGTCGGATCAGCCAGTACTCCAAGGTCTTATATGGTGGAGACTGACAGGGGTCTCCTCAGGAGAAACAGAAGTCACCTCCGACCTATAGGCACTGTTACCAGAAGTGGTCGGGTGACAAAGCCGCCTGACAAACTGGACTTGTGAATAAAGTGAACAATGACAGGTTGTGTGTCCCAAGGAAAGAAAAGTTATTTGGGATGTTACAGTTCATAAGTTTGAGTTAAAACACAAATGTATGCTAATGTTAAAGTGTAAAAGGAAAAAAAGGATATACTGTGTTTCAGTTTTAGTTCATAAGTAAAACAAAGAAGTTGAACAAGAGTTTATTTGAATGGAGAAAGGTTTTAGCTATAAAGAGGAGGTGTAGTAGTAGGACTACAATACCCAGAAGGCAAGGTGTCATGGCTGCCTACCTTCAGAGTAAAGAGTTACGTCTTGAAGCAACCCGACGGTGTCCGGTGTTATTATTATACACAACCTCCTCACATTGCACCAAGCAACCTTTGATCCATCCTTGAGTAGTGCTGGGTCGCACAACAACTTTATTTCATAATTAACATCATGCTTTTTTGTCTCCAGTGTTTGAGGCTGCATATGTGAATGGGGGCAAGTAGTTTGATCTAACATGATATACACTGTAATGACTAGTAATTTAGTCATTACAGTGTATACATTTAAATATATCAGTTAATGATTCAAAAACCTTGCACAGTGCAAGGAAATGTAAGATAACAGCAGCAATCATCGAGAACAACAGTTGTCTTTTTAAAAGGAGAACTGAACTCTTCAGCTGCTCCTCAGGTGTCCTCCTGTTCTCATGGGACATCATAAGGATAAGCTAGCTTTATGCACGCTCGTCAGGTTTTACTTTCCAAGATTATTATACGCTTAACCCTGAGCTAATCAGAGCATGGTTAGTGTGCTACACTCTCTATAGTACTGTGTTAGCTTTCATTTAGCAGGGTATATGATCAAAAGACCAGCTTAGACCATCAAAGACCAGGCTAAACTATCAAAGACAGGTCTAGAATCTTAAATAGCCTGCTTAGGTCAACAAAGACCATACTCTGTACGATGTTACTGTGCCGTTTTAACCAGCCAAGGGACTACAGATGCAATTGGTCTGGAAGTTAGGTAACTTCCTAGTAAATTCAAAAGGAACTTTGGGCTTTGGGAAGACAAACACTGAACACTAGGTGAATTAGTTATTCTATGCATTACTACATAACTCGCTGAACTTATTTTGCACTAACATTTTGGATTTGTGGAATCAGGCCAACAGGAAAATAAACGTGGCTCGTTGACAAATTTGCAAAGCTATTTTTATTTTTTTTGACATTTTATAACTTTGTTACATAGCCAACCACAGAGTGACGAAGTGGAATGAGGTGAGAGAGATGAAGAACAAAATGTATCAAAAGTTCCCAAGCCCAGGACTAGTTTGTATTTGACTCCATTTGCTTACAGCTGTTCCAAATGGCCACACTGGAAAGCAAAGGTTAACACAGAGAGGTGAGGGCCTAATCAGGACCCCATGGTAGAGGGAACAGCCACATGGTTGTGTACAGTGGGCATCATAGATCCAAAACTTGTTTGACCTTTGGCTATCTGTATGGTTTTAGTTTTAGACACTATTAGACATAAGAACCATTTGAAGTTTCCTGAGGACTGAAGCTGTAGAAAGCATGTCTTTTCAACATGGATGGTTTTGGTTAATTTGATGATGACCATATTCTGTCATGCAGGGATCGTAGTAAAATCATGCCATTCATCTGTGGCATCACGTCACCCAAGCACAATGCTAAATAGATGCATGTGACCATAATTTGTAGTGGAGTAGCACCAAGGTGATGCTATGCTAAAAAGCAATGACAATCAAGTTTACCAGCTATATGTGCTAAACAGTCATGGTGATTCTGCTGAGTAGATGTTAACAGAGCAGCAGAGAGCATAGAGGAGGTATTCAGTCAAATGCTTTAGGGTGAGAGGGGAACTGAAATGTCAGCAGTTACAACAGATAAGACCTTCTCTGATTCTAATTGGACACCATGTGTCGGACCTAATTTGGATGTAGTCTTTCACAAAGGTCTGGATGTTAACTGGATGTGCTCAGACTGCCAAGCTACTTACTGTCTGCGCCTGTCAGCTATCAGTCTTGTCATCTATTAACATCCACTCATCAGCACCATGAGATGATGAGACAGCATTATTGGATTATCTCTTATCTGCAAATCATGTGCTATGATGTAATCGACTGCTTTCAAAAGTGTGTGTGTTCTGTTAGAGGACAACAAAAATCTTCTGTATCAATGCGATACTGCAGCTCTGAAAAACTACAAGAGCCTTCCAGGAAGATTCAGTGAGGCTGTAATTGGCATACATCATTATGCATAATATTGAAATTCCCTTAGTTCTCCCACTGCTGTGTGTAGCAGTTCTTTTCTATCTAAAATTGCACTGGAGGGAGAAACATCAATATGCAGGATGAGTGTGACTGTTAAATGGTCACTTTACTGTTTTAGGTTTTAAATTATGACTTACTAAACCAAATAATATATACAATAAACATTTGTATATAGTATAAAATATAAATATATACATATACATATAATGAAAATATAATACTAATTTTAGTATGACCATATGTTAGACATAAGATACATTTTTATCCATACTAGCAAGAAAGTTGGTCCATGACACTGTTCCAGATTGCTAAACTAGACTAACATAGACATAAATTAGGTATCCATCTGGTCACCAAGAGCCATATCAACACAATATTTTCATATCGTTTATGTGTTCAGGCAGCCTGCTCAAACCTGAACCATTTTAAATATACTGTACGTAGTGAACAACATTCACTGAGTTATCAGTCATACATCCATGTCTAAACCACTGATGGACTGAAATTTGGAAAGTTGTGCCTATTGGTCACCTTATCCAGTGGATTAATAAAAAAACTATATATGTTTTTAATATATCGCTACAGCGTGTCTGAATTTGAAATTGGTGAGGTCAGAACAGGTGTAGTCTATAGAAGCCTGAAAGGGACATGGAGAAAGAAGTAGTTTTGAGTCTCGCAAATTTTTGCATATGAGAATGCCACTGACCTGACACAGCAACTGCCAGTGTCTGAGGCAGCTGCCACTGCCTTGGCGGTCTCTGGGCCACGGCAACTGCTGCTGTTATGGGCATTTGTTTTTATTTTTATTTTATAAAACAGTTGTCAGTGTTGTATTTGACTTGCTGGAAGTAGCATTTCCATTATGTCATTTCTGCACTAATTTGCAAGGTTTTCTTAATTAATCTCTCAACTGTGCTGTGCTGGTCACCTGCCAGTGAAATGCCACGACAGTTGCTGGAGTCTGGGGCAGTTACTGCCACGGCAACTGCTGCTGTTTTTGTTTTGTTATTTTATTTGCATTTATTAAATGAATCTCTCAACATCTGTTTCAACTGCTGCTGCTGTGTGGGGCAGCTGCCTCTGACGTGTGACTGTGCTGCTCTACGAGTAAGATACCAGCAACAGGTTAACAGGTTGTGCGTGTCATTCTGCAGCAAACTGTTGCTGGAAAGGAAATACACAACCAGCTACTAATACACCCCTATTATTATATAACGCAACAACAGCAGCTGCCGCGGTAGGTCAGTAGCGACCTCCAGAAGTGCCACTACTAGCTGCCGCTGCCACGAATTGAGCCAGCCCTTGCTGCAGCGATCATTGAGTAGCTAACACCTAGAAGTTGCTAAAAACAGACCACCAACCAGACCAGGTGTCACAAGATCTCGTGAAATATTGCGAGATTCCACAGATCTTGCAACAATCAATGTCATGGCAACAATATATCTTTTCAATGACACCCTGGACTCTGGAGAGCTGCATACAGTAATAAATAACTAGAAAATTTCTAAAGAAATTTTGAGTGTGCCTGACTCTGGCCCTGTCGCCCCCATGCATTATTACTTACACTGCTCAGCAAATTCAGTACTAGAAAAGAAATTTTGGAAGTGACGAGTGGGCTGTTGCCGGGGTTCTGTGTTTAAAAAGCACACCTCAAATAGTCATTTTTAACATGTATATTTAGACACATTTATAACAGAGACAGCTTCAACAGTGTTATCAGTGGGTGTGTGTGTGTCTGTGTTGCTGTGTGTGTGTGTGTGTGTAACCCTTCTGAAGCAGAAAAGTATTAGTAATGATAATAATAACTTTAACTAATGGCCAGAATAAGAAACAGAAGATTTAAATTCGACTACGGGTGAAACCAGGTGTAACCAACTGATGCACAAGAACGACACGACACTGTGGCTCTTTTTGTTAATGAGAACAATGCTCCCCTATTTTAATATGAAGCTGGGGAGAATAATAAAACACATGAAATACATACAACAGCCTTACCCGGGTAGGTATAGAGAATAACAAACAAAATAAAGGTTTTCGCAGCTGCGTGTGGTTTTTCTTATTGTTCTGTTCACTTCACTATATGTGCACCCTTTAGGTGTCAGTCCAGCCACACGGTTGTGTGGGTGTGTGTGTATGTGTAAAAGTGAGCAAAAGGATTCAATTCACGGTGTACGTCTAAGATCCTCCAGGGTCCGGCTCGCCATCAACGTCTCTCTCTGGCTCCGTCCTCCAGACAGGCTCTATCCAAATCCAAGGGTTCCTCAAAAACCTGACCTACAATAAGTAGGATCAGAACATATTTCTTCAATTTCTCAGATCTTAAATTATGAATTATTGTACATAAATCACTTTAAATTGTCTCTATATTATGTAGAGGATAAGTGCTTTAACTAACTTGTATTGCAAAATAAGATCACAATTTCTCAGTAGCAAAAGGTGAATAATTCAAAGTATATTATGATACCAAATGATTATTTTTTGAACAGTACCATCACATATATATATGCTATTAACATAGCAATTAACATATTAATTATCACAAATAACCAAAGTGTAAACTCTTGTAATGTTCACAGTAAGAAACCATAACTTAATGTGCTTAAAATAAACAAATATGTTCACAGTCACACACATGGCACACCATAACTCAAGTAAAAGCTAGACAAAATTGTTACATCAGAGCTTGGTGTGACTGGCAGTGCTGATTAGCCCCGGAGCTAGCGCTCCGATATTAGCATTGAGCTAGTACTTAACTCACGGAGTTAGCCGTTTAGCTTGTAGAATTAGCGTTTTAGCATTTAGCATTAGCACAGCAGGACGATCTCTCACCGCTGCGATTCTCCACCCGAGCGAATCCTCCAACTGCACTCCTGCAGATCGTGGTCGTCCGGGGAGATTCCTCCTTTGGTTTTGTCCGAGTTTTTAATCACTTTTTACCAGTTTATCCACTTTTATGTTTTCTCCGTCCTGACATTAAGACCGTGTCCAGAACATGCTTCCTCTTGCTCCTTCTAGAGGCTACGGCGAAATGTGAACCTGCGTCAGGTGGGATTACAGACTGCGTCTGCTCCTCCGACTGTATGACAGATCGGGACCACAACTCATCCCTTTCAAATTAAAGTTCCCCTAGTTTTTCTACAAGAATAACCACAAATAGTCTTTTCTTCATGAATTTGACAGTCTTTTAACTCACATATTCTCTCTCTCTTTTAGATATAAAATATACCTTTTTAATACACATGTTATTTTATCTGGGTTACATGTGTGTCTATGTTACTGTGTGTGTGTGTGTGTGTGTGTGTGTGTGTGTGTGTGTCTGCGTTACTGTGTGTGTGTGTGTGTGTGTGTATAATAATGCCATGAAACACGCAGAAGATCAATAGTTGCTTGTTAGCAGCTATTGTGTGTGTCTGTGTCTGCTGGCCCCTCCCCCCTCTCCTCTTGAAGCAGACGAAGGTTGCCAAGCAACCAGGACCAACTGTAACCAGCAGAGCAGTTACTGCAGTTATGTCACTTAGAAATTGAGAGAAAATGCTGAGACCTCCTCTCGAAAAGTAAGGATTTCTGACCAGAACCGTGTCTCCAATCATTGAACCGACTTAACCACAAGCAACATGAGACCTTCCTGATCGTTTTACATATTTGTTTGGTGTCGATAAATAAAGCAATGTGTCCTTAAGAGCAAGAGAGAGAAAGGTTACTTCTGCTTTGCTCCATAAAAAGTCCAGCCGTTTTAACATGGCAGTCTATGGGGCTGTGGATGGGTGTTGGTGGCGCATCTTTGTCTGTTACGCCAAAACTATAAGGCTGACAGCTTTGGCAGGCGAATGTGAGTGAGACGACAAATTTTCCTACGTTTATATGTATAATTCGCGTCTGTAGTGGTACATTTGAGGCCACGGCAGTCAAATATGTTTTATTTTCTCACTAATTTTTCTCCCTGCTCCTCACTCTAGCTGATGATGTCATCCACTCTAGCAAAAACATTCCGCCACATACACACCCATTATAAACCCAGAAATTTGACTAAAAACCTGCTCAACTTTGAGCCTTGATAGTTTAAAAACGGTAAAAGCTGTCGATGAGTGTAGTGAATCCATGAAGAGAAGGCAAGCATACCTCCGTTTTAAAGTTTAAATGAAGTCTCTCGGTGGAAGTATGCCAAAGCAGTTCATTGTTGAAAATGTCTGTTGAAATTTTTTTTTCTTTGGGCCTCCCCATTCATTCTTTATGGGAAATTATTCTCAGTTTTTCGCGAATAAATTCGCGAAAAACACGCGAATCTCTTAGAAAAGACATAGCACACATGTCCCGGCCGAGCCGGTCGTTTCGATGCCCGTTTTGTGTGTGTGTGACAAAAACTCTGGGAGGAGAAGCGAGCCAAAAAAAGGGTGGAAGAATAATAATAATAGGAAGAACTAGAAAATTTCTAAAGAAATTTTGAGTGTGCCTGACTCTGGCCCTGTCGCCCCCATGCATTATTACTGACACTGCTCAGCAAATTCAGTACTAGAAAAGAAATTTTGGAAGTGACGAGTGGGCTGTTGCCGGGGTTCTGTGTTTAAAAAGCACACCTCAAATAGTCATTGTTAACATGTATATTTAGACACATTTATAACAGAGACAGCTTCAACAGTGTTATCAGTGGGTGTGTGTGTGTGTGTGTGTAACCCTTCTGAAGCAGAAAAGTATTAGTAATGATAATAATAACTTTAACTAATGGCCAGAATAAGAAACAGAAGATTTAAATTCGACTACGGAGCCCAGGTGTAACCAACTGATGCACAAGAACGACACGACACTGTGGCTCTTTTTGTTAATGAGAACAATGCTCCCCTATTTTAATATGAAGCTGGGGAGAATAATAAAACACATAAAATACATACAACAGCCTTACCCGGGTAGGTATAGAGAATAACAAACAAAATAAAGGTTTTCGCAGCTGCGTGTGGTTTTTCTTATTGTTCTGTTCATTTCACTATATGTGCACCCTTTAGGTGTCAGTCCAGCCACACGGTTGTGTGGGTGTGTGTGTATGTGTAAAAGTGAGCAAAAGGATTCAATTCACGGTGTACGTCTAAGATCCTCCAGGGTCCGGCTCGCCATCAACGTCTCTCTCTGGCTCCGTCCTCCAGACAGGCTCTATCCAAATCCAAGGGTTCCTCAAAAACCTGACCTACAATAAGTAGGATCAGAACATATTTCTTCAATTTCTCAGATCTTAAATTATGAATTATTGTACATAAATCACTTTAAATTGTCTCTATATTATGTAGAGGATAAGTGCTTTAACTAACTTGTATTGCAAAATAAGATCACAATTTCTCAGTAGCAAAAGGTGAATAATTCAAAGTATATTATGATACCAAATGATTATTTTTCGAACAGTACCATCACATATATATATATATGCTATTAACATAGCAATTAACATATTAATTATCACAAATAACCAAAATGTAAACTCTTGTAATGTTCACAGTAAGAAACCATAACTTAATGTGCTTAAAATAAACAAATATGTTCACAGTCACACACATGGCACACCATAACTCAAGTAAAAGCTAGACAAAATTGTTACATCAGAGCTTGGTGTGACTGGCAGTGCTGATAAGCCCCGGAGCTAGCGCTCCGGTATTAGCATTGAGCTAGTACTTAGCTCACGGAGTTAGCCGTTTAGCTTGTAGAATTAGCGTTTTAGCACTTAGCATTAGCACAGCAGGACGATCTCTCACCGCTGCGATTCTCCACCCGAGCGAATCCTCCAACTGCACTCCTGCAGATCGTGGTCGTCCGGGGAGTTTATCCACTTTTATGTTTTCTCCGTCCTGACATTAAGACCGTGTCCAGAACATGCTTCCTCTTGCTCCTTCTAGAGGCTACGGCGAAATGTGAACCTGCGTCAGGTGGGATTACAGACCGCGTCTGCTCCTCCGACTGTATGACAGATCGGGACCACAACTCATCCCTTTCAAATTAAAGTTCCCCTAGTTTTTCTACAAGAATAACCACAAATAGTCTTTTCTTCATGAATTTGACAGTCTTTTAACTCACATATTCTCTCTCTCTTTTAGATATAAAATATACCTTTTTAATACACATGTTTTTTTTTCTGGGTTACATGTGTGTCTATGTTACTGTGTGTGTGTGTGTGTGTGTGTGTGTGTGCGTGTGTGTGCGCCCCCCCCCCCCCCCCCCTCCTCCTCAAGCAGGGTGAGCTGCAGGTCTCATTAATTAGACACAGGTGTTCATGCAGCATGTCTGTCTCACTGAAATGCACAGTATATGTCTGAATGATCCCCCTGGAAAAGGGGCCAAAAAACCCTCAAGGTATGCCTGGAAACCAAAATCTGAAATGACCAGAAGAATGCTCATCGTGTGTATAATGTCTGTGCCAAGTTTCAGGCGAAAATTGTATAAACTTTGGCCTCGAGAGTCAGAGCAAGCACAGGTGCGCCCTGCTCCTTCCGGTAAATTCTCTGCTTCAAAAACCATGGGAGTGAATGAGGCTGTGGATGGGAGTAGTCGATCAATTAACGTGTAGGGACCCAAAACTATACGAGCGACAGCTACAACAGTGGTATCAGTGCGATTACCTCGAATTTTCCTACGTTTTATGTATACTTGGTGTCTGTAGTGGGGCATTTGAGCCCACGGTAGTGAAATACGTTTTATTTTTTCACAGATTTTTCTCCCTGCTCCTCACTCTAGCTGATGATGTCATCCACTCTAGCAAAAACATTCCGCCACATACACACCCATTATAAACCCAGAAATTTGACTAAAAACCTGCTCAACTTTGAGCCTTGATAGTTTAAAAACGGTAAAAGCTGTCGATGAGTGTAGTGAATCCATGAAGAGAAGGCAAGCATACCTCCGTTTTTAGTTTTTAAATGAAGTCTCTCGGTGAAAGTATGCCAGAGCAGTTCATTGTTGAAAATGTCTGTTGAAATTTATTTTTCTTCGGGCCTCCCCATTCATTCTTTATGGGAAATTATTCTCAGTTTTTCGCGAATAAATTCGCGAAAAACACGTGAATCTCTTAGAAAAGACATAGCACACGATTCCCGGCCGAGCCGGTCGTTTTGATACCCGTTTTGTGTGTGTGTGACAAAAACTCTGGGAGGAGAAGCGAGCCAAAAAAAGGGCGTAAGAATAATAATAAGAAGAATAAGCGCGGTGGATAACATATAGTGTGCACTTTCAGGCACACTCAACTAGAAAATTTCTAAAGAAATTTTGAGTGTGCCTGACTCTGGCCCTGTCGCCCCCATGCATTATTACTGACACTGCTCAGCAAATTCAGTACTAGAAAAGAAATTTTGAGAGTGACGAGTGGGCTGTTGCTGGGGTTCTGTTAGCATTAGCATGTTAACACTGATGCGCTAGCAGTTAGCATTAGCATGTTAACATTAGCATGTTAACAATAACATGTTAGCATTCGCATGTTAACACTGATGCAATAGCAGTTAGCATTACCATGTTAGCATTAGCATGTTCACATTAGCATGTCAGCATTAGCATGTTAACACTGATGAGCTAGCAGGTAGCATTAGCATGTTAACATTAACATGTTAACACTGACGGCTAGCAGTTAACATTAGCATGTTAACACTGATGCGCTAGCAGTTAACATTAGCACGTTAGCATTAGCATGTTAACATTAACATGTTAGTACTAGCATGTTAGCATTAGCATGTTAACACTGATGCGCTAGCAGTTAGCATTAGCATCTTAGCATTAGCATGTTATCATGCACATGTTAACACTGATGGGCTAGCAGTTAGCTTTAGCATGTTAGCAGTAGCATGTTAGCATTAACATTTCAGCATTAGCATGTTAACATTAGCATGTTAGCATGCACATGTTAACACTGATGCGCTAGCAGTTAACATTAGCATGTTAGCATTAGCATGTTAACATTAGCATGTTAGCATTAACATGTTAGCATGCACATGTTAACACTGATGCAATAGCAGTTAGCATTACCATGTTAGCATTAGCATGTTCACATTAGCATGTCAGCATTAGCATGTTAACACTGATGAGCTAGCAGGTAGCATTAGCATGTTAACATTAGCATGTTAGCATTAGCATGTTAACATTAACATGTTAACACTGACGGCTAGCAGTTAACATTAGCATGTTAACACTGATGCGCTAGCAGTTAACATTAGCACGTTAGCATTAGCATGTTAACATTAACATGTTAGTACTAGCATGTTAGCATTAGCATGTTAACACTGATACGCTAGCAGTTAGCATTAGCATCTTAGCATTAGCATGTTAGCATGCACATGTTAACACTGATGGGCTAGCAGTTAGCTTTAGCATGTTAGCAGTAGCATGTTAGCATTAACATTTCAGCATTAGCATGTTAACATTAGCATGTTAGCATGCACATGTTAACACTGATGCGCTAGCAGTTAACATTAGCATGTTAGCATTAGCATGTTAACATTAGCATGTTAGCATTAACATGTTAGCATGCACATGTTAACACTGATGCAATAGCAGTTAGCATTACCAT
This sequence comes from Collichthys lucidus, assembly GCA_004119915.2. NCBI lineage: Eukaryota > Metazoa > Chordata > Actinopteri > Sciaenidae > Collichthys > Collichthys lucidus. Next base: position 1,468,013 of record CM014101.1, read on the forward strand.
GTTAGCATTAGCATGTTCACATTAGCATGTCAGCATTAGCATGTTAACACTGATGAGCTAGCAGGTAGCATTAGCATGTTAACATTAGCATGTTAGCATTAGCATGTTAACATTAACATGTTAACACTGACGGCTAGCAGTTAACATTAGCATGTTAACACTGATGCGCTAGCAGTTAACATTAGCACGTTAGCATTAGCATGTTAACATTAACATGTTAGTACTAGCATGTTAGCATTAGCATGTTAACACTGATGCGCTAGCAGTTAGCATTAGCATCTTAGCATTAGCATGTTAGCATGCACATGTTAACACTGATGGGCTAGCAGTTAGCTTTAGCATGTTAGCAGTAGCATGTTAGCATTAACATTTCAGCATTAGCATGTTAACATTAGCATGTTAGCATGCACATGTTAACACTGATGCGCTAGCAGTTAACATTAGCATGTTAGCATTAGCATGTTAACATTAGCATGTTAGCATTAACATGTTAGCATGCACATGTTAACACTGATGCGCTAGCAGTTAACATTAACATGTAAGCATTAGCATGTTAGCATTAGCATGTTAGCATTAACATGTTAGCATTAGCATGTTATCAACATCAATCAACATGTATTTAATTCCTAGTGGCTAATGTTAATTAGCACTAATTTTAGCATTGGTCGCTAATGTTTGCAAATAGCATGTCTTTACAGCCTAAAAGTGTGTCTGTGTGTATATCTGTCTGTGTGTGTGTTACTGTCTGTGTGTGTGTGTGTGTGCGTGTGTGTGTGTGTGCGTGTGTCTGTGTGTGTGTGTGTGTGTGTGCGTGTGTCTGTAGAAATGTTCTAAATGAGTTGAATCTCAAAAAAAAAAAAAAATTGTAATAGTACAAGATCCTGTTAATCCTGCACCAGCGCATGTTAGCATTACCAAGTTAGCAATTATAATGTATTTCATTCTTAGTGGCAAACAATAATGGTGGCGCCACTAACAGGCAGAACTAACAGGCATATATTAGTGGCTAACAGTAATGACGCGACGCATGAGGGTTTTCTGAATAAAGAGCACTAACATGTACATACATACATATATATATACATATATGTGTGTGTGTGTGTGTGTGTGTGTGTTACTGTCTGTGTGTGTGTTACTGTCTGTGTCTGTGTCTGTGTGTGTGTGTGTGTGTGTGTGTGTGTGTGTGTGTGTGTGTGTGTGTTACTGTCTGTGTGTGTGTTACTGTCTGTGTCTGTGTGTGTGTGTGTGTGTGTCTGTCTGTCTGTGTGCGCACATTTAACACAGACAAGTTCAAGCTGTCGCTCGGCTTGTCTGCTGACCCCTCCCCCCCTCCTCCTCAAGCAGTTGCCAAGCAACCTGGGTGAGCTGCAGGTCTCATTAATTAGACACAGGTGTTCATGCAGCAGTATGTCTCACTGAAATGCACAGTATATGTCTGAATGATCCCCCTGGAAAAGGGGCCAAAAAACCCTCAAGGTATGCCTGGAAACCAAAATCTAAATGACCAGAAGAATGCTCATTGTGTGTATAATGTCTGTGCCAAGTTTCAGGTGAAAATTGTATAAACTTTGGCCTCGAGAGTCAGAGCAAGCACAGGTGCGCCCTGCTCCTTCCGGTAAATTCTCTGCTTCAAAAACCATGGGAGTGAATGAGGCTGTGGATGGGAGTAGTCGATCAATTAACGTGTAGGGACCCAAAACTATACGAGCGACAGCTACAACAGTGGTATCAGTGCGATTACCTCGAATTTTCCTACGTTTTATGTATACTTGGTGTCTGTAGTGGAGCATTTGAGCCCACGGTAGTGTAATACGTTTTATTTTTTCACAGATTTTTCTCCCTGCTCCTCACTCTAGCTGATGATGTCATCCACTCTAGCAAAAACATTCCGCCACATACACACCCATTATAAACCCAGAAATTTGACTAAAAACCTGCTCAACTTTGAGCCTTGATACTTTAAAAACGGTAAAAGCTGTCGATGAGTGTAGTGAATCCATGAAGAGAAGGCAAGCATACCTCCGTTTTTAGTTTTTAAATGAAGTCTCTCGGTGAAAGTATGCCAGAGCAGTTCATTGTTGAAAATGTCTGTTGAAATTTATTTTTCTTCGGGCCTCCCCATTCATTCTTTATGGGAAATTATTCTCAGTTTTTCGCGAATAAATTCGCGAAAAACACGCGAATCTCTTAGAAAAGACATAGCACACGATTCCCGGCCGAGCCGGTCGTTTTGATACCCGTTTTGTGTGTGTGTGACAAAAACTCTGGGAGGAGAAGCGATGCAAAAAAAGGGCGTAAGAATAATAATAATAAGAAGAATAAGCGCGGTGGATAACATATAGTGTGCACTTTCAGGCACACTCAATAAGCGCGGTGGATAACATATAGTGTGCACTTTCAGGCACACTCAATAATAAGAAGAATAAGCGCGGTGGATAACATATAGTGTGCACTTTCAGGCACACTCAATAAATCAAATAAATAAGAAAAAAGTAATACAAAAAGTCAAACTAAATCTGACTTTCAATAATAAATAAAAAGTACTTTCATATAATAATAACAAGTTATTGGCTGACTTGGCGTCAACCTTCCCCCGTTTAGCACACACCATGTGACATTGACTTACAGTTTGACCTCTCTTTTCTCTCTCTTGTCTCATCACTCCTTTATATTTTTCTCTCGTTCTGTTCACTGAAGGCTCATCCTACCCTGCCTGTGATTGGCTGACATTCTTGCCCTCATCTCAGTCCTCATGCCTAAACCCAACCAACTGAAACCCACAAATGTTCTGGCCAATCAGACAAAGGTAGGATGTCCCTTTTCGCTGAATAGCGGTGTAGAAACACTGTCACCGGTCAAAATGTAATCTCCACCAAAACTGAATAAAACTCAATGATATGTCGTTTCTGGCTCTGGGTCCGGACAGGACAGAGAATGGGTAGGGACCCGGACTGTGGTCCGCCTATTACTGACCTCTGATCTATAGCAAATCAATGAAGTCAATAATAAAGGCCTAGTGAGAAAGATTTTCCATGACAGCCTGAGCTTCACAGGTATGTTCAGTTGTTTTGGCTGATCAGCTCTGTGCTCTGCTCAGTGTCACTATAATGAGTAGTTTTAGATTCATGTCAAGATTTAAAGCCTGATTTATCCATCTGTGTAATAATAACATCTGAAAGCCAAAGAAATGCCTCAAGTTGGTGAAGCTTTAGCCATTAAATGTGATTGGACCCAAAACAAATGGATACAGTGCTGTATTGTTTAAATCTTCGTACGACCATCTCTCTGTCTACTGTCTTAATAGGTGCAACAAATCTAACAGGACAGTCAGAGTCAGGCGTGCACATTCACACAGTCCCTAAAGGACGTCCAACCTCTTAAGTAAGACAAATCAGCTGTGTGGGTTGACCATTTGTATCCAGGGGTATTTGCCCTAGATTCCTGTCTCTCTCAATTTTCACTCATAGAGTTAGTATTGCTGCATACAGTCTGTATGGCAGTACAACTGAGGATACATGCATGTGGAGTAAATCATTTTCAGATCACTTAAAGAATTATCTTCAGGTGTATAAATTCCTCCTGCAGTGGTGTGTCAGGAAAACTGACTCACTTACATTAGTGTCTGTCAAAGGCAAAGTACGTGACAGTTTTGTTTTTTTGTTTTCTCACAGGATTTCATAATTGGGGTCACAGAAATGGGAGGAAGATGCATCCTGAAAGAAAGCTTCAGCAGGAACCCTGTGATTTCTCTGCCCTCTGAAACTGCGTAAGAATCTATCAACAAGATGAGTGTAGGAGCCAAAAAACACAACCTTTAGGTAGACACTTGACGTGATTTTACCTGCCAGAATGCCTGTTTCAATCAACAAATTGTTTTGTATGTGTCTAAGTGATCTTACCCTGCTTTTGACCTGGACTCTGCAACAGATGGGCACTAAGATGTATGTTTGCTCATGAATGAAAATGGATGGCAAATGATGGAGAGGAGAGATCATTGGAAATTGTTTTTGGATGACAGTAGTTAAGAACATATATAATATGCTTTTGTAATATGAACACAATTTTCTTTGGATTATCTTCTGACACACACAATCCACACAATCCTGAGATTCAATATCTATATTCTAAGATAAATGAGTCTTACTACAGAACTCGCTGAACCCTTCATGACTGAACAAAATGTAACAATGATTCATTAGTTAGCATTTAAAAGACTGTAGCTCGAGTGAAGTCATACAGTTTACATTACCAAGACCAAGTTTGGTTTTCCTTCATTTTTCTATAGCTCCATTGGCTAGCATCAGTCAAACTTTAAGATCGCACCACATATTGACTGAAGTGACCATGGATTTCAATGGGAGCCAGGACTATGGGTCGTATCCAACAGGGCTGCCCTATAACACAAGCATGGACTATGATGACTACTACCAGGAGCCTGATGCCAGTAAAATCATCATCCCGTCCATCTATGCTCTTGTCTGCTGTGTAGGTCTTACTGGCAATGCTATGGTCATCTATGTTATTCTGAAATATGCCAAAATGAAAACGGCCACTAACATCTACATTCTCAATTTAGCAATCGCTGATGAGTTGTTCATGTTAAGTGTTCCTTTTCTGGCCACATCAGCTGCTGTTCGTCATTGGCCCTTCGGGTCACTGATGTGTAGGTTGGTGCTGAGTGTTGATGGTATCAATATGTTTACATCAATCTTCTGCCTGACTGTGCTTAGTGTGGACCGTTATGTAGCAGTGGTCCACCCAATCAAGGCTGCCCGCTACCGCAGACCCACTGTAGCCAAAGTAGTCAATGTGTGTGTATGGGGCCTGTCACTCATAGTCATCCTGCCCATCATTATCTTTGCAGACACTGTCCCTGCACAGGACGGTGGCATGGATTGTAACTTTTTATGGCCTGGAGCAGCATGGTCAGAAGCATTTGTGGTCTATACCTTCCTTTTGGGGTTTCTGCTGCCTGTCGGAGCTATCTGCCTGTGCTACTGTCTAATGGTGGCCAGGATGCGAGCAGTGGGGCTAAAGGCAGGATGGCTTCAACGACGCCGCTCAGAGAAAAAGATCACCCGTATGGTGCTGCTAGTTGTGGCAGTGTTTGTTCTCTGCTGGATGCCTTTCTACATCGTCCAGCTGATCAGCGTTTTCCACCGTCCCCCAGACCCCATGGTCACTCAGCTTTTTGTCATCCTCAGCTATGCCAACAGTGGCGCCAATCCCATCCTGTATGGCTTTGTGTCCGACAATTTCCGACGCTCATTTCAGCGCATTGTGTGTTTCCGGTGGCTGGAGTCTGGGCTGGATGCGGAGCAGGTGGATTACTGTGCTGTAGCTTTGAAGAGACAAGCAACATGTAACCCTCTGGATTTTCCCAAGGACTGTATGGCTTCTGATATGGTTTTTCGCAATGGGACATATACCTCCCGTACAACCACAGTGTAACATTCAACCAGAACAGGACGTGACATGACAGAGGAGCCACAGTCTATATATTTTTCAACCTTATGGTGGCACAGACATTAATATTTAATTTGGATTGATATACATATGATAAAAAAATACCAATGGTTTGAACTATCATCCTTTTAATGAAATAATATTCCCTTTAGTGCATGTGTGCCATGTAAAAACTTCCTTGACAAACTTAATTAACTTAACTTGTCATGGATCATAAGGATTTGGGGACATGTGCCACCAAGTTGGGGAAACCCTGAAAAAAAGTTGATGGATGGGCAAATGTACAGTACAACAGTAAGTCCAGCTGGCTGACATGTTGGAAGAAAAACTGACAATGAAAAAGATGTTTATAAATGTAAAGATCCCAGTAGTTTTTAAGTCGACAAGGCTGAATGTACGCACAAAATGGTTATGTTCTATTTGAATTCTGGAATGTGACCAGTCCTAGACATGAGGAGCTGTTAAGAAACACAGGAAGACAAGGAGCTATATGCACAATGTGAAATATCATGTTCATTTGTCAGATTGTTATTGTTTATCACATACATTCAAGCAAAACATTCAATGGTGCCCTTAAAATCACCAAATTCTGCAGTTTACACACATCTTAATAAATGAAATTGAAATTATTTCAAAAGACAAGGTAAATAATTAGAAAAAAACACAAAAGATTTTAAACTGTCAAATAACACTGAGGGCAGAGGAGGAATTACCTGTATTATGCTGGCTCACATGGCAAAGTCTGAAACTCAACATTGCTTATCAAAACGTTTGGTTATCTAACATAACCTCAGTTCTTAGAATAATATGAGCGAGGTGTCTCGCTATGGGATGCAGCCTCCTGCAGCCCTGATAGAAGCATTTATCTCAATCCGCCAATCCTGATTGGCCGGTGAATGTGTTCATCCGCGCCGCACCCAGTAGTCCCATCTACTATATATAGTGTGCGCGGATAACATTCCCCTAATTCAATAAGCAAACCTCTTCTCACCGCCCAGCAAGAAGGGTCGTCTGGCGAGACACCTCGCTCATATTATTCTAAGAACTGAGGTTATGTTAGATAACCAAACGTTCTTCTTCATAATATTCACTCGGTGTCTCGCTATGGGATATGGTAGCTCCCGTATTGCCAGACAGCTTATCGAACAAGTACCAGCCAGTGGGGAGGGTCCATGGGTTCCAGTTAGGACTCCAGGACCGCGCTAGCCACGCACGGCCCTGACACGTCAAGCATGTAGAACCGGACAAAAGTCAGAGGCGAGGACCAACTCGCTGCTGAACAAATGTCCTGAACAGACCCAGGATGCGGCCATCCCGCGGGTAGAGTGCGCACGCACACCCGCCGGCGGCTGCAGTCCCCTGCTCGTATACGCCAAAGCTATAGCCTCCACCACCCAGTGGGCGAGGCGCTGCTTTGTGACCGGCTGTCCCTTTCGGGGTTCAGCCCAGGAGACGAACAGCTGATCGCTCCTCCTGATGTTTTGCGTTCTGTCCATATAAGAGCGCACAGCTCGAACCGGACACAGCATGTGCGCTCGCTGCTCTCCAGGAGAAGCGGCGAACGCTGCGAGCTCAATCGGGGAACATGAGCCCACCACCTTAGGTACAAATACCGGGTTGGGCTTTAGAACCATACGTGTGTTCCCCGGGGCGAACTGAGCGCACGCTGGGCTCACAGAGAGCGCATGGATATCACTCACTCGCTTCGCAGAGGCGAGAGCCAGCAACAGCACCGTCTTAAGGGACAGGTGTTTGAGACTCGCTCCTAGCAATGGCTCAAATGGGGGGCCTTTAAGCCCCTCCAGAACCACCGCTAAATCCCACGGAGGTATTAGTGGTCTGGAGACAGGGAGAAGCCTACGCGCGCCCCTCATAAACCGGCACACCAAAGGGTGTTGGCCTATATGGCAGGCCGCTATAGCCGCCAGATAAACCTTAACCGTGAAAAAGGCTTTTCCTTTATCAATCAGGTCCTGCAAAAACGACAGTATCGCTGGCACAGAACACTGAAAAGGGATGTGGTCTCGTTCGAGACACCACCGCTCAAACACTCTCCACTTAGAGTCGTACAGAGACCTAGTGGATGGAGCTCTGGCGTTTTGTATAGTGTTAACCACACTCTGCGGAAGTGGTCAAATTGATCCACTCACGGGCCAGGCCCACAGTTGCAGAGAGCAGTCCTGCGCACCGGCAGCTGCCAAGGCTGGGCGCACAGCATCTGATGTATCTCCGCTAGCCAGTGCAGCGCTGGCCAGTGTGGAGCTATCAGGATCAGCCTGTGATTGTGCCCCCTCACCCTGGCGAGGGTGGGGGGTATTAGGGCCAGTGGAGGAAACGCGTAGAGCAGCTCGTGCGGCCAAGCGTGCGCTAGTAGAGAGAAGAACAGCTCGCACTGAGCGTTTTCTCTGGATGCGAACAGATCTACTCTGGCGCGGCTGTAGCGCGCCCATATCTGCTCCATGACCTGCGGGTGCAGCATCCATTCTCCGTACCTCGGCGCGCCCCTGGACAGCAGGTCGGCACCTGTGTTCAGGGTCCCCGGGACGTGAGTCGCCCTCAGGGAAAGAAAGTGCAGACTGCCCTAGAGGATCAGTTTGCGTGCCAGAGTGTGCAACACACGAGAGCGTAACCCCCCTTGACGGTTTATATACACTACTGTCGTCGTGTTGTCCGTCCTCACCAGGACGTGGCGGCCCGAGAGGAACGGAAGGAAGTGTTTCAGAGACAGAAACACGGCTGAGAGCTCGATAACGTTTATATGAAGGCGTTGGAGAGCGGGGGTGGGTGTTTTACGAGGGAGACAAAGTTTCAGGGCTTCGTTGTCCTTCTTCTTTGCCTCACATCGCTGCTGCATCGTGGCCAATGCAGAGCCGAAGACACCCTCCGGGACAATTGGCATATCTAGTATGTCATCCCGCTCCCTGTCAGTCAAGTTAGCGAGGCTGAGCCATCTCGCTCGCTCCTGAATGACTAGGGTCGCCATCACCCTGCCCGTGGCCTGGACTGAGACGCGCTGTATGCGGAGGGACAAGTCGGCGATGACTGCCATTTCCTCCCACGCGTCGGGGTCCTGCTCGTCAGCGGATGCCCCAAACAGCTCTGCCTGATAGGCAGTGAGAATGGAGAGAGCGCTGAGAGCTCTGGCCGAAAGGGCGGCTGCCTTATACGCCCTCTCGGCCAGTGCAGACTGGAACCGCTCGGGCTTGGTTGGCAGCGTCGGACGCCTGGAGGAGGCTGCAGATAGCTGGCTCGTGCTGCCCGGGCAGAGATGCGCAGCTACGGGGGCTTCCACCGGAGGCATCAAGAGGAGACCCTGGGCTTCCATCGCCTCGCAGTCGAGGGATGCTGCGCCCGGGATGGGGCTCCTGTTGCTGTACGGGCAGTAATTCCAAGTTTTGGACAGCTGCGCCAGCAACTCGGGGAAGACGGGAAGAAGCTGTTTTACCGCACTACGAGCCAGGGGGAGCCGCTTGCCTTCATAGCGGGACCCGGTGGGCTCCGCTACTGCAGCCGGCCAGGGGACCTCCAGCTTCTCTGCCGCACGTTTGCACGTGCTGAGCAGGTCCACATGGAGGGAGGGAGCTGGAGAGCTCACCCCGCCTTCCTCCCTGTTGGTAGACTCGGGCAGCTTCGGCTTTACAGCCAGGGCTGGGGCCACGGAGGTGTCGTCTTCCTCCTCGTCCTCTGATATGAGGAACGAGGCGTCATCGTCATCCTCTGTGAGGCCAATTTCCAGCACGTCTTCCTCGGAAAACGGGGGAGCTCGGAGCTGCTCGCACTGGGGGGCCCAGTCGTAGCCAGTCTCCGGAACTTCCCCGGCCATGACCTCGTCTTCCTCCGCGGCTGCGCCTAGGTCAGCGGCGGGGAGAGACGGATCACGGTCCGCGTCGGGAAACGGGGGAGCTCGGAGCTGCTCGCACTGGGCGGCCCAGTCGTAGCCAGTCTCCGGAACTTCCCCGGCCATGACCTCGTCTTCCTCCGCGGCTGCGCCTAGGTCAGCGGCGGGGAGAAACGGGTCACGGTCTGCGAGGCTAGCTTGGCGGGCTAGCCTGCGTCTGAGGCTCTTGACTGTGAACACTTTGCAGTGTCCACAGGACCCGGGAATTTCGAGGGCTAACCTGGCGTGGTCAACCCCCAGGCAGGTACTGCACACCGGGTGGGTGTCCCTCCCTGAAATTTTGTTCCCGCAGCAACAGAGCCGAGAGTCTCCTCTGGTGTGAGGATTTTTAGTGGTCTCCATTTCGCCAACAAGCTGGAGCGCTAGTGGAGAAAAGGGTCGTGGCTAGCTGGTGTGCTAGCGTGGGGTCGAGGGGGTAGCTGGTGTGCTAACTTAGCTCGACCAACTCGAGCGTCCGTGGAGGGGAGCCGAGAGGAATTCCGCCGTGGAGGGGTCGGAAAAGAATACTTACCGGTCCGGTCTGGTATAAACGGACAAGGCAGAAGCCAGAGCACAACACTAGCGTCCGGTGACGGAAGCTAGCAAGATCCGTCTGGTGGACAGTTAAGCTAGCGAAAAGCTCTGACGTGAGATAAGTTCTCAGGTGAGAAGAGGTTTTGAATTAGGGGAATGTTATCCGCGCACACTATATATAGTAGATGGGACTACTGGGTGCGGCGCGGATGAACACATTCACCGGCCAATCAGGATTGGCGGATTGAGATAAATGCTTCTATCAGGGCTGCAGGAGGCTGCATCCCATAGCGAGACACCGAGTGAATATTATGAAGAAGAACTGCAGATTTTCAAATTAAAAGCCTGCACTACTACTGCCAACACGTCATTACATTATTTCAGTTAATCATTTTAAATGTACACACTGCTCTTTAAAAAAACAACTTTTGGATAGATTGATTTGTATTTTTTGTACACAATTAGTACTATTTTAAAATTTACAAAAGCTTTAAATGAAAAGAATGTTGTGTAGAACTTAGTTTTAGTAACCCCTTTATTTCATCCTCCATCCTGGTGTGTCTGTACCTAGAGCCAGTGTTTAGCTTGTCCATCCTGGGCTACTTTAGAAACATGTTCAACTCAGTGGAAGAGGACCCGGAGTGTCTTAACATCTGATTCTAACATGTTTGTGATCATGAATTTTTTTTTTCAGGTGATTAAACACCAATGGAAAAAGGCTTATAAATTATAATAATAATTATATTCTATTTCTGCCATATTCTGTAAATAGAGTCCCCTAATCTGATACAATAGACTTTTAATGAACAATGTTGGTTTCTTTGAAGTGATTTTGTTTATAATTGTTATGGCTCTCTTTTAAAGTATTAAAATTTTTATGACGTAATGTTTTGACCAAACATAAGCTGGGAGCTGGGAGGACATTTGGAATTTAAGGGCGCTATTGGGGATTATTAAAAATCAGATATATAAATATCTTATTTATTTGTACTGTCTTTATAATAGCACTGTTTCAAACGTTTAAATGTAATTGATCTAGTCTATCTTATATGTAGTTGTTCTGTGGATTTGTCCAACACAAAGTTCGAATTGTTGATGAATTGATATTTATGGGGAAACTATTAGCAAACTTGATTGTATGCTAGTATTTTACTTTTCAGTACCACATCATAATTTATATATAGTTTAATAAAAAACACACAGGGTGTGGTGTGTAGGGTTATTATATCCCTGGATATTACCCATATGAGAGAAAAGTTCAGTTGTTAATGTGTGTCATTTTCTCTAGGCTTTCAAATGATGTTAAATTCTCTCTGTGTGGGTCACTGTTTTTGCTGTATCTATATTTGATTATTTGTTGGTAGATCTGTTTAAAGTTAAGGTTTGTCTTTGCAAATTGAGCCAAGCTGTTCTGTTTCACTTGCACAACGTGGCTCATGACACGGGACGGCTGAAATATAACTATGTAATGTATATGTAGAGTTCATGTTTATAAATTACAATGGCTCACAAAATGATTCTTTTCACTTGTAGTTTCTGTTTTTATACAGAGAAAGAAATGACAGCAAGTGCCGCCATAATGATGTGTATGTTATGTTCAATGACAGCGGTGATACTGTTGGAACTGTTGCAGGGGTGTCACACTCATCACTGATCTTAAAAAATAAAAATGAATGGACATTTTTTTTCAAGAAGACAGAGTGATAATTTCTGCAGTTTGGTTTAAAAGGTGAAATTTTTACAGACATAAATCATAAAGGAATCTGCTTTGAGTTAGGGGTGGGCGTTATATCGAATATACTCGATATATCGCGGCTTGTTCCCCTTGAGATATATGAAATGACTATATCGCGACCATCGAGTACTTGTCACGTAAATGTTTAAAGCCGTCGGCTTTTAATTCTCCGGAGTTTCGCCTGTCACTCACTCCTGGTGCTGCTCACAGCACGCAGCACACTTCCCCGCCCACCCAGAAAAATCCCCTGCGCGCATGCGTACTTTTTGTATTAAGTGAGGAGAGACGAGGCCCACCGGCCCGCTCCGGAGGCGTACACGTTGCGGTCACCGGAGCAGATAGCTGCCAGTCTAGTCAATGAGAGCACTTACACAGGGCGCATCTCAGCAGCGGCTCTCCACGCCACGGCGCAAGCTTTCCGTAGCATTTCTATTTTTACCGCGAACCGCTGCTAAACCTTGTAAATTTAAACAGAGCACTGCGCACCAGACAAGAAATCCGACACAGAATCAACATAATAAACTTTCGCCCCCTTTCAAAATAAAACACAATACGCAGTTCATGTAGCTTTTTTACAACTTCACATCAATGTTACGTCATGACCGGTGGCACCAGGTGAGCAGTCAATCAACTAATTGTTGTTAATACACAGTTTATCTCGCGTGAATACCGCTGGCTTGCTACGCTGCCAAGACGCGCCTGGTGTGAGTTAAGGCAGGGCAGAGGACGCATCAAAGGGTTAAATTTAACATTCATAGTGATTTACAGGAGAAATAAAAATATCGAGATATATATAGAGTATCGCGATATAGCTTAAAAATATTGAGATATTGGTTATAGGCCATATCGTGCAGCCCTACTTTGAGTCCTGTTTGTCAAGTCCTGTTTGCTTAGTCTGTTAGCATGGTAACAAAATGTGACCAATTTATCCTGGAGAGGGCTCGAATGTGCACAACAAATTTTTATGATAATCAAATCAACAGTTTGTTGATACATTTCACTCAAAAACACAAATGTAAACTTCATGGTGGGGAGGTATGAAAAGTCAGGGACCAGCAAAGGATTCATCCTCTGGGGAATTTTTTTGGCAACGGACTTGATAGTTGTTGAAGCATTCAAGTCTGAGCTAAAGTGGCATACCGACTGGGAGACTAAAAGGGCCTTTTAGTCATGACATGATAAAAGGTCAAAAGTGATATTGTCGTGACACACATGCCAGTTTAAAGACGTGGAACAATTTCAGTGACCAATAAGTGCCTTAAAATACGTAATACTAATATTTGTCCTCATGAGCACACTGTCTAATAATCCATTCATGACTGACACTATGAAATAATGCAAACAAAACTGTGAAAATGTTACACATTGTTGCAAAATGTATGTATGCATGTATGTATGTATGTATGTATGTATGTATGTATGTATGTATGTATGTATGTATGTATGTGATGTAACTGACTAACTTCAATGTGCCTGCAACAGAACGTGTTCTTTCTATCAAACAGCCATCTGTCCAGAGTTGTAGTACCCTGATGAGGTTGTAGGGGTGACAAAACTCTATAGTATGTGCACTTTATGAAACAGGATAATTCACAGGCATTCACAGGTAATGGAAAGGAAATTGTATGATGCTGCTGAACAGGACATATATATTTTTGTATTCCTTGGTCATTTACATTACACACAGCACTTTTAAAGTTGATTTTATTCATTTTTACCAATCCAGTTTAGTAATCTCATTAAAAAGTGACACAAAAACGGAACATTTCATGATGAACATATTGAACATTTTGTGCACTGAAGATTACATAAAAACAAAACAACACAACAATTATGGGTCCAGGTTTTCCATAGCGGTGGGAACTCTATGAACAATACCCCTCATTTCCTTTCGATATTTCATTTTCATTTTTTTCATCCTGGTGACAATGGATAGAAGAACACCACATTTGGTGCAGTAGATTGTTGTCTGTCCTTCTGGGCAAAGCCTGCACCTTCCCTTGTCTGTGAAAGCTAGGAAGTGATCCACATGATCATGGCGGACATTAACCCATGGTCTTGGGGTTGTTGGTCTTTGTATGCATGTGGTGGGGCTGTGCACATTCTCCTCCCCTCCCTTGGAAGGCCTTCCCTTCTTCTTTCCACTGTGGATAAGGGCATCTGCAACCTCCACCCTGAATTCTTTGAGCTTTTTGTGCTTTTGCACACCAATGCTTTTGGCATCTCGACGATACAGCAGCCATCCATTGTTGATGGCTATATTAGCCATTTGCCAAAAGAGGCCCAGGTATCACCGGTGGGACCTTGCAGGGGTGAGGTACAAGGCCGCCATCATGTCAGCAAGGTCAACTCCTCCCATGTGGACATTGTACTGTGACACAATGTTTAGACAGGGAACAGCAACTCTTCTTCTCTCCTTTCTGGAGAAAGGGCAGATTGCAGCACAGGAGCTAGCTAAGGTGACAGCTTTGTTCTCAGACTAGTTTACAACAGCCACTTCTGCCTCATTATCCACCCTGTAGTCATAGCTTCCCCTTCCTTGCCTCAGCAGAGCACGGCCATCCTCAAGTGTGCATCCTTTAAGCCTGTTCTTGCGTATGGTTCCCAGACTTCGCAAACCGAGGGACTCCTTCAGATACACAATGAGTGGGAGGGAGGTAAAAAAAATTGTCAAAGTAGACAAAATACTCTTCTGCCCAATAATCATTCATAAATGGCATTCTCACCAATCCCATGATTAGCTTAATGCCAACAAATGACTTGATCTCATCCACAGTGGTGTTAATGCTGGCTATGTTGGGACAGATCATCATCAAAAAATTGGGCAAAGTAGGTACATGGAGAAGACAGCTCATCAGGTGCACTGAATTCACATCATCAAATTTCTACCCCTCACCGGGCAGCGTATCTGAGGGGATACATACATCTCAAAAGCGCCCTGCTTGGTGGTATGATCCTTGTCAATCTTCACGATTGGTTGCTGATGGAATTATTTTATATACAAGTAATATCATTTTGTAATCATGAAGCAGTAATTGTATTGTGCTTCTATTTCTATGTTGCCTTTTAAAATTGTATTGTGCTTTTATGTTAACCTTTAAGCCTAGTGCCTTTTTTGAACGCCCTTTCTGAACTTTACATGACACCATCTATACTCTTTAAGAAAACAGGAAGTTACGGTTTCACAGATTTTCTTAGAGGAAGTTGTGGTTTGACAGCTAAGATGTTTGTTTGTCTTCACTGCCAGTCTAGATGGTCACATGTAAATGATTTATTCTTACCCCCATTGTCACATGTAACTGATTTAACCTTTGCCTAATAAGACATATAATGTGCAACTAACCAATGAGAAATGATCACACCCTATACGATCACACCCCTTTTTGGATGCAAATAACGATGCATAGTTGGAACCAGAACTTTGGAAGACTTCTGGGAGACTCTTGGAGTCTGACAGCGAGTTGGTTCCCCTTTGCAAAGTGATTTTGACATCCTTGAGTCAGTGTCCATTTGTTAATGAAAATAGTGTCAACCCAGACATTTCTACAGCAGCGTCCACAGGTACTTTTCCTAAGAGAAAAGTAAGGAAAAAAAAGAAGAACGGCTTGCAGACAGGAGCCAGCTCCCATCGGCTCTTTGAACCGGCTTGTTCATGACCGACACATCACTAGTCCACTTGAGGCTGGCTACAGAACGAGTCAACTTCCATAAGTCCCCATGTTCAAATGTCCAACTTCACAGCAGAAATAAACATGTTTACAGCCTGGTACAATAAACAGTTTTGGTCTCTGTAGCTAATTTCCCCATTCATGACAACTGTACTGAGGGTGAATTTATATATAACTCACCTGTTCACATTATATTAAGGCTTAAAGTCATGCAGAATTAAGAGTGTGGACACTTTGACAGGTGGCTTGTTTGAGCAACCAGGCTTCATTCAGCTTGCCTCAACTCCACTAACAATCGCTTTGTCCACTTTTAGATTAGCAGGGAGGCGATCCAGGCAGGTTTATACCAGCTGACTTTCAGTGAGTGGTGGGGTACACCTTGGGCAGGTCGCCAGTTCATCACAAACAACCATTCACACTCACATACACACCTACAGCCAATTTAGAGTCACCAATTAACCTGTTAAGTCAAGAGAGAACCCACGCAGACACGGGGAGAACATGCAAACTCCACACAGAGAGGCCCCAGCTGAGGTTCAAACCAGGAACCTTCTTGTTGTGAGTTGACAGTGCTAACTGTGCCACCACATTTTTTTTTTAAAGCAGCCCTTCTTGTAAAAAATAATTGTTTTGTATTGTGTAAAATGACATGTAAGCTTTAATACTTTTGAATATTCAGCTGACCCAACAACAGGCCAAAACGTAAAAGTAATGTCTGCTGCTTGAATTCAGGATGTAAGGATTGTTATGAAATCAATATGAGTCACAGCAGAGCTGCATGTTACAATAAATACTGACCCACAGACGAGTGAGACAGATATACAATATGCAGCATGAGTGAAATATTCCATATTATTTAGTCAATTCACTACTATGACAGGCCTTCACTATCCTAAGAAGAAAAAAAATCAGCTTGCAACAGTGTATCCATTCACCCAAAACATATTCACATATTCACCTTAATACTAAACCCCAGATCGTGGAGAGTGCAGAGAACCATAGAGCTCTCTTATTGTCAAAGAATTGTTCCAACATAATCCCCCTGTAACTAGTTACTTTCACTTTTGGATTTGTGTTTGTGCAAATGTAAGAATCAATCTTCTCATCTCACTCTCAGAAAGAAAGCATGTTGAATGATTGAAATTCCTTTCATATTGTTTGCACATTCTTAGAGCAGTATGCTCTGGTATGAGTGTTTCGCCAGACGGTAAACACTTGAACAGATATGATCATTTGTCTGATGCTGAGAAAAGCTTAACGTCCAAACAGTGTATATCACCGCACAAGTAAAACAATGAAAATTCGGTGAGAAAAAATGTGTAAGAAAAAGCATATCAATCCCTTTAACAGTTGCAGAGAGACCTGTAATGATGTGCTTGGAACATGCAATCCCATGAATGAGCAATGACCCCATCTTCCCCCCCTCAGCAGCACAGGAATAATCGCGCCATTAGTGATATTGTTGAGGCTGTCTATATGTACACTGGATGATGAGGTGTAGTCTACCACAGTGGATAACCATGCAAATCACCAGAGACTCATCTCCCGAGGTACAGATCAGTCAGCAGAATGCTCCTCAGACAGACTCCTGAGTTACTGCTGTGCTTTTATCAGCAGCCACAGTTTAAATGAGGTGTTTAACCCTCAGCACATAGGATGAACATTAAAAAAAAAGAAAAAAAGAACTGCAGCCTCTAACAATGGCTAATGAAAAGATCTGCACTCGGGACCTTTAAAAGCACAACAAGACTAACAATAAATGAAGTTGTTAAATGTTTACTGGAAACTCTTCAGAATCACATCGTCTGGTCTTCAGCAGCCACATTCATCATTGTTTAGAGTTATTATTGTAGAGTTAACAAGCATAAATGTGTCTTTGGATTGCTCATTTGGATTATACCAGATGATTTTGTGGCAGAGCAAGAGTCTGACAAGCCTTTGGGTGCACAGCATGAACAGGAGCGAGGGCTTCAGTGTTCAGAAATAGTTTGTCTGGAGTCTGTTTGAGAGGAATTCCAAAGTACTGAAGCCCAGAGTGCTGAGCCTGTTAGTCAGATTGTGTTGCCCACTGAGCTTGTATCAACATACGGCATTCAGATGTTCTTATTTCAAGATGTGTGAGGGGATGGCAGTGGAGTTATACTCTGTAAACTTTAATGTAAACTTGTGAGGGGTCCAGGCTGGCTGGGATGTTGTTTTAGATTGGCTGGAAAGCTAGTTCATCAGAACCTTTTAAGAGTAGAAAAAGTCATTCACTGAAGAAAGTGATGGAATACCGTTGAAAGCTCCAGACTAACAAGAGCTTGAGTCTTTATATTTTTCAAGCAGAACTACACTGATATGTTTCACGTGTTCCAGCGCATCACGTAATGAGACGTCACAGCAGGTATCCATCATTTTCCCTCTTACCGCTGTCTCATAATAAAAGAATGTACTGGCCTCTGACACAGTCAGTAAAACACAGAATTTATGTCATCAGTTACATTGTTAATCATGGTTTTTCATGGTTCTATTTTTACAAATTAAAGTGAAACTAACTGTGCTTCATTTAAATCAGCATTAAGAGAGAATGCATCCAGCTGCAAGCATAATTCTCAGGAAGAAGCACTAGTGTTTCAGCTCAGTTTTGTATGAGCCAACAGGCTGCAGCTTATTACAAATGATTTGCTTGTTTTGTCAAATACCCCATCAGGCTGCAACAGAGAAGAGGATTGGATTCTCATACAAAGACAGTGCAGCATTTTGCTCATTCCACCAAATGAAATCTTTCTGTTGGGTTTAAAAATAGCGGTCGAATAGTCAGTTTTTCTTAGATTCCTCACCGAGTGATCCTGCAGATCATCATGAAGTTACCGTTGCTGTTGTTAACTTGCTAACATGTTTCTGTATTAGTGGACAGGATGGTGAGCGACCATACCAGCATAACACTCCATTTGACTTCTATGACATGTGGACAAAATTCATTTATTATTTGAATTTCTGACGTTGATAATGAAGTCATGTTTATATTTCCTGCATTAAAAACACAGTAAGAACATACAGGTTATATCTAATAGGTATCTCAGATGGAGCGTTTTGTAGTCTATCTTCTGGACTTTGTAGTTTTACCACAGATCACATCAATAACATTCACTGTGGCATCATGACGTAGTCTAGTGTAAGTGCAGTCAGATTCTCTGAACACCACGGTTGTCTTGTCTTAACTCCTCATGAACTCTCCTTCACATCTTTGCTTGACCTCATGACATTTTCCACTGAGGTCAAGAAAAAGTGGTTAGGAAAGGACTTACTGGAAGCAAAGGTTTCTGCTAAAGAGCAGCTATGACGTGCTTCTTTCACAGTATCATTCATTTTTAGATTTTTGCAATTTTAACCCTACAGGTACATTGGATTGTAATATTTTAGGCATTATTGGATTATATCAAATCAAATCAAATCAATTTTATTTGTATAGCCCAAAGTCATAAAGTACATTTGCCTCAGAGGGCTTTACAATCTGTACAGGGAGTGACACCCTCTGTCCTTAGACCCTCGGTTCGAGTGAGGAAAAGCTTGCCCACAAAAAACCCTTTTAACAGGAAAAAAAATGTGGAAGAAACCTCAGGAAGATGGGTTAGGTTATGTAGTGGACGTCGTGCAGGATCACAGCAGCAGCCACGATCCACGAGAACCTGCTGGACGACAGAGCACAGAAACTCCGGGGAAGTTTGGTTAGTAACATGCATTAATGAGACATGTCCACAGATGGAGAGAGAGAGAGAGAGAGAGAGAGAGAGAGAGAGAGAGAGAGAGAGAGAGAGAGAGAGAGCAAGATAGATAGATAGATAGATAGATAGATAGATAGATAGATAGATAGATAGATAGATAGATAGATAGATAGATAGATAGAGAGAGAGAGAGAGAGAGAGAGAGAGAGAGAGAGAGAGAGAGAGAGTCCCCTGGCAAGGGATGACCTGAGCCAGCCCCAACTATAAGCTTTATCAAAAAGAAAAGTCTTATGTCTACTCTTAAAAGTGTTGACTGTGTCTGCCTCCCGAACCAAGATTGGTAGTTTGTTCCACAGAAGAGGAGCCTGATAGCTGAAAGCTCTGGCTCCCAGTCTACTTTTGGAGACTATAGGAACCACAAGGAACCCAGTGTCCTGAGAGTGCAGTGTTCTAGAGGGGTAGTAAGGTACTATGAGCTCTTTTAGATATGATGGTGCCTGACCATGAAGACATTTGTAAGTAAAAAGGAGATTTTTAAATTCTATTCTAGATTTAATAGGTAGCCAATGCAAGGAAGCCAAAATGGGAGCGATGTGATCTCTGATCTTGGTTCCTGTCAGGACGCGTGCAGCAGCATTCTGAATTAACTGCAAAGTCCTAAGAGACTTATTAGAGCAGCCTGATAACAAAGAGTTACAATAGTCCAGCCTTGAAGTAACAAATGCGTGGACTAGTTTTTCTGCATCCGCTTGAGAGACAACGCGTCTGATTTTAGCGATGTTACGTAAGTGGAAGAATGCAGTCCTCGAAATTTGTTTTATATGAACATTAAAGGACAAATCCTGATCAAAAACAACTCCAAGATTCTTTACAGTGGAGCTGGAGGCCAGGGTGATCCCATCTAAGGTAACTAAGTCTCTAGAAAGAGTTTCTGAGGTGTTTGGGTCCAATTACAAGAACTTGTCTGAATTTAACATCAGAAAATTATAGGTCATCCAATTTTTGATATCCTTAAGGCATGCTTGGAGTTTAGTTAACTGATTGGTTGCATCAGGCTTGATCGATAAATATACCTGGGTGTCATCAGCATAACAATGAAAATTGATCGAGTGATTCCTAATAATGTTCCCTAAAGAAAGCATATATAAACTAAATAAAGTGGTCCTAGTACAGAACCTTGTGGGACTCCATGACAAACTTTGGTATGAATGGAGGATTCATAAACTGAGATCGATCTAAAAAATACGATTTAAACCAGCTTAGAGCGGTTCCTTTGATGCCAATTTGATCTTCCAGTCTCTGTATGTTATAAGAACATCTAAATGGTAAATTGACTGTACTCCTTTATACTCTTCAAACCACTCAGAGCGCTTTTACACTACATATCTCATTAACCCATTCACACAGATTCATTGTAAATTGGTAGTAAATTGGACAATTCAAACTGAAATTGCATTTTTTATGCAAAGTTGTGAAAACATTTCAGATTGTCAGATCAAACTGACCTAAAAGTTCCTGAAAAATTCCATTTACATGCATGTCCATGAAAACACAGTTTTCCTTTCATTCTGTTTTCTTTTTAAACTTGTGTTTGGAATATGTGCTACAGTATTTAGCCATTATTTATCTGTAGCCTACCCAGAGCATAAGATTTCATGTCATTTTAGTATTCATTGACCCTCTCAATGGCAGATGTGGCTTGATCTTCGGTCAGTGCTTGAAAGAGTCTGACCAATGATTGTTAGCTTTCTCATCAGGAATCGTCACGACATGCAACATGAGGGTCAGGACCTCCAAATCTGAGGCTATGGTTCTCTGCTGGAAAGCGCTGGGTTCAAGTATGTTGGAATTTTGTTCACGAGTGACAGGAAAATGGAGCATGAGATGGATTGGCGGTTTGGTGCGACATTTGCAGTACTTCGGACACTGTACCGGACCTTTGTGGGGAAGCTAAGCCAAAAGACGAAGCTCTCGATTTTTCAGTCCATCTATGTGCCAACCCTCACCTATGACTCGGAGATCCGTGGGAAGCACAGAGTAGAGCCACTGCTCCTTCGTGTCAAAAAGAGACAGCTGAGGTGGTTCGGGCATCTGATTAGGACGAACACACTTTCAACTGGGAGGTGACCCCGAGCCAGATCCAGAACCCGCTTGAGGAACTTTATAGCTCATCTAGCCTGGAAACGCCTCGGGATCCCCCAGGAGGAGCTGGAATGTGTTGCTGGGGAAAAAGATGTCTGGAGTAAAACCTGCTACCACCATAATCCGACCCCAGATAAGTGGAAGAGAATGGATGGATGAATTAATGTAGCAGCATGTTAAAGATGGCTGCCCCTGCCCCACGACTACAGGGAGTTCTAAGGTAGATCCAAGATCTCTATATTGGGACCACTACCTATTTGATTTGATCCAAATCTGTATACATTACAGAAACATTTGATATAATATTAAATACTATCTGTTCTGTCATTTTAAAGGATCAGGTATCACAGTGGTGCCTGAAACATTTGAGTTTTATTGAATTTCTTCAATCGAGTACATCAGTCTGATCCTAAGCAGGCCAAAGTCATTTTGGTGGATCAACAGAGTGGTGATAACAGTGGCACAGCAGGTGGAAAAAGCATTACTATGAGCAGTGACGCTACTAGTAAAGACATAACCAGCACAAGAAAAGACAAGAAATGGATGATGACACGAACCTGTAATCAAAAAGAGAGGAGGAGATGAAGAGGACACAAATGAGAAGACTGGTGACATTTGGACAAAAGCTCTTTTCATAGCAAACAAAACTCTTATCCTGGCTTAAAAGAAGGGTCTCAGCTGTGCAAAAATCAAGTCACTGGGTCCAGTGAAAGTCTGTGCAAGTGAAGTCCATGAAACTGGCTAAAGACTGCAACTCAGGCTAAGTTATATCCTTGGTGACAGACCTTAGAAAACAACAGATGGCTTTAAGAAAAAGGTTTTGAGCATGGGAGGAGTGAGGCAATACAATGAACAAGGCAAAGGAGGAGAAATACACGGATAAGAAACCAATCCGACCAAGTGCAAACTGCTGCAAAGGTTTTCTGTAGAGCTTACAGGGAGGCCACAGGCCAGCTTACAGCTTTGAGCTCGAAGAAGACTGCCAGTGACTGAATGGTGTGGACCTGAAGAGGCTTCTCAACAAGACAACAGCACTGATCAGGACTGTAAAACCCATGCAAAAAAGTGGTTTGTTCGGCTACAATAGATGGTACTCTACCCTGCTTAAAAGATATTTAAATCTTCTTCTTCTTCTTCTTCTCTTTTTGTAAGTCACTTTGGATAAATGTATACCACCAATCATTACAGACTGTGATATTCGAATGAGCTGCTGATCATCTCACACAGTGGAGAGTGCTTTTATCCTCTGCTGGTCTGTAGCTTTGTTGTCCTCGATGTCTGCTGCTTCACCTTGTTTTTATGAACCTCAGTATAAGTAAGAGACCTGACACTCACTGTATCCCTCTACCAGCAAAAACAGAAGTGAACCATCTCTTTCTCATTCAGAGGAAGTCTTTCTATAGTTATTCTTTGATTCCAGTAACTTTTTAGGTACAATGAGAACTGTTTGGTCATCCAGATTGAGTGTGCGTGCACACTATATGTTATCCACCGCGCTTATTATTGAGTGTACATGCAAGGCGCACACTATATGTTATCCACCACGCTTATTATTATTGAGTGTGTGTGCAAGGCGGACACTATATGTTATCCACCGCGCTTATTATTATTATTTTTATTGAGTGTGCGTGCAAGGCGCACACTATATGTTATCCACCGCGCTTATTATTATTGGTGTAGGTGCCCAAAGGGCTGTTGAAGCTGTCTCTGTTATAGTTTTGGCTCGCTACGTGTTAATTGATCGACTACCCCCTCCCACAGCTTCATAGACTCCCATGTATTTCGGAGCAGAAATCTTTCCGGAAGGAGGAGGCACCACACGTGCTTGCTCTGACTCTTGAGGCCAAAGTTTATACAATTTTTGCCTGAAACTTGGCACAAACATGATCCACAAGACGAGCATTCTTCTGGTCATTTCAGATTTTGGTTTGAGGCATACCTTATCAGTTTGGCCACCTTTGAGTGGGATCAGTCAGACATACACTGTGCATTTCAGTGGGACAGACAGGCTGCATGGAGCACCTGTGTCTGACCTGCAGCTCACCCTGGTTGCTTGGCAACCTCAGCCTGCTTGAAGAGGAGAGGGGGGAGGGGCCAGCAGACAGAAGCCGAGCTGCAGCCATTTTTGTAGTTCTTGGCATTTAGTTTGAACTCGTCTGTGTAAAATGTGCGCGCGCACACACACACACACACACACACACACACACACACACACACACACACACACACACACACACACACAGATCTTGTACTATTATTTTACTCAATTCTACTATTAATATTCTACAAATACTTTTTCTACAAACTTTTTACCATTTCAAATCCATTACATTACATTACATTACATTACATTGCATTTAGCAGACGCTTTTATCCAAAGCGACTTACAGAGGAGGACATTATACAAACTTCAAATCTTTATACAGACCTACAATTTAAATGACTTCTACTTTACTACAGACTTAATTCAAACTGCACATTTCAACAGGATCTTGTACTATTGCACTTTTGTTCAACTTTTTTTTTAGATCCAACTCATTTAGAACATTTCTACAGACACAAGCATGCACACACACACACACACACACACACACACACACACACACACACACACACACACACACACACACACACACAGAGACACTGAACAGACGCTCAGTAAACAGATCGACATCATTGTGTTCAAACAATAAAAATCTGCTGATCTACGATCAATACAGGCTGAGCTGCACACCTGGACAGGTGAGCTCACCCTGGTTGCTTGGCAACCTCAAGCATGCCTTTGACTAACTTTATTGAAGTCTGTGTATGATATCAGACTATCAAGACTACATTTTTAATGTCGGCCATTTTATCCTTGTCTCTCACAAACACAAACACATAGATAGAGAGACAGACACGCACACACACAGGCAGACAGACAGGCAGATGCACACACACATACACACACACACAGACAGAACAAGCACACATGCACACACACACACACATTACATTACATTACATTACATTACATTGCATTTAGCAGACGCTTTTATCCAAAGCGACTTTCAGAGGAGGACATAAGCTGAGAAAGGTGTAAAGGAGCACAGAGTAGTTTGTTAGTTTTGTTAGTTTTGTTAGGCAGGGAAGCTTTCTCGGAATGAAAAGGAACAGAAAGGTTTTTAGAAGTTTTTTAAAGGTAGAAAGGGATGTTGCAGTTCTTGTAGCCGTTGGTAGGTCATTCCACCATTTGGGGACGACCACAGAGAAGAGTTTAGAGTGACCTCGCTTTGCGAGAGGCGAGGGTACAACTAGACGGTTTGTATGAGCTGAGTGTAACGCCCTGGTCGGGACGTGAGCCTTAATTAAGACGCTGAGATAGGCAGGGGCAGATCCTGTGATGGTTTTGTAGGCTAGCGTCAGAGCTTTGTGTTTAACTCTGGCAGCTACAGGCAGCCAGTGCAGGTCGCTGAAGAGGGGGGTGACATGTGACCTTTTAGGTTGATTGAAAACCAGTCGCGCTGCGGCATTCTGGACCATTTGCAAAGGTTTGATCGCGCAAGCAGGTAGGCCAGCCAAGAGCGAGTTGCAGTAATCAAGGCGGGAGATGACTGTAGCCTGAATCAGGAGCTGAGCGGCATATTGGGTCAGGTACGGTCTGATTTTTCTAATATTGTACAGAGCATAGCGACATGACCTCGCTACGGAGGAAATGTGCTCAGAGAGAGAAAGACGATCATCTAGTAGCACACCCAGGTTTTTTGCAGCATGCTTAGGGGTGATAGTGACGGTGCCAATTTTCAGGTTGAAGTCATGGCAGAGTGACTCATGGGCAGGGATGACCAGGAGTTCGGTTTTTGACAGATTAAGCTGGAGATGGTGGTCTTTCATCCAGGTTGACAGATCAGAGAGACAGGCGGAGATGCGTGCGGAGACCGTGGTGTCGTCCGGCTGGAACGACAGGTATAACTGTGTGTCGTCGGCGTAGCAGTGGTAGGAGAAGCCGTGTGAGCGGATAACATGGGACAGCGAGGTGGTGTAAGAGTCCCTTCAAAATAAGAGCCCAGTAAAAAGGCAATGATGACACAGCTTGTTGTATTAATACTGAATTTTCTCTTTGAGGGACTTCATTTGAAACTTTTGTGTCAGAGGGTCAGAGGGAGAGGGACTGAGCATGCACAGCTGTCACAAGCATGCACACACACACACACACACACACACACACACACACACACACACACACACACACACACACACACACACACACACACACAGTCAGAGAGGCAGGGGACACAGACACAGATTGAAACACATAAGACAAAAGACTCCCTTCAAAATAAAAGACTTAAAACTCTTCTTAACAGCTCTCACCTACTTCCACAAATTTTGTATTACAGAAATAAAATTCCTCTCTCTCCCTCTTCAAGGGAAGGTCTCAGCATTTTCTCTCCGTCTCTAAGTGACATTCTAACAGGTGTTCCACTGATTACAGTTGGTCCTGGTCCTGGTCCTGCTTGAAGGAGTAGAGGGGGAAGGGGCCCAGGAGGCAGAAGCCGAGCGGCAGCCATTTTAGTAGTTCTTGGCACTTAATTTGAACTTGTCTGTTTAAAATGGCAGACAGAGACAGCGGAGCAGCTAGCACTAACGTGTTAGCTGCTCTGCTGTCAAATTGTACACAAACTCTTCAACTATTAAACTCGTAATTAATATTCTACAAGTAATTAAACTTTTTATACAAATATTTTACCATTTCAAATACATTATACAAACTTCAAATCTTTATACAGACCTACAATTTAAACTACCTCTCCTTCTACTACAGAGTTCAGTCAAACTACACAGTTCACCAAGGTCTTGTACTATACTATTACTCTCTAAAGTTCTACCTTTTCATCTAAATTTCTACAGTATTACACAACATTGTATCACTTCATACTATTCTACTCTTTTCAACCAATTTCAACATTTTTAAGATATATCTCTTATGGCCTTTTCAAACTTTATAGTATAGAGACAGCTGAAGAGTGACAGGAATGTGAGGGGGAGAGAGTGTAAGAGACAGGGAAAAGACATGCAGAAAAAGGGCAGCAGGTGGGTCGCTGGAGCCGGCGGCGGCAGAGGGCACCTACACCGCACTCCCCGCAGGAAATGCTGTTTTCCCAAAAAACCCCAGACATTTTCAACAATGAACTGCTCTGGCATACTTTCACAGAGAGACTTCATTTAAACCTTAAAACTTAGGTATGCTTGCCTTAGCATTAGCCACTAGGAATTAAATACATGCTAATGTTAACATGGTAATGCAAACATGCTAATGTTAATTGCTAGTGCATCAGCGTTAACATGGTAATGCTAACATGCCAATGTTAATTTGCTAATGTTAACATGCTAATGCAAACATGCTAATGTTAACATATTAATGCTAACATGCTAATGCTAACATGTTAATGCTAACATGCTAATGCTAACATGTTAATGCTAACATGGTAATGCTAACTGCTAGTGCATCAGCGTTAACATGTTAATGGTAACATGCTGATGCTAACATGCTAATGTTAACAGCTTGCGCATCAGTGTTAACATGCTAATGCTAACATGCTAATGTTAACTGCTAGCGCATCAGCGTTAACATGTTAATGTGAAGATGCTAATGTTCACATGCTAATGTTAACTGCTAGCGCATCAGCGTTAACACGATAATGTTAACATGCTAATGTCAACATGCTAATGGTAACTACTAACGCATCAGTGTTAAAATGTTAATGTTAACATGCTAATGCTAACATGCTAATGTTAACATGGTAATGCCAACATGCTAATGTTAATTGCTAGTGCGTCAGCGTTAACATGGTAATGTTAACATGCTAATGTTAATTTGCTAAAGTTAACATGCTAATTTTAACATGTTAATGCTAACATGCTAATTCGAACATGCTAATGTTAACTGCTAGCGCATCAACTTTACCATGGTAATGCTAACATGCCAATGTTAACATAGGGTGACCAGACGTCCTCTTTTCCCCGGACATGTCCTACTTTTGGGACCTAAAAAAATGTCCCGGGGGATTTTCAAAATCGTCCGGGATTTCGTGCGAATGTCTCAAAACACAATGTATTGCCAATAGAATTCCACTCCGTTTCGTTTTACTCCATTCCAGGTTTCTCTGTGTCGCTCTCAAATTAGTCACGGGGGTTGACGAGGTAGAGGGGGCGCCGGACAGACTGATCGGGGCGCACGGCGCATCCAGGTGCGCACGAGAAAATCTTTGTCTCGGGGGGGGGGGGGTCCTCTTTTTCAACTACCCAAATATGGTCACCCTAGTTAACATGCTAATGATAACATGCTATTACTAACATGCTAATGTCAACATGCTAATGTTAATTGCTAACACGTCAGCGCCTCAGCAATAACATAATAATGTTAGCATGCTCATGTTAATTCTAACAGGTGCAGATTAGCTGCTGCTGATTAAGTACTGGTTGTTTGGCAACCTCAGTCTGCTTGAAGGAGGAGAGGGGGCAGTGGCCAGCAGAAGCAGAGCGGCAGCCATTTTAGTAGTTCTTGGCACTTAATTTGAACCTGTCTCTGTAAAATGGCAGACAGAGACAGCAGAGACAGCAGAGCAGCTAGCGCGTTAACATGCTAATGATAATTAGCATTAGCCACTAATAATTAAATACATGCTAATGTTAACATGGTAATGCCAACATGCTAATGTTAATTGCAAGTGCATCAGCGTTAACATGGCAATGCTAACATGTTAATTTGGAAATGTTAACATGCTAATTTTAACATGTAAATGCTAACATGCTATTTCTAAAATGCTAATGCTACCTGCTAGCGCATCAGCGTTAACAGGCTAATGCTAACATGATAATGCTAACATGCTAATGTTTACTGCTAGCGCATCAACGTTAACATGCTAATGTTAACATGCTAATGTTGACATGTTAATGCTAGCGCATCAGCGTTAACATGCTAATGCCAACATGATAATGCTAACATGCTAATGCTAACATGCTAATGGTAACTGATAACGCATCAGCGTTAACATGCTAATGTTAATAAGCTAATGCTAACATGCTAATGTTAACATGTTAATGTTAACATGCTAATGTTAACTGCTAGCGCATCAGCGTTAACATGGTAATGTTATCATGCTAATGGTAACATGCCAATCCTAACATGTTAATGCTAACTGCTAGCGCATCAGCGTTACCATGCTAATGTTAACATGCTAATGTTAACATGCTAATGCTAGAATGCTAATGCTAAAATGCTAATGCTAACATGTTAATGCTAACATGCTAATGCAAACTGCTAGCGCATCAGCGTTAACATGGTAATGCTAACATGTTAATGCTAACATGCTAATGCTAACTGCTAGCGCATCAGCGTTAACATGGTAATGCTAACATGTTAATGTTAACATGCTAATGCTAACTGCTAGCGCATCAGCGTTAACATGCTAATGGTAACATGCTAATGTTAACATGCTAATGCTAACTGCTAGCGCATCAGCGTTAACATGCTAATGGTAACATGCCAATCCTAACTGCTAATGGTAACTGCTAGCGCATCAGCGTAACATGCTAATGCTAACATGGTAATGGTAACATGCCAATCCTAATATGCTAATGTTAACTGCTAGCGCATCAGCGTTAACATGCTAATGCTAACATGTTAATGCTAGCATGCTAATGTAACATGCTAATGTTAACTGCTAGCGCATCAACGTTAACATGTTAATGCTATAATGGTAATGCTAACTGCTAGCACATCGCTGTTAACATGCAAATGGTAACATGCTAATGCAAACTGCTAGTGTTTATCGTTAACAAGCTAATGCTAACATGCTAATGGTAACATGCTAATGATAACATGCTAATGGTAACATGCCAATCCTAACATGCTAATGTTAACTGCTAGCGCATCAG
Source organism: Collichthys lucidus (assembly GCA_004119915.2). NCBI lineage: Eukaryota > Metazoa > Chordata > Actinopteri > Sciaenidae > Collichthys > Collichthys lucidus. Next base: position 1,497,062 of record CM014101.1, read on the forward strand.
CGTTAACATGTTAATGCTATCATTGTAACTGCTAACATGCTAATGTTAACATGGTAATGCTAACATGCCAATCTTAACATGCTAATGGTAAATGCTAGCACATCGGTGATAACATGCTAATGTTAACATGTTAATGTTAACATGGTAATGTTAACCTGCTAATGTTAACATGCTAATGCTAACATGCTAATGTTAACTGCTAGCGCATCAACATTAACATGTTAATGCTAACATGTTAATGCTAACATGCTAATGATAATTGCTAGCACGTAAGCGCTAGCTGGTCCTGTGTCTAAATAAACATGTTAAAAATGACTATTTGAGGTGTGCTTTTTGAATAGATACAGACCCCCAGCAACAGCCCACTCGTCACTCTCAAAATTCATTTCTTAGTACTGAATTTTCTGAGCAGTGACAGTAATAATGCATGGGGACGACGGGTAGGGTTGCCACATGTGTCTGACAAAAATCCTGGACTTTTTGACCATCCAATCGGCGGCGGATTTTCGGCGACTATCGTCGGCGACTATCGGCGGCGACTATCAGCCTTTTGGTCAGAAGCAACGCAGCTCTTTAAACATCTAAATGGGGTTTTATAAACCGGGTTCGGGAACAAGGGCCACGCCTCGTACTCGTTCAATTTCCGTTCTCCACGTACTTGAGCTCTCCCTCTTCCGTCCACTCCTTCTTCGACACCGCTGTCACGTCCGCACCATGGAAGAAACTCTCGCCCTTAATGCTTCTGACAGCGACCTGCTCGAGGAGATATCCAATACTCCCGAAATGTCCGCAACATCTCCGTCGCCGGTAATCCCCGCCGGGCAGCCACCACGGCCGCGCTCCGTCGTCCAGATTCGCCGGCGCCCGAGATTATCCATCTCGGACAGCTCCAACGCCATCGGGCCCTCTCCACCTCACAGGCCCAGGGGGAGAACCCGTCTCCGTCGCCGGTCAGACACCGGCGACTCCAGACGCTCCTCTCCAATCCGCTCCCGATCCAGACGCGCCAGCGACCGGCGGATCCGCTCCGAGGCGTCTTCACTCGGGCAACACGCCGCGCGCCTCTCAGCCACAGGCATGGCCGACTGGACAGTCGCCAGCCTGAAACGGCATCTCACTCAACACAACATCCCTTTCCTCCACTCCGACAGAAAGGCCACACTTTTCCGCCATCTCCGAAACTCTCTCCAAAACTCCACGAGCCGGACACCACTTCCGGGTCGCCGCCGCCGCGACGATGACGTCACTCCACCGCCTTCGGCTCAGCCCTCTCATTCAGCCCTTACCCAGGGCCAGGTTGTATCGAACCGCACACTCTCGGTTCCCGCCTCCCACTCCTTCTCTACTGTCCCTCAAGCTCCACTCTCTTCCCGTGCACATGCATCCCATCATCCCACCATCCCTCCCCCTCCTTTCAATCCTAGCCTTTCCATTCCTCCTTCCACAGCTACTGCAGCCCCTCCGGCACCCACCCAGACCACCGCAGCCACCACAGCGACCCACGGCGGCACGTTCAGCCAAACCCCCTTCTTTCCTCCTCCTTTCCCCCCTCCCTTCCCTTACCCATACCCCCCCTATCCCTACCCTTACCCCCCCCCCCCCTTCCCATAACCCTCACGTCGCCAGCATTTCTGTTCCCACCTTGAATGCCTCCCTTCTCTCCACAGCTCCCCCTCCAGCAGGCTCCTGCTCCCTCCCTCTCCATCCCCCCCTGCCTTCCAACCATTCTCTAGCCACAGCCACACCTCCAGCACGCCCCACGGCGTCTCCAACATCATCCCCGGCGTCATCCGCCCTCAGTCAGCAGATTCCGTCCCGCAATTACGTCGATCTAGCCCAACTCATCCACCCATCCACATACAACACCCACATCCCAAGGGAACTGCAACCTGCAGCCCCGGGCACATTCCGACTCAAACAACCACTCACCACCCACTCCAAGGAGCTCTCAGCTCCCAAATTCACCCTCACCTTCTCCCTTTACCGCGACGTGAGCTGTCCAGCCTTCCCCGACCGCAGGTCAGAGCCGGACGACTACCTGGTCCTCATTATCGACCTAGCTTCGCGGTTCGGCGGCAATGGTTTCTATTCTTACGACATTCCGTTCACATCACAAGCTCTACTGCTGCACCTCCGCAGCACGTCAATCCCTCCACTGCGATCAGTGCGGCGCACCATCACATCCAGCCACCACTTGCTCCATCACCACTCAGCTATCCCATACTTCAGTCCCACAAAATCGCAACCAGGCAGTTTCTAATCCCCCAAGGTCGATCCTTCCTTTCACACCTCCCCTCGATAGCCACATCCACCCCAAATCTCACCTCAACCTCACCACCTACTTGATCCAAAACAATCGGGTTTCAGAAGTGGCCACTCCACCGAGACAGCCCTACCATCTGTCACAGAAGCCCTAAAAACAGCCAGAGCACGAGGGCAATCATCTGTACTCATCCTTCTCGACTTATCGGCTGCCTTCGATACAGTCAACCACGACATACTCTTAACCACACTCGCTAACATGGGCATTACAGGCCCTGCCCACTCCTGGCTCGAGTCCTACCTCGCTGGACGCTCCTTTAACGTGTCTCGGCAAGGTCGTCTGTCATCGACTCATACCCTCTCCGCGGGGGCGCCGCAGGAGTCGGTGCCGGGTCCCCTTCTGTTTGCCATCTACACCACCTCGCTGTCCCACGTTATCCGCTCACACGGCTTCTCCCACCACTGCTACGCCGACGACAAACAGTTATACCTGTCGTTCCAGCCGGACGACACCACGGTCTCCGCACGCATCTCCGCCTGTCTCTCTGATCTGTCAACCTGGATCAAAGACCACCATCTCCAGCTTAATCTGTCAAAAACCGAACCCCTAGTCATCCCTGCCCACGAGTCAACCTGCCATGACTTCACCCTGAAAAATTGGTACTGTCACTATTACCCCTAATCACGCTGCTAAAAACCTGGGCGCGGTACTAGATCGTCTTTCTCTCTCTGAACACATTTCCTCCGTAGCGAGGTCATGTCGCTACGCATCGTTTAATATTAGAAAAATCAGACCGTACCTGACCCAATATGCCGCTCAGCCCCTGATTCAGGCTACAGTCAGCTCCCGCCTTGATTACTGCAACTCGCTCTTGGCTGGCCTACCTGCTTGCGCGATCAAACCTTTGCAAATGGTCCAGAATGCCGCAGCGCGACTGGTTTTCAATCAACCTTAAAGGTCACATGTCACCCCACTCTCCAGCGACCCGCACTGGCTGCCTGTAGCTGCCAGAATTAAACACAAAGCCCTGACGCTAGCCTACAAAACCATCTCAGGATCTGCCCCTGCCTATCTCAGTGTCTTAATCAAGGCTCACGTGCCGACCAGGGCGTTTTGCTCCGCTCATACAAACCGTCTAGTCGTACCCTCGCCTCTCGCAAAGCGAGGTCACACTCGCAAACTCTTCTCTGTGGTCGTCCCCGAATGGCGGAATGACCCAACGGCTACAAGAACAGCAACATCCCTTTCGACCTTTAAAAAACTTTCTGTAACCTTTCTGTTTCGAGAATGCTTCCCTGCCTAACAAAACTAACAACTATTCCGTGCTCCTTTCTCAGCTTACGTCCTCCTCCGTAAGTCGCTTTGGATAAAAGAGTCTGCTAAATGCAACGTAATGTAATCTCCACGACCACATCACACTCACTTCCTTCCTACATGGGACGGAATACCATTTTTCAGCGTCCTCCGCAAGCTTCGACTGCTCCTACAGCGGTAAACGGTTCGCAGCCGCGTGGCCTCGCGAATTCCCATCCCTCCCTCATTCCTCTACTATCCACGAAATATACCCAGTTATCGTGGCAGCTATTCTTTGGGGCCACGAATGGTCCAAGAAAACTATCGCCATATACTCAGACAACAGCGCCACCGTAGACATCATAAACAAAGGCCGGTCCCACTCTCTCGACATCATGCAGTTCATCCGTAGGCTCACACTGGTCGCCGCACAACACCAATTCATCATTCGAGCGTTGCACATTCCAGGCCACAAAAACGCCATCGCTGACTCTCTCTCCCGCTTTTCCCTCCAGAAATTCAAACTCTTGGCTCCAGACTCCGATCCCCTTCCGACTCCGATCCCACCGTATTCAGCCACCATCTTCAACTGACCCCGCAGCTGGAACACCTGGTCGCCACGTCACAAGACTCCATCCTCAACAGCGTCACTCCACGGACCCTCTCCTCATACCTAACCGGCTGGAATTGCTTTAAAGCTTTCCACGCCTCACATAACCTCCCATTCCCTACTCTAGACGTCCTCACCTTCACCAGTTTCGTCACATTCGCCCATTCAATCCAAAAAACCAAATCATCCACCATACAAGCTTACCTCAGCGGAATCAACTTTCTCGTTAAAATATCCACGGGGTCTCCATGCCCCGCCTTGGCTCACGGCCACATAAACATGCTCCTCAAAGGCCTTCGCAAGGCCGAACCACGCCCTACGCCGAAGCGACTCCCCCTCACATCCGATCTCCTAGCCCGTTGCATTATAACCCTCCGCGAAGGCTACTTGTCCACAAGCACGGACAGAGTCCTAGAATCCATGTTCCTCCTGGCGTTCTTCGGCTTCTTACGCTGCTCCGAGTTTACGGCCTCCACCCTGCTCTATGATCCGTCACGCCACGCATCATTATCCGACATCTCCGTCCTCTCCTCCGATACCCTAATATACTTCCTCAAACACAGTAAAACCAACCAGTCCGGGCAACCTCAACCAGTCTACCTCTTTCGCCTGAATTCACCCTTGAGCCCATACGAACCCCTTCTCAATTACATCAACTCCCGCCTAGCCTGCCAAGCTTCCCCTTTAGACCCTCTGTTCATCTCGGAGACCGGCAGAGTAGCCACGCGCTCCTGGTTCCACCACCACTTCCGCCAGATCCTGCTCCGATCCGGCATCCCGCCCGAGCCGTACTCGGGGCACTCCTTCCGCATCGGAGCAGCCTCCACCGCTTCCAGACAGGGCATACCCGACAATACCACCAAAATGCTCGGCCGCTGGGCCTCGACCGCGTACCTAGCCTACGTCCGAAACGACCTGAACGACATCCGAAACGCACGCGCGCTTCTCTCCACATGAAGTTTTCTCTTGGGGCTCTAATCCGTAGAGTCGCGGAGAGACGGTTTCCCCCCACTCAGAGTCTCCATCCCCCCAGGTTCCTCCCAGGATTCCTCCGGCCAACCTCAGGACCACTCTGCCGACGGTCCCGCTTCATCCCCCCTCCTCCCCTTCTTCCCTCTCCCTCATCCCTCATCCCTCACCCCTTCACCCCTCATCCCTTCATCCCTCGACCCTCATCCCTTCATCCCTCGACCCCCATCCCTTCATCCCCCCTAACCCTCCCACAGCATATCACCCATGCTTCCTGAACATCACTCGTAATAAACATGTCTAAACTCCATCCGTACGGGCGTGGTCCTTGTTAGTGAACCCATAAATATATCACACTTTCACACTGAAATGTTACTGCTCTCATTATTTTATTACTCTTCAACATATCAGATTAATAATTACTTAACCAATTATTTCCAACTTTTTCTGGAGCAGTCCAGTTTTCATTTTTCTTATCTCAGTTATCTTTAGATAAACATTTACAGTTTTTTGTGTTTTTAAGATTACAGCTGACACTGAGGGTAAAAGAGAAAAATAAATAAGAAACAAAAAAATTAAAAAGATTAATTCCTTTTTAACACTTTCTGGAGCTGTCCAGTTCTCATATTTCTTATCTCAGTTTTTTTCTCAGCTTTAGAAAAACATTTTTTAATAGGCTAATTAAGATTACAGCTGACACTGAAGGTAAAAATAATAAAACAAATAAATAATAAATAATTCAAGATGAACCAAATTAGAATATATAACACTATATAAATCTCTGTACAATACAACGGACCACATTATTTTGGCTTATTTCGATTTACATGCTTTTTTGATTTGGCGTGGTCATCTAAGGCCGTTTTGCCCTCATATTTTACCAAAATTTTCGCTGGGCAAAGTGAGCAGCTAGCATGAAATGGCTCGCCTGGGCATGGTCTTAGCCACTAAACATACTCGTCCTGTTTTGTCCACTCATCTTTGAAGCATGTCGATCTTTTACTCTTTTTTTTAACTGGTCTGTCATCACCTGCTCTTTCTGAGTGACCCTCGTCATCCGTCGTCTCTCCACCCATGATTCTCCTATTTTTCTCTTCGATTCTCGCTTCCTCTTCTCCACACCTTCTACTTTCTCTCCTCTTCTTCCTCTCACCATTCCGATAGCCCGCCGTGGCGCTAATGTCAGAGCCAACCACTCGTGCAGCCAGCAACCCAAAACAACGGCTACGTCATGAATGTACGTAGGCACGCTACCATCCAATAAGCCTATCATATTGATCTGAGACTTTGACGCATTTCAGGTTAGTTCAAAGTTGTTCTCAGTCTCTGGTTAGTTGCGGTCTGTACTTTTGGCCTTTTTTTTTTTTAAGTTTTGATTATGTATAAAAATCCGGGACATTCAGTGTCCCGGATTTATTTTATTTTTTTCCTGGACAGACCATGAAAATCCGGGACAATCAGGAAAATCCGGGACGTGTGGCAACACTAACGACGGGGCCGGAGTCACGCACACTCAAAATTTCTTTAGAAATGTTCTAGTTGTCTTTTATACTCTTATTTGTTAAATAAGATTTGTTTCAGGTGATCACCTCATCAGAATGGATGCATAGTTGATCTGATCAGTGTTCTTACAATTTGACACAGTCCTCTGAACAGAATCTTGGAGCACTTGTGCAGGAAGCCTGATGATTACTGTGGTTTCACCGTTTTCTGTGGTTGTTACATGTGCTACACACAGTTTGAGATGAGCCGTGCCTTCGTCATCAAAAGCCAGGAACAGAAAATGAACACAGCATAAATAATTTGTACATCATGGTCTTAAAGTGTGCTGCAAACACTGCAAATTCCATTATTTTCAGTGCTCAACCATGCTAATAGTGTGCGAATGCATTAGTCTTTCAGACTACAGCCTTGAACATGTTCTGTTCCATACAACAAGAGAAAACATGCCATGACTACAGCTACAGCAGTGTCACTCTATTTATAACCCTGATGCATCACCTCCCAGTTTTAGCTCTAATTAAGCATGAGTTTAGCAAATCCATTCAGACTTCTATAGTCAGGTCAAGTATCTTCTCATCGAAGGGGGGATGACCATCAGCAGCAGAAGTGTGTTGTGAGGTTCAACGAACAGCTGAAAACCTTTTCTTTCTTTTTGAACAAAGTCTTGACTCCTATTTTGATGCTTTTTGTTGTCATTTTCTCTTTGTGTGTCTTTTTGTGGTCAACCAGCAGCTCTTTGTTCTTTTTCTCTACCTCTGCAGGATCATTTGGTGTCCCTTCATGGTCATTTTGCATCGACTTCTAGTTTTTTTTTTACATCTCTTCATGTTTTGCAGATATTTATGGTCATTTAGTGTGTCTTTATGGTAATTTTCCCTCAAACCCTCTTTGTTGTCATTTGGTTGTCTTTCTAACCATAGATCACTTAATACAGAGGCTTAGGCTCCGACCATCCAACCATGGTTGGAATGTGATTAGAACAGTGAGCTTACATCACATAATTTTAGATCGATAGATAGATAGATGACCCTTTGTTTTTATCCATTAACACTGAACATGACAATTATCTGGAATAATCAGCCATAAAGGCTTTTTTCTTTTTCCATTGATTGAAGGTATTCAATGACAGCACTTCTGGTTAAACAGAGACTGTTTTTGTTGTCTGATCAATTGACATTAAAGGAGTAATGATTGAGGTTCTTAACGTGGTTTCAAAATGTGCTTTTTTTCTCAACAAAAAACTCTTTGTCTTTCTCTCTGTCTCAATTAACTCTATTCACTTTTTGAGATGAATGGAATGAACCTGAATGCCAACGCAAGCTGTTGATGCAAAACTCAGCAGCTTTTGTCTGTTTACCAAAAGAACAGAGACTGATGATAATTTAAAGTGCTTCATCAGGCTAAAGAAGACAAAAGCACGTCCCTGAGGCAGGCTCAAGGAAACACACAGAAATGTTCTCCATGTGGAGGCAGAGGAGAGAATGATCAGAGTAACATTCAATCCTGACTGTAAAGAAAGCTCAAAGAAATGAAGAGTGTGTGGGGAAAAGAAAAACACGATACACAGATATGAATATAAAAACAGAGCTCCTCAGTATGATTTAAGATACAATGAGTCAGAAAAATATGAATGTTCAGATAAAGTCAAATGTCGCGAGTGTCAGAATACTAACTGTTTGGTGCAAGAAGGTGAAAATCTCTGAAAATAGAACACATAGTGTCTTATATAAATAAATAGAACACATAGTGTCTTATATAAGTGTTACCATGGCAAACAAGCAAACTAACAAACATGTCCTCTAAATATGACATTCATATCTGACTGTTTTGCAAACACAAATAAAAGAAATGTAGCATATGGCATAAATAAACATCTTAATGAATTTAATTCTCATTCATTTACCTACAAATATAATGCAATGAAGCTATTATGAACAGGATTTCACACTCTGATATTTGCTTCACTGAGCCTAACGCTGGCAATCCTGAAAAACTCGTACCACAAATATGGTTGTTACCTGGCTTACTTAAAGTCTGTGTGAAGGAAATTCTTTCATAATACTAATAATATGTTGGAAAATAGTTGCTGAAAATGTGTTGACTTTGAACAATATATTAGTGAAATGCAGAGTTAGAGGTTCAAACTGTTTTTCACGAGTTTTCAGTCCAGGATTTTAGTTAAAGGGTGGCTCAATGACACGCTGAGGCCACCCTGAGCATACCTCTGCACCCCTAGCAGAGAGAAAGAGATGAATTCATCTCGCTCAGTGTTTCAAAGTTAGTCATGTCATTTTTTGAACTCATCTGACATGTTTCAGTCGCTTCAGAATGGCTGCTTGACTGCTCTCATGAGTGGGCGTGGCTTCAACACATTCAGTGGACACGCCCCTACAGTCCTGGAGCTGAGAGTTCATTTTTACCTGATTTTGACACCTAATTTCATAAACTTGTTGATATTTTTAATCATTAAAATTTAGCTGAATTAATTTTATTTCCTCATGTGGCTGCATAGTGCTGATCTTGCATCATTAGCATCATTCTGGTGTCTGACAGTATGTTATCTGTGAGCTTAATTCAGGTTTTCTGTTACATGAAGGTGTCTCACTTTTACAGTTTTTCTCCATTGGTTTGGCTCATTTCTTGAAACTGAGATGACATTCTCATAACAACATGGACAAATCCCCAAACTATCTTGCAGTTTCTCACAACAGAATGGCATTTATCATTGCTTTCATCACATTTCCAAATGCTTTGTACATGTGTCAAGCCTTTAGTACATCCTTGCAAATAGCTATGTACAAGTATCCTACAGTTAACACAATCAGCCAACATTTAGTACATTTTTCAGATGAATGTATCTTGCTGATCTATCCCAATTGGTTGGTTTTCAGTGTCATGGTTATTGTCTCCTCAAAACATCTCAGCACATTTTTATCGTATAAGTCATCATATGCAGAATAGTCTGCTCAATTGTCAAAATAGTGTTAGGAAACTGGAATAGAATACAGTTGTATGGATCTGATCTGGTCCCAGAATATGAGAGGGGTCTCGAAGGGCCCCAGCTACCCCAGTTTGTAATTATATGGGACAACGTTAGTTTTCATCGGGGTCCACGCATCCGGGGATGGTTCAACATGCATCCAAGAATGCACAATGTGTTCTTGCCACCATACTCTCCATTCCTCAATCCTATCGAGGAGTTTTTCTCTGCTTGGAGATGGAGAGTGTATGAACACCATGCGGAAACCAGAGGGCTCTCATGACTGCAAAGGACGCTGCCTGTGAGGACATAACAGGGGATCAGTGTAGAGGATGGCTCAGGCATGCACGACGCTTCTTCCCGCGCTGTATCTCAAGAGACAACATCAGATGCGATGTGGATGAGAATCTGTGGCCGAACAGAGCACAGAGAATGGATGGCCAGGAAGATGAGGATGGTGACCAGGAGAGAGAGGGGAGTGACCGTGACTAAACAAAATGTCTTCATTTGTGACTCTTTGTATTTACAGTCCTGATTTGTTGATTTTTTTCTTTTTTGTGGGTTTTTGTATTTTGTGTACACAGTATATTTTCCTTTTTTACGGTTCCCTACCTACTATAATGTGTACAATTTACGTTAGTTGAGAATAAAAATGAAAATTCCTCGGCAGTGCAGTGTGTGTGGTGTAAAAAAGTTAAGCCTAAAGTTAGAAATATGCCATGACAAAGCGTCTAAGCATTTTGACTTGCAGTACTTAGACAATACCAAAGGGACAATGCATTTTGGAGGCACTGACTAGTTATATGAGAAGGGAATCAGCGCCGGTCCTGGCCACATTTGCGCCCTGGGCGACCCCCCCACCCCGAGACGAAAATTTTCTCGTGCGCCCTCACGGCCGCCCATGCGCCGCTGGATGCGCTGTGTCCTGGCTTCTGTGGATGGCACCTTCTCAGCAAGCAAGGCAGGGCGCCTGCAGTTAGGGGGCGCCAATGTGCCGATTGCAGCGATATGATACAAAAGTTTTTTGGGGTTTTTTTTCGAGAAAAATCTGTAACAGAGGTGGGTCACCAAAACTTAAAGCCATGTAGACAATTGGAGTTCCATATTACAGTTTCTCTCCATTGGTTTGGCTCATTTCTTGAAACTGAGATGACATTCTCATAACTATAAAGCAATTTGGTCAAACAGACTTGCAGTTCTGCACAACACTTCAGATAACCAGCAAAATGTAATTTGTCTCCCAAAACTACTCATCCATGCTTCAAAATGAAATCCCTTTCCCATGTAAATAGTCAGTACCATAAAAATGGCATGGATCCATCTCAATTGCTTTGGCACATTTTAAATCATTCAGTACTTCTGTCAAAATAACTTGGATGGTACTGCACAACTACATGGATCACCTGGCAATGTTTGTACAGCTCCCAAAACAGTTTACCCTTCAGTCAAAACTACATTCCCTTCTCATATAACTAGTCAGTGCCTCCAAAATGCATTGTCCCTTTGGTATTGTGTAAGTACTGCAAGTCAAAATGCTTAGACGCTTTGTCATGGCATATTTCTAACTATAGGCATAACATTTTCACACCACACACACACACTGCACTCATTCTGCCGAGGAATTTTCATTTTTATTCTCAACTAACGTAAATTGTACACATTACAGTAGGTAGGGAACCGTAAAAAAGGAAAATATACTGTGTACACAAAATACAAAAACCCACAAAAAAGAAAAAAATCAACAAATCAGCACTGTAAATACAAAGAGTCACAAATGAAGACATTTTGTTTAGTCACGGTCACTCCCCTCTCTCTCCTGCTCACCATCCTCATCTTCCTGGCCATCCATTCTCTGTGCACTTCAATTCTATTATGAACTCTTGCTGTATTTTGTCCAATCTATTTCCTTTGTTATTCTACAGATATGAGCTGAATGCATGTAATACTGTGACTTCACATCGAGATACTGTAAGATTTTACTGTAGGACATGCACATGCACACACAGTCAAATAGTTGTCATTGCCTGAGTGCATACCTGTTTTCCCACCGAAAGATTTGAACAATGGAGGAAACTGTGGAGCGTGGCACATTAGGCAGTACTATAACATCTTCCAAAATATGTACTGCATTCTATTCCAGTTTCCTAACACTATTTTGACAATTGAGCAGACTATTCTGCATATGATGACTTATACGATAAAAATGTGCTGAGATGTTTTGAGGACAATAACCATGACACTGAAAACTAACCAAATGGGATAGATCAGCAAGATACTTTTATTTGAAAAATGTACTAAATGTTGGCTGATTGTGTTAACTGTAGAATACTTCTACATAGCTATTTGCAAGGATGTTCTAAAGGCTTGACATATGTACAAAGCATTTGGAAATATGATGAAAGCAATGATAAATGCCATTCTGTTGTGAGAAACTGCAAGATAGTTTGGGGATTTGTCCATGTTGTTATGAGAATGTCATCTCAGTTTCAAGAAATGAGCCAAACCAATGGAGAAAAACTGTAATGTGAGGTCACTTGACCATGACTTTCAGAGCATTTCAGTCAGGAAACACACATGGGTCAAGAGTGGCTAAAAATGGAGTCAATTGCAACATTAGTTTAAAAAAAATTGAATCCCTGGTGCTCAACTATGCCTCTTTTTGATGAGACCTTCAAAAGATAAGCAAGTCTCTGTAACATTTTTATTTTTCATGACAAAATGAGCAACAAACCAAGGAAGCAACATTTGTCTATACTTAATGTGATCTCTTCTGATCTGATTCCTATAGAGGACTATATTAAAGTGAAAATGTAAACTTGAAAATAAAATTCCATAATCGCATTATAATTTCAAATTCAATAGACCAAATTGCATTTTTACATACCTGTATGGTATCCTTTGTGCCTCCATTCGCAAAGCAAATTGAATGTCCTGTTTCATCAGGACTGTCTGGGTGTGGTTTGATGTGGCAAACCAATCATTGATGGTTGATGTGATGTGTGAACACAACACACCAGTGCATGAATGTCGCCAGAGATAAAACTTGAGTGTACTAAGAAATACAGAGATTTAGCTGATGGTGATAGGCTTCATCAGCATTCAATGAATTATTCAACCTCAACCAAAATGATGATTCTGATGAAATTTCAACATTAAATCAATGTAGGTTTGACATTTAGATGTTTTCCTCTGCTTCCAACCCTTATGCTAAACTAGGCTAACCACGTCCTGACTCCAGCTCTATAGTTAACAAACAGGCTTCAGACTGATGTCAATTTGAACATGTCACTCTCAAAGAAAACCATTAAAAGTTTTTACAATTTGTGATGAATGTGCCATTGGCATACTGCCAGTAATTCTCACTGACACACTAAAAAATGAATAAGCACTGTACCCAGTATTCATTTTAAATGATTGTAGTCATTATTCCTTAACATGTAGTATACCTTTCTTCACCTCAAGGCTGGATTACAAACAAAGCACATTGGATAACGACTAAGGTCCCTGAGTTCAGGTAGGATTTAAATGTGTATTACGAGTAAGTGTATAAGACTGACAGGAACATAGTGGTGGGGTGTGATTGGAACCCTGCAGCTCCTTGTTGCCCAGGGTGCCTTTGCAGGTTAATCCAGGCACAGTTCACCTGCTACAATCTACCTACTGAATTTCAATTAGATGTGGAAAAGCCTGTTGCCAGTAAAGACAGAAATCGAAGTAAGTAACAGAGCAGTTTTTAAACTTGACTTGAATTTTCTTGAAGTGAAAAGTTAATTGAAAATGCCTGATGGATAACATGATGAAAAAAGAAGACTGAAGACAGAAAATGATGAAGTGCTTTCTTTGCTTGATGCTGTGCAAAAAGAGCCAGGACAATAAAAAACACAAACTGCAGGGCACCAGTTTTACGCTGACAGTTAGACACAACAAGAACCAGACAATTCATGTCTGAACTGACTTTTTTTTAAAAACATTTTCTTATGTATATGAAATAAGCATAAAATGCATTACAGAACTGCACATTCTCTCTGCTCATCATTTCCATCCATCCATTCCAAATTTTCTAATAAACAATTGATACCAAGAATGTATTTCTCTGCAAAGCCATACTTGCTTTTAAAAGGGGTTTCATAAAATGTTATGTATTTATTTGGATAATAAGCTGCTGCATGTGAGAAGTTTCCTGGTAAAAAATATGAATTTATGAAGGTTACATATGGAGTAACACAAGGTTCAGTGCTGGGGCCCAAATCATTTTTTTAAATATATTAAGAGAGAAGTGTTCAGTTACTTGCTAGCAAAATGAGTTTTGGTACAGTGTTGACATTCATGGTCCTCAAAGGATGAATCCTAATGACTGGTGGCACAAGATGAAAAGCCAGGAGATCAAAGACTTCATTTTCTATCATTAAGTCAATATCACAATGTTTTATTTGTTCAATACTTTGGTCTTTGAACAAATACCTGTGTCAGCTTCCACCATACTTTGTATATTGTGCTAGTTTTCTGGCAAACAGTAAGTTCACATAAAAACATGGGAAGAAAAATCATCACTGGGCTCTCCAGTAATGGTTCAGGACAGGACAAAGCCGAGAGAGAATGGCTAAAGCCTTCCCAGGGGGGATTTGGAGAGTTGAAGAGGAGGTGCATAGGGAGAGACACGCATCCTGTGTGAGGTGAACTCAAGTTGAAGTCATTACTTAGTCAAATCCTAACACACAGACATGAAACACGAAACCTATTGATAACATCCACACCTTCCAAGGATATCATGATTTCCAGAATTCTGAATTCACTGTGTTCAACGGAGAACTCATATTTGTGCAGTAAGGCAAGTCAAGAGGGAAGGCCCAAATATGGACACAACAGGAGGCAGAACTTCAACAGGGAAAAATTAATTTATTAACACAAAACTAAAGACTTACAGTGTGGTGAGGCAGGCAAGGCTCAAAAAGACCAATTGAAAAGGCAAGGTCCAGAAAGGCTAAGATCCGAAACACAGGAATAAAACACAGGGCTAAAAGCTGGCACATGGCACAAAGATGAACTGACCAACCAAGAAACACATGGACTAAACAAGGCAGGATACCAAGACACAGATAAAAAGACAATCAGGAAGTAAGGTTACAGATAGGGGGAGGGGAGAATTACAAAATGAAACGGGAAACACAAACAAAGATCCCTGCTGAAGTGAAAGCGGAAAAGATAAAAGAGATAATGGAGCTAACCAGGCTATACAGGAGTATCGAGAGTGTAGCATTACAGATATGTGGCTGAATGAACGACACTTCAGACTCACTGGTAACTCTGAATTTCACTGCAGGGGTTTGTCTTTGTAGCAGACCAGGTCAGTGTCACCATCCACAAGCATTTCATGGAGCACTGAGGGATGTGTGGATAGATGAATGGGTAGGGGTGTGGGGGTGGGGTTAATGACTGTAACAAAAACCCTGGCAAAAGGATGAAAGCTTCCACTCCCTGAAAACCATGACCCAAACATCTGTGCTTGTATTTTGTTAATTCAAATAAAACCACAATGTGTATCAGTTGAGAGGGGCAGTGACCAGTCACAATTATAAATAATTGCAGAACAACAGCACATTGTAGAAATTAAGTTAATAAGTGGTAGGTTAACTTCTTGTCACTTCAGAAATCATAATCATTTATTTAATGCTCTTAAATATTTTCTTAAATTATCAAATGTTCCAAAGATTGATCTAAATTAACAAAATACAGTGTATCCATGACATTAAAAGTACTCAAATGGAAAAAAAAATGTACCGAAAATTCACAATTACCTGCAGAGAGACATGACCCTTTCAAAACAAAGTCAACTTAAAGTTTTAATACACAAATTTATATTAAACATAATTTGATTACCAATTTATACTCCTTATGCTCATTTAACATAAAATGGTTCAGTTGTGTGAAACAGACTTTGGAACAAATAAAAAATAAATAAATAAAATGAAACTGAAGCCTCATAGCGTTTTATATCTTAGAAGTACAGCAAGTCCAGAGTTTCACACAGTCTGCTGTAGGATGACAAATTAAGTCTCTGAGCTGAATCTTTATCCTTCGTAACCTGCTAACTGCCCCCGCGGCCAATGCATGTGCTCCTCAGATGCTGCTTTCATCTGAATAGAATGTGGAGTAAAACTGGAGGGCATATTTTCTCATGTTGGTCATTTTACTGCTTGTTTTAAATAGAACTCCAGCTACACAACATCTGCATAATATCCATCTTACATAAATGTTTGTCTGACAGGGAAAAAAAATCATACAGTATTACCTTTGTTTGAAAGTACCATACACCTCAGTGGACTTCTGCAATCTATTCAGCAGTCTTTCCACAAAATATATTGCACCAACATATTAGAGTAATGAATGAGCCAGGAGAGCATAATGAATTGAATAAATGTAAATATTTTCAGTTTACAAATGTCAGCACGCTAATTTATTTCAATTTAAGCAGCTGAGAAGTGGAAATGTGATAGAGCAGCTGGCGGCCTGTGGACTTTTGTACTTTTAGCGATGCTTTCTGACAAAAACACCAACATATGAGTATAAGGTAACATTCAAAGCTGAGTAGACATGTGACACATGATAACAGAGAATGTCAACAGATACGACTTCAGATGACATGACATGATGTCGTTATTTTAACGCAAACTACGTCATTTGAATGTCAACACCACCTTAATGAGGATGTTTTACTGTTATTTTATTGTTATTTTTATGATGGGTCCCTCACCCTCAAATGAAAACAGATTATAGCACATAGTTATAGTGTGGCAAAATTGTCCGCAACCTTCTCATGGTGTTAAATATGAGACTAGGACACTAAAAAGACCCAGGTCTCCTGCTGAACAGCTATTTCATGTTGTTGTCGCAAATTTAGCCTCTGTGTGTGTGTGTGTGTGTGTGTGTGTGTGTGTGTGTGTGTGTGTGTGTGTGTGTGTGTGCGTGTGTCTGAACCATCTGCATACAATAAAACTTGTCAGCTTAAAAGGGGTTATTTTACATACAATTTAGTCTAATAGTAAAGACATGAGGTGCATGACCAGGTGCTGTTCTAAACTCAAAGATTAAGCTTCATCCTGGTGCATTCCAATTATGTGCACAGTCCACCCATTACAATATTTCTGCTGCGCTTCTTTTGGAATATATTGTATCTGCCTCATTTGTGTGTCTATGTGTGTTTGAAAGTAGAAGCAGAGGAGTGAATGTGATACGTCCTTGTCCTTAAAGACCGAATACAGAGTAGTTAAAGATCAAAGAATGAGTGAGCGGATCAGCCAGCATGTGGAGAATTACAATATCAACTAATGATGTGACTTGGCTGTAATTCCATGACATGCTGCAGTTACAAATCATATAACACAAAACACACTTGGGTGGTGGAGTGATGGAGGTGGCGATGGGGATATGTGTTTTCAAATGATTCCATTTTGACTGAAGCCTCATGTTGTGTTTTTAGAAAAGAAATCAGCAGGTCAAGGAGGCTATAAGGTGAGCTGTGAAGAGAGAAAGCTATTTATCCAAACACTCTTCTGTGCGTCAGTGTGAGCTAATGAAATATTGTTCTCCAGTCTGTCCAGGCCATGAGTGCACATATAACCTTTTCTTTCTTACTCTGTTAGAGGGAATATAGCAGAAAGACATAGTTTCATCTAACGTGATGAGATCTCAAGGTGTTGTATGAAAACATACAGTATGTGTCAGAGCAAGAGATTATTGATTCTGTGGGTGAGACACTGTGAAGAAAATGAAGCTCACACTGTCACATCAGTAAGAGTCAGAGACCAACAGGGGAAAAAACGCTGTTACCACCTGTATTATTGCTCTAATTGAATCCTCTATTATTTATTTATTTCTTTTTGCATCAGTGGTAGGTAAATGGTAAATGGACTGTACTTATATATCTCCTTTCTAGTCTTCCAACCACTCAAAGCACTTTACAGTACATATCTCATTCACCATTCACACACATTCATACACTGATGGCATTACTGCCATACAAGGTGCCAACTGCTCATCAGTTTGAAGAGCTACCATTCACAGACATTCACACACTGACACTTCGGCTGGGGATCGAACTGCCAATCATCTGATCAGTGGATGATCCAGCTAAAGGTGGCTAGCACCTTTAACTACATGTGTCAATTTATGACATAACATGATCTCATGACATTTTTCATATAGAGCAATTCTAGTGTGTACTCTTTACAGAGAGTCGACAATTCCCACCATGAGCAAACACTTGGTGACCATGGGATGGAAAAACCTTCTTTATGAGGCAGAAGCAGAACTCGGGTTAGGGTGGACGGCCATCTGCCCAGATAGCATCAGTTGCACAACAGCAGCAACACAGCACAGCACTCCTCTGTTGTATATATTGTACTTAGTTTCATGGTTTCTTATCATCAGGGTCGGTGGGGCTGGAGCCAAGTCAAATCACCAGCTTATCGCAGGCAGGCGCGCAGATAGGTTTGAGAAACTGGGGGGGACGAAGCAAACATCAAAACCTGGCTGTCTGCAGCATTATACCGTATAGGCAGACAGGTAATCCACATGTTGGGCAGGTGTAGGGCATCGTTCAGCATATTCCACATGAAATAACCCATTTTAAAAATAAGCCCATGTTTTTCTCAGCCGTCTGGGAACACTGAAAAGCTCTCAGCATTCCAGCATGTTACCAAACATAACTACAGCCCACATGATTCAACTTTAACTTGGACACAGTTCTAATTTTAAGCTGCCACCTACATCAAATACAAATACACTTTGAGTGGTTGTCGCCTACAATAATCTCTAAAGCCTGACTGTAATTCTATTGAACATTAAAAGTTTCTTCTTTTCTTCTGTTAAGGGATTTGGGTGGGTTCATTTTGGTAATATTGCCTTTTTTTACATGTTTAGAATGTCCAGGCAGTAGTTCAGCTGAGCTGAGAGCTGCTACTGGGACACTCCTGAAACGTGCCATGGTCTTGGAACGTAGACTCAGAGCCTTCAGGTGGACGCTGGAGGTACAGGCTTTGAAATGCATTATAAACTGCAGCAGCTAGCAACAAGCTTTCAGCTGAGTCGTGTGGATATGCCTATCATACATGGCAGTGTGTATGACAGCTCATGAATATAGAGAGGTTCAGTATTTTGCCCGAGGACATTTCGACATGCAGACTGGAGGGGATCGAACCACTGATCATCTGATTAGTGGACTACCCGCTCTACCTCCGAGCCACAGCCGCCCATATTACTGACACAGGAGGATACAGTGCACCTGCTGTGGACTGTGTTTGTGTTTACATGTCTCTCAGTGCAACAGTGTGGCTCATTAATGTCTTTAGATCTGAGACAACAATGGAGCTCTAAAGGAACAGGGGAATAAGATGTATCACCTTTTGGTACATGCATAGCACTTGTTAGTAGGCTCATTGCATTGTTAGTTTGGATTTTCGACTTGGATTTGTAAAAGGCTTTTTCCTTCTTCTTTCCATGTGGTTGTGAGTGCGGTAAATCCTGTCAGATCTGTGGGATTATCACAGTAAATACTCATGAAGCAAGACACTTGACTGTAGATGCACAGCTGCACACATGTCCTGTATGTGACTAAATTAGCGCAGCCTGCTTAATGAATTCAGTGATGCTTTCTCAGACCTTGCCTCAGGTCAGGGTTAGAGACCAGCTATGTGTCCAGCATTTCACCACAGGCTGCATATGTGCACCGAGAGACAACAAGCATTATGGACAGGAAGGCAGCAGTCAAAGGTTTCAGTTTCTGACTGTGTTCTCTTCACAGTCTGACTAAAGACGGCTGTCGGCGTGGTTTAGGCTGGGAGGCGATGCATGTGTCATCTTGGAATGAAGCTCAGGCCTCATGGGAAAACTTAAATATCTCTATCTAAACACACACACACACACACACACACACACACACAGTTTAACATTGCCGCAACACCATGTTTTCCCAATTAGAGGACTATGAGAAGAAATGCACTGACAATACAGTGTAACCCGAGCTCTCCTCCCTCTAACAAATCTTTTTTCATCTTCTCTTTGTCCCATTCTTCTTCTTCCTACATTTCTTTGTTTTTAAAACAGCATGTCCTCCAAGACAAACCACAAAATATGTTGTTTCTCAACAGCCTCCCGAAACAACCCTGTGTTTCTTATGCCCCCGATGGGTGGACTATCATAAATGCTGTCATAAAAAGCTTCATTAAAAGCAACAGTGGAGATTTTTTCTTTAAATGAAACATGTTTTTCATACTTAAGACACATTCGGGGATTTGGTATAACATTATGTAGAAACTGATATTATTGTGAGTGCCTCCAGATTCAGAGTGTAATCCCACTGTGGTAAATATGTTCAGCTGTACTCGAGTATTTGTTCTGATTACATTACTTCTTATCAAACAGAGCCGACAACCTTGCACACAGCCAATCATCAACCAGGTCACCAGCAGCAGACCCAGCAGCAGCTAATATCACTGACTAGTCCAGCAGCAGTCAGCCCAGCTCGGTGTCTGTCTTTCAGCCTTTTATTTCACCAAGCTCTCACCAACCACTAAAAGTCAGTCCCACGTTTACTCTTGTTTGCTCACTCGCTCCTTTTCTTTTCTTAGCTTCCTTGGTCATCCTCTCCAGTCTCTTCACCTCTGCCAGAAGGCCAAAAATCGGCAAGTCTAATATGCAAAACAGATTTACATATGTGTAATAAGGGCTCCTCCTCAGTCTCTATCATGTTGAAGACCCCCACTGGAGCTCACACTGTACTAACCTGAGCAGATGGCAGGTTCCAGTCAGGTGAGGCACAGATGATAAAAAGCCTCTCCACTGGAGGCTGTGAGTATCTTTTGTTGGGGCCTTTTTTTGCCTGTTTCATTAACATTTTTGGTAATTAACACCAGCTTTTCACATGGACTTCTGCCCAATTAGCTGCTTCTTAAACACCCTGCAGTCACAACGTGATAACTCTGTTGCAGACATGTATGGCTACTGAGCTATAAACTTATGCAGTGTGCTTTTAAGAGCCCAGTTTAGTACTAACAGAATATAACAATGTGAATGAGCAACATAGTCAGCTTACTATTGAACTGAAGACAATCAGAAGTATCACCAAAGGCCATTATGATAATGTAATTACTTATTCATTGCAGCAAATATGTGGCAAGCAGATCAATACCTATCAACATAATACCATGTCTAGTTCTCAGTACTGATGCTCATGTCAGGAGGATCAATACCAGCAAGCATGGATCTGCACTCTTCTTCATGCTCAGGCTTGCTGCTTTTATGTTCATCTACCACTGTGATAGCCTTAGTTCACACAGGAAACATTTTGTTATTTACCATTAAATATTTTCTCAAAATGAATGGACGAATGAATGAATGAAAGGACCAAGCACTAAACTCGGGACAACAGAGCCTTCTTCTCTGTAGCTGCCCCCTCCCTCTGGAACTCTGGAACCCCAAACACATCCATGACTGTACCGACCTTCCAACTTTCAAATCTTTGACAAAAGCTTTTTAAAATTGATTTTACTGTTTTTTTGCAAAGTATTCAGAAAAGTGCTTGCAAAAAATGTATTACCATTGAAAAGTTTTTTAAAATATTTTTATTATTTATATATCCATGATACTCACAGACACTTTACAACAGTTAAAACTCCTTAAACAACTCAATGGAAATACACTTCTTCATCCACTTCATGGTTTCTCCTCAACCCATGACCACCTCTCGACGCAATTTCTGCAACTTGTCTGCCGCCCACTTCGCCTCAGTCGTCGCTGCTGCCCTTCCCCCTCCCAACAGTTTCTCGCTAGATGTCGATGCAGCCACTGAATCTCTCAGTTCCACACTAACCGCATGCCTAGTTCTTCTTCATAATATTCACTCGGTGTCTCGCTATGGGATGCAGCCTCCTGCAGCCCTGATAGAAGCATTTATCTCAATCCGCCAATCCTGATTGGCCGGTGAATGTGTTCATCCGCGCCGCACCCAGTAGTCCCATCTACTATATATAGTGTGCGCGGATAACATTCCCCTAATTCAAAACCTCTTCTCACCTGAGAACTTATCTCACGTCAGAGCTTTTCGCTAGCTTAACTGTCCACCAGACAGATCTTGCTAGCTTCCGTCACCGGACGCTAGTGTTGTGCTCTGGCTTCTGCCTTGTCCGTTCATACCAGACCGGACCGGTAAGTATTCTTTTCCGACCCCTCCACGGCGGAATTCCTCTCGGCTCCCCTCCACGGACGCTCAAGTTGGTCGAGCTAAGTTAGCACACCAGCTACCCCCTCGACCCCACGCTAGCACACCAGCTAGCCACGACCCTTTTCTCCACTAGCGCTCCAGCTTGTTGGCGAAATGGAAACCACTAAAAATCCTCACACCAGAGGAGACTCTCGGCTCTGTTGCTGCGGGAACAAAATTTCAGGGAGGGACACCCACCCGGTGTGCAGTACCTGCCTGGGGGTTGACCACGCCAGGTTAGCCTTCGAAATTCCCGGGTCCTGTGGACACTGCAAAGTGTTCACAGTCAAGAGCCTCAGACGCAGGCTAGCCCGCCAAGCTAGCCTCGCAGACCGTGACCCGTTTCTCCCCGCCGCTGACCTAGGCGCAGCCGCGGAGGAAGACGAGGTCATGGCCGGGGAAGTTCCGGAGACTGGCTACGACTGGGCCACCCAGTGCGAGCAGCTCCGAGCTCCCCCGTTTCCCGACGCGGACCGTGACCCGTCTCTCCCCGCCGCTGACCTAGGCGCAGCCGCGGAGGAAGACGAGGTCATGGCCGGGGAAGTTCCGGAGACTGGCTACGACTGGGCCCCCCAGTGCGAGCAGCTCCGAGCTCCCCCGTTTTCCGAGGAAGACGTGCTGGAAATTGGCCTCACAGAGGATGACGATGACGCCTCGTTCCTCATATCAGAGGACGAGGAGGAAGACGACACCTCCGTGGCCCCAGCCCTGGCTGTAAAGCCGAAGCTGCCCGAGTCTACCAACAGGGAGGAAGGCGGGGTGAGCTCTCCAGCTCCCTCCCTCCATGTGGACCTGCTCAGCACGTGCAAACGTGCGGCAGAGAAGCTGGAGGTCCCCTGGCCGGCTGCAGTAGCGGAGCCCACCGGGTCCCGCTATGAAGGCAAGCGGCTCCCCCTGGCTCGTAGTGCGGTAAAACAGCTTCTTCCCGTCTTCCCCGAGTTGCTGGCGCAGCTGTCCAAAACTTGGAATTACTGCCCGTACAGCAACAGGAGCCCCATCCCGGGCGCAGCATCCCTCGACTGCGAGGCGATGGAAGCCCAGGGTCTCCTCTTGATGCCTCCGGTGGAAGCCTCCGTAGCTGCGCATCTCTGCCCGGGCAGCACGAGCCAGCTATCTGCAGCCTCCTCCAGGCGTCCGACGCTGCCAACCAAGCCCGAGCGGTTCCAGTCTGCACTGGCCGAGAGGGCGTATAAGGCAGCCGCCCTTTCGGCCAGAGCTCTCAGCGCTCTCTCCATCCTCACTGCCTATCAGGCAGAGCTGTTTGGGGCATCCGCTGACGAGCAGGACCCCGACGCGTGGGAGGAAATGGCAGTCATCGCCGACTTGTCCCTCCGCATACAGCGCGTCTCAGTCCAGGCCACGGGCAGGGTGATGGCGACTCTCGTCATTCAGGAGCGAGCGAGATGGCTCAGCCTCGCTAACTTGACTGACAGGGAGCGGGATGACATACTAGATATGCCAATTGTCCCGGAGGGTGTCTTCGGCTCTGCATTGGCCACGATGCAGCAGCGATGTGAGGCAAAGAAGAAGGACAACGAAGCCCTGAAACTTTGTCTCCCTCGTAAAGCACCCACACCATCACCTCCAGTGCAGCGCAAATCGTTTGCTCAAGCTGCCTCTCAGCCGCCGCATTTCAAGATGCCGAAGCGGCTGCAGCAGCTCGGCCCGCCCCTCCCTCCGAGGAGAGAGCCCGGAGCCGGCTGGCACAGAAAATCTCCTGCCTCGACCGCAGTCCCGCCGCCGCCACCGGCCGCCGCGGCCTCAGTCCCCCAGGCGAGGAAGAAGAAGAGAGCGGCCTGACAGCCGTCCTCTCTTCGGGTGGAGCATCCTGCTGTTCCCCGTTATGCAGACCCACCGTTCTGGCTTTTTTGTGTGCGTCCCACGCCGCCGCTGCCCACCCCAGAGCCGGTACACGGGAGGAGAGACATCGCCTCGGAGGCTGCTGCGCCCCGAGCAAAATGTCCGCAAGCACACACATACACACATGTCCCCAAACGTGTGAAAATAAAAAGAAATCTGTCACAGCCAGGCCACGAGCCGAGGGTGCAGATAGCAAAAAAAGCCAAAATGAACAAAAATACCCTGTCTATAAGCAGTGTGGCCACCAAGCCCTCTGCGGCTCTGCCCCCGAGATGGGCATCTCCATCCCCGGGGAGCAGAGCAACAGGCTCCGCCGCTCCTGCGGCGATGCCCAGGGGTTATTTCCCAGCTCTACCGCAAGGGGACGCCACAGCACCGCTGTCGGGACCTCCCGTGATGGAGCAGGGGCTGCAATGCGCTTCTCCTCTTTCTCTCAAGTGGGAGAATTGGAAAGCAACCGCAGCTTCACCGTGGGTGTTACGCACGATTTCTCTGGGATACCGGCTCCAATTCGCCGCTGTCCCTCCCCGTTTCTCCGGCGTAATACAGTCACGAGCACAGGGAGAATTAGCTCGAATCTTACAGGAGGAAATCCTCTCTCTGTTAGAAAAAAGAGCCATTTCTGTCGTATCTCCCGAACAGAGTCTGTCAGGTTTTTACTCCAGATATTTCCTCGTTCCCAAACGGGGGGGAAGAGGAATCCGCCCTATTCTGGACCTGCGGGCCCTGAACAAGTTTCTGCGGAAATACAAATTCAGGATGCTGACACATGCGGCACTGTTGCGTCTAGTAAGACCGAACGATTGGTTTTCGTCCGTGGATCTGAAAGAGGCGTATTTCCACATTCCCATTTACCCTCCTCACAGACGATATCTCCGATTCGCCTTTCGGGGGGTGTGCTACGAATATCGTGTGCTCCCATTCGGCCTGTCTCTCAGCCCGAGGGTTTTCATACGGTGCACAGAGGCCGCCGTGGCCCCGCTCAGACGCCGGGGCATACGGCTGGCCACATATTTGGACGACTGGCTCCTGCTGGCGCAGTCAGAACAGGAGGCCAGGGTTCACACACGCATTGTCACGGAACACCTAATAAATTTGGGGTTTGTGATAAATATGGAGAAGAGCCAACTCTCTCCGACGCAGGAGATATGCTTTCTAGGATTATCCCTGCGCTCCGTGCCATTCACTGCTCGCCTCTCGGAGGAGAGAGTGAAAGCTTTCAAAGCGTGCCTCGCGCGCTTCCGTCGACGCAGGTCTGTCCAGTTCAGACTGTGTCTCCGGCTGCTGGGTCTGATGGCTTCAGCCATCCTCGTGACCCGCCTCGGTCGTCTTCACATGCGGGAATTTCAGCGCTGGGTCGCTTCGCTCAGGCTGGATCCCGTGTGTCATGGCGCACGGTGGATAACGGTCACAGCAGACTGCGTGACGGCTCTGCGCCACTGGCGGGCCCCATCCTTCCTGACTCAGGGGGTGTCCATGGGCACTGTCTCGTCCAGAAAGGTGGTCACCACAGACGCCAGCCTATCCGGCTGGGGTGGCATTTTCGAGGGCAGAGGTGTGAGAGGACGCTGGAGCCAGGCTCTCCAACGCCTTCATATAAACGTTCTCGAGCTCTCAGCTGTGTTTCTGTCTCTGAAACACTTCATTCCGTTCCTCTCGGGCCGCCACGTCCTGGTGAGGACGGACAACACGACGACAGTAGCGTATATATAAACCGTCAAGGGGGGTTACGCTCTCGTGTGTTGCACACTCTGGCACGCAAACGGATCCTCTGGAGCAGTCTGCACTTTCTTTCCCTGAGGGCGACTCACGTCCCGGGGACCCTGAACACAGGTGCCGACCTGCTGTCCAGGGGCGCGCCGAGGTACGGAGAATGGATGCTGCACCCGCAGGTCATGGAGCAGATATGGGCGCGCTACAGCCGCGCCAGAGTAGATCTGTTCGCATCCAGAGAAAACGCTCAGTGCGAGCTGTTCTTCTCTCTACGCACTCTGGGCGTAGACGCACGAGCGCACGCTTGGCCGCACGAGCTGCTCTACGCGTTTCCTCCACTGGCCCTAATACCCCCCACCCTCGCCAGGGTGAGGGGGCACAATCACAGGCTGATCCTGATAGCTCCATACTGGCCAGCGCTGCACTGGCTAGCGGAGATACATCAGATGCTGTGCGCCCAGCCTTGGCAGCTGCCGGTGCGCAGGGACTTGCTCTCGCAGGGAGGGGGGGACGGTGTTCCACCCGCACCCGGAGCGACTGCAACTGTGGGCCTGGCCCATGAGTGGTTCAATTTGACCACTGCTGGTCTTCCGCAGAGTGTGGTTAACACTATACAAAACGCCAGAGCTCCATCCACTAGGTCTCTGTACGACTCTAAGTGGAGAGTGTTTGAGCGGTGGTGTCTCGAACGAGACCACATCCCTTTTCAGTGTTCTGTGCCAGCGATACTGTCGTTTTTGCAGGACCTGATTGATAAAGGAAAAGCCTTTTCCACGGTTAAGGTTTATCTGGTGGCTATAGCGGCCTGCCATATAGGATTTGGGGACAAAACAGCGGGCCAACACCCTTTGGTGTGCCGGTTTATGAGGGGCGCGCGTAGGCTTCTCCCTGTCTCCAGACCACTAATACCTCCGTGGGATTTAGCGGTGGTTCTGGAGGGGCTTAAAGGCCCCCCATTTGAGCCATTGCTGGGAGCGAGTCTCAAACACCTGTCCCTTAAGACGGTGCTGTTGCTGGCTCTCGCCTCTGCGAAGCGAGTGAGTGATATCCATGCGCTCCCTGTGAGCCCAGCGTGCGCTCAGTTCGCCCCGGGGAACACACGTATGGTTCTGAAGCCCAACCCGGTATTTGTACCTAAGGTGGTGGGCTCATGTTCCCCGATTGAGCTCGCAGCGTTCGCCGCTTCTCCTGGAGAGCAGCGAGCGCACATGCTGTGTCCGGTTCGAGCTGTGCGCTCTTATATGGACAGAACGCAAAACATCAGGAGGAGCGGTCAGCTGTTCGTCTCCTGGGCTGAACCCCGAAAGGGACAGCCGGTCACAAAGCAGCGCCTCGCCCACTGGGTGGTGGAGGCTATAGCTTTGGCGTATACGAGCAGGGGACTGCAGCCGCCGGCGGGTGTGCGTTCGCACTCTACCCGCGGGATGGCCGCATCCTGGGCTTTATTTAGGGGAGTGTCTGTTCAGGACATTTGTTCAGCAGCGAGTTGGTCCTCGCCTCTGACTTTTGTCCGGTTCTACATGCTTGACGTGTCAGGGCCGTGCGTGGCTAGCGCGGTCCTGGAGTCCTAACTGGAACCCATGGACCCTCCCCACTGGCTGGTACTTGTTCGATAAGCTGTCTGGCAATACGGGAGCTACCATATCCAATAGCGAGACACCGAGTGAATATTATGAAGAAGAACGTTTGGTTATCTAACATAACCTCAGTTCTTAGAATAATATGAGCGAGGTGTCTCGCCAGACGACCCTTCTTGCTGGGCGGTGAGAAGAGATTTGCTTATTGAATTAGGGGAATGTTATCCGCGCACACTATATATAGTAGATGGGACTACTGGGTGCGGCGCGGATGAACACATTCACCGGCCAATCAGGATTGGCGGATTGAGATAAATGCTTCTATCAGGGCTGCAGGAGGCTGCATCCCATAGCGAGACACCTCGCTCATATTATTCTAAGAACTGAGGTTATGTTAGATAACCAAACAATATCCTGTGTCCTCTTTTCAGGAAACCTGCCCGCTCCACTCAGCCCCGCCCATGGTTGACTGATGCCATCCACTCATCACGTACAGCACTCAGAGCTGCGGAACGGCACAAATCCAAAAACCCTGCTGACCTAGGAGCCTTCCAATCTCTCCTAGCGTCATTCTCCTCATCTGTCACGACTGCTAAAATGGAGTATTACAACAAGAAAATCAGCAGCACAGCTGACTCACGAAAACTCTTCTCAGCCTTCAAATCGCTGCTCAATCCTCCCCCAATACCCCCTGCCACCAACCTCACTGCTGACAGCTTTGCCTCCTTCTTCACAGACAAGGTGGCGACTATCAGCAAACAATTTTGTGATCCCCCCAGTCACAGCCTACTACCTCCCTGAGACAACAGCGCAACTCTCTCCTCGTTCACCCCTCTCTCAGAAGACGAGGTATCCAAACTAATCATTGATAACTGACCCACCACCCGCTAGACCCCATCCCCTCTAAACTCTTACAAGATATCGCTCCTACAGTAGTCCCACCGATCACATCCGTGATTAATGCCTCACTGTCCTCATGTGTATTTCCAACTGCCTTCAAAAAAGCCAGAGTTACGCCACTACTGAAAAAGACTACGCTTAACCCCGTCTTGGTTGAAATTTTCGTCCGGTGTCACTGCTTCCCTTCCTCTCGAAAACCATTGAGAGGGCGGTCTCCAAACAACTCACTGCCTTCCTCGCTCATCACCACCTACTTGACCAAAATCAGTCGGGTTTCAGAAGTGGCCACTCCACTGAGACAGCTTTACTATCTGTCACAGAAGCCCTAAAAACAGCCAGAACATGAGGGCAATCATCTGTACTCAAACTTCTTGACTTATCGGCTGCCTTCAATACAGTCAATCACAACATACGCCTAGCCACACTTGCTAACATGGGAATTACAGGCTCTGCCCACTCTTGGCTCGAGTCCTACCTCGCTGGACGCTCCTTTAATGTGTCTTGGCAAGGTCGTCTGTCTTTGACTCATACCCTCTCCACGGGGATGCCGCAGGGGTCGGTGCTGTGTCCCCTTCTGTTTGCTACACCACCTTGTTGTCCCATGTTATCCGCTCACATGGCTTCTCTTACCACTGCTATGCCGATGACACACAGCTATACCTGTCGTTTCAGCCGGACGACACCACGGTCTCCGCACACATCTCCGCCTGTCTCTCTGATCTGTCAACTTGGATGAAAGACCACCATCTCCAGCTCAATCTGTCAAAAACCGAACTCCTGGTCATTTCTGCCCATGAGTCATTCTGTCATGACATCAACTTAAAAATTGGCACTGTCACTATTACCCCTAACCATGCTGCTAAAAACCTGGGCGTCGTGTCTTTCTTTCTCTGAGCACATTTCCTTCGTTGCGAGGTCATGTCGCTATGCATTGTACAATATTAGAAAAATCAGACCGTACCTGACCCAATATGCTGCTCAGCTCCTGATACAGGCTACAGTCACCTCCCACCTCGATTACTGCAACTCCCTCTTGGCTGGCCTGCTTGTGCAATCAAATCTTTGCAAATGGTCCAGAATGCTGCAGCGCGACTGGTTTTCTACCAACCCAAAAGGACACACGTCACCCCACTCTTCAGCGACCTGCACTGGCTGCCTGTAGCTGCCAGAAATAAACACAAAGCTCTGACACTAGCCTACAAAACCACCTCAGGATCTGCCCCTGCCTATCTCAGCGTCTTACTCAAGGCTCACGTCCCAACTAGGGCGTTACGCTCCGCTCATACAAACCGTCTAGTTGTACCCTCGCCTCTCGCAAAGCGAGGTCACTCTAAATTCTTCTCTGCGGGGCGGCTGTGGCTCACAGGCAGAGCGGGTCGTCCACTAATCAGATGATCGGCGGTTTGATCCCCGGCTCCTTGGGCAAGATACTGAACCCCAAGTTTCCCCAAGTGCCATGAGTGTATGAATGTGTATGAATGGTTAGATCCTTAAACTGATGAGCAGTTGGCACCTTGCACGGTAGCCAATGCCATCAGCGTATGAATGTGTGTGAATGGGGTGAATGTGATATGTAGTGTAGAGCGCTTTGAGTGGTCGGAAGACTAGAAAGGCACTATATAAGTACAGTCCATTTACCATTTGTCCCCAAATGGTGGAATGACCTACAGTACCAACGGCTTCAAGAACAGCAACATCCCTTTAAAAAAACTTGTAAAAACCTCTCGAGACTGCTTTCCTGCCTAACAAAAACTAACAACTGCTCTGTGCTCCTTTACACCTTTTCAGCTTATGTCCTCCTCTGTAAGTCGCTTTGGATAAAAGCGTCTGCTAAATGCAACGTAATGTAATGCTGACAATTGCATTTTCCTGAAGAAAATATATATATGGGTTGAAACTGACCCACTATA
The DNA here is from genome assembly GCA_004119915.2 of Collichthys lucidus. Classification (NCBI taxonomy): domain Eukaryota; kingdom Metazoa; phylum Chordata; class Actinopteri; family Sciaenidae; genus Collichthys; species Collichthys lucidus. The sequence continues at coordinate 1,526,896 of CM014101.1, forward strand.
CTATAGTTATTCATTTAAAAAAAAAAAAAAAAAAACCAAGCTAATTAATTTCAGAGATGTGCTCAATACCCCTCAGTAATATAATATATATACTGTACATAATATGTCAGATCTGGACAGGAATGAGGACTCAGACGCAGAGGATATAACGAGTAAGCACACTTTATTGAAGTCAGGTTCTTCTTATAAGAGTGATGAAAAGAAAGGGCTATGAAACTCTGTCTATTCTTAAGGGACCTGGCTAAAATGACAGGGCATGATCACTCCCAAAAGAGGGAGAAACACATTAAAGGAATGTGGCAGCTCACTCTTTGGGGAGGGGTGCTGGTTAGCGAGGACCCGCCCCAACCCACAGCGACAACGCCACCCGGGGAGTTTCGCCCCAGGAAATAGTTCAAATGTTGGCACACAAGTCCGTTATTATGGGCAGAGACGTGGTTAAAGTTTTAACATATATCCTTTATTACAGTAAAATCTAATAAAACAAGGACTATCGCACCCACACACAGGGTCACTGGGGAAGGGAGGACGCAGACAGGGCTGGACCTTACCAGTGGGGGGGAAGTGGGTAGGATGGAGGTGAGGGGAACCCCAAGGAGAAAAGCCCCGGTCGCTCGTGACACTCCCGCACACACACACAAACGGGAGTGCAAAGGGAGGACCGGAGGGTACACATCACACAAAAAGGGGGGACACCACCACCGGGACACCCGGAGCACCACTGGGAGGTTCCAGCACCTGTGAGAGAAGGGGACAGGGTTAATAAGTTGAAATAAAAAGAAACAAACTAAATTTAGAAAACCAATAAACAAAACAATTAATGGGCAGGAACTGAACGAACGTAACGAACGCCAAAGGATCATGAAGAAACAACTGCCCAAAACTCAAAAAAAAAATATAAAATTTAAAGAAAACAAATCAGCACGGTTCCTGAGCTACTAATGACATAATCCAAATGAATCATCAAAAAAAAAAACACATGGCCACAGTCACTGAATCCAAAATTAACTAATAAAGAAACCAAAATCATGCAGTGACTGGAAGGAAAAGAAAATAAGGTTAACCAAAATTAAGGGACTATTTAACTATTTAACCAAAACAAATAAACACATAAAAACGGTCAAATCCACATAATAACAAAACGTTACAACTCAAGAAAAACAAATAAACAAATCATTAAATCAAATATGCGATTCAAATAACCAACTAATTAACCCCCAAAAAAAAGGTAACTAAATCAAATTTACAGACCAGCAACAGGAGCGAGATTAACCCCACGCACACACACTCAGAAGCGCACGCACACACACTCACAGACGCACGCACACACACACTCCTAAAATACAGGGGCCCAAGGTACGCCGATGAAGCGAGGCCAGCAGCATGCGGCAGACGCCGGTGAAGGCAAGACAGAGTCGCGGCAAAGCAGAGTCGCAGCAAAGCAGAGTCGCAGCAAAGCAGAGTCGCAGCAAAGCAGAGTCGCAGCAAAGCAGAGTCGCAGCAAAGCAGAGTCGCAGCAAAGCAGAGTCGCAGCAAAGCAGCAGTGGCTAGCGTCGCCAGTGTCCGAGCCCACCTAGTGCAGGGAAATATAAAATTACTCTAGCAATATTACAGCTATCATTGAGGGGCGGAGGGGGACAGGCTGGCATGTATCTTACGTGCGGATCAGTCGTCACTGGCGTATGGGAGGCACGAGGCGCTTTGCGGGAGGCAGCCGTGATGGCTGATTACCACCACCCAAGATCCAGACGGCAAAGCGTTCAGGTCAGTAGCGCCAGACGTGTGGTGTCGGGCCGGCGGCAGCGGCGGCGGCGGCGACAGCGGAAACGGGGCGGCCGGAAGTGGGCGTGCCCGAGAGCCAAAGAGCCAAGAGGCCACCAAGAGGGACACTGCATCCCTATATAGCGTAGCCTCGAATTGTGATTGGTCAGAAGCTGAATGAATGGGAGGCAGCACAAACACCCAAAAAAACGAAAGTAGAGCTCCTCATCCTGCTACAGGAAGAGAACAGGATTATATATAAACAAGGAAAACAGAAGACTATTCTAGAAATGAAACTCACAAGGAGGAAAATAAAACACTAGATAAACATAAAACGCTCCCGAAGAAGGAAAACCAAAGCTAAACAAATGGGATCAAAAGAAGGCTCACCTAAACAGGGGCTCTACTAATATCTAAAGCTCTCAAGAAAAAAAAAAAAAAAAAAAAAATCACTCCACAAGCGGGAGGACAAAAAAGTGTAACAACAGAAAACAAAATAGAACACTAAACTTAGAAAAGATCAATCAACAAAAAAAAAAAAAAAAAAAATCGCTCTTAAAAGAGGAAGAAGACAACAACTTACGTGGCAAAACAATTTCTTTCTTTAGGCAAAAACGGACCGTGACAAGAGGGCTTAGGTGAACGGACAAGACGAACACTTTGGCACAAGGCAAAGGGAAGACGCCGACTAAATACACATGAGGGAAATGGGTAACAGGTGGAAACGATCAACGAGGGATCAGGTGAGACAATCAGACCGGTGACACATGAGGAAGGGCAAGTGACCTGAAACGAGAGGAGAGTTAGATTTCAAAATAAAACAGGAAGTAACGAGACAAAAACCCCAAGACAGGACAAACCTCACCGCAGTGTGACAATATACAAATATTAAACTCAACAGTTACATGGATAAGGAAGCTTAACAAGGTAACCAAGAGATGACAAAAAATTGGATGATAGGTTATTGTTTTTAGTGTATTTTAAAGCTGATTTAAGCCACAGGTCGAAACTGACCTGTTACTTTACTATATATAAGAGGTAACAATAACACACAAAACACAAGATAAATAAATCAAATACAGTCTATAAACACTGATGCAAAGATACAATGTGTAAGTTAGATCACACTTACATCACACATGCATCAGTTACCCAATTAAAATGACTATGATGCACATTTTAATAAAATTTCTTAATATCCTATAAACTAAGCAAAACATAGTACAAAGGATTTAAAAAGCTATATCACATCTTCGTTTTCTAAACTGGGCACCTGATGCTTCTTTGTTTTTTTTACTTTGGTCACCCCACCCCCATTCACCCCTCTGGCTACCATGCAGGGTGCATTCAAAAGATAAGCATTCATACACCGATGGCACAGCCTTCAGGAGCAGTTTGGGGTTCAGTATCTTGCCCAACGACACTTCGACATACAGACTGGATGAGCCAAGGATGGAACGACCAATCATTTGATCAGTAGACGACCCACTCTGCATCTGCGCCACAGCAGCACAGATGTGGATACAGAGTTCTGGATATAGTGGAGTTTAGGGGTGGGCGATATATCGAATATACTCGATATATCGCGGCTTGTTCTCCATGAGATGTATGAAATATCGCGACCATCGAGTACTTGTCACGTAAATGTTTTAAGCCGTCGGCATTAAGTTCTCCGGAGTTTCTCCTGTCACTCACTCCTGCTGCTGCTCACAGCACGCAGCACACTGCCCCGCCCACCCAGAAAACCCACCCTGCACGCATGCGTACTTTTTGTATCAAGTTAGGAGAGAAGTGGAGAGCGAGTTAATCAAAGATGGAGACGGACGACTTGGTTCCGAAGAAAAACAGCTGCGGTCACGCCAGCCGTCTCTCGTTTTCGCGTGGTCACGTCAGCTGTTCCAATATTTTCACGTGCGCCCTTTTTGCAGACTTTATGGCAAATACTTTGAGAAAACTGTGAAAGTCAGCGCTAGCTTACTGCAGCGTGTGGACACTTCCGGTTTTCAAAATAAGACGTGGGTGTTAAATGTATTAAACGTTTATTTATAAAATATGAAGAATGGTAAAAATTTGATTTAAAAAAGTGTCTCATAAGCCAAGTATGACCCTGCACTGCTTCAATTGCCATATGTACATTATGAAATATATTAAAAATGTATAAAAAATATGACAAGTGTTAAAATGCTATCAAAAGAGTGTGTGTCGTATAGCAGCAGTGATGGGGACTCGAGTTAGCGACTTGGACTCGAGTCGGACTTACGTCGCGCAAACAAAGACTTCCGACTTGACTTAAACTTGCTCCCAATGACTCGAGACTTGACTTGGACTTGTCTGTTGTGACTCGTGTGTGACTTGTGAATAATTTTTAATTTTAATTTAATTATAAGTAGCCTATTCATTTAATTAAACGTAAATGTTTGCAAGGTCATATTTGACAATGAAAACCGGAGGCAGCCTGAATATTTCCCTCCATTCACTCACTACCCATGCGTGCAGCAGCGAAGGAACAGACGTCAGTCGACCGATGGTAGATAATGGCAACAGCGGGTTCGTCTCGACCTGTGCCATTTGTCATTTCATTCGGATATAAAGAGTTCACACAGACTGGTAATAGACGAACAGCATCGTGCAATGTGTGTGGGTCCGTGGGGTCGGGGCAGCCGCGACGATGTCGGTCGCGGCTGCAGGTGGACGCCCGCGTCTCCGCGCTGACCGCGCCCCGCGTGCGCCGGCCCCGGCGGGGAGAGGAGAGGGTTCTTCGGGTGGGCGGCGGGTCGCGCCGCCGGCCTCCCCGGCTCCTGACCCACGGGTGAAAAGTGAGCCTCTCCTCCCCGTCCTTCTCCTCCTCTGGTCGAGGCGGGGAGGGAGAGCCACGCTCTTCTCTGGGCCCGCCCAGAGAACCCCTTTCAACTACGACCTCAGATCGTGACCTCAGATTTTGTTGTAGGTTCAATTTAGACACACTACAGTAGCCTCTTTATTTGCTGCTGTTCAAGTTCAAGGAGCTGAGTCATCTTGTTGGCTTTGGTTGGCCATGGTTGGTTAAATACAAAAAAAAAAATACACTAATCAATATCAAATGCTAACTAACAATAACCATTAAAAAAAACTTTGTTTGAACAAAGCTTTCAGGATGTTTCTTCACATTAGAATAATTATGTGTGCCTACTATTTTAAGGTTTCGTTTGGAATTGCACAGTAGCCTACCTCTTAACAAGGCTCCTGTTCACACATACTTTGACCTTCTTCAAATGTTTGATATCCCTGGGAAGCTGAGCTTTAGCAGATTTCATTAATGTGGAAAAAGTAACTGTGTTGGGCACTGACAAAGCGACACAGACAGATCATAGCATTAAATAAATGGAAGTGTCCACATTCTAGTTCCCAAGTGATATGATGCTAAGTGAACATGCTCTGACCCATTTTGATATTGCATTTTGATATACTAATAATAATAATTAATAATAATAATTAATAGGTTATTGTAAATGGACTGCATTTATATAGTGCTTTCCTTACATGGTACCATAATGATAACGTTTATTTCGGTCATTTGAGACTTGATTTGGGACAAAAGACTTGAGACTTAACTTGAGACTTGACTTGGCATTGCCGTCAAAGACTTGAGACTTGACTTGGGACAAAAGACTTGAGACTTGACTTCAGACTTGACTTGGCATTGCCGTCAAAGACTTGGACTTGACTTGGACTTGACTACAGAGACTTGAGACTTGACTTGGACTTGGAAAAAATGACTTGTGAACATCACTGTATAGCAGGTGTAGATCGACTGTTCTACACTGATTTTGAGCCAATAGGTCACAGGACCTGGAAGCTATTGAGCTTTAAAGCTCATATTTACATGAAATGTATTAAAAATTCATAAAAAATAAGTTAAATAAGTTAAGTTTAAGTGTTAAAATTCTATAAAAGAGGTGTGTCTCACAGCAAGTGTAAATCTACTGTTCTACATTGATTCTGAGCAATTACAATGCTATCAAGGTAATAATGACATTATTTATTAGAAATAAACAATACAAAACAACAAAAATATCGAGATATATATCGTGTATCGCGATATAGCTTAAAAATATCGAGATATTGGTTACAGGCCATATCGTGCAGCCCTATTGGAGTTTATTTAGCATTTTAAACGATGTGTAAAATTTTGGATGTGCTCATGGTTTCAGCAGCAGAGAAGGACAGTGAGTTAGGGTAGCTGGTTGAGCTGAAGGGATCCAGGACACAAGTGGAGCTTCATTCCTGCCATGAAGTTGGACAGTTCCGCTTGTGTTGTAACATGCACTTGATTAAATGATTAGCTATTTCATGGTGATGCATGACTTGTAATGGATATCCTATTAATGACACATTTATCTTGTATATCACGACACATGTTTATACATTAGCTGGGTACTGGCGATTCTGGAATTATTTAGCATTAACTTGACTGCACCAGGCCAGATTGGATGAACCATCTGTCTATCTCAGGCGGACTTCAACCAGCAACAAACCACATAACATATATTGTTTGTTTGGTGTCATTCTTTTCTTTTCTTTCAGTAAAGAAATATTCTCCAGTTCTCATGTAAATGAGGCTAGCAGCATCTACGCTAATTTCTTCACCAGTGTTGTTTTCAAGCAAACAGTCACTTCCTACACTGGCAGCTTCAACACACCAGTGTGCATCTTCCAAGAACACTGTCATCCCTTCACCCGTCAAAGACAGAGGAGTGCTGACAAGATTTAGAGCTTCACAGGCGCAGAGAAGAACACGTGCAGGATTTTAGGACCTCCAGTGGAAACTTGGCTCCGTCTTTTCTGGATCCCAGATGGCTGTCGTTTCATTCTGACCTCCTGTCTTGTTCACACAGCGGCATCATAAATTTCACGCATTGTGTTTTATAAATGCCCATGCATTTTTACAGAGCCATACAGCACACATTATTTCCCCTTTCACTCTTCACACCGTTTTGTTGAGTTCTGTCATTACATTACATTCTAAGCACATCGGCCATTTATCACACCAAGTCAAACGGAGGGGCCGACGATACAGCGTGAAGAGTTAGGTCTGAGACTGAATGATTCTATGATGTGCTTCAGATGTGCAATTACAATGAGGGGCCGTTAGGGACCTTATTCAGACTTTTCCTCTCACATACATATATGAAACTAAATGCATTCACATAGTATACTGAATAGCTCTCATACAATATAGTGAACTTCAGTATATTGTGTGAAAACTTTTCTAATAATTATGAATAATATCCCTGTTGGGCCCCCATAATTACTACTCGCCCAAATCCTAACTCAGTAAACTCTCTTATCCAAGATCTGTTACAGGTGAAAGAACTGGACCCAGGTCAACCTGAAAAATCAAGGCTTCTCTCATATGTGGTACATATTTGGAAGAACAGGGAAAGATCCAGCATGGACAGTTACAGGAGTTATGGATATGAAGGAGCTGCCTGAGAATGTCAGGAAAGATGAGAATAACAGGACACACGTGTAGTGTTAGCCAAGAGCTAAGAAGAGTGAACGTCGTTATGCAGCTGGATGACAGCCCCAGGATGACAGTGGGGAAACACAATGAGGAGATGGATAAAAACATATTTTATATATTAAACTTATTGTTTGATGTTTTGTGCTGAGCCTTGAGTACGACCTTGTACAACCCCAACAGTGCAGTCAGTGCTGAAGGAGTACAATCTGGATGTAGTAGAGGAAGTAAAGAGTGATTTTTTTTGCAGACAAGACAACTGACGTTTTCACACCAGATGCTTGTACTACGCTACATTGACACAGGAGTGGTTTCCATCCAGAATGCTAAGAGGCCTCAGCTGCTTTAACGAATAACCAGGTATTAAACAGATGTAGTTAAATGTTTAGATTGCAAGATGCACAGAATGGACCTGTTTTGCAGAATTTAGTGTTCATAATTGGATATTTAGTGCAGTATTAATGTTTGTAGATGTGTTTCTTGCCACCTCTACACCTGTGAACACTCCAGGACTTCTCTGTCTATTGAATAGCAAAAACTTAACACCAGTATTCCTGACTGACCCCTCTTTAGTCAGCTGAAAAAAAACATTTGGCATTTTATTATAATAAATTTAAAAATGTTGGTGACCAAAATAAAACGTCAGGTTGTTATTCACTGCTTTATTTCATGTTGTAAAATAGTGCAAAGTAGTAACATGTTTTTGATCATACTGGGATGTTTGCTAAGATTGATATGTGACACAGCTTTACCTAGAGAATGAATTTCCCACCAGCTGCCACTGGTCATGGATCAGTTATGCCAACATGATTTCTCAAAAGCCAAATTGGCTGATGAGCCAGTCCTCTGGACGATGTGTGTTCTGCCTGGATGTGAAGTGAATTGTCAGTAGGATTGTCTATAAAGCCAATGGGAAGACACAGGGCGAGAATCATGGGTGGTATGATTTTTCACTCACACTGAGCTCCTCATGCTGATAGACAGACGCTCCTCAAGTGGTAACCACGGAAACAGCTTCTGTGCACTACTGCATCTCTGCAGTACAACTGTATTTTCTTTATGATGGCAATATATATTATGTTGATTATTATCATTACTATACTATACAGTTTGTGACAGGCTTGCTGCCACTGTGGGTTCTCCGCACAGACCAGTCAGGGAACAAAGCTCGTTTATGAAGGATGCTTTTATTGAGATACGGATCAGACAATCACTGCAGCCGTTCGCAGGCGTCTTGCTGCCGTCTGCCAGCGTTCTCGTCCGTACGTCCTGCTTCCTCCTCCGGTCCAGCACGCTACTGTGTTGGAGAAAAGAGGGTGAGAGTGATTAGCCAGTTGGGCATCGGTGTGCCAATCACTCTCACCTGGCGCTGCTCTCCTGAGCCCTCCCCACACCTCTCTCCTGCAGCTGATGCACCACGCCCCCGTCCACATGCCTCCACCGCCCGACTTAGGCCTTAGAGCCGTCCGGCCTAACCGGATCTGAGGCACCCTGTTGGGTGAGGTCGGTTAAGGGGCTGGTCAGCTCTGCAAAGTTGGGGATAAATCGCCGGTAATAGCCGGCCAGCCCCAAAAACCGCCGCACCTCTTTTTTTGTCTTGGGCCTTGGGCAGGCTGCAATCGCTGCTGTCTTGTCTACCTGTGGACGCACCTGCCCGCCACCCAAGTGGTACCCCAGATACCGTACCTCCCTCCGTCTAACTACACATATCTTCGGGTTGGCCGTGAGCCCCGCCTGCCTCAGTAACTCGAGCACCGCAGCCACCTGCTGCACATGCTCCGCCCAGGTGTTGCTGTGGATGATGATGTCATCCAGGTAGGCGGCAGCATATGCAGCATGCGGCCGCAGCACCCGGTCCATAAGGCGTTGAAATGTGGCTGGGGCCCCGAACAGCCCGAACGGAAGTGTGACAAATTGGTACAAACCGTACGGAGTGGAGAAGGCCGTTTTCTCCTTGGACTCTGGAGACAGGGGAATCTGCCAGTAGCCCTTGGTCAAATCCAGCGTCGTAAAAAAGCGAGCAGTGCCCAAGCGATCCAGGAGTTCGTTGACCCGGGGCATCGGATAGGCATCAAACTGTGAAACATCATTCACCTTGCGATAGTCCACACAGAACCGGATAGACCCATCTTTCTTGACTACAAGAACGATGGGGCTACACCAGGCGCTGTGGGACTCCTCAATTACACCCATCTTCAACATGGCTTCCAATTCAGCCTGAATCACTTTTCTCTTGTGCTCAGGTAGCCGATAGAGCCGTGAACACACTGTCACGCCCGGGTGAGTCTCAACATGGTGTTGAATAAGGCTTGTGCGCCCTGGCAGGGGGGAGAACACTTCAGCGTAACGCTGCTGCAACCTGGCAATGTCTGCTCTCTGGGACGGTGAGAGATGGTTTTCACAAACGAGCGAGGCAGGATCGGCCGTTTTTGGTACCTCCGGCCCCAACTTATCTCTCTCTGCAATTGCCGTCACCAGGGAGACAGACTCAGCCTCTCTCCAAGCTTTAAGGAGGTTGAGGTGATAAATCTGTGTCGCCCCTCCCCTGTCACACAAGCTCATAGTCAACGTCACCCACTCGTCGTGTGACTACAAAGGGTCCTTGCCAGGCGCGCAGATAGGTTTGAGAAACTGGGGGGGACGAAGCTGCCCCCAATGAATCAGAAGATTTGAAGAAGACAAAGTTTAAAAAAACAACAAAAAAAACCCAAAACGTTAAGCTACATAAAAGTGGGTGGGACGGATCTACGGTCATTCAAAAGTGGGTGTGTCATGACACACCTGACACACCCACTATCTGCGCCCCTGGTCCTTGCCACTTGGCGAGTAATTTGGAGTTGGAAGATGGGAGCAATACAAGCACTTTATCTCCCGGTGAAAATTGTCTTAACTTGGATCGTCTGTTGTACAGCCGCTGCTGACGTTCCTGGGCCCGGAGCAAATTCTTGCGTGATAACTGTCCTAGTGTGTGGAGTTTTGCTCTCAGGTCCAGGACGAACTAAACTTTGTTCTTACTTGGGCTCGGACCTTCTTCCCAGCTTTCCTTAACCAGGTCCAAAACCCTGCGTGGTTTTCTGCCAAACAGTAGCTCAAAGGGAGAAAATCCCGTGGAGGCCTGGGGTACCTCGCGCACTGCAAACAACAGAGGATGTAGCCATTTATCCCAAACTTACGGATCATGGACTTCAAAGTCTTATTCAGGCGCTCAACGAGGCCGTCAGTTTGAGGATGGTAAATACTGGTTCGAATAGACTTGATGCCCAATAATCCGTGCAGTTCTCGCAGTGTTCGTGACATAAATTGGGTGCCTTGGTCAGTCAGGATCTCTTTCGGGATCCCAACTCTGGAGATAACTTGAAACAGCGCCTCCGCCACACTCTTTGCAGAGATGGTGCGCAGCGGCACTGCCTCTGGATATCGCGTTGCGTAATCCACGAGGACTAACACAAAGCAATATCCACGTGCGCTCCGGTGAAATGGCCCGATGAGGTCCATCCCAATGCGTTCGAATGGGACCCCAATCAGCGGTAATGGGCGCAATGGCACTCTCGGGATGGCCGGTTGGTTAACTAACTGGCATTCGGGACAAGACGCACACCAGCGGCACACGTCTGCCCGAATGCCTGGCCAATAGAATCGAGCCATTATCCGGTTCGATGTTTTATCATATCCCATGTGACCAGCCATAGGGTTATAATGAGCCGCCTGGAAAATCATTTCCCGACGGCTTTTCGGGACCAACAATTGGGTTATTACGTCATCTGCTTGAGTGTCACGAGTCACTCTATATAATCTGTCCCTGCGCAATGAAAAATGTGGATATGTTAGCGCTGTGTCAGGGCGCATCATGTGACCATCAATTTGTATCACTTGGTCAAAGGCAAAGCGTAGAGTATCGTCACGAGACTGCTCGAGTGGAAAATCTTCCATGGAGTCAAACACAGGAACCTGCAGTGCCTCCTGAGAAGGCACCGCTGGCTCCCCCTCCCCGTCTGCAGTGTCGGACAACCCAGTGATGTTCACAAGTCATTTTTTCCAAGTCCAAGTCAAGTCTCAAGTCTCTGTAGTCAAGTCCAAGTCAAGTCCAAGTCTTTGACGGCAATGCCAAGTCAAGTCTGAAGTCAAGTCTCAAGTCTTTTGTCCCAAGTCAAGTCTCAAGTCTTTGACGGCAATGCCAAGTCAAGTCTCAAGTCAAGTCTCAAGTCTTTTGTCCCAAATCAAGTCTCAAATGACCGAAATAAACGTTATCATTATGGTACCATGTAAGGAAAGCACTATATAAATGCAGTCCATTTACAATAACCTATTAATTATTATTATTAATTATTATTATTATATCAAAATGCAATATCAAAATGGGTCAGAGCATGTTCACTTAGCATCATATCACATGGGGACTAGAATGTGGACACTTCCATTTATTTAATGCTATGATCTGTCTGTGTCGCTTTGTCAGTGCCCAACACAGTTACTTTTTCCACATTAATGAAATCTGCTAAAGCTCAACTTCCCAGGGATATCAAACATTTGAAGAAGGTCAAAGTATGTGTGAACAGGAGCCTTGTTAAGAGGTAGGCTACTGTGCAATTCCAAACGAAACCTTAAAATAGTAGGCACACATAATTAGGGCTATTCTAATGTGAAGAAACATCCTGAAAGCTTTGTTCAAACAAAGTTTTTTTAATTGTTATTGTGAGTTAGCATTTGATATTGATTAGTGTATTTTTTTTTTTTAAATATAACCAACCATGGTGTGGACGGGGGCGTGGTGCATCAGCTGCAGGAGAGAGGTGTGGGGAGGGCTCAGGAGAGCAGCGCCAGGTGAGAGTGATTGGCACACCGGTGCCCAACTGGCTAATCACTCTCGCCCTCTTTTCCCAACACAGTAGCGTGCTGGACCAGAGGAGAGGGAGGACAAAGAGACAAGCACGCGGCAGACGGCAGCGAGGACGCCTGCGAACGGCTGCAGCGTGACACTGTGCGTTTTGAATAAAAGAAGCTATTATAAATCAGCTTTGGTCTACGACTGGTCTGTGCTAGAACCCACCGTGGCAGTGAGCCTGTCACATTTTGGCACCCAACGGACACAGCACAGAGACCATGTCAGAGCCGCAGCAGGTGCAGCCAGTAACGGCGCTGGCCCAGATGGTGGCAGAGGTCGCCGCGATGAGCCGGGACCAGGCGGTGGCCAGCAGACAACAGCTCGCGGCGCTGCAGCAGCAGGCTGAGAGGCAGACGCAGCTGCTGGAGGCGATGTTGGCCCGGGCGGGGGCAGCGTCACCGGGTCCCGCGCTCTCCGGCATGATCTTGCATAGGATGACCGGGAACGATGATGCCCAGTCATACCTCGACATGTTCGAGGCCACAGCGTCGGCGTGCGGCTGGCCGGAGGCAGAGTGGGCCGTGCGGCTGCTTCCACTGCTATCCGGAGACGCGCAGACAGCGGCGCTCGGCCTGCCTGCCTCCTCGCGGGGGCAGTACCAGTCCGTGAGGAGGGCTGTCCTGGACCGACTGGGACACTCGGCCGAGGACCACCGCCGGAGGTTTCGGGGGACCAAGCTGGGGCCCGCCGACCGCCCGTTCACCTATGCCCAGCAGCTGAGGGACGAGGCGTACAGATGGCTGCAACCGGGGGAGACCATGGGCGAGGGACAGCTGATGGAGAAAGTGGTGCTGGAACAGTTCGTGGAGGGGCTGCCGACTGGCACCCTCGAGTGGGTGCGCTGTCACCGCCCCGACGACCTGGCGGCCGCCGTCACCCTCGCGGAGGACCATCTGGCCGTCCACCCCCGGGGCCGGGCATCAGAGGCGCGGCCAGCGCCCTCCGACCGTCCCAGCCCGGCACCTCGTAGGAGACCGGCGCCAGCACCCGGCTCCCCCGCACCACACACCCGCCCCTTCCCTGCTCCCCGTAATAACATCCCCTCTCTCTCTCTTCCGCCACAGGGTCCAGCCGCTACGGGCGCTGCTCTTAGCCCACAGAGGGTCCCTCAGGCGGCAGGGCAGGAGTGTTGGAGGTGCGGGCAGCCCGGACACTTCCGCCGCGAGTGTCCGCTGATGGAGGTCGGGCAGGTGATCCGGGTTGTCGGTCCTCCGGCGCCCTCCCCCGGTCCAGGAGAGACGTACAGCGTTCCGGTAAGGATTCAGGGGGGTACACATCAGGCAATGGTGGACTCGGGCTGCATGCAGTCTATAGTTCACCAGAACCTGATTCGACCCGGGGCATTGTTAGAGGCAGGATGGGTGGATATCAGGTGTGTGCATGGGGATATTCACAGATATCCTGTGGTGCCAGTGGAAATTCGCTACAAGGGCAAAAAGCATAGTGTAAAGGCTGCGGTTAGTTCCCGCCTGGCGCATCCTCTGATCTTGGGCACAGATTGGCCTGGGTTTGATAGGTTAGTGGGGCAGTGTGTGGGGGTGCGCTCGCGACCGACAGGGACATGGGATAGGTGCGCTGTGCTCAGCGGTGACGCGAGGTTGTCCGACACTGCAGACGGGGAGGGGGAGCCAGCGGTGCCTTCTCAGGAGGCGCCGCAGGTTCCTGTATTTGACTCCATGGAAGATTTTCCACTCGAGCAGTCTCGTGACGATACTCTACGCTTTGCCTTTGACCAAGTGATACAAATTGATGGTCACATGGTGCGCCCTGACGCAGCGCTAACGTATCCACATTTTTCATTGCGCAGGGACAGGTTATATAGAGTGAGTCGTGACACTCGAGCAGATGACGTGGTAACCCAATTGTTGGTCCCGAAAAGCCGTCGGGAAATGATTTTCCAGGCGGCTCATTATAACCCTATGGCTGGTCACATGGGATATGATAAAACACTAAACCGGATAATGGCTCGATTCTATTGGCCAGGCATTCGGGCAGACGTGCGCCGCTGGTGTGCGTCTTGTCCCGAATGCCAGTTAGTTAACCAACCGGCCATCCCGAGAGCGCCGTTGCGCCCATTACCGCTGATCGAGGTCCCATTTGAACGCATTGGGATGGACCTCATCGGGCCATTTTACCGGAGCGCACGTGGATATCGCTTTGTGTTAGTCCTTGTGGATTATGCAACGCGATATCCAGAGGCAGTGCCGCTGCGCACCATCTCTGCAAAGAGTGTGGCGCAGGCACTGTTTCAAGTCATCTCCCGGGTTGGGATCCCGAAAGAGATCCTGACCGATCAAGGCACCCAATTTATGTCACGAACACTGAGAGAGCTGTACGGATTATTGGGCATCAAGTCTATTCGAACAAGTATTTACCATCCTCAAACTGACGGCCTCGTTGAGCGCCTGAATAAGACTTTGAAGTCCATGATCCGTAAGTTTGTGCACGATGATAGTCGTAATTGGGATAAATGGCTTCATCCTCTGTTGTTTGCAGTACGCGAGGTACCCCAGGCCTCCACGGGATTTTCTCCCTTTGAGCTGCTGTTTGGCAGGAAACCACGCGGGGTTTTGGACCTGGTTAAGGAAAGCTGGGAGGAGGGTCCGAGCCCAAGTAAGAATGAAGTTCAGTACGTCCTGGACCTGAGAGCAAAACTCCACACACTGGGTCGGTTATCACGCGAGAATTTGCTCCGGGCCCAGGAACGTCAGCAGCGGCTGTACAACAGAGGATCCAAGTTAAGACAATTTTCACCGGGAGATAAAGTGCTTGTATTGCTCCCATCTTCCAACTCTAAATTACTCGCCAAGTGGCAAGGTCCCTTTGTGGTCACACGACGAGTGGGTGACGTTGACTATGAGCTTGTGCGGCCTGACAGGGGAGGGGCGACACAGATTTATCACCTCAACCTCCTTAAAGCTTGGAGAGAGGCTGAGTCTGTCTCCCTGGTGACGGCAATTGGAGAGAGAGATGAGTTGGGGCCAGAGGTACCAAAATCGGCTGATCCTGCCTCGCTCGTTTGTGAAAACCATCTCTCACCGTCCCAGAGAGCAGACATTGCCAGGTTGCAGCAGCGTTTCGCGGATGTGTTCTCCCCCCTACCAGGGCGCACAAGCCTTATTCAACACCATGTTGAGACTCACCCGGGCGTGACAGTGCGTTCACGGCCCTATCGGCTACCTGAACACAAGAGAAAAGTGATTCAGGCTGAATTGGAAGCCATGTTGAAGATGGGTGTAATAGAAGAGTCCCACAGTGCCTGGTGTAGCCCCATCGTTCTTGTAGTCAAGAAAGATGGGTCTATCCGGTTCTGTGTGGACTATCGCAAGGTGAACGATGTGTCACAGTTTGATGCCTATCCGATGCCCCGGGTCGACGAACTCCTGGATCGCTTGGGCACGGCTCGCTTTTTCACGACGCTGGATCTGACCAAGGGCTACTGGCAGATTCCCCTGTCTTCAGAGTCCAAGGAGAAAACGGCCTTCTCCACTCCGTACGGTTTGTACCAATTTGTTACACTTCCATTCGGGTTGTTCGGGGCCCCAGCCACATTTCAGCGCCTCATGGACCGGGTGCTGCGGCCGCATTCTGCATATGCTGCCGCCTACCTGGATGACGTCATCATCCACAGCAACACCTGGGCGGAGCATGTGCAGCAGGTGGCCGCGGTGCTCGAGTCACTGAGGCAGGCGGGGCTCACGGCCAACCCGAAGAAGTGTGCAGTTGGACGGAGGGAGGTACGGTATCTGGGGTACCACTTGGGCGGCGGGCAGGTGCGTCCACAGGTAGATAAGACAGCAGCGATTGCAGCCTGCCCAAGGCCCAAGACGAAAAAAGAGGTGCGGCGGTTTTTGGGGCTGGCCGGCTATTACCGGCGATTTATCCCCAACTTTGCAGAGCTGACCAGCCCCTTAACCGACCTCACCCGAAAGGGTGCCTCAGATCCGGTCCAGTGGACGGAGCAGTGCCAGGTGTCGCTTGAGAGGGTAAAGCAGGCCCTCTGTGGGGAGCCCCTTCTCCACACACCTAACTTCTCTCTCCCTTTTGTCCTGCAGACTGATGCGTCGGGCAGAGGGCTGGGGGCCGTTCTGTCCCAGCAGGTGCGGGGCATCGACCGCCCAGTGCTGTACATCAGCCGCAAGCTGTCCGAGAGGGAGGCCAGGTACAGCACGGTAGAGAGGGAGTGCCTGGCCATCCGGTGGGCGGTCGGTGCTCTGCGGTACTACCTGCTGGGGCGCCCATTCACTCTCTGCTCGGACCACGCTCCCCTCCAGTGGCTCCACCGCATGAAGGATGCCAACGCCCGGATCACACGGTGGTATCTGGCGTTGCAGCCATTTAAGTTCACTGTGGTCCATAGGCCGGGGGCACAGATGGCTGTGGCCGACTTCCTTTCCCGCTCCCTTGGGGAGGCGGGGGGGGGAGTGGGTTAGGCCGGACGGCTCCCCGGCCTAAGTCGGGCGGTGGAGGCATGTGGACGGGGGCGTGGTGCATCAGCTGCAGGAGAGAGGTGTGGGGAGGGCTCAGGAGAGCAGCGCCAGGTGAGAGTGATTGGCACACCGGTGCCCAACTGGCTAATCACTCTCGCCCTCTTTTCCCAACACAGTAGCGTGCTGGACCAGAGGAGAGGGAGGACAAAGAGACAAGCACGCGGCAGACGGCAGCGAGGACGCCTGCGAACGGCTGCAGCGTGACACTGTGCGTTTTGAATAAAAGAAGCTATTATAAATCAGCTTTGGTCTACGACTGGTCTGTGCTAGAACCCACCGTGGCAGTGAGCCTGTCACACATGGCCAACCAAAGCCAACAAGATGACTCAGCTCCTTGAACTTGAACAGCAGCAAATAAAGAGGCTACTGTAGTGTGTCTAAACCTACAACAAAAAATCTTTGACAACAAATATGACCATGTCCTGGTAGTAACATGCTTAAATTCAGCGGGTTGTCTCGTCTGATCTGAGGTCGTAGTCGAAAGGGGCTTCTCCGGAGAGAAGAGTGTGCCCAAGGAGGAGGAGGAGGACGGAGAGGCTCACTTTCACCCGTGGGTCAGGGAGCTGGGGAGACCGGCCGGCCGGCCGCACGACCCGCCGCCCACCCGAAGAACCCTCTCCTCTCCCCTCCGGGGCCGGCGCACGCGGCGCGCGGTCAGCGCGGAGACGCGGGCGTCCACCTGCAGCCGCGACCGACATCGTGCGGGCCAACGACGGGGGCCAGCCCCGCTCCCTTTCCCCGACCCCACGGACCCACACACATTGCACGATGCTGTTCGTCTATTACCAGTCTGTGTGAACTCTTTATATCCGAATGAAATGACAAATGGCACAGGTCGAGACGAACCCGCTGTTGCCATTATCTACCATCGGTCGACTGGCGTCTGTTCCTTCGCTGCTGCACGCATGGGTAGTGAGTGAATGGAGGGAAATATTCAGGCTGCCTCCGGTTTTCATTGTCAAATATGACCTTGCAAACATTTCTACTTATAATGAAATTAAAAAATATTCACAAGTCACACACGAGTCACAACAGACAAGTCCAAGTCAAGTCTCGAGTCATTGGGAGCAAGTCTAAGTCAAGTCGGAAGTCTTTGTTTGCGCGACGTAAGTCCGACTCGAGTCCAAGTCGCTAACTCAAGTCCCCATCACTGGGACAACCTCGCTTCATCGCTGAGCACAGTGCACATATCCCATGTCCCTGTCGGTCGTGAGCGCACCCCCACACACTGCCCCACTAATCTATCAAACCCAGGCCACGGCGGAAGTGTCCAGGCTGCCCGCACCTCCAGCACACCTGCCCTGCCGCCTGAGGGACCCTCTGTGGGCTGAGAGCAGCGCCCGTAGCGGCTGGACCCTGTAGCGGAAGAGAGAAAGAGGGGGTATTAGTGCGAGGAGCAGGGGAGGGGCTGGTTTGTGGTGTGGGGGGACCGGTTGCTGGCACGGGTCTCCTGCTAGGTGCCGGGCTGGGACGGTCGGAGGGCGCTGGCCGCGCCTCTGATGCCTGGCCCCGGGAGTGGACGGCCACCCACTCGAGGGTGCCGGCCGGCAGCCCCTCCACGAACTGCTCCAGCACGATTTTTCCCACCAGCTGTCTCTCGCCTGTGGTCCCCGGTTGCAGCCATCTAAACGCGGCGTCCCTCAGCTGCTGGGCGTAGGTGAACGGGCGGTCGGAGGGGCCCAGCTTGGTCCTCCGAAACTTCCGGCGGTGGTCCTCGGCCGAGAATCCCAGCCGGTCAAGGGTTCTATTATAGTGTATCTATATCTAGTTCTATTATAATGATCATTTGAAATGTTTCCTTGGCAATGTGTCACCAAGTGATTGCTCATGGTTAGAATTGTTGAGTCTAAATAATAGCATGAATTGTGACATGATGAAATGACATCAGTAGTTTAAGCTAGTTTAAGTAGGGTGACCAGACGTCCTCTTTTCCCCGGACATGTCCTACTTTTGGGACCTAAAAAAAGGTCCGGGGGGATTTTCAAAATCGTCCGGGATTTCGTGCGAATGTCTCAAAACACAATGTATTGCCAATAGAATTCCACTCCGTTCCGTTTTACTCCATTCCAGGTTTCTCTGTGTCGCTCTCAAATTAGTCACGCCCTTATCGGTATCCAGTCTTAGTCTGTCATGTCGGTGTTCTCCTGTTCGTGTCCTGATGATGATTGTTTACTAAAAAAAAGTTTACGACAACTGAATTTGGTGTAGGCGGGTACGTGAGACAATTGTGACAGTTTAACAGGACCACGCCTGTTTGTCACTCTGCCTGTCAGACTGTCCGTGCGCTCATACCTGCCTGCTCGTCCACACACTCATCATCTAAGAAGACCATTAAGCTGTACAAAACTAGCCTCTGCTGGCCCTGCACATAAAGAAAACATCTGCATCCTAATTATTATCGCTTATGATTGATACCTCTGTGGCTTTTTTGAAGCTTTTGATGTGGATGCAATGTACAATGAATCACGGCTGAAAAATGTGAGGAGCTATGCTGCTAAAAGCTACTGGTTCAGTCACTGCCAGTGGTGATTCAGTGAGGTCGGCTCAGTTAAATGGTTTGTTGTTAGATATTTTTATTTACTGAACAGAGAACAGAGGCGCCTTAGCCTCAGAGGTGAGGGGCCAAGAGTCCACGCTCTTTCAGAAACATGGTGCCACAGTGCTAATAATCATGGCTGACAGGCTAAAGAATTCAGTTTGATCTGATGACATAACAGGCTCTGCTGGACCCCAAATAAAAAAAAGAGATAAATAATGTAAGTACAAATAAAGTTATTTGTTTTACAGAGAGCAAAAATAAACTCAAGGACGCTGGATGAGTCACTGGAAAATGTTCTTTTAACTCAGTGACTCCTTGAAACGAGAAGCCAAACAGACCAAGTGTTGTTTCTTTGGTAACCACTTCAGACTCAATTTCTTTGTTCAGTGCACATCCTGCACTAATGAAAGCATTTGACTAAAGTAATGAATATATAAAGCAACATATTCCAGTAACAGACATGATGAAACTATTTTAGAAAGCTCTCCTATTGCTTCTCTTGTTCTGAGGACACAAAGGTGTATTTTTAGATGTCCTGGTCAGGTAAGAGGAAACTGTGGAGCGGACAGCTCGTCTTTTATGTCGGGCAGTTTTTGCAGGCTGATGACTGACAGACTGATGCAGATTCAGCCCCAGAACACATTGCTGTCTCTGCTCAGTGGCACTCAGTCTGCTGGAGTTAATGCTTGTCTTTAAATACCTGGTTGACCTCCTTTTCACAGTTACAAGCTACATGAGCTGCAAAATAGTCATGGCTTGTCATGACAACATACAACTAATGACCTCCCACAGTCCAAAGATGTGTAGTTAACAGGTGAATTGGTGACTCTTGATTGCCCGTAGCTGTGAATGTGAATTGTGCCCTGTGATGAACTGTTGACTTGTCCAAGGTGTACCCCGCCTCTCGCCAAGTCAGCTGAGATGGGCTCCAGCCCCACCATGAACCTGATGAGGAGAAGCAGTTACAGAAAAAGGATGGATGGGTGGATGGATGGAAATAGTGCTTGAGTTGAGTTGTTTGTTATAAATGAAACATTTTGTCTCTGCATTTTACCTCCAATGTACAATTAGATTTACAGTCCAGTCCCGTATTCCTAGGTATCAATAAACTACTTACTGGGTATTTTACAATATGTAACATTTGTATACTCTGTTTAAAGAGATATATATTTTAAAATATATGTTTCAAAATATATATTTTCCACATAATCAGAAAATATTAGCATATAATGTTAAAGCCTGATAAACTTCCTCTTCAGTGGCAGTGAACACAACACAGGCAGTGTCGATAAGGACTGCTTCTATGTTACTGTCCCTGCTACACTGAGCTGCAGTCATTCAGTTTCCCACTTACTGGCCACATCACACACTCACTCCTCTGTTGAAGGTTTTAAATTTGCATGTATAGGGGAATCCATCAGAATATGAGGGTGTATTTAACCTTTAAAAGGGACTAATAGATGTAATGCATGTTAGAATATGCATGTCTTTAAATACGTTTTCACTGATAATACACAAACTAAAGTGGTCACTAGTTAAGGGTTCTCATGATAACTAGCATTTCATAGTGACATACAGAATGCACCAACAGCAGCAGGCTAATGTCTGTGTATCAGGTAATAGTACTGTCATGTAATAATTCAAACCATGAGAACATTTCTTTAATTATTTTATGCCTCTCTGGTGTGTGTACAATTTAAGTCAGTAAAACACTGTTTTATAATAACACAATATAGATAATAAAAAGAATATATACTTTTTTGCTTTATTCTAAATGCTTAGAAACACTGAAAAGCATATAAATAAATGTATTATATTCTTCTACTTAAAGCTGCACTCACTGTTTCGTTTTTTTTAGCTACCTAAAGGCAGCAGCACGGTCGACACAAAGACACAAAACAACATTATCGTTCATTCAGGAGTCGTATCTGTGTCCACCTGATAAATGGATTCACTCTCTTAATAGCTTTGTTGTTTTTGCGAAAAATGGCTTCACCATGTTCACCAGCCGTCTCTAACGGTGTCTGTCTGCTGCTGTTGATGCTGGGCAGTTAGTGCGCACTGTCTTTATCTGAGCATTCTCACTGAAAACAGGGGCCTGTGGCGAACAGCATCAATGAAAGAATTTCTTTTTTCTGCTAACCCTCTACTTCACTTCACTTTAACCCTCTGCTTTCTATGTTTGCTTTGACGGCTGCTCAAGCACCACTGGTCTGCATTTTTCCCATTCATTTTTCATATGGCTGTGAATGTGCCTCGAGTGACTGTCAGAGCTCAGCAGACGCCTGAGATTCTGCTGCTCAGGTCCAGTGCTAGCTCTGTTAGCTCTGCGTGGCTGTTTCTGCTGCACTCATCACTGTTGCCAAGTCTTTTCCTATAAATGTAGCAAGACAGATGTAGCGGGGTTCTTCTGCTAACCTCGTTCTTTTGTTCCAAAAATCCAGGCTAAGTCGGAAGGTGATGTTTTGGGTGTTTATTCTCGACCTCACCAGGTGCAATATGTACCAGGGACGGACTGGCAATCTGGCATACCGTGCATTTGCCCGGTGGGCCGACGTGCTATTTGGGCCGATAAATCCTGATTTATTTATTTTTTTAATATTGTTCTGACCGGCCCATAACGCGTAGATTACACAGCCCAAACACACTGTTGAACAGCCACTCTGTACGCTTTGGTACCTCCTACAGGCACAAAAAAAAAAGGCTGTGCAAGACCTTGTTTCCTTACCACCGGCCCTTACACGCTGATTGACAGGGGACCGGCCCAATCACATCATGAAACACCCCCCCCCTTTGGCTTGATGCGCCGGTGTGCAGTTTATTGATGGGTGAAACGCAATCAAATAAAGATGGAGAGAAAACGCAAAGGTGGTGCAGAAAAACGCGATAAGAAGAAACTTGCTCTTCAGGCAGATGCTGTGAAGTGTGTTAAAATCACTGATATGTTTGCCACAGCAGGGCTTCATCAGCTCCCAGCGCTGATGACAGTGGTGCCGGTGGCAGTGGCACTCAACATGTTGTAGAACCTGCGGTAAGCTGGACTACTGTCAGAACATGTATGAAATGCAACGAGTAGGATAAAGCCACCCAACCCCTTGATGAATATGATAAAATGTCAATCAAATAATTCTGTCTATCGCCCTATGGCTGGTTAGTTTAATGCAGGTGAAATGAGCATTAGTGTTATTTTGACTGTAAGACATTGTAGGATACCCTGGCTGGATGGGAAAATAAGCCTAGCTTAGTAGCCTACTTTTATGTCTTTCATTCTAAATGAAATAGTCTTTAATGTGAGAAAATGTGACTCAGATGCAGAATTAGGCTGAGAGTAGCTTTATTCAGGTCTTCAATAATCGTCAAAAAAATGAGGCTATAAAAATAGACCTAAACTAAGATAAACAAAAAAATCACTCCGAGGAGGAAAAAACTCTGAACTAAGATTATCAAAAATTAACAAAATCAAAATCACTCATAATGAGGAGAAACGAAAGGCTATGAAAACACTAACTAAGGACGCTCCTGCGAGGCTGACAAAACACTAGGCTGAACACTAGGAAACCAAAACGGCTAGACTAAGATGATACAACAAAAAATCACTCTTGCGAGGAAGAAACAAAAGATCACTTGAGCAAAAGCTATGACTGTGGGCTAAGGAATTAAGGCTTTGGTGAACACTACATGAGACGACACTTCGGCACTGGACAAAGGGAGACGCAGACAATATATACACAGGGTAATGGGGAACAGGTGGAAACAATCAGGGCGGGGAAGACAATCAGACCAGTAACACATGAGGAAGGGCAAGTGACCTGAAACGAGAGGAGAGTTATCTTTCAAAATAAAACAGGAAGTGACAAGACAAGACAAAAACCCAGCTTGACCTCACCGCGGTGTGACAGTGTTCACCATTCACCAACAATAACAATAAGTCTAATTTCTTATTAGACTATTATTGTCTGTGGGGTGAGTACTAGGCTGGCCTATTGTCTAAGTTGCTTTTTTGTCCTGCAGATATAGCAGCTCTTCATGTAGCCTAGGTCAGTGGTCCTCAACCCCCGGGCCGCGGACCAGTAACGGTCTGTGGATCAAGCAGAACCGGGCCGCACAAGAATTAATTAGTTATTTCTGTTTTATTTAAAACGGTCATTTCGTAATAAAAAAACGTTTCAAAATAAAAGACCGCTCGACTTAGACTGGGACTATAATAAAGGGGGACTTACTACTTCATCCACAGTTGGTAGGAGAAGAAGAAAATATTAAGTATAAATGTAAATTACAAAAGATAATTAATTGTGCGAGGTAGTTAAGTTATTAACCACATCAAAGCACACGCGCTTAACTCGCATCTGTTTGAGCAACTCTCTAAGGAGATGGACGCGGAGCACAGCTGTCTTCTCTTATACACAGAGATAAGATGGTTATCTCGTGGGAAATCACTGGCCAAAGTGTTTGAACTACGAGAGCAGCTGCAAAGATTTTTCTCAGAAAAGAAGTCACCGCTGGCAGCACATTTCAGTGACGAGGAAGGCAAAACTGGCTTATTTGTGCGACATATTCAGCTTGCTCAATGAACTCAACCTGTCACTCCAGGGAAAAATGACAACTATCTTTAAGTTGGCAGATAAAGTAGCTGCATTTAAAGCCAAACTGGATTTGTTGGGACGACGGGTGAACAGAGGCATATTGGACATGTTTCAAACATTAGCAGGGATTTTGTGTGAGACTGAGCCTAGGCCCTCACTCACCAAGCTGGTGCACGATCACCTGCCTTCGCTGTTAAAGGAGTTTGAGCGCTACTTCCCAACCTCCCATTGATTTGGCGTTACGGACAGTGTTTGATGTTATATTAGCGTTATATTGTTGGAGCAATGAGCAATGTGCTAATAAAGTTATTATTTCCTAATCTTATAATAGCGTTATATTGTTGGAGCAATGTGCTAATAAAGTTCCACATGAGTACACCCCCCCCAAAAAAAAAAAAAGTGAGTGAAAAGTGAAGAGTTAGCACGCTCAAGTTTTTTGTTCAACTAGTAGCCCTCGGGTAAGCTCCTATTCAGGCCTGGAAAAAAATGGGCTGTTTGATGTAGCTAGGTGACTAAAGACAATGTAAGTTAGCCTACAAATAAACAAAACAGCACTTTTTAAAATGACATAATTTTGTTCTTTGCAAGTGTTATGTCAATGCAGCTGTGTGTTTGTTTATATAAATATATTATAAACAGGCTGTATTTATGTCCTGTTGAGCTAGGTTGTTTTAAAGACTTGCACAGTTACACTGAAAAGACTGAAAAGGTGTGTTATCAAATGTTGTGGGCCGGTCTGGTCCAAAATGCCAGGGCTGATTTTTTGTCCCAGTCCGTCCCTGATATGTACAGTGCCAATATGTACAAACCAAAAAAAGTGAATGAACCAAAAATGTTCTATATACAAGTTCAGAAAACAAAAAAAAAAAAACAAAAGAAAGGGAAAAACAAACAGGAAAACGAGTTCTTCAATAACTCAGCTCTCAAACAAATCAACCACAGTTACCTCCTTTGCAACCAACCACACACTCCCCGATTGGGGCCCAGGCAGCCCTTTTTATAGTGGTAGCCCCTCCTACTCGGACTACTATCTTTCTATAAACCAACATAAACATCTTTTCTCCATTATGACAGCCATTTCCTATGCAGTGATAATGACAATAATTGTATAAAAAAATATATCGGTATGTTCACTGTTTATCTTTTTAATGCTAACATGCTAATGCTAACATGCTAATGCTAACTGCTAGCGCATCAATGTTAACATGTTAATGTTAACATGCTAATGCTAACATGATAATGCTAACATCATAATGCTAACTGCTAGCTGTTCAGTGTTAACATGCTAATGCTAACAGAACCCCAGCAACAGCCCACTCGTCACTCTCAAAATTTCTTTTCTAGTACTGAATTTGCTGAGCAGTGTCAGTAATAATGCATGGGGGTGACAGGGCCAGAGTCAGGCACACTCAAAATTTCTTTAGAAATTTTCTAGGTCTTATTCTTACGCCCTTTTTTTGTCTCGCTACTCCTCCCAGAGTTTTTGACACACATACACAAAACGGGTATCAAAACGACAGGCCGGCCAGGAATCGATTGCTATGTCTTTTCTAAGAGATTTGCGTGTTTTTCGCGAATTTATTCGAGAATAACTGAGAAAAATTTCCCATAAAGAATGAATGGGGAGGCCTGAAAAAAAATAAATTTCAACAGACATTTTGAACAATGAACTGCTCTGGCATACTTTCACAGAGAGACTTAAACTTTAAAAAGGAGGTATGCTTGCCTTCTCTTCAGGGATTCACTACACTCTAGCGTTAACATGCTAATGCTAACATGTTAATGCTGCTATTCCAATGCTAACTGCTAGCGCATCAGCGTTATCATGTTAATGCTAACATGCTAATTAACATTAGCAAATCGGAATTAAACACATGTTAATTAGTAACATGCTAATGTTAACATGCTAATGTTAACTGCTAACGCATCAGTGTTAACATGCTAATGCTAACATGCTAATGTTAACTGCTAGCGCATCAGTGTTAACATGCTAATGCTAACAGAACCCCAGCAACAGCCCACTCGTCACTCTCAAAATTTCTTTTCTAGTACTGAATTTGCTGAGCAGTGTCAGTAATAATGCATGGGGGCGACAGGGCCAGAGTCAGGCACACTCAAAATTTCTTTAGAAATTTTCTAGTTTACATATTAATGTAATAATGTGACTTACTGGTTTTCAGTTGCAGCTTGAGAGAGATTACCTTCACTCATAAAAATGTAGATATAGAAATATTTTGCCAAATAATCACCACTATAAAGGGAGATAGATGATCAAACCTGCATCAACTACATCAACTGCTGCCTGTGAGCACGGAGCAAGACGGGAGAGGACTGATGAATAAACTAAGAGATGTTTCTGGCCTTTTAATGGTTTTCTCAGGAAAGTCTCCAAATTTGTAGTTAAACCTTTAAATTAAAGTCGATAAGAGAGTCTGACAGTGATAATGGTCAGTCTGTCTTTCTCTGGTGTCGAGGCCTGTGGCTGTTCTCTGCTGCATTTTGACTTATTTTTTATTTGAAAGAAAGAAGGGAGCTGGAAAATTTCAGTGTATTTGTGGCGAGACGTGGTAAAAGAGGGGGGGGGGTTTGTCCAACAACGCCACCTGGGGAATTGCACCCCAGGAAATTCACTCAACCCTGTAAGGGGAATACTATGAGGTCACAGACTCGTTACACCCATATAGAGAGGACAAGAGACGGACTTCCAAAAATATAAATTATTTTATTTAACAATGATTTACTATAGGTAAAATGAACATATTCGTCACAACCTGTGTGTCTGCTATACCACCATTCGTTTAGGGGGGAAAATGAACAAAAATAGGAGCAGGGACAGCTCAGTGAGGCGGACAGACTAAAGAAACTTAAAAACACACAAAAATAATATTACCAAACCAAACCACCACGTGCCACAGCAAACTTAAGGGAGGTGAGATGGGACCACCACCAGGGAGTCTGCCACGCACTACACCAGCTCCTGTCCAGGAAGGAAACACACAAAATTAGGTGGAGCGACACTCAAAGGTTGAACTATATGAATTATTAAAATGTCCTATTCTAAAAACACACACACACAACATTCACACCCACATGCACACCAACAGAAAGAATACACATTAATTGTTTTAACCTATATAGAAATACTTAAAGAAAATTTACTTATATAAGAATAAACAAAATCAGAAATGTAACTAAATTAGAGCTAAACAAAATAACCATCTGTAATTCAAAATAAAGAAACCAAAGAGCTTGCAAATTAACTGATTACCCAAAACAAGTACATAAACGAGAAATAAATAAACCAAACAAACAAAGAAACACTAATAAGTCAGTGGCAGTGGGGCTTGAGTCTGGTGCTGCGTGAGAGCCACAACAGGAACTCAGGACATTAAGAAAAAGAAACTACGGTGTGGAAGACAGCGTGAAAACGGAGCGGCTGCACCAAGGCTGGAGGCAGCGGATGTTATGCGTAGGTGGCTGCGGTGGTCATCAATAGGCGGTGCAGTGGGTCCACAGAGAGCAGGAGGAGAGACAGAACCGCTGCAAATTCAGCAGCTACAGCAGGACAGAGCAGAGGGCAACAGCTGTTAGCAAAGGGCTACTATAGTTAACCATGATTAACAACGAGCATGCTTACCGATGGAGAGAGCTTTACGCACTAAAAAAAAAAAAAACAGTCCTCAACAACAGCAGAACGCGGACACCACTTCCTCCAGCTGCAACCCAACCAGTACGGCCAAAACTGAAAACAAAATCACGGCGGTTGTCGCACCATACTGTGCAATAAAGATGCAGTTAAAGCACACACGCTTACCTGGCGAAATCACACCGAACACCAACCAAACTGGAGCACGCCGACCCAGAGCCTTTCCAGGTGAATGCCAGGGAGAGAATGCGCCCCGGAGGAGCGCAGTAGTTAACCAGGTGCTGCCAATGCGCAATCAAGCACCGGTGATACTGATTAAGTGGGAGGGGGTGGAGCAGAGCAACACCCGACCTGCCACATTCAGTTACACTTTAAAGAGAGCCGTGGTGGGGAATATCAAAATTCCTCAAAGGAAAAACTGCTGCAGTGAATGGGACATTGTGTCTAACCCCACATCAAAGTTTCACTCCACACATCCACACACAACCACAGTGTTCTATACAACCACACACAATCACAGTGTTCTATACAACCACACACAACCACAGTGTTCTACACATCCAACAAGAGGAACAGACCGCAAAGAAACTGCAGCAAAACTCTTTTTACAGTACTTTCTTTACTTTTGTACAATTTCTTTACTTGAAAAACAAAAACAAATATACACCCTGTATTCTGCCCCTGCTTGCGTGTGTTAGACGTCCTCGAGCCTGTTACGTCAGCTCGGCAGATAGCGAACAGTTTCCCAAGAAAGAAGCTGAGATTTCTTTCCAAACTTTACTTAGGAATCACTGTAAAACTAAACAAACATACAAATATGTGTTATTTATCTCATCATGTCATTTTACCTAAATACATTCACATACAAACATAAAAGTAGCATGTTTAGATTCATAGAAAAAAGTCCGCTAGCTTAATGCTAACTTATATGGGAATTTGCATAGCGATGCTAGCGGTTAGCATGTACAGATTAGCAAATGTATTTATACTGCAAACTCTGTTAATGGACGAAACATTCTCTAAATGAGGTGTTACAACATCTGAACATAACAATACTCACAGGCAAACGTTTTCTGGCCATATAACAAGAATAAAAAGGATGGGAGTTTTCCAGCTGTCTGTCTCTCTCTAACTAATTGTCAACTAAAGACGCTCCTTGACTTCCGGCCGTCCGAACCAGCTACGGCAACACTGAAGGCACAAATTAGCATTGCTACAAGAAAATCTCTGTGTTAAACTCAAAACTCAAAACAATAACATCACACTCCTCGCCTGTTATAATGCATTATAACACTACTCGTTTTTTACCAGCAATACAACCTCTGAAACAGGCCTAGTGTACATCTTCTGAGTACCATGTCTGACTACTTTAACATCTACTTTGCGGACTTTAGAGTCTTTGCTAGGAATGGCGTTCACCACCACTCCTACAGGCCACTCATTTCTTTTGACTTGTGCATCTTTAAGAAGCACGACATCTCCTTCAGTCAGGTTCGGCTTCTCCACATGCCACTTTCGCCTTGGTTGAAGTGACACCAGGAACTCTTGACGCCAGCGTTTCCAGAATCCATCAGCCATAGCCTGGACTTGCTTCCACTGCTTTCTGTAGAGGTCTTTGAGGTCATACTCTCCTGGTGGTGGCAACACTGGCTCAGTTTTCTGTGTCAAGAGCATGGCAGGTGACAGGATAGTGGGCGCATCTGGATCAGAAGACACAGGAACCAGAGGTCTGGCATTCATAATGGCCATGACTTCAGACATGAACGTAACCAGAACCTCATGAGTCAGGTGGAGTGTTTTTGCCTTAAGCAGCAGTGCATCCAATATTCTGCGAGCAACTCCTATCATCCGCTCCCACACTCCACCCATGTGTGAGGAGTGGGGAGTGTTAAAGATCCACCTGCTGCCTTGATTTTGAAGGTAAGTTGCCAGCTCAGGGTCTTCAGAGTTCATTCTTAACTCCTTGCACGCCCCCACGAAGTTTGTTCCTCGATCAGAACGGAAGAGACGAACAGGACCACGGACAGCGGTAAATCTTCTCAATGCATTTACAAAGCTTGAGGAGGATAGTGATTCAAGCACTTCAATATGCACTGCTCTGGTAACTAGGCAGGTAAAGATAACTGCCCAGCGCTTGTTCTCTGCAATGCCACCTCGGGTTCGTCTTGTGCTGATGATCCATGGGCCAAACACATCAACTCCTACATTTGTGAATGGCGGACCTGGCGTGAGTCGTTCAGCAGGTAAGTTTGACATTTTTTGTTCTTCCATTCTTCCTCTTAGCTTGTTACAGATTACACATTTCTGCATGATGTTTGTCACCAGCCTTTTGCCTCCAATCAGCCACAGACCAGCAGAACGAACAGCACCTTCCGTCAGGTGCCTCCCCTGATGCGCCACCTGTTCATGGTAATGTCTCACCAATAAAGTAGCTACATGGTGTTTCTTGGGAACAATGATCGGGTGTTTCTCTTCCCAGGGAATGTCTGCCAAAGAGATGCGCCCCCCAACTCTCAGCAGGCCATCTGCATCCAGAATTGGGTTCAGTTTTCTCAGGGGACTAGACTTGGAGATGACATCACCCCTGGAAAGACATTTCACCTCTTCAGCAAACACGTCGTGTTGGACATTTCTGATGATTACCAGTCTTGCTTGTGTCGGAGCATCTATCTTGCTGTTCAGACTTTTCGTGTGCGCTCTGGCCTTGTGTATGAGCTTGGTGATAGCCCGATTGAGTATCTTCCAGCTGGAGAAGCGTTCAAATCGGTGTGAACTAAGCTCACCTTCAAAGGATTTGGTTGCAAAAGCTGTGACCTGCTGTGTGCGTACATCTCTGTCTGTATCAGGTTCTATCAGCTCAAATGTCTCTGGGGGGGGGCAGGAGTCTCTGGACAAGAAAGACGGACCTTTAAACCAGTTGGTTTCTTTCAACATGGAGGCTGGCACTGAGCGGGTCCCGTGGTCTGAGTCGAGCATGGCTTGCATGAATTTGAAGAAGTGTTCCTTCATGGTGTGTTTCTTCTCCAGCATGCGGCGCAAGGACATGAGGCGGTTGATGGCGTGCTGTCTGTTGTTGGGTAAACGTGGCCTGTTCGGCCTGAAAGGCAGGGGTGCTACCCAGCAGTTAGCTTCATCCATGTACACCTCTCTGTCCATGAGGTCCAGGAACAGCTTATCTTCCATGGACATCCCGAGCTTATCATCATGATGTGTTCTTTGAAACACATTACTGCCCAAGCTGTCATTGTCGAGGCTGGCTGCAGAGACGCTTAGGAAGCTGTCGGGGGGCTCCAAGCTGTCAATCTTTTCTTTTACAACAAGGCTGCTGGTGCATGGGCTGAGAATAGAGTGACGCCCACTCACCAACACACTGGTTCTGAAGACAGAGACATTGGTTGGTCTGTGCGCTCTCCCCAGGCAAACGTCACCGACGATCACCCACCCAAGGTCTAGCCGCTGGGCAAACGGAGCGCTGTGAGGTCCATTACATTGTTCTCTTACTTTGTGCACCTGGATCAAATCTCGCCCGAGGAGGAGGAGGATGGATGCATCTGGGTCCAACGGTGGGATTTTGTCCGCCAGGTGCTCAAGATGAGGATAGTGTTTGGCTGCCTCTGACGATGGTATTTCAGACCTCTCATCTGGTAGCATGTCACATTCAATCAAAGTAGGCAAGGGAATTTGTGTGCTGCCATCTAGTGATTCCACAATGAAATTGCTGACACGTCTTCCTGCAGTCTCGAACACCCCTGAACATGTCTTCAGGGTGTACGTTGATCCCTCCCCTTTAATGTCGAAGTAGTCACAGAATTCTGTCCTGCACAGTGACTTGTTGCTTTGTTCATCAAGAACAGCGTAGGTCTTCATAGCTCGGTCTCTTTGCCCTGCAGGATACACTAGCACAAGACAGATTTTGGAGCATGACTTTGAAGTGTTTGTACTGCCACAGATTTCTGTACATTTGGAAATCACTGATGGATCGGTCTCCCTTTGCTGCTGCTGTTGCTCCCCGCCATGGTTTGCAGCGCTCTGGTGAACATCTGCCTTCCATGGCGCCGGCCCTGGATGTAGTGCTGTAGGATGTCTGTCGCTGTTACACTCCATACATTGCACTGGCTTGTCACAGTCTTTAGCGACATGAGTAGATGATGCGCAGCATCTGAAGCAAATGTGTTTGTCCTTCAGATAAGCTTTTCTTTCTTCCAGCGTTTTGTTTCTGAAGCCACGACACTTTCTCAGAGGATGAGGTTTGTTATGTAGCGGGCAATGTTTGTCTGGATTATCTTCAGGTCGGGCTGTTGCAGTGCTGCCACTGTTGTTGCTTCCTGTTGAGACTTCAGTCTTTTTAACAGCTACTGATGTTCTCATGTGTTGGTTGTACGGGTTGTTTTTCTCTGTCTTGGGAGCACACCATGTTGCTGCAATGCTGGCAAAGCTGGGATCATTGCGTATTTTTGCTTGTTCGCAGATGAAGTTGACAAAGACTGAAAATGGGGGATATGGAATTCTGTGTTGTTCTTTGTAACGTGATCCTACTGTGATCCACTTTTCCTGTAAGGCGTGTGGGAGTTTCTGGACTATCGGGCTGACTCCTCGGGAGGTGTTGAGATATGAAAGACCAGGTAAGTATCCATCTGTCTTAGCTGTCCTCAAGCTCCATTAGAACGTCTCCAAGTTCTCTCAGTTTGTGATTGTCCCTAACTGAGATTTTGGGGAAATCCTCTATCTTTTTCAGGAGGGCATTCTCAATCACCTCTGGTGAGCCGTAGACATCCTCCAGTCTCTGCCACAGCATCTTGAGACCCGTAGGTGTATTGTGAATGTGTACTGCTCTGATTCTTTTAGCTTGCTCAGATGATGATGGCCCAAGCCATTTACACAGTAGATCTAGCTCTTCTCTGGCAGAGAGCTTTAAGTCGTCAGTTGAGCTGATGAAAGATGCTTTCCAGGCCCAGTAATTCTCCGGCTTGTCGTCAAACTTCAGTAAGCCTGAACTCACCAGCTCACGTCGTATCAGGTACCTGCCTAGGTCAGTTGCAGCTGCTGTACTGGCAGGGCTGGCGTTGTACATCGGGCATGAATGGGTTTGATATGTCTGTGGGGGCCTGCGTTCATCAAAGGTATTGGGAGGTTCCCTGTCACAGTACGATTTTCTTTGTGCATTTGTAGTGTTAGTGACATCATGTGAGCGACCAGTGGTTTCTCCTTGGTGCAAGTGTTGTGGCGTTACTTCAAAAAACTCATAGTCACTGATTTCACTCAATAGCGTATCACCCTGATTCCTGTAGTTCTGTGCTTCACCGCTGTCCATGGTAGGCTGGCGCACTGGTGGATGAGAACTTGTGGATGGCTTTGCATTGGGAGGTGAAGTTGTGACTGCATTTAATGAGTTGGCGGTTATTGCACTCTGATAGGAGAAGTGACCTGGATATTTAACAGGACTTTGTACTGTAGTGCTCACATTGTGTATTTCATCTGGTTTCTGAGACAGCATGTTTTTACTTAGCTGAAGTGGGTCCCCCTGCTTATATTCTTCAGCAGCTGCTTCTAGCAGCTCAGCTTCAGCCTGTGCCACTGCTGCTGCCTTTTCCATCTTCAGTTCATGCATACTAGCTTGTAGTATAGCTTGTTGTTTTAGCATCTCTGCCTCTCGTTTAGCGAATGCTAGCTCTGTACGTGTGGCTTCAGCTTTGGCTCGTGCTTTCAAAGCGAGGGAGCTGGCTACAGACAGTTTGCTGGTTCGTGAGCAGCTGGAAATTTGTGATCTTGTTTCTAGTTCTTCAAAATCCATTTCTTGTTTGCTCTGTGTCATGTCGATGACTTGTTTTTCCTTTCTACGCACAGGATGGTAGATTGTCGACCGTTGGAAGAGTATGCCTTTTTACTATTCTGCCCCTGCTTGCGTGTGTTAGACGTCCTCGAGCCTGTTACGTCAGCTCGGCAGATAGCGAACAGTTTCCCAAGAAAGAAGCTGAGATTTCTTTCCAAACTTTACTTAGGAATCACTGTAAAACTAAACAAACATACAAATATGTGTTATTTATCTCATCATGTCATTTTACCTAAATACATTCACATACAAACATAAAAGTAGCATGTTTAGATTCATAGAAAAAAGTCCGCTAGCTTAATGCTAACTTATATGGGAATTTGCATAGCGATGCTAGCGGTTAGCATGTACAGATTAGCAAATGTATTTATACTGCAAACTCTGTTAATGGACGAAACATTCTCTAAATGAGGTGTTACAACATCTGAACATAACAATACTCACAGGCAAACGTTTTCTGGCCATATAACAAGAATAAAAAGGATGGGAGTTTTCCAGCTGTCTGTCTCTCTCTAACTAATTGTCAACTAAAGACGCTCCTTGACTTCCGGCCGTCCGAACCAGCTACGGCAACACTGAAGGCACAAATTAGCATTGCTACAAGAAAATCTCTGTGTTAAACTCAAAACTCAAAACAATAACATCACACCCTGTAAACATTAGATACAGACTTACACACTTTAATCAGATCAGAACACAGAAGGCTTTTTCTTTCTTTTTTCTTTTTTATGTGTCAGTTTTAGCAACGTTCTCTCTTCATTTCTATTAAGTCTATGGTATATAGGATTGATACTTACTTTTCAAATGGTCAGAGCTGCCACACAATGCAGGTTGTAATACGTTCATGTATTTTATATCCTCATGACACAAACATACCTTCTGCATCTGACGCCCTCACTTTAACCTTTGGCACCTTTCATGTTCAGTCTCTGTTGAACACATTTCTGACTATACTGCAGCTCCAGGAATGTCTAATGAGGAAAACTGATGCTTCTGCTTCTCAAAAACAAAGTGTTCCCAGTGCGACTGCTCTGTCCTTTTTCCTCACGAAGCAGGCTTTGTGAAAAGATTAATCGCACCTTTAATGGTTCTGAAAACTAATCAAATGCTTGCATGAGTAATAATCGATCTTTCTACAATCGTGTACAAAACCGCAATCTTTTTGTCTCCCAGACTATTGAATGTCTTCAGTCTGTGATTACATCCTTCAAGTCCTTTCTTCCTCTCAATAGCTTTTCTGATTTTTGATGGACTCCCCTCTGCCTCCACATTAAAGTGGTTGAGAGCAAAAAGTCCATAATTTCTTAGGCAGTGTGTGTGTATGTGTTCTGTGTTAAACTGCTATAAGATTAACAGACAGACCTTTTTTCTCTGATAGAAAAGAGGTCTTTGGGAGATTATTATTTTGGAGTAGTAAAGTCACATGTTAACTAGAAAATTGCATTGTATTGTTTAGCTCAGTTGGTAGAGCAATCTCCCCCTTCTGTGGCTCTTTCCTGCATGTTATTTCCTTTCTCTCTCTCCCCACATTCCTGTCACTCTTCAGCTGTCTCTATCGAAAATAAAGCTTGAAAAGGCCAAAAAATCTTTAAAAAATAAAGAAAAAAGAATGCACTACCATACTACAATACAGCAAACCTTGAATGTAACACTGAAATAACATACAATACAGTGCCGATACACAAACAGCCTAAATGTCAAGAGATTGGTTTATACTTTACAGGTTTTTTGGAGCATGTGACCAATGACAAAACCCATATGGTTTCTGACATACAGGTAATTATAATGTGCTATGTCATATGTCAGTGGCCGTCACCATAAACCAGGTTCTGCTCAAGGTCCCTCTTAAAGGAAGTCTTTCCTTGTCACTGTCACCAAGTGCATGTTCATGGTCTGAAGTGTTGGGTCTCTGCATGAAATTAGAAGCAGAGTTCGGTCTAGACCTGCTCTAATGTCATGAGATAACTTCTGTTATGATTTGGCACTTTATAAATACAATTTAATTGAATGAATACAGGACTCTGAGCAGACATCTGGTACATACATTATAGTCAGGATGGTGGCGAGGATGACAAAAATGGGGATTGTATCATGCCTAGCTTTAAAGGATAATATATGATAATATAATATATTGGGTACGGAATTCATCTTCAGATGCTCTGGTTGGTGAGAACATTTTGGTTTTTGACACACATTGAACGTTGAATTTAGCTAATCACAGGAAATTCCTTTTACTATGTAGATGGTCTTATATGGACTTATATAGTGCCTATCAGTGACCCTCTGAGTACTAGAGGACTTGTTGGATCACCTGAGCCACAGTCAACCGTTGTCATGATCACAAATTGGTGAATACTGTGACCAGTTAACTAGTTAAGACGAGTCAGCAGTCAATAGTGGGATAAATTAGAGCAGCCATTAAAGTAATTATTTCAGACATGTACATTAGAGAGACATGTACAATATATTGACACATTTACATGTCAAATCTCTGTTAAAAGGATATTAAAGGCTCTTGGTGAACCCACACAGAGGTCTATAAAGCGCGAGCCTGACCCAACTTACACTTCATGCATGTTGGGCAGAGCAGATGTCTGAGCTGATCTTACATAAGTATGAACACTTCCAAGACAGATCGGAATCAGATTGTTCAAACCACCTCCGGAGGACGTTTAAGACATATTCTAGCCAGATGTTGAAGAGATGTAGATACATCTGTGAATGCATAAGTAGTCTCCAGTCCTCACTCACTGTAACTATGTCAGTAAGCAGTGCGGAAATGTGTTTTTTAATGCACCACTTTCTGTCTCAGTAAAAAATTAGGACAAACTGTCCCAGTAAGTTCCACACATATGATCAAATACCACACCGAGCTGCTGGCGTTTAACTGATCTCTGCTCAGTTCAACCAATCAACAACCTGTGTGGGTGAAGGAGAATCGTGACTTAAAGCCGTGAAGATGATAAAACTTGAGTCCCAGTGAGTGTCTGCTATTTATCTTTTTTACTTTGTATAATTTTTTTCTGCTGTGCCGACTGGTCTCTCTAATAAATCAATTAATATATCAGATCCATTTAACACCTTACTGTCTCAGAGATTGTCAGGAGTGTCCTCTTCATTGCTTTAACAGTATTGGTTTGGTTTTACAAGACTAAATCAAGGACAAGGACTAGGTTTGGAAAATCTATGTCTAGGTAAGTTTCCTACCTCCTATTAAGAGCGTAGCTGCTTCCGTAAATCATCAGAACATTTAGCTTCCTTGGCTGCCATTTTCACAATGCCCGTGGTCCCTCCCCTTTGCTAAGTGTCCAGTGTTGCACCGCTGCACCATCCAGGTATTCACAGTATGCTGCATTCTGACAGAACTGACAGTGTGAATGTATTTGTGGACTTAAAATAGTAAGTTGAAGTATGAAAGTATGTGAATTAAGGCAGGGGCTATGTGAGAACTCCAGGAAAAACTTCCAGCAAAGTATCCCACAAATTGTGTTTTCACATTTCAGGAAAAAGAAAAAAGACACAGCATACTAAACAGCCAGCTTTAGATGTGTTTGTAGGGGTATTTTTAAACTTCAGACAGAGGCAGGTTATTGCTAACTAACCACTCGCTGACTTCTGCTCTGTACTTATTTATGCACAGACATGAGACTGTCTATTTGTATGTTGAATTCTTTCCTATAAGATAAACTGTTTGCTTTTCTCATCCTTCCTAAACTCAGTTTTCGGATTTATTTATTTATTTTACAATCTGAACCCAAGTTCACTAACCCCTCTACATCTAACATCTGCCAGGCTTTCACGCTTGTTTACTGGTTTGCAGCTACATGCTATGTTATTACCTCCATCATCAAAGTGTAGAGGTTTACCACAGTTGCTAAGAAACACATTTGGCAGCTGCCCTCGAATACACAGAGCAAATGAGTCTGGTATGCAATACTATTTTCTCCTGCATCAAGTTTCTGCACAAACATCATTTTATATCTTTACACTAAACCTCTGTTACTCATACCAAGAAGAATACTACTAATGATGCCACCATAGCATGCACACTTGATTTCTTACAGTGAGTGTATTGATTGTGTTTTGACCTTACATGACCTGTTCACATAGCTTGAGTTCACACTGTCATGTTTTAGGTGAACTTCTCCAGATTTAGAAGACACACACACAGTGCAAAAGGGAGATTGTTTGTAGCTGCATTCAATCGATGACTATGAAAAGGTCATCTATACTGTCTACCTCAGAGAATAATCTCTAAATCTGCACTTCCACTGAGCTTTATCACCATTATTTTAGTTTTCTGGCCCACATAAAGTTCATTAAGAGAAGGGCCACATTGATTGATATTACCACTGTCGTTATTGCTACCATATCTCCATTACAGTTTATAGTTAGTTAATGATTTGCTGCTGCTGTGCATCTGTGTCTCTCTGTCTCTATCACAGGTTCCATTGCTACTGTAATCATTTTATCATTCATTGTAATTCATTGTCATTTTATCATTCATTGTAATTCATTGCCATTTTATCAGTCATTGTAATTCATTGTTATTTTATCAGTCATTGTAATTCATTGTCATTTTATCAGTCATTGTAATTCATTGTCATTTTATCATTCATTGTAATTCATTGCAATTTTATCAGTCATTGAATTGAATTGAATTGAATTGAATTGAATTGAATTGAATGGAACTGAACACCTCCACATCTTTACTTCACACAGACTCAGCCTCTCTGCACTGCTCTTTTTAGACCCAATCATGTTACTAACCTGTTGACAGTTAAACTCATTAATTGTGAGATGTTCCAACAGGAGTTTTTTTTTTTTTTTAGCATTTCACAAATACAGTTAGAGTGAAAACAGCAGGATTGGAGAGATGTGGCTGGCTGAAGAAAGGAGGAAGGAGTCCGGATGGAAGTTTGTCTGAGGGATGAGCGCTTGGTGGGTGGCAGGATGGGCAGACAGGCAGATGATCCTGAGACAGAGAAAATAAAAGTAAGTCTCACAGGAAAATCGATGCAAATATAAATAGCTTCATAGGAAGATAGAGGAGATAGACCAAGCATACATGGTACATGGAGATCTGTCAGTCTGTCCAGAGCTATTGATTGATTGATTGATTGATTGATTGATTGATTGATTGATTGATTGATTGATTGATTGATTGATTGATTGATTGATTGATTGATTGATTAGACAGCAGACAGGTGTGCTGATTACAGATGATTGGCAGGTGTGTAAGTGCAGAGCCAGGAAACAAGAAACACAGCAGGGGGAGACCATTAAACCACAGGATTAATTGTGATAACTTTGACTCTCATGACCTTCATCTTGTGCATCAGCACAATCAAATTCAAATCCAAAGAGTCTCAAAAATATCTTTAAAAGCATGTTTTATTTGTGTGTACCTGGTAAATGTTTTAAATCCCACATCCCAGCTAATTAGCAAGTGCAGAGCTCACAGTTGGTGGTCAGAGTTTGGAGCACTTCCAAGTCAGCCCACCTTTACCTGTTTGGAAAGACTTGGAGTCTGAGCAGCCATTCAAGCAAACAAGGAGGAAGCTGTCTACACTGTATTTTCTCAGCTGTATGTCATCCCAATGACTCCATGACTCCAGCAGTCATAAAAACTTTAACCCTTAGATGCATAAGTGGGTCAAATACAATCCGGTGAGGTTGTTTTCTTGTAATATTTAGTAAATAATTATAAGTAATAAAAGTTGTTATCATTTCATATTCCAAAAACATGTTATTGATATCATGCTATTTAAATCTTTAGCTTACTTTTTTAATACATTTTACAAAATTGTAGTTTTTGTATTATTACCCCAAGCTTCCAAAGGTGGGTCAAAAATGACCTGTATTCATTTCCTATGAAACTTCATGGGAACCTTTGATTCCTATTAACTGTAAGTAATATTTTGTGGACTACCCAGACTATATGATAAGTGTCAACCCTTAAGATTATTTTACAGCAAGATCTAATACATCTAAGTATTATCTTTATTTTTCACCTGTGTGTGCATTTATTTATATATACACATACTGATCAATGGTTTACTTGTGATTCAAAAAAAACAATGTCCTCCTTTTATGTTTCCTCATCTAAGGTTTCATGGCTGCTGGGTATGTAGCTACACTGTTGCCCATAAAGTTGTAATTATTTTGTTTTCAGACACATTCCCCACAGACACATTATACACATCAGGTTAATTGTGTTTTCATTTTCACTGTGATATGTTTGGAAGAGATTGATCAATAAAGTGTGGTGGATAAACTTTATCTATTAAGAATAAATCACATATTGTCACAATCATTTCATGAGAAGAGGTCAAAAACAGTTTATTCCAACTTTATGGGCAACAGTGTATGTATGTGTATGTGTATGTGTATGTGTATGTATGTATATATGTATGTGTACAATGCACAGCCAGAAACAGGTAGTTTGTCACAACTGAATACAGTGAGGAGACAACAAGGCAAGAAAAGAAAGAGGAACTGTCTGGACAGTTACACATGCATATAATCAAAGAGTGTAGGTCCAGTCACTCATGTATAAGGGAAAACAATGAAGTGTCTCTTTTGAGGTTTTTCATTTGTTGTTAGCTAACACAAAGGATACTGCTTCATAATATCTAAGGTCTTGTTTGAATAACATTATTTCTATCAGTTGTGATAATATTGTACTCACCAGCACTTGCCGACATGTTGGAATGCAGTGACATCAACAAAGTTAGATGGGTCAAGAAACATAAAAAATCAATCAGACGAGTTGAAAATGAGTTTATGAGGTAAAAACACAGTCAAGTGAGATGTTATTAAGAACCAAGGTCGGATCAAAAATTGTCTTTAAGACCTAAAACAAAAACAAAAAATTTTTAAATGTTTTTTCACATAATTTCAGTTTATACAATTAGTGCAATATTATGCCCAGCTCATTCAGGGACATAACAAAAAGTGAGGTCTGCAAAGCAACCACTCAAGTGAACTAAATAATTTAGTGCTAACTTAAACTATGCGTCACATGCACCAAAGCTAAACTAAACCAAAGTGAAGGCCTGTGAGGCTGCAATCAATTACTGAATGAGTTGGGAGTGGCCAAACCATCAGGAAGGCCTAAAGCTGTCACAACACACAAACTGATTCATTTACCACAAAGTAATTGACACTCAGTGCCCTTGTGAGGTAGCACAGCGGGTGCTAAAGCAGGAAGTGGATTTTTAAGCTGATGATGGACTGTTTGGTTTGACTTTAGCTAGGCTAACCTCAGGATGTATTTACCTGTTGATCTGCATGTGTTTATTCCCCCTTCTGACTTCTTTCGTGATGTCACCATTTTCCCAGATCTTAGCAAATAACTTAAGCACACTGTTATTACTATTGACATGAATGATAGGGGGAAACACCAAAAAGACACATTACAAATTAGAATTGTACTTTGCATGATATACATCAGCTGGACTGACATCATAATATTTCTAGAGACTGTTTCAGAGGGGGTTAGCAAAGAATGAACACAGCTCAGTTCACTGGTGACTGGATAGTGTCTCTGTACTGAGAGCTGTAAAAGAGATGACAATGTTGAAAATAGGTCGGGGGGGGGGGGGGGGTTGAGAGAGAGAGAGAGAGAGAGAGAGAGAGAGAGAGAGAGAGAGAGAGAGAGAGAAGAAAGAGAGTGAGACCCCCTCTGAGAGTCACTCGCACAGCCAAAACCTGGTTTTGATCAGTGCATTCCATTAGTCAATACAATCACAATGCTTCTTTACTGCCAGTGGAGACTGTGCTCAAGTATCCTGTTGTATTCTTCATAAAAACTCTTTCTATAAACAAAGGGCACTCTGGGATAATGGGTCATTTTTGAAATTACAGTATCCTTATATAAAAAAAATTAACTTGAGATGGTAGTTCCCGACTTTGGTCATGTGACAGCTATGGAGCATGACATGACAGTTCAAACTTTACCCGTTGTTAAAGGCTCTATTAAAAGCCCGACATCAATAAACTTCACACTTAACCCTTGTCATAGTTTTTAATTCACAATTTCTTAACATGTAACAGTCACACAGTCACAGTCTATCAGTAAAATAAAGATCAATAAATTCCATGTGTAAATTTGAGATGGCACTTGAATTAAATGTGTTTCAACTTAAGTGCCTTTATTTTGTATTTGTTTTTTCTTTGGAATAGAAAACTCACAAACCCTATTCAATTAGCACTTCTCCAAAAAAAGTCAATATAGCCTTTTTCTCATGTGTCATTTATATCTGAGATCTCAGGGATATAATTGTCTTTAATTGTGCAAGCAATTGCGAGGTATCTCACTGACAGTCTCCCTCAGCTAGAAGTGATCCAACATTTCTGGGCTGGACCAAAACAAAACCTTCTGGTACGAATGAAATAAGCTTACGATGGGTGACTGATGGCTATTTCATGAATAAGGTCAAGGCTAATGTTAACAACCAACCTCTACCACAATTCCTGTGCAGTGTGAACATCTGCACTTTGACTGCTTTTCAGAAAAGGTCAAGGAAAGGAGAAGTGCTCTTAAATTGAACATGAGGGGAGGGAGCATTCCCATGTGCCGACAGACATTCCTCTGCATATCATCAGGTTTATGGGTTCCATAAAAATGTTATGTCATTGAATTATTAAAAGGCGCATTTTTTAATGACTGATGACAAGTATGGAACAAACATAAATATAAAAGAATCACTATATACAAAACGGTTTTGGTCACTTATTAATTACCAATTCAACTTCAAAACAGTGATTTTCAAATGATTGTTTTCCCAGCATTATCATGTGACTGCAGAATGTCTTTGCTCTTACAGGGGTATTTGTTTACAGTCTGCTTTCACCAGTAAGGACAGTAATAATTATCTACAGTGATATGCTATTGAAATAAACTGAGCCTGAGGTTTTTTGCGATGAAGAAACCTTAAAGTAAAGTTTTGCTACCTCACTGAAGAAGGAATGCTTTTGGCGTCAGTACACTGATATGCAAGGCTCTTTGCAGGATCTGGCTCCAGCTGTGAAATGCTGAAATTAATAAATGACTACACGCATGATTCGCAGACATTAGCAGATTTTTTTGAAATTACTAATGAAGACAGTAATATTTTATAATTATGTAACTTAGTGCAACTATGAAGCAATTTGATCTTGTGCTGTGTGGTCAGTGTATCAAAAACATCAAAGAAAAAACAGTCAGTGGTTTTCAGCATTCTTTCCCCTCCTCTATCGATTATTATTTAACAGTAATATCCAAATGTGTTCAAAGAGTGGGCAGTTCCACAGTCAAAGAGGGTAAAACATTTAGCATGTCCCTTACCAGGTCCATTATTCACTCCTGCTTACCTCTGAAGCATAGTCTGTTTATTTGAATGTCAGTTTCTCTCCTCTCTGCTTAAACATGGGTCTTGACCCCTGCTGAGGGGTTAGGAGCTCCCTGTTTATCATGAGCCCCAGAGATCCAGTGGTAGCAGTCAGTGGCATTCTTGTTTCGTGGCTGAACAGCACACCGTGTGCAGTAGACAATTCCCAGCGCCACCATTACCACAATGAAGATGCAGATGGGCACAAGGAGACCCACAAGGAGCCAGGTGTTGCTTTGCTTCTGACCCCTATCTTCCTTGACAGGATCCAGGATGTCACCACCCTCTCCAGCCTTGCTTGGGGGTGACTGGGAAGAAATCGGCTGGGTGGGAACAGCTGATTCCTGGGAGTGTATGATCTCCACATAGTCTTTTTCCCTAAACTCCTCCTCTGGGAACCTAGAGTTTTCCCCAAGGGGATACTCTTCTCCCTTATTGCTGTAAATGGAATCTGTAGGCATGTTGTGGTCTATGATGGAAACTTCTGTATTTCCTGGTTTCTGACTGGAAGTGGTGTGCCCTGCCCACCAATTCCAAGCTCCCTCAGAGATTGTAGAAGTGAAAAGAAAGGGGAGAGCTGTGGTGGTCTCGTCATCATCATCTTCATACCAGTCTGTTGTAGTACTAGTACTTGTGGTGGGAGGAGGTGTGGTGTATGTCGTGATTAACAAAACTTCCAGCTCAGACTGAGACCTGTCAGCTTCTACATTGTCTCTGTCTCCTTCATCTTCCTCTGCCACCTGTGTAGGAGGGTGTACTGTCTGTACTAAATCAAATTCTTCCTGAGGGGCACTGGTGACCCAAATGACATCAGAATTCAAAACTCTGGGTGGGTCAGTGAGCCAGTCCAACTGCTGGTCCTCCTCTGGAGGCCAATAGTCTGGTTCCCATACAGGTCCAGGCTGGTGGGTGACCCAAGGAAAAGAAGGAGTGACAGCAGATTGGTCATCTCCTTCCCCTTTCTTGTGACATGAGTAATGATCAGACATGAGTTCATAGCCTTCCTCACAGTAGCACTCAAATCCACCCTCATAATTTACACACATCTGCTCACAGGTACCAGGGATCTGGCACTCATCAGTGTCTTGGCAACGCTTGGGGTCCTCAGGCACTGGGGAATAACCCAGATGGCAGTGGCAGATATGAGAGCCCGGAGTGTTCTCACAGGCATGTTCACATGGGTCATTCATACACTCATCTATATCTTCACACTCACCTAAATAATCCAGCTCGTAACCTGCCCGACATTGACATTCAAATGTTCCCGGAGTGTTCACACAAATTTGTTCACATGGACTTTGGAGGCACTCATCTATATCCATGCAGCTACGTTCATCCTGTGCAAGCAGGTATCCTTCTGGGCAGGCACAACGGTACCCATCCAAAAGGGGAACACACTCAAACTCACATGGTACCCCTTGACAAACATCAGGCAACTCACAGCTCTGCCCATTATCTCCTAATTGATACCCATTGGCACACTCACAGTAGAAGTGGACGCCAGCTGGCCTGCAGAAATGCTCACACCCACCGTTATTCTGGTCACACCAGTTATGTGATACAGGGGGATCAGAGCAAAGGGGAGAATCTCTTGACCACCCCACTGAGCCGTCTTCCTTCAGCATACACAACACTGACTGTTCCTCCTTGGTGTTGGCAGGGCAGGGCACAGTAGCAACAGATCCAAAGGGTACATGGGTTAACAGTGTGCTTAGAAGATTAAACGGTGTGGTGTAGAGGGCATTTCCTGCCCCTTCACTCCACAAGGCAGAACACATTCCTTTATAGGCATAATGGCAAAGATATCCATCTACAGGGACTGAGCAGGAACCATCCAGCCATTTGAAGTTATCATTCTGCTCTTCAGTGTTATAGCCCATAACCACACAGCGTGGACCCATACACGTGTTAGGTGACTCCTCTCTCTGCCAGTTGGTATACTCTGTGTCCTGGTCACCAGTAGTCCAAAAGAAACCCCGCAATGGG
Organism: Collichthys lucidus; assembly: GCA_004119915.2. Taxonomy (NCBI): domain Eukaryota; kingdom Metazoa; phylum Chordata; class Actinopteri; family Sciaenidae; genus Collichthys; species Collichthys lucidus. Next base: position 1,571,487 of record CM014101.1, read on the forward strand.
CGTGCAGTGGTACACTGGCGAGGCTGGCGCTGCAGGCCAATCCATACCTGGACATCGGTGCGTGAGTGGCGCAAATCGAGAGTGGAGAAGAGATTGGCAATACTGGCGGCATCTTCCTTGCGTTTAATCGTAGCTAGATTTCCACCTTTTTCCTTGCAGGCCTTCCAGGAGTCCAAGAAGGTCTTTCGTTGGAAGTAGACCACAAAGCAGCCATCAGAATTGCATAGTGCATCCCTCTCTCTCAGGTCCTGACCAACGACTGAGGAAACTCCAAAGAGCAAAGCCAGCAGGGAGGTTAAGAGAAGAGCAGCACCACTGCTTACCAGGGAGCCCATTATTTTTAAGAACTGAATATATCTCTCCACCTGTCTCTGAACCTGGTCACTACACTTTTATCTCCCTGCTTTTGAAAGTTTCTGTCAACTGTGGCTTTCTCTCTTGGCCTGCTTTTGTTGTGTATCTGAACTTTTGTCCCTTCATCTGAGACCTGATTTTTTTCTGCCTGCCTGTGCTCTTCCCTCTACCCGTGCCTAAACAGATCTGCGCTGGAGTTGAGCGCAGGGAGCAGGGAACAGGGAGGGAGGGGAGAATAGGGAACGGGCTAGAGGGAGGGAGATATGGAAAGGAGGAGGGTGTGCAGTAGAGAAGAGAGACTTTTGGAGAAGGGGGGGAGGTGCAGCAAACTGCATTTCTTTCTGTTTCGGAGCATGTCATATGGCTTTCATAAGCTTCATGGACATAGTTTGGTACTCAGCCATTTACACACACACACACACACACACACACACACACACACACACACACATTTGTGTGTGTCAAAATATTGTACTTTGAAAAATTTTTTTTCTCATGAATGAATAATCGCTTGATCTTTCCACCAACCAGTTATCTTCTTTTTCCTCTTGTCGAGACCTCCCTCCGTGAATCATTTCTCTCGTTTTATTCAGGTCAAGTCAAACAAGCAGTTTGTTAACATGCATACCAATACTCTAAAACTTTTGACAGACTGTGTTTTGCCTGCTACATTTAAATTCCATACAGAGTGATAGGGGCTTTTCCAACAGAAACAAAGTCCATTCAGTTTGTTGAAGATGTTTTATGTATTTCAGTGTCTATGTGTGATGAGTTTATTGATGACACAAAAAAAAGATATGAACAGGAACCAAGCTTGAACTTCCAGTAGTTCAGCTGTATATTTCTACACACCTGGCAATGTACACTAACAACACAACACTAGGCCAGAAAGAAGATACTAGTTCCGGCGCAAAAGTTCTGCCACTACATTAAAAACAACAATGCTTTTCTCCATGCTAATAACTCTCAGATTGAGATGGGGAAGTAGGGAAAGTAGTTGAGGTTGCTGGTGTAGAGGAAGGGGCCTCTGGGTTTACTATGAAAACAAAGCCAGGCCGGTGAATTGGAGACTTATGTTTCTTAATGGGGGATGTTGGAAGGAAAGAGGGTATATATGTGTGCGTCTGGGAGAGGAGTTTGAGGAATGGGGGATGTGGAATAAGGGGCTGCAGTAGCAGAAGTGAGTCTGTAATAAATCCAGCTGACTGTTGTTTGTGAGTCAACACTGTACAGTATATGTACATTAATGTTGGAGTGGTGTAAAACAAAAAAAGAAGTTACATGAAGCTACAGTACAGGCCTGTGAGATCTATGTGAAACTTTGAAGTTGGTTATCCACAATTTCCTAATTTTATAATCTGTAATGCACAGTTTCAAAAAGAACAGAACGCTGACACATGGCAGATTCATAATCCTGTTTACTTAAACTTTATTTGATTAGATGTTTTGATTAGGACTTACTCTAGAGACAGATGAAAAAGAGCAGCAGAGTCTAATATAGCATGATTTTAGTTCCTATAACTCTAAAAATGCTTGATCCTATTGGTTATGTTTTTTTGTCAGACTTACTGCCCGATAAATGTGTTCAAGTACAATGCCCATAAATGTAGCACAGGCTTTCTAATATACATTTATAGATTTTCTCAGACATGACAAAGCTCCTCCAACTATTCATTAGTCTAAACGAAGCCAGCTACAGTTCCTCTAACGTCCACTTGACACTGGCTCTACAAGTGAGTCAGTTTTCATAAGTCCCCATGTTAAATGTATACAGCCTGGTACATAAAACAGTTTTGGTCTCTATAATGACAACTGTACTGAGGGTGAATTGTCTTAATATAACTCAGCAAAGCAAAACAGAAACAGAGGAAGCTATCATAGTTTTTTTTTTTTTATATTACCATGCTCTGCTATAGGAGCTGTGCTCCAAAAAAGAGACATGTTCAGATATTTATCAGTTGAGAGGTATCAGTAAAAATAAATCTCTTAAACAAATTCCAGTTTGCGCTCAAACTAGACACTAGAGCCTGGCTTTAGTGACCGTCCAACACTTTCAATTCAATTTAATTTTATTAATATAGTGCCAAATCATAACGGAATTATCTCATGACACTTTCCAGACAGAGCAGGTCTAGACCGTACTCTATAATACTAGAAAATTTCTAAAGAAATTTTGAGTGTGCCTGACTCTGGCCCTGTTGCCCCCATGCATCATTACTGACACTGCTCAGCAAATTCAGTACTAGAAAAGAAATTTTGAGAGTGACGAGTGGGCTGTTGCTGGTGTTCTGTTAGCATTAGCATGTTAGCATGCGCATGTTAACACTGATCAACTAGCAGTTAGCATTAGCATGTTAGCATTAGCATGTTAGCATTAGCATGTTAACGCTGATGCGCTAGCAGTTAACATTAGCATGTTAGCATTACCATGTTAGTAATCAACTTGTATATAATTCCTAGTGGCTATGTTAATTTGCACTAATTTTAGCATTGGTCGTGTAGTAGGTTGAAAAACGCTCTGTATTTAGTTTTTTATGTAAACAGGCACCCCCCCCTAATTTTTGATAATTTTGAACTACTCTAACATGCATTCTGACATTTTATACACTGACATTTTATTTCTTTCATTCAGTTTTACATAAAGGCATTACACCCTTATGCCAGTAGGTGGTGCTCTAGCATAGTGGATTCACAAGGGAGACCCTAGCTACCTAGCTTGGTTCATGCGCAGCTAAAAATAAACAAGTTCAGGCATGAGCAAGACGCTAATTTCGGTCCTCTCTCTTATTGATCCACAGTTACGCGTCTGTCTGTATGTATATTGGCTACGCAGTGCTTCCTAGCCTGTGTAACCATTGCTGCCGGCCCAGATTTCCCCTAGGTTTGGCCCCGGTAACAGTCGCTAATGTTTGCAAATAGCATGTATTTACAGCCTAAAAGTGTGTCTGTGTGCATGTGTGTCTGTGTGTGTGTGTGTGTGTGTCTGTGTTACTGTGTGTATGTGTGTGTGTGTTGCTGTGTGTGTGTGTGTGTGTGTGTGTGTGTGTCTGTGTGTGTCTGTGTTACTGTGTGTGTGTATGTGTGTGTGTGTGTGTCTCTGTCTGTGTATGCGTGTGTGTGTGTGTGTTACTGTCTGTGTGTGTGTGTGTGTGTCTGTGTTACCGTGTGTGTTACTGTGTGTGTGTGTGTGTGTGTTGCTGTCTGTGTGTCTGTGTTACTGTGTTTGTGTGTATGTGTGTGTGTGTGTTGTTGTCTGTGTGTGTGTGCGTTGCTGTCTGTGTGTGTGTGTGTGTGTGTGTGTGTGTGTGTGTGTGTGTGTGTGTGTGTGTGTGTGTGTGTGTGTGCACATTTTACACAGAGGAGTTCAAATGAAGTGCCAAGAACTACAAAAATGGCTGCCGCTCGGCTTCTGTCTGCTGGCCCCTCCCCCCTGTCCTCCTCAAGCAGGCTGAGGTTGCCAAGCAACCTGGGTGAGCTGCAGGTCAGAATAATTAGACACAGGTGCTCCATGCAGCCTGTCTGTCTCACTGAAATGCACAGTATATGTCTAAATGATCCCCCTCGAAGAGGGCCAAAAAAAACCTTTACGGTATGCCTCAAACCAAAATCCGAAATGACTAGAAGAATGCTCGTCTTGTGTATAATGTCTGTGCCAAGTTTCAGGTGAAAATTGTAAAAACTTTGGCCGTAGGAGCAGCGCCGGTCCTGGCCACATTTGCGCCCTTGCACTCTGGGAGGAGTGGCGAGCCAAAAAAAGGGCATAAGCGGAATAATAATAAGCGCGGTGGATAACATATAGTGTGCGCTTTCAGGCACACTCAATTATTTACAGAGACCAACAATTCCTCCATAAGCAAGCGCTTGGCGTCAGTGGCAAATAAAACTACAATAGTTTGCCTGTTAGCCCTCTGAGGATGTGCAGATATGCACTTTGCTGCGCTTTGCACATCACAGGAAAAGTAACTTCTACATGTTTTATCTGGAAGAATTATAACTTCTAGAGTAAATGATAATGTTTCAGTAATGCTTGATGACTATACACTAAACACATGATGCTTTCTGGTTCTACATCCACAGTAATCAAATATTATAGATGTGACCTATAATGAATTATAAGTTCTTGTGGATGCTCTTGACTGATTATAAACTAAAGATTGACTCATGGTCATGAAACATGCTACAGTGAACTTTACAGATGTTAGTAGATGTATTTTTTACTACTGGACACCAGTTACATACTTTACAAACGTACAAACATGAGATTAATCCAAAAATCGATTGGACCCTGTTCACAGCAGATGTTTCCATTTGTCATAATAGAAAACATGCAGTTGTTACTATACTATGAGCCAACACGGACATTGAATTTGAAGCAGCGAAATAGAATTCAAGTATCATTTTTTTATGAACATTTCATGTTGCAGTATTCTATTGCAGAGGCTTATATAACAACTTTCAAGTCTCTCATTTTCAAGTTGTGCTGAAACGAAATGTTCAGAAAATGGTATTTTAAAGCAAACAGGATTTGTAATTAATGGGCTAAAACTTGCTAAAGCACCAGTTTGTCGCTTTTAATTATCCTAACAGTTTTTTAAAGCTGTGTTAGCATACCTGCAAAGCACATTAGCAGTAACAGAAGCTGCTATTTTGCAGCACTTACTGTTGCCATGATTGGTGATTTGAATTGGACATATAATTTATCAAATTTCACAGCTGGCAAACACTGGACTGAGTTGTTTTTTCACCTTGAAGCCACCACTGGTTAGCAGAGAGGTAACAGGGTTTACACTTCACTAAAGGCCGATAAATTAATAGTTGCTGCCTCAGGGCTTCAGTGGTGTTTCATGACTGTGCAGACAGAGCAGTAAAGAATCAGGTCGGAGCTGCTGTTCATGTGGGCACCTCCAAAGTGTATTTCACTCTGAGGTTGAGGCTTTAGAGTTCCCAGCAGTTTCTCTGCATGAAGTATCTCCACAGGCTGATATTAACATTAACGCAGAGCTGTCAGGACTGCCTCACTTATCAGCTCTCAGTTTGGCTGTCATGAAAGCTGATAAGTAAGACAAAGTGCGTTAACTAACTGCAAACAAAGCTGTACTCTGCATAGAATAGATGTGAAACTGCATCCTTTAATCTTTTACTTAAAATTCCATTTATTTCACCATCAATAATAATGTCACTCAAACGGTGCTTGCAGGGCTGATTAATGACAGTCAATCCCAACTCTAATACCTTAAACGAGCAATGAGTATAGCAGTAAAGATTTTAAATTATGTGGACATTAAAGCAAATGTCATGTACCCTGTTGTGGTATATTTTGGTAGCCATGGGAAAGTCACAACACTACCTAATACATAAATAAATTTGAAAATCATGTTGATGCTACACTGATCTGTAATCAGGTGAATGTGGTCCCAATCATCTGTTTGTCTGTTCGGAATGCTGAGGGGAAGCAGAGCCAGTGTGGTGCCAGAATTGGTGCTGGGCAAGTACCTCAGCAGCCTATAACGGCAGAGGAGAAGAGACCGAAGAGGAAGCCAAGAAGAGAAAAGTAGAGAGTGAGCAAGCAATGTTATGTTGTATGTTCTTTACTGCACACCAAGCATTGATCTGCTCTATGAGCACTTCAGATCCTTATAATAGTAGATAGATCATAAAGCTGGGCTCTCAGGCTGGTACGTTCAGGACACTATGAACATTCAGGATTCCAATCAGAACCCTCTGGAATTTTAATAGTTTCTCATGCTGAAGTCAGCATTCCTAATCAGCCATGTTGGCATGTCAGGAGCACATATCCTGTGACCGTGTATACCCCTCCCCTTAAATAATGTTCAGGTGCAGTAGAAATGTTAGAGGAAACATAAGGCTGCACGTATTTGTGTTGCATATGAATTTGAAGTGGTCTCAGGAGTCTTTTAGATGTTATTTCATTCCCAGCTTTGTCTCCCTTTGTTTTTTTGTTTTTTTAATATTATCTTTATAATTCTGAGACTCTGGGTTGTAGAGGTCAGGGTAATTTTCTAAATCAAAGCTTTACTGTGACAGGTACAAGAAGACAGAAGAAGACATCCTTAAACCTAAGAAGACAGTACAGAGAGATAGAGAGAGAGAGAGTAGTTGATTTCAAAGTGTTTCAGAAAGTTGGGTGTTTATATTTGCTCTGTTTGAAAGCACTATATAATAGAATATATAGGACAGCAGGAAGGCACATTAAAGTACTTTGAACAAACAGAAGAAAAACACATCACTGAGACTTTTGGGTACAAACAAATACATTATGACTCACAAGACTTTCCATATTGAGCAGGTCTAGACTGTACTATTATCTACAGAGACCCAACGATTCACACCATGAGCAAGCACTTGAGTAATACAAAGTAAGGTGGATCAGTCAACAAACTTTCTTCAGTATTGTAACAGTAACTGTTTTAAAGGAGCAGTTTGTAGGATTTAGTGTCATCCAGCTGTGTACTTGCAGATTACAACCCTCTTATTTCATCATATCCTTCCTGGTGTGAAAGATGGTGGCTGCAAAACATGTAAAAAAAACACGAAAGGCTCAATCTAGAGCCACTGTTTGGTTTGCCCATTCTGGGCTACCATAGAAACATAGTGTGTGTGACTGTGTAAAGGCAATTCTGAGATTTCTTTATTAATACATTAAATATGTTGGAAAATAGTTGCAGAAAACACGTGAAAAGACTTAGACATTAAAAACCACAATTCATTAGTGAAATGTGGAGTTAGAGGTCCAAACAGTTTTCCACCAGTTTTCAGTCCAGGGTTTTGTGGGCAGTGGCATGACACAGCGATGACACGCTGAGGCCACCCTGAGCATACCTCTGCACCCCTAGCAGAGAGATAGAGATGAATTCATCTCGCTCAGTGTTTCAAAGTTAGTCATGTCATTTTTTGAACTCATCTGACATGTTTCAGTCACTTCAAAATGGCTGCTTGACTGCTACCACGAATGGACGTGGGTTCAGCATGTTCAGAGGACACACCCCCACAGTCCTGGAGCTGAGAATTTATTTTTACCTTATTTTGACACCTAATTTCAGAAACTTGTTAATATTAATTTAATCATTCAGATTTGGCTGGGTGGTTAATAACACTTTCTTCTTTGGTCTGACAAACTCAGAAGACATAGACTTTACATGGACTTTAAGGATTTTTGGAAAATGTAATTTTTATGACATATATAAATCACCTTAACCTTTTGAAGAAGCTTGAATATCTACTAAGTCTAAACAAACGTGGTAAGAGCAGACTGGTCTCTGTCTTCCAGCTGTTCTGCCTCACTGGCTAATGTACCATATCTGCCTTCAATAATCGGCTGGACTTAATGCATATCATTTAGGCGGGGGCAACATAAACATTTTTTATGGAACTATTTAAAACAACAGAGGCTTTGACGGCTATTTAGACTGTATGTGTTTAGCATGCCATGTGTCCAGAGGGAGTGTATGGGATCATGAGCGGATTTTCTGCTTCCCTTCCCATCACTCACTCCCCTCTTCCCATCACCTCCTGCTCCCACGATAAGAGCCAGGTTTGATCTAGTGGCTGTGTGAGTGTGCAGTATAACACCAGTGCCGATGCTTAACTGTGGATAGTGTCTAACAACACCTAGCCTTGTATCACCGCTGTCATGGTGGGACACAATCAGCTGTCGCTGAAGCTCTCAGGCCGTATTCAAGCCTTCATCCTGTTATAAACAAACTTTAAAGAGAAAGTGAGTGTGCAAACTGTGATGGATGTTTACGACATACAGCTTATATAATTCATTTTAGACTTTTTCTATTCCGAAATGGTGGCTAACATCTGGCTAGCATTTCTTGACCACCTGACCTTTTTAGTAACGTGATGTCACTGTATTCCCATATCTCAATAATGAATTTGATGATCCCATTGCAGTTGTTTTCGAGTGTAAAACACTTAAACTAAAACAAAATGTATCACCATTAATCAGTCATCATCAATCATTGGCATCATTTTGTGTCTTAGTTTAGTTGTTTTGTGTTTAATGCTGAAAGAGTCCTTCTCTATGACCTCATGTATGAACATTGTTTTATCATGACGTATAGCTGAGCACCCGCCTGAAAACACAAATTACCATTCCTATACTATGATAAGACACCAGCACTGCATCCACTAATCTGCTCAAACACCCTCAAAAACAATTCTTCTTTACTTTGGAACACCCATAAATCATGGTGCTAATCTTGTTGGAGCTTCAGCCACTTCACTACAGAGGACGGGATATCAAAGTCAGCTTTTCTCAGCCTCTGCTGTCTCCTCCTCACTCTGCCTTCGCCAAAACATCCAAGGAACATTTTCCACGAAGCACTAGGCCCAGATATACCACACTAACTTATAATGCTCGCCCGTGTGCTGTTGACCTCCACTCTGCAGGGAAACACAATTAACCCTTGATGCAATCGCACCTGGACACACTGCTTCACAGTGTCGCAATTTTGATTCAGTGTCAGTCAATGACAGATTCTGACAGCACTGAGCCAGTATGGACACACAGATACAAACAGTTCCATCTGTATCTGAAGCCAAGGTCTAACTATACCTTTACGGAAACAACACAGGAACTTGACATGCTGCTCACAAAACGTCTAGCAGTCTGTGTGTGTGTGTGTGTGTGTGTGTGTGTGTGTGTGTGTGTGTGTGTGTGTGTGTGTAATTGTTTTGCTTGGAAAGAGATCCAACCCAACTGGCCATATTCAGCATTAACTATGCATTAAGGGCTGAGGCCTGGCTGAGGATCTAAAACCCAAAGTTTAAAGTTTAAGTTTCGATTCAGGACAAGACTGTGTTTTTAGCCATGCTAATGTATATTATTATGGCTTTGTTTTTATGAGTGTTAACACTGTAACTGTCTAGCATCATCATAGTTGCATTGTTATCACCAGAAGTATTGTTTTATACATTTTTGCTGTATGAATGTCTTTATTAGGAGGTGTTAAGGTATTAAACTGGAAATGACTGATGAAACATGATATGAAGCACAAACAGCTGGGCCATCAGGATGCCAGGACTCCCACAGATTTTGTAATTAACCCCTTAATTTCACACGGCGCAGCTCTGAGACTTTGTGGCCATGATGTTGTTGATTCGCTCTGCACTGCTTGACAGCAGTTCCAGTCACAGCATCCGTTCAGCGGTGCCTTCTGGGCTGCTTATGAAATATGCTGTAGTGCTGCTGATGAAATCACAATCACTGAATAGAAATGACAAAATCAGCTTTAGCAGCCACGTCGCAGCTGGAACGCATCGCAGCCGTGCACAGTGGAGTTTAGACGTGTCATGACTTAAGACTGACAGTATTTGACACGTTCAAACCAATGACCGGCTCCACATCTGCAAGTCATTATTTACAAATATGTTCATTTTCATTTTGTTTCTCGTCTCATATTGTGTTTTTTGGTTACACTTACCATGTACTGCCCCAAGTGATAGAGTTCAAGTATCTCAGGGTCCTGTTGTTGGATCGTTGTGGGTAAGAGGGAGCTATTCTCTCTACGTAGCTAGCTAGCTCTCGATTTTCCAGTCCATCTAAGTTCCAACCCTCAGTTATGGCCATGAGCTTTGGGTAGTGACCGAAAGAATGAAATCACGGATACAAACGGCTGAAATGAACTTCCTCCGTGGGTGGCTGGGATCAGCCTTAGAGATAGGGGCAGAAGCTCGGACATCTGGGGGGAGCTTGGAGTAGAGCCACTGCTCCTTTATGTCAAAAAGAGCCAGCGGATCTGATTAGGATGGCCCCTGGGCCCCACCCCATTGTTAAAAGCATCCCAGGGGCCAGAGCGGGCGACATTGAGTCTAATTTAAAACTGCTGGCTTAAGATAAACGTAAATACAGTAAGATTGTTATTCATACTTGTGCCCCAGGTCCTTACTGAATATGAATTTGCAGAATTTGCATCAGGCTTGATCCTTAAGACAGATAAAGTAATTATTGTAGGTGATTTTAACATTCATGTGGACAACCACAATGATAGTCTTAGTACTGCGTTTATCTCTATTAGACTCAATTGGCTTTTGTCAACGTGTAAATAAACCGACTCATAGTCTGAACCACACTCTTGATCTTGTTCTTTCATATGGCATTGAAATTGATAATCTAATAGTCTTTTCACAGAATCCTCTTCTGTCTAACCATTTTTTCAACCTTTGAGTTCATACTACCAGACTATAAGCCTTTGTGTAGAAACTTCTACAGCAGATGTTTATCTAATAGTATATGGGGTGCCATTTGTAAAGCGTCTCGCTCTGAAAATAACAGCAACATTTTGTCACATTTAGCTAAAAACGATGTTTAAAAAACTGGTTTGAATTTTTGAGAGTCACTTTTTTTGCACATTTAGAACAATATTTGTGAACTTAGAGATATTTTAAATATTTAAATCCAAATGTTAAATGTAAGATCTAAATGCTAAATATAAATCTAAATGTTAAATATAAATCTAAATGTTAAATATAAACCTAAATATAAATGTTAAATATAAATGTTAAATATAAATCTAAATCTAAATGTTGAAGCTAAATGTTGAAGCTAAATGTTAAATATATATCTAAATGTTAAATATAAATATAAATATAAATGTTTAAGCTAATTGTTAAATATATATCTAAATGTTAAGTATAAATATAAATCTAAATGTTGAAGCTAAATGTTAAATATATATCTAAATGTTAAATATAAATCTAAATCTAAATGTTGAAGCTAAATGTTTCGGGTGAAACTAAATATTTAGTTAAATGCAAATTCAAATGATGGTAACCGGAAGTGCCAAAATAAAAGCTAGAGAAGGTCAGAGCGTCTTTATAGTGGCAAATAACAAAAAAACCCATCTTATCTGGGGAAATGGACTCTTGGACATGGATTATAGTGATAATAACTACCTAGATTAACAAACACATTTGGAGAAACCCCCCCAGCTAGGACCGGCCCTGATTACTGTCATTATTGCTACCATCTCCATTACAGTTTATAGTTAGTTGAGTCTCTGTCTCTATCACAGGTTCCACTGCTACTGTAATCATTTTATCATTAATTGTAATTCATTGTCATTTTATCATTAATTGTAATTCATTGTCATTTTATCAGTCATTGTAATTCATTGTCATTTTATCAGTCATTGTAATTATTGTCATTTTATAATAATAATAATAATAATGCATTTTATTTCAGAGCGCCTTTCAAAACACCCAAGGACACTATACAAAGATAAAAAGCAATGGAAATACAAAGATTAAAAAGGCAATACACAATAAAAAGCACAGGCTGTAAAATATAAAATAAAGAAATGATTAAAAGTCAAAGTGCATAGGCTAACTGAAACAAATTAGTTTTTAGTCTAGATTTGAAGAGGGGTAAAGAGTCAAGATTGCGGATGTCAGGGGGTAATGCATTCCAGAGTTGGGGAGCAGAGCAACTGAAAGCTCTACTCCCCATAGTACTGAGGCGGGCAGTGGGGACAGTAAGGAGGAGGGAGGAGGAGGAACGAAGGGAGCGAGAGGGAATAGCAGTGTGAAGAAGATTAGACAGGTAAGGAGGGGCAAGATCAGTCATTGTAATACATTGTCATTTTATCATTCATTGTAATTCATTGTCATTTTATCATTCATTGTAATTCATTGTCATTTTATGAGTCATTGTAATTCATTGTCATTTTATCATTCATTGTGATTCATTGTCATTTTATCATTCATTGTAATTCAGTGTCATTTTATCATTCATTGTAATTCATTGTCATTTTATCATTTATTGTAATTCATTGTCATTTTATCATTCATTGTAATTCATTGTCATTTTATCAGTCATTGTAATTCATTGTCATTTTATCAGTCATTGTAATTCAGTGTTTCTCAAACTTTTTCAGACCAAGGACCACTTTGTCAAAAAAAATTTTTTCAGGGACCACCTGACCCCGTCTTCAGCCACCTATCCATCATTGTTTCCCATCCTCTCCGTGCCTTGTTTTAGTTAAAGTTCACAGCTTTTGCTGCTCTTTTCCTTGCTTTCTTTTCCTTACTTACTGACGTGACAGCGGAATGATTTTGTCTATAGGAGACGCCGTGGTTGCTTAGGCAACAATTTGGGCACTGCTAATTCAGATTTATCTTCATATATCCATTATACATATTTTAAAAATATATTTGTCTGCATTTTTGTTCAGAGAACAAATTCGCTTTACACTTCAAATAATGTTAGGTAGGACTAGGGCTGATATGGCCTGTAACCAATATCTCGATATTTTTAAGCTATATCGCGATACATGATATATATTTCAATATTTTTGTTGTTGTTGTTTTGTATTGTTTATTTCTAATAAATATTGTCATTATTTCCATGATAGCATTGTAATTGCTCAGAATCAACGTAGAACAGTAGATTTACACTTGCTGTGAGACACACCTCTTTTATAGCATTTTAACACTTGTCATATTTTTTATGAATTTTTAATACATTTCATGATGTAAATATGAGCTTTAAAGCTCAATAGCTTCCAGGTCCTGTGACCTATTGGCTCAAAATCAGTGTAGAACAGTCGAGCTACACCTGCTATACGACACACACTCTTTTTTATAGCATTTTAACACTTGTCATATTTTTTATGAATTTTTAATATATTTCATAATGTACGTATGAGCATTGAAGCAGTGCAGAATCATACTTGGCATATAAGACACTTTTTTAAATCAAATTTTAACCATTCTTCATATTTTATAAATAAATGTTTAATACATTTAACACCCACGTTTTATTTTGAAAACCGGAAGGGTCCACACGCTGCAGTAAGCTAGCGCTGACTTTCCAGTTTTTTAAAAGTGTTTGCCATAAAGTCGGCAATAAGGGCGCACTTGAAAATATTGGAGCAGCTGACGTGACCACGCAAAAACGAGAGAGGTGACCGCAGCTGTTTTTCTTCAGAACCAAGTCGTCCGTCTCCATCTTCAATTACCTCACTTGGACTCTTGGCTTCACCTCTCCTCACTTGATACAGAAAGTACGCATGCGTAGGGGATGTTTCTGGGTGGGCGGGGCAGTGTGCTGCGTGCTGTGAGCAGCAGGAGTGAGTGACAGGCGAATCCCCGGAGAATTAAATGCAGACGGCTTAAAACATTTACGTGACAAGTACTCGATGGTCGCGATATAGTCATTTCATACATCTCACGTAGAACAAGCCGCGATATATCGAGTATCCCTAGGTAGGACTCCACAAACTTGAGTGGGAAATTCGAATATTTTAAGAGATCCTCTCACGGACCACTTGAGGTCGCTCGCGGACCACTAGTGCTCCGCGGACCACACTTTGAGTAACACTGTTGTAATTGTACCAGGGCCGGTCTTAGCTATGGACAATGTGGGCGACCGCCCAGGGAGCAGTCTCCATGAGGGGCGCCCGAAAAAGAAAAAAAACTTCGCCAATTTTCTAGACAGCTCATCAAGTTAGCGGAGCGTGCGCCCCCCCCCAGCGGACAGACTGATCCCAGGCGGTAAATTAGGACTAGGGTGCACGGCATGCAAATGTGTCCATGACCGGCGCTGAATTGTACAATATGTTTGTGTTGATTTGTCCTGTACATGTGACATACATTGCACGTCTGCCCCCTCTGTGGCTCTTCCTGAGGTTTCTTCCACATTTTTTCCTTGTTAAAGGTTTTTTGTGGGCAAGTTTTTCCTTACTCGAACCGAGGGTCTAAGGACAGAGGGTGTCACTCCCTGTACAGATTGTAAAGCCCTCCGAGGCAAATGTACTGTGTGACTTTGAGCTATACAAATAAAATTTTTCTTTTTGTTTTTTTAAATACAAGTTTTGTATAATAGTCAGAGCTGAAGCTGCTATCAAAACCTGAAGCAGGCAGACTAATAAAGCTGGGCAGGGAAAAGAGTGTGAGAATGAATACATTTGAATAATATTTCTGCACTGCAGCTTTATAGGCTTAGTGTAAAAAGCCCTTTGTCACAGATTCATCACCAATTCAAAACAACATCTGTTGCTGCTCTTTTCCTGTTCATTTGCTTTGATAGTAAAACCATAGAAGAAGAGCTTAGAAAAAAAAGGATGCTGTGAACTGCAGGAGAAAGAAAGAGTGCAATCTATTTAATTAATTTCAGACATTAGTGCCATATTTTCAGTCACACACAGTGTGACTTTATGCAACTATTACTTTAAGCAATTACTTTATCTTACTGCTGTTAGTTGAGCAATAAGTTGGATTCATACTCAGTTTTATCCCACCCTGCTAACGTTAACTGCTAACATTAACAATAGAACTCACAGTGTTACTGTCTTATCCTGACCCAAAGGGATGTAAAAACTCCCTAAATTAAACATCTTTTCCTCTTTTATGTTTTTAAAGCAAATAAGGAAGTGATGCACTCTTCATATTGGCTCTCAGGGATCTGATTCCCAGGAGTGCTGACTGTGGTTAGACCTTCTGAGCCAGCCTCCCAGCAGCAGGAGTTCTGGCGGATTTGCCAGCTCCTTCCTCAGCTCCAACTTCCTTCCTCTTTGGCCAAGTTAGAATTTTCTAGATCCTATAACTGATAAGAAAAAGTGAAGCCGAATCTCAAAGCGTTCAACATTTTGGTGTCAGACCTCTTTACAGCCTGTGATCTGAACAAGAAACCTTATATTTGATGTTTATTTAGCAATCTATTTGAGAAGATTTGTAGTTTCATAACAGCTATGCTTTCAATAGTACAATAGAGTTTTATTGTTTTTCATCACTTTGTATAACTGCATGAGTGTCATCTTCATCTTCTTCTCCTCAAACTGATGAGCAGTTTGGCACCTTGTATGGCAGCCAATGCCATGAGTGTATGAATGTGTGTGAATGGTTAATGAGATATGTAGTGTAAAGCGCTTTCAGTGGTCAGAAGTCTAGAAAGGCGCTATATAAGTACAGTCCATTTACCATTTACTTCATAAACATGATCAGGGTTCTTAAACCACAATCCTTAGCATCTATAAGTATTATCTATAATTCTTAACTGCTTATGAATACTGATGCCTCTATACGACCAGCATGAGCAGTGAGAACAGTGACTAGGGGAGAATTTATATTTATATTTTTATTTTAGTCAGTCTCTACCTGAACAGCTTAATGCAACTGAAACTTTATTCATGTATATAAATCTGCATAACTATAGTTGCTAGCTTTGGTTTAGCTTGAACATAGTTAAGCATCAGGTTTTGCATTATAGTGATTATTATTATTGTGATTGTCGCCATGTTGTTGTTTTTTGGAGAAGAATTTAAACAGCACAACCTAATAATATAATTATTATTATTTTAGGTTTTAGAACAGACTCACTTGTCAATCATAAAGTAACTGCACCTACCCTGCTTTTATTGATGATTTTTTTCTTTAACTGGGACCACCATTTTACAACATAAACATCACACTTCATGGCAGAATACCAGAGATTGAAAGCATAAATTAATGAGGAAACAGTTTACTGAGGTAAGACATAAGACTCAACACAAGCCAGCCTTATTGATGTAACGTTTAGACCTGCTGGCCATCACAGAGAATGCAGGTTGAAGACACATCCTTATTGGCTTCACTTTACAGAGTCCTCTTATTATATACTGCCAAAATGTGATACATACTCATGCAAAATATTTTTTTTAGTCGGTTTGTTGGCTTTTTTGCTAGCAGTAGTTTGCAGTGAGTTCAAAGGAAATCTACCAAAACAACACCCAAAAAGTATCCAAAAATGTCCTAAATCAGTTTAACCTGTGAGCTTTAAATGTGAGTGAAATCAGTCGATGAGTGCACACACACACACACACACACACACACACACACACACACACACACACACACACACACACACACACACACACAGGAGATAGCTGAAGGTAATAATTAAGTTCTGAGAAAAAGAACTGCAAATTACATAAACAGTTCCAGTGTTGGACGCCTAGATTTTTGTGGTTGTTTGATCTTATTGAAATATGTGCTCCAAGACCAGTTTGAATGTTTACTTTTCATCCCTGGACATTAAATCTATACATCCAACCACCTCAAATAAGATCATACATAACACAGCCTGAATCTAAATCACTCCACCTCTCTGGCTCTCTCTTCAGACCTGAGTATACCCATAAGACAAAGTCGTTGTCAGTGAAGCATTCACCTTCTCGCTCACACATAAGAGCGATATTTCACTTTGTGCCGTAGCTAGGTTACCAGACACACTTGCTCTCACACATGCCACTAAATATTCCATACACAGATCTGCCCCCCCCCCCAGCCCCCGCCCCCCCAAGACAAAGTCTGTGAATGTGACATTTGTTTTCGGAAATTGTTTGAATTACCTCGTATAAATAAATGTTGAAATAAAGTTCAGCTTATTGTAATAACAGACCTTGGACATAATGGATTCACTGAGTGTTTGCATGTGGAATGTGTAGAAAAATCTTCCCTCTCAGCGTGTGCATCTGGCTTTGTAATCAGCTGGTGTGTTTGATCTGTGAACCAGATCGCTGCTCCTCATCTGTCTGTAGGGGGAGAAGGACACTCCTCTCGGTACTCAGTTTAATATACTGTATGTACCATCAGTGCACTAACCTTACAAACGAATCACTTTTACTTAAATTGATTATGTTATCTGAACGTCTAAAAAGTGCAAATGAATCCATGAAGAATTCAATCCAGTCCTCAAAACATCTCCGGAGGTAGTTTAAGACTCATCTAACCAGATGTTGAAATGCTGTAAACGCATCAGTCTCTCCAAGACACATACTCCCCCTAAGCAGTGTCTGATTTTCTTCATGTATGGTCGGTCTGCTCTGTTCTCGTGCTTATAGTAGACAAAGTTACACTAAAATGTCACTGAAATGACCCGTTGTTGTCTTATTAAGACAAAAAAACGCTCCAACTATTTCTACAAATACATTCACAATGTAGATATAATGTAATATTTACCTGATCCCTGATCAGTTCAAGCACTGAATGATCCATGTGTGTGAGAGAGCATTGGCAGTGTTTTTCTCATAGTTCATAAATACGAGTAATTTACGTGTCTGTGTTAGCATATACTAACAGACTGTTAGTGTAGCCAAACTGTTGAAGTACAGATGTTCTTCTTCTGATATTTTTTGGCAGTTTTCAAACAGCTTCAGGTGCGTTACCATCTCCTGCTAGAAATGGAAGTGGGCCAACCCTGATTTACATGTAGCCAAGAAAACGACAGATTGTACTCGTTTGTGATCAGCTCAAAAGACGCAGGCAGGGGCGCCGTATAGGGGGGAAAAGTTAGGACAATTCCAAGGGCCCATGACTGACAGGGCCCCCCCTCCCAAAAAAGTAAACACCAATAAAAAATGTATCAAATCATCATCATTGAGTATATATATTTCAAATATAACAATGAAATTAATTATCTCTTTGTTTTTACGTGTTTTGAGCAGAAACCGTTAAATAAAAATGGCTTTTAACACATTTTTAAGGTGGCTTTTAATCTTGCATCAAAAAACTGCAACTGCACTGCATACTGTATGTAGACTTGCATGCGTGTACAAATCACCAGCGGTAAATATTGTGCTAATACAAGTATTGAACTACAAGACGCAAAACAGTTGCAAGCCTTTAATTAGTTTTAAGTTTAAAGCTTTTGATGGGATTGTTAGGTCCTAGAGATGTGGTGACAGCAGCGCAGAGGGGGCCCAATTTGATTTTTTTGTCATGGGGCCCAAAATTCCTGGCATCGCCCCTGGACGCAGGTAAGTGTCTCATACAGAACACAAAAGACTGACAAGTGGAAACAGGGCCAATGACTTCATATAATTAGTTTTTTGTTAGATAGATAATTGGTTAATGAATGTTAATTCACAGTTACTTCTGTTTTAAAGGCTGCTGCACCTTCAACGCTGAAATTTTATTGGCACCAGTTAAATCCATTGCTGAATGGGACTGGCAAACCATCAGTGGTTTGTGGGATTGCCAAACATCCCACAAACCACACAAACACACAGGATTTTATTTTCATACATGCATGTTTGAGAGTGTGGTTAGCATAATAGTGCTGCCCATATTCTCAGGCATGAATATGGGGACCTACTTCTGTTTCATATCTTAAGGCCAACCGAGTGCAAATAATAACTAAAAACAATCCACCTAAAGACATTATGTTTAACATAATCTACTAGACAGTCACTGTCAATTTTATCCCAGACTTTGGATATTTGTCAAAGTTATGTTCATCCAAGAACACAGTCCGTTTTTCTTGGTTCTAAGCAGCACCAGATCTCCAGGAGCGAGTACCTTGTGTCCTATTCTACAAAGCCAACAGGGCAGCAGCTGAAACAAAATATATATAATACACTGAATATACATCTCTATACACAACAAAGAGCCAAAAGCTCTCCACTAAAACCTGACACTCCAGCAGATCCATTCCAACCATTTTCTACAACTGCTTGTCCTTTGCAGGGAGGCTGGAGCCAATCTCAGCTCACAATGGCTAAGAGGCAGGGGACATCCCAGAAGTGTCACCAGTTCATCACAGGGGCACAAGAAGACAAACAACCATTCATGCTCACATAGAGGCACCAATTACTGTCATGTCGGTGGACTGTGGGAAGAAGCTGGAGCACCAGGAGAGAACCAGTGCAGATACAGAGAGAACATGGAAACTCCACACAGAAAGGCCCAAGCAAGAGCTTGGCCACTGCGCTGCCATGGCACCAGGGACGGACTGGGACAAAAAATCGGCCCTGGCATTTTGGACCAGACTGGCCCACAACATTTGATAACACATTTTTTCAGTTTTTATAGTGCAACTGTGCAAGTCTTTAAAACAACCTAGCTCAACAGGACATAAATAATCAAATCATATTAAATCAATTTTATTTGTATAGCCCAAAGTCACAAAGTCCATTTTCCATTGAGGCTTTACAATCTGTACAGGGAGTGACACCCTCTGTCCTTAGACCCTCGGTTCGAGTGAGGAAAAACTTGCCCACAAAAAACTTTAACAGGAAAAAATGTGGAAGAAACCTCAGGAAGAGCCACAGAGGAGGGATCCCTCTCCCAGGACGGACAGACGTGCAATGGATGTCACGTGTACAGAACAAATCAACACAAACATATTGTACAATTACAATGACTGACTAAAATACAGCCTGTTTATAATATATTTATATAAACAAACACACAGCTGCATTGACATAACGCTAGCAATTAACAAAATTATGTCATTTTAAAAAGTGCTATTTTCTTTCTTTGTTGGCTAATTTACATTGTCTTTAGCCACCTAGCTACATAAAACAGCTCATTTTTTCCCCAGGCCTAAATAAGAGCTTACCCGAGGACTACTAGATGAACAAAGAAATTGAGAGTGCTGACTCTTCACTTTTCACTCACATTTTTGGTGCGTGGTGGTGGCTTTAAATATGCCTAGGCTAGAAATACTGGAATGTACAGATACCTGCAGCTGCATTCACATAACATAGACAAAATGATATCATTTTAAAAGTGAGATTTTCTATCAGTTATGTAGCCAACATTGTCCCTACCACCTAGGCTACATAAAGAACTGCTATATCTGCAGGACAACAAAGCAACTTAGCCAATAGGCCAGACTAGCACTCACCCCACAGACAATAATAGTCTAATAAGAAATTAGACTTATTGTTATTGTTGGTGAATGGTGAACACATTTTCTCACATTAAAGACTATTTTTTATTTAGAATAAAAGACATAAAAAGTAGGCTACTGAGCTAGGCTTATTTTCTCTTCCAGCCAGTGTAGCCTACAATGTATTGTAGCGACCCTGCAGTAATGTGTTGTGTGTCACAATGTGAGTTCTGTGGTTTCCCATGGTCCATAAATGCACCTGTATGAGAGCAAGGGGGCGGGGGAGCAGGTGAGGGAGAGCGCGTGTATGTGTGTGTGGAGAGACGGCACGAGTGCGAGTGAGGCTGCAGAGTGGGACCTGTTATGTGTTCTTGGCGTGGTTATGGCCTACAATAACCAAGCTCTGTAACAAGACTGTTGGCAATAAAAGCCAGTTTGCTAAATAACGCCCCGTTATTCCTGACAATATGTTTTATCATACTCATTAAGGGGTTGGGTGGCTTTATCCTACTCGTTGCATTTCATACATGTTCTGACAGTAGTCCAGCTTACCGCAGGTTCAACAACATGTTGAGTGCCACTGCCACCAGGGATGGGAGCTGATGGAGCCCTGCTGTAGCAAACATGTCAGTGATATTAACACACTTAGCAGCATCTGCCCGAAGAGCACGTTTCTTTTTATCGCGTTTTTCTGCACCACCTTTACGTTTTCTCTCCATCTTTATCTGATAGCGTTTCACCCATCAATAAACACACCGGCGCATCAAGCCAAAGGGGGGAGGTGTTTCATGATGTGATTGGGCCGGTCCCCTGTCAGTCAGCGTGTAAGGGCCGGTGGTAAGGAAACAAAGTCTCGCACAGCCTTTTTTTTTGTGCCTGTAGGCGGGACCAAAGCGTACAGAGTGGTTGTTTAACAGTGTGTTTGGGCTGCGTGATCTACTCGTTGTGGGCCGGTCAGACCAATATTAAAATAATAAAAAAAAATCAGGATTTATCGGCCCAAATAGCACATCGGCCCACCGGGCAAATGCCAGATTGCCAATCCGTCCCTGCATGGCACCACTTTAACGGATGCCTTGTTGAAAATGAAGATCACAACATTCAACAAACCTTCAAACAATCAACACCTTCATATTTCTACACAACCTTCTAAGCGATGATAAATCTTGGTCAGGTTCTGAGAGAAGACCGTGCAAATCTAATCACATCCTTTCTAAAGTTTTTTTTTTTTGCCTTTTCAGTAGCTGAAGAGTGACAGGAATGTGGGGAGACAGAGATAAGGAAGGACATGTGGGAAAGAGCCACAAGTCGGATTCAAACCCTGGTCTTCCACAGCAAGGACTGAGCCTTCGTACGTGGGGCAGCTGCTCTACCGACTGAGCTAAACACCAGCCCTAATCATATCCTTTCTAAATGAATCCAGTTCCATTGAAAGTTCCAGTTTATGCATTCATGCTGAGTAGATTTGCTTGATTATCACTAACAAGGGACACAACAAGGCAAATTCTCTGTTTGGGTCAACCGTTCATTTACAATGATACTGTCCTAAGTACAATCCAGGCCACAGTAGATTGAGGAGAATCCACTGAGAGAGATAAAATTGTCCCCCTCAGAAAAATGACAGCAGTTGTGATCATTTCAACAGTGACGTTCCAATGATAAATCTCTGTGGTGTGCACAGTCAGACAGGACCTGATCTTTCTGATATTACAGTATGTAGTGCAAAGCAATATGACAGATGCTTCATGCTCAGTGAATATTAGTCGGTCATCAATCACAGTGCCCAGACGTCTTGCAAGACTTTCTAGAGTGAGGGGGACCTGAGCTGCACAAGCTCACACTCCACACAGCACATGCCTCTCGAACTCTGAAACATCGGGGCTACATGCAGTTGCTCATGTGGTCGTGGACACATCTTATCCCAGCTTGATATGTCATGAATATATTTTTTACACAGTTACTTTCAGTCAGGTGATTATCATTAATGATTATCATAGGCTGCTGTCCATTTAACTCCTTTGATGCTGCCAAATCTTTGACATTCACTAAACAGCTGATCAGGGTTCTACAGAGAGTGGCATAGAAACATTAATTCTGCTAACTCCATCAACATTAGCGTGCTGCTCTGCTCCTTCAAACTGGGGCACACAGACCGCTGACTACTGGTGAAACACTAACCAAGGATGAGCACCTCATACAACCCCCCTTAAAAATACCTGCACTATCCGTTTAAACTGTCACTGTCATGTTTACCCCCTCTCCTCCTTTACTAAAGTTCGACATCTAAAGATTTATGAACACAACCGCATGGTTACACAGGAGGTCATTAGGTCAACACATAAAAAAGTAGTTGGAGAGACTGTTATCTTTTCTGCTGGTGGGATTCACAATCCTGACTGCAGCCAGTCAGATTCAAGAAATCAGATATCTGCCTAATGAATGAGGTTTTGAGATTTAACCATTATTTTACTTGTGACCTGTGTCATGTATGAAAAATGCTTCAGTTTGGGTGCCTCCTTCATTTTTCTGTTGTTGATTCAGTAAAAAAATCAAGACTTTTATGAGTCATTTAAAGTTAACAGTGAACACCATGAGAAAATGTTCAACTGAGCTTCTTCAATTGGCTTTCCACCAGTCGACATGTATCTGATCCTCTATTAGATTTACATAAATGGAAAATACACATGGACTAGCTGCTGTCAGTGAGAAATATTCATGAGATTAAGGTTGGGTCATTCTGACTCGCTCTTCATCAATAAAAGGCTTCTATTGGCTGAAAACATTTGATATCAGTCTGATCCAGACAAAATAATCTGAACAGTTACATTACCAACAAGTCTTTTCTCTCAAAGTTATGACAAGTCTATAAACTACAAGCCACTGATGACATATTTCTGTAACATGATATAGTTTATTAGTAGCCAAGAAGATTTGAGTAATTGTTTGTCACATCCATAAAAAAAAATTCTGTTGACAGGTAGAACTACATAACAGCACTTAATCAATCAATCAGACTTTATCTGTATAGCAGTTTTCATACAATAAATGTAACACAAAGTGCTTTACATTAAAACATAAAAACAAGCAAACAATCAGTGTGCACCCCAAGCAGACTGTGGAAATCTGTAGAAAGTCCTTTGTGGACCAGATGAATTGTGGGTTTGGACAGCCCTCGGCACTCGCAGACTTCCTTGGAACGTAAAGTCTACAAATCTGCAGGACCGAGGAAGTCCAGACGCTTAGATTCAGCCTTCATGTACTTCAAACAATGGCGAGTGAAACTCCTAAATCTGTCTTTTCTTTTCTGTGCCTTTTTTCAGTCCCTTTCTTCCCACGCTGCCCGTGAAACCAAAAGATAAGAGGAATTTTCATTTCATTTGCTGTGGACATCAGTAGTTCCAAGGGCCAGAACTTTAACTCGTACATAAGAAGTATCAAGATCTAATGCTGATTGTCCCTATAGTCAGTAGCGGTTTTAGGTACGGGCGGACAGGGCAGCCGCCCGTACCTAAAACCAGTTCGTGGGGGGCGCCACGAGCGCCCGAAAATGAAAAAAAACCTCGCAAATTTTCGATACCGCTCATTAAGTCAGCGGAGCGGGGGCCCCCGTGGGCGGGGAGTTGACGACGAGGTAGAGGGTGCGCCGGACAGACTGATCAGGGCGCACGGCGCGTCCAGGGGCGCACGAGAAATTCTCCGTCCCGGGGGGGCGGTTTCGCCCAGGTTCGCCCAGGGCGCAAATGTGGCCAGGACCGCCGCTGCCTATAGTCTTACCAGTAGAGCTGGGTAGATGACTTAGGGTCATTATAATCAGTATTTTGTTTATTCCATCCAACCTTTCATGTAGCATATAAAGGGGGCACTAGCCATGTTTGGGCTTTGTCTTGTTTCAGATAGGATATCAGTGTGATGTCTTCTGTTGCTGTGAATGAGTTCAAATTATTTTGAGAAAAAATCCCTTAAGATTTTATGATGGTGTCAACAGAGACCACACATTTCTAATGTGAAGTCTGTGTTACACACTGAGATGTGGAGTTTGGAAGATATCAGTGTTCCCCAGGCAGGGAAGTTTAAAATAAAAAGATTCTGTTGGTTGCAGTATGGTGACTGCTGGATCCATAGACTGTATGAAACATGGATGTAGTCTGAGTTACACTCACAGGTTTTTAAAGAGCTGTTGTGAAGCTCAGTGTGGTGGCTCTGATCCCTGCCTCCCAGCTCTAAAAATGAACTTGCTCAAACAAACCACCTGTAGCAGCACCCACACTCTTAATTCTGAATAACGTTAAGCCTTAATATCATTTGAACAGGTGAGTACTATAAATTCACTCTCAGTACAGTTGTCATGAACGGGGAAATTAGCTGTCTTGAACGTTTTGACATGGGAACTGACTTACTTTTGGAGCCAGCTTCAAGTGGCTGTTTGAGGAATGGCCGTATTGACTTAACTTTACAGTCGGTGAAGTTACAGACTAGTTGGATCCATTGCTTTTGAAGTTTGACCTCTACAAGGGACTAAAAGTCTGGACCATTTATATTGGACCTGTCTATTCTGATTTCTCCAAAGATGGCTAGGCCGCCAGGCACTGCAGACAGCTCCAGCAGTCTGCCACTTGTGGTTTGATCAGTCAAGTTTGTCCAAATATACTGCTTGCTTTCATTATTAATGTCACTTTTCTGCCTGCTGTCTCACAGTGAGGTTTCCTTTGATTTAGCTGTCTAAGTGTCACATTCTGGAATGGCAAAAATAGTATAAATCAGCTGTGTTTAAACATGTATTTTGCAGTTATGTTTTAGGAGAATACTATATTGATCATCATTTCCTGCTTTGGGTCTTTCCATGTTTTTTAAGTTTCCCCTTTTCCTGCATTTCCACATCTGATGATTAATGATTGCAGCATGTCCAGGAGGTGTTAAAGAAGTAAGAAAACATTTGATATTTCAACATGTCTCTGTGTGTTTCCCAGCAAGGAGACGATATTGAACTGAGAGATGTTGACATTTGGGGAGGAGGGGTTGTTTAGTAAGTTTTAGTAGTGTCTGTTTTTCAGACAGTGGGGCTGCAGTTGGTCCAGAGCAGGCACATCAAAAAGTAGTGGGAGTGACTCTTATCTTCTCTGCAGGTGGGATTTACAATCCTGACTGGAACCAGTCACATTTAAGAAATCAGACGTCTGCCTAATGAATGAGGATTTAAGAATTTGCTGCTGACAGTGAGGAATATTCATGAGATTATGGTTGGGTCATTCTGACTCGCTGACATTCAGCAATAAAAGGCTTCTATTGGCTGAAAACATTTGATATCCAGATGATACAGACGGAATAAACATTTGCTGTCCGATGTGTTGACAATACACTGAGCTGACTGCTGCACCGCATCACCACAGGCTTTTTTCTCTTAGCCAACTCCTTGGTCCCTGACATGGTTGAGAAAAAGTACTGAATTTGTAGGAAATTTACTGTGGATGTTAGTAATTTAATTAATTGTGTAGTTTATTAGTAAAGGACAAAACTTCAACCTGTGTGTATGTTATGGGCTGCTCTGCTTGGACTTTCAGATATAATGAGTTTTCCATGATTGTGTTATTTTGTGATGACATTATGTGTGTGTCTGTGACCTGATTAAATTGAACACACTTTTCACAGTTGTTGGAAATGAAATTCTTGTTCTCAGGCTCCTTTTAACAATGGTCATACAATATGTATGAAAAGAAAAGTAAATGAGAAAAAGTGAATCTGAGACATGAAGCAGTGCAGAAGTTAAGTTCAAGTGAAATAAAAAAATATAGAAAACAGAATGAAATAACATAGAATGTTATATAAAATATACTTCAGGCGTAGTAGTGATGAAAAACAAATGAACTGTAATGTAGACAGGTGGTGCAGAAATTAGTAAATGTACAGGCAGGTGACACATTAAATGAAAAAAACCAACATGACGTGTGGTAGTCAGGTGCCACCAGAACAGCTTCAGAACTCCTTAACAATGACTCTACAAATGTCTGAAGTCTCCTAAAGGGATGAAAACCATCCCTTCTAAAACATATCCTTCCTTCTAAGAGTTTTCCTGTTTCCCTTCCTCTTGTGTTTCTGTGTGTGTCTGTAGGTGTGTGGCCTCTCATCTGTCTAATCATCTTACCACTTGCACCTCATCTACCTAACAACCTCGGTTGCACTGGAAAACACTGGTTCAGTCTTCCAAACCACACCAGATATTTAAGCCGTTTAATCCCAAATTTTTCCTGAACATGAGAATATCAAAATCATTTGTACCCCTTTGAAATAACCAACCATTAAGATTTCTATGGAAATATAAGTGAAACAGTGTTGTTGTTTTTTTTTGCTTGGCCACAATTGTGACCGGTGGAACAAGGTGTTGTATCAACCATTTATTAAATGAACATATTTCTCCTATGCAGTCATAAAAATTCTTCCATTCCAGTTATTAACAAATCTGCAATCTCCAATCTTGTCACTAGAATGCTCTATAACATTCTAGTGTAACTTTGATCTACATTATTAAAAATACAGCTAAAATACACCAATATGAACACTGAGACAAAATGGATTTTCAAAAGCGGCCATTTTGAACCATTTAGAACTTAAACCTTAATTAGTATCCTTGGTAACACCTGTGTTTTCAAAATGGCTGCTGTAAAAAAGTGGCCATTTTGAAGCATTTATTTATATAGTCACCACCACTGCTTGGACCTGATGGAGACATGATATAGTGAAACATGCTGGTCGTGAAGTCTCAGTCTCAGGGAGGAGAGTGTGGGGTCCAGCATATGGCTCTACGTGATACATGTAACCACTGGATGAGGCAAAGTTCCATACCATGTACCCAATGGATTAGTTTACCAATCAATCTCAGTCTGCCAGTCTCCTGCCACATCCAGCACTATTTTGTCTCCACATGTGCACTCTGGGATTCCAGGCACCATCAGCTCGGCACCACCTTGGACACCCCACCACTGATGATGGTGGTAGATCTCCCAAAAGGGTTCGACTGAGATATGATGATGGTAAAAGCCAAAATATGATTCACATCATTTTCATGTTCATGCTCTATTGATGGGGTCATCCTGGAAGACAGCCCTCCCATCATTTCATCAAATGTTTCACAGGATAAAGGTGATCATAAGAGCTCTACTCTATGTCGTTGTGGAAAGACTGTTCTTCACAGTCCGATCACGTCCTGCATTGACATTCTCAGTCACTTGGAGAGTTTTTTTTTTTTTTTTGTGTATCACACAGTGTCTTTCTCACATCTAAACGCAGATTTACTCACTTTAGTAACTGTACACTACAGAAACACGGTTTGTGACATCAGTTGAGCTGTTACTTTATAACTTAAGTTAACATCCATCTCTCAGTAATGAACCTCTTTTTGTTTTTTACTGATTTTTTAGGCATCCCACTGTGCACGATCGGATGTTCATTGCTTAATTACTTAATTGGAGCATGCAGTGCACCTGTGTGGAAGCATCTGCACTCGTTAGGTTCATTCATTTATTGATGTTGTTCATTTAATTTTACACCCGTCTTTATATGTTCTATGAGAGCTGGTTATGGACAGGTAAGAACAGGATGTAGACAAGTCATGCATATCAATATTTAAATGGGGGACAAAAACCACAGTTCATGTTCTGGACCAACATTTAGGGCAAAGCTAAAATGAGCTTCAGGTAGTCTGAGGAAGACAGAGTGTGGATCTGGATTTCCCTCATGCTTGTTTAGGCTGCATGAGGACTGCAGGTTTGGTTCTTTATCACTTACTGTACAGTGAAAATGCTTTCCAATGCTCTGCATGAGGAGGAATGATCACCTACTAATAACTGTTGCACTGAGGTAGAAAAATGTAAACCTATATAATAAATGTAGTATATCATCTTAAAGGCTTTATGAACTATGAGTAATTAGTGGTTTAACCAACAAATTAAACTGCTACAGTGTGTCAAGAGCAGGGGCCAAAGATTTTTTTTAAATGGTGGTCAAACATTCCTTTAAACTATATTGTCATATGTATTTAACATATAAACCATATATACGTTGCTGTCCCTGTGAGAAGCAACCTCTCACCCAGATAATTTGACTCACATCACTGTCTATTAAATCTTCTTTCTCTCGGTTTAGTGGGAAGAGTAATGGTGGAGTCAGCAGGTCAGATATGGAGGTTTACTTTAATGTGTCATTGATAAAACTGAGGTCTTGGCTTCAGCAGGGTCGTCTTCCATGACTGAACATAGTTGCTGATAAGTGTTATCTGACATTTTCCCACAGTCCCCATACTGAAGTTTATTCACGCTGAACCCTTTACAGCTCTATTACAGCTAAAGTCAGTCCTGCAGACATTTACATTCAGCATCACAGAGCAAGAAAAGACCCACAAACCACACACACCATTAGCTGCGAGAGAAGATGAATAGCCAGACTGCACAGCTACTCATAGCTCAGAGAAACATTGAGCAGAGCTACTGCAGAGGCCACCTCCACTGTGTATTGTTTTTTCACAGTCCAATGGTGATGTGTGATTATGTTGCAGAAGGGCTGGCCAAGCCACACGGTCTCCTTGTGGGAATGAGTGTGTGTGTTAGTGTGTGTATGTATACAGAGAGTCAGTAAGGTGTCTGCCATGCTTCAGGCGTGGCTTTAGTCTGGTGTGTTTAGACTACATAACCAGAGAGGTTCCCTGCAGCAGTGACACAGTCTGAAGGAAGACGTGTATTCTGTGTGTAAAGTCTGTTTTACTAGCTGAGTTTGATTTTAACAGCTTTGGCCATAATTTCTATCACTGTGACATCTGTGGTCTTGTTACAATCATTACTCTCACTGTCCATAACCATCCTTTGTGTGCATCAGTTTTACGATGCAGTTGACAATTCTACAGAGCATCATTTGTCTGTCTTTCAAAAATAAATCAGTTTTATGATGTGACGATGATTAGTGTTGGACTTAGACACAAACCCACTTGGTTTGGGTTAGGAAAATCTCATGGTTTGTGTTAAAGTTAGTTCATGAATTCATAATTCATAATGGGGCAGTAAATGAAACAGCATGAAGGCAGACTTCATTTGATGTTTTTGCCTTCATTTTTACTTCCAGAAGTGGTTTGATAGCAGGGGCTTCTTGTGATGAGTGATGCATTCAGTAGTAGTTGCTAAGAGCCATTCATGTTTTTCACAATAACAAATGAAAGAAGCCAAGGCTTATTTCTCGAAGTCGACTGATTAATTGTTTGTCTTTGTAACCTGGGGAAACAGCCTATAAAGAGTACAGCCCCAAATGGAAAGACATCATCTACTTTGAATCTATACATGATGACTGTGTAACCCTTCTGAAGCAGAAAAGTATTAGTAATGATAATAATAACTTTAACTAATGGCCAGAATAAGAAACAGAAGATTTAAATTCGGCTACGGAGCCCAGGTGTAACCAACCGATGCACATGAACGTCACGACACTGTGGCTCTTTTTATTAATGAGAACAATGCTCTACTATTTTAATATGAAGCTGGGGAGAATAATAACCCATATGAAATACATACAACAGCCCTACCCGGGTAGGTATAGAAAATAACTAACAAAATAAAAGGTTTTCGCAGCTGCGTGTGTTTTTTCTTATTGTTCTGTTCACTTCACTATATCTGCACCCTTTAGGTGTCAGTCCAGCCACACGGTTGTGTGGGTGTGTGTGTATGTGTAAAAGTGAGCAAAAGGATTCAATTCACGGTGTACGTCTACGCAGGGACGGACTGGGACAAAAAAATCGGCCCTGGCATTTTGAACCAGACTGGCCCACAACATTTGATAACACACTTTTTCAGTTTTTTCAGTGCAACTGTGCAAGTCTTTAAAACAACCTAGCTCAACGGGACATAAATAATCAAATCATATCAAATCAATTTTATTTGTATAGCCCAAAGTCACAAAGTACATTTGCCTCTGAGGGCTTTACAATCTGTACAGGGAGTGACACCCTCTGTCCTTAGACCCTCGGTTTGAGTAGGAAAAACTTGCCCACAAAAAACTTTAACAGGAAAAAATGTGGAAGAAACCTCAGGAAGAGCCACAGAGGAGGATTCCCTCTCCCAGGACGGACAGACGTGCAATAGATGTCACGTGTACAGAACAAATCAACACAAACATATTGTACAATTACAATGACTGACTGAAATACAGCCTGTTTATAATATATTTATATAAACAAACACACAGCTGCATTGACATAACACTAGCAATGAACAAAATTATGTCATTTTAAAAAGTGCTATTTTCTTTCTTTGTAGGCTAACGTACATTGTCTTTAGCCATCTAGCTACATAAAACAGCCCATTGTTTTCCAGGCCTAAATAAGAGCTTACCCGAGGACTACTAGATGAACAAAGAAAATGAGAGTGCTGACTCTTCAGTTTTCACTCACATTTTTGGTGAGTGGTGGTGGCTTTACATATGCCTAGGCTAGAAATACTGGAATGTACAGATACCTGCAGCTGCATTCACATAACATTGACAAAATGACATAATTTTAAGTGAGATTTTCTATCAGTTATGTAGCCAACATTGTCCCTGCCATCTAGGCTACATAAAGAACTGCTATATCTGCAGGACAAAAAAGCAACTTAGCCAATAGGCCAGCCTAGTACTCACCCCACAGACAATAATAGTCTAATAAGAAATTAGACTTATTGTTATTGTTGGTGAATGGTGAACACGTTTTCTCACATTAAAGACTATTTTTTATTTAGAATAAAAGACATAAAAAGTAGGCTACTGAGCTAGGCTTATTTTCTCTTCCAGCCAGTGTAGCCTACAATGTATTGTAGCGACCCTGCGGTAATGTGTTGTGTGTTACAATGCGAGTTCTGTGGTTTCCCACGGTCCTTAAATGCACCTGTATGAGAGCAAGGGGGCGGGGGAGCAGGTGAGGGAGAGCGCGTGCATGTGAGCGTGTGTGGAGAGACGGCACGAGTGAGGCTGGAGAGTGGGACCTGTTATGTGTTCTTGCCGTGGTTATGGCCTACAATAACCAAGTTCTGTAACAAGACTGTTGGCAATAAAAGCCAGTTTGCTAAATAACTCCTCGTTATTCCTGACGTGTCCGGCCGGACGCCACAGTATGTTTTATCATACTCATTAGGGGTTGGGTGGCTTGGTAAGTTTCTTCTTATCGCGTTTTTCTGCGCCACCTTTACGTTTTCTCTCCATCTTTATCTGATAGCGTTTCACCCATCAATAAACTGCACACCGGCGCATCAAGCCAAAGGGGGGAGGTGTCTCATGATATGATTGGGCCGGTCCCCTGTCAGTCAGCGTGTAAGGGCCGGTGGTAAGAAAACAAAGTCTCGCACAGCCTTTTTTTTTTTTGTGCCTGTAGGCGGGACCAAAGCGTACAGAGTGGTTGTTTAACAGTGTGTTTGGGCTGCGTGATCTACTCGTTGTGGGCCGGTCAGACCAATAAAAAAAAATAATAAATTTTTTTAAAAAAATCAGGATTTATCGGCCCAAATAGCACGTCGGCCCACCGGGCAAATGCCCGGTATGCCAGATTGCCAATCCGTCCCTGCGTCTACGATCCTCCAGGGTCCGGCTCGCCATCAACGTCTCTTTCTGGCTCCGTCCTCCAGACAGGCTCTATCAAAATCCAAGGGTTCCTCAAAAACCTGACCTACAATAAGTAGAATCAGAACATATTTCTTCAATTTCTCAGATCTTAAACTATAAATTATTGTACATAAATCACTTTAAATTGTCTCTATATACTGTAGAGAATAGGTGCTTTAACTAACTTGTATTGCAAAATAAGATCACAATCTCTCAGTAGGAAAAGGTAAATAATTTAAAGTATATTATGATACCAAATGATTATTTTTCTAACAGTACCATCACATATATATATATGCTATTTACATTAGCATTGAGGCTAGTGGTTAGCTCACAGAGTTAGCCGTTTAGCTTGTAGAATTAGCGTCTTAGCATTTAGCATTAGCACAGCAGGACGATCTCTCACCGCTGCGATTCTTCACCCGAGCGAATCCTCCAACTGCACTCCTGCAGGTCGTAGTCGTCCAGGGAGATTCCTCCTTTGGTTTTGTCTGAGTTTTTAATCACTTTTTTCCAGTTTATCCACTTTTCTGTTTTCTCCGTCCTGACATTAAGACCGTGTCCAGAACATGCTTCCTCTTGCTCCTTCTAGAGGCTTCAGCGAAAAGTGAAACCTGCGTCAGGTGGGATTACAGACTGCGTCTGCTCCTCTGACTGTATGACAGACCGGGACCACAACTCATCCCTTCACATTTTTTTAGCTTAATTATCTGTCTGTCTGTTTTTAATACACAATGAAATATACCTTTTTAATGCACATGTTTTTTATCTGGGTTACAACTGCAACTATATGTCTCTATGCTATGTCTTTCACTTTATGAAGGCTCCCATACATGGGGTCTAGTAATGTGGAATGTGCGATGGGATGGGGGGAGCTGGAAGATGAAACAGAATCTTGGTCCACTGGAAATCACAAAAGGGGCCTGGTGGTCTAGTTCAGGGTGTGTGCAGGCTCTCAGGGTGGGGCTCAGCCCAGGAGACTAAACTGCACCAGGTCTTGGCCACGATAAGGAAAGCTCATCTAAAGGAGCACTGTACTCTATGCATTGTACAGTGCTGATAAGTGAAAGCTGAAGGCGAGCAGTTGGAACAAAACCATTTCCCACTGTTCTCTTAGGCCCAAAGTAAATAAGATTAAGGGATGATAAACATACTTGAAAATTCTACATTTATGTAGTTACTGCAGTGTTGACCTTAAATCAAGTGAACCAATGTACTGTACAGAAAAGATAACGTAATAGTAAGTGGGTGTGAGTGAAGGAGGACATTTATTAAAAGACTATCTGCTTTTACATAAACAGGTTCAACGCATTAACTTTATCAGCAAAAAAAAGAAAAGAAAAAATAGCAGCCAAGAGCCTCGAGCAGCAGAAACAGAGAACCAGCATTCCTAAAGATAAAGTCCCAAATTGATAAGTGGCTGTGATTCTGATGCTTTAGCCGCGTTATATACTACCTGATGTGGTTGGCTCTGGAGGTCCTTAATCCCCCTCATTTGAGCTGTCTGCGCACGAAGATGAGATCATATGGACTGAATGAAGTGTATGATCTAGACCTCCTCTATTTGAAAAGTGCCACAAGATAACTTCTTCTGACTTTATTTAATTTGCTAAATTTGAGTTTGTTTCCTTAGTCCTCTCCCAACCCCCCACTGGAGTTGGATTAACTCTAATCTAACCGCTGATCACATGATCATTAGAAGCATGCATAGGTTCAATTCAAAGTTATTTATATTGCCCCGAATCTTAACAGAAGTTTTCTCACAACACTTTCCATACAAAGCAGGTCTAGACTGTACTTTTTATAATATTATCTATAAAGACCCAACAACTCCACCATTAGCAAGCACTTGGTGACAAGGTGACCATTCTTGAGGTTATATCTTTTTAGATTATATTACTTCCTTTCCTTCACTAAAAACAAAATGAATGCCCAAAACTCAAATATTTGTGAATAAATATATACCATAAACCATCTCCAAAATGTCACATGACATGTTTCATAATCTAGAGGTTTGAAAAGGACTGATATTGCTCTGACAGGATCAAGCCTGAGATCAACTAGCAGCTCTGTGAGGCTGTACTTGGCACCAGCCAACATGCTGATTTTTAGCAGGTAATATTTACAAGGTGGAACCGATGGAATGTCGTTTTAGCTTTTCAAACAAAATATTAGACAAATGAAATGATGGTGCTAAATAAAATGTCAGAGACTGACGCATTATTTTTTTAACAAAAAGTCAGAATTCATTCTTCAGGTACCTTGAACATCTGGAGCAAATCTCACATGAATCCACCCAGTAGCTTGTTTTACTCAAAACCTAATATGTTCAGCTCATGGTGGTCCTATCCTGGGTATTGTAAATGTCTCGACCAACCACGGCAATCTGTCTGACAGACAAATATTTCAGTCTGGACCGAAAGACTGATGTTGTTATTCATCATTGACTACTGCCTGAGATTGTGGTTGTGTTGTTATGTTAAATGGGTATAGGCTGTATAAAACTGTGTAAAGCGCCTCAACAAACATGTTAAAAAATAGTTGAGCAGAGAACAAAAGTGAAGAGTAGAGTCTATCAGCCTTGGGTCAGGACTGTCAGGCTCTAGATGGCAGGGTCAGACAGAGTCTCCATGGTAATAATGGGCTGCAGGGTGAGGAGCTGGGGGGTCTGATTTAATTATGTAGCTCTGGGTTTGTCAAGCAGAAGCTAACCTGGCACATAGACAGCTTTCAACTGCAAAGCTGCTGCCTTCAAAGAGGCACTTTGTATTTGACAGAGCAGAGCTGCTTTACAATTCAGCAACAGTCTATGAATATGAGACTGAGAGGTGAGGAGGGACTCACTTTGTTGTTCCAATATAAAGATACCCATCCATGCATATATTCTATCAGTCAGTTCATTTCCTTGCTGAAAGGCCTGGATACGAAAACAAGTATTTTTTCATCCCAGACAAAAGCTATATGTTCCCCTTGAGTCAGTCAGTAATAAGGTGCATCATCCTACCAAAACAGCCTCATGGTAAGTCAGTGAAATGTGTAAAGATTGTTTGTGTAACAACTTTTGAGTCACTTTTGCTGTACAGAAGATTGGTGCCTCAGGAGCATCTTTCTTTTAGACCTTCTCTACTTCTTTGTCTCTGAGAACGTTCAGTTTCTTTCTTGTTGATTTGGTTTGCATTGATTTGTTTGAGTTTGTGTCTGAACAGGGTGTCATTTGAGACAGCCTCCAATGAAGCATCAGAGTACTGCTCTTCTGCGGAATTCTCCATACTAGATGAATGACTGGACTGTGGTTTATTTGATTCATACTTCAAGCAATCTCTTTCTAAAGCAATAAAGAACTGGTTACTGTGCAGTTCTCTCATAAACTCCTCACTTGCAGAAAGAGGCCGATGCGCTCCTCTTCCTTTTACTGTATGAGATCAGGCCTCTTACATCTATAATGGAACCATTTCTACAAACTGTGTTTCAAAGAACCTTAAAAAAAAGTTCTTTGTGTACCCAATAGGTTCAGGAAAAGAACCTCTTTTAAATGTTTCTCTGGTACATTTTCAGAAAAAGACATAAAAATAATAAAAATAATTGTGGTTCATGAATTATCAGGAGTACCTGATTTGTTACTTGACCTCAGAATTTGGTGCACATTACTGTTAAGTGTTATCAACAAGTAATATCTGTTTAGAAGAAAGGGCAGATCTTTAGCCATGTCCTCAGCTTCAAGTCACTTTTGACTATTTAACCAAAACCAAACCCTGATCTTTTCCTCATCACCACCTAAAATTAGCATTTTCATCATTCATTATAGTTGCCAGGAGTGAATGTTGTGGAGAAAACATTCTACAAACCATTATCCACATTATTAACATTTTACAGAAGCTCTAAACAGTTTGCAGATGTTCCATTCAAATGTTCCAAGATATATAAAGAAGAAGCTAATCCAGTTAGTTTCCTACAGTTGCTATTGTAAACCAGTTGCATATCCTTGTATATCATATATATATATATATGTGTGTGTGTGTGTGTGTGTGTGTGTGTGTGTGTGTGTACTATATGTATGTATATATGTTCATGTGTAATGTACACGTTAGTGCTCTTTATTCAGAAACCGTCATGTCACATCTACATTTCAGGATCTGGTTATTATAGACACAGATTAAATGTTAAATATAAATATTTCAATATTTATTATCACAGTAACAGTGTTACACACATTAGTAGCTGTAAACAATCAGCATTAGAAAAATACATACGTTGGTTTGGTGCTTACATAAGGAGTAAACATTTATAATCATCACTTTAAAAGTTACATCTGTTGTTTTTGGTGCCTGTTTGTTTCCCAGATATATTAGTGTGTGTGTGAATGGGTGTGTAAGAGGCATTAACTTAAAGAAGGCGCTTTATGAAATTCAGTCCACTTCCTTGTATTAGTTTACCGGCAGATCTGCCCGAACCAATATGGCGGCGCCGTTTACGTATCCACCAACCCGCTCAATGCGGCGTCTATGTATATATGTCTATGGTTAGCATTAATATGTTAGCATTAGCATGTTAGCATGCACATGTTAACACTTATGCGCTAGCAGTTAACATTAGCATGTTAACATTAGCATGTTAACATTGATGCGCTAGCGGTTAGCATTAGCATGTTAGCAATAGCATGTTAACATTAGCATGTTAGCATTACCATGTTAGCATGCGCATGTTAACACTGATGCGCTAGCAGTTAGCATTAACATGTTAGCATTAGCATGTTAACACTGATGCGCTAGCAGTTACAATTAGCATGTTACAATTAGCATGTTAGTAATCAACATATATTTAATTCCTAGTGGCTAATGTTAATTAGCACTAATTTTAGCATTGGTCGCTAATGTTTGCAAATAGCATGTCTTTACAGCCTAAAAGTGTGTCTGTGTGTATGTGTGTGTGTGTATGTGTTACTGTCTGTGTGTGTGTGTGTGTGTGTGTGTGTGTGTGTGTATGTGTGTGCACATTTTACACAGACAAGTTCAAATTAAGTGCCAAGAACTACAAAAATGGCTGCCGCTCGGCTTGTCTGCTGGCCCCTCCCCCCTCTCCTCCTCAAGCAGGCTGAGGTTGCCAAGCAACCTGGGTGAGCTGCAGGTCTCATTAATTAGACACAGGTGATCCATGCAGTCTGTCACACTGAAATGCACAGTATATGTCTGAATGATCCCCCTCGAAGAGCGCCAAAAAAAACCTATAAGGTATGCCTCAAACCAAAATCTGAAATGACCAGAAGAATGCTCGTCTTGTGTATAATGTCTGTGCCAAGTTTCAGGTGAAAATTGTATAAACTTTGGCCGTAGGAGTCAGAGAAAGCACAGGTGCGCCCTGCTCCTTCCGGTAAATTCTCTGCTCCAAAAACCATGGGAGTGAATGAGGCTGTGGAGGGGGGTACTCGATCAATTAGCCTGTACCAAGCCAAAACTATAAAAGAGACAGCTTCAACAGTGGTATCACTGCGACTACCTCGAATTTTCCTAAGTTTCTATGTATAAATCGTGTCTGTAGTGGGGCATTTGAGGCCTCGGTAGTGAAATACGTTTTATTTTTTCAGTGATTTTTCTCCCTGCTCCTTACTCTAGCTGATGATGTCATCACTCTAGGAAACCACATACACACCCATTATAGACACAGAAATTTGACTAAAAACCTGCTGAACTTTGAGCCTTGATAGTTTAAACACGGTAAAAGCTCTCGATGATTGTAGTTAATCCCTGAAGAGAAGGCAAGCATACCTCCGTTTTAAAGTTTAAATGAAGTCTCTCGGTGAAAGTATGCCAGAGCAGTTCAATGTTTAAAATGTCTGTTGAATTTTTTTTTTTTCGGGCCTCCCCATTCATTCTTTATGGGAAAATTTTCTCAGTTATTCTCGATTCGCAAAAAACACGCAAATCTCTTAGAAAAGACATAGCACACATGTCCCGGCCCAGCCGGTCGTTTCGATACCCGTTTTGTGTGTGTGTGACAAAAACTCTGGGAGGAGTGGCGAGCCAAAAAAAGTGCGTAAGCGGAATATTAAGCGCAGTGGATAACATATAGTGTGCGCTTTCAGGCACACTCAATAATAATAAGAAGAATAAGCTCGGTGGATAACATATAGTGTGCGCTTTCAGGCACACTCAATAAAGACGCTACTGAAGTGAAGAATAAATACAGAGTGAGAACGTTCCTCTGACACAGCCAGTATTATCAGCCTTTTGTTTGGAAGTATTAGTTTGTGTAAATCTATTATGCATATTTCTATAATAAAGGAGCAGTTTGTGTCACACTGATAATTCACCACTTATTCACCCACATTCTATACTGATGGCATTGGCTACCATGCAAGGTGCCAACTACTCATCAGTTTGAGGAGATAACCATTTAGGAGCAATTTGGGGTTCATTATCTTGCCCACTTCAACATGCGGACCTAATCATCTGATTAGTGGATGACCAGCCCTGCCTCTGAGCCACAGCTGTCCCAAATGTGCTGCACGCCTTAGTGCTGTGCATGCTTTGTGAAACTGATGTTTGGTTCATCTTCTTTTGTGTGTCTGTTTGCATGTTTCTTCATTTGCAGTGTGTTGTGCTTTCACGGTTACTTCACTCTGTCTGCAGCTCTCAGCCTCACACCGCTGGTTCCTTGTTTCAACAATATTTCAATGCTGATATATCAACTTACACAAAACAAACGCTGACTATTTGGAGAAAAAAATAAGTATGAAATTAAATTTTTTTTAGGCTTTAAATTGATATTGGAGAATAAAGATCACATTTCTGAAAGAAGACGCGCAGTTTCATATTTTTGCTTACTATTGTTCAAATGTTAAACCTTTTTGTCATAAACTATGACTTTATTCTAAAGAGTAATAAAGTCTCGTAAACTTAAATTTCTTTATGTATATTACTCTCACAAAGAAGGGTTCCCAGACGTGAGGGGAATTTGGCATCTTGTGTTGAGGTTGCAGATTGCAACCAACTGATTCAGCTCGTCGCTTCACCCTCCCCTTCCAAGCATGGAAAGAACCATGTTACTGTACCATGGTGGCCATGACACCAATGAAAAATCTAAAGAAAGTATTTGGTTTGTCTGTTCTGGACTTTACTGTAAAACAATGAGGACTCTAGAAGAGGACCTGAGGCATCTGTAGATATAAAAGTCTCCTTCTGAAGTAAAAAAAAATATCATATTCTTAAATAGTAAATTGATAAATCTGACACACTGGACTTCTAAAGACCTTTCAGGCACGGAAGTGGTAAGCTGTCCTCTCCGCCTTTAAATAAAGGAGATTGGGGGATGTGGTTGCCACTCATGTGAACAAACAGATTTTCTCTGAGCTGTCTCAAACATTCCGCTTCCTCTCCCATAGGTTCTCTTTCCTTTATCCCATTTCCCTGCATTCTTAAGTCTTCATGAGATTCTGTTACCCACGTCTCTGATTCTCTGGAGAGCAGCGTGAAGGTGCACTGGTTATTTATATGTACACTGTAATTCCATTCCTGTCAGCATCTGTTTGCACAATGTAATGAGAAAGTCAGTAAACAGATGCAGCCCATTACTGATAGGACTGGATGTGTTTGTCATGTGGTAATGACTACAAAATAAAACAGTGACTTCAAGCAATCACAGGATTTTCTTGCAAACTATAAGCTTTAATCTTCCTTTATCACCAGTCTTTGGGCTCCGACCTACTAATCTAAAAATCAGTGCTCTATTTTCACACTCAAAGATTTATATTCTTTCATTGGAATCAATTCTGCAAGTGTGACTGCAGTAACAATGAGAGCCGAGAGTGTACTGAGCAGATGGAGTTGAGAGTACACATGCAAGGTTTATGCAGCGTTCAATGGGTAAAGACTTGGAAGACCTTTTTGAACCCCAGAGACCATTGATCATACCAACCAAATCATGAAAGCATGATAGAAAAGCAGTATGAGGGATATCTTAGATAGCATGGCAACATTGATTCAATGTTGAAATTTGGTTGAGGTTGAATATTCAAGGCTAGATAACTTAAGTCCGGCCTAGGGGAACCGAACATAAGAAAAGGGCGCTCCCCTCTTTCCCCACTCCCAAGAATGACCAAGGCCACAGTTCAACCAAAGATCATTTATTCTTCAATTACTATTGTTATTATTTCAAAAGTGGTAGTTCAAAGCTTCGGGATGAGCATGGCCCAAAACAATCTGATCAAAAACTAACTTACCTAACCAAAACAGAGAAAACAAAATACAGGGTTCTAACCTGCCTCTAACATGAACGGCAAAATCTCACAACATCTGACTTAAGTCCAAGCCAAAAGAAATGACGGAGGATACGATTATAGGTTTTTTTAATGCCTAAATGACTGGACATGCTATGATCATGAGCCAAACTTAGCACCTGAAAGCGAAACTGTTGTGGCACTACAACCTGAGTGACAGACTCATATGCTGGACCAGAATGAGGGGACCAGTGGCGCATCAGAACACCATCATCTATGAGGTAGGATCCAGACGTATTACATTTTGGATCTGTAACAAGAGAAAAACAAGGAGACAAAGTGGCCTCAGTTTTCTGTGCATTCATTAGCTGTTCTCTGTCTACCAAGAGAGTCAGAGTTTTATCATCAGGCTGAAGCTAGACAGAAATAGTCTCTTTATTATCTGAGAGAGAGCCTGTGGGATCAGAGGTAGTCATAAAAGAATCACTGAGATCCACCAAGTCTCCGGGCTTGAGCACGGGTTACAGCACACACAGGGAACAAAGGTGGTGAGCCGGGAACAACAGAAGTGGGAATGCACAAATCTGCAATTGGGTTTTCAATTACTTCAGGAGACGGGAAAACTGTACCACCGGCCAAATTGTTTCCGAGGATCAGATCACTACCAGCTATTGGCAACTGGGGTCTCACAGCGATTTTGAATTTGCCTGACACAATCTTAGATTTTAACTGAACAAAATGCAATGGGGCAAGTACAGCACTTAGCTTCACCCCCCATACTATAATGTCAGAACCACAGTAAGACTGAGCTGAAAAAGGGAGAACACTTTCACACATTAGGGACTGTTCCGCACCGGTATCCCGCAGGATAGTAATTGGAACTGGTTTATCTAAACCCTCAAGAAAAACAGAACCCTGTGTAATGAATGGTTTGAAATCCTGGTCAATTTCGTCTATCACATCCACACTTTGCTGGTGTCGTGGTTTAGCATGTATGAAACCAATTGAGGATGGTGTTTTGACATTCTTAGATTGTCCTTTTTTCTTAAGAGTGGGACAGACAGCGATGAGGTGACCCTGCTCATGGCAATAGAAACTCTCGTTTTTTAATGTCACCAGTAGCAACAGTGGGATTACGATAGGAGTCTTTGGGTGATCTAGGGCTCCGGCCAATGGGGAAGAAAAAACACTTGTGAGTCAACAAAAACTCATCGGCAAGTACAGCAGCATCAGTGAAACAGGTGACTTTTTGCTCATTCAGGTAAATGACAATTTTCTCAGGAATTCAGTTTTTAAATCCCTCTAACAAAATTAGTTCACGCAAATTATCAAAAGTTGTTACTTTACTGGCCTGGCACCATTTATCAAACAAAGTGCTCTTCTCTCTGTCAAACCCAACATATGTCTGATTGGCAGTTTTTCCACACCTAAATTTTTGTCTGTATGCTTCCGGTACCAATTCATAAGCTTGAAGGACAGTGGCTTTCACAATTTCATAATTAAGGCCGTCTTCAATAGACAAAGAATTGCACACTTCCTGTGCTTTCCTAACTAACTTACACTGGAGTAACAGAGGCCACACAATCTTTGGCCAATGTAGAGTAGCGGCGATGCAGTCAAACGCACTGAAATATGAGTCTACTTAAGACTCTCTGAATGGAGGAACTAGCGCAATGTGCCTGCTCACATCAAAGCCGCCGTGAGGACTTGGCGTGGGTGTCTGCATGGGTAAAGGACTGGCAGTTACAGCGGCTCCCCGCTCTAACTCCAGAGCCCTTAATTTTAGATGAATGGTTTCCACCTCCACCTCCTTTATACGGAGGGTGAGCCTTAGCTCCTTGGCATTCATGCCAGTTTTGGACTGGGAGGTTGGGATTGTGGTAGAACAC
Organism: Collichthys lucidus; assembly: GCA_004119915.2. Lineage (NCBI taxonomy): Eukaryota > Metazoa > Chordata > Actinopteri > Sciaenidae > Collichthys > Collichthys lucidus. The sequence goes on from CM014101.1 coordinate 1,613,161, forward strand.
CAGCCGGCTCCCCAATCCATCCCCTTTTAGTCAACTTCTCAGAGCAGATCATATTGTAGCGACCCGGAACAATGAAGCTACGAAGCAACCGGGTTTTCTGGGTTTTATTCTCGAACTGGAACACAGGCTACTGTAGGCCGTAGCCGACGCCAAAACAATAAAAACAGGCGAACAGACAGCATAGCACATGGACGCTCCTAGCACTCTCACTCGGCTCTCGTCTACACACACACACACCTGAACACACCCCCCCCAGGTCCTTGACCAATCCAGGTGGCTCCTTCACGCTCCTTGACTGACAGGTTTCACAGCCTCTAACAACACCCCTCTCCCAAAACGTCACCCCATACACTGCAGCCTAACTTAGCGAACACAACTCACAGCCACAGCGTAAACACAGTCCATACACAGTCCGTTACACTACCCCCCCCTTTCAAAGTCCCTCGCCCCCGAGGGGGCAAACAAAGTCTCTCAGGTGGGCAGGGGGTCTGTGATTTCTCCGTGGCCGTGTCCGACCCAGGTTAGGAGAAGGAGGCCAAGGGGAAAGGTCCTGGTGAGGAGGAAGGGGCAGGGGAGGGGCCTGGTGAAGGGGAAGGTTGTGAGGGCCCGGATGACACATCCGGGTCACCAGAGGGGGCTCGTTGGGGCTCTGGGCTGTCTCTGGGGGGGTCTGGAGTCGTATTCCTCGGGCCGAGTGGAGCAGCTGTGCCCCGGTAGCGAGCCAGCCTGTCCCGATGTAGAGCAACTTTCCGCCCCCTTGGTGGCAGTTGGACCCTGTACACGACCTCACCCAGTCTCTCTAGGACCTTGCAGGGCCCCACCCACACACTGTCCAGCTTAGGGCATCTGCCCTTCTTCCTTTGGGGGTTATAAACCCACACTGATTCTCCAACCTCAAAATGGCGTCCTCTGGCACGCACGTCATAGTTCCTCTTCTGTCTCGCTCCTGCACTCAGAAGCTGACCTCTGGCGAACTCGTGGGCGGATTCAAGGCGGTCCTGTAGCTTCCTGGCATACTCCGGTCCCGGGGGAACCACAGGGGTGTCAGGTGGTCTTCCTACCATCATCTCTGCTGGAGTCCGGATCTCTTTGCCCAACATGAGGAGGGAAGGGGAGCAGGCAGTGGAGTCCTGGGCCGCCGTGCGATATGCCATTAACACCAGGGGGACGTGTGTATCCCAGTCGCGTTGGTGTTTAGCTGTCACGATGGCTAGCTGCTGTGCTAGTGTGCGGTTAAACCTCTCCACGAGACCGTCGCTCTGAGGGTGGAGGGGTGTGGTTCGGGTCTTGTGGGAGCCAAGTTTTTCACACATTACTGCAAACACACGGGACTCAAAGTTCCTCCCCTGATCAGTGTGGATGACCTCTGGCACCCCGAATCTGCTGAACATCCCCTCCACCAGTGCGTTTACAATGGTCTCAGCCTCCTGGTCTGGCAGACTGTATGCCTCTGGCCACTTGGTGAAGTAGTCCATAGCAGTGAGAATGTACCGGTTTCCCCTATCTGTACGGGGAAACGGCCCGAGAACATCAATTCCCACCCTTTCCATGGGGCACCCTGTTGGAAACTGCTGGAGCTGAGCGTGTGATCTCTCTGTGGGGCCCTTCCGTGCAGTGCAACTGTCGCAGCGGCGACAATAGTCTTCCACGTCTCGTCGATGCTGGCCCCAATAGAACCCCTGTCGGAGCCGGCGGAGAGTTTTAGCTACTCCAAAGTGGCCAGAACCAGGCGCACTGTGCACTGCCTGAAGCACCGTCTCCCGCAGGGCCTTTGGCACCACCACCTGCCACCGTGTCTCTCCTGTAGCTGGCTCCTTCCAGCCCCTCTGCAGCACTCCATCACACAGGCGCAGAGCTCCAAACATCGACCAAAGTCCCTTTGTAGCTCGTGAAAACATGGCAACATCTTCCCATGGAGGTTGACGCTGTGCCGCCACCCAGGAGAGTACAGGTCTGATGTCCACATCATCCCCCTGTTTGTGTGCCCACTCTGCTCTATCCACAGCTGTCAGTCTCTGGTCGGTGGTCGGCCCCTCCTCCCTCACAGCTGCACATCTCACCTCAGGGTTTAGCTGCTCTCTCTCCAGTATCTCTCTTTTCTCGCAGAACTGGCAGGAGTCAGCGCTGCAGGGGCGGCGAGAAAGTGCATCAGCGTTCCCATGCTGGGCCCCTGGCCTGTGGACCACAGTGAAGTCATAGGCTTGTAGCTCTTCGATCCAGCGTGCCAGCTGCCCCTCTGGTTCTCTGAAAGACATGAGCCACTGCAAAGCGGAGTGATCAGTTCTGACCGTGAAGTGGAGGCCGCCCAGGTAATACTTGAAATGTCGTATGGCACTGACCACAGCGAGCAGCTCTCTTCTGGTGACACAGTAGCGACGTTCTGCCTTGTTGAACGTCCTGCTGTAGTATGCCACTACTCTCTCTCCTCCAGGCGTCACCTGAGCCAGCACAGCCCCGGAGCCAACGTTGCTGGCGTCTGTGTCCAGGATGAAAGGCAGGGTGAGGTCAGGTGGAGACAGGACCGGGGCCTCCACAAGGGCTCTTTGTAGGGTCTTGAATGCCACAAGGCACTCTTCTGTCCATGTGAATGTCTCTCCTTTTTGCAGGAGACGGAACAGGGGCGCCGCTATGCAGGAGAACCCCCTCACGAACTTCCTGTAGTAGGAGGCCAGTCCCAGGAAACTCTTCAGGGCCTGCACGGAGTCAGGGGTGGGCCAATCCTTCACAGCTTGCACCTTCTCATGCGCGGTGCCGACCCCTCCTCCTCCCAATTTGTGTCCCAAGAAGGTGACCTCCCGCCTCAGGAAACAGCATTTCTGTGGATGTAGTTTCAGTCCTGCTGCCGCCACTCTCTCCAGCACCCGTCTGAGTGCCCCGAGAGCTGACTCGAAGGAATCACCATGGACCAGAATGTCGTCGAGGTACACAACACACTCTTGGCGGGGAATGTTAGCAAGTACCTTGTCCATCAGTCTCTCAAATGTGGCGGGGGCGTTGCAGAGGCCAAATGGGAGGACTTTAAACTGCCACAGGCCGCCGCTGGTGATGAAGGCAGTTTTTGGTCTGGCCTCAGGAGCAAGGGGAACCTGCCATTACCCACTACGCAGGTCCAGAGAGGAGAACCAAGACGACCCTGCCACAGTGTCGAGGGCCTCGTCGATGCGTGGGAGGGGGTAGGGGTCTTTTTTGGTCACTTTGTTGAGGGGTCTGAAATCCACACAAAACCTCCAGTCCTCTTTCACCTTTTTGGGAACCATGACGACTGGAGAGGCCCAGGAGCTCGTGGAGGGCTCAATGAGTCCAGCCTGCTGCATCTCTCGGAGGGCTTTGTCTGCCGCAGTCTGCTTGGCTAGGGGAAGACGTCGAGGTCTCATCCTGATGGGCTGTGCGTCTCCAGTATCAATGTTGTGCTGGATCAGGTCTGTCCGGCCCACATCCTCCTCAGACAATGAGAAACACTCCTTGAACTCGAGCAGCAGCTGCCACAGCAGACTCCGTTCACTGGGGCTCAGACCATCACAGTTTTTCTGCCAAACCTCCCTCACGGCCGAGACTCTCTCACATCCATCTGCTAGTGAGAGGGAGGGTGGATGTGTGTGTGAAGCAGTGGTGGTCAGGGTGGAGGGTGGCAAGGGTGGTTCACTGGGGAATGTGCAGCGGACGTCCGTGTCGTTTGTTGTCTCAGCTGCCCTAACTGTGACAGTGTGGGTCACAGAGCAGCCAGGTTGGAACGGCCGCTTAGACATCTGGATAACATGTCCATCTGGAAAGGTGAGCGTGCCTTTCCTGGTGTTAATAACACAGTCCAATGCTTCAAGAACATCTAGTCCCAGAATACAGTCCTCCAGGCTCGCGACCCACACTGGGCAGCGAACTGACTTCTTCCCCAACCCCAGAGTCACTACTGCTTCCCCCACCATTGGAGCTCGTTCTCCGGTGACAGTCTGCAATTTCACCACGGTGGGGAAAACCAAGATCTCAGCACTCAGCACACTGGGTTTTATCAGGGTGGCTGAGGAACCCGTGTCCACGAGTGCAGAGCAGCGTGTTCCTCCAATAGTCACTGACGCGTACCAGCAGTCTCCAATCCAGGTTCGGCCCAGTACCACTAGCCGCTCCAGCTGTCCATCAAGATCCTCTGCTGGTCGCTCTGCTACTGCTTGGTTGGAGTGTTGCACTGTTGGAAGGGGTCGGGACACAGGTTTAAGGGTCCGCATTGTCCCGTTCATGCGGTCCCCGGTGCGTTTCCCTGATTCTGAGGTGTGCGGTGGCAGTCTCGGACTAGATGACCTGGTTGTCCACATCCCCAACAGAGCCTTGAACGTGGCCTCCCTCTCTGTTCCTCTCTCAGTGTGGCAGCCTGCACTAACTGTGCCAATTTGTCCATCCAGGCTGGTTCTGTTGCATTTGAGTCAGTTACATTAGCAGCTCTCACCTTTGGTGATGTGTCGAGCGTGCCTGCCAGGGAACCAGCACACAGCATTTCTCTTTCTATAGCCAGCTCCAAAGCCTGTTGTAGAGACCCAGGATGAGCCAACAGTGTCTGGATACGCAGGTCGGCTGGCAGCAAGGCCTGGAGGAAATGGTCTCGGGCTAACTCGCTCTGGATGGCCGGAGGCATGTGAGCATAGGTGCGGTGAACTAGACCTTCAACATCATTGGCCAGATCTCTCAGTGGCTCTCCTGGTCGCCGCTGGCGGCTGCACAGCTCAGATCGTAGCAGGCTGGCTGCCGAGCATAGTCCAAACCGTCTCTTTAGAGCTCCGACTAAGGCATCATAGTCGCTCCTATCGTCTGGGCTTAATAGCAGCAGGCTTGACAAAGCGTCCCCAGTAAGGCACATTGCTAGCTGCAGTGCTTTCTCTTCAGTGGACCACCTGCCAGCTTGAGCTAACAGTTCAAATTGTGCATGAAAAGCTTCCCAGTCCGCTTTGCCATCATATCTGGGGGTTTTCATTGTGGGTGGGAGGGCGCCCCGTGTGGCTCTACCTGTCTGCTCATGTCCATGCTCCTGGCAGCTGCCGTTCTCCCGCCTTTAGCATCGCCCTCTCCGGCGCGGCGAGAAGAGCCCAAGCCAGCCTCTGTAGCCATCCTCACTGCCATCTCTCTCACCCGCTCTCTGTGTCCTGCCGCACTCTGAGCGGTGTCCATGTCCTCATCAGATATCTCCTCCCGCTTGATCTTGAGAAGTTTCTGTGGCAACATGTTGCTCCCCCGAACACTTAGCAGCAGTTAGCACCTCGTCAAGCTAGCAAGCGGCGTGGTAGCCCAGTTGGCGAAGTCCGGTCACTTCTGACACCAATTGTAGCGACCCGGAACAATGAGGCTACGAAGCAACTGGGTTTTCTGGGTTTTATTCTCGAACTGGAACACAGGCTACTGTAGGCCGTAGCCAAACAATAAAAACAGGCGAACAGACAGCATAGCACATGGACGCTCCTAGCACTCTCACTCGGCTCTCATCTACACACACACACACACCTGAACACACCCCCCCCAGGTCCTTGACCAATCCAGGTGGCTCCTTCACGCTCCTTGACTGACAGGTTTCACAGCCTCTAACAACACCCCTGTCCCAAAACGTCACCCCATACACTGCAGCCTAACTTAGCGAACACAACTCACAGCCACAGCGTAAACACAGTCCATACACAGTCCGTTACAATATAACTCCTCTTTCTTTGCGCTAGATGACACATGCACACCGAAAGAACTAGCGATAAGGCACAAATCAGCCCTTTTACACTTTTTTAACACCTCCCGGGTCGGATTAGCCACAAACTCAGCTAATTTGAACTCCATTTCACTTCCACCACCACCACAAAAAAAACTGCCAAAGAGACAAGCAAAGACTACAAGTGGGAAACAAAGCGACCTAACACAGATCAATAGAGAGAACGGACAAGCCCTCACTTCATGTTACGTCTGGCCTAGGGGAACCGAACATAAGAAAAGGGTGCTCCCCTCTTTCCCCACTCCCACGAATGACCAAGGCCACAGTTCAACCAAAGATCATTTATTCTTTAATTACTATTATTTCAAAAGTGGTAGTTTAAAGCTTTAGGGTGGAGCATGGCCCAAAACAACCAAAATAATCTGATCAAAAACTAACTTACCTAACCAAAACAGAAAACAAAATACAGGGTTCTAACCTGCCTCCCTATGAAATAAACAGGAGAAAAAAGGAGACAAACCAAAAGAGCTACTCACCCCTACTACTACCTGCACTGCTAAGCTAAAGTCTGCTAAGGCAGACCAGTACAACTTCACAACACAACACAACACAACACAATACAACACAACACAACACAACCTGGTGCAGTTGGGAGTAAGGTCAAGAGAGGAGGTGAATGAATCCAGCGGCGGCCATTTGTAGCTGATCCACCAGTCCATTAACCAATTGGCAGACAGTACCTGGAGAGAGGGAGAGACCCTAAGGTGGTAGCACCACCCCTAGGCAGGGAGGAACAATAACACAAAAATAAACACTAAATAAAGACCCTGGGTCATAACATAACATTGAATCAATGCTAATAATTCTTTGATTTTTCAAAGGTGAGAAGAGAATCTATGTTGATTCAATGTTGGTCTGTATGATTTGCATGACCAGTTCTGTAAGCACAACCACAATTTAGGCCAATAGTATTGGTGTAATCCTGCTGACAGACAAACAAACACACCACAGAGAAGACATACATAAAATGAGTGAGGGCGGAATTTCATCAGGCTTTCAGGATCCTGGTATTATGCATGCTGGACTCAGTGTCACACTTTCATGACTTACTGGGACACACAAATAGATAAACAGAAAAAAAATGTCTGCTGTGAAAACACTCCACACGTTCCATAACTGCATAAAAAACTCATATATTAAATATAATATAATACAGCATTCCAGCACTGTGCAGATGTTCTGACATTTAACTTGTAAGTGCCGATCCTGTTTCTCTTTACTTTGGCTTTTTCTTGACAGCTTTTTACCAGCATGACCTGATTCATGTCTGAGAAAGTAGTCAAGACCTTTATTTGTGGAAATTGTAGACGCTGGGTGAATAAATAAATGATTCACGATTTCTGTGAACACTTGCAGAAAGCATCAACTTAGTCCTGAAATTCTGGCCATGGCTTTTTCAAAAGCAGTCAATGCTGTGGTCTGACACAAATTGACTGAATATGTCTGTATCCTTTCACCTTTTATGAAATATGTGCATGAACAAGCTTTGGTCTCCACATTTGTTCAGTAAGTGTACACATTGTTACTTCCTGTAGAGCGTGGGGAGGCAATCTGAGTCCTGCAAAAGAAACTGGACTCCAACAGCTGTCAGTCAGAGGTAAAATATAAAGGCAATGACTGGCTATAGTTGAAAGAACTAACAAAATCTTCACTTTGCAGGACTTTGCTCTTGTTTTTAACCTTGTGATAACATTTGGTCTCCAAGCATGAAAGTGCATGAACACACACATAAACACACACACTTGAGAAGTTCATCCACCCCTTTACACAGTTTTAATTGACACAGTGTGGAAAGCCCCACAGTGAATTGTTGGTTTGTTTTCCCAGTCAGTGGGAGATGTATTATTGATGTGATGAAGGAGGGGTGGTTTGGTGCTCAGTGGCGGAGTCAACCCCGTGGTCAAACTCACATATACACCAAGACTGAGCCCACATCAATTATATGTAATGCGGGCAAATGGATGGGCACGGAACAGTTCATAATATACGACCTACCTGCTGGTATGAACCTAAGACGTTACTGTCAGGAACAAAACAAAGCAGGGCTGTGCAATTAGTGCATGATTGGTTAGGTTAATGAGTGATGTCGGAATGTAGGACCTGCACTTTCACAGCTCAAGTTTGTCTGTCAGAGGGCAGCTTTCTTTGGAACTGAAGGTTTGCAGAGCATAACTGGAAAAAATATAGAATATAAATCGAGTCCCTTCTTCCTGTTCTAAAACACTGAAGGCATAGACATAGTTTGCTTCAGTTTACGTTAAGTATTATACACAAGTGCTATAAGCAATTCAACCCATGCGAAAACCAAGGAGTTAACTTGCAGTAGGACTTTCCTTTTTGATAGAGCCTATAGTTAGGGCTGGCTCAGGTCATCCCTTAGTTATGCTGCCATTTTAATTGGACTGTATGTATTGAATGGTACAGTATGTTTGTGTTGATTTGTTCTGTACACGTGACATCCATTGCACGTCTGTCCGTCCTGGGAGAGGGATCCCTCCTCTGTGGCTCTTCCTGAGGTTTCTTCCACATTTTTTCCTGTTAAAGTTTTTTGTGGGCAAGTTTTTCCTCACTCGAATCGAGGGTCTAAGGACAGAGGGTGTCACTCCCTGTACAGATTGTAAAGCCCTCTGAGGCAGATGTACTTTGTGACTTTGGGCTATACAAATAAAATTGATTTGATTTGATTTGATTTGATTTGAAAGCAAAGACAAAGTCCTGTCCTCTCTGCCATTGTTGTTTAAGACACACAACCGTCTACAGTGACTAGGTACCTGTCATGTGACAAATGAACGAAAGACCGATCTGTTTGAACGAAAAGGTTTGTCTGTACTGCTCGTCACACAGCCTGAGCTGCCTGTCACAGGACAAGAAACGAGAGACTAAAACTTGACGACGCACAATTGAATCGTGAACTAATCATTTCCGTTTCCTGTCTTGTGCAGCTGCCATGTGGCTAGGGAACATACTACATGAAAATGAAGGAATCACTCACTGAGACAATTCATTACTCCGAGTCATATAAAAGATTAGTTCAAGCTGAACGATACATTCACGACCAACACACTAATAGAGCTGAGAACACAGAGGCCTTCTACAAAAAGAGCCAGAGCAAAGTACGTCCTGCTGAGTCTTCAGTGTCTGCAACTGTATGATGCACATGTTCTACCAGTCTGTCGAGAGACACTAAGAAGCTCAGTAAGCTAGTTAGGAAAGCCGGTCAGTTATGGAGGAGTTGCGGTGGACGCTCTAGTGATGGAGAGGAGGATGCAGTCCAAGTTATATATCAAATTGGGAATAATCCCCACCTCTTCAATGACTGGCTGAAGATTCTTCTTATCGACCAGCATAAGACTCATACGCACAAGATGTTCCACTGAGCAGCAAGAAATCATTAGCTACATTTTAGCAGCAGGACTTACCATAGCCATAGTGATGCATCACTGTCCATCAAGAGGGAGGCAACCCATTTTTGTTTTGTTGCTTGATTTTATACTATACTTTTTTTATTTTTCTGCTTCCTGTCCACAGCACTGCTTTGCTCTGCTTCTGTGCCGGATTTCTGTTTACTTGACTGCTGTCTATAGTGATTAACTGACTATGAATAAGTACCTCATATACCCTACGTTATTTGAATACAGCTTCAGGTACATTTAGTACATAAAAGAAGACCCTATTTAAACATGTAAAATAGCAATTACAGAGCAGTCGGATTAAATTATAGTAAGCCTTGTCTATAACAGGACAGACTATAATGAAAGAATGGGAATGATCAAAGCGGTCTGCCCACCCGATGTGCTAACAAAAGGTAATCACAACAAGATGTCTTACGCTTAACTTGAAGAAGGATGAAATGTTACTTGATAAGAAACAGGTGGAAGTAATGTTCCTGCATCACCTCAAGGCCTGACCAATGATGATATGAACTGCAAACACAGCATCTTACATATCATCAGTGTATGAAGGTAATGTGGCAAACAGCAGACAGAGCAATATGATGGTTAGTTTGGATTGTTTGTGTCTAATGTGTCTTTAGGTTTTAGTTTGGTCTCCACCACCTCCGGAGATAAATATCTGTCTCTTCTGTTGCTATAGCAATAGGCTACTGAACATGTCAACAACAAAATGTACTTTAATTATTAAGGTCTCATAATTCAGAAAAATGACTCCTGGGAGTATACTTATATACTTACATACTGAATTATTATGACTGATGTATTAATTTGGAAGCAGCATTTTACTGTTGTAGCTGGTCAGAACAGAGGTAGTTTTTAATATTCCAGTGCATTAGGTTTAATGAGCTCTTTTGTATGTAAAATCTGTGCAGAAACTAAAGCTGTCAAATAGATGCAGTGGAGTTCATTGTGCAATATTTAAGAAACTGCAGTAAAGTGATAAAATGAAGGGATATGATTGTTTTTTATGCAGAATTTTGAATTTCAAGATGAGCCCTGTCAGTTTGATAAGAGCTTTAGAATATGACTATGTTGATAGAAACACAAAGTGTTGAATTTTATTACAAACCGTCTGATGAAATAAAACAAACAGATTTTGATTGAGACTGAGATAACTCTAAATTTAAATTTAAATCTGTGAACCCTAAAATATTGAACATTTGCAGAGAAGTTAGACTTTTGCACAGAAATTAAATGGGGAAATGAAACAATTGTAGCAAAATTAAACATTTGCAGAGAAATTAAAAATGTTCACAAAAATTAAACTATATCTACATCTTTGTATTAAATTACATCAAAAGTTGAAACAACTTCACTAAAAAGTGAATTCCTCATCAAATGACTGAACCCAGTATAAACTTTCAAGCCCGACCTGCATCAGGTCAGTTAGATGCAGTACATTAAATGAATTATTTTTTGTTTTTGCTGTGTAGAGGCACAGGTATTACTTTGCAATTTAGGCGGATATAAAGATGATTTTATTCATAGATTTTTTTATAGAATAGAAATCTGCCATCTACCAGCTCTGCTTCCACAAGCGGACAAATTAAGTATAAGTATTTTTGTAAGAATTTCCAGACACAACAAGGAGAAGTGAATGGAGGACAGATGGTCGAGCCACTTCAAAGAATCCAATCCAAGTCAGTCCTGATGGCCAAAAAACAGGAAGTCTTCTCAGCATCACAATCTGACACATGAGGTGCTCGAAAGAATTAACATATAAATGATCCGCAATGTTAATACAGTGCAGTTCAGACACAAAACCAGCAGCTCCTCGAGTGATGGTGGGCCAACAGACAGCCTGTACAACAACAATCTGCAGCCAGGATCTGAACTAGGAAACGGCTTCTCTCGCTGCAGGATACTCACAGAATCCACTGACTTGTTTATCAGCCGTCAGCGCATGAATAATTGATAGAAGCAGACTGCCATCTGAGTTGATTTAGAGACAGACGGATGACTGGGCTCTCTAAATGTTGATTTAATTGCTTTTACAAAATTGTAGTGTCATTAAGCAAATGGAGACAAATGATTATGGTCTCTCTTGTTACCCATTACGTCAATGGCCAGGCTGAAATTTACTAAGTCTCTTTCATTCCAGTCATTTACTTTAATAAAGCATGTGTTATGTGATGTATGATTGAAAAGCTATTAATCAGGTAATTCTATATAAGGTAACCTAAGGTGTGAATAGATTACAAGTCATGCACATGAGTAGAAAAGCTGTACTTATAACATTACTTCTGCTCTTTACTGGAGTATATTTTTGGGACGTTATCTTATTTATACCTTCAGTACACCTGATCTGCTGCCCGATACAAACCTCATGAACTGCTGCACTAGTGTCACACAGAAAGCTTTTGTGCTGCTTCCAGCCCAATCTAAAATAAAGAGCTTTTATTTTGAAACTTCTACACCACAGCATCTTGCACAAACAAGAGCTCTGCTCACAAGGGATGTGTTGCTGCTCTGACCTGTTAACATGAGTGCTGAAAATAAAAAATACCCTTAATACAACTTGATAGCTTCTTATATAAGATCCTCTTTCAATTAAACATCTGTAGTCTGTAACAGCAGCCTTTATAAACATTTTGGCAACATGTAAAGACAGGAACTTCATATGGCTAATGGTTATCTGTTGGTGGGGTGTGAGAATTAGCACCTCCACATCTGAGGCTCTGCCAGCAAACCTTGGAATTTCTTAGACTCAGCACTAATGTGGATGTTGTAGCAGACCTTTGTGACATTCCAATCCTCGCATATGGTGTGGAGCTTGAGCTGGGTAGTGACAGAAAGAACGAGTTTGCGGATACAAGCAGCAAACTGCTTTAGAGCTAGGGAGAGGAGCTTGGAAATCCGGCAGGAGCTTGAAGTAGACCCGCTGCTCCTTAGAGTCAAAAAGAGCATCTAAACATATGATCATAGGTTCTTTCCTTTGTGAGAATCTGGGTCAGACCCTGAACTCACTAGAGACTGTCTGGCCTCAGAATCTTTCAGGTGGGGCTGAAATGTGCTGCTGGGGAGAAGGACGTCTGGAACACCCGGCAAAACCTGCTGCCACCATAATCCTAACCCTGGATAAGCAGAAGGAAATGTACCATAGGTCATTCAAAGTAGCGAAAGCTAGTGAGATATCTACTGAGGCATTTACACTCATTTAGAAAATCTTTGTCACAATTAAACATTTGATGACACAGAAACAAACTACTAAAGCTTTTGTTTCTTGGAAGGGTCTATATGTGTAACGGGTGCAGTAAGAACCCAAATGCAGCATACTGGACGAAGGTAATAAATTAGTCACTTTTATTACACTTGGCCAGTAGTGAAGTAGCACAGTTCAAAGCAACAACTGAAATAGTCTCTCGGGCACAGGGAAAGTCTGGGGGCTCTGGCTGGGGAAACCAGTTCTGCAAGCAGGTAAACAGGCGGTCTAAGCAGGAACGAGCCGCCAGTAGTCGAGCCGTCACCAGCTGGCGGAATCCAGAGGGAGCCAGAAGCTGAACTCGTGGTCGGGAACAGAAGGCAGGGTCGGTTTCCGGGATTACGGTGAAACAGGTTAGTCTAGGGCAGGCAGAGTCGACAATGAGAGCTCAGTCTGGAGAAAAGTGCTGGAGAGTCTAGCGTGAGCATGTTAGAACAATCTAGCAGAGAGTGCGTGAGCAGAGAAGGCTTAAATACTGGCTTGATTGGTGATGGGAACCAGGTGAGTCAAGCAGGTGAGGGGAGTTGGTCTGATGAGGGGGGTGTGGCTGGCAGGTGAGTGGAGAGTGAATGGAAAAGTACTGAGAGGCAGGTGAGAGAGAAGCAGACTGTGACAAAAATGGATGGTAGCTGTAGTTACCAAAATTCTGTGTTTATGTGACAGCTCAGACACTGGCAGAGCTCAGGAATTGAGTTAGTAGAGACTTTAAATATGCTGTGGTCACCTCATTGTGGTGTATGTGAAGGATTTCACTTTTTAAAAGCCTTTATATGCAAAAGTGATTCGGAAGAAAATATGGCATAAAGATAAAAGTTATAACCTGCAAACAATTCAGTGAACAGACAGCAACTCACAAGAAGTCTCTCTGGCATTAAGTCGTAAATCTCAGTGCCATGCTGGCTGAACTGATCTGCACGGGGGCCAAGCTTTGAGATTACAGGTGTTAATAAAATAAATAAAGTAAATAAAAAAGTCTGTAAATTCAGCAAAGACAGTCTAAGCTATCAAGTTGCATAATGGCCAATGATCGTGTGTGTGTGTGTGTGTGTGTGTGTGTGTGTGTGTGTGTGTGTGTGTGTGTGTGTGTGTGTGTGTGTGTGTGTGTGTGTGTGTGTGTGTGTGTATCAAAACTTTCAACAGGAAAATTACAGAGCAGAGATCAGCCGTTACCAGCCACCCACAGAACACAACCACCACTATGCTCAGCCGTCAGGCTGACAACCACTAATCTAACCAGACTGTGCAGAGCTCCAAACCAGAGCTTGTGATGAACACTGTATGAGAGCTCCAGAGGTTTAAAGGCGAGGTAAGGTAACATACAGCCGAGAGAAGAGTCCTGGAGGTGAGCCAGCTCGGCTGTGTGAGAACTCTGGGACGTGTTTATCATGCAGAAACCCCAGGGAGGTCCAGTCATTAAATCCACTTTAAATTGGCCAAAATGGGGTCTGCTTCTCCACCCCACCTCCTACCCCGACAACAACTTCCCTTCAGATTGTTTCTGGGAGGCATTATTTGACTTAAGGCGTGATGACTGACAGCTGTGGAGCTGTAGGCTGGCTGTAATGACAGAGGCCGCTATGACTCACAGTCCCAGTGACCTTCTGATCAGGCTGGTCGATGTTTTAAGCCCATCTGGTGCTACATACACCAGGAAACTATTAGCCAAACTCACATGGTTAAGTAATTGGTGAGAACAATTTTTTTTTCTCTCTTCCTTTTTTAATTAAACCTGTGTGTGTGTGTGTGTGTGTGTGTGTGTGTGTGCGCGCGCGCAATATACCAGTCTTGTATTGTCTCTTTTGTCCTAACAGACAGAATCAGTCAGATACGTATGAAATTGTGACAAAATGTACCAAATCCCTGGCCCTGTGAAGTTTGAATGTGTGTGTGTGTGTGTGTGTGTGTGTGTGTGTGTGTGTGTGTGTGTGTGTGTGTGTGTGTGTGTGTGTGTGTGTGTGTGTGTGTGTTGTGTGTTGCTTGAAATACCACTGGGTCAAGGCTGCCTGCCCCTGAAGCATTCTCACGCTCCAGCTGAGCTTTCCCCAAAAATACAACAGGAAGTCAGGGGTTAGACCATGAGAGGGGTCGGATGGAGTGGGTGGAGTAGGTGGGGGCTGACTAAAACAGTGAGTAAGAAAACAAATGATTTAAAAGAACATACTACTCCAGTGCCATATATGTCTCTGTTATTGTATGTTTATCTCAGTCCATGTGGGAGCTGCCTTTTCTCACCACGACTGTATTTTTAACATTCTTCTGGCTCCAGCAGAGTTGCATCCAGAGTTACATAAATACCAATATTAATACATAGTGGCGCCGAAAATAATACTCTAGCCCTAAACCTCAGAGACATTTTACATCTTCATCAGTACAAAGTGGCCAATAAAAACAACAACACACCTTCTCTAAAAGAGAATACATACCTGGCAGCTGGCAGGCCTCAGCATCACACTGTGTCTTTAAAACAGCTGCTCAAACTGTAAAATACTACTATTAAACCAGGGGTAACCAAACTCCTTTTAAAGAGGGCCAGATATGACAATACTGACATTTTAAAAATCAAGAACAAAAGTTACATAAAAATGTACAGAAGAGGATTAGGGCCACATAGAAAAAAAATTCTCAGAATTCTAAGGTTAAAAGTCAGAATTCTGAGAATTTTATATTAATTTTATAATCCTCTTCTGTACAAATGCACTGTTTTGCAACAATTTTAATTTAATACTCACAATGTTTTTATTTTCTTTTTTTTATGTAACCAAACCTAAGCCAATTGGGTGTGAACAAGTGGAACTGTGGTGTGTTTAGGCTGGGGGTTGGGCTCCATGTGCTCTCTCCCGAGTACTTACCTTTATTCTCTGTCTGACTCCAGCTCTTCGCCCTCCTCGCAATCTGGCAACTGCAGCCGTCTGCCCCAGCCTAAACCCCTCGACGCCCTCCACCTCCCTCGTTCCTGGCTCTAGCTCTCCCACCGTGAGCTTTCCTGCCTAGGAGTCCGTGACGCCTTTCCACCCCTTTTTTCCTTTGTTTAATAAACGGCTGTTTATTTGGCGACTCTGCTCCCCTGCATTTTGGGTCCACTACCATCACCACATCACAGGAACCAGTTCTTCCTTTCTTTCACATCTGAAGTGAGATAACACAGAACAAATTGTATAGAATATGTTAAACTTGGATGAAGTGGATCTAAATCTTAATCTCATGTTTATTTTAAGCATGATTTATGAGTAATACAAAATTTGTTAACATTTAAAGGTCCTGTGTGTAGGATTTAGTTGCATCCAGAGGTGTAATCACGGCATTGCAATTTCCTCACATCACCCAAGTAGTGTAAAAAAGAAACCACATTTGAAGGGCCATGTCTAGAGTCAGTATTTAGTTTGTCTGTTTTGGGCTACTGTAGAAACACAGTGTTTCAACATGGCAGCCTCCCACTGTTGATAAGTATAATTTCTAAGTAATAAAGAAAATTTTAACTCTTATTTTCAGGCGATTTCACATGCATGAAGACATAGTTATGATCTTTAAGTTTAAAACATCACTGTTGCTCTTCTCTTTCACAAAATCATTGAGAAAGTAATATTCTGTGTCACATCTACAGGTACACACAGGTACTCCAGCAGTTCTGTCCTTTAACCTTAAGTGCATTCAAATGCTTCATTATGTCAACCAGAAAAGCCGGACTTTGGCTGTGCCTGTATTAAACAAACACCATGCGACGTGATGTGTTCATGTTTTAACTTGTTTGAATTATAACTTTATCTTTTTGAACTTGCCATGGCTATAGTGGCCCAGTCACTTATGTTCCTATAGGAAACATGATTTACAGTACTGCAGGATTTGCAGTAAATAAATTCACTGTGAAGAGCGTGGGGTTGATCTCTTCTTACAATTCATCAGCATATTTTACTGTAAAAGGACTCTCCAGCAATTTTTCACACAAAGGTCAGTTTACTCATCATGAGTACAACTCAGCCTTTGAAAACTGTTGCGCGGACCAGTCCAGATTGTAGGCAGAAGTAAACAAGCTGTCGTTACCGCAGGGATAACTCACTGTGTGACACTGCAATGTATGTGAGGGAATTCAGCCATTCTAACAGGAACCAAGATGTAATGTCCATTAAAATGAAGGTTACTGAAGGTTTATGAATCTACAACACTCACAAAGACCACATTGTACAGGTGAGGTGTGTTAATGTATATTTAGATTGGATTCTTTGATTTAGAGACAAATCAGTCCCACACTGCAGCCGTTCGCAGGCGTCTCGCTGCCGTCTGCCGTGTGTCTTTGTCCGTACCGCTTCCTCATCTGGTCCAGCACGCTACTGTGTTGGAAAAGAGGGCGAGAGTGATTAGACAGTTGGGAACCGGTGTGCCAATTACTCTCACCTGGCGCTGCTCTCCTGAGCCCTCCCCACACCTCTCTCCTGCAGCTGATGCACCACGCCCCTCTCCACAAACCCATTATCCACATTTACGTCAAATGGAGGTCATTAGCTGCCAACCTGAAAATATGATAATTCATGACTTTCTTAACTATCTAAAAATAAATCTCCAGACAAATAATGTGTAGTGTACTCCCATGAAGAGAATAACGATAAGCTGAATGTGAAATGGACTTTTTATCTTTTCATTTGGTTCACCATAGAAAACTAAAACTAAAAATGTATTTGCAGTGATCATAAATCTTCAGACATCCTTTGATTTTCAATAATTGTTTATCCTTCTCAGAGTCGTGGGGGGCTGGAGCCAATCCCAGCTGAGATTGGGTGAGAGGTGGGCTACACCGGTTCATCACAGAACTGACCGATAGAGGCAGACAACCACTCCCACTAACTTTCACACTAACAGGCAGTTTATGGTCACCAATTAACCTAAATCAGTGGGGGCTTTGACCCAGAACCTTCTTGCTGTGTGAGGCGACAGTCCTAACCACTGCAGACAGTCTTTTGAATGTGCAAGCCTATGTACAAAAAAAAATGCAATCAACAAGTTTAGAATTCTGTTCAAAACTTTCGTGAAGTACACTTCCTTTGAGTCCAACAGTTGACATGACAACATGCCCTTTTATTTGGCCGTGTCCTCATAAATGATTCCTATTCAGTTGGTGCTTCAGGGTTATCTAGCAATACAAAAATATCTAGCACAACTTTGAAAGCAGTATCACAGAAACATTATTCACCTTCACCATGGTTGCTTACTCTGGCCTGTGCCCGCATAGTCAAAACAAACTCTGAGATAATGCTGAAATTCTTCTATATGACATGAACAAAGATATCACCTCAGCTATATATTTGCTTTTCCAAACATAGCCTCCAAGCTAAATGAAATGATTGATCACCACTTCTACTTTGGCAGCCAGACCCAGCATTAGAATCAGAGCTGTGCAATCAGTGCGCCGCAACCTTAAATGGGGGGGGGGGGGGGGGCATTTGATTAAAGATCCCTTCAATCGACCACATTCTCAGCGCCTCTGATCCGCTGGGGGACACATGGAGCCAAAGTCACCACTCATAAAATATGCAGGATATTTCATGAAGGGGGAGTACAAACAAAAGCAAGAGCGAGCTAAGCTCTGGAGAGGATGACAGGCTGTGGTTTTACTGTTTCTCAGCTGTGTTTCTCATCCGGACGGAAGAGGAAGGCTGAGGGCAGGAGAGAATCTGTTTATAGAAGAGAGACAGAGAGGATGACAAAGAGCGGGAGGAAAAAGGGTGTCCTCTTCATCCCATAAGGATCTGACCTTGCTTGCTCAGTAAGTCACTTTAGGGTAAAACTCCTCCACTTGCACAGCCTCCAGTAGTCATGTCGGGGCCTTTTCATGCTCTATAAATAGCTGCTTACACTCTGAGTGGGAACAAGCTGTACCCATCACCCCGAGGGGCAGAGCTGAGAATGGGAACTACAAAATCCCATGGAGATCCCATCAGCAGCACTCACAGCCTTTCTCTGAGGATCAACACAAACAGATGGTTTGTGTAACCCTCAGTAGGAAGTGTCTTTCAACACCCTCATGTTTTGAACTGTTGGTACCTCTGAAAGCAAAAGTAACTGACACAGGCTGGAGTCCATAATGATGGAACATACCAGTCAATCCATCTTCATTAATTCATGTTGCAATATACTGTTTATGTGATGATATTATTAATAATTTATATATCACCTTTAAAAACAAAGTGCTTTGACAGACAAGCATAAACTGGGAAAAGAGCTGAGGCTGAAAAGAGGCTGGACTAAATTAAGATTTAAGAACATGAAAGGGGAAAACAATAAAAGGGCACTGAAAGCAATAATATAATATAATAAATAATATAATTGTGGCTTTGCCTGATGCCACTGTGGATTCTTCAGGAGGTACTCGCAGAGATTTGTGACGGTTTATCAACTTCTTTATTACAGACAGACAGTACATGTTCGCAGGCTTCTTCTCCTTTCGAGGTTAGTGCTGTCGACTCCTCATATATCTGTCTCTGGTCCAACCTCCCAGGTCCAGCATGCTATTGTGTTAAAATTGGAGAGTAATTAGACAAATGGATGCCGGTGTGCTAATCACTCTCTCCTGGTGCTGCTCCCCTGAGCCCTCTCCACACCTCTCTCCTGCAGCTGATGCACCACGCCCCCTCCACAATAATATAAATATATCATGCAAAAGTGATTTAGAAGAGGTCAGTGATTCTGCATTCCGCATCTATTGTTCCCACGTTCAGGTCCTGACAGCAAAATCACGGTCACCTTTAGATTTACGCTTGGAACAGACTGCTCATCAGGGGTCAAGATCTCAGCCAGACTAAGACGTGCTTTAAAGGTAATCAGTAAAATACATCCACCCATTATCTGTAACCGCTTATTCTCATCTGGGGGCTTATCCCAGCTGACAATGGGCGAGAGGCGGGGTTCATCCTGGACAAGTCGCCAGCTCATCACAGGGCACATAGAGACAAACAACCATTCACACTCACATTCACACCTACGGACAATTTAGAGTCAACAATGAATGTGTTCAGGTTCATGTCTTTGGACTGTGGGAGGAAGACAGTGCCCAGAGAGAACCCACGCAGACATGGGAGAAGAGGCCCGCCCGTGATCAGTAAAATCTTAAAATTCATTTTAAAATAAACAGGAGTTAGAGGAGAAGAAGCCAGGATCAGGGTGATGTGATGTCACCTGAGCTGCTGCGTTTCTGGACTAGTTGGAGGGGAGAGAGTGAATTTAATTTAATGCAAAGGAGGAAGTTACAGAGGTCTGGTCTGGATAAAATGCATGTTAATGCATGTTACTAACTAAACTTCTTCCCCGGAGTTTCTGTGCTCTGTCGTCCAGCAGTTTCTCATGGATCGTGGCTGCTACTGTGATCCTGCACGACGTCCACTACATATATTATTACTGTCATTATTGTTACCATATCTGTTACTGTGGTCATTTTATCATTCATTGTAATTCATTCTCATTTTATCAGTCATTGTCATTGTAATTGTACAACAATTGGACAAGCTTGAAGAAAGTGTGGAGTCAACAGCTGACAGTAAGATCTTCTAGAATTCACTTCAGGTAATTTAACTAGGATTAATTTCACTCTGCTGTACCCAAAACTGAATTGGACTCAGGTGTGAACAAGTGACACGCCCCGAAACCACAGCCTTTTGTAATTTGCAAAAGAGGGCGGACTCAGGGAGTGGCACCTGCACCTACTTCAACAGGCATTCTGCGCTGTAGCGTCAGCGGAAGCGTCAGCCCTCGTCTGAAGCCCCCCTCGTGTGAAGACCTACTCGAGTAAAGACAAGCGAGTCTACCGAGCAAGACTAAACTATCCTCCATCTGTCCTACCTATATCACCATGTGCTTCCAGAAGATCCCCGTAGTTTCCACTGCACGGACCCCCCTATGCCACAACCTTCGCACCAGGAATCTATTTAACCTGCGGCCACTGGAACATTATACAACCACCAAAACCTTCTCTGTTGGCCTATGGAACTGCCAGTCTGCTGTCAACAAGGTGGACTTTATCCCGGCTTATGCCAGCAGTCTATCCCTGGACCTACTGGCCCTCACCGAAACCTGGCTTAAAACAGAAAACACCGGGAGTTCCGGTTATGGAGCGCAGCTGACAAGTCGCAGTAACTGGGCTCGTCGCTAACTTTCTGAAAAAATACTGATAACTCTACTGAGGCTCGGACAATACTATCAGTTTTGGGTGTGGGAAAGTATGTAGTATCACTATGCCACCGAAAAATTCTAAACTTGGACAACAGCTAACGATAGCGTGCCGTCCAACAGTGTTATACTGGATGCTATTCGCTCACTAAAGGAAGACTGCGCTAAACAATCCAACGAGATGCTGGATGCAATTAATGGGATTAAAGCAGAAGTATTGTCGCATTCAAGGAGAATTGGAGAAACGGAGGAGAGAATCTCGCAGGCAGAGGAAGATTTGACCACCCTCCAACAAAAAGTCGGGCAGCTAGAGGGGACAGTGGAGATATTAAGGAATAAAATCCAGGAGCAGGAGGACCGAGGGAGACGCTCGAACCTGAGACTAATTGGACTCCCTGAAAAAACCGAGGGCTCAGATATGTGCAGCTTTTTGGAAAACTGGCTTCCCAAAGTTTTTGGTGACGATCTCGCTTCCACCCCAGTCATTGAACGAGCACACCGGGTGGGCCAAGTCAACTCAGGCCGGTCCTCAGCACCTAGACCGATCGTCATGAAATTTCTGAACTATAAAGACCGTGAAAACACACTGAGAGCAGCCAGGAAGCAGAAGGAAGTGCGGTACGGAAATCAACGAGTCAGCTTCTTCCCGGACCTGTCAGCTGAAACCCGCCAGCGTCAGCGGCAATTCGACGGAGTTAAGGCCCGTTTTCGAGCTATGGATATCCGCTACGGGCTGCTGTACCCAGCCCACCTGGTGGTCACTCACAACGCGGAGCGTCTGATTTTCAAGTCCGTTAAGGAGGCAGAAGACTTTCTCCGCAAAATACAAACTTCTCCACGAGCCTCCCCACGACCTGAGACCTGAAATGGATATATACTGAACACTTTTTTTTCTGTTATTATTATAACGAGGTACCGTTAAAGTTGCCGGTGTGCTTCTTATTTTCTTTTCCAACCTTTGATTCACTGAAGATCGAGCTCAGCCGAGTTGATTTCAAAGTAAGTTAGCTAAAACTATGTTTCAGTATGTGTATCACGTTGCTCCTCATGGTGTGGATCTAACGTTCTACATAACCAGAGTTTATTACTATTTGGGTTACTTGTGTGTGCTTCGTTTGGGGAAGTGCAGGAGGGGTTCTTGGGAGGGGTTAAGATCTCGGAGTGTTACTTTTACGTTTCATTTTTATTATGTAGGTCATACCATCCTTTGGCACATTTACAAAACAAGTGACAGCTATGTGCGGAGTCCATCCTATAAGTTAAGTCATTGTATATCCCCGTGATTAACAGGTCAGAATTAAAAATCTCTAGCTGGAATACAAGAGGTTTGAATAAACTGGTAAAACTTAAACAAGTACTAAGTAGGATTAAGCAAATCAAATCCAATATCATCTTTCTTCAGGAAACTCACTTGGTACAAAATGATATTAGCAGAGTGGAGAGGAGGTGGCCAGGGCAGGTTCACTCAGCTTCCTTTACTTCCCATGCTAGGGGGGTCATGATATTAATTCATAAATCTATCCCCTTTCAATTAAAAAACAAATATATAGACCCATCAGGGAGATATGTCATACTTAATGGTACTATAATGTCTACACAGATCAACTTGATAAGTGTATATGCTCCTAATGGGGATGATCCCTCCTTTTACCAAAACCTCTTTCTTTCTTTATCATCCTACCCTGGCCAATACATAATAGGCGGTGATTTCAATTGTGTCCTAGACCCAGCACAGGATCGATCCACTGGCATCGACACTTCCCATCAACAAACAAGAAAGATTATTAAAAAATTCATGGTAGATTTAAACCTGACTGATATTTGGAGATATCTTAATCCTAACAAAAAGGACTATTCATGTTTTTCAAATACATTTAAAACGTACTCCAGAATAGATTACTTCTTAATCTCTAATGGTCTACTATCAAAAGTTGAGAAATGCTGGTATGATAGCATACTGTTATCCGACCACGCTCCGATCTCCTTACTAATGCAAGTGCCTAGTATAGCCCCCTCACCTCCCAGATTTCGCTTTCAATCTAGTTGGCTCCAATACCCTGATTTTGTGAAATTTCTGGATGGGAAAATAGATGAATACTTCTCGTTGAACACAAATCAAACTAGCGCTTCAATAAAATGGGAGGCTTTCAAAGCATATTTAAGGGGTGAGATAATAAGCTATACAAAATACAAATCCAAGGTATATTACGCACAACTAAGCACCCTGGAACAAAAAGTAAGGAAGCCCAATACAATGAATTAACTACAAATAAAATAGCATCAAATTTGTTATGGTTAAGACAATCATATTATGATCAGGGAGAAAAAGCTGGAAAATTGTTAGCATGGAGAATTAAAAAAATTCAAACAGATAGAGCTATTAACTCCATTATATTAGAGGATGGGAAAGAACTAGTAGATCCAGTTGAAATAAATACTGCCTTTAAAAAATATTATGAAGATCTATATAAATCTGAATATACAGGGGGCTCACAAAAAGAGAATGAATTTTTAGATCAGCTTCAATTCCCAACGCTAACTAAGGAGGCCAAGACAAATCTTAACAAAAATCTAAGTATTGTAGAATTATCGGATGCATTAAAGAATATGAGCAGTGGAAAAGCTCCCGGGCCAGATGGCATACCCATAGAAATATATAAGAAGTTCTCAGGAAAATTGTTACCACATCTCCTTGAGATGTTTAATGAATCATTTGAAAAAGGAATACTACCTCTATCCTTAAGATCTGCAACAATTTCCCTTCTGTTAAAACCAGGCAAACCCCCTCTGGAAAGGACATCGTACCGTCCTATATCGTTAATGTCTTGTGATGCCAAAATATTATGCAAGGCGCTGGCTAGGCGGATAGAAACTATCATTCCCAACCTGATTGCTAATGATCAAAACGGGTTTGTACAGGGCAGACAGGCATTCCATAACACACGCAGGCTTTTAAATATTTTATATGGGGAAAAAAATGCCAGGGACCATGCAGTCCTATCACTGGATGCTGAAAAGGCATTTGACAGGATTGAATGGACATACCTTTTTAATGTACTTAGAAGATTTGGTTTAGGGGAAACATGGCTCAAATGGATCCAATTATTGTACACTGAACCATTAGCAGAAATTAAAACGAATAGCCAATTTTCAAAGCCCTTCAATCTTTATAGATCTACACGGCAGGGCTGTCCCATGTCCCCTCTATTGTTCTTATTTGCCATTGAACCTTTGGCCATGTCTATTCGTCAGTCAGCTGAAATCACAGGTATGACTATAGGTAAGACCGAGCATCGTTTGTCTCTATTCGCAGACGATATTGTCGTGTTTTTAACAAACCTGGGAACCTCAATCAATGCGCTTTGCCAGCTTCTGAAGGAATTTGGCCAGTTCTCTGGCTATAAAGTCAACAACACCAAAAGTGCCTTATTATTACTGAATAGAGAAGAAAGGGAATCCCCCCCGCGTCATACACAGTTTGCTACTGCCCCAGAAGGATTTACATACCTAGGAATTAAAATAACCCCTGACATTGAAAATATTATATCAATCAATTATGACCCTCTGTTGAAAGAAGTGGGAGAATCTCTGGAAAAATGGAGTTCAATGCCCATTTCTATGATAGGACGCATTAATATCATTAAGATGTCTATCCTGCCCAAATTTTTATATCTTTTTCAGTCTATCCCACTCCCTCTGCCCATTGCTTTTTTCTCCACACTTTAGAAAAGCTTCACCTGCTTTATATGGAATAATAGGCGTCCTAGACTGCGACTCTCCCTTTTACACCTCCCATATGAACGTGGGGGACTGAGACTGCCCCATATGAAACTTTATTATTGGGCAGCCCAACTTCGTGCGGCCATGTATTACTTTCTCGATACAGAGGTCCCAGCTTGGTTAGAGATAGAGGGGAACACATTAGAATTGCCACTGCACCTGTACCTTTACTCTGCACCAACCAAAATACTTACAAAACATGCACATAATCCATTCCTAAAAAATACTGTATCAATCTGGCACGAGGCCCATCAATTTTTAAATGAAATTCCTAAACTCTCAGGTTTCACACCTATTTGGGGAAATGAAAACTTCAGAGCAGGAAGATGCGATATGGGATTCAAATATTGGACAGAAAAAGGACTAAGCAAGATAAAAGACTTATATAGTGAAGGGACACTAATGTCATTCCAACAATTAATAGATAAACATGACCTTCCCAGAAAGCACTTTTTTAAGTACCTGCAAATTAGAAGTTTTATATATTCCCAAATTAAAACTACCTCAGAACCTACACTGTCCACTCTCGAAAAATTCACGGTAAACCATTTATATGACAGAGGACAGTTATCAAAGTTTTATGATATACTATTAGCAGGCTCCAAAGAGAACTCGATTTCATATTTGGCTGCATGGAAGAATGATCTTCAGGCAAACATCTCTGTAGAGGACTGGGAGAAGGCATGTCTTTTTGCCCAAACCCAAACTATAAATACCAGATTTAAATTATTACAATATAAGTGGTTGCTCAGGACTTATATTACTCCGGTTAAACTGCATCATTTTAATCCTGAGATCCCTGATCTATGTACTAAATGCACTGAAGAAATTGGCACTCTCTACCACTGTATGTGGGAATGCCGAAAACTCCAGGTATTCTGGAAAGAGGTTCTGGAGCTGATTTCTAAATTGACGGATTGTGTGGTCCCCATCGCAGCTAAACTGTGTTTATTACACATATACCCTGAAGATTTTCCAGTGAATTAGCAAGCTAATCAATTTTTGTTTGCTGCAAGCCAAACGTGTAATTGCTTTGACCTGGAAGGATACTCAGAGACCTGATTCTAGACAGTGGGTTAAGGAGATGTCTTGCAGTCTGGCACTAGAAAAATTGACTTACATAGTAAGAGGGAAAGTTGAGGATTTTTATGAGATATGGACACCTTTTCTTATTTTTATGAATAACATGAATATACAAATGCCTGGGAACAGATAAGTTACCAATACCCCTGCAGAATGGCCTGAATGTTGTACCACAGCTAGAGAACTAAGGTTACGAATTGGGGGAGAGAAATGGGATGGTGACCACGTTTTATAACTCTACCTTAAAACTGTTCTTTTAATTTAACTCTATACTATTGTACTTTTTTAAAATTTATTTTATTTTATTTATTTATTTGTTTATTTATTTATTTTTTATTTATTTTTATTTATGTATTTTTATTATTATTATTTTTTTATGTATTTTTAATTATGAGTATTATTATTATTATTATTATTATTATTATTATTATTATTATTATTATTATTATTATCTATTTATTTTTCTTTTCTTATGGACTTAATTACCTTTTTTCCTCCGAGAGAACTGTTGGTTAAGAGAGGGTGGGAAGGGATTGGAAGGTTTGTTATTGTTTGTTGTGTTCATCTTGTATTGTTTATTGAAAACGACCAAAATACAATAAATAAAGTTTTGAAAAAAAAAAACAGAAAACACCGCCACTCAGGCAGCACTCTCCGCAGCTCACTCCTTCTCCCATCCCCCCCGTCTCTCCAAGCGAGGAGGAGGAACTGGGGTCCTGGTTAACAACAAATGGAACGGTCATGTCAATGCAGCCACAGAATCTCTCAGTTCCACACTAACCGCATGCCTAGATACCCTATGTCCTCTTTCTAGCAAACCAGCACGCTCCACCCAGCCCCGCCCATGGTTGACTGATGCCATCCGCTCGTCACGTACAGCACCCAGAGCTGCAGAACGGAAATGGCACAAAACCAAAAACCCTGTGGACCTGGAAACCTTCCAATCTCTCCTAGCCTCATTCTCTTCATCTGTCACGACTGCAAAAATGGAATATTACAACAAGAAAATCAGCAGCACAACTGACTCATGGAAACTCTTCTCCACTTTCAAATCGCTGCTCCAAACTGATCATTAACAACCGACCCACCACCTGCCCGCTGGACCCCATCCCCTCTAAACTCCTACAAGATATCGCTCCTACGGTAGTCCCACCGATCACATCCGTGATTAATGCCTCATTGTCCTCGGGCGTATTTCCAGCAGCCTTCCAACAAGCCAGAGTTACGCCATTACTGAAAAAGTCTACGCTTAACCCCGCCCTGGTGGAAAACTATCGGCCGGTGTCACTGCTCCCCTTCCTCTCGAAAACCATTGAGAGGGCGGTATATAAACAAATCACTGACTTCCTCACCCATCACCACCTACTTGACCCAAAACAATCGGGTTTCAGAAGTGGCCACTCCACTGAGACAGCGCTACTATCTGTCACAGAAGCCCTAAAAACAGCCAGAGCCTGAGGGCAATCATCTGTACTCATCCTTCTCGACTTATCGGCTGCCTTCGATACAGTCAATCACGACATACTCTTAACCACACTCACCAACATGGGCATTACAGGCTCTGCCCACTCTTGGCTCGAGTCCTACCTGGCTGGACGCTCCTTTAATGTGTCTTGGCAAGGTCGTTCGTTCATCGACTCATACCCTCTCCACAGGGGTGCCGCAGGGGTCGGTGCTGGGTCCCCTCCTGTTTGCCATCTACACCACCTCGCTGTCCCATGTTATCCGCTCACACGGCTTCTCCTACCACTGCTACGCCGACGACACACAGTTATACCTGTCGTTCCAGCCGGACGACACCACGGTCTCCGCACGCATCTCCGCCTGTCTCTCTGATCTGTCAACCTGGATGAAAGACCACCATCTCCAGCTTAATGTGTCAAAAACCGAACTCCTGGTCATCCCTGCCCATGAGTCACTCTGCCATGACTTCAACCTGAAAATTGGCACCGTCACTATCACCCCTAAGCATGCTGCAAAAAACCTGGGCGTGCTACTAGATGATCGTCTTTCTCTCTCTGAGCACATTTCCTCCGTAGCGAGGTCATGTCGCTATGCTCTGTACAATATTAGAAAAATCAGACCGTACCTGACCCAATATGCCGCTCAGCTCCTGATTCAGGCTACAGTCATCTCCCGCCTTGACAACTCGCTCTTGGCTGGCCTACCTGCTTGCGCGATCAAACCTTTGCAAATGGTCCAGAATGCCGCAGCGCGACTGGTTTTCAATCAACCTAAAAGGTCACATGTCACCCCCCTCTTCAGCGACCTGCACTGGCTGCCTGTAGCTGCCAGAGTTAAACACAAAGCTCTGACGCTAGCCTACAAAACCATCACAGGATCTGCCCCTGCCTATCTCAGCGTCTTAATCAAGGCTCACGTCCCGACCAGGGCGTTACGCTCAGCTCATACAAACCGTCTAGTTGTACCCTCGCCTCTTGCAAAGCGAGGTCACTCTAAACTCTTCTCTGTGGTCGTCCCCAAATGGTGGAATGACCTACCAACGGCTACAAGAACTGCAACATCCCTTTCGACCTTTAAAAAACTTCTAAAAACCTTTGTTTCGAGAATGCTTCCCTGCCTAACAAAACTAACAAAACTAACAAACTACTCTGTGCTCCTTTACACCTTTCTCAGCTTATGTCCTCCTCTGTAAGTCGCTTTGGATAAAAGCGTCTGCTAAATGCAATGTAATGTAATGTAATGTAATGTAATGTAATGTACACTATGTCTCTCTCTCTCTCTCTCTCTCTCTCTCTCTCTCTCTCTCTCTCTCTCTCTCTCTCTCTCTCTCTCTCTCTCTCTCTCTCTGTACAGTATGTTTGTGTTGATTTGTTCTGTACATGTACATATTTCACGTCTGTCCGTCCTAATGGAACATTCTGAGATGGTTCAAACACTTTATACAACAAGCTGCAGTCACAAAGAGTCAGCACTGTGACACCAGAATCCATGTGAGTCCTGTCCAGGCTCTGGTCTCTGTGGTCTCTTTTGCAACACTTTAAGTTAAGGTGGGAAAGATTGTGTTTTTAGTGCAGAGTTAATAAAATAGTCATGTCTGACTTAGTCTAACCTTTAGTGCTGTTAATGTCTGAACATGACAATAAAAACACACATAATGCTGTAGCCGTAGTAGGTATATGTTGTCAGTGAACATTTTACTGATATTTCATAAATAATGTTACATTTCACATGATTATTCATTTCATGAGTCTGACTGAGTTTTTTAAAGGCTCTGCTAACTCCCCACAGTATAAGCCTGATCGCTGCTGGAGATCCTCCTTATCTTTCTCCTAACTCATGATATTTTGTTTTTAAATCACTTTGCGACTTTTTATTTTGAAGGCCCAGCAGAGGCTGTAACTTCCTGAAGGGCTTCAGTATGGCTAGAGCTCTTGTGAGCTTTGATGAGAGTGTTCTGCCAGGCTGCATCACACTGTGCTTCAGCAGCCTGACTGGACAGAACTGTTAAGGCAACAGCTAGATTGATCTGACATCACACTATGAAGGACAGCAGCCATCCTGCTTGTACATTCTTCTCACTCACACTCCATGTAAGAAACATTGCAGAGCATCAAATCTCACACCAGCCGTCTCACTGACACTCACTGATTTTTTTTTCCACAGGCTGAACAGCTGATCCTCCCACATGCTCTGATCACTTTTTGTAAATGGTACGACTGTGATGTTACATGTAAGCACACTGGGTATGTAGCTTGTACATTATGTGGACTGTGAATGGAAGCTTTAAATGTTATGTTATGGTTGGTTTGTTCTTATTCATGTACACAAACGATGAGGGACAGGACATATGCTTGACCTGAACTGAACTGCAGGTGCAGAAAATGCCAGGTTCACCTCTGGGAGAAGGTAAAGGATTTTTTAAATTTGTATGTATGACCTATCATGGCAGGCAGCTACAGGTACAAACCAGCTTAAAGGACCGCTGTGGAGGATTTAGTGGCCATGTATTGGCTGATTGCAACCCCCCTTGTCTCACTCTCAGGCTCATTCTAAAGTTTACCCAGAGGCATAACCTTCATATCATTGAGTTTTATTTAGTTTTGGCAGAGATTTCATTTTCACTTTTTTTTTCTGACATTGTTTCTACACTGCTACTCTACATCCTCTCTCTGATTGGCAGATGTTGATACAGTGACAATGCTGCGTCAATATATATAAAATAATTGTAATGTAAAACTAAACTATAATGCAACTTAAACATGATGGTGCTGTTGACCTGAACATGAGCTAATCTTCTCTATCCAGACCTCCTGAAATCAGAATCGAGCACCCCTGATCTAAGGTGACAAAAGCAGCATTTTTTATTTTGCAGTTGGTGTTTCATGAAAACATAGTTGTGAATATTATATTCCATTTCTATCTGTAAATAGGGTTGTCTGAATGTGACACCCTGGGACTTTTTCGATCCAGCTCAAACAAGAAGGTCTGCTCTGCAACAAAGCACCAAACCAGTTCTACAAAGCAGAATTACCAAGGCAACATGTCGCTGTCCACCTAACAATGCTTTGGAACTGGCCCAGGAGCCATCGCTGCCTTTTTGTTCACCATAACAGTTAATCTACTTTCATTAGCGCGACTCAGTTAGACTTAAATGCCTCAGCTTGCATAATCGCTGTGATGGATGACAGAGAGGAGGCCTTTTGAACACAGAGAGCAAACCACAGCAGGATCTCAGGCGCTGATGGATCTCACAGAAACACTGAGCAGCTAATGAATGTGAATGTGTCTTGTTTCCTTGTCCTTAATGAAGTGAGGAGGTAATGCCAGCTATTTTCCTCAGCAGGGCCAAGGTCCCAGCTGTCTACAACTGGAAGGACCATTAAAATTATATTCACCAACTGATTTGTTTTTGTGTGGGACTGCTAGTTCGGGATCATGTCTTATGCCAGCTTCAGTTGTTTGCTGATAGCCGTGCGTCACATTCTGTTTTATTTGGAAAGGCACATTACATTTGTGCCCACAAATACTGCAGCATGAACACACGCTCACAAATAATCCATAGGTGAGTATACATACTGTACAGTGTGCTGGATTAAGAGTGTAAGAAATGCATACTCATATATTAACTCTCTGGAGTGTGTATTTGTGAACAATAAATCAGATTAACAACAACAATATTTTATTCTCAGAGACAATAGAAGGACAAAAAGTTTCTCATTCCCTCACAACGAGCAGAAACATTTAGACAAAAACAGGTGGAGTGGCCTCTCGCCTTGTTCTTTTCTACAGACCAATACAAGGTGATCTTATCTTTATGAGTTTGTACTCATAAAACATTAACTATTCACACACTTCTGCACTTCCTGCTCTGTGCAAAGTAGTGAATAACTTTAATCTTCAGTCTGTATTTGGATCCCCATTAGCTTTTATGCCGTGGTTTTGGTGCCTGTGTCGGCATATTGCTGTCTAAAACATGAATGTCATATCGTGACTTCATTTAGAGGTTTCTAAAGAGCCGCCGTGAAGCTCAGAGTGGAGGCTTTGGACGTCTCTTCATCAGAATCATCTTGGCAGCTTTGGCCACTAATCCAAAAATGGGCAAAGAGGTGGATTGTGGGTGAAACTGAGGTGATGGCACCCACCTCAAAGTATCCACACTGTTCATTCTGCATAACTTTAAGCCTTAATATAATCTGAACAGGTGAGTTGTATATAAATTCACCCTCTTGTCATGAATGGGGAAATTAGCTACAGAGACCAAAACTGTTTTTTGTACCAGGCTGTAAACATGTTTATTTCTGCTGTTAGACTGGACATTTTAAATTATGGAGACTGACTCACTTCTGGAGCCAGCCTCAAGTGGACGTTAGAGGAACTGCAGTTATTGGCACTTCCACACTGACTTCACCTCACAGCCACTTTGTCCAGATAGGAATGTCTCAACAAGAAGTGACATTATGTTCTGACATTCATTCTTTACACTGATGAGCTATCATCAGGGCCAATATTTAATGTGTCCATTATTTATATTGGAACTAATGATGTTTTTTCCTCAGCATTGTACTTTAGGTTTATGCTAACATGGTAAATGGACTGTACTTATATAGCGCCTTTCTAGGCTTCCGACCACTTAAGGCGCTCTACACTACATATCTCATTCACTGGCATTGGCTACCGTGCAAGGTGCCATGCTCATCAGTTTGAGGACCTAACCATTCATTCACATTCACACACCGATGGCACAGCCTTCAGGAGCAATTTGGGGTTCAGTGTCTTGCCCAGGGACACTTCGACATGCAGACCGGAGGAGCCAGGGATCGAACCGATCGAACCGCCGATCATCTGTTTAGTGGACAACCCGCTCTGCCTCTGAGCCACAGTCGCCCCTGTGTAACATAACTAAACTAAGATGGTGGACATGATTAACAACATGAGGTGCGGTCGAATAGTCAATTTTTCAGAGGAAGGTTCCTCACTGAAATGACCCAGAAGTATTAACAGAGAGAGAGCTGTTTGAATTCTGAAGTTGTTAAGGAAATGAGCTTCAATGCTTCCTTTGTTATCTCCTTTAGGAAAGGAAAGGATGTAATCAATTTATATTTCCTGTGCGAAACAACACGGTCAGAGCGCACAGGGTGTATCTAGTACAGACATGGGCAAACTACGGCCCGCGGGCCGTATACGGCCCGTTAGGCTTTGCAATACGGCCCACCGAACTTATCTATATCCAAAAATAAAAATATATCTTAGATAAGATATGTGTCCCATCACTGTGCGATGAAAACTCGGCGAGCGCACGCTGCTAATGTCTCCTGCTCTGTCTCTGTTTTAGTTTGAATCAGTCACGAAGTGCCTGGTTGTTATAAAGACAAAGAGGCTTTGACAGTGAAGTGAGACCTCTTGGTGCGATATACCACCTTTGGGTTTACTTCATTCTGGATCGTCATTGGTTAATGTGGGCGGTACTAATTGATTCTCCTGACTCTGATTGGTCGACAGGTGACAGGTGTCAATCATCCACACTCTGCGTTGTTTTAGCTTTAGTAGCACCGCAGCTGCTTCATATTTTTTTAATACCGCTTGTTTCAAACATCGCGTTGTATTAAAACTAAAAGTTAAAAAGAGAACTTAAAAGTCTTCTTTCCTCCTCTCAGAATCGTCGCTGAACAACTTTTGCAAACAGCAATGTTGTTGTTTTCCTCTGCCACTATGAAAAATGGCCCGGCCCCTCTGTCAATTTTAGAACCCAATGTGGCCCACAAGTCAAAAAGTTTGCCCACCCCTGATCTAGTAAGTATCTCAGATGAGTGCTTTGTAGTCCATCTTCTGGACTAACA
Organism: Collichthys lucidus; assembly: GCA_004119915.2. Lineage (NCBI taxonomy): Eukaryota > Metazoa > Chordata > Actinopteri > Sciaenidae > Collichthys > Collichthys lucidus. The sequence continues at coordinate 1,645,864 of CM014101.1, forward strand.
TTCACTGTCACACCATGGCCGTCTTCTCCTGACTCCTCATGAATTCTCCTTCACATCAAGGAAAGATGTAAGTGGTTAGGAAAGGACTTTTTTGTTTTGACTATTTGACTGTTCCCATGGAGTTTAGCTCAGTATGGCACTGCCAGCATGGCTGTCTATTCCCTAAACTAAACCCTTTTTTTCTTTTTTTGCTGACAAAAAATACACAGCGTAACCCTGGAAATTCTTTAGACAGCATTAATGTATCGAGAAAGACTAAATTAGTTGGCAAGTACGTGTAACATATTCAACCAGCAAGAATTATATTTACATATTTTCAAAAGGGAAAAGCAGCAGCCTCTTCTGCCTTTTCTACCTTCAATTTCAGCCAAACAACGAGGGACAAGAGACGAGAGTCTGCTGCAGGCTGAGAGTTCGGTCTCACCCTCAGAAACACGCAAACAATCTCACCTTGAGGTCCATGTAAGCTACTCTGGAGCTTTCAATCATGTCACATGATCTGAGAGTCTCCAGTTTGATTCCATGACAAGTATGTTATAACGAGAGATGCAGGGTCACAAAAGCATCACGCTGGCCAGGAGGTGTGCCGTAAAACAGGTTGACTTTGATTCTGGTTTAAAACAAAGGTGGTCTGGGGGTGCTGCTCTTCCCATAGCATACCAAAAAACCTACTAAACCTACTAAAACCATTCTCAACATATATATACTCTGATAGGCCTTCTTTCCAGTTCAAATAAGCCTATCAGAGTGGATCTGTAAAAGGGAGGACAGACACAATAAATTAATTTATTAGGCCTAAAAAACGCACATTACTTTCTGTAATATAAACAAAAAAACACAGTACATTCAGAACTGATTAACAAAATGTACAACATGAACAATGTAACTTAATTAACTGAAGAATTTTCACCCATTCCATCTTCCATTCAAAACAATACCCACCTCCTTTAAGCCTCCATAAAAGAGTACCTATAGAGGTGTGCTCCCTCTTTACGCCCATGCCCAGAAGCACAGAGGATTGGAAACAGGTGACAAACCACACTGTTTAATTGTCAACAATTAAAAATGTATACAGCACACAGTGAGGGAGTTAGCACTTCCTCACAAAGTACCATCTGCTGACGAAAGATCTGTAATATGACAGCTACCAAAGGCTTTGAGGAGAGCTTGTTTTGCCAACAACATATTCCTGTCACATGCTGTTATGACTGTGGTCATGATTTTTTGTGTGCCCTGTGCTTGTGTCTGCTATTTTCGTATGCAAATAGGATGTGCCATCCCCAGGAGGCGACTGGTGCAGTAATTTTCCAGTCCTGGCTTGTGATTGGCTGTGCCTGAAAGCCCTAAGGATAAAAGGAGCCAAGATGGCGGCTGCCAGGAGGACACCATTTCCTCATCCTCCTCCTCTCCCAACTTTTGCCACATGTCTTTTTGCAGAACTTATGACCTTATGTGGCAGTGTGAGCTTTTTCCTCCATCTCACTCTTTGACTGAGCCCCGATTGAGTCCGGGGTGTGGCTCAATCAGCCAATTATGGTTGGGCCATACTATAAGAACGGTAGGGTGTACTTTGGCCCCCCCTCTTGCTTGTGGCCTGTAGACGCGTCCACTTCCTGGTTGCTTCATTCATTGCCCATACGAGCAGGTAGGTCAGCGGTAACATCTGTCATATTGGATTGACGTTTAGGTGTACGCCGTTTACAAGGAGCCTGTTTCTTTAGGCAGCGCGGCGTGTCTCCCCCTGTGCCGAATGCCTCATGTCGCGATGAAAGTGTAAAGCTCTCCTCACGTGTCGCTCACCTTGAGGTATGTACTTCATAATAGCCCGTCAGGCTGGCGTACAAAGCACACGTATTAATTGTCGTTTGTGTTAGGGCAGTATCAAGAGGCCCTGCTGTTTTGGCTTCGCTGCGGCTTGGCGCAGTTAACCCGCCACTTCGGTGGTACCGTCTTGTCCTCTTCGGCATCTGTTGGCGGCTTGGACCCCTCCGCCTACCGCCGATCCCTCTCCAGGCTGTATGGTTTGGCCCTGAACGCTACCGTGTACTAGCCGGTGGCGTGGATCAGCTTGGTTTTCATAACTAACGGGTCTTGGATACCTTTTTAATAATAGAGCTTTACCCCTATTTTATTTATTATTCGTACCAGGTCCAACGGACTGTGGGGTCACACATTAGATCTTTGTTTTCTTGTTAATTGGTGATTTCAGTTATGTAGTGATTTATTTAGCTGGTTCATTGTTTATTTGGGTTTTGATATTGTTTTTTTTGTATAGTTTTGTTTTTTTTCTTTTGTGCAGTGATTTATTTAACTGGTTCATTGTTTATTTGGGTTTTGATATTTTTTTTGTATAGTTTTTTTTTTTTCCTTTGTCGTTTGGATTATTCTGTTGAGTTATTCGTTGTGCTGTTAAGTTCTAATTAATTTTGGTTTACTGAACCAGTCTTACGTTTACTGCATTATCTATTATTTATTTGCAATTTTGTTTTTGTGACGGTTGAGTTGATTGTTTTCTCTTCTTTTTTTTCTTTTTTTTTTTGTGAGTGACTCCCACTGATTGTTTATTTTGTCCTTTCAGGTGCTGAGAGCTGAGGGTGGTGGCCCTGGTGTCCCTGGTGGTGGGTCCCCTTCTGTGTGTGTGTGTGTCGGGCACCCCTGATTTGTTTTTCCTGTCCCGTGTGTTGTGAGTTACACAGGTGGTCCGGGTGCCCCCTTTTTCCTGGGATTCCCCCCCTTCAGTGGTGACCTCCCTCATCCCCACTAGTAGGCCTCAGCCCTCATAGGGCCCTCCTCTTTCTTCTCCTGGTATGAGTGAATCATTTTAAAGAATTGGTCTTGTGAATAAAATTGTGCATTTTTAAAACGGAACCACGTCTCCATGCCGCATTAATTACGGACCTGACGGCCTTATAGTCGAATCATAATCTATTTCCTCGGGTGTAATTCCCGAGGTGGCGTTGTCGGTCAACCGTACGAAGCGGTTTCTTTTGCTTCGTCTTGCTACCTTCCTATATTTGCTCGTGCCGCCACAAACTGGCGTTGTCGGCAGGATAGTATTTTTGTTGGCAAGAGACGTGTGTTCCGCTTTGTTTTCTTTTATTTTATAGTGTGGCCCTGGGTAAAGTTCTATTTTGATTATTAGTGCCGGAGTCAAAACAGCAGTTGGTTTCTTGTCGACCTGTAGCAGGTTTGGTGTGTGTCTAGATTTTGTGTCCTTGTGTCGTTTGTCAGGCTATGGAGGGAGAGTTACAAGAGATGAGGGAAGTGATTGTTCAGTTGCGAGCAGAGAATGAGAGGCTGCGGCAAGAGCAAGCCGCAGCTGTGCCGGTCCCTGGCGCAGCGCCCTCTACTGCGGCCATGCCCCCTTCTGCGCCTTCCCTGGCTACTTCCCCTCTAGCAGAGAGACTCGTGTTCGTTCCACGGGAAAGAAAATGTCCTATGTTTCGGGGTAGAACAGGCATAGGGCTAGCTGAGTGGATCGAGGAGGTACAGGCATGCATGAGAGCACGTCATCTGTCTACCTCTGATCAGGCTTTCTTTTTGTTTGATCATTTGGAGGGAGAGGCACGCGAGGAGATTAAATTTCGACATGTTGCTGAACGAGGGGACCCAGCTAAGGTTATTGCTGTACTGCAAGAACTCTATGGTTGCTCTGATTCTTATGTAGTTCTCCAAGATGCGTTTTTTTCTCGACGCCAGCAAGATGGGGAGACACTGCAGGAGTTTTCTCTGGCGCTGATGAGTTTAATGGCATCGGTTAAACGGCGTGCGCCTAGCGACTTAATGAATGCAGAGGTTTTGTTGCGCGACCAGTTTGTCGAACACGTTGTTGATGGTGCTCTACGCCGCGAATTGAAACAGTTTGTTCGTAGACAACCAACCGCTGACATATTTGAGGTCCGGGCTGAGGCAATCAGGTGGGAACGTGAGGGTCTGCCGGTGGGTTTTAGGGGTCGAAGTCACTCTGTCCCTTCCGTTCTTGGTCTGCAGTGTGGCGTTAAGGGTGAGCAGCATTCAGCAGCTACTGCACCCAAAGCCTCAGAGATGAGTGAGTTGAGGGAGATGCTTAAAATGCAGCAGGAACAGCTGACTAGGCTCACCCAAAGCATTTCCCAGATGCAGAATGCTCATCTGCCCCGACGTCCCCCTCAGCGTGGCCCTGTCATTTGTAGACGCTGCCAGCAGCCTGGTCACTTTGCGAGAGAGTGCGACCGGCTACCAGTGGCGCCCCGCTCTCGTTCCCAGTTGCCGGCTTCCCGACAGACTAACAGGCAGGCTGGTTTCTCTCAGCCGCCGGAAAACTGGCAACCACCGAGCTGTTGAGCCGCAGCTCGGGGGGTGTACTTGTGGGCTCAGAGACCATGTCGAGTGTCCAGAAAGAAGCTTCTAAGCTTGTGGCTCCATGTCCTCATTTGGCGGTAATAATGGGTGGGATTGAGGTCCCTTGTTTAGTGGATACTGGTTCCATGGTGTCCACTATGGTAGAGAGCTTCTTCCTCCAGCACTTTCGACCTTGGGGTCAAGAGAGACTGCAGTCATGCCATTGGCTCCAGCTCAAGGCAGCCAATGGGCTAGCCATCCCCTACATTGGTTACCTGGAGTTGGACATGGAGCTCTGTGGTCAGCGACTGGAGAGGTGTGGAGTGTTGGTGGTCAAGGATCCCCCTGGTGGCGCCTCCACCCAGGTTTCAGGAGTTCTTGGCATGAACGTCATCCAAAGATGCTACCACCAGCTCTTTGGTCAGCATGGATCGGCCCTATTCGACTCTCCCTCAGTGTCTGGTGCCTCAGAGCACATGGTGGAGGCATTGCAAAAGTGCCACCAGGCTGAAGTGCAGGCCCCAGAGAGGCCTCAGGGAACGGCTGGTAAAGTCAAGGTGCGTGGCAGAGGGCCTTGTCGAGTCCCTGGTGGGACGATGACGTTTGTCACGGTCACCTGCTCTGCGCAGTATTCCGGCACCACTGTGTTGTTTGAACCCTGTGACTCTGGGCTTCCGGCTGGGTTACTTGCTTCTCCGGCTCTGGTTCGGGTGGAAAGAGGCACGGCCTATGTCCCTGTTGTGAATGTAGGGGCCACTGACGTGTTGCTCTATCCCCGCACAGAGGTGGGTTCCTTGGAGGGTGTTGATGTGGTCAGCCTGCCCTCTGGTGTCATGGAGGTACCTTCTGTTGTGGCTAATGTGTCATCGCAATCAGTTTCTGGATCTGTGCAAGACCAGATCGAGGCTATGGATCTGTCTGTCTTGTCTGCCGAGGAGCAGACTAAGGTGAGATCTCTTCTTGTAAAATATGCTTCCGTTTTTTCGACCCACGATGGGGATCTTGGGTGTACTAACCTGATCGCACATGACATTCCTCTGTTGGACGATGTCCCTGTTCGGCAGCGTTACAGGCGAATTCCCCCATCTGATTATGAGGTAGTGAAGGAGCATATTAATAAGTTGTTGGAAGCACAGGTTATCCGCGAGAGCAGCAGCCCCTATGCCTCGCCGATCGTGCTTGTTAGGAAGAAAGACGGTAGCCTTCGCCTGTGTGTCGATTACAGGCAGTTGAATGGCAAAACCAGGAGAGATGCCTTTCCTCTCCCCCGCATTGATGAGTCCTTGGACGCGCTGACTGGTGCCTGCTGGTTCTCCACCATGGATTTAGCCAGCGGGTACAACCAGGTCCCTGTTGCAGATTCCGATCGGCCTAAGACTGCCTTCTGCACTCCATTCGGACTCTTCGAGTGGAATCGCATGCCCTTTGGCCTCTGCAATGCCCCTAGCACCTTCCAGCGACTGATGCAAAGGATTTTTGGCGACCAACAGTGCCAGTCCTTGCTTCTCTACCTCGACGATATTGTTGTTTTTTCTTCCACTCTTGAGCAACATCTCGAGAGGCTGGAAGTGGTGTTGGGGCGGTTGCAGCATGAAGGCCTTAAAGTAAAACTGTCTAAGTGCGCCTTCTTTGGCCGAGAAGTGCGCTACTTGGGGCATGTAATTTCAGAGAAGGGTGTGTCCACTGACCCAAACAAAGTAGCAGCAGTAGCCACTTGGCAGCCTCCTAAAACCATTTCTGAACTACGGTCATTCCTGGGCTTTGCCAGTTATTACCGCCGTTTTGTGGAGGGCTTTGCCAAAGTGGCTGCCCCTTTGCATAGGTTGGTTGCTGCACTGGGGAACACGAGGGCAAAGAGGAGACCGGAGTGTTTGGTTGCCAGTGAGTGGACTGATGAGTGTCACAGGAGCTTTGAGGCCCTGAAGACCAAGCTCACTACAGCACCAGTACTGGCTTACGCTGACTTCTCGCTCCCTTTCATTCTTGAGGTAGATGCCTCGTATGGTGGTCTTGGGGCAGTACTATCACAGGAGCAGGGTGGCAAGGTGAGGCCTATCGCTTATGCTAGCAGGAGTTTGAGGCCCAACGAGCGCAATATGACCAATTACAGCTCTATGAGATTAGAGTTTCTGGCGCTCAAATGGGCCCTGACTGAAAAATTCAGGGAGTACCTGCTAGGCCATAAGTGTGTGGTCTTCACTGACAACAATCCACTCAGCCACCTGTCCACGGCTAAGCTGGGTGCCACTGAACAACGCTGGGCAGCCCAGCTTGCCTCCTTTGACTTTGAGCTAAAATATCGCTCAGGGAGGAGCAACAAAAATGCTGATGCCTTGTCCCGTCAACACCCACCTGGGGTGCAGGACTTGGAGGCCCTACTCCCTGCGACCACTATCCCCAAACCTTTACAGCAGGCCCTGCAGCTTTCACAACCTGCAGTGTCTCAAGCATCTATGGTTGCTCTGCCTCAGCATACGTCCTCTGATATTGGTACCCTCCAACGCATTGACCCTGTTATTAGGGAAATCTTGGTGTTTTGGGGGAAGAAGCGGCGCCCCAATCAGGAGGAGCGTAAACTGCTTACCCGGCCTGCTTTGGCACTGCTCCGACAGTGGGACCGCTTGGTTGAGAAGGACGGGGTCCTGCACCGTCAGGTTTTTCGTTCAGACGGTGCCGAGATAGTTCTTCAGGTGCTGTTACCTGCCTCCTTGAGGGACGAGGTCTTGACCGACATGCACGAGAGACACGGCCATCAAGGGGTTGAAAGAACCCTGGAGTTGCTTCGTCAGCGGTGCTATTGGCCTGGCATGTCTTCTGCCGTGGCTCAATGGTGCCAAAACTGCGAGAGGTGCCAGGTAGCCAAGGACACGCAACCAGTGGCTCGTGCCCTTATGGGGCATTTGCTGGCCTCTCGGCCTAATGAAATCCTGGCCATGGATTTTACGGTACTGGAACCAACCCATAATGGGCTGGAAAATGTCTTGGTCATGACCGACGTCTTTAGTAAGTATACGTTGGCGGTAGCCACTCGTGACCAACGAGCTTCTACAGTGGCTCAAGTGTTGGTGACAGAATGGTTCTCAAAGTTCGGTGTACCGGCTCGTATACATTCAGACCAGGGCCGTAACTTTGAGAGCACATTGATTCAACAGTTGTGTGCTCTCTATGACATTGAAAAATCTCGCACCACACCACACCATCCAGCTGGCAACGGGCAGTGTGAAAGGTTTAACCGGACACTTCACAACCTGCTCCGCACACTGCCTGAGTCTCGGAAGCGAGATTGGAGTTGCTGTCTGCCACAACTGTTGTTTTCGTATAACAGCACTCCCCATCAGACCACGGGGGAGTCTCCGTTCTTCCTGATGTTTGGGCAGGAGCCACGGCTCCCAGTTGACTTCCTGTTGGGTAGAGTGAAGGAGCCAGTTCGCGGTGGGGTCAGTGAATGGGTTCAGGAGCATCAGTCCCGATTGCAGGTAGCCTTCGAAGGTGCCCGTGATAAGTTGAGGATCGCTGCAGAACGCAGAAAGATCCATCACGACCAACAGGTCCGTGACGTCCCATTGGAGGAGGGACAGTTGGTGTGGTTGAGGGACTACAATAGGCGAGGGCGGTGTAAGATTCAGGATCGATGGTGCTCTGTGGTTTACAGGGTTGTAAAAGCGCCAGCACAGGGAGGCTCTGTGTATACCATTGCACCAGCCGATGACCTTGAACACATTAGACGGGTTCACCGTACGCTTTTAAAGCCTGTGGTTCAATCTGCCCCTCTCGGTGGTACCCCGGCCCCTTGTTCACCTCCTCCTGAATTGCCATCTGTGGAAGATGAGGTGTCAGGGGATGGTGACTTGATGGTTCTGAGGCCTGCAGCACCTTCTGTGCCTCCCACTCAACTGCTTGTAGTGCCCCGACACACTCCTGAGTTGTTGTCCCTAGCCGCTGGCCCAACCCTGACATTGCCAGGCCCTTCGGTGGCCCCTGCTGCTGCAACAGCAGACGTCCATTCACCAGGTCCATCAGACGCATGCCTTAGTGCCAGCAATGCGGCCACACGACGGACTGTACGATCCACTGCTGGTCAACATTCTAACGTTCACCATCTCCCAAGACCCGCAGGGGGATCCGTCCTGGGAGTGGCAAGTGTGCCCCATCCTGCATCTAATGCCGTGTTGGCCCTTTTTAGACCATGGAACTAGTTCCCTGATCCTTGGATGATCAATCGTCGGGACGACGATGAAAAAAATGGGGGTAGATTGTGGCAGTGTGAGCTTTTTCCTCCATCTCACTCTTTGACTGAGCCCCGATTGAGTCCGGGGTGTGGCTCAATCAGCCAATTATGGTTGGGCCATACTATAAGAACGGTAGGGTGTACTTTGGCCCCCCCTCTTGCTTGTGGCCTGTAGACGCGTCCACTTCCTGGTTGCTTCATTCATTGCCCATACGAGCAGGTAGGTCAGCGGTAACATCTGTCATATTGGATTGACGTTTAGGTGTACGCCGTTTACAAGGAGCCTGTTTCTTTAGGCAGCGCGGCGTGTCTCCCCCTGTGCCGAATGCCTCATGTCGCGATGAAAGCGTAAAGCTCTCCTCACGTGTCGCTCACCTTGAGGTATGTACTTCATAATAGCCCGTCAGGCTGGCGTACAAAGCACACGTATTAATTGTCGTTTGTGTTAGGGCAGTATCAAGAGGCCCTGCTGTTTTGGCTTCGCTGCGGCTTGGCGCAGTTAACCCGCCACTTCGGTGGTACCGTCTTGTCCTCTTCGGCATCTGTTGGCGGCTTGGACCCCTCCGCCTACCGCGATCCCTCTCCAGGCTGTATGGTTTGGCCCTGAACGCTACCGTGTACTAGCCGGTGGCGTGGATCAGCTTGGTTTTCATAACTAACGGGTCTTGGATACCTTTTTAATAATAGAGCTTTACCCCTATTTTATTTATTATTCGTACCAGGTCCAACGGACTGTGGGGTCACACATTAGATCTTTGTTTTCTTGTTAATTGGTGATTTCAGTTATGTAGTGATTTATTTAGCTGGTTCATTGTTTATTTGGGTTTTGATATTGTTTTTTTTGTATAGTTTTGTTTTTTTTTCTTTTGTGCAGTGATTTATTTAACTGGTTCATTGTTTATTTGGGTTTTGATATTTTTTTTGTATAGTTTTTTTTTTTTTCTTTTGTCGTTTGGATTATTCTGTTGAGTTATTCGTTGTGCTGTTAAGTTCTAATTAATTTTGGTTTACTGAACCAGTCTTACGTTTACTGCATTATCTATTATTTATTTGCAATTTTGTTTTTGTGACGGTTGAGTTGATTGTTTTCTCTTCTTTTTTTTCTTTTTTTTTTGTGAGTGACTCCCACTGATTGTTTATTTTGTCCTTTCAGGTGCTGAGAGCTGAGGGTGGTGGCCCTGGTGTCCCTGGTGGTGGGTCCCCTTCTGTGTGTGTGTGTGTCGGGCACCCCTGATTTGTTTTTCCTGTCCCGTGTGTTGTGAGTTACACAGGTGGTCCGGGTGCCCCCTTTTTCCTGGGATTCCCCCCCTTCAGTGGTGACCTCCCTCATCCCCACTAGTAGGCCTCAGCCCTCATAGGGCCCTCCTCTTTCTTCTCCTGGTATGAGTGAATCATTTTAAAGAATTGGTCTTGTGAATAAAATTGTGCATTTTTAAAACGGAACCACGTCTCCATGCCGCATTAATTACGGACCTGACGGCCTTATAGTCGAATCATAATCTATTTCCTCGGGTGTAATTCCCGAGGTGGCGTTGTCGGTCAACCGTACGAAGCGGTTTCTTTTGCTTCGTCTTGCTACCTTCCTATATTTGCTCGTGCCGCCACACTTAGAAATAGCTTTTTCTTTGAAGAGTAGGAATGGACTCCCATTTTGTTTAATTGTGTTTTCTCCTGTTTTTGTAAAGTTTAGGGAGGTAAGTTTATTGTAACTTTGATTTTCTGAGCAAAGAGATTTATTTTGAAGATAGTTTGTTTTGGTTGTTGTTTTGGCCTGGGTCCACCCTGGAGTGGATTCCTTAGTTATAGTTGTTTGAGATTTTGATTTTTGTTTTTTTTTCATTTGTGCATAACTGTGTAACTGCGTAAGTGGCTACTTGGGACTCGGGGAAGATTGAGGCACCTATTTCATGTTATGCTCTAGACCCCTAGACTGGGGCATAACTTATGCTGACACAGTTTGATCCGTCTCTCAAGGCAAGAATATATATATATATATATATATATATATATATATATATATACAATTATTTTTTTCACAAGCTGAATGAAATGCGTTGTGTGTCAGACAGGACCTGAGGGAGTGAGGGTGGTGGAGGCAAATAAATCACCGCGAGGAGGCCATGCTGAGTCTGTTTTTATCTGCAACATAATACAGAGCAGATTTTGACTCCTGCCTACGCAATCACATATCAGCTATATGAAGCTATGCCAGATGTTTTTTTATGACCACTTCTGGAGAAAACAGTGTTTTAATTACTATGTTTTAATAACTATGAACAGGAGATTTTTTTATGTGACAGGAAAAGGCATTTGTAAGGTGGGGAAAACATGTTGCTGTCACAAACTGTGGGGTAAGAGGGAGGCAGCCAGTCATCCTTTTGTATTCTCACTTTAAATGCAAATATCACATTCTACTTTGTATGCATATGGATGCTGCATATATGAGGTTTCATGTGCTGTTATGTTCACATGTTTTTTATCTTCCTGGACTGAATATCAGGACAGGCCATGAGGTGATGCCACTGTGAGGGAGGAGACAGGCGATGATGGATGAGATGAAAGCCAAAGAGAAGATTCACGATAAAGCACGTAGATAAAGTTGAAAAGGAAGCTGTTAGAAGCACAAAAATAACTCTGTCCTTGTCATTTCATATGAAAAGTGGTGTTTTTAGCTGAGCTACAAGTGGGGTTTTAATTTGAAGTGCTTTTTTCTGGTACCACTTTCTAATGATGCACTCTATAAGGAATACCTAATTACTCTACGAATAATTAATTAACCATCTACCAGCAAAAACCAGCAGGAATAAGTATTTCTCTTCAACAGGAAAATGAAGATTGTTTGTGAAGAAAGAGCTGCTTTATAAATCAGAGATTGTTTGGGACATGCGTGACTTGTTTTGTCTTTGTAACTCTTTGGTCAAGTCCTTAAACACCTTAAAGTCTTTGAACAGCCCATAAAATTAAGGAATGTTTGCTTGTAAAATCAACAGATGCGTTCAGTTGTCAGTGATGAGTTCAACCAAAGACAAGACAAGAGGAAAGGCTGAAGCAGACACACGTGTTTCCACTTCTTCAGCGATGTGGGACAAACTCCAATGTCTTCAGTCTGTTCAAAAATGCATTCTTAACTTCAGCCGAGGACAATCGAAGAGGGTTTTTTCTGGACCTGGTCTCAGTGCTCAGCTGCAGTGCAGATTGGATCATAACACAAAGTGGGAATTTGGTGCTAAACAGACCATAACTCTGGAAGATAACCACTTCATTGTTTTTTTTACTCAATTAGATAAAGATTCATATCAGCTTGAGTAGAAATTTAGAACTAAATGACTTTTCCAGATCGCATCTACCCAGATGTGAAATTTGTCAGTTTATTTGTTTTAAATTATGTAGCTTGATACAAGTATGTCTTCTTGGAAGAAATATTTATGACTTCAATGTTTTAGGAGAAGTGGAAACTCCACAGGGTGCACCCTGTGTAGTTGGTGGTGTAGTGATCAGCACTGCAAAGAGTATGTTCTCCCCATGAGTGCGTGGGTTCTTTAACTATATCACATTAAATGGTTCCTTGGTGGCGCGCTGGGTTTATCAGCCTCATGTGTGACTGACTGAAAATGACAGACTGTGAAAGACAACAAGGCTGTCCTTTCCTTTCCTGTAATATTCATTGTGACAGAGGCCAAGGGTAAACATGACAGGATGCTATGAGAGGACAGTAGGAAAATGTAGATGTCTTAAACAAAGTCCAAACAGGAAATACTGTTTTTATTTGTTTGTTTTTCCTGAGTGATGTGTACTGCACCCTCAAGGTAAGGAGGGCAATGATAGTGGAGCAATGGAAAGAATGGCTTCTGGAAGTCTCTGAACTCTACTGGAAGATGAACACCGTCCTTCTAAAACATTTCCTCAATTGGTGCATTTCAAGGACTGCATTCTTCCACTTACGTAATGTAGCAGTACGAGCGTTTTTTTCTCTTTTCCCCTCGCTCTTTCTGTTGACGGTTGCTATGGTTTCCCTTCCCTACTTCTGCTAGTCATTGAGGTGAGCCGGTATAAAACGGTGGTTTGCCCCATAGACATATATACATAGACGCCGCATTGAGCGGGTTGGTCGTTGGTCGCGATACGTAAACGGCGCCGCCATATTGGACCTGGAAGGTCTGCTGGTAAACTAATACACGGAAATGGACTGAACTTCATAAAGCGCCTTTCTACAAAGTTCTTTAAGTTAATGTCTCTTATACACCCATTTACACACACACTAATATATCTGGGAAATAAACAGGCACCAAAAAAACAACGTATGTAACTTTTAAAGTGATGATTATAAATGTTTACTCCTTATGTAAGCACCAAACCAACGTATGTATTTTTATAATGCTGAGTGTTTACAGCTACTAATGTGTGTAACACTGTTACTGTGATGATAAATATTGAAATATTTATATTTAACATTTATCGTCTATAATAACCAGATCCTGAAATGTAGATGTGACTTGAGGGTTTCTGAATAAAGAGCACTAATGTTTAGATTTAACTGATTTTGATTAATCGTTTTATTTCACATTGATGTGAACATATATATTGATGAACACACACACACACATACATACACACACAAACATTATATACACACACATATTATATATGTATACACACACATATTATATATGTATACACACATACACACACATATGAGAGAAGGATTTTTTTTAGACAATTTTTTATTACTTCTCTCATTATTCTGGCATTTAGCGAATAGAAATATTTTTGGTAATCGTAACGGAGCTAAAACAGGAAAAGTTATTGTCTGATTTCATGTCAGACAGTCAGGGAAAAAAAATGTCTTTTTATACAGTGTATGTAAACTTTTGGTTTCAACTGTATGTATCCCATAGTCATATTTATATCTGCACTATATATATATATCCTGTTCATTTGTACACACTCTGCACTTCTGGTTAGATGCTAAACTGTATTTTGTTGTCTATGTACTTTGTGCAATGAGAATAAAGTTGAATCTAATCTAAAATAAAATAAAGTGCAGCCTAGTACAGCATAGTGATCACCTACCCTGTGGAGATGAGCTGGGAAACAGAAGACTGAAGGAACAGCTCCAGCTCTGATCCTGACTGTCCGACCTGTCCTGTCAAAATCCTCCGGTCTGAAATGCTCACTGCCAGGGCCGGTCCTAGCTATGGGCAATGTGGGCGGCCGTCCAGGGCGCCGTCTCCGTGGGGGGCACACATGCGCCCGAAAATGAAAAAAACTCGCCAATTTTCGATACCGCTCATTAAGTTAGCGGAGCCGGCGCCCCCGGGAGCGGGGGGTTGACGAGGTAGAGGGGGCGCCGGACAGACTGATCAGGGCGCCGCCTGACGGGCGGCCGTGAGGGCGCACGAGAAAATCCTCGTCTGGGGGGGGGGGGGTTCGCCCAGGGCGCAAATTTGGCCAGGACCGGCGCTGCTCACTGCAGAGCACGGGTGATGGACTGGCAGAAAAGCCTTTCCTTCTGACAGCTGTTTCCCATTTCTTTCTCAGCTCTTTATCTTTGGGAAACCTACATAGAATCAGATCAATCGATCAGAGTAGTTACTTCGGCCCAATTTAGTTAAATAGGAAAGAGTTCTTGCTTGTTTGGTTTCACCGCGGGACAATATTATGCGCATGACTTCATAGTATCAGACACAAAGTCAGCAAATTCTGTTTGTAAAATGACGTTATAATGGCCAAATACAATCAAAAGTAATCTTTCATTCTTACCTGTGAAAGGTAATACCAAGAGATCTGTTTTGTGATGTAAACCGCTTGGTACAATTCCACGCAGCACATGAAATAGGCATCTTCTCCGTTTGCTCCTATTCTCCGACCGCTCGACTCAGCCAGGTCCAATATGGCGGCGCCGTTTACGTACCATTCAGCGCTCAATGCGGCGTCTATGTATATATGTCTATGGTTTGCCCACCGTGTCCGGCTCTGCGTTTCCATGGTCACCCGCGATACTTCCGGGTCAGAGGTCGTGTGCCCGACAGGTTTGTGTGCTGCTTCGTGCGCCCTGTGTGTGCTGCTCCGTGTGTGCGCTATCGTGATCGTTGGTCGTGATCGTTGGCCGGGGGTGCGTGCTGGCGGCTGCCTGGAGTCCAATCCTTCCTCCTCGTGAGTGTGCGTTCTGAAAAGGTGTTGTAACCACCTTATTGGGCCGCTGCTGCTTTGTTTACTGCCGCCAGCAGCTCCCAAGATATACGCTGTGTAGGACGATTGTTCGGCCGTACACCGCGGTCCGGGCATAAGCATTTTTTTTTTTTTACTGGGGACTGATTCCCTTTATGCTGAGTGAATGAGTGTGAACGTACGGTTGTGATAGTGTGTCTAGGTTGAGTCTGGATTTTTGTTTATGTAATTTTATTTTGTTAATTTAGAGTTTTGTAAATTGTTTTTGAGTTTTGTTTTTAGTTTTTTTGTTTTGGGTAGTTTTTACTTTGTTTAAGCTTGTAATTTGCTCTTTTATTCATAGTTTTTGTTAAGTTTGGGGTATTTTTTTTTTCGTTTGTGTCCCATCTCATTAATGTTCTTTTTCCCTTTTCAGTTGCTGTAGGCCAGTGGTGGTGGTGCTGGTGACCTGGTGGTGGGGTCCTTCGTGTCTTGCTGTGTCCTTGGGAGTGGTTTTCTTCACTGAAAGTGTCTGCCACGTGTGCCTGGTGATTTAGGTTATTTTTGCCTTTTTCTGGTGGATCCTGCCCTAGCCCTTGCCCATCCACTTCGGTCGCAGCTCTGATTAGGTTTCTTTCATTTGTTGTGTGAATGGGTTTTATCGGGGATACTTTTTAAACAAATGTTAAATAAAATTTGTATATTTAAACCTTGAACCACGTCTCCTGCCCTCCAGTAACCTTGAACCTTTGTGCCTTACGGTTGAGTAATTCCCTGGGTGAAATTCCCAGGGTGGCGTTGTCGAGCTTTTTCCCTCCTTTATTAGTTACGTAACTTTCCCCCCCTGGCCGCCACAAACTTGGCGTTGTCGGCAGGTTGTTACTGTAGAAGTAAGGCAGAAGACGTGTGCTCTATTCTTTTTTTTTTCCTCTTTTTTTTGGCATTAATACAAAGCAGCAGCGGTTCCTTATTAAAATCGGCACTCATGGAGGAGGAATTGCAAGAGTTGCGAGATCTGGTTGCACAGTTGAAAGCTGACAATGAGAGGCTACGTCGAAGCAGGCCCCTGTTGGACTCTCCCCTAGCGCCATACCTTCAACCTCATCAGCGGTGCCTGCGGCCAGTGCCAGTGACCCTGCAGCAGAGAGGTTAGTGTTTGTGCCTCGTGACAGGAAGTGCCCCATGTTTAGGGGAAGATCCGGGATAGCGCTGGGTGAGTGGGTTGAGGAAGTGCAGGCATGCATGAGGGCTCGTCATTTATCCCTGGCTAATCAGGCTTTCTTCCTCTTCGATCATTTAGAGGGGGAAGCACGTGAAGAGCTTAAATACCGCTCAAGTGTAGAGCGTAGGGATCCAGCTAGGATTATTGCTATACTTCAGAAACTCTATGGCTGCTCTGAGTCTTATGTAGCCTTACAGGAGGCTTTCTTCTCCCGGAAGCAACACGAAGGAGAAACACTACTGGAATTCTCCCTTGCTTTGATGAGTCTTATGGAGAGGGTAGAGCAACGTGCACTGACCGGAATGCTCAATTCTGAGGTTCTGTTGCGGGATCAGTTTGTTGAGCAGGTCATAGATGGCACCTTACGGCGAGAGCTTAAACAGTTTGTGCGTAGACAGCCCGCAGCCACATTGCTTGACGTAATGGGGGAGGCAATTAGGTGGGAATGCAAGGGTCTACCAAGTGCTTTTAGAGGCCGCAGCAACTCGGTCCCCACCATTAGTGGCATTCAATATAGGGTCCAGGGTGCTCACCCGGTTGCTTGTGTTTCACCATCATCTGAAATGAGTGAAATGAAGGAAATGTTGAGGCAGCAGCAAGAAAAGCTTACTCAGCTGACTCAAACTATTGCTCTAATGCAGCGTCCTCTTCCACACAGTCACTCAGCACAGCGTGGACCTGTAATATGTAGACGCTGTCAGCAACCTGGTCATTTTGCTAGAGAATGTCATGGTGTGCGTGCTCCCCCTCGTTCTAGGTTCGCTTTACAAACTTCCCGGCCCGCAGCTAGGCAGCCAGAGTCCACTCCTGCTTCGGAAAACTAGTACCCACCAAACTGCAGAGCCACAGTTTGGGTGGGGCTTCTACTGGCTCCAATGCTGTGCATAGTGGATTGGCTGGTGCGTCAAAACTGGTTGCGTCTTGTCCCCATTTGGAGGTTGTCATGGGTGGTGTTCAGGTGCCATGTCTGGTGGATACTGGTTCGATGGTGTCCACTGTTACAGAGAGCTTTTTCCGTGAGTATTTTGAACCATGGGGTCACGAGCGCCTTAGATCATAAAACTGGTTGCAACTCAGGGCAGCTAATAGGTTGGATATTCCTTTCCTTGGTTATCTGGAGCTAAATGTTGAGTTATGTGGCAAGGTGATCTCCCAGTGTGGCATCTTGGTAGTGAGGGATCCTCCTGGTGACGCTTCCCTTCACACCCCTGGTGTGATAGGGATGAATGTGATCCGAAAATGCTACCAAGAGCTCTTTGTGCAGCATGGATTAGCATTGTTTGAACTGCCATTTGTTGCTCAGGCACCACAACCCATCACACAGGCTTTTCAGAGGTGTCATCAGGCGACCACGCAGACCCCTCCAGAGCTGATAGGTAAGGGAAAGTAAGCGTGCATGCCGCATTCCAGGTGGCGTGATGAAAATTGTAGCAGTCACATGCGCAGAGCGGAGTTCTGATGCTTCAGCGCTGTTTGAGCCCCTGGAATCTGGATTACCTGCTGGTCTGCTGGCCTCTCCATCTTTGGTTAGGGTGGTTAGGGGTACAGCATATATACCTATTGTTAACGTTGGTTCCATCGAGGTATTGTTATACCCACGCACCGTTGTTGGCACTCTGCAACAGGTGAATGTTGTGAGCTTACCTGCAGGAGTTACAGAGGTTCCATCCACTGTAGCCACGGTAGCATCCCAGACAGCCCTACCTACAGTACAGAATCAGGTGGAGGGTTTAGTTCTGTCTTTATTGTCCTGAGAAAAGCAGGGTCAGGTGAGGTCTCTCCTTAGGAAGTATATGTCTGTTTTCTCCTCTCATGACGGTGATTTAGGTTGTACCAATCTAATATCTCATGATATTCCTCTTGTAGATGAGGCCCCCGTCCACCAGTGTTACAGGCGTGTCCCTCCATCTGATTATGAAGCTGTAAAAGAGCACATTAATCAGCTTCTTGACGCACGGGTGATCAGAGAGAGTAGTAGCCCCTACGCCTCTCCCATTGTGCTAGTTAGGAAGAAGGATGGGAGTCTGCGTTTGTGTGTTGATTACCGGCAGCTAAATGGAAAGACCAGGAAGGATGCGTTTCCGCTACCACGCATCGAGGAGTCATTGGATGCTTTGACAGGTGCCCGCTGGTTCTCCACCATGGACCTGGCCAGTGGGTACAATCAGGTCCCTGTCACTGAAAAGGATCGGCCCAAGACTGCATTCTGCACTCCATTTGGCTTGTTCAAATGGAATCGAATGCCATTCGGACTTTGTAACGCTCCCAGTACTTTTCAACGTTTAATGCAGAGAATCTTTGGTGATCAACAGGGTCAGTCATTGCTCCTCTACCTTGATGACATTGTTGTGTTCTCTTCCACTGTACAGCAGCATCTTGAGCGGCTTGATGTTGTGCTGGCTCGGCTTCAGCAGGAGAGACTAAAGGCAAAGCTCTCTAAATGTGCCTTCTTCCAGCCAGAGGTGTGTTATCTGGGTCATGTAATCTCCGCTAATGGTGTCTCCACAGATCCATCCAAGATAGAGGCCGTGGCAAAATGGCAGCCTCCCAAGACAGTCTCGGAGCTCCGGTCCTTCCTGGGCTTTGCAAGCTATTACCGCCGCTTTGTGGAGGGCTTTGCAAAGCTGGCAGCTCCCCTTCATCGACTGGTAGCTGAGCGGGGAAGCACCAGGCCCAAACGGAAGTCCACCCAGACTGTCATTGAGAACTGGACAGAGGAGTGCCGCAAGAGTTTCGAAGCTCTGAAGACCAAGCTCACCACTGCCCCAGTGCTTGCCTACGCAGACTTCTCTTAGCCCTTCATCCTCGAGGTCGATGCCAGTCATGGTGGACTGGGAGCAGTGCTCTCACAGGAGCAAGAAGGCAAGGTGAGACCTATAGCTTATGCTAGCCGAGGTCTAAGGCCCACAGAGCGTAATATGTCGAACTATAGTTCCATGAAGTTGGAGTTCCTGGCCCTTAAGTGGGCGATGAGTGAGAAATTCAGGGAGTATCTGTTGGGCCACCGCTGCATCGTTTACACGGATAATAATCCACTCAGCCACTTGTCCTCTGCCAAGTTGGGTGCGGCAGAGCAGCGCTGGGCGGCTCAACTGGCCTCGTTTGACTTCGAGCTGAAATATCGGTCCGGTAGAAACAACAGAAATGCTGATGCTTTGTCCCGACAGCACTCGCCTGGCCCATCAGACTTCGAAGCCATGCTCCCCGGCACCTCGATTCCTAAACCCCTCCAGCAGGCCTTGAAAATGAAAAAAAAGACTTGTAAGTCAAGCAACTGTGACGGTGTTGCCTCACCAAACGCCTTCGGATATCCGTGCCCTTCAACAGGCTGACCCAGTGATCCAGGAAGTTCGGAGGTACTGGGAGCAGGGGAGGCGTCCCGACTATGGAGAGCGGCAGCAACTCTTCTCATCTGCACTCATTCTGCTGCGTCAATGGAGCCGGTTCGTGGAGTGGGATGGGATCCTGTATCGACAGATTTTCCGCCCGGACGGTGTGGAGCCGATATTCCAGCTGCTCTTGCCTGCGGTTTTAATCAGGGAGGTGTTAACCCAGGTTCACCAAGAGCATGGCCATCAAGGTGTGGAACGTACCCTAGCTCTTCTACGATCCAGGTGCTATTGGCCAGGTATGTCCACAGAGGTTGAGCAGTGGTGCCAGGCATGTGAGCGGTGTCAGTTTTCCAAGGACAACCTACCCACCGCACGGAACCTTATGGGACATCTTTTGGCATCCAGGCCAAATGAGATTCTGGCTATCGACTACACTCTGTTGGATCCTGCTAGTAATGGCATGGAAAATATCTTGGTAATGACGGACATTTTTAGTAAGTACACGCTTGCTATCCCCACCTGTGATCAACATGCCACTACCGTGGCCCAGGTTTTGGTGGCAGAGTGGTTTTCTAAATTTGGGGTCCCGGCCAGGATACACTCTGATCAGGGACGTAACTTCGAGAGTACCCTTATTCAGCAGCTTTGCAGTCTTTATGGCATTCAGAAGTCTCACACCACCCCATACCACCTAGCTGGCAATGGCCAGTGTGAGCGATTCAATCGAACTCTCCACAACCTGCTGCGCACACTGCCGCCATCCCGAAAAAGAGATTGGACCTCCTGCCTTTCTCAGGTTCTTTATTGTTATAACACCACCCCCCATCAGGCAACTGGCGAGTCACCCTTTTTCTTAATGTTTGGACAGGAGCCCAGACTCCCCATTGACTTCCTGTTGGGTAGAGTGTCAGACCCCGTGAGGGGAAATGTTCACGAATGGATTCATGAGCACCAGGCCCGATTGCAGATGGCGTTCGATGGTGCACAGGAACGACTGAAGACTGTTGCAGCACGCAGAAAGAAAGCTCATGATCAACGTGTTCGAGGTGAACCCCTGGTGGAAGGTCAGTTGGTTTTGTTGCGCGATTTCAGTGCCAGAAGGCGGCACAAGATGCAAGACATATGGGGCCCTACAGTGTATAAAGTCATCAAAGCACCTAAGGAAGGGGGAGCTGTGTACTCTATTGCCCCAAAGGATGATCAGTCCAAGGTCAAGCACATTCACCGTACTCTGTTAAAGGCTGTAATTGGAGCAGGGTCCCCTGGTTGTGCTGCTGCCAGTTATCCACCCCTCCCGAGTAGGCCAGCCTCTGATGAGAAGTTGTCCTGTGATGGCGACCTGTGTTTTATGGTCCCTGAAACTGCTTCTGCGTTCATTTTTCCAGCTACCCGAACCGTGGCCGAGACTCAATCTTCTTCACCAGCCCCTCTCACACCAGCGACATGGCACCACGGAGATCAGTACGATCAACTGCCGGTCGGCATACTAATGTCCATCGTATTCCAAGGCCGGTGGGAGACTTGGCATTGGGGGCTGCAAACTCTCAGGGATTTGTATCACATGCTGTCACTGCATTTTTTAGGCCCTGGAGCTAGTCGTGTTTGCGGTTTATCGTCGGGACGACGACATAAAAAGGGGGGGTAGATTGTAGCAGTACGAGCGTTTTTTTCTCTTTTCCCCTCGCTCTTTCTGTTGACGGTTGCTATGGTTTCCCTTCCCTACTTCCGCTAGTCATTGAGGTGAGCCGGTATAAAACGGTGGTTTGCCTACCGTGTCCGCCTCTGCGTTTCCATGGTCACCCGCGATACTTCCGGGTCAGAGGTCGTGTGCCCGACAGGTATGGCTGCCCGCTGCTTCACCTCGCTCGTCGCTTTGTCTGTTCTTATATTTAAGGTGTGTATATAATTGTTGTAGGTTTGTGTGCTGCTCCGTGCGCCCCGTGTGTGCGCTATCGTGATCGTTGGTCGTGATCGTTGGCCGGGGGTAAGTGTTGTTCGTCTCAGCGTTGTGCTTGGTGCTGCTAGGTGGCTAATGTTGGTCTGGTCACGGGTGCGTGCTGGCGGCTGCCTGGAGTCCAATCCTTCCTCCTCGTTAGTGTGCGTTCTGAGAAGGTATGTACATTGTTGCGTGCCACTGCATCAATCGTATTCGCATCTAGCACACGCTAATAGTGTTTTTCCTTTTTGATTAGGTGTTGTAACCACCTTATTGGGCCGCTGCTGCTTTGTTTACTGCTTGTTTACCGCATTGTTTGGTGCTATTTTATGCTGCTGTCACCACGTTGCCTGACACTGCCCACGGCGTGTTCCTGCGGGCCGCCAGCAGCTCCCAAGATATACGCTGTGTAGGACGATTGTTCAGCCGTACACCGCAGTCCGGGCATAAGCATATTTTTTTTTTACTGGGGACTGATTCCCTTTATGCTGAGTGAATGAGTGTGAACGTACGGTTGTGATAGTGTGTCTAGGTTGAGTCTGGATTTTTGTTTATGTAATTTTATTTTGTTAATTTAGAGTTTTGTAAATTGTTTTTGAGTTTTGTTTTTATTTTTTTGTTTTGGGTAGTTATTACTCTGTTTAAGCTTGTAATTTGCTCTTTTATTCATAGTTTTTGTTAAGTTTGGGGTATTTTTTTTTTCTTTTGTGTGCCATCTCATTAATGTTCTTTTTCCCTTTTCAGTTGCTGTAGGCCAGTGGTGCTGGTGACCTGGTGGTGGGGTCCTCCGTGTCTTGCTGTGTCCTTGGGAGTGGTTTTCTTCACTGAGAGTGTCTGCCACGTGTGCCTGGTGATTTAGGTTATTTTGCCTTTTTCTGGTGGATCCTGCCCTAGCCCTTGCCCATCCACTTCGGTCTCAGCTCTGATTAGGTTTCTTTCATTTGTTGTGTGAATGGGTTTTATCGGGGATACTTTTTAAACAAATGTTAAATAAAATTTGTATATTTAAACCTTGAACCACGTCTCCTGCCCTCCAGTAACCTTGAACCTTTGTGCCTTACGGTTGAGTAATTCCCTGGGTGAAATTCCCAGGGTGGCGTTTTTTCCCTCCTTTAGTTTTCCCTCCTCCTTTAATAGTTACATAACTTTTCCCCCCCTGGCCGCCACAGTAACATTGCCAAAATCAAACGCATTGTGTCTCAAGCAGATGCAGAAAAATTAGTCCACGCATTTGTTACTTCTAGGCTGGACTATTGTAACTCTTTGTTATCAGGCTGCTCATTTTGTCTTCCTTGTGTTGTGGAAATTTTCTCTTCTGCTGCTGGTGAAGAATGAAATAGAGACTTCTGCCGGCCGACAAGATTTTATTTTCTTTGCAAAGAAAAGGTCGATCAACACGCGAGCGGTCAAAGTGAAGAAGGACCCCGAGAATGGGGAGACCTGAACATTTATACTCTCCAGAACCATGTGAATGCCCTTCCAGAAACATGTGTTAGATGTTTTACAGTCCTTTGTCTCCTGTGGGTGTTGGCGCCCGTCGTCTGGCCATATGCTTTTCACCTGAGGTGTCCTGCAGGATCTTGCATTGATGTGTAGATCTGAGTCTGGGCAACGCAATTTACACAAGACAAAAGGCTTGATACCTCATGTTTAAGGAGGGTGGGGTTTGCATCTGTAGTGGTTGAAACAAAGGCTTAAATTTACTATTACAATTCCCCCTTTTGATTATTGATTAATCATTCACAACTTAATTATCCGACGCATTAATTCACATGGATTTTAAAATGCATCATCATGGCAGTTGTTCAGGAGAGGAGGGAATAAATCAAAGAGGAAAATGAAAATAATGATAATGGAAAAGTAAATAAACAAATAAGTAGAAAGAAAAATAATAATAATAATAAATCAAAGAGGAAAATAAAAATAATGATAATAGAAACAAAACAAGAATGTTATTTAGACAGTGTCATCATCAGAGTCATACTCTGAGCTGGGATAGTAATGGGTATCAGAGATGTGAAATGAAACTGGATTTTGATTGTCATTGTTAACATTTACATGAGCGTATGTGGTAGCGGCCACGATCAAATGCCAGTCGTGTGGGCCGCAGGGATCTTTGCATAGGTACTTGTTGTATTTGGCATAGTATGACTGAATTTGACCTGATCGCCAAATTTCGGGGTAAACAGTACAGGTGAAGGTTGCATTTTGTCCTTTTGTCAGCGTGATGGTTTTGGCAGGTTTGTATGTGTAGGACTCTGTCAGCATTGTCCAGCATGATGAGATCAGAATCAGGTGATGCATGATGTGGTTCATCAGAGAAAAAAAAAGAGAGAAAAAAAAAAAAAAGGCTTGTGTGGTTAATTCTGACGTCTAGTTGGTTGTTGAAATCCTTGTGTCGTCCTCTCCCTGCGCTTGTTCGTCTCCGCGTTGTCCGTCTCCGCGTCGTCCGTCCTCACGCCGTTCAGGCTGACAGCTGGATTCTTCTGATGGTTCAGGGACCTTCCTGCAGAGGCTGGCGTGAACCCACGTTGCTCTTTCAGCGACCTTCACAGCAGTATGTGTTGTCAGGAGCACCTGGAATGGACCCCGCCAACGTTTGGAGTGCCAGTGCTTCCTTCTGAAGTCCTTTATGACCACCCAGTCGCCAGGCTGGAATTCATGCAGCAATGTGGAAGCTGGTAGTGGAAGGGCTGATTTCACCTGCTGAGATATCTGAGAGAGGGTGGAAGATAGATTTTTGCAATATTGTAACATGTCATCATCACATAGACCGGTGGAGGGGAGTGGCCTGGTTACAGGCTCCATTCCTAGGGATGGGGGTCTGCCAAAAAGAATTTCAAAGGGGCTCATGTTCACTCTGGACCTTTTTCTCATTCTTATGTGCATTAGAACAATGGGCAGAGCCTTTGTCCATGGCAGTCCCGTTTCCTCACAGCATTTTGCTAATTTTGATTTCAACGTGCCATTTTCTCGTTCAACCGCACCTGCACTGGCAGGGTGGTATGCACAATGTTGTCTGAGGTCAGTGCCAAGAAATTCACTGATTTGGGTTATTGCAGTATTGACAAAATGTGTGCCATTATCGCTGCTCAGTCTGGTTGGTATTCCCCATCTGGGAATAATTTCTGTTAACAGAGCCTTTGCTACCACCTGGCTGCTTTGGTGCCTCGCTGGGAATGCTTCAACCCATTTTGACCACATGTCAACTATCACCAAGCAGTATTTCTTTCCTTCTGCTGGCGAAAGTTCTATAAAATCCATCATCAAATGTTCAAATGGTCTATCTGGTGGTGGATGTGCAGCATGTGTGATTGTTTTGGTTTTTCCTGCGTTATGTGTTGTGCAAACCATACATGATTGACAAAACTTTTGTGCATGGACTGAAAAACCTTTGGTGAACCAGTGTTGGGTTATGGCATCTAACATTCCCCCTTTTGACACATGGTCCAACCCATGTGTCAATTTTGCAAAGTGAGGAAAGAAATGTTTGGGCAGGCAAGGTTTATCATTGGGTCCCCACCACACTGATTCTTTTTGTGTGGCACCGCAACGTCTCCACAATGTCCTTTCTTGTGGTGTGGCAAAGGACTGCATTGCTGTAAGAGAGCTTGGAATTGAGACAGGAGTTGAAACGAACAAAGGGTTGAGGGTGGTGGGTTGGAGTGCAGCCCTTTTTGCAGCAGTATCAGCTCTTGCATTCCCTAGAGAGACAGAGTCTAAGTTGTTAGTATGGGCAAGGCATTTACAAACAGCAATTGAGGTTGGGAGCAAAATAGCATCTAGAAGAGCTGCAACCTTGTCATGATGAAGAATGGGTTTTCCGTCAGATTTTAAAAATTGTCTGTGTTTCCACAGAGTGCCAAAATCATGTACAACACCAAATGCATATCTGGAGTCGGTGTAGATAGTTACAGTCTTGTTGTGTGCCAGTTTGCATGCCTCTGTCAATGCTGTAAGTTCTGCTGCTTGTGCAGAATAGTGAGGAGGGAGTGAGCCTGAGACAAGAGTTTCATGATTAGTGACAACAGCAAATCCAACTCTGTTGCGACCTGTTTGGGGGTCGCGGGAGGCAGAGCCATCTACAAAAACAACCAAATCAGGGTTAGTTAGTGGGGTTTCTTGCAGATCTGGTCTTGGCGAGCAGACCTGTTGGAGGACAGCAACACAGTTATGTTCTTGTCCATCATCTGGTGTGGGAAAAAGAGTGGCAGGGTTTAGGACATTACATCTTTTTACAGTGATGTTAGGCATTTCTAGAAGCACAGTGTTGTATCTTAGCCACCTTGCAGTAGAGAGATGAGAAGTTTTTTGCTCAAGTAGAATCATAGACACAGCATGTGGAACCAGGAGAGTTACATCAGAGTAGCTCACAATGTCTCTGGAGGCCATGATTGCTTTTTCAGCAGCGGCCACAGCCCTGAGACATCTTGGTAGGCCTGCAGCCACAGGATCTAGTTTTGAAGAAAAGTAAGCTACAGGCCGCAGTTTATTTCCGTGATCTTGCAACAACACAGAAGTCATGTATCCATCTTTCTCATCAACTGTTTGAGTGAAAGGCTTGGTAGGATCAGGTAGACCCAAAGTTGGAGTGGTCTGTAAGGCAAGCTTTAGTTCAGTGAAAGACTGTTCTGCTTCAGAAGTCCATGTGATCTTATCTTGTGATTGTAGACCTTTGCCATGAATGAGAGAAGAGAGTGGGGCTTCAAGAATGGCATAGTTTAAAATGAATTGTCTACAATAAGAACACATGCCAAGAAATGACATCATTTGTTTTTTTGTGATGGGTTTCGGAAGGTTATGGATTGCATCTACTCTTTTTGGTGAAAGAGTCTTTCCTTCAGAAGTAATGACAAGTCCTAAGAAGGTGACTTTTTCCAGGACGAACTGAAGTTTGGACAAGCTGGCTTTGTGACCAGTATTAGCCAGATGTTTCAAGAGTTTTACTGTATCAGCTTCGCATTGCTCTTTGGTTGGACTGCAGATCATAAGGTCATCAACATATTGTAACAAAGCAGAGCCCGGGGTGAGAACAAGGGATTCAAGACTTTGTCTGAGAGCTTCATTGTAGATAGTGGGGCTTTCACAGTAGCCTTGGCATAGACGAGTGAATGTGTAGCCTCGGCCATTGAAATTGAAAGCAAACCAGAACTGACTTTTTGGGTGAACTGGAACACTGAAGAAAGCATTAGAAAGATCCACTACTGAAAATAATTTTGCATTAGATGGAACCTGAGACAAGATGGTGTAAGGATTTGGAGCATTTGGTGCTCTGGGTTGGACGGCAGCATTTACTGCTTGCAGATCCTGAACAAAACGCCATTCTGTAGGTTGCTCCTTATCTCTGATTTTCTTGACAGGAAACAATGGTGTGCGCACTGGAGAGTCATCACAAGGAATAATTACTCCTGCTGCTTTAAGAGACTCGAAAACTGGTGTTATGCCTTCGATGGCTTCTTGTTTGAGTGGATATTGGGTCTTGCAAGGCCTAAAGTCTGATTTTGGAGTTATGACAACAGGTTCACAATCTTTGATGAGGCCAACATCATACTTACTGACAGCCCACAGTGTCTTAGGGACCTCCTGTAAGGCTGTAATTGTGGAAGCTTGTTCTTCAGACAAAAATGAAAAAGATTTAGAAGCGCTTTTAGGTACCAGCTGGACTGTTCTTTGAGTGTGCACACTAGATGGTACCTTCTTAGAGTAACACTGCAGTGTAGGTGAAAAAAAAATAGATCGATCAGATGTTTCTTGCCAATCGGCTGCGCGCTGACATGATTTTATGAAAGGGCCCAAATCTTCCCAGTTATCTGGTGTGTGTTTTGTAAGTGTGATGTGTGGGGCCGAATGATCTATGGTGTACACATTACATTGAGCTGGTGTGAGAGAGACTGATACAGCACATTTATGTTGTGTCCAATAAATGTGTGTCAGTGTGAGTTTATCAAATCTTTCTCGCAACCAACTTTCCTCATATGGCTCATCAGGTTCTGGTGACACATGAGAGGTACAATGTAGATCTTTTGGTGTCATGAAATTTACTGTAGCTGTTGAAACTGTGTTTCTGGCTACAGTGAGAAGCTCAGATGCAGTTGATGGCTGCAATTTCCATTGATATGCATATTATAGGTCTGGGGTGTGGTAAACAAAAGAGTGTGAAAAATTTGGTTCCAGGTCAGATAGCCTGTGGACTTTGACACCTTCTGGGGTTGAGATCAGACAAAGCCCTAATTTACACATCAAGTCCCTGCCCATCAGGTTAATGGGGCAGACTTTTGAGAGCAAGAATGCATGTTTGAAGCTTGTATTTGGTTCATCCACACATTTGAGTGGGACAGTAATGTTTTCTTTAATTGTTTGACCTGATGAACCAACAGAGTACACATAATCTCCACTCATTTTTGGTTTTCTAGTGAACTCTAACGCTTTTATCACAGAGTTCGTGGCTCCTGAGTCAACTAAAAATGTAACATTTTGTTCTGCAATGGTTAATGTATGTTGCGGAAACTTCTTGAAGTTATCGGATGTGTAATGTACATATGTTAAAGCTACAGCACAACTATTGTCTGAATTTTTAATAGTTTGTGCATTGGTATGCTCAGTATGTGTGTGTGAGTGTGGTGCAGTACCTTCTTCTGATTTCACAAGTTGGTTTGGCTTGCCAGCAGGAGTCCATCCCTCTCCGACAGCCCTGAACCATCTTCAGTCCGATTTGTCCACCAGGGTTGATGAGGTATTTTGGGGACACTCGCGTCTCCAATGTCCATATTGACCACAGAGGAAACAGGGTTTTCTTTCGTGCTTGTTTCGGTTATGTCCTGTTCTTCTCTGTTCACGATTTGGTTGTCTTTGTCCTTGGACTGTGTTATACATGGTCACTGCTGCCATGTGAAGCTCTTTCTGTGTTGTCTCTTCTTTTTTCTTTTTCTTTGAGAGCAATTGTACATGTGCATGTATGGCATGTTTGCGGAGTTCGGGCAGGCGTGCATCATCCCAGCCAATACAGGAACTTTTAACAGCTGAGGCAATGTCTGGTTTTAGTCCGTTTAAGAAACAGTTACAGAGGTGAATCTCCCACACATCTGGAGCATTGTTTAATCCATCAGGCAGTTGAAGGCCACTGTGGGCGTTGAATACATCTGTTAGTCGAGTGAGATATTCATCCGGATTTTCATCATCCTTTTGTTTGCAGGCAGTGATCTTCTCCATGTTTATTTTTACAGGGAAAACTTGAATGAATGCATCACAGAGAAGACGGACAACATCTCTATAATGGGCATTAGACTCATGTTCCCAGGTGATGTGCTTACAACGGATGTCAGCATGTGGGAATTTTTCAGCTATTTTTTGCCAATCTGTAGGTTTCATCTTGGCAATCAGTAGTCTTTTTAGTTCATTTATGGTAGGTTTGAATTCTTGGCAAAATGTGGAGAATTCCTCAACAAACGCTTTACCTGATGTTGCTGGGTTTGGCAGATGTTGTGAGGCTGCTGTGATGTCAGCAGAAGTCCACGGGCGGAAAACCAACGTTGCACCCTCTGATCCAGATACTTCAACCATGGGCATGATGAAGGCTGCCTCTTGATTTGGACGGCGTAGTCTATGTGCAATTGGAGAAAGGGGTTCGGTTGTAGGATCCTGTGATGGAACTGGCACATCAGGGGCACAATGAGTTGTTCCTGAGCTTGTTTTTTGTTGTGGCAGGGTGGAATCTGTTTCTCCCTTTGTGCTGAGTGGTGTGATGTTGTATGGTGGAGGAGCTGAAGGATTGGTGGGTGGGCTGCCGTCAAGGTCCGGATCCGGCTTCAAAGCCGCCAACTGTGGAAATAGAGAAGAAATCTGCGAGTCTTGTGTTCTTTGTGTGTGTGAAGCTTGCATTTCATTTGTTGCAAGTTTTTCGCATGGAAAAGGGAGTTGTTTCTGCAGTATTTTCCTATTCCGTGTTTCTGCTTCCCCTTTCCACATTTGAAGACATTCTTTCTGACCTTCTATGTTCTCTAATTTTCGTACAGAAACCTTATTTTTCCTTCTCATTTCTTGTTCTTTTCCTTTCAGTTTTCCTTCTAATACGAGTAGGTTTTTTAAACTGAGGGATCCCCCTATTGGGAATCCAAACTCAGTAGTCCAGACATTTAAATATTTCAAACTTTTATCCCCGTATTCCCTTCTCATAATATCCACAATCGGTCCCTCCGGAGGCCCAACCTCGACAGAGCTTTTACTCCCCATTCCAAATGGAGGTTGTGCACAACAAATACGATACAGACGTCTCTGTAAAGACCACTTCGTAACACAAGTGATGAAAGAAATTTAAGAGGACTTTAACCTCAAGGGACTTAAACCCAAACAGATTTTTACAGAATTCACGGAGTTCGTATATTCTCTAAAAACCAGTCGCTTTGTTCAGGCTACAAGCGAAAAAAGCGAATCGATTGTGGATGTGTGAGAAACAGAAATGTTATGCCAAATCTAAAAAAAAAAAAAAAAGAAGTTTAAATGTCAATATTTCAATGCTCACCAGATGAATTTCGCTGAATTCTGTTCGTGGAGATCCCAGCGGCGACGATCCAGGGCGTTTGCGGTCAGTCCTCCCTTCTCAGAAAAAGATTTGAGGTTGGAGGCTAGAAAGTTTTTCTTCCAGGATGGCCTGTCACTGTCCGCGTCCCGTCCCAGACGATCGCTCGAGGGATCCCACCTCTGACACCAAATTGTTGTGGAAATTTTCTCTTCTGCTGCTGGTGAAGAATGAAATAGAGACTTCTGCCGGCCGACAAGATTTTATTTTCTTTGCAAAGAAAAGGTCGATCAACACGCGAGCGGTCAAAGTGAAGAAGGACCCCGAGAATGGGGAGACCTGAACATTTATACTCTCCAGAACCATGTGAATGCCCTTCCAGAAACATGTGTTAGATGTTTTACAGTCCTTTGTCTCCTGTGGGTGTTGGCGCCCGTCGTCTGGCCATATGCTTTTCACCTGAGGTGTCCTGCAGGATCTTGCATTGATGTGTAGATCTGAGTCTGGGCAACGCAATTTACACAAGACAAAAGGCTTGATACCTCATGTTTAAGGAGGGTGGGGTTTGCATCTGTAGTGGTTGAAACAAAGGCTTAAATTTACTATTACACTTGCATTGGCTCCCTATTAAATCTAGAATAGAATTTAAAATTCTCCTCCTTACTTACAAATCTCTTCATGGTCAGGCACCATCATATCTAAAAGAGCTCATAGTACCTTACTACCCCTCTAGAACACTGCGCTCTCAGGACGCTGGGTTCCTTGTGGTTCCTATAGTAGATTGGGAGCCAGAGCTTTCAGCTATCAGGCTCCTCTTCTGTGGAAAAAACTATCATTCTGGGTTCAGGAGGCAGACACGGTCAACACCTTTAAGAATAGACTTAAGACTTTTCTTTTTGATAGAGCTTATAGTTAGGGCTGGTTCAGGTCATCCCCTAGTTATGCTGCTATAGGATTAGACTGCTAGCAGACTTCTCATGATGCACTGAGCTCTTCTCTTCTTCTCTCATTCACCATCTGTACACACTCATGTCTCATTATTGCATGTTACTAACTTGATCCCTCTTATCAGGACATAAATATTTCAGGATAATGTAATCACAGAAAACAACTTAGGACTGATTCATAAAGACATTTCCTTCTACCCAGGCAGCAAAATGCCCCAAAAGCAGAAACAGATCCATGGGACCCCCTCACTGCAGGGGTCCAGCATGCTGGACTGTAGTGTTCTCTTGGTTGTACTCGCCCACTTGTGGAGAATCTGGTGAAGAAGGAGTAATATGCGCAGACCTCTGTAGACCAATTCAATTCAATTCAATTTTATTTGTATAGCCCAAAGTCACAAAGTACATTTGCCTCGGAGGGCTTTACAATCTGTACAGAGAATGACACCCTCTGTCCTTAGACCCTCGGTTCGAGTGAGGAAAAACTTGCCCACAAAAAACCTTTTAACAGGAAAAAAATGTGGAAGAAACCTCAGGAAGAGCCACAGAGGAGGGATCCCTCTCCCAGGACGGACAGACGTGCAATGGATGTCACGTGTACAGGACAATCAACATAAACATTAATACCAGAGCTCATGATTTTTACACCACTGAATGTGTATTCATCTTTCTAATGAGGTGTGTATGCACTGCAGCTCTTTTATTATACACCTCTGATAAAACTAGAATCAAGTGCCTCCACTCAACATTTTCACACACGCACGCACGCACGCACGCACGCACAGGCACACACTTATGTTGTGACCCCTGTGGCAGGCATGGTTTTAATAAAGAATTCCAGTGATAATCTGCCTTTTCCATCATTCTGTTAGTAAGATAATTTGCAATATTGCAATACTTTGATAGGCTGAATCTCCAGTGTGGCCTTTGTACAGGGACATTTTTGAAAATCTTAGAGATTATCAATGCGAGGACTTTCATTACGCTGCCATACTGTAAAGAGAATGGTAAATGGACTGTACTTATATATCTCCTTTCTAGTATTCAGGCCACTGAAAGAGCTTTACACTACATATCTCATTCACCCATTAACACACATTCACACACTGATGGCATTAGCTGCCATGCAAGGTGCCAACTGCTCATCAGTTTGAGGAGCTAACCATTCATACTCAACTCAACTCAACTTTATTTATAAAGCCCTTTAAAAGCAGCCGCAGCTGACACAAAGTGCTGTACATAAAATAAAACATGGAATAAGACATATAAAACAAAGAACAATATAAAAACAATAATAAACGATAAAACAATATAAAAATAATAGTATAATAGTATAATAACAGAGTCTCATGCTGGGTTAAAGGCCAAGGAATAAAAATGGGTCTTATGACGTGTTTTAAAAATGGACAGTGAAGGGGCTTGTCTGATGCGTAGAGGGAGGTCGTTCCATAATTTAGGACCAGCAGTGGAAAAAGCCCTATCCCCTCTGAGCTTCCGTTTAGCCCTTGGTAACTCCAGGAGCAACTGATCAGCTGACCTGAGGCACCGGGCAGGAGTCTATGGGCGGAGCAGCTCAGAGAGGTAAGGCGGGGCCAGACCATTTAAGCATTTAAAAACAAATAAAATAATCCTAAAATGGACTCTAAAGTGCACAGGCAGCCAGTGGAGAGAGGCTAAAATTGGAGTAATGTGTTCCCTCTTACGCGTTCCAGTTAGGAGGCGAGCACATTCACACACTGATGGCGCAGCCTTCAGGAGCAGTTTGGGGTTCAGTATCTTGCCCAAGGACACTTCTACCACTCTACCTCCAAGCCACAGCCACCCTAGTTGACAACAGTCTGGAGTAAAACCCAAAGAAGAAACACACACACACACACACACACACACACTCAGTGTTCCCAGGCTGCCATGCTATGACATCAGTGATGACAGGTGGACAACATTGTGTTTCATAAAGATGGGCTCCCACGGATCTTCTCACAAGCTGTCGTACTCTGCAACAGGCGAGCAGTGAAGCGTGATGAATGATAACCAGGAAAGATGAAACTGATTCTGCTGTGCTCTAAGAGATTCCATCTGTGTGCGGAAGTTACAGCGACGGGCCTCCTCGTGCATCGCATCAGGAGTCACTATGAATGGAAATGTGAGGTTTATACTATAGCTGCAATGCGTCAAAAGGTTTTATTCTGCAGTTATGGAAAACTCTTTATTTATTGAAATTTAAAAAAACACTAAGATGGTTTCATCTTTACAGTTTCAGTTTTGGATATGCGTACAGTCTGCACACTGCATGATGCTGACATGAGCTGGCTTTAAACACTGAACCTTGCATGGAAAAGTAAGAAATATGAGTGGACAGAAACTCTAAAGCATTTTGCATATGAAAGCATCATATGAATACCATTTCAGTGATTGCAACAATTACCATAAATTTAACCAATCCCTGCAACTTTTACGCAAATTTGACCAATCATCAGAGATTATCACCAATCATAGCTCTCTGTCTAAACCTAACCAAAGCTTCCCCACAGTGAGCGCTGTCTCTTCATAATGCTGGATTCTGTTTCAGTACTTTAGGTCTGTTCTGTCTGTTCTGAAGTACACTTCCAGGTTTCATCTGGAAGTCTTGTTAGCTGTCCTGCTGAAGCAGATCAAACCCTTGGACTTCTCTTGTCTCTGTTTGCAGGTTTGGACTGTTGCTGTTACATGAAGGGAGAAGAAGCTGCAAAGCGAAGTACAAAACAGTTTGAGTTTGAACTGTTTAAAGTTTGAACTGCTTAAAGTTTGGTTTATTTGGGGCTGTTTGTTTGTTTGAGGAAATGCAGCACCAATCTGCTAGACCAGACATGGGCAAACTACGGCCCGCGGGCCGTATACGGCCCGTTAGGCGTTGCAATACGGCCCCGCCGAACTTATCTACATCCAAAAATAAAAATATATCTTAGATAAGATATGTGTCCCATCACTGTGCGATGAAAACTCGGCGAGCGCACGCTGCTAATGTCTCCTGCTCTGTCTCTGCTTTAGTTTGAATCAGTCACGAAGTGCCTGGTTGTTATAAAGACAAAGAAGCTTTGGCAGTGAAGTGAGACCTCTTGGTGCGATATACCACCTTTGGGTTTACTTTATTCTGGATCGTCATTGGTTGGTCAAAGGTGAATGTGGGCGTTACTAATCGATTCGCCTGACTCTCATTGGTCGACCGGTGACAGGTGTCAATCATCCACATTGCGTTGTTTTAGCTTTAGTAGCACCGCAGCTGCTTCATATTCTTTTAATACCGCTTGTTTCAAACATCGCGTTGTATTAAAACTCAAAGTCTTCTTTCCTCCTCTCGGAATTGTCGCTGAACAACTTTTGCAAACAGCAATGCTGTTGTTATCTTCTGCCACTATGAAAAATGACCACACTGGTGAAGACATGTTCATTATTAGTATGGCAGAGACGGGGCCATGCTTGGGTCCTGCCAATAAGGTGCGATAGCTTTTGGGGCGACTCGGCCTGCAAATGTCTGATAATGAACATGTTTTAAAAAATCAGCTAAAAAGTTAAATTAAGTGAAGTTGAAAAGTGAAGATTTTTTAAAACAAAAATGTATTTAAATATATTTAAATACATCCTGACAGAGGGGCCGGATCCTGGCCAGGCCCCTCTGTCAAATTTTAGAACCCAATGTGGCCCACAAGTCAAAAAGTTTGCCCACCCGTTTCTGACTCATAGTAAAGTTAAGTTCGCAGGGTGGTTTTGGTACTTTTCCTTAAAGAGTCCAGTGTGTAGGATTTATTAGCATCTAGCTATGTAGAAACTCCAAGCAACTGTGAAGGAGATGGCTGTGAAACATGCAAAAATGTCTAAGTATGAAGGTAGATTAGTGCCATATATCTGAAGAAGAGCAGACTATGATTTGCACTTGTAAAACCCGTAATTCGCAACTTGTGAACGCGGATCTCAGAGTTTGTAAGTGTAACTTCAGATCCACACATCTGCAAAAAGCAAACTGCAAGCATATTTCACAACTTGTGAAAGCGCGTCTTCGAATTTGCACTTGTAACTTCAGATCTGCAAAGCTGCACAACATGATTTGCATGCGCAGGTTCCTATTTGCTCGCTCAGTTGCGTCATCCTTCTCACGTGAATTTTGGCACGATTCTCTCGGATGGATTTGAAGGAAACAATTTGCGCGCAGAGACCAGGAATGCCTGTTTTACCACTCTTGTCCAAGAGGTGGCAGTGTGGTTATTGGCCATGCAAAAGTCAGGGATTATCTCAATAAACGGCTGTCCATGAATCATGGTCTGCGACACACGGCGCCACGAGAACATGGAGAGAAGTGTTCAACAACGTGTAAACCATAATGTTACTTACACGTTGTTGAACACTTCTCTCCATGTTCTCATGGCGCCGTGTCGTAGACCGAGAGTCATGGCCAGCCACCCACCACCACCACTGAGCCGTTTATTAAGTCCATTTTAAGTTTCTCCACAAGATTTACCCTACAAATGTTAATATTTCAAAATATACTGACATAGACCTAGATTTACATTGCTCTTTTTGTAATAAGGAAGATGAAACACTTGTACATTTATTTTTTGAGTGCGATACTGTTAAGAAATTTCTAATAGACCTTAGTTTTCACCTTTTTGCACAACAGGGCCATTATGTCTTCACTCTCAAAGACATCTTCTTTTATTATGAGAACTCTACAGATTCATCATTTGAATTTTTAGTTAACTTTTATGTTCTACAAGCCAAATTTTTCATTCATAAACAGAAATGGCAAAAGAATCAACCTCTCTTTGATATTTTTATTTTAGAAATTTCCTCTCTTCTCAAATCTCTTAAACTTGTACACAATAAGAAAAACACAAAGCTTCTAAATGTTCTTTAAGATATATTCCTCTTGTATGTCTATGTATGTTCTTTATCTCTTGTTTTTTTTTTTTTTTACTGACTTTATCTTGATGTAATGATCAGCAATTTCTGTTCTACCTGTCACGTGTCATTGTAATACTCTGTCTTATTGCAATAATAAAATAAAAA
This sequence comes from Collichthys lucidus, assembly GCA_004119915.2. Lineage (NCBI taxonomy): Eukaryota > Metazoa > Chordata > Actinopteri > Sciaenidae > Collichthys > Collichthys lucidus. The sequence goes on from CM014101.1 coordinate 1,681,548, forward strand.
ATAAATAAAAAACTGAGCCGTTTATTGATATATTATCCAATAACCACACTGCCACCTCTTGGACAAGAGTGGTAAAACAGGCATTCCTGGTCTCTGCACGCAAATCGTTTCCTTCAAATCCATCCGAGAGAATCGTGCCAAAATTCACGTGAGAAGGATGACGCAACTGAGCGAGCAAATAGGAACCTGCGCATGCAAATCATGTTGTGCAGCTTTGCAGATCTGAAGTTACAAGTGCAAATTCGAAGACGCGCTTTCACAAGTTGTGAAATATGCTTGCAGTTTGCTTTTTGCAGATGTGTGGATCTGAAGTTACACTTACAAACTCTGAGATCCGCGTTCACAAGTTGCGAATTACGGGTTTTACAAGTGCAAATCATAGTCTGCTCTTCTTCAGATATATGGCACTAATCTACCTTCATATCCAAGGCCCAGTCCGCTAGCATGTGTGAAGACTATGTGGAAGAGGAGTTTACCCCTGCTTGTGCAGAACAAATAGATGTCTCCACGTTTTTGTAGAGACTACAGTGTGGGTAGGTTTCTGGTAACATCCTGACTCATTTGTTAAGGTTATAATAATAACATATGGTTATGGTTTAGGAATGATTGTGATCCACCACTCCTTACACAGACATTTCCTCCTTTGCTCCTGTCATGAGTACAATGAGATTTATTTTACAGACACTGACCTGTAACAGATCAATGTCTGACAAACATTCACAAGTCAGTTTAGAACATAATATATAATTGGTTGAGATTAAATTGAAACTTAGAGACTATGAAAAAGCAAAACTAAGCTTATGACCTTAGTTTTGCTAGAATTAGAAGATTGTTTGCTTGATGCCCAGTCTGCTTGTCGAAGTGTCCTTTAGGCAAGACACTGACCCCAAATTGCTCCCAAAGGTATGTGAAGGTGTGAAGGTGATGAGCAGTTGGCACCTTGCATGGCAGCAGTTTCTGCTGTTAGTATATGGATGAAGTCTAGTCGAAGTGTGTTGAGGTGATTATAGACTATTTATTTAATAATATAATAATGAATATATTCTTTATCAATATAGGTGCCATAAAATAGTAGCATTATAGAAGTCATTAATGATGCAAATTACTGAATGTTGTAATTGTGGGGTCACTTTAAAGAATATGCCTTTCACAAGATAAGGTCAGACCTGCTGTCTGCAATTTAAAAATCAAGTGTCTAGATAATGCATGATTAGATTGGAAAATTAACATTTGTTTGTTGTCTCTAATATGTCTATGTATGTCTAGGTAGACAGAAGAGGGCACTGATGGGATCTTTTCTTTTTAGAGCAGCAGGCAGAGGTCTCATCTGCTGTCAGACCTGCCGATGTGGACACACCAGTGGAAGGCGTAAGCTTTTTCCCAGTATCTTTTGGTCAGATACTTTCTGCCTTTTCCATAGGACTTGATTGAAGATCACATTCTTTACAATTGCAGACATGCAGCAGAGTGGGTCGAGGCCAACAAATGATTGTTCTCTGCCAAAGTGGACCTGCCTGATGTTCTGTGCATAGGGAAGGAAGAACAGGCTGAGGCTTGCTGCAGCGGCCTGGGTTCGAGTCCTGACCTGTGTGGCCCTTTGCCGCATGTCATTCCCCATCTCTCTTCCCCTTTTTGCCTGTCGATCTTCAGCAATCTTTAATAAAGGCAAAAAGGCCAAAAAAATAATATTAAAAAAAGAAAGAAGAAGTGGATGAGCATGAAAAGGAAGCAATTCCTGGAGCCCTGCAAGTTCACATTTGACAACATTGAGGACATGGAAAGAAATAATGAACCAAAGAAATGATTTGGCATATTGTGAATGTCACACAGATGAGTGAATTTATTGTGTTCGAGGATAAAGGTATATAGAACATTTTATCATGCTGGCGTGTTTTTTATGTTTTTCTCATTGATCACTTAATAATTTGACATGGATTATACTGTAGACATCAAGAGTTAGGGTAGTATTTAGAAGTACGTAGGTGTTCCAGCAGCACAAGAACATAATTAGCATAGATATAGAACCATGAAATTTATGGTGGTTAGGAATAAAAATACAGAATAATACAAAAGAAAATCGAATAAAAAAATATATAGAAAGGCCTATGACATCTTATGAGATGTTGGCTTATGAATATGAGTAATAGCTTAAGAGAAAATGTGTACACTGACCAATGTTATTCCTGCCCTTCATTGTTTTCAGTGATCAACTATTTGACCTCTTTTCAAGAGCCTCAGCTTTATAGTAGGCTACAAATAGACAGTTGAGCCCGAGTCATATCACCTACCGTTTGTATTTCATAACGACTGAGTTGTAAAATTACGCAGTGCAGTGTATATTAGTCTACATATATGGCAATCATTAATGAGAAGTGTTTTGAAAAAGACGTAGGCTAATGCTTTAATTGTCCAAATCAAAAGCTTTATTTTTTTCTTTTAATTAATACAGGTTATGGATTTATGGCTTTTTGTCCTAGATTTGGACAGAATACATCAAAATATCCAGGTTGGGGCCCATGCACAATGAACAACATAAATGACACAGAACAAGAAACAACAAACAAAACAAAAGTTGAATATATAAATAAAAACAATATATACTATAGACAAGGAAATGATAGATTTTATGTCATATTGTTTACCAATTAATGCATTTGTTAGGAAAACGATTCAACCGGAAGTGCATTCGCAAATTTATTGTGAAATGTATCCCCTGCATTTCCTGTCCTGACAGTGGAGGTGGTCTGAGAGTGGAGCCTGTCGCGGTATTGCAACCCGTTCTCATTCCCAACGCGTAAAATACAGACGATTTGTCACGCCCCTTGACATCTGATACCGACGTAAAAGGTACCCTTCCGCGTCTGTATGAAACGCTCTGGGTTGTCAACTGACTCCAGTATAATCTGTTTGCGCTGGTAAGAGACACTCAGAGCTCCAGCCGTCCATTCACTCAATAATAACCCGACCACAGCGATACATGACGCTGTAAGCTACAATCTGATTGGACAACCGAGGACCCTCTGCCCGGAACTGTTTTTCTCACTATGTTAAAGATTTCTTTTATTGATATCATCAACGTTTCTCAGCACAACCACGCCAAAGTGTCACTGATAATTCAACAATACGATAGCTTCATGTTGTGGCCCTCAGTATGTTTTATTTCTCTTTCTAGCCTGAGAAATAAACTTTTATTCCTATGTTTTGGATAGCGGAAAGGTCTACACTAACCAATATACTCACCCACTGACGATTTGCGAGCTACAATCTGATTGGACAACCGAGGACCCTCTGCCCGGAAGTGTTTTTAATAATATCATCAATGTTTTTCAGCAAAAACACTGTGTGTCACCATTGATATTATGACTGATAAAATAAAAAGTGAATCACTTCTCTGTTTAATGTGCTTTTTATAATGTCTAAGGTCTGTCCTTTGTCACACCAGACCTTAACATAACGTTGTTTTTTGTAGATGCCTTGCATGATAACTCACTGAATTTGTTGTAGTATTCTGTGTTACTCCAAATTTGCCTGTTTTTTTGCTTTAATTAAACAGTGTTGAAAACAAGGCTCCGTAACACAGCAGTAAACACAAATTCCTGCGTGTCAGAGCTCAGAGCACCATCCAGGCCAACTCTCAAATGTCTGTGTAGGACACTCAGCGGCAGACAGCAGCATGTTCTCTTCCTGTTCTCATCAGCTACTGTTCTTCTTATCTCTGACCAAAAGGAGACACCATTTCAGTGTGACTGACAAGCGGACGGGCTCACAGAAGAAGAGCTCCACTCTGGCACACTGAGTCAAACAGGTTTGAATAACAAAAAATAAATCAATGTAAAATATGAACTAAAAGACTTGTGTCATGTCTCATTTGACTAAGATCACAGACTCTCATTATGGATTATCTCTCTTAGTAAAAATAAATGGTGTACATGATGTTTCTCTTTTATCTAATCTTTCTAATAATACCAGCTGCAGGTAAAAACAGATTGTGTTTCTAAAACATATTTTAAATGTCCTTATATCTTGACACGGCAGGTGTCGTGGAGGAAAAATTGTTCCTAAATGACTTTATCCATGCAACCTAATGAATATTTTGTGTATGATTAACAGAATATTCAATAATATTTTAAGATTTTAAGTTGCTCTGATCAGCATTTTAATTAACAATGAATGAAGAGACTATGTGTCATTTCTCACAGTGATGTTATTACTAACTCCTTTTAGCATCTTTCAGCTCATTTTTTTTTTGTTTTTGTTTTGGTTCAGACTCAGTAAGAGAAGTTATGTTGGTCTGTGATGTCTTAAAAAACTAGCTATCGCCTTTGTAACCCGGGTATAGTTTAACTACTGTCCCTTTAAATCAGATTGATAGGTTTTGTTATGTTCTATACCAGTGCTGGGAAAGTGCTGAGAGTGGCGATCCCTCCTCTAGTAGACAATCTTTGTTTTTTCCGCTTCGACAACGGCATCAGTCCCGGTGCCTCTAGTAGACGATCTTTGTTTTTTCCGCTGCGACAACGGCATCAGTCCCGGTGAAGTTAGGAGTTGAACTATAAGCTAAAGAGAAAGTTGAACTAAGAGTGGATAATTGATTTTTGTGTGTTTTTTGAGCGACGAGAGTTGACGGAGGAGCTGCGACCTTATTACAGATATTTAGGACATTTGATATCCCGGTGAGTTGGCGGCTCCGTGCCTGTCGAGTTGGCATGCTAACTAAATTAGCAAAACATGCACGCATATAAAAAATTCGGAGAAACCCTGAATTTCTATCAAAACCAGTCGGGATAATCTTAATAGAGATATGGTTTATGTATGATGATAATGTGTGTGTTTTATGAATCCTGCTCAATTACCAGCTAGGTAATGTGTCATATGTATGTCGGTTAATCACCATTTAGCTTGCGGGCAGCTAGTAGCCGCACGTGGTGTTGAGGCATGCCTCTATGCTGCTGAAATGCATTTTGAGTTATTTATAGAGCCTTGTGTGTTTTGAATTTCTTGGAAAAAAAGGGGTAATTACTGTGATAATTGTGGATTTGGCTGTAAAATTATATTCAATTATTCAAATTTACATTGAGGTTATGTGAGTTTGTGCACCTTGAGGCATACTGTAATTTGTGTTATTGTGTCTATAGTGTTATGGGTTATGAAGTTATGTTATGAAGGAAGAGGAAAAAAACTTTTTGGACGAGTATTAATGGACGTTTTAATGGACTTGTGAATAGTGACTGTCCTGCATATTGTGTAGACTGGTTTTTTGTAGAGTTCCATCTGGATCCAGGGCTGTCGCCGTCTGCTGTCTCATCCACATCTTTCCTCTCGGAGAGCATCCCACCTTCACCCCGGGAGACATCTTCATCTTCCTTCCAACCCTTCCATAACCATCACCTCGGACTATTTTGTCGGACATTTGTTGTGAAAGAGAGTGGTAGGACCTCTGAGTGCACTCATTTTATTTTCCTTTCTTTGTTTTATTAATTTTTTTCATTTGTCATCTTGTTCCATTTATTTGAACTTTGAACCTAAACATTTTGTGAGATCTCACAGGGGTTATCTAACCTGTTTTTGGTTATTGGTAAATTTGCTGTTACCAGCTCATTGCTTATAATAACTGGTCATATTTTCCGTATTTTTGTGATTTATTTTCATATGCTTAAGGTTAAGATCATAGAATGTGAAGTCTTGATTTAATACATTCTTACTTGTTTCCTCACGACCTGTTGTTGTTGTGTGATCTTTGGGGTGGATCCTTGGTTACTTCAACCATCAAACGAATAGATCACAACCAATCTCCTCATCGAATCTAGATTAGAAGTTGAGCCCCTGGGTTCTATTTGAAACCTATAAGGTAAGGTAGAGGGGGGTTACAAAAGTGGCGAGCCAGCCAGGAGATTGGCGTAAATTAAGTTGGTTTCCACCCCAATGTGCAATTAGGAAAAAGAGTACGTAAGCAGAGAGAGTAGAATTTGGATTGTGTACATCTTTGTAGTTTTCTAAAATACAGAATAATATAAAACGTGCAAATGGATCTTTGTAACCACTTTGACTTGCATGGGCCTAGCTGCCTTTATGTAACAGGCATAGGTGAAGCTTACACAGATAACCAGATAAAAGACATCTTCAAAGTTAACAGGGATGTCACCAAGTTAGTGAGAGTCCCTGATGAACCAAATCGGCCAAAAGGCCAGACACTCATACAATACTCATCAGAACGAGCAATTTCAAGACTTGATCCGGCAAGCCCAGGCGACCGACCATGCCCTGATGATCCTGCTATTATCTGGCATGTGAGGACCATTCGTGAAATGTGTCAAGAGGAGCTTGGCAGAGAGTTAGCTCAGAGATGCTTGGCCGAGCTGAGTTCTCTTGCTGGTGTGAGTAAAGCTGGTTTTTGGGATACACTTCAAAGTGGGTTGCAACAAGTTCAGACTGACCGAACTTCCCCACAAAGTCCTGATACTCACCTTGAGTCTACTGATCGGTGTGTGCCTACACCCAGCAGTGAGTGCAGAAATAAGCCAGAACCATTAGAGCAACAACCAACTGCCTCATCTCCTAGTCCTCCCCCGCTCAGTGTTCCCATGAGCCCACCTCATCTTAATGAAAGTACAATAAATCCACCTCAGGTTCAGAAAGTCATTGTTGAACATTTTATTCGTAGTGACACAGCCCCACCTAGTTATAGCCAGAGTAGGATCAGAACCTTCTCAGGGCGCCTGCCAAAGCCAAATGGTGAGGTCGATTATGATGCCTGGTGGACCCAGGTGGACCTTCTCCTCAATGATGTTTCACTTTCTGACACTCAGAAGGTGAGGAGGATTCTGGAGAGCCTGCTCAGTCCATCTGCAGATATTGTTAAACCACTTGGCACAAATGCACCACCTAATGCTTACCTCACCCAGCTTGAATCGGCATTTGGAGTGGTAGAGGATGGAGAGGAGCTATTTGCAACCTTCCTGGGTTCAAACCAAAATTCTGGAGAGAAACCCTCTGCCTATCTTAACCGACTTCAAACTCTCCTTACTAAGGCCATCTCTAGAGGGGGGGTTGCAGCTGAAGAGTCCGATAAGCACTTACTTCGGCAATTCTGCAGGGGGTGCTGGGATCAGGACTTGCTCATCGGTCTTCAACTTGAGCACCGTAAAAATAAGCCACCATCTTTCCCTGAACTACTCCTCCTTCTGAGAACAGAGGAGGACAGACGAGCAGCGAAAATCAACAGGATGAAAAAGCATTTGGGGAGCACGAAGGCTGCAACTCATGTTCATTCAGTCTTCAGTATGCAAATGCTTGATGAGGAACCTGCTGACACAACACCAACAAAGCATGATTTGAGCTCCCGACTTGAAAAGGAGGTTGCTGATCTCCAGAAGCAGGTATCTCCAATCAGGATGCAACCAATCAGTTAACTAAACTCCAAGCATGCCTTAAGGATATAAAAAATTGGATGACCTATAATTTTCTGATGTTAAATTCAGACAAAACTGAAGTTCTTGTAATTGGACCCAAGCACCTCAGAAACTCTCTTTCTAGAGACTTAGTTACTTTAGACGGTATCACCCTGGCCTCCAGCTCCACTGTAAAGAATCTTGGAGTTGTTTTTGATCAGGATTTGTCCTTTAATGTCCACATAAAACAAATTTCGAGGACTGCATTCTTCCACTTACGTAACATCGCTAAAATCAGACGCACTGTTTCTCAAGCAGATGCAGAAAAACTAGTCCACACATTTGTTACTTCTAGGCTGGACTATTGTAACTCTTTGTTATCAGGCTGCTCTAATAAGTCTCTTAGGACTTTACAGTTAATTCAGAATGCTGCTGCACGTGTTCTGACAGGAACCAAGATCAGAGATCACATCTCTCCCATTTTGGCTTCCTTGCATTGGCTCCCTGTTAAATCTAGAATAGAATTTAAAATTATCCTCCTTACTTACAAAGCTCTTCATGGTCAGGCACCATCATATCTAAAAGAGCTCATAGTACCTTACTATCCTTCTAGAACACTGCGCTCTCAGGACGCTGGGTTCCTTGTGGTTCCTATAGTCTCCAAAAGTAGATTGGGAGCCAGAGCTTTCAGCTATCAGGCACCTCTTCTGTGGAACAAATTACCAATCTGGGTTCGGGAGGCAGACACGGTCAACACTTTTAAGAGTAGACTTAAAACTTTCCTTTTTGATAAAGCGTACAGTTAGGGCTGGCTCAGGTCATCCCTTAGTTATGCTGCTATAGGATTAGACTGCCGGGGGACTCCCCAGGGTTATGCCTAGCCAGGCACGGTATTGGTTAAAGATGTAGTCACATCTCCCTTACCGAAAACCCTCCCTCCTACTCTGCCTCTCTCTCTCTGTCTCTCTCTCTCTCTGTCTTTCTCTGTCTGTCTGTCTGTCTGTCTGTCTGTCTCTGTCTCTCTCTCTCTCTGGACATGTCTCATTAATGCAGGCTACTAACCAAACTTCCCCGGAGTTTCTGTGCTCTGTCGTCCAGCAGGTTTTTCGTGGATCGTGGCTGCTGCTGTGATCCTGGACGACGCCCACTACACATATTACTACTGTCATTAATACTACTATATCTGCTACTGTGGTCACTTTATCATTCATTGTCATTCTGTCAGTCATTGTAAATGTACAAAATGTTTATGTTGATTGTCCTGTACACGTGACATCCATTGCACGTCTGTCCGTCCTGGGAGAGGGATCCCTCCTCTGTGGCTCTTCCTGAGGTTTCTTCCACATTTTTTCCCTGTTAAAAGGTTTTTTGTGGGCAAGTTTTTCCTCACTCGAACCGAGGGTCTAAGGACAGAGGGTGTCATTCTCTGTACAGATTGTAAAGCCCTCCGAGGCAAATGTACTTTGTGACTTTGGGCTATACAAATAAAATTGAAAATTGAAATTGAATCTCAATTGCAAAAAGAGAGAAGAGAATTCAGACTTGAAGAGATCCACAGCAACCCCCCCAGGGGAGAAACCCCCTTGGGAAGTGACAGGTTAGCAGCTCCTGTCACAAATCTTGGGTTGGTATCCCAGGCTTCTACTTTCCCCAGACCGTGGTTCTGCTTTAAGTGTGGAGAAGACGGTCACATTGCAGCTAAGTGCACTACTGAACCTAACCCTGCCCTTGTTCGGAGGAAGAATGCAGAGCTCCGAAACCGACGTGAAAGGTTCCGGGCCCAGCAGGAAGCCCACAACCCACCTTTAAACTTGTAGTGGCTCCTGCTGTGGGACGATCAGGAGCTGAGGACGTTGGGCAAACAAGTCCCATATCAATGATCCATGATTTAAACGAGGAAATGAGAGCCAAAGTTTCAAAAGATAGTGGTAGGCTCAATCACTCTCTCCCTCCTGGGCTCGTAGGCCCCCGCTGCACATCCACCGTCTCTGTAGGAGATACAAGTTGTGAATCTATTCTCGATACCGGGTCCCAAGTCACTACTATTTCTGAGACTTTCCATTCCAGCCATTTGGCATCCATCCCTATTCAGCCCATCCACGATCTGCTTGAGGTTGAAGGGGCTGGGGGTCAACCTGTGCCATACCTTGGCTATGTTGAAGTTCCCTTGGCTTTCCCAGACAATGTTACTGGTGCAAAAGAGCAATTGACTGTTCTAGCCCTTATTGTCCCAGAGTGCCACTTCAATAGCCAGATTCCAGTGTTAGTTGGTACCAATGTTTTGCTGCAGCTCTACCAGCGAGGAATGGACCGTGATGGGCCATCATCCCTTAGGAGGTCTGACAGTTTTGCACTGCTTCTCCGGCATGTTGCTCGAGCACGCGAAAGTGAAACCAAAACATGCCCAGTGAAACTGCATGGGAGAAACGCCATCACCGTTCCAGCAGGGCATAAACTGTGTGTCTTTGGAGATGTCAGAGTGGGGCGAGCTAACCCACACACTTCTTTCATTCTTGAACCACGTGAGTCATCTTCTCTGCCTGGTGGGTTATTCCTTGAATGTGCGGTGATGAACATTCACTGTAAGGCCTCAAGCAAGATCCCTGTCATACTCAGAAATGTGACGGATCACAGTGTCACCCTGCCCCCCCAGTGTGTTATTGGTGAAATATCTGCTGTCCAGAGTGTCATGCCTCTGAACTCTGATCATCTTTTGCCTACTCATTCCGAGTCGCAGGCTGGGAAGCCTACATTCAGTCTTGATGACTCCCCTATTCCAGAGGAGTGGAAGCAGCGTATTACAGACAAGCTGAGTTCCATGCCAGAGATTTTTGCTGTTGACGAACTCTCCCTTGGCCACACAACGGCTGTGAAACACCATATTCGGTTGCAAGATGATACACCTTTCAAGGAACGATCAAGACCGATACACCCCAGCGACAGGGAGGCTGTGAAGCAGCATCTCAGGGAGCTCCTGGATGCTGGAATTATAAGAGAGTCTGAGAGTCCCTTTGCTTCGCCAGTAGTACTGGTAAGGAAGAAAAATGGGAAAATCAGGCTATGTATTGATTATAGGAAGCTGAACGCTCGCACTATAAGAGATGCATATGCCCTTCCCAACATTGAGGAGACGTTCTCAGCCCTGAGTGGAGCGAGGTGGTTCTCGGTGATGGATCTTAAGTCCGGTTATTACCAGGTGGACATGGCCGAAGAGGATAAACCAAAGACTGCATTCACCTGTCCCTTGGGTTTCTTCGAGTTCAATCGTATGCCGCAGGGTGTGACGAATGCACCCAGTACATTTCAACGCCTCATGGAGAAGTGTGTTGGAGACCTGCATCTAAGTGAGGTGCTGGTGTTTTTGGATGACCTCATAGTCTTTTCTGAGACGCTCGAGGAACATGAGGCAAGACTCATGAAGGTGTTGAATCGTCTCAAGGATTATGGTCTCAAATTGTCGCCTGACAAGTGTCAGTTCTTTAAGGCATCGGTAAAGTACCTTGGTCACATAGTCGATGCTCAAGGAGTTCACACTGACCCGGACAAGATCTCTGCCCTTAAAGATTGGCCTCGTCCTGTGAACCGAGAGGGACTGAAGCGGTTCTTGGGCTTCGCAGGGTACTACAGACGTTTTGTGGAGGGTTACTCGAAGATTGCCAAACCTCTGAACTCTCTCACAGTCGGGTACTGGGCACCCAAAAGGAGAGGTAAGGCTTATAAAAGGGAACAGTCAAGGAGTGGTGTGAGTCCTCGAGTACCCTTCGGTGCAGAGTGGACCCTTGAATGTGAGTCTGCTTTCAGAGCCCTCATTGACAAGCTAACATCAGCCCCTGTTCTAGCCTTTGCTGATAGCCTTTGCTGATCCAAAGCTTCCGTATGTGTTGCACACGGATGCTTGCTGTGAAGGGTTGGGAGCTGCCCTTTATCAAGAGCAAGGCGGGAAGCTCAGAGTGATAGCATATGCTAGCAGAGGTTTGTCAAAGAGCGAAAAGAACTATCCAACTCACAAGCTAGAATACTTAGCTTTAAAGTGGGCAATCTGTGAGAAGTTCAGTGATTACCTTTATGGCACAGATTTCACCGTTCTAACGGACAATAATCCACTCACTTATGTCCTCACCTCTGCGAAACTAGATGCTGCCGGACATCGTTGGTTGGCTGCCCTGTCAACCTTCAGATTCAACATCAAGTACAGGGCAGGACGTGCTAATGGAGATGCAGATGGTCTATCTCGACGTCCACAGGGTGCACCCCTGGAGGACGAGGACTTCTTGCAAGAGAGAGAGAGGATTAATGAAATGACACGGCGCATCTCGGAGATGGGAAATCAAGAGGTTCCCACCAATGTAGTCTCCGCAGTATGCCAGCACCACTTGGCTGTTCCATCACAGCTTCCGGTCTTAGCCGAGTCTCTGGCTGTAGAAGGTTCATCTGTGCCCGAATTGTTTGCTGCTCAAGGTCAAACCACCTTGCCAGGGATGACAAAAGAGGACTGGCGTAAAGCACAAAGGGCGGACCCATCTATTAGCACAGTTATTTCCTGGGTGGAGAGGACTCAGAAGCCCAGTCCGAAGGATGTGATTGCTGAGCATTCTGAAGTTAAGCTTCTCCTTAGGGAGTGGAACAAACTTGAGATCCGAGATGGAATCCTTTATAGAAGGTTCTTTGATCGTGGGGATGTGATTTATCAGCTTGTCTTGCCAGAGCTGTACAGAGAGAGAGCTCTACAAGGGCTACATGATGAAATTGGCCATCTGGGTTCTGAGCGTTCATTAAGTCTTGCTCGAGCCAGATTCTATTGGCCAAAAATGGCAGAATCCATTGAAAGCAGATGTCAAACCTGCGAGAGATGCTTTAGGAGGAAAGCTAAACCCCAGAAGGCAGTGGCCATGGTAAATATAAAGACAACATATCCATTAGAGTTAGTGTGCATGGATTATCTGTCTCTTGAACCCGACAGCCATGACACTAGGAACATCCTGGTCGTTACTGACCACTTCACAAAGTTCGCAGTGGCAGTACCGACAAAAGACCAAAAAGCCAAGACCGTTGCCAAAGCTCTCTGGGAGAACTTCCTAGTCCACTACGGGTTCCCTAGCCGCCTTCATAGCGATTAGGGAAGGGACTTTGAATCCCACACAATTAAGGAACTGTGTTCGTTGATTGGGGCTAAGAAGGTGCGCACCACACCCTATCACCCTCAGAGGAATCCTGTTGAGCGTTTTAACAGGACCCTGTTGAGCATGCTTGGAACTCTCGAGGACAAGGATAAACAACGTTGGAGAGAGTTTGTAAAACCTCTTGTACACGCGTACAATTGTACGAGAAGTGATGCAACAGGATATTCACCCTACGAGCTGATGTTTGGTAGGCAGCCTACCCTTCCAGTTGACCTCATCCTCGGAATCAGCCCTCGGATAGAAAGCCATAAGACGCATTCAGAGTATGTGCAGAACTTACGCAAGCGCCTCCAGGAAAGTTACACACTGGCTGCTGAGAACTCTAGGAAGACAGGAGAGAGAAATAAGACACGGTTTGATGCTAAAATCAGAGCTGCTGAGTTGGTCGAAGGAGATCGTGTCCTCGTACGAAATGTAAACATACGAGGGAAACACAAACTGGCAGACAGGTGGGAACAAACCATCCACGTTGTTGTGAAACAGATTGAAGGTGGTCCTGTGTATGTAGTCAAGCCAGAGAGAGGCAAAGGCCCACATCGCACCCTCCACAGAGACCTGCTCTTGCCATGTGGCTTCCTGCCTGTAGGGGAAGCTCTGGAACAGAGACCAAAGCCATGTGAGCCTAAGAGAATGGGGTTAAGAAGCAGCAAACTCCAAGACCAGCATACAGAGGGAGATTTGAGTGATGAGGAGGAGGAAGTGTACTATTTGGAGGGACCCTCAGAGTCTGTTACTTGGGGCCCTTATGTACAAGAAATAGGAAGTACACCACTGAGACAACCTCCGATTCCTCTGAATCCCCATGCCCCTGAATTCAACACAGAAAAGTCCACTGAGTCTGAGTGCTCAAGTCATGACTTATCAGCTGAACCTCTTGAGTTGGAGGTTGAGATGAGCAGGGATATGGGTCGACATCTTGGTGAATCTGGAGGTCATGTCATTATAGATATTCCAGAGTGTGACATATTAAACTCATCACTTGCAAAAGAAGGCAACACAGGCAGCTCATCAGTTCACAACACTGTTCTTGGAAGTGGACCAAATGAGCCCAGGCGCTCAAACAGAGAACGACATCCACCACGTAAACTGAGCTATGATGAGCTGGGGACACCTTTGATTCTTGCCCTCAGCTCATTTTTTGAAAATCTGCAGAGCCTTCTTTCCCCAGTAGTGGAATCAGTCCCTTCCAAGGTCTAGTAAGGTCTAGCTTGCACGCAGAGACGCATGCAGTTTAGAGGGGGAGAATGTAACCCGGGTATAGTTTAACTACTGTCCCTTTAAATCAGATTGATAGGTTTTGTTATGTTCTATACCAGTGCTGGGAAAGTGCTGAGAGTGGCGATCCCTCCTCAAGTAGACAATCTTTGTTTTTTCCGCTTCGACAACGGCATCAGTCCCGGTGCCTCTAGTAGACGATCTTTGTTTTTTCCGCTGCGACAACGGCATCAGTCCCGGTGAAGTTAGGAGTTGAACTATAAGCTAAAGAGAAAGTTGAACTAAGAGTGGATAATTGATTTTTGTGTGTTTTTTGAGCGACGAGAGTTGACGGAGGAGCTGCGACCTTATTACAGATATTTAGGACATTTGATATCCCGGTGAGTTGGCGGCTCCGTGCCTGTCGAGGTGGCATGCTAACTAAATTAGCAAAACATGCACGCATATAAAAAATTCTGAGAAACCCTGAATTTCTATCAAAACCAGTCGGGATAATCTTAATAGAGATATGGTTTATGTATGATGATAATGTGTGTGTTTTATGAATCCTGCTCAATTACCAGCTAGGTAATGTGTCATATGTATGTCGGTTAATCACCATTTAGCTTGCGGGCAGCTAGTAGCCGCACGTGGTGTTGAGGCATGCCTCTATGCTGCTGAAATGCATTTTGAGTTATTTATAGAGCCTTGTGTGTTTTGAATTTCTTGGAAAAAAAGGGGTAATTACTGTGATAATTGTGGATTTGGCTGTAAAATTATATTCAATTATTCAAATTTACATTGAGGTTATGTGAGTTTGTGCACCTTGAGGCATACTGTAATTTGTGTTATTGTGTCTATAGTGTTATGGGTTATGAAGTTATGTTATGAAGGAAGAGGAAAAAAACTTTTTGGACGAGTATTAATGGACGTTTTAATGGACTTGTGAATAGTGACTGTCCTGCATATTGTGTAGACTGGTTTTTTGTAGAGTTCCATCTGGATCCAGGGCTGTCGCCGTCTGCTGTCTCATCCACATCTTTCCTCTCGGAGAGCATCCCACCTTCACCCCGGGAGACATCTTCATCTTCCTTCCAACCCTTCCATAACCATCACCTCGGACTATTTTGTCGGACATTTGTTGTGAAAGAGAGTGGTAGGACCTCTGAGTGCACTCATTTTATTTTCCTTTCTTTGTTTTATTAATTTTTTTCATTTGTCATCTTGTTCCATTTATTTGAACTTTGAACCTAAACATTTTGTGAGATCTCACAGGGGTTATCTAACCTGTTTTTGGTTATTGGTAAATTTGCTGTTACCAGCTCATTGCTTATAATAACTGGTCATATTTTCCGTATTTTTGTGATTTATTTTCATATGCTTAAGGTTAAGATCATAGAATGTGAAGTCTTGATTTAATACATTCTTACTTGTTTCCTCACGACCTGTTGTTGTTGTGTGATCTTTGGGGTGGATCCTTGGTTACTTCAACCATCAAACGAATAGATTACAACCAATCTCCTCATCGAATCTAGATTAGAAGTTGAGCCCCTGGGTTCTATTTGAAACCTATAAGGTAAGGTAGAGGGGGGTTACACCTTTATGAGGCAATCAATGTTGCACTGGCAACTTGTTGTGCTGCTTCTAAGTGGTCATAAAACAATAAATGTTTAAGTTTAAAAGTTGAAGGGAGATCAAATTGGCAAAAGACGAACAGCAACAACAATAAAAGTTGTTGACAAAAAATGTGATATACATGTAGTTTCGTTTATTTATTGGGTGGATGTACATAGATCTGGCCTCATTGTCTGCTAAACAACACTGTGTTATCAAATGGATCAAACATGTTGAAATATGTTAAATGTTAAGTGTCAACTGTTATGTATGTCCTGTTAAGATTCATTTTAGAGTAACTTTAGAGCACAAATCATTAATAAGTGTGAAAATGATTAATTTTTGATACAATCTATGAGAAATTTTGTCAAACAGCAGTTATGGCATCAATTAAACAAGGGTATACACATGTTCTACTTACACATACCATGCCAGCTATGTGGGCTGAAAGGTTATTTTCGACCAATACACTGACTGTAATCCCTCATCTTACCCTCTCGTCCTGACATGTAAAAAAAACTACAGCTACTGTAGAAACATGGTGGACATGGTGCACTCTATGGAGTACTTGCAGCATCTGTAGATATAAAAAGCTCATTCTAAGATAACAGAAAGAAAACAGTTCTTATTTTCAGGTGATTAAACATGAATGAAAACAAAGTTCTGATATTATTTTCCATTTCTGCCATATTGTGTAAATGGAGCCCCCACTACTCCCTGAACAGTTGAAGAGGACTTTGCTATTAATTTTGGTGTACAACAGTAAATCAGTGCCTCTGTTACTGTTTCACAGTGGTGCTTTGGTTCAGGAAACTTTACCCCGGTGGATAACCCTGCAAGGTTGATGAGGAAGGCCATGTCTTCTGTGTTTATATGCTCAGTGCCTCCTGAGATCATTAAAATTGCATATTTTGGATAGTTCTCCAACAGTTTGACCTACCTTAGACCACAAGTTAGCAGCTCCAACAATGTGAGGCACAGGAATCCAGCAGAGACACTTCCTGTTAAGAAGGAGAATCAATCCCAGTGGAAAGGGTCATGGTCATCTTTGCTGCATACCAAAGTACAGATTCGCTAAATCAAGTTAGTCCATATACCCTGTGTTCAGAGGAAAGCCTGGCTGCTGCAGTCACAGGGTGACAGATCAGATCACACTTTCCAAACTACTTCACAGTGTTATTCCAGGAACACCTCCTGAGCTGTTTGCTTTCCTATGCAACTGGAGACCTCAGTCTACGAATATGACATGCATCTATGCAAGGAAAGGTCTACTATAACATACACTGAGTGAACTCTCAGTTAATGAATGTCCATGTCACATTCCCAGGATCGCTTTCAGACAAGGCCAGAACCATTGTAATGCATGTAGATAGTGACAACAGAAACTGCATTGTATTCCACTGGAGCTACTCTACCACAGATTTCATCCGCAGTAAAGTTCAGGAAAATTTGTATTCTAATGTGGTACTTTTGAAAAATACCACCCCCCAAAGCAGAAACTTTTTGGAACTCATGTCACCAGTACTTAATCTAGACCCTGGTCCCTGAGGGGGGAAGATCCAGAGGTTACTAGCAAAGAAGTTTTATGAGACTACAAGATAGAACAATTGTTGCAAGGATATGAAATAGTATACACTTTCTAAGCGGCCATATCAACCTAATCTCCCAACCCCATCCAACATTTGAATGGATGAAAGTTAATTAAATTGTGGCAAAGTTTTAGTGTCAGAATATTCAGAAGATATGTGTCTTGGGGAAAAATTATCTCTTAATAATCTCTGCTCACATTCAGTACTCCTGTTAGGGAGTCAGACCTGGGAATAGTCTCTTAAAGGGGAGCAGCAGTAACTAAAAACATGTGATACAGAAAATGACTCTCTTTCTAAACCATCTCTGAGCCTTGTCCATGGTGAAGCTTATCATTGGAAAAAGCAATAAATTGGAAAGAAGACTTTCAATAGAAGGCTATATAGAAACATGTGGGCAGTATGTTTTAAATTTCCTTTCTTTCCAAGATAGAGATCTTGTCAATTTTATGTCTGTGTGTAAGCTACAAAGCCAAAGTCAGGTCATGGTTAGCCAAGCTTAGTAGTAGTGACAAGGCTTGTGGGGCTCTAAAATGCAAAAGTAACATGATCAAAATAAATATTTTCTACATTTTTTGTGTTAGTATGTTGGTTTAGGGCCAGTTATTGGACAATTCCTTGATGCTTTATCCATCAGCTCAGCATGGTGTCTCTGTTTGTAGCTAGATTTTGTTATGGTCTCTGAACGATGTTACCAAACCTGTCAGCCTCACATGTCAGAAATTGTTCCAGCACACAATCTCTAAAATTTCTGTTCATGCATGGTAAATAACGTGGAAAAATGTGTTATTTATTGACCTGTAAAGGTGCTCACAGGCATATTATAAGAGTTTCAGTTCTTTATAGTTAACATAGGATTCCATGAATTAAACCTTATTCTCATATTTGTACTACTTCCATGTTTTATATTGAAACAACAATATTGAAGTAAACACAGTGTATACAGTTGATACATTTGAGTGCATTCTAGTCCTTCTTTCTTGGCTGTCTTCTAGTCTGGTACTTGATACACAGAAATCAAACCAACATGGATTATTTCATATGACATCGGAGGCAATCCAAACTATGTGGTAGTTCCTAAAAAAGATGAATCAGATCCACATTCCCTGTCTGCCCTGCTGTTTCCTTTTCACACCCATAGCTCTTAAGCATTTACACAGAAAAGGAATGAGGAGCCAGGCAGGCATTCCTTCAGCATAGTTTTCATCCTGCAGAGGAGTCATTGCTGTACACACACAAACAAGGGTCGTGTGAATCCTGTGTACCTTCTGCCCCTCTCAAATAAAACTGTGACCCAAGAGATGAATGCACTCCTATTCTCTCCCTTTCTTAGCGCTGACACACACATGCACATTCCTCCCGTCCCTTCCACTCTCTACACAGACTTGCTTCACAGTGTTCAGAATGTTCTACAGTCCTGGATGCAGGAATTATCATACTCCATAGCAGACAGAATAACAACCCTGAGCCTGGCTTGCCATGAGACTGCACTGGTATGTAATCACATAGAGAGAGGGCTATATTTACATACTAACCTGTGTGTATATATGTGTCTGTACATGCACACAATGAGATGGTGAAAGAGAGATATTGAGCAGAAGGGCACAGGTTAACAAAACAGTGCTTATAACCCATCACGTGGTTGTTATCGCAGTGGTGTTGGGCTTGGTTTATTTACTGAAGCTCGGGGACGAGAATGACGCCATTGCTAAAGAGCCACATATGTTGTATGCAGTGGGAGAAGAGATAACGTGAGGAGAGGACAGCTGGGGTGTTTCATTACAGAGAAAACACAGTGGAACAGAGATGCACCACAGATACAACACCTCTGTCAGTGTGTGCACAAGATTACCACCCACAGTATCTAATAATGTCAGGTACAGGCTCATCAGGATGATGACGAGTCTGTCCTACACTTATTGGATACTGTGGTTGGTTATCTTCTTCACACACTATTTATTGTCTGACTGTGTCTGTGAGAACAATGGTCTGCTAAACTTACAACACAACATTCTGCAATATTCCAACATTTTACTGTTTAAAAACCCGTAATGGAAATGCTACTGCCAGCGAGTCTAGTACAACACTGTTTTATTAAAAAAAAAAAAAAACGAGTGCCCATAACAGCAGCAGTTGCCATGGCAGGGCAGTGGTAACTGCCCCAGACACCGCCAAGGCACAGGGACCGGTGGCAACCCCAGCTGCCACTGACCTGCCGCGGCAGCTGGGGTTGCCACCTACTACTAGCTGCCGCTGCCACGAATTCAGCCATGTTTTAAAGAGGGACTAGGCCCCAACAGACTGGTCCATCTCTCAAATCAGGTCCTCCTAGTGGCCTGGCACACTTCCGTATTGTGGAGTGAATTTGCAGCATTTCTCTCTTGCAACTGTTTTGTAGGTTTGCATGTTTTTGCCTCTGCTTGGTTTCTGTGATTGCAGTATTTTTCTCTTGCAGCATTTTTCTCTTGCATTTGTTTTATGTGTTTGTGTGTTTTTGGTTTTGCATCAATCCTATGTTTGCAGCGTGTTTGCCCTGTACAAAGAAGGCTTGGATGGATATAAGTTTTTGACCATCGTCGTCGTCATCTTTTTTCACATGAAGATTTAAGATGTGGAATTTTTGTAACATTATAAGTTGTTGATTTCTAAATAAATTTTCCTCTAAGATAACTTTGTCTCTTCATGATTGCAGTGGGTTTTTTACAAGAGTAGTTAGGTTCATGGACACGTGTCAAAAATAAGATTACTCAGTTGAGTAAGTGGCCTTTGGCACATAGCCACTACAGATGGAGCAACATATGCTGCCAAGTAGACAATGTCTTTTTCAGTGACGGCTTTTCCCAGTTCACCACCACATCCGCAGAAAAAGAGTCCAGGTGCTAAACTAACCTTCCTACAGTCCAGACTTTTCACCTATTGAAAATGTTTGGTGCATTATGAAAGATCAAAAATGACAAAGGAGACGTTGAACTGTTGAGCAGCTGAAATCCTTCAGCACTTTAAAGACAAGACTTTGACAGCAAAGATTTGTCAGTTCACAGGAGTTTAAAAGAAGAGCTGATGAACAAAATGGAAAGTCTTGTCCAACTTTTTTCAAATGTGCTGCTGGCATCAGAAGCTTGGTGGTTGTAGCAGATATTTAAATGAGAGCTTTAAACCTGAAATGGAGAAGGGTTCCATGTGAACAGCAGTTGATGTGGGTCAGTCAGTCCTAAGAGATGAACTGTAACATTACCATGACACGTGTCAACGTGTCAATAATTTTGAAACAATAATAAAAACTCTAGGTCTACTCATGGGAATGTTTCTAGTGTCTGGTTAGGTGTGCTTCCAATGACTACAATGACAGGTCAGTCATCTACTGAGTTGTTTTCTATGCAGATGATGTTGAACTTCTCATCCTGGTTCATTACCTTTGATTTTCTTTAATATAACAGTTCATCTCTGCCTTTGCTTTGGGGAGCATTCCACTTGTTTTACCTAAAGATCACTTTACTTCCTGTGGGGAGAACTATTCAGCCTGTGAAAACAGTTGTGTAATATCTTCTGTATCCAAGTCATAGTGATGTCATCATGTGTGTCTCAGCTTGGATGTGGTAACCACAGAAAAGAAAGTCTGTTACAAACGATAAAAAGATGGAAGTTTCAGAGTGCCAGTGTCTTGGACATTTTCAGTGTTGGTAGGAGAGCCATAGTGGCAGTTATCTTCACCTTGCAACAGTCATCAGTGGTTTCATGACTGTGCAGTGTTCCTGAGGGAATCGACATCCATTCAGTGATAGCTTTAGTATCTAGTCGATTCCAGAGAGCATTTAATCCTTCTGGGTCGGTGTAGAGCACTTCTCCAACATCTGAGAATGTCACATCTTGATCCCCACATCTCCCTTCTTGTCAAAATCTGAAGCTGCAGGCTCACACATCTTAAAAGCCTTATTAACATTTCAGCCATTGTTTGTGACAAGCTCCAACACTGTATGTCTGTCGTCCTTTAATTCTTTTGCAGGCAGCTGCAGCATTCTCACAATGGAAACAGCTTGGGTTAATCCAGTGGATTGAAACTGGATTAAAACTTTTATTGTGGCTAGTTTAAATGTCAGTGATAGTAGACACATACTCTTCCAACTTGGCATAACATTGGTTCATTTCCACCCTCTAAAGTTGTAAACCACACAGCCGTTCTTGTGCTATCTCCTATTGGCACAAACAGACAAAGTTACTGGGACAAAGTACTGTAGAAACATGGCAGTTTAACATGGCAGACTCTGAAAGGAGCCCTGCAGCATCTGTAGATGTAAAAGTCTCATTCTAAGATAATAAAAACATTATTCTTATTTTCAGGTGTTTAACCACTGATGAAATCAGAGTTATGTTATATTCTGTATATAGAGCCTTTTAAATCTGACACACTGAATCTGACCTTGCATGTACATAACTGTGTCTTTAAAATAGGCCAATATAACATCAGTCAAAGGGAAACAAGTAAAGTAAAGTGTTCTCCATGGTAATGACAGCAGCTATATATCAGAAGGTATCTATACAGGAAATGAAGATAGATAAAAGAAAATAGATTTTAAGCAAGGCTAAAATACAGAGGTTCACATAGCAATGTGTTCATTAACATGGAAATTACAATAACCTTATATTGGTTATACTTTTTATTGTAGTCAGGAAGACACAGTCTGTTGAAATTTTATTCAATTACGTGCAAAAGGCATTTACAAAATGTCCCCTAAATGATACAGTCAGTCAGAAGCTCCTTCCAGCTCTCCTGGCATACTCTGATCCAAAAAGCCTCCACACTAATCCACAAATGGACAAAATGGAGCCAATTTTCCAAATGACACAACATTCCTTCAGAGAGTATAATAAGTACAATAAGCTCTTTCTGTTTAATGAAATGAAACTGGCAATCACTCTCATCCAAGTTTGACTCTGTTTGGTCTGTTGAGGCTCTCTTCAGGCCATTTTAATTACCTGAATTTTAAATTGACCTGTGATTGACGGTGAGTGATTGTGACAGAGAAGATAGAGGCAAAAAGAAGAAGGCAGGATGAGATGGAGGTGGTATATATATATATATATATATATATATATATATATATATATATATATATATATATATATATATATATATATATATATATATATATATATATATATACCTGTTATCATATTCAATAATGTTTTCATGAGTGCATAATCACCTGAAAATAAGAATTGTGTTTTTGTTTTCTTGAAACACCAAAGGTTCTTTTTTTTGAGTGAAGTGAAGTTTTAGCATTTATCACTATTTGCCACTATAGACTGTATAAACATCCCCATGACGTGCTGTGGCTCTGATAGTCTTTCAGTCCTGCCTCTGCTCTCTGCTGCCGACCAGCTAAACCAAAAGTGGACGAAAAGTGGTAGATCATGGGTGGAGCTGAGGCGGGCGGAATGAAGCCTAGTTGCGCAAAGAAGTGTAGGTGTGTAACAGGACCCACCTATCAATCAAAGCGTACATGCTCCTAATCCTGCATAACTTTAAGCCTTAATATAATGTGAACAGGTGAGTTGTATATAAATCCCCCCCTTATTACAGTTGTCATGAACGGGGAAATTAGCTACAGAGACCAAAACTGTTTTTTGTACCAGGCTGTGTGAAGTTGGACATTTTAACATGGGGACTTCTGGAGCCAACCTCAAGTGGACGTTAGAGGAACTGCAGTTTTGTTCCTGTGTTGGATTCACTTAACAGCTACGGAGGTTGCCGCTCAGAAAAAAAACATGTTCATTTGTAAGTGTTAGATGTGCTAGTAGGCAAATTTTGTTACATTTGGACAAAGCCAAGCTATCTGTATCCCCCTGTTTCCAGTAAATCTGCTAAGCTAAGCTAACCAACTGGTGGCTGTATCTTAATATTTATTGCACAGACATGAACATGTTTATTTCTGCTGTAAAGTTGGACATTTTAACATGGGCTGTTGCTTTCTCTTAGCAGTAAGAAACCACAGGGACATAAGAACAAAGAATCTAAGACTGAGGATGATGATGACGATAGAGACGATCATGGAGTTTGCTCATGCTAACTTTCAGCAAGCAGTGGAAGCTGAGTAAAGCTTTCCATAGAAACTTTTGACCAAAAGTAACATATAACACACACACATACACACCAGCTGGATTAGTTATTATAGCTAATGCAGACGTTGAGATGTTAAAATGAGTTGTTAGCCAGGAAGCTGCTGGCTAACAACTCATTTGCTGATTTGTGTCAAATGTAAACATTTAAAAAATAAATGAATGGAGAAGTTTTAATGAAGTTTGCCTAAATAAACATTGTTTTGCCAGAGTTTGCATTCCTCACATTTCAGGATTTTCTTTAGGTTTTCAGTAGCACAGGTAGAGAACAGCACATCCTACAGACAAAATGAACACAGCAAGATGATCTATTACTCTGTTTCCTCTCAACTGTCCATCCCATATTTTCCTTTCTCAGAAAGAAAATGTGTAAGCCTTAAAAATACAGTAGTAATGAAGAAGATAAACCTGCACATCTGGAAGATGAGATATGACAAGAGCTGTGAAATTCAAGCCACATGACCAAAGCAGCCCTGTGTTAGAAGAGACAGGCTACAGCTGACAGCACCTTCAGATGCGGTGTGACTGACATTACTGGGTCAGCTTATCGACTTTATGACTTCTCTCTGTTTGTCACACTACATTTTAACATGACAGAGAAACATAAAAAAAGTTTTATCGCAACAAGAAATAACAACGGCACTTTGCATCATTAGGTGACAGTTGATTCATGCTTTCGGTCCCTTTCCACTTAAGAAAATGACTCAAGAGAGTCTTGAGGAATGAAGGGATATTACATTTGACTTTGACCTGGTGGTCATGGTGGCCAAATGTGTACTTTTACTTACTGGCACATTTGTGCTTTCCAAAAGGGTGAACTCCATGACCTTTCCATTACTGCTGCCCTCAGGACACACTGTCAGCTCTGTACACCAAATAAAGTGTAAGAGTCAGTGTTGAGCTGATCTTCCTAAAATTTTGATGTCAACAATGGACTGAATTATAGCATGTATGGTGATCCACATATTCCACTCTCATCAGCCAGGCAGCTGTTTTTATTGAAAAAGCATCAATGACAATTGCACAGGCTGACTTTGGCCACATGTTTTTGTCCTGCCCTACTATTGGAGTTCTGGGCAGCAATATTTGAAACAATTAGTAAAGTAACAGGCCAAACTATAGTGCTCAAGCCCCTTACTGGCCTCTTTGAATTTTGACCACCAACTAAAATGGTCTCACTCTGCCCCTCTGACTCACAATAAATGGATTCAGGAAGTTTTGCATTGCATTCCTACCCTTCTGCTTGTAGTACTAAAAAAAAAAAAAAAGCGCGAAATCAAAACTAAGGGGAGACACAAACATGACTTAGAGTGAATGACAATGTGAACACATCACTTTAACCATGGATACTTCACAGAACGTTGTGTTAGCTTGAGTTATGCTGACCCCAAGTGTCCACAAAAATCATAAAGAAATAGTCTTCACTCTTTTGTTCTTAGATAACTTAGTAAGTATTACTATAACACTAGTATAATATTACATAGTACTGCATTATATTCTATTGATAACATCTGCACACATGTGGTTTCAATAAGGAAATATTTCCACACAGCCTCCCACTAGTGTCACAGGGAACAGAATTGTTCCTGCAGGCTCCTGATTGAAAGCTTTGTTTTGCTACTTCAGATCAGCATACTGGCACTGATGCTGAGGAGTGGCTTCCTTTAAACCAATGATAACTGTGCAATGTGAACACTCTCTTTTGTTGTTGTTGTCAGATCAATCCATATGTGCAGTAGCTTTACCTAACCAACTATCTTCATGCTTTTTGAGAGGTCTACAATTTACACACACAACCTGCTGCTCACCTGATCACAGTCTTCAGTGTAATTGTGTGGATATGTGGGAAAGATTCACAGAAAATTTACAACCAATCACTTGTATGGATTAGAACATGACTAACCAATGTAATATGCATATACTCAGACATTAAAGATTGATTACATTGTAAGATGTCAGAAATAATGGTGTCATGGAACAGAGAGTGTGCTTTGCTTATTGAAAGTATGCAAGGTCGAGTGTATAGAATACAAACACCATCTTTCATAAGCAGTAGAAGAAAAGTCCCTAGAAGAAAGTCAGGTTGACACCATTAAAATCGGAAAATGGCTGTAAAGTGAATATAGAGGTGGGAGTCAAATTATAGGCAGAGAGAGAGAGAGAGAGAGAGAGGGCCTGAGGACATTTGGCCCAGCTGAAGGTTTTCACCCTCCTCCTCTATGAACTGTTCTAACCTCATTGTTCTCCTCTTCTTCTTTTAATCTTCCAGCCTCTCACCTCCTCGTACAGGTTTGTTCATTGTAGTCAGGGGCGCCGTATAGGGGAGAAAAGTTAGGACAATTCCAAGGGCCCACGACTGACAAGGGTCCCAAAAAATAGATGTGGTGACAACAGCTACGCAGAGGGGGCCCAATTAGATTTTTTTTTGTCATGGGGCCCAAAATTTGTGGCGGCGCCTCTGATTGTAGTTACAGATTAGAATGGCTATGCAAAAAGACACATTCAGCATGTCAGGACACTCTGTTTCTGAGAGGACAGAGCCAACCCAGCTGTTTCTCCCACCTTCTAGTCTTTATTCTAAGATAGGCTAAAAACATCCTGGTTCCTAAGAGAATACTCCACAAACGTAGCACATCACCCCTAAAACAGCCTCATTCACAATAAAAAGCACGCATTCTTCTTCCTTGTAAAACCTGAGGCCTGCAGGCCTCGACCCACTCTGCTGCATGTCTGCAATCGGAAAGAATGTGATCTTCAATCAAGTCCTATGGAAAAGGCAGAAAGTATCTGACCAAAAGATACTGGGAAAAAGCTTACGCCTTCCACTGGTGTGTCCACATCGGCAGGTCTGACAGCAGATGAGACCTCTGCCTGCTGCTCTAAAAAGAAAAGATCCCATCAGTGCCCTCTTCTAATATGTCTACCTAGACATACATAGACATATGAGAGAGCTCAACAAATGTTAATTTTCCAATCCAATCATGCATTATCTAGACACTTGATTTTTTAAATTGCAGACATCAGGTCTGACCTTATCTTGTGAAAGGCATATTCTTTAAAGTGACCCCACAATTACAACATTCAGTAATTTGCATCATTAATGACTTCTATAATGCTACTATTTTATGGCACCTATATTGATAAAGAATATATTCATTATTATATTATTAAATGTAATAGTCTATAATCACCTCAACACACTTCGACTAGACTTCATCCATTTATATACTAACAGCAGAGGCTGCTGCCATGCAAGGTGCCAACTGCTCATCACCTTCACACCTTCACATACCTTTGGGAGCAATTTGAGCTTTCAGACAGGTTTTAGCCCAATTATTTCAAAAACATGTTTCTGGATTGGAAACAGTCTGCCAATCAAACACATGTTCTGTGAAGCAAAGGCAAAAACACTTGTCATGTCATGCCAAATGCTTTTTGTTTGAGTGCTACTAAGATTACCGTGCTGTGATGTGTCCCAGACACTGGGATAGGTTTTATATATCCGTTTGATTTTATTGCAGCTGTCAGTGAAAAACTGCCAAACGAAACCAGAAAGCACAAAAGCAGAGACGCGTTGTGTTGCTGTCTTCATTACACCAGTCTTGGATCTGGAAATGGGGCTAAATCAGAACGAAATCAACCAGCCCAATCCTTATTATATCCTGATCATTGTTCACTCATAGTGTCTCTGATAGCTCACCTCAGTTAAAGTCAGTGGGTGACTTTGTTGTGGTGGTAAATGTTCTGGAAGGTCATTTATTTAAAAAACAGAAAGCAACCATACCTTCTGTGTTTTTTCCATGTATGATGTTGGATCCAAGAATTTTCCTTTCATGACTTCTCACAGTTTTTGCCGTAGAGTTTTTGATCATGTGTATACCTACATGTAGGTGAAAAGGAAATGCATGTGTCAGTGATAAAACTGTAGAAGCGTTTCTGAAGTGTTACATTAGAAAACTGCAAAATTAGAAAAACAAAATTCAAATAAGTTGTGATGTAGCAAACCCTGAAGTCACATGACTGATCAGCTGTTTCCTCATGACCTATGATGGCTCCACACAGATCTCATAATTTTTTTTTATTGGTTGAAGTTCCACTGGTGCTCTTTTAATTGCGTCATCTCGCCGTTTCTTCTTCTCCTTTCTGACTGGAAAATTGGCGCTACCGACTGAGAATCTTGTGAACCGTCTCCTAATATTCACATCGAGAGGGAATGAAAACAACATTTATTTGCATTTTCTTTTGCCAAATGACTGTAAGTTTGGCTTAAATGTGTGATACATTAGGATGGAAACATGGTTATGGTGTAAAACTCACTTTGGTTTGTTTACATGGACAATTGCCTAGTTTACTGAGAAGACGATGAAATTCATTTTTCTTATTATTTATTCTAACATGTTGAGTCTTGCACTGTCCCCTCTGTAAGATAATTCTTTGAGGTTCATCCTCATCTTTGGTTTAGATGAAGTGGTTGAACTGTGGGTTTGACAGCTCGAGCCGTGGCCTTGTGCAACTCCACTTCACCCGACCTTTGCAATGTAGTGTGTGATTTTATGTCCTCTAAGCAGCTAGACTCACGTGAGCGACATTTCATTTTGTTTGCAGTCCACCTTGTAATACTCATTCTCTGGAGGGGTGCATCAGAGACTGTTATCTTTTGAAGAATGTTATTTCTGCTTAGACCACCCAGCGTTTTTGCTGCGAAACGCCTGAACTGCATATAACTAGATAATTTCTTCAGCGGGCTGATTGACTAGTTAACCTCTCGCTCCAATCGTCAAAGTGTTTTCCAGCTCACAGTCAGTGAAATTGAGTGTGACAGGAAGAACTCAAAATGTCAGAAACACTATAAGCTATACTCATACTGTGAAGAAGAAGAAGAAGAAGAAGAAGAAGAAGAAGAAGAAGAAGAAGAAGAAAAAGAAGAAGAAGTGGGCTGCTTGGGTCTTCAGCAACAAATCCTATTATGTGTGCAAGTTTTTGGATCTGTTTGATCTGACCAGGCGATAGCAGATCTGTTGAACAGGGCTGTGCATGTATATTCACAACTTTGGCCAGTTAATATATCCTTTCTTTTTTCCCCCCTTTTTTTAAGTTTGCAAACCCTGCAGGCAGTGCACAGGGCAGTTTGTACTGTACCTGCCTGAAGCTGCCAGCAGAGGACGGTAGAGCACTTTGTCAGAGGCAGAGCTGCTGCGAGCTCTTTTCTCCATTCTGTTTACCAGCCTCTCTGACATCAGTCATCAGTCACTGGAAAAGACATTCTCCCTAACTTATTTTCCCTTTAGCTTCTACACAATTATGCCCCAATAGAGGAGATTGATGCAGAGAGGAGGAACCCTGTGGTGAGACTCTCAGTGATGTTAGTTCCCGGTTAGAATGTGTTAGTTCCTTCTGCCTCCCACATCGTTCTCTCCAAGCTTCTCCCCTCGCTGCCTGTAAATCATCAGCCCTTCATTGTGTCTATAGATTCCCTTCTTCTCTTCTCTCTGGATCATTTTATAAAGCTGCATGTTCAGTCGTGGAGGGTTTTTGTGACTCAAAGGTCCAGTGTGTCAGATTTAGGAGGCTCTATTATAATATAAATATATCTATCTCTGTTTTCATTAGTGTAAGATGTCCTGAAAAAATGTTTTTGTTACCTTTACAATGAGACAGTTTCTACAGTAGGCCACAATGGACAAATGAAACACTAACTCTACTGTCACCTTTTACACATGGTTTTTGCCACCATACTTTCTTCTTCTTCTCACAAGGAAAGAGAGGGTGAAGAAAGGTGGTTGCAATACTAAATCCTACACACTGTTCCTTTTAATGTTGTGTTTCTATAAACTCCCAGGACCACAGTGAGTGAGTCAAAATACAGGGTCAGTGATGATTTTCAAACCTTTTTAAAGCCACTATGTGTAGATTTTACAGTCGATATGATTCTGTTATTATGTAGGTGTTTTTCTTTGTGGAGTTCCAGTGACGCCTGGTCTCACACTTTGGCCACTAGTTTCCTGGTGGTGTTGGTAACTGATGGTAGTGCCTCTGTGGTCTGTGTTCTCTGTTTAAATACAATCCTAACTGCATTTATATAGAAGATATAATAGTGACTTTAGAAATTGCTCCTCCTGATTAGTGCTCTGATATTTCATTCAGTCATTCCACCTGAAAAATGCAGCACATCTCCTCATGAAAGCAAAAACAACAACAGCTCTCACCTTTATTTTTCACATTTTCATGGACTTTAATGGAATTAGAATTAGAAGCTGCTTAATGAAAAGAGACATTTAAGTTGTCTCCCTTGTCTGCTGAAGTGTTTGTCATCAGCAGCTGGATTTAAATGTTAGTGTGTCTGCAGGCTGATGGATCTCAGTGGTGGACTGTTCATTAAGGTTCAGGATACTAGTAGCTGAGAAGGCTGGGAGAGGGACAGGCCATGCACATTAGAACAGGAGGCTGATGTATGGGCTGATATCAGCTTCTTGCAGATAGATTATTATTAAGGATCTTATTGTTGGTGCTGCACACACCACCAGCTACGTCCAGGGGAACTTCTTTATTTTAGTAATTATTATTATTATAATTGATTTTTGTGGAGTATCTTTTGTGGGTATACTGTAGTGTGGTCTTTTTTTTGCTACCACCACTAGGGGTGCCAAGTATGCTACATGTAGTGGCTTTAATTTAAAAAAAGAAAAAGAAAAGAAAACTACATCAAACAAATAAGCAAAAATGAAATGTCCAATATGTGTATTTATTGACCTCATCACAAAAGAAAGGCAGTCAGACTGACATCTGTGTTCTTTTTAAAAGGAAACTATCACATTCTGCAGAATTACTAGAAAAATTTCTTCTCTAATCCTGACAAATTAAAGACTGGTCTTACTTTATGGACTGAATCAAGCTTCATATTAGCTGCTGGTGCTAGAAATGTCCCATTCTTTTCCTGACATAAGAGGTACACCTCATGTCTCCCCCCTCACAGTGGTGTGATCCTGCATTATTCCACAGCACACAGCCCAGAAGCTCTCCAGAGATTTGCAAACAGGCTGTCACTTCATGCTTTTTCTTTTGCCTCTGCCTGATCTTCTGTCACCGGCTTAACCTCAGACACAATCGGGGTGAAACGTAGTTTTGCCTTTATTGCTGTAGAAAGACTTCATATTTTTTTCCCAAGCAGTGTCCTCAGCCAACAGTGACACATTAGCATCTCCTGTTGAAGATGCAGAACCTGCACATCTGTAATGTCATGCAGAGAGCAGCATCGACAGAGACCGCAGAGTCTATTTTTGCAAAGCTTTAGCAGCTCCCTTATTTTAATACACACCAGAGGAAGAATCATTTCCAATGTGCATTTTCAGAACTTGTGAAATCTGAATAGTGAGTCAGCTGGCGGGACAGAACTCCACAGATGTTTATACTGAGCACTATATTTTGTAATCAGATCTATTTTGGTGACAGGAACAGAGTGTATAGATATGTGCATGTATTTTATGCTCACTGTGTCACACTTGTTGTACAATTCAAGTTAGAGAATACAGGACCATGTTTTAGTACGACAATCTTTTACCCAAACTTTGGAATCACTCTGCAAAATATCTATTTGTAAATAAATGTAATTTTATACATCGCTGAGTCTGTGCTGCTTATTTGCCCGTCTGTCTGTCCAGATGTTTGCAGGACATATTGACGCTTCATATTTCCCTTTCTCTTTTCTCCTGTTTTATTCATTGTGATGTGTTTTTAATGTGTTACGTATTGATGCTGTAGCAACCAGTAATGTATTACCTGCCAATTTTTGCCAATATCATTTTGGCCATTTTAAATGTAATAAAGCCAATAATGTAATAACATGGCAATAATATACATTATTGGCTGGTTATTGTATTATTGGCCCTTGATTACAAAAATCTTTTGAAATTGTAATAACTGCAGCGATAATGTGATAATACATAAATAGGACTGAGTTTCCTGGAAATATTATTTTGCAGTTTTTGTACATGTAGCGGCTGACATAGTCATTCATTCTTCAACGGTACGTACTATGCAGCACTGTCTCCTTTATTATGGTACTAAGACCCAATTTGAGAATTATTTGTTGTATAAATGTATTTAGAATGTTGTTTATTTGTTTAGATATGTAAATTCATAATTTCATGAATAGGGAAATATTATTTAACTTTTTACTGTGAAGTGTTTATGGTAGTTAGATCACTTAGTGGAATGTGCTAGAATTCAGGAAGAGAACAGTGGTCATGTGACCTACATGTTGGTTTGCTCTGTGTTTGATGAAAATGAAACAACTGGAAACATAGTAATATATTGATTTATTTATTGAATGTGCCTGAAAGAGAACACACAAGCACACACACACACGGCAAAAGTCTTTTAAATAAGGGTCCCTTCAAAATAAAAGATTTTGTAAAACTCTCATTAACAGACACAAGACCACACGAGCATGCACAAACACACACACAGACAAGACAAAAGTATTTCAAAATAAGAGTCCCTTCAAAATAAATGACTTTGTAAAACTCTCCAATTAACATACATAAGACCACACACAGACAAGACACAAGTCTTTCAAAATAAAAGTCCCTTCAGAATAAAGGACTTTGTAAAACTATCATTAACAGACACAAGACCACACAAACACACACAGACAAGACAAAAGTCTTTCAAAATAAGAGCTCATTAAAAAGGCAATGGTGACACAGCTTGTTGTATTAATACTGAATTTTCTGAGCAGTGCCAGTAATAATGTATGGGTGCGAAGGGGCCAGAGTCAGGCTCCCAAAGGTATGTGAAGATACAAAGTTGCATATGCGTATCTACTTTTATCTTTTTAGATTGTATTATTGCATTGGAACTTTTTAATGAGTGTCCTAAGGTGAGAGGGCGTGCGTTCTCTGTGGGTACTCCGGCTTTCCTTTACAGTGCAAAGACATGTAGGTTAACTGGTGACTTGTTCAGGGTGTATCCGCCCTCTCACCTTAAGTCAGCTGGGATAGGCTCCAGCCTCCCACGACCCTGGCGATAAGTTTTTACTGATATTGTAACTTTATTAAGGACACTCATTAAAAAGTTCCAATGCAATAATACAAAAAAAAGATAAAAGTAGATACACATATGCAACTTTGTATCAAAAAGGCTACAACTACTACACCCACACCTACATACAAACTTGAGCACTAGTGGCTCCACAATCTGGATGAAAACCCGACTGGGCCACAGTAATACCATTTTGTGAAGCAGACAGCCTGCGCATAAGTCTGTACATAAGATTTCATGTATGATGGTTAACTTAAAATATTTTACAGCAGGGTTAAGTTGTTACTGAACGGGAGGAAAACCTGATGGTGGCTCAATGTAAATATTTATTGAGCAGTGTTTTCCTGAGGGTGCTGAATTATTTTATATTTGTTTGTGTTAGTCACATAATTATTCAGGCATATACACCACATGTTGACACAGCTCTTCAGACAGGTAGGCAAAACAGGTAATAACGCATGAGACCCCTTCTTAACTGAATGAGAAAAATGGATCATCTCAGCATTAGTGGCAGTACTTACAACAGCATGATGATGATGATGTTGATGATGATGATTATTAATATTATTAAATATAATAAGTTGAAGAGTCTGATTGCTTTGTAGAAAAAATATTAGTGTTTATAATAATAATAATAATAATAATAATAATAATAATAATAATAATAATGTGTTTTTGTTTACAGTTTTAGTTTATTCATGCTCCTCAGTCGTTAACAAAGACACAAAGATACATTTTATTAATTTCTCAAACTTCTAACAAAACACAAAACACTTCTTCTACTACTACTACTTTTTTTCCTTCTACATTGGCAACATAGTTGGCAACCCACGGCATATGTAGATAAAAAGGCTAATTCTAAGGTAATAAAAACACAATGATTTGTTATATAATATGTTTATATATTACTGAAAACATCGTGTATGCATATTATATCCCATTTCTGCCAGTAAATCATCCTAAAAGTTACATACTGAAGCTTTAACCATCTCTGATGAGTACAATTAGTTGGCAGTAAGTGTCATTGACTGTAGAGGTCAGCATTGCGCTTCACGCTGGCGTACAGACTGAGGCTGATGCTCACAGGTAGGAAAGACTTGTTGTGTCTCTCTCTGTGGAGCATCTTGGTGCCAGCAGTCTCTGGCTAAAGGTGCTCCTGAGTCTGTCCAGCATCTCATGGAGTGGGTGGGAGTCATAGTCCAAGATATCTCGCACCTTAGACAGCATCCTCCCTTCCAACACCACAGTCAGCGAGTGACAATGTCTGTTTTTCTGTGCACCTTGTTGTATATTGAACGAGTAATAATGTGCATAGTTCCGGTTTACTTGTTCTATCGGCCGCACCTTCTCAGCAAAATTTGGAAAGTGTTGTCTGCAAAAAGAGCTGTTTTTTTTTAATCAATTAAAGGTTCAGTGTGGAAGATTTAGGGGGCTCTACTGGAAGGAACTGAATATAATGTTCATTATTATGTCTTCATTAGTGTAAGAATCATTGTGGTTTCTTTGTCTTAAAATAAGCCCTTTATATCTGCAGAGAGGGTGGGTCCTCTTACATAGAGTCGGCATGTTAAACTGCCATTTTTCTACAGTAGCAGTAAACACAGGTCTTTCCTACATGCATGGAAGGAGAGGAGAGGTGAGGCATGGGAGATAATTCATTTGGATGCAACTTCACTGATAGATGCCACTAAATGCTACACACTGGACCTTTAAACTTAATAGGTGTATCTTCATTGTGTCCATCACTGCTTCCATAGGAGTGCTACAGTGTTATTTATATATTATTATTATATAACTGTTATTTTGCCGGGAACTTTTATAAGGTCTGCATTGAGAGAGTAGTCTCACAATATAAAATATATTTTTTTCTTATTTTCATCTGAACTTGAGTGTTTGAAAGACACTTTGAATGTGTTTTTGCAGTAATGTGCTATAATGTGTTTTGTTTCAGTGGACATCAAGTATATTCATTATTTCCGTTTTATTCTTAATTAAATTTAAAATACAGCTTTAATTACTGTATTTTAAATTTAAATTTTTTGTATATTTTATTTATAGTGTTTCAAAATATGTTTTTTTTGTGGACAAGAAGTTGGTCAGTCCAAGGTCAGTGTCCCCATCTCTATCTATAATTGCCAATTTGTGGCAGTTATCACCCCAGAGGCCATAGACGTCATTCAGCTTCAAAGCTGATTGTCTTCTATTCCATCACAGGTCATTTAACAAGGAATAATAGACCCTGAAGTCAGCTTCACACCAGCTTGAGGATCGATAGTTTCTGTTCTTTATCCAAAGATAAAGAAGTAGTCAGGAGTAGCAAACCACTGTTTCGCTTTTTTACCCCAAAAGCATAGCTTGTTTCTTTTTACATCTGCATTATCTCATCTCTCAGCAGACACGGAAAAAGATACTTGTGGTGATGAAGATATGCATCAAGAAATACAAGGCACATTTTGTGCCATGTATCATTGATGGACAGAGGGAAAAGGGTGTACAGCATCTGCGGTTCAACTTAATGTGAAGAATTGTTTCATGTTAGGATTCCTCTTCACAGTTGCACCTTTACTGTATATGTCAAGGGAATATTGCTTCCCTTTGTGTCAAAGGTTCTTACATCCCTATGGTGCAAGCAGGGACGGACTGGGACAAAAAATCGGCCCTGGCATTTTGAACCAGACTGGCCCACAACATTTGATAACACACTTTTTCAGTTTTTTCAGTGCAACTGTGCAAGTCTTTAAAACAACCTAGCTCAACGGGACATAAATAATCAAATCATATCAAATCAATTTTATTTGTATAGCCCAAAGTCACAAAGTACATTTGCCTCGGAGGGCTTTACAATCTGTACAGGGAGTGACACCCTCTGTCCTTAGACCCTCGGTTTGAGTAGGAAAAACTTGCCCACAAAAAACTTTAACAGGAAAAAATGTGGAAGAAACCTCAGGAAGAGCCACAGAGGAGGATTCCCTCTCCCAGGACGGACAGACGTGCAATAGATGTCACGTGTACAGAACAAATCAACACAAACATATTGTACAATTACAATGACTGACTGAAATACAGCCTGTTTATAATATATTTATATAAACAAACACACAGCTGCATTGACATAACACTAGCAATGAACAAAATTATGTCATTTTAAAAAGTGCTATTTTCTTTCTTTGTAGGCTAACGTACATTGTCTTTAGCCATCTAGCTACATAAAACAGCCCATTGTTTTCCAGGCCTAAATAAGAGCTTACCCGAGGACTACTAGATGAACAAAGAAAATGAGAGTGCTGACTCTTCAGTTTTCACTCACATTTTTGGTGAGTGGTGGTGGCTTTACATATGCCTAGGCTAGAAATACTGGAATGTACAGATACCTGCAGCTGCATTCACATAACATTGACAAAATGATATAATTTTAAGTGAGATTTTCTATCAGTTATGTAGCCAACATTGTCCCTGCCATCTAGGCTACATAAAGAACTGCTATATCTGCAGGACAAAAAAGCAACTTAGCCAATAGGCCAGCCTAGTACTCACCCCACAGACAATAATAGTCTAATAAAAAAATAGACTTATTGTTATTGTTGGTGAATGGTGAACACGTTTTCTCACATTAAAGACTATTTTTTATTTAGAATAAAAGACATAAAAAGTAGGCTACTGAGCTAGGCTTATTTTCTCTTCCAGCCAGTGTAGCCTACAATGTATTGTAGCGACCCTGCGGTAATGTGTTGTGTGTTACAATGCGAGTTCTGTGGTTTCCCACGGTCCTTAAATGCACCTGTATGAGAGCAAGGGGGCGGGGGAGCAGGTGAGGGAGAGCGCGTGCATGTGAGCGTGTGTGGAGAGACGGCACGAGTGAGGCTGGAGAGTGGGACCTGTTATGTGTTCTTGCCGTGGTTATGGCCTACAATAACCAAGTTCTGTAACAAGACTGTTGGCAATAAAAGCCAGTTTGCTAAATAACGCCTCGTTATTCCTGACGTGTCCGGCCGGACGCCACAGTATGTTTTATCATACTCATTAGGGGTTGGGTGGCTTGGTAAGTTTCTTCTTATCGCGTTTTTCTGCGCCACCTTTACGTTTTCTCTCCATCTTTATCTGATAGCGTTTCACCCATCAATAAACTGCACATCGGCGCATCAAGCCAAAGGGGGGAGGTCTCGCACAGCCTTTTTTTTTGTGCCTGTAGGCGGGACCAAAGCGTACAGAGTGGTCGTTTAACAGTGTGTTTGGGCTGCGTGATCTACTCGTTGTGGGCCGGTCAGACCAATAAAAAAAAATAATAACATTTTTTTTAAAAATCAGGATTTATCGGCCCAAATAGCACGTCGGCCCACCGGGCAAATGCCCGGTATGCCAGATTGCCAATCCGTCCCTGGGTGCAAATTGAACCACCCTGAATCTGGATCTGCAAACTGTGACACAACAGACACAACATAACTCACATCAAAAATAAAGGTGCAAAGGGCTCAAGTGCCAAGTGTGATTGGAAATGCTGAGAAGCATTTCCAACCACACTTGGCACTTGAGCCAAACAGAATAAAAAGAACATTTCTTCTCACATATCAGTGAAAAATGACATGTTGACATGTCAGACAGTTTCAACATTGACATCTCTCAAGCGCTTTAGGTTTTAGAAGATAAGTTGAGCTATTCTGCATCTTCTTACGTGCTTATTAACTGCTGTTGAAATTGTGACATGCTCGACTCTTTTTATTCTTAATCGCTGACATTTATTGCATCTAACGGGCTGCTGTTTTGTTTTTCATACCTGACAGCCTCCCTGCTCTTCACTTCACTGTCAGCCTGTATTGTACACTGCAGGAGTTGTGGATGGTGGAAAAATAAATTGCTAAAAATGACCCAGACTGTTGCCGGCAGTTTGTACAATTTCTGATTGTTATCGTAATCTCCCCTCATTAACTCAGGCAAAACAACAGCATGTTCCTCCATGCCCTCCAGCTCTCTATGTCATGGAGTATGTTTTTATCTGGTCACTGCCCGACGGGTTTACTGTGACTGACTGACAGGCTCTCAGAAGCTCTGTTAAATCAAGGAATAAAAAAAATACACATAACATACATAAACTAACATTTTTTTATTTTTTATTTTTGCAAAATACTAAAAATAATTCCTGTTTAGTCTCGTCATTCATATTTATGAGCAGTCGAGAAAACTGAGAAAAATACATTAACAATATGGAAATGGATAGAAGTTAGGGTATGCAAACAGCTCCAGCACATGTCGATGATGAGAGATCCTTTTGATATTTGGCCTGTCTAATAGTCCACATTTTTTATATCTTGTAATATAAAGTACAAATAATTCTATGACTGGAAATATCTCAACCCCTAACTGACTTTGTTTATTATTACCGTTGTTCAGGTAACACCACATAAAATGACAAAATAACATTGTTAAAATTGTGACTTTTAACTATGCTGTCCACCACTTTGGTACACTCAAATATTTGTTGTGAATTAAAATAAAAATGAATCATCATAGCATTCTGACAATAGCATATTTAGTGGTCTATCTTAATAATTCCCATATAGGCTAAACTTTAGTGCTCCTAATTATTCCACTAAGTTTAATAACTTAATCCTTATATAACTTAAAACTTAAATCCAAAATGCAACAATAATTGCAAATTGCAATGCAAAAGACTTATTGGCAGATGGTCACAGTTGAGCGCAGTAAGTGCCATCCGTACCATCACTTATCATGGGGAATGATATGTGAGATCTCTCCCCAATCACGGCTGGGTTTGGCTTGCTGTGCATTTGCTGGTGACTTTGGACAGCTTTTAACTTGTGAGAGTGGAGCGAAGGCTGTACCTTTAAATGACATGTGGACGACACAAACTAGGTTGTACTTCTAAACAAATGGAAACATGGCAATGACGTTCCATAAAAGACACAAAAATGTTTGTACATGTTGCCATGGCAACATACTATGTTGACATGCTGTAAGCCCCGCCCCCTCCCCAGGTGTTACCATGGTGACAATTTCTGAAAGAAAGAAAAAAATCCTGAAAAATATCCAGACGCTAATAGTAATCCATCAGACAAAGTTCAATTGGCACCTATGAATCGCTTTTTTAGCCGTGTTAGAGAAGTGAATTACGAGTTTCACGTAGGAGACACTATGTATAGTGAAATAAGCAGATACCAGATAGTAAGGTTCGTGGGGCAAGGGACTTTTGGAAAAGTGGTCAATTGCCTGAAATTAGACAAATTAGACACTGTAAAGATTGTTTCTGTGAAGATTGTGTTAAAAAACTATGCCTGGGTTGGTAAAAATGAGTTGGCTGTACTTAAACAACTCCAAAAGCTTGACATAGACAAGTATAACTTGGTCAGGCTTGTTGATAATTTTATGCATCGCGGACATGTTTGTCTTGCATTCGAAAAACTGCACATGAATCTTTATGAGCTGATGATGGAGAGGAGTTTTAAACCACTGAGTTTGTCAGAAATTAGAGTAATTGCACAACAGATGCTAGTGGCTCTAAACGCCCTCAGAAACATGGGTGTGGCACACACAAACATTAAACCTGACAATATAATGTTAGTAAATCATGAGTTGCAGCCTTTCAAGCTGAAATTAATTGATTTTGGTCGGGCCAGGCCAGTTTCTGAATTGAAGTGTGGCGAGATTATTCAAACTACAGGCTACAGAGCCCCAGAGGTCATCCTGGGCCTCCCACCAGATGCAGCAGTTGATATGTGGTCACTTGGCTGCGTTTTGGCTTTCTTGTTACTGGCCGACCACCTGTATCCATCCAAGTATGAGTATGAGGTGATGAGACTCATCGTGCAGATGCTAGGTCAGCCTGATGATCGTCTGTTAAACCTTGGGTTGCATACCACAAAATTTTTCACCAAGGACTTCCCGCTCATCAGCTTTGCCCCATGGGTTATGAAACCACCCTTTTTATATAGTGTCACAACACGTATAGAGATCAGTGAATGTGAAGGAATTTCTACCACCTTTACTGGACTTAATGACATTGTGGACACCAGTGGACTGAATGATTTCGCCGAGGTTCGTGATGCACAGGCCTTTCTAAGCTTCATCAAATCTATACTGTGTGTGGACCCTGAAAAAAGAATTACACCAGGCAATGCTTTAGAGCACTCTTTTATCACAATGAATCACTTTGGTTTTTGCACTCAAAACAATTATGTGAAATCAGCCCGCCTTACTATTGAAAACTGCCAGTGGGAGCAGCCAACAGATGAATCCAATCCAAGTGACTTTGTCAAGGTCAAAAAGAGGATCAGACAGGCCTTCTCCAGAATGGCCAATTCTCTAAACTGCTGTTGCTCTTGTGTCATCAAGTGAAGATGCAGCATTTTATTGTTGGCACAGTACGTATAATTGCAAATGTACATGACTGTGCCTCAGGGTTTTCTCCAGGTGCTCTGGTTCTCCCACAATTTATTTAATTTAAATTGAAAAAAATAATAATGCTGGCTTGGCTGAAGCATTGCTGTCCCTAAATACAGCTGCAGCTGACAGACCCAATGCTAGCAATGAGTCAAGTGTACATGACTGTGTCTAAGGGTTTTCTCCAGGTGCTCTGGTCCTCCCATAATTTAATTTAATTAATTTAAATTGAGAAAAAAAGACCAAAAAATAAAAGAAATAAAATAGAAAAAAATAACGTTTTGCTTCACTGTTTGTCAATATTGATGTCTGCGGCCAACACTACAGTCTTTCAGAGGCTGTAGCAGACTATTTATGGAAACTTGACCTCATGATATAAAATGACCTGGACCACATAACCTAGTGTTACTTGAGTGTTAATTATGAGTTTTGTTGGACTGTAAATTGTTTGCTGGAGAAGAGCTTCAGCAGTAGTCATGAATGTTTTTGACAGTGCCGCACATGGTCTGCTGTCAGTGAGGGTGCGTTTTAAACTTGCACCAAATCTGTGTAAGAATATATATCAACCTAAAACAGCTGTAACAAACACAGTAGACATATTAGAGCATGGAATTGGTCATCATATACTTAAATTGTAATGTGCTAAGATTGTAAACTCTCAATATTTAAACATGTATTACAGATTTCTGACTAAAATCTACATCTCAAATTAATCTCAAGGTTCTCAGCTTTCAGATAATGTACACCACTTCTATGTGGTATATACTGCTGACCTGCTATGTATTGTGTTTGCATGGACTCAGTGATCACCCCATGTAGCTTTGTTATTGTTGCTTTACTGAACTGCCTGAACATCATAGTTACACCTGCCGTACCTCAGTGTTGAAACTCTTAAAGTGTAACCTGTCACTAACACAATATAACATCATCAGGGTCAACTGGACACCTTATGGTGTTTTTCAGACATAACACTATGTACTCAAAGTCCACTTTCAGTTACAAAGTGCCTTACAATAAAGCAGCCAGCAACACATTTAAAACAAACAATAACAATGAACTAAAATCTAAAACTAAAGACAAAATAAAATGTCATCACACGTGATTAGATAGATAGATAAATAGATAGATAGATAGATAGATAGATAGATAGATAGATAGATAGATAGATAGATAGATAGATAGATAGATAGATAGATAGATAGATAGATAGATAGATAGATAGATAGATAGATAGATAGATAGATAGATAGATAGATAGATAGATAGATAGACTGACTTTATTTATCCCAAGCTGGGAAATTATAGTGCAGCAGCAGCATTACAAAAAGTGACAAGTGACAACATGAGAATAAAAATATACTATAAAGAAAACTATACATAATAAAATATTTTAAAAAAGCAATAGTAAATACGATAAAATAAAATATATTGTACAGAGGTATATACAGCAAGTTGCAAGTTGGCAGTGTTGATATGTACAAAGTAGTGAGAAATGTGAGGTGACTGTAGATTGTAGATTATGACTTAGCTTTTGTTATACAGTGCAATAGCATGTGGCATGTGTAATCAACTAAAGGCCCTTTTGAAGTCAATTGTCATCATTCAATAGTCTGTGTTTTGTCCTGTGTGTTCCTTTCTGATCCCACAAACTGTCCATGTCAGTGCTTCAAGCTGCCACTTATGAACCATAATACACCCAAGGAATCGAGTGAATCAGCAGAGTTCAACCAGACCTAAAAATCTCCATACATTTGAAAGATAAAGACGGCTTAGAGCCCAGAAAGACCCGGAGCGCCCATTCAATATTTTACATTTCATTTTAAAATCATTTCCAGTAAATTAAAACACGAAAAAATTAAAAAGTGAACTCTGTATTTTTAATAGCATTAGTAGTCATCAATAATTGGAAATATACATTGCAACACTTAGTTCTGTGATTTTAATTTTTCAATAGGTTTCCACCTGGTTTCCTTTTGTAAATCAAAAAATATATTCATAATTGTCTTTTTCTAGTCGTTTTATTCTTATAAAAAGCCACAAAGACACGGGAGGTTACCATCCCTACCCGGCTCTCACTGCAGGAGACACGGAAAAGGATTGTTATCGTAATCTCCCCTCATTAACTCAGGCAAAACAACGTCCTTTGTCACACCAGACCTTAACATAACGTTGTTTTTTGTAGATGCCTTGCATGATAACTCACTGAATTTGTTGTAGTATTCTGTGTTACTCCAAATCTGCCTGTTTTTTTGCTTTAATTAAACAGTGTTGAAAACAAGGCTCCGTAACACAGCAGTAAACACAAATTCCTGCATGTCAGAGCTCAGAGCACCATCCAGGCCAACTCTCAAATGTCTGTGTAGGACACTCAGAGGCAGACAGCAGCATGTTCTCTTCCTGTTCTCATCAGCTACTGTTCTTCTTATCTCTGACCAAAAGGAGACACCATTTCAGTGAACATGTGACTGACAAGCGGACGGGCTCAAAGAAGAAGAGCTCCACTCTGGCACACTGAGTCAAACAGGTTTGAATAACAAAAAATAAATCAATGTAAAATATGAAAAAAAGACTTGTGTCATGTCTCATTTGACTAAGATCACAGACTCTCGTATAGATTATCTCTCGTACTAAAAATAAATGGTGTACATGATGTTTCTCTTTTATCTAATCTTTCTAATAGTACCAGCTGCAGGTAGTCAGTGAGGGTGCGTTTAAACTTGCACCAAATCTGTGTAAGAATATATCAACCTAAAAACAGCTGTAACAAACACAGTAGACATATTAGAGCATGGAATTGGTCATCATATACTTAAATTGTAACGTGCTAAGATTGTAAACTCTCAATATTAAACATGTATTACAGATTCTGACTAAAATCTACATCTCAAATTAATCTCAAGGTTCTCAGCTTTCAGATAATGTACACCACTTCTATGTGGTATATACTGCTGACCTGCTATGTATTGTGTTTGCATGGACTCAGTGATCACCCCATGTAGCTTTGTTATTGTTGCTTTACTGAACTGCCTGAACATCATAGTTACACCCTGCCGTACCTCAGTGTTGAAACTCTTAAAGTGTAAACCTGTCACTAACACAATATAACATCATCAGGGTCAACTGGACACCTTATGGTGTTTTTCAGACATAACACTATGTACTCAAAGTCCACTTTCAGTTACAAAGTGCCTTACAATAAAGCAGCAACACAACACATTTAAAACAACAATAACAATGAACTAAAATCTAACTAAACAAAGACAAAATAAAATGTCATTACACGTGATTAGAATAGATAGATAGATAGATAGATAGATAGATAGATAGATAGATAGATAGATAGATAGATAGATAGATAGATAGATAGATAGATAGATAGATAGATAGATAGATAGATAGATAGATAGATAGATAGATAGATAGATAGATAGATAGATAGATAGATAGACTGACTTTATTTATCCCAAGCTGGGAAATTATAGTGCAGCAGCAGCATTACAAAAAGTGACAAGTGACAACATGAGAATAAAAATATACTATAAAGAAAACTATACATAATAAAATATTTAAAAAAAGCAATAGTAAATACGATAAAATAAAATATTTGTACAGAGGTATATACAGCAAGTTGCAAGTTGGCAGTGTTGATATGTACAAAGTAGTGAGAAATGTGAGGTGACTGTAGATTGTAGATTATGACTTAGCTTTTGTTATACAGTGCAATAGCATGTGGCATGTGTAATCAACTAAAGGCCCTTTTGAAGTCAATTGTCATCATTCAATAGTCTGTGTTTTGTCCTGTGTGTTCCTTTCTGATCCCACAAACTGTCCATGTCAGTGCTTCAAGCTGCCACTTATGAACCATAATACACCCAAGGAATCGAGTGAATCAGCAGAGTTCAACCAGACCTAAAAATCTCCATACATTTGAAAGATAAAGACGGCTTAGAGCCCAGAAAGACCCGGAGCGCCCATTCAATATTTTACATTTCATTTTAAAATCATTTCCAGTAAATTAAAACACGAAAAAATTAAAAAGTGAACTCTGTATTTTTAATAGCATTAGTAGTCATCAATAATTGGAAATATACATTGCAACACTTAGTTCTGTGATTTTAATTTTTCAATAGGTTTCCACCTGGTTTCCTTTTGTAAATCAAAAAATATATTCATAATTGTCTTTTTCTAGTCGTTTTATTCTTATAAAAAGCCACAAAGACACGGGAGGTTACCATCCCTACCCGGCTCTCACTGCAGGAGACACGGAAAAGGATTGTTATCGTAATCTCCCCTCATTAACTCAGGCAAAACAACGTCCTTTGTCACACCAGACCTTAACATAACGTTGTTTTTTGTAGATGCCTTGCATGATAACTCACTGAATTTGTTGTAGTATTCTGTGTTACTCCAAATCTGCCTGTTTTTTTGCTTTAATTAAACAGTGTTGAAAACAAGGCTCCGTAACACAGCAGTAAACACAAATTCCTGCATGTCAGAGCTCAGAGCACCATCCAGGCCAACTCTCAAATGTCTGTGTAGGACACTCAGAGGCAGACAGCAGCATGTTCTCTTCCTGTTCTCATCAGCTACTGTTCTTCTTATCTCTGACCAAAAGGAGACACCATTTCAGTGAACATGTGACTGACAAGCGGACGGGCTCAAAGAAGAAGAGCTCCACTCTGGCACACTGAGTCAAACAGGTTTGAATAACAAAAAATAAATCAATGTAAAATATGAAAAAAAGACTTGTGTCATGTCTCATTTGACTAAGATCACAGACTCTCGTATAGATTATCTCTCGTACTAAAAATAAATGGTGTACATGATGTTTCTCTTTTATCTAATCTTTCTAATAGTACCAGCTGCAGGTAAAAACAGATTGTGTTTCTAAAACATATTTTAAATGTCCTTATATCTTTGTTGTGGA
Source organism: Collichthys lucidus (assembly GCA_004119915.2). NCBI lineage: Eukaryota > Metazoa > Chordata > Actinopteri > Sciaenidae > Collichthys > Collichthys lucidus. The sequence goes on from CM014101.1 coordinate 1,725,985, forward strand.
GAAATCGCTGAAGTCAAAGGTCAATGGTGAGGTCAGGAAGGAAGAAAGTGTTCAGGAGCCTCTGATGTCTTATGCTGTATTATTTATTGACGCTTGATCAAGGAGAACTAGAGACACTCTCAAAGTACATCTGAAGTGCTTGAGTCGGTCTCGCATTCTGACGAACTTGTGATGGTGCATATACTTTAAACCCAAAGATCACACCCCAAATACTATACGCCCCAGAATTAGTAAAGAGAATGTCTTTACTCTTGGAGGTGTTATTGTCAACACATCCTAGTCTGGAGACACAGATGTCCGCTTACGCAGATTGGAACGGCAACAACAAGCTATCTATTATGACTAGGAAGGCAGCAACAGGTCTCTTCGACCCTGGCCACCACAGTGAGATATGGTGGCACCTAGTCATAAGACAAACAGTTAATACTGCTGTGGATCACAAGGCTCACACGTGGCCTCGTGTAACCTAAAAAGAGAAAATTCCATAACAATCCCCTCTTATTGATCATAAGATCAATACTAACTACCAAATAATAATATCTACCAAATTTAGAGACCATCAGGGAGTACAGTCAGAATGAGATTGACACAAACAATATAAAACATTCATAATCACACAGAATTATTCAAAAGGCCATCCATAAAAATCATTCTTTCAAACAAAGCAGTCGGTTTAGATTAATTCATACAATCAGTGAAAAACCTTAAGAACCCCTCTTATGTACCCCATCATCCCATTCCCATGATGTGTGAGTTCCACTTTCAGGTCAACAAGGGCCTTTAAGCTAGCGAAGATCCCCTACAACACACAGGTGTTAAAGAAGGTCATCAGGGAGGTCACAGATCATGTGCAAATATGCCACTGGGAGAGGAGAAAGATCAAATTTATTATTTCACCTAGTAGATAAAACCCTAGCAATTAGAAGGGGTTCCATAAAACAATTGATTTAACATTTCTAGAGCAAATTTCTTCTCTCTTTGAAATCAATCACAACAATCATCGTTGAAATCAAGACATTGCAAAATCTTCGACCCATGTACATTATGTACAGTAGAGGGTCACCACCATGGAGAGGTTACTAGCACATACGATGCATGGTGGCATGGAATCCATCTTCGTAGAATTTTCTATGAACAGTCGATATCCATCAGTTGCATATCATCATAACAAAATTTTTACCTTGAACTTTTAAGCATGTATTACATTACTGTGAAAACCATCATTGAAAATAGATTTTAAAAGTGATTCATAATATGGCAATTTCTAAATGATTAAAAATAACATCTCCTAGAATACTAAACAACCAGTAAAACCAGAATCATTACCTAAAGTTAACCTAAAATGAAACACAGAGGTAACAGAAGAAATAGACACCCTCCATTTACAGACCATAAGTCTCCTCTTCATCATTTTCACCAAGAGAAAGATCATCAAGGTCAAAGCTTCGAATCCTTTCCCCAAAACCTTCAAAATGATAATACCTCTTACCCACTGGATTAGCAACCTCTGGACGTATACACACCTGGGGTGCTTGGACCACTGACCTTGTTGTCTTCTTCACGATTACTTTAATCAATGAGATCATACAAGTGCAGAGGAAAAGAATAAAGAGTCCACCGACAAATAGAGTAGTCAAAAATTTAACTAACCCTGATCCCCATGACCCCAAGGTACCAGAAAAATCCCCAAAGTTAAACCCATGTTTATCATGTAACTCTTTGATACCCTGAGCTGTGTCATGCGCCATATCCATGACCTCAGCAGTTGCGTCGGAGATGTAGGAGCAACATTCAGTACCTATAACTTTACAAGTTCCTCCCTGTGCTGCCAACAAGAGATCAAGCGCCATACGATTCTGTAAAGCTACAGTTTTAACTTCCTGCAGCTCCCTATGTTCAGCTAACATAGCTCTGCTGGAGGCATTGAGATGATTCTCCAGGACTTTAGACAGAGATTCAAGTTCCTGTTGAGTTATATACATACCGTACCAAGGCAAGAGGAAGCTGGCTATCTTTTGAGATGTTGAGATTTCTCTTTTATATTTATGTAGAGGCGGGTATAATGAAGCTATCTGAGCGGATTTTACTTCTCTGATCAAGGGAATTAGGTATGCCAAATAGCAGACGCCATGAAACAACTCATAGGGCATGCAGCGATAAGCTTTATCTCCACAGACTAGATACACTCTCTCAGGTAACGACGACTGTCTCAGAGTGACATTTACTACTGTTTTACAGCTGCTTTGTCCTAAATTATCAGGTCCGTCTCCTACTCCCTGAAAACACAAGGAAACATTTTGCAGTTCATGGGTGAACACCGGAGGCACATAAGTTGAGCAATCACGTTGTGGAGTTCGCTTCGTCTGTTGTGGCACTGAGCAGTTACGTTTCTGTATCTGAACTGACTCCATGGACCTAACACCGGACCACGGCTGCACAGAAACTAGGGCCTCTACCATTAAAGATGCAATATATGGTTGGGGAACACACACCTGATCTTCAAGAGGTTTTGAACAGTTTGTTTGGGCTAAAACTATTTGAACTCTATATTCAAAACCTAATTTCACATACATCTGTATATGAATAATGCGAAAAAGTGTAGTATAATTGAAACCGCTCGGCAGGTACTGTTCATTAACTGTTTTAGCAACGTATAAGGCAATTTCAGCATTACCTGAATACTTTGCAGAATCTATAGGGTAGGCAGGAGTATAGCACTCATCTGCTTCATCTTCAAATCTCATGGCCAAATTATTCCAGTTGAACATCTCATAATCCGTTCTAGTGAATGGAATTGGATGAGACATTGGTGAGTGTATGGACGAAGGCATATTTTGACACAGCCAACAGTTACTGAGATTACGATCGCGAGCATAATCAACCATTAGACTGAGGGCCGAATTTGTTTTTTGCACTAGAGTTTGAGAAACTTCACCTGTACCTCCATCACGCCTTGTTGATTTAGGTTTGGCTGCCTCAAGTGTATTTATGGAAGAAAAATGACCAGCATAAAGAAATCTAAAACTATCACCTTCATCTGTTTTTTTTCTCATCCGAGGTTTTACAGCTGTGCGCCTCCCCTGGGAAATCTTGATAATTAACATTCCACAATTTACAATCTGGGTCATTCTTCAATTGCAGTTTGGTGAAACACCACAGCTCCAAAGGTTCAATCATAGATACTGTAGGTGTGAATGTTACCTTCATTAACCTGGATGCACTCAACTCCGTCTTAATCAGAGCTTTATCATGCGTTTTCCACGACCATTTACCTTGGGAGAAAATCAAAGGTTGAGCAACATAGCAATCATTCTCATCACATCTGTCAATTGGACATTCAAACACAATAGGCTTAACAGTTTGTTTAGTTCGTAAGAGAGCAGGAAATACAAATTTATCAGTCTTTTCAAGCATTTTTCCTTTAAGTTCTCTTATAGCAACATCATCAACTTGTGTTTTTGCTATGTCAAGACTCACGTTGCTGCAGCTTCGACAGGAACCTGTCACACTGCTCTCACGATCAGAGTTGAGCTCAGTGTTCGTCTTTTCAAGAACACTCAGCAAAGAACGCCCCTCTTTTTGGGGTGAGGGGTCAATGACACCGACTGTGCCCTGAGCAGGAAAGCCTCCCTGCTCTTTGCTTTGCGGAGTCGCAGTCGGAGAGCCGTCCCGCTCTCCACGATCCAGAAAGCCCCGATCAGCTCCTTGTCCAAACCTGGACAGTAGGAAGAAGACGAAAAGTAACCTCCCGGTTACTCGCCAGGGTTCAGCAGTCTTTCGCCAGCGGCTGGTGGTGCCAACCTGCATCTTGTGGCGTGAACCCATTCTGCTCTGCCTTCGACTTTTAGGGCCGTCCTAGTTGTCAGCAACACCTGGTAGGGACCTTTCCACCTGGGAGACAAAGACACTTTTTCCAGACATTTGATTAATACAAAATCTCCTTCCTTAAAAGGATGAATTGGCTCCTCAGAAGGCTTTGGGAGCCTGTCAGCCACCTGAAAATGATATTTTCTCAAAATTTCAGTTAGTCTTTTTACATATTCAGTCATAAACTCATCTGTCCAAAGCAGAGAAGTTTTGTGTGGTGTCAAAGGGGGACTTATCCCTGTGGACATTGGTCTCCCCATTAACACCTCATGAGGACTTAGTCCTGTTGTTGCGCTCGGTGCGCTTCGGATGGAATACAACACAATAGGCAGTGCATCAGGCCATTTTAGGCCTGTTGTCAGCACTGTTTTGGTCAACCGATCTTTGATAGTTGCGTTCATTCTCTCAACTTGACCAGAACTTTGTGGATGATATGGAACATGTAACTGCCACTTGAACCCTAAGATATCTGACAGACCCTGCGTTATTCTTGATACAAAAGCTGGACCTCTGTCACTATCTATTCCCTGTGGCACTCCAAACCTAGGGATCACCTCTTTTAGCAGACACTTAACAACTGTTCGAGCGTCTTCTTTCCTTGTCGCGAAAGCCTCAACCCATTTTGAGAATCGATCTGTCACCACTAACAAATATTTGTAGCCTTGACAACTTGGCATATGTACAAAGTCTATTTGCAAATTTACAAAGGGACCTGTTGGAGGTTCCAGATGGTCATGCTTCACTGTGCTATTCTTCTTTCTGGTCTGTTGACACGTCATACAACTGTCTACAAGTGTTTGTGAGACTTGTGTAATGCCTGGTGCAAACCATTGTGAACGAATAACATCATTTATCACCCCTCTTCCTACATGTGTTGGTCCATGTGCCACACGTGCCAAGACATGTAGGAGAGCTCTTGGGCAAACTGGTCGCCCATCCGGGTGGAGCCACAAGCCAGACTCCGAATCAACTGCACAACCTTTACGCAACCAAAGACTTCTCTCCCTGTCATCAGCGTGATTTTGCATTTTCACGACATCATTAGCGGAAGGTACTGGAATTGGATTGACGGGTTGTGTGGAGGTATATTGATGGACCATGGAGGAGGAGGAAAGTGCGGCTTGTTTGGCTGCAGTATCAGCCATTGCATTTCCTCGTGAAACAGGATCATTTCCTTTAGTGTGGGCTGCACATTTTACAATCGCAAGCTGTGACGGGCGCAAAATAGCCTCTAATAGATCATTTACCAACGCGTGATGCTGTAATGGCTTACCAGAGGATGAGACAAAACCTCTCATTTTCCATAACTGTCCGAAGTCATGCGCAGCGCCGAATGCGTATCGCGAGTCAGTGTAGATAGTAGCAACTTTACCAGAAGCAAGTATGCAGGCTCTACTGAGAGCATACAGCTCAGCTGCTTGGGCTGAAGTTCCATGAGGCAAAGATCCTGCTTCAACGACTTCAGAATCATTGACTACTGCATAACCAGCCAAATGTACGTTGTCAGATGGTCTGCTGGCCGAACCATCAGTATAAAGAACCATATCAGAATTTGGTATCGGTGTTTGCAGCAGATCTGGTCTCGGAGATGTGCACATTTCAATAAGGGCGATACAGTCATGCTCATCATCTGTATCAATCAATGGTAGCAGAGTAGCTGGATTTATTGGAGGTGAGCGCTTTAAAGTTATGTGGGGACTTGATAGAATTATTGCCTCGTAACCTGAGCGACGTGCTGCCGTCATGTGTTGTGTTGCAGATGTGTTCAAAATGTGTAATACTGCATGTGGAACGTGCACGACACAGTCATGAGCCAGTACAATGGGAGAAGATTTGTCGATCAAAATGGCAACAGCGGCCACTGCTCTTAGACAACCTGGCATACCGAGAACTACAGGGGTCAGTCGAGAGGAGTAGTACGCAACGGGACGATAATGAGAACCATGTTTCTGTACCAGAATGCCAGTGGCGCAGCCATCTCTCTCATGCACATGTAGATGGAACGGCTGATGATAGTCAGGCAAACCCAACGCTGGAGCCATTGTGAGAGCATTTTTCAGATCTTGAAAGGCTTTGTGCATTTCCTCAGTCCACTGTACCACGAGTGGAGCTGATTGCAGTGTGGCGGCTCGCAAAACAGAGTCCATAGTTGCATATTCAAAAATCCAGTGTCTGCAGTAATTAGCCATCCCCAGAAAAGAGAGCATCTGTTTCTTGGTTGTGGGGGGAGGCATGTTTACTAGCAGTTTCACCCTCTCCGGTGACAAAAGGCGTTGTCCATCCTTCAGAACATGACCCAAATATGTCACCTCCGGTCGACAGAATTGCAACTTTGCCAGCGACGCTCTGTGACCACACTCGGCCAGTCTCTGTAGCAGCAAGATAGAGTCTGTGTGGCAAGCTTCTTTTGATGGAGAAGCTATTAGGAGGTCATCAGCGTACTGCAAGAGAGTGGAGCCACCTGGCAGGTGGAGCCCATCTAGATCTCTTTTTACCGCCGCTGCATACACCGTGGGACTCTCGACAAAACCCTGCGGCAACCGTCGCCAAGTGTATTGCTTACCTTTGAATGTGAATGCAAACAGATACTGGCTATCTGGATGCAACGGTATCGAGAAAAATGCAGAACTCAGATCAACGACTGTGTAGTGCGTGGAGTTAGGTGGTAAAGAAGCTAAAATCGAATTGGTGTCAGGCACAATTGGAGCTGCAGGTACCACTATATTATTAATAGCTTGCAGGTCCTGCACGAACCGCCATTCATCAGGGCGATTTGCTTTAGGGATTGGTAAAATGGGAGTGTTACATGGGCTAGTGGTTTGAACTAGCACATCTTGATCCAATAGAGACTGAATGACACTTTCAATTCCTACTACAGCTCTGTGAGGCAAATTGTATTGTCTAATCATAGGTAGCTTAGCATTAGGCTTAAGTGTAACTTTATGTGGCGGAGCCGAATTTACAAAACCCACATGATTTTTATGTTTAGCCCACAAAATAGGTGGAACCTCAGACAATTCAGAAGGAGGTCCATACTGAGCAGGAAGAGGCGGCTGATGAGTAACAAATGTAGACATCGGTAATTGCAAATGTTCATCTAAAGACAACATATACAGTTCCTCCCCTAAATATGTTACTGTTTGGTGTTGAGAAGCTGGTACAGTTTCTCTCAATGCCTGGCACTGAGCCACCATGTGTCCAAGGTGTTTCAGCTCACAGCCAGGTGTGACGGCCACCACGATATGTGGATACGAATTTTCAACATTAAACAGCCTCTGCTGTTCACTAGATAGTTGGACTGGTATGGCACATCCCTGCGGACCAACAAACAAACATTGTTCACACTCTAACCCCTCTTGTTTATTTAAAAACCTGGAAACCAATTGTTTATACTGCTCAGAAGGGTTAAATGCTGCAGTACAATGACAATGCAAAAGAGGCCTCATTGTAGACATCAATGTTGCACATGCTGGAGATGACTTGGCGATTTTCTGAATATCTGAAACAGTGAAACTGGGAAGCATATTAAAACCTATCAATTCCCAGCAATACAAAGTGTCTTCCGTACTCTGCAAAAACTGAAATGCTAGAGCAGCTTTTTCATCAGGGAGGGTCAAAAACAATCCATCCGGGGTGCACTGAATAGTAGCATGCAGTTTACAAAGCAGATCCCTCCCCATGAGATTAATTGGGCTTTTATCAGATATCAGAAAAGAATGCATCACTTCAGAGCCTTCAACAGTTATTTTAGTTCTCTGAGATAACGGTTCCGCAATGGGAACCCCGGAAACGCCTACAGTGGTGATGAAGTTGGATGTAGGTGTGCATACATGCTCTGCAGTTTTTACAGTAGAAATAGTTGCTCCACTATCTACCAAAATTTCAACGGTATTTCCATTAACTTGAACGGGCATTATCGGGTCTTCAGCGGGATTACTAGAGAGTTGAATAGTTGCAGCTTGAATATGAAATGGTTGTTCTGATCCAACCCCTCCATGGCCTCCCTATGCTTGATTGTAATATGTTGGCTGCGTATAAGCAGCTTGTGTGGGTGGGGCTGGAAGAGCAGGAAATGACGTAGTAGCTTGTGGAGCGGGTAGAGCCGGAAATGATGTAGCGGCTTGTTGTTGGTTCTGGTTATTGGATTTATTCCGGCGACGACGACCGCTCTTACACTCTTTAGCCCAATGTCCCGCTGCACCGCATTTGTGACAATTTCCACGTTTCGGATTATCCCTGTTTTTGTTATTATTTTGACCACCCTGCTGTTGTACATACTGCATCATTTGTTTTGAGCTGGGAGCATTATTACCAGTGGAGAAAACATCATTCCTATGCATAGCCATTATTTTGTTTATAGTTGACTTCCAGTCGTTGGTGCTCCAATCAAGGACTGATAGTTTGTAAGCGGCTTGAACATTCGGTCTTAGATTTTGCACAAAAATTTGCACCGTGAGACATTCATGTTCATCTCGCTTTATTCCAGCATTTATATCCCATGTTTGTATGAATCTCTGGATGAATTCTGGCACTGACTCTCTTGCTCCTTGAACGCAGTGAATTACCTTTGAAAAGTCAGCACGCTTCTGTGCACATTTGGTTATTGCATTTTTTGCTTCAACATTTAACCAATCAGTCAAAGTTTTGGTTGGGGGCCACTGGCCACCCTCAACAGCTTCAGGGAAAACAAACTCATCTTTACACATGATCCATTCGGTTTTGTATGTAAATCGGACCAATTGTTGAACATCAGGTATCAGACAGCTATAAACCGTACATACTTGTTCTAGCCAAATCCAATATTCATCTGGGCTCGTAATTGGATTGGGAGCTCTGCTTGTCATATCTATGATTTCAGAAGGAGTCCATGGTTTACAGACTGCTGTGCTGCCAATCATTATTTTAGGAGCATTTATTGGAGAAGCTTGTGATTCTTCTGAGATAGGGGTCTCTGATGTTATTTTTCTGTGGGTTTCTGTACCTCTGCTACTCCTAGTCAGATACCCTCTCATTGTTCCTCTCCTTCCTCTCGTGTGTGTTTCAGAAACAGCCTGCTTTGTTTTTGGTTTCACAGCCTGGACCTCCTCGTCACTAGGGTCTGTGTTAGGCTCCTCCTCTCTGGGCCTGGCTCTGTCCTCTTCCGAGTCTGATTCATTTGACTGTCTGCTCTCTTCCTTCTCCTGTCTCTGTCTGACCTTGACTGGTTTTTCTAAGTCTGCCGTCTCTCTGCCCCTCTCATCTTTATCTCTCTTTTCTTGCCTGATTCTCTCTTTTTCTCTGAGCTGTCTCTCCATCTCCTCCTGTTGCTTTCTCGCCCTATTTTCGGCTGCCTGAGCCTGCCTTGCCCTCTCTTCAGCAGCCTGTCTAACTCTGCTCTCCTCTAGCGCGGCCTGTATCTGTCTGTTCCTTTGTTCAGTGGCCTTTCTGACCCTTTCTTCTTCTACTGCAGCTGCCATTAAGATAAACTCATCATCTGCTTTAGTTTGTGATGTGCTTGGTTGTTCATCTATCTCAGCATTGCAAGAGGGCTTTGTATTTGAAAGTTGCGGAAAAACAGTGATCGCTTTTTCATTGTTTTGTTGTTCCGGCAGTGTTATCCCGACCTCGGCTAAAATATTCAACAAATCACAAGGAGTGGGAATCTTGGCTTGGCGCTTTGCCCAGCCATACATCATAGCTTTTGCACAATTTTCCAAATTATCGGCATGTCGCTGCTTTATCTTAGCCATCTCTAAAGCTCTAGTTTGCAACTTAGCTTCTAGTACAGGCATATGAGAGGCAGTAACACACTTAGAAGTCAGATCAATCATCTTTTTTAAATCATCCGGTCCAATCTCGCAGCTTTTGTCATGCACTCTCACACCACATCTTTCTTGGGCCACAGTCAACCACACTTGCATACACTCATTCATGTATCTGAAGTCCCAGGATGGATTTCCAACACTAGAGTTAACATTCATCTCAGCCATTTGCAGCTTCTCTCTCTCGAATGCTCCCTCATACGGCCACATGCTATTCGTCCATTCACACATAAGAGAAGTAAACGGAAACACAAAATCCCATCCTTTCAGTCTACCGATGAGTCCAGCTGGCACATGCGGCGAAAACATTGCTTTAAATTGTGATATCTGGTCAGATGTGTATGTGTGTGTGCCTGCTCCGGCATGCTGCGTATCAATGACAGGTTGACCATCTAACTTCACATTAGTTCTTTGATCTTTTACAGAAAGATGTTTTGTCTTTGATTTAGCTTTTGCTGAATCAGTTTGCATGATTTCAGGTTTGGCTACTGTTTTGGACAGATCATTACCCATTTTCGCTTGCGCAGTAGGACATTACACATACAAACAAACAGATTTCAAACCATAATACAGCAGCATCAAAGGTCAGTCTCCACACTTTTCTAACTGCAGCAGTGGTGATCTGAGGTGAAAGGAGGAAAAATGTACTTCTTTTTCTCTCCCAGTGTATACACATTTAAAAGCAACGTTTCCCAAAGGACACAGAGCAGATCCCCGATCTTGATTCAAACGAGGGTGTATTTAAACTCCCCCAAAAATGTCTTTTCTATAGTTTAAACCTCAGGTGGGTCTCTCTGTGCCGAGTGCAGCCCGAAACTGCCCCGGAAACAAACAGCCACAGAGTGGCAATGCAGTGGGTCATAAACCCAACCTGCCCCCCTTCAGATCCACACACTGTACACTGCTCTGTAATCAATTATTGTTACAGCTCCATTTATTTTTAAGGTTGTTTTTTACCATTGTCAGCTTTCTTAATTTCTCACTTTAAATCAATATGCCGAATTGAACATCTAACTGGGATGTTTGTATGACACATACGTTCCAAACAATGCCAGAGGTTTCAGCCAGGACATTGTCCCCAAGACACTGAAGCTCCTGACCCCCTGGTGGGTCTTAGATGTTTTTTACATTCCAGGCAGATTAAATAAGCACATAGTTTTTTATGATTTCGTCAAACGCAGACATGGTAAGGCATAGTAATAAAACTTTGCACTTACCACGTCTTTGTTCTGTTGAAATCCTGTTCGTGACGCCAAATTGTTGTGGAGAAATCGCTGAAGTCAAAGGTCAATGGTGAGGTCAGGAAGGAAGAAAGTGTTCAGGAGCCTCTGATGTCTTATGCTGTATTATTTATTGACGCTTGATCAAGGAGAACTAGAGACACTCTCAAAGTACATCTGAAGTGCTTGAGTCGGTCTCGCATTCTGACGAACTTGTGATGGTGCATATACTTTAAACCCAAAGATCACACCCCAAATACTATACGCCCCAGAATTAGTAAAGAGAATGTCTTTACTCTTGGAGGTGTTATTGTCAACACATCCTAGTCTGGAGACACAGATGTCCGCTTACGCAGATTGGAACGGCAACAACAAGCTATCTATTATGACTAGGAAGGCAGCAACAGGTCTCTTCGACCCTGGCCACCACAGTGAGATATGGTGGCACCTAGTCATAAGACAAACAGTTAATACTGCTGTGGATCACAAGGCTCACACGTGGCCTCGTGTAACCTAAAAAGAGAAAATTCCATAACAATCTTGACACGGCAGGTGTCGTGGAGGAAAAATTGTACCTAAATGACTTAATCCATGCAACCTAATGAATATTTTGTGTATGATTAACAGAATATTCAATAATATTTGATTTTAAGTTGCTCTGATCAGCATTTTAATTAACAATGAATGAAGAGACTATGTGTCATTTCTCACAGTGATGTTATTACTAACTCCTTTTAGCATCTTTCAGCTCATTGTTTTTTTTTGGTTCAGACTCAGTAAGAGAAGTTATGTTGGTCTGTGATGTCTTAAAAAACTAGCTATCGCCTTTATGAGGCAATCAATGTTGCACTGGCAACTTGTTGTGCTGCTCCTAAGTGGTCATAAAACAATAAATGTTTAAGTTTAAAAGTTGAAGGGAGATTAAATTGGCAAAAGACGAACAGCAACAACAATAAAAGTTGTAGACAAAAAATGTGATATACATGTAGTTTCGTTTATTTATTGGGTGGATGTACATAGATCTGGCCTCATTGTCTGCTAAACAACACTGTGTTATCAAATGGATCAAACATGTTGAAATATGTTAAATGTTAAGTGTCAACTGTTATGTATGTCCTGTTAGGATTCATCATCAACTTTAGAGCACAAATCATTAATAAGTGTGAAAATGATTAATTTTTGATACAATCTATGAGAAATTTTGTCAAACAGCAGTTTATGGCATCAATTAAACAAGGGTATACACATGTTCTACATACACATACCATGCCAGCTATGTGGGCTGAAAGGTTATTTTCGACCAATACACTGACTGTAATCCCTCATCTTACCCTCTCGTCCTAACATGTAAAAGAAACTACAGCTACTGTAGAAACATGGTGGACATGGTGCACTCTGTGGAGTACTTGCAGCATCTGTAGATATAAAAAGCTCATTCTAAGATAACAGAAAGAAAACAGTTCTTATTTTCAGGTGATTAAACATGAATGAAAACAAAGTTCTGATATTATTTTCCATTTCTGCCATATTGTGTAAATGGAGCCCCCACTAGTCCCTGAACAGTTGAAGAGGACTTTGCTATTAATTTTGGTGTACAACAGTAAATCAGTGCCTCTGTTACTGTTTCACAGTGGTGCTTTGGTTTAGGAAACTTTACCCCGGTGGATTACCCTGCAAGGTTGATGAGGAAAGCCATGTCTTCTGTGTTTATATGCTCAGTGCCTCCTGAGATCATTAAAATTGCATATTTTGGATAGTTCTCAAACAGTTTGACCTACCTTAGACCACAAGTTAGCAGCTCCAACAATGTGAGGCACAGGAATCCAGCAGAGACACTTCCTGTTAAGAAGGAGAATCAATCCCAGTGGAAAGGGTCATGGTCATCTTTGCTGCATACCAAAGTACAGATTCGCTAAATCAAGTTAGTCCATATACCCTGTGTTCAGAGGGAAGCCTGGCTGCTGCAGTCACAGGGTGACAGGTCAGATCACACTTTCCAAACTACTTCACAGTGTTATTCCAGGAGCACCTCCTGAGCTGTTTGCTTTCCTATGCAACTGGAGACCTCAGTCTACGAATATGACATGCATCTATGCAAGGAAAGGTCTACTATAACATACACTGAGTAAGCTCTCAGTTAATGAATGTCCATGTCACATTCCCGGGATCGCTTTCAGACAAGGCCAGAACCATTGTAATGCATGTAGATAGTGACAACAGAAACTGCATTGTATTCCACTGGAGCTACTCTACCACAGATTTCATCCGCAGTAAAGTTCAGGAAAATTTGTATTCTAATGTGGTACTTTTGAAAAATACCACCCCCCAAAGCAGAAACTTTTTGGAACTCATGTCACCAGTACTTAATCTAGACCCTGGTCCCTGAGGGGGGAAGATCCAGAGGTTACTAGCAAAGAAGTTTTATGAGACTACAAGATAGAACAATTGTTGCAAGGATATGAAATAGTATACACTTCCTAAGCGGCCATATCAACCTAATTGACCCCATCCAACATTTGAATGGATGAAAGTTAATTAAATTGTGGCAAAGTTTTAGTGTCAGAATATTCAGAAGATATGTGTCTTGGGAAAAAATTATCTCTTAATAATCTCTGCTCACATTCAGTACTCCTGTTAGGGAGTCAGACCTGGGAATAGTCTCTTAAAGGGGAGCAGCAGTAACTAAAAACATGTGATACAGAAAATGACTCTCTTTCTAAACCATCTCTGAGCCTTGTCCATGGTGAAGCTTATCATTGGAAAAAGTCAGTGCAATAAATTGGAAAGAAGACTTTCAATAGAAGGCTATATAGAAACATGTGGGCAGTATGTTTTAAATTTCCTTTCTTTCCAAGATAGAGATCTTGTCAATTTTATGTCTGTGTGTAAGCTACAGAGCCAAAGTCAGGTCATGGTTAGCCAAGCTTAGTAGTAGTGACAAGGCTTGTGGGGCTCTAAAATGCAAAAGTAACATGATCAAAATAAATACTTTCTACATTTTTTGTGTTAGTATGTTGGTTTAGAGGCCAGTTATTGGACAATTCCTTGATGCTTTATCCATCAGCTCAGCATGGTGTCTCTGGTTGTAGCTAGATTTTGGTTTTGGTCTCTGAACGACACAATGTTACCAAACCTGTCAGCCTCACATGACAGAAATTGTTCCAGCACACAATCTCTAAAATTTCTGTTCATGCATGGTAAATAACGTGAAAAAATGTGTTATTTATTGGCTCCCTATCAAATACCGGATCAACTACAAAATACTCCTCCTCACCTACAAAACACTCCACAACCTGGCACCCCCCTACCTATCCGACCTTCTTACCCCCCACTGTCCCCCCCGAGTCCTTCGATCCTCTGCCATACTTTCACTCACTCAACCGTCCTCTAAACTGAAGGGTTACGGCGACAGGGCCTTCTCACGTGCCGCACCCCGTCTTTGGAACTCCCTCCCCCCCTCTGTCCGTGACTCACCCTCACTCTCAATCTATAAAACCAGACTGAAAACTTTTCTCTTTTCCCAAGCCTTCAATCTCCCTCACCCCAGCCCCTGACTCCCCTTCACCACCCCATGCTATTTTCATGTTTATTTATTCATTTATTTATTTTTCCTTACTGTGTACAGCGTCTTTGAGTTTTTGAAAAGCGCTATATAAATCCAATGTATTATTATTATTATTATTATTGACCTGTAAAGGTGCTCACAGGCATATTATAAGAGTTTCAGTTCTTTATAGTTAACCTAGGATTCCATGAATTAAACCTTATTCTCATATTTGTACTACTTCCATGTTTTATATTGAAACAACAATATTGAAGTAAACACAGTGTATACAGTTGATACATTTGAGTGCATTCTAGTCCTTCTTTCTTGGCTGTCTTCTAGTCTGGTACTTAATACACAGAAATCAAACCAACATGGATTATTTCATATGACATCAGAAGGCAATCCAAACTATGTGGTAGTTCCTAAAAAAGATAAATCAGATCCACATTCCCTGTCTGCCCTGCTGTTTCCTTTTCACACCCATAGCTCTTAAGCAATTACACAGAAAAGGAATGAGGAGCCAGGCAGGCATTCCTTCAGCATAGTTTTCATCCTGCAGAGGAGTCATTGCTGTACACACACAAACAAGGGTCGTGTGAATCCTGTGTACCTTCTGCCCCTCTCAAATAAAACTGTGACCTAAGAGATGAATGCACTCCTATTCTCTCCCTTTCTTAGCGCTGACACACACATGCACATTCCTCCCGTCCCTTCCACTCTCTACACAGACTTGCTCCACAGTGTTCAGAATGTTCTACAGTCCTTGATGCATACTCCATAGCAGACAGAATTACAACCCTGAGCCTGGCTTGCCATGAGACTGCACTGGTATGTAATCACATAGAGAGAGGGCTATATTTACATACTAACCTGTGTGTATATATGTGTCTGTACATGCACACAATGAGATGGTGAAAGAGAGATATTGAGCAGAAGGGCACAGGTTAACAAAACAGTGCTTATAACCCATCACGTGGTTGTTATCGCAGTGGTGTTGGGCTTGGTTTATTTACTGAAGCTCGGGGACAAGAATGACGCCATTGCTAAAGAGCCACATATGTTGTATGCAGTGGGAGAAGAGATAACGTGAGGAGAGGACAGCTGGGGTGTTTCATTACAGAGAAAACACAGTGGAACAGAGATGCACCACAGATACAACACCTCTGTCAGTGTGTGCACAAGATTACCACCCACAGTATCTAATAATGTCAGGTACAGGCTCATCAGGATGATGACGAGTCTGTCCTACACTTATTGGATACTGTGGTTGGTTATCTTCTTCACACACTATTTATTGTCTGACTGTGTCTGTGAGAACAATGGTCTGCGAAACTTACAACACAACATTCTGCAATATTCCAACATTTTACTGTTTAAAAACCCGTAATGGAAATGCTACTGCCAGCGAGTCTAATACAACACTGTTTTATAAAAATAAAAAAAAACAAGTGCCCATAACAGCAGCAGTTGCCATGGCAGGGCAGTGGTAACTGCCCCAGACACCGCCAAGGCACAGGGACCGGTGGCAACCCCAGCTGCCACTGACCTGCCGTGGCAGCTGGGGTTGCCACCTACTACTAGCTGCCGCTGCCACGAATTCAGCCATGTTTTAAAGAGGGACTAGGCCACAACAGACTGGTCCATCTCTCAAGTCAGGTCCTCCTAGTGGCCTGGCACACTTCTGTATTGTGGAGTGAACTTGCAGCATTTCTCTCTTGCAACTGTTTTGTAGGTTTGCATGTTTTTGCCTCTGCTTGGTTTCTGTGATTGCAGTATTTTTCTCTTGCAGCATTTTTCTATTGCATTTGTTTAGAGTGTGTTTGTGTGTTTTTGGTTTTGCATCAATCCTATGTTTGCAGCGTGTTTGCCCTGTACAAAGAAGGCTTGGATGGATATAAGTTTTTGACCATCGTCGTTGTCATCTTTTTTCACATGAAGGACAGATTTAAAATGTGGAATTTTTGTAACATTATAAGTTGTTGAATTCTAAATAAATTTTCCTCTAAGATAACTTTGTTTCTTCATGATTGCAGTGGGTTTTTTACAAGAGTAGTTAGGTTCATGGACACGTGTCAAAAATAAGAAAAATGACAAAGGAGACGTTGAACTGTTGAGCAGCTGAAATCCTTCAGCACTTTAAAGACAAGACTTTGACAGCAAAGATTTGTCAGTTCACAGGAGTTTAAAAGAAGAGCTGATGAACAAAATGGAAAGTCTTGTCCAACTTTTTTCAAATGTGCTGATGGCATCAGAAGCTTGGTGGTTGTAGCAGATATTCAAATGAGAGCTTTAAACCTGAAATGGAGAAGGGTTCCATGTGAACAGCAGTTGATGTGGGTCAGTCAGTCCTAAGAGATGAACTGTAACATTACCATGACACGTGTCAATAATTTTGAAACAATAATAAAAACTCTAGGTCTACTCATGGGAATGTTTCTAGTGTCTGGTTAGGTGTGCTTCCAATGACTACAATGACAGGTCAGTCATCTACTGAGTTGTTTTCTATGCAGATGATGTTGAACTTCTCATCCTGGTTCATTACCTTTGATTTTCTTTAATATAACAGTTCATCTCTGCCTTTGCTTTGGGGAGCATTCCACTTGTTTTACCTAAAGATCACTTTACTTCCTGTGGGGAGAACTATTCAGCCTGTGAAAACAGTTGTGTAATATCTTCTGTATCCAAGAAAAAAGCTTGACACAAGTCATAGTGATGTCATCATGTGTGTCTCAGCTTGGATGTGGTAACCACAGATTTATAAAAGAAAGTCTGTTACAAACGATAAAAAGATGGAAGTTTCAGAGTGCCAGTGTCTTGGACATTTTCAGTGTTGGTAGGAGAGCCATAGTGGCAGTTATCTTCACCTTGCAACAGTCATCAGTGGTTTCATGACTGTGCAGTGTTCCTGAGGGAATCGACATCCATTCAGTGATAGCTTTAGTATCTAGCCGATTCCAGAGAGCATTTAATCCTTCTGGGTCGGTGGAGAGCACTTCTCCAACATCTGAGAATGTCACATCTTGATCCCCACATCTCCCTTCTTATCAAAATCTGAAGCTGCAGGCTCACACATCTTAAAAGCCTTATTAACATTTCAGCCATTGTTTGTGACAAGCTCCAACACTGTATGTCTGGCGTCCTTTAATTCTTTTGCAGGCAGCTGCAGCATTCTAACAATGGAAACAGCTTGGGTTAATCCAGTGGATTAAAACTGGATTAAAACTTTTATTGTGGCTAGTTTAAATGTCAGTGATAGTAGACACATACTCTTCCAACTTGGCATAACATTGGTTCATTTCCACCCTCTAAAGTTGTAAACCACACAGCCGTTCTTGTGCTATCTCCTATTGGCACAAACAGACAAAGTTACTGGGACAAAGTACTGTAGAAACATGGCAGTTCAACATGGCAGACTCTGAAAGGAGCCCTGCAGCATCTGTAGATGTAAAAGTCTCATTCTAAGATAATAAAAACATTATTCTTATTTTCAGGTGTTTAACCACTGATGAAATCAGAGTTATGTTATATTCTGTATATAGAGCCTTTTAAATCTGACACACTGAATCTGACCTTGCACGTACATAACTGTGTCTTTAAAATAGGCCAATATAACATCAGTCAAAGGGAAACAAGTAAAGTAAAGTGTTCTCCATGGTAATGACAGCAGCTATATATCAGAAGGTATCTATACAGGAAATGAAGATAGATAAAAGAAAATAGATTTTAAGCAAGGCTAAAATACAGAGGTTCACATAGCAATGTGTTCATTAACATGGAAATTACAATAACCTTATATTGGTTATACTTTTTATTGTAGTCAGGAAGACACAGTCTGTTGAAATTTTATTCAATTACGTGCAAAAGGCATTTACAAAATGTCCCATAAATGATACAGTCAGTCAGAAGCTCCTTCCAGCTCTCCTGGCATACTCTGATCCAAAAAGCCTTCACACTAATCCACAAATAGACAAAATGGAGTCAATTTTCCAAATGACACAACATTCCTTCAGAGAGTATAATAAGTACAATAAGCTCTTTCTGTTTAATGAAATGAAACTGGCAATCACTCTCATCCAAGTTTGACTCTGTTTGGTCTGTTGAGGCTCTCTTCAGGCCATTTTAATTACCTGAATTTTAAATTGACCCGTGATTGACGGTGAGTGATTGTGACAGAGAAGATAGAGGCAAGAAGAAGAAGGCAGGATGAGATGGAGGTGGAGTTTGAAGATGACGAATAAAAGAGAAAGAGGAGAGTTAGAGGACACAGTGGTGGAGGAAGATTAATTAATTAATTTAATTCAAATTAATGTATATATATATATATATATATATATATATATATATATATATATATATATATATATATATATATATATATATATATATATATATATACCTGTTATCATATTCAATAATGTTTTCATGAGTGCATAATCACCTGAAAATAAGAATTGTGTTTTTGTTTTCTTGAAACACCAAAGGTTCTTTTTTTGAGTGAAGTGAAGTTTTAGCATTTATCACTATTTGCCACTATAGACTGTATAAACATCCCCATGACGTGCTGTGGCTCTGATAGTCTTTCAGTCCTGCCTCTGCTCTCTGCTGCCGACCAGCTAAACCAAAAGTGGACGAAAAGTGGTAGATCATGGGTGGAGCTGAGGCGGGCGGAATGAAGCCTGGTTGCTCAAAGAAGTGTAGGTGTGTAACAGGACCCACCTATCAATCAAAGCGTACGTGCTCCTAATCCTGCATAACTTTAAGCCTTAATATAATGTGAACAGATGAGTTGTATATAAATCCCCCCCTTATTACAGTTGTCATGAACGGGGAAATTAGCTACAGAGACCAAAACTGTTTTTTGTACCAGGCTGTGTGAAGTTGGACATTTTAACATGGGGACTTCTGGAGCCAACCTCAAGTGGACGTTAGAGGAACTGCAGTTTTGTTCCTGTGTTGGATTCACTTAACAGCTACGGAGGTTGCCGCTCAGAAAAAAAACATGTTCATTTGTGAGTGTTAGATGTGCTAGTAGGCAAATTTTGTTACATTTGGACAAAGCCAGGCTATCTGTATCCCCCTGTTTCCAGTAAATCTGCTAAGCTAAGCTAACCAACTGGTGGCTGTATCTTAATATTTATTGCACAGACATGAACATGTTTATTTCTGCTGTGAAGTTGGACATTTTAACATGGGCTGTTGCTTTCTCTTAGCAGTAAGAAACCACAGGGACATAAGAACAAAGAATCTAAGACTGAGGATGATGATGACGATAGAGACGATCATGGAGTTTGCTCATGCTAACTTTCAGCAAGCAGTGGAAGCTGAGTAAAGCTTTCCATAGAAACTTTTGACCAAAAGTAACATATAACACACACACACACACACACCAGCTGGATTAGTTATTATAGCTAATGCAGACGTTGAGATGTTAAAATTAGTTGTTAGCCAGGAAGCTGCTGGCTAACAACTCATTTGCTGATTTGTGTCAAATGTAAACATTTAAAAAATAAATGAATGGAGAAGTTTTAATGAAGTTTGCCTAAATAAACATTGTTTTGCCAGAGTTTGCATTCCTCACATTTCAGGATTTTCTTTAGGTTTTCAGTAGCACAGGTAGAGAGCACATCCTACAGACAAAATGAACACAGCAAGATTATCTATTACTCTGTTTCCTCCCAACTGTCCATCCCATTGTTTCCTTTCTCAGAAAGAAAATGTGTAAGCCTTAAAAATACAGTAGTAATGAAGAAGATAAACCTGCACATCTGGAAGATGAGATATGACAAGAGCTGTGAAATTCAAGCCACATGACCAAAGCAGCCCTGTGTTAGAAGAGACAGGCTACAGCTGACAGCACCTTCAGATGCGGTGTGACTGACATTACTGGGTCAGCTTATCGACTTTATGACTTCTCTCTGTTTGTCACACTACATTTTAACATGACAGAGAAACATAAAAAAAGTTTTATCGCAACAAGAAATAACAACGGCACTTTGCATCATTAGGTGACAGTTGATTCATGCTTTCAGTCCCTTTCCACTTAAGAAAATGACTCAAGAGAGTCTTGAGGAATGAAGGGATATTACATGACCTGGTGGTCATGGTGGCCAAATGTGTACTTTTACTTACTGGCACATTTGTGCTTTCCAAAAGGGTGAACTCCATGACCTTTCCATTACTGCTGCCCTCAGGACACACTGTCAGCTCTGTACACCAAATAAAGTGTAAGAGTCAGTGTTGAGCTGATCTTCCTAAAATTTTGATGTCAACAATGGACTGAATTATAGCATGTATGGTGATCCACATATTCCACTCTCATCAGCCAGGCAGCTGTTTTTATTGAAAAAGCATCAATGACAATTGCACAGGCTGACTTTGGCCACATGTTTTTGTCCTGCCCTACTATTGGAGTTCTGGGCAGCAATATTTGAAACAATTAGTAAAGTAACAGGCCAAACTATAGTGCTCAAGCCCCTTACTGGCCTCTTTGAATTTTGACCACCAACGAAAATGGTCTCACTCTGCCCCTCTGACTCACAATAAATGGATTCAGGAAGTTTTGCATTGCATTCCTACCCTTCTGCTTGTAGTACTAAAAAAAAAAAAAGCGCGAAATCAAAACTAAGGGGAGACACAAACATGACTTAGAGTGAATGACAATGTGAACAC
This sequence comes from Collichthys lucidus, assembly GCA_004119915.2. Taxonomy (NCBI): domain Eukaryota; kingdom Metazoa; phylum Chordata; class Actinopteri; family Sciaenidae; genus Collichthys; species Collichthys lucidus. Next base: position 1,747,089 of record CM014101.1, read on the forward strand.
ATCACTTTAACCATGGATACTTCACAGAACGTTGTGTTAGCTTGAGTTATGCTGACCCCAAGTGTCCACAAAAATCATAAAGAAATGACAGCATAGTCTTCACTCTTTTGTTCTTAGATAACTTAGTAAGTATTACTATAACACTAGTATAATATTACATAGTACTGCATTATATTCTATTGATAACATCTGCACACATGTGGTTTCAATAAGGAAATATTTCCACACAGCCTCCCACTAGTGTCACAGGGAACAGAATTGTTCCTGCAGGCTCCTGATTGAAAGCTTTGTTTTGCTACTTCAGATCAGCATACTGGCACTGATGCTGAGGAGTGGCTTCCTTTAAACCAATGATAACTGTGCAATGTGAACACTCTCTTTTGTTGTTGTTGTCAGATCAATCCATATGTGCAGTAGCTTTAACTAACCAACTATCTTCATTAAAGATTGATTACATTGTAAGATGTCAGATATCATGCTTATTGAAAGTATGCAAGGTCGAGTGTATAGAATACAAACACCATCTTTCATAAGCAGTAGAAGAAAAGTCCCTAGAAGAAAGTCAGGTTGACACCATTAAAATCGGAAAATGGCTGTAAAGTGAATATAGAGGTGGGAGTCAAATTATAGGCAGAGAGAGAGAGAGAGAGAGAGAGAGAGGGCCTGAGGACATTTGGCCCAGCTGAAGGTTTTCACCCTCCTCCTCTATGAACTGTTCTAACCTCATTGTTCTCCTCTTCTTCTTTTAATCTTCCAGCCTCTCACCTCCTCGTACAGGTTTGTTCATTGTAGTCAGGGGCGCCGTATAGGGGAGAAAAGTTAGGACAATTCCAAGGGCCCATGACTGACAAGGGTCCCAAAAAATAGATGTGGTGACAACAGCTACGCAGAGGGGGCCCAATTAGATTTTTTTTTGTCATGGGGCCCAAAATTTGTGGCGGCGCCTCTGATTGTAGTTACAGATTAGAATGGCTATGCAAAAAGACACATTCAGCATGTCAGGACACTCTGTTTCTGAGAGGACAGAGCCAACCCAGCTGTTTCTCCACCTTCTAGTATTTATTCTAAGATAGGCTAAAAACATCCTGGTTCCTAAGAGAATACTCCACAAACGTAGCACATCACCCCTAAAACAGCCTCATTCACAATAAAAAGCACGCATTCTTCTTCCTTGTAAAACCTGAGGCCTGCAGGCCTCGACCCACTCTGCTGCATGTCTGCAATCGTAAAGAATCTTCAATCAAGTCCTATAGAAAAGGCAGAAAGTATCTGACCAAAAGATACTGGGAAAAAGCTTACGCCTTCCACTGGTGTGTCCACATCGGCAGGTCTGACAGCAGATGAGACCTCTGCCTGCTGCTCTAAAAAGAAAAGATCCCATCAGTGCCCTCTTCTAATATGTCTACCTAGACATACATAGACATATGAGAGAGCTCAACAAATGTTAATTTTCCAATCCAATCATGCATTATCTAGACACTTGATTTTTTAAATTGCAGACAGCAGGTCTGACCTTATCTTGTGAAAGGCATATTCTTTAAAGTGACCCCACAATTACAACATTCAGTAATTTGCATCATTAATGACTTCTATAATGCTACTATTTTATGGCACCTATATTGATAAAGAATATATTCATTATTATATTATTAAATGTAATAGTCTATAATCACCTCAACACACTTCGACTAGACTTCATCCATTTATATACTAACAGCAGAGGCTGCTGCCATGCAAGGTGCCAACTGCTCATCACCTTCACACCTTCACATACCTTTGGGAGCAATTTGAGCTTTCAGACAGGTTTTAGCCCAATTATTTCAAAAACATGTTTCTGGATTGGAAACAGTCTGCCAATCAAACACATGTTCTGTGAAGCAAAGGCAAAAACACTTGTCATGTCATGCCAAATGCTTTTTGTTTGAGTGCTACTAAGATTACCGTGCTGTGATGTGTCCCAGACACTAGGATAGGTTTTATATATCCGTTTGATTTTATTGCAGCTGTCAGTGAAAAACTGCCAAACGAAACCAGAAAGCACAAAAGCAGAGATGCGTTGTGTTGCTGTCTTCATTACACCAGTCTTGGATCTGGAAATGGGGCTAAATCAGAACGAAATCAACCAGCCCAATCCTTATCATATCCTGATCATTGTTCACTCATAGTGTCTCTGATAGCTCACCTCAGTTAAAGTCAGTGGGTGACTTTGTTGTGGTGGTAAATGTTCTGGAAGGTCATTTATTTAAAAAACAGAAAGCAGCCATACCTTCTGTGTTTTTTCCATGTATGATGTTGGATCCAAGAATTTTCCTTTCATGACTTCTCACAGTTTTTGCCGTAGAGTTTTTGATCATGTGTATACCTACATGTAGGTGAAAAGGAAATGCATGTGTCAGTGATAAAACTGTAGAAGCGTTTCTGAAGTGTTACATTAGAAAACTGCAAAATTAGAAAAAAAAAAATTCAAATAAGTTGTGATGTAGCAAACCCTGAAGTCACATGACTGATCAACTGTTTCCTCATGACCTATGATGGCTCCACACAGATCTCATAATTTTTTTTTATTGGTTGAAGTTCCACTGGTGCTCTTTTAATTGCTGCATTTATATAGAAGATATAATAGTGACTTTAGAAATTGCTCCTCCCATTCTTTTCTCCATTCTGTTTACCAGCCTCTCTGACATCAGTCATCAGTCACTGGAAAAGACATTCTCCCTAACTTATTTTCCCTTTAGCTTCTACACAATTATGCCCCAATAGAGGAGATTGATGCAGAGAGGAGGAACCCTGTGGTGAGACTCTCAGTGATGTTAGTTCCCGGTTAGAATGTGTTAGTTCCTTCTGCCTCCCACATCGTTCTCTCCAAGCTTCTCCCCTCGCTGCCTGTAAATCATCAGCCCTTCATTGTGTCTATAGATTCCCTTCTTCTCTTCTCTCTGGATCATTTTATAGAGCTGCATGTTCAGTCGTGGAGGGTTTTTGTGACTCAAAGGTCCAGTGTGTCAGATTTAGGAGGCTCTATTATAATATAAATATATCTATCTCTGTTTTCATTAGTGTAAGATGTCCTGAAAAAATGTTTTTGTTACCTTTACAATGAGACAGTTTCTACAGTAGGCCACAATGGACAAATGAAACACTAACTCTACTGTCACCTTTTACACATGGTTTTTGCCGCCATACTTTCTTCTTCTTCTCACAAGGAAAGAGAGGGCGAAGAAAGGTGGTTGCAATACTAAATCCTACACACTGTTCCTTTTAATGTTGTGTTTCTATAAACTCCCAGGACCATTGTGAGTGAGTCAAAATACAGGGTCAGTGATGATTTTCAAACCTTTTTAAAGCCACTATGTGTAGATTTTACAGTCGATATGATTCTGTTATTATGTAGGTGTTTTTCTTTGTGGAGTTCCAGTGACGCCTGGTCTCACACTTTGGCCACTAGTTTCCTGGTGGTGTTGGTAACTGATGGTAGTGCCTCTGTGGTCGGTGTTCTCTGTTTAAATACAATCCTAACTGCATTTATATAGAAGATATAATACTGACTTTAGAAATTGCTCCTCCTGATTAGTGCTCTGATATTTCATTCAGTCATTCCACCTGAAAAATGCAGCACATCTCCTCATGAAAGCAAAAACAACAACAGCTCTCACCTTTATTTTTCACATTTTCATGGACTTTAATGGAATTAGAATTAGAAGCTGCTTAATGAAAAGAGACATTTAAGTTGTCTCCCTTGTCTGCTGAAGTGTTTGTCATCAGCAGCTGGATTTAAATGTTAGTGTGTCTGCAGGCTGATGGATCTCAGTGGTGGACTGTTCATTAAGGTTCAGGATACTAGTAGCTGAGAAGGCTGGGAGAGGGACAGGCCATGCACATTAGAACAGGAGGCTGATTTATGGGCTGATATCAGCTTCTTGCAGATAGATTATTATTAAGGATCTTATTGTTGGTGCTGCACACACCACCAGCTACGTCCAGGGGAACTTCTTTATTTTAGTAATTATTATTATTATAATTGATTTTTGTGGAGTATCTTTTGTGGGTATACTGTAGTGTGGTCTTTTATTTTTTGCTACCACCACTAGGGGTGCCAAGTATGCTACATGTAGTGGCTTTAATTTAAAAAAAGAAAAAGAAAAGAAAACTACATCGAACAAATAAGCAAAAATGAAATGTCCAATATGTGTATTTATTGACCTCATCACAAAAGAAAGGCAGTCAGACTGACATCTGTGTTCTTTTTAAAAGGAAACTATCACATTCTGCAGAATTACTATAAAAAATTCTTCTCTAATCCTGACAAATTAAAGACTGGTCTTACTTTAAGGACTGAATCAAGCTTCATATTAGCTGCTGGTGCTAGAAATGGCCCATTCTTTTCCTGACATAAGAGGTACACCTCATGTCTCCCCCCTCACAGTGGTGTGATCCTGCATTATTCCACAGCACACAGCCCAGAAGCTCTCCAGAGATTTGCAAACAGGCTGTCACTTCATGCTTTTTCTTTTGCCTCTGCCTGATCTTCTGTCACCGGCTTAACCTCAGACACAATCGGGGTGAAACGTAGTTTTGCCTTTATTGCTGTAGAAAGACTTCATATTTTTTTCCCAAGCAGTGTCCTCAGCCAACAGTGACACATCAGCATCTCCTGTTGAAGATGCAGAACCTGCACATCTGTAATGTCATGCAGAGAGCAGCATCGACAGAGACCGCAGAGTCTATTTTTGCAAAGCTTTAGCAGCTCCCTTATTTTAATACACACCAGAGGAAGAATCATTTCCAATGTGCATTTTCAGAACTTGTGAAATCTGAATAGTGAGTCAGCTGGCGGGACAGAACTCCACAGATGTTTATACTGAGCACTATATTTTGTAATCAGATCTATTTTGGTGACAGGAACAGAGTGTATAGATATGTGCATGTATTTTATGCTCACTGTGTCACACTTGTTGTACAATTCAAGTTAGAGAATACAGGACCATGTTTTAGTACGACAATCTTTTACCCAAACTTTGGAATCACTCTGCAAAATATCTATTTGTAAATAAATGTAATTTTATACATCGCTGAGTCTGTGCTGCTTATTTGCCCGTCTGTCTGTCCAGATGTTTGCAGGACATATTGACGCTTCATATTTCCCTTTCTCTTTTCTCCTGTTTTATTCATTGTGATGTGTTTTTAATGTGTTACGTATTGATGCTGTAGCAACCAGTAATGTATTACCTGCCAATTTTTGCCAATATCATTTTGGCCATTTTAAATGTAATAAAGCCAATAATGTAATAACATGGCAATAATATACATTATTGGCTGGTTATTGTATTATTGGCCCTTGATTACAAAAATCTTTTGAAATTGTAATAACTGCAGCGATAATGTGATAATACATAAATAGGACTGAGTTTCCTGGAAATATTATTTTGCAGTTTTTGTACATGTAGCGGCTGACATAGTCATTCATTCTTCAACGGTACGTACTATGCAGCACTGTCTCCTTTATTATGGTACTAAGAGCCAATTTGAGAATTATTTGTTGTATAACTGTATTTAGAATGTTGTTTATTTGTTTAGATATGTAAATTCATAATTTCATGAATGGGGAAATATTATTTAACTCTTTACTGTGAAGTGTTTATGGTAGTTAGATCACTTAGTGGAATGTGCTAGAATTCAGGAAGAGAACAGTGGTCATGTGACCTACATGTTGGTTTGCTCTGTGTTAGATGAAAATGAAACAACTGGAAACATAGTAATATATTGATTTATTTATTGAATGTGCCTGAAAGAGAACACACAAGCACACACACACACGGCAAAAGTCTTTTAAAAAAGGGTCCCTTCAAAATAAAAGATTTTGTAAAACTCTCATTAACAGACACAAGACCACACGAGCATGCACAAACACACACACACAGACAAGACAAAAGTATTTCAAAATAAGAGTCCCTTCAAAATAAATGACTTTGTAAAACTCTCCAATTAACATACATAAGACCACACACAGACAAGACACAAGTCTTTCAAAATAAAAGTCCCTTCAGAATAAAGGACTTTGTAAAACTATCATTAACAGACACAAGACCACACAAACACACACAGACAAGACAAAAGTCTTTCAAAATAAGAGCTCATTAAAAAGGCAATGGTGACACAGCTTGTTGTATTAATACTGAATTTTCTGAGCAGTGCCAGTAATAATGTATGGGTGCGAAGGGGCCAGAGTCAGGCTCCCAAAGGTATGTGAAGATACAAAGTTGCATATGCGTATCTACTTTTATCTTTTTAGATTGTATTATTGCATTGGAACTTTTAATGAGTGTCCTAAGGTGAGAGGGCGTGCGTTCTCTGTGGGTACTCCGGCTTTCTTTCACAGTGCAAAGACATGTAGGTTAACTGGTGACTTGTTCAGGGTGTATCCGCCCTCTCACCTTAAGTCAGCTGGGATAGGCTCCAGCCTCCCACGACCCTGGCGATAAGTTTTTACTGATATTGTAACTTTATTAAGGACACTCATTAAAAAGTTCCAATGCAATAATACAAAAAAAAGATAAAAGTAGATACACATATGCAACTTTGTATCAAAAAGGCTACAACTACTACACCCACACCTACATACAAACTTGAGCACTAGTGGCTCCACAATCTGGATGAAAACCCGACTGGGCCACAGTAATACCATTTTGTGAAGCAGACAGCCTGGGCATAAGTCTGTACATAAGATTTCATGTATGATGGTTAACTTAAAATATTTTACAGCAGGGTTAAGTTGTTACTGAACGGGAGGAAAACCTGACGGTGGCTCAATGTAAATATTTATTGAGCAGTGTTTTCCTGAGGGTGCTGAATTATTTTATATTTGTTTGTGTTAGTCACATAATTATTCAGGCATATACACCACATGTTGACACAGCTCTTCAGACAGGTAGGCAAAACAGGTAATAACGCATGAGACCCCTTCTTAACTGAATGAGAAAAATGAATCATCTCAGCATTAGTGGCAGTACTTACAACAGCATGATGATGATGATGTTGATGATGATTATTATTATTATTATTAAATATAATAAGTTGAAGAGTCTGATTGCTTTGTAGAAAAAATATTAGTGTTTATAATAATAACAATAATAATAATAATAATAATAAGAATAATAATAATAATAATAATAATGTGTTTTTGTTTACAGTTTTAGTTTATTCATGCTCCTCAGTCGTTAACAAAGACACAAAGATACATTTTATTAATTTCTCAAACTTCTAACAAAACACAAAACACTTCTTCTACTACTACTACTTTTTTTCCTTCTACATTGGCAACATAGTTGGCAACCCACGGCATATGTAGATAAAAAGGCTAATTCTAAGGTAATAAAAACACAATGATTTGTTATATAATATGTTTATATATTACTGAAAACATCGTGTATGCATATTATATCCCATTTCTGCCAGTAAATCATCCTAAAAGTTACATACTGAAGCTTTAACCATCTCTGATGAGTACAATTAGTTGGCAGTAAGTGTCATTGACTGTAGAGGTCAGCATTGCGCTTCACGCTGGCGTACAGACTGAGGCTGATGCTCACAGGTAGGAAAGACTTGTTGTGTCTCTCTCTGTGGAGCATCTTGGTGCCAGCAGTCTCTGGCTAAAGGTGCTCCTGAGTCTGTCCAGCATCTCATGGAGTGGGTGGGAGTCATAGTCCAAGATATCTCGCACCTTAGACAGCATCCTCCCTTCCAACACCACAGTCAGCGAGTGACAATGTCTGTTTTTCTGTGCACCTTGTTGTATATTGAACGAGTAATAATGTGCATAGTTCCGGTTTACTTGTTCTATCGGCCGCACCTTCTCAGCAAAATTTGGAAAGTGTTGTCTGCAAAAAGAGCTGTTTTTTTTAATCAATTAAAGGTTCAGTGTGGAAGATTTAGGGGGCTCTACTGGAAGGAACTGAATATAATGTTCATTATTATGTCTTCATTAGTGTAAGAATCATTGTGGTTTCTTTGTCTTAAAATGAGCCCTTTATATCTGCAGAGAGGGTGGGTCCTCTTACATAGAGTCGGCATGTTAAACTGCCATTTTTCTACAGTAGCAGTAAACACAGGTCTTTCCTACATGCATGGAAGGAGAGGAGAGGTGAGGCATGGGAGATAATTCATTTGGATGCAACTTCACTGATAGATGCCACTAAATGCTACACACTGGACCTTTAAACTTAATAGGTGTATCTTCATTGTGTCCATCACTGCTTCCATAGGAGTGCTACAGTGTTATTTATATATTATTATTATATAACTGTTATTTTGCCGGGAACTTTTATAAGGTCTGCATTGAGAGAGTAGTCTCACAATATAAAATATATTTTTTTCTTATTTTCATCTGAACTTGAGTGTTTGAAAGACACTTTGAATGTGTTTTTGCAGTAATGTGCTATAATGTGTTTTGTTTCAGTGGACATCAAGTATATTCATTATTTCCGTTTTATTCTTAATTAAATTTAAAATACAGCTTTAATTACTGTATTTTAAATTTAAATTTTTTGTATATTTTATTTATAGTGTTTCAAAATATGTTTTTTTTGTGGACAAGAAGTTGGTCAGTCCAAGGTCAGTGTCCCCATCTCTATCTATAATTGCCAATTTGTGGCAGTTATCACCCCAGAGGCCATAGACGTCATTCAGCTTCAAAGCTGATTGTCTTCTATTCCATCACAGGTCATTTAACAAGGAATAATAGACCCTGAAGTCAGCTTCACACCAGCTTGAGGATCGATAGTTTCTGTTCTTTATCCAAAGATAAAGAAGTAGTCAGGAGTAGCAAACCACTGTTTCGCTTTTTTACCCCAAAAGCATAGCTTGTTTCTTTTTACATCTGCATTATCTCATCTCTCAGCAGACACGGAAAAGGATACTTGTGGTGATGAAGATATGCATCAGGAAATACAAGGCACATTTTGTGCCATGTATCATTGATGGACAGAGGGAAAAGGGTGTACAGCATCTGCGGTTCAACTTAATGTGAAGAATTGTTTCATGTTAGGATTCCTCTTCACAGTTGCACCTTTACTGTATATGTCAAGGGAATATTGCTTCCCTTTGTGTCAAAGGTTCTTACATCCCTATGGTGCAAATTGAACCACCCTGAATCTGGATCTGCAAACTGTGACACAACAGACACAACATAACTCACATCAAAAATAAAGGTGCAAAGGGCTCAAGTGCCAAGTGTGGTTGGAAATGCTGAGAAGCATTTCCAACCACACTTGGCACTTGAGCCAAACAGAATAAAAAGAACATTTCTTCTCACATATCAGTGAAAAATGACACGTTGACATGTCAGACAGTTTCAACATTGACATCTCTCAAGCGCTTTAGGTTTTAGAAGATAAGTTGAGCTATTCTGCATCTTCTTACGTGCTTATTAACTGCTGTTGAAATTGTGACATGCTCGACTCTTTTTATCCTTAATCGCTGACATTTATTGCATCTAACGGGCTGCTGTTTTGTTTTTCATACCTGACAGCCTCCCTGCTCTTCACTTCACTGTCAGCCTGTATTGTACACTGCAGGAGTTGTGGATGGTGGAAAAATAAATTGCTAAAAATGACCCAGACTGTTGCCGGCAGTTTGTACAATTTCTGATTGTTATCGTAATCTCCCCTCATTAACTCAGGCAAAACAACAGCATGTTCCTCCATGCCCTCCAGCTCTCTATGTCATGGAGTATGTTTTTATCTGGTCACTGCCCGACGGGTTTACTGTGACTGACTGACAGGCTCTCAGAAGCTCTGTTAAATCAAGGAATAAAAAAAATACACATAACATACATAAACTAACATTTTTTTATTTTTTATTTTTGCAAAATACTAAAAATAATTCCTGTTTAGTCTCGTCATTCATATTTATGAGCAGTCGAGAAAACTGAGAAAAATACATTAACAATATGGAAATGGATAGAAGTTAGGGTATGCAAACAGCTCCAGCACATGTCGATGATGAGAGATCCTTTTGATATTTGGCCTGTCTAATAGTCCACATTTTTTATATCTTGTAATATAAAGTACAAATAATTCTATGACTGGAAATATCTCAACCCCTAACTGACTTTGTTTATTATTACCGTTGTTCAGGTAACACCACATAAAATGACAAAATAACATTGTTAAAATTGTGACTTTTAACTATGCTGTCCACCACTTTGGTACACTCAAATATTTGTTGTGAATTAAAATAAAAATGAATCATCATAGCATTCTGACAATAGCATATTTAGTGGTCTATCTTAATAATTCCCATATAGGCTAAACTTTAGTGCTCCTAATTATTCCACTAAGTTTAATAACTTAATCCTTATATAACTTAAAACTTAAATCCAAAATGCAACAATAATTGCAAATTGCAATGCAAAAGACTTATTGGCAGATGGTCACAGTTGAGCGCAGTAAGTGCCATCCGTACCATCACTTATCATGGGGAATGATATGTGAGATCTCTCCCCAATCACGGCTGGGTTTGGCTTGCTGTGCATTTGCTGGTGACTTTGGACAGCTTTTAACTTGTGAGAGTGGAGCGAAGGCTGTACCTTTAAATGACATGTGGACGACACAAACTAGGTTGTACTTCTAAACAAATGGAAACATGGCAATGACGTTCCATAAAAGACATAAAAATGTTTGTACATGTTGCCATGGCAACATACTATGTTGACATGCTGTAAGCCCCGCCCCCTCCCCAGGTGTTACCATGGTGACATAGTCACATGACTGAAAGATCAAAGGGCAATGTCACATGATGTCATGATGATGTCACGATGACGTCATGACACTCTATATATACCTGGTTGAGTTGGAGCAGTGAATACCAGTTAGCAGGAGATTTAGGTGGAAACATTTACAAATGGCAGAAATGGCAGATGTGAACAATGTGAAGATTTCTTCTGCTGCCGAGAAAGAAAAAAATCCTGAAAAATATCCAGACGCTAATAGTAATCCATCAGACAAAGTTCAATTGGCACCTATGAATCGCTTTTTTAGCCGTGTTAGAGAAGTGAATTACGAGTTTCACGTAGGAGACACTATGTATAGTGAAATAAGCAGATACCAGATAGTAAGGTTCGTGGGGCAAGGGACTTTTGGAAAAGTGGTCAATTGCCTGAAATTAGACAAATTAGACACTGTAAAAATTGTTTCTGTGAAGATTGTGTTAAAAAACTATGCCTGGGTTGGTAAAAATGAGTTGGCTGTACTTAAACAACTCCAAAAGCTTGACACAGACAAGTATAACTTGGTCAGGCTTGTTGATAATTTTATGCATCACGGACATGTTTGTCTTGCATTCGAAAAACTGCACATGAATCTTTATGAGCTGATGATGGAGAGGAGTTTTAAACCACTGAGTTTGTCAGAGATTAGAGTAATTGCACAACAGATGCTAGTGGCTCTAAACGCCCTCAGAAACATGGGTGTGGCACACACAGACATTAAACCTGACAATATAATGTTAGTATATCATGGGTGGTACCCTTTCAAGCTGAAATTAATTGATTTTGGTCGGGCCAGGCCAGTTTCTAAATTGAAGTGTGGCGAGATTATTCAAACTACAGGCTACAGAGCCCCAGAGGTCATCCTGGGCCTCCCACCAGATGCAGCAGTTGATATGTGGTCACTTGGCTGCGTTTTGGCTTTCTTGTTACTGGCCGACCACCTGTATCCATCCAAGTATGAGTATGAGGTGATGAGACTCATCGTGCAGATGCTAGGTCAGCCTGATGATCGTCTGTTAAACCTTGGGTTGCATACCACACAATTTTTCACCAAGGACTTCCCGCTTATCAGCTTTGCCCCATGGGTTATGAAACCACCCTTTTTATATAGCGTCACAACACGTATAGAGATCAGTGAATGTGAAGGAATTTCTACCACCTTTACTGGACTTAATGACATTGTGGACACCAGTGGACTGAAGGATTTCGCAGAGTTTCTCGATGCACAGGCCTTTCTAAGCCTCATGAAATCTATACTGTGTGTGGACCCTGAAAAAAGAATTACACCAGGCAATGCTTTAGAGCACTCTTTTATCACAATGGATCACTTTGGTAGTCTCATTAAAAACAATTATGTGAAATCAGCCCGCCTTACTATTAAAAACTGCCAGTGGGAGCAGCCAACAGCTGAATCCATGCTCCCTACGGACACTAATAATGGAATACAATTGGATGAAGCCAGGGATAATGCTGCAGGCCCGAGTTACAGACCTGCAGCTGTAACTGGCGATAGACCACCAGCCCAAGCTGGCTTAGCTGAAGCTGTCCCTGCTGGCAACAATAATAATCCAAGTCACTTTGTTAAAGTCAAAACCAAGCGCAAGTGGTTAAACAGGATCAGACAGGCCTTCTCCAGCTCCAAGCCCCCTGTGATGTCAGGTAAAGATAAAGAAACCACTATGGATAATAATAATGGAATACCATCAGATAAAGCCACCACTGCAGGCCCGGGTTACAGACCTGAAACCATAAATGATAGAACTCCTGCCAGCAATGGTAATCGACCACCAATTCAAACTTGGCAAGATGAGGCTGCTGCTGCTGCTGCTGCTGGCACCAGTAACAATCCAAGTGACTTTGTCGAGGTCAAAACCAAGCACAAGTGGTTAAAGAGGATCAGACAGGCCTTCTCCAGCTCCAAGCCCCCTGTGATGTCAGGTAAAGATGAAGAAACCACTATGGATAATAATAATGGAATACCATCAGATGAAGCCACCGCTGCAGGCCCAAGTTACAGACCTGAAACCGTAACTTATAGAACTCCTGCCAACAATGGTAATCGACCACCAATCCAAACTTGGCAAGATGAGGCTGCTGCTGCTGCTGCTGCTGGCACCAGTAACAATCCAAGTGACTTTGTCAAGGTCAAAACCAAGCACAAGTGGTTAAAGAGGGTCAGACAGGCCTTCTCCGGAATGGCCTAGTCTCTAAACTGCTGCTGCTCTTATGTTATCGAGTGAAGATGCAGCATTGTATTGTTGGCACAGTACGTATAATTGCAAATGTACATGACTGTGCCTCAGGGTTTTCTCCAGGTGCTCTGGTTCTCCCACAATTTATTTAATTTAAATTGAAAAAAATAATAATGCTGGCTTGGCTGAAGCGTTGCTGTCCCTAAATACAGCTGCAGCTGACAGACCCAATGCTAGCAATGAGTCAAGTGTACATGACTGTGTCTAAGGGTTTTCTCCAGGTGCTCTGGTCCTCCCATAATTTAATTTAATTAATTTAAATTGAGAAAAAAAGACCAAAAAATAAAAGAAATAAAATAGAAAAAAATAACGTTTTGCTTCACTGTTTGTCAATATTGATGTCTGCGGCCAACACTACAGTCTTTCAGAGGCTGTAGCAGACTATTTATGGAAACTTGACCTCATGATAAAAAATGACCTGGACCACATAACCTAGTGTTACTTGAGTGTTAATTATGAGTTTTGTTGGACTGTAAATTGTTTGCTGGGGAAGAGCTTCAGCAGTAGTCATGAATGTTTTTGACAGTGCCGCACATGGTCTGCTGTCAGTGAGGGTGCGTTTAAACTTGCACCAAATCTGTGTAAGAATATATATCAACCTAAAAACAGCTGTAACAAACACAGTAGACATATTAGAGCATGGAATTGGTCATCATATACTTAAATTGTAACGTGCTAAGATTGTAAACTCTCAATATTTAAACATGTATTACAGATTTCTGACTAAAATCTACATCTCAAATTAATCTCAAGGTTCTCAGCTTTCAGATAATGTACACCACTTCTATGTGGTATATACTGCTGACCTGCTATGTATTGTGTTTGCATGGACTCAGTGATCACCCCATGTAGCTTTGTTATTGTTGCTTTACTGAACTGCCTGAACATCATAGTTACACCTGCCGTACCTCAGTGTTGAAACTCTTAAAGTGTAACAGTAACCTGTCACTAACACAATATAACATCATCAGGGTCAACTGGACACCTTATGGTGTTTTTCAGACATAACACTATGTACTCAAAGTCCACTTTCAGTTACAAAGTGCCTTACAATAAAGCAGCAACACATTTAAAACAAACAATAACAATGAACTAAAATCTAAAACTAAACAAAGACAAAATAAAATGTCATTACACGTGATTAGATAGATAGATAGATAGATAGATAGATAGATAGATAGATAGATAGATAGATAGATAGATAGATAGATAGATAGATAGATAGATAGATAGATAGATAGATAGATAGATAGATAGATAGATAGATAGATAGATAGATAGATAGATAGATAGATAGATAGATAGATAGATAGATAGATAGACTGACTTTATTTATCCCAAGCTGGGAAATTATAGTGCAGCAGCAGCATTACAAAAAGTGACAAGTGACAACATGAGAATAAAAATATACTATAAAGAAAACTATACATAATAAAATATTTAAAAAAAGCAATAGTAAATACGATAAAATAAAATATATTGTACAGAGGTATATACAGCAAGTTGCAAGTTGGCAGTGTTGATATGTACAAAGTAGTGAGAAATGTGAGGTGACTGTAGATGGTAGATTATGACTTAGCTTTTGTTATACAGTGCAATAGCATGTGGCATGTGTAATCAACTAAAGGCCCTTTTGAAGTCAATTGTCATCATTCAATAGTCTGTGTTTTGTCCTGTGTGTTCCTTTCTGATCCCACAAACTGTCCATGTCAGTGCTTCAAGCTGCCACTTATGAACCATAATACACCCAAGGAATCGAGTGAATCAGCAGAGTTCAACCAGACCTAAAAATCTCCATACATTTGAAAGATAAAGACGGCTTAGAGCCCAGAAAGACCCGGAGCGCCCATTCAATATTTTACATTTCATTTTAAAATCATTTCCAGTAAATTAAAACACGAAAAAATTAAAAAGTGAACTCTGTAATTTTTAATAGCATTAGTTGTCATCAATAATTGGAAATATACATTGCAACACTTAGTTCTGTGATTTTAATTTTTCAATAGGTTTCCACCTGGTTTCCTTTTGTAAATCAAAAAATATATTCATAATTGTCTTTTTCTAGTCGTTTTATTCTTATAAAAAGCCACAAAGACACGGGCGGTTACCATCCCTACCCGGCTCTCACTGCAGGAGACACGGAAAAGGATTGTTATCGTAATCTCCCCTCATTAACTCAGGCAAAACAACGTCCTTTGTCACACCAGACCTTAACATAACGTTGTTTTTTGTAGATGCCTTGCATGATAACTCACTGAATTTGTTGTAGTATTCTGTGTTACTCCAAATCTGCCTGTTTTTTTGCTTTAATTAAACAGTGTTGAAAACAAGGCTCCGTAACACAGCAGTAAACACAAATTCCTGCATGTCAGAGCTCAGAGCACCATCCAGGCCAACTCTCAAATGTCTGTGTAGGACACTCAGAGGCAGACAGCAGCATGTTCTCTTCCTGTTCTCATCAGCTACTGTTCTTCTTATCTCTGACCAAAAGGAGACACCATTTCAGTGAACATGTGACTGACAAGCGGACGGGCTCAAAGAAGAAGAGCTCCACTCTGGCACACTGAGTCAAACAGGTTTGAATAACAAAAAATAAATCAATGTAAAATATGAACAAAAAGACTTGTGTCATGTCTCATTTGACTAAGATCACAGACTCTCATTATAGATTATCTCTCGTACTAAAAATAAATGGTGTACATAATGTATCTCTTTTATCTAATCTTTCTAATAGTACCAGCTGCAGGTAAAAACAGATTGTGTTTCTAAAACATATTTTAAATGTCCTTATATCTTGACACGGCAGGTGTCGTGGAGGAAAAATTGTTCCTAAATGACTTAATCCATGCAACCTAATGAATATTTTGTGTATGATTAACAGAATATTCAATAATATTTGATTTTAAGTTGCTCTGATCAGCATTTTAATTAACAATGAATGAAGAGACTATGTGTCATTTCTCACAGTGATGTTATTACTAACTCCTTTTAGCATCTTTCAGCTCATTAGTTTTTTTTTGGTTCAGACTCAGTAAGAGAAGTTATGTTGGTCTGTGATGTCTTAAAAAACTAGCTATCGCCTTTATGAGGCAATCAATGTTGCACTGGCAACTTGTTGTGCTGCTCCTAAATGGTCATAAAACAATAAATGTTTAAGTTTAAAAGTTGAAGGGAGATCAAATTGGCAAAAGACGAACAGCAACAACAATAAAAGTTGGAGACAAAAAATGTGATATACATGTAGTTTCGTTTATTTATTGGGTGGATGTACATAGATCTGGCCTCATTGTCTGCTAAACAACACTGTGTTATCAAATGGATCAAACATGTTGAAATATGTTAAATGTTAAGTGTCAACTGTTATGTATGTCCTGTTAGGATTCATTTTAGAGTAACTTTAGAGCACAAATCATTAATAAGTGTGAAAATGATTAATTTTTGATACAATCTATGAGAAATTTTGTCAAACAGCAGTTTATGGCATCAATTAAACAAGGGTATACACATGTTCTACATACACATACCCACTATGTGGGCTGAAAGGTTATTTTCGACCAATACACTGACTGTAATCCCTCATCTTACCCTCTCGTCCTAACATGTAAAAGAAACTACAGCTACTGTAGAAACATGGTGGACATGGTGCACTCTGTGGAGTACTTGCAGCATCTGTAGATATAAAAAGCTCATTCTAAGATAAACAGTTCTTATTTTCAGGTGATTAAACATGAATGAAAACAAAGTTCTGATATTATTTTCCATTTCTGCCATATTGTGTAAATGGAGCCCCCACTAGTCCCTGAACAGTTGAAGAGGACTTTGCTATTAATTTTGGTGTACAACAGTAAATCAGTGCCTCTGTTACTGTTTCACAGTGGTGCTTTGGTTTAGGAAACTTTACCCCGGTGGATTACCCTGCAAGGTTGATGAGGAAAGCCATGTCTTCTGTGTTTATATGCTCAGTGCCTCCTGAGATCATTAAAATTGCATATTTTGGATAGTTCTCAAACAGTTTGACCTACCTTAGACCACAAGTTAGCAGCTCCAACAATGTGAGGCACAGGAATCCAGCAGAGACACTTCCTGTTAAGAAGGAGAATCAATCCCAGTGGAAAGGGTCATGGTCATCTTTGCTGCATACCAAAGTACAGATTCGCTAAATCAAGTTAGTCCATATACCCTGTGTTCAGAGGGAAGCCTGGCTGCTGCAGTCACAGGGTGACAGGTCAGATCACACCTTCCAAACTACTTCACAGTGTTATTCCAGGAGCACCTCCTGAGCTGTTTGCTTTCCTATGCAACTGGAGACCTCAGTCTACGAATATGACATGCATCTATGCAAGGAAAGGTCTACTATAACATACACTGAGTGAGCTCTCAGTTAATGAATGTCCATGTCACATTCCCGGGATCGCTTTCAGACAAGGCCAGAACCATTGTAATGCATGTAGATAGTGACAACAGAAACTGCATTGTATTCCACTGGAGCTACTCTACCACAGATTTCATCCGCAGTAAAGTTCAGGAAAATTTGTATTCTAATGTGGTACTTTTGAAAAATACCACCCCCCAAAGCAGAAACTTTTTGGAACTCATGTCACCAGTACTTAATCTAGACCCTGGTCCCTGAGGGGGGAAGATCCAGAGGTTACTAGCAAAGAAGTTTTATGAGACTACAAGATAGAACAATTGTTGCAAGGATATGAAATAGTATACACTTCCTAAGCGGCCATATCAACCTAATTGACCCCATCCAACATTTGAATGGATGAAAGTTAATTAAATTGTGGCAAAGTTTTAGTGTCAGAATATTCAGAAGATATGTGTCTTGGGAAAAAATTATCTCTTAATAATCTCTGCTCACATTCAGTACTCCTGTTAGGGAGTCAGACCTGGGAATAGTCTCTTAAAGGGGAGCAGCAGTAACTAAAAACATGTGATACAGAAAATGACTCTCTTTCTAAACCATCTCTGAGCCTTGTCCATGGTGAAGCTTATCATTGGAAAAAGTCAGTGCAATAAATTGGAAAGAAGACTTTCAATAGAAGGCTATATAGAAACATGTGGGCAGTATGTTTTAAATTTCCTTTCTTTCCAAGATAGAGATCTTGTCAATTTTATGTCTGTGTGTAAGCTACAGAGCCAAAGTCAGGTCATGGTTAGCCAAGCTTAGTAGTAGTGACAAGGCTTGTGGGGCTCTAAAATGCAAAAGTAACATGATCAAAATAAATACTTTCTACATTTTTTGTGTTAGTATGTTGGTTTAGAGGCCAGTTATTGGACAATTCCTTGATGCTTTATCCATCAGCTCAGCATGGTGTCTCTGGTTGTAGCTAGATTTTGGTTTTGGTCTCTGAACGACACAATGTTACCAAACCTGTCAGCCTCACATGACAGAAATTGTTCCAGCACACAATCTCTAAAATTTCTGTTCATGCATGGTAAATAACGTGAAAAAATGTGTTATTTATTGGCTCCCTATCAAATACCGGATCAACTACAAAATACTCCTCCTCACCTACAAAACACTCCACAACCTGGCACCCCCCTACCTATCCGACCTTCTTACCCCCCACTGTCCCCCCCGAGTCCTTCGATCCTCTGCCATACTTTCACTCACTCAACCGTCCTCTAAACTGAAGGGTTACGGCGACAGGGCCTTCTCACGTGCCGCACCCCGTCTTTGGAACTCCCTCCCCCCCTCTGTCCGTGACTCACCCTCACTCTCAATCTATAAAACCAGACTGAAAACTTTTCTCTTTTCCCAAGCCTTCAATCTCCCTCACCCCAGCCCCTGACTCCCCTTCACCACCCCATGCTATTTTCATGTTTATTTATTCATTTATTTATTTTTCCTTACTGTGTACAGCGTCTTTGAGTTTTTGAAAAGCGCTATATAAATCCAATGTATTATTATTATTATTATTATTGACCTGTAAAGGTGCTCACAGGGCATATTATAAGAGTTTCAGTTCTTTATAGTTAACCTAGGATTCCATGAATTAAACCTTATTCTCATATTTGTACTACTTCCATGTTTTATATTGAAACAACAATATTGAAGTAAACACAGTGTATACAGTTGATACATTTGAGTGCATTCTAGTCCTTCTTTCTTGGCTGTCTTCTAGTCTGGTACTTAATACACAGAAATCAAACCAACATGGATTATTTCATATGACATCAGAAGGCAATCCAAACTATGTGGTAGTTCCTAAAAAAGATAAATCAGATCCACATTCCCTGTCTGCCCTGCTGTTTCCTTTTCACACCCATAGCTCTTAAGCATTTACACAGAAAAGGAATGAGGAGCCAGGCAGGCATTCCTTCAGCATAGTTTTCATCCTGCAGAGGAGTCATTGCTGTACACACACAAACAAGGGTCGTGTGAATCCTGTGTACCTTCTGCCCCTCTCAAATAAAACTGTGACCTAAGAGATGAATGCACTCCTATTCTCTCCCTTTCTTAGCGCTGACACACACATGCACATTCCTCCCGTCCCTTCCACTCTCTACACAGACTTGCTTTACAGTGTTCAGAATGTTCTACAGTCCTGGATGCAGGAATTATCATACTCCATAGCAGACAGAATAACAACCCTGAGCCTGGCTTGCCATGAGACTGCACTGGTATGTAATCACATAGAGAGAGGGCTATATTTACATACTAACCTGTGTGTATATATGTGTCTGTACATGCACACAATGAGATGGTGAAAGAGAGATATTGAGCAGAAGGGCACAGGTTAACAAAACAGTGCTTATAACCCATCACGTGGTTGTTATCGCAGTGGTGTTGGGCTTGGTTTATTTACTGAAGCTCGGGGACGAGAATGGCGCCATTGCTAAAGAGCCACATATGTTGTATGCAGTGGGAGAAGAGATAACATGAGGAGAGGACAGCTGGGGTGTTTCATTACAGAGAAAACACAGTGGAACAGAGATGCACCACAGATACAACACCTCTGTCAGTGTGTGCACAAGATTACCACCCACAGTATCTAATAATGTCAGGTACAGGCTCATCAGGATGATGACGAGTCTGTCCTACACTTATTGGATACTGTGGTTGGTTATCTTCTTCACACACTATTTATTGTCTGACTGTGTCTGTGAGAACAATGGTCTGCGAAACTTACAACACAACATTCTGCAATATTCCAACATTTTACTGTTTAAAAACCCGTAATGGAAATGCTACTGCCAGCGAGTCTAATACAACACTGTTTTATAAAAAAAAAAAAAACAAGTGCCCATAACAGCAGCAGTTGCCATGGCAGGGCAGTGGTAACTGCCCCAGACACCGCCAAGGCACAGGGACCGGTGGCAACCCCAGCTGCCACTGACCTGCCGTGGCAGCTGGGGTTGCCACCTACTACTAGCTGCCGCTGCCACGAATTCAGCCATGTTTTAAAGAGGGACTAGGCCACAACAGACTGGTCCATCTCTCAAGTCAGGTCCTCCTAGTGGCCTGGCACACTTCCGTATTGTGGAGTGAATTTGCAGCATTTCTCTCTTGCAACTGTTTTGTAGGTTTGCATGTTTTTGCCTCTGCTTGGTTTCTGTGATTGCAGTATTTTTCTCTTGCAGCATTTTTCTATTGCATTTGTTTTGAGTGTGTTTGTGTGTTTTTGGTTTTGCATCAATCCTATGTTTGCAGCGTGTTTGCCCTGTACAAAGAAGGCTTGGATGGATATAAGTTTTTGACCATCGTCGTCGTCATCTTTTTTCACATGAAGGACAGATTTAAAATGTGGAATTTTTGTAACATTATAAGTTGTTGAATTCTAAATAAATTTTCCTCTAAGATAACTTTGTCTCTTCATGATTGCAGTGGGTTTTTTACAAGAGTAGTTAGGTTCATGGACACGTGTCAAAAATAAGAAAAATGACAAAGGAGACGTTGAACTGTTGAGCAGCTGAAATCCTTCAGCACTTTAAAGACAAGACTTTGACAGCAAAGATTTGTCAGTTCACAGGAGTTTAAAAGAAGAGCTGATGAACAAAATGGAAAGTCTTGTCCAACTTTTTTCAAATGTGCTGATGGCATCAGAAGCTTGGTGGTTGTAGCAGATATTCAAATGAGAGCTTTAAACCTGAAATGGAGAAGGGTTCCATGTGAACAGCAGTTGATGTGGGTCAGTCAGTCCTAAGAGATGAACTGTAACATTACCATGACACGTGTCAATAATTTTGAAACAATAATAAAAACTCTAGGTCTACTCATGGGAATGTTTCTAGTGTCTGGTTAGGTGTGCTTCCAATGACTACAATGACAGGTCAGTCATCTACTGAGTTGTTTTCTATGCAGATGATGTTGAACTTCTCATCCTGGTTCATTACCTTTGATTTTCTTTAATATAACAGTTCATCTCTGCCTTTGCTTTGGGGAGCATTCCACTTGTTTTACCTAAAGATCACTTTACTTCCTGTGGGGAGAACTATTCAGCCTGTGAAAACAGTTGTGTAATATCTTCTGTATCCAAGAAAAAAGCTTGACACAAGTCATAGTGATGTCATCATGTGTGTCTCAGCTTGGATGTGGTAACCACAGATTTATAAAAGAAAGTCTGTTACAAACGATAAAAAGATGGAAGTTTCAGAGTGCCAGTGTCTTGGACATTTTCAGTGTTGGTAGGAGAGCCATAGTGGCAGTTATCTTCACCTTGCAACAGTCATCAGTGGTTTCATGACTGTGCAGTGTTCCTGAGGGAATCGACATCCATTCAGTGATAGCTTTAGTATCTAGCCGATTCCAGAGAGCATTTAATCCTTCTGGGTCGGTGGAGAGCACTTCTCCAACATCTGAGAATGTCACATCTTGATCCCCACATCTCCCTTCTTGTCAAAATCTGAAGCTGCAGGCTCACACATCTTAAAAGCCTTATTAACATTTCAGCCATTGTTTGTGACAAGCTCCAACACTGTATGTCTGTCGTCCTTTAATTCTTTTGCAGGCAGCTGCAGCATTCTCACAATGGAAACAGCTTGGGTTAATCCAGTGGATTAAAACTGGATTAAAACTTTTATTGTGGCTAGTTTAAATGTCAGTGATAGTAGACACATACTCTTCCAACTTGGCATAACATTGGTTCATTTCCACCCTCTAAAGTTGTAAACCACACAGCCGTTCTTGTGCTATCTCCTATTGGCACAAACAGACAAAGTTACTGGGACAAAGTACTGTAGAAACATGGCAGTTCAACATGGCAGACTCTGAAAGGAGCCCTGCAGCATCTGTAGATGTAAAAGTCTCATTCTAAGATAATAAAAACATTATTCTTATTTTCAGGTGTTTAACCACTGATGAAATCAGAGTTATGTTATATTCTGTATATAGAGCCTTTTAAATCTGACACACTGAATCTGACCTTGCACGTACATAACTGTGTCTTTAAAATAGGCCAATATAACATCAGTCAAAGGGAAACAAGTAAAGTAAAGTGTTCTCCATGGTAATGACAGCAGCTATATATCAGAAGGTATCTATACAGGAAATGAAGATAGATAAAAGAAAATAGATTTTAAGCAAGGCTAAAATACAGAGGTTCACATAGCAATGTGTTCATTAACATGGAAATTACAATAACCTTATATTGGTTATACTTTTTATTGTAGTCAGGAAGACACAGTCTGTTGAAATTTTATTCAATTACGTGCAGAAGGCATTTACAAAATGCCCCATAAATGATACAGTCAGTCAGAAGCTCCTTCCAGCTCTCCTGGCATACTCTGATCCAAAAAGCCTCCACACTAATCCACAAATAGACAAAATGGAGTCAATTTTCCAAATGACACAACATTCCTTCAGAGAGTATAATAAGTACAATAAGCTCTTTCTGTTTAATGAAATGAAACTGGCAATCACTCTCATCCAAGTTTGACTCTGTTTGGTCTGTTGAGGCTCTCTTCAGGCCATTTTAATTACCTGAATTTTAAATTGACCTGTGATTGACGGTGAGTGATTGTGACAGAGAAGATAGAGGCAAGAAGAAGAAGGCAGGATGAGATGGAGGTGGAGTTTGAAGATGACGAATAAAAGAGAAAGAGGAGAGTTAGAGGACACAGTGGTGGAGGAAATTAATTAATTTAATTCAAATTAATGTATATATATATATATATATATATATATATATATATATATATATATATATATACCTGTTATCATATTCAATAATGTTTTCATGAGTGCATAATCACCTGAAAATAAGAATTGTGTTTTTGTTTTCTTGAAACACCAAAGGTTCTTTTTTTGAGTGAAGTGAAGTTTTAGCATTTATCACTATTTGCCACTATAGACTGTATAAACATCCCCATGACGTGCTGTGGCTCTGATAGTCTTTCAGTCCTGCCTCTGCTCTCTGCTGCCGACCAGCTAAACCAAAAGTGGACGAAAAGTGGTAGATCATGGGTGGAGCTGAGGCGGGCGGAATGAAGCCTGGTTGCTCAAAGAAGTGTAGGTGTGTAACAGGACCCACCTATCAATCAAAGCGTACATGCTCCTAATCCTGCATAACTTTAAGCCTTAATATAATGTGAACAGATGAGTTGTATATAAATCCCCCCCTTATTACAGTTGTCATGAACGGGGAAATTAGCTACAGAGACCAAAACTGTTTTTTGTACCAGGCTGTGTGAAGTTGGACATTTTAACATGGGGACTTCTGGAGCCAACCTCAAGTGGACGTTAGAGGAACTGCAGTTTTGTTCCTGTGTTGGATTCACTTAACAGCTACGGAGGTTGCCGCTCAGAAAAAAAACATGTTCATTTGTGAGTGTTAGATGTGCTAGTAGGCAAATTTTGTTACATTTGGACAAAGCCAGGCTATCTGTATCCCCCTGTTTCCAGTAAATCTGCTAAGCTAAGCTAACCAACTGGTGGCTGTATCTTAATATTTATTGCACAGACATGAACATGTTTATTTCTGCTGTGAAGTTGGACATTTTAACATGGGCTGTTGCTTTCTCTTAGCAGTAAGAAACCACAGGGACAAAGAATCTAAGACTGAGGATGATGATGACGATAGAGACGATCATGGAGTTTGCTCATGCTAACTTTCAGCAAGCAGTGGAAGCTGAGTAAAGCTTTCCATAGAAACTTTTGACCAAAAGTAACATATAACACACACACATACACACCAGCTGGATTAGTTATTATAGCTAATGCAGACGTTGAGATGTTAAAATTAGTTGTTAGCCAGGAAGCTGCTGGCTCACAACTCATTTGCTGATTTGTGTCAAATGTAAACATTTAAAAAATAAATGAATGGAGAAGTTTTAATGAAGTTTGCCTAAATAAAGATTGTTTTGCCAGAGTTTGCATTCCTCACATTTCAGGATTTTCTTTAGGTTTTCAGTAGCACAGGTAGAGAACAGCACATCCTACAGACAAAATGAACACAGCAAGATGATCTATTACTCTGTTTCCTCCCAACTGTCCATCCCATTGTTTCCTTTCTCAGAAAGAAAATGTGTAAGCCTTAAAAATACAGTAGTAATGAAGAAGATAAACCTGCACATCTGGAAGATGAGATATGACATGTAGGAGCCATTTATGTTAGTGTTGGCAGGTTATTTTATTTTATTTAGATATGTTTAAATTGCATAGTTTGGACACTGGGTGGCAGTGAGCATAAAGGGCATAGGTCACAGGAAGAGGTAGAGACAGGAGGGGGAGGGCACACAGTTCTCACCAGACCTCAGACCCCAGACCTCGAACAGACCAGAGCACACAGGACAGAGCTCTCACCTACAAATTACTGGTATGTCAAACTGCTTTCTTCAATAAAATACAAAACAAACTGCAACTGTCAAAATTGTCTGGAAAGTCAAATCTTTGGGTCTGCGTCGGTTCACTCCTATCCCCACCTGTGAAGTAATGACAACCAGGGAAATGGAAAAAATTGTCGTTACAATTAAGTGAGAACTCGCTCTGTAAAAGAAAATGGGCTGATGATCACTGAAACTGGAGGATTGTTTTCACCTGAAAAGGAAAAGCGTTGTTTCATTCAACACCTTTGTTGTGGTGGTTCAAACCACCCCGAATTCTGTAGACCTGATGTAGAGAAAAGAGATGTTGAATTTAAAGAAGACAAAGACAAGTATCCTATTTCACCTCGGCCGAGGGGAGAACCCAGCTCTCAGTTCTAACAGACCCCGCGATCTGCACACCACCACGCCCTGCTGAGTTCTGCCGCTCTCTGGCTCCAGCAAGTTTTATTACTTCAGACAAGCAGTTACATATTTGTTATTATCTTCATACAGGTTTATCTGCTGGGCGCATCCTCCGCCCGGGTGTGTGTGTGTGTGCTCCTTTCCCAGGCCTTCCTGACCTTGGCCTAAATTCAGACGCTCTGCAACAGTTTTTAATTGGGCACACACGCACACACAGAGATCCGGCCCAGGTTTGCCTCCAGACAAACTGCAAAAACACTCACAACATTCTTAAAAGCAATAGTTCAACATAATCACACAGTTTAATATATTTAAATGATTATTAGGCACTTCAGGTAATATAATCCACAATTCCCCCTTTTGATCTCTACTCAGAGATCAATAAATTCACACACTTGTAATGCAAACACTGGGCTCCCAAGAAAATCAAATCAAACTCCTACATCCTCATATCTATCATCCTCGTCGTCCTCTCCTGGTGGGACCTGCAATAGAGGGAACATCTGTGCCCTATCGTGTTGAGGAGGTGCGATGCGGTGGTTATTAAGTTGCAATTTTGGAAGGGGAGCTCACAGTGAAACCAAAGAATAACAGACACTATTCAAATTGAAAGCATAGTCAAAACCAACAACAACAAGGAGGGGAAAATGAGGAACATTTCGAAACTTCACACTTTATATAATTAGGTAAAAATAATATGCAAGCAAAACCTTCTGGTTGATAAGTCCTGTTTTTCTTTCCTTTGTATCCTAAGCGGTACCACCCCTAGGAGAGTTTTTAACCATAGTGGCTATATCAACACAACTCAGTAGCAATCTGCAACATTGAACAATGATTAAAATATGTGATGAGATAAAAAGTATATTATGATAAGTAACTTAAATCCTTACGCCTGGCGTATCTCCTCAGATGTTGGTTTGTCCTGAGCAGATAAGATAACACAGGACACAAATGTCCTGCACCTTCTCATAATCATATATCTGTGTTCTGAGCATCACATGAACGTAATATTGTCTATGTGTACTCCATGAGCCTGCATGGTGTGTCTGTGTGTGCTCGACTCCTTAGTCTTGGTCAAGGCCATATGCGTCACGCAGAACACCACATATCCTCTCCTCTGGGGATATCAAATCCCCACCAATAGTTCAACACCACAGCAATGCAAGTAAGGGCGAAAACCCACTTGGGGAAAAAATTCCCTTACGACCCCCGGAAACGCTTTTTGTTTATATGTTTAACACGGGCGATCACACAATGGCCTGCATTGGTGGTTACATTATACTGATTATATGTCGAATAAGACAAAACTAAAATTATGTGTCAAACAAAGTCCAAAAAACAAAATCACAATAGTATGAGTATAAAACAATAAACAAAATAAAACAATCCTGATAAAACAAGAAACCAAAGTCATGTTGTAATAGTAATAAATCAAAATCATGTATAGCAATAAAACAAAATCAACGAATCAAAGTCATGTAATAATAAACCAAAATCTAAGAATCAAAGTCATGTAATAATAAACCAAAATCTAAGAATCAAAGTCATGTAATAATAAACCAAAATCTGTGTGTGTTTTAAATCATGCTTACTGTGTTCAAATGCAGAAAAAACTCATCTTGAGATTAAAAATGACTTCAACATAACTCAGTGTAATTTAAAGTCTGACAATGATCACCTTAAGACAGAACAGTCACTCACAGTCACTTCATTGTCTATTAATCGCTGAAATCAAGACATTGCAAAATCTTCGACCCATGTACATTATGTACAGTAGAGGGTCACCACCATGGAGAGGTTACTAGCACATACGATGCATGGTGGCATGGAATCCATCTTTGTAGAAGACTTCCATGAACAGTCGCTATCCATCAGTTGCATATCATCATAACATAATTGTAACTTTAACCTTTTAAACATTTATTACATTACTGTGAAAACCATCATTGAAAATAGATTTTTAAAAGTGATTCATAAAATGGAAATTTCTAAATGATTGAAAATAACATCTTTTAGAATACCAACCTACCAGTAAAGCCAGAATCATCACATAAATTTAACCTAAAATAGAACACACAGGTAACAGAAAACTGATTTAATCCCCTCAATGCCTGTTGGGTGAAACACCACAGCTCCAGAAGTTCAGTCGAAGGTACAGCAGAATGTTACCATCATTACCTGGGTACACTCAGCACTGTCTTAATCAGAGCTTTGTCATGCGTTGTCCATTTGCCTTGAGAGAAAGTCAGGGGGTGAACAATATAACAGTCATCACATCTGTCAATTGGACAGTCAAACATAACAGGGTTAACAGTTTGGTTAGTTTGGTTAATAGGCAGTTTGGTTAAAGCGCAGGAAATAGAAGTTCTGGTTGTCCCCAACACCTGGTTCCACCTGGGAGACATTTTTAGATATTTGATTCATACAAAATTTTCTTCATTAAAAGGATGAATTGGTTCCTTGGTTTTGTGAGCTGCTCAGACACCTGTAATGATAAAATTCAAAACGTCAGTTAATCTTTTTACATATTCAGCCATGAATTCCTCCATCCAAAGCAGTTTCTCTTTGGCTTGATCAACATCAGCAGGTGAATCACCAGTTTCCTTTCCCTAATTTTTGGATAAATACTGATCCATTATCATAGCTTATTTCTGATGGTATGCCAAATTGTGGAATTATTTCTCTTTTTTTACATTACTCTGAGCACAAATTTCACACTGTTCCAACACTTCATCAACCATTGATTGCAAATATGGTGACCAATATCCTTGCTGTCTTATTATCCTAATAACTTCCCCCTTCGCACAGTGATCAACACTGTGCGCCTCAGAAATCAACATAGTCAACAACGCTACTTGTGCAACCAACAAACCCTCATGAGATTGCCACAGCCCTCTTTCATCCTTCGTTGCCCCCCTTTGTTGCCAGACACTGTGTTCACTCAGTTCTGCATTTTGTTACATTAGAATAATGTCTTCTGGAGTTACTATTGGTTCTAACGATAACAACGGTGTCATAATGGGAATTTCACTTTTTGCTGCTAGCTTGCTGCCTCATCTGCTGCGTTGTTACCTCATAGGAAGGCGGCAACAGGCCTCTTCGACCCTGGCCACCACAGTGTTAAGATATGGTGGCACCTAGTCAAAGACAAATAATTAATACTGCCGAGGACCACAGGGCTTTACACATGACATTGAGTAACCTAAGGACAGAAAATATAACACATACTGTAAACACCGCGCTTGGGTCATCACAAATTTGCTTCAATCAAGTAGCTCGGCTGTCTTCTGTTTTTCTTTGCTTCTGGAATTTGGGCTCAAATGCATATTTCCCATTTTCCCAACTCCTTAAGCACCGGATTTGTGATTTCCGATAGCCAGTAGGCAGTTACTGCCTCTGCTTGAACATTCATTTGGAAATTTACACCCGAATTATCAATGTAAACACCTTGTGGAGAGCACCAAATCTTTATTTTTAGTTGACACAATGCATCTCCCCCTAGCAAATTTACAGGTGTGTGTTCAGATACTAGGATTGGCAGAATGGTTTTGTCATTACCAATTGACAGTTGACCTGCCTTCTATTTGCACCTCTAACATTGGCTCTACATTAGCTGCTGTTGTCATTACGGCTAATTGGCCCTCCCCAATAGGATTCTCTGGGCATCCCTAGTACACATGTTTAGGCCCACCCCCGGGATTGGCCGCACTGGCGTTCCCGCTTTGAGTGGGCTGACCCTCAGACCCCCGTCCTTCTTCCTGTTGAGCCGGCCATGGATTTTTAGGACAGTCTCGACGGTCATGTCTAGGTTGGTTACATCCCCAACACCGGTTATGTTGTCCAACCTGATTGCCCCTCTGGGCTGTTGCTTTCTTCCCTCTTCCTCTTGGTTGCTGTGTGCGAACATTAACAACAGGAGGAGCTTGTGGGGGTGGGGCAGGAAATTGGTGGTGGATCGGAGGAATAGACGGCACAGCGACAGCAGGGGCAACAATTGCTCCACTGTGTGCTTCTTCATCATCATTCAATACGGGAGCCTGAACCTTTTTCTTGCTCTTATTTGTCAGTTCAGTTAGTTGAAGTTGTGAGACTTTACTTTGAACAGCTCTCTCTTGTTCACGCAACTTCTGCTCTTCTTTCCTGTGTCTGTCTACTGGATGTATCACATGGTCACAAAATTCTCTGTGACTTTTTGATGCCAACCCCACCACATCTTCAAGTCTACTTTTCACAGGGCCGGGCATGGCCTCTATGATAGAGTAATGTAAGCAGCTGGGTTCTCAGTATCCGTCAGTGGTTCCCCCTTTAGTGCTTTAGGGTCAACCTGAACAGGATACTTCTTTCGCAAAGATGTCCAGAGAGATGTCAATCATCCATGCATTTCCACGCAAAATATTTTCCACAGCAGGTATTCCCATTGTGCGTGCCCACGCTGCTTTAATGTCCCCGATGCCGAGTATTTTGCCCATAGTCTCTTCCTCAAAAACTTTAATCCACTTACTGGCTCCCTCGTGCATATCAGGAAGTCTAGAGGTCAGCCCCGCAAAGTCAGGAGTTTGCCATGGAATATATCGGCTCTGCTTCCCCTTAATCAAAATTGATATTGGATTGGGTCAGTGTATTTTTGTGTTGGTTTTATAGCAGGTCTAAGTCTAAAGTCATAATTGCCTTTCTCTATGTTTGGCCTCACTGCATCCCTTTCCTTAGGCTTAGCTGCAGGTTAGCTTCCCTCTGTTCTATTTCCTGTCTCTCCCTTGACGGGCCTGCCTGTTCCTCAAACACTAGTCTTTCGCCTAACTCATGCACATCTGCCTCACCTGATCCTCCCCCCAAACAGGAATTATAATTACTGTCTATCTCTTTTCTGCATGCTGGGTGTTTAACGCCCAGGATCATCACTGGACTAAAACTCATTTTGCAATTACAATTACACTGGCTGATAAGACTTATCAATTGATTGTAGGTTAAAAAATTAATAAACGCAACCTAGAAGTAAACCTCTATTTTTACTCTTTATTATGACTACTAGTACTGGTTGTAATGTGTTTATTAAATGTTTTCTTAAACAAGAAACCTGTCAGAGAATATATGCAGCTTCACTATGACTTTTAGACTTTAGCAGCAGAATTCAATAAAATTGTTATTTAAGAACACAGCACCATTAGGCAACAAAGTTTAACCACACAATAACAGTTGCACTGCTTACAAATTGCAACTTGATCAAAAATTCACTTTACCAAAACGCAAAATCATTTAAAAACAAGAGAAAACATTCAACATTAACTTCAGCTCTATGCTTAAGGGGAGAGAAAGGAAAAAGAGATCACTGCAGCTCACACACGACGGGCGGGGCTGTCTAAAACCGACTAGGAGTGCGGAAGGAGGGGGAATGACATCACACAACACTCTGCAGCCCGATAAACAACTTCAGTATCACAACAGTATGTAGAAACACTAACATCGACAGCTCGCCAAAAAATCAGTTAACCACCACACACGGCCTATCACTAGACCTGTCTCTCTCTCCCTGTCCTCTCTGTCCTTCAACAAGGCACAGAGAGGCTCTTACTAGACTAAACAGCACGATGACGACTAAAGAACAATCAGCACAGATCAGAACAAACAGAAAGTGCTCAACATATTAACTTATTTTAACAGAAATGTCTGCAAAGCAACACTGAATAGAAAAGCAATAATTTACATAAACATCAGAATGACAAACTCAGCCTATTGAAATTTTTACTCAACTCGTCCTGTGCCAGAGGTCACACCCCCAGCTAAGTGAATTTGATTCAGATTTTAACGCTTCATTCAAAACATCAATGCACATTCGAATTTCTCTCACAGCTTCTCAATCACTCGCAGCGGCCGCTCACTCACACACACAACTTTTAATCTCTTTCATGCGTCTCTGTTCTCAGACAACCATCATACACACTTGGCGCCCATGCACACTGTATACTCACTGTATATTTTTACTTTATAAAAGATTTTTTATGATAATATTTTATAATTTTTATGGGAGTTACTAAATTTATTCTGCCTGTACCCACAATCAATTTATTACGAATTATAATCTGGTTTTACTATAACTCCTCTTCTGCTCTGTCCTTATCTCTTCCTGCCTGCTTGGCCTCCCCCCACAACAGCTTGCCTAGCGGTCCCTTATCACTCTCTGTCTCTCCCTTCTCACATCCATTTTGTCAGAGTCTCTGTCTTCAAACTGCCAAACTTTATCAATTTACCACTATCGGATAAGAGTGCTATAGAGTTTCTGAATAAAAGTACTATTGTTCTTTTGTTCGTACTATTCACAACACAAATAAATTCTTAATCTAGATTCCAGTGAGCCTACTTCAACTGACCACTGCTTTACGTTGTCACCGACCGGTTTCGGGCAGTGTCGTTGCTTCAACTCACTTTCCTCTAGCAGTCATACACATTCACATTCATGCTTTACCCCAAATTTGTCTTCTTCCTGTGTGTGCGTTTATTGACTGGTTTTGTAAGCGTGATTATGGACGTTCAAACTGAGCTATTGTGTTTCCAGACGTGCTTTTGAGTTTTTACTGGGACCTTTTAACTCCGGTCTTGTTATTCTTATGTACTTTATTTATGAACAACTCACGGCGGGGGTTTTTAGCTTCTTAAAGATTTATGTTATGTTTTATCTAGGTCTGGCCGACCGAGCCGTATGGCACGCTGTGTCCCGAGCGCTCAGTCTTTATGATTCATGACTAGCCTTGAATCATGATACCAGACCTCATATATCAGTCATGTGGAGGACTGTTCACTTACATCCACAACCGCCTAGATAGTGCAGTTATGTTTCAGCGTTCAGAACCTCCACCATTCACACTTGTGATTGTACTACTTTCTAGCACTATATGTAGGTGTGTACAAATACATGTAAAATCAACACATTAGAACATTTGATGTTTTAAAGCTTTACTAAATCTACTTCGGGGGTCCTCACCTCCCCGGGCCTCTAACCCAGCTCAAACAATAATATTGCGGGAGTTGCCACACTCGAGGACACTGGTACTAAATCTACTTCGGGGGTCCTCACTTCCTCGGGCCTCTAACCCAGCTCAAACAATACCTTGTCAGAATATTGTGGGAGTTGCCACACTCGAGGACACTTTTCGGGGGTCTTCACCTCCCCGGGCCCCCCGGACCCAGCTCAAACAATACCTCGTCAGAATATTGTGGGAGTTGCCACACTCGAAGACACTGATTTTGTCAATAGATGCTCACAGGTTTTGGCTAATACTGGTCTTGCTATCCAGAGGACTCACAGCTCACTAACAGATGCTCACAGGTTTATAATACTGGTCTTGCCATCTTTAGTTTCTGGTCTCGCTAACAGATGCTCACAGGTTCCTAATACTGGTCTTGCCATCTTTAGCTCACAGATTTTTTATTTTGATTTTTTATTTTTTATTTTTGTTTAAAACATCAATGTTTGATGCCTTTGTTTCTCAAATTCACATCTCTTAATTTATAGACAAGTTACTACTGAGACTTAGGGCACGTTACAATTTAGTGGTGTTCAATGCAGATCAAGTTTCTGCTTACCTTTTGTTGCCATGGCCCGTGTCCTTTGTCCGTTCGTACCTGGTCCTTAAGCCCAATGAAACCCAATTAATGTTTCAGTCAGGTCTGATCCAACTTTTCAGTTGATCCCGGACGAGCCCCCAAATTGTTGTGGTGGTTCAAACCACCCCGAATTCTGTAGACCTGATGTAGAGAAAAGAGATGTTGAATTTAAAGAAGACAAAGACAAGTATCCTATTTCACCTCGGCCGAGGGGAGAACCCAGCTCTCAGTTCTAACAGACCCCGCGATCTGCACACCACCACGCCCTGCTGAGTTCTGCCGCTCTCTGGCTCCAGCAAGTTTTATTACTTCAGACAAGCAGTTACATATTTGTTATTATCTTCATACAGGTTTATCTGCTGGGCGCATCCTCCGCCCGGGTGTGTGTGTGTGTGCTCCTTTCCCAGGCCTTCCTGACCTTGGCCTAAATTCAGACGCTCTGCAACAGTTTTTAATTGGGCACACACGCACACACAGAGATCCGGCCCAGGTTTGCCTCCAGACAAACTGCAAAAACACTCACAACATTCTTAAAAGCAATAGTTCAACATAATCACACAGTTTAATATATTTAAATGATTATTAGGCACTTCAGGTAATATAATCCACACCTTTCATACAAACCTGTCGCTGCAATCAGCTGGAGATCAGCTAGGGATTGAAGGCACCTGCGCTAATGACGTTGAGGGGGAACCCCCGGAAGCGCCTAATCAGCTGATTGACGAGTTTGGGAAATCCCCGGAAACCAACACGCGAGGAAAGCGAACAGATGCAGCATTAAGCTTTATTAAAGGAGCTGTATTGGAAAACGGCTAACATAAAACCAAGTTGACTGAATGAAATGCTTTAATCTACGACACATCAGCTGTTTGAACATTGTGCAAAAGGCATCGGCTTTCTAACTGGATCACATCAGCGTGTCTTAAAGGAACAGTGAACAATGTCTGTCGTCGAGTCCGATGTTCAGTCCCAAGAGGGCGCTGTTGGGAAGGAAAAAAGAGTTATTAAACTTACTTCAAAAGGCTTGGAAATGTATGTTGAAAATTATCAGGAAACAAGTCATGCAAACAAGCTAACAAGCTGATGGAAATGATGAAACACCTCATGAAATTAAAGGAAAATGCAACTGATGTACAAAATAACCTGGTTCAATTAATCAAACTTTGTGATGAAGCAAAACAATGTCATGAGTCACTGGTGAAGTTACCACTGCCTGAAAAGGCGCTTCAAGAGCAAAATCTGTGGCTTCAGAAAAAAATGCAAACCTTTGATGATTTCATACAGGATGTGAAGGTGTGGTTATCAGAGTCTGGACAGCAAATCATACCCAACACTGCTGAAAGTATCACACATCTGAGTACTGCAAACCAAGATGATATTGGACCTGATGACAGTGTTTCAAATGCCCCAGAACCTAAATCAAGCCATAAATCACAAACTTCATCGTGTATATCTTCAACATCCTCTGCTCGTATTAAAGCCCAGGCAGAAAAGGCTGCTTTAATGGAAAGGGTTGCTGCCCTGAAGAAAAAACATGAGCTTGAGGCACAAGAAGAAGTACTGAAAAGAAAGAAAGAACAACTGCAACTTGAGACTGAACTGGCTGCAACAAATGCAAAATTGAATGTATTGGATGCCATGGGTTCAAGAAGCAGCTCTAGAGTGTCTGACGGGATGAACTCTTATCTCAAAAAAGGAACTGTTCAAACTGAAACATCGGCAAAATTAAACCCACATGCAGTTGAATACTTACCTGATCAAGTGCAACATAGACAGTATCATGTATTGGAGGAACCTAAGTCATCTTCCCAGCAAGTTGTCAGACCAAAAACAACTCATCATATGATTGATGAAGCTCACTACTCCCCCCAAAGGCA
This sequence comes from Collichthys lucidus, assembly GCA_004119915.2. Taxonomy (NCBI): domain Eukaryota; kingdom Metazoa; phylum Chordata; class Actinopteri; family Sciaenidae; genus Collichthys; species Collichthys lucidus. The sequence goes on from CM014101.1 coordinate 1,781,753, forward strand.
AAATACACAGTTACCTGTACATGTGAAAAAGCAGAGGTATGTTCACACTGCACCCCTAGTGGCGAATGATGGTAACCAAGGTGATATTTGCAACATCATTCAGAGGCAAAATGACATCACTGCTCTTCTGGTTCAACAAAACCTCTCTTCTACTTTACCACCAAGAGACATTCCTGTATATGATGGTGATCCTCTACAGTATGAGGTTTTCATAAGAGCATTTGAAAGAGGAGTGGAGAGAAAAACTGATGACTATGGTGACTGCTTGCACTTTTTAGAGCAATACACAAGTGGGCATCCAAAAGAATTAGTCCGCAGCTGCCAACATTTACCTCCAGCCCATGGCTATAAAAAAGCAAAAGACCTGCTAAAAGAACATTTCGGAAATGAACATAAAATTGCCACTGCATACATGGAAAAGGCATTTACCTGGTCAGCGATCAAACCAGAGGATGTGAAAGCTCTACAAGCATTCTCATTGTTCCTTAGAGGTTGTTGCAATGCAATGGAAAATCTTGCCTATATGGATGAAATGAATGTTGCTTCCAATATGAGGACCATCCTTCTGAAACTGCCTTACAAGCTCAGAGACAAGTGGAGGAATAAAGCATGTGAGCTACAGGAGCAGCGTAGACGGCGAGCTACATTTACTGACCTGGTAAACTTTATAGAGAGACAACTGAAGATACTGTCAGATCCACTCTTTGGAAACATCCAGGATGTCAAGTCAGCTGCAACTGTCAAAAGCTCTACCCTTGTTAAAGCAAGAGAAAAATCAAGACCAAGAGGAAGTAGTTTTGCAACAGCTGTAACACCTATAACAACACAAGTTCAAGAAACCTTGACAAGTGGAATGGAAAGAAAGGTAAATACCACCAAATCTCAAAGTTCTTGTTTGTTCTGTGATAAAAGTGGACACACATTGGTGCGGTGCCCACAGATCAGGAAGAAGATGCACAGAGAAAAAATAGACTTCTTAAAGAAAAAGGGAGTCTGCTTTGGATGTTTGAAAATGGGACACATGAGCAAAGACTGCAAGAGCCGTTTGTCATGTGATGTGTGCAGCCAAAATCATCCTGAAATACTTCATATTGAACAGAAGAATCCAGAACACACAGAACAAAGGGGAAAAGCAGTGGGGAGCAATGCAGTTCTCTCATCTCAAACATGTGGGCATATTGGGGCCGGTGAGGAAACCTGCATCTTCTCCATCGTACCAGTACAAGTAAAGAGCCACAAGGGGGACACAGTCTTGCAAACATATGCATTTTTGGATCATGGAAGTTCATCTACCTTCTGCACAGAGAACTTAATGAGGAGGCTGAACATAACAGGACGGAAGACCAGTGTTCTTTTACGTACCATGAATCAAGTGAAGCCTGTGACCAGTCATCATATCTCAGGTTTGGAAATATCTTGTCTGGACGAAGATAACTTCATCCAACTATCTGATGCGTTCACACACAAGACTATGCCTGTTTCTCAGCACAACATTCCCAGGCAAGAAGATCTGAAGCAATGGCCTTACCTGAAGAACACCAAGATCCATGAAATAGACTCTGGCATTGATCTACTCATTGGAACAAATGCTTTTAAGGCATTGGAGCCTTGGGAAGTGGTCAATAGTCAAGGAGATGGACCATATGCTACGAGGACCCTATTGGGGTGGGTCATCTATGGTCCACTGAGAGGAGACAACATCATCAGGGATGAGAATGGCTGCCCTGCTGCTGCGGTCAATCGCATATCTATTGTGAACTTGGAGGAGCTACTGGTTAAACAATACAATCAGGACTTCAGTGAAAGAAACAGCATGGAAAAGGAAGAAATGTCCAGAGAAGAAGTAAAATTCTTGGATATTATGAACCAGTCTGCAAAAATGAAAGATGGACACCACTGCCTAGACTTACCTTTTAAACACGAAAATCCCAGCATGCCCAACAACCGTTGCATTGCAGAACAGCGCATCCAGAGCCTGAAACGCAAGTTTGGAAAAGATGAGAAATTTCATGAAGAGTACACATCATTCCTCACAGAAATGATTAAGAGTGGTTATGCTGAAATGGTACCAGTGGATTAGCTGAACCGAAATGATGGAGAACTCTGGTACATCCCGCATCATGGAGTGTATCACTCAAGAAAAAGGACATTAAGAGTGGTCTTCGACTGCGGCGCAGTATTTAAAGGAACGTCACTTAACTGCCAACTGCTACAGGGTCCAGACCTTACCAACTCACTCATTGGAGTTCTCATCAGGTTCAGGCAAGAACCAGTTGCTTTGATGGCTGACATTAAAGCAATGTTTCATCAAGTCAAAGTATCAGAAAAACATGTCGACTATCTGAGATTCCTGTGGTGGCCCAATGGTGATGTGCAGCAAGATCTTGTTGAGTATCGGATGAAAGTTCATCTTTTTGGAGCTGTGTCGTCACCAAGTTGTGCAAACTTCGCATTAAAGAAGACTGCTGAAGACAACAAAACTTGCTTTACAGCAGAGGTAACGAACACAGTAAAAAACAACTTTTACGTGGATGATTGCTTGAAATCCATGCCTTCAGAACAAGAAGCAGTACAAATGGTAAGAGACCTGACTGCTCTCTGTCAAAAGGGAGGATTCATGCTGTCAAAATGGATCAGCAACAGCCGTACAGTACTAGCATCCATTCCACTAGAAAACCGTGCCAAAGAAATCAAAGAGCTGGACTTGGACAAAGACAATCTCCCAATGGAAAGGGCACTAGGACTGCTCTGGTGTGTTGAGACGGATGTTTTCAAGTTCAGAATTGCTGCACGGGAACGACCATACACAAGACGTGGCATCTTGTCAGTAATTGGCTCAATATATGATCCATTAGGATTTCTCGCACCATTTACTCTGCCAGCCAAACTGATTATGCAGGAGCTCTGTAAGCAAAACATTGGATGGGACGAAAACATACCCCAAACCTTCTTAGAACAGTGGACAGCATGGCTAGCAGATCTTCACGAGATGGCGAAATTCAATGTCGATCGGTGCATAAAGCCTGCAAGTTTTGGCCAAATCCAATATGCCCAACTTCACCACTTCTCGGACGCCAGCGAAAGTGGATATGGTACTGTTTCCTACCTAAGACTGGAAAACAACCATAAAGAAGTGCATATTGCATTCATAACTGGAAAATCAAGAGTGGCACCATTAAAACAGATGACTACTCCCAGAATGGAGCTCGCAGCTGCAGTCCTAGCTGTTAGAGTCGACACTATGCTGCAAAAAGAATTGGAGCTTCAACTGGACAAATCAATCTTCTGGACCGATAGTACAACAGTACTTAAGTACATCAACAATGAAACCAAACGTTTCCAAACATTTGTAGCAAACAGGATCTCCTTTGTAAGGGATGCTACAGATGTATCACAATGGAGGTATGTCAGCACAAAAGAAAACCCAGCAGATGAAGCATCTAGAGGACTGACAGCAGACAGATTCCTAAATTGCAAGAGATGGATCAAGGGACCAGAGTTTCTCTGTAAATCAGATCAAGAGTGGCCAAAGACTCACCTGAAATCAGTAATCTCTGCCAATGATCCAGAAATCAAACAAACTCTCACTGTGAACATCATTGTCAAATTTCCACTGAACCCCACAGCGTATCTGATCAACTATTTCTCATCATGGAGAAATCTGAAGACTGCTGTAGCCTGGCTTCTGAAGGTAAAAACAACACTCAAGCAACTGACACAAAAGAGGAAGGAGTTACAGACTGCTGTAAGTAACTCTGAAAAGGATCCTGGCATGGTAAAGGAGAAAGTGGAAAGAGAGATGCAAGCTTTTAAAGACACGCTCCGTGGACAGTATTTATGTCCTGAAGATCTTGCCCAAGCAGAAAGCACAGTCATCTCTTTCAGCCAAGGACAGAGATTCACAGAAGAACTATCTATACTGGAAGCTGGTAAAAAGGGTGTCAAAAGATGCAGCCATCTGTACAAACTGGACCCGGTGCTGGATGATGGACTTCTGAGAGTAGGTGGTCGCCTGAACAAACTAGCGATGCCTGAAGAAGCCAAACACCCCATTATTCTCTCAAAAGACCTTCACATTTCCACGCTGTTGTTACGACACATTCATAAACAACTTGGACATGGAGGAAGAAATCACATGCTGTCTCACCTTCGTAAGAAATACTGGATCATCAAAGCTAACTCTGCAGCGAGGAAAATCATAAACGACTGTGTTGTGTGTAAACGACAGCGATCAAAAGTTGGAGAACAAAAAATGGCAGACTTGCCTCTTGAGAGGATTCTTCCAGATAGACCTCCATTCACAGATGTGGGAGTGGACTACTTCGGTCCTATAGTGATCAGAAGAGCACGAAGTCTTGTTAAAAGGTATGGTGTAATCTTCACCTGCATGGCAAGCAGGGCAGTACATCTTGAAGTTGCACATACACTGGACACAGACTCCTGCATCCATGCTTTAAGAAGATTTATCTGTCGAAGAGGTCAAGTTTCATCCTTAAGATCAGACAATGGCACAAATTTCGTTGGAGCGGAAAAGGAATTGAGAGAAGCACTCAAGAACCTAAATCGGGACAAAATCCGAAGTGCTATGCTTCAACGAGGGATAAAGTGGCGCTTTAACCCCCCAGCAGCTTCCCATCACGGCGGTGTTTGGGAAAGATTGATCCGCATGATTCGAAATGTGCTGAAATCTGTGCTAAACCAACAAGTTCTGGATGACGAAGGATTGCAAACCGTTCTTTGTGAAGCCGAAGCAATCTTAAATGACCGACCCATAACTAAAATGTCTGATGATTCAATGGATCTGGAAGCACTCACACCAAATCACCTTCTTCTGCTGAAAACCAAACCTATACTACCACCTGGACTTTTTGCAAAAGAAGATTTATACAGCAGACGCAGATGGAAACAAGTGCAATATATCGCGGATCTGTTTTGGAAAAGGTGGACTCAAGAATACTTACCCCTGATCCAAGAACGACAACGGTGGTCTATAGTCAAAAGAAGCTTTGCTCCAGGTGACATTGTTCTGGTGGTTGATTCCACTGCACCAAGAGGATCCTGGTTAATGGGAAGAATACTGGAGACAAAAGCGGATGCAAAAGGTATTGTCCGCACAGTTCGGCTCAAGACAAAGAGTAACATCTTGGAGAGACCAATAACAAAAATATGTCTACTCCAAGAAGCTGAGGCCTAGATGACAAAGACTGATGGCCTTTACTCCGAAAAGAGTGAAGAAAAGAAGATGAAGAATCAAGATTAAATGCCAACACATAGTACATACTCTTTTTTTTTTGAAAAATGTATAAGGTTAAAAGAAAAAAAATGTATGTAGCTCCATTATTATTTATTAGTAATTGTTTTGTTACACACTTAGGACAATTAGGGGCCGGTGTGTAGGAGCCATTTATGTTAGTGTTGGCAGGTTATTTTATTTTATTTAGATATGTTTAAATTGCATAGTTTGGACACTGGGTGGCAGTGAGCATAAAGGGCATAGGTCACAGGAAGAGGTAGAGACAGGAGGGGGAGGGCACACAGTTCTCACCAGACCTCAGACCCCAGACCTCGAACAGACCAGAGCACACAGGACAGAGCTCTCACCTACAAATTACTGGTATGTCAAACTGCTTTCTTCAATAAAATACAAAACAAACTGCAACTGTCAAAATTGTCTGGAAAGTCAAATCTTTGGGTCTGCGTCGGTTCACTCCTATCCCCACCTGTGAAGTAATGACAACCAGGGAAATGGAAAAAATTGTCGTTACATGACAAGAGCTGTGAAATTCAAGCCACATGACCAAAGCAGCCCTGTGTTAGAAGAGACAGGCTACAGCTGACAGCACCTTCAGATGCGGTGTGACTGACATTACTGGGTCAGCTTATCGACTTTATGACTTCTCTCTGTTTGTCACACTACATTTTAACATGACAGAGAAACATAAAAAAAGTTTTATCGCAACAAGAAATAACAACGGCACTTTGCATCATTAGGTGACAGTTGATTCATGCTTTCGGTCCCTTTCCACTTAAGAAAATGACTCAAGAGAGTCTTGACGAATGAAGGGATATTACATTTGACTTTGACCTGGTGGTCATGGTGGCCAAATGTGTACTTTTACTTACTGGCACATTTGTGCTTTCCAAAAGGGTGAACTCCATGACCTTTCCATTACTGCTGCCCTCAGGACACACTGTCAGCTCTGTACACCAAATAAAGTGTAAGAGTCAGTGTTGAGCTGATCTTCCTAAAATTTTGATGTCAACAATGGACTGAATTATAGCATGTATGGTGATCCACATATTCCACTCTCATCAGCCAGGCAGCTGTTTTTATTGAAAAAGCATCAATGACAATTGCACAGGCTGACTTTGGCCACATGTTTTTGTCCTGCCCTACTATTGGAGTTCTGGGCAGCAATATTTGAAACAATTAGTAAAGTAACAGGCCAAACTATAGTGCTCAAGCCCCTTACTGGCCTCTTTGAATTTTGACCACCAACTAAAATGGTCTCACTCTGCCCCTCTGACTCACGATAAATGGATTCAGGAAGTTTTGCATTGCATTCCTACCCTTCTGCTTGTAGTACTAAAAAAAAAAAAAAGCGCGAAATCAAAACTAAGGGGAGACACAAACATGACTTAGAGTGAATGACAATGTGAACACATCACTTTAACCATGGATACTTCACAGAACGTTGTGTTAGCTTGAGTTATGCTGACCCCAAGTGTCCACAAAAATCATAAAGAAATGACAGCATAGTCTTCACTCTTTTGTTCTTAGATAACTTAGTAAGTATTACTATAACACTAGTATAATATTACATAGTACTGCATTATATTCTATTGATAACATCTGCACACATGTGGTTTCAATAAGGAAATATTTCCACACAGCCTCCCACTAGTGTCACAGGGAACAGAATTGTTCCTGCAGGCTCCTGATTGAAAGCTTTGTTTTGCTACTTCAGATCAGCATACTGGCACTGATGCTGAGGAGTGGCTTCCTTTAAACCAATGATAACTGTGCAATGTGAACACTCTCTTTTGTTGTTGTTGTCAGATCAATCCATATGTGCAGTAGCTTTAACTAACCAACTATCTTCATTAAAGATTGATTACATTGTAAGATGTCAGATGTCATGCTTGAAAGTATGCAAGGTCGAGTGTATAGAATACAAACACCATCTTTCATAAGCAGTAGAAGAAAAGTCCCTAGAAGAAAGTCAGGTTGACACCATTAAAATCGGAAAATGGCTGTAAAGTGAATATAGAGGTGGGAGTCAAATTATAGGCAGAGAGAGAGAGAGAGAGAGAGGGCCTGAGGACATTTGGCCCAGCTAAAGGTTTTCACCCTCCTCCTCTATGAACTGTTCTAACCTCATTGTTCTCCTCTTCTTCTTTTAATCTTCCAGCCTCTCACCTCCTCGTACAGGTTTGTTCATTGTAGTCAGGGGCGCCGTATAGGGGAGAAAAGTTAGGACAATTCCAAGGGCCCATGACTGACAAGGGTCCCAAAAAATAGATGTGGTGACAACAGCTACGCAGAGGGGGCCCAATTAGATTTTTTTTGTCATGGGGCCCAAAATTTGTGGCGGCGCCTCTGATTGTAGTTACAGATTAGAATGGCTATGCAAAAAGACACATTCAGCATGTCAGGACACTCTGTTTCTGAGAGGACAGAGCCAACCCAGCTGTTTCTACACCTTCTAGTCTTTATTCTAAGATAGGCTAAAAACATCCTGGTTCCTAAGAGAATACTCCACAAACGTAGCACATCACCCCTAAAACAGCCTCATTCACAATAAAAAGCACGCATTTTTCTTCCTTGTAAAACCTGAGGCCTGCAGGCCTCGACCCACTCTGCTGCATGTCTGCAATCGTAAAGAATGTGATCTTCAATCAAGTCCTATGGAAAAGGCAAAAAGTATCTGACCAAAAGATACTGGGAAAAAGCTTACGCCTTCCACTGGTGTGTCCACATCGGCAGGTCTGACAGCAGATGAGACCTCTGCCTGCTGCTCTAAAAAGAAAAGATCCCATCAGTGCCCTCTTCTAATATGTCTACCTAGACATACATAGACATATGAGAGAGCTCAACAAATGTTAATTTTCCAATCCAATCATGCATTATCTAGACACTTGATTTTTTAAATTGCAGACAGCAGGTCTGACCTTATCTTGTGAAAGGCATATTCTTTAAAGTGACCCCACAATTACAACATTTAGTAATTTGCATCATTAATGACTTCTATAATGCTACTATTTTATGGCACCTATATTGATAAAGAATATATTCATTATTATATTATTAAATGTAATAGTCTATAATCACCTCAACACACTTCGACTAGACTTCATCCATTTATATACTAACAGCAGAGGCTGCTGCCATGCAAGGTGCCAACTGCTCATCACCTTCACACCTTCACATACCTTTGGGAGCAATTTGAGCTTTCAGACAGGTTTTAGCCCAATTATTTCAAAAACATGTTTCTGGATTGGAAACAGTCTGCCAATCAAACACATGTTCTGTGAAGCAAAGGCAAAAACACTTGTCATGTCATGCCAAATGCTTTTTGTTTGAGTGCTACTAAGATTACCGTGCTGTGATGTGTCCCAGACACTGGGATAGGTTTTATATATCCGTTTGATTTTATTGCAGCTGTCAGTGAAAAACTGCCAAACGAAACCAGAAAGCACAAAAGCAGAGACGTGTTGTGTTGCTGTCTTCATTACACCAGTCTTGGATCTGGAAATGGGGCTAAATCAGAACGAAATCAACCAGCCCAATCCTTATCATATCCTGATCATTGTTCACTCATAGTGTCTCTGATAGCTCACCTCAGTTAAAGTCAGTGGGTGACTTTGTTGTGGTGGTAAATGTTCTGGAAGGTCATTTATTTAAAAAACAGAAAGCAACCATACCTTCTGTGTTTTTTCCATGTATGATGTTGGATCCAAGAATTTTCCTTTCATGACTTCTCACAGTTTTTGCCGTAGAGTTTTTGATCATGTGTATACCTACATGTAGGTGAAAAGGAAATGCATGTGTCAGTGATAAAACTGTAGAAGCGTTTCTGAAGTGTTACATTAGAAAACTGCAAAATTAGAAAAAAAAAATTCAAATAAGTTGTGATGTAGCAAACCCTGAAGTCACATGACTGATCAACTGTTTCCTCATGACCTATGATGGCTCCACACAGATCTCATAATTTTTTTTTATTGGTTGAAGTTCCACTGGTGCTCTTTTAATTGCTGCATTTATATAGAAGATATAATAGTGACTTTAGAAATTGCTCCTCCCATTCTTTTCTCCATTCTGTTTACCAGCCTCTCTGACATCAGTCATCAGTCACTGGAAAAGACATTCTCCCTAACTTATTTTCCCTTTAGCTTCTACACAATTATGCCCCAATAGAGGAGATTGATGCAGAGAGGAGGAACCCTGTGGTGAGACTCTCAGTGATGTTAGTTCCCGGTTAGAATGTGTTAGTTCCTTCTGCCTCCCACATCGTTCTCTCCAAGCTTCTCCCCTCGCTGCCTGTAAATCATCAGCCCTTCATTGTGTCTATAGATTCCCTTCTTCTCTTCTCTCTGGATCATTTTATAGAGCTGCATGTTCAGTCGTGGAGGGTTTTTGTGACTCAAAGGTCCAGTGTGTCAGATTTAGGAGGCTCTATTATAATATAAATATATCTATCTCTGTTTTCATTAGTGTAAGATGTCCTGAAAAAATGTTTTTGTTACCTTTACAATGAGACAGTTTCTACAGTAGGCCACAATGGACAAATGAAACACTAACTCTACTGTCACCTTTTACACATGGTTTTTGCCGCCATACTTTCTTCTTCTTCTCACAAGGAAAGAGAGGGTGAAGAAAGGTGGTTGCAATACTAAATCCTACACACTGTTCCTTTTAATGTTGTGTTTCTATAAACTCCCAGGACCACCGTGAGTGAGTCAAAATACAGGGTCAGTGATGATTTTCAAACCTTTTTAAAGCCACTATGTGTAGATTTTACAGTCGATATGATTCTGTTATTATGTAGGTGTTTTTCTTTGTGGAGTTCCAGTGACGCCTGGTCTCACACTTTGGCCACTAGTTTCCTGGTGGTGTTGGTAACTGACGGTAGTGCCTCTGTGGTCGGTGTTCTCTGTTTAAATACAATCCTAACTGCATTTATATAGAAGATATAATAGTGACTTTAGAAATTGCTCCTCCTGATTAGTGCTCTGATATTTCATTCAGTCATTCCACCTGAAAAATGCAGCACATCTCCTCATGAAAGCAAAAACAACAACAGCTCTCACCTTTATTTTTCACATTTTCATGGACTTTAATGGAATTAGAATTAGAAGCTGCTTAATGAAAAGAGACATTTAAGTTGTCTCCCTTGTCTGCTGAAGTGTTTGTCATCAGCAGCTGGATTTAAATGTTAGTGTGTCTGCAGGCTGATGGATCTCAGTGGTGGACTGTTCATTAAGGTTCAGGATACTAGTAGCTGAGAAGGCTGGGAGAGGGACAGGCCATGCACATTAGAACAGGAGGCTGATGTATGGGCTGATATCAGCTTCTTGCAGATAGATTATTATTAAGGATCTTATTGTTGGTGCTGCACACACCACCAGCTACGTCCAGGGGAACTTCTTTATTTTAGTAATTATTATTATTATAATTGATTTTTGTGGAGTATCTTTTGTGGGTATACTGTAGTGTGGTCTTTTTTTTTGCTACCACCACTAGGGGTGCCAAGTATGCTACATGTAGTGGCTTTAATTTAAAAAAAGAAAAAGAAAAGAAAACTACATCGAACAAATAAGCAAAAATGAAATGTCCAATATGTGTATTTATTGACCTCATCACAAAAGAAAGGCAGTCAGACTGACATCTGTGTTCTTTTTAAAAGGAAACTATCACATTCTGCAGAATTACTAGAAAAATTTCTTCTCTAATCCTGACAAATTAAAGACTGGTCTTACTTTATGGACTGAATCAAGCTTCATATTAGCTGCTGGTGCTAGAAATGTCCCATTCTTTTCCTGACATAAGAGGTACACCTCATGTCTCCCCCCTCACAGTGGTGTGATCCTGCATTATTCCACAGCACACAGCCCAGAAGCTCTCCAGAGATTTGCAAACAGGCTGTCACTTCATGCTTTTTCTTTTGCCTCTGCCTGATCTTCTGTCACCGGCTTAACCTCAGACACAATCGGGGTGAAACGTAGTTTTGCCTTTATTGCTGTAGAAAGACTTCATATTTTTTTCCCAAGCAGTGTCCTCAGCCAACAGTGACACATTAGCATCTCCTGTTGAAGATGCAGAACCTGCACATCTGTAATGTCATGCAGAGAGCAGCATCGACAGAGACCGCAGAGTCTATTTTTGCAAAGCTTTAGCAGCTCCCTTATTTTAATACACACCAGAGGAAGAATCATTTCCAATGTGCATTTTCAGAACTTGTGAAATCTGAATAGTGAGTCAGCTGGCGGGACAGAACTCCACAGATGTTTATACTGAGCACTATAATTTGTAATCAGATCTATTTTGGTGACAGGAACAGAGTGTATAGATATGTGCATGTATTTTATGCTCACTGTGTCACACTTGTTGTACAATTCAAGTTAGAGAATACAGGACCATGTTTTAGTACGACAATCTTTTACCCAAACTTTGGAATCACTCTGCAAAATATCTATTTGTAAATAAATGTAATTTTATACATCGCTGAGTCTGTGCTGCTTATGTCTGTCTGTCCAGATGTTTGCAGGACATATTGACGCTTCATATTTCCCTTTCTCTTTTCTCCTGTTTTATTCATTGTGATGTGTTTTTAATGTGTTACGTATTGATGCTGTAGCAACCAGTAATGTATTACCTGCCAATTTTTGCCAATATCATTTTGGCCATTTTAAATGTAATAAAGCCAATAATGTAATAACATGGCAATAATATACATTATTGGCTGGTAATTGTATTATTGGCCCTTGATTACAAAAATCTTTTGAAATTGTAATAACTGCAGCGATAATGTGATAATACATAAATAGGACTGAGTTTCCTGAAAATATTATTTTGCAGTTTTTGTACATGTAGCGGCTGACATAGTCATTCATTCTTCAACGGTACGTACTATGCAGCACTGTCTCCTTTATTATGGTACTAAGAGCCAATTTGAGAATTATTTGTTGTATAAATGTATTTAGAATGTTGTTTATTTGTTTAGATATGTAAATTCATAATTTCATGAATGGGGAAATATTATTTAACTCTTTACTGTGAAGTGTTTATGGTAGTTAGATCACTTAGTGGAATGTGCTAGAATTCAGGAAGAGAACAGTGGTCATGTGACCTACATGTTGGTTTGCTCTGTGTTAGATGAAAATGAAACAACTGGAAACATAGTAATATATTGATTTATTTATTGAATGTGCCTGAAAGAGAACACACAAGCACACACACACGGCAAAAGTCTTTTAAATAAGGGTCCCTTCAAAATAAAAGATTTTGTAAAACTCTCATTAACAGACACAAGACCACACGAGCATGCACAAACACACACACAGACAAGACAAAAGTATTTCAAAATAAGAGTCCCTTCAAAATAAATGACTTTGTAAAACTCTCCAATTAACATACATAAGACCACACACAGACAAGACACAAGTCTTTCAAAATAAAAGTCCCTTCAGAATAAAGGTTTTTGTAAAACTATCATTAACAGACACAAGACCACACAAACACACACAGACAAGACAAAAGTCTTTCAAAATAAGAGCTCATTAAAAAGGCAATGGTGACACAGCTTGTTGTATTAATACTGAATTTTCTGAGCAGTGCCAGTAATAATGTATGGGTGCGAAGGGGCCAGAGTCAGGCTCCCAAAGGTATGTGAAGATACAAAGTTGCATATGCGTATCTACTTTTATCTTTTTAGATTGTATTATTGCATTGGAACTTTTTAATGAGTGTCCTAAGGTGAGAGGGCGTGCGTTCTCTGTGGGTACTCCGGCTTTCTTTCACAGTGCAAAGACATGTAGGTTAACTGGTGACTTGTTCAGGGTGTATCCGCCCTCTCACCTTAAGTCAGCTGGGATAGGCTCCAGCCTCCCACGACCCTGGCGATAAGTTTTTACTGATATTGTAACTTTATTAAGGACACTCATTAAAAAGTTCCAATGCAATAATACAAAAAAAAGATAAAAGTAGATACACATATGCAACTTTGTATCAAAAAGGCTACAACTACTACACCCACACCTACATACAAACTTGAGCACTAGTGGCTCCACAATCTGGATGAAAACCCGACTGGGCCACAGTAATACCATTTTGTGAAGCAGACAGCCTGCGCGTAAGTCTGTACATAAGATTTCATGTATGATGGTTAACTTAAAATATTTTACAGCAGGGTTAAGTTGTTACTGAACGGGTGGAAAACCTGACGGTGGCTCAATGTAAATATTTATTGAGCAGTGTTTTCCTGAGGGTGCTGAATTATTTCATATTTGTTTGTGTTAGTCACATAATTATTCAGGCATATACACCACATGTTGACACAGCTCTTCAGACAGGTAGGCAAAACAGGTAATAACGCATGAGACCCCTTCTTAACTGAATGAGAAAAATGGATCATCTCAGCATTAGTGGCAGTACTTACAACAGCATGATGATGATGATGTTGATGATGATTATTATTATTATTATTAAATATAATAAGTTGAAGAGTCTGATTGCTTTGTAGAAAAAATATTAGTGTTTATAATAATAATAATATTAATAATAATAATAATGTGTTTTTGTTTACAGTTTTAGTTTATTCATGCTCCTCAGTCGTTAACAAAGACACAAAGATATATTTTATTAATTTCTCAAACTTCTAACAAAACACAAAACACTTCTTCTACTACTACTACTTTTTTTCCTTCTACATTGGCAACATAGTTGGCAACCCACGGCATATGTAGATAAAAAGGCTAATTCTAAGGTAATAAAAACACAATGATTTGTTATATAATATGTTTATATATTACTGAAAACATCGTGTATGCATATTATATCCCATTTCTGCCAGTAAATCATCCTAAAAGTTACATACTGAAGCTTTAACCATCTCTGATGAGTACAATTAGTTGGCAGTAAGTGTCATTGACTGTAGAGGTCAGCATTGCGCTTCACGCTGGCGTACAGACTGAGGCTGATGCTCACAGGTAGGAAAGACTTGTTGTGTCTCTCTCTGTGGAGCATCTTGGTGCCAGCAGTCTCTGGCTAAAGGTGCTCCTGAGTCTGTCCAGCATCTCATGGAGTGGGTGGGAGTCATAGTCCAAGATATCTCGCACCTTAGACAGCATCCTCCCTTCCAACACCACAGTCAGCGAGTGACAATGTCTGTTTTTCTGTGCACCTTGTTGTATATTGAACGAGTAATAATGTGCATAGTTCCGGTTTACTTGTTCTATCGGCCGCACCTTCTCAGCAAAATTTGGAAAGTGTTGTCTGCAAAAACAGCTGTTTTTTTAAATCAATTAAAGGTTCAGTGTGGAAGATTTAGGGGGCTCTACTGGAAGGAACTGAATATAATGTTCATTATTATGTCTTCATTAGTGTAAGAATCATTGTGGTTTCTTTGTCTTAAAATGAGCCCTTTATATCTGCAGAGAGGGTGGGTCCTCTTACATAGAGTCGGCATGTTAAACTGCCATTTTTCTACAGTAGCAGTAAACACAGGTCTTTCCTACATGCATGGAAGGAGAGGAGAGGTGAGGCATGGGAGATAATTCATTTGGATGCAACTTCACTGATAGATGCCACTAAATGCTACACACTGGACCTTTAAACTTAATAGGTGTATCTTCATTGTGTCCATCACTGCTTCCATAGGAGTGCTACAGTGTTATTTATATATTATTATTATATAACTGTTATTTTGCCGGGAACTTTTATAAGGTCTGCATTGAGAGAGTAGTCTCACAATATAAAATATATTTTTTTCTTATTTTCATCTGAACTTGAGTGTTTGAAAGACACTTTGAATGTGTTTTTGCAGTAATGTGCTATAATGTGTTTTGTTTCAGTGGACATCAAGTATATTCATTATTTCCGTTTTATTCTTAATTAAATTTAAAATACAGCTTTAATTACTGTATTTTAAATTTAAATTTTTTGTATATTTTATTTATAGTGTTTCAAAATATGTTTTTTTGTGGACAAGAAGTTGGTCAGTCCAAGGTCAGTGTCCCCATCTCTATCTATAATTGCCAATTTGTGGCAGTTATCACCCCAAAGGCCATAGACGTCATTCAGCTTCAAAGCTGATTGTCTTCTATTCCATCACAGGTCATTTAACAAGGAATAATAGACCCTGAAGTCACACCAGCTTGAGGATCGATAGTTTCTGTTCTTTATCCAAAGATAAAGAAGTAGTCAGGAGTAGCAAACCACTGTTTCGCTTTTTTACCCCAAAAGCATAGCTTGTTTCTTTTTACATCTGCATTATCTCATCTCTCAGCAGACACGGAAAAAGATACTTGTGGTGATGAAGATATGCATCAAGAAATACAAGGCACATTTTGTGCCATGTATCATTGATGGACAGAGGGAAAAGGGTGTACAGCATCTGCGGTTCAACTTAATGTGAAGAATTGTTTCATGTTAGGATTCCTCTTCACAGTTGCACCTTTACTGTATATGTCAAGGGAATATTGCTTCCCTTTGTGTCAAAGGTTCTTACATCCCTATGGTGCAAGTTGAACCACCCTGAATCTGGATCTGCAAACTGTGACACAACAGACACAACATAACTCACATCAAAAATAAAGGTGCAAAGGGCTCAAGTGCCAAGTGTGGTTGGAAATGCTGAGAAGCATTTCCAACCACACTTGGCACTTAAGCCAAACAGAATAAAAAGAACATTTCTTCTCACATATCAGTGAAAAATGACACGTCGACATGTCAGACAGTTTCATCATTGACATCTCTCAAGCGCTTTAGGTTTTAGAAGATAAGTTGAGCTATTCTGCATCTTCTAACTGCTGTTGAAATTGTGACATGCTCGACTCTTTTTATTCTTAATCGCTGACATTTATTGCATCTAACGGGCTGCTGTTTTGTTTTTCATACCTGACAGCCTCCCTGCTCTTCACTTCACTGTCAGCCTGTATTGTACACTGCAGGAGTTGTGGATGGTGGAAAAATAAATTGCTAAAAATGACCCAGACTGTTGCCGGCAGTTTGTACAATTTCTGATTGTTATCGTAATCTCCCCTCATTAACTCAGGCAAAACAACAGCATGTTCCTCCATGCCCTCCAGCTCTCTATGTCATGGAGTATGTTTTTATCTGGTCACTGCCCGACGGGTTTACTGTGACTGACTGACAGGCTCTCAGAAGCTCTGTTAAATCAAGGAATAAAAAAAATACACATAACATACATAAACTAACATTTTTTTATTTTTTATTTTTGCAAAATACTAAAAATAATTCCTGTTTAGTCTCGTCATTCATATTTATGAGCAGTCGAGAAAACTGAGAAAAATACATTAACAATATGGAAATGGATAGAAGTTAGGGTATGCAAACAGCTCCAGCACATGTCGATGATGAGAGATCCTTTTGATATTTGGCCTGTCTAATAGTCCACATTTTTTATATCTTGTAATATAAAGTACAAATAATTCTATGACTGGAAATATCTCAACCCCTAACTGACTTTGTTTATTATTACCGTTGTTCAGGTAACACCACATAAAATGACAAAATAACATTGTTAAAATTGTGACTTTTAACTATGCTGTCCACCACTTTGGTACACTCAAATATTTGTTGTGAATTAAAATAAAAATGAATCATCATAGCATTCTGACAATAGCATATTTAGTGGTCTATCTTAATAATTCCCATATAGGCTAAACTTTAGTGCTCCTAATTATTCCACTAAGTTTAATAACTTAATCCTTATATAACTTAAAACTTAAATCCAAAATGCAACAATAATTGCAAATTGCAATGCAAAAGACTTATTGGCAGATGGTCACAGTTGAGCGCAGTAAGTGCCATCCGTACCATCACTTATCATGGGGAATGATATGTGAGATCTCTCCCCAATCACGGCTGGGTTTGGCTTGCTGTGCATTTGCTGGTGACTTTGGACAGCTTTTAACTTGTGAGAGTGGAGCGAAGGCTGTACCTTTAAATGACATGTGGACGACACAAACTAGGTTGTACTTCTAAACAAATGGAAACATGGCAATGACGTTCCATAAAAGACATAAAAATGTTTGTACATGTTGCCATGGCAACATACTATGTTGACATGCTGTAAGCCCCGCCCCCTCCCCAGGTGTTACCATGGTGACATAGTCACATGACTGAAAGATCAAAGGGCAATGTCACATGATGTCATGATGATGTCACGATGACGTCATGACACTCTATATATACCTGGTTGAGTTGGAGCAGTGAATACCAGTTAGCAGGAGATTTAGGTGGAAACATTTACAAATGGCAGAAATGGCAGATGTGAACAATGTGAAGATTTCTTCTGCTGCCGAGAAAGAAAAAAATCCTGAAAAATATCCAGACGCTAATAGTAATCCATCAGACAAAGTTCAATTGGCACCTATGAATCGCTTTTTTAGCCGTGTTAGAGAAGTGAATTACGAGTTTCACGTAGGAGACACTATGTATAGTGAAATAAGCAGATACCAGATAGTAAGGTTCGTGGGGCAAGGGACTTTTGGAAAAGTGGTCAATTGCCTGAAATTAGACAAATTAGACACTGTAAAAATTGTTTCTGTGAAGATTGTGTTAAAAAACTATGCCTGGGTTGGTAAAAATGAGTTGGCTGTACTTAAACAACTCCAAAAGCTTGACACAGACAAGTATAACTTGGTCAGGCTTGTTGATAATTTTATGCATCACGGACATGTTTGTCTTGCATTCGAAAAACTGCACATGAATCTTTATGAGCTGATGATGGAGAGGAGTTTTAAACCACTGAGTTTGTCAGAGATTAGAGTAATTGCACAACAGATGCTAGTGGCTCTAAACGCCCTCAGAAACATGGGTGTGGCACACACAGACATTAAACCTGACAATATAATGTTAGTATATCATGGGTGGTACCCTTTCAAGCTGAAATTAATTGATTTTGGTCGGGCCAGGCCAGTTTCTAAATTGAAGTGTGGCGAGATTATTCAAACTACAGGCTACAGAGCCCCAGAGGTCATCCTGGGCCTCCCACCAGATGCAGCAGTTGATATGTGGTCACTTGGCTGCGTTTTGGCTTTCTTGTTACTGGCCGACCACCTGTATCCATCCAAGTATGAGTATGAGGTGATGAGACTCATCGTGCAGATGCTAGGTCAGCCTGATGATCTTCTGTTAAACCTTGGGTTGCATACCACACAATTTTTCACCAAGGACTTCCCGCTTATCAGCTTTGCCCCATGGGTTATGAAACCACCCTTTTTATATAGCGTCACAACACGTATAGAGATCAGTGAATGTGAAGGAATTTCTACCACCTTTACTGGACTTAATGACATTGTGGACACCAGTGGACTGAAGGATTTCGCAGAGTTTCTCGATGCACAGGCCTTTCTAAGCCTCATGAAATCTATACTGTGTGTGGACCCTGAAAAAAGAATTACACCAGGCAATGCTTTAGAGCACTCTTTTATCACAATGGATCACTTTGGTAGTCTCATTAAAAACAATTATGTGAAATCAGCCCGCCTTACTATTAAAAACTGCCAGTGGGAGCAGCCAACAGCTGAATCCATGCTCCCTACGGACACTAATAATGGAATACAATTGGATGAAGCCAGGGATAATGCTGCAGGCCCGAGTTACAGACCTGCAGCTGTAACTGGCGATAGACCACCAGCCCAAGCTGGCTTAGCTGAAGCTGTCCCTGCTGGCAACAATAATAATCCAAGTCACTTTGTTAAAGTCAAAACCAAGCGCAAGTGGTTAAACAGGATCAGACAGGCCTTCTCCAGCTCCAAGCCCCCTGTGATGTCAGGTAAAGATGAAGAAACCACTATGGATAATAATAATGGAATACCATCAGATGAAGCCACCGCTGCAGGCCCAAGTTACAGACCTGAAACCGTAACTTATAGAACTCCTGCCAACAATGGTAATCGACCACCAATCCAAACTTGGCAAGATGAGGCTGCTGCTGCTGCTGCTGCTGCTGGCACCAGTAACAATCCAAGTGACTTTGTCAAGGTCAAAACCAAGCACAAGTGGTTAAAGAGGGTCAGACAGGCCTTCTCCGGAATGGCCTAGTCTCTAAACTGCTGCTCTTATGTTATCGAGTGAAGATGCAGCATTGTATTGTTGGCACAGTACGTATAATTGCAAATGTACATGACTGTGCCTCAGGGTTTTCTCCAGGTGCTCTGGTTCTCCCACAATTTATTTAATTTAAATTGAAAAAAATAATAATGCTGGCTTGGCTGAAGCGTTGCTGTCCCTAAATACAGCTGCAGCTGACAGACCCAATGCTAGCAATGAGTCAAGTGTACATGACTGTGTCTAAGGGTTTTCTCCAGGTGCTCTGGTCTCCCATAATTAATTTAATTAATTTAAATTGAGAAAAAAAGACCAAAAAATAAAAGAAATAAAATAGAAAAAAAAACGTTTTGCTTCACTGTTTGTCAATATTGATGTCTGCGGCCAACACTACAGTCTTTCAGAGGCTGTAGCAGACTATTTATGGAAACTTGACCTCATGATAAAAATGACCTGGACCACATAACCTAGTGTTACTTGAGTGTTAATTATGAGTTTTGTTGGACTGTAAATTGTTTGCTGGAAGAGCTTCAGCAGTAGTCATGAATGTTTTTGACAGTGCCGCACATGGTCTGCTGTCCTGAGCAGATAGATAACACAGGACAAATGTCCTGCACCTTCTCATAATCATTATCTGTGTTCTGAGCATCACATGAACGTAATATTGTCTATGTGTACTCCATGAGCCTGCATGGTGTGTCTGTGTGTGCTCGACTCCTTAGTCTTGGTCAAGGCCATATGCGTCACGCAGAACACCACATATCCTCTCCTCTGGGGATATCAAATCCCCACCAATAGTTCAACACCACAGCAATGCAAGTAAGGGCGAAAACCCACTTGGGGAAAAAATTCCCTTACGACCCCCGGAAACGCTTTTTGTTTATATGTTTAACACGGGCGATCACACAATGGCCTGCATTGGTGGTTACATTATACTGATTATATGTCGAATAAGACAAAACTAAAATTATGTGTCAAACAAAGTCCAAAAAACAAAATCACAATAGTATGAGTATAAAACAATAAACAAAATAAAACAATCCTGATAAAACAAGAAACCAAAGTCATGTTGTAATAGTAATAAATCAAAATCATGTATAGCAATAAAACAAAATCAACGAATCAAAGTCATGTAATAATAAACCAAAATCTAAGAATCAAAGTCATGTAATAATAAACCAAAATCTAAGAATCAAAGTCATGTAATAATAAACCAAAATCTGTGTGTGTTTTAAATCATGCTTACTGTGTTCAAATGCAGAAAAAACTCATCTTGAGATTAAAAATGACTTCAACATAACTCAGTGTAATTTAAAGTCTGACAATGATCACCTTAAGACAGAACAGTCACTCACAGTCACTTCATTGTCTATTAATCGCTGAAATCAAGACATTGCAAAATCTTCGACCCATGTACATTATGTACAGTAGAGGGTCACCACCATGGAGAGGTTACTAGCACATACGATGCATGGTGGCATGGAATCCATCTTTGTAGAAGACTTCCATGAACAGTCGCTATCCATCAGTTGCATATCATCATAACATAATTGTAACTTTAACCTTTTAAACATTTATTACATTACTGTGAAAACCATCATTGAAAATAGATTTTTAAAAGTGATTCATAAAATGGAAATTTCTAAATGATTGAAAATAACATCTTTTAGAATACCAACCTACCAGTAAAGCCAGAATCATCACATAAATTTAACCTAAAATAGAACACACAGGTAACAGAAAACTGATTTAATCCCCTCAATGCTGTTGGGTGAAACACCACAGCTCCAGAAGTTCAGTCGAAGGTACAGCAGAATGTTACCATCATTACCTGGGTACACTCAGCACTGTCTTAATCAGAGCTTTGTCATGCGTTGTCCATTTGCCTTGAGAGAAAGTCAGGGGGTGAACAATATAACAGTCATCACATCTGTCAATTGGACAGTCAAACATAACAGGGTTAACAGTTTGGTTAGTTTGGTTAATAGGCAGGTTTGGTTAAAGCGCAGGAAATAGAAGTTCTGGTTGTCCCCAACACCTGGTTCCACCTGGGAGACATTTTTAGATATTTGATTCATACAAAATTTTCTTCATTAAAAGGATGAATTGGTTCCTTGGTTTTGTGAGCTGCTCAGACACCTGTAATGATAAAATTCAAAACGTCAGTTAATCTTTTTACATATTCAGCCATGAATTCCTCCATCCAAAGCAGTTTCTCTTTGGCTTGATCAACATCAGCAGGTGAATCACCAGTTTCCTTTCCCTATTTTTGGATAAATACTGATCCATTATCATAGCTTATTTCTGATGGTATGCCAAATTGTGGAATTATTTCTCTTTTTTACATTACTCTGAGCACAAATTTCACACTGTTCCAACACTTCATCAACCATTGATTGCAAATATGGTGACCAATATCCTTGCTGTCTTATTATCCTAATAACTTCCCCCTTCGCACAGTGATCAACACTGTGCGCCTCAGAAATCAACATAGTCAACAACGCTACTGTGCAACCAACAAACCCTCATGAGATTGCCACAGCCCTCTTTCATCCTTCGTTGCCCCCCTTGTTGCCAGACACTGTGTTCACTCAGTCTGCATTTTGTTACATTAGAATAATGTCTTCTGGAGTTACTATTGGTTCTAACGATAACAACGGTGTCATAATGGGAATTTCACTTTTTGCTGCTAGCTTGCTGCCTCATCTGCTGCGTTGTTACCTCATAGGAAGGCGGCAACAGGCCTCTTCGACCCTGGCCACCACAGTGTTAAGATATGGTGGCACCTAGTCAAAGACAAATAATTAATACTGCCGAGGACCACAGGGCTTTACACATGACATTGAGTAACCTAAGGACAGAAAATATAACACATACTGTAAACACCGCGCTTGGGTCATCACAAATTTGCTTCAATCAAGTAGCTCGGCTGTCTTCTTTTTCTTTGCTTCTGGAATTTGGGCTCAAATGCATATTTCCCATTTTCCCAACTCCTTAAGCACCGGATTTGTGATTTCCGATAGCCAGTAGGCAGTTACTGCCTCTGCTTGAACATTCATTTGGAAATTTACACCCGAATTATCAATGTAAACACCTTGTGGAGAGCACCAAATCTTTATTTTTAGTTGACACAATGCATCTCCCCTAGCAAATTTACAGGTGTGTGTTCAGATACTAGGATTGGCAGAATGGTTTTGTCATTACCAATTGACAGTTGACCTGCCTTCTATTTGCACCTCTAACATTGGCTCTACATTAGCTGCTGTTGTCATTACGGCTAATTGGCCCTCCCCAATAGGATTCTCTGGGCATCCCTAGTACACATGTTTAGGCCCACCCCCGGGATTGGCCGCACTGGCGTTCCCGCTTTGAGTGGGCTGACCCTCAGACCCCCGTCCTTCTTCCTGTTGAGCCGGCCATGGATTTTTAGGACAGTCTCGACGGTCATGTCTAGGTTGGTTACATCCCCAACACCGGTTATGTTGTCCAACCTGATTGCCCCTCTGGGCTGTTGCTTTCTTCCCTCTTCCTCTTGGTTGCTGTGTGCGAACATTAACAACAGGAGGAGCTTGTGGGGGTGGGGCAGGAAATTGGTGGTGGATCGGAGGAATAGACGGCACAGCGACAGCAGGGGCAACAATTGCTCCACTGTGTGCTTCTTCATCATCATTCAATACGGGAGCCTGAACCTTTTTCTTGCTCTTATTTGTCAGTTCAGTTAGTTGAAGTTGTGAGACTTTACTTTGAACAGCTCTCTCTTGTTCACGCAACTTCTGCTCTTCTTTCCTGTGTCTGTCTACTGGATGTATCACATGGTCACAAAATTCTCTGTGACTTTTTGATGCCAACCCCACCACATCTTCAAGTCTACTTTTCACAGGGCCGGGCATGGCCTCTATGATAGAGTAATGTAAGCAGCTGGGTTCTCAGTATCCGTCAGTGGTTCCCCCTTTAGTGCTTTAGGGTCAACCTGAACAGGATACTTCTTTCGCAAAGATGTCCAGAGAGATGTCAATCATCCATGCATTTCCACGCAAAATATTTTCCACAGCAGGTATTCCCATTGTGCGTGCCCACGCTGCTTTAATGTCCCCGATGCCGAGTATTTTGCCCATAGTCTCTTCCTCAAAAACTTTAATCCACTTACTGGCTCCCTCGTGCATATCAGGAAGTCTAGAGGTCAGCCCCGCAAAGTCAGGAGTTTGCCATGGAATATATCGGCTCTGCTTCCCCTTAATCAAAATTGATATTGGATTGGGTCAGTGTATTTTTGTGTTGGTTTTATAGCAGGTCTAAGTCTAAAGTCATAATTGCCTTTCTCTATGTTTGGCCTCACTGCATCCCTTTCCTTAGGCTTAGCTGCAGGTTAGCTTCCCTCTGTTCTATTTCCTGTCTCTCCCTTGACGGGCCTGCCTGTTCCTCAAACACTAGTCTTTCGCCTAACTCATGCACATCTGCCTCACCTGATCCTCCCCCCAAACAGGAATTATAATTACTGTCTATCTCTTTTCTGCATGCTGGGTGTTTAACGCCCAGGATCATCACTGGACTAAAACTCATTTTGCAATTACAATTACACTGGCTGATAAGACTTATCAATTGATTGTAGGTTAAAAAATTAATAAACGCAACCTAGAAGTAAACCTCTATTTTTACTCTTTATTATGACTACTAGTACTGGTTGTAATGTGTTTATTAAATGTTTTCTTAAACAAGAAACCTGTCAGAGAATATATGCAGCTTCACTATGACTTTTAGACTTTAGCAGCAGAATTCAATAAAATTGTTATTTAAGAACACAGCACCATTAGGCAACAAAGTTTAACCACACAATAACAGTTGCACTGCTTACAAATTGCAACTTGATCAAAAATTCACTTTACCAAAACGCAAAATCATTTAAAAACAAGAGAAAACATTCAACATTAACTTCAGCTCTATGCTTAAGGGGAGAGAAAGGAAAAAGAGATCACTGCAGCTCACACACGACGGGCGGGGCTGTCTAAAACCGACTAGGAGTGCGGAAGGAGGGGGAATGACATCACACAACACTCTGCAGCCCGATAAACAACTTCAGTATCACAACAGTATGTAGAAACACTAACATCGACAGCTCGCCAAAAAATCAGTTAACCACCACACACGGCCTATCACTAGACCTGTCTCTCTCTCCCTGTCCTCTCTGTCCTTCAACAAGGCACAGAGAGGCTCTTACTAGACTAAACAGCACGATGACGACTAAAGAACAATCAGCACAGATCAGAACAAACAGAAAGTGCTCAACATATTAACTTATTTTAACAGAAATGTCTGCAAAGCAACACTGAATAGAAAAGCAATAATTTACATAAACATCAGAATGACAAACTCAGCCTATTGAAATTTTTACTCAACTCGTCCTGTGCCAGAGGTCACACCCCCAGCTAAGTGAATTTGATTCAGATTTTAACGCTTCATTCAAAACATCAATGCACATTCGAATTTCTCTCACAGCTTCTCAATCACTCGCAGCGGCCGCTCACTCACACACACAACTTTTAATCTCTTTCATGCGTCTCTGTTCTCAGACAACCATCATACACACTTGGCGCCCATGCACACTGTATACTCACTGTATATTTTTACTTTATAAAAGATTTTTTATGATAATATTTTATAATTTTTATGGGAGTTACTAAATTTATTCTGCCTGTACCCACAATCAATTTATTACGAATTATAATCTGGTTTTACTATAACTCCTCTTCTGCTCTGTCCTTATCTCTTCCTGCCTGCTTGGCCTCCCCCCACAACAGCTTGCCTAGCGGTCCCTTATCACTCTCTGTCTCTCCCTTCTCACATCCATTTTGTCAGAGTCTCTGTCTTCAAACTGCCAAACTTTATCAATTTACCACTATCGGATAAGAGTGCTATAGAGTTTCTGAATAAAAGTACTATTGTTCTTTTGTTCGTACTATTCACAACACAAATAAATTCTTAATCTAGATTCCAGTGAGCCTACTTCAACTGACCACTGCTTTACGTTGTCACCGACCGGTTTCGGGCAGTGTCGTTGCTTCAACTCACTTTCCTCTAGCAGTCATACACATTCACATTCATGCTTTACCCCAAATTTGTCTTCTTCCTGTGTGTGCGTTTATTGACTGGTTTTGTAAGCGTGATTATGGACGTTCAAACTGAGCTATTGTGTTTCCAGACGTGCTTTTGAGTTTTTACTGGGACCTTTTAACTCCGGTCTTGTTATTCTTATGTACTTTATTTATGAACAACTCACGGCGGGGGTTTTTAGCTTCTTAAAGATTTATGTTATGTTTTATCTAGGTCTGGCCGACCGAGCCGTATGGCACGCTGTGTCCCGAGCGCTCAGTCTTTATGATTCATGACTAGCCTTGAATCATGATACCAGACCTCATATATCAGTCATGTGGAGGACTGTTCACTTACATCCACAACCGCCTAGATAGTGCAGTTATGTTTCAGCGTTCAGAACCTCCACCATTCACACTTGTGATTGTACTACTTTCTAGCACTATATGTAGGTGTGTACAAATACATGTAAAATCAACACATTAGAACATTTGATGTTTTAAAGCTTTACTAAATCTACTTCGGGGGTCCTCACCTCCCCGGGCCTCTAACCCAGCTCAAACAATAATATTGCGGGAGTTGCCACACTCGAGGACACTGGTACTAAATCTACTTCGGGGGTCCTCACTTCCTCGGGCCTCTAACCCAGCTCAAACAATACCTTGTCAGAATATTGTGGGAGTTGCCACACTCGAGGACACTTTTCGGGGGTCTTCACCTCCCCGGGCCCCCCGGACCCAGCTCAAACAATACCTCGTCAGAATATTGTGGGAGTTGCCACACTCGAAGACACTGATTTTGTCAATAGATGCTCACAGGTTTTGGCTAATACTGGTCTTGCTATCCAGAGGACTCACAGCTCACTAACAGATGCTCACAGGTTTATAATACTGGTCTTGCCATCTTTAGTTTCTGGTCTCGCTAACAGATGCTCACAGGTTCCTAATACTGGTCTTGCCATCTTTAGCTCACAGATTTTTTATTTTGATTTTTTATTTTTTATTTTTGTTTAAAACATCAATGTTTGATGCCTTTGTTTCTCAAATTCACATCTCTTAATTTATAGACAAGTTACTACTGAGACTTAGGGCACGTTACAATTTAGTGGTGTTCAATGCAGATCAAGTTTCTGCTTACCTTTTGTTGCCATGGCCCGTGTCCTTTGTCCGTTCGTACCTGGTCCTTAAGCCCAATGAAACCCAATTAATGTTTCAGTCAGGTCTGATCCAACTTTTCAGTTGATCCCGGACGAGCCCCCAAATTGTTGTGGTGGTTCAAACCACCCCGAATTCTGTAGACCTGATGTAGAGAAAAGAGATGTTGAATTTAAAGAAGACAAAGACAAGTATCCTATTTCACCTCGGCCGAGGGGAGAACCCAGCTCTCAGTTCTAACAGACCCCGCGATCTGCACACCACCACGCCCTGCTGAGTTCTGCCGCTCTCTGGCTCCAGCAAGTTTTATTACTTCAGACAAGCAGTTACATATTTGTTATTATCTTCATACAGGTTTATCTGCTGGGCGCATCCTCCGCCCGGGTGTGTGTGTGTGTGCTCCTTTCCCAGGCCTTCCTGACCTTGGCCTAAATTCAGACGCTCTGCAACAGTTTTTAATTGGGCACACACGCACACACAGAGATCCGGCCCAGGTTTGCCTCCAGACAAACTGCAAAAACACTCACAACATTCTTAAAAGCAATAGTTCAACATAATCACACAGTTTAATATATTTAAATGATTATTAGGCACTTCAGGTAATATAATCCACACCTTTCATACAAACCTGTCGCTGCAATCAGCTGGAGATCAGCTAGGGATTGAAGGCACCTGCGCTAATGACGTTGAGGGGGAACCCCCGGAAGCGCCTAATCAGCTGATTGACGAGTTTGGGAAATCCCCGGAAACCAACACGCGAGGAAAGCGAACAGATGCAGCATTAAGCTTTATTAAAGGAGCTGTATTGGAAAACGGCTAACATAAAACCAAGTTGACTGAATGAAATGCTTTAATCTACGACACATCAGCTGTTTGAACATTGTGCAAAAGGCATCGGCTTTCTAACTGGATCACATCAGCGTGTCTTAAAGGAACAGTGAACAATGTCTGTCGTCGAGTCCGATGTTCAGTCCCAAGAGGGCGCTGTTGGGAAGGAAAAAAGAGTTATTAAACTTACTTCAAAAGGCTTGGAAATGTATGTTGAAAATTATCAGGAAACAAGTCATGCAAACAAGCTAACAAGCTGATGGAAATGATGAAACACCTCATGAAATTAAAGGAAAATGCAACTGATGTACAAAATAACCTGGTTCAATTAATCAAACTTTGTGATGAAGCAAAACAATGTCATGAGTCACTGGTGAAGTTACCACTGCCTGAAAAGGCGCTTCAAGAGCAAAATCTGTGGCTTCAGAAAAAAAATGCAAACCTTTGATGATTTCATACAGGATGTGAAGGTGTGGTTATCAGAGTCTGGACAGCAAATCATACCCAACACTGCTGAAAGTATCACACATCTGAGTACTGCAAACCAAGATGATATTGGACCTGATGACAGTGTTTCAAATGCCCCAGAACCTAAATCAAGCCATAAATCACAAACTTCATCGTGTATATCTTCAACATCCTCTGCTCGTATTAAAGCCCAGGCAGAAAAGGCTGCTTTAATGGAAAGGGTTGCTGCCCTGAAGAAAAAACATGAGCTTGAGGCACAAGAAGAAGTACTGAAAAGAAAGAAAGAACAACTGCAACTTGAGACTGAACTGGCTGCAACAAATGCAAAATTGAATGTATTGGATGCCATGGGTTCAAGAAGCAGCTCTAGAGTGTCTGACGGGATGAACTCTTATCTCAAAAAAGGAACTGTTCAAACTGAAACATCGGCAAAATTAAACCCACATGCAGTTGAATACTTACCTGATCAAGTGCAACATAGACAGTATCATGTATTGGAGGAACCTAAGTCATCTTCCCAGCAAGTTGTCAGACCAAAAACAACTCATCATATGATTGATGAAGCTCACTACTCCCCCCAAAGGCAAAATACACAGTTACCTGTACATGTGAAAAAGCAGAGGTATGTTCACACTGCACCCCTAGTGGCGAATGATGGTAACCAAGGTGATATTTGCAACATCATTCAGAGGCAAAATGACATCACTGCTCTTCTGGTTCAACAAAACCTCTCTTCTACTTTACCACCAAGAGACATTCCTGTATATGATGGTGATCCTCTACAGTATGAGGTTTTCATAAGAGCATTTGAAAGAGGAGTGGAGAGAAAAACTGATGACTATGGTGACTGCTTGCACTTTTTAGAGCAATACACAAGTGGGCATCCAAAAGAATTAGTCCGCAGCTGCCAACATTTACCTCCAGCCCATGGCTATAAAAAAGCAAAAGACCTGCTAAAAGAACATTTCGGAAATGAACATAAAATTGCCACTGCATACATGGAAAAGGCATTTACCTGGTCAGCGATCAAACCAGAGGATGTGAAAGCTCTACAAGCATTCTCATTGTTCCTTAGAGGTTGTTGCAATGCAATGGAAAATCTTGCCTATATGGATGAAATGAATGTTGCTTCCAATATGAGGACCATCCTTCTGAAACTGCCTTACAAGCTCAGAGACAAGTGGAGGAATAAAGCATGTGAGCTACAGGAGCAGCGTAGACGGCGAGCTACATTTACTGACCTGGTAAACTTTATAGAGAGACAACTGAAGATACTGTCAGATCCACTCTTTGGAAACATCCAGGATGTCAAGTCAGCTGCAACTGTCAAAAGCTCTACCCTTGTTAAAGCAAGAGAAAAATCAAGACCAAGAGGAAGTAGTTTTGCAACAGCTGTAACACCTATAACAACACAAGTTCAAGAAACCTTGACAAGTGGAATGGAAAGAAAGGTAAATACCACCAAATCTCAAAGTTCTTGTTTGTTCTGTGATAAAAGTGGACACACATTGGTGCGGTGCCCACAGATCAGGAAGAAGATGCACAGAGAAAAAATAGACTTCTTAAAGAAAAAGGGAGTCTGCTTTGGATGTTTGAAAATGGGACACATGAGCAAAGACTGCAAGAGCCGTTTGTCATGTGATGTGTGCAGCCAAAATCATCCTGAAATACTTCATATTGAACAGAAGAATCCAGAACACACAGAACAAAGGGGAAAAGCAGTGGGGAGCAATGCAGTTCTCTCATCTCAAACATGTGGGCATATTGGGGCCGGTGAGGAAACCTGCATCTTCTCCATCGTACCAGTACAAGTAAAGAGCCACAAGGGGGACACAGTCTTGCAAACATATGCATTTTTGGATCATGGAAGTTCATCTACCTTCTGCACAGAGAACTTAATGAGGAGGCTGAACATAACAGGACGGAAGACCAGTGTTCTTTTACGTACCATGAATCAAGTGAAGCCTGTGACCAGTCATCATATCTCAGGTTTGGAAATATCTTGTCTGGACGAAGATAACTTCATCCAACTATCTGATGCGTTCACACACAAGACTATGCCTGTTTCTCAGCACAACATTCCCAGGCAAGAAGATCTGAAGCAATGGCCTTACCTGAAGAACACCAAGATCCATGAAATAGACTCTGGCATTGATCTACTCATTGGAACAAATGCTTTTAAGGCATTGGAGCCTTGGGAAGTGGTCAATAGTCAAGGAGATGGACCATATGCTACGAGGACCCTATTGGGGTGGGTCATCTATGGTCCACTGAGAGGAGACAACATCATCAGGGATGAGAATGGCTGCCCTGCTGCTGCGGTCAATCGCATATCTATTGTGAACTTGGAGGAGCTACTGGTTAAACAATACAATCAGGACTTCAGTGAAAGAAACAGCATGGAAAAGGAAGAAATGTCCAGAGAAGAAGTAAAATTCTTGGATATTATGAACCAGTCTGCAAAAATGAAAGATGGACACCACTGCCTAGACTTACCTTTTAAACACGAAAATCCCAGCATGCCCAACAACCGTTGCATTGCAGAACAGCGCATCCAGAGCCTGAAACGCAAGTTTGGAAAAGATGAGAAATTTCATGAAGAGTACACATCATTCCTCACAGAAATGATTAAGAGTGGTTATGCTGAAATGGTACCAGTGGATTAGCTGAACCGAAATGATGGAGAACTCTGGTACATCCCGCATCATGGAGTGTATCACTCAAGAAAAAGGACATTAAGAGTGGTCTTCGACTGCGGCGCAGTATTTAAAGGAACGTCACTTAACTGCCAACTGCTACAGGGTCCAGACCTTACCAACTCACTCATTGGAGTTCTCATCAGGTTCAGGCAAGAACCAGTTGCTTTGATGGCTGACATTAAAGCAATGTTTCATCAAGTCAAAGTATCAGAAAAACATGTCGACTATCTGAGATTCCTGTGGTGGCCCAATGGTGATGTGCAGCAAGATCTTGTTGAGTATCGGATGAAAGTTCATCTTTTTGGAGCTGTGTCGTCACCAAGTTGTGCAAACTTCGCATTAAAGAAGACTGCTGAAGACAACAAAACTTGCTTTACAGCAGAGGTAACGAACACAGTAAAAAACAACTTTTACGTGGATGATTGCTTGAAATCCATGCCTTCAGAACAAGAAGCAGTACAAATGGTAAGAGACCTGACTGCTCTCTGTCAAAAGGGAGGATTCATGCTGTCAAAATGGATCAGCAACAGCCGTACAGTACTAGCATCCATTCCACTAGAAAACCGTGCCAAAGAAATCAAAGAGCTGGACTTGGACAAAGACAATCTCCCAATGGAAAGGGCACTAGGACTGCTCTGGTGTGTTGAGACGGATGTTTTCAAGTTCAGAATTGCTGCACGGGAACGACCATACACAAGACGTGGCATCTTGTCAGTAATTGGCTCAATATATGATCCATTAGGATTTCTCGCACCATTTACTCTGCCAGCCAAACTGATTATGCAGGAGCTCTGTAAGCAAAACATTGGATGGGACGAAAACATACCCCAAACCTTCTTAGAACAGTGGACAGCATGGCTAGCAGATCTTCACAAGATGGCGAAATTCAATGTCGATCGGTGCATAAAGCCTGCAAGTTTTGGCCAAATCCAATATGCCCAACTTCACCACTTCTCGGACGCCAGCGAAAGTGGATATGGTACTGTTTCCTACCTAAGACTGGAAAACAACCATAAAGAAGTGCATATTGCATTCATAACTGGAAAATCAAGAGTGGCACCATTAAAACAGATGACTACTCCCAGAATGGAGCTCGCAGCTGCAGTCCTAGCTGTTAGAGTCGACACTATGCTGCAAAAAGAATTGGAGCTTCAACTGGACAAATCAATCTTCTGGACCGATAGTACAACAGTACTTAAGTACATCAACAATGAAACCAAACGTTTCCAAACATTTGTAGCAAACAGGATCTCCTTTGTAAGGGATGCTACAGATGTATCACAATGGAGGTATGTCAGCACAAAAGAAAACCCAGCAGATGAAGCATCTAGAGGACTGACAGCAGACAGATTCCTAAATTGCAAGAGATGGATCAAGGGACCAGAGTTTCTCTGTAAATCAGATCAAGAGTGGCCAAAGACTCACCTGAAATCAGTAATCTCTGCCAATGATCCAGAAATCAAACAAACTCTCACTGTGAACATCATTGTCAAATTTCCACTGAACCCCACAGCGTATCTGATCAACTATTTCTCATCATGGAGAAATCTGAAGACTGCTGTAGCCTGGCTTCTGAAGGTAAAAACAACACTCAAGCAACTGACACAAAAGAGGAAGGAGTTACAGACTGCTGTAAGTAACTCTGAAAAGGATCCTGGCATGGTAAAGGAGAAAGTGGAAAGAGAGATGCAAGCTTTTAAAGACACGCTCCGTGGACAGTATTTATGTCCTGAAGATCTTGCCCAAGCAGAAAGCACAGTCATCTCTTTCAGCCAAGGACAGAGATTCACAGAAGAACTATCTATACTGGAAGCTGGTAAAAAGGGTGTCAAAAGATGCAGCCATCTGTACAAACTGGACCCGGTGCTGGATGATGGACTTCTGAGAGTAGGTGGTCGCCTGAACAAACTAGCGATGCCTGAAGAAGCCAAACACCCCATTATTCTCTCAAAAGACCTTCACATTTCCACGCTGTTGTTACGACACATTCATAAACAACTTGGACATGGAGGAAGAAATCACATGCTGTCTCACCTTCGTAAGAAATACTGGATCATCAAAGCTAACTCTGCAGCGAGGAAAATCATAAACGACTGTGTTGTGTGTAAACGACAGCGATCAAAAGTTGGAGAACAAAAAATGGCAGACTTGCCTCTTGAGAGGATTCTTCCAGATAGACCTCCATTCACAGATGTGGGAGTGGACTACTTCGGTCCTATAGTGATCAGAAGAGCACGAAGTCTTGTTAAAAGGTATGGTGTAATCTTCACCTGCATGGCAAGCAGGGCAGTACATCTTGAAGTTGCACATACACTGGACACAGACTCCTGCATCCATGCTTTAAGAAGATTTATCTGTCGAAGAGGTCAAGTTTCATCCTTAAGATCAGACAATGGCACAAATTTCGTTGGAGCGGAAAAGGAATTGAGAGAAGCACTCAAGAACCTAAATCGGGACAAAATCCGAAGTGCTATGCTTCAACGAGGGATAAAGTGGCGCTTTAACCCCCCAGCAGCTTCCCATCACGGCGGTGTTTGGGAAAGATTGATCCGCATGATTCGAAATGTGCTGAAATCTGTGCTAAACCAACAAGTTCTGGATGACGAAGGATTGCAAACCGTTCTTTGTGAAGCCGAAGCAATCTTAAATGACCGACCCATAACTAAAATGTCTGATGATTCAATGGATCTGGAAGCACTCACACCAAATCACCTTCTTCTGCTGAAAACCAAACCTATACTACCACCTGGACTTTTTGCAA
This sequence comes from Collichthys lucidus, assembly GCA_004119915.2. Lineage (NCBI taxonomy): Eukaryota > Metazoa > Chordata > Actinopteri > Sciaenidae > Collichthys > Collichthys lucidus. Next base: position 1,815,047 of record CM014101.1, read on the forward strand.
AAGAAGATTTATACAGCAGACGCAGATGGAAACAAGTGCAATATATCGCGGATCTGTTTTGGAAAAGGTGGACTCAAGAATACTTACCCCTGATCCAAGAACGACAACGGTGGTCTATAGTCAAAAGAAGCTTTGCTCCAGGTGACATTGTTCTGGTGGTTGATTCCACTGCACCAAGAGGATCCTGGTTAATGGGAAGAATACTGGAGACAAAAGCGGATGCAAAAGGTATTGTCCGCACAGTTCGGCTCAAGACAAAGAGTAACATCTTGGAGAGACCAATAACAAAAATATGTCTACTCCAAGAAGCTGAGGCCTAGATGACAAAGACTGATGGCCTTTACTCCGAAAAGAGTGAAGAAAAGAAGATGAAGAATCAAGATTAAATGCCAACACATAGTACATACTCTTTTGTTTTTGAAAAATGTATAAGGTTAAAAGAAAAAAAATGTATGTAGCTCCATTATTATTTATTAGTAATTGTTTTGTTACACACTTAGGACAATTAGGGGCCGGTGTGTAGGAGCCATTTATGTTAGTGTTGGCAGGTTATTTTATTTTATTTAGATATGTTTAAATTGCATAGTTTGGACACTGGGTGGCAGTGAGCATAAAGGGCATAGGTCACAGGAAGAGGTAGAGACAGGAGGGGGAGGGCACACAGTTCTCACCAGACCTCAGACCCCAGACCTCGAACAGACCAGAGCACACAGGACAGAGCTCTCACCTACAAATTACTGGTATGTCAAACTGCTTTCTTCAATAAAATACAAAACAAACTGCAACTGTCAAAATTGTCTGGAAAGTCAAATCTTTGGGTCTGCGTCGGTTCACTCCTATCCCCACCTGTGAAGTAATGACAACCAGGGAAATGGAAAAAATTGTCGTTACATGACAAGAGCTGTGAAATTCAAGCCACATGACCAAAGCAGCCCTGTGTTAGAAGAGACAGGCTACAGCTGACAGCACCTTCAGATGCGGTGTGACTGACATTACTGGGTCAGCTTATCGACTTTATGACTTCTCTCTGTTTGTCACACTACATTTTAACATGACAGAGAAACATAAAAAAAGTTTTATCGCAACAAGAAATAACAACGGCACTTTGCATCATTAGGTGACAGTTGATTCATGCTTTCGGTCCCTTTCCACTTAAGAAAATGACTCAAGAGAGTCTTGACGAATGAAGGGATATTACATTTGACTTTGACCTGGTGGTCATGGTGGCCAAATGTGTACTTTTACTTACTGGCACATTTGTGCTTTCCAAAAGGGTGAACTCCATGACCTTTCCATTACTGCTGCCCTCAGGACACACTGTCAGCTCTGTACACCAAATAAAGTGTAAGAGTCAGTGTTGAGCTGATCTTCCTAAAATTTTGATGTCAACAATGGACTGAATTATAGCATGTATGGTGATCCACATATTCCACTCTCATCAGCCAGGCAGCTGTTTTTATTGAAAAAGCATCAATGACAATTGCACAGGCTGACTTTGGCCACATGTTTTTGTCCTGCCCTACTATTGGAGTTCTGGGCAGCAATATTTGAAACAATTAGTAAAGTAACAGGCCAAACTATAGTGCTCAAGCCCCTTACTGGCCTCTTTGAATTTTGACCACCAACTAAAATGGTCTCACTCTGCCCCTCTGACTCACGATAAATGGATTCAGGAAGTTTTGCATTGCATTCCTACCCTTCTGCTTGTAGTACTAAAAAAAAAAAAAAGCGCGAAATCAAAACTAAGGGGAGACACAAACATGACTTAGAGTGAATGACAATGTGAACACATCACTTTAACCATGGATACTTCACAGAACGTTGTGTTAGCTTGAGTTATGCTGACCCCAAGTGTCCACAAAAATCATAAAGAAATGACAGCATAGTCTTCACTCTTTTGTTCTTAGATAACTTAGTAAGTATTACTATAACACTAGTATAATATTACATAGTACTGCATTATATTCTATTGATAACATCTGCACACATGTGGTTTCAATAAGGAAATATTTCCACACAGCCTCCCACTAGTGTCACAGGGAACAGAATTGTTCCTGCAGGCTCCTGATTGAAAGCTTTGTTTTGCTACTTCAGATCAGCATACTGGCACTGATGCTGAGGAGTGGCTTCCTTTAAACCAATGATAACTGTGCAATGTGAACACTCTCTTTTGTTGTTGTTGTCAGATCAATCCATATGTGCAGTAGCTTTAACTAACCAACTATCTTCATTAAAGATTGATTACATTGTAAGATGTCAGATGTCATGCTTGAAAGTATGCAAGGTCGAGTGTATAGAATACAAACACCATCTTTCATAAGCAGTAGAAGAAAAGTCCCTAGAAGAAAGTCAGGTTGACACCATTAAAATCGGAAAATGGCTGTAAAGTGAATATAGAGGTGGGAGTCAAATTATAGGCAGAGAGAGAGAGAGAGAGAGAGGGCCTGAGGACATTTGGCCCAGCTAAAGGTTTTCACCCTCCTCCTCTATGAACTGTTCTAACCTCATTGTTCTCCTCTTCTTCTTTTAATCTTCCAGCCTCTCACCTCCTCGTACAGGTTTGTTCATTGTAGTCAGGGGCGCCGTATAGGGGAGAAAAGTTAGGACAATTCCAAGGGCCCATGACTGACAAGGGTCCCAAAAAATAGATGTGGTGACAACAGCTACGCAGAGGGGGCCCAATTAGATTTTTTTTGTCATGGGGCCCAAAATTTGTGGCGGCGCCTCTGATTGTAGTTACAGATTAGAATGGCTATGCAAAAAGACACATTCAGCATGTCAGGACACTCTGTTTCTGAGAGGACAGAGCCAACCCAGCTGTTTCTACACCTTCTAGTCTTTATTCTAAGATAGGCTAAAAACATCCTGGTTCCTAAGAGAATACTCCACAAACGTAGCACATCACCCCTAAAACAGCCTCATTCACAATAAAAAGCACGCATTTTTCTTCCTTGTAAAACCTGAGGCCTGCAGGCCTCGACCCACTCTGCTGCATGTCTGCAATCGTAAAGAATGTGATCTTCAATCAAGTCCTATGGAAAAGGCAAAAAGTATCTGACCAAAAGATACTGGGAAAAAGCTTACGCCTTCCACTGGTGTGTCCACATCGGCAGGTCTGACAGCAGATGAGACCTCTGCCTGCTGCTCTAAAAAGAAAAGATCCCATCAGTGCCCTCTTCTAATATGTCTACCTAGACATACATAGACATATGAGAGAGCTCAACAAATGTTAATTTTCCAATCCAATCATGCATTATCTAGACACTTGATTTTTTAAATTGCAGACAGCAGGTCTGACCTTATCTTGTGAAAGGCATATTCTTTAAAGTGACCCCACAATTACAACATTTAGTAATTTGCATCATTAATGACTTCTATAATGCTACTATTTTATGGCACCTATATTGATAAAGAATATATTCATTATTATATTATTAAATGTAATAGTCTATAATCACCTCAACACACTTCGACTAGACTTCATCCATTTATATACTAACAGCAGAGGCTGCTGCCATGCAAGGTGCCAACTGCTCATCACCTTCACACCTTCACATACCTTTGGGAGCAATTTGAGCTTTCAGACAGGTTTTAGCCCAATTATTTCAAAAACATGTTTCTGGATTGGAAACAGTCTGCCAATCAAACACATGTTCTGTGAAGCAAAGGCAAAAACACTTGTCATGTCATGCCAAATGCTTTTTGTTTGAGTGCTACTAAGATTACCGTGCTGTGATGTGTCCCAGACACTGGGATAGGTTTTATATATCCGTTTGATTTTATTGCAGCTGTCAGTGAAAAACTGCCAAACGAAACCAGAAAGCACAAAAGCAGAGACGTGTTGTGTTGCTGTCTTCATTACACCAGTCTTGGATCTGGAAATGGGGCTAAATCAGAACGAAATCAACCAGCCCAATCCTTATCATATCCTGATCATTGTTCACTCATAGTGTCTCTGATAGCTCACCTCAGTTAAAGTCAGTGGGTGACTTTGTTGTGGTGGTAAATGTTCTGGAAGGTCATTTATTTAAAAAACAGAAAGCAACCATACCTTCTGTGTTTTTTCCATGTATGATGTTGGATCCAAGAATTTTCCTTTCATGACTTCTCACAGTTTTTGCCGTAGAGTTTTTGATCATGTGTATACCTACATGTAGGTGAAAAGGAAATGCATGTGTCAGTGATAAAACTGTAGAAGCGTTTCTGAAGTGTTACATTAGAAAACTGCAAAATTAGAAAAAAAAAATTCAAATAAGTTGTGATGTAGCAAACCCTGAAGTCACATGACTGATCAACTGTTTCCTCATGACCTATGATGGCTCCACACAGATCTCATAATTTTTTTTTATTGGTTGAAGTTCCACTGGTGCTCTTTTAATTGCTGCATTTATATAGAAGATATAATAGTGACTTTAGAAATTGCTCCTCCCATTCTTTTCTCCATTCTGTTTACCAGCCTCTCTGACATCAGTCATCAGTCACTGGAAAAGACATTCTCCCTAACTTATTTTCCCTTTAGCTTCTACACAATTATGCCCCAATAGAGGAGATTGATGCAGAGAGGAGGAACCCTGTGGTGAGACTCTCAGTGATGTTAGTTCCCGGTTAGAATGTGTTAGTTCCTTCTGCCTCCCACATCGTTCTCTCCAAGCTTCTCCCCTCGCTGCCTGTAAATCATCAGCCCTTCATTGTGTCTATAGATTCCCTTCTTCTCTTCTCTCTGGATCATTTTATAGAGCTGCATGTTCAGTCGTGGAGGGTTTTTGTGACTCAAAGGTCCAGTGTGTCAGATTTAGGAGGCTCTATTATAATATAAATATATCTATCTCTGTTTTCATTAGTGTAAGATGTCCTGAAAAAATGTTTTTGTTACCTTTACAATGAGACAGTTTCTACAGTAGGCCACAATGGACAAATGAAACACTAACTCTACTGTCACCTTTTACACATGGTTTTTGCCGCCATACTTTCTTCTTCTTCTCACAAGGAAAGAGAGGGTGAAGAAAGGTGGTTGCAATACTAAATCCTACACACTGTTCCTTTTAATGTTGTGTTTCTATAAACTCCCAGGACCACCGTGAGTGAGTCAAAATACAGGGTCAGTGATGATTTTCAAACCTTTTTAAAGCCACTATGTGTAGATTTTACAGTCGATATGATTCTGTTATTATGTAGGTGTTTTTCTTTGTGGAGTTCCAGTGACGCCTGGTCTCACACTTTGGCCACTAGTTTCCTGGTGGTGTTGGTAACTGACGGTAGTGCCTCTGTGGTCGGTGTTCTCTGTTTAAATACAATCCTAACTGCATTTATATAGAAGATATAATAGTGACTTTAGAAATTGCTCCTCCTGATTAGTGCTCTGATATTTCATTCAGTCATTCCACCTGAAAAATGCAGCACATCTCCTCATGAAAGCAAAAACAACAACAGCTCTCACCTTTATTTTTCACATTTTCATGGACTTTAATGGAATTAGAATTAGAAGCTGCTTAATGAAAAGAGACATTTAAGTTGTCTCCCTTGTCTGCTGAAGTGTTTGTCATCAGCAGCTGGATTTAAATGTTAGTGTGTCTGCAGGCTGATGGATCTCAGTGGTGGACTGTTCATTAAGGTTCAGGATACTAGTAGCTGAGAAGGCTGGGAGAGGGACAGGCCATGCACATTAGAACAGGAGGCTGATGTATGGGCTGATATCAGCTTCTTGCAGATAGATTATTATTAAGGATCTTATTGTTGGTGCTGCACACACCACCAGCTACGTCCAGGGGAACTTCTTTATTTTAGTAATTATTATTATTATAATTGATTTTTGTGGAGTATCTTTTGTGGGTATACTGTAGTGTGGTCTTTTTTTTTGCTACCACCACTAGGGGTGCCAAGTATGCTACATGTAGTGGCTTTAATTTAAAAAAAGAAAAAGAAAAGAAAACTACATCGAACAAATAAGCAAAAATGAAATGTCCAATATGTGTATTTATTGACCTCATCACAAAAGAAAGGCAGTCAGACTGACATCTGTGTTCTTTTTAAAAGGAAACTATCACATTCTGCAGAATTACTAGAAAAATTTCTTCTCTAATCCTGACAAATTAAAGACTGGTCTTACTTTATGGACTGAATCAAGCTTCATATTAGCTGCTGGTGCTAGAAATGTCCCATTCTTTTCCTGACATAAGAGGTACACCTCATGTCTCCCCCCTCACAGTGGTGTGATCCTGCATTATTCCACAGCACACAGCCCAGAAGCTCTCCAGAGATTTGCAAACAGGCTGTCACTTCATGCTTTTTCTTTTGCCTCTGCCTGATCTTCTGTCACCGGCTTAACCTCAGACACAATCGGGGTGAAACGTAGTTTTGCCTTTATTGCTGTAGAAAGACTTCATATTTTTTTCCCAAGCAGTGTCCTCAGCCAACAGTGACACATTAGCATCTCCTGTTGAAGATGCAGAACCTGCACATCTGTAATGTCATGCAGAGAGCAGCATCGACAGAGACCGCAGAGTCTATTTTTGCAAAGCTTTAGCAGCTCCCTTATTTTAATACACACCAGAGGAAGAATCATTTCCAATGTGCATTTTCAGAACTTGTGAAATCTGAATAGTGAGTCAGCTGGCGGGACAGAACTCCACAGATGTTTATACTGAGCACTATAATTTGTAATCAGATCTATTTTGGTGACAGGAACAGAGTGTATAGATATGTGCATGTATTTTATGCTCACTGTGTCACACTTGTTGTACAATTCAAGTTAGAGAATACAGGACCATGTTTTAGTACGACAATCTTTTACCCAAACTTTGGAATCACTCTGCAAAATATCTATTTGTAAATAAATGTAATTTTATACATCGCTGAGTCTGTGCTGCTTATGTCTGTCTGTCCAGATGTTTGCAGGACATATTGACGCTTCATATTTCCCTTTCTCTTTTCTCCTGTTTTATTCATTGTGATGTGTTTTTAATGTGTTACGTATTGATGCTGTAGCAACCAGTAATGTATTACCTGCCAATTTTTGCCAATATCATTTTGGCCATTTTAAATGTAATAAAGCCAATAATGTAATAACATGGCAATAATATACATTATTGGCTGGTAATTGTATTATTGGCCCTTGATTACAAAAATCTTTTGAAATTGTAATAACTGCAGCGATAATGTGATAATACATAAATAGGACTGAGTTTCCTGAAAATATTATTTTGCAGTTTTTGTACATGTAGCGGCTGACATAGTCATTCATTCTTCAACGGTACGTACTATGCAGCACTGTCTCCTTTATTATGGTACTAAGAGCCAATTTGAGAATTATTTGTTGTATAAATGTATTTAGAATGTTGTTTATTTGTTTAGATATGTAAATTCATAATTTCATGAATGGGGAAATATTATTTAACTCTTTACTGTGAAGTGTTTATGGTAGTTAGATCACTTAGTGGAATGTGCTAGAATTCAGGAAGAGAACAGTGGTCATGTGACCTACATGTTGGTTTGCTCTGTGTTAGATGAAAATGAAACAACTGGAAACATAGTAATATATTGATTTATTTATTGAATGTGCCTGAAAGAGAACACACAAGCACACACACACGGCAAAAGTCTTTTAAATAAGGGTCCCTTCAAAATAAAAGATTTTGTAAAACTCTCATTAACAGACACAAGACCACACGAGCATGCACAAACACACACACAGACAAGACAAAAGTATTTCAAAATAAGAGTCCCTTCAAAATAAATGACTTTGTAAAACTCTCCAATTAACATACATAAGACCACACACAGACAAGACACAAGTCTTTCAAAATAAAAGTCCCTTCAGAATAAAGGTTTTTGTAAAACTATCATTAACAGACACAAGACCACACAAACACACACAGACAAGACAAAAGTCTTTCAAAATAAGAGCTCATTAAAAAGGCAATGGTGACACAGCTTGTTGTATTAATACTGAATTTTCTGAGCAGTGCCAGTAATAATGTATGGGTGCGAAGGGGCCAGAGTCAGGCTCCCAAAGGTATGTGAAGATACAAAGTTGCATATGCGTATCTACTTTTATCTTTTTAGATTGTATTATTGCATTGGAACTTTTTAATGAGTGTCCTAAGGTGAGAGGGCGTGCGTTCTCTGTGGGTACTCCGGCTTTCTTTCACAGTGCAAAGACATGTAGGTTAACTGGTGACTTGTTCAGGGTGTATCCGCCCTCTCACCTTAAGTCAGCTGGGATAGGCTCCAGCCTCCCACGACCCTGGCGATAAGTTTTTACTGATATTGTAACTTTATTAAGGACACTCATTAAAAAGTTCCAATGCAATAATACAAAAAAAAGATAAAAGTAGATACACATATGCAACTTTGTATCAAAAAGGCTACAACTACTACACCCACACCTACATACAAACTTGAGCACTAGTGGCTCCACAATCTGGATGAAAACCCGACTGGGCCACAGTAATACCATTTTGTGAAGCAGACAGCCTGCGCGTAAGTCTGTACATAAGATTTCATGTATGATGGTTAACTTAAAATATTTTACAGCAGGGTTAAGTTGTTACTGAACGGGTGGAAAACCTGACGGTGGCTCAATGTAAATATTTATTGAGCAGTGTTTTCCTGAGGGTGCTGAATTATTTCATATTTGTTTGTGTTAGTCACATAATTATTCAGGCATATACACCACATGTTGACACAGCTCTTCAGACAGGTAGGCAAAACAGGTAATAACGCATGAGACCCCTTCTTAACTGAATGAGAAAAATGGATCATCTCAGCATTAGTGGCAGTACTTACAACAGCATGATGATGATGATGTTGATGATGATTATTATTATTATTATTAAATATAATAAGTTGAAGAGTCTGATTGCTTTGTAGAAAAAATATTAGTGTTTATAATAATAATAATATTAATAATAATAATAATGTGTTTTTGTTTACAGTTTTAGTTTATTCATGCTCCTCAGTCGTTAACAAAGACACAAAGATATATTTTATTAATTTCTCAAACTTCTAACAAAACACAAAACACTTCTTCTACTACTACTACTTTTTTTCCTTCTACATTGGCAACATAGTTGGCAACCCACGGCATATGTAGATAAAAAGGCTAATTCTAAGGTAATAAAAACACAATGATTTGTTATATAATATGTTTATATATTACTGAAAACATCGTGTATGCATATTATATCCCATTTCTGCCAGTAAATCATCCTAAAAGTTACATACTGAAGCTTTAACCATCTCTGATGAGTACAATTAGTTGGCAGTAAGTGTCATTGACTGTAGAGGTCAGCATTGCGCTTCACGCTGGCGTACAGACTGAGGCTGATGCTCACAGGTAGGAAAGACTTGTTGTGTCTCTCTCTGTGGAGCATCTTGGTGCCAGCAGTCTCTGGCTAAAGGTGCTCCTGAGTCTGTCCAGCATCTCATGGAGTGGGTGGGAGTCATAGTCCAAGATATCTCGCACCTTAGACAGCATCCTCCCTTCCAACACCACAGTCAGCGAGTGACAATGTCTGTTTTTCTGTGCACCTTGTTGTATATTGAACGAGTAATAATGTGCATAGTTCCGGTTTACTTGTTCTATCGGCCGCACCTTCTCAGCAAAATTTGGAAAGTGTTGTCTGCAAAAACAGCTGTTTTTTTAAATCAATTAAAGGTTCAGTGTGGAAGATTTAGGGGGCTCTACTGGAAGGAACTGAATATAATGTTCATTATTATGTCTTCATTAGTGTAAGAATCATTGTGGTTTCTTTGTCTTAAAATGAGCCCTTTATATCTGCAGAGAGGGTGGGTCCTCTTACATAGAGTCGGCATGTTAAACTGCCATTTTTCTACAGTAGCAGTAAACACAGGTCTTTCCTACATGCATGGAAGGAGAGGAGAGGTGAGGCATGGGAGATAATTCATTTGGATGCAACTTCACTGATAGATGCCACTAAATGCTACACACTGGACCTTTAAACTTAATAGGTGTATCTTCATTGTGTCCATCACTGCTTCCATAGGAGTGCTACAGTGTTATTTATATATTATTATTATATAACTGTTATTTTGCCGGGAACTTTTATAAGGTCTGCATTGAGAGAGTAGTCTCACAATATAAAATATATTTTTTTCTTATTTTCATCTGAACTTGAGTGTTTGAAAGACACTTTGAATGTGTTTTTGCAGTAATGTGCTATAATGTGTTTTGTTTCAGTGGACATCAAGTATATTCATTATTTCCGTTTTATTCTTAATTAAATTTAAAATACAGCTTTAATTACTGTATTTTAAATTTAAATTTTTTGTATATTTTATTTATAGTGTTTCAAAATATGTTTTTTTGTGGACAAGAAGTTGGTCAGTCCAAGGTCAGTGTCCCCATCTCTATCTATAATTGCCAATTTGTGGCAGTTATCACCCCAAAGGCCATAGACGTCATTCAGCTTCAAAGCTGATTGTCTTCTATTCCATCACAGGTCATTTAACAAGGAATAATAGACCCTGAAGTCACACCAGCTTGAGGATCGATAGTTTCTGTTCTTTATCCAAAGATAAAGAAGTAGTCAGGAGTAGCAAACCACTGTTTCGCTTTTTTACCCCAAAAGCATAGCTTGTTTCTTTTTACATCTGCATTATCTCATCTCTCAGCAGACACGGAAAAAGATACTTGTGGTGATGAAGATATGCATCAAGAAATACAAGGCACATTTTGTGCCATGTATCATTGATGGACAGAGGGAAAAGGGTGTACAGCATCTGCGGTTCAACTTAATGTGAAGAATTGTTTCATGTTAGGATTCCTCTTCACAGTTGCACCTTTACTGTATATGTCAAGGGAATATTGCTTCCCTTTGTGTCAAAGGTTCTTACATCCCTATGGTGCAAGTTGAACCACCCTGAATCTGGATCTGCAAACTGTGACACAACAGACACAACATAACTCACATCAAAAATAAAGGTGCAAAGGGCTCAAGTGCCAAGTGTGGTTGGAAATGCTGAGAAGCATTTCCAACCACACTTGGCACTTAAGCCAAACAGAATAAAAAGAACATTTCTTCTCACATATCAGTGAAAAATGACACGTCGACATGTCAGACAGTTTCATCATTGACATCTCTCAAGCGCTTTAGGTTTTAGAAGATAAGTTGAGCTATTCTGCATCTTCTAACTGCTGTTGAAATTGTGACATGCTCGACTCTTTTTATTCTTAATCGCTGACATTTATTGCATCTAACGGGCTGCTGTTTTGTTTTTCATACCTGACAGCCTCCCTGCTCTTCACTTCACTGTCAGCCTGTATTGTACACTGCAGGAGTTGTGGATGGTGGAAAAATAAATTGCTAAAAATGACCCAGACTGTTGCCGGCAGTTTGTACAATTTCTGATTGTTATCGTAATCTCCCCTCATTAACTCAGGCAAAACAACAGCATGTTCCTCCATGCCCTCCAGCTCTCTATGTCATGGAGTATGTTTTTATCTGGTCACTGCCCGACGGGTTTACTGTGACTGACTGACAGGCTCTCAGAAGCTCTGTTAAATCAAGGAATAAAAAAAATACACATAACATACATAAACTAACATTTTTTTATTTTTTATTTTTGCAAAATACTAAAAATAATTCCTGTTTAGTCTCGTCATTCATATTTATGAGCAGTCGAGAAAACTGAGAAAAATACATTAACAATATGGAAATGGATAGAAGTTAGGGTATGCAAACAGCTCCAGCACATGTCGATGATGAGAGATCCTTTTGATATTTGGCCTGTCTAATAGTCCACATTTTTTATATCTTGTAATATAAAGTACAAATAATTCTATGACTGGAAATATCTCAACCCCTAACTGACTTTGTTTATTATTACCGTTGTTCAGGTAACACCACATAAAATGACAAAATAACATTGTTAAAATTGTGACTTTTAACTATGCTGTCCACCACTTTGGTACACTCAAATATTTGTTGTGAATTAATATAAAAATGAATCATCATAGCATTCTGACAATAGCATATTTAGTGGTCTATCTTAATAATTCCCATATAGGCTAAACTTTAGTGCTCCTAATTATTCCACTAAGTTTAATAACTTAATCCTTATATAACTTAAAACTTAAATCCAAAATGCAACAATAATTGCAAATTGCAATGCAAAAGACTTATTGGCAGATGGTCACAGTTGAGCGCAGTAAGTGCCATCCGTACCATCACTTATCATGGGGAATGATATGTGAGATCTCTCCCCAATCACGGCTGGGTTTGGCTTGCTGTGCATTTGCTGGTGACTTTGGACAGCTTTTAACTTGTGAGAGTGGAGCGAAGGCTGTACCTTTAAATGACATGTGGACGACACAAACTAGGTTGTACTTCTAAACAAATGGAAACATGGCAATGACGTTCCATAAAAGACATAAAAATGTTTGTACATGTTGCCATGGCAACATACTATGTTGACATGCTGTAAGCCCCGCCCCCTCCCCAGGTGTTACCATGGTGACATAGTCACATGACTGAAAGATCAAAGGGCAATGTCACATGATGTCATGATGATGTCACGATGACGTCATGACACTCTATATATACCTGGTTGAGTTGGAGCAGTGAATACCAGTTAGCAGGAGATTTAGGTGGAAACATTTACAAATGGCAGAAATGGCAGATGTGAACAATGTGAAGATTTCTTCTGCTGCCGAGAAAGAAAAAAATCCTGAAAAATATCCAGACGCTAATAGTAATCCATCAGACAAAGTTCAATTGGCACCTATGAATCGCTTTTTTAGCCGTGTTAGAGAAGTGAATTACGAGTTTCACGTAGGAGACACTATGTATAGTGAAATAAGCAGATACCAGATAGTAAGGTTCGTGGGGCAAGGGACTTTTGGAAAAGTGGTCAATTGCCTGAAATTAGACAAATTAGACACTGTAAAGATTGTTTCTGTGAAGATTGTGTTAAAAAACTATGCCTGGGTTGGTAAAAATGAGTTGGCTGTACTTAAACAACTCCAAAAGCTTGACACAGACAAGTATAACTTGGTCAGGCTTGTTGATAATTTTATGCATCACGGACATGTTTGTCTTGCATTCGAAAAACTGCACATGAATCTTTATGAGCTGATGATGGAGAGGAGTTTTAAACCACTGAGTTTGTCAGAGATTAGAGTAATTGCACAACAGATGCTAGTGGCTCTAAACGCCCTCAGAAACATGGGTGTGGCACACACAGACATTAAACCTGACAATATAATGTTAGTATATCATGGGTGGTACCCTTTCAAGCTGAAATTAATTGATTTTGGTCGGGCCAGGCCAGTTTCTAAATTGAAGTGTGGCGAGATTATTCAAACTACAGGCTACAGAGCCCCAGAGGTCATCCTGGGCCTCCCACCAGATGCAGCAGTTGATATGTGGTCACTTGGCTGCGTTTTGGCTTTCTTGTTACTGGCCGACCACCTGTATCCATCCAAGTATGAGTATGAGGTGATGAGACTCATCGTGCAGATGCTAGGTCAGCCTGATGATCTTCTGTTAAACCTTGGGTTGCATACCACACAATTTTTCACCAAGGACTTCCCGCTTATCAGCTTTGCCCCATGGGTTATGAAACCACCCTTTTTATATAGCGTCACAACACGTATAGAGATCAGTGAATGTGAAGGAATTTCTACCACCTTTACTGGACTTAATGACATTGTGGACACCAGTGGACTGAAGGATTTCGCAGAGTTTCTCGATGCACAGGCCTTTCTAAGCCTCATGAAATCTATACTGTGTGTGGACCCTGAAAAAAGAATTACACCAGGCAATGCTTTAGAGCACTCTTTTATCACAATGGATCACTTTGGTAGTCTCATTAAAAACAATTATGTGAAATCAGCCCGCCTTACTATTAAAAACTGCCAGTGGGAGCAGCCAACAGCTGAATCCATGCTCCCTACGGACACTAATAATGGAATACAATTGGATGAAGCCAGGGATAATGCTGCAGGCCCGAGTTACAGACCTGCAGCTGTAACTGGCGATAGACCACCAGCCCAAGCTGGCTTAGCTGAAGCTGTCCCTGCTGGCAACAATAATAATCCAAGTCACTTTGTTAAAGTCAAAACCAAGCGCAAGTGGTTAAACAGGATCAGACAGGCCTTCTCCAGCTCCAAGCCCCCTGTGATGTCAGGTAAAGATAAAGAAACCACTATGGATAATAATAATGGAATACCATCAGATAAAGCCACCGCTGCAGGCCCGGGTTACAGACCTGAAACCATAAATGATAGAACTCCTGCCAGCAATGGTAATCGACCACCAATCCAAACTTGGCAAGATGAGGCTGCTGCTGCTGCTGCTGCTGGCACCAGTAACAATCCAAGTGACTTTGTCGAGGTCAAAACCAAGCACAAGTGGTTAAAGAGGATCAGACAGGCCTTCTCCAGCTCCAAGCCCCCTGTGATGTCAGGTAAAGATGAAGAAACCACTATGGATAATAATAATGGAATACCATCAGATGAAGCCACCGCTGCAGGCCCAAGTTACAGACCTGAAACCGTAACTTATAGAACTCCTGCCAACAATGGTAATCGACCACCAATCCAAACTTGGCAAGATGAGGCTGCTGCTGCTGCTGCTGCTGCTGCTGCTGGCACCAGTAACAATCCAAGTGACTTTGTCAAGGTCAAAACCAAGCACAAGTGGTTAAAGAGGGTCAGACAGGCCTTCTCCGGAATGGCCTAGTCTCTAAACTGCTGCTTCTCTTATGTTATCGAGTGAAGATGCAGCATTGTATTGTTGGCACAGTACGTATAATTGCAAATGTACATGACTGTGCCTCAGGGTTTTCTCCAGGTGCTCTGGTTCTCCCACAATTTATTTAATTTAAATTGAAAAAAATAATAATGCTGGCTTGGCTGAAGCGTTGCTGTCCCTAAATACAGCTGCAGCTGACAGACCCAATGCTAGCAATGAGTCAAGTGTACATGACTGTGTCTAAGGGTTTTCTCCAGGTGCTCTGGTTCTCCCATAATTCAATTTAATTAATTTAAATTGAGAAAAAAAGACCAAAAAATAAAAGAAATAAAATAGAAAAAAAAAACGTTTTGCTTCACTGTTTGTCAATATTGATGTCTGCGGCCAACACTACAGTCTTTCAGAGGCTGTAGCAGACTATTTATGGAAACTTGACCTCATGATATAAAATGACCTGGACCACATAACCTAGTGTTACTTGAGTGTTAATTATGAGTTTTGTTGGACTGTAAATTGTTTGCTGGAGAAGAGCTTCAGCAGTAGTCATGAATGTTTTTGACAGTGCCGCACATGGTCTGCTGTCAGTGAGGGTGCGTTTAAACTTGCACCAAATCTGTGTAAGAATATATATCAACCTAAAAACAGCTGTAACAAACACAGTAGACATATTAGAGCATGGAATTGGTCATCATATACTTAAATTGTAACGTGCTAAGACTGTAAACTCTCAATATTTGAACATGTATTACAGATTTCTGACTAAAATCTCCATCTCAAATTAATCTCAAGGGTTCTCAGCTTTCAGATAATGTACACCACTTCTATTTGGTATATACTGCTGACCTGCTATGTATTGTGTTTGCATGGACTCAGTGATCACACCATGAAGCTTTGTTATTGTTGCTTTACTGAACTGTCTGAACATCATAGTTTACAACACCCGCTGTACCTTAGTGTTGAAACGCTTAAAGAGTAACCGTAACCTGTCACTAACACAATATAACATCATCAGGGTCAACTGGACACCTTATGGTGTTTTTCAGACATAACACTATGTACTCAAAGTCCACTTTCAGTTACAAAGTGCCTTACAATAAAGCAGCAACACATTTGAAAGAAACAATAACAATGAACTAAAATCTAAAACTAAACAAAGACAAAATAAAATGTCATTACACGTGATAGATAGATAGATAGATAGATAGATAGATAGATAGATAGATAGATAGATAGATAGATAGATAGATAGATAGATAGATAGATAGATAGACAGACAGACAGACAGACAGACAGACAGACAGACAGACAGACAGACAGACAGACAGATAGATAGATAGATAGATAGATAGATAGATAGATAGATAGATAGATAGATAGATAGATAGATAGATAGATAGATAGATAGATAGATAGACAGACAGACAGACAGATACATAGATAGATAGATAGATAGATAGATAGATAGATAGATAGATAGATAGATAGATAGATAGATAGATAGATAGATAGATAGATAGATAGATAGATTTTATTCATCCCAACCTTGGAAATTATAGTGCAGCAGCAGCATTACAAAAAGTGACAAGTGACAACGTAAGAATAAAAATATACTATAAAGCAAACTATACATAATAAAATATTTAAAAAAAGCAATAGTAAATACGATAAAATAAAATATATTGTACAGAGGTATATACAGAAAGTTGCAAGTTGGCAGTGTTGATATGTACAAAGTAGGGAGAAATGTGAGGTGACTGTAGATTGTAGATTATGACTTAGCTTTTGTTATTAAAAAATTGTTACAATTGTGACTTTTAACTACGCTGTCCACCACTTTGGTACACTCAAATATTTGTTGTGAATTAAAATAAAAATTAATCATCATAGCATTCTGACAATAGCATATTTAGTGGTCTATCTTAATAATTCCCATATATGTTAAACTTTAGTGCTCATAATTATTCCACTAAGTTTAATAGCTTAATCCTTATATAACTTAAAACTTAAATCCAAAATGCAAAAATAATTGCAAATTGCAATGCAAAAGACTTATTGGCAGATGGTCACAGGTGAACGCAGTAATTGCCACCCGTACCATCACTTGGGGAATGATATGTGAGATCTCTCCCCAATAAGACGACGACGCTAATGGCTAACGGCAGTGGCCAGGCTACGGAGGGAGCATCGGGAGCATCACGGCTGGGTTTGGCTCGCTGTGGATTTGCTGGTGACTTTGGACAGCTTTTAACTTGTGAGAGTGGAGCGAAGGCTGTACCTTTAAATGACATGTGGACGACACAGGTAGGTTGTTCTTCTAAAAATGACAAAAATAAATAAACAAATGGAAACATGGCAATGACGTTCCATAAAAGACGTAAACATGTTTGCACATGTTGCCATGGCAACATACTACCACGTTGATATGCTGTAACCCCCCCCAGGTGTTACCATGGTGACATAGTCACATGACTGAAAGATCAAAGGGCAATGTCACATGATGTCATGAAGATGTCATGATGACATCATGACTCACTCAGGGTCACTGTACTTACCTGGTTGAGTTGGAGCAGTGAATACCAGTTACCAGGAAATTTAGGTGGAAACATTTACAAATGGCAGAAATGGCAGGTTCTAGCCATGATAAAAAAGCGAAAGAAGATTTTAACATAGGAGACACTCTGTATAGTGAAATAAGCAAATACGAGATAGTAGAGTTCGTGGGGCAAGGGACTTTTGCAAAAGTAGTCGACTGCATGAAATTAGACACTGTAGAGATTGTTTCCGTGAAGATTGTGTTAAAAAACTATGCCTGGGTTGGTAAAAATGAGTTGGCTGTACTTAAACAACTCCAAAAGCTTGACACAGACAAGTATAACTTGGTCAGGCTTGTTGATAATTTTATGCATCGCGGACATGTTTGTCTTGCATTCGAAAAACTGCACATGAATCTTTATGAGCTGATGATGGAGAGGAGTTTTAAACCACTGAGTTTGTCAGAAATTAGAGTAATTGCACAACAGATGCTAGTGGCTCTAAACGCCCTCAGAAACATGGGTGTGGCACACACAAACATTAAACCTGACAATATAATGTTAGTAAATCATGAGTTGCAGCCTTTCAAGCTGAAATTAATTGATTTTGGTCGGGCCAGGCCAGTTTCTGAATTGAAGTGTGGCGAGATTATTCAAACTACAGGCTACAGAGCCCCAGAGGTCATCCTGGGCCTCCCACCAGATGCAGCAGTTGATATGTGGTCACTTGGCTGCGTTTTGGCTTTCTTGTTACTGGCCGACCACCTGTATCCATCCAAGTATGAGTATGAGGTGATGAGACTCATCGTGCAGATGCTAGGTCAGCCTGATGATCGTCTGTTAAACCTTGGGTTGCATACCACAAAATTTTTCACCAAGGACTTCCCGCTCATCAGCTTTGCCCCATGGGTTATGAAACCACCCTTTTTATATAGTGTCACAACACGTATAGAGATCAGTGAATGTGAAGGAATTTCTACCACCTTTAGTGGACTTAATGACATTGTGGACACCAGTGGACTGAATGATTTCGCCGAGGTTCGTGATGCACAGGCCTTTCTAAGCTTCATCAAATCTATACTGTGTGTGGACCCTGAAAAAAGAATTACACCAGGCAATGCTTTAGAGCACTCTTTTATCACAATGAATCACTTTGGTTTTTGCACTCAAAACAATTATGTGAAATCAGCCCGCCTTACTATTGAAAACTGCCAGTGGGAGCAGCCAACAGATGAATCCAATCCAAGTGACTTTGTCAAGGTCAAAAAGAGGATCAGACAGGCCTTCTCCAGAATGGCCAATTCTCTAAACTGCTGTTGCTCTTGTGTCATCAAGTGAAGATGCAGCATTTTATTGTTGGCACAGTACGTATAATTGCAAATGTACATGACTGTGCCTCAGGGTTTTCTCCAGGTGCTCTGGTTCTCCCACAATTTATTTAATTTAAATTGAAAAAAATAATAATGCTGGCTTGGCTGAAGCGTTGCTGTCCCTAAATACAGCTGCAGCTGACAGACCCAATGCTAGCAATGAGTCAAGTGTACATGACTGTGTCTAAGGGTTTTCTCCAGGTGCTCTGGTTCTCCCATAATTCAATTTAATTAATTTAAATTGAGAAAAAAAGACCAAAAAATAAAAGAAATAAAATAGAAAAAAAAAACGTTTTGCTTCACTGTTTGTCAATATTGATGTCTGCGGCCAACACTACAGTCTTTCAGAGGCTGTAGCAGACTATTTATGGAAACTTGACCTCATGATATAAAATGACCTGGACCACATAACCTAGTGTTACTTGAGTGTTAATTATGAGTTTTGTTGGACTGTAAATTGTTTGCTGGAGAAGAGCTTCAGCAGTAGTCATGAATGTTTTTGACAGTGCCGCACATGGTCTGCTGTCAGTGAGGGTGCGTTTAAACTTGCACCAAATCTGTGTAAGAATATATATCAACCTAAAAACAGCTGTAACAAACACAGTAGACATATTAGAGCATGGAATTGGTCATCATATACTTAAATTGTAACGTGCTAAGACTGTAAACTCTCGAAATTTGAACATGTATTACAGATTTCTGACTAAAATCTACATCTGAAATTAATCTCAAGGTTCTCAGCTTTCAGATAATGTACACCACTTCTATGTGGTATATACTGCTGACCTGCTATGTATTGTGTTTGCATGGACTCAGTGATCACACCATGTAGCTTTGTTATTGTTGCTTTACTGAACTGCCTGAACATCATAGTTACACCTGCCGTACCTCAGTGTTGAAACTCTTAAAGAGTAACAGTAACCTGTCACTAACCCAATATAACATCATCAGGGTCAACTGGACACCTTATGGTGTTTTTCAGACATAACACTATGTACTCAAAGTCCACTTTCAGTTACAAAGTGCCTTACAATAAAGCAGCAACACATTTAAAACAAACAATAACAATGAACTAAAATCTAAAACTAAACAAAGACAAAATAAAATGTCATTACACGTGATTAGATAGATAGATAGATAGATAGATAGATAGATAGATAGATAGATAGATAGATAGATAGATAGATAGATAGATAGATAGATAGATAGATAGATAGATAGATAGATAGATAGATAGATGTCCATGTCAGTGCTTCAAGCTGCCACTTATGAACCATAATACACCCAAGGAATCGAGTGAATCAGCAGAGTTCAACCAGACCTAAAAATCTCCATACATTTGAAAGATAAAGACGGCTTAGAGCCCAGAAAGACCCGGAGCGCCCATTCAATATTTTACATTTCATTTTAAAATCATTTCCAGTAAATTGAAATACGAAAAAAGTGAACTCTGTATTTTTAATAGCATTAGTTGTCATCAATAATTGGAAATATACATTGCAACACTTAGTTCTGTGATTTTAATTTTCCAATAGGTTTCCACCTGGTTTCCTTTTGTAAATCAAAAAATATATTCATAATTGTCTTTTTCTAGTCGTTTTATTCTTATAAAAAGCATCAAAGAGGCAAGACAACGTCCTTTGTCACACCAGACCTTAACATAACGTTGTTTTTTGTAGATGCCTTGCATGATAACTCACTGAATTTGTTGTAGTATTCTGTGTTACTCCAAATCTGCCTGTTTTTTTGCTTTAATTAAACAGTGTTGACACTCCGTAACAACAAGGCTCCGTAACACAGCAGTAAACACAAATTCCTGCATGTCAGAGCTCAGAGCACCATCCAGGCCAACTCTCAAATGTCTGTGTAGGACACTCAGAGGCAGACAGCAGCATGTTCTCTTCCTGTTCTCATCAGCTACTGTTCTTCTTATCTCTGACCAAAAGGAGACACCATTTCAGTGAACATGTGACTGACAAGCAGACGGGCTCAAAGAAGAAGAGCTCCACTCTGGCACACTGAGTCAAACAGGTTTGAATAACAAAAAATAAATCAATGTAAAATATGAACAAAAAGACTTGTGTCATGTCTCATTTGACTAAGATCACAGACTCTCATTATAGATTATCTCTCGTACTAAAAATAAATGGTGTACATAATGTTTCTCTTTTATCTAATCTTTCTAATAGTACCAGCTGCAGGTAAAAACAGATTGTGTTTCTAAAACATATTTTAAATGTCCTTATATCTTGACACGGCAGGTGTCGTGGAGGAAAAATTGTTCCTAAATGACTTAATCCATGCAACCTAATGAATATTTTGTGTATGATTAACAGAATATTCAATAATATTTGATTTTAAGTTGCTCTGATCAGCATTTTAATTAACAATGAATGAAGAGACTATGTGTCATTTCTCACAGTGATGTTATTACTAACTCCTTTTAGCATCTTTCAGCTCATTGTTTTTTTTTTTTTTTTTTGGTTCAGACTCAGTAAGAGAAGTTATGTTGGTCTGTGATGTCTTAAAAAACTAGCTATCGCCTTTATGAGGCAATCAATGTTGCACTGGCAACTTGTTGTGCTGCTCCTAAGTGGTCATAAAACAATAAATGTTTAAGTTTAAAAGTTGAAGGGAGATCAAATTGGCAAAAGACGAACAGCAACAACAATAAAAGTTGTAGACAAAAAATGTGATATACATGTAGTTTCGTTTATTTATTGGGTGGATGTACATAGATCTGGCCTCATTGTCTGCTAAACAACACTGTGTTATCAAATGGATCAAACATGTTGAAATATGTTAAATGTTAAGTGTCAACTGTTATGTATGTCCTGTTAGAATTCATTTTAGAGTAACTTTAGAGCACAAATAATTAATAAGTGTGAAAATGATTAATTTTTGATACAATCTATGAGAAATTTTGTCAAACAGCAGTTTATGGCATCAATTAAACAAGGGTATACACATGTTCTACATACACATACCATGCCAGCTATGTCGGCTGAAAGGTTATTTTCGACCAATACACTGACTGTAATCCCTCATCTTACCCTCTCGTCCTAACATGTAAAAGAAACTTCAGCTACTGTAGAAACATGGTGGACATGGTGCACTCTGTGGAGTACTTGCAGCATCTGTAGATATAAAAAGCTCATTCTAAGATAACAGAAAGAAAACAGTTCTTATTTTCAGGTGATTAAACATGAATGAAAACAAAGTTCTGATATTATTTTCCATTTCTGCCATATTGTGTAAATGGAGCCCCCACTAGTCCCTGAACAGTTGAAGAGGACTTTGCTATTAATTTTGGTGTACAACAGTAAATCAGTGCCTCTGTTACTGTTTCACAGTGGTGCTTTGGTTTAGGAAACTTTACCCCGGTGGATTACCCTGCAAGGTTGATGAGGAAAGCCATGTCTTCTGTGTTGATATGCTCAGTGCCTCCTGAGATCATTAAAATTGCATATTTTGGATAGTTCTCCAACAGTTTGACCTACCTTAGACCACAAGTTAGCAGCTCCAACAATGTGAGGCACAGGAATCCAGCAGAGACACTTCCTGTTAAGAAGGAGAATCAATCCCAGTGGAAAGGGTCATGGTCATCTTTGCTGTATTATACACTTCCTAAGCGGCCATATCAACCTAATTGACCCCATCCAACATTTGAATGGATGAAAGTTAATTAAATTGTGTAAACAGTTGATACATTTGAGTGCATTCTAGTCCTTTTTTCTTGGCTGTCTTCTAGTCTGGTACTTGATACACAGAAATCAAACCAACATGGATTATTTCATATGACATCAGAAGGCAATCCAAACTATGTGGTAGTTCCTAAAAAAGATGAATCAGATCCACATTCCCTGTCTGCCCTGCTGTTTCCTTTTCACACCCATAGCTCTTAAGCATTTACACAGAAAAGGAATGAGGAGCCAGGCAGGCATTCCTTCAGCATAGTTTTAATCCTGCAGAGGAGTCATTGCTGTACACACACAAACAAGGGTCGTGTGAATCCTGTGTACCTTCTGCCCCTCTCAAATAAAACTGTGACCTAAGAGATGAATGCACTCCTATTCTCTCCCTTTCTTAGCGCTGACACACACATGCACATTCCTCCCGTCCCTTCCACTCTCTACACAGACTTGCTTTACAGTGTTCAGAATGTTCTACAGTCCTGGATGCAGGAATTATCATACTCCATAGCAGACAGAATAACAACCCTGAGCCTGGCTTGCCATGAGACTGCACTGGTATGTAATCACATAGAGAGAGGGCTATATTTACATACTAACCTGTGTGTATATATGTGTCTGTACATGCACACAATGAGATGGTGAAAGAGAGATATTGAGCAGAAGGGCACAGGTTAACAAAACAGTGCTTATAACCCATCACGTGGTTGTTATCGCAGTGGTGTTGGGCTTGGTTTATTTACTGAAGCTCGGGGACGAGAATGACGTCATTGCCAAAGAGCCACATATGTTGTATGCAGTGGGAGAAGAGATAACGTGATGAGAGGACAGCTGGGGTGTTTCATTACAGAGAAAACACAGTGGAACAGAGATGCACCACAGATACAACACCTCTGTCAGTGTGTGCACAAGATTACCACCCACAGTATCTAATAATGTCAGGTACAGGCTCATCAGGATGATGACGAGTCTGTCCTACACTTATTGGATACTGTGGTTGGTTATCTTCTTCACACACTATTTATTGTCTGACTGTGTCTGTGAGAACAATGGTCTGCTAAACTTACAACACAACATTCTGCAATATTCCAACATTTTACTGTTTAAAAACCCGTAATGGAGACTTCCGGTTGAGCGATGAGAGGAATGGCGGCGTAGTTCGTAGCTCCTACCAGTCGGAGATAAATATACACCCCCCCAACTAACGATAAAGCAAATTCAAATAAAGGTTACGAGGGATGAGTGGGGGGACACGCCAGAAAGGCCGAAAAAATCTGAAAACACAGAAAAAGACTAACGTAATGGAGGCAAGCGGCGAAGCAGCTGATAATGGCGGCCAGGCATTAGCCGAAGACGTTACGCCAGCACTACACAAATACCTGACGGTCATCACTACAGAAATCCGTGAACTCAAAAATGATATAACGGCCCTCAACACGAGCTTTAAACAGGAGTTTGCCAGTTTTAAAGAAGACGTTTACACCAAGCTTAAGGCAAACAAAGACGAACTACAGGACCAGAAAAAAAGTCTCAGCGAGGCCCAAACACGCATCGAGGAGCTCGAGACATTCAACTTGTAGGCTAAAGACGCGCTGCTGACAACCCTGCGCGAGCAGAGGAAGCTACAGGACAAGCTAACCGATCTCGAGGGAAGGTCCAGGAGGAACAACGTGCGGATATTTGGAGTCCCGGAGCGCGCGGAGGGGGACTCCGTCACCCGCTTCGTCGAGGAGCTACTACAGAGAGAGCTGACTCTACCGGAGGGGACGAGTCTGCTGATTCAAAGAGCGCACCGAGCGGCTGCGAGGAGACCCGGTCCCGGTGAGACTCCGCGGTCCATAATCATAAACTGTCTCCGGTTTGACACAAAGGAGATGATATTAAGAAAAGCCTGGCAAAAGCGGGTTAAACTTGGCAACTCGCCTCTGTACTTTGACAACGACTATGCGGCCAAGGTGGTACAGCAACGCAGAGCGTATATGGAGATTAAAAAGACCCTCAAGGCTAAAGGCATCCGATTCCAGACGCCCCTGACCAGGATCAGGATCCACTGGACCGACGGACCCCGGCTCTACAACAGCGCGCAAGAAGCAGCGAAAGAGATGAGGAAAAGGGGAATGGATGTTCAGATGAAGGAGGCTGACGAGGAGCACAGGATGGAGGAGCGGATACACGCGGCATGGTCATGGCAACGCGTCGGGGAACCAGGGGCGTCTGCCGGATTAACGCAACGCACGAGAGGAAGGCTGCAGGAGTTCAGGAGAGCCGAAGACAGAGGAAACATCTGATTGAAATGGGAGATCCAGACGTGAATAAGGTTTCTTCCTAAAATAAGTGAACCATCACCATATCCTAGCTGTATAGTAATATTTTTTTTTATTGTTAAAAGCAGAGTTTATATGCTAAAATATGGCTTGCCTCCCACTACTAGGCCTTTTATACGTTTCTTTTCGACTGGTAGAGTGGGAATGCAGAGAAATGTTGGACACTACTAGAAGGCAAGGGGGTCTATATGCAGGACCTCTACCTACCTCTAGTGAGGGGCCCCACCATTACTGGGGGACCTTCCCCTTTCCTACCAACAGGGGCACGGGCATGATTGAAGAGGCCCGTTGTTATCGGAAGCTTTGTTTTGGAGTTAGAGTTCATATTGTTGTTCGAGTTACAGGTGTCAGAGGGAGAGAAGAGGGAAACTTAAAGAGTGGAGGAGATGCAACATAGCCAACTTAAAGTGGTGTCTCTGAATGTGAACGGGTTAAGTAGCCCAATGAAAAGAGGGAAGGTCATAGCGAAACTAAAAAAAGAAAGAGCACAGGTTAATTTTCTACAGGAAACACATTTGTCGGATCAAGAGCATGAAAAATATAAAAGATTGGGATTTAAAAATATATACTATAGCTCATTCAAAAATGGGAGGAAAAGGGGGGTATTGATTTTGATTCCAAATGGAACAAAATTTGAGACCTTAAAAGAAATCAAAGATAAAGAAGGAAGATACATTTTGGTTAGGGGGAAAATTGAAAATCAATTAGTTACTCTCGTCAATGTCTATGCACCTCCGGACAGTGATAAGGGTTTTTTCAAGAATTTATTTGAAGTTGTTGTTCAAGAAATAGAAGGGATACTGATATGTGGAGGGGACTTTAACAATACACTGAATCAGGACTTGGACACGACTAGCGTAAACAAAAGGAGCAAAACTCAAGTGTCCCGATACTTAAATACTGTATTAACAGAGCTGGGAATTTCAGATGTCTGGAGGGAGCTACATCCATTTGAAAGGGACTTCACGTACTTCTCAGCTCCCCACTCAGTATATTCAAGGATAGATTATTTTTTCATGAATACAGCAGATAGATTTAGAATAGAAGAGTGTAAGATTGGAGTAGCAGACCTCTCAGATCATTGTATTCTCCACCTGACACTGAATATGAACAACAGGAGACGGAATACAGTATGGAGAATGAATGTTGGTGTACTAAACAATCCAGGATTTGTTGAGGACATCAAAACAGAAATAAATACATACAGGGAAGAGAACGACAATGGGGAGGTAGATTTTACTACTCTATGGGATGCCATGAAAGCAGTTATGCGGGGAAAACTAATATCTCGAGCAGCATTTATTAAGAAGGATAGGTTGAAATAATATCAGATGAAGATTGAAGAGCTTAAAAAATTAGAGCAACAACATAAAGACTCGAATGATCCAGGTTTACTTCAACAAATCAAGGAAGTGAGGACAAAAGTGAATGAGTTACTAGGAGACGAAGTGGAAAAGAAATCTAGACTTCTGAAGCAGACTTACTATGAATCAGGCCCCAAAGCCACAAAATTACTAGCTAGGCGATTAAGGAAACAGCAACTCATGAATACAATCCATAAAATCAGAGATCCCATAACCAATTCATTAGAATTTGAACCAGGAAAAATAGAAAATGTCTTTGAAAAGTACTACAAAAATCTGTATACACAACCGCAATCAGCGGACAAGGAAGTAATAAGAAACTTTCTAAGTTCATTGGACCTACCAACAATAGGAGAGAAACAGAATGAACTGGAAGAAGCCGTTAACAAGTTGAAACCAAATAAAGCCCCGGGGAGTGACGGCTTTCCAGCCGAATGGTACAAAATGTTTAAAAAGGAATTGGGTCCAATGTTATTAGCAGCATTCAATGAAACATTAAAAAAAGGCAGAATTCCCCCCTCTTGGAGAGAAGCCATAATTGCAGTGATTCCCAAGGAGGGAAAAGATGCAGAATTTTGTGAAAACTATAGGCCTATATCAATATTAAATTGTGATTGTAAGATTTACACAACCATCCTAGCTAAGAGACTCGAAACTTTTATGGCAGAACTAATTAATGAAGATCAATGTGGCTTTATAAAGGGGCGCAAAACACAAGACAATATAAGGAGGACTTTACATATAATTGAAGAAGTACAAAAAAAGGGAGAAAGTGCACTGCTGCTCAGTTTGGACGCAGAAAAAGCTTTCGATAGCGTCTGCTGGAAATTTTTATATCTTACTTTAGAAAGATTCGGCTTTAATACAGACTCAGTTAACATTATTCGAACACTCTATCAGGACCCGAAGGCTAGAATTAAAATAAATGGTAGTCTCACTAACTGGTTCAAACTGGAAAGATCTACTAGACAGGGCTGTTGCTTATCGCCAACTCTCTTTGCAATTTTTATAGAACCTTTGGCCCAGGCAATAAGAGAAGATGAAGGTATAGCAGGGATAGAGGTAAAGGGCACAGAACATAAAATCGGGCTATTTGCAGATGATGTTATGATCAGTCTAAAACAACCGGATGTCTGTCTTCCAAGACTTATGGAAAGACTGGATTCATTTTATTACTTGTCGGGTTATAAACTCAATGTGACAAAAACACAGGTATTATCCATTAACTATACCCCGCCCCAAGCCATTCAACAAGCATATAAATTCAAATGGAAAGCAAAAACAATAAAATACCTCGGTGTAAGTATTAGTGGAAACTTAACAAAACTGTACAAAATTAATTATGGGACTCTAAACCAAGAAATTCAAAAAGATATAGAAAGATGGTCGTCGCTAACATTGGATTTTAGTTCCAGAATAGAAATCATAAAGATGAATGTTTTACCGAGGATTTTATACCTATTCCAATCACTACCAACAGAAATCCCCACATCACAATTCAGAGAATGGAACAAAAAAATCTCACGATTCATCTGGGCGGGGAAAAGACCAAGGATAAAATACGCAACTCTTCAGATTCCCAGGGACAAAGGCGGGTTAGCCCTACCAAACCTCTTAGAATATTATTATGCCGCCCAGACTCGACCTTTAGTGTATTGGTGTGACCCTGAGTATACTGCAAAGTGGAAAGATATTGAATTAAAAAGAGAGGGATACCATATCCAAAGTATGATTGCAAACAGGGACATGTTTAAAAAATATAAGAATATGCTTGATCCAATTACTAGATTCACTCTGGAAATCTGGTTCATAGTGATTAGGAAGTACAAGTTAGAAAGAGAAACCAAAATTTTGAGCTGGCTGACTTGTGACTCTAAATTTAAACCAGGGGCAATGGATAGTAGCTATGAACAATGGATAAACAAGGGGATTACAGCAATATGTACAATAATTGATCGGGGGAAGATTAAAAGCTTTCAAAAACTGAAGAGGGAATACAGACTGGAGGATTGTGACCAGTTTAGGTATTACCAAGTAAGAGACTTCTTTGAGAAAGACATAAAACCAGATCTTCCCCAGGAGCTGAATAAAGTAACTATAACATTGTGTAATGCATATAGAAACATTACTGGAAAAGTAGTTTCAACACTGTACCAGGGCCTAGAGAAGAGCAGAGGAACTACTACACTGTATGTTAGAGACAGATGGGTAAAAGAAAGTAAAATGCCATTAACTGAAGAGGACTGGTTTAACATATGTGATGTACAGCGAACCACCACCAGCTCCAGGATGTGGAAAGAATTTTGCTGGAAAAATATGATCAGGTTCTTCATTACACCCAAAAGAAAGAGCAAAATTTCAACTACACAACAAACATGCTGGAGACGGTGCGGAGAGCAGAATGCAGGACACATTCATGTTTTTTGGGATTGTACTAAAATAGGAAATTATTGGAATGATGTGTGGGTAGAATTGAAAACAATACTGGGATACGAACTACCAAGGACATGTGAGATATTATACCTGTGTAACCTGACAAGGAAAAATGTACAATATGAAGACGAATATCTGGTAAAAATTCTGTTGGCAGCAGCAAAGAAGGCAATCACCAGGAAATGGTGTAGAGAGGACCCTCCTACTCGGAGGAACTGGCTGGACATAGTGGAGGAGATAATCAACATGGAGAAAGTTACGTATCTATTAAGACTTCGGCAAGCATAGTTTGACAAGAAATGCGAAAAATGGACAGAACATAAATCTCAAAGTAGAGACACCACCGAAAACTTGGACTGATGTCAGAGACATTTGAGGAATATTAACAACATGTACCCCACTGACCCTGTGATGTGTTCTTTAATGTTCTTATATACCAAAAATCAATAAAGTTTGAGTATTAAAAAAAAAAACGTAATGGAAATGCTACTGCCAGCGAGTCTAGTACAACACTGTTTTATTAAAAAAAAAAAAAAACAAGTGCCCATAACAGCAGCAGTTGCCATGGCAGGGCAGTGGTAACTGCCCCAGACACCGCCAAGGCACAGGGACCGGTGGCAACCCCAGCTGCCACTAACCTGCCGCGGAAGCTGGGGTTGCCACCTACTACTAGCTGCCGCTGCCACGAATTCATCCATGTTTTAAAGAGGGACTAGGCCCCAACAGACTGGTCCATCTCTCAAGTCAGGTCCTCCTAGTGGCCTGGCACACTTCCGTATTGTGGAGTGAATTTGCAGCATTTCTCTCTTGCAACTGTTTTGTAGGTTTGCATGTTTTTGCCTCTGCTTGGTTTCTGTGATTGCAGTATTTTTCTCTTGCAGCATTTTTCTTTTGCATTTGTTTTATGTGTTTGTGTGTTTTTGGTTTTGCATCAATCCTATGTTTGCAGCGTGTTTGCCCTGTACAAAGAAGGCTTGGATGGATATAAGTTTTTGACCATCGTCGTCGTCATCTTTTTTCACATGAAGATTTAAGATGTGGAATTTTTGTAACATTATAAGTTGTTGATTTCTAAATAAATTTTCCTGTAAGATAACTTTGTCTCTTCATGATTGCAGTGGGTTTTTTACAAGAGTAGTTAGGTTCATGGACACGTGTCAAAAATAAGATTACTCAGTTGAGTAAGTGGCCTTTGGCACATCGCCACTACAGATGGAGCAACATATGCTGCCAAGTAGACAATGTCTTTTTCAGTGACGGCTTTTCCCAGTTCACCACCACATCCGCAGAAAAAGAGTCCAGGTGCTAAACTAACCTTCCTACAGTCCAGACTTTTCACCTATTGAAAATGTTTGGTGCATTATGAAAGATCAAAAATGACAAAGGAGACGTTGAACTGTTGAGCAGCTGAAATCCTTCAGCACTTTAAAGACAAGACTTTGACAGCAAAGATTTGTCAGTTCACAGGAGTTTAAAAGAAGAGCTGATGAACAAAATGGAAAGTCTTGTCCAACTTTTTTCAAATGTGCTGCTGGCATCAGAAGCTTGGTGGTTGTAGCAGATATTCAAATGAGAGCTTTAAACCTGAAATGGAGAAGGGTTCCATGTGAACAGCAGTTGATGTGGGTCAGTCAGTCCTAAGAGATGAACTGTAACATTACCATGACACGTGTCAATAATTTTGAAACAATAATAAAAACTCTAGGTCTACTCATGGGAATGTTTCTAGTGTCTGGTTAGGTGTGCTTCCAATGACTACAATGACAGGTCAGTCATCTACTGAGTTGTTTTCTATGCAGATGATGTTGAACTTCTCATCCTGGTTCATTACCTTTGATTTTCTTTAATATAACAGTTCATCTCTGCCTTTGCTTTGGGGAGCATTCCACTTGTTTTACCTAAAGATCACTTTACTTCCTGTGGGGAGAACTATTCAGCCTGTGAAAACAGTTGTGTAATATCTTCTGTATCCAAGAAAAAAGCTTGACACAAGTCATAGTGATGTCATCATGTGTGTCTCAGCTTGGATGTGGTAACCACAGATTTATAAAAGAAAGTCTGTTACAAACGATAAAAAGATGGAAGTTTCAGAGTGCCAGTGTCTTGGACATTTTCTGTGTTGGTAGGAGAGCCATAGAGGCAGTTATCTTCACCTTGCAACAGTCATCAGTGGTTTCATGACTGTGCAGTGCAGTCAGCTTATCGACTTTATGACTTCTCTCTGTTTGTCACACTACATTTTAACATGACAGAGAAACATAAAAAAAGTTTTATCGCAACAAGAAATAACAACGGCACTTTGCATCATTAGGTGACAGTTGATTCATGCTTTCGGTCCCTTTCCACTTAAGAAAATGACTCAAGAGAGTCTTGAGGAATAAAGGGATATTATATTTGACTTTGACCTGGTGGTCATGGTGGCCAAATGTGTACTTTTACTTACTGGCACATTTGTGCTTTCCAAAAGGGTGAACTCCATGACCTTTCCATTACTGCTGCCCTCAGGACACACTGTCAGCTCTGTACACCAAATAAAGTGTAAGAGTCAGTGTTGAGCTGATCTTCCTAAAATTTTGATGTCAACAATGGACTGAATTATAGTATGTATGGTGATCCACATATTCCACTCTCATCAGCCAGGCAGCTGTTTTTATTGAAAAAGCATCAATGACAATTGCACAGGCTGACTTTGGCCACATGTTTTTGTCCTGCCCTACTATTGGAGTTCTGGGCAGCAATATTTGAAACAATTAGTAAAGTAACAGGCCAAACTATAGTGCTCACGCCCCTTACTGGCCTCTTTGAATTTCGACCACCAACTAAAATGGTCTCACTCTGCCCCTCTGACTCACAATAAATGGATTCAGGAAGTTTTGCATTGCATTCCTACCCTTCTGCTTGTAGTACTAAAAAAAAAAAAAAGCGCGAAATCAAAACTAAGGGGAGACACAAACATGACTTAGAGTGAATGACAATGTGAACACATCACTTTAACCATGGATACTTCACAGAACGTTGTGTTAGCTTGAGTTATGCTGACCCCAAGTGTCCACAAAAATCATAAAGAAATGACAGCATAGTCTTCACTCTTTTGTTCTTAGATAACTTAGTAAGTATTACTATAACACTAGTATAATATTACATAGTACTGCATTATATTCTATTGATAACATCTGCACACATGTGGTTTCAATAAGGAAATATTTCCACACAGCCTCCCACTAGTGTCACAGGGAACAGAATTGTTCCTGCAGGCTCCTGATTGAAAGCTTTGTTTTGCTACTTCAGATCAGCATACTGGCACTGATGCTGAGGAGTGGCTTCCTTTAAACCAATGATAACTGTGCAATGTGAACACTCTCTTTTGTTGTTGTTGTCAGATCAATCCATATGTGCAGTAGCTTTAACTAACCAACTATCTTCATGCTTTTTGAGAGGTCTACAATTTACACACACAACCTGCTGCTCACCTGATCACAGTCTTCAGTGTAATTGTGTGGGTATGTGGGAAAGATTCACAGAAAATTTACAACCAATCACTTGTATGGATTAGAACATGAATAACCAATGAAATATGCATATACTCAGACATTAAAGATTGATTACATTGTAAGATGTCAGAAATAATGGTGTCATGGAACAGAGAGTGTGCTCTGCTTATTGAAAGTATGCAAGGTCGAGTGTATAGAATACAAACACCATCTTTCATAAGCAGTAGAAGAAAAGTCCCTAGAAGAAAGTCAGGTTGACACTATTAAAATCGGAAAATGGCTGTAAAGTGAATATAGAGGTGGGAGTCAAATTATAGGCAGAGAGAAAGAGAGAGAGAGAGGGCCTGAGGACATTTGGCCCAGCTAAAGGTTTTCACCCTCCTCCTCTATGAACTGTTCTAACCTCATTGTTCTCCTCTTCTTCTTTTAATCTTCCAGCCTCTCACCTCCTCGTACAGGTTTGTTCATTGTAGTCAGGGGCGCCGTATAGGGGAGAAAAGTTAGGACAATTCCAAGGGCCCATGACTGACAAGGGTCCCAAAAAATAGATGTGGTGACAACAGCTACGCAGAGGGGGCCCAATTAGATGGGGCCCAAAATTTGTGGCGGCGCCTCTGATTGTAGTTACAGATTAGAATGGCTATGCAAAAAGACACATTCAGCATGTCAGGACACTCTGTTTCTGAGAGGACAGAGCCAATCCAGCTGTTTCTCCCACCTTCTAGTCTTTATTCTAAGATAGGCTAAAAACATCCTGGTTCCTAAGAGAATACTCCACAAACGTAGCACATCACCCCTAAAACAGCCTCATTCACAATAAAAAGCATGCATTCTTCTTCCTTGTAAAACCTGAGGCCTGCAGGCCTCGACCCACTCTGCTGCATGTCTGCAATCGTAAAGAATGTGATCTTCAATCAAGTCCTATAGAAAAGGCAGAAAGTATCTGACCAAAAGATACTGGGAAAAAGCTTACGCCTTCCACTGGTGTGTCCACATCGGCAGGTCTGACAGCAGATGAGACCTCTGCCTGCTGCTCTAAAAAGAAAAGATCCCATCAGTGCCCTCTTCTAATATGTCTACCTAGACATACATAGACATATTAGAGAGCTCAACAAATGTTAATTTTCCAATCTAATCATGCATTATCTAGACACTTGATTTTTAAATTGCAGACAGCAGGTCTGACCTTATCTTGTGAAAGGCATATTCTTTAAAGTGACCCCACAATTACAACATTCAGTAATTTGCATCATTAATGACTACTATAATGCTACTATTTTATGGCACCTATATTGATAAAGAATATATTCATTATTATATTATTAAATGTAATAGTCTATAATCACCTCAACACACTTCGACTAGACTTCATCCATTTATATACTAACAGCAGAGGCTGCAAGGTGCCAACTGCTCATCACCTTCACACCTTCACATACCTTTGGGAGCAATTTGAGCTTTCAGACAGGTTTTAGCCCAATTATTTCAAAAACATGTTTCTGAATTGGAAACAGTCTGCCAATCAAACACATGTTCTGTGATCTAAGGCAAAAACACTTGTCATGTCATGCCAAATGCTTTTTGTTTGAGTGCTACTAAGATTACCGTGCTGTGATGTGTCCCAGACACTGGGATAGGTTTTATATATCCGTTTGATTTTAATGCAGCTGTCAGTGAAAAACTGCCAAGCGAAACCAGAAAGCACAAAAGCAGAGACGCGTTGTGTTGCTGTCTTCATTACACCAGTCTTGGATCTGGAAATGGGGCTAAATCAGAACGAAATCAACCAGCCCAATCCTTATCATATCCTGATCATTGTTCACTCATAGTGTCTCTGATAGCTCACCTCAGTTAAAGTCAGTGGGTGACTTTGTTGTGGTGGTAAATGTTCTGGAAGGTCATTTATTTAAAAAACAGAAAGCAACCATACCTTCTGTGTTTTTTCCATGTATGATGTTGGATCCAAGAATTTTCCTTTCATGACTTCTCACAGTTTTTGCCGTAGAGTTTTTGATCATGTGTATACCTACATGTAGGTGAAAAGGAAATGCATGTGTCAGTGATAAAACTGTAGAAGCGTTTCTGAAGTGTTACATTAGAAAACTGCAAAATTAGAAAAAAAAAATTCAAATAAGTTGTGATGTAGAAAACCCTGAAGTCACATGACTGATCAGCTGTTTACTCATGACCTATGATGGCTCCACACAGATGTCATAATTTTTTTTTATTGGTTGAAGTTCCACTGGTGCTCTTTTAATTGCTGCATTTATATAGAAGATATAATAGTGACTTTAGAAATTGCTCCTCCTGAATAGTGCTCTGATATTTCATTCAGTCATTCCAGCTGAAAAATGCAGCACATCTCCTTATGAAAGCAAAAACAACAACAGCTCTCACCTTTATTTTTCACATTTTCATGGACTTTAATGGAATTAGAATTAGAAGCCGCTTAATGAAAAGAGACATTTAAGTTGTCTTCCTGATCTGCAGATAACTAGATCATTTCTTCAGCGGGCTGATTGACTAGTTAACCTATCGCTCCAATCGTCAAAGTGTTTTCCAGCTCACAGTCAGTGAAATTAAGTGTGAGCGGGGCCGTATTAAGCCAATGTGGGCCCCACCTAACAGGTGCCCCCCCCCCCTGTGTATCAATTCAAACAGCATCCAACTATACACAGTACATGTAGGCATATTCAGATGCCTCAATTTCAAATGTGTATCAATTCAAATAGCCAAAATCATTAAGTGTTAGTGTACATCAACTCAGCAGACAAGTCAAAAACACAAACAATACATTCCCATTATCGTGGGAGAAAGTTTGACATAGAAGAAAAGTAACTTTTTAATCCAAAAAAAAATATGTTTTAATTAAAATAACATCAGTAATTTAACTTTTCCTTGTCTCTGACATGAGTTTTCAGTCTCCCCTCATGGAGGATTTGCGTCTCCACAAGCAGCTTGGCACACAACATGATCATGAGGTCGTTATACAAATATTTTTGTCCGACCTTGTTGCTTAATCTCCGCTAATTAGTTTGGAAACGTGATTATCAGTCCCGCTCGGTGCGCCCTGCCCTGCTCACCCCGGCTCTATGAGACGCACATCGGGATGGTGTGCGAGGCTCTCAGCCTTTATGTCTCTCGGAGGGAAACAGGAGCCGCAGTTTAACCCTCAAATGTGAATTTAAACAACTTAAATCGGATTAGGCTGCAAACAAAGAGTGCGCAAAACGCAGGAAATACCCAAAATATATGACAAGCGAATTTGTTTTATGACTCGGGGTCAGAATCGTTTTTTAAAGTATCGACGCATCGGTTTCAGTCAGCTCATTTAAATAATTAATATCAGTGGGTACCGTACTTGTGGACTGACCCAACTGACAGATTGGGGAAAGGGGGGAAGAATGGTCATGTAATCTCGATTTGTTTAATATTATCATTATTATTGTTTTTGTTATTATGAAATTAGTGTTCATGGTGAGTTATATATGGCAATTTATCATTTTTAAGTGAATAACACAAACATACAAATTAACGAAAATTATTTTTAAAGTTTGTGTCATGTGGTGCCCCCCCAAGTGGTCGTGAATGGTTGGTGCCCCTGGGCACTGTGCCGCAGGCCCATATGGTTAATCCGGCCTTGAGTGTGACAGGAAGAACTCAAAATGTCAGAAACACTATAAGCTATACTCATACTGTGAAGAAGAAGAAGAAGAAGAAGAAGAAGAAGAAGAAGAAGAAGAAGAAGAAGAAGAAGAAGAAGAAGAAGAAGAAGAAGAAGAAGAAGAAGAAGAAGAAGAAGAAGAAGAAGAAGAAGAAGTGGGCTGCTTGGGTCTTCAGCAATAAATCCTATTATGTGTGCAAGTTTTTAGATCTGTTTGATCTGACCAGGCGAGAGCAGATCTGTTGAACAGGGCTGTGCATGTATATTCACAACTTTGGCCAGTTAATATATCCTCTCTTTTTTCCCCCCTTTTTTTAAGTTTGCAAACCCTGCAGGCAGTGCACAGGGCAGTTTGTACTGTACCTGCCTGAAGCTGCCAGCAGAGGACGGTAGAGCACTTTGTCAGAGGCAGAGCTGCTGCGAGCTCTTTTCTCCATTCTGTTTACCAGCCTCTCTGACATCAGTCATCAGTCACTGGAAAAGACATTCTCCCTAACTTATTTTCCCTTTAGCTTCTACACAATTATGCCCCAATAGAGGAGATTGATGCAGAGAGGAGGAACTCTGTGGTGAGACTCTCAGTGATGTTAGTTCCCGGTTAGAATGTGTTAGTTCCTTCTGCCTCCCACATCGTTCTCTCCAAGCTTCTCCCCTCGCTGCCTGTAAATCATCAGCCCTTCATTGTGTCTATAGATTCCCTTCTTCTCTTCTCTCTGGATCATTTTATAGAGCTGCATGTTCAGTCGTGGAGGGTTTTTGTGACTCAAAGGTCCAGTGTGTCAGATTTAGGAGGCTCTATTATAATATAAATATATCTATCTCTGTTTTCATTAGTGTAAGCTCTCCTGAAAAAATGTTTTTGTTACCTTTACAATGAGACAGTTTCTACAGTAGGCCACAATGGACAAATGAAACACTAACTCTACTGTCACCTTTTACACATGGTTTTTGCCGCCATACTTTCTTCTTCTTCTCACAAGGAAAGAGAGGGTGAAGAAAGGTGGTTGTAATACTAAATCCTACACACTGTTCCTTTTAATGTTGTGTTTCTATAAACTCCCAGGACCACCGTGAGTGAGTCAAAATACAGGGTCAGTGATAATTTTCAAACCTATTTAAAGCCACTATGTGTAGATTTTACAGTCGATATGATTCTGTTATTATGTAGGTGTTTTTCTTTGTGGAGTTCCAGTGACGCCTGGTCTCACACTTTGGCCACTAGTTTCCTGGTGGTGTTGGTAACTGATGGTAGTGCCTCTGTGGTCGGTGTTCTCTGTTTAAATACAATCCTAACTGCATTTATATAGAAGATATAATAGTGACTTTAGAAATTGCTCCTCCTGATTAGTGCTCTGATATTTCATTCAGTCATTCCACCTGAAAAATGCAGCACATCTCCTCATGAAAGCAAAAACAACAACAGCTCTCACCTTTATTTTTCACATTTTCATGGACTTTAATGGAATTAGAATTAGAAGCTGCTTAATGAAAAGAGACATTTAAGTTGTCTCCCTTGTCTGCTGAAGTGTTTGTCATCAGCAGCTGGATTTAAATGTTAGTGTGTCTGCAGGCTGATGGATCTCAGTGGTGGACTGTTCATTAAGGTTCAGGATACTAGTAGCTGAGAAGGCTGGGAGAGGGACAGGCCATGCACATTAGAACAGGAGGCTGATGTATGGGCTGATATCAGCTTCTTGCAGATAGATTATTATTAAGGATCTTATTGTTGGCGCTGCACACACCACCAGCTACGTCCAGGGGAACTTCTTTATTTTAGTAATTATTATTATTATAATTGATTTTTGTGGAGTATCTTTTGTGGGTATACTGTAGTGTGGTCTTTTATTTTTTGCTACCACCACTAGGGGTGCCAAGTATGCTACATGTAGTGGCTTTAATTTAAAAAAAGAAAAAGAAAAGAAAACTACATCAAACAAATAAGCAAAAATGAAATGTCCAATATGTGTATTTATTGACCTCATCACAAAAGAAAGGCAGTCAGACTGACATCTGTGTTCTTTTTAAAAGGAAACTATCACATTCTGCAGAATTACTAGAAAAATTTCTTCTCTAATCCTGACAAATTAAAGACTGGTCTAACTTTATGGACCGAATCAAGCTTCATATTAGCTGCTGGTGCTAGAAATGTCCCATTCTTTTCCTGACATAAGAGGTACACCTCATGTCTCCCCCCTCACAGTGGTGTGATCCTGCATTATTCCACAGCACACAGCCCAGAAGCTCTCCAGAGATTTGCAAACAGGCTGTCACTTCATGCTTTTTCTTTTGCCTCTGCCTGATCTTCTGTCACCGGCTTAACCTCAGACACAATCGGGGTGAAACGTATTTTTGCCTTTATTGCTGTAGAAAGACTTCATATTTTTTTCCCAAGCAGTGTCCTCAGCCAACAGTGACACATTAGCATCTTCTGTTGAAGATGCAGAACCTGCACATCTGTAATGTCATGCAGAGAGCAGCATCGACAGAGACCGCTGAGTCTATTTTTGCAAAGCTTTAGCAGCTCCCTTATTTTAATACACACCAGAGGAAGAATCATTTCCAATGTGCATTTTCAGAACTTGTGAAATCTGAATAGTGAGTCAGCTGGCGGGACAGAACTCCACAGATGTTTATACTGAGCACTATATTTTGTAATCAGATCTATTTTGGTGACAGGAACAGAGTGTATAGATATGTGCATGTATTTTATGCTCACTGTGTCACACTTGTTGTACAATTCAAGTTAGAGAATACAGGACCATGTTTTAGTACGACAATCTTTTACCCAAACTTTGGAATCACTCTGCAAAATATCTATTTGTAAATAAATGTAATTTTATACATCGCTGAGTCTGTGCTGCTTATTTGCCCGTCTGTCTGTCCAGATGTTTGCAGGACATATTGACGCTTCATATTTCCCTTTCTCTTTTCTCCTGTTTTATTCATTGTGATGTGTTTTTAATGTGTTACGTATTGATGCTGTAGCAACCAGTAATGTATTACCTGCCAATTTTTGCCAATATCATTTTGGCCATTTTAAATGTAATAAAGCCAATAATGTAATAACATGGCAATAATATACATTATTGGCTGGTTATTGTATTATTGGCCCTTGATTACAAAAATCTTTTGAAATTGTAATAACTGCAGCGATAATGTGATAATACATAAATAGGACTGAGTTTCCTGGAAATATTATTTTGCAGTTTTTGTACATGTAGCAGCTGACATAGTCATTCATTCTTCAATGGTACGTACTATGCAGCACTGTCTCCTTTATTATGGTACTAAGAGCCAATTTAAGAATTATTTGTTGTATAAATGTATTTAGAATGTTGTTTATATGTTTAGATATGTAAATTCATAATTTCGTGAATGGGGGAATATTATTTAACTCTTTACTGTGAAGTGTTTAGGGTAGTTAGATCACTTAGTGGAATGTGCTAGAAATCAGGAAGAGAACAGTGGTCATGTGACCTAGTTTGCTCTGTGTTAGATGAAAATGAAACAACTGGAAACATAGTAATATATTGATTGATTTATTGAATGTGCCTGAAAGAGAACACACAAGCACACACACACGACAAAAGTCTTTTAAATAAGGGTCCCTTCAAAATAAATGACTTTGTAAAACTTTCCAATTAACATACATAAGACCACACACAGACAAGACACAAGTCTTTCAAAATAAAAGTCCCTTCAGAATAAAGGACTTTGTAAAACTATCATTAACAGACACAAGACCACACAAACACACACAGACAAGACAAAAGTCTTTCAAAATAAGAGCCCATTAAAAAGGCAATGATGACACAGCTTGTTGTATTAATACTGAATTTTCTGAGCAGTGTCAGTAATAATGTATGGGTGCGAAGGGGCCAGAGTCAGGCACACTCAAAATTTCTTTAGAAATGTTTTTCTAGTTACATTTAAAATGGTCAGAATTATTACGTCATTGGCAGGTGTTACATTATTCAACATTATTAAATATTATTAAATTTTTGGTTGCTACAGATGGAAAGGAAAAAAAACGTTCATATTCATATTTAAACAACACATTACTAATATTGACTAATAAAGACTTTAGGGAACCGTGTGAGGCTACAGGCTACATTAACTACTACTAGCTTGAAACACCCAAATTGCTGATTTAACTTGTTGAAGGTGGAGTTGCATTGTGGGTAATGCAGGCCTCAGGTTTTACAAGGAAGAAGAATGCGTGCTTTTTATTGTGAATGAGGCTGTTTTAGGGGTGATGTGCTACGTTTGTGGAGTATTCTCTTAGGAACCAGGATGTTTTTAGCCTATCTTAGAATAAAGACTAGAAGGTGGAGAAACAGCTGGATTGGCTCTGTCCTCTCAGAAACAGAGTGTCCTGACATGCTGAATGTGTCTTCTTGCATAGCCATTCTAATCTGTAACTACAATCAGAGGCGCCGCCAGAAATTTTGGGCCCCATGACAAAAAAAAAAATCTAATTGGGCCCCCTCTGCGTAGCTGTTGTCACCACATCTATTTTTTGGGACCCATGTCAGTCGTGGGCCCTTGGAATTGTCCTAACTTTTCTCCCCTATACGGCGCCCCTGACTACAATGAACAAACCTGTACGAGGAGGTGAGAGGCTGGAAGATTAAAAGAAGAAGAGGAGAACAATGAGGTTAGAACAGTTCATAGAGGAGGAGGGTGAAAACCTTCAGCTGGGCCAAATGTCCTCAGGCCCTCTCTCTCTCTCTCTCTCTCTCTCTCTCTGCCTATAATTTGACTCCCACCTCTATATTCACTTTACAGCCATTTTCCGATTTTAATGGTGTTAACCTGACTTTCTTCTAGGGACTTTTCTTCTACTGCTTATGAAAGATGGTGTTTGTATTCTATACACTTGACCTTGCATACTTTAAATAAGCAGAGCACACTCTCTGTTCCATGACACCATTATTTCTGACATCTTACAATGTAATCAATCTTTAATGTCTGAGTATATGCATATTACATTGGTTATTCATGTTTTAATCCATACAAGTGATTGGTTGTAAATTTTCTGTGAATCTTTCCCACATATCCACACAATTACACTGAAGACTGTGATCAGGTGAGCAGCAGGTTGTGTGTGTAAACTGTAGACCTCTCAAAAAGCATGAAGATAGTTGGTTAGTTAAAGCTACTGCACATATGGATTGATCTGACAACAACAACAAAAGAGAGTGTTCACATTGCACAGTTATCATTGGTTTAAAGGAAGCAACTCCTCAGCATCAGTGCCAGTATGCTGATCTGAAGTAGCAAAACAAAGCTTTCAATCAGGAGCCTGCAGGAACAATTCTGTTCCCTGTGACACTAGTGGGAGGCTGTGTGGAAATATTTCCTTATTGAAACCACATGTGTGCAGATGTTATCAATAGAATATAATGCAGTACTATGAAATATTATACTAATGTTATAGTAATACTTACTAAGTTATCTAAGAACAAAAGAGTGAAGACTATGCTGTCATTTCTTTATCATTTTTGTGGACACTTGGGGTCAGCATAACTCAAGCTAACACAACGTTCTGTGAAGTATCCATGGTTAAAGTGATGTGTTCACATTGTCATTCACTCTAAGTCATGTTTGTGTCTCTCCTTAGTTTTGATTTCGTGCCTTTTTTTTTTTAGTACTACAAGCAGAAGGGTAGGAATGCAATGCAAAACTTCCTGAATCCATTTATTGTGAGTCAGAGGGGCAGAGTGAGACCATTTTAGTTGGTGGTCAAAATTCAAAGAGGCCAGTAAGGGGCTTGAGCACTATAGTTTGGCCTGTTACTTTACTAATTGTTTCAAATATTGCTGCCCAGAACTCCAATAGAAGGGCAGGACAAAAACATGTGGCCAAAGTCAGCCTGTGCAATTGTCATTGATGCTTTTTCAATAAAAACAGCTGCCTGGCTGATGAGAGTGGAATATGTGGATCACCATACATACTATAATTCAGTCCATTGTTGACATCAAGATTTTAGGAAGATCAGCTCAACACTGACTCTTACACTTTATTTGGTGTACAGAGCTGACAGTGTGTCCTGAGGGCAGCAGTAATGGAAAGGTCATGGAGTTCACCCTTTTGGAAAGCACAAATGTGCCAGTAAGTAAAAGTACACATTTGGCCACCATGACCACCAGGTCAAAGTCAAATATAATATCCCTTTATTCCTCAAGACTCTCTTGAGTCATTTTCTTAAGTGGAAAGGGACCGAAAGCATGAATCAACTGTCACCTAATGATGCAAAGTGCCGTTGTTATTTCTTGTTGCGATAAAACTTTTTTTATGTTTCTCTGTCATGTTAAAATGTAGTGTGACAAACAGAGAGAAGTCATAAAGTCGATAAGCTGACCCAGTAATGTCAGTCACACCGCATCTGAAGGTGCTGTCAGCTGTAGCCTGTCTCTTCTAACACAGGGCTGCTTTGGTCATGTGGCTTGAATTTCACAGCTCTTGTCATATCTCATCTTCCAGATGTGCAGGTTTATCTTCTTCATTACTACTGTATTTTTAAGGCTTACACATTTTCTTTCTGAGAAAGGAAAATATGGGATGGACAGTTGAGAGGAAACAGAGTAATAGATCATCTTGCTGTGTTCATTTTGTCTGTAGGATGTGCTGTTCTCTACCTGTGCTACTGAAAACCTAAAGAAAATCCTGAAATGTGAGGAATGCAAACTCTGGCAAAACAATGTTTATTTAGGCAAACCCCATTAAAACTTCTCCATTCATTTATTTTTTAAATGTTTACATTTGACACAAATCAGCAAATGAGTTGTTAGCCAGCAGCTTCCTGGCAAGCATGTGTCTACTATCACTGACATTTAAACTAGCCACAATAAAAGTTTTAATCCAGTTTTAATCCACTGGATAAACCCAAGCTGTTTTCATTGTGAGAATAGGACTGACTGACCCACATCAACTGCTGTTCACATGGAACCCTTCTCCAGTTCAGGTTTAAAGCTCTCATTTGAATATCTGCTACAACCACCAAGCTTCTGATGCCAGCAGCACATTTGAAAAAAGTTGGACAAGACTTTCCATTTTGTTCATCAGCTCTTCTTTTAAACTCCTGTGAACTGACAAATCTTTGCTGTCAAAGTCTTTAAAGTGCTGAAGGATTTCAGCTGCTCAACAGTTCAACGTCTCCTTTGTCATTTTTGATCTTTCATAATGCACCAAACATTTTCAATAGGTGAAAAGTCTGGACTGTAGGCAGGTTAGTTTAGCACCTGGACTCTTTTTCTGCGGATGTGGTGGTGAACTGGGAAAAGCCGTCACTGAAAAAGACATTGTCTACTTGGCAGCATATGTTGCTCCATCTGTAGTGGCGATGTGCCAAAGGCCACTTACTCAACTGAGTAATCTTATTTTTGACACGTGTCCATGAACCTAACTACTCTTGTAAAAAACCCACTGCAATCATGAAGAGACAAAGTTATCTTAGAGGAAAATTTATTTAGAAATCAACAACTTATAATGTTACAAAAATTCCACATCTTAAATCTGTCCTTCATGTGAAAAAAGATGACGACGACGATGGTCAAAAACTTATATCCATCCAAGCCTTCTTTGTACAGGGCAAACACGCTGCAAACACAGGATTGATGCAAAACCAAAAACACACAAACACATAAAACAAATGCAAGAGAAAAATGCTGAAAGAGAAAAATACTGCAATCACAGAAACCAAGCAGAGGCAAAAACATGCAAAGCTACAAAACAGTTGCAAGAGAGAAATGCTGCAAATTCACTCCACAATACGGAAGTGTGCCAGGCCACTAGGAGGACCTGACTTGAGAGATGGACCAGTCTGTTGGGGCCTAGTCCCTCTTTAAAACATGGATGAATTTGTGGCAGCGGCAGCTAGTAGTAGGTGGCAACCCCAGCTTCCGCGGCAGGTCAGTGGCAGCTGGGGTTGCCACCGGTCCCTGTGCCTTGGCGGTGTCTGGGGCAGTTACCACTGCCCTGCCATGGCAACTGCTGCTGTTATGGGCACTTGTTTTTTTTTTTTTTTATAAAACAGTGTTGTATTAGACTCGCTGGCAGTAGCATTTCCATTACGGGTTTTTAAACAGTAAAATGTTGGAATATTGCAGAATGTTGTGTTGTAAGTTTAGCAGACCATTGTTCTCACAGACACAGTCAGACAATGAATAGTGTGTGAAGAAGATAACCAACCACAGTATCCAATAAGTGTAGGACAGACTCGTCATCATCCTGATGAGCCTGTACCTGACATTATTAGTGGGTGGTAATCTTGTGCACACACTGACAGAGGTGTTGTATCTGTGGTGCATCTCTGTTCCACTGTGTTTTCTCTGTAATGAAACACCCCAGCTGTCCTCTTCCTCATGTTATCTCTTCTCCCACTGCATACAACATATGTGGCTCTCAT
The DNA here is from genome assembly GCA_004119915.2 of Collichthys lucidus. Taxonomy (NCBI): domain Eukaryota; kingdom Metazoa; phylum Chordata; class Actinopteri; family Sciaenidae; genus Collichthys; species Collichthys lucidus. Next base: position 1,859,040 of record CM014101.1, read on the forward strand.
TCTCGTCCCCGAGCTTCAGTAAATAAACCAAGCCCAACACCACTGCGATAACAACCATGTGATGGGTTATAAGCACTGTTTTGTTAACCTGTGCCCTTCTGCTCAATATCTCTCTTTCACCATCTCATTGTGTGCATGTACAGACACATATATACACACAGGTTAGTATGTAAATATAGCCCTCTCTCTATGTGATTACATACCAGTGCAGTCTCATGGCAAGCCAGGCTCAGGGTTGTTATTCTGTCTGCTATGGAGTATGATAATTCCTGCATCCAGGACTGTAGAACATTCTGAACACTGTGAAGCAAGTCTGTGTAGAGAGTGGAAGGGACGGGAGGAATGTGCGTGTGTGTGTCAGCGCTAAGAAAGGGAGAGAATAGGAGTGCATTCATCTCTTAGGTCACAGTTTTATTTGAGAGGGGCAGAAGGTACACAGGATTCACACGACCCCTGTTTGTGTGTGTACAGCAATGACTCCTCTGCAGGATGAAAACTATGCTGAAGGAATGCCTGCCTGGCTCCTCATTCCTTTTCTGTGTAAATGCTTAAGAGCTATGGGTGTGAAAAGGAAACAGAAGGGCAGACAGGGAATGTGGATCTGATTCATCTTTTTTAGGAACTACCACATAGTTTGGATTGCCTTCTGATGTCATATGAAATAATCCATGTTGGTTTGATTTCTGTGTATCAAGTACCAGACTAGAAGACAGCCAAGAAAGAAGGACTAGAATGCACTCAAATGTATCAACTGTATACACTGTGTTTACTTCAATATTGTTGTTTCAATATAAAACATGGAAGTAGTACAAATATGAGAATAAGGTTTAATTCATGGAATCCTATGTTAACTATAAAGAACTGAAACTCTTATAATATGCCTGTGAGCACCTTTACAGGTCAATAAATAACACATTTTTTCACGTTATTTACCATGCATGAACAGAAATTTTAGAGATTGTGTGCTGGAACAATTTCTGTCATGTGAGGCTGACAGGTTTGGTAACATTGTGTCGTTCAGAGACCAAAACCAAAATCTAGCTACAAACAGAGACACCATGCTGAGCTGATGGATAAAGCATCAAGGAATTGTCCAATAACTGGCCCTAAACCAACATACTAACACAAAAAATGTAGAAAGTATTTATTTTGATCATGTTACTTTTGCATTTTAGAGCCCCACAAGCCTTGTCACTACTACTAAGCTTGGCTAACCATGACCTGACTTTGGCTTTGTAGCTTACACACAGACATAAAATTGACAAGATCTCTATCTTAGAAAGAAAGGAAATTTAAAACATACTGCCCACATGTTTCTATATAGCCTTCTATTGAAAGTCTTCTTTCCAATTTATTGCACTGGCTTTTTCCAATGATAAGCTTCACCATGGACAAGGCTCAGAGATGGTTTAGAAAGAGAGTCATTTTCTGTATCACATGTTTTTAGTTACTGCTGCTCCCCTTTAAGAGACTATTCCCAGGTCTGACTCCCTAACAGGAGTACTGAATGTGAGCAGAGATTATTAAGAGATAATTTTTCCCCAAGACACATATCTTCTGAATATTCTGACACTAAAACTTTGCCACAATTTAATTAACTTTCATCCATTCAAATGTTGGATGGGGTCAATTAGGTTGATATGGCCGCTTAGGAAGTGTATACTATTTCATATCCTTGCAACAATTGTTCTATCTTGTAGTCTCATAAAACTTCTTTGCTAGTAACCTCTGGATCTTCCCCCTCAGGGACCAGGGTCTAGATTAAGTACTGGTGACATGAGTTCCAAAAAGTTTCTGCTTTGGGGGGTGGTATTTTTTAAAAGTACCACATTAGAATACAAATTTTCCTGAACTTTACTGCGGATGAAATCTGTGGTAGAGTAGCTCCAGTGGAATACAATGGAGTTTCTGTTGTCACTATCTACATGCATTACAATGGTTCTGGCCTTGTCTGAAAGCGATCCTGGGAATGTGACATGGACATTCATTAACTGAGAGTTCACTCAGTGTATGTTATAATAGACCTTTCTTTGCATAGATGCATGTCATATTCGTAGACTGAGGTCTCCAGTTGCATAGGAAAGCAAACAGCTCAGGAGGTGCTCCTGGAATAACACTGTGAAGTAGTTTGGAAAGTGTGATCTGACCTGTCACCCTGTGACTGCAGCAGCCAGGCTTCCCTCTGAACACAGGGTATATGGACTAACTTGATTTAGCGAATCTGTACTTTGGTATGCAGCAAAGATGACCATGACCCTTTCCACTGGGATTGATTCTCCTTCTTAACAGGAAGTGTCTCTGCTGGATTCCTGTGCCTCACATTGTTGGAGCTGCTAACTTGTGGTCTAAGGTAGGTCAAACTGTTGGAGAACTATCCAAAATATGCACTTTTAATGATCTCAGGAGGCACTGAGCATATAAACACAGAAGACATGGCTTTCCTCATCAACCTTGCAGGGTAATCCACCGGGGTAAAGTTTCCTAAACCAAAGCACCACTGTGAAACAGTAACAGAGGCACTGATTTACTGTTGTACACCAAAATTAATAGCAAAGTCCTCTTCAACTGTTCAGGGACTAGTGGGGGCTCCATTTACACAATATGGCAGAAATGGAAAATAATATCAGAACTTTGTTTTCATTCATGTTTAATCACCTGAAAATAAGAACTGTTTTCTTTCTGTTATCTTAGAATGAGCTTTTTATATCTACAGATGCTGCAAGTACTCCACAGAGTGCACCATGTCCACCATGTTTCTACAGTAGCTGTAGTTTCTTTTACATGTTAGGACGAGAGGGTAAGATGAGGGATTACAGTCAGTGTATTGGTCGAAAATAACCTTTCAGCCCACATAGTGGGTATGTGTATGTAGAACATGTGTATACCCTTGTTTAATTGATGCCATAAACTGCTGTTTGACAAAATTTCTCATAGATTGTATCAAAAATTAATCATTTTCACACATTTATTAATGATTTGTGCTCTAAAGTTACTCTAAAATGAATCTTAACAGGACATACATAACAGTTGACCCCCAACATTTAACATATTTCAAAATGTTTGATCCATTTGATAACACAGTGTTGTTTAGCAGACAATGAGGCCAGATCTATGTACATCCACCCAATAAATAAACGAAACTACATGTATATCTAATTTTTTGTCTACAACTTTTATTGTTGTTGCTGTTCGTCTTTTGCCAATTTGATCTCCCTTCAACTTTTAAACTTAAACATTTATTGTTTTATGACCACTTAGGAGCAGCACAACAAGTTGCCAGTGCAACATTGATTGCCTCATAAAGGCGATAGCTAGTTTTTTAAGACATCACAGACCAACATAACTTCTCTTACTGAGTCTGAACCAAAAAAAAAAAAAAAACAATGAGCTGAAAGATGCTAAAAGGAGTTAGTAATAACATCACCGTGAGAAATGACACATAGTCTCTTCATTCATTGTTAATTAAAATGCTGATCAGAGCAACTTAAAATCAAATATTATTGAATATTCTGTTAATCATACACAAAATATTCATTAGGTTGCATGGATTAAGTCATTTAGGAACAATTTTTCCTCCACGACACCTGCCGTGTCAAGATATAAGGACATTTAAAATATGTTTTAGAAACACAATCTGTTTTTACCTGCAGCTGGTATTATTAGAAAGATTAGATAAAAGAGAAACATCATGTACACCATTTATTTTTAGTACGAGAGATAATCCATAATGAGAGTCTGTGATCTTAGTCAAATGACACAAGTCTTTTTGTTCATATTTTACATTGATTTATTTTTTGTTATTCAAACCTGTTTGACTCAGTGTGCCAGAGTGGAGCTCTTCTTCTGTGAGCCCGTCCGCTTGTCAGTCACATGTTCACTGAAATGGTGTCTCCTTTTCAAATAAAGAACAGAAACTATCGATCCTCAAGCTGGTGTGAAGCTGACTTCAGGGTCTATTATTCCTTGTTAAATGACCTGTGATGGAATAGAAGACAATCAGCTTTGAAGCTGAATGACGTCTATGGCCTCTGGGGTGATAACTGCCACAAATTGGCAATTATAGATAGAGATGGGGACACTGACCTTGGACTGACCAACTTCTTGTCCACAAAAAAAACATATTTTGAAACACTATGAATAAAATATACAAAAAAATTCAATTTAAAATAGAGTAATTAAAGCTGTATTTTAAATTTAATTAAGAATAAAACGGAAATAATTAATATACTTGATGTCCACTGAAACACATTATAGCACATTACTGCAAAAACACATTCAAAGTGTCTTTCAAACACGCAAGTTCAGATGAAAATAAGAAAAAAATATATTTTATATTGTGAGACTACTCTCTCAATGCAGACCTTATAAAAGTTCCCGGCAAAATAACAGTTATATAATAATAATATATAAATAACACTGTAGCACTCCTATGGAAGCAGTGATGGACACAATGAAGATACACCTATTAAGTTTAAAGGTCCAGTGTGTAGCATTTAGTGGCATCTATCAGTGAAGTTGCATCCAAATGAATTATCTCCCATGCCTCACCTCTCCTCTCCTTCCATGCATGTAGGAAAGACCTGTGTTTACTGCTACTGTAGAAAAATGGCAGTTTAACATGCCGACTCTATGTAAGCGGACCCACCCTCTCTGCAGATATAAAGGGCTCATTTTAAGACAAAGAAACCACAATGATTCTTACACTAATGAAGACATAATAATGAACATTATATTCAGTTCCTTCCAGTAGAGCCCCCTAAATCTTCCACACTGAACCTTTAATCGATTAAAAAAAACAGCTGTTTTTGCAGACAACACTTTCCAAATTTTGCTGAGAAGGTGCGGCCGATAGAACAAGTAAACCGGAACTATGCACATTATTACTCGTTCAATATACAACAAGGTGCACAGAAAAACAGACATTGTCACTCGCTGACTGTGGTGTTGGAAGGGAGGATGCTGTCTAAGGTGCGAGATATCTTGGACTATGACTCCCACCCACTCCATGAGATGCTGGACAGACTCAGGAGCACCTTTAGCCAGAGACTGCTGGCACCAAGATGCTCCACAGAGAGAGACACAACAAGTCTTTCCTACCTGTGAGCATCAGCCTCAGTCTGTATGCCAGCGTGAAGCGCAATGCTGACCTCTACAGTCAATGACACTTACTGCCAACTAATTGTACTCATCAGAGATGGTTAAAGCTTCAGTATGTAACTTTTAGGATGATTTACTGGCAGAAATGGGATATAATATGCATACACGATGTTTTTAGTAATATATAAACATATTATATAACAAATCATTGTGTTTTTATTACCTTAGAATTAGCCTTTTTATCTACATATGCCGTGGGTTGCCAACTATGTTGCCAATGTAGAAGGAAAAAAAGTAGTAGTAGTAGAAGTGTTTTGTGTTTTGTTAGAAGTTTGAGAAATTAATAAAATGTATCTTTGTGTCTTTGTTAACGCCTGAGGAGCATGAATAAACTAAAACTGTAAACAAAAACACTTATTATTATTATTATTATTATTATAAACACTAATATTTTTTCTACAAAGCAATCAGACTCTTCAACTTATTATATTTAATAATAATGATAATCATCATCAACATCATCATCATCATGCTGTTGTAAGTACTGCCACTAATGCTGAGATGACCCATTTTTCTCATTCAGTTAAGAAGGGGTCTCATGCGTTATTACCTGTTTTGCCTACCTGTCTGAAGAGCTGTGTCAACATGTGGTGTATATGCCTGAATAATTATGTGACTAACACAAACAAATATGAATAAATAAGTCACCACCCTCAGGAAAACACTGCTCAATAAATATTTACATTGAGCCACCGTCAGGTTTTCCACCCGTTCAGTAACAACTTAACCCTGCTGTAAAATATTTTAAGTTAACCATCATACATGAAATCTTATGTACAGACTTATGCGCAGGCTGTCTGCTTCACAAAATGGTATTACTGTGGCCCAGTCGGGTTTTCATCCAGGTTGTGGAGCCACTAGTGCTCAAGTTTGTATGTAGGTGTGGGTGTAGTAGTTGTAGCCTTTTTGATACAAAGTTGCATATGTGTATCTACTTTTATCTTTTTAGATTGTATTATTGCATTGGAACTTTTTAATGAGTGTCCTTAATAAAGTTACAATATCAGTAACAACTTATCGCCAGGGTCGTGGGAGGCTGGAGCCTATCCCAGCTGACTTAAGGTGAGAGGGCGGATACACCCTGAACAAGTCACCAGCTGACTCTGGCCCCTTCGCACCCATACATTATTACTGACACTGCTCAGAAAATTCAGTATTAATACAACAAGCTGTGTCATCATTGCCTTTTTAATGGGCTCTTATTTTGAAAGACTTTTGTCTTGTCTGTGTGTGTTTGTGTGGTCTTGTGTCTGTTAATGATAGTTTTACAAAGTCCTTTATTCTGAAGGGACTTTTATTTTGAAAGACTTGTGTCTTGTCTGTGTGTGGTCTTATGTATGTTAATTGGAGAGTTTTACAAAGTCATTTATTTTGAAGGGACTCTTATTTTGAAATACTTTTGTCTTGTCTGTGTGTGTCTGTGTTTGTGCATGCTCGTGTTGTTGTGGAGAAATTGCTGAAGTCAAAGGTCAATGGTGAGGTCAGGAGGGAAGAAAGTGTTCAGGAGCCTCTGATGTCTTATGCTGTATTATTTATTGACGCTTGGCCAAGGAGAACTAGAGACACTCTCAAAGTACATCTGAAGTGCTTGAGTCGGTCTCGCATTCTGACGAACTTGTGATGGTGCATATACTTTAAACCCAAAGATCACACCCCAAATACTATACGCCCCAGAATTAGTAAAAGAGAATGTCTTTACTCTTGGAGGTGTTATTTTTAACACATCCTAGTCTGGAGACACAGATGTCCGCTTACGCAGATTGGAACGGCAACAACAAGCTATCTATTATGACTAGGAAGGCAGCAACAGGTCTCTTCGACCCTGGCCACCACAGTGAGATATGGTGGCACCTAGTCAAGACAAACAGTTAATACTGGCGTGGATCACAAGGCTCACACGTGGCCTCGTGTAACCTAAAAAGAGAAAATTCCATAACAATCCCCTCTTATTGATCATAAGATCAATACTAACTACCAAATAATAATATCTACCAAATTTAGAGACCACCAGGGAGTACAGTCAGAATGAGATTGACACAAACAATATAAAACATTCATAATCACACAGAATTATTCAAAAGGCCATCCATAAAAATCATTCTTTCAAACAAAGCAGTCGGTTTAGATTAATTCATACAATCAGTGAAAAACCTTAAGAACCCCTCTTATGTACCCCATCATCCCATTCCCATGATGTGTGAGTTACACTTTCAGGTCAACAAGGGCCTTTAGGTAGCGAAGATCCCCTACAACACAAAGGTGTTAAAGAAGGTCATCAGGGAGGTCACAGATCATGTCACTGGGAGAGGAGAAAGATCAAATTTATTATTTCACCTAGTAGATAAAACCCTAGCAATTAGAAGGGGTTCCATAAAACAATTGATTTAACATTTCTAGAGCAAATTTCTTCTCTCTTTGAAATCAATCACAACAATCATCGTTGAAATCAAGACATTGCAAAATCTTCGACCCATGTACATTATGTACAGTAGAGGGTCACCACCATGGAGAGGTTACTAGCACATACGATGCATGGTGGCATGGAATCCATCTTCGTAGAACTTTCCATGAACAGTCGTTATCCATCAGTTGCATATCATCATAACAAAATTTTAACTTTGAACTTATAAGCATGTATTACATTACTGTGAAAACCATCATTGAAAATAGATTTTAAAAGTGATTCATAATATGGCAATTTCTAAATTATTAAAAATAACATCTCCTAGAATACTAAACAACCAGTAAAACCAGAATCATCACCTAAAGTTAACCTAAAATGAAACACAGAGGTAACAGAAGAAATAGACACCCTCCATTTACAGACCATAAGTCTCCTCTTCATCATTTTCACCAAGAGAAAGATCATCAAGGTCAAAGCTTCGAATCCTTTCCCCAAAACCTTCAAAATGATAATACCTCTTACCCACTGGATTGGCAACCTCTGGACGTATACACACCTGGGGTGCTTGAACCACTGACCTTGTTGTCTTCTTCACGATTAGTTTAATCAATGAGATCATACAAGTGCAGAGGAAAAGAATAAAGAGTCCACCGACAAATAGAGTAGTCAAAAATTTAACTAACCCTGATCCCCATGACCCCAAGGTACCAGAAAAATCCCCAAAGTTGAACCCATGTTTATCATGTAACTCTTTGATACCTTAAGCTGTGTCATGCGCCATATCTATGACCTCAGCAGTCGCGTCGGAGATGTAGAAGCAACATTCAGTACCTATAACTTTACAAGTTCCTCCCTGTGCTGCCAACAGGAGACCAAGCGCCATACGATTCTGTAAAGCTACAGTTTTAACTTCCTGCAGCTCCCTATGTTCAGCTAACATGGCTCTACTGGAGCCATTCAGATGATTCTCCAGGACTTTAGACAGAGATTTAAGTTCCTGTTGAGTTATATACATACCATAGCAAGGCAAGAGGATGCTGGCTATCTTTTGAGATGGGAGATTGGGATTTCTCTTTTATACTTATGTAGAGGCAGGTATAATGAAGCAATCTCAGCGGATTTCACTTCCCTGATCAAGGGAATTAGGTATGCCAAATAACAGACACCATGAAACAACTCATAGGGCACGCAGCAATAAGCTTTATCTCCACAGACTAGATACACTCTCTCAGGTAATGACGACTGTCTCAGAGTGACATTTACTACTGTTTTACAGCTGCTTTGTCCTAAATTATCAGGTCCGTCTCCTACTCCCTGAAAACACAAGGAAACATTTTGCCGTTCATGGGTGAACACCGGGACACATAAGTTGAGGAGTTCGCTCCATCTGTTGTGGCACTGAGCAGTTACGTTTCTGTATCTGAAGTGACTCCATGGACCTAACACCGGACCACGGCTGCACAGAAACTAGGGCCTCCACCATTAAAGATGCAATATATGGTTGGGGAACACACACCTGATTTCCAAGAGGTTTTGAACAGTTTGTTTGGGCCAAAACTATTTGAACTCTATATTCAAAACCTAATTTCACATACATCTGTATATGAATAATGCGAAAAAGTGTAGTATAATTGAAACCGCTCGGCAGGTACTGTTCATTATCTGTTTTAGCAACGTATAAGGCAATTTCAGCATTATGTGAATATTTTTGCCGAATCTATAGGGTAGGCAGGAGTATAGCACTCATCTGCTTCATCTTCAAATCTCATGGCCAAATTATTCCAATTGAACATCTCATAATCCGTTCTAGTGAATGGAATTGGATGAGACATTGGTGAGTGTATGGACGAAGGCATATTTTGACACAGCCAACAGTTACTGAGATTACGATCATGAGCATAATCAACCATTTGACTGAGGGCCGAATTTGTTTCTTGCACTAAAATTTGAGAAACTTCACCTGTACCTCCATTACTCCTTGTTGATTTAGGTTTGGCTACCTCAAGTGTATTTATGGAAGAAATTGACCAATATATAGAAAACTATCACCCTTATCAGTTTCACCATAGTACAGATCTTACTGCTCTGCACCTTCCCTGGAACATCTCAGTAATTAACAGCCCACAGTTTATAATCGGGATAACTTTTCAATGGTTGTTTAGTGAAACACCACAGCTCCAGAGGTTCAGTCAAAGGTACAGCAGCTGTGAATGTTACCTTCATTACCTGGGTGCACTCAGCACTGTCTAAATCGGTCATGTGTTGTCCACGACCATTTACCTTGAGAGCAAGTCAGGGGGTAAACAATATAACAGTCATCACAACTGTCAATTGGACAGTCAAACATAACAGGGTTAACAGTTTGGTTAGTTTGGTTAATAGGCAGTTTGGTTAAAGTGCAGGAAATACAAGTCCTCATTGTCAACAACACCTGGTTCCACCTGGAAGACAAAAACTTTTTTTTTTAAATATTTGATTAATACAAAATTTCCGTCATTAAAAGGATAAATTGGTTCCTCCAATGGTTTTGTGAGCCGTTCAGACACCTGTAATGATAAAATTCAAAACGTCAGTTAATCTTTTACATATTCATATTCATAAACTCATCCGTCCAAAGCAGAGAAGTTTTGTGTGGTGTCAAAGGGGGACTTATCCCTGTGGACATTGGTCTCCCCATTAACACCTCATGAGGACTTAGTCCTGTTGTTGCGCTCGGTGCACTTCGGATGGAATACAACACAATAGGCAGTGCATCAGGCCATTTTAGGCCTGTTGTCAGCACTGTTTTGGTCAACCGATCTTTGATAGTTGCGTTCATTCTCTCAACTTGACCAGAACTTTGTGGGTGATATGGAACATGTAACTGCCACTTGAACCCTAAGATATCTGACAGACCCTGCGTTATTCTTGATATAAAAGCCGGACCTCTGTCACTATCTATTCCCTGTGGCACTCCAAACCTAGGGATCACCTCTTTTAGCAGACACTTAACAACTGTTCGAGCGTCTTCTTTCCTTGTCGTGAAAGCCTCAACCCATTTTGAGAATCGATCTGTCACAACTAACAAATATTTGTAGCCTTGACAACTTGGCATATAAGTATATTTGCAAATTTACAAAGGGACCTGTTGGAGGTTCCAGATGGTCATGCTTCACTGTGCTATTCTTCTTTCTGGTCTGTTGACACGTCATACAAATGTCTACAAGTGTTTGTGAGACTTGTCTAATGCCTGCTGCAAACCATTGTGAACGAATAACATCATTTATTACCCCTCTTCCTACATGTGTTGGTCCATGTGCCACACGTGCCAAGACATGTAGGAGAGCTCTTGGGCAAACTGGTCGCCCATCCGGGTGGAGCCACAAGCCAGACTTCGAATCAACTGCACAGCCTTTACGCAACCAAAGACTTCTCTCCCTGTCATCAGCGTGATTTTGCATTTTCACGACATCATTAGCGGAAGGTACTGGAATTGGATTGACGGGTTGTGTGGAGGTATATTGATGGACCATGGAGGAGGAGGAAAGTGCGGCTTGTTTGGCTGCAGTATTAGCCATTGCATTTCCTCGTGAAACAGGATCATTTCCTTTAGTGTGGGCTGCACATTTTACAATCGCAAGCTGTGACGGGCGCAAAATAGCCTCTAATAGATCATTTACCAACGCGTGATGCTGTAATGGCTTACCAGAGGATGAGACAAAACCTCTCATTTTCCATAATTGTCCAAAGTCATGCGCAGTGCCGAATGCGTATCGCGAGTCAGTGTAGATAGTGGCAACTTTACCAGAAGCAAGTATGCAGGCTCTACTAAGAGCATACAGCTCAGCTGCTTGGGCTGAAGTTCCATGAGGCAGGGATCCTGCCTCAATGAGTTCAGAATCATTTACTACTGCATAACCAGCCAAATGTACGTTGTCAGATGGTCTGCTGGCTGAACCATCAGTATAAAGAACCATATCAGAATTTGGTATCACTGTTTGCAGCAGATCTGGTCTCGGAGATGTGCACATTTCACTAAGGGCGATACAGTCATGCTCATCATCTGTATCGATCAATGATAGCAGAGTAGCTGGATTTATTGGAGGTGAGCGCTTTAAAGTTATGTGGGGACTTGATAGAATTATTGCCTCGTAACCTGAGCGAAGTGCTGCTGTCATGTGTTGTGTTGCAGATGTGTTCAAAATGTGTAATACTGCATGTGGAACGTGCACGACACAGTCATGAGCCAGTTACAATGGGATTTGTCGATCAAAATGGCAACAGCGGCCACTGCTCTTAGACAACCTGGAATACCGAGTACTACAGGGGTCAGTCGAGAGGAGTAGTACGCAACGGGACGATAATGAGAACCATGTTTCTGTACCAGAATGCCAGTGGCGAAGCCATCTCTCTCATGCACATGTAGATGGAACAGCTGATGATAGTCAGACAAACCCAACACTGGAGCCATTGTGAGAGCATTTTTCAGATCTTGAAAGGCTTTGTGCATTTCCTCAGTCCACTGTACCATGGGTGGAGCTGATTGCAGTGCGGCGGCTCGAAAAACAGAGTCCATAGTTGCATATTCAAAAATCCAGTGTCTGCAATAATTAGCCATCCCCAGAAAAGAGAGCATCTGTTTCTTGGTTGTGGGGGAAGGCATGCTTACTAGCAGTTTCACCCTCTCCGGTGACAAAAGGTGTTGTCCATCCTTCAGAACATGACCCAAATATGTCACCTCCGGTTGACAGAATTGCAACTTTGCCAGCGACGCTCTGTGACCACACTCGGCCAGTCTCTGTAGCAGCAAGTTAAAGTCTGTGTGGCAAGCTTCTTTTGATGAAGAAGCTATTAGGAGGTCATCAGCGTACTGCAAGAGAGTGGAGCCACCTGGCAGGTGGAGCCCATCTAGATCTCTTTTTACCGCCGCTGCATACACGGTGGGACTCTCGACAAAACCCTGCGGCAACCGTTGCCAAGTGTATTGCTTACCTGCTTACCCTTGAATGTGAATGCAAACAGATACTGGCTATCTGGATGCAACGGTATCGAGAAAAATGCAGAACTCAGATCAACGACCGTGTAGTGCGTGGAGTTAGGTGGTAAAGAAGCTAAAATCGAATTGGTGTCAGGCACAATTGGAGCTGCAGGTACCACTATATTATTAATAGCTTGCAGGTCCTGCACGAACCGCCATTCATCAGGGCGATTTGCTTTGGGGATTGTTAATATGGGAGTGTCACATGGGCTAGTGGTTTGAACTAGCACATCTTGATCCAATAGAGACTGAATGACACTTTCAATTCCTACTACAGCTCTGTGAGGCAAATTGTATTGTCTAATCATAGGTAGCTTAGCATTAGGCTTAAGTGTGACTTTATGTGGCGGAGCCGAATTTACAAAACCCACATGATTTTTATGTTTAACCCACAAAATAGGTGGAACCTCAGACAATTCAGAAGGAGGTCCATACTGAGCGGGAGGAGGCGGCTGATGAGTAACAAATGTAGACATCGGTAATTGCATATGTTCATCTAAAGACAACATATACAGTTCCTCCCCTAAATATGTTACTGTTTGGTGTTGAGAAACTGGTACAGCTTCTCTCAATGCCTGGCACTGAGCCACCATGTGTCCAAGGTGTTTCAGCTCACAGCCAGGTGTGACGGCCACCACGATATGTGGATATGACTTTTCAACATTAAACAACCTCTGCTGTTCACTACCCCTCTTATTTATTTAAAAACCTGGAAACCAATTGTTTATACTGCTCAGAAGGGTTAAATGCTGCAGTACAATGACAATGCAAAAGAGGCCTCATTGTAGACATCAATGTTGCACATGCTGGAGATATTTTGGCGATTTTCTGAATATCTGAAACAGTGAAACTGGGAAGCATATTAAAACCTATCAATTCCCAGCAATACAAAGTGTCTTCCGTACTCTGCAAAAACGGAAATGCTAGAGCAGCTTTTTCATCAGGGAGGGTCAAAAACAATCCATCCGGGGTGCACTGAATAGTAGCATGCAGTGTACAAAGCAGATCCCTCTCCATGAGATTAATTGGGCTTTTATCAGATATCAGAAAAGAATGCATCACTTCAGAGCCTTCAACAGTTATTTTAGTCCTCTGAGATAACGGTTCCGCAATGGGAACCCCGAAAACGCCTACAGTGGTGATGAAGTTGGATGTAGGTGTGCATACATGCTCTGCAGTTTTTACAGTAGAGATAGTTGCTCCACTATCTACCAAAATTTCAACGGTATTTCCATTAACTTGAACAGGCATTATCGGGTCTTCAGCGGGATTACTAGAAAGTTGAATAGTTGCAGCTTGAATATGAAATGGTTGTTCTGATCCCACCCCTCCATGGCCTCCCTATGCTTGATTGTAATATGTTGGCGTGTAAGCAGCTTGTGTGGGTGGGGCTGGAAGAGCAGGAAATGACGTAGTAGCTTGTGGAGCGGGTAGAGCCGGAAATGATGTAGCGGCTTGTTGTTGGTTCTGGTTATTGGATTTATTCCGACGACGACAACCACTCTTACACTCTTTAGCCCAATGTCCCGCTGCACCGCATTTGTGACAATTTCCACGTTTCGGATTATCCCTGTTTTTGTTATTGTTTTGACCACCCTGCTGTTGTACATACTGCATCATTTGTTTTGAGCTGGGAGCATTATTACCAGCGAAGAAAACATCGTTCCTATGCATAGCCATTATTTTGTTTATAGTTGACTTCGAGTCAAGGACTGATAGTTTGTAAGCGGCTTGAACATTCGGTCTTAGATTTTGCACAAAAATTTGCACCATGAGACATTCATGTTCATCTCACTTTATTCCAGCTTTAATATTCCATGTTTGTATGAATCAGGGAAAACAAACTCATCTTAACACAAGATCCACTCAGTTCTACAAGTGAACTGGATTAAGTGTTTTTTTTCTGGTATTCTTCCATGAACTCAGAAGTCCATGGTTTTCAAACTGCTGTGTTGTCAATCATTATTTTTACAAGCATTTATTAAAGATGTCTGTGACACTTCAGAGGCAGGGGCAAAGTTGTTTTCCTATGTGCCTCTGTGTTTCTGGTCTGCCTAATCGAGTGTAACATCAGATTTAGGCATTTATGTAGTAGTGTAAACAAAGTGTGCTTTTAAGTAGAGCCAGTTTGATTTTTTTAGCTTGACATATACATTTATTTCTATTATTATTTGAGCACAAACTGCACAATTATCGATTCATAATGAGCACCATGATTGGAGTTGAAGTTGATTCTGATTCTTGATTTAAAGTGTGTGAAACATATTCTTTAGGTTGAAACATGTGTTAATTAAGTTTAAAGAAGATTGTACCACACCAAAATAGTATGCGATGATTGTTACAATACTTAACTTCAAACACTTTAAACATTTTTTTTTTTTTTTTGCAGTAGAAATAATCCTATGACAATTTAAGTAAAAATGTTACTTTTAAATGAAGTTGAACAGAGCTAAACTTTAACAGTATAATCCTTGAAGAGGGAGAGCAGAGATGTTGTTTTGTTTTGGCTTTACAATCTGCACTTCCTCGTCACTAAAGTCTGTGTAAGGCTCCTCCTCTCTGGGTCTGGCTCCTTCTCCTTCTAAATCTGACTCATTAGACTGTCTGCTGTCTTCCTTCTCCTGTCTGTGCATAATCTTGACTTTCCTTTCTAATTCACTACTGTAGCTGCCATTAGGATAAACTCATCATCTGCTTTAGTTTGTGATGTGCTTGGTTGTTCATCTATCTCAGCATTGCAAGAGGGCTTTGTATTTGAAAGTTGCGGAAAAACAGAGATCGCTTTTTCATTGTTTTGTTGTTCCGGCAGTGTTATCCCGACCTCGGCTAAAATATTCAACAAATCACGAGGAGTGGGAATCTTGGCTTGGCGCTTTGCCCAGCCATACATCATAGCTTTTGCACAATTTTCCAAATTATCAACATGTCGCTGCTTTATCTTAGCCATCTCTAAAGCTCTAATTTGCAACTTAGCTTCTAGTACAGGCATATGAGAGGCAGTAACACACTTAGAAGTCAGATCAATCATCTTTCTTAAATCATCCGGTCCAATCTCGCAGCTTTTGTCATGCACTCTCACACCACATCTTTCTTGGGCCACAGTCAACCACACTTGGATACACTCATTCATGTATCTGAAGTCCCAGGATGGATTTCCAACACTAGAGTTAACATTCATCTCAGCCAGTTGCAGCTTCTCTCTCTCGAATGCTCCATCATACGGCCACATGCCATTCGTACATTCACACATAAGAGAAGTGAACGGAAACACAAAATCCCACCCTTTCAGTCTACCGATGAGTCCAGCTGGCACATGCGGCAAAAACATTGCTTTAAATTGTGATATCTGGTCAGATGTGTATGTGTGTGTGCCTGCTCCAGCATGCTGCGTATCAATGACAGGTTGACCATCTAACTTCACATTAGTTCTTTGATCTTTTACAGAAAGATGTTTTGTCTTTGATTTAGCTTTTGCTGAGTCAGTTTGCATGATTTCAGGTTTGTCTACTGCTTTGGACAGATCATTACCCATTTTCGCTTGCGCAGTAGGACATTACACATACAGACAAACAGATTTCAAACCACAATACAGCAGCATAAAAGGTCAGTCTCCACACTTTTCTAACTGCAGCAGTGGTGATCTGAGGTGAAAGGAGGAAAAATGTACTTCTTTTTCTCTCCCAGTGTATACACATTTAAAACCAACGTTTCCCAAAGGACACAGAGCAGATCCCCGATCTTGATTCAAACGAGGGTGTATTTAAACTCCCCCGAAAATGTCTTTTCTATAGTTTAAACCTCAGGTGGGTCTCTCTGTGCCGAGTGCAGCCCGAAACTGCCCCGGAAACAAACAGCCACGTAGTGGCAATGCAGTGGGTCATAAACCCAACCTGCCCCCCTTCAGATCCACACACTGTACACTGCTCTGTAATCAATTATTGTTACAGCTCCATTTATTTTTTTAAATGTTTTTTTACACCATTGTCAGCTTTCTTGATTTCTCACGTTAAATCAATATGCCGAATTGAACATCTAACTGGGATGTTTGTATGACACATACGTTCCAAACAACGCCAGAGGTTTCAGCCAGGACATTGTCCCCAAGACACTGAAGCTCCTGACCCCCTGGTGGGTCTTAGATGTTTTTATATTCCAGGCAGATTAAATAAGCACATAGTTTTTTATGATTTCGTCAAACGCAGACATGGTAAGGCATAGTAATAAAACTTTGCACTTACCACGTCTTTGTTCTGTTGAAATCCTGTTCGTGACGCCAACTGTTGTGGAGAAATTGCTGAAGTCAAAGGTCAATGGTGAGGTCAGGAGGGAAGAAAGTGTTCAGGAGCCTCTGATGTCTTATGCTGTATTATTTATTGACGCTTGGCCAAGGAGAACTAGAGACACTCTCAAAGTACATCTGAAGTGCTTGAGTCGGTCTCGCATTCTGACGAATTTGTGATGGTGCATATACTTTAAACCCAAAGATCACACCCCAAATACTATACGCCCCAGAATTAGTAAAAGAGAATGTCTTTACTCTTGGAGGTGTTATTTTTAACACATCCTAGTCTGGAGACACAGATGTCCGCTTACGCAGATTGGAACGGCAACAACAAGCTATCTATTATGACTAGGAAGGCAGCAACAGGTCTCTTCGACCCTGGCCACCACAGTGAGATATGGTGGCACCTAGTCAAGACAAACAGTTAATACTGGCGTGGATCACAAGGCTCACACGTGGCCTCGTGTAACCTAAAAAGAGAAAATTCCATAACACTCGTGTGGTCTTGTGTCTGTTAATGAGAGTTTTACAAAATCTTTTATTTTGAAGGGACCCTTATTTAAAAGACTTTTGTCGTGTGTGTGTGCTTGTGTGTTCTCTTTCAGGTACATTCAATAAATAAATCAATATATTACTATGTTTCCAGTTGTTTCATTTTCATCTAACACAGAGCAAACCAACATGTAGGACACCACTGTTCTCTTCCTGAATTCTAGCACATTCCACTAAGTGATCTAACTACCATAAACACTTCACAGTAAAGAGTTAAATAATATTCCCCCAATTAATGAAATTATGAATTTACATATCTAAACAAATAAACAACATTCTAAATACATTTATACAACAAATAATTCTCAAATTGGCTCTTAGTACCATAATAAAGGAGACAGTGCTGCATAGTACGTACCATTGAAAAATGAATGACTGTCAGCCGCTACATGTACAAAAACTGCAAAATAATATTTCCAGGAAACTCAGTCCTATTTATGTATTATCACATTATCGCTGCAGTTATTACAATTTCAAAAGATTTTTGTAATCAAGGGCCAATAATACAATAACCAGCCAATAATGTATATTATTGCCATGTTATTACATTATTGGCTTTATTACATTTAAAATGGCCAAAATGATATTGGCAAAAATTGGCAGGTAATACATTACTGGTTGCTACAGCATCATTACGTAACACATTAAAAACACATCACAATGAATAAAACAGGAGAAAAGAGAAAGGGAAATATGAAGCGTCAATATGTCCTGCAAACATCTGGACAGACAGACGGACAAATAAGCAGCACAGACTCAGCGATGTATAAAATTACATTTATTTACAAATAGATATTTTGCAGAGTGATTCCAAAGTTTGGGTAAAAGATTGTCGTACTAAAACATGGTCCTGTATTCTCTAACTTGAATTGTACAACAAGTGTGACACAGTGAGCATAAAATACATGCACATATCTATACGCTCTGTTCCTGTCACCAAAATAGATCTGATTACAAAATATAGTGCTCAGTATAAACATCTGTGGAGTTCTGTCCCGCCAGCTGACTCACTCATTCATTCAGATTTCACAAGTTCTGAAAATGCACATTGGAAATGATTCTTCCTCTGGTGTGTATTAAAATAAGGGAGCTGCTAAAGCTTTGCAAAAATAGACTCTGCGGTCTCTGTCGATGCTGCTCTCTGCATGACATTACAGATGTGCAGGTTCTGCATCTTCAACAGGAGATGCTAATGTGTCACTGTTGGCTGAGGACACTGCTTGGGAAAAAAATATGAAGTCTTTCTACAGCAATAAAGGCAAAACTACGTTTCACCCCGATTGTGTCTGAGGTTAAGCCGGTGACAGAAGATCAGGCAGAGGCAAAAGAAAAAGCATGAAGTGACAGCCTGTTTGCAAATCTCTGGAGAGCTTCTGGGCTGTGTGCTGTGGAATAATGCAGGATCACACCACTGTGAGGGGGGAGACATGAGGTGTACCTCTTATGTCAGGAAAAGAATGGGCCATTTCTAGCACCAGCAGCTAATATGAAGCTTGATTCAGTCCATAAAGTTAGACCAGTCTTTAATTTGTCAGGATTAGAGAAGAAATTTTTCTAGTAATTCTGCAGAATGTGATAGATTCCTTTTAAAAAGAACACAGATGTCAGTCTGACTGCCTTTCTTTTGTGATGAGGTCAATAAATACACATATTGGACATTTCATTTTTGCTTATTTGTTTGATGTAGTTTTCTTTTGTTTTTTCTTTTTTTAAATTAAAGCCACTACATGTAGCATACTTGGCACCCCTAGTGGTGGTAGCAAAAAATAAAAGACCACACTACAGTATACCCACAAAAGATACTCCACAAAAATCAATTATAATAATAATAATTACTAAAATAAAGAAGTTCCCCTGGACGTAGCTGGTGGTGTGTGCAGCACCAACAATAAGATCCTTAATAATAAATTTATCTGCAAGAAGCTGATATCAGCCCATACATCAGCCTCCTGTTCATTGTCATTCTGTCAGTCATTGTAAATGTACAAAATGTTTATGTTGATTGTCCTGTACACGTGACATCCATTGCACGTCTGTCCGTCCTGGGAGAGGGATCCCTCCTCTGTGGCTCTTCCTGAGGTTTCTTCCACATTTTTTCCCTGTTAAAAGGTTTTTTGTGGGCAAGTTTTTCCTCACTCGAACCGAGGGTCTAAGGACAGAGGGTGTCATTCTCTGTACAGATTGTAAAGCCCTCCGAGGCAAATGTACTTTGTGACTTTGGGCTATACAAATAAAATTGAATTGAATTGAATTGAATTGAATCCTGTTCTAATGTGCATGGCCTGTCCCTCTCCCAGCCTTCTCAGCTACTAGTATCCTGAACCTTAATGAACAGTCCACCACTGAGATCCATCAGCCTGCAGACACACTAACATTTAAATCCAGCTGCTGATGACAAACACTTCAGCACACAAGGGAAACAACATAAATGTCTCTTTTCATTAAGCAGCTTCTAATTCTAATTCCATTAAAGTCCATGAAAATGTGAAAAATAAAGGTGAGAGTTGTTGTTGTTTTTGCTTTCATGAGGAGATGTGCTGCATTTTTCAGGTGGAATGACTGAATGAAATATCAGAGCACTAATCAGGAGGAGCAATTTCTAAAGTCACTATTATATCTTCTATATAAATGCAGTTAGGATTGTATTTAAACAGAGAACACCGACCACAGAGGCACTACCATCAGTTACCAACACCACCAGGAAACTAGTGGCCAAAGTGTGAGACCAGGCGTCACTGGAACTCCACAAAGAAAAACACCTACATAATAACAGAATCATATCGACTGTAAAATCTACACATAGTGGCTTTAAATAGGTTTGAAAATCATCACTGACCCTGTATTTCGACTCACTCACGGTGGTCCTGGGAGTTTATAGAAACACAACATTAAAAGGAACAGTGTGTAGGATTTAGTAGCATGATTGCAACCACCTTTCTTCACCCTCTCTTTCCTTGTGAGAAGAAGAAAGTATGGCGGCAAAAACCATGTGTAAAAGGTGACAGTAGAGTTAGTGTTTCATTTGTCCATTGTGGCCTACTGTAGAAACTGTCTCATTGTAAAGGTAACAAAAACATTTTTTCAGGAGAGCTTACACTAATGAAAACAGAGATAGATATATTTATATTATAATAGAGCCTCCTAAATCTGACACACTGGACCTTTGAGTCACAAAAACCCTCCACGACTGAACATGCAGCTCTATAAAATGATCCAGAGAGAAGAGAAGAAGGGAATCTATAGACACAATGAAGGGCTGATGATTTACAGGCAGCGAGGGGAGAAGCTTGGAGAGAACGATGTGGGAGGCAGAAGGAACTAACACATTCTAACCGGGAACTAACATCAGTGAGAGTCTCACCACAGGGTTCCTCCTCTCTGCATCAATCTCCTCTATTGAGGCATAATTGTGTAGAAGCTAAAGGGAAAATAAGTTAGGGAGAATGTCTTTTCCAGTGACTGATGACTGATGTCAGAGAGGCTGGTAAACAGAATGGAGAAAAGAGCTCGCAGCAGCTCTGCCTCTGACAAAGTGCTCTACCGTCCTCTGCTGGCAGCTTCAGGCAGGTACAGTACAAACTGCCCTGTGCACTGCCTGCAGGGTTTGCAAACTTAAAAAAAGGGGGGAAAAAAGAGAGGATATGTTAACTGGCCAAAGTTGTGAATATACATGCACAGCCCTGTTCAACAGATCTGCTCTCGCCTGGTCAGATCAAACAGATCCAAAAACTTGCACACATAATAGGATTTATTGCTGAAGACCCAAGCAGCCCACTTCTTCTTCTTCTTCTTCTTCTTCTTCTTCACAGTATGAGTATAGCTTATAGTGTTTCTGACATTTTGAGTTCTTCCTGTCACAATCAAATTTCACTGACTGTGAGCTGGAAAACACTTTGACGATTGGAGCGAGAGGTTAACTAGTCAATCAGCCCGCTGAAGAAATGATCTAGTTTTCTGCAGATCAGGCGTTTTGCAGCAAAAACGCTGGGTGGTCTAAGCAGAAATAACATTTTTCAAAAGATAACAGTCTCTGATGCACCCCTCCAGAGAATGAGTATTACAAGGTGGACTGCAAACAAAATGAAATGTCGCTCACATGAGTCTAGCTGCTTAGAGGACATAAAATCACACACTACATTGCAAAGGTCGGGTGAAGTGGAGTTGCACAAGGCCACGGCTCGAGACGTCAAACCCACAGTTCAACCACTTCATCTAAACCAAAGATGAGGATGAACCTCAAAGAATTATCTTACAGAGGGGACAGTGCAAGACTCAACATGTTAGAATAAATAATAAGAAAAATGAATTTCATCGTCTTCTCAGTAAACTAGGCAATTGTCCATGTAAACAAACCAAAGTGAGTTTTACACCATAACCATGTTTCCATCCTAATGTATTACACATTTAAGCCAAACTTACAGTCATTTGGCAAAAGAAAATGCAAATAAATGTTGTTTTCATTCCCTCTCAATGTGAATATTAGGAGACGGTTCACAAGATTCTCAGTCGGTAGCGCCAATTCTCCAGTCAGAAAGGAGAAGAAGAAACGGCGAGATGACGCAATTAAAAGAGCACCAGTGGAACTTCAACCAATAAAAAAAATTATGAGATCTGTGTGGAGCCATCATAGGTCATGAGGAAACAGCTGATCAGTCATGTGACTTCAGGGTTTGCTACATCACAACTTATTTGAAATTTTTTTTCTAATTTTGCAGTTTTCTAATGTAACACTTCAAAAACGCTTCTACAGTTTTATCACTGACACATGCATTTCCTTTTCACCAAACATTTACAGAGATGATTTTCTGTTTTTAATCTGCATTGCTATGCTTTTTGGCACCTCGTTGCCATTAACAGTCAATCACTGGAATAGCACTGAACCTGTAAATTTTAGTTCTAATGTGCATGGCCTGTCCCTCTCCCAGCCTTCTCAGCTACTAGTATCCTGAACCTTAATGAACAGTCCACCACTGAGATCCATCAGCCTGCAGACACACTAGCATTTAAATCCAGCTGCTGATGACAAACACTTCAGCAGACAAGGGAGACAACTTAAATGTCTCTTTTCATTAAGCGGCTTCTAATTCTAATTCCATTAAAGTCCATGAAAATGTGAAAAATAAAGGTGAGAGCTGTTGTTTTTGCTTTCATAAGGAAATGTGCTGCATTTTTCAGCTGGAATGACT
This sequence comes from Collichthys lucidus, assembly GCA_004119915.2. Lineage (NCBI taxonomy): Eukaryota > Metazoa > Chordata > Actinopteri > Sciaenidae > Collichthys > Collichthys lucidus. The sequence continues at coordinate 1,881,638 of CM014101.1, forward strand.
GAATGAAATATCAGAGCACTATTCAGGAGGAGCAATTTCTAAAGTCACTATTATATCTTCTATATAAATGCAGCAATTAAAAATGCACCAGTGGAACTTCAACCAATAAAAAAAAATTATGAGATCTGTGTGGAGCCATCATAGGTCATGAGGAAACAGCTGATCAGTCATGTGACTTCAGGGTTTGCTACATCACAACTTATTTGAATTTTTTTTTCTAATTTTGCAGTTTTCTAATGTAACACTTCAGAAACGCTTCTACAGTTTTATCACTGACAATGATCAGGATATGATAAGGATTGGGCTGGTTGATTTCGTTCTGATTTAGCCCCATTTCCAGATCCAAGACTGGTGCAATAAAGACAGCAACACAACGCGTCTCTGCTTTTGTGCTTTCTGGTTTCGTTTGGCAGTTTTTCACTGACAGCTGCAATAAAATCAAACGGATATATAAAACCTATCCCAGTGTCTGGGACACATCACAGCACGGTAATCTTAGTAGCACTCAAACAAAAAGCATTTGGCATAACATGACAAGTGTTTTTGCCTTAGATCACAGAACATGTGTTTCATTGGCAGACTGTTTCCAATCCAGAAACATGTTTTTGAAATAATTGAGCTAAAACCTGTCTGAAAGCTTTTGTCCACTCAGACTCCCTTTAACCTCTGTCTGAGTGTTAACTTGTCATTTTATTGATATTAAATCTGTGCACAGGTGTGATCACAATGACTTTTCCGGACTCCTGTATTGTGCAAATTCCAGCTTGCAGGGTTGTGTCTGTTAAACAACACCTGAGTGTTGGAGTCTTGCACTGCCCTCGATAAAAGACAACATATAACTAAAGCATGAGAGTACAGTAGCAGAAGGTAACTAGAAAATTTTCTAAAGAAATATTGAGTGTGCCTGACTCTGGCCCTGTCCCCCCCATGCATCATTACTGACACTGCTCAGCAAATTCAGTACTAGAAAAGACATTTTGAGAGTGACGAGTGGGCTGTTGCTGGGGTTCTGTTAGCATGTTAACACTGATGCACTAGCAATTAGCATTAGCATGTTAGCATTAGGATGTTAACATTCCTATGTTAGCATTAACATGTTAACAATGATGCGCTAGCAGTTAGCATTAACATGTTAGCATTAGCATGTTAGCATGCGCATGTGAATAATGATGCGCTAGCAGTTAGCATTAGCATGTTAGCATTAACATGTTACCATTAGTATATTAGCATTAGCATGTTAACATAAGCATGTAAGCACTAGCATGTTATTATTAGCATGTTAACGCTGATGCGCTAGCAGTTAACATTAACATGTTAGCATTAACATGTTAACATTAGCATGTTAACATGTTAATGTACTCGATCAATTAGCCTGTACCAAGTCAAAACTATAAAAGAGACAGCTTCAACAGTGTTATCACTGCGACTGCTCGAATTTTCCTACGTTTCTATGTATAAATCGTGTCTGTAGTGGGGCATTTGAGGCCACGGTAGTGAAATACGTTTTATTTTTTCAGTGATTTTTCTCCCTGCTCCTCACTCTAGCTGATGATGTCATCACTCTAGGAAACCACATACACACCCATTATAAACCCAGAAATTTGACAAAAAATCTGCTGAACTTTGGGCTGTTGCTGGGGTTCTGTTAGCATGTTAACACTGATGCACTAGCAAATAGCATTAGCATGTTACCATTAGGATGTTAACATTCCTATGTTAGCATTAACATGTTAACAATGATGCGCTAGCAGTTAGCATTAACATGTTAGCATTAGCATGTTAGCATGCGCATGTTAACACTGATGCGCTAGCAGTTAGCATTAACATGTTAGCATTAGCATGTTAGCATGCGCATGTTAACACTGATGCGCTAGCAGTTAACATTAGCATGTTAGCATTAGCATGTTAGCATGCGCATGTGAATGATGCGCTAGCAGTTAGCATTAGCATGTTAGCATTAACATGTTACCATTAGTATATTAGCATTAGCATGTTAACATGTGCATGTTAACACTGATGCGCTAGCAGTTAACATTAGCATGTTAACATTAGCATGTTAGCATTAACATGTTAACACTGATGCGCTAGCAGTTAGCATTAACATGTTACCATTAGTATATTAGCATTAGCATGTTAACATGTGCATGTTAACACTGATGCGCTAGCAGTTAACATTAGCATGTTAACATTAGCATGTTAGCATTAACATGTTAACACTGATGCGCTAGCAGTTAGCATTAGCATGTTAACATTAGCATGTTAGCATAAGCATGTAAGCACTAGCATGTTATCATTAGCATGTTAACGCTGATGCGCTAGCAGTTAACATTAACATGTTAGCATTAACATGTTAACATTAGCATGTTAACATGTTAATGTATTCGATCAATTAGCCTGTACCAAGTCAAAACTATAAAAGAGACAGCTTCAACAGTGTTATCACTGCGACTGCTCGAATTTTCCTACGTTTCTATGTATAAATCGTGTCTGTAGTGGGGCATTTGAGGCCACGGTAGTGAAATACGTTTTATTTTTTCAGTGATTTTTCTCCCTGCTCCTCACTCTAGCTGATGATGTCATCACTCTAGGAAACCACATACACACCCATTATAAACCCAGAAATTTGACAAAAAATCTGCTGAACTTTGAGCCTTGATAGTTTAAAAACGGTAAAAGCTGTCGATGAGTGTAGTGAATCCCTGAAGAGAAGGCAAGCATACCTCCGTTTTAAAGTTTAAATGAAGTCTCTCGGTGAAAGTATGCCAGAGCAGTTCATTGTTTAAAATGTCTGTTGAAATTTATTTTTTTTCGGGCCTCCCTATTTAATCTTTATGGGAAATTTTTCTCAGTTATTCTCGAATAAATTCGCAAAAAACACGCAAATCTCTTAGAAAAGACATAGCACACATGTCCCGGCCGAGCCGGTCGTTTCGATACCTGCTTTGTGTGTGTGTGACAAAAACTCTGGGAGGAGTAGCAAAAAAAAGGGCGTAAGCGGAATAATAATAAGCGCGGTGGATAACATATAGTGTGGGCTTTCAGGCACACTCAATAACACCTTTGGTATACTGTGTAAGAGACAGCCTACGAAATCATGAACCCAAATGTTAATAGTGAGAGACTGAGAACTCCTGTTGGATAATCAGAATGGTGTATGAAACAAAGAAGCTCAAAGTAAAGATGAGAAACAGCTGAAGGTTAACAACATACAACAACCTTCAGCTTTAAGACTAAAACATACTCTTTGGAAAGACACAGACGGTCACACCTCTTTACTACAATCTACAGTCAGGGCTCTGCATACCATGGATGTATCATAGATGAGGATGGTGCCTATTTAAGTCAATGCTGGCCTGAAGCATGCAGCAAAAAGAGGGTTCTAGCTTCCAGGGTAACATCCTGCTTATGTAACCCACTGAAGATGTGCGTTTCTCACACTTGCCCCCCACGCCCAAGTTTACGCTCGGCCCATAGACTCGACACTGTGATGAAATCTGACCTTTAAAATTACAAATAAAATCTCAACTTGAGGAAGATTTATGAATACAGGGATCAAATATGTCATGACTGACTTTGTCACAGTTTTACAGACATCTCAGGGAAATGTATGCTATACCGCGAGTGGCCACTGAATAAAATCAGCAAGAACTAGAGAACAAAATATGGACTTCCCAACAGCGAGAAGAATAGCTGCTTGGTTTGACACTGAAGAAAGCTTCTCAGTTGGTGTGACCTGATGCTTGACAAAGTTGTTGCAACATCAGGATGCTGCGTCACGTTTAACCTCCATGAGACATGAGGACACTTCACTCCAACCAGTGTGTGTTTGTGCCCTTACATTGAGTATGTTTCAGCCATTATAAACCCCATCACCACCACCACCACCACCACGCTCCCCAAGCTATCCTATCACTGACCATCACCAACAAAGCCACCTGCACTGACACATGCAGAGGTATATAAATAACCATTTATATAGCATAGAAAACACTGCAGAGCACTCGCTTCTGTTCCAGCTGAAGTGACTCTTAAAAACATTCAAAACAGCTCGAGGTGATGGAGATTCCTGCCACCATTAACAACAGATTCTTCCTATCTCAACATCACGCTAACATTCCTGTACTCCAGTGCAGCTACAGCAGAATTATTTGCATTGAACAGACAGAAGAGGCAAAGACGCCGACATCTCTATGAGCCTCTAAAGACCAGAATGCAGTGTAGCCATAAGACATGTTGAGTAACGGTTGTGACTCACTGTCATTGTCAGAAAACCCACTTTCCATGTGTCACTCAGGAGGAGCTCAAAGGTAATAAGGATAATTCTGATTTTCAGGGACAACATTTGCCTCTTTAAGATTCAACTGAACAAAACAAGTTACAATTTAAATCTTAATAATGATCCAAAGTCCCAACTCCATCTAAACCCCTCAGCTTGATACTGAGAACTCCACAACTCGGGTCCTATTTCATAGTTTTGGCCATCAAGTGATCAAAACATGAACAACTGGACAACAATTTGACAGTCATTGATGTTTATAACGAAGTGTTCTTCTTTGTTTTCTCTGTCTGACTAATCGGAGGTTTTTTCAAACCTGAGGCTGTTTCCAGATGTTCCACAACTTATTTTGTTATGATCACCGTCAGATGTGACAAAAATGAGACCTGAGCTGTAAAAAAGCAGATTTATCCTTTAAAAGGAGGCGGGCTGAGTGGAACATGAGTACACCAAAAAGGTACATCATGACGCTTTCATCACATATTGATGAGATCTAACAGCGTAAGAGGATCTGAGGAGGAATCGTCCTTCAGTGTTGGAACTAAGCTACAACCACGTGGTGGACAGTCTTCAGTCCACTCCCAGCAACATGAAACCCTGCCTGCTCAGAATGAGTCACTCTGTATAAGAGTGTCAGCTGATTACATATGTCACATACGTCAATGCGCTGACATATCATGGGTCCATAGACCATAGAAAATGGCTACAGATTTCCACACCTCTGCATGGCAACTTAGCCGACATGGCTGTTAGCACTGTGGGTCCGAACTGGACTTGACCTGAACTCTAACTTGGCAAAAAGAAAAAAAAAAAAAAAAAAAAAAAAAAACGAGAACGCCCTCAACTGCTTCATCAGCGGAAGGTGACGTGACAACAGCAGAGAAGTGTGAGAGAGCGGGGATCAGGAGAGGCAGAGGGAGCTCGGAGAGGAGGTGAGGGTGCAGACCGGTGTGGGGAGGCCGTAGAAGGAGGGGTCAGTGAATGGGAAAAGGAAGAGGAGGAAGAGGACCACCCCCAGCAGGTAGGAGGACAGGACTGTTATGCGGTGGGGGTGTTCCAACGCTGTGCTGATAGCAGGGAAACCCATGTAGTTACAGAAGGAGTGGCAGAGGACTGGACCCATCAGGTGACCTGCAACACAGAGGACGAGGAAGTGTTAACACTGACCAGCATACAGGAGAGAAGGATTCATGGCACCACGCTCAAACTCACAGACTCAACTGCTGTGCAACTTATTTCCGTTCTTAGCATAATTTTTGATTCAATTTCACCAGCCTTCAACATACACACTTAGAGATCTTTCTGTTAGAAACACTAGTTTTCTGGGTGCTGCTTTGATGTGTTTTTTTGTTATTAGAAATAAATATATAGTATATATGTATAAACATATTCCCCTTACAATTTACCTCACCTCCTTTTGTTAAATCAATCTGACATTTCATTGAAAAAATATCTCTGTTGACGCCTTAAACATCTGGTTTCATGTGACTTGCTCTTGAGCCGTGGTAACAGGTGTAAATGAAAGCTCCTCACCTGTTCTGATGAAGATGAAGGCGGTGTAGGCCCCAAACACTGCTGTGTAGGAGAACTGGAACACTGTTGTAGAGAAACACCATTCATCATCAGCTTCTTGCTCCTAACTGTACCTCCCTCTGTGACCGTGACATGCACATCATTCCACACAGCAGCTCTCACCTGCAGAGAGGAAGATCCCTGACAGTGTGCCCTGCCTGAACCTCAGCAGCTCGATCACATGGTGGAAGTGAGCTGGAAGAGACACGGCAACATTGTTGAGGGATTTGATCAGGAAGCTTTCACTGCTACTGGCTTCAAAATAAAACGGAACAATGAAATAAAATTCAAAAATAGGAACATCAGACGACGTTCTTCTAAGGTGCAGCCTAACACCTGGTTGGTTCATTTTTTAGTGGTACGAGATGCATCAACCCTGCTATCATTTTCTGTGACATAATAAATTAATAATTAATAAATTAATTTATACTTTAACCAGATACATGTATTTTTGAACATGTAGTGCAGTGAGTATTAAAAAAATAATGAATTAATTACTGTCTCTTAGTGTCTTTCACAAGTTTCTTTTAGATTATTTAAACTGGGTTTTGAACAAATGCACCCAAAGATTTAGAACTACAGCAAGGATTGGACAAAATCACAGTGACACTGCTCTACTTCAGAGATAGAGGTCAGTTAAAACAGTAACTAACATGAACATCAGAAGCATGCTTCAGTCCCTTGGAGGTGGAAATAAAGGCAGAACTTACCGACTCCAAAGAAGAGGGGGCAGGTGAAGATGGCCGTGGAAGGACCAGCACAGGGCACCAGCATGGGCAGCATGCAGGCCCTGAACACCAGCTCCTCTGTTAACGGTGCCACCACCTGATTCCTCAACCAGCGCATGTCGCTGAAACACAACATCCAGAACCACGGGTCTGCAGGGAGACAGAAACGGGAGGAGGAGGTGGAGGAGGTCGTGTCATGTTTTGTTTCATCAGAGAATGACGTGTTTTTTACGGGAGCCACGTAACTGTGCATGCGTTCTGGTTCTGGAGTGAGCCGCGTAAAAAGCTGGTGATTCGGCTCCCTGTGTTTTGGGGGAGTCCATCCTGAGTTAACTCGTTTTCTTCTTTATTTTGTAAATAAACCTCTTTTCTTGGTTACATTGTCTATCGTTTTCTGTCAAGACTCCCAGTTATTTAATTATATGTTACTCCCTCATCCCCTGGCACAACTGGGGATGTAACAGTTGAAATGCAACAATAGCTGGAACCAAATCCGTCAAAAGCATCAAGAATTGGACTAAGATGAAATGGCACTGGCGGCATATAAAAACTCACCAAATGCCACGCGGATCCCGTCCATGAAGCTCCAGGGACAGTCCATAGCCAGCTGCATGAGAGGGCCCAAAAACAGGACCTGCAAGACAAGACAGGTTCTAACTTCAGACACTGCCTGGAGGTGACTGACAGCACAGTACTGTATCTCATCATTTTGTTCATTCATGATGTATTCCTAAAATATTTACTGTTGTCACACAACATCAACATGAACCACATGCAGCAGGTACCCATACAGTCTTCTCTGTTAGTGTGTCTTAATGCACAGTGTCAGCACTTACTGACACACGCAGGTCTCACAGTAAAAACAGGAGAATCAGCTTCATGTAATCACTGTTATATTCACTCCTGTGTGGAAAAGCATGATGGCACAGTAGCCTGAAGTTTATGTCTGATCAGTGTTGACGGCAAATGTAGCTGATAAAGCAGTCGTTTCCTCAGAGTGTGCTAGAATGACCAGGAACGCTGCCCACCGAGCTGTACCTTCACTGAGCAGCCTAAGATAGCTGTTAGCAAAGAGTGAAACAGTGGCTCTGCATCAGACTGGCATTATGCCACTCATAGTTAGGGTCGCGAAATTCTGGGAATTTTCCTAATTTGGAATGGGAATAGGAATTAACAGAAATAAACCAGGAATTTACTAAAGTGAAGGTTGGCCCTAAACAGTGAACTTAAATATAGTTCTTGGAAATATATTTGAGCATAATCTAAAACAACCAGACTTCATGCAGGTCCACTTGAATATCTGCTATTCCTCAATCACATGCACATAGCACACTGCTTACTGCAGGGCTATTGAGGCCACGCCCCCTACCTGCACAGGTGATTTCTGTACCTGGACCACACTTTAGTACGGTGGCCGGGAACCCTCAATGCTGCAAATAAAAGAAATGCTGCAAACAAAAAGAAACAGTGCTGCAAATAAAAGAAACGCTGCAAACAAAAAGAAACAGCACTGCAAATGAAAGAAATGCTGCAAACAAAAAGAAACAGCGCTGCAAATGAAAGAAACGCTGCAAACAAAAAGAAACAGCGCTGCAAATAAAAGAAACGCTGCAAACAAAAAGAAAAAGCGCTGCAAATAAAAGAAACGCTGCAAACAAAAAGTAACAGTGCTGCAAATAAAAGAAACGCTGCAAACAAAAAGAAACAGCGCTGCAAATAAAAGAAACGCTGCAAACAAAAAGAAACAGCGCTGCAAATAAAAGTAATGCTGGAAACAAAAAGAAACAGTGCTGCAAATAAAAGAAACACTGCAAATAAAAGAAACGCTGCAGACGAAAGAAACAGCGCTGCAAATAAAATAAATGCTGCAAACAAAAAGAAACAGCGCTGCAAATAAAAGAAAAGCTGCAAACAAAAAACTCCACAGCGGAAGTGAATTACCGGGGACTATTATTGCCGGTGCACCTGTAATTTTTTTTTGTGAGCGAACAAGAAAAAGAAGAAGTACAGAAGCGTATTGCAGTCACTTTAAAAAAAATAAATTAGACACCTGATCTTGTTATTACGAGATAAGGAAAGGTGCCTTATTGTAGGGCTGCATCTAACGATTATTTTTCTATCGATTAATCTAACGACTGTTTTTTATCAATTATTCTAACAATGATTTTTAATTACTTGATTAATGACAATGAATTTACCTAAATAAAAAGCAAGTCTTCTTAATATTTCAAGATTTTAAACAAATCTCTTGAAAAACAAAACTTTTGTTTCAAAAGTAACAAGATGAAATGTATGCACCAAAAATAGCTCCCTTCACAACACACACTCTTTATAGCATTTAAACACTTGTCATATTTTTTTTTAATGAATTTTTAATATATTTCACAAAGTACATATGAGCATTGAAGCAGTGCAGGATCATGCTTGGCTTATGAGACACATTTTTTCAAATCATTTTAACCATTCTTCATATTTTTTAAATAAACGTTTAATACATTTAACACCCACGTCTTATTTTGGAAACCGGAAGTGTCCACACGCTGCAGTAAGCTCCCGCTGACTTTCCCGGTTTTCTCAAAGTATTTGACATAAAGTCGGCAATAAGGGCGCACGTGAAAATATTTGAGCAGCTGACGTGACCACGTGAAAACTTGAGACGGCGTGACCGCAGCTGTTTTTCTTCGTAACCAAGTCGTCCGTCTCCATCTTTGATTAACAAGTCTCTCGCATTTTACAAGTCGACGTATTTACATAATCAACGTAATCGATGACGTCAACGAATCGCTCCACCCCTACCTTATTGGCCACTGCACTTCAGTAAAGTTAGAAAGATATTGGCACTTCCGGGATCAATAACTCTTAATTGAAACGTTGTTAAAACACAAAACGCATATTTTCAACTGTAGTAAGACAGACAACGAGTTACAACCTCATGTTCATCACAACAAGCTACAACTTCATGTTCATCACAACGAGCTACAACCAGCCATCCTCGGAGCCACACCAACAACATTAGTGTTTACTAGGACTTTTCATAATTTCTGGGATTTTATATTAGGAATATTAATCAATAACTTTAATATGATACAGTACTGCAGTAACGCTATCTACACTTTAAAATCTAGTGCCCGACTACATCAGTTTGTACGGTAAAGCGTCTTCATGGTGCCTTCAAGTACACCTTGGAAACTCAGAAATAAAATAATAATCTCTTTTCTAAGATACATATGCAGATTTAGAAAAGTCATTAAATAAACAAATCAAGATACAGCATTACTGTCATTGGATGCTGAAAAAGCCTTTGACAGAGTGGAGTGGCTTTATTTATTTGAAATCCTCAGACGTTTTGGCTTTAGAGAGAATTTTAATAAATGGATAAAACTATTATATACAGAACCATATGCTGAAATAATGACTAATCGTAATATATCCAAAACTTTTAAGATACAAAGAGGATGTAGGCAAGGAGATCCTCTATCCCCCCTTCTCTTTATTATGGCTATCGAACCTTTGGCAATAGCAGTAAGAACACACCAAAATATAACAGGTATATCAATTGGACGACAGGAGCACCGCCTGGCTCTATTTGCAGATGACGTAATCATATTCCTTAAAAAGCTGGAAAAATCCATTCCTGAATTACTAGAACTCCTTGATATATTTGGGAAAATATCAGGATATAAATTAAATAAATCCAAATCATCAATAATGCGTTTAAAACAGTTAGAAAGTAAAAACCCTCCTAAAACAGCCACTCAATTTGAAATTGTGGACTGCTTTACATATCTAGGTATTCAAATAGTCCCTCAACTTAGACATATTGTAGCCAGCAATTACGATCCTCTACTACAAGAAATTTCAAAATTATTGGAAAGGTGGACTCCTATATCTATGTCACTAATAGGGAAAATAAACGTCCTTAAAATGAATATAATGCCCAAATTGTTGTATTTGTTTCAAAATCTTCCACTTCCTCCTCCAGGCAACCTGTTCACTCAGCTTAAAGAACTGTTTGTGAGATTCTTGTGGAATAATAGACGCCCCCGGACACGGCTATCATTACTGTATTTACCTTATGACAGAGGGGGACTCGAGTGTCCCTGCCCTCTCTGGTATTATTGGGCAGCTCAATTAAGAACAATCTTGTTTTACTTTGCAGAAAAAGATATTCCTCTCTGGAAAGGAATGGAAGAACTACAGCTGGAGTTTCCCCTCCCAGTATACCTGTACTCAGCAAACATTAAAATCCTAAAACAAAACACAAAAAACCCTATTGTGAAAAACATGATCGTAGTGTGGCATCAAGTTAAAAAATATTTAACACTCACCCTTTCCACCTTCAGCCCTATATGGGGTAATTATTCCTTTCCTCCAGGCAAAAGAGATGGGGGGTTTAAATCTTGGGCTACTAAAGGACTGGCAAAAATAGGAGACCTTTACAACTCACAAAAAGTGCTGATGTCATTTGGAGAAATAGCTGATAAATTTAATATACCCCGTAACCAATTTTTTAAATACCTACAGCTGAGAAATTTCATTAGAACAAACCAAAATCAAACATTACGCAGCCCTGAAAAGTCCACAGTAGAAAAATTAATGAGTATGGATTGTCTAGGGAGTAGGGATGTAACGATCAACACTTAACTCACGACTCGATTCGAGTCACGATTTTTTGTTCGCAATACGATTTTTTTTTAATCAAAATGAGCTACAGACAAATTCTGACCAAATAAAATCATCTTTTTATTTGTAGGAAAAATATCTCTCTTCACAGAAACTCTCAAACAGTTTGTTCTTATTAGGGCTGCCAGCAAGCAGCTGATCTGACCATTACCTTCCAGCTTGAAGTATGAGCTAACTGAAAATAAAAACAATTAAGATGATAGCTCATTAACCCTTTAATGAGAGCCCACGGCCCCGGGTAACGGCGAGGTCCGGGCGCTGTAAACACAGAGCCGGTCGCAGCGCACTGCCTCGAAGGAAATGCGCCCGGCGGGGGCCAGCCAGCGCCGGCGAGAGGTCCCATGAGGGGATCCTCCAGCACGGTGCGGGCGTCCCTGACCCGAGTTTAATCCACTGTGCAGACTGCGCGGAAGTTGCGCGGAAGTTGCGGTGATTGGTTAAAATTGCAAGTGTGTGTGTGTGTGTGTGTGTGTGTGAGACACAGAAAGGCAGACGCTGCAGTGAAAGCTACAGCCACAACGTAACCTATTTCTAATTAAAAAAAGACGAAAAACAACATATCCTACTTCTCTCGCATTCGCCAAGAATCGCGATTCATTTTTTCTGTCAACCGATGCGAGTCGTCACGCATTTGTACCGATTTTAATCGTGTCACGATGCATCGTTACATCCCAATTAGGGAGGGGTCTAACATCCAAAATGTATAAATGTCTAGTAGATGGAAACAAAGAAACATCAGCTGGGAGGCTGGGTTAGGGTTAGGGTTAGGATGGAGGGAAGATCTACAGGAAGACCTCTCAATAGAAAAGTGGAGTGAGGCATGCACTTGAGCACAATCAAGAACTACTAACACACGCCTGAAAATACTACAGTACAACTAGTTGATGGGACGTATATTACTCCAGAAAAACTTCACAAATATAATAGTGATATACTGGATATCTGTATTAAATGTGAGAAGGAAAAGGGTACATTTTTCCACTGTATCTGGCAATGTACAAAAATACAAAAATTCTGGCAAGAAATAAAACAATGTATTCAAAATATTTTACAAATTCAAATACCTCTGGTTCCACATTTGTTTATATTTGGTCTGTATCCAGATAATTCGAAGCTTAAAAAGCATCAACGAATATTTGTTGATTTGAGTGTGCTAATGGCAAGGAGAGTAATAGCCCTCTCTTGGAAAAACGTCAGTAGCCCAAGTGTGAAGAGGTGGTTGTCTGAACTGTCTGCAACTCTCCCTTTAGAGAAAATTACATATACAATAAAACACCAACAACATAATTTCCACCAGATCTGGGACCCCTTTATCAGCTATATATCAAGGACTGATCTGTCTCATGTAATGGAAGAGCCTGGGTACATGTAAACAGTAGCACTTTGCAGTACTCATTACCACAAAACTATGTTTTAATACTACCTAATTTTTTCCTGTATATTTTATATAAGGAACTAGCTAACCTGATACCCAACCAAGAATTTGAAAACTTGTAAAGACCGGGGGTGGGGAGTTGACATGTTTGTTCGAGGCATGTATTTGTGTTTCTTTGCATTTCTTTGTTTAAACAATAAAAACAATATTGTGAAAACAATAAAAAGAATGTTGGCAAAAAAAATAAACAAATCAAATTGTTTTCTGACAACTCCATCTGATTCTTGTTCTACATGTTCCCAGCTACTTCTGGGGTGATTTTCAAGTTCTTTTACTGTACCGTACTGGTTTGTACTTTACCGTACAAACTGATGTAGTCAGGCACTAGATTTTAATTAATATTCCAAATAAAAAATCCCAGAAATTATGAAAAGTCCTAGTAAACACTAATGTTGTTGGTGTGGCTCAGAGGATGGCTTGTTCTGATGAACATTAGGTTGTAGCTCGTTGTGATGAACATGAGGTTGTAGCTTGTTGTCTGTCTTACTGCAGTTGAAAATATGCGTTTTGTGTTTTAACAACGTTTCAATTAAGCGTTATTGATCCCGGAAGTGCCAATATCTTTCTAACTTTACCAAAGTGCAGTGGCCAATAAGGCACCTTTCCTTATCTCTGAATTACGAGATCAGATGTCTAATTTATTTATTTTCAAGTGACTGCAATACGCTTCTGTACTTCTTCTTCTATTATTACTATTGAAGACACATTTGAGCTCATGGACTACATAATATTGTTCAATAAAGTAATTCAAACTTGATAAAGTTCTACTGACAAATAAATCTGTTGAAATGTTTTTTAATTGTTTTATTTTGCATGTCTGCTTATGACAAAACTAAATGTTTAGATTTATGTTTGGATATGATACACTTTGTTTAAATTACCCCTTATCTACAGTTAATTCACACACATTTCCATCAGTTTATGTTCCTGATTTGGATTTTTTTCCCCAAAAAAATTCCCAAGTGTAACTTTCCATGAAAAGTTTCTGGAAATTTACTGGAAAACTTTCCACCCCTTTGTAACCCTACTCACAGTACTGCAAAGAAAAGGTATTGGTGACTGAAAAAGAAATTCTATGAGTACCCGAGCCCTGAAGAATGAACTGTCCTGACCTCTGGTGGAAGACTAAACACACTGAGAGAAACACAGTGTAAGATCATGTAGCTGCCATCATGAAAGTCATCACAGTGCAGGCAGATATTAGTGTGCATCAGTGACTGCATCACTAGTGAAATTAGCACGGTTAGCATGGCTGTTGTACCTTGTTTAATTGAGTTGTTGCCATGGATATAACTCAATTAAACAAAATGCAACACTTGGGCACTAAAAGCTCTACTTTAGACTCAAAGTGACACTTGGTGGCTTCAATACAGACAATAAGTCATGGTCAGAAGTGTGTAGAGCTTTGTTTCTTACCATGGTGAGCAGCAGAGGAAGGACGACGGCAGGAATGAGACCTTCAAACCGCATCCCCATGAGAGCGAGTAACGACGGGCCAGTCTAGACACACACACAAAGAAGTCAAAACCTGCAATCAGTCTGATAACACAGGAGCTGCAGCATGAGCGCACACAGCCCCATGAATATATTCACATGTCAGACGTGGACTCACCCTGACGCTTGTGAACTCTCTCCACGTCCACACGAACAGAGGCGACAGGCCCGACACGATCAGTACGCTGGTGAAGCGCCTCTTTATCACAGTGGGGTGATCCCTGAGAGAGTGGAGACAATGATCACACCATCATCACCATCATTATCACCATCATCATCACCACAAAGGGACAAGAACTAAAGCTGCAGAAGCTTGTCACTTCCACACACATCGTTCCTCATTTATACAAGAATAGTACATTTATACATATCTTTATTTTTTTTATATCATTGTTAGTTTTATCTTCAATGTTTAGTTTTGTTGTAACAATGTAATGTTACTACAATGTTATTACAATGTTCTTAATGATAAGTTGACGTGTGATATCCTGTGAAAGCTTCAGTCCGTTCAAGTGTCTCTGTAAGTTATGAATGGCAGTTGAATGGAATCATTCATAACATATTAAAGTTGTTGAATTATTAATTTTACATTAAACTAGTCATCAAGTGACTGCTCAGTGATGCTGCTCTGCTGATGCTTCATGAAAGGGTTGGAGCATCGCTTCCAGCTCTCACAAACTCCAGTTCACTCCAGTCATGTCCTCTGCTTCCTGAGGAAGGCTCGCTCAGAGTTCTTACATGAAATGTGAGGTTTGACACAGACATGAGCGTGAGCACGGACACAGGAGTCAGCTTTAATCCTGATGAGATGATTCATGTTGACCCTGAACAGAACTGGTTCAAGATCCACAGACTGCACACTTCTTCTAGAAGTCTTTGAACCTCCTGTACCTCTGCTGACGTCATTGTCACATGTCAGTGCGTATGAAGTTATTCAAATATAATAAGGCCCCTCACAGGTTAGTCCGGCCAGGCTGGAGCCGGGCTGAGGATGATCGGTGACTTTAAGAGCTTCAATACAGACCACAAATAAAATGTTACCATTATTATTATCATTATTATTATTATCAGTGTCAGATACAGTGTGATGAGCACGTGCAGCACTGATCTCAGTCATATGAATCATGTTTGTATTTACAGTGAGTGCATGGAGACCTATGGATGATGATGATGGTGATTATGATGATGGAACCACGCAGTAACCAGCTGCACGCGGAGCTCACGGAGTGATGTATCACCCCTTACGCTCCGCTCACCTGGGCAGGTCACTCCTCCACACGTAGAGACTGCCGACATACGAGCAGGCCAGCAGCAGGCAGGACAGCACCGACACCCAGCACAGCCTGTCCGGAGGCGCAAAGCCGTCACCGCCGAGCTCCGTCTGCTCCGTCACAGAGTTCTCCGCCGCCATGACGACCGAACCGAACTGCTACTCCGCCCCGGGCCGGTGTCTAACGGGATGAACCGTCCAGCAGCATAAGGCGTGAAACATCCACCAGGTGTGGAGGTGCTTTACTATTGTGAGCTAACGATGCTAGCCGGAGTGCTAGTTTCTGCGGCGCTGTATATCGACGTCATCACATGTCGCAGTGTTTTTCCCATAGACATATATACATAGACGCCGCATTGAGCGGGTTGGTCGTTGGTCGCGATACGTAAACGGCGCCGCCATATTGGTTCGGGCAGATCTGCCGGTAAACTAATACAAGGAAATGGACTGAACTTCATAAAGCGCCTTTCTACAAAGTTCTTTAAGTTAATGCCTCTCATACACCCATTCACACACACACTAATATATCTGGGAAACAAACAGGCACCAAAAACAACGTATGTAACTTTTAAAGTGATGATTATAAATGTTTAATCCTTGTAAGCACCAAACCAACGTATGTATTTTTCTAATGTGTGAATATTTACAGCTACTAATGTGTGTAACACTGTTACTGTGATGATAAATATTGAAATATTTATTTAACATTTAATCTGTGTCTATAATAACCAGATCCTGAAATGTAGATGTGACACGAGGGTTTCTGAATAAAGAGCACTAACGTGTACATTACACATGAACATATATACATACATACACATACATACATATATGTACACACACACACACATACACACACACACACAGATGTAACCCTCATGTTACGTCTACATTTTCAGGATCTGGTTATTATATTTACGTCACGTATTTATAATCATCACTTTAAAAGTTACATACGTTGTTTTTGGTGCCTGTTTGTTTCCCAGATATATTAGTGTGTGTGTGAATGGGTGTATAATAGGCATTAACTTAAAGAACTTTGTAGAAAGGCGCTTTATGAAGTTCAGTCCATTTCCTTGTATTTGGGCAGATCTGCCCGAACCAATATGGCGGCGCCGTTTACGTACGATTCAGCGCTCAATGCGGCGTTTATGTATATATGTCTATGGTTTTTCCCTCCCGCTTCTTCTTCTTCTTCTTCTTCTTCTTCTTCTTCTTCTTCTTCGACGTTTCTCTGCAGCTGGTTCTCTTACTGTGTCCTTGGCGCCACCTTGTGGTCATTGTTCCTTCATTGTTCTCGTCCTTTGTTCGGTTTGTTCCATGTTCATAGTCTGCTTCACACTGCCTGCACTTCTCTGCACATGTCTGCTCAAACAGAGCATCACTTTGACGTTAGAGTTCTCCAACTGTTTCTATCCGGCCCTGTCACTGTATGCTGCTGTTATATTACGGCCTGTGCTGTTATTGATTCACTCAAACATGAAGTAAATATGAGAACAATATATTATTCACCAAACCATAGTGTGTTTAATGTCCTCACAGAAATGGAACATCTAGTGATGGGAAGTTCATTTCCTTTCAGGGAGTCAGATCATTTGACTCAGCTCCCCATAGTTATGCTGTCATAGGATTAGACTGCCAGGACCCCTATACAAATAAAATCTGATTTGATTTGATATTCAAAAGTAAAAATTACATTTTTAAATATCAATAAGTTGCTGTAGCCAATTGTTTTCCCTTGTAACTCTCTGAAACAACCGAATGAATGCACTAAGTTGCTTGTAGAAGCACTCTGCCACACAAAGCAGACAGAAACACCTATAGGAACTTAAGCATAGACATAAAAAAATTGTTGCAGCAGGCATGTGACATTCAGTCAGTGCATGCACCAAACTGCTTTACAAAAGAAAAAACGGCTCACAAACAGGAGCCGGCTCCCATCGTTCACTTAAAAGAGCCAGCTCTTTGAACTGGCTCGTTCACGTCCGACAC
The DNA here is from genome assembly GCA_004119915.2 of Collichthys lucidus. Classification (NCBI taxonomy): domain Eukaryota; kingdom Metazoa; phylum Chordata; class Actinopteri; family Sciaenidae; genus Collichthys; species Collichthys lucidus. The sequence continues at coordinate 1,899,088 of CM014101.1, forward strand.
ATCACTAGTAACATCTAGACATATTTCTGCTGTGAGCTACATCCAATCTGATTTGTAATGAGTGTGTTTGTCTAATAAATAACTGTTTCTAATTTTTATAATCAAATGTTCTTCTGTTTTGAAAAACAGCTTTCTTGTTTGTCTTCCTTTTAATCACGTTTTGTATTGCAAATTATGGCTAGCTTTATGTTTTTTTATCTATATCTATCATATAGTTAGATATTAGATTAAATAGTGGTGAGCAATGCTGCTTATTAATTTATTATTTCCAATGTTTTGACAATCAGTATTGGAGAATGTTGTTTCCATAGTGAAGAAATTGAACTTTGACATATCTGGAACAATCAGCAGTCACAGTGACATCACCTCTGTTATAGATATATGAACATGTGATCATTCTTACTGACGGATTACAGACAACATGAAAATGAATAATGAGATGACTGAAGGCTGAATTCCACTTCAGTTTCAGTGTTGTATGTATGAGGTGAATGAGATGCTGTGAATTATGCATTTATTTAGAATCCTACTCATTACTCTTACGCATTGAAGTTGCCTCATTTTAAAGCAGCATATACATGTGAGCGTAAAATAATAATAAATAATTAATCTTCCCCTTATGGATATAAAAGTTGTTCCAGTCTCCAGTAAAACAAACGCACCATTGTTGAATAAACACTCAGCAGTTTTGTTGATACAGTCCGACTTGGTCTGGTATGCCCGGTAGCATGTTAGCAAACTTTAGATAGATGTTGCGGCGTAAGTGACTGAGTGAGTGTGCAGACTTTGACTCTTCACTGTAAGACCACATCAGTTGAGTTTACTCTTTTTTTTTAATTGAGGAAACTGGTTGCCCTAAAAAAAATTAAGTAATGTGTGATGAAAACTTGAGTGAATTTAACTTAAAAACTTGAGTTGCTTATTTTAAGTTCAGTACACTAAATATGAAGTTAACTTAAAATCATTTCTAATATCAATTGTTTTTGATTTATTCCACTTAAAATTTAAAGCTGAATGCACTCATCTCCACATTGATGGAACTTAAAAATTGCTTTATCCCAATTACTTCACTTATTATCTTTAAACCAGAAACTCTAAATTAAGGAAATAAAAAGTAAACCACAAAAGTACATTGTTTTACATCATGTTTTATTTTATATTGTCACTTAATATTTTTAATTCACAATGTTTGGTTGACACATTTGGAATTATAAAATCAGTGGCAATACTTGTCGGCTGGTTCTGTCAAGCGATAAAACTGCCAGGGTAACTATAAAAGTCCCCCCTCCTCAGCAAAAACAGTTCCATTCACAGGAAAGTGTTTCTCCAAATATAGTTTGTTTATTCTCGAGATTTAACAAACATTTTAGAAATAATGACTTCCTTTTTAAACCTACATTTTTGACTTTCTTTGCTAGCTAGCTGTCTTCTTTGTTGAATGTTTCAGTGGAAGTATGTAAAACCATCAGGGGAAATACAAATCTAAAAAAAGCTCAAAAACTTTCAGCATTGCTGTAAGTTAGTGATGGGAAGTTCGAGTCTTTTTATTGATTCGGATCACTGACTCTCTGAAGGTAAATCTAATAAATCTTTTTCATTTCATTCATTTTAAAAAGGTCCAGTGTAGGACTTAGTTCCATGAAGTGATGTGTGTGTGTGTGTGTGTGTGTGTGTGTGTGTGTGTGTGTGTGTGTGTGTGTGTGTGTGTGTGTGTGTGTGTGTGTGTGTGTGTGTGTGTGTGTGTGTGTGTGTGTGTGTGTGCACTGGGTCCATTTAGTAGCTGCTCTGGAACTGTTGATTGTTTCACATGATCTTCATCCGCAGATCGTCATGGATTTATTTCATCATGTTGGCTTATATTTAAGTTTAAAAGCTTATTCTCATATTTGAAACAATTTTTGAACTTCATGAGAATAAATGACATTACAGTGTGAACACGTGTTTGCAACTGCTCCGCCTCCTCAGACGTCGATTTGTTACTTTGTAGTTACTTCAGTAAAATAATCAGTCTCTGAACATAGGCACCATCTTTACTGCTTACACCACAGAACAGTTCATGACTGATGGTAAAATGTCTTAAAAAAGATGAAAAACTCCAGACGTTTGTTTTTTTCGAAACACATTCCACAGAATTGACATCGGTCAGTTCAATTTTGATGGAAAATGAAGTTATTGTTAATTAAGTTGACCAACAAAGTAACACACATGGAGCTGTACAGGCTCCTCTTCACAGGAGTGAGCTGACGAGCTGCTGTAAGATGACTGAACACACTCATGAGTTCACTGTAGTGTTTGTAGAAAAGTGATACGTTCACCAGATGGCGCCAGAGTAATAAATGTTTAGACCCAGTACAGGTTGTAGCATCCATTATGAATTTATTAAAAAAATCATTCAATATTTAAAAAGTGAGGACATGATGATTAACAGAGACATTTCTGATGTTACCATTTGTGAAAACACAGACACACACACACACACACGTTGCTTCAGATTTGAGTTTGGTTGTCATGGTTTTCTGATTCTTCATCATGACATGAAAAAGAAGCTTATATTTTAAAACAAAAATGACAAGGTGCACAGTATTATTATTCTATAATAATAATAAGAAGGAGAATATTCCATTCGACATACAGTGCAGCTGAGGCTGATGGGTATTTGCTTCTTCATGTATTGGCTCCCTCTTGTCTATGTGACCTTTAATTCCCCACACCCTACTGTGTTCACTCAGGTCCTCAGACCAGTCATGGCTGGTCATCCCTCGGCAGTGGAAAACCTGCCCCACCACATCAGATCCGCCCCCCCTCTACTGAGTCACACAGCTCGAGGTGCAACTCTTCTCTTAAGCTTTTGAACATACCTACATTTCTACCACAAAATGGTTCTAGAAAGGTTTTGTAGTATAGTGATTTTATTCTGCTGGGTATTTGCATGATTTTATTATCTGCTTCATTGACCTTTGACCTGTGACCAAAGTAACAGAGTCAATGAAGTGCAAACCTGATGATGATCAGATGGAAAAGTCAGGGCCTCACAACATATTACAGCTCATCCACAGGAGAGTGTCTGAACGTGAAAAATCAGAATATGACCAACAGGATTCATCAGTGTCTGTACACATGTCCATGGCAGTGTATCTGATGGACGTGAAAGAGACTTCAATCACCTGTCAACCCAGAACATGAGTTATATGTTGAACATTAGTAAATGATTAACTAACTAACAAAAAACATTAGTAAGCTTTATAAACCATGTATGTGCTATTATAAGAAGAAGTCCCTTTCATGCTTTGTAAATGAAGCTAAGAGGAGGAGGAGGAGGAGGAGAGTGTGTACTCCTCCAGTGAGGGAGAATAAGAGCTCTAAGTGATGTTTACACAGGATGAAAGGCACCAGATTTGGAGATCCAAATTTACCCGCATCACATGAAGGCAACACAATATTCATGTGACAAGATTTATTAATTTATTTATGAGAGAGAGAGAGAGAGAGAGAGAGAGAGAGAGAGAGAGAGAGAGAGAGAGAGAGAGAGAGAGAGAGAGAGAGAGAGAGAGAGAGAGAGAGAGAGAGAGACGTAGGCGTGACATCGGGCTGTCTGCTGTTATATCCGGGAGGAGTGAACGTGTCTCAGTCTCCGGTGTAACGTGAACGCAAGAGAGGCGATGCCACCGCTCCTGATGCTCTGTGCTTCTTTTTCTTCTCCTCAGTCTATTTCTTCACTCCTGTTCTCCGTCTTTATGCTTCCCAGGCTGTGCGGGGACTGACAGAACCCAAACACCCACCCACACACACACATACGCACGAACAAACACATACACACACCCAGAGGAGGAATTACGCACAGATCCGAGCCGGTCCCGGACCTCCATTGGCAAACATCAGCGGGTACGGCTCTGTTTATCTGCTTTCTCCATCACCTGTCTTTATTCCAGCAGCTCCATCCGCACAGGAGCAGATGGCAGGAGACGCCAGCTGGCCTTGTTGTCTGTTTCGCTGCTCTTCCAGGGATGTGATGGAGGTTAAAGTCCCCTTTTTTGTGGATTGTTGACTTTATCACCTTTATTCAAGCTGACGTGAATCTGTGTGAGCTGAATTGATTGGTAAGTGCTGTGAAACTGATGAAAGTGATGCGGGATGTGGCAGTGGATGGAGTTTTCCTACGGAGGCTGTGTGAGCCTTTTAATTATTTACCACTACATCACTGCTGCTGCTGCTGTGTGTGTGTGTGTGTGCGTGTGTTTGTGCGTAAGGAGGGTGTGTGTCCTCCCTACATGTAGTGTGTGTTGACTGTGCGGTGGAATCCCCTGTGTAGCTCCAAACCCTGCGTGCGCTTTAAACACGGCACAATGGGCTGTTAATGTCGCCAAAAAGAAAGAGAGTTAAAAACAAAACAACAGTAAGAAATGATTTGAATGATTTTGGACGTGGATGCTGATTTTTCTGTTTCCTTTATTTCCACTGAAGCCTGTTTGTGGCCCAATCCGCTCAGGTTACTACCTCACCATGTCTTAACAGAGAGTAGAAGCACACAGCGTGGCCCTGGGAAACGCAATCCGCTGCAATCCGCATAGACAGAGCAGGAATAATAAAAGCAGATAGAGGCCATGTTCGAATCATCCTTGACCAGAAATGAAGGCTTTCTGGCACATTAACGATTTCTTGTAATATTCCCCCCTCTGCTTCTAGATGCTTCCAGGAGCTTTGAGGAGGAAAGGCTTTGATGGGATGATTAGCTCAAAATGGCTCACAACACAAGAAGAAGTAGTAGCAGCAGTGTTGTGATGTTTGTTCGTGATCCAACAGGACTTTAGTTTGCTGAGTAATGAGTCATATTTGAAGCTTGCTGGGTGATGACAGATTCAGGCCTTTAAAATATAGATGCACAGCGGTGATGCTGCTGTGATTAGAAGCAGGCTGTTGCTGGATGCACATATGTGAGGTCAGAATATGTAACAACAGTTGATGGTTAATGGTTATGATGCAGTTTATGGGTTCATCTTTGGATGTAGAGATGATCAATGTGATGAGGTGAATGAGATGCTGTGAATTATGCATTTATTTAGAATCCTACTCATTACTCTTACGCATTGAAGTTGCCTCATTTTAAAGCAGCATATACATGTGAGCGTAAAATAATAATAAATAATGAATCTTCCCCTTATGGATATAAAAGTTGTTCCAGTCTGCAGTAAAACAAACGCACCATTGTTGAATAAACACTCAGCAGTTTTGTTGATACAGTCCGACTTGGTCTGGTATGCCCGGTAGCATGTTAGCAAACTTTAGATAGATGTTGCGGCGTAAGTGACTGAGTGAGTGTGCAGACTTTGACTCTTCACTGTAAGACCACATCAGTTGAGTTTACTCTTTTTTTTTAATTAAGGAAACTGGTTGCCCTAAAAAAAATTAAGTAATGTGTGATGAAAACTTGAGTGAATTAAACTTAAAAACTTGAGTTGCTTATTTTAAGTTCAGTACACTAAATATGAAGTTAACTTAAAATCATTTCTAATATCAATTGTTTTTGATTTATTCCACTTAAAATTTAAAGCTGAATGCACTTATCTCCACATTGATGGAACTTAAAAATTGCTTTACCCAATTACTTCACTTATTATCTTTAAACCAGAAACTCTAAATTAAGGAAATAAAAAGTAAACCACAAAAGTACATTGTTTTACATCATGTTTTATTTTATATTGTCACTTAATATTTTTAAACCACAATGTTTGGTTGACACATTTGGAATTATATAATAAGTGGCAATACTTGTCGGCTGGTTCTGTCAAGCGATAAAACTGCCAGGGTAACTATAAAAGTCCCCCCTCCTCAGCAAAAACAGTTCCATTCACAGGAAAGTGTTTCTCCAAATATAGTTTGTTTATTCTCGAGATTTAACAAACATTTTAGAAATAATGACTTCCTTTCAAACCTACATTTTTGACTTTCTTTGCTAGCTAACTGTCTTCTTTGTTGAATGTTTCAGTGGAAGTATGTAAAACCATCAGGGGAAATACAAATCTAAAAAAAGCTCAAAAACTTTCAGCATTGCTGTAAGTTAGTGATGGGAAGTTCGAGTCTTTTTATTGATTCGGATCACTGACTCTCTGAAGGTAAATCTAATAAATCTTTTTCATTTCATTCATTTTAAAAAGGTCCAGTGTAGGACTTAGTTCCATGAAGTGATGTAATCGCTGCACTGCAATCCCCCTTATCACCATCGCCTACTTTGTGTAAAGGAGAAACAACATTTAAATGGCTCTGTCTAGAGTCACTATTTAGTTTGTCTGTTCTGGGCTACTGTAGAAACATGATGTTTCAATATGGCAGTCTCCATGAAAGAGGATCTTCTCCCACTGTACATATAAAAGGGGAATTTTTAAGTAACAGAAAAACAAAAAGATTCTTATTAGGTGATTATACATGCATGAAAACATAGTAATAAAGCTAAGGTAAACCAGTTAAAAGGCATTAGCATTAGCATCAGAAATAGTAGAGGCAGAGTTTTAAAATATATATAGAGAGAGATTAGAATATTTTTAGCAGTAGTATTGTCAGTAATAGTACTAGTGGCAATTCTATAGGTAGATGCTGTTATGACAGAGTCAGCTTCTAGAAAATTCTTGGCGCGGAGGAAGCTCTGATCAGTGGAACATGCAAAGGACATTCAAAACAGGAGCCATCAAAGACTGTCACCGTCTGTAAACTCTCCATGTCATCCCCTCCACACCACCTCCTACTGTCCTACGTACTGTTCAACCTGTCCTGCTCTGCCGTTCCATCCGTTTGTTCTACATGCTCTCTGTCACAAACCGGGTCAAACTCACGCATGACCAGCATTCCTGCCGAGACTGTAGGTCTCCCTACACCCCACAACCTCTCAGAGCTCAGCTGCAAGGCCATCGCACACATTGCAAATACAATAGCACATGATATCACACATCCACTCAACCGCCTCTCTGGACAGGTACGGGTCTCTGTGGCCAAAGCCCAGTACCTGGAGACATAGCAGCCCCAAACAGGATGACTCACTGAGTCTTGTTTTCATGTTGCTCTGCCTGTCGTTGTCTTACTTCATGTATTTCTGTCTGTCACTACACAATCACATGTGTGTTTTCCATGTGATGTACAGTGCTGAAGAATTACCCTCAGTGATTATAAAACTAACACCTAACTATTCATAAGAAAGAAATTTGAACTATTAATAAGTAAGCCAAGTGTATGACCCCTGCCAATAACCAGCTGTTATGCCCCAGTCTAGGGGTGCCTAGGGCATAACTAGAAAGGGTCCCATAGTTCCAAGTAGCCATGTACAATAAGTTTTAGATTTTGAATGAAAAGAAAATGATTTATTCACAAAACAACTATAACTAAGGTATCAGCTTCAGGATGGACCAAGGCCAAAACAACAACCAAAACTCTTCTATCTGGAAAATAAATCACTTGACTTACCTCCCTAACAAAACAGGAGAAAATAAGATCAGCTCAAAATGGCAGTCCACCCCTACTATCCAAACAAAAACTACTTCCAATCTTAAACAAAGGACTTCACAGAAGGATGTGTGGCTGGTTAGGAGAGGAAGAGGAAGTGATGCTTGTCCACATGACGGCAGCCATCTTGGCTCCTTATATGTCAGGTGGTTCCCAGCTGCAGCCAATCACGGGCTAGGGCCTGGAATCACTTTGCCAATCATCTCCCAGGGATGGCACATCCCTATTTACATGTGAAATTGACAACAAAAAAGAACACAGGGCACACAAGCAAACACACAGCAAACGACAAATATGAGCACAGTCATAACACAGCTATTATAGTACACCCTGATCACATAACAGCTTATTAAAGTTTGATAAATGAATGCATGGTGATCACAATCTCCCAAACGGCAGCTTTAAATGAGATTGTGTGTGCGTCTGTGTGTGTGTGTGTGTGTGCGCAAGATGAGGTAACACAGTAGCAGCCCACCTGTCAGCTCTTACAAAACCCAACGGGTCAGAATGAGAGGAGGTGAAGCTGCAGTAACAGGAAGTTCAAAATAGCAAAAATAGTCGCAGCTGCAGGTGAATTGTTCTGAAGTGGTTCTGAAGTGGTGAAGTGAGCTCAGTTTAACACCCGTTCCAATCTGAAGCTGATTCTCTTCGAAGGTTAAAACATTTTTCCGAGGGAAAAGGACTGCCTAAGTGCTAAGATTAGCAGTTAGCAGCGGTTGGACGTAGACGTGAATGAGGACACAGGGCTGCTGCTTACCTGCACTCTGGGTCCTACTAAAGATCTGATATAATGTAGAACCTGTTTGCAACCTGACATCTGTTCACAGCACGGCCTTTGCATTTACACCTGCTGTGCTGTTCATGTTATCTCGGCTGAGCCTGCGTTGTCACTGAATTTAAATATGCAAAACTGTTAGATTAATAAGGTCAACAAACATCTTTGGTCAAAGGAGGAAAAATGAGTGAAGGACTGCTACGACTTGGAAAAGAGTCATGTGATATGAGATGTTACAATAGTAACAGCTAAGCTAACATTACTCCGAGTGTGATCCCACTGTGGTAAATATGTTCAGCTGTACTCGAGTATTTGTTCTGACTACATTACTTCTGATCAAAAAGAGTCGACAACTTTGCACACAGCCAATCATCAACCAGGTCACCAGCAGCAGACCTAGCAGCGTCTAATATCACTGACTAGTTTAACAGCAGTCAGCCCAGCTCGGGGTCTGTCTTTCAGCCTTTTATTTCACCAAGCTCTCACCAACCACTAAAAGTCAGTCCCACATTTACTCTTGTCCGACGGCTTCTTGCTCGCTCACTCTCTACTTTTCTCTTCTTAGCTTCCTCCGTCAACGTCCTCTTCACTCTCTTCTCCTCTGCCATCATGTCCATAGAGGTATAGAGGTCCAAACACCTGTAGTAACGAACATTTCCTCTGTGCTCTAAGTTCACAGTCTGGGCAGCCTGGCTAACAAACTGAGCTAACATTATCTAACAGCAGCTACAGCTGTCAGCAGTTTACTTCACTGTCCATCATAAACTCTGTAAATCACAGAGAGTTGAGGTGGAGCAGCCGGAGGACATCAGAGGGAAAACCAGAAAACATTTCCTCCATAAAATATGACCCAGTTTCACCAGAATCAGTGAAATAGTTGGTGCTGTGTGACTTAGTGCCGTAAAGCGTTACGTACTTCTCCTGACCCGGAGCCCAAAGTTACATAGTGTGAGAACAGACGTAATGACAGAGACCATTTACCTGATCACAGGTCAGAGCGGATCAACAGGAGTTACGATGGACTGAACGAAGGTGAGGAGTAAAATGATCAGACAAAATGTTTGTCACAAGGTTATGAAACAGGTTATGTCTGTAAACTCATTAACAGGCCTTTCTGTTTCAGGTCAGACCTGCTGTGTGGTTGAGCACACAGTGTTCCTGTTAGCAACGTTTCAGGTGTGCTCGCTTCCAGTTTGGCCTCCAAAGGAAGTGCCTCAGACAATCTGGACAAGCTAAATTGTTTACAAGCCGTCTGATTGTCTGGCTGTTCGTGTTTTTTTGTCGACTCAGACTTGACAGCGATGTCACCGTGTTCCCAGATGTCAGCAACAAACATGCTGAGTACAAAGTAATAACTGATGGCAATGGACAATAAGAACAAATTGAAATGAATAATGGCATAAAACAAAACATGAGGCTAAAATTTAAGATCGGCTCCATGATTTTGTTCAACAGCACTGCCAAATGTCAACATATATCCAGCTTACTTTGACTTCACTCAACAAGTTTGAGGATTTAGGATGGAGGCACAGTTCATCCTAACCTCCTGTGTCTTGTGTTGTGGATCAATGCTGATTAATTTCTGTTCATCAGAATTACAAAGTGTGATGCTCTGCGAGACAGCTCATGAACTGTTGTTATACTTTCTGTGGCGAAGCAACAAGCATGATGTAATGGTGTTAACGTACCTAATGCCATGGAGCTTGAAGCTGATCCTTGAGTTGTAACATCTCATAGCTATTACTCAGACACCCTGCCCCCCATGAGCAAAATCTGACTCATTGTCCCTCCATGGAGATTAAGTATCAGCACAGCATCTTAGTCCTGATGTGACCTTCAAGGAGCTCTGATGTGGGTGGCATGTTGGCTTTTTGTCAGCTGTTGACTTCTTTTTATATTGCAGTGACTAGTGCTTAATGAAGAGAGTACAGAACATGTCCACTGTCAGAGCCAGGCCTCTCTACAAACAGGGTCATGTAAACTGTCCTTCTTTGATATTTAAATAAACCTGACAGGTCTGTCTGTCTGTCTGTCTGTCTGTCTGTCTGTCTGTCTGTCTGTCTGTCTGTCTGTCTGAGCGAGCATGTCCTGTTCTTTTTCTATCTTTGCTCTTTTGCTTCATTTTCTATCGCCTTACTGCATCCCAGACAGCAGGGCTATTTAGGAGCAGGCAGGACTGCAGGACACATACTCCATCACAGCAGAGCTGCAGCCACACACACACGCACGCACGCACGCACACACACACACACACACACACACACACACTAATATATCTCTGTTGCTAGATGCATTGGTTTATATTCATGCAGAACAACTTGTGGATTATATAAGTTATGCATACTGCTAGCTCAGGGTGCCTGAGTGCATGACATTAGGTCGATATGATGCAGTTCGTTACATGATTTCAGTTGCATCTTGGGACATGCAGTACTTCTGTTTGATCATCGAGTGCCCATTTCACACAAAACACACAAGATTGATGCATACTGCTACAGACTACATCAGAAAGAAAGCTGTCACAATATTCATCAGAATATTCATATTTATGCAATAATACAAACTCATATTGTACACCTGTACACCTACAAGTTCGATCATACGTTGCAATTTTTCTGTCACCATATTTCATAGATGTAGCTAGGTAGCTAGCTAGCCATGCTGGACGCTGTCCCCATTCTTGCTGTATTGCCGCCAACAAAGCTCTGATTGGTCGACACCTTGACTCGTTGAAAGAAATCACAAATGTTTTCAGATTCAGAGGACTGGAAATGAAATCAACAGATAAACTGAAGTCAAAATGTTTTTTTGAGAAATAAAACTGTCATGGAAATGGAATGGGACCGACGTGAGCAGGAAATAGAAGGTGCAGGCTGGATTTGGTGTCGGGGGAGGGTAATGTAGCCATTCATAACACTTGTACAGTATGAAGGGTTACATAATGTGGAGCAGACATGCTCTCTGGCTCTGCCATGATTTAAAATATGAAAACATATGTGAACAATCTGTATATGAATGACTATTACGTCTGCCTTTATTGTTATTGTTTGCTTCTCTTTAATTAGACCGTTTCCCTCTCTGTATGACCCACCAACCAAAACACCCTCTCAGCTCCACTGAGCGAGAATACATGTGAGGAGAGAAGTGGAAACTCTTTTTTTAAACAGGTTGAAGGGAAAGAATGTGATGAGTTTTGTCATGAGGCCGTAATTCACTGCAGAGTTCATTTGTCAGTCGGAGTATATTTAGCTCCCTGTTCATTTGTTTCTGGAAGAGACAAATTTGACTCTTCCTTTCTTCCTCTCTTTAGTCTTTCTTTCTCTCCCACACACTCTACACACACTCGCCCTTCCTGCAGTGGGCGGTTAGAGAGAGTGAATGCTGGGAGTGAAGTAGAGGGAAGACGAGAACGAGGAGAGGAGCACAAATGTCCAAGAAAAACAGGATGGAGGGGGAATGTTGAGCTATGATTGGATCATAGTATACACATTCTGCATGTGACTGTATATCTGCTAAAACAGTCCAGCCACCTGTGAAATCAGGATCAACAAGTGGAACACAAAAGCAGCTAGTGGAAGAGAAACACAGGAGATGATGTCAGCTTTTAATATGTTGAATCATGTTACATTTTTCTGTTGCATCCACTTTATTGTGCTGTGTCACACACTGATAGTCATAGTGAGCTGCTGAGTGATTTCCTGTGCAGTATCGTGCTGTCAAACATCAACGGCGATGTAGTTTTTAGTGACGCAGAGTAGGACATGTGCATTGGTTGATATTATTGTCATTATTTCAGTTTGTATAGTTTAAATAAAAAATTGTTTGTCCACCAAAGTGCTTCAAGCTGCATGATGCACGTCTCAAAGCTGCATGAATTGTTTATTTGTTGGCCACTAGAGGGCAGCTGAACGAACATATTATCCTCTTACATTATAAAGCTGATATGGTGAACATGTTAGCAAATGTTTGCTTAACGTTACCTGATCGTTGATCTGTAGTTGTATTGATGAATTTTCTGTCTGTCAGAAATCTTCAGCTGCTGAACATAGCGGAGCGTGAGCCCAAGGGTGACGGGAATATCATTAGTTTTAAAGGAATTTGGTAATTCCTTTATGTGTGTGTAGAAAATGTTATGGCAATCCATTAAAGGAGCAGTGTGTAGGATTTAGTGGCATCTAGCAGTGTGGTTGCAAGCCCCTCTACTCACCCTCTTGTTTCAGTGCATGAAGAAAAAAATGTGAAATCTAGAGCCAGTGTTTAGTTCAGTCCGTTATGGGCTACCGTAGAAGTGTCTGTAGATATAAAAGGCTCATTCTAATGAAACAAACAAACATAATGTTTCTTATTTTCATGTGATTATATGCTGATGAAAATTGAGTTATGAATATTATATATTCCATTTCTGCCATATTGTGTAAACCTCTCTCTCCATCTCTAAACTCAACCAGCTGCAGATATCCATCAGCCATGAGCTGGGTTCTGCTCGAGGTTTCTGCCTATTAAATGAAAGTGGTCCCTTGCCAACGTTGACAAGTGATTACTTATGTTATAATTTGACACTATATAAACAAAACTAAATCTTACACACTGGACCGGCTGTGGCTCACAGGCAGAGCGGGTCGTCCACTAATCAGATGATCGGCGGTTCGATCCCCGGCGGTCCTGCGGTCTGCACGTCGAAGTGTCCTTGGGCAAGACACTGAACCCCAAATTGCTCCCGAAGGCTGTGCCATCGGCGTGTGAATGTGTATGAATGGTTAGATCCACAAACTGATGAGCAGTTGGCACCTTGCATGGTAGCCAAGGCCATCAGTGTATGAATGTGTGTGAATGGGGTGAATGAGATATGTAGTGTAGAGCGCTTTGAGTGGTCGGAAGACTAGAAAGGCGCTATATAAGTACAGTCCATTTACCTTTAAATAGTTGTGTTGTGTTTCAGTCTGGACCAAAATGGTGGACAGATCCGCTGACAGACATTACAGAGCCATGCTGACAGTGTGGCAGCTAAAAATACTGATTACTACTGAGTATGAATAATGACTACTGAGTTAAATAATGACTACATTAATAAACACGTTTTATGTTTTAAAAACAGCCAGTCAATCTTGATTTCTTTTCAAACATGTCTGTATTAGACCGTGATGTGCAGTCATGTTGTGATGTATGATGCAATGAGTGTGTGTGTATATGTGTGTGTGTATATGTGTGTGTGTGTGTGTGTGTGCAGGCTTTTGTTGCATTACTTTGTACTGATCTGCTGAGAGAGCTGCAGCACTGTGATTTGGCTGCTGTGATACAGTATGTGTTATGTTGCGTGGTTTTTGCTCTGCCGGTTTCATCCTGGTTTACGACGCCGTGTTATTTGCAGTGTGTAGTGTTGTGTAATAGTGTGTGTGTGTGTGTGTGATCCTGAGCACCATCAGCAGCAGCAGAAGCAGCCGTTTCTACCACGGACCCTCCAGCCACTCTACTCTGCTCCTATGAACTGCATTCCCTTTATTTCTCTTTATTATTCTCTCCTCCCTTTGTCTTCCTTTGTCAGACAGCGTTTCTTTGTTTCACTCCTCTCTCTCTCTCTCTCTCTCTCTCTCTCTCTCTCTCTCTCTCTCTCTCTCTCTCTCTCTCTCTGTCTTCCTCCACCCCCAGGATGTGGCTGTGGGTTGATTAGAAAATGCGTGGCACAGAACAGGCAATCCATCACCCTGCCAAAGCCGCCACTTCCGCGCATGCGCTCACTGACACATACACCCAAACATGCATACACACACACACACACACACACACTCCGCCTTGTTCTCCTCTATCTCATTTTCCTCCTTTTCTCATCATCCACACAGATGCGGTCATGCTTTGGTGTGTGTGTTTTGCTTGTCCAACAGAGCAGCATCATCTCACGTGTGCCCCTCCTTTCATTTCTTTCCTTCACCTTTCCATGCCCTTCAAACCCACTCCTCCTCCTCTTCCTCCTCCTCCTCCTCTGGGCCCAGTCCTCCTTCTCGTCTACATTCACTCATCCCTTTTGCTTTTATAGATTATCCTGATGGTAATTCAGCTCAGTGAGAGACTGAGAGAAGTACAATGGAGGATGGAGGGATGTGTCACATGATCAGACAGGAGGTTTATTATTTCTGCAGTTTTGCAGTGGAGGTGTTTTTTAAAGCCAACCAATTATGATTCATTAATGATATAAAATATCCACTTGATCAATAGGCAAGCCTGATGCACAGCCTGACAAAATACAATCACCCGATTAACATGTACACAACCACTTTACAATCTGGAGATTAATAATCCCAAAGTTATTATTATTATCTAAACTTTCTGGTATTATTTTTGTTTTTTCCATTAAGATTCTGACAAACCACGGGTCTCTCATTGCTTCAGAGAAGAGGCTCGTCAGGTGCAAATTCTAAATACTTTGTTGTAATTGTAAAAACACTCTGCATAAGTCATCTAAAATTGTCCGATGATCTTAAGGTTAAGGAAAGATAAATAAGGTATTAATCAATCAAAGTATTACAGGTTTGTACAAATTAGAAATGCTTCCGTCTATTAAGAACACTTGAAGGTAGGTCACATGATACATCTAAGTACATCGAGAGACAAAATGTTCATATTCTTTCTAAATGGTCAGATGTGAAGACAGTAAGGATGCTATGTTTAAAGAATACTGAGGCCTTTAGTAGCATCTTAAGCTGTTGAATGTACCAAAATACACCTTGTAGTGAACTCATCTTTATACACAGGCCTGTACCTTTGACTTATCTGTAATCAGTAATCATTGGTGTCATATGGCCAAGCGGCTGGGAGGCGAATTGAGGTAAAACACTTAATAAGGTAGAGCGTTTCCGCACTTTCCTATATCAATACTCACAATCCAAATCCAACCAATCAAATCCAATAACCTCCAACTCTAAACTCCAATTCTAAACAACTCTCAACCACCTCTTGTCTTGATGTTCTCCTCAGGATGGGAATCCCACTTTTGACAGTTTTTATTCATAATAAAGAACCCTTAGTAATAAAACCACCACTTGGAATTTTTTTCAGTAGCTTTCAGCCACATTCCATGGTCAAAGGCAACAATTCCACTGACTGATGAAGCTCATGAGATATAAATGAAAGATGGACCTTAAATTAAGATTATGAATTATTGTGAAGTACTATTGACTGTGTCAAGAGTTAACTTTTAACTTTGTTCGATTATCAAAACTATCTAAAGAAATGATAAACCTTTTTCATCCAGTAACTGATCGTGGTCGTGAGAGGATGGGACATATTGTTTCAGAGATGCACCAATCTGATCAGCTTGATTGATAATTGAGGCATCAATTACTACACCAACATGATCTCAGTACGTTCAACACAGTGTACAAAAACTTCAATACTCCTGCATCAGATTAGAAGTTAGTCCTGGGAGAGAAAACATTGGAATGGTGGCTTCCTAATTTTCCCAATACTGACCAAACTGCAGTGTTACTGGGAAGATTGGCATTTTGATTTTAATATAAATCATTTTAAGCCTATAAATACATAAAACAATTGATATTTTTCAACAAAATCTCCCATGTCAGGATCTAGAGGAGTCCCCCAAATCCCCCAAATCAACACATGAAGCTCCTCTTTCTACCTGTTCCTCTTGCTCTTATTCTCCTCCCACTCCATTCATTTGCTTCTGTCCAGCCAGCCTCCCCTGAGTCCACTCTGCCTTTACCTTTGCATCACAAGCACCGCTCAATATCCAGCCAAGGCAACAGAGGGCCTGGGTAATGAAATGGCTTCTTGATACCCAAATCTGCCTTCTGCCATCCGTCATCTGATTATGAGAAGCTATTTCTATTCAGGCTTCATCAGATGGCCAAAATACAGTCACATCTAATAATACATGTGGACTTCACTCATTGGTGTTGTAGTTTACATGGTTTAGTTTTTGTGAATTATGATCTAAAAGGACTTTTCCTAAATGCTGACAGAGAAAAAATCAAACAGGAAGGAAGCGGAAAGCATCCAAACTTGGGATAGTAGTTTTAGTGTTATTACGTTCACCCTCCTAGGATGATTATCTAATCCGCTCAAAGGGAGAACAAAGCTTGTATGGCTTTGTCATGCTTTTGCACCGCTCGCTTTCCACCGCGTAGGTGGTCTCGCCCACTTTTGATTAATAATAGGCTTGAGCATTAAAAACTGGCTTAGAACCTGTGTGCAGAGACAGGGATTGAGCTTTGTTTGACTTGTGTAAAACGAATGTCAAAATATCGACAGAGTGACTCATTTTGTATGTGGTAGAAATTATCCCACTCTTTTTAGCACAATATTCATAATCCCCTACTCTCTCACTAGTTAATAAAATTCTTGTCAATGACATTATATTGGTGTGTTTGGAATTTTCTGTTATCAGAGAATTATACATTGAGTCTATTGTGTTTTAACACCAACCCAGATAGCATGGCAACATTGATTCAATGTTGATTCAATGTTGGTCTTCTGTCTGAGAAGCCATTTCTTTAACTTGCAATCGAAGGCTCTGAAATGCCATTGTAATGAAGCTCTTGTAGAAATGAAAGTATGTAGTGCAGTGTAGTGAACCTGCTCCACCTCCCTGTTTGGTGGCTGTGGCTCAGGAAAAGGTTGCATGCCTCCTGGGCTTCGTAAGAATCTCAGATCTAACAGTTCGTCAATTCAAGGCTATCTGGTTGTTAACTGTAAGAGCCTGTAAAGGGGACATGCTCTCTTTTTTCTAAGCTTTATATCACTATCCAAAGTGTAATTCATCACCCTGTGTAAAATGACAACACAACACATGCATCATGAAGTATTAACAGGGTTCATAGTTACATATATCAAATTTCCGGCCTTTGTGGAAAAAATCTGGACCACGTGTCCCCATCCAATCCTATTAGGATTGGCTGGCTGTTCTCTGAAGGCTGTAGGTCAGCAAATACAAAGCACTTGAGTTACATAGAGAGGATGACAATTACCACAAGAGCCAACGTCACTGAGACTGAAGGTGATCGCCCATATTCTGCTGCTGTGATAACACACATTCAGCCAATTACTCCTGAATTAGATTTGTTGGCTCTTGTGTGGGGTTTATCATGGATGCACAGGTAAAGGGCTTTAAATGAGTGGCTGTCTATTGACAACATATCAGCATGGCCACATTTGATCCAAGGCACACCTTTGGGACAGTTACCTCCATCATTGCAACCTCTGTGCACTCAACTGCCAAATTAACTGAGGGTTGAATCAATGCTGTTAGCAGGCTTCTTAGCTGCTAATGGGTGAATGTGTAGTGCTGTACGGTTTGGATGTTTTAAAAGAAAGCAGCTGTATTGTGTCTTTTTCAGGAAGACTAACAGACAGAGGAGACTTTCAGCCAATAAACATTCCAGTGTTAACTGGCAGTGCACGTCAGCACGGAGTGCTGACTGACAGATAAGACTAGCAGATGTAATCAGTAATCATTGGTGTCATATGGCCAAGCGGCTGGGAGGCGAATTGAGGTAAAACACTTAATAAGGTAGAGCGTTTCCGCACTTTCCTATATCAATACTCACAATCCAAATCCAACCAATCAAATCCAATAACCTCCAACTCTAAACTCCAATTCTAAACAACTCTCAACCACCTCTTGTCTTGATGTTCTCCTCAGGATGGGAATCCCACTTTTGACAGTTTTTATTCATAATAAAGAACCCTTAGTAATAAAACCACCACTTGGAATTTTTTTCAGTAGCTTTCAGCCACATTCCATGGTCAAAGGCAACAATTCCACTGACTGATGAAGCTCATGAGATATAAATGAAAGATGGACCTTAAATTAAGATTATGAATTATTGTGAAGTACTATTGACTGTGTCAAGAGTTAACTTTTAACTTTGTTCGATTATCAAAACTATCTAAAGAAATGATAAACCTTTTTCATCCAGTAACTGATCGTGGTCGTGAGAGGATGGGACATATTGTTTCAGAGATGCACCAATCTGATCAGCTTGATTGATAATTGAGGCATCAATTACTACACCAACATGATCTCAGTACGTTCAACACAGTGTACAAAAACTTCAATACTCCTGCATCAGATTAGAAGTTAGTCCTGGGAGAGAAAACATTGGAATGGTGGCTTCCTAATTTTCCCAATACTGACCAAACTGCAGTGTTACTGGGAAGATTGGCATTTTGATTTTAATATAAATCATTTTAAGCCTATAAATACATAAAACAATTGATATTTTTCAACAAAATCTCCCATGTCAGGATCTAGAGGAGTCCCCCAAATCCCCCAAATCAACACATGAAGCTCCTCTTTCTACCTGTTCCTCTTGCTCTTATTCTCCTCCCACTCCATTCATTTGCTTCTGTCCAGCCAGCCTCCCCTGAGTCCACTCTGCCTTTACCTTTGCATCACAAGCACCGCTCAATATCCAGCCAAGGCAACAGAGGGCCTGGGTAATGAAATGGCCTCTTGATACCCAAATCTGCCTTCTGCCATCCGTTATCTGATTATGAGAAGCTATTTCTATTCAGGCTTCATCAGATGGCCAAAATACAGTCACATCTAATAATACCTGTGGACTTCACTCATTGGTGTTGTAGTTTACATGGTTTAGTTTTTGTGAATTATGATCTAAAAGGACTTTTCCTAAATGCTGACAGAGAAAAAATCAAACAGGAAGGAAGCGGAAAGCATCCATCCTCAGGAAAAGGTTGCATGCCTCCTGGGCTTCGTAAGAATCTCAGATCTAACAGTTCGTCAATTCAAGGCTATCTGGTTGTTAACTGTAAGAGCCTGTAAAGGGGACATGCTCTCTTTTTTCTAAGCTTTATATCACTATCCAAAGTGTAATTCATCACCCTGTGTAAAATGACAACACAACACATGCATCATGAAGTATTAACAGGGTTCATAGTTACATATATCAAATTTCCGGCCTTTGTGGAAAAAATCTGGACCACGTGTCCCCATCCAATCCTATTAGGATTGGCTGGCTGTTCTCTGAAGGCTGTAGGTCAGCAAATACAAAGCACTTGAGTTACATAGAGAGGATGACAATTACCACAAGAGCCAACGTCACTGAGACTGAAGGTGATCGCCCATATTCTGCTGCTGTGATAACACACATTCAGCCAATTACTCCTGAATTAGATTTGTTGGCTCTTGTGTGGGGTTTATCATGGATGCACAGGTAAAGGGCTTTAAATGAGTGGCTGTCTATTGACAACATATCAGCATGGCCACATTTGATCCAAGGCACACCTTTGGGACAGTTACCTCCATCATTGCAACCTCTGTGCACTCAACTGCCAAATTAACTGAGGGTTGAATCAATGCTGTTAGCAGGCTTCTTAGCTGCTAATGGGTGAATGTGTAGTGCTGTACGGTTTGGATGTTTTAAAAGAAAGCAGCTGTATTGTGTCTTTTTCAGGAAGACTAACAGACAGAAGAGACTTTCAGCCAATAAACATTCCAGTGTTAACTGGCAGTGCACGTCAGCACGGAGTGCTGACTGACAGATAAGACTAGCAGATAGTAAACAACAGCCTGATGCCTCGTCACATTCATTGTTTGGCAGATCGCTCAAATAATAAAGATACAAGTTAATAGCAAACACAAGGCTTCATAAGTGTCTGACGAAACATGTGGGTGATGTTATTATGACCCAATATGTCCACAGTCTATGGCTGATTAGGGTTGCAAAGCTACGAGAAACTTTCCATGGGAAGTTAAGCTTGGGAATTCTGGGAAACTCCATGGGAATTATGGAAATTTATGGGAATTAACTGTAAATTGGGGATAATTTAAACAAACTGTATCATGTCCAAACATAAATCTAAACATTTTGTTTTGTCAGATTTATTTCTAAGTAGAACTTTATAAAGTTTTATTTTTTTTTAACAATATTCTGTAGTCCACAAGCTCAATTGTGTGTCTTCAATATATTTTCTCTAACTATATTCAAGCTCACTGTTCAGGACCAACCTTCAATTTTGTAAAATTGACGGCTTATTCACGTTTATTCCCATTAATTCCCATGGAAAGTTTCCAAAAATTCCCAGAATTTTGCCCATAACCTCAACTTTTCCTGCAGCCTGTACCAACTGCATAGATGTCTCTTGTAGCTAGCTACCAACATCCATATGTCGAGTGAATTTGTGACACATCTTTTTTCTCTCATCCTTGTATCTTATAAAGTGAAGTATGAGTTCAAGAAAACTTGCAAATGTTGATATCGTTGGCTGTTCTTGGATGTTACATGTTAGCATAAAGTATAATGTTTGCTCAGTGTTAGTGCTGTGGTCATCTAATTTGGACACAACACAACAAAACTTGGTGTACTTTCTCATGCATCATCCAGTTTTTATTGCATATTCTGTCGCATTTAAAATGACTTTCTACATCAGTAACACAAGACTCTCTCTTTCTCTAAATCCCTATCCTACCCTCCCCAGCAGCGCGTCCCAGTTGTGGCCGGTGGGCATGGTTTTGGAGGGTAGCTCAGAGGCGCTGTGTCCCCCCCCATCTCTGGAGCTGCGCCCATCCTGCAACAAGAGCCAGCCCTCACCACCTCTGGGCTCAAGCTCACAACCCCACGACGGAGTCTTCCCTGAGGACAAGGAGCCCGTCAAGTACGGCGAGCTCATCGTCTTAGGGTGAGATACTGAAGTGCCATCTCTGCTGATGTTCATTGTCTTTATATGTCTGTCTGTGGTTGAGTATGAGCCTGTGTGACCTGTTGGTCTTCACTGGTCCACTCAGTTCCTTGTCCCTGAGACCTGACGCAGGACCCCACTCCATCCAAATTATATTCAGTCTGATTAGGTACGGTAGGGTTCTGTTGTATTGCTGTGGATTTCAGATCTGTGTTCTTAAATTCCTTTTGCAGTGAGTGACTTTTTTTAAAAAAAGAATTGTGTTTTAGTGCACTGACCTTCAGTGTTCATACAATGAACAGATGTACAGTATAATATTTTCAATTTACCTGCCAAGACCATTGATTACTGATGACCCAAGGGGTTTGTCGACATCCAGTGACATGTATGGACTGTTGTGCCCTCATCAGTGTGCCAAAGAGACCTTCATAGATCCTACAAGTTTAATTTTTGCTACATGATAGTAATGGAAAATATTCATAGAGAACTGAACAAGAGAAGTGAGGTTTACTTTAAATGGCGGTGGCAGTGGCTCAGTCTTGGCTTGGGAACCGGAGGGTGGCCGGTTCGAGTCTCGCGTGGACCGAAATATGAAAGGTGGACTGGTAGCTAGAGGGGTGCCAGTTCACCTCCTGGGCACTGCCGAGGTGCCTGCCCGAAATACCCTTGAGCAAAGCACCAACCCCCCCCAAAATGCATGTAACATATAAAAATAGAGTGTAAAAAGAATTTCCCCATTGCAGGATTAATAAAGTATATCTCCTTAAACAGATGATCATATTTAGTTTCTCACTGATTAAAGGCTGAGGCTAATACCTGAGGGGTATTTCCAGGTCTCAACTGCATCACTCTCATTATATGCAAATACCTGTTTTGTTTTGCCAGTGAACTCTGTAGTCTGATTTTGCAAAGTAATGGCTGAACATGCAGATGAGGGAGAGAAAGGCATGAACATGCACTTCTGTGAAAGAGTAGATCACGGCTTCCATTCATGCCAGGTTATGAGACATCAGATTATAAGATGATTGGCCAGTTCAGATATGAGAGTAGTGTCCATATTTTTATTTATCTCTCTTGG
Organism: Collichthys lucidus; assembly: GCA_004119915.2. Taxonomy (NCBI): domain Eukaryota; kingdom Metazoa; phylum Chordata; class Actinopteri; family Sciaenidae; genus Collichthys; species Collichthys lucidus. The sequence continues at coordinate 1,921,080 of CM014101.1, forward strand.
AAGAAAATGTTTTTAACATCCAAAAATGTCAAACTATTAATTTAAAGGCGTCGATTTTTATTTGTGAAATATTTAACATAAATGTAAAGTTTAGTCTAACAAGACCAAATGACATACAACATTAATGAGCTTATGAGTTATTGGTGGGCATTTTTTTTTTATATATTTTTGTATAAATTTACCACCCTAAGCAAGCTACTGCATCATAACATGGTACTTGTAACATTGTCAGTACACTAATGTCCCTCTAGTGGGTCGTGGGAGAATCTTTGATATTTTTAAAAATGAAATGATTGAAATAAGTTTTGCAATTCCTGTAATATTTTGTTTCAGCATCAGCCTGCTATGTACTCACATTCATACACATACAGCATGCACAGATCCATGATCAGAGCTAAAATGATGGGGCGAAAGTAAGTGGAGGTAAAATGAAAAAAAAATAAAATAATCTAAATGAGAAATATTATGAAGCAGAGTGTGGAACAGGAATCCTAAACTTAAACCAGTTCTGTACAGTTCATAATAAGTAATAGGGTAGTGTCAACCTGCACTGCTGTAATTTAACATTAGTTATATTGGTGGTACTGGGAGAGATTAATATTTTTCTAGTGGTACATGTAAGTAGTAGTGATAGTAGTAATAGTGTATCAGATGGTGTCCCATGTTTTTTTCAGTGAATCAATAGCTTAGCATGCAGAGTGAATGACTCAGATTTGACTGTAAGAAAAAGCTCATATGTACCACTGTGTGCTAAATCAACTGCTGTCTTCAAATTTAGACGTAGAGTGGGTTCTCCAAGCTTCCTAGAAGACTATTAATATTCTCCACCTATACTCTTTAGGTACATGCAACAGTTCAGCTTCAGAGTTCTTCTGTTACAGGGATGCCATTCACACACACTAAACCACAGTGGTGAATTTGAACATTTAAACCAGGTAACCTGCCACCTACATTTTACAACATCCATCCAATTATGGATTCAATTTAGAACATGACTGGCGAGAGTGTGGGTCATTATAAGAGCAGCTTAATATGGAATAATCTTGGCTGGCAATACTCACCCATTATATTTATTATATGTATTAATCTGGGTTTTGGAATGTATAATCCACAGAATTGGGCCTTGTTGATCCAAATGATAGACTCGGATTTAGACAATTGGTTATATACAGACATGGTCCTAATCAACCTTCAGAAAGCATTACATTCAGTAAATCAGCAGTTTTATGCAATATATTACAGGCTATTGGATTTATATATATATATATATATATATATATATATATATATATATATATATATATATATATATATATATATATATATATATATATATATATATATATATATATATATATATATATATATAATAGTTAATAGTTACTAATAGTTACTTGGTTTGAATCTTGGCTAAGTAAGAAGTCAGCATAAATTTAGCGTGTAGATACTACTGGCACATTATCATAATTCAAAAATATTCGCATGTGGTGTTCCACAGAGATCAATCTTGGAACTCTTCTCCTTTCTTATCAATGTAAATGGCATGAAATTTGCAATTGATTGTGATCTATTTATATACAATTACTATTCTACCTCGTTGTGTTTAAAATGTGTCTTTAATATTGAGCCTAGAGCACAAGACTCTTGAAGCCACACATTTGAGCCCATGGACTACATGAAAATGTATTCATAGAGTAGATAGCTAGCTGATTCAAGGATTCAAGGAGTTTTATTTGTCATTACAACACATGTAAACATGGGATGTAACGAAATTGGTTTCCTCTGGTCCTGGAGCAGCCCAATATCCAAATATAAAATAAAATATAAAATAAAATATATATATATATATATATATATATATATATATATATACATATGTATATATAGAACATAAAATATAAAAGGTAAGGCAAATTTAAATTTAAGAAAAAGTATATACAATGAATAGAAAAACAACAACAGTATAACACCATGGTGATGTGCAAGTGTCCAGGTTGTGCAAACAACTGCATTGTGCAGGTAATTGCAGTGCAAAAGTATTTCTGTATTATTGTCTGTGCATCTGTAGTGGGGGGTCCAGATGGGGGATGGGGGGTGGGGGTGGAGGCGGGGTTGGGGATGAGGGGCAGGGGCTACAGGGGTCCTCCAGAGTTCAACAGTCTCACAGCTTCTGGGAAGAAGCTGTTCCTCAATCTGGTGGTCCTGCTCTTAATGCTCCGCAGCCTCCTGCCCGAGGGGAGAGGGGCAAACAGAGCATGTGCGGGGTGAGTGGGGTCCTTCATGATGCAGGAGGCCCTTTTCCTGCACCTGGAGGTGTAAGTGTCCGTGGTGGTGGGTAGGCTGCATCCCACAAGTCCTCTGTGCAGCTTTGACCACCCTCTGCAGAGCCTTCTTCTCTGCTGCAGAGCAGCTGCCGTGCCACACGGTGATGCAGGTGCACATGACGCTCTCCACCACACATCTGTAGAAGGAGGTCAGGACTGAGCTCCCCAGTCCAGCGCGCCGCAGCCTCCTGAGGAAGTAGAGGCGCTGGTGTGCCTTCCTAACCAGATAGGAAGTGTTGGTGCTTCAGGTGAGGTCGTTAGAGATGTTCACGCCCAGGTACCTGAAGCTGGAGACCACTTCCACCGCTGTCCCTCCGATGTGCAGGGGAGGGGGGAGATGTTTGCCCCTTCTGAAGTCCACGATCATCTCCTTGGTCTTCTTCACGTTGATGCAGAGGTTGTTTTCTCTGCACCAACCCTCCAGGTGTTCCACTTCCTGCCTGTAGCCCGACTCATCGTTGTTAGCGATTCGTCCAACCACAGCTGTGTCATCTGCGAACTTCACGATCAGACAGCTCGGATGTCTCGCTGAGCAGTCGTGTGTGAGCAGAGTGAACAGAAGGGGGCTCAGCACACAACCCTGGGGGGAGCCTGTGCTAAGGGTGATGGTGGAGGAGGAGATGTCATGGATCTTCACAGACTGCGGCCTTTTCGTTAGGAAGTCCAGAACCCAGTTGCAGAGGGTAGAGCTCAGCCCGAGTGTGGTCAGTTTCGAAACCAGAGTCTGCGGTCTGATGGTGTTGAATGCAGACGTAAAGTCCACAAAGAGCAGGCGAACATAAGAGTCCTTATTCTCTAAGTGGGCGAGGGCTGTGTGGACCACAGACGAGATGGCATCCTCTGTGGATCGATTCTTTCTGTATGCGTATTGGTGTGGGTCCACAGTGACGTCGATGCAGTCTTTGATGTGGGCCATCACCAGTCTCTCGAAGCACTTCATGACTATCAGTGTGAGGGCAACCGGCCGATAGTCATTTAGGCCTGTCACTGTAGAGGTTTTGGGGATGGGGATGATTGTGGCTGTCTTCAGGCAGGTAGGGACCGCTGCTTGTTGGAGGGAGGTGTTAAAGATGTCTGTCAGGACATCCGTCAGCTGGTGTGCGCAGCTCCTCAGCAGCCTCCCGGAGATGTTGTCAGGACCCGTAGCTTTGCGTGGGTTAATCCTCTGGAGGGTTCTCCTCACCTCTGCTGGGGTCACGCTGAGAGGCTCTTCACCTGGTGGTGGAGTGAGTCTGGTGCTGGGGGATGTGTTCGGGTCATCAAAGCGGGCGTAGAAAGTGTTGAGAGCGTCGGGCAGAGAGGGGTCCCTGGGGCACTGTGCATCTCTGGTGCTGTAGTCTGTGATGCACTTTATGCCCCTCCACATACTCCGTGGATCGTTAGATGTAAAATGTCCCTCGATCCTCCGGGCATATGTGGCCTTGGCCCTCTTTACCCTGGCCCTCTCCTGCTATCAGCCGTCTCCTAGCCGCTCTGAGTGCCAGTCTGTCGCCTGACCTGAACGCAGCATCTCTGGCTTTTAGCAGAGACCTGACCTCCGCATTCAGCCAGGGTTTCTGGTTCGGGTAGACTGTTATTGTCCTGGTGGTGGTGACATCCTCTGCACACTTGCTGATGTAGCCGAGGACAGCTGACGTATATTCTTCTAGATCCACCTGTCCCTCAAGGGCAGCTGCCTCCCTGATAAGTTGGATGCTAAATAATTATAGTTTGCATCATCCATTTATGAGGCTATCTTATCATGATGCTAGCTTACCGCCAATTAGTAAATTACCTCCAATTTTCAATTAATTCCCATTAATACCAAATTTCCATAAATCCAGCTTAACTTCCCATGGAAAGTTTCTGAAAATTTACTGAAAATGTTCTACCCCTTGGTAACCCTAGTCTTTTTATTCCTGTTTATACACATCAGGTTAATTTTGGTTTCATTTTCACTGTGATTTGTTTGGAAAAGTTTTATCAATAAAGAAGATGCTTTATCTATCAAGAATAAATCACATTGTCACAATCATTTCATGAGAAGAGGTCAAAATATTGTATCCCAACTTCATGAGCAACAGTGTATCTATCCAGCTGTCCATTTCCTTCCTCTTATCCAGGGCTCGGGTCACAGGTGGCAGGAGGTTTAGCAGTGAGGTGACATTCCATGTCCCGATGGCCATTTTAAATTAAATTTAATTAATTAACTTTTAACATGTCTCAGTACCTTGCTGCCAGTCATGTATAAATTCCTAAATGGCCATGCACAAGACTGCGATGGTCTATAGTTTGTTTGAACAAACTAGAGACCAGCACAGATATAATACTAAGCACAGTCAACATTCAGTAGAAATTGAAAGATATTTATTGTTCTACATTTGTTTCTTTCAATGTGTGAGGGTTAACATTTGAACCTCTATTATGGTTTTTATAAACAGGTGTGATTTTTATTTTTTATTTTGAATGGAATGCCCAGGACCAGGAATACTATAGAAGTAGAATAGGTTATTTCAACTTTAAGTGTTATTCTTTGTCATCCCTCATGACACACGTGACATCATATTTTTCTTTTTGTCATGACATAATGGTTGGATAATAATAATAATGGACAGACTTGATTGTCATTTGTTTTGTAATGAATTTCCTTCAACATGCAGACTGGAGGGGACCAAACCGAGAATCAACTGATCATCTGATTAGTGGATGAATCTGATCTTCAGTTTTGGACACAGTTTGGTTTATAACAGCGACCTGGCCTAAACTAGTTCATGATGACCTAATCATCTTAAAACTCAAATGGCTCAGTAGCAACATTTGAAATGAATCAGTGAGTGAAAACAGTATTTCTGTTCAAAAGAGAAAACATCAGGAAACACAAAATTGATTTATTATCAATGTAAGTCCGTTCTTATCACAATGAATTTTCTTCTTGTGTTTCACAGACACAATGGGTCACTGGCCAATGGAGACAAGGGTCGCAGAAGAAGTCGTCTGGCCCTCTATAAGAGACCTAAAGCCAACGGGGTCAAACCTGATGTTATCCACAATGTTTCAACCCCTCTGGTGTCAAAGGTGAGAAATTACAACAGTGATCATTACAGGTTGGGTTGTCATTCAAACTGAAGGCTGCCAGGTGTTTTCTCTGACCTACGTAGAAAGGGACCAGATTGTGTGTTCTCAGACATCTGTTAGGGAAGTGACAGTTTCTTCTGTAACACCAAGACATCAATATGAAATCTGAAGGAAATTGAAGAAAACAATGCAGACATTCATGGTCCTCAGACGATGAATCCTTACCTATCCTCTGTTTTTTTGCCTGGCTGTACCCTCATCATTTGGAGGGAACTGTCTCAACAACTTTTGGATGGATTACCTTGATATTTGCTCCAGACAGTCATGGTCATGCTAATTAGCAAAAGTTAGCATTCTAACACGCTAAATTACTATGGTAAATATTTATCTGCATGTAGCATGCAATGCCCTGCTGCACTACAACCTCACAGCACTGCTAACATTTTTGCACATTTGAACACTACTCTGGTTCACAGAGGTCTCTCTGTAAAGTATATCTTAAAAATTGTATTGTATGTATATATATATACATCAACATTTCAGCTGATAAATTGACACTGTCATCATTTTCGATTAGAGCTGTATTGTTCCTCCAGAACAGGAAATGTCCTCTGGGTAGATTTTCCTGGAGGACAGACCTTCAGCTCGCCTTGTCATGTGACCTGGATAATGTCTTTTCCATTGGCAGGCACTCAGCAACAAAAGCCAGCACAGCATCTCCTACACACTGTCACGGAGCCACTCTGTCATTGTGGAGTACACCCATGACACCAACACAGACATGTTTCAGGTCAGTGTCTGCCCACACACACACACACACAGGCACATGTAGATGTTCATGCCAATTTAACATTTTAGCTGCGTGACCTACAGCAGGTAAAAGAAAATTGGAAGTCACAAACAAGGCATGTTGACTGCAAAAATGTAAAAAGGGTTGTCAAAAAGTACCAAATTACAGCACTCCACAGTTAAGCTGTTATATTAAAAATACTAATAATAACTTTATTTTTTATTATCTATTCTTATATATTGATATTGATCAATTGATATAATTGATTGAGACAACAAGTTGATTGATACTCAAGTTCCCTGTTCAGGGCCAACCTTCAGTTTTGTAAATTCACGGTTTATTCCTGTTTATTCCCATAGATTTCTGGTATTTGACATAATTCCCGTTAATTCCCATGGAAAGTTTCCAACTTTTAAAATTTATGGATTTTGCAACCCTAGTAACACTTCTAGTCCACCTACATGTAGTTCATAGAGTAATTGTAACATCACAACAGTCACAACAGTTACCTTAATTTTGGGGTGGCTGTGGCCGAGGTACAACAGGTCGTCACTAATCAGAAGATCGGTTCTTTTTCCTTTTTTCCTTGCTGCTGTCACCAAGTGCTTGCCTGTATTGGCAATTGTTGGGTGTAGATGATGATGATGTCTGTTATAATCTGGCACTGTAGTTTGTTTGTTTTTTGTAGATTTCATAGCTGCTTCATGCAAATACATGCTGCTTTTAGAGGGCATGTAACTCCAAAACCTTTTACTTTTGTGTGTACAAATTAATTGAGACATCATTATTATCAGTGACTTTTAGGGTGTAAGCTTGGCTAATCTCTTAAAACAAATACCTGCACATGAATGCAGAAGCTTCTTGGTTCTGCAGTTTTTGAACCTATCATTTAGTGCCTGGTTTAGTTTTTTATTTGCTTTTTAAAGTGATCTCATTCATATGCAGATATCTGTCTCTAAAAATTAGAGGAAATGTGTCTATCCCATCATTGTCACATATCAAGTTGCTAATTGGACTGCAGAGGAAGTCTTGGCCTGGATATCCATTATGCTTTTTCCATACATCTATTGGTTACACCGGAAACCCAGAAACATTGGTCATTGCCCACAGATTGGGTACTGAACACACTGGCTCATCTCACTCCTTATGAAGAAAGCAGATAAGCATATATTGCCAAAATGGTGAACTATTCCCTTATGGTGTCTTTCACATTATAATATTTAGTGAAAACAGTAATTAAAACTGTCAACCCTGTAGAGTCAGAGAAGAAAATATAGTAATACACACATCTGAGTGAGGGAGCAGGTTTGCCAGACTTCTCGACTTTACACTACATATCTCATTCACCCATTCATACACTAATGGCATTACTGCCATGCAAGGTGCCAACTACTCATCAGTTTGAGGAGCTAACCATTCACACACCGATGGCACAGCCTTCAGGAGCAACTTCGGTATCAGTATCAGTATCTTGCCCAAGAAAATCACTTTGACACGCTGACTGGAGAGGATCGAACTGCTGATCTTCAGATTAGTGGATGACCCGCTGTGCCTCTGAGCCACAGCCGCCCCCAGAAACAGAAATAGAGAGAAGGAATAAAGAGGTTCAGTGCATGAATGAAAGTATCAACCAGAAAGAGGAAAGACAAAAGACTGAGGAGATAAATTATAAAAGAGAAGATGAGTCACACCTGTCTGTTCTCTGCGGCTCGCAGTATTTTTCCAACCACCTTCTCTCATCATCAAGGAGATCCATACAAAGCCTCGACTCCAGCAGACACGATCAACAGGGCTGCACATCTGTCTGCTTAATGTGTGTTTAAAGGGTCAATTCACCCACATGACACTCCAATGGTAACCAGGCAAACAGTCTTGGTGTCCATATGGATACATCTGCCTCCACCTACATACAACTGAATTCATAATGTGTTGCTCATAATTTAGAATTGGAAAATGATTGTCCTTTGTTCATTTCAGTAGTATGTTCAGTCTGTTGCTGGTTTAAGGAACACTAGCCACGCATAGATCTCCAGGCCAACATCTTATATTTAACGTTATTCTTAGAACAGAGTGTGGTGGCTCTGACTGCCGCCATCTTGGTAGTCCTGCCCCATTTTTACCCAGTAAAATAATAAGTAGCCCAAAAACATCATATGAAGTCATTAGTGACAGGAGGAAAATCTCAAAGACACATATCTGGAAACCTGAACAAATGAAATAAAATCTACTGAAATGACTTGACATCACTGGATAGATGTGAGAAACGTCTCACATCTTCAGCACAAACACTTAAGGATTGTTCATTGTTTCATGATGTTGATCCCTCTCTCTTGGTTCTCTCAGATTGGCCGGTCCACAGAGAGCATGATCGACTTTGTGGTGACGGACACGGCGGGTAGTGGTAGCGGTCAGGGCGGTGGCGCAGCAGGGGAAGGTGGCGGTGGCGGAGGCCAGTCAGCCCAGAGCACCATTTCCCGCTACGCCTGCCGCATCATGTGTGAACGCAGCGCTCCCTACACGGCCCGTATCTATGCTGCCGGCTTCGACTCCTCTAAGAATATCTTCCTGGGGGTGAGTGACCTAGCTTCTCTTGGTAAACTACACAGGGGAATGGTAACTGTGGCAACCATGGTGAGAGCAACAGCTGGGACAGGGCTGCGCCACCCACGGGTGACATCATAGCTGTTAGGATGGGTGTCAGTGTCTGAGGAAGCATGAGAGAGGAAGGAGCAGAGTTGTCCGTGTGTGTGTGTGTGTGTGTGTGTGTGTGTGTGTGTGTACCACTCAATATATGTGTGTTTATATTGAGTGTGTCTCAATACAGCTATTGACTTTAATTATGCTATTTAAAGCAACATTGGTGTATAAATTAGTATTTGTTGGGAGTGTAATACCTCTGTGGTAAATATGAACAGCTGTACTCAATTATTTGTTCTGATTACATTACTTATGATCAAAAACTAGCGATTCGACAACTTTGCTAAAACATTAGGCAAGTTCAACACATCGGTCTTTTTCGGTTTCTCTGCCTCTGCCATCATGTCCATAGAGGCTGCTGAGCCTGGTTACATTGCCCACATGCCCAGTGGTCCAAAACACCTGACAAACTGAGCTAACATTGGCTAACAGCAGCTAATATCAGCTAACTATATCAATATCAGCTAACAGCAGCTAACTCTAATATCAGCTAACAGCAGCTAACGAACTGAGCTAACATTAGTTAACAGCAGCTAACAAACTGAGCTAACATTAGCTAACAGCAGCTAACAAGCTGTGCTAACATTGGCTAACAGCAGCTAATGTCACCTAACTATATCAATATCAGCTAACAGCAGCTAACATTAATATCAGCTAACAGCAGCTAACAAACTGAGCTAACATTAGCTAACAGCAGCTAACAAACTGAGCTAACCTTAGCTAACAGCAGCTAATATCAGCTAACTATATCAATATCAGCTATCAGCAGCTAACAAACTGAGCTAACAGCAGCTAACAGCAGCTAACAAACTGAGCTAACATTGGCTAACAGCAGCTAATATCAGCTAACTATATCAATATCAGCTAACAGCAGCTAACATTAATATCAGCTAACAGCAGCTAGCAAACTGAGTTAACAGCAGCTAACAAACTGAGCTAACCTTAGCTAACAGCAGCTAATATCAGCTAACTATATCAATATCAGCTAACAGTAGCTAACAAACTGAGCTAACATTAGTTCACCTGATCACAGGTCAGTGTGGATTAACAGGAGGTAAAATGTGTTTACTGAAAAAAAATTACACAAGGTTCCTTTGAAAAAATGTTAATAATACACATATGATAATATCATGTCTCATTTCTGGAGCCTTACCTACCTACAGAACAGCAGCTACATGTAAGTTATGAAGAGTAACCTCAATGCTAAGTTATTTGAATACTGAAATAACGTATAAGACGCTGCTGGGCGGTCTAAAACGTGACATCCAGGTACATAAAGCCATGCAAACCAATAATAGCCCTTACTCATGACAGCATGATTTCATCCTATGCAAGATTCATGAGGACCCCCAACAACTAGGCCAGCAGTCAGAAAGATAACGTCAGCAACCAGTCCTCAACACACACACATGCACACATATCACGACTGAGGCTTGTATAACTCCCCAGCCAATTGGGGTATAAACACACTGATATATGGAACAAATATTGTCTTTTTATTAAAAGTCAGGCTCTGCGGTTCACCTCTGAACTGTATGATGGATGTGGAGCAGATAGGACTGTTATTGTGCTATTTATAAATAATGCATGACTATGTTTATGGGAAAACTAATGGAATAATCTTTAAGATTTTCATTCTATCACTACTTTCATTAATATATTTATAGTCATTTTCATTAATACTGGTGGGATTCAAATCGCATACCACGCACAACAGATTCACAGGAAGTGATGTGATATTCAATGAGACGCAGAAAGATGCAGCATTTGAGTTCAGGATTAGCGTAATGGAAGGCATTGTTGACTGTCTTTGTAAAGGCCTCACTTACAAGAACTTTGTTTGAAGCACACCTCATGTAACCTCTTGAAACCTCCTTTCCAATAGTTGAGACATTTCTTCTGAAACAGACGCAGTCTGACCATCACACCATGTCGAAACTTGTGGATTTGAAGCACTGAAGTCTTTAGTCATCTTTATTAAAACTGCACAACGTGACTTTAATCTCTGAGCCCACGATTTGTTTGGAAGCTTTCTAAAACTTCACGAGGGGCCACCAATGTGAGAAATGTTCCAAAGCCCACGCTGTGTTTCCTTGTGAAATTGAATATGCAGTGGGTCATCATTTTTTCTGGAGAACCACAGTGATTTGGAGCTGTACAGGACTGTTGTTGACTGTCAAACCACGTCTCCATATCCCTCATTTTTTGGATCAGCAGGCATAGGACAAGAGACAGAAAATAATGATTTAGATAACCAAAGCTAAACAAAGCTTTGCCAAAATCCAAACTCACACCTCTGACCCACAATATTGCTCTGACCCAGAAGCTAACAGTCATGTTTGGTTTAAATATTGGCTTCATAAAATAAGTGAGGGTTAGCCTGTGGCTCTAAATCATATTTGATTGAATAAATGTTTGTACACACCCTCAAAGGTTCAAGCTGTTTTCCACCAGATTTCAGTCCAGGATTTTGTGGGCGGTCCTTAAAGGGTGGCTTGATGACACGCTGAGGCCACCCTCAGCATACCCCTGCAACCCTAGCAGAGAGAAAGAGATGAATTCATCTTACTCAGAGTGTTTCAAAGTTAGTCATTTTCTGAACTCATCTGACAAGTTTAAGTCACTTCAAAATGGCTGCTTGACTGCTTCCGTGAGTGAGCGTGGCTTCAGCACATTCAGTGGACACGCCCCCACAGTCCTATTTTCACTTCTAATTTCATAAACTTGTTGATATTTTTTATTATTCAAATTTGGCTGGATGGTTAATAACACTTTTTTTGGTCTGACAAACTCAGAACACATATTTATTCTTTCTTTACATGGACTTTAAGGAAAGATTTGATATATTGGAACACATTTAATACCAAATGCACGATCATTGCAGGGACATGATAAAGAACACAGCAACGTTAGAAAACACGAAACAACATTAGCATTCATTTTGAATTTGTAAGCATCTAAAAAGTCAGAATAAGGAGTCTACTATTCACACTCTGGCTCTTTAGGTGCTAAATGTTGCACTGTGTTCTCTAACTGTGTTCAATATGTGCAGCTTTACAAATCAAACAGCCTTAAAGAAATTTCCAGGCTGTTCCTGCCTCGGCCCTCTATAAGCTTTTTTTTTTTTAAATAAAGCTACACAGAAATCTGCTGTTTCATTCCACGAGAGCTAATTTGTGTGCATAACACATCCTTTCTATCAGGGATGGGTTTATTCTTAGGCGTGGGTGCATCTCTGTGCATTAGTCAGTACAGTAGTCATTCTGTACCCCGCTAAATATAGGAGCGGAGAAAAGCAACGTTGGCTGTTTCCCTAGGCAGCCACCTCTGACATCCACCTCCACCACATCCCTCTGTGCCTCCCCATCATTCCCATAACATTTACGTCTGCCTGCTCTGTGTGTGTGTGTGTGCGGGGGGTCTTTCAGGAGCGGGCTGCCAAATGGAGGACATCAGATGGCTTGATGGATGGCCTGACCACAAACGGGGTGCTGGTGATGCACCCGGCGGGGGAATTTGTGTCTGAGCCAGCTCCGGGTGTCTGGAGGGAAATCTCAGTCTGTGGAAACGTCTTCGCCCTGAGGGAGACTCGCTCTGCCCAACAGAGGGGAAAACTGGTAAGATGAAGAGGGCTTTTTGGAGAATGAGTCCTATATTTACTACTTTTACAAAGAAAGTGTAATGTATAATGTACCATAAATGCTGCTGCATTACCTGGCTGTCCTATAAACTTTTCAATATATTAAAAGATGCTATATAATGCTGTAGAATATTGTCCCTGTTCTCTGTTAGTGTAAATTCCAGCAGAATCTCCAGCAGGGCATGGTATAGCTGCTGGCTTCAATTCACACCACTTTGTTTAGGCATTTTCTGTATTGACCTGAGCCACACAGTTAGCATAAACATGTGGATGGCCTCGATACCAGCAGGACAAAACTTCAGCACACGCTCCTGAAATACTTCCTTAGCAGTCTAAAAAAGAGTCTTTCTATTATAGGACATGTAGGAGGTAGTTATAGCCATGAATTTGTACATTATGCTCATGGTGGAGGATGCATCAAATGTACAAGGGCGGAGTTTGTATTGTGGCTTCAGTTGTAACCTCACTGGTGGCTCTTGCTGCATGTCACTCCCCCCTTTCAGTCCAAAGATACTGTCTGTTCTTAACTGACTGATTCGCAGACATGCTGCTACTGTTGTTGTTTTGAGGAAAACCACTTAGAAGTGATGGGTGTCAACTGTCTGAAATATAACTAGTTGAACCCAGTGCCATCAGGTGGTGGGACAGAAGATTCCCTTGTACACAGTGTACCAGCCCAGTGCAGAGTATTCCCAGTTTAACAAACTCCACCGGTATATAAATGAATCACCATTTCCTCTGTCCTGACAGCCTGGTGATGAAAACGGATGTACCCTCTCTTCTTCTCTTTCCCCTGATACATTTCCATCTTCTGTTCTCCTCTCAAGGTTGAAAATGAGTCAAACACCCTCCAGGATGGTTCTCTGATTGATCTGTGTGGGGCTACCCTGCTGTGGAGGACCCCTGCCGGACTGCGCCACACCCCCACCCTCAAGCAGCTGGAGTCCCTTCGCCAGGAGCTGAACGCCGCCCGGCCTCAGTGTCCCGTGGGTTTCAACACTCTGGCCTTCCCCAGTTTGGCCCAGCGTGAGATCGTTGATAAGAAGCAGCCCTGGGTCTACGTCAATTGCGGTCACGTACATGGCTACCACAACTGGGGCTATCGCAAAGACAAGGGTCCCGTCGGCCCTGGGGGCACAGCACCAGCCAGCACCGGAGAGAGGGAGTGCCCCATGTGCCGGCGAGTGGGCCCCTATGTGCCGCTGTGGCTGGGCTGTGAGGGAGGATTGTATCTGGATGCCGGGCCGCCCACTCATGCTTTCTGCCCCTGTGGCCATGTATGCTCAGAAAAGACAGTGGTGGGGTGGAGCCAGATCCCGTTACCCCACGGCACCCATGCCTTCCATGCTGCCTGCCCCTTTTGTGGTACCTGGTTGACAGGGGAGCAGGGCCACATCAAACTCATCTTCCAAGGCCCTGTCGACTGAAGCTCAGATCACTCAATGGAAAGTGGAGGTGAATTGGACAGAGGTGGATGTGCTGAGTTAAGACTGTGTGCTAGAACAAAAATCTGGACACTCAAGCGTGGGATGAAAGAGAAAGCACTGATGAGACATGCAAGAAAAGGACTGTTGACATGATGCAATAGTAGATTGCCAAGGGTTCAAATGGAATATGAGGTGTATGGAGAATATGTAAATAAATTGTGTTGAAATGAACACCTGTTAAGTGGCCTTTTGTTCTTCTCTTTAAATTTTTTTACCTCTCCTCCCGTCTCAGACGGAGCTGAGCATGATTGCACCCTTACAAAGAGGATCAGCTAGAGTAGAGCTCCGAGGTCAGTCAAACTTACGTGTGTATAGAAGAGAAAGTGAAGATGAAGGTGAAATGATTACCCAAACTGTCTTCTGTCTGAGCATTCATCAGGTGCCCTGTGGAGTTTTCTCAGAACAGAAGGTAGTGTTACTCACCCATCCTCAAGAGCTAACAAACGTGTCGAGTTCCAAGAGGTCATGAACTGCTCAGGGACAGCTTGCACCTCAGCTGGATATAAAACAGACACACTGATGTGTACAGTTGGTGAAAGCATAAAAGAACACAGCTGTGTTGTTAGGGGAAATTTGCGTGGCTGTTTTTTGCTTGCACATACATTATAGATTGCTTTCATCACGTATTCTTGATGTAGTCATGCCCTCATGCCGGTTTATTGTATAACCACATTCCTGGTGCATCTTCACATTTCTGGGCTTGTTTAGAGCCTCTCTGATTGGCAGACTGCTTGTGCTTCTTGCTCGTTGAGTATAATATTTTATTGTTTAACGGCTAGAAACAATGTTCAAATAAGACCCAAGTTGTAAAAAGAGGTCCTTAAGGTGCCAGCATAGCGTCGACATTTTAGTAGTGTGGCTGCTCGACATGTGTTCGCATGTTGCTGGATGACAAGCCCTCCCCCTGTAGTTTGAGACTACACGATGGTAAGCTGCAGACTCCATGGAGTGTCTCTAAGCCTTGCTCCCAGTATGCAGCACCCCCATTGTGCTAAAAATAACTCAAGGTCACCAAGCAGCCCCATGCCTCCCCACCAGGTAAGAGATAGATAGATAGATAGATAGATAGATAGATAGATAGATAGATAGATAGATAGATAGATAGATAGATAGATAGATAGATAGATAGATAGATAGATAGATAGATAGATAGATAGATAGATAGATAGATAGATAGATAGATAGATAGATAGATAGATAGATAGATAACTTTGTCATCAGTAGTTACACATCTCTTATTCAACACTTCAAATCAAATCAAATTAAATCAAATCAAATCAATTTTATTTGTATAGCCCAAAGTCACAAAGTACATTTGCCTCGGAGGGCTTTACAATCTGTACAGGGAGTGACACCCTCTGTCCTTAGACCCTCAGTTCGAGTGAGGAAAAACTTGCCCACAAAAAACCTTTAACAGGGAAAAAATGTGGAAGAAACCTCAGGAAGAGCCACAGAGGAGGGATCCCTCTCACAGGACGGACAGACGTGCAATGGATGTCACGTGTACAGGTCAAATCAACACAAACATATTGTACAATTGCAATGACTGACAGAATGACAATGAATCACAATGAATGATAAAGTGACCACAGTAACAGATATGGTAGTAATAATGACAGTAGTAATATGTGTAGTGGACGTCGTGCAGGATCACAGCAGCAGCCACGATCCACGAAAACCTGCTGGACGACAGAGACAGAAACTCCGGGGAAGTTTGGTTAGTAACATGCATTAATGAGACATGTCCACAGATGGAGAGAGAGAGAGAGAGAGAGAGAGAGAGAGAGAGAGAGAGGGAGAGAGAGAGAGAGAGAGAGAGAGAGAGAGAGAGAGAGAAGGAGGGAGGAAGGGTTTTCGGTAAGGGAGATGTGACTACATCTTTAACCAATACAGTGCCTGGCTAGGCATAACCCTGGGGAGTCCCCCGGCAGTCTAATCCTATAGCAGCATAACTAAGGCATGACCTGAGCCAGCCCTAACTATAAGCTTTATCAAAAAGGAAAGTCTTAAGTCTACTCTTAAAAGTGTTGACCGTGTCTGCCTCCCGAACCCAGATTGGTAGTTTGTTCCACAGAAGAGGAGCCTGATAGCTGAAAGCTCTGGCTCCCAATCTACTTTTGGAGGCTATAGGAACCACAAGGAACCCAGCGTCCTGAGAGCGCAGTGTTCTAGAGGGGTAGTAAGGTATTATGAGCTCTTTTAGATATGATGGTGCCTGACCATGCAAGGAAGCCAAAATTGGAGAGATGTGATCTCTGATCTTGGTTCCTGTCAGGACGCGTGCAGCAGCATTCTGAATTAACTGTAAAGTCCTAAGAGACTTATTAGAGCAGCCTGATAACAAAGAGTTACAATAGTCCAGCCTTGAAGTAACAAATGCGTGGACTAGTTTTTCTGCATCCGCTTGAGAGACAATGCGTCTGATTTTAGCGATGTTACGTAAGTGGAAGAATGCAGTCCTCGAAATTTGTTTTATATGAACATTAAAGGACAAATCCTGATCAAAAACGACTCCAAGATTCTTTACAGTGGAGCTGGAGGCCAGGGTGATCCCATCTAAAGTAACTAAGTCTCTAGAAAGAGAGTTTCTGAGGTGTTTGGGTCCAATTACAAGAACTTCAGTTTTGTCTGAATTTAACATCAGAAAATTATATGTCATCCAATTTTTTATATCCTTAAGGCATGCTTGGAGTTTAGTTAACTGATTGGTTGCATCAGGCTTGATCAATAAATATAATTGGGTGTCGTCAGCATAACAATGAAAATTGATCGAGTGATTCCTAATAATGTTCCCTAAAGGAAGCATATATAAACTAAATAGAAGTGGTCCTAGTACAGAACTTTGTGAGACTCCATGACAAACTTTGGTAAGCATGGAGGATTCATCATTGACGTGAACAAACTGAGATCGATCTAAGAAATACGACTTAAACCAGCTCAGGGCGGTTCCTTTGATGCCAATTTGATGTTCCAGTCTCTGTAAAAGAATTTGATGGTCAATGGTGTCAAATGCAGCACTAAGATCTAACAGGACAAGTACAGATATGAGATATGGTCATTTGTAACCTTGACTAATGTGGTCTCTGTGCTATGATGCACTCTAAATCCTGACTGAAAATCCTCAAATAGACTATTGTTAAAGTCACACAGTTGATTAGCTACAGCTTTCTTAAGTATCTTAGACACAAAGGGAAGGTTTGATATCGGTCTGTAGTTGGCTAAAACCTCTGGGTCTAGAGTGGGCTTTTTAAGAAGAGGTTTAATTACAGCTACCTTAAAGGACTGTGGTACATATCCTGATAATAAAGACAGATTAATTGTGTCCAATAACGAATGACTAACTAGTGGTAAAACATCCTTGAGCAGCCTGGTTGGGATGGGGTCTAAGAGACAGGTTGAAGGCTTAGCTGCAGAAATGATTAAAGTTATTTGATGAAGGTCGATGGGAGAAAAACAGTCTAAATACATATCAGGTTTTACAGCTTTTTCCAAACTTGCTGTATCAGAATGCAGATCAATGCCTGTTGAGGGCAGGAGGTGATGGATTTTGTCTCTAATAGTTATAATCTTATCATTAAAGAAGCTCATGAAATCATTGCTACTTAGACCTAAAGGAATGGATGGTTCAGTAGAGCTGTGATTCTCTGTTAGCCTGGCTACAGTGCTAAAGAGAAACCTGGGGTTGTTCTTATTCTCCTCAATTAAAGAAGAGTAGTAGGCTGCAGATGAGCAGATGTACAATATGTTAGCCGGGGAAATGGATGTTTGAGGAGGGCCTTATTTCCTGTGGTGGCTCCAGTAGACTGCAACAGTGCACTGCTATGGAGAGCATGTACTGTTCAGTGTGTGTGTGTGTGTGTGTGTGTGTGTGTGTGCGTGCGTGTGTGCGTGCATGTGAAACATCCGTGATGACTAAAAAAAGCATTGATTTATTGAGCTCCCATTCTAAGATATCTCATCAGACTAACATGAAAACTGAAATTCATGGTTGTGGTCTGTAGATGAATCCTCCATGTTTTGACCTCTCCTCCGGTCTCACCATTAGGACATGATGGAATTGCTGTGAGGTAGCAGCACCCCTTTCTGTCTGCTCTGCTGTCTTTTTTGATGCTGCCACTGGGAGTCACCAAAATGTCGTTTTACACCTTCACTTTTTTGTCTGTTCAGGCTTTAAAGTCTGTTCCAGAAACCTTAAATGAAATGATCCAGGTAGCATAAACATTTTGACCTCCATATATTGATGCCCTGATCAGAGAAGGCCATGAGTCCAGTGATTAGATGATCGGCGGTTCGATCCCCAGCTCCTCCAGTCTGCCTGTCGAGGTGCCCTTGGGAGATGCCCCCAATTTGGCATTGACAAATGTAATAATGGCATTAAATCAAATCATAAAGGTATATTCCAGCAATAAAGCGTTACATTTTTTTTAAACCAGTTGAAGGCTTTGCTGCAGCGACCATGATATCCTGACTTTTAGTTTATACTGTTGTGAAACCGGAGTCTTTTTCCATTTCATTATTATCGAGAGAAACTTAAACTTTTATTTCACGATACAATAAGCAACATAGATTAAATTCCATTCAGCCCGTTCTAGTGGATGGAGGCTCTTTGGTGAGGTTGGTTGGTTGGTTTGGGTGTTTTGTCTGATCTGCGTGAACTGACTGAATATTAAAGCAGCAGCAGCAGCTCACTGACTCAGTTCTGAGCTTTGCTGTTTTAAAGCAGAAGGCAGCTACATCTAACTGACATAATGGTAGATAATGATCACATCGTCTATCAGTGTAGTTTCCTGTCAAACTGTATATTTGTAATTCTTTTAGAGAGGGTGTGTGTGTGTGTGTGTGTCATATTTGATTGAACCTGTTGTCACTGTTCTGCTGCAAGGTGAATAATGGAATGCACTCAAACAAGTAGGACATGAAGAAGCTGCAGTTCGGGTCTGTCAGGGAGGATACTTGTCTGACTCCAGGCTGGGACTGACTGACTGATTGCAAACACTTTGCAACCAAATCAAATATGAATTATTAGAAGCACCGTTCACTTACAATTGATAAAAGGCCCTCTGATTTTACATATACAGCTCAGTTGTCAGTTGTCACTGGCAGCACCAACACAGTTACACGTTCGGCTCTGGAGGAGCTCCCACTCTAACCCTGATGATGTCATAATGATGTCATCATTAAAAGGTAAATAGCTTTAAACTTAGATTTCTTGACAGAAAACTTACATTCCAAACTGGACAGGCAGGGAGTGTAATGCAAAGATGATAGGGGGTGCAGTCTGGGAAATGTAGGATCCAGAGTTTATTGAGCTGGATCACCCTTCAAGATGACTAGCATCATCTTATCCTCTATTTATTCAAAACTGTGAAACACACACTGATCATGCTAGTACTGACTTAGTAAATAATCTTTCTTATAAATAATTATGACCAAACAAATGTTAGAGAAGACAGATTTCTCCAGATTGCGCATAAATTTTAGATTTTCTATGATTCTTAGTTCGTCATTCTGTTTGACTTCTGATGTCCAGCAGCTAAATTCTGTAGACATAGTACACGTGCTATATAAGGAATGAAAATGCTTACACTTAATACTGAATATCAGCATTAAATGTGATTCATAGGGACTGGACAAAAATGATTCTTTTTAATAAAAGGGAGTGCAAAGTTTGCATCACAACTCATAAAGGTGTGTTTGACCACACACACATCTTGTGATACTCTGGCAGTTTGTGGATATATTAAGTTACTATTTCCAACTTATTTTAATTTATGTTCCATCTTTATGCTCTTCAAGTTACCAATGCTGAACAGCTTACATATCAAGCTTTATAAAGTCAAACGCTATGTCCAATCCTTCCACACTGCATCACTTTTTGGACAGTCCCTAAATGTTCAAGAACCCATCAAATGGGTCCCGTTAGGAACCAGACGAGCTCTCATTTTGACGTTGATCTTTTTCATCATTTTATTATATATATATTTATAATATGTACAGAAAAAAAACATGATCAAACTCAGCAGAGAGACAGCACCAAAGTGAACAAGCCAAACAGAAAGAAGACAGAAGGTGACTGACAGGCGAGCTCCTGCCTGATGCTTTTTATTAAACAAACAACACCTAGTGAGTGCCTTTATTAAGCCATTGAACAGCGATGAAGTGTGCAAATGACATGGAAAATACCCCCTTTAACCCAAATTAATACAAAAAGTCAACCGAAGAAGAAAAGTCAAGTGTTGTTTCATTAGAATCACATTCATAAGCAAAAGGCCCACCCTGCATCTATCCCCACCCTACCCAGTGTCCTCTCACACTGCCATGGACAAGACAACACAGTATAGTATTCAATGAATACATTAAAATCAGTAGAATATCAAGAAAAGAAAGATTTAAAAAATGAAATCAGTCATCAAACCGTAAAACGTCCAGTATATGTGTGTGTGACTCGGGTGTCAAGTTTCCAACGATTGCTTGTTCTGCATCTACTCAAGTGAGACTGGCGTGATGCCGGGATGCCAACATGTGTCCAAAAAGCTCAGGAATGTTACACACGACCCGACCCTGCCCTGCTCTGCTCTACTCATACACACACACAGTTAATGCTGTTTCCTTCCCTCTCCCTTAATGTCAGATTCCATTCCTGCACAGAAAACACAGCAGCGCGCGCACGCACACACACACACACACACACACACACACACACACACACACACACACACACACACACACACACACACACACACACACACACACACACACACACACACACACACACACACACACACACACACACACACACACACACACACACACACACACTCTCTGAGTAATGCCAACATGATTAGAAAGAGCTGACATCACCGCTGTGCCTCGCTCCCATCACTCCAGACCTGAAGCTCTCAGTGATGATGCTTTACAAACGGAAGGCTGTTGTTCTCAACACAATGTGGCCTCATCTATATTCACTTTTCCTGAGCTGAAATTCCACTTCTGCAGCTGAATGCTCTCTGTGAGGCTCTCACCACAGCCTGAGGTGGTGTTGTACCTGAAATGCTGACAAGTTTTTCTTTTGCAGAGAACCAAGGGGTGCAACCAAAGACTGGATCAGGTTCTTTTATCTGAGCGGAGGGGCCAGGCAGGGAGGATCTTGAGGAATTCATCAAGCTGCAGTGATATGGTTAGCTGGAGGGGGAGAGTCGGGAGTTCATATCCGGTCAGCAAACCAAGACCAGTCAGTCCCTGGACCTCCAGACACCCCCAAACACAACACAAGTGATGAAACTGACAACAAGAGCACAGATAGGTGAGTGAAGCCCCGAATGTGACTCTAAGGTATGACAGTCACTACATCTTCCAGTAAAACTGGGTAAAATACTTGCAGCTCAGCAAGAATGTCTCGTACAACAATGAGGGGAAACTGTTCGCTCCAGTTTGTTCCTCTCCAGTCACAGACCAGAACATCTCTCATTTAATTATTCTGAAGTCTGACAACAAAACATCTCAACTCATGTACACTCAGGGATGTTGTCTGGTGGAAAGAGAAGAGTGTGAAATGAAAATCTTTGGGGGTATCAAACTTATTCGTGCTCATAATTTTGAGTTGCGGGCTGTGTTTTATTTAGGCACAGTTCCTTTATGGTTGCATGTTCTTTGTATCAAAATTACGGTATCAGAAGCTGCAGCAAAATTATGATACGACTGAAACGATACCCAGTCCTACATGTAGCCGCTGCACTGAAGTGTAATAAATACTTCTACTATGAAAAATAGTCTGAACTCAGTGTCCATGTTCTGCCTTTTTCAGAGGATGGTGAAACTCTGGACCTTGAGTTAAGATTATTTTAACATCAAAAATGTAATTTCATGCTCAAATAATAAGGAGAATTTGAACAGCTGCAAATCATCATCACACTAAACATTCTGTAAGAGGTGTCTGGAATTTGGGGATCCATCCACAGATTATGGACATGTGTTCAATAATGCAGAAAAAATGCTAAACAGGGACGGGGACGTGAAAGACAGGTGAGGATCGCATCTCCAGCTATGTTTGACAAACAAGACCATCTCAGGGAAGGAACAGCAGCTTCTTAAGACCCCACCCCCTCAGCCACACCACGTCACCACCTCAGCTTCATCTGCAAACAAGCGAGAAAGAAACAACGTCCTAAAACAGAACCCGCCACAAAGCAAATCGTCTCTACCAGAAATATGGATGAGAAAATAAAAAACAATAAATCCACAACAAGAGTAAAACAGGAATTGTAAAATCAACACAGAACATTGCTAATTGCTTCTCTCTGTCAGAGTCACTGCCCCTCGTCGTCTGTGTGCAGTGTGATCTGCCCTTAGACTGTAATATTTAGTGTCATTCCAGGAAGTCACTGTGCTAAATGTTACAGCATTTGTCACATTGCTTTCTTTCCCACAGGAAATGATTTCTTTGAAGACTGAAGACTAAAAATGAAAAACTATTACAACCACCACCTCTGTCCAGCTCTGACGACTACATGTGGAATTAACTGACCCACCAGTGGTCCTCCTCCACCTCTCGTGTGGAGTTTGGTTAAAGAATGCTTCAGAAAACTCATCATAAGGGGCCTGCTCACACCAGTATTTATAACAGCAACATTTGGAGCCAAAATGGCTGCTGCTATTCAGTTTACATAGTATTAGCCGTCGAGCTAGCTGGCTCCCAAATTGCTAATAAACTAGTTAGACATTAGCTCACCAGCTCGACAATTAGTCCCACAAGTAGTCAATCTGCTATCTAGCTTGATTTATAAGAACGTGAAGTGAATTTTGCACTTTTTCACTTTCTGATGCAGCCATAGGGCTCCAGGACGCTTCACGTTTATGCAGCACTGCGCTGGAAGTGGAGAGATTTCTCTCACACCACTGTTTTATAATGTGCAGAGCAGCTCCCTGTATGTTTGACTCCAGAAAGGTGTGTTCAGATAGAATGCAAGGTGAATCAAAGCTGGAAAAAAAACTTGGGTGGGTGTGAAGAGACAAATTCATGTGGGCAGCACAAACTGAGGCAAAGTCTGTAGGAGTTGAAATGTTCAGGCTTCTCCCGGGGCGTCATGGATCTACTTCACAAACATACAGAGAGTGAAGGAATATGGAGAAGAGGGACTGGAGGGAAATAATCAGTCTGCAATCAGTCAGAGTCTGAGCTGAACACATACACACACACACTGTGTCCATTTCTAGCTAGCTCACAGCTAACATCACTACAGTTGGCTGTTTGGGGGCAATTTCACACGAATGACATGATGTGAAAACGTTGCCCTCTGCCCTTTGTCTGAAGACACTTGAAGAGAGTGAGAGTGGAAGCTGAGAAAGAGGACAGATGGAGGGAGAGGAGGCTCACTGGAGGGCTTTCCCTGGATCTTCATCAATAAATGGCAATGATGAGTCACGATTAGCCATTCAGGAACACCTCCCACTGTGACTCAGGCACTGCGTCTGTGTGTGTGTGTGTGTGTGTGTGTGTGTGTGTGTGTGTGTGTGTGTGTGTGTGTGTGTGTGTGTGTGTGTGTGTGTGTGTGTGTGTGTGTGTGTGTGTGTGTGTGTGTGTGTGTGTGTGTGTGTGTGTGTGATAAGTTGGGGCTGGGGCTAGGACAAGGTGTGGGGCTGTCACAAGATGAAATCAGCAAAGACAGATGCAGCCTGAGGAGAAAAGAGTTTAGCCAAAAGGCTTGAATGTCTTTAACCCCTGCCACACCACTGTGTGTGTGTGAGAGTGTTTGAGTCTGTGTATGTATTTGTGTCTCGAGATAAGCTCTCTGGTATCTAAACCTAATCTTCCACTGCCTCCATTCCATTCTGAATCAATACCAATCTTCCTCCGTATCTGTTTACTTTCTGTCCTCTTGGCAAAAAGTGAAAGTTGCCTGGGTGTCCCTCCCTCACACACTGCTCTCCTCTCTGTTGTTTGGCAGGTGGACAGGCCTGAATTACTGCTCGCAAAGTTCTGATCTCAACACTCTTACAGTTTATTCCTCTGTGTAATCGACCATCTCCGGATCTCCAGCAGGCCGACAGAGGGGGAGTCAGGGAGTTGTGTGTGGGTTACAGGGTGTTATGGAGGAACGGGTGGGGTGGTGTGGCAGAGATAATGGCTGGGAGGGGGTTCGGGGGGTGGGGGGGGGGGGGTGGGGGCACAGAAGGGGAAGAAAGTGGAGATGGTGGAGGTGATGGTCAGGATGGTGGAGGCGAGCGGCCCTTTAACAACAACCCCCTCCAGACTGCCTGACGGGAGTGCTCTCAATTTTTAAGTTGGGCTTGTCGCCACCGGCCGTGGCCCCGGGGCCCATGCGCTTCTTGATCTCCGCAGCCATGGTCATGAAGGCCTGCTCCACGTTGGTGGCATTCTTGGCGCTCGTCTCCAGGAAGGGGATGGCCAAAGAGTCTGCGAACTCCTGTGGGAAGACAAGTTATGATGAGACAGAGAGAGCGAACATTGTCTGTGGAGTAATGTGAAAGACCTACTGGAAGGATCATGCACAGACAGCAGCCGTACCTTGGCTGTTGTGTAGTCCACTACTTTCTTAGTGGTCAGGTCACACTTGTTGCCCACCAGAAGCTTGTTAACATTTTCACTGGCGTAGCGGTCGATTTCCTGAAGCCACTGCTTGACGTTGTTGTAGGACTCCTGCACGATGACAACAAAAATATCAGCATGACAGACCGAACGTAACAGCAGGTCAGTTTACTGGTTTTTTACACCCCTGTTTCTGTGCAGTGACAGCACCAGTCCTCTTAAATACACTGAAATATTATTAACAGCACATTGACAACATGAACATTGTAATCAAATCTAACACTGAAGCCCTGCAGTAAATACTATTTCTAATAGGCTGCATATTCTAACACACTTTTCTAACCAGGGCTAATCTAAGGCCCGAGCTATGTAATTTACACTGCACTATTTGTCCTGGGCTGTTGGAACATATGACTAATGTTAACATGTATGTATCTTGGGTTGTCTTTAGCCCTGTTTCACACTTGAATTTACACTCCTGAGGAGGCCAGCACTAGGCTAAAGGCAGAGTTACAATGTGCAAAGATTGTGCCAGTGTGAAAGCTTTTTTAGCCCGGGGCTAAGAGCTCTCTTAGCGAGGAGCTAAGAAGGTGCCAAGAGTGCTTTTAGCCCCAGGGTAAGAGCGGTGTGAAAAGCCCTTCAAGGTTTTAATGTTCAATAGTCAAGGTAAACGAACTCTAACAAGATCATTGCTCCTACTTACTAATTCAGAAGTATGTTCTATGCTAAAATCACATTCAAATGAATAAACTGCTCACTCATTAGCTCTATAAGTCAACCAGGGAGCAGAATAACTTGTCCTGTCTGTGTGAACAGAACTGTAGCTTATCATGTGCGTTGGTGCATATCTAAAGTATCCAATGAAATGTTTCCATGAAAAGTTGGGTGTTGAATTCATACCCAACAGAGTAACAGAACAATGCTATAATAAATTACTGGACGGCTGACCCACCTGATCCGTCACATCATATACAACTATGATGCCATGAGCTCCACGGTAGTAACTGGAAGTGATGGTACGAAACCTCTCCTGACCTGCAGTGTCCCACTGAGAGAGAAAACGACAGCAAGGGAGAGAAGATTCAAAATAAATACAACTAAATCCAGTTTGATAAAGAATCTGACTAAATGAATCACATACATGTCACATCAGCTCCCTCATCAAACCCCTGTGATTAGCAAAAGACCTCAGAGAGTGTTTGTTTGACATTCAGCGACAGTACAGGATAAAGAATATTCAGTACTTTACTTTAAAGCAACCGTAACAGTTGCTTACTCACTTGATTAAATTCAGATTATTTCTGTTCTGTATTTCTGCTCAGGTAGAGAAACTCCAGAGGACTCCAAACATTTCCAAAGAACTTCAAATGTACTGCTGATAATACCATCTTCCTTCTTTAGGATCAAGAAGTTCTCAAGTGACTCAGAGTTCATAACCCTTTCCTCTTCTGGCACGCTTTTAATGTGAAAATCTGTGAGCCTGTTAAAGTTATTGATGGTAGCTTAAGAGCTGTCAAAAGAAATGTGTGGAAATGAGTGGATGAAAACAAAAGAAGCACATGGAGCAGCAGAGGCTGACATGAATTAGTGATGTGTACATTATGCTGAATTTACCATATTCATTTACAAGCTAATGGCGCTCAGCTAATTGAAGTGACTTTATTTTGCTTGTGCTGGCTGCAACACTTGATTTGGTTTGGCTTTCATTTGAGAATGATGAGTTTTGTATTTATTAAGTATTTATGCAGGAAAAAAAAAAATCTTGGACCTGGTTGGCAGTTGACTGTGAGCTCAACAGCTTTCTCAGCTCTATTTCTGTGCCTGTGAAGGACAGCCTAGAGCACTCATTATTGGTCCTTCTCCACTGAAAAACTCAAATCCTCATCAGGGTCATGGTGGGGCTGGAGCCTATTCCAGCTGACATTGGGCGAGAGGTGGGTTACACCCTGGTCGCCAACCATGTGTTCAGCAGGACTGTGGGAGGAAGCACCTTGCAGCCACGCAGACATGGGGAGAACAAGCAGAGGCTCGAACCAGCTCCCAAACTACTCAGAAAAGCTGAAATAGTTTTTGTATTCCCATTGTTGCTTTTTAAGGACATATGTCTCAAACATCCCAGTATGAACCTTGTAACAAAGCCTCACAATGTCTTCAAAGTTCAGCTGCCAGTTACTGCTTTTTCAGTTTGAGGCAAATTACAAGAACACAACTACAGTGCATTTATGTCATGGTGTGTTCAATGTGATCTATAAAAGAGAAGGGAGGGAACTGCACTGTTCAATTCTGTATGTGTGCATGAGGCAGAGCTATGTCTGCTTAACACAAACTGGATGTCTTTGAGATGGCACAGCCTGTTCCCTGAACTAAAACAGAATCCAGTTACAACTGGTCTCAACGCAGAATGCACACACACACACACACACACACACACACACACACACACACACACACACACACACACACACACACACACACACACACACACACACACACACACACACACACACACACACACACACACACACACACACACACACACACACACACACTTTTGATAACAATGGTTTGATCTAAGTCCTAGCTCAGGTGAGGCTTACAGAGAGTGTAATGTGTGTGTGTACTCACAATCTGCAGTTTGATGGTCTTGCCATCTAGCTCAATGGTGCGGATCTTAAAGTCCACTCCGATGGTGCTGATGTAGCTTTCTGTGTAGGTGTCATCCTGCAGATAAGGAGAGGGAGAACAGGACAGGATCAGGCCGACAGCACAACAAGGAATAACCAGAGGCTGCCACTGGAACAGAGACATTTATGGAAAAACATAGACTACTTACAGCAAAGCGCAGCAGAAGGCAGGACTTCCCCACTCCAGAGTCTCCGATGAGCAGCAGCTTGAAAAGATAGTCACTGAAAGAAAAACAGTCAGGTCAGAACAGCTGAAACACTGACTGAAGTGTTAATGAAGAAACATCCAGTGCAGCAGGGTGGCACACTGATGTGTTTTTTAATAGTGTTTTTAGACAACAATGGAGCTCTATGCAACAGTGGAAGAAGATATGGGGGGAGTATGTGCCAATACTAATTACCATCTGCATGCATTATCTGCATGCATTACATTTTAGAACTCACCAGAATCATTTTTATGGAAGGTTAAATTAGGGCTGCACGATATGGCCTATAACCAATATCTCGATATTTTTAAGTTATATCGCAATACACGATATATATCTCGATATTTTTATTTCTCCTGTAAATCACAATGAATGTTAAATTCAACCCTTTGATGCAAAAAAATAACATCAGTATGATGATTCAAGTAGACCCTTCTATTAGAGTTTTTGTTCATTTGCATGCATAATTAAGTATGCGAGACCCGCGATAAACTGAGTATAAAGAATACAACAACAACAAACGAGAGAGATTATAAAAAGCATCTGTTGTGTCATAAATGATTGTGTTTTTTTCTCCTTTTTTTATACTTTATTAATCCCACGAACAGGGAAATTCTTTTTACACTATTTTTTTTATTTTTTTTACATGCATTTTAACCCAGATACACACACATGCAGTACAAGGCATAGACATGCAATTTTTGGAGAGAGATAGTGGAGTGATGATTAGCCCCACGTGAGAAGCGCCCAGCGAGCAGTAGGGGGAGAATTTTTGATTGACTGCTCACCTGGTGCCACCTGTCATGACGTTTTTTTAAAGGTACCCAAAATTTCAGGAAGCATGGCATCGATGCTCATGATAAGAGTAAAAATCATTTACTGTGTATGGTGGCTAAGCGGGTGGCGGACAACTAGGCTGCCGGTCTGCTGAACGTTTGGGCGAGACGGGCTACCACTGAGCAGTAGCAGGTGACTAATCAACGCTGCCTACCACACAATCAAATCAGAGCAGCCCTTCGTGTCTTTCGAAAAGACGGTCGCTCTTCTAAAGAAGAATGGTGTCAACGTCGGCTGTAGTGTGTAAATTTGCTCATAGAGTTTCATAGTGCTCATACTGTTTAGATCCAAAACAATCATACCTGCTTACAGTTTTGGCTGTGGCTTCAGCCTTCGTTGGAGCTGTCAAAGCGTCTTGTGATGTGTCTCCCACATACCTGGGACCCCAATCTCCACCGGTGGCGTAAGGGCAGAGGACAGGCGCGGCTGGGCTGGGGAACTTTATTTTGAAAGGTTTCCCGTCCCTGTCAGCTGTTTTAAGACACGTCACACCAAGACGCTTTGACAGCTCTGACGAAGGCTGAAGCTACAGCCGAAACAGTAAGCAGGTATGATTACATCCTATCCTTACTTACTTGTCTGATCACAAGAAACTAAAACTATAATACATGTGGATACGTTGTCCTAACTACTACTTTTTTATTTTTCAGGTTTGGAAATGTCTGGAGGGTCCAGACCTTGAGCACTTTAACTCCATGTCTGACAGGTGGCTTGCAGCAGCACACACACCTTTTTTCCTCTCACTGTTCAATGTGATTGTGTTCTACGGCAGATGCGTTCTTAGTTATTGACATTAGAAAGAGAAATTATTATCTGAAACATGTAAATTGTAAAATGTAAATGAAATGAATTTAATAAATTAAAATTTAGGTTAAAAAAAAAAAAGACTTATTTTCATTTTTGTCAGCCGGGCCAGTGAAAATACCCAAGGGGCCAGTAAAACTCTGATCTACTTGCCCCAGGGGCCAGTAGGGAAAAAATGTTATGTTGAGCCCTGTGTTTTATTTTGAAAGGGGGCGGATTTCCTGTTGCAATTTCCTGATGCGCAGTGCTCTTGAAATTTACGAGGTTTAGCAGCGGCTCGCGTCAAAAATAGAAATGCTCGCGCCGTGGCGCGGAGAGACACTCCGCGGCGCGCCATATCAAGTATATTCAATATATCGCGCTATATTGAGTATATTCAACATATCGCCCACCCCTAGGTTTAATGATATTTCACATGAGCCCTGAAACTGAGTGATCAGCTTTTATTGGTGCACTATAGACAGTGCAGAGAGAACTAACCTCTCTACACATGTATGTCTGTCAACTGCTCATCCAATCACTGAGGACCTGAGTTAATGTGAATGTGCCACGCCCCAAACCAGCTCTGCACCAGTTAACACTAGTGATAGCTGATAAAATCCACTGCCAGCAACATATCACAGAAATCTGTAAAAAGCAAAGGTCAGTGCTGATGAATGTGAGCAGAAAGCTCAGACTGTACCGTGGTGAACACCAACAGGCTGAGGTGGACAGACACTGTTTTATCGGCTTTATTTCAGCCAATAAGGATCGAATAAAATATGGCCGGATCAGCCTTGAACCAAGCAGCCGAAGAAGTTTTTATGCTGCATATTCCAAAATATTGCTGGAGCTATCTCTCAGTCCTCGTCACCAGATAGAGTTTACTCTGATGTTGTTGTGGTTGGCTCTAAAGAATCTACATTTATAGTACTGTCTGCAGGTAAATAATAAAGTTTTATACTTAAACTGTGTTTGATAAAATGACTACAGAGCAGGTAGAAGTACAGCATAGACAAAGGATGGAGGGAATGAAGGGTTAATGGAGCCCCAGGACTAATCTGGCCCTGGAATTAGACATGTTAGCTAAAATGTGAAACTTCCTGAACAATCCATTTAAAGCTCACTCTGGGAAATCTAAACATGTTTTTGTGTTCAGGTTTGAATCCACTCACTCCAGGCAGCGGCGGTCCTGGCCACATTTGCGCCCTGGGCGAACCTGGGCGAAACCGCCACCCCACCCCCCCCGGGACGGAGATTTTCTCGTGCACCCCTGGACGTGCTGTGCGCCCTGATCAGTCTGTCCGGCGCACCCTCTACCTCGGCGCCCGCTCCGCTGACTTAATGAGCGGTATCGAAAATTCGCGAGGTTTTTTTTCATTTTCGGGCGCTCATGGCGCCCCCCACGAAATGGCGCCCCGGGCGGCTGCCCTGTCCGCCCGTACCTAAAACCGCTACTGACTCCAGGTCTCACTCCTGCTTCTAACACATTCTCCAAAAACCAAGCAACAACATCCTCCACCCTCCACCCAATCACTAGGAGGAAAAACAACATCACATGAATTTGACAGAGCACAGACAGCTGTAGAGAATTGCCCAATACCATGCTATTCTTGTGTCATAGGAAACTGAGACCTATCGTGTCGCACAGCCAGACACTTTGATCGACAATATCTCATAAAGACTCAATTCAACAGCACTGTTGCAATCAGCCCAGTGTTGATGTGGCCTGAACCTTTACACTGAGGGCCACCAGGACTGGCCAGTCAGTTATTTTTCACTGCAACACACAATCCAAAGAGCATCATCATATTTAAACTGGGTGATATAAAGCAGGCCGTTCATCAGCCAGCTGATAAGGTAACATGAATTGCTTTTACTGTCAGATAAGTAGAGCTGTTTATGGCTTCAAACTTTAAAATCTTAGTGCCAAAACAATGCCAGACTTCCAGAAGAACTGAACTTACCAAAAAGTAAATAAAGAGTAAAAGTCACTTTCATGGTGGGCACAGAAGAGTAAAACTTGTCTTGGCTAAACTCCAGCAGCAGCGAAGCTGTCTCTTGTTTTTGTGAGACCTTTGCACACGGGGAGGTGAGCCCTAACATTAAAAAGGCCAAATCCACAAACAGAAGAGAAAACAGCTGCTGGCTTGTTTACAAACAGGTTAGCATTGGGATAGCTTGCTATATTGAGCATGTAGGCTGCTAGCTCTGTGCTTGTTGTTGTTTGCTTTAGCAGAGAGGATTTTAAAAACTGTTACACAAAGACAGCGGAAGGGGAAAATGCCACACGATACACATGAAGAATGTCATTCTTTACCAACAGTCTACATCCAGTGAGTCAGACTACATCATCTGAATCACACTGGTATATGATTTAAAGTGGCATGAAATAATGTTAGTGTTTATATTGAGCAACGTTAAATCTAAAAATGTCTCACTTTCTAAAACGTTGAGTATGTTACTCAAATAAAAATAAATAAGTGACCTAATGTCAGCCACACAGAGGTGTGTTAGGGGGGCCCAGGAGGTGAACTGGCACTTCTCCAGCTACCAGTCCACCTTCCATAATTTGGTCCATACTGGACCCTCCAGTTCCCAAGCCAGTCCCTACGGACTGAGCTACTGCCAGCCCTGTTGTCCGATCTATAAGTGAATATAATCTAGAAAAAGATATAGCTTAACAAAACAGTTTGAATGTATAGTTAGTTATTAGTAGGGATGCACCAAAAATTCGGCCACTGAAAATTTTCGGCCGAAAATGGCCCAAAAGGGAATTTCGGCTTTCAGTTAAGTGGCATGAATAGTGGCATGATGCAATTGATGAAATGAAACAACGTGCGCGGTGATCTGGCCAGGGTTGCTGATTCTTTTCTCATTCACACACAATAAACCCAAGATGCAGGATATAGGAAAAACACAGGCAAGAAATACATCATACACTGCTCTTTAGCGGAGCTATATACTATATACTCTACATTACGGCGTCTCACACATGCGAGGTGCGTTCAATGACCGGCGGAATGACTATGATGCGTTCATGAGTGTGGAAAAAATGGAAATTCACCAGAATTATAATAAAACTAAATAGTATTTCTTTCAAGAACAAATTAACAGTGATTAAAACAACATGGGGTTTCTAACAGTATAAATGAAATAATAATTAAACTAACTGGAAATTCTACTGGAATATTTGAAGGACATTAAATAAACATTTACTTTCTTTTAAAAAACATGTCTACAAATTTATTCTAGGCTATTTATGCAATAGTAAAAAAATAGTGAAAAATGTAACAACCGCATTTCATATTCGGTTTCGGCCAAAAATGTTCAATTTGGTGCATTCCTAGTTATTAGTATTATTAAGTTAGTATTATAAAAAAGTGTATTGTTTTTATGTGTATTGAAAATATCCTGTGTCCATTACACATCTTTGTCACCACCAGTGTCATGCTAGAGTGTGAACCAGTCCAATGGATTTTCTTTTACAACCTGCAACCCACAACGTGGTCTTGTTGATTGTTATTATCATGCTATGAAGCATGAGTGAATGATCTGTCAACCATTAACAGACACAGTTACAGCTTACTACAAACTGGCACCAAATGTTTGAAGATGGACAACCAGCCCCAATCAAACACACACACACCATGTGTGCTATGCAGTGTGTAATTGTAGGCCATATGAAAACATATTTAACCAGAGACAGAATCACACACTGTGTGTAAACACACGGGGAAGTAAAGGCTGTCTGCTAAGGGTGTGGAGGTGTTAGCTGAGCTCGTTAGACAGGGTTCCAGAAGGATTCAGAGGGCGAGCAGGCAGCGGCTGTGACACAGTGTGACACAGTGAGACACCGTGAGACACCGTGAGACACAGTGAGAGCACCGACCGACGGATTCAGTGACAGGCGCGTGTCCTCTCGTTTCAGGGCCGCGGGTCAGCCGGCAAACATCTGCTACCTGTCGTATCACCTAACGTTAGCAGCGACACGCTCCACAAAGAAGACACAGCAGCTTTTCAAAGCAGGGCCTGGGAACCTGATTATAGTCACATTTGTATGCAAACAGTCTACTTAGCTCGCACGCCTGGTAGAATAACGGAAGCCATTTATAAAAGCAATGTTACAAAATAATAACACTGTGTGACTTGCGTTCACAGCACGCGCTTAAAGACTCGGACGTGTGGATGACGTACAGAATTTAACGTCACAGCACACACCCGTGCTTATAAAGGCGACAACTTCGACGTCTGTGTCCACCTGAACAAAACAGGAGGCCGACAGGTCAGCCACGGCACTATGTGTGGACTGACCGTGTTCGTCTCTATTTTAGTTTGTGCGCAGTGTTTCCTCTGAACAGGCTTTTTTCCTGTTACTCACACGGTTTTATTCGTTTCTTTGCCCCCGTAAAAGGTCGCGTGCCATAGCCGACACGGTAAGGCACGAGCAAGCTGTCAGCTGACGTTAGAGTAAAACACGTCCGCGAGCCTGTCATGTTAAAAGAGCTGTCAGCGCGCGCCCTGTTCTCGAGCCAGAGCCAGCTAGCTACATGTTGTGCCAATTTAACGAGAGAACAATTAGCCTAGCACCCTTTACATAAGGGTACATTGAAAAGCATAACAAGATGATAATTATGACTTCTACCTGAACACAGCAGTGGAACACGATTAATGTGACGTTATAACTCACTATTCGGGATTCATGGTGTCACTCTGGGTGTTTTTCTGTCGGCGGCTCGACTGTTCTTCCTCCTTTTGGTCAGAAAAGATGACTTGTCGGTCCGGCTATCCGAGGCACCTAGAAGGCTGTTTACCGTCTTTGTTACGGTCTCCTGCTCGTTTCAACGTATTCGACCTCTATTGTTTCATATACACTTGGTTTTAGCGGACATGTCCGTGCTTCGTCAGGTGACGGTGTTTTTCTCTTTTACTTCTTTTTTCAGCCTTTCTGTGTCCGCTGCTTGCTAGATGCTCAAGATGGCTGCGCAGGTGCGGTAGTGACGTATGGTGACGTGTCACAACTCAGATATCCGGACAAATCTAGAAATTAGCGTAACACTGGGAGTTGTAGTTTTATAAAATAAAAAAACATTTTCAAAAATAACTACACATTTTACATTAGCCAGTATTCACTGAGCATAGACTGTTAAAACAGGACAAACCGTTTCACAGAAAAATGTATCTCAAGCAGCTGCGAATTCAATATCAAGGAGCTAAAATATGATTTATTTTTTTATAAGAAAATTAAAAAGAATAATAATAATAAAAAAAATAATAAAAAGGCATTTTTTCTGTTTTCCATCAATGAATTAATTCATTGAATATGTATACTTCTGCAGTCTAAATCTTACATCTGTAACACAGCCTATTGTCATGATCCAAATACGAGGGTGATATAATAAGTATTTTATGTTTCATTCATTGTACTACTGTCACAGATCAAACCCTGGAAGTCAGCAATAACAGACTCTATAGTGCAAATAAAATTTCATGTGTATGTGTATTTCTGCCAGAGAAAAAGAAAAAAACATAATAAATGCCTGTGTCAATATTAACATTACTATTATGAGATCCTGAGTCATAATTATGAGATAGTAAGTCAAATTGTTATGACGGTAGGGCCACATTTAAATAAAAAACTTTTTTTGGAATTAATTACGAGATTAAAGTCAGAATCAGAAGTCAGAATCAGAAGTACTGTAGGAAAATTGATCAAGATATGAGTTACGAGATTAAAGTCGTTATTAATATGGCGTAATATGGCGACTAATTCATTCTCGACATATTTAATAACAACTTTATTCTCGTAATTAATTCCCCCAATTTTTTTTTATTTAAATGTGGCTCTAATACTCCATCGTGAATTGTGGATCATTTAAATAGATTAAATTATGACATAGTAATAGCTTTGAGTTATGATTTTGACTGCCCTCATAATCCTAATAATTCTGACAAAAAAGACAAAATCTAGATTTTCATTTCATTTCATAGTTTTGACCTCACAAACTAATTAGTATTTTTATTTGAATAATTCCCAATATTTCCTATGTTTCAGAGGATGTTCCCTTTTTTCTGACAGAAATAAACTTCCACACATTCACATACTCTAACTTAATTAATCACGTTGAACGTGAAATTACTTCTCCGCATTTAACCCATCCAGGCTGGCACCTGTTGGCAGATGCTAGATTCAACTCACAGCGCCAACTGCCACCCATGGGGTTATTGGACGACCCACTCTGCCACTGAGCC
The DNA here is from genome assembly GCA_004119915.2 of Collichthys lucidus. Lineage (NCBI taxonomy): Eukaryota > Metazoa > Chordata > Actinopteri > Sciaenidae > Collichthys > Collichthys lucidus. The sequence goes on from CM014101.1 coordinate 1,956,380, forward strand.
ATGGTCGTCCCTCTTACCAGTAAGAGACATTTTCTAGTAAGAGATACACAATACAGATATACATTTGTAAAAGTGCAAAATACAGGTTTTTTGTTTCTGTCTGCCTGAGGATGTTACACAATATCTATATCTCACCCTCTCACACACAGTTCTTTAATATGGAATTACATTTTGTAAAACCCCATACAGATATTCTCTTTTTTTAATGATTATCATCCCCCTTAGTTGTTGAGTCAGTAGTAAACTTAAGGTACCCTTCCTCTTCTTCAAAATCATCATCTCTGGCTGCAGCAGCACCCACAGGAGTAGGCAGGTAGACATTTTCCAGTCTTCCCCCAGAGTTTGTCTGTGGATCCTGAGAGGCAGCCACAGCAGCAGAAACCTCCAGGACCTGGTTGATGTAGCTGGCCTCCTGGCTGGCCTCCAGCACCGGAAGCTCCGACAGTAGACCTTTCAGCATTTCGCCCAGTTCCCTGAAGCATGGCCTGCGGGCTGGCTCCTTAACCCAGCAGCTCTGCATCACTTCATAACTATGTTTGCAGCGAGATGGACAAGATAGGGAGAGTTATGTATAAATATAAATACTGTAAATATACAGGAATATTCCCCAGAGCAATGACTTAAACTAATGAACAGTTTATCCAAAGTGACAGAGGATTTTTCAAGAGAGATCAGGAATTAGAGAAACTAAAAACTAAAGAATCAAAGTGTGTCAGATACATAACAGAATCAGAATGCATGATAAATTACATCACTACATACACAATAAATCAATTAATACATTTGATATTTGTTCAAAATTTAACTGCATAGACACTTTAAAAGAATGAAAGGTAGACATAAAACAGGCCTAAATATTGAACAGTCCCTGACGATATTAAAAAGTCTCTGTAAATAAATTATATTTGTATTGTAAACATTAAAAAATGTAATGATGTTTCTATCTAAATGTGATGTAACATACTGAACATAATGTGTTATATGGTGTTTACTGTAACTGCTTACTGTCAAAGAAACTGTGTTCAGTGTGTTCTGTGAATTATGCAGAGAACCAAGGCAAATTCCATTCACCTCCATTTATATGGGCAGAGGTAGAAATCTGAAGTAATCAAATCAAAACTATCTGCATGGATAGATACTACACCAAAATATGTTTGTTGTTTTCTCTGAGAACTCACAGTTTGTGGTCACAGTCCTCAGGTGGTTTGAGCCTGTGTCCCAACAGCAGCAGGTCCAGCACCTCGTGGTTGTGAACTCCAGGATAGGGGGTCCTTCCCCGGGACACAATCTCCCACATGGTCACCCCGAATGACCACTGAGAGGAAAGGGGCCAGAAATAATTTAATAGTTTTGAATGTACAAATTCAGAAGTTCAGTAAAAGTAAAAGTCACAGTCAGTCAGAATCAGAATCTAATCTCTACTTTCAAAGTTCAAAGTGATGTTCCACAGAACACTGAACTCACCACGTCACTCTTGGTAGTGTAGACAGACTCGGACAGACTCTCTATGGACATCCATTTGACTGGAAGACGAACAGCCACTGTCTGACGATAATAATTGCTGCTGTAGATTTTCTTGGATAGGCCGAAGTCAGCCACACACACCCTGAGGTCATCACCCAGCCTGAGGATAAAATACGTTTTTTGTTCTGAATTCTGACACTATGTTTTATATTTTCAGCCAGCAAAAACACTATCTTCTCTGAGGCCCTCAGTCTGCTTTATTGAAATTTGAAGCAGCTTCCTTCCCAGAAACAAGCCATGATTGAATACCAATAGCTGAGAACAGAGACGCAGTCTTATATGAACAAGGAGTCCTTGATTTCAAGCTCCCCTCTCTCAGTGTCTCCCTCTGATGGACTCACATGCAGTTGCGTGCAGCCAGGTCTCTATGCAGGAACCCCTGTGAGCTCAGATAGTCCATCCCTGCTGCAATATCAATCATGAAGCGCAGGAGGCTCTGATGCGGCACAAACTGAAGGAGGGTAGTTGTGTTAAAATGTTAAAATGTCACCACAAAAATAAACATGTTTACAGCCTAGTGCAAAAAACAGTTTTCAACTGTACTGAATTTATATACAACTCACCTTTTCAAATGATGTTAAGGCTTAAAGTTATGCAGGATTAAGAGCGTGGACGCTTTGATTGACAGGTTAGTGCTGTTACAGGTGGCTTGTTTGAGCAACCAGGCTTCATTAAGCTCACCTCAGGTCCACCCACGATCCACCTTTTTGCCCATTTTTGGATCAGACACAGTGCCACCACACTGAGCTTTAGAAATCCATGGGTGACGTCACTAAGACTACATCCATGTTTTACACAGTCTAGTACAAGTTTAAAGTTCCACTAGGGACCCCAACAGACTACAATATTTATTGCACCACACATAAAATAGGCATGAACAGTGTGTTAAACAGACTGCCTCTTCATTCATTTAATTTGTATCAAATACATGCAATCACACATTCCTGATGAATCATTTTGTAATGCAAACAGCTAAATCAACTCAGTGATGTTAGCATGACAACCTTAGAGAGGTGTAAATCGCTGTTTATTAACCTGCAGTGCAGTATTTTGTTGCTCCCTAATTGGCCACATAACTTGTGAGTCAAACCATTAGTGTATGCTCAAAATCCTCTGTGAGTATTTGCTATTTTGTCATGAGGGCTACATAGAAATTTTGGCCTGGCAGTGGGACAGGGGTTGTTACTAAAACATTTGTGTGTGTCTCTGTGTAAGCATGTGCAATAAGTCCCATTTATGTACATACATGTGCTGACTACATCTTACCATGGGAACATCACCATAGCGTGTGTCAATGAGGAAGCGGCGCAGGTCTCCATGTTTCATGTAGGGCAGGATGACCAGAGGAACAGGCAGAGAAGAGTCCTGCTCCCTCTGTAAAGTGACCCCTGCAGAGCACAAATACCTTTCACAAACCTGCTGCTGCAATAAAGCAGACGTGACGATTAGCAACTTTTACATTTCCTCTAGAACCAGGCACAGGTCTACTGAAGATACTATCATTTCCACTGAGAATCAGATCTTACCTTATTGTTCTGGTTTGCCAGTCTGTGTGGATTACACCAGGAGCCGCTCAACTAACCAAACTAAACTGAGAGTTTGTTGCCTGAAACTTGATAGCGAATAGAAATGTGTCCAAATTGTTCTTTGGAGAACATGGCAATCAAACACACATGAGGTCAAAACACTGAAAGCCAGCAAAACCCAGACCCAGTCAAAGCTAAATAAGTGACCATCATGCAACGGATTATGGCATACTGCAGACAGCAGACTGGTGGTGTCCTGAACATTTCTTCAGGAACATGACGTTGCAGTTTTCATATCTTACCGAGTAGTCTGACCACATTTTCATGATCAAAGTTCTGCATGATTTCTGCCTCTCTCAAAAACTCATGTAGGTCTTGCTGGCTGTGGATTCCAACTAGACGTGTGAGAAAGAGAACATGAGAAAAACAAGACAAAGCAGCAAAAAACCTCAACAGAAAAAAACTGAGTTTCAGTACAGACCTCTCATGGTCTTCACAGCTACCTTCATGTCCACACCTTTGTCTGGGGTGTAGATCCCTTCATAGACTGAGCCAAACTCTCCTGTAGAACAAAAGAAAGGACCCAGTGTCATCACTCATGTTTACTACTCAGACAGTGGATGTCTCTTTTTTTAAACTAAGATCTTTGGTCATATAACCTTGATGAAGGTAATATATTGAAAGAAATTAAATTCTGTGGTAAACCTGCAGAGTCATGGGTTACATTATCATATCATAAAATTAAGAAAGAAATAAGTAATAAATAATAAAGGTTTAGCCATGATAATTGCACCATTTAGGCTGTGCTAATCAAATATGAATCAAGATTCTGTGACTGCGTCCTCAAATGTTTTCACAAATATTTTTGTCTGAGTGAAAACGTACAGTACAGTACAGTACAGTACAGTACGTTACCACACTCTTTTCCATTTCTAGCTCAGAAAAAAACATTGATAAGGACAAAAATACTTCATAACAGTCCACAAATCAATCAGTGATGTCGCAGAAGATTTACACTTGCTTGTTATAGATGTACACTACATGCAGGAATGTGACTATGTAGCAGGCTGATAAACAAAATATTGCAAAATTTTGCATCACATTCTAGCAATCTCATAGTTTTAGTATAGTTTATTATGTTTCCAAATAAATATATTCAATCCCGTACTCCATGTACCACTAGAGGGAGCATGTGGCCTGTGGTCTGTGTGCCATAGTTTGAGAACCAGTGATCTTTAAAATATTGCAAAAGATTACAAATCGCTGGTCCTCTGTGAGGCTGAGACAGGATTAGGAGGAATCATAAATCATGAACTGACCTCTGCCCAGCTCCTTGCCCAGTGTGAGCTTGTTTCTCTCCACCAGTACATCCTTCAGACTGGACAGCAGCCTGCTACTGAGCCCCTCCAGAAACTGAGCCACACCTTCCACCACTAAAACAAGTAGACGTCATTACTGCATCCTGTACTGTTCAAATTAGCTTCTCGTTTGCATGACAGTCAAACTGTAGTAACAGTAAAATAGTAAATTATAGGATAGTTAAAACTTAAATAATAAAACAATAATAAAAAATAAAACAATGCTCGTTTGGTTCTGTTTTTGAAGGTCAGAGATGACAAAATCATTTTTCTCGACTTGTTTCTGTTTAGGAATATCACACTTACTGTCAGTCTGTTGAGGTGCAGCCTTCACCTGCTGTGGACGTCGGTAGGAAACTTCAACATTCATTGGTAAAAGTTCGACTTCTTGCTCAGGGCTGTAGAGAAAGTATAATATTTATGTCATCATTAGTAAATGTGTCTTCGCTGTTAAGTCACCATCACCTCATGTTTAAACTCTGTATTAGGGAAAATATGGATTTATTTCTGCCAAATTTACAGTCATTAGAAAAAATATTTTTCATCTTGGAGGGCACCAAAGAAAGAAATGTCACATTCTACACGAAACGTCCTCATTGTGGAACTTTTTTGTCCCTTCAAGCAGAACAATGCTGCACAGTTAGTGAAGGTAACTTTATCATAGGAGGCCAAAGGAACAGAGGTGGAACCTGAGTTTTTACCTGGGTGTGGTGTATTTGCGACGCTTAACACACACATAAATGGGAACCACAGCCAAGAGCAGCAGGCCGGCGAATAAAACCCCAACTGTCACCCAGATGGAGGAGCGACTTTGGCGCTGAGGGGTTATTTCATTCTCTGTGGAGATGTTGGAGTGTGGGGTCACAGTGATCACCACCGAAGGAACTTTCCCTACAACAAAACAGATCATTGGACTTCAGGTGGACATAAACAGAAAGTGAATGTTAATGGTGCTCTATGTCTACTGGAAGTATAAATATGAAAATGTTCACTATAACAAGAAAATCTGTCTATTGTGCGTTTACAGCTTGTTCTGATGCCCTCAGGTGACTAAACTAATGTAGCTTTAAACGGCACTTCAGTGCTCTCTCGTTATACTGTTAAGAGCAACAGAAGTGACATCAAATGGCAATTAGTGGGTGGTGCTCATATGTAGTTTAACACATTAAACAGGAGCATCATAAAATCAGCAATCAATTGCACTGCAGCATCTAAAGTTAGCTAACATTAGCCACCATAAGCTACTGGTCATACCAGACCAAGTCCAGCTATAGCAGCAATGTGCTGCTGAATTTATTGAACTGAGTACGGGTGTGTGTTCTTTAAACACTGGCACAGTTCTGCTTTAAATGCGCAACTCATTTACAGCAGCAAACTTCAATTAGCTGTTGGCAATGACTGCTACTAAAACAACTTCAACAAATAATTAATACAATTATTCTAATAGGTCAAATTTTAAGTGTGTAAGATTTGGGGCCTTTATTTTCCGAATAAGACAGACATGGAATATAATATTCATAACTATGTTTTCATGGATGTATAATCACCTGAAAATAAGAATCTTTTTGTTGTTGTTACTTATTTTTATATTCTACAGTGGGAGCGGGTCGCCATGTTGAAACACTGTGTTTCTACAGTAGCCCAGAACAGATAAACTAAATAGTGACTCTACAGAGGGCCTTTCAAGTGTTCTCCTTTACACTAAGAAGGTGCGGATGATGTGAGGAGATTGCAATATAGCGATTAGACCACTAGATGCAACTACACACTGGACCTTTAAATCTCAATCAAAAATAATTTGAATCTAAGAAAACATTGCCAAATACATTGCAAAGCCAAACATCTTTTGGAAAAAATACATTTACAAATCATCATGAGAGTAGCAAGAGAAGAAACAAATGTGCTGTAATGAAGTGGAACTATTTAAAGCTCTACATATCGTCGACCTGTCACGTGTATATTTGTTAGTTTGTTAGTGTTAGAGTAGTACAAGATGACGGTACACAAGGCTGTTGTGGAGGTGTGTTTCTACCACACTGACATCATCATTCAGTCAATCTGACTTACATCTATGAATAGTAACTGTCGCAGTGGATGACAGTGGCGCCCCCTGCAGGATGGATATATCATTCTGGGCTTGCACTGACAGTCTATAGTCATGTTGCGGGTTCATTCCTGTGATGCTGGCTGACGTGCTAGTCAGCCCTCCTTGCAGAACAACCACATTGTCCCTGCATGCCTCCCACTGACCGCCAGCCTCTGCTTTCCTCACACACATGATGTGATACTTCACTTCTTGTCTGCCTCCCCAGTCATGAGGAGGATCCCACGTCACTGTCAGCCCAGAGTCATTCTGATGATATGCTGTTAGATTCACAGGGGCGGAGGGAGGCTCTGTGGGAAGAAGACATGGAAGGAAAAACGTGCTGAGACTTCCTTTAAGTATGAATGACACCTATTTACTTTCACTCAGTGTGTCTTACTGGTGCAACCTAGCTCATCAGGGTCAGTTGGTAGGCGGTTGTAACCCTGTAGACAGTCACACCTCTCTGCTCCCTCGCTGTGTGTCCTGCTATTCGGTGGGCATAGCCGGCATCCTTTGCTCTCATTGGCTGGTTTGTAGTAACCCATCCTACAAGCTGGTGAAAAAGAAAAAGTGAGTGTCTCTGAAGTTACCTCATGACACTTTGCATACAAAGCAGATCTAATTCCCACCATGAACAAGCACTTGGTGACATTGGCAAGGAAAAACCTTCTTTAGGAAGATACCACTGATACTGGTGGTGTTTGGTTTTCTTTTGTTTATGAGCCAAATCTTCAAGTCACTTTTATAATGTACTTAGAACTATGTGACCTTTCATCTCCACCCTCAGGTGGGACTGCCATCCAGGCAGAGCTGGAGAAGCTTCTTGTGAGGGTCTTTCCACCATTAAAGGTGCCACATGAACTGAAGCAGGACCTTCATTATTAGTTCATTTTGTGGCTCCATCTTATGAAGGAGGAGCCCTGTGTCAAAATCTACTACAATTACTTTTATAATTGTAGTTTATATTGTGACTTCACATATGCAGACTAGCAGGATAAATGTGGACACTACTCTCCATACTAACGCTGAAAGCCCACTCTAGCTGTCCATATCAGACCAGGGTCATGGTGAGGTTTGAACAGGGCTATGAAAAAGACAGCATGGCTTAGAGTGATAGTGAAGGTAAAGTAAAACAATGAAATATTGTCATGCACAACAAAGATGGTGGAGAGGAAAAATGAGCACTGCAACAAGTCATCGGTATATTAAGAAATATTTTATCATCACAGAAAAAATGTCACATCTTTGTCCTCGTCTGTTGAGCGGCAGAGGACAGGCTCGTCTGTACTTCACGTCGTTCACATCTCGGCGGAAAGTGAGAAGAGACAACTTTTCAGACCTCCAAACTCCCAAGTCACTTTAGCAGGGCAAGCAGTGAACGCCACCCAAAGACAGCCTGGAGGATTGCGGCAGCCTCTTTGGTGTCAGATGCAGCAACACTTTGGCAACAGGGGCCCCCAAACAAGGAAAAGGTAAGAACAACATTTACAGAGGTAACTTACAGTTAATTTACTTGTAAGTTGTCAGTCTACTAAATCATAAATGTCTGTCAACACAGCTAATGCTGTGGCTAGTCAATGGCTTGAAAAAACACGTCAACAACATGTAAATAGACTGACACTACAATATCCAGCTCTCTCTTTCGTCATTCAATACAGAAGATTATGTCATGGGTCGGTCGGTAGTGTAGTGGGTTAAGCGGCCGCCCTGTGTGTAAGAGGCTACAGTCCTCGCAGCAGCTGGTCCGGATTCGAATCCCGCATCGGACGGCCACCTGTCTATCTTCAGCTGTACTATCATAAAAAGCCAAAAAAGTAATCTCAAAAAACTTTATCATTCTTATTTCATTCCTCCCCATTCCTTAGTAAATATATACAATTTTAAAATATAATGTTCTTTCTTTAATTCTTTCATCTGCTACATGTGACTTTTCGTTAAAATTTAAGTCACCACAAGCTTGTTTTTTACTTGTTTTTTACTTAATTTTCAGGACGGAGTAAGAACACTTGGTGTGCTGGCCAAAATTCTATATTGGGTCTCCTACAACCCTCAAAGTTGACCTGGTGGACATCCTTTTCACCATCCACCTAACTCCAGTTGGCTTACGAAAGTCACTGTCTATGTCTCTAATACCATTCATACTTGGGTTATGCACTCCTGCATTGATTGATTATTGATTGATTGATTGATTATGCCCCTTTGCCATAGCTAAAGAGGAGTTTGTCCCCTTTGAGTTGAAAGACCATGGTTATTCCACTGGTTCTGAAATTCAGTGGCAGTCTTTTGAATTTTTGGGAAATATATGTAATGAAGACAAAATAAATGTAGCTTGCTGAGTGAATCTAATACACCATACGTCGGTATGGGCTGCCAAGTGACCTCATGGAGCCTAGAGCATGACTCACACCCAGGTCTGATCAGTCTGTGGTGGGCCAACCTTGGCTGAGGGTGTATTGTGATAAAAGGCAGAAAGGCAGAAAAACATGTTTTTTTTCCTTACTCGAACCGAGGGTTTAAGGACAGAGGGTGTCACTCCCTGTACAGATTGTAAAGCCCTCGGAGGCAAATGTATTTTTTGACTTTGGGTTATATAAATAAAATTTGATTTGAAGTAAAGTGTAAAGTAAGTTTAAAAAAAACAAGTAACGTGTAAAGTAAGTACAGTGTAAAGTAAGTAAAAAACAAGTAAAGTGTAAAGTAAGTAAAGAATAAAATATGTCAAGTGTAAAGTAAGTAAGTAACAAAAAATAAGTTTAAAAAAGTAAGTAAAAAAGAAGTAACGTGTATAATGACTAAAAACAAGTAAAGTGTAAAGTAAGTAAAAAAACAGTAACGTGTAAAGCAAGTAAAAAAACAAGTAACGTGTAAAGTAAGGAAAAAACAGGAAAGTGTGAAGTAAGTAAAACATAAGTAACATGTAAAAGAAGGTAAAAAAAACAAGTAAAGTAAGTAAAGTAAGTAAAAAAACAAGTAAAGTGTAAAGTAAGTAAAAAAAGAAGTAACGTGTAAAGTAAAGTGCAAAGTAAGTAAAAAACAAGTGAAGTGTAAAGTAAGTAAAAAACAAGTAAAGTGTAAAGTAAGTAAAGATTAAAATATGTCAAGTGTAAAGTAAGTAAGTAATAATAAGCAATCAAAGATAAGTTTAAAAAAGTAAGTAAAAAAGAAGTAACGTGTATAATGACTAAAAACAAGTAAAGTGTAAAGTAAGTAAAAAACAAGTAACCTGTAAAGCAAGTAAAAAAACAAGTAACGTGTAAAGTAAGTAAAAAAAACTGTAAAGTGTGAAGTAAGTAAAAAACAAGTAATGTGTAAAGTAGGTAAAAAACAAGTAAAGTGTAAAGTAAGTAAAGTAAGTAAAAAACAAGTAACGTGTAAAGTAAGTAAAAAACAAGTAAAGTGTAAAGTAAGTTAAGTAAGTAAAAATCAAGTAAAGTGTAAAGTAAGTAAAAAAAGAAGTAACATGTAAAGTCAAGTGTAAAGTAAGTACAGTTTAAAGTAAGTAAAAAACAAGTAAAGTGTAAAGTAAAGTGTAAAGCATGTCAAGTATAAAGTAAGTAAGTAATGACAAACAAGTAATCAAAAACAAGTAAAAAAGCAAGTTAAAAAAGTGTAAAGTAAATAAAAAAAACAAGTAAAGTAAGTAAAGTAAGTAAAGTAAGTAAAATAAGTAAAGTAAGTAAAGTGTAAAACAAGTAGTGTAAAGTAAGTACAGTGTAAAGTAAGTAAAAAACAAGTAAAGTGTAAAGTAAGTAAAGAATAAAATATGTCAAGTGTAAAGTAAGTAAGTAATAACAAGTAATCAAAAATAAGTTTAAAAAAGTAAGTAAAAAAGAAGTAACGTGTATAATGACTAAAAACAAGTAAAGTGTAAAGTAAGTAAAAAAAACAGTAACGTGTAAAGCAAGTAAAAAAACAAGTAACGTGTAAAGTAAGTAAAAAAACAGTAAAGTGTGAAGTAAGTAAAAAAACAAGTAAAGTTTAAAGTAAGTAAAAAACAAGTAAAGTAAGTAAAGTAAGTAAAAAAAACAAGTAAAGTGTAAAGTAAGTAAAAAACAAGTAAAGTGTAAAGTAAGTAAAAAAAGAAGTAACGTGTAAAGTAAAGTGTAAAGTAAGTAAAAAACAAGTGACGTGTAAAGTAAGTAAAAAACAAGTAAAGTGTAAAGTAAGTAAAGTAAGTAAAAAAAAGTAGGTCAAGTGTAAAGTAAAGTGTAAAGTAAGTAAAGTGTAAACTAAGTAAAAAAAAACAAGTAACGTGTAAAGTAAGTAAAGTGTAAAGTGTAAAATAAGTAAATTGTAAAGTAAGTAAAAAAACAAGTAGTGTAAAGTAAGTACAGTGTAAAGTAAGTAAAAAACAAGTAAAGTGTATAGTAAGTAAAGATTAAAGTATGTCAAGTGTAAAGTAAGTAAGCAATGAACAAGTAATCAAAAACTTGTAAAGTAAAAAGTGTAAAGTAAGTAAAAAAAAACAAGCAAAGTGTAAAGTGTAAAGTAAAGTAAGTAAAGGGCAAAGTAAGTAAAAAACAAGTAACGTGTAAAGTAAGTAACGCGTAAAGGGGCTTCTCAGCCAATCACAACACGAGAAATGAGCTGCCTTCCGTTTCATCTAAACTTTAGCTCTCACATACATATATTCTCCTCTCACATAGGTACATATATTCTTGACAGACATAAATATATGTAAGAGTGAGAATATATGTAAATAAGACATAAAATATATGTATTTGTATTGTTTTTGCTCTCATTTTTCATGAGATGAACTCAAAGATCTAAAACATTTCCATTTCTCGCAAATATTGTTCACAAATCTGTCTAAATCTGTAATAGTGAGCACTTCTTTTTTGCCAAGATAATCCATCCCACCTCACAGGTGTGCCATTCAAGATGCTGATTAGACAGCATGGTTATCGCACAGGTGTGCCTTAGGCTGGCCACAATAAAAGGCCATTTTGAAATGTTCAGTTTTATTACACAGCACAATTCCACAGATGTCACAAATTTTGAGGGAGCGTGCAATTGGCATGCTGACAGCAGGATGTCCACCAGAGCTTGTTGTCCGTGAATTGAACGTTCATTTCTCTACCATAAGCCATCTCCAAAGGCTTTTTTAGAGAATTTGGCAGTACAGCCAACCGGCCTCACAACTGCAGACAACGTGTAACCACACCAGCCCAGGACCTCCACATCCAGCATGTTCACCTCCAAGATCATCTAAGACCAGTCACTCGGACAGCTGCTGCAACGATCGGTTTGCATAACCAAAGAATTTCTGCACAAACTGTCAGAGACCGTCTCAGGGAAGCTCATCTGTATGCTCATCGACCTCATCGGGGTCTCGATCTGACTCCAGTTCGTCAACGTAACCGACTTGAGTGGGCAAATGCTCACATTTAATGGTATCTGGCACATTGGAGAGGTGTTCTCTTCAAAGATGAATCCCGGTTTTCACTGTTCAGGGCAGACAGCGTGTGTGGCATCGTGTGGGTGAGAGGTTTTCTGATGTCAATGTTGTGGATCGAGTCGCCCATAGTGGTGGGGTTATGGTATGGGAAGGCGTATGTTATGGACAACGAACACAGGTGCATTTTATTGATGGCATTGTAAATGCACAGAGATACCGTGGCGAGATCCTAAGGCCCATTGTTGTGCCATTCATCCATGACCATCACCTCATGTTGCAGCATGATAATGCACGGCCCCATGTTGCAAGCATCTGTACACAATTCCTGTAAGCTGAAAACATCGCAGTTCTTGCATAACCAGCATACTCACCAGACATGTCACCCATGTCACCCACTGAGCATGTTTCACTATCACAGATTTGTAAACAATATTCGGGAGAAATGGTTATTTTGTGTGTATAGAAAATGTTTTAAATCGTTGAGTTCAACTCGTGAAAAATTGGAACAAAAACAAGTGTTGCATTTGCGTTTTGTTTAGTGTATGTAAGAGTGAGAATATATGTACGTGAGAGGGACAGAACGAATGTCTTGAACAGCCCCTCATATCTCTCTCTCCCCACAGTCACTCTTCAGCTGTCTCTATACAATAAAACAATCTTTAATAAAAAAAAGTGTTGACAATGAGGAGTGAGCGATGCAGCTAATGTAACACTGACGAGCACCCTTTTTTTTTCCAAATGCAGAAAAAAACGAAACTCTTCTCTGACACTGTTATGCAGTTCACAGGAAAGATGTAAAAATAAAACAAATCAGATGGAGAAGGAAGGAACTGTGAGAAAGAGGATGTGAAAGTCATGAGTCGACTTCATGAAGAATAAGACGCACATTAGCTGGATCTAAGATTACTCATGAATATTGTGAAATGTTCATTGTGTAATTTTAGCTTCCAGCTGCTGCAGAAACGAACAGAAATAAAATGTGATTGTTGTTCATTCACAAACAGATCATAATTTGCTGCTGTGACTGCTTTTGTCTCCGTTGGACTTTTGCTTTGTTTCTGTTTGACCTCCACCTCGCATTACTTACACACACATCAACACCGCTGATGACACACTCCATATTGCAGTGGTAGTATTGAAAACGTCACAATTTTTCTCAGTAAATATATTTCTAAAGGTGCTACTGACATGAAAGTTTCACCAGGTGTTGGTAACAATCCAAGTAATCCATACACACAAAGAAACCAAAACAAATAAGTTCAGGAAATTATTTATGTGTAATAATGTGAAATAACACACAGAAAAAAGTATTGAACACATGAAGAAAGGGAGGTGAAAAAAGACATAGAAAACCAAAACACCAGCTGAAATCTATCAGTGATCAGAAAGCGAATCTGCCCCTTGGAAATGAATTTCAACTGGTTCAGTCCAAACTGATGACCTATAAAAAGGTGTCTCATTACCAAGGTGTCACACAAGGAAGGAAGCTCGCTCAAGGCCTTCGCCACCTTATTGTTGCAAAACATACTGATGGCATTGGTTACAGAAGGATTTCTAAACTTCTGAATCTTCCAGTGAGCAATGTTGAGGATATACTCTGAAAGTGGAAAGAACATAATTTCACCATAAACTGGCCATGACCAGTTGCTCCTCGCAACATTTCTGAAAAGAATTATTAGAAGAGTTGTCCAAGAGCCAAGGGCCACTTGTAGAGAGCTTCAGGAAGACCTGGAATTAGCAGGTACAATTGTTTCAAAGAAAGGAGAAGGTGGGAACATCATGGTGTGGGGCTGTTTTTTGCATATGGTACTGGCAAACTTCATATAATTGAAGGGAAACATTCTTGATAAAAAGTGAGAGTGAACATTTCAGCAAAACAATGATCCCAAAGACAGAGCCAAAGAAACTCTCAATTGGCTTCAGAGAAAGAAAATGAAGCTGCTAGAATGGCCCAGCCACTTATTTGTCTTGATTTCTTTATATGTATGGATTACTTAGGTTGTTACGAACGCCTGGTGAAAAATTCATGTCAATTACACCTATTATAAATGAGTAACTGAGAAAAATGGTGACGTGTTCAAAATTATTCCACCCACTTGCCCTATAAAGGGTTAATTTGAGATGGCAAGATAATGACTCAAATGTGATAGGCCTGAGATTTCCATCACACGTGATGTCACGCCTGATGTTGACTGATGGACCTCGTATTAATTATGTCGTTATTTCAAGGTCTCAAGAAAATAATCCCGTTATACCATTTGTTATTTTAAGATAATGATATAAATATCAAGATCTTGAGAAAACAAATTAAATTAAATCGTTATCATGAGGAATCATTTTTACCCTCAGGGCTTCCATATTTCTGACTTTTCCCAAAATCTCTTAAAAAAAAAAAACAATAAATCATGTATATACAGATAATATTATTAGAATAATATTATTGATTCTTATTGGTTTTCAGTAAAACTGCTACTGATGATCTCTTCTCCATACCTTGACAGGTGTCATTCATGACTTGATGTCCAGGTTCACAGGTACATCCCCCCTCCAGCTGACCCCATACTCCATCCACAGTACACTTTCTAGCAGGCGGAGAAACCTCCACAGCTCCGTTCACGCAGGAACCCATCAGCGGCTCTGACCCAGCTCCTGTCCCTTTAAACAAGGCCAGGTGATCCACAATGTCAGGACACCTTCTGTAGTACAGCCTAATGGATGTTATCAGCACACACTGTCCTGAGTAGGAGAAGGCAAGCTGGAAGCCACGGCGCCTGACAGAGCCCAGTCTCAGAGCCAGACTGTGGTTCATGTAACTGAACATTTCATGTCCAGAGGCTGTGGAAGGAAAGGGCCGGGGCGTCGGCAGGTCCAGGACATTCCGGCCATCAAGAAATCTTCGAATGGGTGAGTCTGAGTCAAAAAGGTAAACCTGTAGTGGGCTCAGCTGACCAGAGCGCTCCTCTTCTTGGGTAAATGTAACATCCATGAGTAGATGGTGGGCGTCTTGACGCTGCATCCACTGGCTTATGATACTTCTCTTTTTGCCATTTTTACAAGCTTGAAGCACTGGAACTGGACTCTGTGTAGTCACTGGAAGCCGGCTTTCAGTCCACTGGGATGATGCAAAGATGGAAGAGGAACAGTGAAAGGCTGCAGAGAAGAACTACAAACTACAAACCCAACAAGCTCTGTACCAGATTGGACTCATAGTTGATACCAGTGCGATACCAGGCACATCTTGTTATGTAAGAGTGATTGTTGACTTAATGTGACTTAGTTAGATAACTTTCTTCCATGCCATGAATAGAAATGTGCGAATGAATTAATGTAGCTGAAAATGATCATACACTTTATATTACTTTATTTCAATCTGTTTTTATGATGCATCAGGCCAAACTAACCAAACTTACTTGGGATGTTGGTTCAGATGTCCATCCCAGTTGTGGCTGTTTGTCAGAATGGAAGAGCTCAACTAAACACACAAGAGGAGAGAAAAACAGCACTGTCACTCTGTCACCATGCAGTGCTCTGCTTGACAAACATGTAATATTTTTGAACCAACAGAGTTCAACGAATATGACAGCAGCTCACTTTCATCTGCACAAAGAGACAAACAGACTGTGCTCCTCTGGATAATTTCATCTCACAGTCAGTGATTCAGCATCACATTCCTCAGTTCCCCAAGAGTTTTTCTTCTCTTCATCAGGGTGGTATCTGTCGTTTCCTCTTTCTAAATACTGAACTGTTTTCGCAGAGTTTGGCAGATTTGTTCTCATGAAATGATAAACATCTGAGAATATTTCAGTTAAAGTTACAAATATACATTTACGTAGTTAATTGGAGCTATTGATAACAGTAAAGAGACAGAAGGGACTTAGGATAATGCTCCTATTACATATAGACAATCAGACAAAGCCAAACAGCTACATGTTACAAATATTCTATAAACTCTCTATCTGTGGACATGTTGTACATTCATACACTACTGACAGACATTTATGGATATACTTAGCCTTGAGCGCAGCACCTACTGTAAAAAGCACTCTAACCTTTACAGATAAACTTTATTTGACCTTCTCTAAACTTCTGAATGCACATGTCAATGTTCAATGTTTCAGTACTTATTGCGTAACATGCTGTTCTCTAACAAAGTGTATGATCCATGAATGTTCTGCTTCAACGACAGTTTGTATTTAAAGAGTCCTCCTCATAATGCTGTTCACATTTTGATATCATGACACCAAAATGACACCTAACAATCCATCAACAGTACCTGGTCAGTGTGAGGCTTCAAACAGGAAGCACTCAGAGGGAAGTTACCACTAAGTGTCATCAGCAGGTTGGAATAAGTCAACTTGTGAACAGCATGATGTTATGGAATTTTCTATCCTAAGGTTACTCGAGGTCACGTGTGAGCCTTGTGATCCACGGCAGTATTAATTGTTTGTCTTTGACTAGGTGCCACCATATCTCAACACTGTGGTGGCCAGGGTCGAAGAGACCTGTTGCTGCCTTCCTAGTCATAATAGATAGCTTGTTGTTGCCGTTCCAATCTGCGTAAGCGGACATCTGTGTCCCCAGACTAGAATGTGTTGACAATAACACCTCCAAGAGTAAAGACATTCTCTTTGACTAATTCTGGAGCGTATAGTATTTGGGGTGTGATCTTTGGGTTTAAAGTATATCCACCATCACGAGTTCGTCAGAATGCGAGACCGACTCAAGCACATCAGGTGTACTTTGAAAGTGTCTCTAGTTCTCCTTGATCAAGCGTCAATAAATAATACAGCATAAGACATCAGAGGCTCCTGAACACTTTCTTCCCTCCTGACTTCACCATTGACCTTTGACTTCAGCAATTTCTCCACAACAATTGGCGTCACGAACAGGATTTCAACAGAACAAAGACGTGGTAAGTGCAAAGTTTTATTACTTTGCCATACCATGTCTGCGTTTGACGAAATCATAAAAAAAACTATGTGCTTATTTAATCTGCCTGGAATATAAAGACATCTAAGACCCACCAGGGGGTCAGGAGCTACAGTGTCTTGGGGACAATGTCCTGGCTAAAACCTCTGGCGTTGTTTGGAACGTATGTGTCATACAAACATCCCAGTTAGATGTTCAATTCGGCATATTGATTTAAAGTGAGAAATCAAGAAAGCTGACAATGGTGTAAAAAAAAGAAACAACTTTATAAAATAATGGAACTGTAACAATAATTGATTACAGAGCAGTGTACAGTGTGTGGATCTGAAGGGGGGCAGGTTGGGTTTATGACCCACTGCATTGCCACTACATGGCTGTTTGTTTCCAGGGCAGTTTTGGGCTGCACTCGGCACAGAGAGACTCACCTGAGGTTTAAACTGACATTTTCAGGGAATTTAAATACACCCTAATTTAAATCAAGATCGGGGATCTACTTTGTGTCATTTGGGAGACATTGATTTTAAATGTGTATACACTGGGAAAAAAAGAAGTACATTTTTCATCCTTTCACCTCACCACTGCTGTAGTTAGAAAGGTGTGGAGACTGACCTTTGATGCTGCTGTATTGTAGTTTTGAAATCTGTTTGTCTGTATGTGTAATGTCCTACTGCGCAAGCGAAAATGGGTAATGATCTGTCCAAAGCAGTAGACGAACCTGAAATCATGCAAATTGACTCAGCAAAAGCTAAATCAAAGACAAAACATCTTTCTGTAGAGATCAAAGAACTAATGTGAAGTTAGATGGTCAACCTGTCATTGATACGCAGCATGCAGGAGCAGGCATACACACATACACATCTGACCAGATATCACAATTCAAAGCAATGTTTTCGCTGCATGTGCCAGCTGGACTCCTCGGTAGATTGAAAGGATGGGATTTCGTGTTTCCGTTCACTTCTCTTATGTGTAAATGGACGAATGGCATGTGGCTGTATGAGGGAGCATTCGAGAGAGAGAAGCTGCAAATGGCTAAGATGAATGTTAACTCTAGTGTTGAAAATCCATCCTGGGACTTCAGATACATGAATGAGTGTATGCAAGTGTGGTGTGAGAGTGCGTGACAAAAGCTGCGAGACTGGACCGGATGATTTAAGAAGGATGATTGATTTGACTGCTAAATGTGTTACTGCCTCTCATATGCCTGTACTAGAAGCTAAGTTGCAAACTAGAGCTTTAGAGATGGCTAAGATAAAGCAGCAACATGTTGATAATTTGGAAAATTGTGCAAAAGCCATGATGTATGGCTGGTCAAAGCGCCAAGCCAAGATTCCCGCTCCTCGTGATTTGTTGAATATTTTAGCCCGAGGTCGGGATAACACTGCCAGAACAACCAAACAATGAAAAAGTGATCTCCGTCTTTCCGCAACTTTCAAATACAAGGCCCTCTTGCAATGCTGAAATAGATGAACAACCAAGCACATCACAAACTAAAGCAGATGATGAGTTTACCCTAATAGCAGCTGCATTTGTCAGGTTTTAGAAAACATCACAGCACCACTACTGCCACCTTAAAAGTCCTTAATGATGTGTTTGAGCCTTTGGACTCGAGAAAGTTCTGTGTGGCTCTGTTTATTGATCTGTCTAAAGCATTTGACATGGTGGATCACAATCTCCTTCTAAAAATTCTTGGTAGGAATGGTGTCTCCAAACAAGCTGCCTCTTGGTTTGCAGATTATTTGGCAAATAGGACACAATGTGTTCGGATGGCTGGAGTTAGCTCCACCTTTCTTGAGGTCACAAAAGGCATACCTCAAGGATTAGTATTAGGGCCCATTTTATTCACAATTTACATTAACGATTTGTGTGCAAATATGTCAAATGCCTCATACCACCATTATGCAGATGATACTGTCATTTATTGTTGCTCACAATCAATTCCTCAGGTTTTTCAATTTTTACAGTCCGCTTTTGATGCAGTGCAGATCCGTTTGGAGAAACTAAAACTGGTTTTAAATGCTGATAAATCTAAATTAATGTTTTTCTCAAATTCATCTGTTCCCATGGAAAATATCCCTTCAATCAGAACTGCCCGGGGTGAAACTCTAGAGCTAGTCACCAGCTATAAGTACCTGGGTTTTACTATTGATGAGGAGCTCTCATTTAAATTTTCTATTATAGAAATAAATCATGTTTTTCTCTCAAAGCTCAGAAGCTTCTAATATCAGCCACTTTCCTACCTGTACTTGATTATGGCGATGTTGTATATATGTCTGCGTCGACCAGCTGCCTTCTTCCCCTGACTCCTGTGTATCACTGTGCTCTACGGTTCATCACTGGTTGTCGCCGTCTCACCCATCACTGTGAACTATATACAAAAGCTGGCATGCCTTCCTTGGAAATGAGACACTACACACACTGGATAACTGTGGTGTATAAGGCTCTTCTTGGTTTAACTTCCACTTTTTTATGCACTTTCCTTCAGAGAACCGAAAGCCGTTATGCACTACGCTCAAGTGATTTTCTACATCCTGCTGCGCCGCTAGTCAGAACTGAAACAGGTAAAAAAGCTTTCAGCTTCTCTGTCCCGTCAGCTTGGAACGCCCTCCAATGCAAACTTAAAATTGCAGAACTTCTTCCTCTGGAAGCATTCCGCTCCATCTTTTTAAAAAAAAGGACAATGGAAATCATTTGAAGAGTGCCTATGCTTTTAAATTGGTAATGTATCTATAACTGTTACTGTTGTTGTTTGTCTGTTTTTTTACCACTATGACGTGTGCTGCTGCCTTTCTTGGCCAGGTCACCCTTGTGAAAGAGGTCTTGATCTCAATGGGTTTTTTATCTGGTTAAATAAAGGTTATAAATAAATAAATTAGAAGAAGAAAGGGTCAGAAAGGCCACTGAACAAAGGAACAGACAGAGACAGGCCGCTTAAGAGAGGGCAAGGCAGGCTCAGGCAGCCGAAAATAGGGCGAGAAAGCAACAGGAAGAGATGGAGAGACAGCTCAGAGAAAAAGAGAGAAACAGGCAAGAAAAGAGAGATAAAGATGAGAGGGACAGAGAGACGGCAGACTTAGAAAAACTAGTCAGAGCAGAGAGGAGGAGCCTGACACAGACCTTAGTGACGAGGAAACAAACATGGGATTTTAATGCTGGAATAAAGAGAGATGATCATGAATGTCTCATGGTGCAAATTTTTGTGCAAAATCGAAGACCGACAGTTCAAGCTGCTTACAAACTATCAGTCCTTGACTGGAACACCAACAACTGGAAGTCAACTATAAACAAAATAATGGCTATGCATAGGAACGATGTTTTCTCTACTGGTAATAAGGCTCCCAGCTCAAAACAAATAATGCAGTATGTACAACAGCAGGGTGGTCAAAACAATAACAAAAACAGGGATAATCCGAAACGTGGAAATTGTCACAAATGCGGTGCAGCGGGACATTGGGCTAAAGAGTGTAAGAGCGGTCGTCGTCGTCGGAATAAATCCAATAACCAGAACCAACAACAAACCACTGCATCATTTCCGGCTCTACCCGCTCCATAAGCGACTACGTCATTTTCTGCTCTTCCAGCCCCACCCACACAAGCTGCTTGCACGCAGCCAACATATTACAATCAAGCATAGGGAGGCCATGAAGGGGCCGGGATCAGAACAACCATTTCATATTCAAGCTGCAACTATTCAAATTTCTAGTAATCCCGCCGAAGACCCGATAATGCCCGTTCAAGTTAATGGAAATACCGTTGAAATTTTGGTAGATAGTGGAGCAACTATTTCTACTGTAAAAACTGCAGTGCGTGCATGCACACCTACATCCAACTTTATCACCACTGTAGGCGTTTCCGGGGTTCCCATTGCGGAACCGTTATCTCAAAGAACTAAAATAACTGTTGAAGGCTCTGAAGTGATGCATTCTTTTCTATCTATATCTAATAAAAACCCAATTAATCTCATGGGGAGGGATCTGCTTTGTAAATCGCATGCTACTATTCAGTGCACCCCGGATGGATTGTTTTTGACCCTCCCTGATGAAAAAGCCGCTCTAGCATTTCAGTGTTTGCAAAGTACGGAAGACAGTTTGTATTGCTGGGAATTTAATATGCTTCCCAGTTTCACTGTTTCAGATATTCAGAAAATTGCCAAATCATCTCCAGCATGTGCAACACTGATGTCTACAATGAGGCCTCTTTTGCATTGTCATTGTACTGCAGCATTTAACCCTTCTGAGCAGTATAAACAATTGGTTTCCAGGTTTTTAAATAAACAAGAGGAGTTAAAATGTGAACAATGTTTGTTTGTTGGTCCGCAGGGATGTGCCATACCAGTCCAACTATCTAGTGAACAGCAGAGGTTGTTTAATGTTAAAAATTCATATCCACATATCGTGGTGGCCGTCACACCTGGCACACACACATGGTGGCTCAGTGCCTGGCATTGAGAGAAGCTGTACCAGCCTCTCAACAGCAAACAGTAACATATTTAGGGGAGGAACTGTATATGTTGTCCTTAGATGAACATCATCTAAGGTCATCAGCCGCCTCTTCCCGCACATTATGGACCTCCTTCTAAATTGTCTGAGGTTCCACCTATTTTGTGGGCTAAACATAAAAATCATGTGGGTTTTGTAAATTCGGCTCCGCCACATAAAGTCACACTAAGGCCTAATGCTAAGCTACCTATGATTAAACAATACAATTTGCCTCACAGAGCTGTAGTAGGAATTGAAAGTGTTATTCAGTCTCTATTGGATCAAGATGTGCTAGTTCAAACCACCAGCCCATGTAACACTCCCATTTTACCAATTACCAAAGCAAATCGCCCTGATGAATGGCGGTTCGTGCAGGACCTGCAAGCTATTAATAATATAGTGGTACCTGCAGCTCCAATTGTGCCTGACACCCATTCGATTTTATATATTATATTATATATATATATTATTTTTTATTCGATTCGCTTGTTTACCACTAAACTCCACGCACTACACAGTTCTTGATCTGAGTTCTGCATTTTTCTCGATACCGTTGCATCCAGATAGCCAGTATCTGTTTGCATTCACATTCAAAGGTAAGCAATACACTCGGCGACGGTTGCCGCAGGGTTTTGTCTAGAGTCCCACGGTGTATGCAGCAGCGGTAAAAAGAGATCTAGATGGGCTCCACCTGCCAGGTGGCTCCACTCTCTTGCAGTACGCTGATGACATCCTTATAGCTTCTCCATCAAAAGAAGCTTGCCACACAGACTCTATCTTGCTGCTACAGAGACTGACCGAGTGTGGTCACAGAGTGTCCCTGGCAAAGTTGCAATTCTGTCGACCTGAGGTGACATATTTGGGTCATGTTCTGAAGGAGGGACAACGCTTTTCGCTACCGGAGAGGGTGAAACTGCTAGTGAACATGCCTCCCCCCACAACCAAGAAACAGATGCTCTCTTTTCTGGGGGCTGGCTAATTACTGCAGACACTGGATTTTTGAATATGCAACTATGGACTCTGTTTTGTGAGCCGCCACACTGCAATCAGCTCCACCCGTGGTACAGTGGACTGAGGAGATGCACAAAGCCTTTCAAAATCTAAAAAATGCTCTCACAATGGCTCCAGCGTTGGGTTTGCCTGACCAACATCAGCCATTCCTATCTACATGTCCATGAGAGAGATGGCTTCGCCACTGGCATTCTGGTACAGAAACATGGTTCTCATTATCGTCCCATTGCGTACTACTCCTCTCGACTGACCCCTGTAGTACTCGGTATGCCAGGTTGTTTAAGAGCAGTGGCCGCTGTTGCCATTTTGATCAACAAATCTTCTCCCATTGTACTGGCTCATGAATGTGTCGTGCACGTTCCACATGCAGTATTACACATTTTGAACACATCTGCAACATAACACATGACGGCAGCACGTCGCTCAGGTTACGAGGCAATAATTCTTTCAAGTCCCCACATAACTTTAAAGCGCTCACCTCGGATAAATCCAGCTACTCTGCTACCATTGATTGATACAGGTGATGAGCATGACTGTATCGCCCTTATTGATATGTGCACATCTCCGAGACCAGATCTGCTGCAAACACCGATACCAAATTCTGATGTGGTTCTTTATACTGATGGTTAGGCCAGCAGACCATCTGACAACGTACATTTGGCTGGTTATGCAGTAGTAAATGATTCTGAAGTCATTGAAGCAGGATCTTTGCCTCATGGAACTTCAGCCCAAGCAGCTGAACTGTATGCTCTTAATAGAGCATGCATACTTGCTTCTGGTAAAGTTGCCACTATCTACACTGACTCGCGATACGCATTCTGCGCTGCACATGACTTTGGACAATTATGGAAAATACGAGGTTTTGTCTTATCCTCTAGTAAGCCATTACAGCATCACGCGTTGGTAAATGATCTATTAGAGGCTATTTTGCGCCCGTCACAGCTTGCGATTGTAAAATGTGCAGCCCACACTAAAGGAAATGATCCTGTTTCACGAGGAAATGCAATGGCTGATACTGCAGCCAAACAAGCCGCACTTTCCTCCTCCTCCATGGTCCATCAATATACCTCCACACAACCCGTCAATCCAATTCCAGTACCTTCCGCTAATGATGTCGTGAAAATGCAAAATCACGCTGATGACAGGGAGAGAAGTCTTTGGTTGCATAAAGGTTGTGCAGTTGATTCGGAGTCTGGCTTGTGGCTCCACCCGGATGGGCGACCAGTTTGCCCAAGAGCTCTCCTACATGTCTTGGCGCGTGTGGCACATGGACCAACACATGTCGAAAGAGAGGTGATAAATGATGTTATTCGTTCACAATGGTTTGCACCAGGCATTACAGTTGTATGACGTGTCAACAGACCAGAAAGAAGAATAGCACAGTGAAGCATGACCATCTGGAACCTCCAACAGGTCCCTTTGTAAATTTGCAAATAGACTTTGTACATATGCCAAGTTGTCAAGGCTACAAATATTTGTTAGTTGTGACAGATCGATTCTCAAAATGGGTTGAGGCTTTTGCGACAAGAATAGAAGACGCTCGAACAGTTGTTAAGTGTCTGCTAAAAGAGGTGATCCCTAGGTTTGGAGTGCCACAGGGAATAGATAGTGACAGAGGTCCGGCTTTTGTATCAAGAATAACGCAGGGTCTGTCAGATATCTTAGGGTTCAAGTGGCAGTTACATGTTCCATATCACCCACAAAATTCTGGTCAAGTTGAGAGAATGAACGCAACTATCAAAGATCGGTTGACCAAAACAGTGCTGACAACAGGCCTAAAATGGCCTGATGCACTACCTACTGTGTTGTATTCCATCCGAAGCGCACCGAGCGCAACAACAGGACTAAGTCCTCATGAGGGGAGTTAATGGGGAGACCAATGTCCACAGGGATAAGTCCCCCTTTGACACCACACAAAACTTCTCTGCTTTGGACGGATGAGTTTATGACTGAATATGTAAAAAGACTAACTGAAATTTTGAGAAAATATCATTTTCAGGTAGCTGAGAGGCTCCCAAAGCCCTCTGAGGAGCCAATTCATCCTTTTAAGGAAGGAGATTTTGTATTAATCAAATGTCTGGAAAAAGTGTCTTTGTCTCCCAGGTGGAAAGGTCCCTACCACGTGTTGCTGACAACTAGGACTGCCCTAAAAGTCGAGGGCAGAGCAGAATGGGTTCATGCCACAAGGTACAGGTTGGCACCACCAACCACTGGCGAAAGACTGCTAAACCCTGGCGAGTAACCGGGAGGTTACTTTTCGTCTTCATCCTACTGTCCAGGCTTGGACAAGGAGCTGATCGGGGCTTTCTGGATCGCGGGGAGCGGGACGGCTCTCCGACTCTGCAAAGCAAAGAGCAGGGAGGCTTTCCTGCTCAGGACACAGTCGGTGTCATTGACCCCTCACCTCAAAAAGAGGGGCGTTCTTTGCTGAGTGTTTTTGGAAAGACGAACACTGAGCTCAACTCTGGTAGTGAGAACAGTTTGACAGGTTCCTGTCGAAGCTGCAGCAACGTGCGTCTTGACATAGCAAAAACACAAGTTGATGATGTTGCTATAAGAGAACTTAAAAGAAAAGTGCTTGAAAAGACTAATAAATTTGTATTTCCTGCTCTCTTACGGACTAAACGAACTGTTAAGCCTATTGTGTTTGAATGTCCAATTGACAGATGTGATGAGAATGATTGCTATGTTGCTCACCCCTTGATTTTCTCCGAAGGTAAATGGTCGTGGACAACGCATGACAAAGCTCTGATTAAGACAGTGCTGAGTGTACCCAGGTAATGAAGGTAACATTCACAGCTGCTGTACCTTTGACTGAACCTCTGGAGCTGTGGTGTGTCACTAAACAGCCATTGAAAAGTTATCCTGGTTATAAACTGTGGGCTGGTAATTACCGAGATGTTCCGGGGGGGTGCAGAGTGGTAAGATCTGTACTATAGTGAAACTGATAAGGGTGATAGTTTTCTGTATATTGGTCAATTTTCTTCCATAAATACACTTGAGGTAGCCAAACCTAAATCAACAAGGAGTGATAGAGGTACAGGTGACCTTCAAAACACAAATTCGGCCTTCAGTCTAATGAATGATTATGCTTGCGATCGTAATCTCAGTAACTGTTGGCTATGTCAAAATATGCCTTCGTCCATACACTCACCAATGTCTCACCCAATTCCATTCACTAGAACGGATTATGAAATGTTCAATTGGAATAATTTGGCCATGAGATTTGAAGATGAAGCAGATGAGTGCTATACTCCTGCCTACCCTGTAGATTCTGCAAAGTGTTCACATAATGCTGAAATTGCCTTATACGTTGCTAAAACAGTTGACAATGAACAGTACCTAGCGAGCGGTTTCAATTATACTACACTTTTTCGCATTATTCATACACAGATGTATGTGAAATTAGGTTTTGAATATAGAGTTCAAATAGTTTTGGCCCAAATAAACTGTTCAAAACCTCTTGGAGATCAGGTATGTGTTCCCCAACCATATATTGCATCTTTAACGGTGGAGGCCCTAGTTTCTGTGCAGCCGTGTTCCGGTGTTAGGTCCATGGAGTCAGTTCTGATACAGAAACGTAACTGCTCAGTGCCACAACAGACGGAGCGAACTCCACAACGTGATTGCTCAACTTATGTGCCTCCAGTGTTCACCCATGAACTGCAAAATGTTTCCTTGTGTTTTCAGGGAGTAGGAGACGGACCTGATAATTTAGGACAAAGCAGCTGTAAAAAAGTAGTAAATGTCACTCTGAGACAGTCGTCGTTACCTGAGAGAGTGTATCTAGACTGTGGAGATAAAGCTTATTGCTGCGTGCCCTATGAGTTGTTTCATGGCGTCTGGTATTTGGCATACCTAATTCCCTTGATCAGGGAAGTGAAATCCACTGAGATGTCTTCATTATACCCGCCTCTACATAAATATAAAAGAGAAATCTCAACATCTCAAAAGATAGCCAGCTTCCTCTTGCCTTGGTACGTTATGTATATAACTCAACAGGAGCTTGAATCTCTGTCTAAAGTCCTGGAGGATCATCTCAATGCCTCCAGTAGAGCCATGTTAGCTGAACATAGGGAGCTGCAGGAAGTTAAAACTGTAGCTTTACAGAATCGTATGGCGCTTGATCTCCTGTTGGCAGCACAGGGAGGAACTTGTAAAGTTATAGGTACTGAATGTTGCTCCTACATCTCCGACGCGACTGCTGAGGTTATGGATATGGCGCATGACACAGCTCAAGGTATCAAAGAGTTACATGATAAACATGGGTTTAACTTTGGGGATTTTTCTGGTACCTTGGGGCCATGGGGATCAGGGTTAGTTACATTTTTGACTACTCTATTTGTCGGTGGACTCCTTATTCTTTTCCTCTGCACTTGTATGATCTCATTGATTAAACTAATGGTGAAGAAGACAACAAGGTCAGTGGTTCAAGCACCCCAGGTGTGTATACGCCCAGAGGTTGCCAATCCAGTGGGTAAGCGGTATTATCATTTTGAAGGTTTTGGGGAAAGGATTCGAGACTTTGACCTTGATGATCTTTCTCTTGGTGAAAATGATGAAGAGGAGACTTATGGTCTGTAAATGGAGGGTGTTTATGTTTTCTGTTACCTCTGTGTTCCATTTTAGGTTAACTTTATGTGATGATTCTGGTTTTACTGGTTGTTTAGTATTCTAAGAGATGTTATTTTTAATCATTTAGAAATTGCCATTTTATGAATCACTTTTAAAATCTATTTTCAATGATGGTTTTCATAGTAATGTAATACATGCTTAAAAGTTCAAAGTTAAAATTTTGTTATGATGATATGCAACTGATGGATAACGACTGTTCATGGAAAGTTCTACGAAGATGGATTCCACGCCACCATGCATCGTATGTGCTAGTAACCTCTCCATGGTGGTGACCCTCTACTGTACATAATGTACATGGGTCGAAGATTTTGCAATGTCTTGATTTCAACGATGATTGTTGTGATTGATTTCAAAGAGAGAAGAAATTTGCTCTAAAAATGTTAAATCAATTGTTTTATGGAACCCCTTCTAATTGCCAGGGTTTTATCTATTAGGTGAAATAATAAATTTGATCTTGCTCCTCTCCTAGTGGCATATTTGCACATGATCTGTGACCTTCCTGATGACCTTCTTTAACACCTTTGTGTTGTAAGGGATCTTCGCTAGCTTAAAGGCCCTTGTTGACCTGAAAGTGGAACTCACACATCATGGGAATGGGATGATGGGGTACATAAGAGGGGTTCTTAAAGTTTTTCACTGATTGTATGAATTAATCTAAACCGACTGCTTTGTTTGAAAAATGATTTTTATGGATGGCCTTTTGAATAATTCTGTGTGATTATGAATGTTTTATAATGTTTGGTAATTATTATTATCCGGTAGTTAGTATTGCTCTTATGATCAATTAGAGGGGATTGTTATGGAATTGTCTATCCTAAGGTAACTTGAGGCCACGTGTGAGCCTTGTGATCCACGGCAGTATTAATTGTTTGTCTTTGACTAGGTACCACCATATCACTGTGTATATCACCATAACACTGTGGTGTCCAGGGTCGAAGAGACCTGTTGCTGCCTTCCTAGTCATAATAGATAGCTTGTTGTTGCCGCTCCAATCTGCGTAAACAGACATCAGTGTCCCCAGACTAGAATGTGTTGACAATAACACCTCCAAGAGCAAAGACATTCTCTTTGATTAATTGCGTATAGTATTTGGGGTGTGATCTTTGGGTTTAAAGTATATCACGAGTTCGTCATAATGCAAGACCGACTCAAGCCCTTAGGTGTATATAGTTTAATTCAGTCGTATTTATCTAGCGCCATATCATAACATTTACCATTTAGATATTCAGAGTAAGTCTACTGTCCTCAGATCAGTCTCCAGTAAAAGTGTCTGATCGAGGGAAGAACCCGAGGAGTAAATATTAACCAACTTTACCATGATCATACTATGTCCTGACTTTGGTTCTAAACTCAACCTTAATATTAAAACTTCCACAAAAAAAACGAGAATGTCAATAAAATGGATGAACAACATTTTGAAGAAGTCTCATATCTATTTTTGACACTCTTTTAGCTCCAGATGTGTTCAGTGTTGCTTTGGTCTTTTGGTTTTTGGGAGTAGAAAGAGCTCATCCTCGCTGTTTGAACATTGTACTGTACATTTTATATTCATTTATCATACACAGTACTCTTTATCACTTTCAGTGACTTCAATCAAATCTGCTTGATCCTGTTTTTGCCTGGAACACTTCCTAACAACTCCCCCTCTCAATCCTCTGGAATGTGCCTCAGAGTTTCAATATAATGTCATCTCACAGTAGGTTTCTGTTAGAAGAACACTGTTATCCTAACCTGAATGTCAAACACCTGATCACTCGTCAGAATGCAAGACCGACTCAAGCACTTCAGGTGTACTTTGAGAGTGTCTCTAGTTCTCCTTGATCAAGCGTCAATAAATAATACAGCATAAGACATCAGAGGCCCCTGAACACTTTCTTCCCTCCTGACCTCACCATTGACCTTTGACTTCAGCAATTTCTCCACAACACATGAGACATGTTGTCAAGGTGTGATCGATGGTCAAGGATACATGACAAATTACTGAGTCATCGACAGTTTTTGTTGTGGTATACACACCACTGTTAGCTTAGCTTTAGTTTCATCAAATTGTTTGAGATTAAGAAATTACCATTGCATGCTTCTACTTAAATGTCCTACTTTATGATATGAATAATTATATGACTGTAGCATGAACTTTTCCATAAATTTCACCTGAAAGTCAAATATCCTAAACTTTTTGTGAGTAGTGTATTGACAGAGAGCGTTGCACAGACATTCATGGAGGATGAATTCTTCTGACCTTTAACCTTTGACCTTTGATCTCAGTGATTTGATTTCTCTCAGGGTAGTTTTTGTTCTCTCTGAATATTTTTTTTTGGCTAATTTACTTTTGCTTTCTTTTACTACTTTACTAAATCGAAACACAGAGCTTACATCCCAGCAGCTTATGGGCTAAGCCACTTTTCCATCACAATTCTTTTTAGTATTTTTTTCTGTAGTCTCAAATAATTTACAAATTTTGTGAAAATAAATAAGTAAACCGCTTTGATGTATCCATCCATCCATTTTCTTAAACCTCTTCTCCTCATCAGGGTTACGGTGGGGCTGGAGCCAATCCCAGCTGACTTTGGGTGAGAGGTAGGGTTCACCCTGGACAAGTCACCAGCTCATCACAGGGCACAATCAACCATTCACATTCACACCTACAGCCAATTTAGAGTCACCAATGAACCTGAATCAATGAAATGAATCTTTAGATTCAGTTTAATTCAGTCGTATTTATCTAGCGCCATATCATAACATTTACCATTTAGATATTCAGAGTAAGTCTACTGTCCTCAGATCAGTCTCCAGTAAAAGTGTCTGATCGAGGGAAGAACCCGAGGAGTAAATATTAACCAACTTTACCATGATCATACTATGTCCTGACTTTGGTTCTAAACTCAACCTTAATATTAAAACTTCCACAAAAAAAACGAGAATGTCAATAAAATGGATGAACAACATTTTGAAGAAGTCTCATATCTATTTTTGACACTCTTTTAGCTCCCGATGTGTTCAGTGTTGCTTTGATCTTTTGGTTTTTGGGAGTAGAAAGAGCTCATCCTCTCTGTTTGAACATTGTACTGTACAGTTTTATATTCATTTATCATACACAGTACTCTTTATCACTTTCAGTGAATTCAATCAAATCTGCTTGATCCTGTCTTTGCCTGGAACACTTCCTAACAACTCCCCCTCTCAATCCTCTGGAATGTGCCTCAGAGTTTTAATATAATGTCATCTCACAGTAGGTTTCTGTTAGAAGAACACTGTTATCCTAACCTGAATGTCAAACACCTGATCACTCACCCTCCTCTGCTTCATATTGTCTGTCACAGCCAGCTTCCCACACCCATATCCACAGTAGGAATAAAGTAGAGCACAGTGTAGAGTTACACACAGCCATCTTTTCAGTTTGCTTGAAGTCTGATCATAATCCACTGCCGCCACTTCTTTACACTCAGTCTGCCACTCAGCTGCTCAGAGGGTCACTGAAATGAGTAATGGGTGTGTTTACATGGACTCAGAGGAATGGGTAATTAAAATGCTGAGGAGAGCCTTCCTCCTCTGGAAAACATACCCCCGCCTATTTGACCCACTGACTTCCTGTATTTATGTGTGCAGAGTGCTGCTGCTCTTATCAAGAACACAATATGACAACACCCGGAGGACAGCCACATGAAACATTGAACTACTTTGCACTTTGCAGACAAGTCAATTCAAGTGCAAGGTCTTACAGGATAAGATACGATAAAGTAGACATTAATGATCCTACAGCAGAGGACAAGAAATGACTAAGAAAATATATAGAAAAAAATCAAAGAAATACAAATACAATAACATAAGAAGTTATACTTTTAAGCATACAGATATGTATATGACACAGTGCAGCATGAAGTCATGCTGGTGTTGAAGAGTGTGACAGCTGTTGGAATGAAGGACCTGTGGTAGACTCCTTCTTACATGGTGGAGTAGCAGTCTGTTGCTGAAGGAGTTTAAGACCTCCACAGTCTCATGCAGGAGGTGAGAGGAGTTGTTTATGATGGAGGTCAGCTTTGCTAACATCCTCCTCTCCCCACTTTCTCTGTGGAATCTAGGAGGTAGTCAAGGACAGAGCTGGACCTCTTGACCAGTTTTAGTCTTTTCCTGTCCCTCCCCAGTAGAGTCCTGCACACTTTAAGGGAAAGAGAGTCTGGTTAAGACACTGGCAGGTGGGTGGAGGAGGAAAAGGGACCAGGGTCAGATCTATTGAAGAACAAATTTACACTGTTTTCATATTCTTCAAAGATGGTGATGGTGATGGTTATTGGCTCTTGTTCTGGAAGATTGCTGTGGTCTGCTCTTAAGTCCACTAGCCACTGGGCATTGGTGTTTTCCCCTAGCTCATCCAGTACTGCTCAGTCTCTGCCCTGGTTGGATCTGTTCTCATGTTATTTCCCTGCCACTGAGAGTACACTTTAGATGGTTCAGTGGAGAACATCTTGTTTATTCTCCTGGCTTCTGCTTCTGCTTTGCATCTCTCCAGGCGGGTAGCTAGTACCGTGAGCCTTTGCTTGGCATTCTCCAGCTTGTTGTATTTCCTGGGTATCTTCTTCTTTCCCGTACCTATCAGCAGTTCTGACAATTGGCTCTTCTCTTTATGTGCCTCTAATCTTGGTCTCTAACCTCCTTCTCCATGGCCTTTATTTTTCAGCTTGTGATGGTCATATTGATAGCCACGCATCCCCAGGATCACTGTTGCTGTGATGTATATCAGCTGAATGGTGTCAGTTATAGACCTAGCAGACTGTAGCGCTGCATTCACATCCTCGACCTACTAGATCTTCAGAGGGTACTCAAGGCCTGGTAGTTGTGTGTCTGCTTGGTTTTCAGTTTAGCTATTATTGCATTCTCAGGATATATATATATATATATATATATATATATATATATATATATATATATATATATATATATATATATATATACTGTATGTATATTTAAGGTGAACTCCTGCAGTCGGCCAGTCTTCTTTGTATCTTGTTTATTTTCCCAACCCAAACTCCATTTAATCCATGATTGAGTAACACTTACTCACTTCCTCTTCTTTTCTTTAGAAAGGCTGACATTTGGAAAAGTCTTGTTTTTGAGCAATTATCGACACAAAAAAGAAATGTGAATCGAGGGAGATTTGTTTCCAGTGTGAAGGGAAGTTGCTAGGCGTTACAGGAAAGAAGTCTGTGTGAAGGATATGTTCTTTTTGCTTGTTGTTACTCGTCACTGAAACGTTTCTAAAGCTGTCTGTAACTGATAACATTCACATCGCTCGGCTACAAAACTTCATCATCACATCATACTGTGATACTGTGTAATACTCTGTGATACTATGTCAAAGCTGTGCTGCGTGACAATACATTTCAAAATTTATCAAAAAAAACAAACACTATGTCATATTTATATTATATTAGGGTGTTCATTAAAAGATGCTTTTAACATTATGACCATTATGAGATTAAGTTAATAGATGCATAGTAAATATGTAAAAATCAAACTCAGTTATATAATAAACATTCAAAATAAGTTAATTGGGTTCTTCTTAATTGTAAACTGTGAACAGGGTTCTTATAAAAATGGTAAAACTATACACATTAATATGCGTTAATAATACTACAGTGGATAATAGCATCATAAACATGTTTAATGTAAAACTGTAGGACATGTTGTCAGAAAATCTTAGCACTTTATTATAGAACAGTTTTAAAGTTCTGTTGATGTTTTATGAATCACTTAAAAGCAAGTAAATATATACATGAATATATAATTAATACGTAAATATAAATAGAGGAAATGTATGTACACATACCACTGTTTGTATGTAGAAACTTTTCATTTTATTTATCTACTAGATTTAATATATATAACACTGTTGGCTGGTGTTTTTTTGTTTTTCTTTGTTGTCCCATTCAGGATCTCTGAAAATCTCAGATGACTTGTTACAGCGTCACTTTATTTTCAGTTCTGTGTAAATGAACAGATGAAACATTTTTGTTCAGCTAACATGATATGCTGCTGTTCTTGCTCAATACTGGGAATTCTTTTTAAATGTGCACTCCCCATCAAAGTTTGAGATTTTTAAATATTTAGAAAATTTTAATCATGAATATGCTGAAAAACGTTCATCAGAAAGACTCTCTGTCTCTGGCTGTCATGGGGTAAAACCACAGCCTGGGATTTGACACCATGACTTCCCCAAATCTGACTCATTATCCCTAAAATAGAAAAGAAATGTATCATCGAAACAAGGAATGAATCACTGTTTAGAAAAAGCTAAATAATCATTAGCTCAAACTCAAAAAGTGCTCAAGGCGCGTTGTCTGGTGGAATTGTACGAGGTGAGGTTGGAGATGTGGACAGGATTCTGTTTGGAAAATCAAAGTGTGGAGGAGAATTTACTGCTCACTGTTGTATACATGTTTGTGTATCTATGAATTACACTCACACAGATACTATACCGTGTGCCACATGTCAGTAATAACTCCAACACATGAACTATACCATAATCCCACTGCTACAAATCAAACACTAAATCTTGGTAATTAAACTCATAAATATTAAAGCTGGAACAGAAATAATGAGTGAAGCTACAGAAACAAATTACTAGAATGCTAATAGCTAGACTAAGCTAAAATTCAATAGCAAGGGGACATTTGGAAGGTCTTAAAACATCACAGGTTTGTTTGAATTGATTTATGTCTGTGGACATGTCTCATTAATTCATTAAGTCCACTACATATATTATTACTGTCATTATTGCTACCATATCTGCTACTGTGGTCACTTTATCACTCATTGTGATTCATTGTCATTTTGTCAGTCATTGTAATTGTACAATATGTTTGTGTTGATTTGTCCAGTACACGTGACATCCATTGCACGTCTGTCCGTCCTGGGAGAGGGATCCCTCCTCTGTGGCTCTTCCTGAGGTTTCTTCCACATTTTTCCCTGTTAAAGGTTTTTTGTCGGCAAGTTTTTCCTCACTCGAACCGAGGGTCTAAGGACAGAGGGTGTCACTCCCTGTACAGATTGTAAAGCCCTCCAAGGCAAATGTACTTTGTGACTTTGGGCCATACAAATAAAATTGATTTGATTTTATTTAACTACTGAAAGGACGGGATGCTGTACAGAGTATTGTCTACAAAATGTACTAATGTAGTTCAATGTACTTCTATCATTTGCAAAGTACCTCAGCAAAGTAAAAAATAAATAATGTAGTTCAAAGTGTTCGATGTTTCTTTTTGAAACCTAGTGAATCAGACGTACACACATCTGGAAACCTGACAAACCATGTGGACACTAGAACATGTGATTCCAACAGCCTGCACTCCTCCACTCATCCAAAAGCTGTTTGGGCTGTTTGAGTGGGGTTGTGGTCAAGACTTCTGTGCAGAAGGTCTGTAGCTAAAATTATAGAGGTGAGATCACAAGTCCAGGGCAGCACGATGGTGCATAGTAAGAAGGTTACTGGTTTGAACTTCGGCTGGTTCCTTTCTGTGTGGCGTTTGCATGTTCTCTCCGTTTCTGCATGGGTTCTCTCCGGATACACTGGCTGCCTCCCACAGTCCAAAGACATGAACCTTAACAGATTCATTGGTGACTCAAAATTGTCCGCAGGTCTGAATGTGAGTGTGAATGGTTGATTGTGTCCTGTGATAAGCTGGCAACTTGTCCAGGGTGTTGCTTCTCACCCAGCCAGCTGGGATAGGCTCCAGCCAAACTGTGACCCTGATGAATAAGTGGTTGGGTGGATGGATTCAGTCGTTTCTTGAGCTGAATGTGTCTTAAAACCAGGATGTGATCATTGACTTTACCAAACACTGAGCTACTGACTTAGTATTTGCACAGCGTGTACAAGAAGTTTAGTTTCAAACCAAAATGCCATTTTTTTAAAAGCCTAAAGTCTGTACTTCTTGAGAAGAATGAATATGTGCACAGTGGTGACTCTGATCTGTAGACATTTCATTGAGTCTGTTCTGTCCTTCTGTATGGTCTCATGCTTTGGGAAGCTCAATCCGGCCAATAAGAATATGCTTGGCTGGCTTGTCAAAGTGGCCAGTAAAGTTTATTGGGATGAGTCAGATATGAATACAGTGGACAAGACCTCTGTATCCTCAGTGGCATGACCCAGCTGTGCAGAGCAGTCAAGTTCTTCCAGGCACAAAGACTGGAGGGACAAAATAAAATATTAAAAATATATAATAAATATGTTGTAAGATAAGGAAGCAACAGGAGAACTCCAAATGTACAAAATGAATTGGTATGTAGGTGACCTTTCACTGTTGCATAGTATTCCCAATCAGATTTGCAACCTAATTTAATCAAACTCAAACACACAAGTGCTCACACACTTGGAACTCTCATGAGACGGGCAGTCACACTGAACCCCAAATTGCTGTTGAAGGCTGCCCCATCGGTGTGTGAATGGGTATGAATGGTTATCTCCTCAAACTGATGAGCAGTTGGTTCCTTGCATGGCAGCTAATGCCATCAGTGTATGAATATATAATATTCTGGTAAATCCTTCATGGATTCATAGATAGGAAGATAGAAATATAATATTATATACATGATAATAATTATAAATAAAACTGCACAAGATGTGTAAAGGCATTCAAATCTTTTATATTTTCCAAACTTTCCTTTGAGAGCTGCTACAACCAGCAGTTTATGGCAACATGAGAACTGCAAACACACACACACACACACACACACACACACACACACACACACACACACACACACACACACACACACACACACACACACACAGATGAGAAAACCTCTCAACACAGAACGTCCCTGTACTGAAGTCCACACACGAAATTTTTCAGTGCAAACACGAGGAGGAAGCATCCGTTCATTCTTGGGAGAGATGGAAGCTCAAATGTTAATATTGTGCTACAGATAAGGCTTTTATGATGCTGAGACACTCACATCTTCACCTTTCAAAGTTATTCTCCACAATATTTCAATAACTTGAAGAGTAAGGGAAATAAAGGATGCAATCCACTGAATGTGTTTCAATGCATACACTGAAAACCAGAAAAAGAAATCTTACTGCACATGTGCATGTCATGGTCATGAATATGAATGCAGCCTAGTCAAATGCTACAATAATGAGGGCTATAAGCTTTGGGTAAAATCCAAACCAACATATGTGTGGCTGCTTCCCCAGCTGATATGTCGTCAATGAATACATAGTCACACTTTAAGTTAGAAGTCTCTGAGCGTCTTCATCCCATCTGGTCCTCTGGAGAAGCGATCACATGATATGAAATCAGACTGCGGTACATTAGATTGAACTTTAAAAATAAAGCAAACAACAAAAACAATTGCAATGGACGGAGGGTTGAAATATTTTTTTGTCTGAGACAGTCGGTTCTAATGTAACTCATCCTACAGTAAGGCCACTGTGGTAATTCCTCAAAGACTAGACCAGTATTTGTTATTGTACATAAACGTTTAGGTGATTTTGGCTTTAACCACAACCACATTTAACTATGACCAATCATTGCATAAGCTTAACCTAGCAGTTTTTCAACCACAATCACGTCATTCCTGAACCTCATACCACGATCAAGCTGTTTTTTTTAAGCCTGGACTTAAAAATAACTAAACCTCACCCATTTTCTTTTGGTTTTGGTTCTCAGCAGGTCCGGTCCAAACATATGAGCACTGCTGTTGCCTTTAACAAACCAACACACTGGTCAGACTTGGTCTCTCCTGGTTCTGGCAGCTCATATCTGTACCAAACATTTCCAGTCTCACACACTTCACGTTCACGATGTGTAACAAAAGTCACTAAAAAACACACACAGCACAGAAACTGCAAAGCAAACAATCAAGCATCAAAGCATACAAGCAGTTCTCTCTGAGGCACTGCTGCCTCATGGGTCAGAATTTCTCGGTGCTGAGTGTCACGTCCAGTTTGATAAATAGACCATGGCTTTAAATTTGTAGAAATGACACGACTGCCCACTTCTTTGGCCATAAAACGCAACTGAGTACCACATTTTAAGACAGATAAAAATAACAGAGCCCAAACATAGCTGACATTTTTCTGAACCTCACTCTGGTTTTGGACCACCTCAGTCTCTTTTGGAAACACATTGCCACCTCTCATTGGTTGAGTGTGTTCTCCTTCTTGGATCAGCTGTGTTGATGGGCCCTTGCCTACCACACCTATCAATCAAAAAGGACCAAACATCCCATCGTCCTGGTCTTGGTTTTGTCATGACCCACATTCTTTTGGACAGGTGACCCAGTGTTTGATGGCTGGAGGTTGATAGAATCATTGCATCAGACACTTTTCTTTCTGCTGTTTAGCATACTTCCTCCTGCGCTGCTCCAGACCTCGTTCCAGGCGCTCGTCCTCCTCCAGAGCTCTGAGGACAAACAGAGAGTCTGTCCATCACACACACACTGAACTACATGTCAACACCTTATCTACACCTGTGTGTAACTGTACTTCTGCTCTTGTTATTTTTATATATGTTCATCTTTAGAAAAGAATAGATACTTTACTGATTCCTTGTTGTGTCAATTTAACATTGTTATGATTTGATGTCTTCACTGTTCTCTTGTATTGTGTTTTTTTTTTAATCTCATTTGTCATGTTAAGTGTTGTTAAGTCTGTTAATAGAATAAAATAAACTGTGGTAGTGACTGCACACTTATATGTGATCAAACATATTTAATTAACACTGATTATTTATTAGAACAGTTTAGCTGACTATCCTGAGACCCTCATTATTATAGTTGTTATATTATTATCATTGGCTGTACAGGACAAACATGGTACATGATGTGCTGCATGTAGCTGGTTGAGCAGCATCACACTATACTGCCATCTAGTGGCAAATTAGCCATAAAATCTAATCTTAATGAAAAAATATTTTGTTTTGGTTTCAGTTTAACAACGTTAACTCGGACATCATGGTTAATAAATATGTCAGTGTAAGCATGAAGCAGGACAGTTGTAGAGCCAGAAGCAGACTTGACCAGCACAGTGAGTGTGTCTCACCCTCTCTCCTTGGCGTCTATATTGTGGACCAGTTCGTCTCGCTGGTTGACCAGTGAAACCAGCTCCTGCAGCAGCAGCTGCTCTCTGTGTTTATGAGCCTGACTCTTCTGCCACTCTGCAGCACAAAGACGAGAGACACAAAAGCAGAGGACTGAGAAGGAAGAGAACTTTCTGGAGTACAAGAATGTGTAGTATAAAATTGTATGCATTTACTGTATGTCATACTGTGGTATAGACAAAATGTGACTTTTAAGGTTTTAAGTTTGATGTCATTATTATGATATGATTTGAGCATAAACTGCGTAGTGAGACATGTATTCATTTGTTTAATGTGTGAAAAGTATTGATATTTTTAAAAAAAAGTGTTAATCAAGGTTTGAAGAACTGTACTGCACCAAGTAATAAGTAATGATTGTTACAACACATTGTGATGATTGTTATGATACTTACTGAACCACTTTCAAAATTGAAAAGCAGTACACAGAAACTATAATCTATATAAACGGTGTACTACTGGTGTGTAACTTTAATGGTGTAAATCCCTCAAGTGAAAAGAAAAAGAGTACTCAGCTTTGTGCTGAAAAAATGTGCAAACATTTGACACCATTATGTTAGACTGGATGAAAGATGAAAA
This sequence comes from Collichthys lucidus, assembly GCA_004119915.2. Lineage (NCBI taxonomy): Eukaryota > Metazoa > Chordata > Actinopteri > Sciaenidae > Collichthys > Collichthys lucidus. Next base: position 1,994,997 of record CM014101.1, read on the forward strand.
GTGATCTGTGATGTTTTAAGAGGAGAAATCAGTCTATCCATGGGAGACTCCTTGTTTGTCTATGAAGATAATAAAGCTCATCTGCAGCTAACTTTGATCAATCCTGTGTGTTTTTTGAAGATTGATACAGTTTGACAGATTGGTGTTGAAGTTACTTGGTTTCTGACAAGAATCAAGATTCCTTTTCTGGTCTGATACCTCAAATGGAAAGCGATAGTGAAGGATGACAGCTTAACCAAGGTGGCAACATCAGGAGTTTAAGCTGTATTTGATTGGTTTCTGCTCATGACTGACGTCACAACTATTTATTGTGTTTATTTAATGTCTTGGTGGTAAATGATTATACTGACAGAAAACTACCTACACATTCACACTGACCAGTGTGCATGACTGCATCACTAAATAATCAAAATTAATAAATCAGAATAATCAGAATCATTTAAAATGGTTGCAGAAAATATCCTAATATAAACAGATGTTTATGGATGTTTGCTTACAATTGCAAGGTTGAAAATTAGCACAATCTAACAGTTCTACCTGTGGTGGGCTACATAAAGGGTTACTGTATATGGATGATTATAGATTTTAAAACATTAACATAGCATTACATTACATTTACATGTAGTCATTTATCTGACTCACAGAGAAGGGAAACAGTCCTGGTACAGTGTCATAGGAAAGTGTTAGTGCAGCAGTAAGTGCTGTGACAATTCTTGAAGGGGGAGATCTATCATGTCCAGTTGTTGGCAGTGTTGGAGAGGAGGTCCTCTCTGAAGAGCTGGAGGTCTTCAGGAGTTAAAGAGGGACGCTCCTGATCTGGTAGGACATTCCGAACATATAGTTGAATAAGTGCGTTCAAGTAGGTTAGTGCAGAACCAGACACTACTTTGTAGTCAGTGTCAGAGATTTTGAATTTAATGCGGGATGCTACAGGTAGCCAGTGGAGCTCGATGAGAAGCGATGAGGAGAAGGTAGCGTGACCTTCTGGTTTGTAGCAGCAAACAAGTGAAATGTTTTTTGTCCTATTTCTTTTGGTCTGAGATGCTGGTACTTTACTGAGACATACAGCAACAGTGAATGTTGTATATAGAATTTAAACATGTCTAACTGCAGGCTGTTAAAACAACCACATACTGCATGTTTGGGGTATCGTCAATCGGCACATCAAATTTATTTAGTGATACAGTACCCATCCTACAAGTATCAACCACTCCACCACTTCTTTGGCAGACTTAAAAAACTAAAAAGTATAAGAGTTTCTCTTTATTCACTGCAATAATTTCATATCATGTTGTCAAACAAAGCCACCACAGTCTGTCATGGATTGTTCTGGAGTGTTGCTGAAGCAGTAAATGTCCAGTAATAGTGAGTGAGAGTCCTACCTTCCATTGCCATCATGTCACTCAGCTCTTTCTTTAACAGCTCAAATCTTCTTTCTAAGTCTTGTTCCTCGAGCCTGTCAATCACAAGAAAAGCATCACAGGATGTGTGACATCTGAGCTGAGTTTGTTGTCACTCGTTTCAACAAGAAAAGAGGTGGTGGTCGTTTCTTTACTCGCTTTTTGACCAAACAAATCAAATCAAATCTTAACTCATGGTCTACTTATTATTGTTTTATCACATCAAAGTTTTCTCAGTTGACATGGCTTGAACTTTTTTTGTCAGATGACTATACCACAGGTTAAGAACAAAGAGTTTGTTGGAGTTTAGACCTGCTTCTTCATTTCATTTCAAATCATAAGATGTCTGAGATTTTCTTTTTAAGTTCAGCTTTAAGGAGGCTCTGAATATGAAGATTTGAACTTAATTAAGGTGCAATCAGCAGCTTTCTAGATAGAATTTATTAATTCTACGCCTAAGTTAGCATGTTGTCTGACTAAACCTTGTGGTGACATTACTTTGTCAGTTGTAACATCTACAGTTTACACTGTGTGTTATGAGGAGTGTTGTGTCATGGATGTCTCACAGCAGCTGCAGATGATCCTGCCTCCTGATCAAAGCGTTCTTCTTGTTGACCAGCGTGAACCATTCCTGAATGAGCCTCTCCTCCTCTATCTTGTCACTGCCTGCAGGACAGAATCACATTATCATGATTCTTCTGTCACTTACAGTCTTTCTGTATATGTAGGCTCTTGATGTTATGTGGTGAAGAAGGTTAGGATTTGGTTTCAGTGATACATTTCATGTGTTATACTCATAACCCAAAATGAATATTCTGTGCCTTTGAATTACAAATTTGCATCCCTAAATTGAATCATTTGTACAAATGACAATTTCAGGCAAATTATTAAAACAGGTGATCTTAAAAATCTGAGGATCATTTGGCAGAAAGACCTAGGATGTGATTTTAATCAGGAGGGTTGGTTAAATATTTGATCAAATACAGGGAAACACATGAAATTTATTCAGTATAAGATAATTCATAGAATTAATTTTACTCCTTCAAAACTAGATAGAACAGCTTAATAGGAAATAATGTATGTTGGAAATGTCAGAGTGAAATTGGGACATTTCTACTTGTAAACTGGTGTACACATTTTGGAAGAAAGTATTGGAACATGTGAGGAAATGGTGGGCGTGGCGGTAACTGTATCACCAAGACAAAACAAGAAGATTATTAGGGGACCAAACACAAGTGCCAAATATATCTAAATACGAACGGGGGGTTTTAAAAGTCGGGATGGTCACAGCTGCTCGGATTCTTAGATTATGGAAGAGTACAGTCTCCATATGTTAAAAAATGGATGAAAATTGTGTCAGAAGTTGCATCATATGAACGCATGTTGGCCAGAATTAACAATGAAGATATATATAAGAGATATGGTTTTGAATGTTTATTCTGGTCGATTTGCTGTAGGCCTTTGTATATATGGTTGTATGTTGGATCCACTGTCTGTTGATGCTGATGTCTGTTTGTTTTCATTGATCTTACCTGTTTCCATTAGTTGTCGGAGTTTACTCTCCACCACACCTGCTCTGTTATCAACATGGTTTTGTTCTGCCTCCAGGGCTTCTATCTGATTCAGCACATACTGGCTGGGGTCCTGGATGCATTAACACACAACACACACACACACACACACACACACACACACACACACACACACACACACACACACACACACACACACACACACACACACACACAATTACCTTTAACAATAATCTATTTTTGATACAAACTGGAACAGAAATTGTATGCATGTGACAAATCAGCAGAACTCCAAATTAAAACAGACACTGAAGTCTGCCAATTTAAAAACAGTAACAGTAAAACAAACAGTTTCTGACTGACCTGGCCTTCTGCTCTTTCCTCTTCAACCACTGCCTCTGTTCTCTCTGTGAGACAAACAGAAATTAACTATATCACCTCTATAAGTGAAACAATACCTAATAACATTAATTTTAAAAACATTCTATATCATCATGTCTTAATAAAGTCAACAGATAACAAGGCCAGCTTTAGAAAAGGTGGATACATGAAGTCAGTGGTGAGACAACGAACCAGTTTCTGATTTCCTCGTGGCAGTTACACTGTCTTCTTGCCCTGCAACAACCTGCACACCAAAAGTTGCCTCATATATCACAGATCACAGAGAAAAGGGTAATGGTGACAATTAAAAAGGATAAATTAAGAAGGCATCATACCACTGATATGTCTCCTTCATCTAAAGAGCCACTTCTCCGCTGTGACCTACGCTTCTTAACCAGATCAGCATCTTTGACATGAGAGAAACCCGACTTGGACAGAAAATGACTCCTTGGTGGTGCCACTGGAGCCCCACCTGCCCCAGCAGCCTGGAGTCGTTTGGTTCTGGGAGGTGGAACCACAATGGACTGACTTTCCTTCTCTGCTGTGCTAACAGACCCATTTGTCTCAAGACTTATACCCTCCTCCTGGAGCCTCTGGGCGCAGTAGCGAACTGTCGCCTCAGGGTCATCTTGGCACTCCCGGTCCCCAGCTACTGCATAGCTGGACTCACTGCTGTCCTTCTCTATGTGAAGCACACTGAGCTCCTGGCCTGTGAAATGGGTGCGGATCTGGTTGAGGTAGGTCATGACAATGAGGCGGTCAGGCACTGCTAGCATGACCATGTCTGAAGGCTCTATCAACCTTGAAATGCCAAGTTCTGCAAAGCCATCAAATGCCTGCAAAAAACAGATGGACCAGATTAGGAATTATCAACAGACACATGAAAAATTAAGTTATAATTGTGCTGTGTCGGTAACAGATGACCACTTGTTAATCACCTTTTTGTTGTTGCGCTTGATGTCGTACGGGTCCAGCATTTCAAAATTACTACACATAAAAAGAAAAAGACAAATTAAACACAGAGCAGTGCATGCATTAGGACTTAAGGGAGGAAGAGAATATCTTAAACTTCTTTATCTTCTATCTGTAGACCAACTACTTCAAGTGTAACTTACATTTTTTCTGGGTAGAAGTGATGTAAGATGGCACAAAAGGCGAGGCCATTCCTCCAGGAGGTGCTGAAGTTGGTGATCTTCACTCCCTTGTGACGCTGTGTGACTTCCTGGCACCATTCCAGTAGAGACTGACTGGATGTCACTAAGCTAGGACTGGCCACAAGGTTCTAGAATGCACACAATAACAATATTGGGGAATATTGTAATATAAATCAGAGAGTGCATCATAGCACAGAGACCGCATTAGTCAAAGTTACAAATGACCTCCTAATGGCATCAGACAAAGGACTCATCTCTGTACCTGTCCTGTTAGATCTTAGTGCTGCATTTGACACCATTGACCATCACATTCTTTTACAGAGACTGGAACATCAAATTGGCATCAAAGGATCCGCCCTAAGCTGGTTTAAGTCGTAATTTTTAGGTCGATCTCTGTTTGTTTACGTCAATGATGAATCCTCCATGCATACCAAAGTTTGTCACGGAGTCAATTTTCATTGTTATGCTGACGACACCTAATTATATTTATCAATCAAGCCTGATGAAACCAATCAATTAACCAAACTCCAAGCATGCCTTAAGGATATATAAAGTTAGATAACCTACTTTTTTTTATGTTAAATTCAGACAAAACTGAAGTTCTTGTAATTGGACCCAAACACCTCAGAAACTCTCTTTCTAAAGACTTAGTTACCTTAGATGGGATCACCCTGGCCTCCAGCTCCACTGTAAAGAATCTTGGAGTCGTTTTTGATCAGGATTTGTCCTTTATGTTCATATGAAACAATTTTGAGGACTGCATTCTTCCACTTATGTAACATCGCTAAAATCAGACGCATCGTGTCTCAAGCGGATGCAGAAAAACTAGTACACGTATTTGTTACTTCTAGGCTGGACTATTGTAACTCTTTGTTATCAGGCTGCTCTAATAAGTCTCTTAGGACTTTGCAGTTAATTCAGAATGCTGCTGCACGCGTCCTGACAGGAACCAAGATCAGAGATCACATCTCTCCCATTTTGGCTTCCTTGCATTGGCTACCTATTAAATCTAGAAAAGAATTTAAATTCTTCTCCTTACTTTTACAAATCTCTTCATGGTCAGGCACCATCATATCTAAAAGAGCTCATAGTACCTTACCATCCCTCTAGAACACTGCGCTCTCAGGATGCTGGGTTCCTTGTGGTTCCTATAGTTTCCAAAAGGAGGGAGGCAAACCTTTTAAGAGTAGACTTAAGACTTTCCTTTTTGATAGAGCTTATAGTTAGGGCTGGCTCAGGCCATCCCTTAGTTATGCTGCCATAGGACTAGACTCTCTCTCTCTCTCTCTCTCTCTCTCTCTCTCTCTCTCTCTCTCTCTCTCACCATCACCACCAACTAACTTACTAACCAAACTTCCCCAGAGTTTCTGTGCTCTCTCGTCCAGCAGGTTCTCATGGATCGTGGCTGCTGCTGTGTTCCTACATGATGTCCACTACATATTGTAACAGACTGTGTATACACTGTGGCTGTTTGAGTTGTGTTCAATTAAGTTGTGTTACAGTGTATGGAGTGATGTCAGGGGGGGGGTGGCAGTCATGGCTGTCGCCATGGCATTGAGGGGTGCGAAGTAGCAACCTGGGATTGGACCGGTGGGGGTGTGTCCCAAGAGGGCGTGTGTTGGAGAGAACTGTAATTGCTACAATATGTTTGTGTTGATTTGTTCTGTACACGTGACATCTATTGCACGTCTGTCCGTCCTGGGAGAGGGATCTCTCCTCTGTGGCTCTTCCTGAGGTTCCACCTTTTTCCCTGTTAAAGGTTTTTTTGTGGGCAAGTTTTTCCTCACTCCCGAGGGTCTAAGGACAGACGGTGTCACTCCCTGTACAGATTGTAAAGCTCTGACTTTGGGATATACAAATAAAATTTGATTTGATTTGATTTGATCTAGTGGTGTAGATGCTGACTGCAACCACCTTGCAAACTATAGTGAAAACAGGCGAAAAAGGTGATCAGTCTGTTTTTAGTTTCTTTCTTCTGGGCTACTGTAGAAATATTGCAGAATCCCTGGAGTCTGTAGATATAAGTCTCATTCTAAGGTAACAAAAACATAACAGTTCTCATTTTCACGTCATTTAGACATTAATGAAAGCATAGCTATATATATTATATACCATTTCATCATTTTTGTAAATAGTGCCCCCTCAAATAAATCTGACATGCTGAACTTTTCTGAATGCAGCTGCTTGCTGTTACTGGAAATGAGGATGATAAAAACAGAATTTGCAGGTCATAGAACCAAAATAATGGGTTTCTCTCTTGGGTTCACCACCCCAGTAATATTTTGATCATCTGTAATATATAAATATCAGTAAGTGCAGCTATAACGTACTTCTGGAGAGATGGCCCCATCTGCAGGTCTTTTCTGAGGTGTTACTGGTTCCTTGGCTTGGTGGAGGCCAGTAACTTGTGACTTGTTGTCAGCTTCTTCTGCTTTGTCCCTTTTTCTGGAAAGACACAAAATAAAGCAATTTAGTAATTCCACAATTAAAAACATGTTTGTCATGAACTTGTTGTTCATGACAAACAATCGGTAATTGATTATTTTGCAAACCATGTAATGAATGAAACCACATACAGAAAACATGTTAGATAATTAGAAAATACAAGGGAATTAGAATGTTTATGGTGTAAAGAGAGAGGATAATGGAAAACACACACATATTTCAGTTATGAGTGCACCCCCCCCACACCTACACTCACACACACCTTAAAGTATACTGATAATCTTACCTTTCTTCATCTAAACACCCAGCAGCTACGTCTACAGATACAAAGCCAAAGTCCAACTCTTCATCTCTTATTTCCTTCCTTGATTTTATTTCCATTGGTTCACTGTCTTTATCATTTTCTATATGCAGCCAGTCATCTTGAGAAGATGCAACAGTGGAAGCAAGGGACCCATCAACCTCTGTTTGCAAGACTTTTTGAAAGTCAGCCTGCTCAGACATTGCCTCTGCAGCCTTCTCTATGTCATCAACCGGTTTATCTGTAAAGGTCCAATCTTTAATGATTTCATCCAGTGCTTTCTCAGCTTCTTCTACCGAGTCTGCTTGTGGAAATTCTTCTGCCATTGCTGCTAAAACTTCCCGTTCCAACTCTGATACATCATCTTCTGCTTGGACTGTGACAAAACCTCCTTCAGAGATCATACTTGAATCCAGTGGTGTTGTGCTTTCTTTTGTTTCCTTGGTAGTGACAGACATATCCTCTGGACTTCTCTGAGAGGATTCTATTTCTAGGGGGATATCGTCTACAGGTGATGTGCTGTCTGAATAAGTTGCACTGAGACGTTTCTTGGCCCGAGGCAATGGAACAGGCATGCATGACTGTTCATTCTGTTCTAATCTTTCTAATTCATGACTGATTTTAGTTACTGTGTCTGTTAGACAGGAAGGTGGTGAGCCAGAAATTGTAACGTCATCTGGGAATGACCCACTGTGACGTTTCTTCACTCTTGGTTTTGGTACAGGCAAGCTTGAAGCTTCTGGTACCTTCTCTGAAATATGACCCTCCTCCACTTGAACATTCTTCTCAGTGGTCGCTCTGTTTCTCCTCAACTTCACAGGGGCCACTTCTTCTGAAGTTGTAGAAGATGGATCCCTCAGAGGAATAATGTGGAAGTCTTTGCTTTCTTTAGGACAATCTGGCCTTGTTGCCTGTGGCTCCTCTACATGAGAAGACTTAGGTGTGCTATCTGTAGCTAAAACATCATCTGGAAAGGAGCCACTGAGATGTTTCTTTATACGAGGCTTTGTCATAGGGATAGTTGTTTGTTCGTGCTTCTCTGCCTCTGCTATCTTTAATGCGTCCTCTGATTTATGGGTAGATGTAATGCTGATTGTAACAGCTGTATCGTCAGCTATAGCTGACTGCTTTATTTCTTCAATTTCACCCATAGGTTTTATAGACTCATTGTTTACAACATTTAGATTTTGCTGTGTAATTTCCTTGTCACTGTCAATTTTGCCAAATTTTCTTGATGGCAATCTCCTGCCATGTTGTGGACGTATCCTCTTGATGATTGAGAGAGAAGAAGTTTGATCAGCATGAAATACCTCTGGCAATGGGACAATACTCTCAATTCCTTTTGTTTCAGCAGGAGGGATAACATGAGAAGAGGTCTTGTTTTTCTTTAGCCATTCCAAGGTAAAAGTGGTTTTCTCTGTGACCTTTAAACAGACCAATTTTGGGTCTTCCTGTAGAGATACATTCTCAACAAAATTGGTGGTTGTTAGATCCTTTCTTCCTGCAGGTTGTGAAGGGATCATTTCAGTGGTTGTTTGACAGGCTTCATTAATGCTCTGTAATTGTTCAAGAACACCAGAGACATCAGAGCTTATCTCACATGGTTGAGGAGGAATAGAAGAAGAATCAGAAGCTTTCAAAGTAGAACTGACTTGCAGTTTCAAATTCTGTTGGTCAGTTTTTGGAACAGATGGCTCTCTAGTGACACCATCTTTTCTTCTCAGAGGTTTGCAGGGTGCTGTTCTCTGTGGAGCTTCGGGTGGCAAATTACCATCTCTTTTTTTCACACGTGGAGGCGGGACAACCTCAAAACCTATCTGCACAGATTCAGCTCCCTCTTCTTGTCTGTAGACACCAGTATATGTTGTTACTTGAGCAGCACTTTCATGGGCATGTTCATTCTGAGCTGCACCTAGAGGACCTCCACTATCTCCTTTGTTTATGATGTCAGGTGGGGCAATTGCAGGTTGTGTGAGAATGATCTCATCAGTAGCATCTTTCCTTATAGACACGACTGGAATAACCTCAGTGCCAAGCTTGACAGACACATTTTCAGTTTTTTGTTTGCTGTCTGGTGTATCCTTCCTTCTGAGTGGCCTTATTGGAAAAGTGTCTTTTTCAGAATCACACCCTTGCTGTTGCGGTTCTAGAACTTTTCTCTTGGGCTTTCTGCCTCGCTGAGGAACAGCAATGTCAGGTTGTTGTCCAACTGGTCTGATGTGCTGAAAATCTGAGGATTTGTCCATGAGGATCTCTTTATTTGCACTGGCATCTGTCAGTGATTCACTTGATGCAGGCTGCAGGCTTGTTCTTAAGGAAAAGAAAGGACAAGCTTCAGATTTGCTGTTCTTTATTTACTGTCACATAGTTGTACCATGCACCCAATCTCCAAACTATTAATCTGCTTAAGCAGCAAGACAGCAATCCGATCTTAATACACAGTGTAAACAAAAGTGCCCTATACCTTAACTATTTGCTCTACTTATCCACATGCAACCTTTTAAAGAAACGACAAAGAAGCACATATAGGAAACAAGGACAATATTAACCTCAGTGTAGAAAATGTTTCCAAAAACACAATATTACCCTTCCACATCACAATGCCAGCTCTTACAGCCATTACATATAGTTGACCATGACAATTCCCTTAGTAGTAAGCACTCATAAGTAGAACAAGAGACAATGTTATCACCAAAAATGCAGAACATTACACTGTCACACCGTGCAACCAAATACTAAGCTGGAACATTGTCTCCCAGAACTCACCCTGTATCCAGCTGTGAAGAAGGCGACCCTGTTTTAACCCCATCATGTTCTGTCTCGGCCCTTTCTAACAAACTTTCAGTGTACACTGATGTTTGAACAGAGTCCTGCCGTGTGACTGATCTCTGCTTTGTATCAAGAGTAGTGTCTTGTTCCTCTACCTGTTCACTATCATCCTTTGATATTTCAGTGATATCTGCCTCAGTCAGTGGTGGCCATTTCTTCATACTTGCACAAACTGAAAACTGATCATCACTGTCAGTATCTGGTGATGGAAACGCTGACTGATCATCAACCAAGTCCCACATGTAAGGCTCGACACTTGTTGGATACTCGCTGTCATGACTGTCTTCAAACTGGTCCTCTGTCTTCTGGGTGGGATTTGTGTTGTCCACATATTGTGGAAAAGGCTCATCTGGAGGGTTTGATTTCTTGTTTTTTGGATCCATGGAAGAGACAGCCTTGGGTTGGTGATCCACTTCAGCTAAAGTAAAGCTAGATGGCCCCAAAATGGATGTTACTGTTTCATAACTGTGAGACATGGATACTAGAGTGAGTGAGTGAAATGTGGAACCATGCAAAAACAATGGTTTCAATAAATATGGAGCTAAACTTTGAAATGTTAAAATCTGCATTCGAAAAATAGAATGAGCTTAACAGGTGATGTGATATCACAGTTTCCACTTAGGCTTACCAATAATCAATGCAAACTAGGTTGCATGCACCACACAATTAGTTTCAGACCAGCCTTACACTTACCCTTTGTGGAAAACACCCACAATGGCCTTGACTAATCCTGAGGTATCTTCCTCTTTTGCGGACCAACAGGATTCTTTCTGTTTTTCTGTAATTGTCCTCTTTGTCTCCAATACTTCCCAACCCAAGACTCCCATTGGCTCTGATGTGTCCAATGGATGCGCCACTGTTTGGGTTTCGTCTGCTGCTATCGTCACTATTTGCGATTTGCTGAGGACCCAAATATAAAGGATCTGAAGGTGACCCACAGAACTTCCCAAAAACATATATCATGAAACACACCTTTACAGAGATTCTGAAATTTACCATGCACTTTATTGTCATGTTACTAAAACTACCTTTTATTAGTCCAATCAATGTTAGGCAAGCACTAAACTGATTCCTTTTACAGCAAAAAATGCAAGAGCACAGGGCCCTTCTACTTACCCTTCATCTACACAAACATCTATGCTTTGTTTTGCACCACCTCTGAATCTGTCCTCTGTCATAAACAACAAGCAAACATAGTAAAATATATGAAAAAACAAGACAGGAAAGGTGAATGTGACTACAACCCTACCGCTGTATGTCTCACCATATGCAAGTGCTGTGCTGTGGTTGGTAAAAGATGTGGAGAAAACGTCAGGAATTCTTGTGTCTTCCTGACATAACTGAGGTGACTGTGCATGGGGCAATTCTTGTGACGTATGCTTCTCAGTAGAACAAGGGGATGGAGTGGTCATTGTTTCTTTCTCTGTTGGATTCAATTGTGAAATACTGGGGAACCCAGGAATTCGAGTCAAATGTGGACATGATGGAGCCATTGCTACCATGTACTGCATTTCATCCTGTGTGTGTTCATGTGTTGCTTGGAATTTTGCAAAAATCTTCTCATTCTGCAGCTTTTCAAAAAAGGATTTGCTGTGTGTTGTCCTAGTTTGTATATTTGTACATTCAGCACTAAGCATCCTTGCCGATGGAAAACCTGGAACACATGAAACACATGGAGCAGATGCGTATAGGCTGACCATGTTTGGTTCTCTGTTTACAATTTGAGCAGAGGGAAAGCCGCATACTCTGGCCTCTTTTGGACAGGATGTCACTAATGTCATCATGCTATGCACGTTGTAGCAATATAGTGGTTCCTGTCCAGCAAGTTGCATAAACACTTTTGCTCTCTTCTCTTTAATCAAAATCCGTTTTGTTTCATTTAGCCACCCTGTGTTTGGGGATGGAGTCAAAGATGCAAATCCTTTTAAACTTGAAGCACAAGGGCAGCAAGGTACAAAACTTATCATATTAGGTTCAATCTTAGATTTAGCTTGAGGTGCAGAGGGGAACCCGGGGATTCTTGATGCTTCTGGGCAAGTTGGTGCTAAGGCCAACATTGTCTTAAAATTGTCTCTGTCTTGATTTGTACTGTGTATCACAAAAGCTGTTTTCTTTGATGGCTTATCACACAAAGTGTGTGGATCCAAAAGCCATTGGACTTTTGAGGCTCCTTCAAAGGATGTAAATCCAGGCAAACTGGATACTTTGGGGCAAAGAGGTACAAGCCTTAGCATACTGTATCGTGGAGCAGATGGGAAGCCTGGAATCTTTGAGACTTCTGGGCAAGAAGGAACCAAAGCAACCATGTTGTTTGTGTCATCTGCACTAATAAATGAGCTGTTAATCCAAAACTGAATGTTCTTTTGGTGTCTGCGCATCAAAGAACCCAGTTCAGCGAACCAACCTTTGTTTTTGTGCCCTTTAACTGATGAAAACCCAGGTATGATAGAAACTTGGGGGCACAAATGAAGGAGGTTAACAGTATTTCTGCCATAATACACTATTTTGCGATTTGGAATAGATGGGAAACCAGGAATACTTGACTCTTCAGGGCAGGACGGTACACAGGAAACCATATTTTTCATTGTCTTTTTTTTCTCATTTGATGTGTCAAATATGATTGCTTTCTTTGGTAGGCTCTTCAGCAATGACCCCTTTTCTGTTACCCATCCTACACTCATATCCCCCTCAAATGATGGGAATCCAGGTATTTTGGAATCTTGTGAGCACAATGCAAAAAGGCTGATAATATTTGGTGCACAACACACAGTTAGAGGACTTGGATGAGAAGGAAATCCTGACACCCGTGCTTCTTTTGGACAAGATGGCACAAGGGAAACCATTTCTTTCATTGCTCTCTTATCTCTTTCATGTCTTTCAATCAGTATCATCTGCTTTTCTTTCATTCTTGGTTCAAATAGTGGCTCCCTGCTCCTTGTCCATTCTTCTGAGTTATGAGATGATGGAAATCCTTGTATTCGTGTCACTTGGGGGCATGAGCTTGAAAGACTGACCATATCGCTGTCAGGTTTCTGCACTGAAGGAAAACCAGCCATACTAGAGCTAGTTGGGCAAGATGGGAGGAGACTGACCCTACTAAACTCATTATAGCATACTGTAGGTTCGATAGCAGATGCCAATCCAGGGATGGATGCTTCTTTTGAACAAGTTGGGGCTAAAGCTGTTATGGCCGTCATCTCATCATTGTGAGATATTTCTTCAATCATAGTTGTGTTGTTTTTTGTGATTTCCTGTGTTACCCCCAAGGGTTTGCAATCTGTAGCCCAGCTTTTGCTCGAATCTTCCATTAATGATGGAATACCTTCAGTACTAGTTTTGTAGCAAGACCTTAATAGGTTCATCATATCAGGTTCTGGAAGTGAGGGGCTGTCCGGTATGTTTGGGAAAGATGGTACTAAACGTTCCATTAGTTCAGTTTTGACCTTCTCTTCTGGTGACACCGTTATGAGTTCAGTTTTAATTTTCTCCTCCAAAAGTGGTTCCTGTTGTGATACCCATGATCTGCTATTGGTGTCACTGATAGATGGTGTACCAGATATATTGGATACATCAGGATACATATCCACAAATACTAAACTGTGTTGTGGTACAGATGGGAATCCTTGATTTCTGGCCTCTCTGGGGCAAGTGGGTACCAGTAAAACCGCTTCCTTCTTGTTATTTTCATCATCCTTTTTTGGAAATGGCTGTAAAATTTCTTTCATTTTTGATTCTTTCTCCCAGATCGGCATTTGATCTAAAAGCCAGTGTTCTTCTTTGATAGTCAGTTTGGATGGCATGCCGGCAATGTTTGTCATATTGGGATAGGTTTCCATAAAAGCGGACTGTTTGTACTCTTTTTCTACTCTTTTTTCTTTTCTTCTTCGCTTTTCATAATATGGCATAACTTGTGCACTAGGGTGAGAGGAATTTTTATCCACCATTTGTTCTACTAGATCTGTGTGACCTTTTGAATAAAGAGCACCCTCTGTGGTTATAATTTCATTATCCTTTGATGGCTTATCACAAGTAGACTGAGTGTCCAGTTCATTTGTTTGTTTAGTAGTAGCAGTGAATGCAAACAGATCTGCCATCCCAGCTTCTGTCGTTGTCTTTATTTCATCATCAGGGTCTAACATCATGGAAGAGAGACTTGTGATCATGGTCGAACTGGGTAATGATGGAACCATGGCGACCATTTCTTTTGTTATTTTCATTTCTTCCTCTGACGTGTTTCTTGTCACCTCTGTGGTCACCTGTGGTAGCTCCACCCATAATATGGTTTTGTCTGTAGGACATTTTACTGTAGTCACCTTTGGTAGCTCCTCCCATAGTATGGCCCTGTTTGTAGGACGTTTTTCTAACTGCTGTTCAGCATTATTTATTTGGGTTTGGGATGAGGGTTCTGCTGCATCAGCAACAAATGGGCTTGAGGGCTGTAGTGAAGCCATGTTTTCATGTCTAAAGAGAAGGTAAATACAGAGTTATAGTCAAGTTTGCCATTGGAAGATGCCAAATAAAATAATAATGTATAAGGGCATTCCCATAAACAACAGTATAAATACCAAAGTTGAAAATATAACTGTATATTACCACTTAACAATACGTATTTTACTCTGATGCATGCAATTTCAACAAATACAGTCCACTCCAAACTTACTCCATTCTGTATTAAAACAACCCTACAATAGAGGTAAGAAGTTGCACTCATGCAAACAAAACATCATGCAACCCGGATTTGCTTCAGCTGATTCTACAACAACCAGTGCTGTAAAGCCAGTGTTATTACTGGGTGAAAAGAAATATTCAACAGGAGTATTCACACTATGAATTCCTATAATACTCGGAGTTGTACAAAATATAATGTACATAAATAGCAAATACCATAAATACCAAAATACCACATATGAATATTTCATATATTTCTCTGGCAAAATAAAATTAAGAATAAAAACAACATTGTTTTACAGCTTTGTTAGAACTCTTGTCCAACAATCAAATGTTTTCTTAAATAATTACTGTTTCTGCCATCAGAAACAGTCATCTGACTTCGCTGATTTATTTTTTGGTTTTTTATATTGACGTGCACTTGTATTCTGCTGCTGTTTAGTTTTCGATTCTCTATGGCAACCCATTTTGCCCAAAAGCATTATTGTTAAAATTCAACCATGAACAACAAGAAATAAAGCCTACCTCAAAAGCACATTATAAATTAAAACCATGCAACACACATCACCACACCTAGATCAAACTAAGAGCAGAGGCCAGGTATTAAGGTCTCTCACACTTACCCACTCTCAGAGTATCTAATACATTCTTGATCCACAGAGTCATAAAGTGTAGCAATGGAATCCACTGATTCTACTGACAAAGTATTATTTGACTCTTCTGAGGGCATGAAACTATAATCCACCACAGTAACTTCAGCAGTTCTTGCTTCTTTACCAATAGTATCACCCTTCTCATAAATTGATGTCTGGGTGTCTTTAGTATCCTTATGACCCAAGGAGCTGAAACAATGACAAGTGACAAGACGGAAAACCTTGTATAAATTTGGTAAAGTCAAAACTACACAAAGTATAATATATACAACAAAATCCAATTCTGCCATAATTTAGTCATTCAGATGATGATGAGATAAAGCAGGTGCATCATTAGAGTAGAATTGTATCACATCATTGCATCACTGTGCAAACCAGGTCAACCCACCTCTTCCACTTAACACTCAAAAATAGTGGCATGTCAGGTATGGAGTGCCACATTCTGCAATGCAAGTTTCCGAAAGCAGAATCGGAAAGCATATGTTTCAGAAACTAACCCACTGTGATCACAGAGAGAACTTCAACTTCATCTCTCAAACTCACTCACCCTTTGTCTAGAACAGCTAATTCTTCAGCCTTAATCGGTTTCCAAACATCCTGTTCATCTTTATGCATCTCCAAAGTTGAGCACGCATCCATCTTTGTTTTCTTTGTGTCAAGATCTGATCTGGTTTGACTGGTCTCCTCCCATAACATCTCAATCCCATTAACTCTAGAGGATGGTTGATCCACTTGGATTTCAGATTTTGATGATGGTAAGTCAATGGCCTCAGTGTAGCAGGTTGATGACTTTCTTGTAATTCTTTCTTGTATATCTTCTGGTACGTCTTGGCTAGGAAATATGGACTGCAAGGATCTTTCACTGACTGAAACCTTGCAAAAGGAAGGTTCTTCTAGTGACAGCTGTTGACTAATCAAGTTGTCTCTTTCCTTTTCAATTTTTTCAACTTGCCACCCCTGTCCTGAATGGTGTATATGCATTGATGGTACCCCAAGCACAGAAGCTTTCTTTGGACAAGATGGCACAATATTCACCGTATTTGGAAATGATCGTAAGTCAGGTGGTGGAATTGCTATTAAGCCAGAACTGGGAGCAATGTCTAGACAAGAAGATTCAAGAGAGGCAATTTCCTTCACTATATCTTTGTCAGGAAACCTATATTTTTTGTAAGATGGACAGCATCCTTGTGTTTCTATTATCTCCATTGGCCAGCCCCCTATTTTAGAATTAGAAATAATTGCCACTTTTGAGGGGAAACCAATGATATTTGACTGTTTTGGGCAACATGGTAACAACTTTATCATGTCTGTCATTTTTTCCTCAATGGAATCAACAACATGGCGTCGTGGAGCAGATGGAAATCCAGGGTTCAGGGATTGTCGTGGACATGATGGAAGCATACTCAGCATTATTTCTTTGTCCATATATGACATTTCCTTAACTGCAAAATCTTGATCAACACCATACCTTCTATTAAATGGATTTTCCCAAACTCTATCCCGACCAAAATACCAGCCATCATCTTCTTTTGTATTATTTTTTGCAGGTAGACCTGGAATTTTACTGTGTTTTGGGAACGTGCCTAAGGATTTTAATATGCTGGGAGCCTCTTTCAACAAAGCCTCCACTGGTTTCTCTCCTACCTTAGAGGGAACACCAGGAATATATGAGTGCTTGGGACAGGATGGCAACATAGATACCATAATTCTAATTATTGCCTTTTCTCTAAAAAACATATTATGGTCATGTATTACCGAGAGCCTTTCTGGATTTATTAATGGCCTTTCCCATACCAGCAATTTATCTGCACGCCATTCAGCTACATCAGACTCACCATGGAATCTAGAGGATATTCCACAAACTCTGGAATGTCTTGGACAAGTAGGCAGCAGATTGATCATACTTGGTATATCTGCCAACATCTGACACGGCACAGATGGGAAGCCTGGTAAACAGGCTGTCCGTGGGCAGGAGGGCAATATGGATACCATATTCCCAATCATTTCGCAATCAAGATAGAATACATTAGCATCCTGTAAATGAAGTGTAACTGCAGACTTCTCCTGAGGTAGTAGCAATGACTTTCTTTCCACTAGCCACTCAGATTGTTTGGTGGTGTCTCTAAGTGTCATTCCAGGTACTCTAGATTCCTTTGTACAACTAGGCAATATATTTACCATAGTTGGGCCATTAGTTAATGTTGGAGTCAGAGCAGATGGAAACCCAGGTACACTAGCATTCTCAGGGCAAGAAGGAAATATTGCAGTCATACTTTTGGCAGTGTTCTTATCAAAACATGAAACTGCATTTACAATTTGCACTACCCTTTTGATAGATGGACTATCCCACTGTATACTTTGATAAGTAAACCATTCATTGCAGCTAGATAAAGAAAGGTTTTGTCCAGTCTTTGAAGGCAAACCAGGGACTTTACTATATCGAGGGCATGAGGGCATTACCATAATCATGCTGGGTTCTGGTCTTGGAGCAGAGGGTAAGCCAAAAATGTTGTTTTTTTGTGGGCAACTAATCAACATATTTACCATATCTTTAAGGATTTCTGTGTCTTTTGATATCCACTGAACAATGTAAGCTTGTGCTGTCTTCTCTGGTCTCCTGTTAATTAACTGCTTCAAAGCATGCCAATCTCTGTTATTTGAATCGTTGTGACTGTGTAGAGAAGGTATACCAGGAGTTTGGGTCTGTTTAGGACATAGAGTTATAAGACTAACAATACTTGGTAACGGCTTTGTGGGTGCTGCGGGCATACCTATAAGGCAAGTTCTCCCAGGACATGAGGGTAGCATTGCAACAGAGCTGAACATTTCTCTCTTGTCTAGATCTTGAACAGCAACTGATGGAATATCTTGAATCAGAACTTCACCTACATTCAAGAGCTTTGTTGTCAAAATATGCTTTGTAAAATCCAAATTTTCGCCTTGAGCACTAACTGGCTCCTTAGAGGGTAAACCAATGACTCTGGTTTTTCTTGGGCAAGTAGGCAGAAAATCCACCATGCTGGGATCTCGCCCAGGTGCAAGTGAAACATTACGCACATTGGGTTCTTCTTGTGACAAGGAGGGAAAACTAGAAATTGTTGCCTTCCAGGGACAAGATGGTAGCATATCAACCATATATCTTAAATGTTCTTTATCCTCACGTGACAGTTCCTGAACCAGAACAGGGTTATTTCTTAATGGTTTATCTATAATTAATTCCCTCAAAATATGCCAACTGTCATTACATGCCATAACTCTTTGTCTACATGGCATACCAGCAATTGTTGTCTCCTTGGGGCATGTAGGGAGAAGATTGGCCATACTTGGAGTATTTGAGGTCATCTGCAATGGTGCAGAGGGAAAGCCTGGAACACTGGCTTTTTTAGAACATGTTGGCAACATGGCCACCATGACTTTAATCATATTAGAATCACTGACAGATTGTTCCTGAACACAAGACATCTGTGAAATAAATGCCTCTTTTGTCTGCAATGGTTTTTTCCACAGAGAGCATCTGTCCCAAAACACATTTCCATCTCCTTTCATTGATCCAGCAGAAGCCAAGCCTGGATTCCTGCTCATTCTGGGACAAGTAGGTAAAAGGTGAGCCATATTTGGTTTACGTTTCAAAGCGGATGGAAATCCAGGAATACTGGCTGACCTGGAACAGGTTGGTGTTAAATGCACCATATTTGCAATTCCTGAATTATCCTCATAAAGAAAGCTGACATAATCTGAATATTGGAGTAATGGAAAGTGGTGACTGGGTAACTTCTGACCTATTATCAGCCTATCATCAGGCCAAGCTATAACTTGTGACTGAAGTAAACATGGCATGCCAGGAATCTTGGAATTTTGTGGACAACTTGATTGTAACCTAATCATACTTGGAACTCTCATTGTTCCTTCAATCTGAGCTTCAGGCTGTAAAGTGACTGGTAAATGAGAAATAGAACTCTCCTTTGGACACAATGGACCATGCTCCATCTGAGATATGTACATACACTTTTCTTCTATACTGACTGTAGAGCTTGCTAACACAGGTTCCTTATCTCTTTCACACAATGGTCTTTTATCCATAGACCAAGGCACATTTTCAGTTATCTCTTTCTTCACAGAATTTTCTTGGCCAAAGTCATGGACAACTAGGCTTTTTGTAGATGATGATACATCCATTTTAGATTCTTCTCTTTGTTTTGATAAATTGTCATTTGTGACCTGCTGTGCAGAGAGAAACTTCAAATTAGAGTCCAATCTTGAAGTGACTTGGTCTGAGGCAGTTGTGTTTTGTATGATTTTCTGATCCATAACAGGTATTGGAACAGGGGGACTGATGTTTTGAGTGACACTTTGTGGCTTCTCCTGCTGGAAATTTTGCACAGTGGACCATTCTCCAGACTGAGCTTCTGGTGTTTTGTTCATCACCATTGGAAGACAAGCAGAATTGGCATGTCTGAGACAAGATGACACTGAGGCAGCCATGCTCTCATTTCTGAGGGAGTAGAGTATACCAAAATGTATGTTAGAACAAAAAGATTGTAATGCTTTAAAAGCTATTAAAACTACCTCAGTAAAATATATTCATCTTAACTCATCTCAATTTTTTAGACTTTAAAATGGGGATTTAACTGACAGAGCACCACACTACACTTACCCCGAATCCATAGTTACAGCCTCCTTTTTATTGGCCACTGCTATCCTTCTTATTGGTTTTGTGCCTGAGGTTGTAGCAATTTGAGACAAGTGCAACAAAGGTCCCTGGAGAGATCTGGAAGTAGGGTGTGGTTTAGGAGGAACAGGGGGTTTATATTGAACAGACTCTGGTTGGGCTACTGGATTCCCTAATTGAATGGACATCTTGGACAAGTGACTTCTTGGTTTACACAGAAGCTCCTTGACTGAGGCAGGTGTGTGATCTTGAAAATCAGGGTTTTTCATATGTGAGGAAGTGAAGAAAGGGAGTGTTGGCTGGACGTTAGGGAACGTCCTTGGTGGCTTTGAGTCTGTCTGACCCATCTGTGTTTTTGGCATCTCAAAATATTTTAGCCCTGGGGCAACGGGTGCTCTGGAGCTAAGGGACAGTAGTGAAGCCATGCTGTCAGGTCTGAGGGACAAACAAATGAAGATTTGTAAGTTATGAACTAAGGAAGTCGTCCTCCTCCTCAATAATGCAGTCTATACCAAAGCCATATTCACAGAATTCCACTGAATAGAACACAAGCAAAAGAACAATGGAACTACAAAAATGAATACATGTTAAAATATACAACAAGAGATTCAAACCAAACAGAGTCACCATCCAAACAAGCGTTTTGTGACGAATAACGTAAGTAATGATCAGGTCTTGCCAAGCAGCAGAAGCCCTTTATGATAACACCCTGAAACAACATTGCCAGACCAGGAACTTGCTACATCAACATGACTTTGACTTTGCAAAGATGCATTTCAAGATAAAAAGAATTTTCCTTTTCAAAATTCCATATGCTAGACAATTTCACATGCAGCTAAACAAGCGTGATAAAAAATTTTGTTTCTATTGCCAAAGATACAGCCACAGTATTACAAACAGTACAAGCTGCTCAACAGTGGGCACCAGGGTCTTGCTTTACCAGATTTTACAGTGAAAATAAAGGGCTATTAAGGATTTCTGATATCTATATGTGACATAAGACGACACATCCTGCATTAAAACTACATTTGAATAATGTAAATTTTATTTATTTATTGTTTGTTTGTTTTAGACATTTTTGGTTATTCTTATTGGACAAACCTGGGACGTTTTGCCTCTAATTGCAGCAGAGTTTTCAGTTTAATGTTACAGAATTCTCGATTGAACCTAGAACTCTTTAAAACCAGAAACCCTTTCAAGCAAAACAAATGGGGAGTTTGTTTGTTCGTGGCATGCATTAAAAACTGAAGCTGCTAACCCAAGCCTAACCAATTAACAGCAAATGCACACACAAACATGCTACACTACATTATCTATCTGAACCTCAGAAAACAAGTGACTGTTAAAACCACCGACTGATAAAAAAGAGATCCAAAACAAGCCCATCTTCAATTCTAACAAATAACACATCCAGCTGAAACTGTCCTCTTTTTTACTAAATGTCAAATGCAAGCCTGTTATTTCCAATGCGCTTCATTTTATAATATTTGTCTTTTCATCAACATTAATTTGGTAAAGTAGCATATAGTATATATATATATGGGTTTACTAACAGTTATTTGAATCAATGATCACATATTAAAAATTACATATAAAATATTGCTTAGCTTTTGCTGTCTCCTCAGTCTCACAATTTCAGAAACCCTATCATTTTACTGTAAACGTGTCTCTTAATGGGTATACTAAAGTATTCTGTACCGAGTTTTACCACAATCACTGGGATGATGAAATCATCTCTGATCCTATCTAAGGGCAGTCCAGCCTGGCCTTATATGAAAATCAGCCTTGGATTCATAGGTATTTTTTGGCAAACAAACTGCAAGTTAAGTAGCTCTGAGCTGACAGCTCTCAAACACTGCATTCTGCAAAGAGTACATATTGCAGGCTTCCCACTGTTACATTAGTCTTACAAGCCACCATTTCAATACAGCTCATAACTTAAAAAATAAAACCATGTTTGTTAAATAGAAAAATTTGTATTAAAACATAATCGGCAAGTGCAGATAGCCTTTGGCTTTGAATAAAATGAGACCAAATAGACTCAATGTGTTTGTCGCCATATGTTTATGTAGTAAAAGTTCTTGACAGTATGATTAATATGATAAACATGATATTACTCTATTACTACTCTCTACTACACTTTACTACTCAAAACCTCTAAAATGCCCTAACGCTGTTAAATATACATCGCAGCATGCGCTTAAACATATTTTGTTATTTTAAATGGCATCACCTAGCATTAAATTTCACACACGGCTCGCAACGTAATTCTGGTTAACTTATTTTAAACTGAAACAATGCATTAACTTATCGTGTTTGTCACCATCCTGCCTTTTAGATTTAGCGTTTCCTGCCAAGCACTTTTTTAGTTTTATTTTGAGAAGTGCTTTATCAAAATATCTTTGACGAAATGCCAATACTAGTCATGCTTTGTAAATACTCATGCTTACATCTTTAGTTACATATGCAATTCATTGTTACAACTCATTTAGTACACCTGACACCACAAATTGACAGCATCTACATTAACAGTATTGAACTATCTGAGGGTGGATTATTCCTTTACAGCTATGTTACGCCAAAAAACAAAAACAAAAAACACCACACCAAATAAGAGAAATACAAATAAGAGATTTGTAGATTTACTGACCCTGCTGATGGCTTGAAAACCTCGATTCCAAAAGGTGTGTCTCTTTTTCTTTCTGTAGTCTTGAATGGCTCTGCCTTCCGACTGGCTGGGGCTCTGGGGTCAGAGGCTGAACAACATACAGAAATAAAGTTAGCCATGCTAGTCATTGCATATACATAGGTATTACTTATTCTTCTGCACTGCATTTTGTATTGACACTCACTTGTAGGTGTTGTGCATTGGTTATCCTCTTCACTCAGCGTACTCAACTGTCTTTTGAATTCTTGAAGAAAATAAAAGCATAGAAGAGATTCAACAAAAAAAACTGAAAGTTGATGTTCATATGCCACCACACCAGCACAGCTCTTAAACTGTATATTTTTCAGTGCGGAATCAAGTGTTGAGCTGCTGAAAACAACCAGCAGGGGGAGTCATGTGCTTGTATATTGGTGAAGTTGAGTCACTGCTAATCAAGCCGGAACAACATGACTCATTGTGCCTTTTTGATTCTGTACCTGCATCATGGTCACTGGGGGAGACTAAGGCAGTTTGGGGTATATGAGGCTGAGAAGGAGGAGGCCCACAAAGCACAAGATCAGAGGAAGGACTTAAAGGAGAAGGTGAGGGTTTCTCTACTGCAGGGGTGACCTGGGGTCTCCAGGAAGAAACAAATCCAGACCCTTCCTGGGGTTTCTGCTCCAAAGAATGACCAGTGGGCAAAGAGAACGAGGCTGACAGAAAAGAAACATGATGGGGCAGAGGGGTGATGGGAAGGAGGCGATGAAAGAGGGGAGAGCAGAGGGGATGAAAGGTAGAATATCAATGACCCAAAACTTAACATATGCATTACCAAACCAAGTTAGCATGCATGTTCAGTTTTAGTACTTGCAGTGGTAGCTGGAGGGGTAACTAACTTCAAACCAATTTTCTTTTCCTAGGATGGCAAAGGAATTTCCCCCCCCCTACTCTGCCTCTGATTGGCTAGTACTTGTTGCCTTGGTTGGGTTGCGTTGGTTTGGATTGGGTTGGGTTGGGTTGGATTGGAATGGATTGGATTGGATTGGGCTAGATTAGGTTGGGTTGGGCAGGTTCAGGTGTAAGAAGTGAAATTGGTTAGAGTCGGGGTAATAATATCAGGGTAAGCCAATCAGAGGTAGAATAGGGCGGGTCATTCCTTCACCCATCCTAGGAAAACAAATATCATAAGTTAGAGAGCAACGGTAACACAGAACACGGAAAAGAAACAATAGAAGCCACAGAGGTAAAAACAGCAGGTCTTAAGGAGAAAGTGGGCAGAAGGTTCTTCATGAAAGTCCTTTTCAAACATGAGCCTCATACAAAAATGTGTTGTAATTTTACAAGTCAGTCTCATTTTTGAAGAGTTTATAAGAGTCACAATATCTTACTAGATCAGACTTTGTAACACACTTCTAACTTTGATGTTTGAACTGAACAGTGTCACATTACATGTTAAGAATACAGGGAGAAAATATAAATCAATTTAACAAACCACTGTGACAAAATACTGTAAATGGACTCATTTTCAAGTTCAAGTTCAGGACCCTTATTTGTTCTTGAGGAGCGAATGAATCTAAAATACAACAAGACAGCGTGAGACACACAGATAAAAGAAAAAATGTTATGGCCAGCATTATTACGTTTTCTTAAACTGCTTTCACGCATGGGCAAGTAAGAGTAAAGTAAGGGTATTGCCATAATTATGTTGTCAAGGAGATTGTTCCTGTGTCAAAATAGATAATAGAGTAACTGTTTTCTATTGTTTTCCCCTTTAATCGACACCAACGACTCACATCAGGAATATCCAGCTAAGTGATTTACATACAGGATGGGAGAAAATATGAAATCCTGAGAGTAATGGCTGTTGTCAGATTATATAAAACAGGCAGTGTAATCAAAGCTTCACACTAGTAAATCAAGTGTTAGGAGAAGCTTCCCTGGGTTTAGGTAAGAACACAGGAGTGCAGCAGGGAGGCTAAGGCTGGATAACAGGGGAGGATGTCAGGCTTGAGTTAGGTTAGAGGTGGAGCAACATTACATGGCATCTCTATTCTCTGCTTTTTCTGCAGCACTGCTGGCTGTTCAGGATCTTTGGTAGAGGGATGCAGAAACTTAGGAGAGAGGCCAGGTTGTGCTAGAGGGGCCTGAGATTTGGGAGGCCTCCATTCACTCTGCCAGGAAGCTGAGAAAAAAGAGGAGGAGAGAATAGAAACATGGATAGAGGGAGATACACAAGTGAAGGCAAAGTAACAAGTGCGAATTGAAAGGTGTAACAGGATAGCCTCTGACAGGATAAAACATCTCCTGTCCCTGTACCTGTCTCAGGGGCGGATGGCAGACTGGTTGGTCTGGTGAGGGCAAAGCCTGGCTGCCCCACAGAGGTGAGGCGAGCTTTAGGCTGTCTGAGAGAAGGTGGCGGTGGAGGTATAACAGGGAAGGAGCTGAGAGGAGCTGAAGATGAAGAGGAGACAGACAAAAAGGGAGGGACCCCCTGTGCTCTCCAGGCACTGGGACAGGCTGAGAGTGGAAATGGAAAGACTAAAGAAAAGAAAAAGAATGTAGTGATGAAAAAAATTGGAATGCTTCAGTCGCTTAGCTTAGCAGTTGTCAAGTCAGTAGTTAGCTTAGTCGGTGTAGTGCATAACAAACAGTTTGCAGACTTTACTCATGTCATATTGTTTGATGTTTCTCACATTAAAAGTTCTGAACTGATGTCACTTAACAGTAGCATGCCATTGCTACCATATGTAGGAAACTATTAAACGACTAGTCTCACTGGATCTGGTGATCTCTGGCATCAAGCTATGCACTCGTGTCTAGCTATGGCATTAGCTACAGGTGTGGTTTAAACAACAAAGATTATTTGTCCATTGAAGAGCAAAGAACAACACTGAAGCTTTTTCTGGATGGATTGATTAATGGATTAATTTCATTTAGAAACTGATCACAATTTCCAACTGAGTTATGTAATACCTGTTTGTGATGTATCATAGGAAGGTAGAGGATGAAGAGATGGATCAGAGGGTAAGGAGGACAGAGAAGAGGTGGAGAGAGCTTTGGAAGGGATGCAGGCAGAGAAAGCCTGGGCTTCCAAGCCCTCAGCTGGAGTGGAGCCACTGTGGAAGCTATGGGGCCTCCGAGGAGCTGAAATGGGCACAAAAAAAAGAGTACATCCAGGAAGTGGCAGAAAAGAAGGAGAAAGGGGGATAACAGTAAGACAAAGTGAAGGACAAAAAATGGTGAGTGAAATGATAAACACACAGAATGTCAGCCAAGCCAAGTGGAAACAGAGAAAACATATACTGATTTGGCAAAGTCAGGATTAAGGCTTTTAAAACCTGTCCCACCCTGCTTTAACTAATAACCAGCAAATAGTAACAATTTCAAGGTTCTTACAATGAACAGCTTTGTACTTAGAGAAGCTGGAGACACTTTCTAAATTAAATTTGGTCCTATAGTTCAATGCCGTACAGTAAACTTCATCTTTTTGAAATATACGTATCAGGAGTGGTCAGTGATGGGAATAACGGCGTTGAAATAAACGCCGTTACTAACGGCGTTACTTTTTTCAGTAACGGGTAATCTAACGAGTTACTTTATCTATCGTTGTAACGCCGTTACCGGTACCAACACGCCGTTACCTCGCGTTACTGAACCAACCTACTCGTTTAGAAACTGGCACCTCACTCAACTCGCATACAGGAATGCCTTTTTTTCTCCCTTTGGTAAGGGCGGGATACGTAATGACGATTGGCTAAAGCAGAGATTTCATGTTGAGCCAACCAGAGACACCTGGGTATACACACAAACCAACACACGGTCGTAGCGCGCGCGCACACACACACACACACACACACACACACAGCATGTCAGATGAGATGGCGAGTCCCGAGGCTGAGTCTAAGACAGCGTTTTCACGGTGGAAGTATAGGCAGTATTTTAACCTCGTCGAGGTAAAAGGTAAAAATGTACATGTTACATGCACACTGTGTCTAAGACCAAAGACTTTGTCCACGTCAAATGTAAGCAACTCGAATTTAATGAAGCATCTCTCGACTGCACACGCGTCTGTTAAGCTAGTGGCCACCGGCATGCCCCACGATAAAGGCAAGCTAGCTAACAAGGAAGGCCACGGTGACGGAGCCACGCCAGCCAAGCAGCAAAGGCTGGATTTTTCTGCTTCAGCTTCTACCCCAAAACTTACCACACAGGAAGAACTCAATAAAATTATAGGGAGGTATGTGGTTGAAAACATGCTGCCATTGAAAGTTTGTTTTAATTTGCAGCATGTCAAGTGTAAAACATGTCATATTGTTTAACTGCTTACATTTGTAAGTAAAGAAAATGCTTGAAGTTCAGTTGTAATTGCGTTGAGGTGCAATACATTAAAACCTGTATGGGTATCTGTTGTTTGCTTTACTCCAAATTATTTGGCATTTTTTAACTTAAAAAAGTAATTATTAGTTACTTTCCTGGGTAACTAGTTACTTTTATAGTGTAGTAACTCAGTTACTAACTCAGTTACTTTTTTGGGTAAGTAACTAGTAACTGTAACTAATTACTTTTTCAAAGTAATGTGCCCAACACTGGGAGTGGTATGAGAAGATAGATACCATTTTCATGTCTGCGAGTTAAGAAATCAGGATGGGATTAACATATCTTAGCATAAAGACTTAAAGCAGGGGGAAAGAGCTAGCCTCACACTGTCTAAAGTGAATAACAGGAATGAAAATAACAGTTTATTTCCTCCAACAGCAGCTACGGTGGCCGGGAACCCTCAATGCTGCAAATAAAAGAAACGCTGCAAACAAAAAGAAACAGCACTGCAAATAAATCTAGTGCCCGACAGTAAAAGAACTTGAAAATCACCCCAGACGTAGCTGGGAACATGTAGAACAAGAATCAGGTGGAGTTGTCAAAAAAATAATTTGATTTGTTTATTTAATGACTTTTCTAAATCTGCATATGTATCTTAGAAAAGAGATTATTATTTGATGAGTTTCCGAGATGTACTTGAAGGCACCATGAAGACACTTTACCGTACAAACTGATGTAGTCGGGCACTAGATTTTAAAGTGTAGATAGTGTTACCGCAGTACTGTATCATATTAAAGTTATTGATTAATATTCCTAATAAAAAATCCCAGAAATTATGAAAAGTCCTAGTAAACACTAATGTTGTTGGTGTGGCTCCGAGGATGGCTTGTTGTGATGAACATTAGGTTGTAGCTCGTTGTGATGAACATGAAGTTGTAGCTTGTTGTGATGAACATTAGGTTGTAGCTCGTTGTGATGAACATGAAGTTGTAGCTCGTTGTGATGAACATTAGGTTGTAGCTCGTTGTGTGTCTTACTACGGTTGAAAATATGCGTTTTGTGTTTTAACAACGTTTCAATTACAAGTTATTGATCCCGGAAGTGCCAATATCTTTCTAACTTTACCGAAGTGCAGTGGCCAATAAGGCACCTTTCCTTATCACGTAATAACAAGATCAGGTGTCTAATTTATTTTTTTTTAAGTGACTGCAATACGCTCCTGTACTTCTTCTTCTTCTTCTTCTTCTTCTTCTTCTTCTTCTTCTTCTTCTTCGCTCACATAAAAAACTACAGGTGCACCGGCAATAATAGTCCCCGGTAATTCACTTCCGTTGTAGACTTTTTTGTTTGCAGCGTTTCTTTTATTTGCAGCGCTGTTTCTTTTTGTTTCCAGCGTTTCTTTTATTTGCAGCATTGAGGGTTCCCGGCCACAGTAATCAGCCAGTGAGCACAGACTTTGGTTTTGGTCTCTGTGCAGGTATGATGGTACAAAACCAGGTGACCACACACTGAAGACTAGACTTCAGGAAGCTTTTTACTGACAGCTGTTATTTGCCAAGAAACAGTCGCAGCATGTATCTCCCTCTAAAACCACAAATTGTTGCTTTTACGTTTCTGTTTGTGTACAGATTAACTTTAGAGCACTTGATGAGTGTAATTGTGAACTTTGGCTAAAGCCAGACCAGCTGTTTGCTCCTGTTTAGGCAAAGATAGGCTAACCACATCCTGACTCCATCTCTGTACACCACAAACTAGCATATTTTCACATTTTAAGAGAACAGGTTATATATATGTGGAATATTATTATGTTAATATTATCCACAAACTGCAAACATGAATATATGATAAGGTTTAGGGTAAAAGTAAAGGAAGTGCTATATTTAAGAGCAACATCTATATAAAACTTAATTAAATAATGCAGTAATTGTAATTATCTATGTATAATAATGGAATTGCATTTAGAAGTTTTGTGACAGTAACAAGAAATAAATGAGAAACAGAAAATGATAAGGACAAGCTTACAAACAGAGTAGCAGCACCATGGCCTGTTACTGTATCTACAGTATCAGCCTTCAAGTGAAGATCAGCTAAAGCTAAGAGGACGTCATATCTTTCATCATTGCTGTGCTGTACAGCTACAATGTAAAGATGCTTTCCCTTGCAAAGCATAACTGTATCAGTGCAAAGTCACCCAGAGCTGTCTATTCAACTTAACTTCACTGGTCTGAATGTGGATGAAGAAAAGCCAAGAAACATTTCTGTTGCTATGCAAATGAAACAATTCATTTAAGAAATGTGGCAGGAGATATTAAAAAGGAGACTGGTGAAAAAAATTATTGTAGGCCTGGGGAAGGTTCAGGGATTTAAAATGAGGGCAGTCACTTCATTCCTTGGCAGAGGCATGATCTTCATTCCCTAGTTACAGCTGGACATAACTCCAGATCATGTGTTTCAAAGTCAGGGGCTTGGTCTATTTTCTTCATTCCAAGAACTGAGGTGACATCTTTAAAAGTTACACTGAAAAATCCACAACTGTTACAGTCAGACTGGATTTAAGACAAGTCAAAGCTAATCCTAGTCCTCTGGTTTAATCCAACTCTAAGCTACTCAAGATCTGTTTATATCTTTAGCTTTAAAGTCAATAATAATCTTAACATTTAATGTAGTCTGATTGACATTTAAGCTTGGAACATAGGAATGTGCGGTTTATCTTGTGTGGCTGATTCCATGTGACTAAATGTATTTCTTGTTTGTCAATGAAATAAAACATATAAAACATTTATATAACATTTACATGAAGACAGTTAATAACACTTAATAAATCAAGTTAATTTAACATTGCCAGTGTTTAAATAATGCGTTCTAACAAACAATTAATAAATACATTTAGATTGCTGTATAACATTGATTTGAGGGGGGGATTACTGTTCCAATTTCCTTACCACTCACTACTCAAACAACATCAACACATTCTGTGTTTGCTAACACTGAAATATTAAATATAACAGAACATAGAAGCCTGTCAATCAAATAAACCTGTTCCAAATAAAGTTATGCTTTCTCTGCAGCTGAGGTTATAAATAAGCCACTGTTTGAGAACTGACTGTATTTACTCCAATCATTCAGTATACTTTATAATTTGTCAAATCAATACAAGGTTAAAATCTTGGTTGTTATGACTCAGCCAGTTCTGTCTCAGATTGTTTGAAAATCTTTAATCTGTACTATATTTGATTTTGAAATATGAATATGGAACTGCTGTGACAGGAATCATTATCACATGCATCAATTATTCCTGGCAAACAACAATTCACGAGAATAATCTAACAGAATAAGACAGCATACAGGGTTAGGAATATCTGATACCTGATCCGGGCTTGGGCTGGAAGATTTTGGGAAGTGCAGGTGGGTGAGCACGTGTAAAGGCTGGCAATGTGTAGGCGTAGGGGGAGGGCCGAGCCTGCTGGGCAGTGCTTGGTGGATGCGTGTGTAAAGTGGGTGGAACAAAGGGGGCTGGGGGTTCAGGGGGCAGAGGAGGACAAGATGGGACAGAGATGGTGGAAGAAATATCGGAGGATGTTTTCCAATCCGTCTCTGAGGTTACTGGTGGAAAAATAAGAGATGAGACGAAGGGAAGGGTAAAGAGAATAGAGGGATAAGAGGACAGGGGAAATGAGCAGTAAAATACAGAATAAAAAAGTATCGATTAAAGTGGAAATGAGGTTTGCAGCATATTTGTGGAAACTAATAGGTGATAAGAATAGAGGAGTGGAAGTGAAAAGGGGAAGAGGAATCACATAGAGGAGTGGAGCTTTTCATAAGAACTGTGATAATACTGAAATCTGTGTTTAAAACAATAAAACTACATAAGAGTATGAAGAATAAATAGTAAGAAAATGTAAACGATACAAATCAACATGATGAAGGCTAATGAGGCGAGGCTGTGAGGGAGGAGCTATCAGTACCAAACAGGAAATAAAGCAGTGCAGACAGACCTGTGGGGCCTGTTTCTACTGCAGGCCTCCAAGCCAGGTCATGTACTCTGGTGGCAGAGGCTGTAATAGAAAGAAAAAAAGACTCAGCAGGCAGGAGGATTTAGTGGAAAGAGAAGTGAGATTTAAACAGGAAGCAAAAGAGGAAGAAGCAGTGTGACAGAAACAGTTCAAAGAGAAATAAAAAGGTGAGAGGGAACTCTCCTCGCAGCTGACTAAGAGCTGAGGTTTGAGGGGGTACTATCCTCTGATCCGTTATGACAGCCTGGAGTGCATTTTCCTTTTATATGTGAGTGTGTGTGAATGTGAAACATTATTTCAGCACCAGTGTTTGTGACAAATTCCAACACATGGGTTGGCAAAATACAGAATCCAAAGCTTCACTCTAACTCTCTCTTTCTCATTAACAAAGATCTGCGTACAAAACATACAGCCAACAACTTCCTCTTCCACTGACCGCCACCTTCAACGCTTAAAAAGACAAATGTCAGATTATATCAGCTGTGGCTGCCGTGGCAACGAAATTACATTTAGATTGGTCAGATTTGTGTCGTCATCAGATCATTAGTGTGGGAAGAAACTCCACTCTGTAACACGTGGACTGAGTTTCTGTAGTTCAGACTCATCAGGTCGTGTCAATTTCATTGTTCTGTTGAACCTTTACTCATAATCAACAGTATTACAAGATTAGGTAATAATGCATGTGATTGTCCTAAATCTCATCATTTCAGATTACTTATAACCACACTAAATATGTGTGACAGCCATTACTTTCAACTAACAGCTTAGATTTCTTCTGAGACTGTCACTGCATGTTCATTTAACCATCCTAAACTCAAGTGTTACCAGTCTTACCAGTAACATGAGCAGCTTGTCCAAAGCTGGTCCTCCTCTCCTCACCAGCTTCATCGTCACTATCATTAAAGTCATCCAGATTTCCAATATCGCTCTGTTTCATGCTCATTAGACTGGCCAGACTCTGCATGTCCTCATCTCTGTGGACAAATCCAAAAATATTAGTGTTGGTCTTGTTTCAAATTCAAAAACCTTTAAATCCTGACATACATCTAAACAGCTTTCAGGAGTAAATGATGACGTGTTAATTACTTACGTGGCCTTTCCCTCTTTGAGAAAGACACAAGACAAGTTCAGTTTCAGCGTGGCTTCCACCACTTTGACAGACAGCGGTTTCAGCTTAAGTGTTACGTCATACTGGGCCGGCGTGGCACTGGCAAACTTCTTCATATTGACATCAGCCGATGCCAACACCTTCCTACGGCCTTTTGTCTCCTAATAAATCAAACCAACATACAAGAAAGTCAAAAATGAACACAGACAATGTCCTTCCTGAGAATATATTATCCATCTGAGTTTAATTCAAAGTAAATTCAATAAAATCACAACTGAAGCTAACAGCAAGCTTACATTTTCAATGACAAACGTCCAGTCCTTGTCTTCAAACTCCTCTGCAGTCGGTTCCTGTTGGTGAAAAAGAAATGCTCCATGTTTTTAGCCACTGTCCATCCAGATTAATAACTGAATTAAACATTTACCATCTGTAATCATTTATCAGCCATGTAGACTTCAGACCTTGAAGAGTGTGACAGTGATGTCTAAGCTCTCTGGAACTTGCCAAATCACCAGGCCTCTGTAGGGGTTTTTAATCCCTGGATGCCAGCTGTGGAGCTGACAGGAAACAAACAACATTTCCAACCTCAGAATGACTTTGTCCAGACTGTATTCCTCTCTTTGCAGAGCACACTTTAACCTCACTTTAATCACACATCATTCCTATTTGATTAGTACCTTTGTGCTGTGACGTCTGTCTCTCCTGATCCACACCACTCTCAGTTTGTCTGGCTGCCTGCAATCACAACAGAGCACAGATAATGTTTTAGTGCTTTGATCAAGCCCATACACACACGATACACACACACCATGATCGATAACATACAGACATGCCAGACACACAAGTAGATATGACACAGGTTGTTGATAAAAATCTGTGTACATGCTGAGAATATGACTTCTTTTTACTCTGTGTAGATCTCACAGTGAGAAGTTGGACACTCAAAGTAATGAATAGAGAATTTGGTGCACGAGGAGGCAAATATTAGTGAGTGATCTTGGACACACGCTACAGCCACGCCCGCAGCACTTGCTGCACTTGGCTGCACAGGATCGAAGCTAAAGGCTATTGCCAACATTCTAACACTGCTTATAATTACAATATTACCAAGGTCTTGTTTAGTTTAATTTAATTTAGTTTTTAGTTTAATTATTGTCATTTGCACACTTACACATGAAACGACTTTCCCAGGAGACTGTGGTTCATGTTCTGTGTGAAACCAAAAGTCAGTGATGATTTTTGTTTTACTTTCAGACTTAGTTGACTCATTATTTTAGTTTATTTAGGTTCAGGCAACACAACGATTTGGTTTCATCCTTTTCTATCTGTATGTTTAAAGGAAACACACTGCTGCAATGAACAAAACACACTGCAGCAGCAGCAGCACAGGTTTGAAGAGGTGACCACGATGACCAGAACAGCAGGAGTTTGGAGAAACAGAGATGAGCTCCTCGTCTGGTTGTTTGCAGTGTCATTTAGACTAATTACATCACATTATTAACAAATTAGTTTGATTCATTTAGACATTTATCACTTATCATCACTCACTATACATGGGTCTACTTTTTGAATGATTGCCTGCATAAGTGGTTTAAAAGTAACTAATACTCTGAGTATCTTTGAGACAAATACTTTGTACTTGTAGTTGAGCAAATGAATTTTATTCATGGTCCCTTGAACCAACAACTGCAATCAGATTTACTATATTGAGTCTTCCTGTTTTGTGTTCTCTTACTATTGTTTTATGGCTGCATCAGGCCGTAACGGCAATCAGGAAATTATCTACTAATTTAATTCCACAAATCTTCTACCGAGGTCTGAGAAAGAGCTGCAGATGACTTGTCAAAAACAAGCCAAAAACCATACAGCACACACACACACACACACACACACACACACACACACACACACACACACACACACACACACACACACACACACACACACACACACAAACACACACACACACAAAGCCACAAGCTGTGTGCTCTCAAAACCCTGAGGTGAAGAGTTCGACCAGGTGAAAATGAAAATCTTTCAGAGACTGAAATCTCACATTACCCCATGAGACTTTAGAGTAGCAGCTTGTTGAGTGAACACACTTGATGCATAAACATAATAATGGAATGATAATAACAATGCAACATGTGCTGTGAAAACAGTGTGAGTCACATGATGTTTACACTCAATGATATTTCCCAGCACTCAAACAGGAAGTGATGTCAGGTATCTGCTGTATGTAATAAACACAGTGATCACAGGCTGTAAACAGTGTGTGAGACTGTTGCTGAAGGGGAGTTGCAGTTTTCTGTATGTGGTCTGCAGGCAGGAGGTCACTGTTATTTGTATTTGAACCAAGAGCACAGAACACTTCACTCTGTGATTGGTTGAGAGGACTCATTATTAGGAGTCATATCTAGATACTGTTGTCATAACTCACTGTGAACATTCATTCTTGACCTTTGTAAGTAAAATAAATACTCCACTTCTCCTGCAGAGCACTCAACAACATCTCACAGTCCTCCTGCGTTGTCACTGAAGGATCACATCAATTGCATGGCTGAATGACGCCTGCTTGTTCAAACAACATCACCCACCTGTCAATCAAAGTGTCCACACTCTTAATTCTGCATAACTTTAAGCCTTAATATCATTTGAATCCCCGAAAGTGGTTGGGAATCCCTCCAAGCTTCACTGCAGTAGGCCTCTACATAAGATCAGGGCATCTCCAACTTCTTCTTTCATCCGTGGTTGAGAAAGTCAAAAATTCCCAGGACAAAAAGTCAGACCACATGGAAAACAATATTAATCCAGTTTGTAAGGGAGGGGGAAGAGCCACCAACCGCAGCAACAAGAAGAACCAGTCTGCTACACATGGCCCAAACATGGGAAATGAAGGTTGACATGCTCACAACCATCGGAATGACAGGAAAGGAGAGAAAGTTGGCGTCATTTCACAGCCATGGGAGTTAATGCTGACGGATCTACGGTCATTCAAAAGTGGGTGTGTCATGACACACCTGACACACCCACTATCTGCGCCCCTGTAAACACTGTCTGATAACAGCAATCATACAGGTTGACTACATGTTAAACTGTTTGAGATTTGTCAACAGGAGCTTTAAGTCAGACAAGACAGGAAATATGAGACCATCAGTAAACAAAGGCCCAGGTCAGGCTAACACATTTGCAAGAGAAAACCAAAGCAAACTGTACAATCCTGAAACCACGCCCACTTTATACAGTCCACCCAGGTGTGCTGAGGGGAGAAATGAGGAAGAGTTTCAACTTCATTACTTCACTTTTAGTGTGTGCAAACAAGTGCAACACTGTAAATATCTGTCAGCAGAGACTGTTTGAACAAGTGCCCTGTTGTCTGTGTTTGTTACATCTCTCTCTCTAGTCTTAAAATATGTTTTTTACACCTGGCTGAGGTGTAAAAGTTGGCTTATTGATTATAACTGAAACGGGCTTGTGTAGGACCCAAATGCAGCACAACAGCAAGGGATACTTAGAGGGAAAAGCAGGCTGGGGACCGGAGTGGATTGTGACAATAACAAAATGTGCCAAAGTGAAAAAAAATGTTATACATAAAGCATGTGAACAAGATCAGATGATGACAGCCTTTTTACCCAGCATTTAAGTGTGGCCATTAAGAAGAGCTAACAAAACTTAAAGATCCACTGTGTGTGATTTAGTGACATCTAGCGGAGCTGTTGATTGCAACCAATTGCTTGTTTCATCCTCTTCTTGCTAGCATAAAGGAGAAACTATAGTGGCCAGGGAACACATGAAAAATGCTTGAGGCCTCTCTAGTGTAGTTGTCCATTCTGGCTTACCATAGAAACATGACGGAAGATGGAAGTGTCTGTAGATACAGTGTCTCATTCCGGGGTAACAAAAACACGCCAATTCTTATTTTCATACACTAAAGAAAACATGAATATTTTATTCCATTTCTGCCAATAGATCATCCTAAAGGTTACACACTGGACCTTTAACATCTCAGAGGAGGTCATTCAACACGACACATCACACTCCAGCTTCTACCCGAAACTGTCTGTTGGTTTGTTTCCAACCTGTCTCATTTTTCATGACACAGCAGATGTCGCAGTAGCGATGTTGCCATGCTCTAAAATCTCAGTGATTACTTTGGTGAGCACAATCTTATTATAACTGATGGAAAAACTAGCAAAAGGTGAGTTGTAATAAAGCAGAATTATAAATTAAATATGTAAATGAAATGCAAAACTACTGGCTTCCGTCCAAACGTACTGAATCAGTATTGGCCTTTATAGAGTGGGGACAGTGTGTGTGTGTGTGTGTGTGTGTGTGCGTGCGTGCGTGCGTGCGTGTGTGTGTGTGTGTGTCTGTCTGTGGAGGCCTTTTTTTTAACGCTGCATAACACTGATGTGTGCATTTGTGAGAACGGTTGTGAGAGTGAAAGAGAGAGAACATAAATAGACGTCCGCCTTGCTGAACTTCACCAAGGCTTAATAGCAATATGACACCTGCTGCACTATCCGTCAGACATGATCCTGCTCTGTCACAACAGGTTGACCTACAAATGTACGACAGTGTCTGTAAAGTTAATCACAAAAAACAGCTTCTCAAGGCAGTGTCTTTCACATGTGACCAAATGACAGATGTGTTTGTTTTCATCACTTTGAATCCTGAGCTGCTGGAGCTTTACCATATGAGGGAATGTTGGATGGTCTGAGGGAAGCTGTTGATCATACATGTCTAAACTCTCTGATACTCGAGTGTAGGTGGTGTGTGCTAATCAGTTCAGGGAGACGGCCCATCTAGCTGAACCACATTTTACACATTTTTGTCATAGACCGTAGGAAACGCCGCATACTGTGCCTGTGATGTCACCCGTAGAACACCTATGAGTTAGTGTGGCTCACAGGTAACAGGCTGCCATTGGCTGGCGATTTCAGTTTTCAGTTTCTACTGTTTGCATGTTTTTAAAATCCCTTTCACTACGGGAAACAGCAACAACCTTCCATCCAGCAACAGACACGCTGAGTACCCTAACCTTAACCTGGATGCTGACAGTATGAACGTAAACAAGCCGGCAGCTGTTAACTCTCCTATCAGCCATTTTGATGCCAGGGTTCATAAATAGTGCAAAAATTCCACTAAAACAAGCTCCCTCCCTGACACTTCTGCAGGGGCTCGTCACTGCATCCTGTGCCGCCTCAGACTATAGTGATAATGGGTGCACTGTGGAGATAGCACTTTTATTTCTTGTTAAACTTAAAGCCCTCACACACTCACATCAGTGTTTTCAATTAATTTTACATGATCAGTAACAAAATGATGATGTAATCCTTCACAGTCAGTGTAGATGTAGTCAAACTACTTTATTACTTTAATGTTGTCAGAGAGTTTAATGGTCAGTTGTCGAAATGTTTTCCTGCAACGTTTATAAGATTCATTCTCACCAGAGATGACACATGATGCATATAAACCATCCACTCTATTGAAATGGCACACATGATATCTGTTCTCTGACTCAGCTCACTGTGTGTGCTCTCAGAGTATCACGTGATGTTATATCAAGTGTGTGAACATGTACAGACACAGCCCAACGAGGAGCTGCCTCTGGTTTACACTGTCAGAGAAATGAAGGAGCTACTGTGGCTCTGAGATCACTGTAAACATCTGAATCTAAACAATGAGCAAACAGGCTGACAGACAAACGCTCCTCAATGTCTGGACCTGTCATTAAACACTCAGACATCATGTGACCGGTGGAGTCATTTTCATTCAGCCCAGTCAGTGAAGAATTATGGGAGGTAATTTGTGTCAAGACAAGAAAACGAACTGATAAATAAATCAAAATTCAGCGAACATTAAGATGAAGCACCAAAGAATAACTGTAAGACAGTAAATCAAACTTTAGACTTATGAAGTCAAGATTATGAAACGTTATGAGGTAGTGAGGATAACACGACTAATCCAGGTTTGAGGTGATATCCATAACTGAAGGCTAAAAAGAATCTGATTATGTGATAATACTCTAATATTTTCTTTTATTGATTCACATGAACGCACCTTTACATCACGTCAGTTAGAGCGGAGGTCGTGGCGACGGCAGTGGACGGAGAAGAGCGTGCTGGCCAGTTTGGCCAAAAAATATGCAAGCTTTCACTTCGTCTGAGAATTTTATA
Organism: Collichthys lucidus; assembly: GCA_004119915.2. Taxonomy (NCBI): domain Eukaryota; kingdom Metazoa; phylum Chordata; class Actinopteri; family Sciaenidae; genus Collichthys; species Collichthys lucidus. Next base: position 2,033,293 of record CM014101.1, read on the forward strand.
AATCAGAATTCCACAAATAATTATGAGAAGTCACTTCTTTAATTTAGTAATTAAGATTTATGATAGAGTAGTCAAAACTGTGACTTAATATATAAATTATAATATAGTGTAGTCGCCATAGCAAATTTAACATCTAACTAATCATCAATCCTTGTCAATGAAATCATTTAAATTAACATGTCATTTGGTTTTTAGACCTGCAATGATCTAGTCTATGAATCGATAAATTGTCAACTATTAAATTAATCAGCAACTATTTTGTAATATATTTATTATTTTCTAATCTCTGTATTTTCTGACTTCAGCCTCTTAAATGTGAGTATGTTCTGTTTTCTTCAGTCCTCTATGACAGCAAACTAAATATCTTTGGGTTTGAACAAAACAAGACATTTGACATTTTATGGACGAAAAAACTCATAGATTGATAAAAAAAACATGACAACAATGAAAATAATCTCAATTGAAGTTGTATATTTTATTTCCTCTTGGACATTTTTGACATTGCTAACATTTCATCTCAGTTACCCTATTAAACAAATGTATCTTTACTGTCCAGGCTCACTTCCAGCCAGAGGCAGAGGCAGCCAATGCAGAAGTGACAAAAACTGCAGTTTACATGTTTACAGTGTGGTATAAAAAAACTGTTTTGGTCCCTATAGCTAATTTCCCCGTTTATGACAACTGTACTGAGGGTGAATTTATATACAACTCACCTGTTCACAATATATTAAGGCTAAATATATTAAAGCATGGACGCTTTGATTGACATGTCGTTGTCGTTACAGATGGCTTGTTTGAGCACTCAGGCCTGCATCATCCATGCCATTTTTAGATTAGCTGGGAGGTGAAAGAAGGAGGACAGCCAACATCGTGGCAGCCAGTGCCACAGATTTTGAGCTTCTAAACTGCTCTTCAGAAACCTGTGGGTGACGTCACATATACGACATCTATTCTTTATACTGTCGATGGTAATATCATACATTGTTGTGTGCTAAAGGGAAGTATTGCATCAGTTCTCGTACTCTGTGGCTATGACAGAATCCAGCAGTGACAGAATCGTGTTGATACTGGTTGCTGTGTATGATACTTGTGCAGAGCGGAGTGACAGGAAGGCAGGCTACTATACAAGCCAGGGCTGGAGGATTGGAAGCACATGCTGGCTGCACCATGAGTAATGATAATGGAATTAAAAGAACTGCCGCAGTGCCAGGACTGAAGCAGTCAGAGTAACACTCACACTCATAACTATCATTGTTTTTTTCTATTCCGCCTAAATCTATACATTAGGGTGGAGACATTTTACCATCAGGATCCTGCTGTTTAATCTGACTGTGGACATGCTGAAGATGACAAAGTGATACATATTCAGTGATTCCTTCAGAGACTGAAATCCAGACTAATTTTGAACATAGGTTTTATCTGTCAAATGTAGGGATGGGTACCTTTCACATTTGAACCGATACGGTACTGATACTCGCTAGTCGCTACTGGTACCAATAAAAGTACCGAATTACTAATAACTGAACTAAACTAACTAAACTAAGTAAACTTAACTGAACTAAACTAACCTTAACTTAACTAACTAATTTAACTGAACTAACTAAACTAAACTAACTGAACTAACTAAACTAACCTTTACTTACCTCACCTAACTGAACCCACTAAACTAAGTAAACTAAACTAAACTAATTGAAATAACTAATCAATTTAAGTAAACAAAACTAAACTAACCTTAACTAAACTAAACTAAACTAACTAAACTAAACTTCTTCGTGTTTACTTGCACAGTCACCACGTGCAGAACAACCATTAGAGCTCTGTGCTTGACAGAACTGGACCGAGCCATTAACACAACACAGAGGATTAAATGGAATATGGGCCAGACTCATACAGATGTTTGTTCAAGTTTTAATTTTTCTGATAAGTTTGATTATATTGGTTATTCGATGCTATAAAAAGGAGCTTTTACTCCATTACTGCCAGCTGCTTACAGTATAGACTCCGACAGGAGATGTAGTTTAACTTGAACTTTCCATAATGTTGATTGTCTGATTTAAACTAATAAAGCGTTTAAACTGCCCTGAGGGATCAGTCAGTTATAATTATTAACTAGCTAAGACAACAAGCTGTCTAATTAAAGATACAAATACTCTTCAGTGATTAGAAAACCAGTGGCAAAGAGGAAAGTTTGTGGGTGCTCACTGTTGAGTCAGCGGGATGTCAGCAGGATTATGCTCCGAGTGACGTCAGCAGAGCAAAAAGGAAAATGGAAATTTTGGTTTTACTTTTGTATAGTGGGAGGAAGTGGAGATGTTTCACGTGATGCCAGCCTAGCCCAGCGTTGTCAACCAATATTTACGAACAGTGGCTAAAACCTGCTGGGAAAGTTGCTATCTGGTGCTCTGCATATCTTACATTGCTTACATAATTACCTTAACTTTATTTTATATTAACAGTTTTAGCTGCATACATAAAATAGTAAAAAAGTAAAATAAAAAAGGAAAGAAAATGTGATAAATTCTGGGTCCAGAAGAAGGTTTTGCACAGGACCCCATAACAACAGGACCCTGTTGTTGTGACTAATCATAAATATGATTGGTGGGTGGGGGAGTCATGGATACAGAGCCCTGCATGGTGCTGATGGTGTGCCTGACCACATCCTCTCTCCTCCACCTGATCCTGACAGAGATTATCACTGTCCTAATTTACAGGATGCTACACACAGCACGTGGTGACAGGAACATGGGCTCAATCTAAAAAAACAGAGGCGGAAGCGCGGAGACAGAGCGTCACCATATTTTGATGCTAATCAAAATATCAGCGTGCTGTTCAGAGCAGAAGAAGAAACCTTCTTTGCAGCTCACAGACTGACATGTTCACGGACAGCAGCTCGTACTACGTGAACAGAGACAAACGACATTTTAGACTTTTACAAACAGCTTCCGGCCCTCTGAGTGCGCGCGCGTGCGTGTAGTAATATTAATATAATAAGACATGAATTAATAATAACTCTGTTTTATTGACAAAACCGTTTTTTGTATGAGGTTTAACCCCTCAGAGGTCATTCTGTTGTGTGGCGGTAAAGATGTTGATATTTTTATGTTAGGCATCACTTTCTTCTTCACACACGATAACACGGCTGTCAGTCACTTTAACCCTTAAAAGTTTAACGGTTATGTCAAATAAAACACGACATACACTCACTGTATGTGACTTATGAGTGTTATAACATGTACATACCATTTCTTTGTACATTCTATCATCAGCTCCTGAAACGACGCAGCGAACTGGAACTTGGACGCCTTCTTTCCGACCCGCTGGAGCCGCTTCCAAACCGAAGTCATGGCCGGGCTCGTCAGATAAGAATTCTCTCCCAGTCGCGGTAAACCGTCACCCAGCCGCCGCCGGGTCCCTCAGCTGGGACGGAGAAACGCCACCTGTTTCAGGGACAGCTCCTCTCCGCGGTGTGTATGTGTGTGTGTGTGTGTGAGACCCCACTCCTCACCAGCATCCACTCCACGGACAGACTAAAACAAACACACGCCTCAAGTTAGGGCTGGCGTCAAGCTGAATCACATGAACCAAAACAACGAAGAGTACAACTTTCAAATTAAAAGTCTTGTTGAACGCAGGTCATCAGGGGTGGGGCCGGATAGCAAAATATCAGGGTTCAGTTTGTTTCCAGCTCATATCAGACATTTTACTGCAGAGAAGACACAGCACTGGAAGTGGAACTGGACATATTTGTTAGTTTTCTTATTTCATGCCATGCCAAACATCCAACGTGTGACTACAAAACACTGTTATCTATAAAACATCGACAAAAAAATAAGAACATATATATAATAATAATAATAATAATAATAATAATAATATAATTAATATGAAAAATATAACATACAGCATCTATTAACACATACACAAAACCAAAAAAAACTTATAGAAATTAGTTATTGACTAAAATGTATATAAGCTACATATTTCTATGTACACTATTCTGAATCTTATTAACTAGATTTAATCAAAATACTTGAATGTGCATATGTAATATCCATTGTGTTACTCTACACATGAGCAGTGGGATGTGCCTGATGATGAATGAGCTTTTTATTGAACTTTTGGGTTTGTCCCCTTGAGTCAATACTTCCTGTTTGACTAGAGTTTATTGTGGCTGGCTTGACAAGCCGAGATGGTCCTTAGGCAATATACAAGCAGTCACACCTACAATGACTTCATATTTCAGGGTGGGATGATGTTGATATGTGATGCTTTAGTCACCAAAGCAAATAAAATCTGATAAATATAAAAAGAAATAACAGTCTGCAGATAAAATACCAAAATGTTCAATAAGGTGAACAGCTCAGAGCCTCCAACTTCACTATCTATAGATTTTAGGCCTTGGTTGCTGTGTATACAGATGTTATTTGCTAGAATATGTTAATGATTTCTGAGTGAATAATAACTCGTCCAAGCCTGAGTCAGACTGCTGCAGATGACTTGTCTAACACAAAGAGGACTGTAACGTGGACCTGTTGCAGGCCAGTCTACACAAACAGTCTTCAGATGAGACAAATAGTGATTATAGAGTTCTCATGAGGCTATGTGTGTTTATGGATATTATCAAGGACTGCATACAAAACAGAAATTACCTCTGTCTGTCAGGAAAAGTTTCCCCCCTGTCATGATTCCCCCTCAGCTGGAGGGACTTTTCCAGTTTAGACCCAGGTCTATTTATATTGCGTGGCTGACACACACACAGCAGCTGGGAAAACACACTCACAGATAAACACCCTGTTCATAACCTGAAAGACGATTTTCAGATTCCATACCAAACACTGATATTTTGACTTTATACAGCATCATCATTATATAGTGTAAAGGTGCTTTGCGTGGTTGGATAACTAGAAAGGTGCAACATAAGTACAGTCCATTTACTATTTACCATCACTGTTATGTTTTCCAGATATATAAAGTGTATTTATCAGAGGGCCTTCTACATGGTAATTTTTCTGATTTGAGTTTTTAGTTATTAGTTTAAAACAGGGGCGCAGATAGTGGGTGTGTCAGGTGTGTCATGACACACCCACTTTTGAATGACCGTAGATCCGTCCCACCCACTTTTATGTAGCTTAACGTTTTGTTTTTTTTTTTTGTTTGTTTTTTTAAACTTTGTCTTCTTCAAATCTTCTGATTCAAGCATCACAAGGAAACCAAAATATGAATTAACATAATATTTGGTTTACTGAGGTGTGTGCCAGTAGCGGTTTTAGGTACGGGCGGACAGGGCAGCCGCCCGGGGCGGCATTTCGTGGGGGGCGCCACGAGCGCCCGACAATAACCTCGCAAATTTTCGATACCGCTCATTAAGACAGCGGAGGGGGCGCCCCCGTAGGCGGGGGGTTGACGAGGTAGAGGGGGAGCCGGACAGACTGATCAGGGCGCACGGCGCATCCAGGGGCGCACGAGAAAATCTCCGTCCCGGGGGGGGGGGGGGGCAGCTTCGTCCCCCCCAGTTTCTCAAACCTATCTGCGCGCCTGGTTTAAAAACCATTTAAAAATCTGTCAAACTAAAGTACGAGAAACTTAAGTACAGCCTTTATAACCTTCAGAATCTTCACTCCAACCAGTCAAGCACTCATCCTGGGAAATCTGTGTTGAGATGGTGAAAATATTTGTAATACATGTCTAGTATCTTCCACTTACATTTCTCTTGTGTTGTTCGTTACATAACTAAAACATTAGGCCACTTTAAATTATTCTAGGATGTACATGTGGGGTCCCTGCTGTATCTTCTGAATGGTCTCTGGCTTTAAAAGAATTGAGAATGCCTGTTTTAAAGTGTCCTGAGAACTGAGTCATGTATGAATGTGTTCTTATCTCGATCAAAAGGTTCAATACATCACAGGGAGGAGTGTTTACATTAGTCCTGGTAATCGTGTATCACAGAAATCTGGCTTTTGTTTTGGTGTTGCGTAAGGAAGCTGTCTGGGCCTCTTGCTTTTCTCACTACACATGCTGATATCATCACACAGTACAATGATGATTCATTTCCACAGACAACTGCATATACAACTGCATAGTTGTTCAAAGTGTCAGATTCTACTTATTATATTTATCTCAATAATTGTGTAATTAGTCACAATATTAATACCAGAGGTGGAAATCCAGATGTACTGCTGATAAAAAGATTGTTCACATACTTGTAGTTTCATGTGGTCTCCATAAGCACTAAGTGGTTCATCCGGTCTTGGGCCAGTCCCTGGTGTTTCTTTTATGGGAGTGGACCTCCCTGTCAGTGTCCGTCCATCATCCCAGTCTCCCAGCAGTGTACTCTGCAGGCGCACTGGGAAACAGCTGCATTAGGTGGTAAAAATAAAGCAAGAAACAAGGAAGAAGGGAAGGGAGTCTCCACATGTGGAAATGTCAGTTTTTTAAAAGTGGTGTTTTGCCAGAGTTCCATCATAGTGAGGTTATGTTTATCTGACAAACTATTCTTGTAAGTGCATTTCCCGGTTCCCGTGGTTCGGTGACAGCTATTCAAATGGAAATGAATGCCACTATAAACTGGTCATAGGAACCTCACTGTTCATAGACATAACCCTATCAGTGCAACAGTGTCAACTTCTCAGAGACTACAAAGCAGCTTTGTTCATAGTTAGATCTTTTTTCATCATTTCAGGGTTCATGGGGATGGGCAGAGAGTTATGGTGGTAACTATGAGGCGAGGTCATTTCTAAACGATCCACTTCCTGTCTGCAGGCAGCCAGTTGGTGTGCATCCTGTTTTGGAGTCCAGGGCATTGCAATGTAAAAGAGTCTATATGTTTTATGTGTGTAGGCCAGTCAGGCTCGTTCTACCCGGGCTTGTACTTTTCTGTGGCTTAACAATTACAATGTACTTATTACTTTTAGTATTTTGCACCCCTGCAGCTGAAAGATTCAGCAGGATGGAAGCGGCAGAGAACCTGCGTGTGACACTACATGGCCAGCTGTCGTTCACTGCCAGCATTGTGGCGAAAACTTGTTCCTGCAGGTTAATTCTCAGTAACATCAGGAGGATATGTCCATTCCTCACCCAGGAGGAAATGTAGCTTCTGATCCAGGCTTTTGTCAAATCACCCCTGGACTAATGCATGGAACTCCTGGCTGGTCTGCCTGCATGTCCCATCCAAGCTCTGCCACTCATGCAGAATTCAGCACACCACTCTGCACTGGTTACTGGTGGATGCTCTAATCTGAACAAGACACTGACAGCTGCCTATGTCTCAGGCCCATCCTCCACCCAGGACGTATCCAACTCCTCAGCCCGTGCACTACATTCTAATCCCTTACTATGAGGTGCGCCTGATTTACACTCTGTCAAAGACTGAAAATCCTACATGTATGCACATAAAAGATACTGAAAGGTGGCACAAAGGTTTGCCATGGGAAACTATCAGATGACACCTAGTTGAGTTTCACCTGAGGCTCTGGACACACAGGAGGAAATATCATGAAAGGCAACTTTTCTCCCCAGAGAGCTGAGAACAGCGAACAAAAGCTTACTGTGGTTAGTGAAATACAGTCATCACTGTAATGGAAATTAGGTTTGTGACACACAGAGGAAGTTTACATACTCTAGTTAAACACAGACAGACAGACAGACAGACAGACAGACAGACAGACAGACAGACAGACAGACAGACAGACAGACAGACAGACAGACAGTTAACAGCTGCACCCAGATCGAAAAGAGGCAACAGTTAAACATGTTTCTGTCTTGTTTGTCTGATACACAGCATATCACTGCTGTTCAATCAGCATACAGCACTTCTTAAAGTGTATGAATAAATAAATAAATAAATAAATTAAATTACTTGTAAGGAATCTGCAAATAATAAATGTGAAAAGTAAACTTCATCATTACACTGCTGATCAAACGCAAAATGACATTTATGTGCACTTTGACCAAAGTGTCATGAATTCTATTAATCATACTAGTGACAGTGATGGTAATTCCTCAGGCTGCATCACAGTATTAATACCAGCGGTGGCAAACCTGTTGTTATATACTGTATGCAGTTGTACACCCATGGTCTGTGGAAATGAATGATCATTGTACTGTGTGGCGATATCAGCATGTGTGGTACTTCCTTACGCGCGATTACCAGGACTAATGTAAACACTCCTTCCTGTGATGTATTGAACCATTCGATCGAGATAAAACTCTCCAAAAGTTCTAAGTGATTCTTCCTGGGTCATGATGATGAAGTTTCTCAAGTTTTTAATCTGTCTCTGTTTCACAAGTTTTTGACACACAGAGGAAGTACAAAAAACATTATAATAACATTTTACAGTATATTAAACCTCTGCCAAGTTCAATATGATTTTCTTTAGATAGCGCTTAGACCAGTGATGTCACTTCCTTTTGTGACGGCTTTAGGCCTGACCTAATTTTTGATTGGTTGTCTGGGAAGCTCATCAGGAGAGATGGGTAACACCTGAATTGGTGTGAATGCTCACTGATAAAAAGAGCTTTGAGCAGTCTCTCGCTCTCCCCTGTTTGAGTTGCTGGGTTTGTTTGAGCTTTGGTTATTTATATTTTGTTTCATCTTACTTTTACACACATTCACACACACCCATACATTACAAACATTACTGATGAACTGATATCCACAGTTAATCTTATGTAGTTTAAATAAATTTATGTTTTATAGTTTAAAAGTATGTGTGGACTCCATCTTTTCTCATACCTCTGAGCTAGGTTGTGACACTTTGTATTGTTTCTGGAAATTTGGACATTATAACAACCTGAGGAGTTTCCTCTGACACACAGAGGAGATCAAGACGTGGCTGACTGTATGCCTCTTTTCCGGGGTCTACTGATCACTGACCACTCACCACCAACAGATGACTGCTTCATCATCATCTTCATCTTCTCCCGCTTATCCCTGAGTCGGGTCGCGGGGGCAGCAGCTTCAGCAGGGTGGCCCAGACTTCCCTCTCCCCGGCCACTTCGTCCAGCTCTCCCAGGGGGACTCCAAGGCGTTCCCAGGCCAGCCGAGAGAGTCCCTCCAGCGTGTCCTGGGTCTTCCCCGGGGCCGCCTCCCGAAGGGACGTGCCCGGAACATCTCACCAGGGTGACGTCCAGGAGGCATCCTCACGAGATGCCCGAGCCACCTTAACTGGTTCCTCTCGATGCGGAGGAGCAGCGGCTCTACTCTGAGCTCCTCGCGGATGGCTGAGCTTCTCACCCTAAGCCGAGTTTCTCACCCTAAGACTGCTCTCACTCAAATATGTTGTTGTTGTGGTAACAATGTGCTTGATACACACTATCAGTTCTGTTCCACTGACATAGACTCATTCTTACATTTTAATGTATGAATAAATAAAAGGAACATTTTGACATACAGTACTGTAAATTCTCAGATTATAGTGGCAGAGACAACCAGGCATTTATTAGAGACTGTTTACATTCTCTGTAGATAAATTCAGTATAATGTCCATTTCCTCTTTCTGTGAACGATTGTTGAGGTTGTGTGTAGGATTCAGTGGCACCTAGTCTTATAGTTTCTGATTGCAACACCCTCACCTCACCCTATATGTCCATTCTGGACTACTGTAGAAACATGGTGCAACATGGCAGACTAGTGAAGATTATATTCCATTTCTAATGTATTTCCTTAAAGCTTACAAACTTCTTTAGTATCTTCAGTAATTCCGACAGAATTGACACATTAGAAGTCCTGCAGGTTCTGACGCAGAGAGGGACGAGTATGATCTAGTTTTGGAGATGAATATAACTCAAAATGAACAATACAAATACATTTTTTTCTATGTATGGATGAACACGTACTTGAGCTGTACCAGCCTAGTAATCAGATCCCTGCTGGTATGATGCACCACAGTTTCATCTGTGACATTTGTAAATATAGCCTGGCTAAGCCAAGCACCTGTGAGCTGTCTGTCAGAGGCACAGCAAGGGCGTCCAGCACCAACAACATGCACCGCAACATTAATAAGGTCATAGAATATCATGTTGTCCATGCAACAATGATGCAACAGTCTACAGCATAGTCACATGTATGACCTTTGAACAGACATACAACAGCACCATATGCAACTAAAGCATGTCATGCCTAATACATGTTCTGTGAATATACTGTGGTCCAAGATTAGAATAATGCTCTACATTATGTCTGCAGTTTAATGTGGTTATGGACGGTTTAGTTGTAAGGACATGCATTCCTGTTCTAGACTGTTTCTACAGTGTTTCTTGGTGGTAGCTAGGTAACAAAAATATAACGCTTGTTAAATGTTATAAGCGTTTTATTTTCAGGTGATTATACACTGATGGAAACAGAATTAAGAATATTATATTCCACTTCTGTTTTTTTTTATGTAAGTAGAGCCCCCTAAAAAAGATACCCTGGACCTCTGACGATTTTTTTATCGAGTCCGTAACAAATAGATTCATGCACAGTTTCTACCCCACTGCAATCACCTGTTTAAACGCTGCTAAAACTAAGGCACGCTGACAATCATTCACACCATAATCTGTTCCACATGATGATGTTGTTGTTGTTGATGTTGTTGTTGTTGTTTATGTAATTTCTTGCACTTTGCTAATTTTGCACTTGGTGAATCTCTGCATTGACTGGTTGGCACTTTTAATTTCATTGTACAAGTGACAATGACAATAAAGATATTCTGATTCTGATTCTGATTCTGAACCATGAAACAAACAGTGGAAGCAGTGGAAGCTGCAGCCACAACGTAACCTATTTCTAATTTTTAAAAAAGACGAAAAAGAACATATCCTACTTCTCTCGCATTCGCCAAGAATCGCGATTCATTTTTTCTGTCAACCGATGCAAGTCGTCACGCATTTGTACCGATTTTAATCGTGTCACGATGTATTGTTACATCCCTAACTAGCAGGAATCATTTTGGCCTTTTGGTATATCAGATGCAGATCCATGGTAAACCAATCATTGCCTGATACGCTTTATTATTCAGCAACGGTCAATATATATACTGATATATATAAAATATACAGTGCTTTAGTTGGTAGAAATTTATGTGGTGTTATATAGTGTACAGTGGGATCATCTGAATACAGGCAGCTGAGAATGGTTCAAAATGGTCAAATTGGGGAAGTGAATCCAAAACAATGAGCTAAAAAAAAGGAAAAAGTTAATAATAATATTGTTTTAATTTACAGTGATACTATACACAGTCATTGTATACATGTAATTATTCATGTTTAGTGCTTTAACATTAGCTTTACAGCTAATAGCAGTAGCAGAAGATCAGCAGTTGGATTGTTGTGGGTGGCTGTGTCCAACAGCGTTCAGCCAACAGTTCACTTTCCTCAAGGCAACTTCTGTTGATCATGTGACCTTTGAGTCTTTGTGTCTTAGAGGCAGTCCTGGGACAACAGTTGGCCGCGGTATTTGACACAGTGTTTGACCAGCACCAAGGAGGCTCATGTGACCCTCAGTCACCTCTGTGTCTCTGCCCGAGCCCTGAGCCCAAGCAACAACTAAAGGACTCAATAATGACTCAGCTGAAAACACAAAAACAACAAAACAACATGACATTTAACCATTTCCTGTCGTCTGACTTTAATAACCTAATATATTTATTTGTTGTTATCCACCCTGGAAGCAAACTCCAGGCCTGACCAGGTTGTTCTTTGGGAAGGTTTACCTACATAAAGGTGGTCGGTCATTTCAGAAACTGAAGCTACAGAAGCTGTTAGGTAAAAATGTTTTAATACCTTTATATTTTGGTTTATTGTGCTTGCATTCTACATTTTCCTGAATAAAGTTGTGTTCAGTTCCATTACTTGAATATTAGAGTCTGACTGATGTGATTTCTTAGACTGATACTGATGTATGCTTGTTCCACATGGACTGAACGGAGACTTGACTGATCAAATGTCATTGCTGCTCAGTTTTAATATTCAAAGATATTACTTAAAAATTGATTTATTATTAATGAGTCTCTCTCTTTCGGTGACAACAATACCTTTCATATATAATTCATGTTTTTGTCACAGGACGCATTATTATAAGCTACTACTATAAAATGTATCACCATTCTATAAGCTGAGTGTATATACTTGACATGTCAAGGAGGTGGACTAACAAAATTGATAACCTCATACATAAGCAAAGGCAAGAATGTGTGTGTGTGTTGCTAGGGAGAAGCAAGAGCTGGCAGTGCTAGGCACAAGCTCAGATTCATGGTGGCTCCCCTCCTATAGTCCTCTGTGCCTTGTACAAACACAGCCATAGTAGGAGAACACACAACAGGCCTCTGTTAGACCTCTGAGTAAAGCGGTCTGCACCTTCAGTTAGACGGTTCATTAAACAAGCATTCACTCCAGATGTAGCGTACAGAGCTCAGAACGAGTGAAGCTCAATGAGTATGAAGTCTGATCTTAAAGGAGAACACATCAGAGTGTGATTCACATGTAAACATTTGTCTTATAGTCTATAGAAAGTCTTCAGTGTCTTCAGAGGGAGCTGAAGGAGGGCTGATAAATGCCCTTAAGTTATGTCACCTGAGTCAGCATCAGTTGGGTCTGATGACTACAGGTTATTACGAAGTGAGCTGCAGATTACAGACATTACCTGCTACTAGCACAACACACCCGAATCTCCAGTTTAACTGTTGGTGGTTGCATTGCATTCTGGGTGATGTAGGCACCAAGTTTTGACAAAGAAGAAGAACATGTGTGGATGCAATGATAGAATGGAGTACTGTTTTAAACAACATCAGCAGTAATGATTAGTAATGTGCTGTGATCGCTACTACAGTACACTACAACAGTTCATGATAATCTAAACTTCTTTCTTTCAAGGTCAAACTGAAAATAAGCACAATGCTTAGAATCTCTCACTGCAAAGTGTTTGTACAGACCGCAGAAAATATGAAGTCGACACAGGAAGTGTCTCTGTAAACTATCATGGACAGTTTAGGTCTTTATTTTATCTTTCATTTTCTCTTCTCAGTAAGCTGAGATGTTCCACACCCTTCTTATCTCTGCAAACCACACTGAGGCAAAAAAAAACTCACGGTCACTGAGCAGCATCTGATGCTTCAACATATGAACACCAACATCATGCGGCCAAGAGCACAAACCTGAAAACGTCTTCCTCAGACTGCAGAGTACTTCAACATTAGTTAGTTGTGACACCTTGTGGTCAGATTTGTAGCTGCTAGCAGTTCAATGAAGAGACTTCAGCCAAAACGGTTTCATTTAGTTTGATCTGATTTTATTAGAAGTAAAGGACTGTAAATTATAGTGGTGATGAAGGGGTTGAAGCATGTTTAACTTTGTAAAAAAAAACAAAGTTCTCCATAGTTATTCATGTTTTAACTCTGCTCATGTCAAATCAAAATGTGTTGAACTTTCATTTAATTGTGTACCTCCATTTAAAGCTAATATCTTCTATGTTCACTGCCAATATACAAATGACCTAAATTTAAATTTTTTGAAATTTTGAGACAAAAAGAAACCACCCAAAACTTTAGACTACTCTGGCTTCAAAGACATTTTACTGTGATAAAAAGGTAATAGACATAAAAGCTAGAAAACATTCAAAAACAAGTCGACAGGTTGAGCACTGACAGAATCCCAAACATGTTGCTGTCTGTAAAGTCCTGTATGTGGAAAGGACCCGAGCAGATGAACCAAAGTCAATCAACAGAAAAAAAAACAACATTATTATAAATATGATAGAAGACCATGTTAGTTCATTTCCCAGCATGCTGAAGGTGTGTTATTGAACTGTTGAATGGATTTTCTGCAGTTGCTTGTAGTTAAGATGATCTGAATCCACATGGTTGGTGGCACATTTTGACTTTTTAGAACTTCAGATTGGACTGTAGAGGAGTGCACAGTGTTTGAATATCCAAACAAGAGAACAGAACCTGTTGGGTTTTGGTGTCCCGTTGTGATGGTCAGTAGGTTTCCAGGGATGGGGTTCTGCCACCGTGAAGGTCTGAACAGGGACTCAGCAGCTCTAATGGAGTGGATGAGATGGTGCAGATGGACTGGCAGTACTGAGGATCGTCCTCAGGGTTGTCCTCACTCAGGGCCAGTTCATTGAGATGGATGCCTTCCAGTTCTGAGTACTGTGGACCAGAGAAGAGCCTCATCACCGCACAGAACTGGGGAACCTGGAGGACAGTATCCTTTAAGGTAATAATCACAACCAGGCCCACCAGCAGGTAACCTGTGGAGAGATTTTGAAATAAATGCCCAGCCAACTCATGTCAACATATTTAGGGTCTTTTAATAATACGATGTTGTTATTATAGTTATACAAACTCTCTTTTACATGTGGTGAGGAGTTCAAGTGTCTCCTTGGCCTTTGGGCTCCAGCTTCTCCCCAGAGAGTTTCCTCCCTGACCAACGGTGCTCAGGATGACGAAACAGAAGAAGAGAGCATCGAGGTAGCTCCAGTCCGGCTCCACGGCACAGACCAGGAGGGCAGGGAGGAGGAAAAGGAGGGAGAGGACGAGCGGCAAGAGGAGGCTGATGTGGACAAGGGCTGCCCGGGTGTGGGACAAACCCCAGTAATAGTGCAGGACGTGGACAGGAGCGTTGGTGATGACACGCAGGAGGAGGCTGGAGAGCAGAGTGAGGAGGAACAAGGTGAGGGGGATCCCCACGGTGCAGTAGAAGATGCAGAAGAGTTTGGCCTCGTCTGATTTTGGGGTGTACGAGTCAGAACCTGAGAAAGAAGAGAAGGAAGAGGTCTGCAGGGACTAAGGACTGAGGAGTGAACGAAAGACGAAACCTCAAGAATCCATGGACTGTTTAGTCTATTAAATGTCAGGAAATTGTCCAGAGCACAAACAACCAACAGGCCAAATCCAAACACATTATCATTTACTGTCAAAGAGAGAGAAGCAGCGCATCCTCATATGTAAGAAGCTAGAACCAGAACCTAACTTAGTGTGCAGCTAACTTAACCGTGAGTTTGGTAGTCGTTCCTTGCCAACATCACTGAGTGATGTGTGTTATGAGTCGGCTACATGCATAAAACTAAACAAGATGATCTCTTTGTGAGTGGCTAAAGGAAGTAGACAAGTTCTCTGTTACAGTTAGACATGGCATTGAATTCAATGCTGAAGGAATCACTTCCTTAAATTTGGCTACAGCACTATCAGATAAACATCTGCTGCAGAAGTTTCTACACAAAGGCTTATAGTCTGGTAGTATGAACTCAAAGGTTTTTAAAAAATGGTCAGATAGAAGAGGATTCTGTGGAAAGACTATTAGATTATCAATTTCAATGCCATATGAAAGAACAAGATCAGAGATAAACGTAGTACTAAGACTATCATTGTGGTTGTCCACATGGATATTAAAATCACCTACAATAATTACTTTATCTGTTTTAAGGATCAAGCCTGATGCAAATTCTGCAAATTCAGATAAAAATTCAGAATAAGGACCAGAAGCTCGATATACTGTAACAAATAAAATTGGCTGCAAAGTTTTCCAGGTTGGGTAAGTGAGGCTAAGAACAAGGCTTTCAAATAATTTATAATTTAGTTTAGGTTTAGGATTTATTAATAGACTTGAGTCAAATATAGCTCCAACTCCACCACCTCGACCAGTACTTCGAGGAACATGAGTATTATAATGACTCGGAGGAGTGGATTCATTTAAGCTAACATCATCCTCCTGCAGCCAGGTTTCAGTGAGACAAAACAAATCAATATCATAATCAGATATTAATTCATTGACTAAGACAGCTTTAGATGACAACAACCTGATATTTAGGAGTCCACATTCTATCTCTTATTTTGGACTGTTGGAGATGTTGATTTAATTTTTATTAAGTTTTTATGATGAACTCCTCTTCTGTTTGTTTTATCTTTGAATAATGTAGGTGGACGGGGGACAGACACAGTCTCTATACTAAAGGACTGGGTGGGCAGCTGCTCTAAAGGAGGCGCAGAGAAGCGTGTAAGACTGCAGCTCTGCTTCCTGATGCAACAGTCTGATACATTTTAAGAGGAAAACAATAAACAAGGTGACATAAAAACTCTCTCCACAATCCAAAACAGTAAAAATAAATAACATAACTTACTTAAATAAAAAAAATAAAATGGACCAGCCTCCATGTTAATGTACAAACAGTAAAAACAAAAAAAATAGTAAGATCATGCTATATTATACTATACTATACTATACTATACTATACTATACTATACTACTCATTGAAGCCCCCTGCAATTTCATTGTGCTTACAGTATGTCTGTTGTACAATGACAATAAAGGTTTTCTATTCTATTCTTCTAATACTGATGTTTCAGAGATATTTATAAGTAACACTTTAACCCCTTCAGTACCATTTTGGATTTGTTTCTTTGACTGTGTATGTTTTAGGCCACTGCACAAGATCAACATCAGCAAAAGCTATTATCTATAGTATGCAAGTGCCAAAATACACAGGTACTTTTAATTTTCCCAAAATATATTGAGGCTGGTTGCCAAATGTTCTGTCTGAAAATTTGGCAACATAAATCACAAGATCATCTGCAAGACAAAGAAAACACAGAGCAGTCATACTGAGACAGCTAGGACTACACCTGAGAGAGATTTGGTGAATATTACCAAAACTAAAGCTATATACTGTCTGGTCTTAGTCTTGGCTTGGTCTCAACCCCTTAAAGTCTTGTCTCAGTCTTGATACACTCTGGTCTTGGACATGACTTGGTTTTAGTTCACTATAGCTGTAGTAAAAAGAATGTTTTTCCAGCCTCTGTGTCACCTGACTGCATCTTACCAATGGTGGTCAGAGTGACAATGACAAAGTACAGTGATGATGTGAAGTCGTAGCGTTTCTCCTCAGCGTCAGCGTTCAGGACAGCCACATCGCTGCTGTGAGCGGCGAGAGCTTTCCCCAGCAGCTCCCTCAGCCGGCTCTCCTGGATGCACGGATTCTCCTGCAGGAAGGAGCGCCGCAGCTCCTCTACCTCAGCCCTCAGCTCCTTCTCTTGGGGCTTCTCCACGGCCATGAACACCACGCCTCCCAGGAAGATGAGGAGCAGGTAGCAGAGAACAAGACAGCCAAACGCATTGAGCTGACAGAACGAGCCCAGTGAAGACACGAGCCGGGCCATTGTTGGTTCTGACTGATCTTTTTCTCTACAGGCTGCAACCAGATACTGAGAGCTAGTCAGGCTTTAAATATTTAGAAAGGTAGAGCAGGTCACAGACACAGTTCTGCTTGGCTCGGCTGTTTAATTTGGAACCAGTTAGCCGAGAGCTTGCTGCAGTCTGAATGTCAACATGTAAGATGAATAAAACCATGAATATTTGTCTTCATTCACATTTTCTTAGTCAAAGAGAGTCTGCTCAGCCTGTGTGCTGCTAAGGTTACTCAAAAGTTATTCTATCCTTATTCTAACAGGATGTTGAAGTGATGTGCTGCTTTTTAGCCACGACTGAAAAAAACATTCAATCAACATTTTCCAAACTACATTTTTTAATTCAACAAAAACAACAGCTCAGTACAAGATGTCAAACACAGCAGAGGATCACTCCATGCTCCAGTCTGAGCTCCAGCTTCAACTCATCATGTTATCTTGTTTTGCTGCTATTTAACAATAAAGAACATGTCTGTTTATCCAGTCTGAATCTCTCCACCTCTGTAGTTCCTGGAGAAAAGAAATGAGAGCCCCCTTTGGAGACTGCTGCTGTGCTCAGCCCCGACACTACAGCCCTGATGCTACTATAAAGCAGAGCTTGCTGATGAACAGATACTTGCAGGTCAGGTGGGTAGGGCAGGTCACTACACCTCACTTTACTTTGACTTATTTTTCATCTATAGTATTTCCTCTGTGTCTGACAGCCCACCTTGGAAACATCATCGTTTTTTAAAAGGATTAGGGTTAGCCCATCAGAAGCAGAGTAGGGGTAGATGATGTTTGTTTTCTTCATTTAGATCGCGGCTCGAAACCCAAACCAACCAAAATATGTGAAAAGCGTGGTTGCGGTGGACACCGGTGTCACTTTACATCACCATAATGTGCATCTTTCTAATAAGTTCATCATGTTTCTAAATTCTTTAACAGATGAGAATATGCTGTAAGCAGGGAACAAGATTTTGGCAGCAGAAGCTGCTGGTTTACATTTTAGTCTGAGTAGTATTGACCAATCACAATAGTTGTGGTGAAGGTAACCAGTCCAGAAAACAGTCTGAATATCTGCTGGCTACACCGGAAAGCCGGTCGCTGATGGATTCACTCCTGGTATGATGCTTTGAGCTGCTTCATCTCATCAGGGTCAACACACACTGTGTGTTGAGTTTACACTGATTTACAGTCACTGTGTGTCACACAGTGACTGTAAATCAGTGTAAACTCAGTGAATCATGGTCCAAACGTCCGCCTCGATAATAAACAATCATTAAACAGACAGGAAGCAGTCACACTGTGCTAGACTAGAGCGGCAGATGAAGGGAGTAATGGGAACACGCCCAGCGCCGTACAGGTTTGCCCACCCTGCCAATGACAGGGAGTTTGTGGGCGTAGGCACGTGGTGGGATGGCAGAAAGAGGTGGAGTCGGGGCAAAAGTGGTCTGGAAGGGCCGTCGGCCTTGACAGCGGCGACCCATTTGCCGCCCGCCGATGACGAAGGTGAATGCCGGAGGTCCCGTCTGAGGTGAGGTAAAGCGAGCTTTGGGAAAGACGTCGCGGGACAGACCTGCAGAGCGCTGACCTGAACGTGACGAGGACGATCTGGAGCGCTGCACAGACGAGGAAGAGGAGGAGGAGGACGAGCGAGCCAGAGACCTGAGGGACAGAAGACAGTCAGGACTGAAAACAAAAGAAACATTCTGTCTTTGAAAAGACTCAGGTCTGTCTTTACCGTCCTGATCCGGTAGCTGCCAGGCTGGGCGGTGGAGGATCGGTGCGAGGACTCCCATCCTGCCTCGGGCTGATGTTGAGGTTGGCGGTCAGCTGCGGCATCTTTCTGGCGGTGTCGGGTTTGGAGGCGGGGCCAGGTGGTTCCTTCCGTGCATCACTGGACTGGGTCGGGGTGCAGGGGGGGTAGCTGCCGAACCCGGGCCCTGTACTGAACCTGACGGCCAGGCTGTCTCCAAAGAAGGAGTAGAGCTCACAGTACATGGCGGGGAGAGGAACCGGGGTCCACTCCTCCCAGGGACAGCCGGCCACGCCTGCCTGAAGGTGAGTGGCGATTCCCAGCGCAGCCTCCGACAGAGGCTCTGGAGGAGGGCTGAGGCCAGGGGAGCTCACCCTGTAACCCATAGCACCCACCACAGAGCCCGACTGACCGCTGGAGCCTCCCTCTGCTGGCTGAGACAGAGACAGAGCCTTCATCTTCAGCAGGCGCTCCACTGCCACCTGCAGGACACACGAAGAACTCAGTGACAGAACATCAGCTTTACTCTACTTTTAATGTAGGTACTGTTAATGTATTTTACTGTGTGGCCATGATGTGTTTGAATAATAAACTATCTACTAGCCAGGTTTACTCCTGCTCCAGATAATAATAAATTGTGTGTGAGTCCATGAACTGATCAGGATGTGTGTGTTATGGTTGATCACTGAGTGCAGCACTGACCAGGATGGCTCCATACACCTTATGTCCATCTGCTTTGACCTGAGCGTTAGAAACAGAGTAGTCATCCAGCACGGCCTGGAGGTTGGCCCAGTAGGCAGGAAGGTGTGGGAAGAGCACTCTCTCGACAGCCTGCCAACACACACACACACACACACACACACACACACACACACACACACACACACACACACACACACACACACACACACACACACACACACACACACACACACACACACACACACACACACCAGCTTCTAAATCTGAGTCCGACTCACAATTTACGCTGCAAAATAGTGACACAACCCTGCAACGACTGATCCTGTGCGAATGAGAGCTCGCTGCATTCTATCTGTTTTATTTTCTTAGTCAAGGAAAGAGTGTGCTCAGCCTGTGGTGCTAAAATTATTCTAACATTACTCTAACAGAATGTTCACTGTCACTAACAGACGTGCTGCTCAGTTAAGAAGCAGTGGCGCTCGTGTGTGTCGCGTGCTGAGATTTCAGCCCATGTTGTGTAGAAAGATGTTGGTGCTGCTGCTCCCATCATCACATTCTATTTTACAAAGCAGCACTGCTGTCATCTTTCTGTCTGAGATGAAGCCATGTTTTAAAACATTTATTCTCCACCATGACTCCTTCTTGTTGCAAGTTTCTAGTAGTGTGACATGAAGAATTTAATGTCAGTGTTCAATGAAAGAACTCGATGAGCTGAGAGGCATGGAATTATGACGCATCAGACAGTTTGAATTTACAGCTGAAGCAATGAACATACCTTCCATCCGAGAGCATGAAGCCCCACCACGGCTCCGTAGTGGGAACAGAGCGGTCTCACTGGGTCAGACAGAACCTTTTGAAGTGACAGCAGGATCTGATGGTAGAGTCCACTCACCAGATCACCATGAGTCCTGGAGAGGAACACGATGTTATGACTATAAGAAGACACATACTTTGGACTGGCAGACATTCAGATGTCGCTCTGTGTCCGCTGTGTCTGTTTCGTGTTGATCTGCTCACCAGAAGATGTGGCTGAGGAGCAGGGCTGCGTAGTCCCTGAGGGTCCAGTGGTCATTGAGTGGGTTGATGGAGGCAGCCAGCGGCTCCAGTATGCAGTACATGACACTGGAGACCAGGCTGCGCACGTATGAGCCCAGGTACAGGTAAGGGTTCTGGACCAGGCTTTTCACCATGTGGAGAAGCCTGTTAAGCTGCTCTAGATCATGACTTACTGACTTCACCTGGATAGACATGTTGGGTTAGTTTTATGTTATTTTTAAGTTAAAAAATAAATATGTAGAAGATGTGAACAGACCCCACTGATGACATAAACAAAGTATGGCAGGAGGGCAGCGATCTTCGAGTTGGACTGGAGGTCCAGCAGAGCCACCTGAAACACACAGAGCAAACACGCTGCAGGTCTGACACAGTTTGAAGCACACAGGACGTCAGCCTGGGCTCATCAGACAGCAGTCTACCTTCATGAGGTGTGGGTCCTCTCCCAGGATGGCTCGCGTGATCTGCTGGTAGTACTTCAACAGGTCGTCGGACAGAGACTGCACGGCTGTCGGAACTGTGTGATTAAACACTGTGTGTTACTTCACAGGGCAGGGTTTGCTTTTTGGCTCTTTACACTTTCCTTGAAAATGAACAGAGGAGATGAACAACATGTTCTCACCGGTCCCCTGAGGCTCCAGGTTACCTTTTCCATCCAGGTAAGACACATTCACTGGTGGAAGAAAACAGACCAAATTACTGCTAAAGATAACAAAGACTGGTACAAAGACTTTCAACTTTCTACAACAGTGTAGCAGGTCATACCTCGCACCATGGTCTCAGCACAGCCCTTAGGAATGTTGGTGGCCAGAGCCAACTCAACCAGGTTGATGTCTCGATCCTCGATGAAGAAAAGTTCGCCTTCTTTCACCGAGCGGAAAGGTAGAGCGTCCTGGGCCCCATAGCCACAAACAGCCTGATGCACATACAGACAAACAAGCTGAAGGTGTGTGTTCATATCATCAGACAGACCGGGAGAGACTCAGCATCCTCACCTCCACGTTGCTCCAGCGCAGAGCTCTGTTGAAGTCCTCCACTGTCAGCTTCCTCCTCTTGGCATGTCTCATGAACTGGGAGCTGCTCTGTGTGGTTCCAAACCAAAGAGGGCCTGGTAAACATGTGATGAAGACTCTCATAGATTTCAGGTGGAGCACCACTGACCTGGGTCGCCTCCCTGAGCCGGTAACAAACGTCCTCAGCCAGCAGAGCGGCCACGTCGTCGCCAAGCTCCACGCCTGTACTCTCGGCCATGAGTTTGACAGAGTCCCGGGAGACCTCGGCGAAGCGGCGCTCCTCCCGGTCCGCCATGCTCACGGCGTCCACTCAGAAACTGTTCAAAGTGAAAGCGCCTTACATGAACATTCGTAGGACACGTTGATCTGGACGAGCAGACAGCGTGGAGGGCTACAGCGTACAACAAAGCTCACGCAGCAGCAGCGTGGATTTAGAAGATTTCATTCAGACCGAGTCATGTTTGGTGAATCAAACATCACCGAAATGACAGAAACACGCATTAGTCATTACAGGTCTTGACTTTTAGTGTCTAAGTTGTATATTTGTGACAACACGCCGAGAGTCTTCAGTTACGTCATGTTTGAATGGGATCTGGTGCGCAGGGGTTTGTGGATGTAGCGCGCACTAGCTGTTTGTTATGCTAACAACATGAAGCCTGGACTCCCTCGGTGAACTGAAACTAACTATTTAAAGTGAAACGTTACTGTGACGCAGACACGTCTACACTGTCCGGAGCGTACACACTGTGACTCAAGTGAAACAGAGAGAAGCAGCGAACCAAGTTAGCCTGAGCATTAACGTCGGAGCTAGCTACAGTAAGATGCTAACAGCGCTGAGTACGAGCGGCAGATAAAGTACGAAGGATACAAAAGTACTTTAGTTACACTTCACCTGCTTAGACAGAGCGGCCCCGGGTCCAGTGTCATCAGTTAGTGTGATAGTTTACATGAATGGAGCTCCTCTTTGCAAGGCGGACATTAGCGACGTCAAGTTAGAAACAGGAAGACATGTGTGAAACCTTTCAAAATAAGATAACGTAGAATCCATTCTTGAGTATGACGCACTAATATCAAAATAAGATTAATCAACGTGGTTTAAAAAACCCGCAATTTTAGTGGAGGCGTTTGACAACTCACTTCCGGTGAGCCGTCTTAATTCTATACTAGTGAAGCGCCAGGAGATGCAGACCAGTGATTGGCTGTTTGATAGATCGAGCACTTTATTGATCCCGGAGAGAAATTCTCTCATTGCAACAGCATAGTAACACTACACAGGCATGCAGTAAAATGCTGACAGTATAGAATTGAATAAATTAACATATGGTTCTACCTCAAAAATATATACACATACGTCTGCAATAACTTGTGTAGATGTGCATCCCTTATCCCATCAGCTCAACTCTCTGCAGAGGGAGTCAGTGTACAAAGTTTAAAGAGCAATAGAAGGCACCGATTGGTTAATTGAAGACGAAGCAGGTGGCCCTCTGGAATGGACAGACAATTACTCATCTAAAGAGATTGTGTGCAATTACTGTTCGAAAACATGATCCTGGTGTGCCATCTGATTACTGGAGCTCCAACACCGGTTTGGTGAAGGCCTGTCTGGAGTCCTGTTATCCCATAGCTGTAGGCTTGAGGTCAGGACTTTAGAAAGTAGTGACGCGACTCCACACCAAACTTCTCAAAACTTTCCAATCATACTGCAGGATTAAGACTTCTGTAGCTGCATTAAATTAGAGAAATACTCATTTAAGGCCATTTTAATATTGTGAACTGCAGTCTGCCACTTTACTGCATTCATACTGTGACCTTGAGGCAAACCATTAAGTGAAAAGAGTCAGCTTATTCAACACTTAAGATTAAAATTTGTTTATTCATGCTCATGTCAGACATTTCATTAATAAAGTATTTACAATAAAAAAAGTTTAAATTACAATCATAGCTACACCTGTAGTGTTCAGGAGACCGACAATCATGCAGAACTATCAGGCCTTTGAGGCTTTTAATAGACTGACAGTCTACAACTGAACCTGCTGACACAAGCCCTCAGACAACCTCAGGTTAAAAAGATTAAAAAAATAGAATGCCCTAAGGAAAATAAAAACAGTACATCTGGAGTTGAGTGCTGATGCTGTTTAACTAGGACCACATCCAGTTAGAGTGCCCTGTTGTCCCAGATTTCCTGGGCCTTGCTGCTCTCCAGCTGCTGCAGGTGAAGGGCCAGTGGCAGCAGCAGGTCACTGAGGTGCTGACTGGAGAAGGTGAAGGCGTTGTGGGCTGTGGCCTCTGCTGTTGGGGTGGCAAGAGGTGAGGCTGACAGAGAAGAGGAGGTTGAAGACATTGGTGAGGTGGATGTGAATGGGGAGGTGGGGGAAGGTAAACCTGAACTGCCAGGGGTCAGTTGAGGGTAGAGGGACCCTCCGTGGGTCTGCTCAGAGGGTTTCATCTTGCTGGGGAGGCCGTGCTGGAAGAGGCAGCGTGTGCCATACAGGCAGAACCCAAAGGAGCTGAAGATGCGGCATAGAGCTCCACGTGGCTTCCACTCTTTGGTCTGTGGTTGGAGCTGGGGGCTGGGGACAGGTGAAGTCTTCTCCTCGCTGACACCAGGTAACTCCGGACCGCCGCCGACATCTCCACTCTCGACATGCAGGAAGTTACAGCGAGTGCCAAAGGGACAAACACCAAAGGAGCGGAAGGTGCGACAGGTGACGGTCTTACGGCGGCGCTGGGTGGGGCGCTGCTCTGTGGGGTTGTGGACAAAGAGGCAGCGGCTGCCGTAGTAACAGTAGCCGGTTGTGTGGTAGCTGCGACACAACTCCGTCTTATACTTTGGGTGGCGGAAGGGAACATGGAGCTCGTGGAGGCCATGGGCGAACTGGCAGCGCTCGGCATACTTGCAGAGACCCGAAGCAGAGTAGCTGGTACAGAGCTCCGTCTTGTAGCGGGTGGAGCAGACCCAGGGGATGAGGGGAGGGGAGGAGGACTCTACCAGGGGGAGGAGGGCCTTAGCCAAGGAGACCCCCCCACTGTCTCCATCCGACTCCTCAGTGGACAGCAGGTTGTCCACCATCTCCTCATCTTGGTAGGAAGGCAGGAACAGATCATCCCGACTGGTCTGAAAAGTTGAGCAGAGTATAATTAAAAACCAAGCTTATGGAGCTCAGTGCAGGTTACAGCTCATAACATGCAGCAGTGAGGGTCAGTTACAGGGAACAGCGACAGAGTAAACCAGGGTCAAGATCCTGGTAACACACGTCTGGGCTCAGTTCTACTCCACTCAAGCTCCTTTAGTCAGTCTCTGAACAATCAACACGTTTCCAGAGTTTATCATGAACAGCACCTACTGCAGCACGAGACATCTTACGCCTCCATGTTTGTGCAAGGACAGTACGGTACTTCCATGAGCTTCACCAGCACAGCAGATGATTATCCATGAGGCACTTAGAGATTCTGTTATTCAGCTCAAAGCTTTAAAACAAAGCCAACCCCACTAACAAGAGTGTTTGGTGTCTAAGAATTTGGTTTTGTAGCAACTGGAAATGTTTCATACAAATACAGCAGGCTTAAACAGTTTACTGCTTAAGCAGTAAACAGCCATGAAAGATGTTCATGGAGTTAAGAACTACACTTAAGTTGTTTTCTTTTCAATCTGATTTGTTTTAGAACCATCCAAATGACACTGCAGCTGGTGAATTAGAATTATTATTATTATGAATTATTATGAGATTTTTAAATCATTTGTAAAATGCATAGTGATAATGCAACAACAAAAAACTATAAACAGTCCAAAAAACTGTTCACATTTGATAAATAGACCACACATTGTATGATACATACAGTAGTAACAGTTAAACAGCATATTAGAGACAGGCAGCACTGTGTTACAGCATGGAGCATCATGACTTACCTCAAACATGGTTGCTGGATGCAGGTTGGCTTGTGTTGTTGCGGAGGTTGACCCTGGCAGACCGACGCAGAGCTCCGTGTTACTGTAAAACCGGGTTTCAGAGCGTGTGTTGGACCGGCGAGGACCCTCCGACGCTGCCGCTTCGTTACCGAGTCACAGACGAAGTTCCGCGCGTGTCTTTTAAAGCGGCCCGCGCCTCCCGCCTTCTGCCTTCAAAACGAGCATCAGGTGCGCTCGAGCGTCGCTGCGGGGAGCGTGCGTAATGACGGACCAATCAGATTAGCGACCGCGTCACGGTGCGTTCAAGTCCGTGATGAATCCAGTGTTGATGTATTTCCTTGTAAAACACGTGTTTCTGTGTGGACTCCTGCAGTAACACTGCTCCTCGCTGTCATTCTTCACGTGTTTTTATTGTATTCATTGGTTTTCGGCTCCTTTGCAGTGAAATGATTGGATTTGCTCTCGGCTAGCGGGTGGACTGAATCCACATCCTGCGTGAATACACTGTGTGAACACACACACTGTGCCTCAGCTTCGACCCAGATTTGTCGAAACTGACACCTCGGTTGGAAGTAGTTAAAACAAACGTTCTAATTAAAAGCCGTCTGATGAGAACACAGCCGAGGACAAACACACAAATATTTCCTTCAGCTCGGATAATCTTTGTTCAAACTCTTTACAGTCAGACTTCATGTTTTCACATCACAGGACTAAATCCCAGGAATTGATTTACAGTGTCTATATCAAGTATTTCTGTTTGATATTGTTAGGTTTACTTTGGCTTGGTTAGGACAGAGAAGACGTGAACTCCTTTGCTGTGTCTGGACTTGTCTGGCTGTGATTCAATAATCTTCCATAAAGTCCTCTTTTGCTCATATTTTGTGTTGGGTTGGAAATTTTTCCAGCAGCTGTGAAGTCAAAACCCAGAGTTCACTCAGAGAACTATGTAGTCAGTTTTTTATGCCTTCATTCTTCATCTATGAGTTTCAAAATGATTGCACATGAAATGACAAACATACACACATACATGGGACATGTACATTATGAAGATGCACTAGGAGACACTTCTACAGTTTCACTTCCAACATATAACCATGTCCTCACATCCTATCCTCAAATATGTCTTCCTCCTTCTACAAAGGAAGGAACATGAACAACGTGCAGCATTGAGTAGATACATTTATTATCAACTGTACTGCAGTAAGTGTAAAAATAAAAGAAAAGAAAAATGAGGCGACTAAAATCTGACAGTGTCTGTATCCTTCATCTGATTTGAACTGTAACCTCGCTGTGATTTTCTACATTTTGACTGGGGGCTGATTCAACCAGGAGGCTGCGATTGTTTGTTTTGGTATTAGAAGCAGAATTCTCAGTAAGGAAGCCAGGTTCCCATCTATGATATCAGAGACTACATGCAGTATGTGAAGTGCTGGAAAGTAAAGTCAATACCCAAACCCATGTTTCCTTTGCTTGAATATTCTTCCAGAAATCCAAAATCTTTGGGCAGTCCCAAAAATATGTGTAAAGTCCCCACCAACCCACAGCCCCTCCAACACATCAGAAGCATTACTGTACTTTGAGGTGATTGGTGGAGCGTTAAAATTCTTCATTTTGATCTTCCCATCAAACTCCTTCCATGTTTTTGAATGTTTCTTCCTATCGTATGTTTTTTTTTCTTTGATGTCCAAATTGTTCTTGCTAATCTATGGAATTTAAAGTTGTACCAGAAAACTTCAGACTGTAGTGGACTAGAAGACAGTGTGGTGTGAAGCTGTGAAGAGGTTGCTTAGTGGAGAAACACAATGGAGAAAGAGGCCATGACTGACCACGAAGAAAAAAAAAATCTTTATTTCTTTTCTTATCAAGATACATTAAAGGATACAGAGACATTGGAATAAAAAACACTTGAGAAAAAGTTTCAATTGTAGCATGTTTGTCTCTCCATACAAAAATCAGCACCCTGTCCCTTTTGAATGTCACCCCTGGTTCTAACGACCCCCCCCCCCCCCCCCACCCCCACCCACCCCATGAAGGAGAGCAATGTTTTACATGTACAGTAGCCTATTAGCGCCATCTCCACAATACTGGAGCAGAATTACACACTTTAGATGTAAAAAAGTTTAAAATATGCCAGTTTTCCACTTTTCTTGACACAGATTAGTATTTGCTACAAACTCAACACTTCAATTTCTTGTTTTTTTTTCCTTTTGAGAAATATTACAGAGCCCACATTGGGACCAAACTTGCTTATAAAACCAGTGGAACCCCTGGCTGCTGTGGGGATTCACAGGAATTATAATTAGCCAATTAACGACTATTAACTTTTAGTACTCACCCTTTGATAATGGGGAACTAAAATAAAGCAAAAGCTGAGACAGCTGAAGATTCCTTTCACGTAGTCTTCATACCCAATCACAATCAGAAACATCACGTATGCTCTGCATCATCAGACATTCACAGAAGAAGATCAAGGCCGTACAACTAAAGTTCACAACCAATCAATTCTGAGACAGAGCCACTCTTAGCTCTCTTTGCAACTTTAATTTTTAGAACTTCTGGGCCTTAATTGTCTTCTGTACATGTACATATTGCTGCTTTATTAACAGACTTATCAACTGATCAGACATAATTGTGTCAGTTTCATCTGAACCAACCAAACAGTACATTGTCAGAAATGCTGTGGCTTTAGTCTAAACATTACTTTAGGGTTAAAAGTGTCCACTCAGCATGGACGTCAACCTGCTTTGCTTTTTCTTTTTTTAAACACACTATGGCTTCATTTTAGATTCTCGCAGACTCAAACACAGTACCTCAGAGCCAAATGTGTTCAGATCAGGACATGACACAGGAATTTGTGCAACTCTATTGGTAACCACAATTATTTCATCAAAGACTACAAATGATCCCTCCTACACTGTAAACCTACAGACTCCAATGCTGATCTGAGCAGTGATCCTCTCTCCCCTTTTAATACCAGACTGCCTGTTCAAACATCTCGGGGATGAGGTCAACAGAATAGGAATCGGGGTACTTCTCTCTTCAAACCAGCTAAAAGAAACTATAAAAGTGTGACAGGAGACAAAAGACAAAACGTGGCTCGACCGCAACAACAACCCTCGTTCAGTTTCAGAAAAAAAACGACTACTGTGATGCGAAGGTGGAGACGGTATGGAGAACAAGTGAGCACAAAACTACCTGAAGCAGTCACGAAGGGATTAGAGAGACGGAAGTCAGGATTCAGTTCAAGCTCAACAGTCAATAGAAAAATCCGGATTCAGTGAACGCACCATTATCCTGATACTGTGTGAATCCTCCACCAGTTCAGGTAGATTCTGAACGCGACTTTTTAATCAACTAACTAAAGGAGCTGGATTAGTAAGAAATCAGTTGAGGCTCTACAACCATAAAGAGTAAAAGTATGTAGAGCGCGCAGTTTAACGGTGGCCTGTTGCTTATACAGTCACGATCAAAACGTTGTCTCTTTTTGGCGCTTTTGTTCTGCCCACTTTCTAACCTTTCACACCACTCCTGTAGATCTATGCTCACTCAATGTGTTTCACACTGAGGGCCTTCCAGAAGACGGGATGGATGGGATGAACCTGTAACAGGCTTGTGTCTGGCTCCTGACTCATGATGACAAACGTTACAGACTGGGAGAGAAATGTAAAAAACAGGGCCAATGAGCTACAACGAACATCCAGTCAGATGGAATGGAGTGAAGGAGTGTACGAGTGAAACGTTCCAATCAGATTAGACCTTTGGCCTGCTGCAGCTGTCCCCACACCGTCTCCCACCCCCCTCCCTCCCTCCCCAATTCTCCATACACACTGCGGGCGTCACCTCTTACATGATGCATATATTTACACAAAGATAGAGACGTGGAGGAAAAACAAAGTGTGCTTTATCACCATTGTTTCAGGATGAGAAATATCTTGATTTAAATTACACATTTAAAAACAGACGGCATTGAAAAGGAGCAAAAATGATTCTGGAATAAAATACTACAAAGCCCAAGGTGTGGCGTGAGTGTCAGTGCGTGTGTGTTCAATGTGATGGAAATGTACAGTCATCAGAGTGTCGTGTGTGTGTGTGTGGGACGTAACAGAGGATTAAAGAAAAATGATGCTGAAAAGAGAAAAAAGAAAAGACTACTGGTATGGCGTACTGTGCTGCCTGTTAAGTGGCGGCCTGAGCACAGTCCTGACCCAAAGCCCCCCCCCCCCCCCCCCCCCCCCCCCCCCGACCCCCCATGTCCTGCTGAGAGACCCTGTGTGGCCCTCTCCCTTCAGTCTTCCAGGACAATGGGTTCGCTGGTGCTGGAGGGGAGCAGGGGCATGGCCAGGGAACGTGGGGGTGGCGGCAGCTTGATCCGGACCAGGAGATGAGGCTTCCTCGCTGCTCGTCGCATCTCTGACTGGGTCAGATGTTTCCTCAGAGCCCTGGTTGGAAGAGAGTGCCAGAATATCATCAAACTGTTGTCCAGCACGTGACTGCTCTTCATGCACTCACAGTGATGGTTCTGTCTGTCATGAAGGCACTAAGCTGACAGACTGCTGAGTTACAGGAAAACGTACCTGGTGTCCTTCGTAGCCACAAACACGACAGGGTTGGGCGCCTCCCCCTGGCTGACTTTCTGCCGCTTGATGACCGACTGAGAGGTGGTCCTCATACCTGAAGTATATGGCCTCCCATTGGCTGGGTAGGGCACACCTGCAGCCTGTAAACCAATGAAAGAGCAGGAGAGTAAATCAACCATTTTGTTCCACTTAAACAGACAAACAGCAAGCTTTGATGTGGCTGACACATCCCTGGTTCATTTTGCTTGATGCTATATAAACCACACTGCGCAGTAGAAGGTGTTATGGGTAACTACACGCTGTGCAAAATGCACGTCCAGAAAGCTGATCACTGATTTAACTACTGTCAGGCAACCAAGAGATGGAGATATAAATATATCTGTGTGTGTGTGTGTGTGTGTGTGTGTGTGTGTGTGTGTGTGTGTGTGTGTGTGTGTGTGTGTGTATGTGTGTGTGTGGAGTACTGACGCTGTCGAAGCCTCTCTTCCCAAGCAGGCTCTGGCCCACGCGAGGCTGGTTGGCCTGGTTCCTGTTGATAGGTGTTGGAGGTCCTCTGGACGCCTTCAGTTTGAGAGGAGCTGAGATGGCTGCAAAGACACAACAACAGTCAGACTGGACCGAGGACAGACAGAGCTGCTCAGAACTCAGACACCTGCTGACAAGTGAAGTCACATGCGTGCTCTCACCTAAATCCTTCACGATGGTGGCCAGTGACTGTCGAGGCACCAGCTTGCTCTTTAGAGGAGTTTTTGTGGCTTTAGGCAGCCGGATCATACCTGAGGAGAGAGACACAGTGTGGTTTAGATTTATGTTTTCCTGTCTAACCTCATCAATAACATGCAGGAAACTAGAGTGAGATCACCGTGGTTAAGTTGCGTGTACGTACACTCAGCCTTGACAGCGTTGGCATTGATTGAAGCGTAGGGCCGCCGTGCAGCGCGATGAGGCTGCAGGATGTCCTCGCACACGCGCCGAGCGATGCGGGTCAGCTTAGTGGTCTGCAGGATGAACGTCTGCCGGTTCTTGGCCAGCAGCTTGGCTCGACCCTCGTTGCGGGTGAACGGCGACATGCCCTGGACCTCCTGGCGTGTCATGTGACCGCGGGGGCCTGACTCCTGGACAAAGAAAAAAAAGGGGGGACACTATGAGGGACACAGCTCACCTTGAGACATGTCGACTCTTGTTCACAGGTCGAGGCTAACAGTAGTAGGAAAAAGATCCCTTAAGGAGAACGGAAGGAGACTTACTGAGCCAGCTCTAGCAGCGCCCTCTAGCTGTGTGGGGGTCTTCAGGCCTCCATACTTCTTCCAGTAGATCCAGCAGGATGCACACAGTCTGCACTGCATGTTGGGAGGCCCCCAGGCATACCACTGAGGAGACTGGGCCGCTGGTTTGGTAAAGGGAGAACAGTGTTAACAGAACTACACACATCGCACCCAGAGAGATCACAGCCCTGGGCATACACACATAGCTTGTACGTTATGCAAGAAGCACAAGTACACACAGATTTGTTCTAACGTCTACAGAGGGAAACACTCGTTGACTTTAGTCCAACAAGAACAACATACCTATTGTAAAAATCAACGTTCTATACTCGCTGTGTGTGTGTGTGTGAGAGAGTAGTCAACAGTGTAACATCAGCTGGAATCACATGGTGCACAAACATTCCATGTGTGCTTCTGCTTTAGCAGAATTAGAGGAAGAGCTGTTCAGTCTGAGCTCGGCTGTTATTGTCTTTACAGTCTTTTGTCTGTGTTTTGTCCCTCACACATTACAATGTTTCTGCTCAGACATGGATCGAATGACGTGGATGTTTAAAACAGACCCACAGGTCA
The DNA here is from genome assembly GCA_004119915.2 of Collichthys lucidus. NCBI lineage: Eukaryota > Metazoa > Chordata > Actinopteri > Sciaenidae > Collichthys > Collichthys lucidus. Next base: position 2,065,277 of record CM014101.1, read on the forward strand.
CACGTGGTGATGTGCGTGTCATTGTTTTTGCTTCCAGTCGTTTTTCATTATCGTTGCCAAAAGTTGCAATTCACTGCAAGGTGCAAGGGAGGTGCAACTTGCACCTCCCTTAGTTACGGTTGCTATGTCGGACCAGCTTGACCAAAAGAAACAGGCTGATGCTGGTTTTGTCACAGTGTGTAGTAGATTCAGAGTGTGACAACTGTCAACATTGCTTATGCACTGCAGTGAAGGGCTCCTGCTTTTTTTCCTTCTAGGGCTCAGTGCTCTGCATACATCATGTACATCTTTACCTCGTAGTAAAGTAAAGTAAAACAATAAAACATGAGACAGTTGCGCCCCCCTTTCTTTCAGAGTGTGTACTTACTGTGGCAGCTCTCACAGCTGAGTCCTTTCTGAAAGCCTGCTGCTCCGTTCATACCGGGCTTGCTGCCAGGAACCATGATCTGATTGGGGTTGGGTTTGGTGCTGGTGAGAAGAGGAGAGTGTAGAGAGAAGAATGAATACTCTAACAGTGCTCAACTGGAGGAGGGCACTTTCTGCAGCAGTGTACAGGAACACTCACTAGGTGGGGATGTACACCTGCTTCAGCTTGCTGTCTGCCTCCGCTGCCTTTAGTCGTTTCTGACAGAGGAAACAGGAAATGAGTCAAACATGCAGTCAAACCCAAATCAAACAGAGCTTTCAGAGATTCTGTGGCTTACCTGTTGGATGTAGCGGTCGGTAGTCTTCCACATGTAGTAGAACTGAACCACACTGGCTAGAGACTTCCAGGGCAGCTGAGAGGGAGAGGAGATAAAACATTCAGAATTCATCCAGGACAGTTCTATTCAAGTTCACAACACACCAAAGTCTACAATGAAGGTGTATCCACAGTGAATACTGGACATTTACAACAACATCTGCAGCTGGAAGAGGCAGCAAAAGAGGAGAGCTTACAAAGTCCTGGCGGATGTCATTGAAGTCTTTGCCGTATTTCTCTAGTGCCTCCTCGAACAGCATGGCCTCTGAGGCGCTCCACTCCTCCATCTCATCACGGCACAGCACCGGACCGCCCTGAGGGACCAGGGTGGACATGGCTTTGGCCAGGTCATAGTTGTTCTTCTGCAACGTGTCCATGGCATGGAACTGACAGCAGGGAGAAAGGTGGTGGAACGTCAGTGGACACTTATTATTCCATGCTTTCATTAAACTGTCAATAAGTTACACTTATGAAGGATTAGATTAGATTAATTAGATAAATAGATAAATATTAGAGCCAGGCTCAGCAGACTCTAAGAGACCAAAGAGGACGTTGACAGAGGAAGACAAAAGGACAGAGCGACCAAGCACACACTGAAAACACATGCACACACAATCAATAGCCTCACCAGTGTGATGTCTCTGGAGGCTGCAGCTGCGCTCATATGGAGGCTGGGCTGGCGGATAGAGCTGCTGCAGTCCAGGGCCCGAGCAAACGTCCCCACAGCTCTGAAACAAACAGAAACGGATCACTCATCTGTTTGAATCCTCTTTACAGGATCATGTGTGTGAAGCTGTTCATTAAATGGCCACTAGATGGAGTCTGACTCATGGACAAACTCACAGGTGGCAGGATGATTCCCTCCAAAAGCAAACTTTAAAAATACTTCTGTAGCATCACCACTGCTCCCATTAACTACAGTGTTAAATGTACATTAGAATGCAATGTTTGGAATCTGTTATGTGTGTGTGAGCAGTCTCCACACACACACGGTTATCTTACACTCAATCAATTTTTCCCCATGGGAGATCAAATTAGTTGCCAATTCATCATTTCTTCCAGAAAAGCTGTCCTGAGGATGGTAAAGTCAGAAGTCGCCATAGCAACAGGACCTAGTGATGATGATGCAACTGGGTGACAGATGGCAGGGGAGTATTTACCTTGCCACCACCAGGAACTGGTCGATCTGAGGGTCTTTCAGCTGGTTGTTGGGGTCCCACACCTTGGTCTCCAGCTTTTCCTGGATCCGGGTGTCTGATTCACCTGAGACGAGGATGAAGTGGGTCAGCTCTGTACTGTTCCTGCTTCATTTCTCAAACAAACAGCTCAAGTAACGCCTAAATTAAGAAAACATTTTGTTTGCCTCTTGGCCCCTACTCACCCTCGGCTAGCTTGTCTGGGATCTCTGCTTGGTACTTAGACCCCACCCGGATCTCGCCTTGGTCTGCCAGCAGGGTCTTCTGGACTGGGTCGAACACCAGTGAGTAGAAGAAACAGTCCTGGATAGAACACACACACACACACACACATATGATTACAACAGCTTCTTCTAACTGTTCATTTAGAGCCTCTGTATTAAAGTGACACCACGGTAACAGATGGTGTCTTACCTCTTTGTCCAGGTATCCGGCCAAGACGTCTGTTTCATTGAGGAGGGTGACGTTACATTTCCCCCTGGGGAGACAGATGGAAGCATTCAGAGACGAGCACAGACGAGCGTGGACAGACGCTCCACAGTCTCAAAGGTTCAAATAAAGGTTTGATACAAACACAGGCAAATATACTACAACACCACAGCCAATAAGAATCAAGCAACTCCAGACAGTACAACTGTGCTTAGTGCTGCCAAATGAGGTATAATAAAACATAATCCACATGATGAAGTCAACAATGGAGTCACATTTGGTCTTCATGTGTGTCAAAGATGAGCAGCATGTCAGAGCTCTTGTTGTGGATCATGTTGTACCGTAAAGTGAAATTAGCTAACAAACCAATCAAATAAAAAAACGTCTCCTGAACACACGTTGGAGCAACTACAAACAGAGCAGTCGTGTGTGAGGACGTGGCTGCTGTAAAGACTGTTGAGCAGGATTCTTTAAGAATTCTGCTATGAACAGACTTTATTACAGAGCAGCGTGCTGCTGCCTCAGCAGAAAAACACACTGATCAGTATCACACTAGAAGATGAATGATTGAAGATATTGTCACTTTGACTTTTTCATTCTAACAATATACTATTTATCTTGTTATAACAGGAAATGTATCACATTAGAACTTATTGGTTTAAATGATGTTTGTGGTGTGGCAGCACAGCTCATTCTCTTAATGTCTTGGAAAGTTCTAATATCACTGTTCAGAAGCAGATTTGTCTGTGAGCCTCCTTTTATGGGTGTGTGTATGTCACGTTTGACGCAGAATGAACAATAAAGAAAAACACTGTTGAACTTCGGTGAGCCGACTAGTTTATTAGTGTCAATACTTGTGTGGAGTGTAGCTTAATGCACGAGTCATGTTTCAGAGGCAGATGATGTATTCATTAGGTTTAAACTAAGAAAATTGTTGTCTCAATTTGCATAATTTTGTTTTGTTAATAGGAGATTTGAGACACGTAATTTCTTCAGGATTTAAAAGGGAACATACTCATAATCCTGATTCCCAAAGAGTTGGGACATGGTGTAAAGTGTATATAAAAACAGAATCAAATTCAGAAGGAGGAGCTGTTTTGTTGCTAACAGAGGTGTAAGGATGGGGAGGGGCCAGCGTCCAGTGTGATATGACTGCATCACTGTAGCATCACTCAGCTAAACAGGATGAGCAACCCTCTCTAAAAGGTTCATATAGTAGAAAGATCTGTGCCGTTCGTCTTTAGCATGAAAGAAAACCAGGCTGTGAAGCCGACTGACGTGGCCAACTGTGTCATGATGGCCCGTCACATGGCCCAGAGAAACTTTTTCCAGTTGCTTAGAATGTGAAAGAAGCTGGGAAATACAGTGTTGGAGCTCAGACTTTGATTCTTTTGGTGCAGAATTGAATTATTCAACTTAAGAGGAGGGTTAAACTGGAAGTTAGCAGCTCAGCCTCTAATGCGCTGGCTCTGTGAGCTACAGAAAGTGGAAGATCTGGGTCATTTTACGCCTGAAAAATTGAAAACTTTTTGGCTGTGTGTCCCACTGAGCAGCTTCCATAAAAATTAACACTGTATCCTTCATACATCCATGGCATAACAGCTGAGAAATGGCTGTAGCAGGGACCATTTATTCAGCGCTTGGGTCCCGACTGTGCCCAGCAGGAGTCTGGATTCACACTGAACTGCAGCTGTGTCGGAGGCTCCGGTCTGTAAACACGTACCGTATGTGAGTAGCAGGTAGAGATTCAAACTGTCGAGACAGGAAGAGTTCTCTGTGTTTGAGCTGGTGTTTCTGTTGTTCAGATAGCGTCGGCTGCTTTGACTCCTCCTCGAACTCTCCTGCAACACAAACACACCGGTGTCACAAACAGAAAGAGAGCACGTACGGATGCAGACTGAGGAAAACATGAACCCAACAACAACAACGCACATTCACAGCTGCAGTTTGTGCACTGACAGAAGCTGAATGAAGGCTTCATAGAGAGGCCTCCTGGTGGCTGCTGGGCAATGAGCAGTGTCTTAGGTCACACAGCAGTGACAATCATGAGCATGTCTGCTCTGCTGCTTACTGCAACGATGGACGCTGTCATTGTCCATGTTTAAGCATCCAGCAGTTACTCCTCAGTCTCTCACACACTGTGCTGTGTTGGCAGGGGTGTGTTGCTTCAGGGGCAATTGAGACAAACTGAAATATAAACCACAAGAAATACAATAATGCAGCACATCACATGCACACCCACAATCACCACTTCACTGGTGTGCCTCTGGGTGCAGGTACAGGTCCCTGAGGTGCAGGAGGGCTGGTTGAGCTAAAGCCTGGTACCTGCAGCAATGGCACACCTAAACAAAACTACAAGTCTGGTTTTATTGACTTCTGTCTGTCAGAGGTGACAGAAATATAGTCTACTGTTCAAACATTGTGCCTGTTGATGCCAGGTGTCCTCTTACTACCTGTGGGTGCATTCCACCACTGCAGGTTGTTAAAATCAATGCTGAGCTGCTGTGTGGTCAGAATGTATTTCTCTGTGGTTTCTGTGATGAACTGATTTGATTTGTCAGCATTTTGTGATTGATCAAGAAAACAGACGTTCCTGTTTGGTCATCACTTCCATGAACATTTCTCAATAGATTTTCTAGAAAATATACTTGATGAGCCTGTTGTTGATGTAGTACAGTACAATCTGTCAGCAATGCACACTTGCATTTATTAGATTGATGTCAGTACACTGTAAGACGTCTGTCTGGACGTGGCCTCTGGCCTGAGACCAGCTGTGTTTATAGACACTTTTACTGTGCGGACTTCATTTCTGACTTTATTGCAGCAGTTAATATTTTGTTCATGTGCTTTAGAAGAGTTCAACGGTCATCATGTGAGCAGGTTAATGAAACATGCTCGGACTTCTGTGTGCCGTCCATTCTTTAATAAAGACTTGAGAGGGAAACGGATGAATTAAAAGTGTGTGCTTGATCTTTGCTAAACACTACGATGCACGGGCCCGCCCACACACACACACACACACACAGTTATTAATGGACCGACTGTAAAACAATGCGTCTGGTTCACATTACCACACCCATGTGACACCCATGTACAGCCAGTAAGAGCTATGAAAAATTTAAGCCATAGGCAGCTGTGTGTGTATGTCTGTGTGAGATTGGCCACTAGATTGCGCATTCCTAATTTCAGGCGGGTGAGTAATTTGTTGCAAACTGGAGGGGAGGGACTATATCGCTCCATCTCCGTGGACTCCACCCCTGCACTCAGCCACAGGAAACCCTGTCAGTGAGGGCAAGGGAGAGAGACACACACACACTGAGAGAGGGACGGTACCTTAAGCCACACCCCTTTTCTGTTAACCTCTCAACCCCCCTCCCCCCTCCTCCCCCTGTCCGGCTAGTCCCTGCCAGACAAAGTAGGAAACCCTGTGTACCAAACCTGAGGCGCCCATCCCCCCAACATGTATCCCCAACTCCCTCCACACACACACACACACACACACACACACACACACACACACACACACACACACACACACACACACACACACACACACACACACACACACACACACACACACACACACACACACACACACACACACACACACACACACACACACACACACACACACACACACACACACACACACACACACACACACACACACACACACACACACACACACACACACAAAGAAGAAACCACATATACACAGAAGGAGCGACAGGCACTTAAAGCACACACGGCATAAAAGTAACACACACTCACATGCATACACACACACACATTTCCTTCCCCCTGACAGAGACACAAGGCAAGTCAGAATTAACCCGTTGTGTGTTGTGGCCCTCAGGGACAGATCAAGGGCCTTTTGTTCTGCACAAAGAATTGATGTGTGTGTGTGTGTGTGTGTGTAGAAGGAGGAGGAAGAGGAGGAGAGAAGTGATGAAAAAAAGTGAAGATAAAGTGAGCTTTAGTGTGAACACGCAGCAGCAGAGAGGAGCTGCTTCAACTTCTTCATCACTGTTACAGGATCACAGCGGGCCACACTCAGCAGACCTCACTGTGTCCAGGACAGGCTTATAAAGAAAAACAGCCGGTGCTGAGGCCTGAAATTTTGGAAAAGGTTCAAGGGACGGTGCAGCAGTGAAGCTGATCCATGGCTCTGATCAGCTGTTAAGACTCACCATTCAAACTGTTACACTTAAGTTCAGTCCCTACTTTAGAAACACTCGTCGGCCAATCAAATGAGTGCATGTTGAAAATAATAAACAAACCCATTATTAAATAAGAGGATGAAAGCTAAAGTTCCCATGGAACAGCAACCTCATTTTATGGTCTGGATGCCTGCTCATCCAGCCATATTCAGGTGCTAACTGACTACAAGCATCACTGCTGATGCTGAAGCTTGTGTTATAATGTTATTAGATGAAGCCCTGTTTGTGAGGCAGACGGCTCCGTGTCTTAAAAAGCATGTCAAGGCTGCCACATGATGAAATAACAAGCCGTCCTGTGAACAAACACTGAGCATCTGTGTGCGGAGCCAAGTACAAAGAAGAAGAAGAAAAAAAAAAACACCATTAATGCATCCATTTTGAGGTGTGTGTGTGTGTCATTGTCTGGAGCACTGCCGCCTAGAAGGGCGGGGGGTGGGGATCGGTGTTGCTGTCAGGGTGGGGGTAATGAGTGAATGTGATCAGGCTTCAGTATGCATGCCATTAGCACCATCCCACTACCTCCAACCTCCCACCTCTGATCACATACAAGACGAAGGCTCATAGGCTGAATCAGGGTGGAGTGGGAGAGGGGTGGTGCAGACACATATTGAGACAATACTACTGATAATTTTTTGGACATTATCACTTTTTATTGTTAGTGTATATTATAATGAGTGTGATCATTTTTCTGATTCAGTGGAGTCAGCCTGTTTGACATTTAGTCTTTAGATGAACATTCTTGTTAGCCCTAATCACATTTTAGTCTTTCTTCATAGTTTTAGTCAATGAAAAGGCAACTTTAATCTGCTCAGCTATTCAACAATAAAGAACACGTCTGTTTATCCAGTCTGAATCTCTCCACCTCTGTAATCCTTTGGGTGGAGAAAAGAAATGAGAGTCCCCCTTGGAGACTGCTGCTCTGCTCAGCCCTGACACCCATGCTACTATAAAGCAGGTCAGGTCACTACACCTCACTTTACTTTGACTTATTATTCATTCATTTCAAAATAAAGATCCCTTTTTAGCTCATCATCGTCATCTTGTCCTGATCATGGAGAAACATATTTCATCAAAGTTGTCTATGCTACTACGATTAGCTACAGAATGCTGCGGTACTACAGAGTAGAGGGTCGTCTCTCACAGATGAGCTCGAGTACAAACAAAACAACAGTTCTGTCATTGAGTACAGACCAAGAGATGGCAAAAGAACACACACACACACACACACACACACACACACTTTTTAATTACTAACGTTACACTGCCGAAAATTAACTCTTCTTCAGAGCTGTAAAACAGCTCACATGACCCGCCTTAGTCTCACTCTGACTGGCTCTCACTCATGGCCTTCATTGTGAGACTGGTTAGGATACGATCATCAACCCTTTCACACACGTTTGTGGAGTCCTACCTAGGGATACTCGATATATCGCGGCTTGTTCTACGTGAGATGTATGAAATGACTATATCGCGACCATCGAGTACTTGTCACGTAAATGTTTTAAGCCGTCTGCATTTAATTCTCCGGGGATTCGCCTGTCACTCACTCCTGCTGCTCACAGCACGAAGCACACTGCCCCGCCCACCCAGAAACATCCCCTGCGCGCATGCGTACTTTCTGTATCAAGTGAGGAGAGGTGAAGCCATCTCGGTCACGCCGTCTCTCGTTTTCGCGTGGTCACGTCAGGTGCTCCAATATTTTCAAGTGCGCCCTTATTGCCGACTTTATGGCAAACACTTTTAAAAAACTGGAAAGTCAGCGCTAGCTTACTGCAGCGTGTGGACACTTCCGGTTTTCAAAATAAAAACGTGGGTGTTAAATGTATTAAATGTTTATTTATAAAATATGAGGAATGGTTAAAATTTGATTTAAAAAAGTGTCTCACATGCCAAGTATGATTCTGCACTGCTTCAATGCTCATATGTACATTATGAAATATATTAAAAATTCATAAAAAATATGACAAGTGTTAAAATGCTATAAAAAAAGAGTGTGTGTCGTATAGCAGGTGTAGATCGACTGTTCTACACTGATTTTGAGCCATTAGGTCACAGGACCTGGAAGCTATTGAGCTTTAAAGCTCATATTTACAGCATGAAATGTATTAAAAATTCATAAAAAATATGACAAGTGTTAAAATGCTATAAAAGAGGTGTGTCTCACAGCAAGTGTAAATCTACTGTTCTACATTGATTCTGAGCAATTACAATGCTATCATGGAAATAATGACAATATTTATTAGAAATAAACAATACAAAACAACAACAACAAAAATATCGAAATATATATCGTGTATCGCGATATAGCTTAAAAATATCGAGATATTGGTTACAGGCCATATCAGCCCTAGTCCTACCTAACATTATTGGAAGTGTAAAGCGAATTTGTTCTCTGAACAAAAATGCAGACAAATATTTTTTTAAAATATGTATAATGGATATATGAAGATAAATCTGAATTAGCAGTGCCCAAATTGTTGCCTAAGCAACCACGGCGTCTCCTATAGACAAAATCATTCCGCTGTCACGTCAGTAAGTAAGGAAAAGAAAGCAAGGAAAAGAGCAGCAAAAGCTGTGAACTTTAACTAAAACAAGGCACGGAGAGGATGGGAAACAATGATGGGTCAGGTGGTCCCTGAAAATTTTTTTTTTGACAAAGTGGTCCTTGGTCTGAAAAAGTTTGAGAAACACTGACTTAAACTGACATGAACTCTTGATCTGAGGACTAAGACTAAACCAAAAAAAATAATTCAATAAATCAAGACAACATGAAGCCATTTGCAAAGTCAGTCCAGGCAGCAGCAGTTAGAGGCTCTTTTCAATACACACTGACGTGTCATGTCTACAGCTTGATACCTGAACACATAAGAAACAACACAGCTGTCCCTTTAACCAGTCTTTGTCCAATCCAACACTCAGCCGTAAACTCAAGTGCTCATCTGACTTTAACCCCGGAAGTTGGTGTGGCGCAATTTACAACCTAAATGCTGAAGAGGTGCTTTGAGGCTTTTATGTGAAACACAATGAGGAACAGGTTCATTAAAGGCAGCGAACCATATCATACCTGCTCCACACTGAAGAAAACAAGGGAGGAGGAGGAGGAGGGCTTTCTGCTTCATACTCACTTGCATTGCTGTCGGCCAGGGTGTTGAGGTTTCCTGAGATGTCTCGCCTCCTGAAGAGACACACCACCTTGGCCTCCACGTTCCCATTGGCTGTCTGTAAGTGGAGAGTCTGTGGTTACGAGTTAGCAGCATAATGAAGCCCTGCTGGAAGTACCTCTGTCACAAGCCCAGCTACCATTCAGCTCTCTGTCTGTGCAGCCATGACCACATGCTTTAATTAAACGCGTACGCTAAGGGTTGATTAGAGGCCCTAACTGGGCTTCAGTATCACTAACATTTGATTTATGCCGGGTCACATTTCAGTCTTGCTTTACTTCAGTGTGATTCACAACTATTCCAACACTGAAGCGAGACCCCAGATTTTCCCATTCATTTGAGCGGGGCGGCTGCGTTTGAGTGCGTGGTGAGATTTTCATTGCACAGGTCAGTTGAGATGACGGTGCATGTTTGCTGTGTGACGTAGCCTCTCCTCTAAAAAGGTTAATGTTATCAAATGACTCCCACAATAACGAAGCTGCTCTGTGTTTAGATCATATCATGCTGTGACTTCTTTAACCTTGTTTACATGCAGACTGCTGTTATGACAAAGGCCAGCAGCACTTCATGCGTGTGTGATGATGAAGAGTTTCATTCTCCACACATGCGCACGCACACACGCACACGGACAGCTTCCCTCCACATTCCAGCCTGGAGCTGGAGAGCTGGCCGCTCTCTCTCTCTTACTATCCATTCATTGTGCTCAGCAGCCATTAGCACTCAGGACGATGCAGTCCTCCTGGTGCTCAGCACAAGCCCTTCAATGTAAGAGTGTTACATAAATGAGCTTAATCCTTTGACTGGGAAACAAGCCTGTGTCATATGCTGCTGCTGTTATATAAGTGACTCCTGTACCAGTGTCCTGTCATTACAGAGGCCACCATTTACCAACAGGTAAACACAGCAGTGTATGTGAATGATGTGTATGACCAGTATATTGAAGTATAATTTAAACACACCGGCAGAACTTTCTGTGTCCATGGTACAGAGCATGGCGATGGTCTACAATAACATGATACATTTGTGCCTCATTAGATAGCAACAGTAGAGACACAGGAAAAGCAGGTATATGGAGGGGCTGACGAGTCAGACGTGAGCCTGGAACACTGCTCAGATATAACTTTATACTGGACATGGGGGGGTCCGAAGAAGAAAGAGAGGCACCAACCTTGTTGAGCTCTTCTATTCTGCGTATCAGGTATGGGTTGCTGGACGAGTTCTCAAAGTACACATAATCTGTGGGAAAAAAGAGAAACAAAGATTACACTCATGTCACGTGCACAGGTGAATATACTACATATTCTAACGATACATTTTAGAGCACATTCAAGCACATTTGGAGGGGTCTATGCTGCATACACACACGTTATTAAGTAGTGTGTAGCAAATGTGTCCGAGCCACAACAACAGGTGCGCACACACAAACAGCTGTGTGGGTTCTGTTTAAGCAGACGAGTCAGTACGACGGAAAGCGGATGATTCATATCACCACTGGAAACTAGAAATGATGTGTTCATTTACATAGAGGAGGGAAGTGAGATCTGATCACAGGTGGTCACTGGAGACGCACTCTAAAGCCACTGTGAACGAACATACATGAAGGCATCAGTTCAGAAATACATTCCTCATATTTGATGAGGCGTACTGAAGAAAAGATATCAGTAATAATGTGTGAAGAAAACATCTGAGTGCATGGGCACAGTTTGTTGATGAACAGTCTCACAGTTCAGACAGCAGCAAGTCTTCCATGCTAATAATGAATCAACTAACAGAGCCATTACATTTGTTTCCATACATAAACAGATTTTTACACTGGGCTCAGTTCTAGGGATAAAAATAGAAAGTGACAAAGTGCATTGAAAACAGCTGTACTACATAAATGACATGTGACTTCAATATTACTGAAAGGATGAAAAATATCTGCTGCGTCATGTTTTCATCTGACTGAAGTTCTTTAACACTTCACATCACTGTGTTCTTCTGTCAGGTTTGATGCTCCACCTCCACATGTTGGCTACAGCTAGGGTTGCAAAATTCTGGGAATTTTCAAAGTTGGAAACTTTCCATGTGAATTAATGGGAATTTATGGGAATAAACAGGGAATTTACAAAATTGAAGGTTGGTCCTGAACAGTGAATTTAAATATAGTTGTGGGAAATATCATCTGAAACCAGATTTCATGCAGGTCCACTTGAATACCTGCTATTCCTTACTGCAGGGCTATTGAGGCCACGCCCCCTACCTGCACAGGTGATTTCTGTACCTGGACCACACTTTAGAGCACAGAGCACACAGAGACTGCTAAAGACACATTTGAGCTTGTGGACTACATAATATTGTTCAATAAAATAATTCTAACTTGTTAAAGTTCTACTTACAAATAAATCTTTTGAAATGTTTTTTAATTGTTTTATTTTGCATGTCTGCTTATGACAAAACTTAATGTTTAGATTTATGTTTGGATATGATACACTTTGTTTAGATTACCCCCAGTTTAACGTGTAATTTTAATATAATTCCCATGGAGTTTCCAAAATTCCAGAGCTTCCCTAACTTCCCATGGAAAGTTTCCAGAATGTTTCCATCCCTTAGCAATCCTAGCTGTAGCTGGATGTAAACTGTACACAGAGGTGGTGTACTTTATGTCACAACACCAGGATGCATTGTGTTCTATGTGAGCTTACACAGTGTTCTTGTAACCTAACCTAATAACTTCATGACACTTGACCCAGGACTGGGGCATCCCAGCTGCCACACTATGATGCCTCATGACCAGTGTGCAACACACTTTCAGTGCACCAATGAAGAGTTGAAATGAAAAATATACTTCAGTACTACGAGTCTGCGTGAGGAAAGTAAGGCTCACGGACAGGTTGTAGTCCCTTGTTGGGGGATCAGTGTGTACCAGGTTATCTGCAGTATTCTCTATGTACAAATGTGTGTAACATGAACAGCACAGAACCCATTAGCAGGAAATCCAACAGCGGCCATCAGATCCAGGAGTTAAACCGATTCTCCTGTGTTAATGGGTCAGGTTGTGGCTCTGGTGTGAACATTATGCAGTCAGCCAGCAAGTGTCTGTTCAGGAAGTTTCTCTACGTCACGTCAAAAGGTCGAGAGGCCAGAAGGCGAGTTAAGAGCAGGATGACGGCGGGTCAGATGAGCCGTGTCATGTGAGACAAAGCAACACCTCATGCTAAGTCTGTGCTCTGGTGAAGGAGTGCACTTTATCCTGGCCAAGTAATGGCTGAGCATGCACTCTGTGGATCACCTGCCTACTGTCACAGATAATGTTGCCTGGATGCTGCAGACAGCCATTCAGGTGTGTGAGGCAGCTTTTGACTGCTTATTACCATGATCAGCAGACAGATTCAAAATAAAGTTACTTCCTTATTCCTTCACTTTACAATGGAGAGACAGAACTTGAAGTGGAATAAAAGTAGCAGGACACTGGAGAGGGCACAGAAGTAGTAACAAGGAAAATCCTATAAGTCGTGTTCTAGTGAGATGCTACGGGTGAAGCAAACTGACGGTGCTGTCGTGGACAGCCTGTGTTACTCTGACTGATGAGAACTCTATGACGAAGAGAGAATCCATCTCTGCCTGATACAACATTGGGTCAACATCGGGTGAACATCAGCCCAACAAGCTGAAGGGTCAACTAAGCCCGCCTCTTCAAGCTGTCCATCAAAAAGCTAGAGGAGGCCATAGCACTGACCTGAGACCTGTTCACCAATCCACCAGTTCAACAGGTCGTCACAACTTTAAAGCTTTTCCCTTGCATAATAGAAAAAGAGCATGTGCTGCATAAGGCCCCACCATGTTTGTAGTTTGTATGTGGCCATGCTTCACTTCATGCAGACTCTGTTTCAGCTGTTTATAGTTTCTGTGTGTCATGTGCATGTTGTTTTTTAAAGAATGAATCCAGAGCAGACTTTAGTTGGACCGTCAATACTCTGAGGCCAAAAATGTGCAACATATTCCATATTACAGCCAACTAATGCCTGGGTTCAAAGGTCAAACTCAGTGTTGGATGCTCCACCTGTGATTACAGCGACATCTTTGTGTTTACCCAGCTCTACATGACACACAGCTCCACGTCAGCCATGTAAGTATTTAATCTAACACTGCACCCAGGCCCAGTTACAGTTGTAATTTTAAGCTTGTTTTGTGCATATTAGTCATGATTTATGCAAAACAGTTGGCTAAATTAGCCCTTCATTTTAAAGAGGTCATTGCACTTTGGAAGCAGTTTGTAATTAGCTGACTGGATTCTATTATTTTTGGGAATATGTTCTTACAATAGCAGCTGTTGGCAGCTTTAATAGAGATATCTGCCTTTAAACAGCCTATTGATCAAACCTGCCCATCGTTCACCATTCATCACACCACCAGCACACGCACACAGGGCACCCTTGTTCTGCTTGATGCAGTTCTTGCACAGCAGTGCGGCTTCACGTCAAGCTCCATCTGGTCCACCCACGAGCAGGGACAGAGAGCCCTCAGGAGGATATCAGTAGGCTTCTGATGCATCACTACGAGCAGAGACAGAAGGAAGGATTTCAGACAGGGAGAGGATTTCTTGCTCTACTTAGCACACCGATGTACGGAGAGTCCGGCCCGAGAAGCATCACCTCTGTGTGCACAGCGAGGGAAAACACAACAGGAACACATTACATAACACTGGCTGAAGCACCAAAAGGGGATGTGCACTCTTGTGTGCCTGACATGACTAATTCTAGCTCTGAAGACAAAGTGATGGTGAAAGGAGGGAATTATTCTTTTATTCCAGCCCACAATCTCTCAGTCTTCCTGCCCAGTGGGAAAAAATAAAAGAATGATCCAGTTCCACCAGTGCTGAGGCCAGCTAAGTGTATCAGTGAGAGAGGGGGGCTGATGGATCAATGATCCAGGGAAAAAAACAGACTGGACTTCAGAGGGTCCACACACACAGACACCAGACACACACCCCTCATAATCAGGTCGCTGGTAAAAAGGTTTCATTCCATGAATCAAGACAAGAAAAGATGTCTGCTGAGGAGGCAGCCGTGAGTGTTTGTTGTGGACGTATGCGGCTGGAGTGGCGCAGTGTGCCGGGTGCTCGAGGGTGAATGAATAGGAGGAAGCCCGTTTGACTAATCTCTGGGGAAGATAATGATCTTACATGCAGCCTGAACTGAACACTGTGTGCTTCTGGAGGACTAACACACAGGCCTGCAGCCGGCTGCAGTGACACAGACCCTGACTGGGCGCCAAATGTGAGGACACTGGCTTCATTAATATGACAGGTTCAAATGTGACAGCATGGCCACTGAATGCACTTATTGTTCCTGCATCACACAGCTAAACTGCTTCACCTTGTTACTGTGTTGGCTCAATCACTTTCCAGGTCATTACATAATGCTATGCTATGCGCACACACATGATCCGGCAAGCTGGTGAAAAATACAACTTTCTGCAGCCGACCAACAGCACAATCCCCCAGCATGCCTGTTGACTGCACACAAGACGAGACGTGATGTTCTTCATGGTGAGATGAAGCGCTCTGAGCAGCAGGCTTCATTTGTACATGTCCCAATATATTAATGAGGAATAAACCAAAGAAAAATACAATCCAGACAAACCGCCCAGCACTGCCTTATCCAGCCTCGATCTGTGGAACGTTAACTTGTTTATGGACGTTCAGCTTACTGTGCTGTTGTTGCGATGTCAGCTGTAGCAGCAGATGTGAGTGTGTCTGTCTGGAGCTGCTGCCTCTCTGCAGGTTAGCTGCACAGCAACAACTTCAGTGACAGTTTGCAAAACCACAACAGCACTAACATTAGCCACATCGCTCGCTGCGTGCTTCACAACGTGACATGGTGTGGATTTCTCCAGAATCATTCACCCTTAATGTTGTCCACATGGCTCTCAGTACTGAACTACAGACCCGCCTGCATTCAGGGTTACCATCACAGGACGTGCGGCTAACAGGAGCAACTTACTGTAAAGATGCAACTAGCAATAAGTTAACGTAACAGTAACAGCAACACAGAGCTTTAAGCGCTGTTGTTTCTTTGACTCATTTTACACATGCACAAAAATCACAGTTCCTGTGAGAAAGCCTTAAATTAGTTCCAAACTATCAAGGCGTTTCCAGGACACTTGAAACACATTTTGAAAATTGGTCCTAAAGTAATCACCACATGTGAGGACTGTACCTTAGCTGTGCTGTACTCCTCCAGCTGCACTACCACCAAACCACTTCTCACTCACTTCTCTCCACACACACACACACACACACACACACACACACACACACACACACACACACACACACATAAAAGAATGCAAATGTGCTGATATGATGTGGAGTTACTTTACAGAACGAGAAGCCACAGTGGCAGAGGGGAGAGCATTAGAGAGCCAACACAAACACACATGTGGCTGCAGACTACAACAGGAAACAGACAACCTGTTTCTACAGCAGAGCACAGGCATCAGTGTTCAAACTGAAACGTGATGCACCATGGGAAAAAAAACTATGCAAAATGATAACAAACAAGCTGACAGTGTGGTGTGTTACTATGACATCCGAGCGAGGTGTTAACGTGAAGCGCGGGATATCTTGCAGTGCACGGTTTAATCGGCGTGACCTCCAGAGACTATACACACACACACACACACACACACAAACACACACAGCGATGAGCCTGTCTGCTGTCAGACCGGTCATCTCTGTCGCCACAAAACCGACCCAACAACAAGGTACACAGAGTCCTAACGGCGTCATTAACTCTCCGGGACAGTCACAAACACCAAGACAAAGCGACTGATCACGTCCACGGTTAAGTACAGGTTCACCGAGTAAAAGCGGGCAGAGCCGGACAGAGCCGTGTCTACTGGCGTCTTGGCTTTCCCCACGGTAATAGTGACGTTTCAAAGCCCGGTGTTAGCGCGGAGTGAGGTGGAAATCTTAATAAACACGCAAACAGCAGATATTCGAAGACGTGGAGTCAACATTCACGTCATTGTATGTCAGAATTGCATTTTGCTACGATGTAGCGACACACGACGAGCCGAGAGCTCTCTGAGCAAGTTAGTGTCAGCCAACACAACTTAGTTCTTCTTCGTGAATTAAACGCTAAAACGTTGTTTTTCTCTTGCCGGTGTTTCGTAGTAACGGACGTTACACGGTATTAGACGAGGTAACGTGAGTTACACGTAACGAACCACACACTTATCAGAGTGTTTCGAGAAGCAAACCGGCTAACACATTCCGTCTGCAGCGCGGCTAACGCTATGCACGGCATATGAGGCGGTATGGCGGAGCGGTAATGACATGAGTCGGAGCTAGCCTGCCACCACAGACGGGTGCTAACAGCTAGCAGCCGCTGTTACCCAGCATTGTATTCACTCCCAGGACGGGTAACTCACCGTATGTGTGCGAGATACACACTCACAGTCACAAACGTCATATTACGGTTACTCGGGTTACTTGCGACTACAAAGGCAATTTGCTAAAGTCTAATATTTTCTGGGCGGCATTTATTTTAAAACGTAATAGTAACTTTCGCTGCCGCCGGTTCACGCCGCTCGGCAGCCGCCCGCGGTGTTTACCGTATTTCAGCGGAGGAAACTAGTCTGGATGTGACGGCGGCGTGTTGGAAAAGTTGATATTGTCCATAATTTAACTCTGCTTGGTGTATTATATCCACGCCGAATGCAAGAGCGTTTCCGGCTCATTCCAGCAGTATAAACTAAGTCATAATGTCATGAGTTATTCGGTCAAGTCACATCACACTGTCGGCGGTTTTAACGGATTTGACGTGCTCTCGTGCACACAGTGGACGCACGTACGGACGCTAAGGCAGGAGCTAGCGGTAGTTAGCGGCTAACCTAACAGACAGCTAGCGGCTAGCTTAGCCACCTTGCTGTCGAAGCGAACAATCACGTTGTGGGGGGTGTCTCAAAAACGGAAAACATTCCTTACCTCCCACTCGGTACATGTTGGCCGCCATTCTCTTGTAACCTTTAGCAAAAGCAGTCCCAGGGTATTCCCCGCTTGGGTAGAAAAGGTCGATGGGGATCTGTTTTATTCCTTCATTTATCGCAGACACCCCCGCCGTGAAACAAAGCCGGCTCCGGGCACTACGAGCCGAGCTGTGGCGGGTAAAAAGTTGAAAGTTTCCGTTAGTAATGTTCCAGAGGTTATCCCCAAAAAATTCAAGTCTTTGTTTTTGGTCCCTCAGACGACCTTCCTCTCCTCTTCCTCTCTCACTCACTCATTCACACACAGCTAGCCTGTCTCTTACTCCACTCTTCCTCCCATCCTCCGCTCCCAGCTTCATCCTCCTCTTCTTCACCTCCGCTCAGTTCAACACACACACACACACACTCCGCACACACACACTCACTGGCCCCCTTCGCTCGTGCGCAAATCGTCATCTTCGGAGATCGTCGGCAATCTCCGGTATCTTACAATTAACTTTTTCACTGACCATGTTTAATAATCAGCCTGTTTCTAATATGAAGCACACACACGCACACATGTAAAAGTTCACACATTTTAAAGTGAGTCCAAAGTGATTCTCGCGCGCTTTCTGCAGACTAAACGGTTATTTCGAGAAGTGATGGGAGATGAAATAAAGTTTCTATCACACACACACCGATAATGAAAGTCAGCTTGTTGTCAGGGCAGACAAAACAGGAAACTGGGAATGTACACAGACGCACACGCACGCGCGCACAGTACAGACAGTGAAAAGAAGCCTCCTTCAAAATAAAATCCTGAAAACAGGCACACTCTTCCTGTCTCAGGCTTTAAGTGTGCTGAACTGCAGGTGGAGCAGGCACTGTTCTCCACTCTGTAACACCCCACACCTCTTCACATGCAGCCACGTCCACTGGTGAACTGCAGTCACAGGATGTGTATGAGCTGAAAGCATCAAGCAGAGATCTGAGTCCTGAAGCGTGTTACTGATGGCATGTTGAGTTTAAATTTGAAGTTGAATTTATGAAGCAGTCAGTCAACAGAGAGAGGGACTTTAATTAAAACTGATGAAACAGTGAGTCACATTATGCTACTAATTACAGTTCACATCAGTCAAAAATAACTTTAATTTAACTGAATACGATGACTTAATATAGTCACGATTTTCTGAGTTTTTCAGGATCTTCAGCTGTTGTACATCCTCTTTTTGTTTTCTCCTGTACAGTGGCCACCCCTGAAATCTCATTGGCCACCCCTGCGGCCACCCCAGATATGATAGGTAGTTGGTCAAGTTCGTCAACACGAGAAACAAGAGAAATGATGCCAATCAATGATGACAGCCGATCAACTGATTTAGAGCCAGCCAGATTTACATTTTGAAGTATCACAGTAATGGTCATACGGAGGCTGTGACAGCTGATCTCTGTTCAGCGTACGTTTGGCCAATGGCCAGACAGGTCAAGTGTCAGGTGACCGATGAGACGCACAAAGTTACTGCTGCAGCTGCTGAACAGGTCCGTGAAAGGAGCTTCAACTACTGGATAAACCGGTGAAATCCGTCGGAGGTATGGGAATGTATTGTTTATTTATATCGTAGTTCCCTCTTGATGTGTAGGAAAACTTTATCTAGTCCTAAGTAGCAGCTAAAAGAGTAATACGAACTACACTGCAGTCGCTGCCCTAGCTAGCTTAGAGAGAGAGAGAGATATTCAGACCTTCTTCAATAAAAAGAGAAAAGAGTCAGAGTCAGCCACAGCTTCTACCAGCAGCATCAGTGAAACATGTCAGCTGCCCAGGTACAGCAGTAGTGATGAAGGGCAAGGTCAGTCAGCTCCCCCTGCACATGATGGTAAGTCATGCTGGGATAGTTTGAATTTTCCATGTAGGCTCACATTAAAGCTGAATGTGTTTCCAGTTATACAGTTATAACCGTCTGAAACATCATTAGTTCAAACAGTTGTAAAAGACAGAACAGTAAAGAACAATTAAAAAAATGTGCATAATACACACACACACACACACACATTTGTATGTATGATTGTGTGAGTGTAAAATCTATCTATCTATCTATCTATCTATCTATCTATCTATCTATCTATCTATCTATCTATCTATCTATCTATCTATATTTCTCAGATATCTGTGTATTCTCACAGCTGACCGGCCACACCCAGAGGAGGATCCCGCAGTGTTTTACATAACATTGCTTTATAGTATGTACTTTGTTTGGAGTTTATATTTATTTATTTTATTTGTTTATATTTATTTGGTTTATGTTACAATTGTTTATGCACATTTTTCATAAGTCACTTTATGAAAAAGAATTGTTTTATGTTTATATTATATTGTTTTTAAGCATTGATTTAAATAAATACATTTATGCTTAATCAAAGCCAATGTTTCAGTGTATATCTTCATCAGGGACATGAATACTGTCTGCGCTGAAAACCATTTTTTGCACATTTTCAAAGATCACAAGGCATTCTATAGAATGCCACTATTCAGTCACCACCATGTTTACTTTACTAATTTAAATGCCATCTTGTGATTAATTAAAAATACATCTGGCAAAGAACAAATCAAAAAAGTTTTGATTTATTCTGTTTCCTCGATTGCTGTGTTTTAATATAGCCACAAGATGTCGTTTCAATTAGTAAAGCAAACAGGTAACAATACAGGTGACACAGATGATGAGCTGATGGCTGATAGTTCTATTCTATAGGATGAGTTAAGAGCAGTTGAGATTTTTCTAATCTAATCTAATTTGTGAAGAGATGAGGACTTTAATCCACTACAAGAAAATGGCTCTTTTGTACCCTATCCACATTTTAGTAAATAACCAGATATACTTGAGGAATATAAATTTACCAGAATAGACACCTTTATTTAACACTTATGAGACAGGAAATTATGGGAGACAGAGGGTATGTGACATGCAGAAAAGGACTGGGATTTAAATTGTGGTCAGCTGCGTACATGGCATTAAACTCCACGATGCCATGGCCACCCCACACTAGCTTTGTGTCCCATCCTGGCCACCCTGGTAAAAATGTCCTGAATACGCCACTGCTCCTGTACTGTTTTGTTCTGTGATATTTGTGTTTTTCATCTAACCGACTATTTGTAACAGCTTCACACTTCCATCATTTGCACTTGCTCCCTCAGTACTTTGACCTTTATTGGTACTTCATATCACAATCTGTCTCAGTACATACGATGATTTTACCTACTTTTAAAGGTCCAGTGTGTAAAATTTAGTTGCATATAGTGCTGTAATCGCTGCATTGCAATGTCCTCACATCACCCTCACCTTCCTAGTGTAAAGGAAAACGAACACTTGAAAGGCTAGACTAGAGTCACTATTTAGTTTGGCTGTTCTGGGCTACTGTAGAAACATGATGTGGCAGCCTCCATGAAAGAGGACTGGCTCTAACCATAGACATAAAAGGAGAATTTTTAAGTAACAAAAACAAAAGGATTCTTATTTTCAGGTGATTATACATGCATGAAAACATAGTCATGAATATTATATCCCATGTCTGCTTTATTCTGAAAAAAGAAGCTTCCAATCTAACACACCTGACCTTTAAGTTTGCATCCATTCATTTGTCTTTTCCTGACAGAGGTATTCAGTATGAAATCATCTTAAGAAATTATTTGTATGACTAGTATTGTCATTTCTTCACCTGTCACCATTAATTTATCTTGTTAACCCCTTTTTGTGAGAGTAACTGAGTATATTTATACTTACACACAATTTGAGTATTTCCATTAGATGCTTCTCTAAACTTTAGTCTGCACGACATGTCAGAGACCGACAATGTTACATTGTAAAAACATACAGTGCATTCCTAAATATTCAAATAATATATTATCTTTGTATATCTAATCAAATTAGCCACACCTCAAACAGTTACAGCCTTAAAACAATGCTTCATGTATCAGTAATAGGAATCCTAAACTTTTTAAACTCTGTTCTGCATTATGAGTTCTTTTAAATGATTTACATATAATATATATATATATATATATATATATATATATATATATATATATATATATATATATATATATATATATATATATATATATATATATATATATATATATATATATATATAACTAACATGTTGAATGTTTTTTACATTGTAGTACTGCTCCTCACTGCAGTAAAGGATCTGTTAAGACCGTCTTGACCCTGAGCTTTAAAACCTCTGACTTACTTGGTGGTTGCCTTCTCCTGAGTTTGTCCACAGGATTCATAGAAAAAGTCCTGCTGTTCTAACATGGTCCACTCTGGGATGTTCTTGTCTGGGACATGTCATCTGGAAACGTGTTTCCTCCTTTTCCATGTTTCCTCAACACACAATTCCTGGAGCAGCACTGCCCACTAGTGACACTTCACACACAACACGCACACTCCAGTCTTCAGTTATTTATTGGGAGCTTGACAGATACAACATCACAGTGTTCCCAATGTTCTCTTAAATATATAAAACTATACTAAAGTAATCATTTCAAGTGTACTGATCAACTGTTAGAGAAATAATTAGTCAGACATGCTAAGAGTTGATTTCAATGGAACAGGTTTGTCACAGTCTGTCTAATGCAAGCACAGAAACAGCTTCAGTATTAGCCGAGATGTCAAACACTGCTTCAAAAATTAAAAAACATGTACAAAAAAAGACATGATGAAAACATCTTTCGAAGCCCGATGGCCATCGCGCAGCACTTTGGTATGTTTGATAAACAAGGTGGACTACAACACAGGAATGTTCACTGAAACCAAAGTCTTTGTCGCCACAGGAGTCCAGTCACGTTCTGTTCCATCCAACATACATGACCACTTGTAATGATCCTCAGCACATATCCGACAGAACAACAAGGATTCTGTGTTAAAGGAAGAATCACACTGTTCAGTTTCATGAGGATTTACATGATTATGAAGGTGTGTAAGTGTAAATTTAATATGAACGTTCCTCCTGGAGAGGATTTCTCTACATGTTCTGTATGAAACTGAGGCAGCAGTGGCACCGCAGAGGCCCGGCTGAGCCCATAACTGTGGCCGAGGTCCACTGACCAACACGCCCCACTGGCTGTGTGTAAACAGTCTCCCCCTCTCTGTCACCACTCTTAACTGTGTTCACCAGCTAGAACAGTGTTAACTGTTCTAGCTGGTGGCAGGTTCTGGAGAGCTGGTAGAGGTGGACGAGGCCGAGGCCAGTCTCTCCCTGCTGCCGCTGACCCCACCTCCCATCACACTCCACTGAAGGATGCAGGTGTCCTTCCCACCCATGGAGAGGAGGTGGGAGTCGCTGTGGGTGAAGCACACGTTGGTGACGTGGCTGCCGTGGCCGTCGTACTTGTGGCTCGGTGCCTGCAGAGGAAAGAAAGGAAGGGTCTTTTAAAAAGAACAAAAAAAAAAATCTTATCTCCACAGGCCCAGAAGGAAGGAGGGTCAGGGTCAGGTTAAATCACTGCACATGCTGCATGTTTTTCATGGGAGGAGATCCAGAAGAAATAAAGGCGGATCTGAACAGCTGTGTGCACTTTTAAAGGAACACTGTGTCACTGCTCACATTTGATTCTTGCTTTGTGTGTGAGAGGTCTCGGGTTCAAATCCTGGAGCTCTTAATTTGAAACAAGAAATGTCGTCGTACTTCTAAAATGTGGAATGGATATTAAAACTCGATAAACGACCAATGCTTTCTTTGCAGATAGTGAAGAAGCTCCTCAAAACATCAACACACCAAGTAACTTCACATGTGGTTTCAATACAATGGGTTTTATTTTGTCAGAAATCTGTAGGTTCTGGTAAATTGTGGCAGATATTTGCGTGGCTGTTAGCAAAGTTGTCGACCAGTTTTTGATCATAAGTAATGTAATCAGAATAAATACTCAAGTACAGCTGAATGCATTTACCACAGATGAATTACACTCTGAAACTGGAGACAACAAAACACAAAAATCTCCATTTTGACATGATGTTGCTACTCTGGACAGCCACATAAAGTCTACAAGCTTACCTGTGTACCTTTCATTCACAATGTCCTGAGCTGCTGAGATATTTATCAAAGTGAACAACAAAGGCAGCAGACCACAGGATAGTTCCTCATACTAACTCTGAACTGGGTAAGACTGGTTTCTAGCACTATGGAATGAGGAAGTCCTCTCAAAGACTTTAATGGCTGTTTAAATTTACTGAATGATATTTGTTTTATTGGTGTGTGTGTTTCATAGTAGTCTAGTTGTGTTACTGAAGCTCAGGGTTAATAATGTCACATATAATAGAATGTTTAATACTGTAAGTACACTTTGCTGATAAGATGTATATACTTTTATTTTGGTAGGTTCTATTTTGAATGTAGAGATTTTACTTGTGACAGAGTATTTTTACATTGCTGTACTGGTATTTGAAGTAAACTTTAAGTAAAAGATGTGAATTCTTCTCCCATCACTGTGGATGGAAAAGTCTAAACTGAATCATGAGACCGAGACACTGATCAGACATTCTGTGTGTAGATTTGTCTAAGATGGGTCAAAAATGATGATCACAGCATAAATTCCGTGGCTGTCAGAATATAGCATATGATCTGTCCACATTGTGTTCACTTTTAGAATTCCACCTTAACAGTTTGCCTCAAGCTGCTCTCCTGCAAAAAGGTGTTCCTCACTGAACCTCAGCCACAGGACGTAGGAGACAGCGTAGAAGCTGTCCTCAGTTTGCAGTTATCTCTGTTTAAAATGACCAGATCATTGAGATATCATTGGAACAATATATAATATAAAACATTACACAAAGCGTGTGTAGGATTTAGTGGCATCTAGTAGTGCATTTGCTTTACAACCCCTCACCTCACCCTATCCTTCCTAGTGTGAAGGAGCGTTTTGATAGTTCTGTTCTGAGCTACTGTAGAAACAAGGTGCTGCAACCCAGTGGACCCCGTGGAGGAGGACCTGTGGTGTCTGTAGATCCGTGGGGGATTTTGACGAGACAAGGAGGAAATTTCCTTTTCCTTTTTATGCCTATCTTTATTCAGACATCCCAACTGTCCTAGAAGTTCCCGGAGTCTCCCACATATTGATAGCAGCTCCCTGACACCCACAAATGAGATCCAATCTTCCGGAATCTGGAGCAAGACCTCGCACTAGACTAGAGAGTGACTGTGTGTGTGTTTGTGTGACTATAAATGCAGCGCGTCTCACAGCAAAGCGTCCTTATAGCTTAGGTATACACTCATGAAAACAGATATGTGAGCAGATCCCTGTAAATCTGACACACTGGCCTTTAGGAAGCAGTCAGAGGACAACATTTGCTCTGCAGTAAACAGGAAGTCTGACCTATAAAATGAGTGCGATCTGTACCTTCAGTTTGGGACAGGGGTACTGGAAGAGGTGAACTTTGCAGAAGTCATCAGCCACGGCCACCATTCTCTCACTGTGAGAGCGACACAGGGCGTTGATGTCGGTGCCATCGGAGCCCTCCAACCACACACCTGGAACACCACATCAACACTCATCAACCTGAGCGCCCTGTTTAGAGGCTCGACACAGTCACCACACATGTTGGACTTCTCACCCATGACATGGAAGCCCAGCACGCAGGTATAGGAGGCCCACTCTCTGTCTTTGCTCTCAAAGCGATTCCTCAGGAGTTTACAGCCTGCTGCGATGTCCCCTGTCAAAATACGTTCACGCTCACTGTCACTGTCATGCACGCTGAAGGTGTACATACAAAAAGCGGCTTTTCTACTTACAGTAAAGGATCTCATAGTCGCCTGAATTAGACATTATGTATTTTCCATCTTTGGACCAATCCAGGTGAGTTATGAAGCTGGAGTGACCCTGATTGGACAGATAAGCAGAGGCAGTCACACAAGAGACCCAAACCAAACCAACAGTGTCTGACTTCCTGCCCGTGTCTGTGGCTCTCTGAATTTGTACATTTGAAAATGTATTTTTTGTTTTGTATTCCTGGCAGTGTGTGTGTGAGGCTGAGCGGTGGTGTGGTTTTGTTGCTGGAATGTTTACACTGCTTGCACTTGCTGGACTGCTGGTTGATGTCCTTTGTGTCCTATTGTGTGTTCTAAGATGTGACTCCAAAGTTATTTCTAAAGAAAATGTCTGGTTCTCTTTCGGACTGCCAAACATCTGCATCCTGCCAAGTGTTGAAGGAGTTGCCTCATTAGCCTTTTGGGTCGAGTTCAAGTCTCAAGGGATTTGTTGACCCCAAGAAAAGCGTCGAACATCACCAGACTTTGTACTTTACTTTGTTTAAGAAGAAGTCAGGATTTAGCATGAGCAGTCACACACGGCTGAACAAACACAAGTACACACAGGCAGACTAGATCAAGACTTCCAGGAACCAATGGGAACATTTGCATTTGATATTTGACTCACATTGCATTTCCCGAAACGCGCATATCGCCGGCCACTCTCCGTCACATTGTAGATGTAGATGAAGTTGTCATGGGAACCGACAGCTAAAAAGCTGCCATCTGAAAATACGTGAGAGAATTAACACAATTAAACTGTGATGTCCAAGACCACAACATGTTTTACATCATTACTTCAATCATCAGACTGTCTGTCCACACATATCGTCCACTGGTTTACAGGAAGGTGTAATGTTAGTAATGCAGTGTTTCTTTGTTGAACAGCTCAGATATTTGAGAGTAATCTTCTGTTTGGGGTGACCAGGCAGCCATTAAAAAGCTGCTCCACTAAGTCGACTTAGCTGCAATGTGTACCCATGAATGTACTTTACTTTTCCACTGATAGGGTTCGATTGTTATTATCACAACAGCAATATAATTACAGTGGTGATTTGACTTTATAATTATAAGTCTGACAACATCAAGAGAAGGATCTGTACAGGGATGGAGCTTTGTGAAACATCCAATAAATCACTGTGTTCAACGACACTGACAAACACATGTGACCTTACAGAACACAGGAGGTGCTGCTCCACCACTGCCTCCATCAGTCGCTTTGTTTTGTTGTCATTATGTTACTCACTTTGTGTACTGAGTTGATATAAAAACTAGTTCTAAAGACATTTTTACTTTATTTTGTGAAAGATAAACAGCAGCTTGATGCAGAGCTATTCTTTTGGCAAGCATACACACCGAATTGACATTAACCTTTAATATATAGTATATACAGAACAGACAAATGTCTCAACTCAAGATCCATTTATTATTATGTTTCCAGAGTTATCATGTTTCTTGCAGCACTAGCTCAAAGTGCATGTGTTCTGTGTAAAGAAGCACGTCAGAAGGACTCAGGAGGACAGCCTTTGACGTCTTTAACTCAAACTTGTCAAAGACGATGTCAAACTCAACTGGAGAGCAGTTCTACCGTCAACATAAAGTCTGACCTGGTGAGTATCTCATGACAGACAGCTGCTCGTTCCCATCAGTGAACTCAGAGACCACCTCTCTGGTCAGCAGGTCGAGGACCATCCACCTGGTTCACGAGGACATGACGGAGACAGACGGGGCAGGGAGCGGATTGGTTAAACTTAAACTATGTAAACTATGACTATTGTAAATGTAATGTAAAAGAAGACAAACACTTCCTCTCAGCTCATCGTGTTGGTTTTGTTTACAGCGGCAGCTGTTTTCTGTTTTTCTGGGAAGCACTTTGAGTAACATGCTTTGTATGGAAAGTGCTTTAAGTGTAGTAGTGCTCTGTTACCTTCCTGTGCTGAGGCCGACTGAAACCACTGAACCATTTGGGCAGAAACCAGCACACAGCCCGTACTCCTGTCAGAGACACACAGGGCCAGTTAACAGCATCCATATCCATATGTGTTTTATTTATAGTAATATATTTATATATTTAACTGTAAGTCAGATAGAAACATCACAATCAGTGTGTCGTACCTCCAGGGTGATGCACCAGTCCAGCTTGTGTTCCTCTGTGTTCCACAAACACACCTGCCTGTCGTGACCACAGGTGAGGAAGATGTTCTGGGAGGGGTGCGTAGCCAGCCCCCACATCTCATCTACATGGCCCTGAGACCCACGCACGCACATGCACAGCAAAACAACAAAGTCAGTTCACATCTTTCCTTCATGTGTACACACTGTATCCCAGTGTATCAGTTTATAAAGTACACACACACTTGGATGTACTGTGACCACGCTGAAGAAGCAGAGGTTAAGAGCCTTTAATGTTCTTAATTTCTAAAATCAAATGTTTTCTTGAATGTCCCAAAGCAGCACTTCTGAAATTTACATTGGCAATCAATTTCCCCAACATGTGTGGTGCAATGATCACTGTAGTTTCCAGGGGTCACTAGCAGGGCTTCAGACTGGAAGTGGAAGTGGTTTCAGTTTCCCACAGATAAGAATCAAACGTGAGCAGGAAGCCAAATTCCAGCGGTCAGCAGGGACATTGCTCCGAAGCATTTTGATGCCAGCTGTTGACCGCAATCTGTGGGATCTAAACATACTGAATACATTTGGATCTAAGATACTCAGGGCCGGATCAACCATCGTCAGGGGACCATGGGACAAAGACGAGTGACTCCTCATTCCTAACAGTCTCTGGACATCTGGTGTATTTGTCAAGTCATCCTTATAGTCCTCATGAATGTCTCAGTGTGTTTGTCCCATCTGTCCTCCAGTGTGTTCAGATATCCTTCATGCTATTGATTGATGACATCATCCTGCACTTGAGAGGGAGTGGGGTGGAGGTGGGGGGTTTACAGTCATGTCCGGGCCTCACTGATTACTGTACAAAAGAACGACTTTCTAACTTTATTCATGATTTTGGTGAAACTGGATCAGATTTTATACAGAATATAGTTGTTGCTTTTCCCTCTGATGTCCTCAAGTGCTCAGCTTCCACTCTTTACATAGCTTCCTGATGGACAGACAGACGGCTTTAGTCTAATTACTCCCTAAAGTATCGAACTGCTGCCAATTAGCAGACAACAGAACCGGGCTCAGAAGCTGGACCATAAGATTTTTGAACAAAGCCTTTGAGACCAACAGGGACTGACGTTACACTACCGAAGTGATTTACAGACTTTCCTGATGCGAACCTTGCTAAGTAGCGAACCAGGAGCCAAACCCAGCAAGAAAACCACCTCAGTAGGATACTGTATTGGGTACTGTATTCTCTGCCAGACTGGACAACGCTCGTATTGGAGGCTGTGTTCAGTCCTCTCAAGTTAAGAGTAGATGTTCAGTGGCTCTGTTTAACAGGGCACTCTGTGAACAATGGATCAAGAGGATGTATATCTTGGCTGTGGTGGTGGCCTAAAGATGCCAAGAAGTCCTACACACAGGTCCATTATTTAACTGGTGAAAACACGGGTAGGCTTGTATTATGAATGAGACCCAAGAAACACAATGTATTTGTAACTGATGGTAGTGCTGACCGTGATCATTGATTAAAAATGCTTCCAGAAATGAAGATTTCATCTTTCAGTTTCAGTTGACATATGTCAGAGGGTAATGGAACAGTGGGCTTCTAGATAACTGACTTCCTTTTACTGTGCCCTTCTGTTTTGTGGAAAACTTCTCTCACTATGTGCAACACGACTCGCGCAACTTCTGAAAAAACAATGTTCGATTGTTTGGCTGCAGTGTAAGGAGATACAGCTGCTCTTTGCTGTAATCACTGTTCTTCAGTCCATGAACTTCAAAGTTTTCATTCAATAGTCAGTCACTACCACATACCTGCACTATGGCCACAAATCCATCTGAGAAGGTGCCTCTAAGGATGGCATTACGGGTTGTACCAACTAATAACTCCTCTCCATCCACGTCTGCAATGGTACGGACTGCTCCATATTTTTCTGGAATCTGGACACAATAATAATGACATGATTCAGCAAGCTTTGCACATGTTTGAATGGAAGTTAACAAAGTTCTCCACCATCGCACAAACACACACACATACAGCTGTGGTTCACCTCACACTCTCTCTCGGGTGCCAGGTCAGCACTCCAGCGGATGATCTTGCGGTCTTTTCCTCCTCCGCTGAGCAGAGCACCACCCTGCAGGGGGCACAGGGTAAACACGCTGCCTTCATGGGCTCTGGTCTGTCGCATGATCTGGAAGGTCTCTGGGAAACCAAAGACAAATGAAGTTAGTTTGCATGTAGACAAATGAGGGCCAATGGTTTTGGCAATGTGAAAAGGGTGTGGGCCAAGTGAATGAAAAAAGGTAAAATATATGGCTGGAAAAAAGGTCTTCAAAATATTCTGAAATGAGTCAAGAGAACCAAAATACATAATTAATTCAAACTAATTTCAGAAATCAATCAAAATGAAATTCTATATTATTGTTTAATATTATATAATCCAGGGTTCTAAATTTAATTCCTCAGCTTCAGATTTGATCTTCTCAACTTGTTTTGTTATTCAAACTGACAAAACATTCGACCCTGATACTGATGTATCCTCATCTACAGCACTAACCTTTGGCTCCTTTCCCAAGCGTTTTGACATCTGCAGCTGATTTTCCCCAAGTCAGGATGTTTCCTTCAGAATCTCCCGTTAGAACATCTCCAGTCAGACTGAACACAAAGCACTGGATGAACTTGGGCTTCTTGTATTTCTGAAAGGAAAAGGGGATTGTATGAAGAAGAAGAATTTGGTCAATTGTTAGCATACGTTAAAAACCTTAATCCTAATTGTTTATTTCAGTTTTGTATTTGTATTATATTATATCTTTCTATTTATACTCCTTACTTCTCTTTTTGGCCTCAAACTGAGGAAGCGGAAACTTGGACACAGACAATAAACTGAAAGATACAGAAAATTGGCAAAACATTTTTTACTGTCAGGATAAACTGACTTTGAATATGTTCAAGCCGTCTTACTCCAAAGATGCCTTGTTTCTTGGTGAACTGTCCTGAGTTGAGTGTCCAGAAATAGACATGGGATTTCCCACAGGTGATGATATTGGTGCTGTCACTGGGGTTAAACTCCACAGCAAACACAGCCTCGTTGGTACTCTATAAACACAACAACACACACAAACACCTGTTACAACAAGGTAAAAAAAAAAAAAAAAGGTTTTACATGCTTCTGGCTAGATATACTGAGAATATATAGAATCAAAGGACTACACAACCGTAACATAAAGAAAATAATAAAGCAATGGTACTTGTATTTATATAACAGCTTTCTGGTCTACCAACCACTCACTTTTAACAAACTTGTCAAATTCATACACTGATGGCAAAGGCTGCCAAGTAACATGCCAACTGCTCATCAGGAGCAATACAGTTCTTCCTATTTAAAACACTCTAAGATCACCCATATGCACACATTCACACACTGACATCACAGCCATCAGGGGCAATTTGGGGTTCAGTTTCTTGCTCAAGGACACTTTGAATGGAGGTGTGATTCATACTAACCCTTTGATAATTAGTCAACGCTGTAAGAACTAGACGACCCTTTGATAACTAGACAACCTTTTGATGAGCAGTTAACCCTTTGATATATAGACGACCCACTGATAAGAAGACAACCCTTTCATAACAAGTTACCCCCTGGATACCTGGACAACATGCACTGATCACCCAAGCCTAAACAAATCTTTACTGTATAACAGATGTATTAAAAGCAGTTAGGGTTGACTGCAATATATCTTTTTACGAGGACAAGTATTATTAGAGTAAAAGGTTTTTGTAGTAAACAATAGATAATTGTCTTTAATTTACAAAAGAAATCTTAGCCTAGACGACCATTTGAAAACTTGTCGACCTTTTGATAACTAGACAAACCTTTGATAACTTGTCGACCCTTTGATAACTAGACGAACCTTTGATAACTTGTTGACTCTTTGATAACTAGACAAACCTTGGATAACTAGTCGACCCTTTGATAACTAGACGAACCTTTGATAACTTGTCGACCCTTTGAAAACTTGTCGACCATTTGATAACTAGACAAACCTTTGATAACTTGTCGACCCTTTGATAATTAGACAAACCTTTGATAACTTGTCGACACTTTGATAATTAGATAAACCTTTGATAACTTGTCGACCTTTTGATAACTAGACGAACCTTGGATAACTTGTCGACCCTTTGATAACTAGACGAACCTTGGATAAGTTGTCGACCTTTTGATAATTAGATAAACCTTTGATAACTTGTTGACCCTTTGATAACTAGACGAACCTTTGATAACTAGACGAACCTTTGATAACTTGTCGACCCTTTGATAACTAGATGAACCTTTGATAACTAGACGAACCTTCTTTAATTTACAAATCATTTCTCTGCCTAGTCAACCTTTTGATAACTTGATAACTACCCACCCTTTGGTAACTAGACAACCCTTTGGTAAGATGCTCTGATCACCTGAGCCTTAACAAATCCTAACTGTGTAACAGATTTATTCTTTTTACAAAGACAAGTATCATTGAAGTAAAAGGTGTCAGTTTTTTTTATAACAAACAATAGATACTAATCTTTAATATACAAAAAAAGTGCTCAGCCTCCCCAGGAAAGTGTATTCTAGGGTGGAAGGGAGGGTCCAACTGATCATTGAACCTGAGATTCAGGAAGAGCAATGCGGATTCCAGCCTGGCCGTAGAACAGCGGACCACCTTTCCACCCTTGCAGGGGGATAATGCTTATTTGGCCATCCATCCAGCTAAAATCTCTCAGTCAAGTGATAATTCTGTTTGATCATCACTGTGATTGAGTCCTTTCACATCATTATTATAATAATGATATCATTATTATAATAATGATGGGAAACAATTAGAGTTATTGTTCATATAAATATTATAAATTATATTATGTTTATTATTAATCATTATTTTTAGGAGTATTTCAGCCTTTTTTAGCTGGTTGATTTGGTTTTACACACCACAACTTCACTGTTTTTCGTCAGTCTTGCTGTTCTTATCAACCTCATTTCCCCATTTCTTCAGCAGAAAGCTGTTTTTAACGAATACGCTTGGAGAAATACGCTGCACAAACCAAAAACGTGTTTAAACGTTGAATTTGTGCATATTTTGTAAAGAAGCTCAAAGAGAACTATGAAGGATGTTTCCTGCCACCAGGTACAGACACACAAAATGTAAACACAGCCCCACTGGCAGGTCTTCGCTGCCCACATGTACAGCATGTGCAGAAAGTACAGAAGCATCATTTCTACACAAAAACCTCCATTCATGGCTGTGCTGTAAAGTGGCATATGGACTATTCCACTGCTGCAGAGAGGGGGGGGGTATAATTATCTTGTTCCTGTTGGATGAACTCGTATGTTTATACAGTGTGGGTCAGTGTTGACCTGTCCAGCTCTAAGTCGCCTTCCCACACTGAATCATGTACACTGGATGCTACGTGACACAAAACATAAATTCTTGTCCATTAAATTCTTGACTTGAGATGATATACAAGTTTAAACACCCACCTATGCATTCCCCTTGCAGTATTAGAGAACACACACACACACACACACACACACACACACACACACACACACACACACACACACACACACACACACACACACACACACACACACACACACACACACACACACACACACACACACACACACACACACACACACACACAGCCGGACAAATTCTCTGTATAAAATATTTACACTGTTGCCATGACAGCCCTGCTGCAATTGCTCTCAGGGAAGTTGAGGCGTTTTGGGATAAAAGCCCATAAAAGCATAGCAGAGACCCCCCCCCGGAATCTCTGCCAACAGACCTCCTTTATAAAAAGCATCTACATATTGATCACACAGCCATGCTGGGCATCTGGCTGCCTATCTGTCACTGTGTTCACATTTGTGCAGCCTGGCTCTTTCTCATGCTTTTCCTTCAGTTGGAGGACTACATTGTTTCTGTATGGGTTACGAAACCTGCAGTGACTGATGACTTCATGAATGTCAGACAACGTGAGACCTGTAGGAACACATTAAGCAGCTGTAATAAAAGCTCTCCAACAATTCGGTGGGGGGGTGGGGCGGGTGTTTTATTGTGCAACCCTGTCCCGTAACAAATTAATTACCTCGACTCCCTGAGAGTCAAACGAGGCGTGTGATATAAATTTAACGTGTGCTTGTCTAGTTGGTCTTTAGCCTAGCTTAGCTCGAAGACTAAAAGCAGGGGGAAACTGCTAGCTACCAAAATTCACAAATACTTTCATAAATAACTGCAATCACTTATATACCCCTACCAACTCCAGTACTCACTTTTTTTTACTTACATATTTACCTTTATTTATTTATTTATTTATTTATTTATTTATTTATTTATTTATGTATTTATTATTGTAACACAGTAACAGTCTCAGCTAAGTTTAACCTAAAAATGATGAATGTTTACAGTATTTCTGCTTTGATTGGAGCTGATAAAAAGAAGCAGCCTTATTGCTGTGAAAGGTTGAGATTTCTTTATTAATAAGCTTGTCAAAGTGCATTTACACCCGATTTGATTTTAATTGTTTACCTTGACCTCTGCGTGCTTGGTTCCTTTGTTGCAGTCCCATACTGACAGCATGTGTTCATTAGAGTCGTCGATCACACACAAGAACGCTCCAAAATCCTGCAAACGAGCTCAACAAATTAGGACCAGTCAAAACAAACATGTAAATCTCCAGCAGACGTGTCATAGACATCACTCTCACTTCTCTTTTTCACACAATGCTGTTGTCATTCACTTTTTTTTGTGCATGTTGCACTACAGTCAGTAAAAGTCAAGCCTTCCTGTATTTTTCACAGAAAAAGCCTACCAAAAAAAGGAGAGATTAATAAAGATGAACAGCTGTACAGGAAGTGACTGGAAATAGTTCTTAAATTAAAAACACGCAGAGAAGCAGCAGAGTGGTGAAATGGCACAACTCTATTTGTACTGTGGAAACGTACATCAAAAAATACATCAGGACACAATATGAGCCTGTCTCAAATAAAGGCTTTGTTCTCACTGCAGTTTGAATAAATCATTTGTTGAGAATATACAATATGTTATATAACGATCAACTCACGGCAAAAGAAAATGCAACGGATCCCACTCCCCTCTGGAAGGTTCCTAGGCCGATCTGCTGCAGGGTAACCAGGGTGGTGGAGTCCCAGATATGAACACAAGGCTGCAAGGGCTATACACACACACAGATAGAGTAAAACACTGTATATCTGCATAAGGGGTTGGTTATCTTCAATAAGACTTTCTCAGGATTGCACAACACAAGCATAATGCTGCATGCACCAGAGGTCTACAGAGGATCAAAGTGCTTCAGAATGGTGTCACAGCAGCACTCACCTTGCCATCTTTATCCACCCCTGACGTCTGGCCAGATGCCACTCGCACCTTGTCAGGATGGAGGGTAAGACTGCAGGAAGAATGGAAATAACTGAACTGAACAACAAAGACAGAGTCATACAGGAATTTTGGATCAAATGCTGTATATCACCCAGTGGTAACACATTCATGTGTACAACTATATCCACAATGGCAAAATGAAAAATGTACTTGGTGGTCAAAAACAGTGTGTAATGTATTTGGACATGTTTTGCTTGTGTTTGCTTTCTACTGCAGCATATTTGATTTGAAAAAATATCCAGTTGTTTATCTTCTCCACTAATACTCCACTATGCCTTTTTGAGTTTTATTTGACAGAGACAGCTGAAGAGTGACAGGAATGTGAGGAGAGAGAGAAAGACAGGGAATGACATGCAGGAAGGAGCCACAGGTCGGATTCGAACCCAGGCCACGGCAAGGACTGATGCTCTACCAACTGAGCTAAACCACACCAGACCAGATTGACCAGATTTTTTATGAAATTTCTAACTTCCAGCCAGCTTGATCTGCTCTGTGCTGCTTGATGAGGCATCCTTTAGCTGCCAAATTCACTGCATCTATTCTATAGTTAATCTATAAATTGTTAATAAAAACATTGATCAGTGCAAATTTATTATTTGGCTTCAAACACTTTGCTGTCAGTGACCCAGAGATATCAGCCACTGTCCCCCCCTCGGTTTGGTCTTCACTACATGCTCAGTGTGATTGGGCCAATAAAGACCATTCACTTGTTAGCCATAAAATCAGGATAGTGTACAAAGAGCTGTGAGTGCTCCACTGTTCACTCTTATAGTAAATGTGCTGGAGTACACGGCCAAAGAAATAAGAGGTGTCAGTGGCTACAGTAAATAATTATGGACTGCACTGCAGGAGTTCAGCTGTAGCTAACATTGTAATCGCCCGCTTAAATCTTAAGCACACACACACACACACAGAGCAGCCACCTACAACACTTCTAATGGGCTGGAAAGGTTAAAATATGTTGTTTCATGCTTAATAGATACATAGAGTTACAACAAATTCTTATCTTGTATTATTATTATTATTATTACTATGAGTCATATTTCTATTAGAATTAGAGTTGAAGTTATCGTTATTATTGCTGTGTATGTTTGTCTCTCTCTCTTAAACCCAACAGGTTGCAGCAGACGTCTGTCCACCATGAGGCGGGTCCTGCTTGAGGTTTCGGCATCATTTTAAAAAAATATTTTCAGATTTGAAAAGGAATAAACGAATGCAGATAGCTTTCGGTTAGCCGATTCCCACAAGGTTGATCTATTGCTTTAAGTTTTATCTCATCTTATCTATGGGTGCAGGTAATACAAATTCTCTTCCACTGACCAGCGGACACAGTCAGTGTGTTTGCGATAGTGGCGCTGTGTGCGGCTGTTGATGTGGTAAAGCACAACAACGCAGGCGATGAAGTAGACTGCCTCGCCCGTTGGAAGGAAGTACAGGTTGGCCCGGCAGTCGCGTCCACGGTAACCATAGCTGGCATGAAAGGGTCAAGGTGACATTTAATGTTAGTCTGTCCATTTAATTCATTAAAGATAAACATGGCAGTTTATCTGTGGATGTTGCTGCCCTCACAGACACTAAATTAATAGAGAGATATTTCCATACAGACAGTGTGGCTTGACTCCAGGAAATTACCACAGTGAAATTAGCACTGTCTGAATGTAACATAAGCCTCATAAAGACGAACAAGATGCCGAACACTGCTGTGGCATTCTGGAAGGATACACCCAGTCCAGTTCCAGTCTCTCAGAGGGCGGCTCCATCTTCAGGTCTTCATAGTTCTGGATGTTAGAGGGGATGTACATGGTTATCGGCCGGCCGCGTATGAACATTTTGATTGACTGTCCTGGAAGACAAACACAGCAGAGGACCAGTTATGCAGCGATAATACACAGGGAGGCAGACAAAGGTTATTTTAATATTTGAATATGGTTAGGGTACTAACTACAAATGCTACCCTTTTTTTTTAAATAGCAAGAGATGTATCTGCTGATTTGCAGCTTAGCTCAGCTTTAAAGTGATGTTCGACAGATAAACACAAGTTAAGCAAATAGCTGGTGAACATAGAGAAGGATTCAGCAGCTAAAGAGACAAACATTTTCCTTTAGGAGTTGGTAGAGACCAAAAACAGAGCTCAAAGAGGAATACATGATACTTATCATATGTCAGGTGACCTGAAAGATGACAATGCTAATGTGGCTGTGTAGCTGCTGCAAATAAGAAGCTGTTTACCAAAAAGTCTGCCAACTTGAGATGTGAGCTGTGTTCTGCTCCGAATACACATCAGTCTCCTACACTCACTCACAACTTGTTTCTGGCGCCCCCTAGTGACCAAGTGCCAAGAGTGCCTGAGTTCTACTAAAATGCTCTCTTTAGGATATGTGCTTAAATTATGTCACCCAAGGAAAATGACAATCCATCCAATAGTTGTTCAATTTCAGTCTGGTCCAAAGCGGTGGGCCGACCAACTGACCCACATTTCCATCCCAAGAGCCATACCACTGGCCCGACTAAAAGCAAATGGTGTGAATGAAGTCATCATAGCTACTATAAAATATTTAATGGAGGCTTGACTTTATTTTTCACTGACAGAAACAGACTAAGAAGTGTCATGTGTAAAAAAGTGTAAATATAAAGTTTACTTTAAAGATTTGTTTTAGAACTTTAAGCTGTGCATTAACAGAATATTTGGACCACTTGGGGGTAACAGAACAAGCACAACAACTGACTGTTTATTTGGTACACCTAGCTAAAACTAAAATTATCTAATTTTCTATTCTCGACTCTATTGCATTATACTGAAATGTTTGCTTTAGCTTAATGTACTAGATAAAAGTACAGCCTGTCTGTTGACCTTCCAAGCAGAAAAAGAGCTTAAGATACAAAATGACATAATAGTAGGTCTACCTTGGCCATAGGTTCCTCTTCTGGACCCAGGGGATCCTGTGTGAGAGTGAAAATATAAGGTTAGCCAGACAAATAAACACCTGATTCCAGCCATACCTGACCTAACTATGACTTCAGGAATCCCAGAGGATCTGTTCTTAATTTATGCGGGTTAGATGTACGATATTTGAATTCCAAGCTGGGATATATTTTCCTTTTTCATTTCTTTTTGGGACTTCAAACCTGGCTCTGTTGAGTTGGCTAGCGTTCTGTTCTTTTATGAGATTGGAGGCTGACGACAAGCAGCAAGGCTGAGCGGACTGGAACGTGACTGCTCAGACTCAGGGTCATGAACTGTCTATCTGTCTGAGCGTGAAATTCTGGTAACTGGTAAAAGGCCAGTGAGACACCTTGACCAGACTCACCAGGACATAAACCTCATGCAACAACAAAAGTTATGGAACTGTGTGGAAAGAGGAAGAAAAAAGGCAAAGCTAAGCACGACAAGAAGAGAAACTCATAAGGAGGGAAATTAGCAGATGTGGTGGAAACAAGGTGAAAACAAGAAGCAAATATTCCAGTAACAAATATCAAATCCATCCATTTCTGTATCTCTGAGGAATAACATTTATAAAATGTCAAACTGAGATTTGATTTCCTGTTTTTGGACATATTTGTGGAAACGGCATCTAAGACTGGAGCCTCTGGGCAGGAGATTCTCATGACTGACAAATGATAGCCAGCATAGCTTGGAGATGAGTTGTTAACTTCAGTGGTTGAAAGCTAATGCTTTGCGATTCAAGATGTCCACGTAGATTTGTAGTAGACTGCTAATGTTAGCCCAGATTCATAGCATCATAGATGCTATTTCAATCCCTGCTGAGTTATCAAGACCTCACATTATAGGAAGGAGGGGCGCTGGCTAGAGTTAAGATGTTGATGGCAATGATCAGACTTATTGCAATGTGTAGTTCTGGGACTTCAGGGATTTGAATCACAGCATAGAACAGCATACTGAGTCCCAGACTAACACAGGAAGCCCCACAGACAAGCAGCCATACTCTGTCTTGATTAAATACAGTCAAAGTGACAGATTTATGATTTAAATCATCAAAGAATATATAGGATGATTACAAATGGGAGCAGTTAGACAATGTCAGCATTGTTTTTTGATGTTCAGTGCTAAGGACACATTTGGGTCAGAACCCAAAACTGTTTAAAAATAGAGATATTTTGCCTCTCTAAATGTCCTGCTACTCTCCACTGACAGGAATCTAAAAATTGCTCGACCCACGCCAAGCACAGCTACAACTCAATTGAACAAGAGTCATAAAGACATCCAGAAAAGAATGAGAGTCAAAGTCAAAGAGAACTGGGGGAAGACATGAAAATGTTTTTTTGGCGTTCTCCTCTGCAGAGCCGGCCATCCATCATTCCGTCAGGAGAGTTGGAGTGGTGCGGCAGCTCGGCTAACCACAGTGCATGTGATTCCAGGCATCGCCCACGGCCCAAAACTGGCCCTGCAGTGTTTGGCTTCACGAGAACTCATAAAAA
This sequence comes from Collichthys lucidus, assembly GCA_004119915.2. Classification (NCBI taxonomy): domain Eukaryota; kingdom Metazoa; phylum Chordata; class Actinopteri; family Sciaenidae; genus Collichthys; species Collichthys lucidus. The sequence continues at coordinate 2,104,755 of CM014101.1, forward strand.
AAGAAAAATAAGAAGTGATGGGCGGTTTAAAAAAAAGAGGGGGAAATGTTAGGCCATAAAGATAGTCTTAAAATGACCTGGTAGCTTGGCAGGTTTCTCTCAGGGAGACCTTTAAAATGTACACTCTCCTGTCATCAACTCTGTTCTCACGGACCATGATCCGAATTTCTCATCCAGATTCAAATTGACTTATTATGTTTTAGTGGGAACCAACTCATTCTTCATCTTTCAAATAAAAATTTCATAAGCCATAAAAACACACCCTTGATTAATTCAGTCCACTCTATGTTTTTGCTGTTACAGCTTCACTTGGTTAATATAGCGTATGAGGGCTAAAGTTAGCTGAATTTAAGTAGATCGTATTTCATAACTGACATGACTGAGTCAGTTTTTAGGTTTAGTTATTTAGTTTGTTATTTTGGCAGATACAATTCATCTTGAGTAAGACGAGACAGCTGACCAGCCTCACGCTGGAGTCACAAGGTGACTCGCTTAGGTTAGCTTGAAGACCGACAGCAGGGGGGCAAATGGCTATCCTGGGTTAGGGTTAGGGTTCACACTATGAATATGTTCTCTCATTCCTTTCATTAATATACAAATATAAATGGAATTATGTCTTTTTGTGTTTTGATTAGCAACAGTTTATCTGTCTGTCCAGAATATTTTGTAATAAATCTGAAATCTACAATTTGTTCTGGCACAATCCACGTTGCCTGACCATGAATAAAAAATGTTTTATGTTAAATTTGTTATCTGTGTTGAGTCAGCGAGAAGCTGCATTCATACTGTTAAGTCTGAACAGGTCACTACAGATCCATTCCAATTATCCCTCGTTTTCAGTATTTGAATTGAAAAAATGGTATCCTTGTTTTTTGTTGTTATTTCTGTAAGTGAACTTGCAACAGCTTGTACAGCTGTGTCAGAGTCCTCCATGTTTGTTGCCATTTCTGTGGTAAGGTTACATCATCACTTCTAATCACGCCTACAAGGTTCTGATTGGCTCGGTTGTTTGGTTTGTTTCAGAGACTCTTCAATCTGGTTGGAGGCTGCGGCCCATTTTCTATTTCTTGACTTACAGTCCTTTCTTCATTTATTTATTTAGATTTTTATTTGGTACTGTGCTTATTATTGTTATGCACCGATACAGCAGAGCAGATGCCTCGTGTGTGAAAACCTACTTGGTCATTCTGATTTTCAACCAGGGGAAAACAACTGCCGATGTGAACACTGAAACTATTATGTGAGCACAGGTCTGGAATCAGATTACAGCTCCTGCAAATAAACACAGAAATCTGACTGTAGCCGAGGCTATTTTAGCTGCACTGACATTACTGTTTAAATGCTAAAATGAAACCTTGTGACTTGTGTCATCGCATGTTTCCAACCAACAACACTCCAATTGGTAGACAACTGATCATATTTAGAAACTCTGTGATTTTCCAGAGTTTTCCACAAGCTCTGACTAGTAGAATTCTTCTTTTGCTCGACTTTCACAATGTGAGAGTGACGCTGTAGGAATGAGGCCTGAACACAGGGCTAAACGTAAACAGACTGAAGGCCAACACTCATAAAAGCTACGCTAACCACAAATGTGGTTGGATGGGAAATGCAGTCATTTTTTGCACAAATGACTACGTGTGAACCAGTAAGAAGCTGCCTGGGCACAAGTAGAGAAGTGTAGTCCAACTGAAGCCATGCCATCACTGAAGTCAGGACGGATTAAGACTTGTGAAAAGTCCCCGATCTAAACAAAATGACACTGTGATAATGATCATTGACAGCTTCTATAAAGCCATGCATGTCTATTTGTTCCTCTGTGGACTCTATGCACTCCAGATTAAAGATGGCCTGTCAATCAAAGGCTCCTGTTTTAATGCAAAAATTGACAAATTTACAACCTGTCCTGTAAAAACTGCCAAAAGGAATGTTAGTACACCAGTAGAATGAAAGCATAACACAAATTCATATCATTTCCAACAGGAGCCTATGCCAACAAAAGTATTAATGTAGTTACAGCAACTCAAACCAGATTTAGGAGATGGAATGTGGAAAATCCTGGTTTATGTGCAGGTATGTGCACACTGGTGTGTCTTTGTCCCCCACTGCAACCAGAATATGATGCTGACGTGCAAACAAATAACTCAGGCCTTGCAGGGTGGCTGCAAATGCAAATGGAGTATACAAGGTAGTGATTATTGACTTGTTCATATGCACTTACACACACACCAGAACTGTAGCTTGGTTTGACACTGACAAAGAAAACATAAAGGAAATAAACCTTCGATTCTTTTACGATGGTAAACGCACACTATGTCTGTAGTGTTGCTATCAGGCTGACACCATTCACTTGAACCTTTTTTTTAGACTGTTAACTATCTGTATTTACTATCTTTATTAACATTTTTTTAAATACATAAAGCTTTAACAAAATCTCAGAGTTATGACTCTGAAGATGAATACGACAGAGAGCTCAGGTTTCTGCTGAGATATAATGAAGTGAAAAGACCAACTCAAACTGCCCTAACAACTCTGTTCTTTCTGTCTGTTGCAGCAGAGTGGAGACAGTGGCACACAAAATGATTTGGCTTATTTGAAAATGCCCGGATGCCACTATTCATAGTGAGCAGTTGATTATCAAAACAGGTTTTCTGGGGCTCTGATTCACCACTCCGGGGTCTGAGTAGGAGTTGAAGTCCTCAGGATTCCGGCCTAAAGACAGCACTTCATGTCTATGGCCAACTAAAGACTTGACCATTTGGATAAAGTGGATGAGTTTGAGTCTGAGGCAGACAGAGAAAAGTTTTACCTGCACTGGCGATCAGCTCCTTCGCCCGACTGTGGAGACAGAAAACAAGTGTGAGACAGATACATGACACCATTTAAGAAAAATGATTCTATCCATCAGTCCTTCACTTTAGAATATTTCATGTGAATGGAATTTTATTATTATTCATGGACCATCAATGTTCCAGCAAGTGTCTCTTTGATGAGATATGCAAGGCTGCAGAAGCCATAGGAAAAAGTGAGCTGTGTGACTACAGGGTGACAGCTGTGAGTGAGGGCTCACTTCTCCAGGCTGGGGGAGCGGGTAAGGAGGTTGGCCGAGGACGCTGCCTTCTTGTCGAGACGTTTCCTCTGCCTCTCCGGGTTCCCCAGTTTCTCGCTGTTCCTACGAACCCTGGAACACCAGAGGGCACAAACAAACATTCAGCTTCCAGGGGTAAACACTCGCAGTGTGCCCACATACAGAAAGTAAGTCCCACACCACTATTTATGCACGCAGTATTCATACTACTATTATGACTAGATGGATACACAGTATATACACGTGTGGAATTTCATTCCCAACCTTCCCATTGGATTGTTTAATGCAACTTGGGTCATAGTTTTTGCCATCATTACTCTCTGTAATAATAACACTGTACTTACAGCACAGCCTTCCAAAGTCAAGCTTTCGAATCCAACCACTCCACATATGCAGCTGACAATGACAGTGGTTGCAGATTAACCTTCCAAATTTGTGGCACATTTTAAAACCTTCTGGTTTCAGACAGAAAAGCAGCTTCTTATTTTTAGCTGCTCACGTTTGACCATTCATTTAGCAAATGTGACAACTGTCCCTGGCAGATTAGATCAGCTATACCTGAACACTGAATCTGAAAAATTGAAGCGTTTGTTTACACATTATTAGCTGCTTAAATGAGCCACACAAAGGTTCTCTTTATGATTTATGCCTTACTGTACTGCAGTGTTCAGCACTGTCACCTTTCTGTTTGCATTGTTTCCCTGTGTCTGTGTGGGTTCTCTCCCTGTACTCCAGTGTCCCCCCACAGTCCAAAGACATGCAGGTTAATAGCTGACACATACATAGGAATATTCTGAGGATGTGTTTTGCAAATGTCTCCAAATCCCTTACAAAGCACGACAGAGCTGCTACTTTTAGCCCAAACTACAACTAACTCTTGGCCTTGGAGATGAGCTCAGGTTACAAGTGTAGGTAGAGCAGTCAGTAGTCAGCCGGGCTGCCAACAGTTTATCCGGATCAGGGAGTGGATCTAAACATTTTGATGGATGTTTAAAGCAGACATTTTTGGGTCTGTCTCGAAACTGTACTGGTCATCTTCCCCATAACACCATCTAACTTTGTTTTTAACAGTCATCATATTTCAGTATTGAGTTATCATCGTTATTATTACTAATTGAAACAATGGTCAAAACTGTAAAAATTGGACCCAAGTTGTAATAAACTGGAACTGGACCCTTTAAACTCTGGCCTGTGAAAGTAAGCTAATTTCTAAAAGCTGTGGTCATGCTGAGGATCTAAAGAAATATACTGAACAAGGACATAGGGACAAGAACACATAATCACCATACTTAACCATAATTAAACTTTTATTGTCTCTGAGGGTTTCAGGTGGCACACCCCCTGTTTCCTGATGACATGCCATTGTACCAGAAGCATCACCAGAGGAAGTGTTATGGGACTAAAAACAGCTCTCATGTCATCTGCGTCACTGGCTGAAGATTTGGGAAATGAAACTCAACCACCCCCCCACCTCTCCCAAATCTCTATACTACTAATATTTGAATAGTAAGAATAGAAAGTTTTGAATGTGAAAGTGCAGAAGGGAGAGCTGCATGCAGGCATAACCTCCCCAAGTACCTCAGGCTTCCATGGAAGGATGTGCCCATCTTACCCGTTGTCAACGAAACCCCCTTACAAGTCGCAACAGGAGGACAAAGAAAGACACACATGCACAAGCAGATACACAAGTAACCAAAAGCAGTGTGCTTTTTTTGTCACCAGGAGAAAGACAATCATTTGAGCTGGAGAACAAATCACAGCATGCATGAGATCCTTGAATTGTTTGAGAAGTGTGTTAAAAAGAGTGTTAGAGTAGACTGAACATTCAAAACAGATTGTGTGTTTCTGCAAACCCCAGTTGAACGGCAGATAATGGCACTGTGTCAGCTCTGCACATCTGCATCGTCTTACAGAACCATCAGCTCGAATACTTTGTGGCTACAGTAAAGTTGTAGTGGAAGACCACTCTGTAGGTTCTTTTCATGGATATTAACTCTGAAGTTTGGACAGATTTTAAACCATGTCCCGTCCTTGAAAGGTTACATCTGTGCAGCCCTCTAAACCCTCTGACCTTTCTCGCTCACTCCATGTGTATATGTACTGTAGGCCTAACCCTGCTCTGAGTCCTTTTTCTACACTATGCTGTGTTCAATTGCCCTCACATCACATTTTCCACTGGGCTCAAATCTCTGTGTGCCGTGAAGCTAATCTTGGATATGTCACTCAGTGTGCAGAGTGCTTCCATTATGTTCTGCTGCAGCTTTAGGTTTCCCTCGCCCCCTGCTCAAACACATGGCGAGGACAGCACATTGGAGGCTGGAGCGAACATGATGACAGAACATGTTATCCCACTCGGGTTTCCTACTCTAACACAGCATAACAGCAGAACTAGGGTTCACAGTCACACAAATCAAAATCAAGAAAGTTTTGATTTGTCTTTTGAAGCCATACAATCAGTTGCAACAGAAAAAGTAATTATCAAGATGGCGTCAGTGAAGCGGAGGATGGTGGGAAAACGCACAGTGGTTTCTTCTCTCCTTCCTGGATGGTGGTCAGGGGTCCAGATCGGGAGCCGAGGTTCTGGTCTATAGATCTGACTGAGGGTGAGCCAGGGCCCGGCTCCTCTGGAGAGCAACTCCCGTCCTGGAAGTCCTCCCTCTGGAGGCCTCTGATTGTGGTGGGCTGAATGGGCTCCTCCACTGACGACATCCAACTCAGATCTTTTTCCTGCTCCACTCCTTCTTCATCTTCCTCCTGCTCCTCGTCCTCCTCTTCCAGCCCAGGGACGCGATGGAGCTTACCCCGTGTCCCCTCAACCACAGGCTGCCCTGGTGGCAGGGCGTCCTCTAGTTGCAGGCTCTGGACCCGTCTGTGGAGAAGGACCCTGTCATGCCCAGTGTCCTGCCCTGGAAGTGTGGGCTCTGTCTGGGTTGACCTGTCCGTTGTTGTTGGTTTGGGTATTGGCTGCATGGACACAGAGCTTCCTATGTGGCCATTGGTATTGGTCATGATGCTGTCTGACAGTTGGCTAGAGATAGTTCAAAGGTTGAGAATACAGAAGAGTCATACAGGTAATGACACACACATCATATGAACACAACCAGGCTTCTGAATGGACTAGCATGATTCTCATGTAGTGAGCAATATGTCTGTTCATCAAGTGAAATGAAACAACGATTGTCTCCCATCATCCCTCCTGTCTTCAAAGCTCATGGCAGTACCTGGTAGCAGGGTGCCGGATCCCGTCGGTGGCTGAGCTCGAGGACAGTTTTCTGCTGCTTGTGCAACTATCTGAGCAGCACACTTGGTTCAGGACTCGTGCAGCACCCGGGTTCACTGGATGGGATCAAAGTTGATTATTAGTTATTTTATTTCTGAGTGAGAAATAAAAGAACAAATACCATAACAATATTTTTTACAATACCATAGCTTGTTAGTCACTTATACTTTATTTAGTCAACGTTTCAGTCAGTTGACTTGTGACGGATGTAGGGTTCCTTTGTGTGTTTGTGCACTTACATCTGCATAAAGTTTGAGGACACTGTACCTTTGTGTCCAAGACAACAGGACATAGAGTTGTCGGCTGTAGTGGAGATATAGCATGTGGAAGATCACTGACCTGCAATGAGCTGCTGTTTCAGTAACGGTAAAAGCTGATCGTGGAGGCGGATTCTGCGCAGGGCATCAGCCAATGAGGATTTCAGCAGCGTGATTTCATCCTCCTGTGCCTGCAGACGCACCTCCATCATGGAAGCTCGGTCTGGGAACTCTGTGCTGCTGTCTGCTGACGCGTCATCTACAAAGTGACCAGACCAAAAACTGCTCTTTCATGACATATACATATATATACATAACATATACCTTTTGTATAAATGGTTAAAAATAGCTCAATTAATAGAAATAAATCTTGCAGCACTCTTAAATGTAATACATCACAGCCTACAGCAAAAAGTTTGAAGCTGTGTGTAAAATTTACCTGACATGTGAAGGGAAATAGAAAAGTAAATAGAACCCGAATACTTGCTGATTAATTCTGTAATAGATGATTAAAAGTATAACAAAAACATACTGCTTCATGAAGTCATTCTAGAGTGAGTGGGTGGAATACTGCTATTCTTAAGAGGACAAAGCTCAACCTTTGTTCAATCAATGTGAGGACATTTCTGCATTGTGGGGACATTTCTGCATTGTCAGGTCATTCTGGCCAAGGATTGTTGAAAATTCTGTTTTTGTAAGGGGTAGGGTAAGGTTGGGGCAAAGGGAGTGCATTGCCTAGGGTCCTCACAAGTATAGAAAGGCAAAATTGTGTGTGTTTTCGGGTGTGCTGTCCATTTGGAGAGGAGATTACAGATGTTTAGAGCATTGTACTCAAACAGAGGAGAGCCCAAAGCTTCTCAAAGACCCTATTGTGTATTGAGTAGAGCTACAGTTCTGGTGTGTGTGTAAGTGCATATGAAGGACATCGCTGGTTCTAGTCCAAAAAGTAAGTGTGTGAGTGTGTGGAATGCCTCTTTCTGTTCTTGTGTCACAGGACAGAACAAAGCTGTGCACACGGGTGTCAGGAGAATATTTTCCTGCTCGCACTCTTCATGATTACTCAGCTACTCGATTCTCGCTCAGCCATTTTAAGTGTTAGTTTTGCACTGCAGTCCAACAAAGCACAAGTATTAATTGACCAAGAAGTTGAGGAAATGGTCTTCCCGCTTAGTAATAAGTAGGTAAGAGGACCTCAGACACCACTCCTCTAACAGTTGGGATCTACAATCTGGAATCATACAGTGCCAGTAACTCCAAAGCTTCATTTCCACATGGATTGAAATTCTCTGGCAATTCAAATACTCTTTAGAAATGATTTTCTTCAAGACTAACTTTTCTTTAAATCTTTTTCTAATGGCCCTATTAGAAAAAAGCAGCAGCATCGCCAGTGGCGGCACAGTTCATAATATTACGATGCCTTTACTTATCTCAGCTGCAGAGACCCAGGCCTTTATTAGAAACTAGTTTTTATTCTTCCCTGTTTTATAAATAAATAGTTTTTTCATTTTCTGTTAATGAAGTAAAGGTACACTGATAATTTTCTCCATGTCTCATATTCATGACATTCAGTCACACACTGACTATTTCATTCGGTACACTTGTACAGACCAATGTGATCCAATACAACACTGCCATAAATTCTACTTTTATTATTATATTGAAAGGTGTTTCTAATATTTTACATTAATTTAAATACACCAGACCCCCAAAATATTAGATATACCTTTTAATATAATGCACTCCTGTACAACAACAGCACTATGACCTCAATAATGAACATGAAGTAGAAGTATAAGCTGTGCACTGGGGTAAGAGCCTAAAACCAGTACCCACATCCCCTTTAAATCAAGAATGGATTTTAAATTGAGTCATGACACCCAAGAGATTCCTACCTGTATTACATAGTCTCAGTTTCACACGGCACAAAGGGCAACCTAGTTCTCACGTGTCACTGAAGATGACCTCAGTTAACACCACCTGATTTCTCACCATTCCCCTGCTGGGCTGATATCCAAAATCAAATCTCCATTTTTCCTTCATGCCCTAAACATGACTCATCATTGCGACGGTTGTGTGCGAACTACACAAAGCAGCATGGTCTGCACTAGGCAGGCATTCAATCCTTACTACTTCACTACTTTCATCAGTCTCTTATTTCAATTAATTGTTTCCAACGACACATAAAAGATGTTCCTGTTTGTCTGCACGTTGTCTTAACCTGTCTTCCATAGAATGAAGTGATTTATCACAATATCTAGCATGTCAAATGAAAACAGCATAAAAAAACAACACATTTTTTACTTTAGCTGCTCACTAAAGTTGAAAAGCCACTACATGTTGACCTGAGAGAAAAGTTATGATTGATTGACTGATAAGACCCTTAAATAGCTTTCACCACTGTCATATACTGGAAATATAACCGTTGTTAAGCAATGGATTATATGTTTTCAGCTAATCTGCCTCTTCAATCAAGGTGGCACATGAATGGAATGTGCCTGTCCACAACACGGCTTATCAGTCATGTGTCAAAGTATTTTGACCAATGTCTGTCAGTATACAACCTGCTTGCTCATGTCTTTTGTTGATCCCATCGTCTTTACGTGTGTGTGGCTGCTAAGCAGTAGGGTTGCAAAATTCTGGGAAATTTCAAGGTTGGAAACTTTCCATGAGAATTAACGTGAATTTATGGGAATAACCAGGAATAAACTGTGAATTTACATTACATTACTGCAGGCCTACCTGCACAGGTGATTTCTGTACCTGGACCACACTTTAGAGCCCAGAGCACACAGAGACTATTGAAGACACACATTTGAGCTTGTGGACTACATAATACTGTTCAATCAAATAATTCAAACTTGATAAAGTTCTACTGACAAATAAATCTGTTGAAATGTTTTTTTAATTATTTTATTTTGCATGTCTGCTTATGACAAAACTAAATGTTTAGATTTATGTATGGATATGATAGTTAATTTAAATAGAGTTTTCAATTTGGAATATTTCCAAAAATTTCCAGTTTAACTTCCCAAAGTGCAGTTTACCCTTTGTTGCTCATGTTTGTCCTTTATCCTCACTTAGTTTTGCTTTGTTGAACTATAATTTGCTTGGTTATTGCTGCACATGTCTGTGTTTACACTTGGCCATGGACTACAGATGAAAACTAGCTTCTTGGCTAATTATGGCCTATTTACTGTAAATAGGCCACAATTAGGCAAGTATGTGGGTCAGCATAAACCAGTGCATAATATCTGCCATTCAAAGCCTGATATATAAGGTATGTCTATCACGCTTTCAGTGAATAAATGAAAACACAACGTTCTGTAAATGTAACCTCGCCTGGATGCACAAACCCTTGCCCACAGTTTGCCTGGAGCTGGTAGCAGCTCGCTTTATGGTGACTGTCAACACCAAGAGATGACCATGCCTTTGCCAACTGAGGGATGTAAAAGCAGCTCTAGGCCTAGTGAAGATTTTTGGCACATCGGTATGATGATTCACTGTGGCCTTTAAAGACATTTTCCTTTGTTGTAACAGTTTGACTGGAACAGGCATTTCATCATCAGCGCTGTTGCAAAACGCCAGGAGCTGATCCGGCTCAGCAGTAGAAGAAACATTCTTTAAGCAATAAGGTCTGCCCGGAAAACCTGTACAGTCGTCCCTCGCTATATCGCGGTTCACTTTTCGCAGACTCACTGTTTTGCAGATTTTTTTGTGTGTAATTTTGCATGCTTTTTTTTTTTACAGCGTACTGTAGAGTATGAACGCGCATTGTGTTTTTGCGTCCTAAATTGGCTAAGGGAGAACTGCACGTGTTCTGCATCCTGATTAACTAAGGGAGTACTGTACAAAATGCGTGCAAAAAGGTGTATAAAAGTGTGTGGTTAGGGGTTTTACGTCTTTAAAACATGTATAATAATTGTAAAACTCACTTTGCGGATTTCGTTTATTGCGGGTTATTTTTAGAACGTATTTATCAAATAACTACTCAGAGCAAAGTCGAGGAATGACATCTGAGAAGATTCACTTAACTTTAAAAAAATCTTTTCTAACAAGTCAGTATATTTACATGCACACGTGAAACCAGCTTATTCTGGAAGCTTGGGTTACACTGGAAATCTAACAACCTGCAACAGGTCAGCAATAACACATGCTTTTGATGAGTCTGTTTTACATCTTGCTTCCTGGAGAGCTGACAGTGTTTTTCACAGCACAAATGTGTCTGAATTTATGCAACAACTTATTAAGACTTTTGAAGGGACTTTATGGCTTCTGATCATGTGTTTAGGAGTGTCTCTGGCTCTTTCACATTAGAGTTCAAGGTTTAAGTACAGATACACGATAATATCGGCATGTCATCAGCTGATAAGGTAGCACTTTCATTCTGTCTCGAAACGCCAGCAAAGTTGCTGTTTGATAGAACTGCAAGATATCCCCACGCCGGGGAAATTCACTTGTCACACTAGCTCCTATGCACAAGGCTGATAAGAAATTACTTAGAAGTAAGAAACATACAGAAAATCATAAAGGCAGTGCTTCTTCTTACATGGTAAGATTAGCAGCATGTTTAAGGCTCATGTGGGCCAAAATGGCAGCTTAGCGAGATGAAGAAATCCCAACCTTTGATACATATACTGCAATTTTACAGCCTTTTTTTCAGTAAAACCTTGGATGCAAAACTAGTACAGCAATTAGTAAAACAACTCCGCCAAACCCATCGATAAACGTTAGCTAATATATCTGAAGCCAGTCCAAAAAGACTTTGGAACAAAGTTGGTATTTTGACATGTGTCTAACTGGCGTGGAGAACTCAACGAAATAAAAAAGTCATTGAGATAAAACAAGATGTTTCCTTCAGTGCAAAACATATCCATGAAGCTGAACACTGCATACGTGATGCAGAAAACTTTGAATCCAAAACAAACTTAGAGAACTGTAGCAGGAGAAAGAACCTTCATCTCTACGAGAGTGGGCCAACCAACACTCTTCTACTTCATTAACAGCATTCTGACATGATGGCTGGCACTGGATTCTGACAGATCATTTAGTTTGGAGTGGATTAGTGTAGCAGAAACCCAACCAAAACAAAAGTGATTCTCATTTACTTCAAAGCACAAATACTACCCAAGATCCATCTGGATCTGGTATAAAATTAAAAATTATCAAAATTAACATTTACATATATCTCACGTTTCTGGATTTATCACTGATAGCGATCAATCAAAATAAATGGATTTACCAGATGTGTATGAAGATTCTCAGTCACTGAGGTCGATCGTAGGAAGCTGGACTAGCTTAGTTTCTTCAAGACGTTTCACCTCTTATCCAAAAAGTGTCTACAGTTGTAACTAAAGACACCCCAGCCAAAGGGCTGAACTTTGCAGTAATATCAGAACAGGTACTGGTGAGAGACTTCATCACAGCAACTGAACTGATCATCAGGACTTACCAACCTAACAACCCTGAGATGGAGCAACTTAGATTAAAGGTTTCTGCTACCCTCGCCAGTGCAAACATACCACCGTCCAAACGGCCTTCCCAAAAAAGGTGCTGATGTCTCTCCTAAGAGACCAGGACATCACAATTCTCCCAGCAGATAAAGGAAGATGCACCATGGTGCCGATCACAACCAATTACTATGCTAAGGTTACCAGTTTGCTCAGTGACAGAAACCTACGAAACTCTAAAGTGAGATCCTAACAGTAGCTACAAGAATAAAGTAGTTTGCTAATTTAAACCATTGACAGACATCTATACTACCGCCTGAACCCTGTGGAACCCCAGGATAGACAAGAAGGAGCCCCACAAGACCCATCAATCACCAGTGGCATTACTTGGTTACCTACAACCTTGCTGAACAACTGGCCATGATTTAGGGACTTCTAGGGTGTACAGTGTAGAGTGAGCATTGTCTTTGAACAATCTAATATTTTTACTAGACATTGGTGTGATAGTAAACTGAGTGCATAAAATTAGTTATAAAAGCCCCTCTAGCTGGTGGACTCCTGAACAGCCACCTAGCTCATTTATGGCTAAGAATGGCATTGTTGCTAAATGTAAAGAACTCATCCTCATTCTCTGCTGTTTTTTATTTATTTAGATGTATTATTTTGTTGGGTTTTGCCTGTATTTATAGAAATAGTTGTTAGACAGGCTGGTATCATTGGCAGAAGTTGGAGCTGGGAAAACCAGGTGCCTTGTATACATGAGATCAGCTTGATGGTGGAATCAGACAATAACCTGGTCACTTAGGTGCATGTAAACACACTGAGTGTGTGTACATTAAGTCCTTAGCTATGTGACCTACTTGCCACTAGTATTACAATGAACAAAGTGGAAAATGCCACAGATGCCATGATAACAACTTAACATGCCATTGTTTTTGAGATGACACAACACAAAGATGTCTCATTTCGGTGTGATGTGGCCCGTTTAGACCAGTGTAGAATTTCCAATAGACATTCAGAATTAAAATTTCTAATGGCCAGAAACTCTTAACTCTTTTTTAAGAAAAATGTGGGTTTAAGGAACATAAATAACTATAAATATTGTCCACAAAAAGGAAACAGATATTTTAATGTTTTTCTATCAAATAAAGCAAATGTACTGAAGACTAGAAAATGAAACCAGCTTAAATATCTGCAAAGTGAGAGCAGCTTGGGACTCTCCCCTGAACTCACATGAATGATGTCTCTACAGCTTTCGCTTCAGAGTTCACGCTTCCTCTCTGACCTATCAGAATAACAGCCTGCATAGAAACCTCTGGCCAGTGCCCAGCGCAGGAAAAGAGGAAGTGTTTTATGATGTGACATACGCAACTCAGTGGGAATTTCCAGTGAGATCACAGACACTATCTCTGCACAGGCATGTACAAAATCAATGTATCAATACTGAAATTGTAATTTTGGTATCAGTAATATTCTTTTTTCTGGCCAATACCTGATCATCACACCACACCAAAAGATCGTGGTTCATCAGTAACAGAATGGTGTCTCACCACTCTGCTGCTTAAACACAAATACTGTTTTCATTAACCAGTTAATTTCAATCACTTCTACTTTGTTGTTTTTATTGCCGTTAAAGCACTGTCAATGAAAGCCGCCTGCTGATTTTTAACATTAAAACGCTCCTAGGAAAGGAAAAGACTATGCCAGCACCACAGTTTTCAATGTAAAACATTTGTGGTGTTAAGTTTAATTGGCGGTTGCTTAACACAGCTTTCAAAAAAAAAAAAAAACAGTAGAACCGTCTGGAACTGATTACTGAATGAGAACCTCTGCTGAGAGTAGAACATGATCGTGTTTTAGGATAGTATAAAATGTATCCAATGCCAATCCAAGTCTAATATTGAGTGTCTTCCAATACCAACATCAAAAAGTCTGATCCAATACTACTACCTAAATGGGTTAGGGTTAGGTCATGACTATTTGACTATTCTGATATTCATTCTTTGGGTATATGGCTCTCAATTTTAAAATTCCGATATTAAATTTTTCACTTTTTAGCAACCAAGCTTCATTCAACCTTCTCCGGTTCCACTCATGCTTTACGTCTCCGCCAATATTTTTGGATTAGCTGAATGTCGGCAGAGGTAGGACTGCCAAGATGGCGAGGACCAGAGCCAGACACACTGAGCTTCAGAACATCTCTTCAGAAAGAAAGAGAAAGAGACAAACAACGAGAACAGCCAGATTGCATAAATGACATGAAGGAAAATGGAGAAAAGCCCAAACAACCTAGATTTCATCATAAAACCATACCACTTCAGTGAGTACCATGTAAGGCCGTTCAGGAGAGATGGTTCCAGGAGAACTCATGGCTTTGTTACAGCCATAAATACGTGGGTGGTGCTGTGCTAATTTTGTGCCAAAGCGTTTAATGGTCAGAAGTCAAATACTGAAAGAACACAGATCCAGCTTTTATGTCTGCTGGATTTAAAAACTAAAAGAAAGCAATAGACGGGCTTAACAGTCATCAGATGAGTAACAGCCACAAACATGAAGTGACCACATTGTTGAGTGAAGCCCAGCCCATCACTGAAAACCACTGGAAGATTGTCAGTGGCATTCAGTATTTGTCTTGACAAGGTGAAGCTTTGAGAGGACATGAGAAACGTTTAACTGTTACTAAGATACAAAGCAGAGAATGACTTTGAACTGAACTCCTGGCAGCAAACACATTTGGCTTTTGCTCGTCCTAACAGGCAAAATAAAAGCAACATTAGAATACTCTCTGATCACTGATAGGACAAAGGACATGGCTGGAGTAGAGCTAGAGTCAATATGCCTTGGTTTTACTGAAAAGGACCAGCCTGATCTTCCAGTTCCACAGTTAGAAGGGCAGACCAATGGGGTAGCAAACATGTCGGGTAATGTGCAAGGTGTACAGGTTCACTGGAAGAAAAGACCAACCGTCAGCACTGTATGTACACTGCGGACCACAATGTGCCAACCTCATGATGCAGTCAGTCATCTCCCTTTGTTAGAGACTCACTGAACTTGGTTCAGGACTAGCTATGTCTAAAGCTGGGCACTTTAGATAGAACATGGCTGCGACCACAGCAAGAGACTAGCAAATAGACTTGGAGGAAACACGCTCTTTGGTCTTAAGTTAGCTCTGGATGTGACATCAGATTTGGAAAGCTTCAGTGTAAACAGCAAACTATATCTGGCATCCTGTCAGCGGTGTCATGGGTCAAAAAGACAAAGAGAAGCATTTCAGCAGCTTGTATGCTCAAGGTAAGCAACTTAACTAGGGATGTAACGATACATCGTGACACGATTAAAATCGGTACAAATGCGCGACGACTCGCATCGGTTCACAGAAAAAATGAATTCTTCTTGGCGAATGCGAGAGTAAGTTTTTTTAAATTAGAAATAGGTTACGTTGTGGCTGCAGCTTCCACTGCCGCGTCTGCCTTTCTGTGTCTCACACACACACACACACACACACACACACACACACACACACACACACACACACACACACACACACACACACACACACACACACACACACACACACACCCCTACACACATGCGCAGTAGTGGTAATCGGCGTCAGGCCTGACTGTACCGTAATGATACCATAACACAGACCCTCCAGGAATTCACGATGTTGCGATTTGCAACTTCAACGCAACTTCAGTGAATCCCCGTGAATTCAGGGCGGTGTTGCAATTTTAACCAATCACCGCAACTTCTCCGCAACTTCTGCGCAGTCTGTCGGGGGATTAAACTCGGGTAAGGGACAGCCGCACGGTGCGGGAGGATCCCCTCGTGGGACCTCTCCCCGGCGCTGGCTGGCCCCCGCCGGGCGCATTTCCTCTGATTCGGTGCGCCGCGACCGGCTCTGCGTTTACAGCGTTTACAGACCTCGCCGTTTCCCGCCGCCGTGGACTCTCATTAAAGGATTAATGAGCTATCATCTTAATTGTTTTTATTTTCAGGTAGCTTCAAGCTGAAAGGTAATGGTCAGATCAGCTGCTTGCTGGCAGCCCTAATAAGAACACAAACAGTTTGAGAATTTCTGTAAAGAGACATTTTTTTCCTACAAATAAAAAGATAATTTTATTTGGTCAGAGTTTGTCTGTAGCTCATTTTGATTTTAAAAAATCGTGAAAAAATCGTATCGTGAACAAAAAATCGTGACTCGAATCGAGTCGTGAGTTGAGTGTATCGTTACATCCCTAAACTTAACACATCCTTGGACCTGCTTTTCATCAAGAGGCCCATTCTACCAAACACTTCCCAGGCCTGCAGAACCCCATATCTATCCCTGCGATAAATCCCACTACAGAGTGAAGAATTTTAACATGCTAGACACAGCAACTGCACAGCTGATAAAACATGCAGATGTGAAATGAACAGCAACATCAACGGCTAGCCAGACGCTGAGATATCAGCGTTGCAGGTAAGACAGGCAGCTGTCAGTATAGCATGTGCACTGAAGGACATGGTGCCAGAGGTGTGACGGCTCTTCAGCTAAGTAGAGATCCTGGTGAGACTTGTGCTGGGTGTTCCTGCTTCATGCGCTTCAGTGCATTGAGAACACTTAAACTTGGCTGAGAACATGGACAAGCTGGACAGCGGACAGATCTGCCAGAACCTCATAGAGCTGAGTGAGTGAGTAGTTCAACATGCATTGTGATATACACACAGTCAGGAATGTAATCCTGAACACTGGTTTGTCTTTAGTATTAGATTGGAGACACAAACATACCAGATTACACAGAATCTTGTGGAAGGCCCAGTTCTAAACACTGGGCTTTAACAGATAGTGGCTGGAGCTTTAATAGCAGTCCTAAAGCTCCCCTCACTAAACACTACCTGATGATAAACAATTAAAACATTCCAACCCTCCTTTTGTGAGGCTGTTGCTGAAACGTAGACGGAAAAGACTGAGAAAAGTAGAAACACATGCTAAAAGTTCATTCCCACTGTGGGCCTCCTGCCTCCTTTACAGAGGGGGAAATAAGCCATCATCATCAGTCAATGAGGGGCATCAAAGACCCAACATCATTAGTAAATAAACAAGTTTCCAGACAGTGATGGGTGGACATACTGCTGTTTAAGCTTATAGTCAGCAAATCTTCCAGCAGAAACCGGAGCTCACATGGGGTTGCAGCTAGAGAATATAAAATACCTGTATATCCTAAATTTAAATCACTTTGTGGGGGTGCTGGTGGCTAGATCCATATCATGTAATCTGACATTCTCAGTCCACAGCGGTACCTTTGTCGAGAAAAGAAGGAATGATGTCGTGTATGATGACGGACAAGCAAGCACTGGTAGTTTTTTTTAACCCACAGCAGCAAATGTTACAAAGAGATGGCACCATGGAGGCGAAGAAGGATTACAGGGTTCAGTGGAGGAGGGGAGATGACAAACTGTTCTGCAATGTCTGTGGAAAAGGTAATATGTGGAAAGGGTTTTACCGAGGGTGCACCAAGATGCAGAAATAAACATTAAATAATCACAAGCCACAGGCCGAGAACCACCAGTCACCTATACTTCAAAAACCTAGACAGTGCACACACATACATACACAGCACAGTCACTTTGATTTATATTGCGCCCAATCATAACAAGTTATCTCATGACGCCTTCCATACAGAGCAGATCTAGACTATACTGTTTAGAATATTATTTACAGAAACCCAACAATTCCCACCATGAGCACGCACTTGGTGACAGTGTCAGAAATCAGACTGCATGTTGAAGCAAGATACTGGACCACAAGCGTGTGTGTGTGTGTGTGTGTGTGTGTGTGTGTGTGTGTGTGTGTGTGTGTGTGTGTGTGAGAATGGGGTTAGTTAGTGTGTCAGTGCCTCGCCCTCTGATGGCATGGTGAGAAAAAAAAAATTAAATAAAATCATTAACCTGTCACGTGTGGTGATGACTGTGTTCATCTTCTCTCTTCATGCCGTTTCAGATTAGGCCTATAAATGCATACCAATCTATAAATACTGTAAATTAAATGTTGTGGTGTCAGTTATTTTTGAAAATGAAATGTTAGAAATGATCCCACATGTGTGACTATTGTTAAGATTTTGCATGCACCAATCAGGATATAACAGCATTTCAATTCAAACCTGATGACAGCTGTTGTGTTTATATTCTCACAACCTCATGAAGCACATTAACTGAAATTTAAAATCTATTGTTGCATATTTAGTCATTAATGTGTGATCTTATGACGAAGTAATGGGTTTTTTAAGAGTTTTGTTGCCAAATAGATTTTCACTTACAATGAATTAGTCTTAGTGTAGTTGGTGCAGAAAAAACATTAAGTAAAAAATATAGGAAGAAAAAAGTATTAAAAAATATAAATATATATACAATATCTTGTAAACTGAAAGAGGTGTTGTGCAGTTTAAGACTGGTAATAAGAGTGAGAGTTCACAGAACATTATACATGTGTAGGAATACAACAGGATGGAGTGCTCCCAAATAAATAAATGCTGTGTATTAATGTAACGCCGTAGTCTGTGGATGCTGCGTTAATGTAGGTCTGGATGGATTCAGACAGAATTCAGAGCATCATGTTGTAGCTCTTGTTGTCCCAAATATTAAAACACAAACTCAAATCATGCTCAGCTTTATCCACTATGGGAACTTAATGAATCATAACTGAAGCTACAACATATCATCAACAAATAGAAATATATGTATTGCCGAAAAGAATTTGGTCTAAGCTTTAGAGCCACTGGTAGGTGTGTTTTTAAGTTTTAGACATAGCCAGGCTAGCCGTTTCCCTCTGCTTCCAGTCTTTATGCTAAGCTATGCTAATCACATCCTGACTTCAGTTCTGTCAGTACACACAGGCATGACAGTGAGACAAATCTTTTCATCCGACTCCTTAAAACAATGTAAAGAAATGTATTTCTTCCAAGCGTAACTCTTAGCAGCTGACTTCATAGTTATGGATTACCCCCCCCACGCACAAGGAAACTAACCAAGACATAAATAAGTGGAGTTTTTCTGGAGCATATCACTGGGGAAACATGATGTATGATGTCAGTCCATTAATAAGTCTGGGCTGACACGTGGCTCAGCGGTAGAGGAGCTCATTCCCTAATCAGAAAGTCGGTGGTTTGATCCCTAGCTCCTCCACTATGCATGTTGAAGCAAGATACTCAACCCCAAATGGTGTGTTAGTTCATTTGTCTGTCATCAGTGTGTGAGTGAGTGCATCGAGTGGTCAGCTTTAGACATATAAAGCTGAGAGTCACATGCAGCATAACTGGAATATTTTCTATCATTACACTCAAAAATATGTGGATGCAACATCTTACTGTCTAGTCTGGTGACATCTGTTCAGGAAGGTACACCACAGGAAGTTGGAGTTTCCTCCAAAGGCACTGTTTACTGCTGAATTTGCCCTCGGGGAAAAAAACTATTAAGCGTCCCTGACCAGCTTTGGTTCATCTGCAGCTCCTGCTCACACGGATAAATACCAAACAGGCAATAAATACGGGCCTTCAAGGATACGAGTGAGGTTCAGAGCACTTTGATATTCTAGTCGACACACTGCAGCTTAGACACATTTCTCTCATGCGTTTCTGTGCAGTCTATCTTGGGAGAAACTTTCTTTTAAAAAAAGAGTCCATGTTGTATTTAGGTGGAGGCTGTGACTGGCAGTTTGGTGGCACCACACCCACTGCTGTAAAAGAGCTTCTTCACAGGATCTGTTTTTGGCAGTGGGATACTGGTTTTCTACATGGACTACATGAATGGAGTGTTTTATTGTCTGGTTTTACTGCTAGTGGCAGTGGTAATGTAGAAGCTAAATGTGGGCCAACACTCCAATATCCAAATATCTAAATAGAATATTGAGGTGTGAAACATTAAATTAATGGCTGTTTTCTCATTGAACCAACATTGAAAAACTGAATCAATGATTTTCTTTTCAACATTGAAAAATCTAAGAATTATTAGCATGATGTATGATTTCAACATGGAATCAATATTGCCATGCTATCTGGGATGGATTACATTTGACCCACTGTGAACCTGTACTGTCACTGTCATGTATCAACTAGTGAGCTGACATTTTAATTTTAAGGCAAGATCAAAATCAGTGCACCAAATACAAACTTTCATCCATCCCAAAGCAAACACACACTTTATTTTGATGTCTGTAATCTGTAAAAACATTTGTATGAACAGATCTTAATCCTCATCCTAGGCTAGTCTACTTCTTCTACCAAGACTCCATTCATTGACGTTGCCTCTTCTGTATCTCTTTGGTATCATGTACGTGCAGTATGCAGATCTAAGATAACCACTGCTGGCTCAGTGGCACGGAACAAACAACATCCTGATGATTTGGTGTCAGTCTTTCTTTACCTTCTATAATGCTGCACTCTCAACTAACTCCACTAGATAATCAGGGTTTGGTGTGGACGCACGCACGCACGCACGCACGCACGCACACACACTCGCTCTGCTTTGAGCGTCTGCTTTTCTTGTTTTCATTTTTTCAGTTACAAGCCGGGACTGCAGGGTGACTCATAGCTGTTTGGCAACGGCCCAGGAGAAAGCAGGAATTCCATCCACATTAAATTCACTGCAACTGCACTGGAATTCTTAATATGCAGAATTCATCAGATAACACCATATTCACATAGCGAAACCGTGAAAAAATACACACTGTGTGACACTTTTGGCATTTCTGACTGCCAGTCAAAGTCCTCTGAACGCTTCCACTGAAGGCAGCGGCCAACATTCCTGCCAAGAGAACTGACAGGAAATGATCCACGCATGCACATCAAACATGGCAGACCACTCGATTTCGTCTTCTTGGCTCTTATGAACGTGTAATGTTGGAAAAGTCTTGGTCTTTAAAATCTTAAGCCTACAAAATCATCTCAGGTTCTGCCCCTGCCTATCTCAGTGTATTACTAAAGGCTCACGTCCCGACCAGGGCGTTACGCTCCGCTCATTTAAACCGTCTAGTTGTACCCTCGCCTCTCGCAAAGCGAGGTCACTCTAAACTCTTCTCTGTGGTTGTCCCCAAATGGTGGAATGACCTACCTACGGCTACAAGAACAGCAACATCGCCTTCTACCTTTAAAAAACTTGTAAAAACCTCGAGACTGCTTCCCTGCCTAACAAAACTAACAACTACTCTGTGCTCCTTTACACCTTTTCAGCTTATGTCCTCCTCTGTAAGTCGCGTTGGATAAAAGCGTCTGCTAAATGCAATGTAATGTAATGTAATAAAGATCTCAAATGCTGTCACTTTTGTTATCATTGTTATTGTTTCTAATTTTTATTTCTTTTTTGTTGATGATCCAACAGTATGTCAGGAAAAGTGATACTGTGGAAGCCTCGCTTTGTAGAACCGTCAGTTAAAACCGACTTAATGTCTGGACTTATGAATAAATGTGTAAATCATTTAAAAGATTAATGGCAGAAAGTGGCAGACATTGAAAATATATAACAGAGTCATAATTGACCTTGTTTGCAGTTAGAGTTGTGCCGTTAACAGTTTTAAAGATGCCTCATTTATAATGGAGGTCTGTGGAGAAAAGAAAATATTTTTGGGAGAAGAATTTTAATCATACTGTTTTTTTATCCATGTGATTAAATAATTACTTAAAATGTTCAAAGGGGTGTTTAATATAATCAAAAACAGTTATTTTATATAGGGCTGCACGATATGGCCTATAACCAATATCTTGATAGTTTTAAGCTATATCGCGATACACGATATATATCTCGATATTTTTTATTTTTCCTGTAAATCACAATGAATGTTAAATTCAACCCTTTGATGCAAAAAATAACATCAGTATGATGATTCAAGTAGACCCTTCTATTAGAGTTTTTGTTAATTTGCATGCAAAAAGTGGAAAATCACAATCAAATTAATTTAGTACGCGAGACCCGTGATAAACTGTGTATAAAGAAAACAACAACAACAAACAGCTGACTTTGCTTCTCCGACATGGAAGAGATTATAAAAAGCATCTGTTGTGTCATAAATGATTGTGTTTTTTTTCCTTTTTTTAAATATACTTTTATTAATCCCACAGGACAGAACAGGGAAATTCTTTTTACACTCCTCACACTTTTTTTTATTTTGCATGCATTTTAATCCAGATACACACACATGCAGCACAAGGCATAGACATGCAATTTTTGGAGAGAGATAGTGGAGTGATGGGTAGCCCCCGTGACAAGCGCCCAGCGAGCAGTAGGGGGGATTTTTGATTGACTGCTCACCTGGTGCCACCTGTCATGACGTAACGTTGATGTGAAGTTGTGATAAGCTACATGATCTGCGTATTGTGTTTTATTTTGAAAGGGGGCGGAAGTTTATTGTGTTGATTCTGTGTCGGATTTCCTGTCTGGTGCGCAGTGCTCTGTTGAAATTTACGAGGTTTAGCAGCGGCTCGCGTCAAAAATAGAAATGCTCACGCTGTAGCGGAGAGACGCTTTGTGGCGCGCCCTGTGTGAGTGCTCTCATTGACTAGACTGGCAGCTATCTGCTCCGGTGACCGCGGCGCAGCCGCAACGCAGCGCGTACACCTCCGATGTGAGTGGGCCTGTCTCTACTAACTTGATATAAAAAGTACGCATGCGCGCTGGGGATTTTTCTAGGTGGGCGGGGAAGTGTGCTGCGTGCTGTGAGCAGCAGCAGGAGTGAGTGACAGAGGCAAAACCGAAGAATTAAATGCCGATGGCTTTTACGTGACAATTACTCGATGGTCGCGATATAGTCATTTTATACATCTCACGCCCACCCCTAATTTTATATATGATTATCTAATTGTCACTTCATTCAATCAGTTATCCAAATATATGAGTGAAAGATACAAAGAAAAGCCCTGAGGTGATTTTAGTCTAGTTCAAGTGGAGCTTAGGGACAAATTATACATTTATGATTCAGGTTATGAAAGAAAACTAATCCAATCATTTCACCAGAAAACATATCTCGCTGCTGAATCACGCCTCCAACAAGTGAGTGCAAGACCTCAGAGAGTTTGGTGGTATTCTGATGAAAAGCCACAAGTATCCAATGACTCTTTATAAAAAAGAGAAGAGGCAGGAGAATCTGATCCCAAAGCTGGGACTACAAATCCTCTTTTTGATTTTCACTTTTTCTGAAAGGCTCGGGTCATTCCAGGTCTTGTGGGAGGTTGGCTGCCTGACAGCTGCACAGCCACAGACTTTTGGACTGATCAGAGTCTTTTGTTGAGTCTCTGCGTGCAGCTACAGTGTTTCTTGTCCAACTGGTTGAAGTTTACAAAAACTTCCCTTTTTATCCAGCTTGATTAGAGCCAGGAGCAGAGTGGAAGTAGCAGGTATAATTAGCCTAGCATGTGCTCTCGTTTTACTTTATATCTACAGTAAGTCTGTTTATAATCTGGGTTACTGGCTTCTTTACAAATGTTGCCCAAAAATGCAGATACTTCTACTACTTATGTGCCTGTAATGTGAGTTAAATATCAGCCTCAGCCTTCAAAAACAAACATATCTCCTGCAGCAGTTGGTTGACAGTCACATGCAGCGTATTCTCAGTGTCCACCCACTCATTCTCTCTAAGTCTCATCTAAGGGTGTTGCTTAATGACCTCAACCACCTACAGGCGCCATTTGTCCCCAAACACACCGCTCACTGCTTTCTTTGATGCTTCGCCACCGCTCGACATCCTGTACGCCCCTGCACGACTGTCTGAGGTACCATCTGAGAAGTGAAACAGAGATCAGCATCATCTCTGAGAAATACTTTCTCTTCCCCCGCTGCGTAAAAAAGTGTGAGTGCACCGTTTGCATGGCTCAAATGTGCAACAGCAGAGCTCATACGCATCAGGAAACATTGAGCATAGACCTCCACTGTCAATCCTTTCCTTTGAGCTGTGCTAATTCAGATTAATTAATGACAGATCAAATGTAGACAAACACGCTGAGAGTGTGCAGCTCTTCTTTTAGCTCCCTGTTTTGGTTCTCCAGCCCACAGCTCCGCCATCTTCAGTGCTGCTTCCAGCAGCAGGAGCTGTTTTGAACTCGCTGTACTTAACCTGCTCAGTAAAAAACAGGAAGACTAGCTGGTTAACATATAAAC
Organism: Collichthys lucidus; assembly: GCA_004119915.2. Taxonomy (NCBI): domain Eukaryota; kingdom Metazoa; phylum Chordata; class Actinopteri; family Sciaenidae; genus Collichthys; species Collichthys lucidus. The sequence continues at coordinate 2,128,950 of CM014101.1, forward strand.
CTTTTTTTCCCAGCAGCCATTTTGGCATGTAACAGTAGGGTCAGCAGGTGTTTCCAATGATACTAATTCAGTTTCTGTTCCATTTATTGCAGCAGAGACCCTCCAGTGAGCCGACGTGCACCACAGCAGCACCCTGACTCTGTTTGACCTGAATGGAATGGAACCTTACTAGTTCATGTCAAAATTGAGGTTATAATATAACAGTGTTCAAGCAGGTTGTTCTGCATTGGGAGTGAGGGATAAAATTAGTAACCCCCTCGAACCATTGGCCACAAATGCCAAACCGTAGAGCCAAAACGACATGAGCATCCTCATCTTGTCGACTGTTTCCGTGCAGGGTTTCAGTGGTGAATGTTAAAAACTCTGACCTCGGGAGAAAATTTCTCCTCTCCAATTTACATGGGTGTAGATGGGGCTGTGAGGGGGTGTAGCTGGCACATCTGTGCATCCCACGTTCAAACTATACATCTGACAGCTTTAGCAGATGGATAAGAGTGAGAAAACTAATTTTCCTACGTTTCTATCTATGAATTATTTCTGTAGAGTGAAATTTGTGGCCTCAGAAGTAGTTTCCACATTTATTTTTCAACAGTTTTTTCTCTCCCTCTCCACTCTAGCAATGATCATTCTACCAATACAAACCCATTCATTTTTTTGCTGTGGTTTTTGGCGATTTGCAGGCAGACCATTTGGCGGAAAGCTTAGAAAAGTCATAGCCTGCATCGTACGGCCAAGCCGCAGGTTTTGATACCTTTTTGTGTATGTGCGACCAAAACTGTGGAGTGAGTAGCGTGCAGAAATTCCTGGCATATGTAAGAATAAGTATGGGGAATAGTATATAGTGTGCCTTGCAGGCACACTCAATCATCATGTCGCCTCAGTTGCCTGGTCACGCCGCTTTGCACTTTAACTTTAACATCAGAAAAATGAGGCCTTACCTAACTCAACAACTCCTGACACAAGCTGTGGTCATCTCAAGACTAGATTACTGTAACGTCCTCCAGCCTGCAAAGTGAAACCTCTTCAGATGATCCAGAATGCAGCAGCACGCCTGGTCTACAACCAACCCAGAAGGTCACATGTTACCCCACTACTCATCAAGCTCCACTGGCTACCTATTGCAGCCTGCATTAAATTCAAATCACTAATACTCACCTACAAAGTAGTCTCCGGTTCTGCACCTATGACAAATAATTAAGATGAATGGGATGATTCATCGGTTCAACGGTTGCTTAATGGTTACAAAAAGGAACACATGATTTTTAAAGCAGATAGATCAGTGAACTATTTTAGTTAGGAATTGTATTCTTTTTGTCTTGTTACTGTTGATGGGTACAGTTGCATTGCTGGCTCAGGTGAGTTCTGGACCACCCCTTAGTTATGCTGCTATAGGCCTAGACTGGCACTGAGCTCTTCTCTCCATTTGTATGTATTCATATCCCATTAATACATTTTACTAACTTAGCTTCTTCTGCTCTCTTGCCCTGCAGGTCATGGATTGTGGCTAGCTGGGTGGATTAGGGGTTACCGGGGGCAAACCAGGCATTTTTAGAGGATCTGTATCGACTAAAATAAAACCTAAAACTGATCCTGAACGCTGCTGTGGTTTGTCACCTCTGCCTGCTGAGGGTGCATCGCTGCAGCGCTCTGCAGTGCCAACATTTTAACGGCCACGCGTGTAAAAATTAGAGTGTGTGAATGTGAAAAATGATTGGACTCTGTTCTGACAGAGGTTGGCAGAATACACAGATCCGCTGAGCACCGACACTGTTTATAATTAGCTAAGAGCGCTGTATAAAACATTCAGCAAGCAACTTCTCATTTTTAGCCAGTGCTGACTGTCATATTCACCGGTGAAAATGACAAACATCACCAACAGCAGTTCATATCGGCTGTCACCAATTAACGTTCATTCCGTGAGTAATTTGATGACAGACTAAAATTAAACTGGGCTGTCGCTTGAAGGACTCTGTGTCTGAACTTGTCAAAGTTTCTAAGGAAAGAAGCTTCATTGCTGCAAACTGCTGTCTTCTCTCTGGCAGACTGTGTCACATTTACAATCACATCATATCAACAATTCAAGCTTAGAAACGTGACATTTTTTTGAACAAGGACCAGAACCTTCAGTATTTGACTTAATCAATGAGCTCCTTAAAAATGTGGATATGAAACATCAGATCAGGTTTCTGAATTAGGGCTAGAAAGCTACACATCTGTAGCAGGTCCCTGAATTTTCAAAACTAAATCACTGAACCATTTAATTCATTTAAATGTATTTTTTTATTTGTATCTCTCAGCAGTTGCAAAATTCTGGGAATTTTCAAAACATTTGAAGGCTTTCCATAGGAATTAACAGGAATAAACCAGGAATTTACTATATTGACGGTTGGCCCTGAACAGTGAACTTAAATACAGTCGGTGAAAATATATTTGAGCATAATCTAAAACAACCAGATTTCATGCAGGTCCACCTGAATATCTGCTATTCCTCAATCACATGCACATAGCACACTGCTTACTGCAGGGCCATTGAGGCCACACCCCCTACCTGCATAGGTGATTTCTGTACCTGGACCACACTTTAGAGCCCAGAGCACACAGAGACTGTTGAAGACACACATTTGAGCTTGTGGACTACATAATATTGTTCAATAAAATAATTCAAACTTGATGAAGTTAAATCTGTTGAAATGGAGTTTCCGATTTGGAATATTTTCCAAATTCCTCAGTTTACCTTCCCATGGAAAGTTTCCAGAAGGTTTCTGTAAATTTAGGTAAACTGACAGATGTCTTAGTTTAGTATTAGCCCTGTGTCACAGTCACAGTTTTATCTAAGTGCTCGTGCATTTTCCTTAGTATAAATAGGTAATAAGTAGATGGTGCATGGGACGACTAGAATATTTTGTCTCGGGGCCTCCAAACAGGTTCATCTAGCTGCGGAGAATGGGAAAATGCCTTTCAGTAAAACACTGATTTCTATGCCATATCTGATTTCAGCTGCACCAAACATTCAGCAATCACGCTTCTCCGTTTAGATTTTTCAGATTCAAAGTCAGACTATGTGGTTCCCCTGCTAAATGTACTTTTACTGTACTGTTTTAGAAGTTTAAAGTACCTGTCAGAAAGCCAGAAGAGATGGTACATGGAGCTCACCGCGCTGGCAGTGGCTCAACATGCTGTCACACATTTAACATATTAGGCCGGAGCAGACACAAACATTATGCAAGACTGTGCTTGCTCGGCGCTCGGATAACAAAACAGTCTGTTGATCGCTGATGGAACATAAATCTCTGCAGCGATGATCTCACTGAGTAAGGAGCGATGATGCTGATTTAATAACCAGAGATTGAAGCATTTCTCTTCTGAGATGCAGCTGAAATCCACGATGAGTTGTTTTTATTCTTTCTTCAAGTTCAAAAGGAATTTCAGACAAAGAGACGAGAGTTGGGTACGAGTGCTGATACAATACCTGACTTTCACTACGAGATCTAATACCTGAACTATACCAAGGTCAATACCTAAGGAGGAACATAAAGATGGTTTTATACAAGTTTCCTTTTTCAAGTCAAAAAACATTAACTGTCAATAAAGTTAACACATTTTCTTCTTTAAAGCAGAAGTATGAATGTGACCGCACGTGATGCCAGCTTCTGTACCTGCTACTGTGTGATTCTACAGACACATTTCGGTCAATACCAAGAAAACACCCAGCCCTCAGCGAGCGTCTACCTCCAGACTCCAGCAAAACAGCATGCCTGCTCTTCTGAGAGAAGCAGCATTACAACATTCTGGGAAAAATGCTGAAATAGCTGCCATCTGCTGATGCAACTTCCTGCTGATCTCTGCACAACTGGCATTGTGTCCTAGATTATTCACGACGAGTAAAGGACAACATTAGAGGATAATTCTGTTCTTATTCTGTCTTAGTTATCATTAACATCAGCTGTGGTGACATTTTACACTGAGTTAATGTCTGAGGTTGAGCAAGACTCAGTCTGACAATAAGACAGGCTGAAATTAAAGTTGGAATACACTGAGGTGTCTCAGAAAAGTCAGCATGCACACTAACGCATTGGATCTGTGAGATGAACTGTGAGTTTACAGTGTGACTGACATGTGGCACATACAGAGCATCATTAACCATAAATCATACACTTCTGTCTTGTATATTAGCTGCAGAAACGCTGTGCTCTGATGATTACTATATTAGAACATAATGTGAAGTATGCTTTATGGAAGTGGGACAGCGCTCTCGTGCACATTAGCCATCGTTGTATGAAATGAATTCTTGAAGACTTTTGAGGTTTTGTTATTTCTGTAGAGCAAAAATGTGTCTGGCAATAATTTACTTGTGTTTTTTGTTTTCCGAGCAGTGTCTGTTCATCACCACAGTTTGTTTGAGTTTGAAATCAGCTGTGAGCAGCTAAATCAACATCACGTGTCTGAATCGAGAGCTCTGAATGTGCATGCTGACATTTTAAAGAACATTTTGTCATTTGATGTGAGGGTGCTTTAAAGTGCACAGTAAGAACAGTGCATCAGTGAAGGGAGTGCATACATGTTAGTCTGCAGCTGAGACACTTCAGTAGTCAAGTAGTTCTTCTCTGGGAATAAAAATCTCTCCGCTCACAGGAAGTGATGCACTTTAGCTTCCTGTTTATTTGCTTACAAACAGGAAGCATGCAATAAATACAGAAGCAAATACCACAACAACACACAGCAACGTAAACAGATCATCAGAGGCCACAGTCTGTCACAGTGTTCTGCAAGTCAAGAGAGGACGGCTGCTGACACCTCCCAGATTTTACAACATTTCACACTTCACCGACGTCACAGCCGGTGGAACAAGTTTGAGGTTCAGTACCTCACTCAAGACTAATGTTCTCACTGTGTTTATGTCCATTACAGACCACCAGAGACCCCATGATGTGGTTTGAATCACACATGCACCACATTAACACCAGCATTAAATCTGCACTGCAACTAGAGATTCACCAATATCAGCTGATATCATTTCAGACATTTATTAATGGTGTCTGTAATTTAAACTTAGCCAAATGAGACATTGTATGCATTGTATGTATGTATGTATGTATGTATGTATGTATGTATGTCTATATGAAAATGTGAAATGATGTGTATGTATAGAGAAATGTTTGTACAGGAGACAATCTATAAATCATAATACCAGAAATAACTAATAATAATTGAATAAGTAGAGGAGACGGGGTAAAAATATATAAGTGTATACTTCTTCATACTCCCTTTTGAACATGTACAATTTAATTTCATCTGCAATGGTTAAAAGAAGTTCAAAACTCGAGTTGGTGTGAGTACAGGTTTGACCTGTTTTCATTCTCTTTTTTTCTTTCTATATATTTCTTTTACGTTTCTTTATTTTTTATTGGCTTTTACAAAAATCTAATTTTCATCAATCAATAGTGCATATATGCACATATATTTTAGTGATCATAGTCACATAAATGTTTTTGTTTTAAAGATAACTTATCTGATACGTTTGCCTCTGACACTGCAGAAGACTCTTGGCAAATTGCACATCATACTGGACGTGGGTGGATAAAAATATTCGATATTTGTGTCTGCTTCTTATCAACAGTGAGTTGTATCATATCATCTGACCCGTGATATGGTGGAAGTCAGTCAGCTGACAGTGAGACACAAACAGGAGCAGATGTCTAACACTGCTGGCTGCACAGGATCAGTACACACCACATGAGCCTGTTGGAGTGATTGAATCACCTTCATTATGAAGCATCACTACAAGATAATTAGCATTAAAGACAGAGAGCTTCATTGAGAAGAGTGGCGGCCCGCTCGCTGTATTTTTACACTTCTAGTTCCCTCAGGCACTGAGCCACAGCAGTCATGCCCACAGATGCTGGCAGCGCGATGTGATATTTACTGTTCCCCAGTGCCTTGCCACCCCACCATTTTACAAGACAAGTAAACACAACATCAGCACACAAGGTGGGACAGCGAGGCCTGCAGATGTGCAACAACAGCAGCAGCATTGTGCAACAGTGTTAGACAGGCGGCCTTGGAGCATGGGGAGGGTTGAAACACTGAGCTCGACTTGGAGAGAGAGCAAGATCTGCCTCTGCACAAACATGGACAAAGAGCATATTCATTATGCATAATTATCATACGCACATACAAACAGGATGTATACCATGTGATTTATTTGTATTTTTAACCAGGTCTCTTTGATCTCCTGCAGCTGTGCTAGTGAGTGGTCAGTGTGGCTCTGAACAGCAAACTTCATTTACAAAAACTTTGATTTGAAGCAACTTTTCATGAAGTAAACAAAGTGACAGCTCAGCATGGAGTCAGCTGTGGAAGGCTTAAAGCATCCCGCGATAAAATGGACCGAGCAGCTGTTCACCGACACCTCAGGATACACACCTACACACACTTACACAAGTGCGGCTGTCATTTTGCAACGGCACGGCTCAAAAAATTAAAAGGCCTCCACTATGTGAAAAATGAGAAGTCACAGGGCGTTGCTTAACGACAGATATCAAGACAATGTCAAATCTTTAGGAGACATCTTTATTTATGTGGAGCCGAGGCGCCTCAAACACGCCACACTTCCTTCAAACATCAACATTTCTCCCGCCTGTTTTCTCCTTTTTCATCTTCCATCAAAATACAGCAAAGAACGAAACTGAAAAACTTTATTCATCACAGCAAAGCTGTCTTATTAAGACGTGTGCCGACCCGAGCTAAACACTTCACAAGCTGGCAAACTGTTCTATGTCACGCTGTCCGGCTGAAAGCAAAACAACATTTATTATTGGCACATTTTGAAGGTAGTTTGAGGAAAAAGTTCCCTCTAACGATATCCGAACACACACAGTCAACTTTCCAGAACCAGGCTAATACTGTCAGGAAGAATCGGCAAACATGTTTGAAGCTGCTTTACTCACCCAAACTGTTCGTAGAGGAGTCCATACCGTGGAGCTGAGGTTGTGTGAAGGTTTTTCTATGGGTTATGCCTGGACTGAGGTGTGTTTTCCATGCTGAGAGAGAGAGAGAGAGAGAGAGAGAGAGAGAGAGAGAGAGAGAGAGAGAGAGAGAGAGAGAGAGAGAGAGAGAGCGTCACAAGTCACACACTCCACACTGTCAAACTGCAGCTTTAGCCACAAGGAGACCGGAAACGGCAACAGTTTAGTTTTTCTGTAAATACAGCATCATTGTCGCTACCTTGACAGTGTTCGCGGGGCAGGCAGCACGCAGAGACGCTTCATGAATGTGGAAACTTCCAGCAGAGTTACATCTCAGCGACGACGCTCGGCGGGACACCCCGCACGAGTCCGACTGGAAGCTATTTGTCACCACCACGCGACGAGGCGATGTAGTGCACGCGCGTCTTAATTATCGGTTACGACCCGAAACGGGACTGAGCGCGAGGTTAAAAACACGTTTTATATTTTATTTAGCTTTTATTTGTTTAAATGTGCTTATTTTGAAACAGCTTTTGCTCCTCATTTACAACCACAACATGAGGCAATTTAGTGCGACTTCTATTGCAATATATTGCAAAAACAGGCGCCAAAATATCTGTACGACAGAGATAGGAATATGAAGAACAATTTGATAGAAAATGATATTATTATATTTAGTGAAGAGATTATGGCTTGGCGGAAGGAAAGTATTCCCGCTTATGTTTCTGTTGTTCGGGGGAAGCTAATGTGTGTAGAACCAGGATGTGAGCCGGCTTCAGCATGGAGGTGTCCGCTGCAGTGATGTCTGAAGGAGACTGACTCTGCGTGGATCCACGGTGAGTACGGAGTCAGAAATATAGAGCTTATATGTGTCTAACACATATACAAGGCATGCATCACACAGTGTCACCTTTTCATAACGACTGACTTGACTGTTTGTCCCCAGTCTGTGCCAGACGTCAAACAGAGTGCGTCACTTGAATGTTTCCGTCTGTCTGTGTGATCTAAGTTGGCCAAAGGACGTTTACGAATAAAGCAGATACACTCTCGGGGTTGGTTTATAATTGATTCTATTTAATTCAAACGTAATACTGTTCTTAAAGCTCCAGCGTGTCCGATTTTATTTCCAGAATAAGGCAGACATGGAATATAATATTCATAACGCTGTTTTCATGCATGTATAATCACCTGAGAAGAAAAATATTTTTTTTCTTTGTTTATTAAAATTCTCTTTTTATATCTACAGTAAGAGCGGGTCCTCTTTCATGGAGGCCGCCATGTTGAAACACTGTTTCTACAGTAGCCCAGAACAGACAAACTAAATACTGCCTCCCCACACTTCTCTGATGCAGCCATTGCACAAAGACCACTCAGTATAGCACACAACCCCTGTCAACCCCCCTCGCCACATACAGAGCATCATTAACCATAAATCATACACTTCTGTCTTGTATATTAGCTGCAGAAACGCTGTGCTCTGATGATTACTATATTAGAACATAATGTGAAGTATGCTATATGGAAGTGGGACAGCGCTCTCGTGCACATTAGCCATCGTTGTATAAAATGAATTCTTGAAGACTTTTGAGGTTTTATTTCTGTAGAGCAAATATGTGTCTGGCAATAATTTAGAATAGAATAGAATAGATATACTTTATTTATCCCAAGCTGGGAAATTATAGTGCAGCAGCAGCATTACACAAAGTGACAGTGACAACGTAAGAATAAAAATATACTATAAGCAAACTATACATAATAAAATATAAATAAAAAAGCAATAGTAAATACGATAAAATAAAATATATTGTACAGTGGTATATACAGCAAGTTGGCAGTGTTGATTTGTACAAAGTAGGGAGAAATGTGAGGTGACTGTAGATTATCACCTAGCTGTTGTTATACAGTGTGATGGCATGTGTCAGGAAAGATTTCCTGTATCTGTCCCTTCGACAGCGGAGCTGTAGCAGCCTGTGGGAGAAGCTGCTCCGCTGTCTGTCCACTGTGTGGTGGAGAGGGTGCTGTTCATTGTCCATGATAGAAAACAGTTTATTCAGCGTCCTCCTCTCCACCACAGTCTCGAGAGACTCCAGTCTCAGTCCAAGCACAGAGCCAGCCTTCTTGATGATCTTCTCAAGTCTGTTGGTGTCGCTGGCTCTGATGCTGTTGCCCCAACAAACAACAGCAAAGAAGATTGCACTGGCAACAACAGACTGGTAGAAGATCTCCAACATCTTGCTGCACACGTTGAAGGATCTCAGCTTCCTCAGGAAGTAGAGTCTGCTCATCCCCTTCTTGTACACAGCCTCTGTGTTAGACTTCCAGTCCAGTCTGTTATCGATCACCACTCCGAGGTATTTGTAGTCCTCCACCTCCTCCACCACCTCCCCTCTGATCCTTAGTGGCTGTGAAGGCGTCTTCTTCCTCCTGAAGTCGATCATCATCTCTCTGGTCTTGTTAATGTTCAGCCTCAGGTGGTTCTGTTCGGACCAGTCTACAAATCTGTCTATCAGTGTCCTGTACTCCCCCTCCTCTCCATCTTCTATACACACGACAACAGCTGAGTCGTCAGAGAACTTCTGCAGGTGACATGATTCAGAGTTGTACTTAAAGTCGGTGGTGTATAAGGTGAAGAGGAAGGGAAAAAGCACAGTCCCCTGTGGAGCTCCTGTATCACTGATCACCACATCAGACAGCCCACTGCCCAGACAGACAAACTGTGGCAGTAGTCAGTAATCCAGGAGATCACTGCGTCGTCAACACCCATCACCCGCAGCTTCTCGCCCAGAAGCAGAGGCTGAATGGTGTTGAAAGCACTGGAGAAATCAAAGAATGTGATCCTCACAGTGCCTCCCCCACCATCCAGATGCATATGGGCTCGTTGCAGCAGGTGAATGACGGCGTCATCGACTCCTAAATGGGGCTGATAGGCAAACTGTAAGGGGTCCAGAAACGTCCTCACCTGTGGCCTCAGCTGGGCTAGGACCAGTCTCTCCAGGACTGTTGTTGGAGAAGCAGTGTACAGTCCGGGCTGGCATGGTGGTGTCCTCACAGAATCTGATGTATCCAGCAATGCAGTCAGTCATGTCGTCAATGTCCTCCCCGTGTGGCTCACAGAGTACATCCCAGTCTGTCGACTCAAAGCAGTCCTGCAGTGCTTCTGTGGCCGCATGTGTCCACTTCCTCACTGTCCTGGTGTGTTTAGGTTGTCTTCTCACCAGAGGGACATACCTGGGAGTCATCATGACCAAGTTGTGGTCTGATTAGCCGGGGGGGATGCAGCGTTTTATTGTCTCTGGTGGGGCAGTCAATATACTGGTGAAAGTTATTTAAAGTATTGTTCAGTGAGGCATGGTTAAAATCACCTGTAATAACCATGAATGCATCCGGGTGTTCAGTCAGTAGTTTAGTGGCGGTGGAGCTGATGACTTCACAGGCTGCCGCTGCATCAGCTGACGGGGGGAATGTAAACAGCGACAACAATGGTGGACGTGAACTCCCTCGGTAAATAATACGGGCGCATTCCCACAGCCAGCATTTCAATGTCTGGGGTACAGTGACGTTCCTTCACCTTCACATGTCCGGGGTTGCACCACCTCTCCCTCACATACAATGCAAGTCCGCCGCCCTTCTTCTTCTGACTTTTGGGAAAGTCTCTGTCTCCCCGTATCAGACTGTAGCCTGGAACCTCAACGCTGCTGTCCGGGATGTGTGAGTGCAGCCATGTCTCACTGAAGCAAAAGATGCTGCACTCACGGTATTCCCTCTGGGTCTTCACTAGCGCTGCGAGTTCGCCCGTTTTATTCCCTAGAGACTTTACGTTTCCCGTAATGATCGCCGGGACTGCTGGTTTGTGTCTTCTCCTTTTTTTCCTCCGTTTGGCTCCAGACCTGCAACCCCGGCGTCTCCTCCGTAACTCCTGCGGGACCACAGGCTTGTGTCCCGGCAGCAGCACCGGTTTACACAGCGCAATCAGCTGCTCGCGGGTGTAAACAATGCTCCCACTACTGCCGGTGGAAAAGTTCCCAAATACAAAGGACTTGTGTTTTTTGTTTTTCAAGCAGTCTGTTCATCACCACAGTTTGTTTGAGTTTGAAATCAGCTGTGAGCAGCTAAATAAACAACACGTGTCTGAATCGAGAGCTCTGAATGTGCATGCTGACATTTTAAAGAACATTTTGTCATTTGATGTGAGGGTGCTTTAAAGTGCACAGTAAGAACAGTGAAGTGAAGCTGAGACACTTCAGTAGTCAAGTAGTTCTTCTCTGGGAATAAAAATCTCTCCGCTCACAGGAAGTGATGCACTTTAGCTTCCTGTTTATTTGCTTACAAACAGGAAGCATGCAATAAATACAGAAGCAAATACCCCAACAACACACAGCAACGTAAACAGATCATCAGAGGCCACAGTTTGTCACAGTGTTCTGCAAGTCAAGAGAGGACGGCTGCTGACACCTCCCAGCTTTTACAACATTTCACACTTCACCGACGTCACAGCCGGTGGAACAAGTTTGAGGTTCAGTACCTCACTCAAGACTAATGTTCTCACTGTGTTTATGTCCATTACAGACCACCAGAGACCCCATGATGTGGTTTGAGTCACACATGCACCACATTAACACCAGCATTAAATCTGCACTGCAACTAGAGATTCACCAATATCAGCTGATATCATTTCAGACATTTAGTAATGGTGTCTGTAATTTAAACTTAGCCAAATGAGACATTGTATGTATGTATGTATGTATGACTATATGAAAATGTGAAATGTGTATGTATAGAGAAATGTTTGTACAGGAGACAATCTATAAATCATAATACCAGAAATAACTAATAATAATTGAATAAGTAGAGGAGACGGGGTATAAATATATAAGTGTATACTTCTTCATACTCCCTTTTTGAACATGTACAATTTAATTTGTTTATTTCATTTGTTTATGTTGATTGTCCTGTACACGTGACTGTCTGTCCGTCCTGGGAGAGGGATCCCTCCTCTGTGGCTCTTCCTGAGGTTTCTTCCACATTTTTTCCCTGTTAAAAGGTTTTTTGTGGGCAAGTTTTTCCTCACTCGAACCGAGGGTCTAAGGACAGAGGGTGTCATTCTCTGTACAGATTGTAAAGCCCTCTGAGGCAAATGTACTTTGTGACTTTGGGCTATACAAATAAAATTGAATTTAATTGAAATTTCATCTGCAATGGTTAAAAGAAGTTCAAAACTTGGAGTTGGTGTGAGTACAGGTTTGACCTGTTTTCATTCTCTTTTTTTCTTTCTATATATTTCTTTTATGTTTCTTTATTTTTTATTGGCTTTTACAAAAATTAAATTTTCATCAATCAATAGTGCATATATGCACATATATTTTAGTGATCATAGTCACATAAATGTTTTTGTTTTAAAGATAACTTATCTGATACGTTTGCCTCTGACACTGCAGAAGACTCTTGGCAAACTGCACACATACTTAAATGTTGTAGAAATGACCAAATAAACCTTGACAGTGTTTGCGGGACAGGCAGCACGCAGAGACGCTTCATGAGTCTGTCTGCCTGCCTGCCTGCCTGCCTGCCTGCCTGCCTGCCTGTCTGTCTGTCTGTCTGTCTGTCTGTCTGTCTGTCTGTCTGTCTGTCTAGTCAGGGCCCTTAAATTGTTGTTTCTCCTTTTACACAAGGAAGGTGAGGGTGATGTGAGGAGATTTCAATGCAGTGATTACATTACACACTGGACCTTTAAGTATTTCTGAGTGTAGTTAATGTCCTGTTCGTTGTTCCTCTGCAGTTCTGTTTTATGAAGGTCAGTGTGATGGCTCTACTGGCTCTACCATGAAGTGTGCCCGCTGCCTCCTCCATCTGCAGCGTCTCAGACCAGCGGGCCAGTCAGCCCGGTCTGCGGCCCAGTATGGTGCCCTGCCCCAGTCCCCCTACGCCAGTCACATGCTACATAACACCCAGCTGCAGGTAAACATCAGCCTCCACACACAGCATCCATTCTCTGCTACAGATATTTAATAAGACCAGCGTCTTTATAATCATCTTTCTGTTTTTAAAAAAATTTAGGCTTTATAACAAATATCTAAGTTATGTGTTCATGTAAAATAAAATTAAAAAAAATATCTCAGTATGTGCATCATACAAAACTAAAATAAATGCCTCATATCTTCTCTGTCCTGCATATTTTCCTGAACCACACTGTAAAGATTATAGATAAATGATTTCATTGAAAATAATAAACCTTCTCAGAAGAGGAATGGTACTATTATAACATATCTACAAATTTATATAGTTTGAGAGAATTTCATTGGAAAAATCATATGCATTTCACATAAAAGGTAAACAGCTCTTAAGACAGCAAACATGCTGGAGGAAATGTGGCCATACGAATGCAAATCATATGCATATCTTCTGGAGTTGCCCCAAAATAAATAGAGCCAATGTGGGAAAGTGCAGTACTTGATCAAGGTATTAGGTTATGTAGTCCCCAAGAAATGTTTAGTTTTATATCTGGGTAAACGTTCCGGGTATAACTGATGTGGTGGTAAAGGAAGATAATTACTAGCCAAATGAATGAGCATCATGTAAGAAGCTCTGCTCTGAACAACTCTGTTCTCTCTCTGTGACACTACACACTTTGTAAAACCTTTTGTACACACGCAGCAGTACTCTCCAACACCTGGAAACACACTGATGTGTGAGACCTTAATCTTCTCTTCCAAGTATAGTGTGATATTATACATTATGGCTGCCTTTTTTGTTTATTTTTAGATTACATTGGGTTAAGTGTTTCGGCATGATAGTTTAGGTTTAGTGGTTGCTCAGAAGATTTTCATAGGAGTGTTTTGCCATAAATAATCTATACTAGACTGAATATGCCCTTTTTTTGTCTTTTCAAGCTTTATTTAATAGAGACAGCTGAAGAGTGACAGGAATTGGGGGGAGAGAGATGTAGAATGACATGCGGGAAAGAGCCACAGGTTGGATTTGAATCCTGGGCTTTTATAGCAAGGACTAAGCCTTTGTACATGGGGCGGCTGCTCTACCAACTGAGCTAAACACCACCCCACATGCTCTCTGTTTGATGGCTGAAGCCTGATGTTTACATAGCATTCATCTCTATCTTGTCCCTATTGTGAAGTTTGTATGTTCTTCCCTGACAGCCTGGTCAATTTTTCCAATTGTTTCACATCTACTGGCACACACTGTCATGTTTGTGTGCTGATTCTTTTGAACCTACTGATCACAACAGGTAACCTGATGTGACTCTTTGGGGTGTAGCTTATCAATAATGATCACATTTCACACAGTCATTCATCAAGCTGACAAAAGCAATTCATGACATTTCATCGTTCAATCAGCTTGAAACCTGACATAAAACATTTAGACAAATGGTGTATCAAACATTCCAAAATGTTAAAGCTATTTCAAGTAGAGTTGTCACTATATCAAAATGAGTAACCATGATACTATACCAGACAAACTATCACGATTCTGGGTATTGTCGCGATACTGCAGCCTTTATTTATTATTAGTATTTTTATGAACTGCAATGTATTTGTACAAGTTCTCAATACTTATTAATTACTCATAATGTTGTTTGGTGCATGATAAACATAATACTGGTGAAGTAAGAATTAGACTGAAACAAGTTTGAGTTTGGTTTTTTGAGCAAAATTTGTGTTGCCACTGACGATGACGCTGCAGCAGACTCGCTGTTCGATGTCTGTTACTTAGTACACCAGTAGTTTCTTTCTTCTTCAGGACATTCCAAATGGTTGTATGGCCAGTGTTTGTGCAATGGCTCTGATTGACTTTCCATCTTCTCTCATCTTCACAATTGTTTTTCACCCATAGACAGCTCTCTGGTTTTCATGTTACACCTCTAACTATAAATGCACAGGCAGAACCCAAATCTGAAACTGAGTGTAGACATTCAATGCTAGTTATTGTTTGACTCAGATGTGCTCCCACTTCAGTGAATTTTCATCCTGGTTCACATCTTTGAGTGCTAGAACAAAGGCAGGATGATCAAATGTACATTGTGTTTCTGAAGTGCAAAGCTCCATGTAAATAACATGTTTTCACTTGTAGGTGTTGAGGCGTTTCCATGGCAGCCCAGCACGTGTCAAGAATCCACCAGTACCCGCAGAGTTCATCAATGAGGATGACAAGAAGAGGGACAAGTCTCTGGTCGCCCACGATGACCTGTTTGAGCGGGTGGACAAAGAGTCTAGAACCAAGGCCACGTTTAACAAAGTGGTGGATGTCTTCATAAAGGCGGACGTGAGGCGGCGCGGTCACGTGGAGTTTATCTACGCCGCTCTGAAGAAGATGCCGGAGTTCGGCGTGGAGAAAGACCTGGTGGTCTACAACAAGCTGCTGGATGTTTTTCCCAAAGAGGTGTTTGTGCCCAGAAACTTTATCCAGCGAATGTTTAACCACTACCCCCGACAGCAGGAGTGTGGAGTGCAGTTACTGGAGCAGATGGAGACCTATGGTGGGTGTCTGTTACAGTGTTCAGTCTGCTTATGGGATTCCTGGAATGCTTTTGAATTTTGAAAGTTAGTCCAGACAGGAAGGGCAGGGATCTGGATGTAAACTCTCAGGATGTCTGAGAAATGTAAACTTGTGTTTCAGGTATCCTGCCCAACGTAGAGACCAAAGTCCTGCTGGTCCAGATCTTTGGGGAGAAGAGCCACCCCATGAGGAAGTATCAGCGCCTCATGTACTGGTTCCCCAGATTTAAACACACAAACCCATTCCCCATCCCCCAGCAGCTGCCTGAAGACCCAGTGGACTTGGCTCGCTTCAGTCTGACCCGCATCGCGAATGACCTGGACGCTGCGGTCACCGTCTATCAGGTAAGCGTACACTTGGGAAAGAAGCTTATTTACTATTTAGTTAGCCTAGCTTAGCATCTTGGACTTTAAGGGTTCCAAAATTCCAGCTGAACAGCTCGAATGGAAAGCATCATCAGTCTGTCAAGCTGCTGGTCTTAAACCTATGATGGTCTTGGATAAAGCCGTTTGACCAAGAATTGAGTACAAACTGATATGACATAGTTGATAGTTAATTATGATCCACTTACTTTTCTTTCCTGGAGCTTCTAACCAACCTGTCCACAGGATGCTCTTGGTCAAAGTCACTGAATTTTTTTGGTCAAACAGAATAAATGTTTATGCTCAATAATATTGCACAGATTTTTAAATGCAAAAAGTCATTTGTGTGTTGTCAGGTCAAATGAAGACAGATGTTACTGACACTATGGTTTTGTTGAAGTTTAATGAAACAGTTCCACTTAGGCCCTCCACAGTTCAAACATTTTATTACAGCAAACAGCAGAAGTTTTTTTTTTTTTATGGAAAAACCCAACTGCTCTACTTTGTGTTGAACGTGAGAATGAAGTTGCATGCTCTTTATTTTCTGTTTTTGTCTTTTTGTGTGTTTTTTCAGCTGCCCTGTACAGACATCACAGAGAGTGGAGAGCTGCTCACACTTCCACATATAGTAGGTATGGAAACAGTTTTGTGTGTTTTACAGGATTCCTCAGGGGAAATAATCGTTTGAGTCTAACAGTACATTTTTGTTTGTTTCTAATTTCACAGAAATATTTCAAATATTTTCTTCTTTGATTGCAGTCGATGATATGAATCTGACCTAAGAAGGAAACAAGACAATCAAACAAACAGTTATGAAGCAGGAAACTGCGTTCTTAAAAATGTTGCATATCCAGACTTGAGTCTTTGTTTCCTTTCCTTCCTGTGCTGACACCAGGTATCCAGGGCCCCAGCCAGATGGAGTTTCTGGCCAAGCATAACCCGAGCAGGCCTGTGTTCGTGGAGGGCCCATTCCCGCTGTGGCTGAGGAAGACCTGTGTGCACTACTACGTCCTCAGAGCTGACCCATTACCACCTGAAGAGAAGGTGGAAAACCCTCTATGATCATCAGCTATTATAAGTTATTACATGTTAGTGCATGTTAGATTGTTTTACTCCAGCCCTGTTTTTTCTAGTAGATGAGTTTGTATTTAGAACAGAGCTGCTACCAACAATTATTTTCATTACTGATGAATCTGTAGCTCATTTTCTTTATTAATTGATAAGTTATTGACGTCCTCCAATGTCTTGTTTTGTCCACAACCCAACGATGTCTGTCACAGAGGACTGAAGAAAGCAGAACATATTCATATCTGAGAAGCTGAAATTGCAGCTCTACTTAATATCTTAATAATATAAATATGTTGCTGTAACAAACTTTATGAGCTGCTCTGATTGATCCAGGACTTCCTGAGTCACTGTTGTGTCTTTGTAGACATCACATGATACAGTATGTTTCTTATTGGCATTAACACAGAAAGCACATGGACTCTTTGTTGTTTGATCAGCTCGCAGCATTAGAATTTAAAAATTAGCTTTACCTGATTAAACACAGACTTTGGCTCAACTTTATCCCAGAGCTCTGAAAGTCACATTGCTGTGTCCCCCCCCCCCACAGGTAGAGGAGCCCTATGATCCTGAGAGGTGTTTAGTCTATCCTCTGCAGCTAGACCTGGATTTAGACCGTGACTTTGGGGACGAGGAGAGCTTTGACGTGAAAGACTGTAAGATATTGACACTGAAGCTGTCAGAGTTTCTTGATAGTTCTGTGTAAAGGCAATTCTTTCAAAATGCGTTAAATATGTTGGAAAATAGTTGCTGAAAACATGTGGAAAGACTTTGAAAGATATAATACTAAAATGTGGAGTTAGAGGTTGAAACAGTTTTTCACCAGTTTTCAGTCCAGGATTTTGTGGGCGGTCCTTAAAGGGTGGCTCGATGACATGCTGAGGCCACCCTGAGCATACCCCTGCACCCCTAGCAGAGAGATAGAGATGAATTCATCTCACTCAGAGTTTCAAAGTTAGTCATATCATTTTCTGAACTTATCTGACACGTTGCAGTCACTTCAAAATGGCCGCTTGACTGCTGCCATGAGTGGGTGTGGCTTCAGTGTGTTCAATGGACACACCCCCACAGTCCTGGAGCTGAGAATTAATTTTTACCTGATTTTGACACCTGATTTTATAAACCTGTCTATTTTCATTTAAATTTGGCTGGTTGGTTAATAACACTTTGTTCTGACAAACTCAGAACACATATTTATTCTTTCTTTACATGGACTTTAGCACCCAAATCAATGCAGACCTTGTCAGTTATTGATCAACTTTCAGGAGAATAAAAGCATAGAACATTTCATATTGAGTGTGTAATGCAGCTTGTTTGTCTTGTGTCCAGTGGATGAGGGTCCAGTCTTTGCCATGTGTATGACCGGCCAGGGCGACCAAGCCACCCTCAATCAGTGGATCTCTGGCCTCCAGCAGAACAACCCCATCCTGGGTCAGGTCCCCACTCTATTCCGCCTAAACGCTGGGCCCAAGGAGCTGCAGGGTGTGGGTGACACAGAGTCAAAGCATCACTACAGACCGGAGCAGGAAACCCAGAGAGAGGAGAAGCAACCTGTGGAAGAACCTGAGGTTCTGGAGGAAGAAAGGCCAAGGAGAAGCCATGGAATGAAACAGTGAACAGCAGTCAGACTGTGCTTCAGACTGAACATTGGCTGAATTATGTGTCCATGCTGTGAGGATGGATTAGTGTCATTTGACTAGGTACCACGCCAACTCCATAAAACTGAATAAGTCTGAATAATGTTGGTGAGGTTCAGAAATCAATAAATTAAATATAAAAACTGTGCTTCTTCTTTTCAGGGTCTGTCAGGTTGTTGAGTCTACAGGGTTATTCTTACTGCAGCACAGCCTCACCATTAATGGGCTGACGTGTTTTAATTATTTTACCAACAGTTCAGAGCCCAACTAGTATTTTAGTGTGACCGATCTTATCAGCCAGTATTAGCTTATCATGTATGACTGTTGGTAAATAAGTTACAGGTTCCTGTTTTAAACCTCGGCTGGTTCTTTCTGTGTCGAGTTTGTCATGTTCTCCCCATGTCTGTGTGGGTTCTCTCCGGGTACTCCAGCTTCCTCCCACAGTCCAAAGACATGAACCTTAACAGATTCATTGGTGACTCTAAATTGTCAGTAGGTGTGAATGTGAGTGTTTGTTTCTCTCTATTTGCCCTGTGATAAGTTGGGGGCTTGACCAGGGAGTCGCTTCTCGCCCAGTCATCTGGGATAGACTCCAGCCCCACTGTGACCCTGATGAGGAGAAGCGGTTCGATGGATGTTTGATGTCATTTAGAAATGGTGTCTCCAATCCACAGTTTGTCTACAGAGACCACTGACTTCACTGTAAAGGTTTAAAGGAATAGCTTGACATTTTATGAATTTAGTTTATATGCTTCCTCGTAGATACAATGATAATTGGATAACTGACACCGGTCTCATATCTGTATATTAAATATGAAGCTACAGCCAGGAGACTGCTAGCTTAGCTTAGCATAACTGCCTGAAAACGTGGAAGCAGCTAGCCTGTAAAAATGATTAGTTTTATCTTATTAGTAATTTTGGCTTTATAAAGACTTGTTTCACCGTACAAACAGACCAGACATTGTGTTACAGATTAAACAAAGCTTGCAAGCTCCCAGCAACTTCACACTAGAAGAAACTGAACTATCTCAAAGCTATGCTAGAGAGAAATCTAGTTTGGTCACTGAAGCTACTTTTAAAAAAAATGTACAATATACATGTGTTAGGAAATAACACAAAAATAGATACACAAGCAAAATATGTTACTCAACTCAGTTCATGCAAAAAGTGCCTACTTGATGTAAAATCTATTCAATTTTATTTCTATAGAGCCAAGTCATAACTTCAGTTATCTCATGACAGTTTCCATACAGAGCAGGTCTAGACTGTGCTCTTTATGATGTTATCTACAGAGATCAACAATTCTAGCATGAGAAGCACTTTCATGGTGGATGGCCATCTACAGACACATTTTTGCAGTATAAAGTATTTACTCTCAGCTTGTATAGCTCACAGGTAAAATCAAAAATTTTTGTTGGTGGGGTTAGTCAGTGTTGTGTATTTGCACTGGCCATGGTCATTCTTCCTCGGAAGTTAAACCTAGACAGGAAGAATCCACGACCATTTACTTGCAGGTCCATAATTTTTGTGATGCTAAAGAAACAGTGTATCTTCTCTTCCACGATCATTTTGCATTGTTATTATTTGTAATGATGAACAAGTATGTGCAGTGTAAAAGACCTGACCCGCATCCTGTCAGTACAGTACAGCATTGGTAGCTTCAGAATCTGAAGAAATGAAACAGGAAGTATTAGTACGGTACCTGTTTGCTACGCCTGTTGCATAAGTCCTAAAACACACAATAATAAATACACATTATTAATGTGTGAAAGAAGATCTCTGGACAAAGTCAAAGGTAGAAAAAGGTTTATTACTGAAAAGGCATTCAAACATTCCCTTTGAACTGGTAAACAAGTCATCAAGTCAGAATTACATTCTCCGAAGGTGAAACGGCTTCAAGCCATTTACGCTGTGTTGTAGCTGTGGAGGCAGTTCCTCTGAGCATGGCCAGCCTCCACAGCTTTGTGCTCAAACAGAAGATTATTTCAGCATTTTACTCTCAATGAAAGTCATGGAAAAACATGGGAATGCATTCCATCATCTCCGTTATACAACTGTTCATCCATTTACTACTCATGCAGGAAAGCCTTTGGATCCTCAATACACACAAATGAGAAACTTTGTCTACCATGGAACTATCTACAGATATGAATAATGATCATCAGTCGTCATTATAGAAGAGGATATTCAATAAATAATAAATAAAAGCTACTCAAAAATGTGAAACAGCACAGTCAAAGAAAGATTTGGCATCTCATAACAACTTTAGTGTTTTGTGTATTTACAGTGCGATGGATGCTTTGATGGCTTACGACACGTGAAGATGACATGAACTGCAGGAGATGTGACAAAGTTACAGTAAAAAAAAAGTCTCAATTCAAAAAGTTGTCATTGAGAAATGAATGTAAAGTTCAGGGTTTGAAGAACAGCATGGTGCAGTGCCACATACAAAAACAGTTCCAGACACCCATGCAATAACCCGATAACTAACAAGGGTCTAGAACAGTCTTGAACCTGAATGCAAGCCTGCCAGTAGAGCAGAAAAGACTTTATACAAAACTGACAGCAACTGTCAGCGTGGATAAATACACTACAGTATGATGTAGTATGTAACACTTCTTGTGCTGTCTGTTTTTCTTGCTTAATAGGTCCTTTAAAGGTGGAGTCAGTGATTCTGGAGACTGATATTTGGGTTGAACACGTTAGGCCAGATTTATCATCCCTTTCACTCCCACTGCCCCCTTTTCCTCCAAATACCCCTCTGCTCGTCTTGTGCACAAGTACCATAGACAGTATAAAACATGGATGTAGTCCCAGTGATGTCACCAACAGGTTAGAGTCCACCTCTCCACTATTTCAAAGAATGGACAAAGAGGTGAAGCATGGGTGAAGCTGAGGCGGTCTGAATAAAGCCTGGTTGCTCAAACAAGCCACAATCAAATCAAATCATCCACGGTCTTACTTTTTTCTCACATTTTTTTAGCCATAATATTATTTAAACAGGTGATTTCTATAAAAATTCACCCTCAGTACAGTTGTCATGACCAAAACTGTTTTTTGTACCAGGCTGTAAACATGGTTGTTTCTGCTGCGAAGTTAGACATTAGAACATGGAGGCTTGACTCAACAGCAGTTTTTTTTTACATGGACACGTTGGCTTCATTTTATAGACGTGGCTAATTGACAGAATCTCAGACCCCCATCTTTAAATTAATTCAAGAAATACTTGAGTGTAGCTATCAGATATCAATGTGTCAGCTCTTGTTGAGCTCTGATGTGATACACCCTTCAAAACCTGACATTACATTTGAATGTCTTTTTAAATCATTCTATTTATTAGTTGAATTGTTCAACAATGTTCGATTTGTTTGTTTAATTCTTCATTTGTAAGCGGTGACATATTATCGCTCAATAAGGTAAGGTAGATTAATATGGCTCTGGACTTTATTGGTCTGACTGTGTAACTTCTGAAAGAATAAATAACACAGTCCTGTTTAAAGAAATGCTCATGAGTAACTGAACCCCCTTTTGTTCAACTCAGTACACTCAGGTTTTGCTGATACAATCGTACTTGTTCTGGTATGACCAGTAACGTATGGGAGCTAATGTTAGCAAACAAGATATATCTGAATATTGTAGTGTAAGACTGTGACTGTGTTACCTCAGCACTCCACAGATAAAATTAAGGCATCATCATAATTAGTAGATTCACTTGTGTGGGCAAACAGTTGCATGTCATGATGAACAATTCCGTTTCATTGAACCCTCCTCTGTCAGTGTTAGCTGTTCCACAGAAGAGACAGTGGAACAAATGTCTTTTAAAGGTCCAGTGTGTAGACTTTAGTTGCATCTAAGTGTTGTAATCGCTGAATTGCAATCTCCTCACATCACCTTCCTAGTGTAAAGGAGAAACAACAGTTTGTCTGTTCTGGGCTACTGTAGAAACATGGTTTTTAAATATGGCAGCCTCCATGAAAGAGGACCTGCTCCCACTTGAGAATGTTAAAGGAGACATTTTAAGTAACAAAAACAAAAAGATTCTTATTTTAAGCTGATCATACATGCATGAAAACATAGTAATAAATATTATATTCCATGTCTGCCTTATTCTAAAAATAGAGGCCCCAAATCTGACACAATGGACCTTTAAATAAACCGTTAGGTTTATTTTCTTTATAATTTGGTGGAAGTGGTGTACAATAGTAAACAGGCGCTATTGTGGCCGGCTAGTAAGTTAGCAGGTAGCTCACTAGTTCACAATTCAACTAGTCCTGCAAGCATAGTCACAGAGTAGGTCACCAAGACGCACGTAATAGGCCTACACACTTTTCTAATCTAAGCATGATTCTTATACTAATCTAGCCCTGATCTCCAGCAGCAGATTGTATTTTTTAATTGATTTTTTTTCCACAGTTGAGCAAATTTAGGAATATCTTTGAAGATAGAACTCACTGCCCAGGTTAAAGATATTTTATTTCTTCCCCTGTGGTTTGCACTGCAAACAGTGTGACTGAATCAGAATTTTGGAGTGTTGAGGTTACAAACAGGCCCCTGTTTTTTTAACCACATCATCAATAAATATTTAAATGGTTTTATCGCAAAAGTAAATAATGAACACAGCAGGACTTTATTATTTTCTGCTTGTGGTTCCATTCTACTCGCTCTCAGTCAGCTCACCTATGATATCATTAAGCATCTGACTCAAGAGAATCAAGTAATGAGAGAAGATTCTTGTATTCTCCTGTAACTGCCACTTGTGGCCACTGTTAGGCAAAAGTTACACAGTCTGTTAGAAGGCTGGTTTCCTCGTTTCCACTAAATTGAACAGCTCAGCTTAGCTCACTTTTGCTACCTAAGACATCATCTTCAATGCAACACAAACAACAGTTCCTCTCTGAACTCGGAACTATAACTCTCGGAACTTTAAATAAAGTACCAGGTACTATTCACAGTCTTTGCTAATAGAAAACCGAAAATAGGGCGGTTCCAACTGAGTCGAGCCGAGCTGTACCAGAATCAGAAATACTACTGAAACGAGGTATAAGATGGTCTAAATTCTGTTTCAGAGTTTTTAAATCATTGAATCTTTGTAGTTGTTGAGGTTTGAAATTTCAGTTTCATCTGCTAATCACAGAGATATGCTCAGTCCAGGATGCTTTTAGCCTAGCTTAGCATAAAGACTATTTCCAAGGATGTTGAACTACTTTAAATATTTTTAATATGATCACAAAATCTCAGTTGTGGCAGGTTCAATATGAAAATGTCCATGCAGACTTTCATATAAAGACATTAGAAGCCTGGTGGTTCATGAGGTAAACCTGCTTTTCAGGACGAATCTTCCCTAAACAGCGTTCTCTTTCAATGTGATGTCTATGACGGTAAACTAATAAAAATGACAATAAATAAATCAGACAAATGAAATGTGGGGGTTTGTCTCCCGCTCCGTGGTCTTCAGTTGACTCGGTCTCTGTCGTGTGCTTCTGCAAAAAAACAAGTCAGACAAATTTGGCAGTGAAAAAACAGCAAAGTCATGAAAGGACAAACAACACACTGATGATTCTGCCATACAGACTAACAGCAGCTTGTGTTAGGGGAGTGTTAGAGGACGTGTTTCCAACCTTGGAGGTCATAAGATCATTTATAAGACTTTCAAAGGGAAAAAAATCATTTAGCTACATAGAATTATCTTCACTTTTCATCTTCAAATCAAACAGTATGAAGGAAATGTGAACCATTAAGTAAAGCACTGCTGTCTTAGAAGAAATCCCTCTCTGGAGCTTATTTTACAGCCATCTGCCTATCAGGCAATAAAATAGCCAGCTATCCAACAAAGGTCCTGAGACCGGTGCTGGAGAAAACTAGCATGAATAAGTAAACTTCTGTTGTTTTTCTCTCTTATACTTAGCATGAATATGGTCTGATATTGGTTCTGGGAGAAAAGTCAGGGGGATCACTGAAATCATTAGTAATCATCATCTGGGAACCATTAAGTGGTTCTGTAGAACTCTGTATGTAACCAAAAGAGTGTAAACACTAGACGGACACAAACACGGCTCTAGCTGTTGCTCTGTGTCTGCTAGATGTGCAAATAGACAGTGGTTTCCTAATACTCACCACAATGACTTGCTAAACAAATGTTACTGTATTTAAAGGTTGTTGCATTGCGCCCAAATGTCACAAAAAATGGCCTGTCGTTCAATCAGGCTCAAAGAAGTGATCATCATCAGGTAACCTGACTAAGGCGCGTACCTCAAGCAGGAAACAGTGTTCACTTGCTCCTTTCACTCCCTGAGCCACCACATGTTTAAACAGCCACCTTGCCTCCTCATGTCTTCTCCCGGCAGTCATACTCTACCTGCCATGGCCCCGCTGTGCTGCTGGAGCTGGCTGGTGAAGAAGCGTTCCCGCTGGGAAACCTGCTCGTCCCAGGCCTCCAGTATTCTCTGTTGCTCCCCGGGGTCCATGGTCAGAGTGTCGGGATGGGCCTCCTCAATGTGCGCCATCACTCCCTCCAGGCTGTGGGAGTACTGCAGCTCGCCACACACCATGCACACCAGCAGCTGGTTGAGCGGATCGTAGTCCATGAGGTAGTGGTTCCTCCACACACTGTCCGAGACGGGACCTTCATCGCCGTTATTGTTCTCGTAGTCAGGGAACAGAAGCTCAGATTCATCTGAAGAGAGTGGAGAGAGAAAGTTTTGTGCCAGTGTCGCATTCTAACATGTATTCTTTAGATTCAAAAAGACATTAAATCATTTTACCATTTGATACTTCACCTTCTACTGGTGCCGTGTAATTGGGATATTCAAAGGATGCCTGGTCAGCATCCACCAAAGTGCTGTGAAGGACAGAGCAGTTTCATTTGTGATTAACCCTCATCAAGCTGGGAGCAAAAAATAAAAAAAATAAATAAATAAAATCTCCCACCTCATAAGATGTTCTGACTCCTCAGATGAGCTCAGCCACTGACCGGATTCCTATGGGGGTTAATCAGAGAGAAAGAATGAGGTCACACTGTACAGACCGTCTCCAAGTTCTGGTTTTTCTTCTTACTGTATATGCACGTTGGGTAGCAACAGATTACATAGTAAGATTACAAAAAGTGAATAAAGTAATAATAATCTTGTGTTACTCACCAGAAGGACAGAAATATCAGTGTTTACTCATGTACTGTTAATACTGATAAGTCATGCTCAGTCCCTGTGATAACCTAACAACAGCGGTATGAATTCATGAATTAACATGACATAGATAAGCTTGTAAGTAAGTATGCATTTACAGTATCAACCAAGACTAAAAGATCAATGGAGGGTGAGTTTAGACAGTGTTGCTGATGGTGAAACTGTTTTGTTTGGTGCCATTGATGATGACAACTGCCTCATCAATGCCACTGTGCAGTCTGTTACCTGTGTTTGGAGGTCCTGGGCAGGCAGGATGGGCCGCCAGTTGTTGGACGTTCTCCTTGGACTTCCTCCTTTATCCTGAATGGCCTTCCTGGCTCTCTGCTCCTTCTTCTTTATCCTCCAGTATTCCCGTTTCCTCCTCAGGAAGTCCTCTTCAGACTCACCTGGGATGGGTTTTGGTGGAACCAGGGTGCTTATAGGTGCCAGCTTGTTGGGAGAATCCATCATATATGAGGGGCTCTCAGGCTGTGCACAGGGGAGTTTTATTGGACTGAGGGTGGGAGTTTGACCAGGGGGTTCAATGGGTTGCAGGTTGATGCTGGACAGTGGGTTGTCTGGGGGTCTCAGAGTAGGGAGGCAGTGAGCTGAGTCCACATCAGTGCTTCTAGACGTCCACTTTTGAGGTTCCGTCATGGCTTTTTGCTGACTTACTGGAGCTCCGTGACAGTCTGACTGAATCTGTGAAGGCCCAATGTTCACTTCATTCTGCTCACGTCTGGGTGAACAGGAGTCACTGGTGACGGGCAATTTGACCTGGAGTGTGTCAGGTGACTGTTCAGCATTACACGTTGTTGGGCTAACGACCAGGACCGTGGGGATACTGGTCGCTGCAGTCAGAGAAGCAGTGGATGGCTTGGGATGGAGGGCTGGTTTTGCTGGAGCATTAACAGTGTTGATAACCAGACCTGGAGCCTGAAAGACAAACATGAATGATTCATCTCAGTTTTCACGGTTAAACACATCTAAAGACATGAAACTGTGTGAAACATGCACATATGTTTGCTTCTAGCTTTAAGAGGCCCCTCTCAGTCACTCTGCCCTCTATTTTTGCTGTTCAAGTGTCAAATGCCAGACTGAGGTTTGTGGTCTAATGATTCAGGTTTCAGCTGGAGAGGGCAACTAGTCATGTCTACAAGGCCTGAACTCTTTGACATTAACAGTCAAAGTCTCACAGCATAGACGGATATCTTTAGCTTCACCTGAAACACATGATTCAAACTGTGTCAAAGAACAACGGTCTCTAAATGACCTTTGTGGATCTTCAGTTCTATAACTATGAAATCAGACTTTACCATGCTGCTACTTTTTTTTTCTTTGGTGGTTCATTTTAAAGGTTCACCCAACACTGTGTCTCATTACATAGTATGTATTGAAACCTTAATGTCATATTTTAGATGCTTTGCAGTGAACATCAGAAACCACACAGGGTTTCACTCGTATCTGTTAATAGTTGGTAGCTGGTAAATTGTAGCCCCTCTTCTAGCTGCTGCTTCTTTCTATAATTCAGTGTTTTGTAAACCATATTCCTATCCATGCATGACTAACAACTACTGCATTGGCTAGCAAAATGTGAATACCGTGTCATTTAAATGAAGGCTAAGGACATTATTAGCATACGTTTAGCATTCAACTACAACATATCCTGTTAGTCATTGTGCATCTCGTCTAATGGACTTTATGAGGTTGCTTAGTGTTCTACTCAAAAATTCAGATTTCAAAAATAACTTTCATGGGCTCCAACTGTTTCAAAAATATACACCAGAGCTGAGAGCTTTTGGAAAAACTGGCTCTTCTTCAATCACACTTTGAGACTTCTTAAAAATAAGTATTTTTTTCTTTTAAAAAACTCAGTATTGGGTTTCCTTCAAATGCTAACATAACAGAGGCTAGCTAGGAAAGGGGGCAGGACATTCGGTCTGTATGGTGTTCAGTTGTTACTTCTTCTAAACTACCTAATTAATGCAAAACAGTGCCTTATCAAGCATGTTCATTATGAGCTACTTCTTACAATACTGGTAATGTGTTAGCCTGCCACTCACTGTACCTCACTGTAGCATGTACATGCTGCAGATGGTACAAAGTAAACATTATTCCCATGTGACATCACCTGGATGTTTCTCTGGGAAAGCCGACTGTTG
The DNA here is from genome assembly GCA_004119915.2 of Collichthys lucidus. Taxonomy (NCBI): domain Eukaryota; kingdom Metazoa; phylum Chordata; class Actinopteri; family Sciaenidae; genus Collichthys; species Collichthys lucidus. Next base: position 2,156,809 of record CM014101.1, read on the forward strand.
CTTCCCCCCTGTCTCTCTGTCTGCCTTGCCTTTACTCTAGCCCTCTGCTGCCTCTTCATCAGCTTCCAGTACTCCCTCTTCTGCTGCAGGCTGGTCAAACCACCTTGCTCCGTCACCGAGCTGCCACATCTTGGTGCTGAGGGCAAGCTGCTGTTTTGACATTGTTCTGGTTCCTGACATTGTTGTTCACAGTGCTGATGCTGTGGTTGGAGCTGATCCATGGGTAGGTGATGCAGCTTTGGCGGCTCTGGGGAGCAGCAGTTTTGATCACCTGCTTTTTTGGTGCGGAGCCTCTGGGTTCTGTGTGGTGAGGATGGGCCTTCAGAGTCTTCCATGGGGTTTATTATAAAGTTCGAAGTGGTTTGGGATGAGTGGTCGCAGGTGGGATCCAGAATTACCTCGTTTGAGGTAGGAAGAGGTGGAAGTGTCTTGTTAATATGTGGTGAGTCCATAATATGAGGGCTTGGTAAACGTACTGGTACCAAGGCATCGGCATCTGACTGCCAGCTTTTTATCTCCAACGTCAAGTCAGCAGCATTCGGAGCCCCCTCGTCCTTTTCAAAAAAGAGCTGAGATAAATGTGGCTTCATCTCTGCCTCTGGAGCTTCTTCCGCTAACTCCATTTTAATGGTTTGATTACCTTTACACTCAGTCACTGTGCTAAGTGACTCCTCCAGGAGTTTTTTCATAGAGGCCACTGCTAGCAGAGTGGTAGCTTGGCTGTCTGCATTCAGAGCTGGGTCAGGCTCTGGCTGAGGCGCTGGAGGTTGTGTTGGGGAGGCTGGGGATTTGATATCTGGACAGATGGCTTGTTCTGGTTCAGAATTTAGGTCAACTGTTGGCATTGACTCACTCTCTTGTTTTATCTCACTTACATGTGGCATAACAGACACACTGTTGTTGAGCAGAGGTTGTGCATTTCCTGTATAGTTAGTGAGCCTTCTGCCTAGTGGTACACTGGTTCCTGCTGCTTGCTTCTGGGCCCTTCTCCTCTGTAAGGCTGCATTGGCCCTGGCTTGTAGGGCACCATGCTTCAGTCGAGCAGCACGAGCTGCTCGCTGCTCACGTTTCTTAATCCTCCAGTACTCCCTCTTCTTTGCCATCCTCTCCTCTTCTGTCAGCCCTGGTTCCAGAGAAAGAGCCAACGGTGTGCTACTTGAGACTGCCATTTTCATGACACAGCCACCGAGGTTCGATGATCCACCAGAAGCAGAACTTTGAGGGCTTTGAGGATGAGTGAGAGTGAGTTGACCTACTGTCTGGACTGCCAATGAGTGTGTTGTGCTTTCAAGTTGACTTGGTGGTCTGATTAAGAGTGGTCGTGGAGGCTTGTTGATGGACTGTTCAGAAAGAGGGAAAGAGACTTTCACCTGAGGTGGGCGAAGTGTAGGGGAGGCCTGGTTTACACGAAGTGGTGCGATACTTAACCGTTTAGTATTGGGTCGATGCTGAGGTTTTGTGATGGGGGTATTGTTAGGAACTACATCAAGGTCCTCTTCACTTTTGTTGTGATTTGGAGCAATCCGGGGAATGTTGATGGTCACTGTCCCGTCCTCTTTGATGAACCCTCCTATGGTCTCAGAGGCGTGGGTATGGGTGCTTCCTGCTGATTGTGCCATGGCTCTGGCCCTCCTCATCTCCTCGAGGATTTTCTGGTAGCGCTTCACCCTTCGCATCAGAGAGTCCTTCTCCTTCAGCCGAGACTTCATCTCCATTGACAGCTTAGCTCGCTGTTCGCGCTTTTTAATCCTCCAGTACTCTCGCCGTTTGGATATTATCTGCTCAGGTGTGTCGTTGGGGTCAATTTTGGGGATGTTTCTAGAACCAAAGACTGAAGCAAACAATGGGGTTTTACATCTTATATTTCTTTGAATCGCGAAATTCTTCTGGGCTTCGATAAACCTCTGTCTGGGTGTTTTACATCGCACGATCCCTCGGGAAACATTAGAAAGATGTACATAACTTGGCCTTCTCTGCAGCTCAGCTGTGATGCCTGTGTGTGTGGTCCTATTCCCATGTGGATTCTGTACTTTTATCTGATCTGCTTGCAGGTTAACTGTAGCTAAACTTGCTGTTCTACTTTGCAGTTCATCATTTTCCCTTTTGACTGGTGTAAATGAAGTTTTGACTCGAGGAGGACACTGCTTCTGGGCTCCTCCTCTCAAAAATGACTGAGATTGAGGATGCTGAAGAATGAGGCCGCCTACAAGTCCTGGTTTCGGTGCTGCTGGCCTCTGTAACTTCATCTCTGTGCACTGTGTCCTCTCTCTGGCTTTAGCTATTTGAGCTGCCATCTTTGCCCTCTGCTCTCGCTTTTTGATCCTCCAGTGCTCTCTGCGCTTGGCCGCTCTCTCCTCCTCGGACTCCAGGGAAGGTTGTGACCTGCTAACACCTTTAGCCCTCTGCAAGGTGACCAAGGCACTCTTTGTTCCACTTTGAGGTGCTGTGTTCACTGCTTGGCCCTCTGTTTTGACAGAAACAGGAACACATGGAGAAGACACAAGAATCATACCTGTAGTCACATTGGTGGGTAAGAGTTTGGGCTGAATATGTAATGCAACTTGTGCCTTATGTTGCGTTTTGGGGACTGATGCTCCCTGCATAGACACACATGGCTGAGGTGTTGTTATAGAGGAGCTGCCAGTGGTAATTCTGGTCACACTGACTGGAGGCACTGAGGAACTGGTGTTCAGCTGGGTTCCACTGGGTGTGGGTGAGGTAAAGTCTCTGCTCACAGCATTGGTTGCTGTTAGGCATTTCACTGTGGCTGTGTCACCCTCAGCAGCTTTGGCTGGAATGGAACATGATGCTGGCAAATGAGGCAAGACCTTGTTGAGGTTCATTGTCTGGAGCCACCTCTCCTTTTGGCTTTCGGTGGCTTCACTTGAACTGTCCCCCACTTTATTTCCACTCTGTGATGCAGGAGAGATGTTGGCTGTATTGTATGACTCATCATTACTCTGCAAAGGAGAGCAAGCAGCAAAGGAGCCAGATAAACTGGAATTCACCACCACAGGGGCATTTCGATGTAGCAGCGTTTTCCCTCGACCATCTTGTGTCGGTTTTCTTCTCCGCTCCGACAGCCGGGCCCGCTGCTCTCGTTTCTTGGTTTTCCAGTATTCTCTCTTTTGGGCGAGGGTGGCGTCATCATATTCTGAGGCAGGCCGGTAACGGTGGGACACTGAGCCACCTTTACTTTTTGCAGTTGGCATGCTGTCGCCAGCTTTGACAGCTCATCAGTTCTCGTCCAACAGTTACTGGTCGTCAGTTCATCTCCCTCAGTACAGAATCCTCACTGCCATTAATTTGCATGCTGTCCTCCTCTATGACGGCGCTGCAGGTGTCTTTGCTTGGCTGAGCAGCTGTCAAACTTCTCAGACATCACATTGGCATGCCGGTGTCCTGAAGAACAGAAAACATTTCTTATTTGCATTTTATTTTGTAATGAAGCTGTTTTGAAGCGACTTGACGCATTTAATAAAACTCGTCTATGAAAAGCAGATCCCAGTCTGCAGATAGAAAATACTGCATGTTCTCAGGTACACTCAGTGGCCACTTTTAGAGGTACAATCTAATGCAGTCCAATTAAACTGCCCTGATTTTACCTTCCTACCTAACTGACACAGAAAGGGTTAATCTATGTTAATTCAACTGGATTTTTATCACTGAGGTTGTAGTCTGCAGTGGGGGTGATGCACTGTCACCTCAGAACAAAAAGGTTCCTGGTTTGAACCTCATCTTCTCTCCAGGGTACTTTGTGTCGTTTGTGTGAATTTATGTGCCCTGTGATGAACTGGCACCCTAAACCAACTGGGATAGGCTCCTGCCCCCCACTTAAGGATAAATGGTTACAGAGAATGGATGAATGGCTAGCTAACACTGGAGTTGTATTGCTCTGCATTACACCGAGGAGTCACATGTTTCGCCTACCTCATTTCATGCAATTAACAATTATTTTCACATGACTGATTTCATGATTTTCTCAATTGAAGGTGCAGTGTGCAAGATCGAGGGTCTCCATTTTCAGAATAGGGCAGACATGTGATATAATATTCATAACTATAACTTCAAGCATCACCTGAAAATAAGAATCTTTTTATGTTTGCTGCTTAAAATATCTACAGTGGGAGCTGGTCCCCTTTCATAGAGGCTGCCATATTAAAACACAGCTTCTACAGTAGCCCAGAACAGACAAACTAAATAGTGACTTAGCCTTTCAAGTGTTGTTTCTCCTTTACACTAGGAAGTGAGGGTGATGTGAGGAGATTGCAATGTAGTGATTACAACAATAGATTTAGCTAAATCTTACACAGTGGACTTTTAATTGATTAATCATTCAGTCTACAAATTGTCAGGATACTCTGAAATAGTAAAAAATATCGGTAACAATTAACCAAAGCACAAACCAAAGTTTCCAACATTTGGCACAACTAATTTTAAGTTAGATTATCATCCAATTGACAGAAATGCTGCTGAGTAGTTTGTCTGTCAGTCATTTCAGCTCAGTTTCAGTTAAGTTAGCACATCTCAGAGTTTAAAGAAAAACTGAAACTGTGGTGTTGAAAACAATACTACAGAGACACATCATCAACATTTACATGTCATCCACGGGATAAAGGACGTCATGTGTCATATGTGAATATTTCAGATGTTTATCACGTCAAACATATTTCCATGTGATGAAGCCACATGACTTACAGACAGATTATCTGAGGTGTAGTTTGACATTTCACCTGTGCTTTCCTTCCCAACTTTCCCCTCCATCATCGTCCTAATGCTGTACACTCAGTACACACACAGCTGTGGTCCCTGGTGACGCTTGTTAAAATGCAAATGAAAAGACAATGCATGTGAAGCTCAGACGCCCATCTTCTCTATGTGCACACATGTACGCACGATTCGACTTCCTGCTGACACACAGGTCGACGTACAGTTAGCCTGACACACACACACACGGTGCATTTAGGAAGGCAAACGTTGATCCGGCGGCACCTTTGCCGTTCTGAACACGGCGTGTGTGTTCTAATGTGAGCTACAGGAAGCCGGAAGGAAGCAGGGTGACACTGTCCCTTTAAACCTGTCCCTTTCTATCACACATTCTGTCTGTCGAGGGCCATTTTATTCTTTATTCTGCCTCGGTTTGACTGGAACCGAACCCAAGTGACCCAGCTCAAAGCACACACAGCGACCCCGTGAAAAACAACCGCGTTTAGCGCGCAAACCGAGCCCGAAAAGAGCTGTCTTCTCGCGGCGGCACAATGGACAAGATCTTCCTGCTCTTGTCCACAGCGGACGGGCGCCTGTCTGCTGCCTGACTAAAAGACGCGAGGCAAAGCGGCGCCTTTCCCGCCGTACAACGGCCCTCTGCGAACGTGTGGAAGAAAAACATGCATAGCCGTTACCTTTCCGTTCACACCTAAACTTTCCGGGACACTTTGAGTGAACGCTTTAGGACAGATCTGTTCTGCCCGGACACTGCAGCAGCTACTTTCCGCCAGCCAGCCGTGCTCTGAGGCTGCCTTGACAACGCTGAGAAGTACCAGGATGTGGGACCTGGATGCTTTGCTGTGTGTGTGTGTGTGTGTGTGTGTGTGTGTGTGTGTGTGTGTGTGTGTGTGTGTGTGTGTGTAGTGTAGTGTGGACTACCCCCTCTTTCTTTTTCAGTCCCAACACATTAAAGAAGAATTTCATTTAAATGTTAATAATATCAGACATAACCTCATTTATTATTTCACAGCCAATCAATCAATCAATCAATCAATCAATCAATCATAAATCAATCTACACTGTAATATCGGTGATGACGCACAGATGTTTATAAAGCCTAAAAAGATAAATACAAAAGAAACGTTCAGCAGCTCTGAACAGCTGACAAAGCTTCATTGATTTATTGGCTTTTTCTACACATGACCTAGATTGTTTGTGCACAAACAGCAGGAGGGTTGGATCACGTGATCAAATATCATCATATTAATATCACTATATATGAATGGAAAGGTGTGATGAAAGCATACTACTTGTGGTAACAGGCTCATTTAAAATCTCAATTTATGAAAGAGAATAATCATTTGAATCATTTAAACTGAGACTTATGGATGAAATTTACTTCAATAAAATGTGATTTATTTGAATGGATCAGTCCACAGACACTGGGCTTGGCAGCAATTTAAAGAATTCATTCGTCATTTTAATAAGAAAGCATTTGCTGTTTTTCCTCTGACAGCAAACTGAACATTACACCAAATAATCAAACAATAACTGATCAGTCAGACACATGCCGAACACATGAATCCCTGCTCTTTGTATAATAAGTCAGGTTGCATACAGAGCCACAGTGTAATTAATAAGAAGAAATCCAGCAGAATATGATGCTGTGGTCTCGTGGGGGGCCTGATGTGGACCCGCCTCGTGTTTTAACCGCTGCTCTGCCGAACCGGAGCGCCTCTCCCCGCATGCTTGTGGAGAACAACAGCATTAGTATTAGCGGCTTATCATCAGTATTAGCGCCCGCTGCTCCGGTTGCCCCCCGCCCCCCGGGGTGGGTGTGCATTGTCGACGCTGCTACTGTCTCTTTAAATTTACCCAGGAGCCCCTTAAGGAGCCCCAGGGGCCCCTAGTCTGGCTCCCCACCCTGAAGACAAGCAAGAGCCTTAAAATACATGACTGGAGGCCTGCGCTGAGGCGCTGACACACACAGGACGAAGGAGCGGCCGGTGTTCGCCCGCGGATTCATGATTGTGTGATTATATGAAAAGTTAACTTGGCTCCCGTGCGGGGCGCGTGCGGGGAGGGTGGGGGGGGCACCGTACAGCACGGGCTCCTCTGCTCCGCGATGGGCTCGTTATAGAGCGCCTGCCAGATGCGTGTCGAATGGTGCCGAGCGGTGTGGACATGTTACTGTCGGTAACGTGTTGTCGTTAAAGAGTGACATGTCCCGCTTCAGCGCTACGATACAGTGAAGGAAGGAGGGGACACGAGCCACTATTAACGCGGCAGCCAGGCCAGTGATGGAAGAGAAAGAGACGGGGGGAAGCGAGCCCGTGGACCTCCGGTGTGCCGAGCAGGCTGAACTGCTCTCATTAATAATAAGCGGGGAGGAGGAAGCGACGCAAGAGGAGAGTGACTTGGGAGGTAAAGGAAAAAAAGCAGTTATTGTTCTTGTGTTTGCCACCGCAGCGTGGCTGTGCGTGGCTGTCAGAGCCACGGCCATTGTCAGGCAGCCAGTTAATCCGTGTTAGGGACAATGCCGCGGAGCAGCATGGCCCCTCTGTCTCTGTGGCTCCTACAAAACAAAGGCTCAACAGCACGCAGGCAGGCGCACCGAGGCACGCCGCCGCCCCCTGCTGGACAGCGGCGGAACTCCTGCCTGTGAACAAACAATAATAATAATAGGAATTATTGCACAAAATAACACATGAATCGATCATTAGCGCCAGAATCAGTTCATTTAGCACGAACTGAACAGCATAGAAGCGAGGCAGGGTTCATAGAGAGCACACCGGATAATCTATGAGCTCCAGCTGTCAGCCAAACAATGACAGCTTAAAGGATTACATTTGGACCAAACCTCTCTTTTATTATTTATGATATATGAAACATTTGTACTCCTCTCTGATCTATTTCAGTCACGTGATCTGTGCATAAAGTGAAATCAGCTCCACACTAAGGGCGATCAGCTGATCAGGTTTAATATCTGTGTTAGTGTCAAAGTGCCTCTACATGAACTTCCACATGTGTTTACCGCAGCATACACGCTCATTCAGTTAGATTTATTGGTTGGATGCCAGGTGTATCATTTATTGATTGAATGATTATATGTTTTTTTACTTGATCTTATTATAACCTTGATAACAAAATCAATTGTGACACTGTGTAAAACATTTTTAAAAAATACTTTATTATTTATATAATTATATTTATATAACTTTATTATTGAATTTGAAGCCTGCAGCACGTTCTGAAGGAGTTTGGATCACGTTGACTGCTCTGTCCCACAGAGGGGCCGCTGCTGGACAGTTTGGTGCCCGTACATGTATGAGGTAGTGACGGCACTGCTGTTACATCAGCTCCTCTTCTAACAGTTGAAGTTTAGAAAGCAAAATTCTGAACTGAGATTCTCTTTTGTTGTATTTTGTACATCATAATGCACCAATTATTTTGAATGTCAGACCGGTCTGGTCTACTACTACTTACCCATCATGCCATGGGCACTTATGCACCTCCATACCATCACATGCTGGCTTTGGATCTTTGCCCTGGTAACAGTCTGGACAGCCTGCAGCCCGTGTACTGTCCATATACAATCATGTGGACTTGCGCTGCCTGAGGGGTCAAAAGGTCATAGCGTGCTGCCCTTTATGTGCAGAGACTTATCTGAATCTTTGAATGATATTCTGCATCATAGACGATAAACTCCATAAATTCATTCAAACTGTGTGACGACAAACGTTCTTAAACTGTTCACAAAATGTTTAATGTCGCCTCGTTCCTGAGGTGAAGGACTGACCTCTTACCCAATCATGATACTGATGAGACTGTGGAGGCTTCAGACACACTGTCCCAATGTTTTATTGACTCTGCATCAACTTTTTTCAAACATGTTACAGATATCAAATTCAGAATGAATGTATATTTATGAAAAGCAAAAACGTGCATCAGTTTGAACATGACATACGTTAGTTGTGTATAAATGAACGTAGCTTTCCTTCAGGTCATGGATGTGACGTTAGACACAGTCCCAGTCTTTACAAAGGTGAACAAACAAATGTAGAAATGTTTGTGTATGAGCAGGTTCACATGTCAAACAGCTGTTAGCATTATGTTTGTGTACACTTCATGATCACACAGGGAGGCTCACAGATTTTAGATAGAATAGAGCCAGTGTCAGAAGAGAACAGGTCCCTAATGATTGTGTCTTTAAGATTGTTAGTTCCAGTAAACATCTATGAACCGACAGCAGACCACACTGACATCCTCTCTTGTCCCTGTCAGAAGAGGACGGTCTTGCCAATGGCCACGGTGGGGAGGAATCAGAGGCCGGCATGGTCACCCCTGTCAGGTCTCCAGGCACCAGCTACTGGAGCATCACAGAGGGCCCGGACCAGCCGCTCCTCCTCTCCCCGGCACCTGGGCCCTCCAGACGTAAACCCAGGGTCCAGAGGGCGTCACGTCCAGGCCTGAGTCGGATCCCGGGCCGCGACCACCGCCGATACTACCACGAGTACTGGCGTAGCGAGTACCTGATGGACTTTGACCCCCAGCGGCACGGGATGATTTGCATGGTGTGCGGCAGCTCTTTGGCCACCCTGAAGCTCAGCACCATCAAGAGGCACATCCGACAGAAGCACCCGGACTCCCTGCTGTGGAGCGTCGCCGACAAGGAGGTCATCCGCTCGGGGTGGGAGAGCCACCTGAGTCTGGGGGGAGGTCAGAGGTCGTACAGCTCCGCTGCTGGACCGTTGCCTCAGGAAGAAGAGGAGCAGCTGGACTCAGACCAACATGCTGCCGGTGGGTAGGAATTTCTAGATCTCACACTTGGTGGCAGTATGAGTTCATGTCTTGGCACGGTGGTGTGGAGGAGGAGAGGGTGATGTCATCATTCAGGGATGATGTGAGCAGGAAGGGCTGTGCTCAGCTACATTCTGTTGTTTGTTTAAAAATGACAAAACAGAACCAGAGTTTGAATTCTGAACGCTCAGTTTATCAGACACATTTCTGCTGATGCACGCTATTCCACTGACGGACAGTAGGCGGCTGAAACGTGCCTGCAGAGGCAGAGAGGAAGAAGACATAAAGAAATAATCCACACATTTGTTGGCTTTAAGGTCCACTTGAAGTCCTCATGAAAGTTTCATTGTGTTTATCCCATCTGTCCTCTGTCCTCCAGTGTCTGTCCAAAACTGACACAGTCATGTTTTCAGTATGTTCAGGTGTTCTTCGTGCTATTTTAGAGTTTGTCATTTCCTGATAAACCATAAATAAAACAGATCATCTAGAGATCTACACACTGTGTCAGTATAAGTACACTCCAGTATTACTGTCTCAGTTCTCGACCAACCTGCTGGTTAAAGGTTTATTTACTAATTCCACAGTCGTCTAATGAAGCACTGAAACCTGACTCTATGTAAAGAAGTCAGAGGCGTCCCTGAGGCTCAGCGGTAAACACAGTTTGCTAAATATGTTTGTTGGTTGGCGACAACAAAGTATGTGAAGACAAAGTTGTTGCATGTTTTGCATGTTCTCTGTGGATTTGCATGGTTCTCCTCCAGACGCTCTGCCTCCCTCCGTCCTTTCCTGACACCAGAACACCAGCTGGAGTCAGTTTGAATAGATGGTTAGGAGGCAGAGAATAGATCAGAATATATCAATATATATTTTATATTAATGTCAGATTAATACAAATCAAGTCATACATAAAAAATAAAATAAATAAACACATTATGTTGTGTGTGTGTGTGTGTGTGTGTGTGCTCTTTGTGTTTAACCTTTGCTGCACAGCGACCTCTGTGGCTGTGGGTGGACATTGCAGGGTAACAAAAAGACAAAGTGAACTACAGGAGCTCAAACTGTCTGTTACACCAACGCTCCCTCACATGCACCTGTAACCCTTTCTACAGCAGAGCCTCCGTACCCTGTGACACCGGAGAAGCAGCGACAGCAACCCCCGTCTCCCCAATCCGAGGAGGGCGAAGCCCCACAGCCCGAAGAAGTCGAGGGGCAGGACCTCCCTGGGCCGTCTGCACAGACCCTGGAGCGCTACCTGAACGACTCGCTGCACGCCTGGTTCCGCCAGGAGTTCCTGATGGAGTACGAGGCGGAGGCTGGCCGGCTGCTGTGCATGGTGTGTGGAGGAGAGCTGCCCTCTCTGCACCTGGACCACATCAAGAGCCACGTGTTGGACACCCACCCCAACTCCTTGGTCTACAGCTCAGAGGAGAAGCACTGCATCCTGCAGGCCTGGGCTCAGACTCACGGTGAGTGCAGCACTGTACACACACACTCTGAGCTGTGTGTGTGTGACGTCTGTAGAACTAGATCATGTGTAGTTTGATAAATTCTTCTTATCTTATCAGTCTGACGTCACTAGCTCAAATCCACCCACCAACCCTTTTAATAACTGCTTATCTGGATCAGCGTTGCCATGGTAACGGGGTGAGCCAAGCAGTCTGGACGTCCCGTCACCCTCCTGAAGCTTCCAACGCTGCCTTTTATTATCTCTAATCTGTGTTGTCTGATCGTCTGCTTGTCACAGAAGAGCCAGAAAACTCAATCAAATCAGAGCCCAACACCAAAGAAGGCGGGGTGGACCTCTTCGCTCAGGATGTGGAGGCCATCCAGATCAACACTGACTTATACCCAGAAGGCGATGGCACTTTAACTCAGGACACTTGTCTTATCGGCGAGGACGGAGGCGTCGGAGCTCCACAACAGGGACCCCAACCCCTCCGCCAGCCCAGGAAAAGGCGGCTGCGCGGGGGCAACCCATGGCGGCTCCGCCTCGACTACCTGGTGGCCTACGGGCCTCAGGGCCGGGGCATGTTCTGTATGGTTTGTTCTCAGGTTCTGCATGAAGCCAAGGTGAGCAGCTTCCGCCGCCACATCCAAGACTGTCACCCCGAGACCACCACCCTGAGCCGACAAGAAAGGGAAGCCATGGCTGCTGCCTGGACCAAAGATTACTCCAGTGAAGGCACGCAAGTCCAAGACGGTGAGAGGACTGTGGCTGCACATTTCTGATCTGCTCGTCTTTTATTTCCTGTTAACACAAACTTAACATTTCCACAACATCATTCAACTATTCACCACTCTGCTGCTCTCAGACTAAAATACTTTTCTCAGTCATTTATCTAAAAGCTTCTTATAATAAATAATAATAATAATAATAATAATTCAATAATAAATGACACTTCCTGAACTTTTCTTTTAAATTCAAATTCAAAGTCAAAATAATAATTTTAAAAAGTCTGCAGTCAGACTGATAAGAAGCAGAGCTCGAAGTCTTTCAGAAAACTCTTCATAGTTGTATGTTGCAATAACATATGTCTTTTTTAATATTTTATTTACAGTATAGAATCTTCATAACTGTTTTTATTAGTCTATGATCACCTGAAAATAAGAATCTTTATTACCTTAGAATATCTACAGACTGTGAAGCACTGTGTTTCTACAGAAGCCCAGAACAGACAAACTAAACACTTGACTCTTTTATTTTCCATGTGTTTAATGACCACCATGGGAGGGTGATGTGAGCAGGGCATGAGACTAATGGAAGTAATATGTGAATTAAACCTGCTACAGACAGAATCACAGTAGAGTGTGAGTGTGACATGCTGAATCCACACAGACCCAGCCATTTAGAAATACACACTTTTATTTGTGCAATTGAATCCTGTATAAAAAATGCACAGCTCCTGTTAAAACTTTAGCTCGTGTTCATCTATGACAACATTTAAAGTTTCATTCGGTGATTTATCCTGATCCTTTAACATACAGGAATGACGCAGCTTTGAGTAAGCTGGTTTGATTCAGCCGCAGCCTCCCACTGACTCACTCCCTCTGACTGTTTTAGCAGAAATCAACCCGAGCGTAGCCGATGTCCTAAACACCTCAGGAGAGACGATTGAGGACGCCTCGCCTGACGTCAGAACACCAAGCAAAAAAGAGAAGAAGGAGGAGGGTGTGAGCGGAGGTAAGGGCAAAGCGAGGGACAGCGGCGCTGCGGGCACGCCCTCCCGTCACGGCCACTACCCGGGGAAGGACCAGCGCAGGAACTACCAGGTGCGCTGGCGGATGGAGTACCTGATGGATTATGACTGCCGCAGACACGGGCTCATCTGCATGGTGTGCGGAGCCACTCTGGCCACGCTGAAGGTCAGCACCATCAAGAGGCACATCCAGCAGGTACACCCCCACTCGCTGTATTACAGCCCAGAGGAGAAGCAGCAGGCCCTGCTGAGCTACAACCAGACTGCCCTGCACTTCATCCACTCTGATGACTGCTTCTCCTCCCAGGACCACGGACACACAGAGCTGGCCCCCACTCCGGCTAACTTTGGCACTTAGAAAGGGCTTCCGTCCGTTGCTCCTCACGCAGCCCTCCACCTTCTTTGAAGAGGAATTCGAGTGTTTGTCAGACAGGGTCAGAGTGCAGCTGCTGGTGAGCCGTGCTCAGAGTGGTTAGAGAAGACCCAGCTTTACAGTTTCTCTAATGTCCCCTTTAAATCTGGATCTGAGAGTCGTGCTGTGACATCAGTGGCAGGTAGAAGTGGAAAGTCCAGCCACTCATTAAAGTAAAGCCTTGTGCACACTGAGGACCTGCCCTGTTCTTCTTACTCACATCAAATCAGCATCTGTGACAGTGACATTTGGAAGCTAGGCTAGTGCTTGCTAGTTAAGCTATTGTGTCAGGCTAGCATGTTCCCAGCTACACAACATGTGGTTAGCTCACAGCGGTTATCTCTGCAGAGAGCAGTCATCTCTGTGTCAGCGAGTGCTTCGCCTGTCTTGACACGCAAATTTGGCTTCAGCACTTTCTGCTCTGACCTCACAGTGAAATCAGGCTTTAGACATTCAACTCCTCCATAAGTGTGTGGACGTTTGTTTTTTAACTCCTGAGCAGCAGATTTATAGTCACTGTATGTGCGGTGTAACTTTCAGATCCAGGAGGAGGACCCAGGAGGGGGGAAGGCAGAGTCTTTTGCTCTCAGGAAAGGTTAGAAGTCGAGTGTTCGGCGAGGCCGAGGGGAATTAGTTTTACGATTACGTGTCTGAAGACAATGCAGCACTTTTGCCCCCCCCCAAAAAAGTACTAAAGCCAGCCATGGATCTGTACAGCCCGTAAAATGAGACTGTGCTCCATGTTATTGCTGAAGACAATGAATGCCAGCGTGCAGTTCAGTGAGTTCATTTCTTTAATATTTAATTCTTTGTTTACAGCGGAGGAGAAGGACGGCCTCCTCTCATCCTTTATAATGAGATATGTTATCTCTGTCAGTCTGCATCGTTTGCTACACCGGCCTGCATCCTCTTCATCATCTAGAACTCATTTGAGCTAAAGCTGCACACAGAAAGAAAGAATATGTAAATATATGAAAAAATAGATTATTTTTCCTTTATACAAGCACTTTTATGCACCCTGGTTTCTACAAACGTCTTTGTAATTATGTCCAGTTTTTCTACTTCACTCAAGATGTGGTTTTCTAACAGCTGGCTCATTGGACTTTTACTTTGTTCATTTTCTCCATTCACTGTGCAAAGTGTATGCAACAAGAGAACTCCCCAACAGCCGGCCATGAAATGTCACCTGTTCACCTGGAAAAATGTAACTCAGGGATTCTGTTTTTACAACCATTTCATCATGCGTGATCTTTTAGGAACACAGAGGCTTGTTGACGTGTGAACACGCTGGGTACACGTGTCAGCTTTGGATGGACAGGTGATGCTAGAGTACGACAGAGTGTCAGAGCCACTGTTACCGATGCAGGTCAGAACCTTCAAACTGACCAAACAGTGGCACATGAGATCCATGATCTGGCTCCAGATGCAAGAACAACCAATCAGAAGTGAGAAAGATAGTTGATTGTCGAGTCTTCAGGTCGTCAGATACCAACCAAGTTTCATTTTCTTTTTATTTATTTATCAATGATAAAAGTTACCCTCTGCAGCTTAAACAAAAGTGAGCTTTTGAGAATAAAGTCAAATATTCTGACCATAAGGTGAATTATATGTATATATGTTGAGAATGTTTTGAGGAAAAACCCACAAAAAAGGAAAAGATTTGATTTTCAGTTCTAATAAAGTTATGATAGACTAGTCAGAATTTTTGAGAACAAAATGATGATTTAAGAAAGATACTCTTAATATATGACATTAAGAATTGGAATGGAGTCAGACTTTTGAGAATATGAGCTATAATATTTGGAAACAGTTTCCTGGTCACTCTGTCGTACAGTGACAGAATTTGCTCAGTTGAAGTTTTTCATACTAAACAAATGAACAGAAGATCAGTGTGCCTGGATAGACTCCCTGCTGCACTGACGGTCATCTTTCATTTCATTGGTTTACTGAGAGTAGACGAGTTCAGACAACAGCACTCAATTATTTAAAATGAAGTAAGTTACAGTGAAATGAATGTAAACGATTGGTGATGCTTTGCTTTTGTGTGTATGTGTGTGTGTTTGTTAATACGTGTATGTCTATGATCTTGTGGGGAGAGAGCCTCATTTTTTTGCTTCACTCTCACTTTCATCTGTACATGCCAACATGTGAGATATGCATTCTCTCCTCAACCATCTTTGAATAAATACTCAACACCGTGACAACTCTTCCTGACTCTAATCCTGACTCTAATCCAGCCTGGTTCAACAAAATCAATGTAAGACGGGAAGTGGGAAGTGAAGCTAGGAAATTTTGGAAATATTGCAAATTGGAACCTCCATGGGCATTATGGAAATTTATGTGAATTAACTGTAAACTGGGGGTAATCTAAACAGAGTGCATTATATCCAAACATAAATCTAAACATTAAGTTTTGTCATAAGCAGACATGCAAAATAAAACAATCAAAAAACATTTCAACAGATTTATTTGTCAGTAGAGCTTTATCAAGTTTGAATTATTTTATTGAACAATATTATGTAGTCCACAAGCTCAAATGTGTCTTCAATAGTCTCTGTGTGCTCTGTGCACAAAGTGTGGTCCAGGTACAGAAATCACCTGTGCAGGTAGGGGGCGTGGCCTCAATAGTCCTGCATTAAGCAGTGTGCTATGTGCATGTGACTGAGGAACAGCAGATAGTCAAGTGGACCTGCATGAAATCTGGTTATTTTATTCAGGATTATGAGCAAATATATTTTCCTCAACTAAATTTAAGTTCCCTGTTAATGGCCAACCTTCAATTTTGTAAACTCCTGGTTTATTCCTGTTAATTCCCATGGAAAGTTTCCAACTTTGAAAATTCTCTGAATATTGCAATGCTAGTCAGAAATGATAAGCACTCTATAAAGATGGTCTTATTAGAAAATGATCCTGTTAGTTTGAATTCTACCATAAGGATCCTGACATAATTAATCAGCTTTAAGAGGAACAGTTTCATTACACAGAATTATTACATTGGTTCCTGTGCTTTAAATTCATTACAGAACACCAGCAGATGTTCTGTAATGAAGAGTACAAAACAAACGCGCTGTTATCCCAGATTAATATTTCAAACCTCTGTTTGATAGACTAACATTGCTCAATAGATAGATCAAATGAACCTGGATCAGTTTGACGGATCAGATCCTGATCTGAAGCTCCATTTACTTAATCCAGGTTAGCAAGATTTGAGCCAGATACAGTATGTTCAATTTATTCAGCTAATCTAGGTCTTCAGATATGACATCACATGAGGTCTTCAATAAACTTTTGAAGTTTGTATTTTAGGATTTGTTACTATGACAACACATCAGATCCATTTAAACCCGCTTTGACAGCTGGAAGATCCAGAGTGAAGCTGCTGCTGCTGCTTTCCTGTACTCTGTTCATGTGTAACACAGCTGCTGAGGCCCACACTTAATTCAGCGTGTACCACTGTGATAAAACTTGGACTGGATGATGTAACAGCACGTAGGTTCTAAGTGGGATGTCAAGTCTGCATGTGACTGTTGACACTTAATGGTTTTAGTATGGTGGCCTGCTCTAAAATTAGAAACTCTAATCCTCTCTACCCAAACAGAACTGACAGACGCATCGACTTAAATCTTATTTTAGACATTTCAGAATGAACAGAAGAGATCACAGCTCGGTCCTTTGACGTGTTTTTATTCATTTCACTTTGACATCAGAACAGAGACCACAGACTTTTTTTTCTGTTTTCTTTTTTTTTCCTGCAACATCTTTTTCCCAAAGCTTCAAAAAATTGGAACCGAAGTCATAGCTAATACAAAACAGAGCTGATGTTAGTGAACAACGTCTAGATACCAGTAAAGAGTCAAAAGCAAAACAAGACAAAAAATAAAAAGTCAAACACACTCCTGCCACACACTCCCATACCTGATGAAAACACTGGGACAAACAGGAGGAGGAGGAAAGCAACATGCTGTGAGGGAACAAGGTCAATTATGAGTGGACTTTTATTCAGATTATATATTACACTCTAAAGAAAAAAGCCAACTAGATTCAGAGAAAAAGTCATCTATTTAGTCTAACAGGAAACATGGCCTGTCCTGAACTAAAGGTTCACTAAAGGTTCTGTGCATGTGGAAAGCCTTTACAGCAGTGAGGTGAAGTCAGACTGAGACAATGTTAAAGGCTCAGTTCAACTAAAATACAAACTAAATGTTTTCACCCTCCATGTGACACCACCTCTCTCCCCGTGGTGTCGGCCTGGAGGTAGACGTCTCAAAACCCGGCAAACGTTCTCTTGCAATCTGGTTGAACCAAACATCTGTGAAATCAAGCATTTACATGGAAACGACAACTTAGCCTTTAAAAGCTACAATATGCAACTTCCCCACATTCAAATAAATAAACAGGATGTGTAATAACAGTATCAGTGTCTGCGAGTGCCAAGCACCCACCCGGGCTGTAACCTGCCAAACTGAGAGGGTGAGGTGGGGTGAGTAAGGTGGGGGAAGGATGGCATCTCCAACACCAAATGTTGAAATGTTGCATATTTTGGCTTTGACAGCCAGAGTGTGAATGAGACACAGTGAAGACGACACACACAGTGGAGGGCATGCATGGGGGGGGGGGAATGTTCCAGAAAACATTCAGCACACTGGCAGATGTCGGAGTAGTTACACTGCATCGACAGGCAATGAAGGATGATCTTCTACTGTTGGCCATTCAGTATTCAGGGGACACTAACTCCATGCAAACTCACTGCAGGGGCACAATGAAATGGACCATCTATATATTCATCCCGTAAAACAACATGGAGACGCAGCAGTAGTGCTAACATGACTTTTACGGAGTTCAAAAAACACCAATTAAAACAATCACGAGTAAGAATCATATTAAACAAAAGTCAGGGTCAACAATATGATACAGCCTATAGAAAGGGTGAGGGTCTGTTTCCAGCTTACACTATGACATGCACTTCATGGCAGTCAAAGAAAAAAGAACAAAAAGCTCAATAATAAACCCTCCCAAAAAAACTGCTTCCATTGTCCCGGCTACACTCTACTTAGACTGCACCTCTCGTTTTGTTCCACCAACCCTCCGATCTCACTGAGGTTTGTACAGAGTCAAAAATGTGCCAACAGAATGATTACAGAGCGTTCACTTCATATTACCATAGATACCAATGTTACAACCAGACTCACACTGTTAACAAACGTCTGCCCCGGGATTCGGATCCGCTCCAAAATATGGGCTCATCTTTGGCCCTTTGGTTGGTGGTTTATCAAAACATGGTGCTGTCAAATTGAAAACAGAACTAATTAGTGATTCTTCCTTTACGTGTTTAGAAGTTAAATTAATATTCAAAAATATAGAAATTTTTATTATATAAAATAAATTAATTCATAAATTCATGTCAGTTTTAGTATAAATCATTTGTTTGGGTGTCAAAAAAACTTTAACCTTTATTTCACTTACAAGCTTTTCTTCCAGAGCTTTCAACCATCTGTCTTTCTTCAAGGCTCTGCAAAAAGCTGCTTAGTGTTTTAAGTTAGACGTTTTTTTGGTCAAATAAAAACGGAGCACAGTGACGGCCCGTATTCATTGTGGTGGCACGCTCTATATTTAAACAGTGAGCTGGGAAGCCAGTTTGGGATCGAAGGCCGTGAAAACACGTCAGAGAGCGTCTCTCTTAACTTATCCAACAATCAGGAATTATTTCTCAGGAGGCCTCTGAAGGACCTCCAGTTTAAAAGTATGAAGCTCAACAACACTTAACAGAACTCTTACAAAGCTGTTGTCAAGCTAGTAGGGAGTCAAAGCAGCCATCCTATGATTAATATTAATAATAGTAATAAGTAGTTATGAGAAGAATCAAAATGTACAAATGAATGTTAGACTTCAACACTTTGTGGCTTGAACAGGTGCAACAAAAGAAGTTAGGACTGCTGTACGTGAGGGAACTCTCTTTGATATAAAAAGCGAGGCTAACATGTTCCATACAGCAGAGAGAGCCTTTACTTGTCTTAAGGTGTATATACAGAGAACTTCAAAAAAATGCATCTGATCAAAAGACGGTGAACTAGACCAAATTATCACAGCTGGTTCAGTGTTCCAATCCTTTTATTTCAGCCTGCTCGTGGGTTTAAAAAAATAAAACTTCAGTGCATTGCAGAAACGTACATACAGAAGTGCCTGTGAGGGGAATGGAAACAGACTAACAGGCCGATCAGTAACAGCAAACCCATTATCAGCTTCTAAAAAAACAAAAACAAAAAAACAGATCAACTCATATCTATCCTGACAACATCTATAGAGCGAGAGCAGGAGAAGACTAGCCACAATAACACCCAAAAGCTTGCTTTCATTTCTTTTTCTATTGTTATTTTTTCCTCTCCTGTAACTTTTCCAGCGTTAATGATCGTTAATCTCAGAGGAAATGCTATTTAGAGTACAGACATTTGCTTTTTGTGACATAACAGCCATCATCCACCCCCTGCTTGCTGTACACGACCAAACCAGGTCATAGATTCAGTCTAGTTCACTCGACCCTGCCTCTGTTCCCCTGTAACAAATGCCCACAGACAGTCGGGGTCCGCCGCGGCGTTACATCACTTCCTCACTAGCGACGTGCTTCCTGTCTGCACAGGCACAGTTCTTTTTAATGCTTGCGAGTTAAGCTGCGCAGTAGTTTTACATTGAATATCGAATAGCTCAGAGATTTTCTACCTAACAAGGTTCAGTGTAGTAGGGTGCTGATGGTTGATGGAGTGTGGGGGGGGTGGGGTAAGACTGGGGGGTGGGGGTTATTGGGAAGGGGTAGGGGAAAGTAAGGGAGTTTAAGATGGTGATGGAGATGAGGATGATGGTGACATGGAGGTTTCTAATGGGGGGGTTGATCATTCGGTTTTGGTGCGCTTCATGGCTCCAGGAAGTTTCTCTTGCAACCTGAGAGAGAAAAGAAAGACAAGCATTACTGATAAAAGCTAAACCGCAACATGATCCTTTACTGCACCGTTACCAAAACCAAAACCAGGACCCTCAAAGGGAAACTGATACCATTTTCTATATTGATTTCTGGGGTGGAGGAACACAGCCTGAACTTTTATTTGATGAGATCATCATCCTGAATAGGGCTGGGAGATATGGACCAAAAGTCCTATCCTGATATTTTTTAGCTGCATGGCGATACTCGATATATGTCGAGATTTTTTCTGTGGCCGGATAATTTCATACATCTATTACTAACGGCCCGCTGATAAATCGCGCTACCACCACTCTTTATCGCTATATTTAGCGTCTTTTCAGACCCTCTAGTGATTTGTTTTTCCCCAAAAAGCGACTAGCAACACATTTAGACTTTTTCTGGAGTTATTGGAAACTCTGACGTGACGACGTCAACGAGCAGCGGGA
Source organism: Collichthys lucidus (assembly GCA_004119915.2). NCBI lineage: Eukaryota > Metazoa > Chordata > Actinopteri > Sciaenidae > Collichthys > Collichthys lucidus. The sequence continues at coordinate 2,177,323 of CM014101.1, forward strand.
GATATATATACGATATGGTCTTGTGCTAGGCCTATATATTGTGTTTGAAAATATATCGATATATTACCCAGCCCTAATCCTGATACCCGTTTTTTCCTGAAATATATTTCCAGATTTTATCAATTTTAATCAGACACATGCGTGTACGGCCATACTTACTCAATACATACTCAAATGTGTTGGTGGAATCTTGACACATTGAACCACCAACCAATCGTACACTACGTTACATTGAAAATCAAACAAACACTTTTTCTGCGGATCCTAAAGCATGTATCCTTTGATAAGTCTGGACTCTCTACTTGATATTTGGTGATCTCATCTAATACCTTAAAAACTTAACTTAAACACTTACTTGGCCATTGTGGTGTTGACTTGAGTACGTGCCAGGTCAATGTACTGATCAATCTGAGTCTGGAAGAAAGGATAAGAGAGATAGTTAGACAAATACCAAACTAGTGAGAGCTGGGGGTTACAACTCCAAGACATTCGCTTAGTGTAGAGCTGAAGCAAGTTGTGTTGGCAGTCGAGCCGTTTCAGTGAGCGCTGAACTCAAGAAGACAAGGACGAGTGGAGAGTTTGGGGACCTCAAATTTCTGCTTTTTGCTCGTGATTAGAAAAGGTTCTGTTGGCTCGAGCTTGAAAGTATTTTGTAAGAGTCAGCACCTTAGGTCATGGTAGTATTGTTCCTTTGGGTTGTAAATTAGGATAACCCAATGAGCATGAGATCGACAGGCTGATCGAAGCAGTGTCGGCAGTAATGTGGAGATTCTCCAGAGAGCGGAGTCTAAAGGCAAAGCTCTTTATTTACAAGGAGATATTCATTCCAACCCTCACCTGGTGGTTATGGGCTCTGACTCCGAGAATTAGATCATGGATACCAGTAACAAGTTTAGAAGGCATGGATAATATTGTTTGGAGCATACTCCAGGCTTAAAGAACAGGGTGAGCAGGATTTTATATTCCATCTGGCATGATAAGGTTGTTGGGATCCCACAGAGAGAGAGAGTGAACTGGAGTGAAGAGCTAGTTAGAGGGGGTTCTTTGCTTTGCTTGCTGCGATGTGATGAGTGGCAGAGAACCTTTACCACATGGTGCTGTTGATCCTTTTACTCCTAAACATGTTTTTTTGGTGCCCAACTTTTTTAACAACCTCTGAAAAGATTATTCATGGGGTGCATCAACATGATGATCACAGCCCCTCTTATTTGACCTAACAGTGGGATGACTTCATATTCTCAGCTGGCCACAGCAGTCATCCAGTGAGCTCACTGCTGATGGCCATGTTCCCCAACAACTGAGGTCATCGCTGCTCTCAGGGAGAGTCTGAGACTCATCAGGTGACCTGGGAATAGGAGGGGAGAGGAGTAGTGCAGGGTCATGCTCACCTTGTTCTTCTCGTAGATCGGAGGCACAGCAAAGAGGAGGATGTTAGCTGGAGGACACAGAGAGAAGACATGTCAGGAAAACCACACACTCACTGTGCCATCTGTGACTGTGAGCATGCAGCAAAGAGTGTAACATGTTTATCAGGTCAAGGTGGGATTAAAGCAACACTGTCAAACTTGCAGAACTATTCAGCTTTCATGTAAATGACAGAGAGCTGGGCCAAACCAGGGAACTCGGAATATTACAGCAGACGCAGCACAGCTAAGCCTCTCACCGTACATTAAGTCTATTAAGTGTTGACTGTGCTGGTGTCATTTTACCACCATCGCTGCAAATACCCATCAGCTAACCTCTGTGACAGCCCTGTTTGGACAATCATTCCATTTGCATATTATTTGTCCACAGTGGGCAAAGGTTCACTGGAGGACAAAACAAGAAAACACCAACAACGAATACATTTACATATTTCTAATTATAAAGCCATCTTCTTCAGAAATACACTTTGAAAAAGTCAGAGAAATGCACAAATTCAGATTCAGAAAACCACCTCCATAAGGCTGTGATGTCACAACTATACAGTCACTGCCAGCCACGCCCCCTGGCACACCCACCTGGACCCACTATGCAGGCATAAATGAGACAAAACAACAATGTCCTGTTCCTGTTCAAGTACCACAGAGAAGTGCTAGAGAAGACCTGTTAAACTGCACTGACATGTTTGGTTCTTATAACCACAGACAGATCTTATGGACATCAAAACTTCACATTTAAACTCTGGAAAAGTGGGAAATACACAACCTTTATTATTTAAAGATATGTTTCATGTATAAATGTACATTACAGGTTGTGTGTACTAATTTGTTTGTAGGTGGATTTATGAAGACAAACAATACCTCAGTTTGGCTTTTCCATCAGTAACGATAAAGTCCGTGTAGAGAAAGAATAAATATGTGTTCTGAGTTTGTCAGACCAAAGAAGAAATTTATATTATATTATAATATATTATAACCCAGCCAAATTTTAAATCATCAAAATATCAACAAGTTTATGAATTAATGTTTGGTGTCAAATCAGCCATTTTGAAGTGACTGAATTGTGTCCGATGAGTTCAGAAAATGACATGACTAACTTTGAAACACTGAGTGAGATGAATTTATCTCTATCTCTCTGCTAGGGTTGCAGGGGTATGCTCAGGGTGGCCTCAGCGTGTCATCGAGCCACCCTTTAGGGACCACCCACAAAATCCTGGACTGAAAACTGGTGGAAAACTGTTTGGACCTCTAACTCCACATTTCATTAATATATTGTTCAAAGTCTTTTCACATTTTCAGCAACTAGTTTCCAACATATTTAATGTATTTTAAAAGAAATCTCAGAATTGTCTTTACACAGACTTTAAATATAATTTGCAGTGCATTAAAAAATGCAAAAATTAACAAAGTTGACAAAGTTCATTAGAACGTGGACATTAAAATATATTTTAATCCATGTTCACTTCTGTAACCAAAGCTTAACCTTTGAATTTATTTATTTATTTTCTACATACATGATTCATACATGTTATACATGTAATCATGTTACATAAAACAAAGAGATCTTGTTAGTGTTTAAAAGCAGTGAAAGGTTCATGTGGAGGTTTACATTAGTCCACTTAGAAAATAAACATTTTGTGGTGAAGCCAAACGATTGGACAACAGAAGAGCAAAGCATTAGTGTGTGCTGCCCTAATTAGGGGCATCCATCATGGGACGGTACAGCGAGGTTAACTGGTCACCACTTATACAACCTTATAGCCTCTGGGCCAATCCCGTCAACCCACTGCACGTCACTTGGACCATCAGACTAAATGAGCATGGTGGCCTTATTAAAACACCCGAGGGACATTATGGTCTCACAGAGAATTCTGTCTGCAACATTTACGTACTGCTCTTCTTCAGTAGCATGCCATGTAATTATGTATGCTTCCGTTACCAGAATCTGACTCTGCTCACACTTACATAACTGTCTATAATGTATAGTTTGAGCTCCCACCTTGGCCCCGATGTAAAACTCTTTTTTTCTGACTTTCCATGAATAGACTGAAGCACTTCTTTGACCTATATTTTGTCCTTAGACTGGCTGAAGCTAAAAACTGCCCTCTAGTGCAAACAAGCTAATAGCTAACCATGCTGCTAAAAACCTGGGCGTCATACTAGATGATCGTCTTTCTTTCTCTGAGCACATTTCCTCCGTAGCGAGGTCATGTCGCTATGCATTGTACAATATTAGAAAAATCAGACCATACCTGACCCATTATTCCGCTCAGCTCCTGATACAGGTTACAGTCACCTCCTGCCTCAATTATTGTTATTGCTGGCCTACCTGCTTGTGCGACCAAATCTTTGCAAATGGTCCAGAATGCTGCAGCGCGACTGGTTTTCAATCAACCCAAAAGGACACACGTCACCCCACTCTTCAGCGACCTGCACTGGCTGCCTGTAGCTGCCAGAATTAAACACACAGCTCTGACGCTAGCCTACAAAACCATCACAGGATCTGCGTCTAGTTGTACCCTTGCCTCTTGCAAAGCGAGGTCACTCTTCACTGTGGTTGTCCCTTAAATGGTGGAATGACCTACAGTACCAACGGCTACAAGAACAGCAACATCCCTTTTAACCTTTAAAAAAAAAACTTGTAAAAACCTTTCTCTTTCGAGACTGCTTCCCTGCCTAACAAAACTAACAAATACTCTGTGCTCCTTTACACCTTTTCAGCTTATGTCCTCCTCTGTAAGTCGCTTTGGATAAAAGCGTCTGCAAAATGCAATGTAATGTAATGTAAAATAGTCAACTGGAACAATTTTAATTGACCAATTCCGAAAATGCAGTCAAACTCTCTGCAAATGTCACCATTACTTTAATTAGAAGGTAGAGATCTCATTGGACCGTGGTTGGTTGACCTGACCTGGCCTGGTTTGTGGCCTCGGTCCATTAGAGATGAGAAGTAGCTGTCTGTGTGTCAGTTGTAAGAATGAGGAGACATTTCCTCTCTTCAGGGTTTCCACACCTTTTTCATGAACAAATTCAAGCACTTTTCAAGCACGTTCAAGCACCAGTTTTTCCATTTTTCCAGCACCTTTAAATAGGTAGCCTACTAGTTGTGTTTGCCATGATGGTCATGGGAAGCGCAGCGGTGCCACTGTATGGCATAATAATATGGGTCTAATTAGCATTATTTCATATGGTGGTAGATTGACTGTTTTGATTTTTAACTAATTGTGAATTGGCTTGTATTCTTAGCTCAGTAGACTGTCGATAGTAGTCTACTGTTATTTCTCGGCAGAACACCAAGCGAGTATGATAACTGAGTTCTGCATGTAAAGGCATCGGATCAAGTGCATAGCCGCTTAGGAAACCTTTTTTTTCCCTCTTGGTTTACTGAGATAGACATCACACAAATTTCAAGCATTTTCAAGCACTTCACAAAAAATTCAAGCATTTTCACAACCTTGAAAACACTGAATTGAAATTCAAGCATTTTCAAGGAATTCAAGCATCCTTGGGAACCCTGTCTCTTAATATGTGACTGTGAGGTGTGTTCCATTTAGGGTTGAATTTAAATTCAGACATTTTCAATGGAAGCCATTCAATGGGCAAACATCCACTTCTTCCTAAACCACCATGAGGTGTGTGAATGTGGTGCAAGTCTTGGTTCCCACAGTGCTTACCCAGGATGAGAATGGTGATTCCATTGAAGACGGCTCCTACGTAGGTGAACAGCCACATGACCACGGCCAGCTGGTGAGAAAAACAAACAAAGAAGCCCACAGGGCCACTCAGTGAGGTGAAGCATTTGTAGGACAACATCAGGCACTTCATGTAAACCTAGTTTATTACTGTTTAATGTCAAGGTCATGTCCAGAGAACAGTGGCCTACACAACGGCCAGAAAAACACTCTGCTGATGGGTGGAATTACTTGTACTATAATGTCTCTAGAAATAAATCATCTTTTTCACTTATCGTCATTATTTCCACGTCACTGTTGACTGTCAGAAATGTGGAGGAGGGGTTGTGCCCTTGAGTTGCTGTGAAGCATTTAATGTGAAACATCTGTTTTAGTTTCATTAACAGTAGCTTAACAGCAGTCACTAAATATTTCTAATTTGTGGAAATCACCAATAAAACAGTGTGTTAAAGTCGAGCTGAGGGCAGCAGAATGTGACATGACTGATGGGAGATCTGTGGAATGTACATCATGCTGAATTTATTAAAAGTTCAAATAGGAGCAGATGAAAATACATAAGGAATAATATTAGAGACAGACTTCCACTTTTGCCGGTCCTTCTGCTCCCTCCAAAGTCAAGAATACTTTTAATAGTTTTTACTACAGTAGCATGCAGAGGTTTTAGTTTGTCCTACACTCAAGGATCCATGTCACTTGGTGCTTTGTGCTGATTGTAGAAGCCAAAACGTACGTGTGTGTGTGTGTGTGTGTGTGTGTGTGTGTACAGTTTGAGTTGTTAAATCTGTTTAGATCACACACATTCTCTTGATCACCTTAAGTTCCAGTGACTGGCACATTATTATTTTTACCTGTTTAGTAGTGTTGGGAAGTTCGAGTCCTTAACTGACTTGGATCACTTACTCTTGGACGGTAAACTGAACAATTTTTTTTTTGAGTCATTTCGTTCATTTTCATGTAGTACGTTCCTTGGGCTACAACGCTGCAATAGTGAATGAAGGAATCACTCAATGAGACTGTTTATTACTTCAGAGTCATGTAAGAGATTAGTTCAAACTGATTGATACATTCACGACCAACACACCACTACTGTTTACTTGGTGGCAGAAGTCAGAGGGTGAGTTATGTTGAATGATAAATTAATATTTTCTATTCACTAAACTGGAGCGGCTGCTTTCCATTAAAAAAGGCGACTAAGAGGCTAAGCAGGCTCGCACCGTGACACATTCAAATCCAAAAATCAAGAGTCACGTGTCATTATGCATCATGTCATCTCATATGGTTTCATCTGATCTAGTTACGTTATGTTGTTACGTTGTTAATAATTGTGGTGATGGTGTTAAGGGCTTCCATCCTGATCATTGGAGCGATAAATGAGAAGTGAAGCTCAGATAATATTTTATGTGGACCTGTTACTAATGCTGCTCAGCTGACATAAGCCCTGCTCTGATATAATCTGATCAACTCTGGTGGTTTATGCAGCCTGTTAAATTAGTCACAGGTAATCTCTCAGGCCACACCTCACTATGACTCTAAGTGGTTACATTAGTGACACAAAGGCAGTTGGTTTAGGATGACTCCACACCCTGCACATCATCCGCCCATACAGGTGTTCTCTTGTGCAGCCTCCTCTCAGGAGTATGTAGGTGTGGACAGTCTAAGACCGAGTCAGTGCTACCGGTTTCTCCTTTAAAAGGGAGGAACAACTTCCACATTTACCTCTTTGTGATTCTGCATTTTTATTATTCCAAATAAACACCTGTGTGGGTGTGAAGGTATTTAAGGGATAGGCTCGGACTCAACTTAACAACCCAGAGCTCGGGGCTTTATAGAACCGGAATGTTTAAGAACCTTGTATGAGGTTGTTCCATGTGTTTCCACTGCACTAGAAACTGGGATGTTTTGGATACACGTCATTAAAAAGGCCACAGTGGGACTGTCCTCATTTCTGTGTTCTGTCTGGTAGGCGAGAGAAGTAAGCAGTTGGAGGGAGGACAGATAACAATAGAACATGGTGCTGATACACTTATTGATCTTCTTTCATGTTTACTTAACCTGAAATATTATATTTTAGATTTGCACTGGTAAATCCAGGCCAGTGCTGGGCCGGGACAAACCGAATGGGAGCCCAAAGTGGCATCCAGCACCTTGAACCACTTTGCTCCACTGCACACACTCATGTTTTAAAGTTTTACACTTGTGTTTTGTCTCCTCATTTCTGCCAGATTACCTGTTTTAAGTCTGCCTCTGTCAGCAGTGCATGGTATGTTTACTTCAGGTCTTGTGTGTATACTAATAAAAACTTAGTTACAGATTTTATATTCTGTAAATGTGACACACTGGACCTTTAAACATGCATTTCTGAGTAAACAAATGAAGGACTTATTTTTATCACCCACTTGACGGGTCTAACTCAGACCTCTCAGCCGGTCGTCACTGTGGATTTTGTCTCCTCCTCATTCACACTTTTCAGGTCCAGTCAGGACAGGAGGATTGATTACAGCAGCCCATGACTCTCTCTTCACGTACACATGGCATGTGCACACTGTACTAAGCGGAACTTGAACTTATTCATTACATCACAGTTAGACCCACTTTCACCCAGACTGAATGAGCACATACTGTTTTCTAGTCTTTGCTCACTCAGGGTTGTTTCTTACACAGATGGTTTCTCCTTTCTCCGCCGCGGAAGAAATGCACCCGGCGGGGGCCAGCCAGCGCCAGGGAGAGGTCCCACGAGGGGATCCTCCCGCACCGTGCGACCGTCCCTGACCCGAGTTTAATCCCCCGTGCAGACTGTGCGGAAGTTGCGGAGAAGTTACGGTGACTGGTTAAAATTGCAACACCGCCCTGAATTCACGGGGATTCACTGAAGTTGCGTTTAAGTTGCAAATCGCAACATCGTGAATTCCTGGAGGGTCTGTGTTATGGTATCATTTACGGTACAGTCAGGCCTGACGCCGATTACCACTACTGCGTGTGTGTGTGTGTGACACAGAAATGCAGACGTGGCAGTGGAAGCTGCAGCCACAACGTAACCTATTTCTAATTTAAAAAAAAGACGAAAAAGAACATATCCTACTTCTCTCACATTCGCCAAGAATCGCGATTCATTTTTCTGTCAACCGATGCGAGTCGTCACGCATTTGTACCGATTTTTAAATCGTGTCACGATGCATCATTACATCCCTAATGATAACACTCAAACATTCTGAAATGAATTGTGAGCAGACAGCTGGTTTGATTGGTTGGTTGATCACAGTGAGACATTTCATGTGTTTCGTGACAGCTGCATCAATGCTGTGACCTCATTGTAAATTTCGATCTGTAGCTGTTCCACAACACGTGTTTGGGTTATATTCCCTAAATAATCATCATCCAACCACATATTCAGAACTCCTGTGGTCTATTTGAATGATATAATTTGACAGATTTCCCCCAAGTGATGAGTTACTGCTGTATCAATCAGAACTATGAAAAGGCTGCACCCAGGAGAGCAGTCTTTGTGGGACAGAGTGGGACTAAATTCCTATTCTAAGCAGACTAAACGACTAAAAGTCAGGGTGACGGTGGACGGTGAGTGAAGGCTGGAGCTGCTCACCTTCAGGGAGTCCACGAGGTCCTCGACCAGGAAGAGGCGGCTCATCTGCTTCAGGGCTCGGTTGATGTAGGTCAGACTGGCGTCCACGTGCTTGCGGAAGGTCTCGGGGGGAATGCTGACATCCTTATCTATCAGTGATCTGGAGGAAGGGGAGGAGAGGAAGGTGAGCACAAAATGAGGGTTAGCATCCAGGCTGAAAGTGCTGCAGGAAAACAGAGAACCAGGCTGCAATGAGAAGGAGGAGGAGAAACCTAACAGGAAGACTTCAGTTTTATTAAGAGCAAAGCACAACGCGGACTGACTATATAATCTGTGTCAGCTTCATAGGGTTGTAACCGGCCCACACTGCCAAGTCTTTTCCTCTCCAACGTACGCTCATTGTACAACAAAATGGACGAACTCCAGCTAACCATGGCAAAAAACAGAGACTTCCCTTTTTTCTTCGGTGATGTGCTTTACCGAGACCTGGCTGTGTGACAAGATCACGGACTCTGTGCTCGACTTAGCCGGCTTCCACCTGCTCAGAGCGGACCGTGACACAGCCCTCTCCGGGAAAAAGAAGGGAGGAGGTATTTGTTTTTACATCAACCGCGGCTAATGTGTGGATGTGTCGGTGATTATGAAACATTGTTCCCTCGACCTGGAATAATTTTTCATAAACTGTAAACCCTTCTACTCGCCACGCAAATTCGCGTCCTTCATTCTGGTCGGTGCATACCTGCCGCCCGGCCCCCTGGTTAAAGAAGCCCAGCGCACGCTCCCAGACCAGATCCTGAAAGTGGAGCGAACTCACCCGGATTCCCTAGTTATCGTCCTCGGGGATTTCAACAAAGGAAATCTTAGCCAAGAACTGCCCGAATACAGACAATTCATTAACTGCCCCACCAGAGAGGGTAATACCCTGAACCTCTGCTACACCACAGCCAGCAAAGCCTACCATGCTGTCCCTCGTGCAGCACTAGGACACTCTGACCATGCCATGATCCACCAGATTCCTGCATACAGGCAGAAGCTAAAACTCTGTAAACCTGCAGTGAGGACACCCAAACAGTGGACCAGTGAGGCTGTGGAGGATCTCAGGGCAAACTTCGACTGCACTGGCTGGGAAGTGTTTGCTACTGCTACAAACGGCCTGGATGAGCTCACAGAGGCTGTGACGTTGTACATCAGCTTCTGTGAGGACTCCTGCATACCAACACGTACCAGGCTGAGCTATAACAACGACAAACCCTGGTTTACAAATAAACTCCGAAGTCTGAGGTCTAAGAAGGAGGAGGCGTATAGGAGTGGGGACAAATTCAAATTCAAGGAGTCGAAAAAGTAGTTTAGCAGGGCGGTGAGGGATGCTAAACGACTGTACTCAGAGAAACTGAAAGACCAATTCTCTGCTAACGACTCTGCGTCTGTCTGGAGGGGGCTCAGGCAAATCACCAACTACAAGCCCTGAATCAATCAACAAGCCTCCCTTAAGGACAGAAATAACTGAAGAATACTGCAACAAATTCATGGTCTTTTTCAAAAATAAAATCGACTCTATCCGCTCTGGCCTCTCCGGCTCCTCCACTCTGCCTGCCATGACCACTGAACCACAAACTGTCATCTCCCATCCCCTAAATTCCTTCCCTTATGTCGGCCTTCCCGAGGTTGAGAATATCATTCGGAGAATGAAACCTTCCACCTGCACTCTGGACCCCCTCCCAACACCCCTGGTTAAAGATAACCTCTTTGCAATCAGCCCTCTGATAACCACAGTAATAAACCTTTCCCTCCAGACTGGATTTGTCCCTGCTGCTCTTAAATCTGCCATAATTAGACCACGTCTCAAAAAACCCACACTCGACCCAGAAGATTTTGCAAACTACAGACCTATCTCAAATCTTCCCTTCCTCTCCAAAGCTCTTGAAAAAGTAGTTGCTGCAAATCTTCAGGACCATCTTAAAAATAACAACATCTTTGAAAAATTCCAGTCTGGTTTCCGATCTGCGCACAGCACAGAAACAGCCTTGGTTAGAGTCACAAATGCCCTTCTGATGGCAGCAGACTCCGGCTCACCTTCGCTCCTTGTCCTCCTCGATCTGTCTGCTGCATTTGACACTGTGGACCATACCATACTCCTCAACCGGCTACATCACTCCATTGGACTCAATGACACTGCTTTAAACTGGTTCCACTCCTACCTCACTGACAGAACTGAATACATCTCTTTTGGCAATGCAAAATCCCAGACAAACACGGTTACCTGTGGGGTCCCTCAGGGCTCAGTCCTGGGCCCTATCCTCTTTAATTTATACATCCTCCCACTCGGCCGTGTTATAAATCGCCATGGAATTTCCTTTCACTGTTATGCAGACGACACACAGCTCTACATCAAAACTGGCACACACCCCTCCCGAAATGCTCCATCACCACCATCAGCCGCCCTGCTGTCACTCTCAGCTTGTCTGGAGGAGATAAAGGCGTGGATGAATCTCAACTTTCTTCATCGCAACAGTTCTTAAACATAGGCTATTATTGTGGGCACCCCTAACCAGATCCAGGCATCTTCCATAACCAGCCTCACCCTCTCTGGCCATGACATCCCCCTCTCCTCATCAGTAACCAATCTTGGCGTTAGATTTGACGCCCACCTCACCTTTGAAACTCATATCAAACACCTCTGTAAGATCTCCTTCTACCACCTCAGAAACATTGCCAAACTCCGGCCAAATCTCACCTTACCAGACTGTGAAAAACTAGTCCACGCCTTTGTCTCCTCTAGACTTGATTACTGTAACGCACTCCTCATCGGGACCCACAGCAAACACCTTCACCAGTTACAACTAGTCTAGAACAGCGCTGCTAGGATCCTGATGCGAGTCCGAAAATCAGAACACATCACCCCCATCCTTCATTCACTGCACTGGCTTCCAATCTCTGCTAGAATTAACTACAAAATCTCTCTTCTAACCCATCAGTGCATCTATGGCAACGCACCCACCTACCTCAAAGAACTACTCATCCCTCAAACCCCCACACAATCCCTCCGCTCCAAAAACTTTAACAAACTCTTCGGCCCGAGGACCAAGCTAAGCACCATGGGCGACAGAGCCTTCTGTGCCGCTGCACCCCGCCTCTGGAACTCGCTCCCTGATCATCTCAGATCACCACAGACTATTGAAAGTTTTAAAAAAGGGCTTAAAACTTTCCTTTTTTCAACATCGTATTTAACATGATTTCTCTTGCTGTGATTTATTTGTTTCTGTTGCTTGTGTGCATATACTTTGTGTGTGTATTGTAGCACTTTGAGATTTCATTTAAATGTAAAGTGCTTTACAAATTAAACTTATTATTATTATTATTATTATTATTATTATTATTATTATTATTTGCTTTAATTTGAGATTCTACAGTAGAAATGTTCTATTATACTGATAAGTACGGAAGCTTTTTGTTCTTTTGATGCTATAATCTCAAGTTAATGAATTCATTAATGAATTCATTATTGAATTTTTGAGAAAATGTGATTTGAAGACAAAGAGATGATCAACCCAATTAATAATCACAAGGAAACAAACTGTCCTTCTAATACTCTGAGATCTGGAGTGCCATGCATAGATGTTGTCTTGACAACTATAGCAATAATTGAACATAAAATTATCATGAGGAAAAACAAGCTTTGTTATAATTAAATAGATGACACGTGATTTGATCTGAGATATCAGCATTAAAAAATAATAAATGCAAACACAGCTGTCAGTGCTGAAATGGTTTGTTGGATTCAGCATCTGTTTTTTTATGATTCTATCTGATCATACTTGAAGTGTTTACCTTGAACTATGGGAGTTTAAGATGGACATCTGTCTGTATTCAATGAACTACATCATTAATGGAATTGAAAATTAAATCTTATTTAGTTGTGGCTGTAACTTGGGAATGTGAATAGTTGTGAGTGAACCAAGAAAAATGACAACACAGCTTCCAAAGCGTTGTATTTCTTGGAGGTTCCAGCTGTTCTAAGTTACAATTGTGCCTTTTATTATTCAACTACTGTCAACTTTCTTCTCTTCAGTTTCTGAACGATTTGGCTTACAGGCTTAATGAGCTATGAGGACGATTTAGTGTTGTGTCATGAACTCTATGAAACATTCCCTTCGGCTCCAACTTCACCATAAAAATTGCTCTATAAATAGGCAGAGGTTACATCAGGCAGTGCCATTCCTGCCCTCTAACATTCTCAAACTTAGGTCTGTAAAGCTGCGGGTCGTTTTATGGTTTAAAACATGTGGCAGAGTGGGGCAGCACCATGGCTCAGTGCATGGCAATAATTACATCTCATTTAATAATTTATCCTGCTTACATTATTCCAGATGACACGTGGACTGTATCACATGAGTTTTGTTCTGGGTGCTGCCGGCTCTGGAGGAGCACGTGAGAACATCCCATAACATTTAGCGACTCGGCTAGCATTTCAAGTATGAATTCACCTGCTATCACTTTACAGCCTGCCAGGCTGTTCCTGCATTCTTCTGTCTACATTAAAGTCTGTGTAAAGTAAAAATAAATGTGTGTTTGCCAGACCAAAGAAGAAAGTGTTACTAATAACCCAGCCAAATTTCAATTATTAAAAATAGACAGGTTTATGAAATTAGGTGTCAGAATCAGGTGAAAATGAATTCTCAGACTGTGGGGGCGTATCCAGTGAATGTGATGAAGCTACGCCCACTCGTGGCAGCAGTCAAGCGGCCATTTTGAAGTGACTGAAACGCGCCTGATGAGTTCAGAAAATGACATTACTAACTTTGAAACACTGAGCGAGATGAATTGATCTCTATCTCTCTGCTAGGGGTGCAGGGGTATGCTCAGGGTGGCCTCAGCGTGTCATCGAGCCACCCTTTAAGGACCGCCCACAAAATCCTGGACTGAAGACTGGTGAAAAACTGTTTGAACCTCTAACTCCACATTTCACTAATATATTGTTTAAAGTCAACACATTTTCAGCAACTATTCTGCAACATATTCAATGTATTTAGAAAGAAATCTCAGAATTGCCTTTCCGACTTTAACTATGATAAAATGTGAGTCCACTTGAGGCCTTCGTAACCAATCACTGATGTGATAAGACTTAGGCAGACTTAAGAGAAGTCCTTCCAAACAAGGATGTGTCAAAGTGAAGCAGTATTAAGTGTCTGGAAGGGATCTGGTCTTACTTGAAGGGGTGTCCGTCGCTGGACTTCTGCACGGCCTGGACGACAGACTTGTAGATGCGGAAGGTGATGGTGACACAGAGCAGGGCGAGCAGCAGGTAGGACACAACGCTGATGACGCTGAAGGCTGCCAGGGACAGAAGCAGCAACATAGACAGACCGAACACCACACCTGACTTCTTGGGGTCTCGCCAGTGGATCAAATCATTAACTGCAGAGAGGTGGAAGGAAGGAGAGGGTTAGACCGATACTGGTCTGCTTACAGCTGGCCTACAATGAACATCATGCTAATATCAAGTCAGTTTTGTAAACCTGTTTCACATAATAGCCTGGTCCTTTTTGCAGCAGAGATTAATACAGGCCCCAGCCGCTACGTGAGAATTCATCGTGTTGAGGCACTAACTACCAGTACAGATCGTTTGCAACTGGTTGATTTAACAGAATATTTTTGCCATTGGCCTTGTAAAACATGAATATCTACCTTAAATCTTCAGTGGCATTTGCAGTTGAAAATAACTAAGGGGGTTGCTGTGGCTGCGTGTTTCTTGTTTGTATGCATGTCCTATGAGGAGTCGTGCATGCAGAAGTGATCGCCTCTATATAAGGTGGTTATATAATGCTGGAACGGGTTGGCACTCTACAAACTGCCACTCCTTTGCTCTGCGTGGGGAAAAGAGGGGGGATTTAAAAAAAGGCCTTGTGTGGAGTGGTGGAGAGACCACGTGGTCTGATGCCTCAGGGACAGTTCAGGCCTCAGCTCTCCAGCTTCTTTAATGAGAACACACGTTTTATATAGAACACACACACACAGTTTAAAAAGGTCTGCCGTAGTTTTCAGCCATTTGCTTTTTCGTAGGACGCTAACTTGGTTTCAGAAAGCTAGCTAGCCCTCACAGCTCTACTCTGCCCACAGCTCAAGTCTTTGGCCACATGGAATGCAGAGAGAATTTTAAAACCTTCAGATGTTTTCATGTTCCTGCCTGTATCAGAGATGCCTTGTGTAAAATATGCAACACCTCATGATATGATGCAGTCCAACACAGCACCACAACTGAGCCTCAAGACTGTCAAGACCTCAATAAACTGCAATCAAATGGTGGACTGCTTCGATTCTGCCATTAATGCTCACCTGCAGTTGCTAGATGCCTCAGCTTTGTTATCTGTAATGGACATCTTTGTACTTACTCCTGTCTATCATCGGGTTCCTTCAACATCCGTTTCAAAAACTGTTCAGTGTCAAGCAACATCATCTGCTCTCTATATGTTCTGATGGTGTTACGTTTGAATACGTTTCCATTCCCCCCTCCATATTTTTCAGTTGTTATGGCCCAATGACACCAGCATTAACAACAGCTACATTTCAGACTGAAAGAGACAGATCAGTTTTTCTTTATTAAAAGATTGTTTTAATCATGTGAGTGGGCCACATTCATAAAGAATAACTGACTCGAACTGAACTGAACTGAAGACACTTGTCAAGGACTACGAAGAACCACAAACTTTTGTAAAATATTGTTTATACACAAAGTATGACCTTTGAAGTTAATCAATGTTAAAATTTATCCCCGTATGATTTTGTGTTTGCATATATGTAGTGTATACATAGTTTTTGTTCTGCTGACCAAGAGCAATCTTAACAATTCAGTTTAATTAGCACCAAATCATAATAATGTCATTATCTCATGAGACTTTTCATACAGACAGGTCTAGACTGTACTCGTTATAATATTATTTAAAGAGATTTAACAACTCACACAATGAGCAAGCACTTGGCGACAGTAGCAAGGAAAAACTTTGTTTAAGAAGCAGAACCTAGTTCATGGTGGACAACAAAAAGAGACAGCAAAGACAATCAGGCAGTTATGCGATGGAGTTAGAGATAAAATATTTGTCTTGAATAAATTGCTTTAAATCATTGTGTAATTGCTGACAGAGCTAGCTTGGAGTGCCATTTCCAGCTCAGTTAAGTGTTATGACCAGTTACAATAGTCCTACTAGCCCTGTGGCCACTACATCACGAGCTTTCAAGGACGAGCAAATGCGTACTCTCTACACTGTCAACGATAGTTCAGCTCAACTCACTCAGTGCACTCAACAATATATAGCAATAATCAAAACTCACGTATTAGTGCAGCTACTTTCTGGCACCATATTAAATGTGGGCATATATGATCTGACGTAGTGTGCCTGACACCTTTACAATAGACCTTTTTTCCCAGCAGCCCCTTTGACATGTAATAGTAGGGTCAGCGGGTGTTACCAATGATACTAATTAGAGTTCTGTTCTATTTAGTGCAGTAGAGACTTTTCAGTGAACTAACATGCAGCACCCCGACTCTGCTTGACCTGAATGGAATAGAACCTTAATTAGTATCATTGTGTTTCTCAAATCAATTTTATTTGTATAGCCCAAAGTCACAAATTTATCGACTGGTTCATGTCAAAATGCATGCCAAGAGCTGAACCTGTTTACGAGAATGTGAGAGGACAGCAGCAACAGCACTGTTGTGGGGTTCAGACAGGAACACAGACAGAGCTCTATTGTTCCTGGTTCTGTCTGTTGAACCTACAAAGTGACATTAGAACTGCTGGACAATAAGGTTTTTCACCTGTCATGAGTTGAACCACATCCGGTAAAAGTGGATTCATGAAAAAAAAACATTTCACCAAAACAGCTCAGCGGCTGAGCTTAAAACAAAGTTAAGTTCCCTCCGGAGATGTAATGTTTTCATGCGACAGTAACAATGAGTTGGGTTTCCTCGCCCTGCACTGCAGGGGTGTGTTCATCCTCCCAGCATGCTTTGCTGCCGGTACCCACAGGGAGGCAGCCAGAGATCGACAGCCCTCGTTCATTATCTCTCTCTGTCCCTATCTCCCTCACCCTCGCTCCACTCTGCTGAGGTCCCAGTGGCTGCTTAGGTGCAGTGGCCTGCTTTCAATGTGCTGCTCTTAAAGACACATACACACACAATTATACGTGACAATTCAAAGTGAGAAATGAAAAGGTGTTCACATACCCCTTCCAGGACTTATTTCAATAGACATGATAACTTTAGTCTACTGGTTATGATTCTGAAACACTGCAGCAGAAACACACACTTTTCTTCTGTAAGTGTTGCATATGTCAACAGTGTGTGCCTGCAGTGAATACATCCATAGGCGTGCCTTGTGTCATCTGTTATTGTGTCTGTCTGTGCACAGTCATGCTGCTTCATCCTTCTCTGGTTACAGCTTCTTCAATGTTTGGTATTAAAATAAAGTTCATATCTTTGGGTTTTGGAAACATTTGAAGACTTACGCTTTATAATATTATTTTACAACAACAATGCCCACCATGAGCAATCACTTGGTGACAGTAGCAAGGAAAAACTTCCTTCAAGGAGGCAGAAACAACATGAACTCTGGGAACTTTTGATGGTAATAATTGACAATTTTATGAAATTTAAAAATAATTATAGTCATCAAATGAGAGAATATTCAGATGATTAATCATCGGAATATAATATAAATATTATTCCAGACACAGTTAGTCTAACAAAATCATCATAGAAGATGCAGCATGAGCATTTTCTCTGGCAACAGGCTAAAACATGGAGACAATGGAAGCTAACCATGATACATTATGAGCAGTGCAAACTATAACTGTTCAATAAAATTTTATTTTACAAACCATTAGTCAACCATGCTGCATCTTTTATGTGACCTCACTAAATCCTGATTGCCTCCAACTAAAAACAGGCTAATAACTTAACAAACAAGACGTTACAGGTCCAAGTCAGACAGTGGTACGGTTTGATTCAAGTATTTATACATGCCTTTCTGCCACCTTGGAAATGTTCACACAGAGGATTAAGACAAATCTGAACACAAATGAACTGCTTGATGTAAACTAATCTTCAAAGCCTTCACAACAAGTCTGGTCTTAAAACTCTACCACAAAGACCAGTAGAGAATCATTTTCGACTGCCACCATGTGAATTAGGTGGTGTCTGATAGGTATAAGTTTTTAAAAAGATTTGGAAAAGGGAGTGGGGAGGGTGACATTACAGCAAGTGTCAAGCCAGTATGACAACAGGCACACCAGCTGAAACAAACTCACCTAGCCAAATGTACCCCGCTTAATAACCTACTGAGTTGTGGAGCAGCACTGCAGAGAAACACTAAAATAGCACAAGCCTGTGGCTGGAGGGGGAGGATTCAACAACACAGGCTCATCTACAGAACACGACACAAAACAGAGCTTTCTCTTTAACATCAAGTTGTTAATATCACAATTAGGGAACAATTACATTATGTGCACTGCTAACAAGCTTCACAGAACTGACATAGCAGCTTTAAGATGAAGCTCAACTGACTGACAAACTCACTGACATTTACACTCTGTCTGTTCTGCATACGCTCCTCTAGTTTCTGCTTGCTAGATCTCCAGCACTCTAACCAAGAGAGTTGGCACACCAGAGGACAAAGTATTCAACACATGTAGACATACCACTGACTGTGTCAGGATAACTGTCTGCATACCAGCCTCTGTGCATATGTGTGGGGAATGGAGATCATGTTTGCACAGGAAGGGGAAGGGGGGGGCACTGCACTGCAGAACGGGCTGCTGTAGCTCCTGAAAAATAACACCTTCCACGTCTTTGCCCTTGCCCTGATCAACTTTTATTGAAGAGTATACAAAATAATCATGGAAATAAGCTGTAATGCAGGATACAGGCTGGTTCATAGCACCTCTCGCTTGTTTTTACAGGAAAAATGATAGCTGAACCTGGATGAAGAGCGGAGGATTGCTCAAAGACCTGACAGCAAAGTCATTCTCTAAGATGGCATCTAGCCTGAAACCCAAGTATGAATCGTGGCACCAAAATAATTTGCACCTTGGTGGCCTTAGCATATGCAATTATTTTGTATCACTTGGTTTTTTGTGCCATGCCTCGTCATCATGACATGGACTTCATGGAGTGTGCTGTGGAAAGCATCAAGGCAGAAACCCGACCCTGGGGATTGACTGTAACCCGTGACTTCCAAGCTTCTTGCAAGCCAACACTTGGGCACCATATTCAAACCCCCACCCTCTCTGTCAGTGGACCACTGCCAAGCTATAAAGGACAGAGAGCAGGAGAGGGTCAAAAGCACATATGGAGCGGGGATCACTACACCGTATGCAGCTTATACAATGTCCATATAGCAGACTACACTGTGGTTTGGCTACTATAATCTCTGACAACTGCAGGATCTACAGCTTTAGTATACTGACAAGCCCCTATGACTTTGGATTGTATTTCAATGGATATGTAACCTACTACTTAATACAAGCTCCCCCTCAAGAATGTGATTGGGGGTGGGCAATACCTTATTCAATAATATCAACACTATCAACATCACAACTTTAGAATGCCATTTGGCAATGATAATGCTGATGATCATCTCAATTGACAAACAACCAGACTTCATTAAATTCTAAGTGTTTTAGTTTAAAAAAAAAGAAAAATTGTGACTAGTAACAGTTAACTCTGCTCAACTAAAGTTCTTTTGATCGACAGTTCAACAACAACTTGGTCTGCAAATATTGTCAGCAGATGTTTGTTTGAAACAGAAGCATAGTTAAAAGTAAAAGTAAATCACTGTACTTCTACTTATTTAAAGTAGCGTCTAATCTGACTCTCCAGTGGATAAACCATTGTATCTTGATAATGAGGCTTTGCCTTGGTTGGGTGCACCATCAAAAGCAAAAAGCACATCGAAAAACTTACTAGCATTCTGTGACGAATGCACTGCTTGTGAAGTCTTAGCAACAGACAATAATGCACTGGAAACGATGTTTCAAAACTCACATTGTGCTTAGCACAACTAATTAGTAAAGTGCATGTGTACTCAGATGAGAAAACAAGATCTGAACCTTTGAACCATGTCCTGCAAGCTTACTTCCTTCACTTTTCCCCCCTCCATAAAACCTATTCCTACATGTAATGTAGACATAGAAGCATTTCAGAGCAGACCCAAACAAGGTGCCTCTGAGGTGACTGTGTGAGGTTAGCAGGCCTACTGCCAAGAAGGAAAAAGGTGCGTTACCTGATAAGTGGGTTAGTATTGCTGTCAAGACATGCTCTGCAAGATGATAAGCTTCAGCCACCCATTCGTCGATGGCTTCTACCTCTTTGGAATACATGCTGTCAAACACAAGGTTGGTTTGGGAACATGGAGGAGTAGGAACTGAGGTAAATGAAGACTGTTGTATAGAGGCTGCATTGGGGTTAGCATTGTCCTGGTCACGAGACACCACTTCTTCCTCCTCTTCTTGACTGCTACCCAGCTCTTTGAGAGCACTGATGGTAAGCTGCTCTTGTTCAAGATCCATCACCATGGTTGGAGGGGACTGGGAGGTAGGCAAACCAGTTTTGCAGAGCTCGTTCTTGGAGGTAATGCCTTGGTGTGAATTGTCAAGTTCTTCATCCTGCTTTGATTTCAGGCACTCTCGCATGAACTCCACAAAGCTATCTGTAGGCTCAGAAACTGAGCTGTCAGTGTGAATGCTGTCTGGGCTGCTTGTTGTAACAGGTACTTTAGTGGCCTGCTGGATCTTTGAGTCAATTTTGTTTTCTGGGCTGGAGCTGGTATTTGCCATGTTATCTCTAACAATGTTGGTGGTCGTTTTTTTATTGAAATCTTGTTCATTGGTGCTGCTTAGTGTCTCACTTTGGAAAGAAGAATATGGGTCTTGAGGATAATCTCGCCTGGGGAAGGCTTCATCATCATTCACTGAAGTGAAATCTTCCATAGTTTGACTGTTCTGGGGATCATTTTGTGTAGTACATGCGTTCAGTGTTTCGACACGGATATGAGAAGGATCAGAAAGGAACCGCTCCTTAGCATTGATTAGTCCTTTGTCATCAATGTCATCCAAGGGACAGGATGCATCATAATCATAATCAAATGATTGTCTGTCATAGATATCATCTTGCATAAAGCCGGTTTTAGAAATGGGGCCCCCCTCCATATAAGCATCTTTTGCAGCCGTGTTGCTCTTTTCATCCACACTGGATTGGGTGTAATGAGTGGGTTGCATGAGTGAAAGATCCATCTTGCAAGGTTTAACCAGGATATCTTGTGCTTCGTCTGACCACTCGTCGTCATTGTCTGGGAAGTCCACTTCTTCATTTGTGACGATGAAAGGGGAGGGTTTATCATTGACTTTATTGGAAGAGGTCTGCGATGTTTCATATTGTGCTTGGGTAAAATCAGAGGCCAAGTCTTTTGAATCAGTCTGGTTGGGTAGGGCCTCTGGTTTAGATGCTGATTCCTGATTAACTGTTTCAGGAAGAGATTTGAGCATGCTGTGTTTAGGAGAGTATTCAGCATCAGAGTCGACAGGAGAGGATGGAGGAGAGTAGCCTTCCATGAATTCAGTCTCTAAGGGGCGTGTCTTGGGTGGTTCATCTTCCTCTCCTTCAACCTCCATTTCAATCTCCTCTTCACTGTAATTTGGCTCATCAGTTTCAATAACATTGATTGTTGGAACCTGCATTAACTTCCTCTCGGACCTTGGTGGAGGAGTCACTTTTTCCTCATCGGGAAGAATCTGAGCTGCAGGAGCAGGGGGAGCGGTAGGATAATTTGAAATGGCTGAGCCAGAAGATGAAGGAGGAACAGAGACACCATCTTCAATGACAGTATCATCCGACTCACCAGAGCTGTCTGCTTCACTTGCCTCCGGGGGCTCCAGATCTCCAGTCCAAGTGGACTTCTTTTCATCTGGTACATTCATCTGTTTCTGTTTAACATCTGTGTCAACTGGTGGGAAGACAGTAGGGGATGGGGAGCCAAAGCCTGCAGGAGGTGCAGGTGAAGCTGGAAGCATTGAATTAAGATTTGATGGAGGCTGGACACCTGATTTCTCCGGCTGATCCCACATATAGGCTGTTGGCAAGAAGCTTAGGTCAAACTCAGACTCTTCCTCAACACTTATCTGTTTCTGTGCATTACTGAAGTCATCCTTCAGTTCTGACGCTTCAACAGGAGTATCCATGAAAGCATCAGGGACACCAGCAAAGGCCGCAGGAGCATCAGGTATAACTATGTCAGTCTCCTTCTCTGCCTTTGATGAAACATTATCTGATGTTGGGGTGCCTTTAATTAAATCTACAGCATCAAAGTCTGGCACTGGAGGTAAATGAGCCTTCATCCATTCTTCTGTTTCTTCAAATTCATTCACTTGTCTTAAATCTCCAAGTACTTCAAAGGGAGATTCTGGTGACTCCTGATCAGCAGAACCTCCTCTTTTCGTCATGGTTGGCACAACTTTCTCAGTGGGAGATTTTTGGGTTTCAATGGGATGTTTTGAGAATTCAGTGGGACATTTTGGTGTCTCAGTGGTACACTTTGGGGTCTCAATGGGACATTTTGGGGTCTCAGTGGGAGATTTCTCATGGTGGTGGCGGTCTCTGAAATGAGACACACCTCCTTCACTTCTAAAATCAGGTTCCTTCTTTTTGGCAGCAAGTGCTTCCAGTGCTTTTATTCGTTCCGAAACAGGTGATGTCTTTATCGGTGAATCTGGTTGTCCATCTGGCGGCCCTGCTTCACTCCCGTAATTACCAGGGGTGAATGAGCCAGGTTGAGAAGGAAAGCGAAGAGATGTCGCTACACCTTCACAGGGCTTGTCGGAGCCCAGGACCACTCTTTTGTCTGCATCGCCATGCATGAAGAATGACAGCGAAGAGAAAAAAGGAGGGGAGGTCATATAAATCACCGACACTAAACTCCCATGCACTTCTAATAATATTCAGCGAGGCCTTAAAGTCGCAGCCCAAGCATTCATGCACTGCATCATGGAAATGTATGGCAGATTCATATAATGGATGGGATCTTCATCTTCTGCATGCTGCTCTTAACTACTTTACTACTACTTTTATCAGGCAGCACTTAATATGGAACATATCTAAATGTTAAAATAAAGCAGCAAAACAAATTAAATCTGTGTGAGTATGGTGACTGCATGTCAGTTGTAATTTGTATAGCAAGTCCTATGACTTGCTATAACCTTGAAGGCTTAAGAACTGTTTCTTTTTGATAGCGTTTGTCTGACTGCTTGTTTGTGAACAGTGAAAACTCAGTGAGAACAGAATTGATTAATGCATTCTTCGGTCACTGCTACATTTGAAACACATGCACCTCAATATGGTGATTGTGTATGACCATGTTTGATGTTTCATCTTTCCCAAAAAGAATCAAGTCAAGTCAAACATACAACCGTCTCAACCATTCTTCTTTTAGTTTCATGGAATCTGAGCTTTGGCTAAAGCCTAGAGTTGTTCCAATTCCGATACCAGTATCGGAAATTGCTCCGATACTGCCGGAAATGCTGGCATCGGTATCAGCGATTACTGGAGTCCAGGCACCGATCCGATACCATGTAATTAATTAAATTAGTATTCTATTTACTGCTTAGCTCCGTTAAGCTCTGGCACAGTTCTTCACCGCTCTTAAAACAGTGGTGCTGTGCTGCAACCTGCAGCCTGCTGTTTGACTAGGGCGAGTTAATCATGTGACACAGGCACAACAGACACACACGTTTGTCAGAGCCGGTTGACGCAAGGCTTGGAGCTAAGGTGGGTTGCCGTGGGTGTGTCTATACCTGCTGAATGCTCTCTCTCTCTAATCATCGGATACAAATCAAAAACTTCTTCGTGTCATTATTTGGCAGCGTAAATTGCGAGTCAGACTAAGATTTAGAGGCTGGTGCATGAAATAAACAAAGTGGGAACACACAAACAGATAGATTATCAGAGTTTAGTCCATGAATCTACCTGGATAGTCTGGATAGGCTAAAAGAATGCAACATGCAAAAGATCCACGGCGCTATGGTATTGTTATGTCTAGGAGGGATTCTGACTTAGAGGCGTTCAGTCATAATCCCACAGATGGTAGCTTCGCACCATTGGCTCCTCAGCCAAGCACATACACCAAATGTCTGAACCTGTGGTTCCTCTTGTACTGAATACATTTTTTAAAATTATTCCTAGATTTATTTAGTCAAATTGCATTTGCACTACTGTTGTTTATACTGTTTTATTTAAAAATAAATGGCTTAAATTTGCTGTCTTTATTCATGTTTTACAAAGGGTTTAACCTGCGCCAGGCCTTAACCTGTCCTTAACCTTAAACATACTGGTATTGGATCGGTACTCTGTATCGGCCGATACGCACAGCATACAGTATCGGAATCGGGAGGGGAAAAAAATGGTATCGGAACTTCTCTACTAAAGGTGTGTTCCATTTTCTAGGAAACTGATTACATAACTACTTCCATACAATATTCCTTTCATGGAAAAGCCCACGTCAATTTTATAAGACGCACACTACACACAGGTTGGGACTTCTAACAATTTCATGAGAGCTGCTTGTGACTATACAAAACACTTCAACAGAGAACCATGCAATGACACAAAACTTAAGTTAAAACAGGGATGAGATGAGCGGCACCTAAAAGAACACGCTAAAGGTCAGAAACATAAAAGTTGCCTGTACTAATAAATTAGAATTAATCTAAAAGATTTTTTGTAAAATTGTATTAACGAGTAGCCTAGCTGCAATGACTTTTTGTCATAGATATCCATTAAGCATCCTGTAAGTTCCCAACAAAGTATCAGGCTGGTTTGTTGCATAAAGCTTCTGGTTTGGTTGAGTTTAGGTATAATCTATGTTGTCTATGCGATTTATCTTCTAGAAATGTGTTTTTGCAGTCAGAAGAGCGAAAAAGACAAAGCGTGGTTAATGCGTGGCAATCTAATAATCAATAATGAATCATACGGGTCAAGTTCAGGTCTCATATTTGGCAGTATCAGTCGGGTTTAGTCAGGTCCGGTCCTAAACACGGAGGTATGGGGACCCATGCAGAACGCAAATGTGTTTCTGCTGAGATAAGCAACACCCACTGGCTGCAATTCCGCTGTCTCTCACTCTGCAGATCTGTACTGCTCCATTACAAAACGCGGGCAAACAAGGTCTGACCTAACCAACAAGCTACATCCAACAATAGACACATTTGATACAGTTTGGCTGTGCAAGAAATTAGCCAAGTGCAGAGTGCTGCTCAATAGCATTTAGCTTCCCCAACAGTACTTGTGCTGCTGTGTGCCTTATTGCAAAATCATTGTTGAACATTGAACATCGCTGTGGTCAGTTATTTGTTAAGGAAATGCACATTTGTTAACTGCTTTTTACAACATCATCAAAATGATGTAATGTTCTAATACAAAACCTGCCAGGAGTTAGATAATACTGCTGTCCCCCTGTTGGTTAATTAGGTAATTTGAACAGCACCATTTCTTCAGCCACAGAGTTAAAGCTTTTTCTGTCACTATGATGGACGGGCCCCCCACCCAAGCCATGTGGCCCTGCAGCTATCCTGGAGGCCACAGAGATCTAAAGATGTTCGAAGCAACTGTTCCAACAATCACATGATCACACAGCACCAACAGTCTCCTATGCCATTTTCAACACCCAAGCCATCATGACAGGGAATTGGCAGCTATATTAGGAAATTAACATCAGCTGCCCAGCACAACCTGAGCATGCCCACCCATCAATGACCACCATTTAACTTTTATTCAGCAAGCGCTAAAAAAAAAATAATAATAAATAAAAAAAAGATTTTGACTACCACTAGTTTTGTCTAGTTGAAGCAGTTCAAGTGAACCTTGAGACATTAACTGTGTTGGGAGCATGACCCCATGACCCCACCCCTCCTCCCCTCTGCCCTGACACTGTATAGACACAGACTTTTCCACTGATGCCCAAATGACTGGTCCACTTTGTCTTGGATGGGACTGCCACCTCCCCTGCGCCACAATACAATGCCTTGTTTAAACTAGGCCACATGAATGGACTTTTCCATCTCACCAACAGTATTGTAGTCCTTTGGCTCCATACAAGTAAACAAATTCCAAAACAGCTAGTGCTCTGAAAATATATCCACTGATGTGGCAGAGCTGGGGCTACTTGATTTGAACCTTTGTGGACTTCGAGACACTATAACTCAGTGACTCTGTACATGGGTTAGATAAAGCTGTCAACAACTCTGATTTGTAATAGGCCACTAATCATGTATCATCTGCCAGATTAGGTCTCAGTGCCTTCCATGTCTGATTTATGTGATCAGCTCTGTGCAGTAACAGGAGTTAAATGACTATATATGAAGGGCATGATGGGCCTGATAATCATTTGTTACAATTAGCAAAAAACATTTTTGACCTTGGGTTGCAACAAAAGCTCAGAAAAGAACAGGAGCTGAGATTACTGTGTCACAAATCCTATCCTGTATCCTGTCTTCAACAATAAATGTATTCACATTGAAACTGCAGGCATTGATTTTCTCATGAAACATTGTAGTGCATAAGCTAAGTCGGGTATCCTTGCGAAGAAGTAGATGAGTCAGTAAGAGTTCAAATTCCACAGGGTGCAGTCAGGTCCTGTCAATGCTCAGTTAGAGTGAATAGTTTGGATGCTTGTGACATAAGTATGTAATGGTATCTTGTAGCTCATAAGATCATCTACCCTAATGTTTATCTATCCTAAAACTATTTAACAAACACTACTTGGACAGTATTGGCTACCATGTGTTCACACAAGTATAGACCTCTAACACTGATCAAAGTCACAGCACATAAAGAATCTGAACAAAAAGCAGAACTGCTCAAAGAAAACCTACTTTTTAATGCTTAAGCAGGGATGTGAGACATGCACAAAGCCTACGAAGCTAGAAGCAGATAGTGGGGTGGAGGGCGAGTGAGCAGCCACAGGCAATGGTAGGCCCACGCTGCTGGGCGGTGGATGATATCTCCCAGTGCCACTCATCCTCCAGGGCCCAGTTGCTACTGGAGCTGGGGGGGGGCTTTGGATACTAGGGCAGCAGGAAGGTAGGACCACCCCTCCGGGATACCAACCTGATCCATTTTTAGGTTTATGCTCTTGTGCGCACAATGTGAACTTGAACTTCTCTGCTTTCTTAAAATAAGGTGGCAATCTTGGGATTATCTTGAACCTACAGTGAGTGCTGCTGACCTAAATAATGCTCGCTAGCAGGCGGTAAAGACTGAAATGGATCATTGTGAGCAGCTGCAGAGACAAGGTTTTGCAGGTCTAATTCTTGGTGTCTGTAAAGATACTAGAGACGGAATCTGAAAGGGAGTGGTTTTGAGTCATACCGACTGCTGCGATTTGTGCCAATCTGATCAATCACCTCCAGTGAGGGACACGTAAAAATCTCTATAAGGTCTGTTGGCTATGCGCAGCTGCATTTCCTGCAGACCTAACAATACGCTAACAATGAAACCTGTCAATAGGTCAAGATGTTATTTACAGCATTAGCTAGAAAGGTTTCATCTCAAGTTGCAGTGGGGGTTGGAGCGGGGAAGAAAACTACCAATGCCCTATGTCATTGAAAACAGGAGTAGCTATGCTGTTTGGATAACTTACAATTAGTGAGGCAACTGACGGTCAGCTGCATTGGAAACAGATGGAATAGCATGACAAGGTTTGTCAGAGGAGGGGTGGGTAAAGATCCAGCTTGCTAGGGAAAGGAGGAGCTGGGGGTTAGGACTGGTATTCACTATGTTGTTGGTTTTCTTTGCAGGTTTGTCCTATTTTTATTGCACTCTTGCGAGCAGGAGAGGGGCACTAGAAAGAGGGATGAAGTAGAGCAGTACAGCAGCAGGCCAGCGAGAGAGTACAGGACAGAGGGAGAGAGCAGGCGAGCAGCGTAAGAGAACCATACACTTGCCTTGAGGAGACTGAATGAGAGATACAGGCGAAGAGGAAAGAAAGGAATCTGAAAAAATAAAAGGACAGAAGAATGATCATCCTAGAAGAAGCAGTAACCAACTCTAACCACTGTACCCATCCAGATAAAGACATTAGAATGAAGAGAAAACAAGATTTGACTTATCCAGCCTTAACAACTCTACATGCTATACAAAAACTCCTTCAAATACAGACCAGGAAATATCAATATTAACAGAGATGGCCCATGCATATGTTGTTATGGTTTACTTCAGGAAACCTACCATAACTTTAACACATGCACTTATATTTGCTACGCAGGCAAGACAAAAAGACAAAAGGCACTTCTCACTTTGCTTTAGTGTTGCTTTGAGCAAATGAAAGCGCTTCCTACAACCTTAACCTTCCTTAGTTTATGTTCTATAACATAGAAAGATATTTCAGACAACAGTTTGTCAGCTCCACTGGAACACTGACTGTGAGCCAGGTCGTCACCCCAACATCACTGAGGCTTGTGACTGAAAGAGAGCGAATCCCAACAGCCAGGTTCAACATTTAAACTCAAACCAGAGTAATGGAGGCTGAAACGTTAGGATCTGCGTTACTTCTGTGGTGTAATGGCAAATATTTCTATTTCCTGTTTGCTGACATTACATCCTGTCTTCAGCATAGTCTCCATCAAGTTAAGAGTTCACATTGCATTCTCCTGTGTCATCAGACAGCCTGGGAAGGACTGAAAATGTGAGAGTTTCAGGTTTACCAAGGGAGGTGTGGCGTCTCCCTTCATGGAGTTTGAACGGGCTGGGCAGGTTGGGGTTGGTGTGCCCTTGTGGTGCAGCATTCCTCGTGTCAGATTCATACGATTGTTAGCATCTTAGAGCACCACACCTTCAGTTTTTAACAATGCATGCTCTAAATCTCAACTGGTATTTCCATGTTTGTCAGAGGTAAATCGGTGAGAGCAGGCTGCAAAAAGAAAAATAGCCACTCAAATAAATTCAGAAAAATAAAATGAAAAATATGATCACTTACATCCAATTCAAATGCATGCAGAAATGTAAGAAATTAAACATGGCATCAGATCATCTGAAGAATTTTAGAATCACACTTTCACTACTGATGCAACTGCACATCACACGTCTCATGTCTATATCAGGTTATGTCACAATAAAGGCTGATGTAATGGGAACAGGTGTTTTCTGTTGGAATGTGCCTGATGTTATTGATGTGGAAATAAACCCAAATACGCTCCAACACACAAATCGAAAGAGCAGATAAAAGTGTGAAAGTAAATATATGAATGAAATGACAGAACAGATTAGAAAGGAGTATAGCTGTCCGACTATGCAGCCAGAAAGAAGTTGTCTGCTTTACAAAATATTTGAATAAACACTGTATCCAGATAGTCCACCTACAGTATTTTAACATGTCAAATATTTGGCTTTGTCTGTAGTTTGTTTGTTGATCAAATTATATGTGACAGGTTGTGAACGAACCCTAACCAAACCTGAACCTGAAAATGATTGTTGATTTTCAGCTAATGAGCTATTGTCAGAAATGCACCATCTGAAGGTTTTTTGGAGGCATCGAACAAGCTGAAAACACAAGTTAGCAAAGTTTGCAATCCCAGATGACATGACACTTTAGTAGCATTCCAATGTTGCTGTTTCTAGGCTATGTATGAGTATATTCATTCTCCTTTAAGCTCTGGCTTCTACCAACTCCTGCTAGATGCTCCACTTTCTTCAGCTGGTGAGCGCCAGCTTGTGTCTGGCTGCCGATTGGTGCTTGACGAGAGGCGTGTATTCAGTTCACAAGAGCTTTCTTGGCTGCTGGAAACAAGGCAGGGGAGATATCAGAGTATGTGTGCCGTACAAGCAAAGATGACGAGCTCTCTGTAGAGCTGAGGGGTGGGCTGCAGAGTTGGTCCCCTTTCATACACACATCACGGCATCTATAGTTACTATAGAAAATATTGATTAATGCAGCTTTAAGCTATGTGCAGTTACAGAAATGATCAGTTTGAAGTCAGACTGCTCTCATTAGGCTATATTCCAAACACCACAGTAAAAGCTGTCAGCGGCAGACATGAGTTGGAACTGCCACTGTGGCTCAGAGGGTTCTTTGGCTTGTCTCTTAGTGGAATTGATGGTGCAAGGCGGGTCTGCTGCAATGCTCTGGTGCTCCAGCTATCCCGTGCAGTCCACCCCTGAGGGCTATCTGATTGCCTCTGTGACCTCGGTGATATAGTCCGCTCCAGCAGGGAGCGGAGGGAGGAGGCTGCCTTGGCAGGAGAGAGAGAGAGAGAGAGAGAGAGAGAGAGAGAGAGAGAGAGAGAGAGAGAGAGAGAGAGAGAGAGAGAGAGAGAGAGAGAGAGAGAGAGAGAGAGAGAGAGAGAGAGAGAGAGAGAGAGAGAGAGAGAGAGAGAGAGAGAGAGAGAGAGAACTCTGTGTTCCTTGAAGCTTTGCAAGTGTGTTTCACTTTAAACTGGTTAACAGTGAGCCCCCATCTTGATCAACGCATGGAAAGCATGTTTAAAACCAGAGTCCATTGAACCACACCTATGACAATCATACGAGAACTTCTAAAGACAAAGAAAATCATCCCCCTGCATGTAACATGTTCTAATTACATTGCAGGTTTAAGAAGGCCAAGCTAATGCTAGCTTTACCAAAATATTATGCAAGACATTATGAAAGCTTCAGAGACAGTGAGGTGTGGTGTGATGCTGCAGCGATCTACAGTAACGTTAAACTGCTCATATTAGAACATTCCTCTGCTGCAACATGAGCAGGAACTACAGTTATCAGTCAGTGTGCCGTGTGTCTGAGTGCGTGGCGATGGTGTGATGACACACAATACGTCTGATTTCACGGCTTAACTTCCCCCTTGAAAATCTGATGCAATGTACTTTGAGAAATGAGGTCCTCATTTTGAAGTGTGCCACTTCCATTGTGACTCGTGCCACTCATCAGTGTGGAAGTCAAGTGGAATGGGCTCAGCTACAGACTGGAGCTGGAGAGGCAGGGCCAGGGTCGGGCCAGGCCGGGCCATCTGGTATCTGTGACGTGCAAAGACTGAGAGATAGACCTAGTGTAGATTTATTATTATAATCATCATCATTATTATTATTGTTCGTATTATTTTAGCTGATATGTGTCAGTATTAGTAATGTAGCACTATTTAAAGGATATACATGAAGGGGTACTTACACTTGTTTTTGGATCAACATTAACTAACTGTTATAGCAAATCAAGACTTCCTGTAGATGTTTCACATTAAAGGAAAGAAAACGGCCAGATATCATTTAAGCCATGGCAGGTTTAAATCTGTCACTTATAATGTCGAGTTTTTTTCTGAATTTCCTGTAATTAAAAAAAGGAAAAGTGGCACACTGGAAGTATTGGTGAATAAAAAATGTTTTTCTGCTGCTGGACTGATGGAATTAGTGCTGCACAAATGTAAGTCAGGCTGAAAGACAAATGTAGTTTAGAATTAACAGCAGTTGAACAGGACGTCTGACTAAATATGATCAAATATAGTTCAGGAAAATTAGGCTTAAAGAGATATTTCCAGTTCTACCGACTTCTCTTCCTGTCATTTCACTAATATTACATTGTTATTCTGCAGGTGCATCATTCAGAATGACGGTTCAAAGCAACACAGTGAACCACTTCAAACCTGTCTGTCTAAACACGGTCGAAAAAACTGTTGACCGATTGATCTGTGATACATGAATCAGCAGCATAGCTGTAGATGATTTATGATATCATTATTTTGCTTTTATGTCTGCTGAACACTAAATCCAGACTTTCATTTTGTAGAAAAGCTGAAAAAAGTGACTTCCACTGCCAGCCTCAATACGTACTAAGGGTGAAAATATTTCCAAGTAGAAGCACATCTCCAAACGTAGTCAATCCATATGGGGTGGATGTGGAGCAGGGCCCAAAGCCCATACTTTGAGGTGACTCAGCAGTGCTGTAATGACTAAGGTTTGTGGAAGGCAAGATCTGTTCTCTGTCATGGACTGTTGAAAAAAAAACAAAAAAAACAACCATGCTCATTGTGAGTTTGGCCAGAAAACTATTTTTACAGACGCGTTTTCTGCGTCGGCCTCAGAAATTATAGTCCTGGCTGTAGCAGAAGCTCATAAAAAAAAAAAAGAAGCTATGCCTGGGTATCTTATGGCACAGCTGAGTGAGCCAGCTACTAAAGATATATGTTCATAAACCTCATGACACAAGACAAAACTCCCTGCATCAAATATTAACATCACATCCAAAATTAGCATGTCATTGTAACTTTTCTGAGACAAAGTGGAGCCGTCCATAATTGTTGATTTATAGGCTTAATTCTAACAGATTAGGCCTGAGTCATCGTTTGTCAGGTCATACTGTACATGACGTGACTAAATAGGGAAAGAATCATGGTGCTAATGCCTTCTGATGTGAATTCTTGTGTTTATTTTTCTGTTCTTGTTGATTTCTAGATATCTTTTGATTTAGATTTTGTCCTTCCATCTCCTTTGCGATAACAACTTCAAATTGAACCTCAGGGAGACGTCATGGGCCACACCCTGCCACTTTCAGTTGACGCCCATGACTACATGTGCTATGAGTCTTTAAAGCCTACAATCCTATCGATTAACACGGCGTAGCTTTGAGGGATTTTCAAATGGTTTGTGCTTGTAGTGGCTGATTGAGCCATGGAGATAAAATCTGTGCTTCACACACACGCACACACTGATGCTGAAGCTGCCACTCCCTTACGCACAATAACCTGCCCATAAGGCCCCGGGAGACCACACTGCTCATTTATTTCATTATTTGTCTTATAAATGTTAATAAAACTGACTAGTGAACAGGGGGCGGTGACAGTCGGTAGACAGTAATGAATGACAGCAGTGAAGCATGATGTTTTGTTCTGCTGGCATTATTAAGACAGCGACACAAAAAGGGGTAGTGCGCCTTTAAGAGGTGCTCCCTTCGCTGGCAGTTGCCCAGTAACAATGCATCTGCAGTGCAGAGCATCGGCGACACTGTGAACACAAACCTTATTGTAAAAACCACAGTCATGTAAAGTTCATTTACTGCTCAGCAAACATACGCAGGCCGTAGAGGATGACGCAAGACTTTATTAACAGTCGATAGGAAACAGGGACGTATTTGAATAAAATGGCTCCTCATTTCTTGAATTATCCCCTAATCACGCAGTCATTTTTAGAATGACAGCAGTGTCCGCTGCTTGGCTCATGCTCTCCGACACACTACAGACCGAGCCCCCGCTTCGTTAGCAGGACGACTCATACCTGACACACTCAGAAAAGACGTTTTGTGTAAAGTTGTCGCCATACGAGGCAGCGGCGTGTACCCGGGGCACAGGCCGACGCTACACACCGGGTTTGGACTGGTAGTGTTGTAGCCGTGTGTCCGGATATGTCCGCTACCACAGGTGTTCCACACTATGATTGACACAGGCTTCACACAGTCAAACAGAATAACACAGAGAGGACAATGGCTAACGTCACAGGTCCGAAATGGACGAACGTTATTGCGTTATGGACTTGACGTACAGCAATGAGACCATTAATATGCCTGGTAATAAAAACAAAAAAATGTTTCATTGTAACAACAAAACGTTAAGTTACAGATAATATTCAGTTCACTTATCTGACGTTAAGTCTATTTCTTACCGGACATCTTTGATTCTTTGGCAGCAGAATTTTGTCCATCGGCAAACCCTTGCGACGATGATATCTGGGCAGACTGAGTCATTGGATCCATTTTTACTGTAGCTTCAGAACAACTGCACAAATGTCTGTCGTCTTAATTTAAATAGACTTATAATGTCCTTAAAAGGCGTATATGTCGTCTGACTTTCCTCAAATTTCCTTCAAGAGCGGGACTCGGATCAGCACCTTAACGCAACGCCCGAGCGGCACTGAGAGCAGAGCGGAGATGGAGGGAAACAAGGCGGACTGTGGAGGAGGGGGAAAAAACATGTCGGCTTAAGGCGCGTTCAAGGGCTCTTCTTAGGCTCGTATATTACTATTACTCCAAACGACGTTCAAGTATAATGCCATTAAACCGTCAGATTATGCCGCCATGCGTTGAATTGTCCTCCGTGGTCGAGGTCTAGCTACTGTTGTATCGACTGATACACCGCTAAATTGATTTACTGCTAATACAGCTACATTAGTTTTGTAATTTTGTTGCGAAGTTCAAAGGCACCGTAGGAATATTCGACAGCATTTGAAGGCAGCAGAATCTTCCTGAACACAGACACCATGTTATACTTGCTCAACAAAAGTGGCTTCATTTCGCATTTCGGCCATTAGCTGTTATTTCTCTGTGAGACGTGGATGTATTATTATTTGCGTAAAATTTACACAAAATATTTCACAATTTATTTGGGGGATAATGGTTGATTAAATTAATCACCGTGTGTGTTTTTGATCAATTTGTAACAAAGCCATAATACATATAGCCCCAATAATAAATCTGTTTTGAATAATGAATTAAATGCGGTACAATTGTATAGTCCTTCAAACAGTGTGTTTTCACGGTAGCATGTTTTCCATTATGTAATTGTTACCTTTGTTCTATTTTGTTGCAATTCATCTCAAAAAACGGCGTCGTGCTGCCCTCTATCGGGATGTTTACGAATAACATGCGTTGAACTACATTTCCCAGCATTATATGAGAGGAAACCGTGTGCGCAAGCGTTTAAGATCTATATACACGGGGGATGGACCTTTCCACGTTCAAGTGCGCATGACAGCGTCGTAGAGATCTGCGCCGTGACGCAAACGTAGAGGCTGGAGACACACTGCGAGTGGTTTTCGGGCAGAGTGAAGTGCGCGGCAAAAGAAAGGGACACAAACAAAAACATGTGGCTGAGGCTGTGAGAAAACAGGTACGCTCCCTCTCACACACGGCTCAAATCTGACGCTATTAAGAGCTCAGAGTGGATCGAAATTGCGGCATATTGTTGCGGTATATTTGGCGGGAGTGCTCGGAGGTTAAGCCTTATCTAAAAGTGGTGAGTTGAGCTAACTAGCAGCTCGTTAGCTTGTTAGCCGCTCGTTACAACCGCCTTCATTCAGCCAGATGCTCCCGAGCTGCTCGCCACAGCGCTGCTCGCTTCATGGTCCGGGGTGTTTCTCTGACTTACTTTATCGCGCTTTAACTTAGTATTCATTCAGCAAGCTAACGCTGATAGCATGAATGGGTAGCTAACGTTTACTTAACTTAGTAAAGTTAGCTAGTTAGCCTACGTCTGCCAACCGGGCTAGCAGATGAATTCATCTAACCGGTTATTTCGGTGTGTACTGGTGGACTCTGAGCATCTGTGATGCCGTGGAGACGTTTCGCCGGTTTAGCGGGAGTCACGGAGCTCGCAGAGCATCTTTTAGCAGCTGTGTTGAATGTACGTATGTAGCTATGGGAGTGCCCCGCCCACCAAAGCGCCATACAGCGGCTTCGGTGGAACCGGCGTTATGCAACGAGCCAAGCCGCCCAGCCGTGGTCAGTGTCCGGCTTTAATTTGTTCAGCGTGTCGCTGTCGTTAAAACAACAACAAAAACAGCGGAGAATTATTTTTGCTGTTATGTAACGGAATATTTCTGAATGAATGAACGTTTGAATACGCCGATTCAAGCGCGGCAAAATGCGTGATAGGCTTTCCTTATCCGGAGAGGACACTTGTGTAACATGTACACGGTTTAATATTCAGAGCCTGTTTTATTACAGCTGCAAAAGATTTATAGCAAGTAAACAAAAGAAAAAAAGTTTATTTATATTTTTGCATTATGAATATTTGTTTTAAAGGGGAATTTTTATGCAAATCACACATTTAAATGATAAAGTTTGGTGATATTTGACTATTAAACTTAATACAATCGGCCCTACTAACAAGTATTGTGTATGTACCCAAAGCCTGCTGTGTCCTGACTCACTTCCATGTACACCACCCTCACCAGGGCGCTAAATGTGGAATAATCTGCCGCTGAATGTAATCCCCAACAAATGCACCGCTTACTCTTGTTTTAATACTGTAATAAAACTACAGCAGGAACAGTCTGAGTCTTTTTAAAACTAAAACTATATTTGCAAGCTATTTCTAAAGATTTGCATCTTCAGTTAGAAGCTTTGAGCAGAGAGTTACAGGCAGCAGAGAAAAGTCAGAAAGTATAGATTCATACTTTGTGCGGCGTCCGTGTGTGATATCGATATGGAGGTGAACTTACTGCTCTGTGACTTTCTGTTCTGCAGGCGAGGAGAGCATCTGAGTTGACCGACAGTGGACATCATGGGTTTGCACTCAGCCCAGAAAAAGCACTTTCCCCTCCGGGGGATCGATGGTGTTGTTCAGCTGTTCGATGCTGAGCTTCGCAAGCCTGAACCTGATCTAGCCCTTCTCTCCCTGGTTCTGGGTTTTGTCGAGCACTTCCTGGCTGTGAACCGAGTCATTCCTATAAATGTACCAGGGGTCCGGTTTGAACCTCTGGAGCCAGACTGTCCCAACTCCTGCTTCCCCACGGTGGAGCTGGGCATGATTTCTGCACTGTATGAGCGCTTCACGGCTCAGATCCGCGGGGCCGTGGATCTGTCCCAGTACCGGAGGACTGGTTCAGGGTCCAGCAGGGAGCTGGTGAAAAAAGTGTCAGATGTGATCTGGAACAGTCTAAGTCGCTCTTACTTCAAGGATCGGGCCCACATCCAGTCCCTCTTCAGTCTTATCACTGGTAAGACTTCACAAGTATTACATTAAAGGTAGCTATTGAGAATTGTTATGTCAACTCTGAATGAATGATGTAAAAATGATTTTGTGATTGAAAAACCAGGTACCAAACTGGACAGCTCCGGTGTTGCTTTTGCTGTGGTAGCAGCCTGCCAGGTTC
Organism: Collichthys lucidus; assembly: GCA_004119915.2. NCBI lineage: Eukaryota > Metazoa > Chordata > Actinopteri > Sciaenidae > Collichthys > Collichthys lucidus. The sequence goes on from CM014101.1 coordinate 2,213,898, forward strand.
TAGGTCTGAAGGATGTCCACCTGGCACTGTCCGAGGACCACGCCTGGGTGATTTTTGGCAAAAATGGCGAGGAGACAGCTGAGGTCACCTGGCATGGAAAGGGCAACGAGGACCGACGAGGACAAACAGTCACTGCAGGAGTCAGTGAAAAGGTAAAAAAACTCAAAAAACAATATCCGTTTAACCTTGCTGTCAGGCAGTTTAGTGCTACTTAATCTCAACTGTGTAAAATCGCACCGTATGGTTTAGGCAAACCTAAGCATTTAGTTTTGGACAGACGACTAACTGCTGTGAACCTGCCCTGTGTTTGTCAGAGTTGGCTCTATCTGAAGGGCTCCTACATGAAATGTGACAGAAATATGGAGGTTGCCTTCATGGTTTGTGCCATCAACCCCTCACTGGACCTTCACACCGACAGCTCTGAGCTCCTGCAGCTACAACAGGTGAGCACCGTCACTCAGAATGTGCAATCGGTTGTTACACATCCGTTAAACACCACCCTAAACACACCACAGTCTTTCAGTTTCAGTGCAGATGTTGGAGGAAGCGGTGCCCTAAATGTCAGAGAGCCAGTGTAAAGTGGAACAGTTTGACAGATGTACAGATAGAAACAGAGAAATTCCCTTCATGTTTCTCTGACTTTCAGCGTGAGGCGTAAAATGTTTTTTTTCTACACAAACAGCTCAAACCTGCCATGATGTTTGGTAGTGATTGCTCTCTGTAGAATGAATCTGGACAGACTATCTCCTCTTTACTTTAAACCATGAAATCATCCACAGCGGCACAGTTTGGAAAATGCCACTGCTAATCCCGACCATTTTCTAGAGCAGCGACATGCTTGTGATATTTCACTTGGAAAATTCAGAATTTAGAATTTATGTAAATGTCCTGAGGGTCGGTACAACCACAGAATCCTGTCACCTCTCCGCTGCACTCCCTTTCCCTGTTAACATTAATAATGTTTCCATTCACTTCACAGCAGAGTGCTTTTCTAGGACATGACTCTGCTGATGGAAACATCATATTATTATATTATATTTAACTTGGGAATAAAAGTTTCAAATTAAGGGTTTTTTTTTCCCCCTTTTTTTTTTTGCTTTTTTTTCCAAGGTAAATAAAGAGCCTCTATTTGAGAATGAACATTAATTGTAAGGCCGCCTCTGTCAACTTGCTGAAAACTTTCCATGACGTGGTTTATTGTACAGTCTTTGTTTGACGGTTTTTATGTCGCGCCTCTCTTCCTCCCTCACTGAACAGAAGCTCCTCTGGCTGCTGTATGACCGAGATGACCTGGACAGGTGAGAGTTTGTGTTAGTGAAGTATTTGAAGTTGGGACGCTGTGTAAAATGTGAATTAAAAACAGAATGCAATTTTTTGAAAATGCCACAAACCCATATTTTATACCCAATAGAACATAAACCACATCATGTGTTGAAACTAAGACATTTAACATTTTATGGAAAATATGAGCTCATTTTGAAACTGATGGCAGCAACACATCTAAAGTTGGAAGTTGGAACAGGACGTTGGTCACCATTGTGTAGCACCCCTCTTCTTGAGGAGAATGAGGAGACCAGTCGCTTTGTTCGTTTTAGGAGAGGACTGTTGTCCCATTCTTGTCTAATGCTGGATTCTAGCTGTTCAGCATTCATGGGCCTTCAGTGCAGGAATTTTCATTTTTTTTGATATTTTCTTTTGGTGAAAGGTTTGACTGCAGGCAGATCAGTTCAGCACCGGGACTCTTCTTCTCCATCTCAGAGGCTTTGTATTTGTATTGCTTTATATATATATATATATAAAACTTTTTCTGACATTTGCAAATGACTGCATTCTCTTTTTATTTAGATTTTAAACAGCGTCCCAACTTTTTTGGAATCAGGCTTGTAAATGTCTATGAAGGGCGTGGTGTGTAAACTTGCTAATTTGCACACCCCCCTCTTGTTCTGTCCTGTGTACCAGATATCCAATGGCCATGGGCACTCTGGCAGACCTTGAAGACCAGGATCCGATCCCAGGAAAGGAAAACCCATTGAAAATCCACCTGAAGGTAAGTCTTTAGTTCCAGCAGCTCACACAGCATGATGTCTGGTAGGATGTGAATGTTTTAGTATGTTCTTCTATTTATATTGAACTATTTGTTTTTAATCTGTTGTTAGTGAATTGGTCATAATAAACACAGCATCACAACTGCACTTACCAAAATCTACCAGGAGGGGTCAGCTCGATTATTACTCTTTGTGTGTTTTCCACCAGCTTGCATGTATGAACAAGATGTCACTGTGCATCTCTGCCTCTGAGTAGATGTTAACGTGCCAGCAGAGTTTCTGAGTGTGGGACAGATGTTTCTCAGATATTTTCACAGGTCATGAGTATCTGATGTTTAATATGAAGTCTTTTTCTTACTCTCTCTCTCAGGCTGTGAGTTCTGCTCAGAAGCACTACAACAACGAGCACATCTACCCCTACATGTACCTGGCTGGTTTCCACTACAGACACAGGAATGTGCGGGAGGCTCTGCGGGCGTGGGCCGAGGCCGCTCAGGTCATGCAGGAGTGAGTGAGCACCGCTTTCACACACGCACCCTCACAATGTCGGTTAAAGTTTAGAAGGAATGAGTTTTCGTTATGTTTTCACACATGGAAAGGTGAGGTCATACTTTAATCTGAGAAGATGACTACACCATCTTTTTAATATTTAAAGGTGAATAAAGTTCATGAGCCGTAAGTCACCACAACAGTAAGTCTATAAAATGGATTCATCTGCTTTAATTTAATTCTTGTTCAACGTGTTGTCCTAGTGTTTATGTTTTAGATTTCACCATTCTGGTGTAAACAGAGTGAGGCACTCCTCCAACAGCAGTGTTAGCCTCAGGTGTTATTTCACCAGATGAACATGAGGTGACAGTATACAGATAGAGGGAGAGAGTGGGAGGGGAGAGATGCATAGCAGCAATAATGAGATATGGAGGTATGACTGATAGTAGTGACTAGAGCAGCAGGTTCCACCACTCCCTGATCTAGGCGTAGCTATGATCCACGAGAAAGCAGAAAAACTCTAAGAAGTTGAGTGAGTAACATGCTCTAATGAGACATGAAGAAGAGAAGAGCTTGGTGCATAGTGGGTAGTCCTCCAGCAGTAGGCCTATCGTAGCTGGACTAAGTTTAGACAGTTCAGAACTCACCTGAGCCAGCCCTAACTAGAAGCTGGTTCCAAGCTGGCTGAAAGCTCTGGCTCCCAATCTACTTTTGGAGGCTATAGGAACCACAGGGAACCCAGCATCCTGAGAGCGCAGTGTTCTAGAGGGGTAGTAAGGTATTATGAGCTCACTACTATGAGGTTCTCTGCGGGGGGTGTTCCTCCACCACAAAGAAGCCCGGTCCCTGTCAGTTTGAGAGGGTGTGGTGTTTGAGCCAGGAAGTGTCCGGCTCAGAACCCTGCATGTTCTTTCCTCCCCTTTAAACACACTGCTCAAGAGCTGCAGCTAAAAATACACAGCACTGACCCACCAGACACATATTCCCTCCCCATCTATCAGCTTCCTCTTCCTGCTCCCCCATTGTGTTTCAATTCCAGCTCGCCCTCTGCACAGAAAGAGAATGTGTGTGCTGCATAATGTACAAAGAATATACTGTTACGAATACACTCAGTTCAATTCTGGACATGTCTGGCCTGTTGCACTGGCTTCAATAATCAACATTTCATCTTGACTTCAGAATGTCAAAGTCCCCGGTAGTCTGGGCATTGTGGAAATCACCACTCCCACTGTAGGTTATATTTTGTCATATTAACACTCCCTCTCTTCTCACCTGCTCTTGCAGCTATAACTATTTCCGAGAGGACGAGGAGATCTACAAAGAGTTCTTTGACATTGCAAACGATGTTATCCCCACTCTGCTGAAGGAGACAGCTGCTGCTGCAGAGAGTCCGGGGGAGGGAGGAGAGGGAGGAGAAGGAGCTGATAAAGTGAGTTCACCCTGTCACAGACGGGCTGCGACACAGCAGTTAAAACCAGGTTCATTATTCTGGAGAAACCTGGAATGAGATGGTGTATGTTTTCATTTTTATAAGAATCCCTCCACCCTTTTCTCCGTCTTCCAGGAGCACCCCAAGCAGGCAGCTGCCCTCTCAGCACTCCAGGACTCAGACTGCTTCGCCCACCTGCTGCGCTTCTATGACGGCATCTGCAAATGGGAGGAGGGCAGTCCGACGCCGGTTCTTCATGTGGGCTGGGCCACCTACCTTGTCCAGTCTCTGAGCCGCTTTGAAGCTCAGGTTAGAGACCCAGAATAGCTCTGCCTTTGAACTTCACAGCCAATCCCAGCTCTGATGTGTGTGTTGATGCTTGGTGTTGATGTGTGGTCTGATACCACAGGTGCGTCAGAAGGTGTCCATCATCACCAAAGAGCCGGAGTCTCAGGATGATGACGACCAGTCCAGCGATGACCCCCGTGAGGGCCGCAGACGAGGCCCAAGGAGAGAGTCTAAGCTGGATGAGCAGAGCTCTCCTCCTCCACCTGTTGCCCCCACCTCTCCATCCACCCAGCCAGCAGCATCAGCAGCACCCACAGCCCAGCCCAAGAAGGTGGGAGAGGGCCGCCGCCGCTCTTCCCAGGGCTTACGGGGCGGAGACGCTGAAGGAAAACCCAAGTCACCCAGCCCGGACTCTGCATCCTCACCCTCATCACAGCAGCAGGCGTCCCCCTCTCCTGCCGGCCCTGTGGTCGTCTTTCAGAGTGAGAAGATGAAGGGGATGAAGGAGCTGCTGTGTGCAGCCAAGGTGAACTCCAGCGCCATCAAGCTGCAGCTCACAGCCCAGTCGCAGGTCCAGATGAAGAGGCAGAAAAGCACACCAGCCGGGGATTACTCCATGTCGTTCATGAAGCGGCAGCGCAAGGCGCTCTAGACACGTTGACTGTAGTTGTTGAGACTCTGTAGGACATACTGTGAACGGTAACACGGACACCCGGTTAACCTCGCTTTTGTGTGTTTTTACCAGTGTTTTCATCCAGAGGACCCGTTCAGTCAATATTCTCATCGTTCCGAGCAATATATTTGACTTGCACACTTGAGTTAGGCATCACATATCAAGATTGAACTGAAGGAGTGAACATTTCATTCAGTTTTTATTTAATTTATCCAGAGAAGCAAAGTTTTTCTAGGTGTCTCCCTGTTTGATACATTGTCAGCACTCACTCGTCTTCAGTTTGTGTATTAATTGGCAGCCAATTGCACACTGACTCTTGACTTCTCTTGAACTTAATGTGGATGTTTGAAGCCAAAGTAACGAGGATGACCAGAACACGACTCACAGATGTGTAAATATCAACTTGTACCATGAAGTTGTCCATGACTGAAGCCTTGGAAGTGATTAATTTAGGATAGTTACTGTGTAACATTGTCCACTTCTGCTCTATCGACAGCTTCTTTCTTGCTAGCTCTATGTTGCCTTACTTTGCCTTTGTTCTTTTCTAAAGTAGGTGGCCTTTAGTGTTGAGAATAGCTGAACTAGGCCTATTTCTAATGATTAGAGAAGACCAGGAAGACCATGCACTGTTGAGACGGGGGCCACATTAGGTGGCCCTGCCACATCCTATTTGCTCGATGGTTTTTGTTCTTGTTTTTGTATCTGCAAGTAATAAAGACCTGTTGAAAATAGAATGTGATGTGGTCTGATGGTGTGTGTTAGATGTTCACAGGTGACTGAACTATAAGAGGTGGCACACTGTACAAAGTGCCCGTCTGAGCGGGATGTTTAGACTTGCACTGCAGTGGTAGATGTGCCATGTTCTACATTCAGCAGGAACGCTGTGGTCCACCTCTCCAGAGCAGGAGGCCTACATTCCTGTTGATCCCACAGAGGTACACACAACCTGATAACAACAACAACAACAACAACAAGGAGGGAGAAAAGGAGGCAGAGTGTAACCAGAGCTGAGAGAAACCTGCCTGAAACTGACACTATGTCATGTGACAGGTTCAGCAGTGAGTCAATTTCGAGTCAGCAAGTCAAAATAACATGTATATTTTAAGATCAAGTCTATTTTATTCAAGTTATTGTCAATGTTGACTTGATAAGTGAAAACTCTATTATAAGAAAACACATCAAATTATTTGATAATTTTTTTTTAATCTTAGTTATTATCACTGTGTAGCTAGATCTTAGTTTCATGTGATTTGCTAGCGCCAGACACTTGAATAAATATTATAAAACACAAAATATCACAAAGTACTTCTTCATAAAACTATAAAATATATATACTATAATATATATAGTGCTATACCAGGGGTCTTCAACCGTTTTCAGCCCTTGGACGAGAGAACAGAACAGGGACCCCCACATGCAATTATTTTTTAAATGTGTCACATTTTAAGCCTGGCTTTTTTATTTACTTTATTCATCTTATTAACCTATTTAGTGCTGGGTTATTAGCCTATATGTGTTTATGATTGATAAAGCGTTAATGCATAATGGAATAATATCTAAATAGTAATATTTTTTGTCAAAAGTAGCTTATTGTTGCAGTCAATATCATTTTTTAAAAATTCTTTTTAATTCTCACAAATTATTTTGGTGAAAATTTCCAAATATTCTGACAAAGGTTGGATGCCCTGTAGTACCACTGTGGACCCCTGGTTGAAGCCCCCTGTACTATACTACACTGCTCAAAAAAATGAAAGGAACACTTTTTATTCAGAGTATAGCATCAAGTCAGTTCAACTTCTGAGATCTTGATCCGGTCAGGTAAGTAGTTGGGGGGATTGTTTGTAATTTTCATCTGTTTTGGTGTTAATGAAATTACAACAGGTACACTAGAGGAGCAACAATGAGACAGCCCCCAAAACAGGAATGGTTTTACAGGTGGAGGCTGCTGACATTTTTTACCTGCTCATCTTTTCTGACCAACCTCTGACCAGAGGTTGCACAAGTAGTCCAACTCCTCCAGGGTGGGACATCAATATGTGCCATTGCTGGAAGATTTGCTGTGTCTCCCAGCACAGTCTCAAGAGCATGGAGGAGATTCCAGGAGATGGTTAGTTAATTTAGGAGACCTGGAGAAGGTCCTTAACCCATCAGGAAGACCAGTATCTGCTCCTTTGTGCAAGAAGGAACAGGATGAGCGCTACCAGAGGCCTACAAAAGACCTACAGGAGGTTCCGAAACAGACTTCATGAGGGTGGCCTGAGGGCCCGACGTCCTATACTGGACTCTGTGCTCACTGCCCGGCACCATGGAGCTTGCTCTGTGATTTCACAGATGAGAGCAGGTTCAACCTGAGCACATGTGATAGACATGAACAGGTCTGGAGACACTGTGGAGAACGTTATGCTGCCTGCAACATTATTCAGCATGACTGGTTTAGTGGTGGGTCAGTGAGTGGGTCAGTCTGGGGAGGCATATCCCTGGAAGGACGCACAGACCTCTGCAGGTTAGACAATGGAACCCTGACTGCTATTAGGTATCAGAATGAAATCCTTGGACCCATTGTCAGACCCCATGCTGGTGCAGTGGGTCCTGGGTTCCTCCTGGTGCACGACAATGCCCAGCCTCATGTGACGAGAGTATACAGGCAGTTCCTGGAGGATGAAGGAATTGATACCATTGACTGGCCCCTATGCTAGACTGATCTAAATGCAATAGAACCCCTCTTGGACATTATGTTTCTGTCCATCCGATGCTGCCTGTTTGAACCTCAGACTGTCCAGGAGCTCAGTGATGGCCTGGTCCAGATCTGGGAGGAGATCCCCCAGGACACTATTCATCGTCTCATTGGGAGCATGCCCTGATGTTGTCAGGCATGCATACAACCACGTGGAGGCCATACAAACTACTGAGTACCATTATGAGCTGCTACAAAGACATTTTTGGCAAAACGGACTAGCCTGCCACATCATTTTTTCACTTTGCTTTTGGAGATGTCTTTAAATATTTAAATACTATTAACCTATTGGTAGGTTAATAGTTTTCATTTCCATTAATGATGTGGCATCCTTTCGTTCTTAACACATTACCCAGTCCATATCAGGAAAGATATCCAGCGTGATTTCTTTTTCCATTGAGATCTGATGTGTTTTCGAAGAGTTAATTTTTTTAAGCAGTGCATAATAGTCAATATTATGAGACAATATGTCAAATGATTAGATTAGATTTAATCTTCCTGTGATCTTCACTGTGTAGCTTCATCCTAGTTATGTGCTAGGATGCTAATATTTGCTGATTAGCACCAGAGACGGATGATAAAACATAAAACAGAATATCACACTATCAGTACTCCTTTATGTGATACTAAGTCAACATGATGAGACAATGCGTAAAATGATGTGACTTTTATTCTTACAGTTCTCTTTAGCATGTAGTTTATTATTTAACAGTAAAAAATTATGTTGAATCTGTATTATTTTTATGAGGTTATTCAAAATTATTTTTATAAACATATTTTTTAAACTTAAAACATATTTTCCTTTCTTTCTCTTGAATGTTTTGAAGAAGATTTGCACAACAGCAGCACACATTTATAACAACACACAGTGCTGCTGACTGCTTTTTTTTTTTACAGTGTGCAGTGTGTCTGCGCATGCGTGCTCTGACTCCAGCTTCGCTCGGGACCGCTCGTTCGCACACAGACGCTCGCGGTGTGTCAGTGTGTATCCGTGCTGTCAGTGAGCAGCGCTCGCCTGATCGATACGCCAGCAATTAGTCAGCTCCAATTAGTTCCCCATTAAGCACACATACACACACAGAGTGTGTTCATCTGCGCTGCTGCTTCTTTCTCCCCCGACAGCGACAGCTGGGATGTGTGAGTAGAAAGCCCGCCAAGCTCCCCTGCAGCACCCAGAGGTGTCTCCAAACATGGACAGGATAGGGGTGTCATTCCTGGACCCTCTGGATGACTACGAGCTCATTCACAGGATCGGGTGCGGCACCTATGGAGATGTGTTCAAGGTGAGTGAGAACACTGAACACAGCCTGCCTGCATCAGGACATTTTAGATCATGAACAAAAGCTTCTCTCACTGCACACACACATACACACACACACACACACACTGCAGAGTATTTCACTTCCTGCCATCAAGGTGAAACAGTGTGTATTTAGAGAAGTGTGTGTCGTGAGGCGGCTGAGGCATCCAGAGGTCTGATCTGGTGTGTGCGAGGGTTCATCTGCATGTTAATATGATGTTAGAACATGTGAGGGGATTTCTGGGAAATTGTGTGATTTTGTGTGGTTGTTATGTGTGTGCCAGGCGCGCGCCTGCATTAGATTATTCATTGAACCCTGCAGGAAACACAGCAGTGTGTTTTACAGAGCACAGCACCATCAGCCTGTTGCATCCACCGTGCCACAGCTTCATGATGTCACAGTGGTGGACAATATGTACCAATCTTTCTATTCTAATATAAACATATATCATAATCTATCTTATTTCCTGGAAAATGAGCTGACTGTTTGTGACCTGACCAGACCTGCAATGATTAGTGGGCTCATAGAGGAACTATTTTAATATTCCATCAATCTTTTCTGTTAATATAGAGCAAAATTGCCAAATATTATCCACATCCAGCTTCTGAAATGTGAGGACGGGCTGGACAAAACAATCAAAGTGAAGGTTAACATCAACTCTACGACTCATCAGTGCCCTGAGAAGATAAATGATCAGATGAATCACTACTGGATGAGTTACTGAGTTAGCTGCAGGTCTGTATCTGACAAATCAAGTTGCTGGATGTTAAAAGGTTCAGTATCACGGTGATGCTCGACGATCACATGATGTGTCTTCAGTAACAAACGGGCTTGTGTCGTCTCTTTTCGGTTTGATTCGAGCGTCAGGATGCAAACATCCTGTACTGTTAACCCGCCCCGGTGCCTTGTGCATCCTGCAGGCACAAGCACAAGAATTTGTATTGTTTCTTTTTTTAACCCCCCCCTCCCTCCCTCCCGTCCCGCCAGAAACACAGTGGACTCCTGATCATTGAGACCTTTCAGTGTCCCTCTCCTGCTGTGTGTTATGCGGCTGGATTCCTCACAGGTTCGACCTGTTTCACAGCCTGTTTTTTTTTCTTTTCCGCGTCTTCATTTGGTTCGCTTTCATGACAGGTGAGGTCAAACTGAGCGTGTTCATGTTCAATCAGTGCAGCAGCAGCTCCTCGACCTGCTCTGTGAAAACGAACACAGTGAGTTAATAAACCCTCCAGGACAGCTTCAGACTGTGGAAGTCTCCTGGAGGGATGAGCAGCAGACTGTGAAGGTCACAGCATATGATTCACATATTTCCAGCTTTCTTGTGAAAATATTCCGAGCCCTTCTGTCCTGCATGGAAACATCTCCACCTTTCAGTAAAGCTAACTGAAATGATCACATTTTCTGCTCTATTGTCTTTAAGATTTATTTTTGACTTTTCATCTCTGTCTGTTGTTTTTTAAATCCAAAACTCAGATCATATTTCTGTATGATAGATTATTTCCCATGTCGTGTTGGCAGCATCTATTTACTCTCTCTCGTTCTCTTTAACTGAGCTCCACTGATTTGTTTTCAGGGTGTTTTCAGGTGTATCTGAATTACAAGCCTGGAGGGAGCTGTGTGAAGTCTGACTCAAGTGATGTCACTTGTGTTGTTTGTGTCTGTAGACTACAAATCTGTTGGAGTGCAGTCAGAAAGACCAGCGCTTACAGACGTCTGAAGCTGCTGCTAATTTCTAATGTAGCACATCCAAGTCACAAACTGTGCTTGAGTGCATTGCGGGTAATGTAGGAAACTTGATTTTGTGGATTTATAGATTATTGATTATTATCTCCTCATAAAAGCAAGCACATCCAGCGGATACACAGCAACATTAGCATAATTTAGAGCCATTCCTATATTCGCCTGAACAATACTAAGTCCAATATCCACCCTCCTTTTAGCTCCTTTTTGGTCTCCATCAGCTCCTGTCTCTTTAGCTGCTAAATGTTTCACTGTGTTCACCAGCTAGTCACTAACACCCTAAATCCCACCGGGCACAGTGGTCGTGACCCTATTTTGGTCCATTCATACTCCACCAGGACTGACTGAAGGACAGAAGCAGAGCATTTTGTCCACCAGACTTCGCAGCACTTCTGGTGGAATCATAACCTATGACGAACATCCGCTATGAGCCTTAGTAGCCGTGGCTCAGCTGTGCCTGGTGGGTCTCAGGGGCCAACTGTGTGTCTACTGCTGCGCAGGTCGTGTACAGGAAGTTCATCAGAGCATTCTCTCTGAAAACAGCTGCTGCCGCTGGAAATCAAGTTGTAAAATCAAGCTGAACCAAAAACAGTAGATGTGAGTGAGTGGTCAAAGCAAAACAAAGAGCTGAAAGACGCTAAAACAGCTCTACCAACACTGATGACAAACATGAGCAACATTCAGCTGAAGTTTGTAACACACTGTAACATTTGGACAGATTGCAGCCTGTGTATGTCTGCTGTGAATGGACAAACAATAGCACATTATGACTCCTACTGCTGCTGCCGGCAGAGCTGCAACTGCACGAGTCAAGGGTGAAACTTGTGGACATGTGACTGAGTGGGCTTTGAATGGACTCTCCATTACACAGCTTTTATTCAAAGGACACTCAGCACAGAGCCTGTGTGTGTGTGTGTGTGTGTGTGTGTGTGGGTGGTGTGTGTGTGTGTGTCCCTCGTATTAATCTTGATCCATGTCAGAGCAGCCTCAGTCAGTCCAGATGGAGAGTGTTTCTGTCCTCATGTGGTCTGATGATGTCAGGGCAGCACAAAGGGAAAATGAATGTCCAGAAATAAATAGAAAATAACAACAGTCATACACTAGAGGAACACATCAGACATAAACATTGCCATTGTCTTGTCTTATCTTTTGATTTGGCTCGTTCATGTCAATACAACGGGAGGCTGCGGCTCACAGGCAGAGCGGGTCGTCCACTAATCAGATGATCGGCGGTTCGATCCTCGGCTCCTCCCGTCTGCATGTCGAAGTGTCCTTGGGCAAGATACTGAACCCCAAATTGCTCCCGAAGGCTGTGCCATCAGTGTATGAATGGTTAGATCTCCAAACTGATGAGCAGTTGGCACCTTGCATGGTAGCCAATGCCATCAGTGTATGAATGTGTGTGAATGGGATATGTAGTTTAAAGCGCTTTGAGTGGGAAGACTAGAAAGGCGCTATATAAGTACAGTCCATTTACCATTTACAACTGACTCCCTCAGTAACAGGGTTGCAAATAGGTGGTAAAAGTTTCTATAAGAAGTTAAGCTCTGGGATTTTGAGAATTAACTGTAAACTGGGGGTAATTTAAACAAAGTGTATCATATCCAAACATAAATCTAAACATTAAGTTTTGTCATAAGCAGACATGCAAAATAAAACAATGAAAAAAACATTTCAACAGATTTATTTGTCAGTAGAACTTTAGCAAGTTTGAATTATTTTATTGAATAATATTATGTAGTCCACAAGCTCAAATGTGTCTTCAATAGTCTCTGTGTGCTCTGTGCACAAAGTGTGGTCCAGGTACAGAAATCACCTGTGCAGGTAGGGGGCGTGGCCTCAATAGCCCTGCAGTAAGCAGTGTGCTATGTGCATGTGACTGAGGAGCAGCAGATATTCAAGTGGACCTGCATGAAGTCTGGTTGTTTTAGTCAAGATTATGCTCAAATATATTTTCCCATAACTATATTTAAGTTCAGGGCCAATTTTCAATTTTGTAAATTCACAGTTTATTCCTGTTTATTCCCATTAATTCCCATGGATCCCATTGAAAAACGTGGGTAACGTGGTTTCTAAGAACCCCCCTTAAGAACCACATTAGTGTTTTTAACATTAAATTCACGTTGCGTTTAAAGATTAGACAGATTAACAGAGAGAGGGAGCAGAGAGGGAGCAGAGATATCCTGACTTTAATGAACTAGATCCTACAATTTCCATAATGCAACTAGCCGAGCAGCATGTCTGACTGGACCTTCTGAATTGACATTCTGATCTAAAAATGATATTTACTTAAAATTAGTTTTAAATTTGCTTCATCTCTTCATGTTCCCACATTTTAAACACGTCCTCACGTTTAACTGCTGAATGTTGGTGGAGATCAGAACACACAAACCTGACGAGCTGTTCATCGAGGATCACTGAGGACAGACTGAAGTCGCCGCTCTGGTCTGTGTTCTGCTCTCTTAATGATGGGCCACACATTTAGACTGTCGCTGTGAGACGTGGAGGAGGAATATGAAGAGCAGCTCGGAGGTCTTATTGTCTCCCCACTCGTGTGCAAAAACTGACAGAAGTAGGACAGTCCAGGTTAATTACAAATTCCACATTGTAAAGCACTGTGAGACTGTGTGTGTTCATACTGTACATGTTCCACACTGCAGTGCTGTGCTCAGGATGTGAGCTTTTCTCACAGAAGCACTGCTGCTAGAGAGGTTGAAAAATACTACTACTACTGCTACTAATAATACTAATAATTATCAGAGCCAGATTCCAGCTTCTTTAAGATTATGGCTCATCAGTTCAATCCAAAAAAGCCTTTTGATAAAATACAAGCTGTGTCTCAGTAGTTCAGAATTCATTTCTCTAATCTGAAAACGATTAAGACTAATTAGTCTTTAAACATTCTTGTATTGACAACAATAATTAAACTGAATAAAAAAACAACAGAAGTCTGTCTTACATTGGGTTAGCTTACTGTTTCTCACACACACACACACACACACACACACACACACACACACACACACACACAGTTATTGCTTCATGTAGTTGCATTACATTTTCTGTGTTGTGGGAAAAAACAGAATTTATCTGTCGTCATGTTAGCAGAGTGTGTTTGTCTTTGTTGAAATGGTGAACTCTGTGACTTTTCAGTGTGTTTTCATTCTATTGTTTGTCACACTGCTGCCAGTCATACTTACACTTAATCTCTAAGGTACCACCCATCTGAATAAAGGAAAATTAGAAGTATTAATTACTGGCTAAAAAGTCGGCCTGTGTTTGAAGTAGCATCTGTTTAGTTTGCATCAGTTAAATCCGTGGTTAGCTTAGCTTCATCACTGGCCATGTGGTGCAGCATGTAGCATCAGTATCATTGTTATTTCCTGTGGTTTAAATCACTGTCCTGTGTGTGCAGTGATTGAGAACAGAAGTATAACCAAAGTGTTAAAGTGTAAATGTTTGAGGCCTCCTGATAATTGCTTTAATACAGCTGGTGAGGCTGCTTCTGTGATTACTTTCTGATGTCATGATTGTCTACAAATTATGACTGGACAGCACTCATGTGGTCTTAGCTATCAGAATGTTCTCCGAGAACACATTTGAACACTATTGTGCATCAACGCAAACTCACAACAGAAAGGAAGGTCTGATCATAGCTTGGAACAAAAACTGTAGAGGATAGTGAGAACAAATCAAAATGACATTGGGAAACATTCTCACTAAGTTTTTGTAATGTTATGAAATTACTGATGCCTCGTCCAACTTTTTGTTCAAATAAGATGATATTCACTTCATGCATACTAATTGTCAAATAGTGCTCTTACCACAATAGTGCATAATGTTAGCTTGATAGTTCCAGTATGGTGCACAGCATTTAGTCTGAGACCATGAAGCTGCTCTGTGTGTGGAAGTGTTGGTCTGTGGTTTGTTGGTCCTCCATTTTGGTCCAGACTAAACTATGTCAGTAACTATTGGCTGTACTGTCATGAACTGTGGTGCACACTTTTATGTTCCAAGATGATGCTGACTGACCTTTCCTCTGTGCTGTTGATAAGGATTGGATGGATGTGACAGACATTGACGTTCACGCTGTAAGAAGCTGCATAGACTGTAGAAAATCTCTATGTAGTCTCTGTGACGTCACTCACAGGTTTCTGAAGAGCTGTTGTGAAGCTCAGTTTGGTGGCTCTGGTGGCTCCATCTTGGCAGTCCTGCCTCCGCTGCCTCCCAGTTAGGAGCTAAGGCGGGCTGAATGAAGCCTGGTACCTCAAACAAGCCACTTGTAATGCTGCCCATCTGTCAATCAAAGAGCTCAATTGTGCATAACCTTCACGAATATAATGTGAACAGGTGAGCTGTATATAAATTTGTACAGTTGTCATGGGAAATTAGCTACAGAGACCAAAACAGTTTTTTGTACCAGGCTGTAAACATGTTTATTTCTGCTGTAAAGCTGGACATTTGAACATGGAGACTTATGGAGACTGACTCACTTCTGGAGCCAGCCTCAAGTGGACGTTAGGGGAACTGCAGTTATTGGCACGTTGCGACACAGGACTTCAGATCACTGACCTATTTTGCATTAAGCCATGTGACGTGTTTAACTTACATAAGATGTGTAATGTGATGCTTTCTAAACCTAACCAAGTAGTTTTGGTTCAACCATTTCACAACATTAACCACGTTTATTATTGTGAGCTTGACGACATCCTTATCTGTACGTCCAAATGTGAAAGTGGCGTACTATACAGTACAGCATTCCACGATGTGACGTTATACATTTGCTGGTATTAGTAGTCCTGCCACGAGTGCCACAGTAAATGCTAAGACATAGTGTAACTGTAGAACAAATAAAAGTCAGAGAATTGACTCAGTAATGTCTAATCTAAAGTTTGCTAACATTAGCTAACATTAGCCATCATACTCTAAGACTGTATCAGCAAAACCCTTAAGTGTACTGAACTTTAAAAAGGATGTTTTATTGCTGATGAAATCAACTTTTCATTTTATAACATGACTATTTAGTTATTTCATCTCTCAAAAGTCACATATTCGTACTTTAATGAGTGTCAAATAATAAGCACAAGGCTATATTTCTCTGCAGGAACCACTTTTAAGTCGTTCAGTCCAACATCGTGTTTGTTTCAGAGGTTTTACATCTGCACCCCATATGTAATAAAGTGGCGTCATTATAAAGTAATTACAGTTTGGTCATAGGCTGTATATCATCTCAGACTCAGAGGCCATTTGGTGCCTGATCAAAGTGCAGTGAAGCTCCCCCATTATGTAACACTAAGTGACTGTTATTTCAGCCTTGGCGAGGTAAAAACCATGTCAGAGACGTTACTATCACTGTAGTGACAGGAAGCTCTGTGGTGGAACAGGAAAGAAAACAGGAAGTGAACGCAGCCAAGCCGCAGGTTTTGTTGAGACGGCTTGCTGATCCTATTGGTCGCTGCCTTGTTTGTTGTGAATGCCCAGAGTGAAAGCCTCCATCTGACGTCAGTGCAGTGACTGAATGGGATGACTGATGTTCCCAGGAAGAATTGAGGAAGTTGAAAACAAGGTATCGCCACTTTGAAACAACATCCACCATCACCTCTGATGAACTGTTAGCTTTACATTGATTGTGTGAACTGATTAGGAATGCCGTTAAGCTTTCTGATTTAAAGTTTTGTGTTGACTCCAGTACTAAAATCTCTGCAGTCTGGACGTTGAACTGTATGACATCTACACCTCAGGTCATGGACACGGACTGAATGTGAACTGAATGCAACATTCAAATGCACACAATAATACATTGTGTAGCTAATACTCATCTTGATACATTGTTATTGTATTGTTAATAGCTTGGTTGCTGCTTACTAATGTAACTTTAGTTAAATAGCTTGTTGAGTAGTTAATAGTTGCAGTGGGATTAAAATGTTACCAACATTACCATTCACTGTTTCCAGCATAAACATCCTGTCATAGATGTGGGTGTTAAAGGTTTAATGTGTTCTATTTATTTACTTCATGTAAAAATTGTTATTTTTGCGATTTTTAGCCTCCAGCTTCAGAGTGTAAGCCCGATGTGGTAAATATGTTCAGCTGTACTTGTATTTGTTCTGATTCCATTACCTATGATTAGGGATGCACCGATGCATCGGCTGAACATCGGCATCGGCCCGGTGTATGTTCTTCTTAACATGCTTCTACATGGGTGAACATGCTACATAGTTAATTGGTTTTGCTTCTGTCTGTTTTTACGACCGGCAGTTTTCACAGACAGCCTGGCTAACAAACTGAATGAACATGAGCTAACAGCAGCTACAGTTGTCAGCAATTTACTTCACTGACCATCAGGAAACTCTGTAAATCACAGAGTTGAGGCAGAGCAGCCAGAAAACTTTTCTCCATATATATGATCCACTTTTTACCAAAATCAGTCAAATAGTTGGTGGTGTGTGACTTGGAGTGTACCAGGCGCCCAAAGTTACATAGTGTGAGAACAGAGACACCATTTCCCTGATTACAAGTCAGTGTAGCGTCAGCATGATTTAAAATCTGCTAGTTTATGAGAGAAATGGTTACATGAAGTTACTTTAAAACTCGTCTTTCTTGAATGTAAAACACAGTTTAAATTGTCTGCTTTGCATTTCATTATGTAACTTGCTGACAATGAAAAACATCCAGAATAAAACATTAAAACATACTTATGAACCATATGTTACAACTGACTGCCAGGGAGTCTGTGGTGGATCTTCATGGATGTGTTTGAATGTGTTTGGTGGCTCCTGGACCTTTTCACCTATCCTGGCATAGCCACAGCAAATGAAACATGAACTTGTGGATTCGCCTGGTTCCCAGGCTAGCTTTTACCTGTACAATAAGCTAGTTTCTACCACACAGTCAAAGAATACTTTGACTCACCTGGATCTTTTCTGGCACTGAATAGAGCTCTCTGTGCCAATACTATTTGCCCTGTCAGTGAAATCAATACAAGGTTAAAGCCACAGCGAGACACCAGGCTAAACTAATTTCAAGCCCTCCATCATCAAGATAGCAGACCAAGCAGTTGGATACATGCCCAGCTTTTGTATCCTGACAAAGCAGGTATGTGGCAAAGCTCCAACCAGGACTTAATGTCTTCAGATTCGATGTTGGAAAATGCAGTGAGTGGTGGATCAAACAGCTGTGGACTTCATTCAAGGATATTTGTGTATTCTTATAAGATTATAAGATTTGTCACATCTGCTTTTTAAGCCTGAGTAACAGACACATTGCAATTGCATTTTCATGTCATGACTAGATGCATGTGTTATTGAGTAGGTTTGTGTGGAAGAATCAGTGATCAGTCAGTGCAGAAAGTACACCTTCATGAATGAACAGTGTTCTGTGTGCAATGTTTGTAAATGTCTGTTCAGGTTTCAAGGTTTATTTGTCACTCTCTTTTCTAATAGAAATATGACTAATGCTGATAGCAATATCAATAGTATTGGCAGTGGCGTCATTAGGACCACAGCAGCAGGCTCAACCAATTCCTGATCCAGGTGTAGCAACAATCCATGAGAACCTGTGAGATAAAAATAATCCGAAAAACTCTGGGGAAGAAGCTAAGTTAGTTAGTCACTGAATTATGACAAGTACCCCGGCAGTCTACTCCAATACCGGCATAACTAAGGGATGGTTCAGGACTCACCTGAGGCAGCCCAAACTATAAGCGCTATCAAAAATAAGTAAGATAGATAAATGTAGAGTGGGTCTGCCTGTGTGTGTGTGCATGTGCAACATCCTCCTCTGCTGACAAATGTAGCATGTTTGTAGCTAACATCCTGTGTCAAACTATAAAAAGCATTGTGTAATGGTTATATTTTATCTCTTTCAGGCTCGTAACATCAAGACGTCTGAACTGGCAGCTATCAAGATCGTCAAGCTAGACCCTGGTATGTTAACAGACCAACCATGACAAAACATGCTCATAACTGCTTACTTGCAAATATATTTTTAAAGTTTTTCTTTCTTACTTGAATGAATGAATCATTTTGATAGTTTGACATTGTGGGGGGAAAAAAAGAACGTCAGTATCACTTTCATAAGACAGCCTAGGAGAAGACAAGGTTAGCAGTTTCTTCCTGTTTTCTGTTTTCATGCTAAAATAGGCAGATAATGTGACATGAATCTTCAGGCCATGAGAAATGTGATGAAATCTTTGGGTTTCAGATGAAAACGATGGTCCTAGAACACACTGTGGCATATGTCCACATGAAGACTGAAGACAATCTCTAGCATGAGCAGCCATAAACACAGATTAACATATGTTAGATTAGATTAGATTAGATTAGATTAGATTAGATTAGATAATACTAATCTAACCTAACATATGTTAATGTGACTGCTGCTAAGTAAAAAAAAAGGTGTTACCAAACATGCACATTTCTAAAATTGTTGGACTGTTCCTTTAAGGTGCCTAAAGTCTCTAAATCAGTGGTTCCCAAACTTTTTCTGCAGGGCCCCCCTTTCTGAAGATTAGAATATTTTCGAGCCCCCCCACACTGACACAAACACACAAATCCTTTGTTTCTAAACTCCACTGGACTTTACTTAACATTGTAAGTCATACAAAATGGCAACTTCTTCCTGAACAAAACTAAAAAAAAAAATGACAAATCACCTTTACAATTATTAAAAGTGACACTGCATCATGTATCATAAAATTTTACCATGTAATGGTGTTCATGGCTTTCAACACATCTTCTTATAAACTCCATACCTGCATGAAAGTGGCCTTTTACACTTTACCAGCTCTCTGAGGAAAATAACAAAATCCTGAACATTTAACTATGCAAAAACTGCACCTTTTATGTCCACATCTTTTCAGTGACTGGTGTGGGCTTGCTTCATGCTGCAGATCTTCTCAAATCGGGGCTGCAGCTGTGAGACTGCTACTCTTAGTTCATTTTCAATGTCCAGCTTTGATCTGTATTTAGTCTTGATGGAGGCCACAGCAGAAAAACCTATCTCACATAGGTAAGACGTGGCAAATGGAAGGAGTGTGGCCAGAGCTCTTTTGCCTAGCAGTGGGAAATCTTTCTCCACTCCAATCCAAAATGCAGCTAGTGTCTTAGACTTAAACTCCAGCCTCATTATTGAATCAGAGGTGACATCAATGAACTGTTCATTCTCTGTAGTGC
Source organism: Collichthys lucidus (assembly GCA_004119915.2). NCBI lineage: Eukaryota > Metazoa > Chordata > Actinopteri > Sciaenidae > Collichthys > Collichthys lucidus. Next base: position 2,233,770 of record CM014101.1, read on the forward strand.
TGAATTCGGCAGGTGGTGTTGCACTAAAGGGGTCTCGGATCCAGTCATATTGTGTAGGATCCTGCACTGGGAAGTACCTCTGGAAATGCTTTTGGAGGGCAGAGATGTGAGCTTTCATGCATGGGATCACTGTGTTCTGCAGCTTGTTGACCTCAATGAATGACTTCAGGTTCTCAAACGAGTCTATATTTCCCTCTGTAACTCGCTGCTCCCACATCTCAAGCTTTCTTGTGAATGATGTGATTTTATCTGCCAGATGTGGAAGGTGTGTGTCGCTGCCCTGCATCTGCAGATTTAGCTCATTGAGTTTTTGAAACATGTCACTGAGGTACGCAAGTTTCATGAGGAACTTGTTGTTGTTAAACGTGTGGGCAAGTTCATTTTTCTCCTCCTCCAAAAAGATGCGGATCTCATCCCGCAGTTCAAAGACCCTGGATAAAACCTTCCCACGTGACAGCCATCGGGACTCGCTGTGAAACAGAACAGCTGTGTGGTCGGAGCCCATTTCCTCACACAGTGCAGAGAAAATACGTGCTTTGACAGGTCGTGTTTTAATGTAGTTCACTGTAGTGATGACGTCCGTCATGACATCGTGCAGGTCGGGACTCAGCTGTTTAGACGCCAGCGCCTCTCGGTGTATCATACAGTGTGTCCACTGCACGTTAGGGGAGACGCGCTTGATGAGCGCTTGCAGCCCCCCTCTTCTCCCAGCCATGGCCTGAGCCCCGTCTGTGCAGATCCCCACACAGTCCTCCCATTTCAGATCGGCCTCTCTTAAGTAGGTGTCAATTATTTTAAACAGTTCGTCTGCAGTGGCTCTGCTCGTCACTTGTTTGCAGAAAAGCAAATCCTCCCTCAAATCATCGGCATCAATGAATCTGACGTATGTTATCAATAAGCAGTCTTTATTACTATCAGTCGCCTCATCCATCTGCAGAGCAAAGCGTCGGTCCCGTATCTTGTCATTTAGCTGCTCTTCTATGTCCTTTGACATATCATAAATACGCCTTGAGATAGTATTGTTTGAGAGAGGAATGGCCTTTAGCTTGCTGGCAGTGGCTACGTCGATCATAGTTGAGACCATGTCGATCGCAGAGGGAAGTATTAATTCCTCGGCTATAGTGTGTGGCTTTTTACACTGAGCAACTCTGTAGGCAACTTTGTAGGAGGCGAGCTGAGCATTTGCAGGCAGGGATGCTGCTTTAGTAAAGCGACTCTGCTGTGCACGACAGTGTGTGAGTTTTTTTCTGAAGAACTCCACCGGCTTGTCTTTGTGCTCGGGATGTGTTGTCTCCAAGTGGCGTTTTAATTTGTTCCGCGTTAGACTGTCGCGAGCTAGTATTTTTAGACACACAACACACTGTGGTCTTTCCTCCTTACCCACTGTTGTGCTGGTGAAGCCGAGTGCGAGATATGCCTCGTCATATTTTCTTGTCTTTGCTTTTAAAGTTGCTACATTTGGTGAAGATTCATAATCTGGTTTGCGTTTAGCTGGGAGCGCTGTCACAAACTTGTCCATGCTGTTATGCTAGCATTGTAACTAACTAGTCATTCATTTAGCCGTAGCCTTGCCGCGCCCCCCCTGCAATACCTCCGCGCCCCCCCTAGGGGGCGCGCCCCCCAGTTTGGGAACCACTGCTCTAAATTAAAGGGTAGGTTCACATTTTTTCAAATCTGTTTATGGGCCCATACAGTGTGTACATTAAGAGAGCTGCTGAGTTGCTGTAATCTGTCTGTCCGTACTGTCTGTAAAGAGACCAGCTCATCAAGTCATTTCAATGTAAAGTCATTTTGTGTAAAACTACATTCAGAAGGTTACTGATTTTATTCAGAGGTTTCAGCAGTATAAATACACTACAAGGTTACAGAATGTTTGGTACAAAGTTGCCTCTTTATGCATCTTCTAAACTTTTAGATGCATTTTTGGACTGAAAAAGAACAATGGATTTGTCCAATATCATTTACATTGATGTGACGTTAAAGGAGCAGTGTGTTGGATTTGATGGCATCTTGTAGTTAATTGCAACCCTCTTACCTCACCCTCTCTTTCCGAGTGTCAGGGAGGAAGTACAGTGGCCGAGGATGAGAAAGCTCCTATCTAGAGCCAGTGTTGAGTTTGAGTTCTGGGCTACTGTAGAAACATGGTGGTTCAACATCTGTAGATATAAAAGGATCAATCTTAGGTAACAAAAAAGATTAAAGAAGCAGCAACTACTTACTCTTTCAACACACATATTAACATGTAGATTAATAAAGTGTAACTAAATAAACCCAAATTCTGCTAGCTCCCCTCTCAGCAGATCTAAAAGATTCAACAGAGGACAGTCACTATAGGGGGAGTAACCTCATGATGCGGTTGGTGACGCCGATCAGTGACAGAGTGCTCAGTGTAGCAGGAAAACAGCTGCTGCTAGTCAGACCTAACAGATTAGCTATGAGCAACTGCTACCAGGCTCTACGTGTCCATGCTGAACACACAGTGTCAGTAAGGAAAGTAAGGAAGTAACTTCCTTACTTCCAAAGTAAGGAAGTGTGTGTTCTGCACACACTTCCTTACTTTGGAAGTTTGCTATTTTGTGTGTGTTCACACTCATAACGGTCAAAAAGTGGAGTGTGAAAAGCCGGACACACCGTTCATGGTTGTTATTTTGGCTTTAAAGCTGAACGAGATTGACCACTAGCATTGCGTAAATGGCAGCTGAGAAAGCTGCTGGAGCTGAAGCGGTTGCAATGAATTCCACAATATACAAATTTTAGTCATACATATGTTTTATATTTATATTTGGTGTTGGGACTAATGCTTTTCACAGTTGCAGTTAAGTAAAAAAAAAAGAAGTGGTAAAATGTTGCATAATGGCTGTACTCAAACTGAGACAACACTACCCTGCTGAAATGAATAGTAAATGGTAAATGGACTGTACTTATATAGCGCCTTTCTAGTCTTCCAACCACTCAAAGCGCTCTACACTACATTAGTGGATGACCCGCTCTGAATGCACTAAGCCAGGAAGCACATAGTGTTCAACATAGTGAAGTGTCTGAGACACAGAGAGAGTCTGCTGGAGCTTTGACAGTCAGTGACAAACTTGTAAGTTTGTAAATGTGTAGAAGCTCATAGCAGCTACATCTGCAGTGCGTATGTCTGTATTGGAGTGACAGTACAGCTATACAGCAGGCCACAGTCTGTAAAGTCAGGAGATTTATAGGTGGATGGGAGTGACAAAAACTGCCACCATATAACCTGCATCCAGATCCAACATACAACCTGCATCTAGACCAGCCAATAGCAAAATTCAGTTTCAATAGCCAGGTTAGTGCCCATATACACTGTTTTGTAGTTACTTCAGATAGCATGAAGTGTTTTTTAAATTTAACGCTCATTCATAGAAGTTCATCACCACACACCTCTGTTTAATAAATGAATATATAAATAGATGCACAAGTCGTCCTGATGTTACATGAATGATATATCAGTCTCACATACCAGTGCTCCCACCCGTCCAACCCTATAGTTTACTGGTCTGTAATTTCCCTTCCAGCTGTAGGACGAGAAAACACACACTAACCTGTCTGTCTGTGTGTTCAGGTGATGACATCACGTCCATCCAGCAGGAGATTACGATGATGAAGGAGTGCAAGCACAAAAACATTGTGGCCTACTTCGGCAGCTACCACAGGTGCTGTGTGTTTTCAGCCCGTCCACTTCTCATATGTGGGATTCCTCAGATTGTTGGTGGACTTAAAAATGTGGAATTTGACTTTTATTTTCCCCACACTGCCGCTGGATTCCTCTCCCACTCTTTCTAGTGCTTAGTTACATTGTTGGATACATGCATAAGCTTCAAAACATTAGGTGATGTCGGCTTGTTAATGTTTCTTTTGATACAGAAGGCTTCAGGGTTTATTTCACAATCTTTGTCAAGATGATGATTAAAGTTGTATGTGTGTTTTCAGGAACACCAAGCTGTGGATCTGCATGGAGTACTGCGGAGGAGGGTCTCTTCAGGATATGTATCATGGTATAAACACAAAGAAATGTTTTTTTGAATTAAGGGCCAGCTTTAGTATGAATTACAACTCATTTAAAAAGTGCCACTTTATCATTTAAAGGAGCAGTGTGTCATTTCTCACCATGTGCACCAAGAAGAGGAGGCAACATTTAGCATAACTTGAAAAGAAATTTGAAAGAAATTTTGAGTGTGCTTGACTCTGGCCCTGTCGCCCCCATACATTATTACTGACACTGCTCAGCAAATTCAGTATGAATACAACAAGCTGTGTCATCATTGCCTTTTTAATGGGCTCTTATTTTGAAGGGACTCTTATTTTGAAAGACTTTTGTCTTGTGTTTGTTTGTTTGTGTGTGTGTGTTTGTGCATGATTGTGCAGTCTGTTAATGGGAGAGTTTTACAAAGTCTTTTATTTTAAAGTCTGTCTGTGTGTGTGTGTGTGTGTGTGTGTGTGTGTGTGTGTATGTTTGTCTGTCCTGTCTGTCTCTGTGTGTGTGCTTGTGTGTCTACCCTGTCTATCTGTCTGTCTGTCTGTCTGTCTCTGTGTGGTGTGTGTGTGTCTGTCTCTCCATCTATATGTCTGTGTTTGTGTCTGCGAGAGAAGAATAAAATGGCCGACATTAAAAATGTAGTCTTGATAGTTATTGATATCATACAGAGACTTCAATAAAGCTGCAGGCCAGAGTAATTAGGCACAGGTGGATGGACAGGTGCACACAGAAAATCTCTAAATGAAGCCCCTCGAAGGTGGCCAAAAATGCCAAAAAGGTGTTAGTATATAGTGTTCTCTTTCAGGCAGACTCAATAATAATAAGCATGCTGAATAGTATATAGTTTGCTCTTTCAGGCACACTCAATTAATGCCAGTAACGTTAGTCATGACCGTGAGATGGTTTGTGTTTATTTGTGTGTAACTATGAACCACGGAACCTAATTATGAATGTTACAGAGGTCTGAATCCAAAATAAACAGTGATTTGATCACAATAAAATGCTAAAATATATACTTCATGATGGGAAAATCTTACTTTGTCAGGTCGACAAGCAAACTATTTTTTAAATGCTTGTTTTCTGAAAGTATAAAGCACTGTTTCTCAAACTTTTAACATCTCTCCATTTACCACCATCATGATGAATGTTCAAATACAGAAGAGGAGGCCAACTGTATACATTCAGTTCACACAGCAGGCAGGTTTATTCCTGAATCCTGAACAGAACATTTATTTTAAATCCTGTATATGTGGAGATATGTCCCCACATTACTTTACATTGACTCACTATCGCCTCCCGAGGCAGAAGTAGTATGATAGGAAAGTACAGGCTAAAGCTAGAAGATCAGCATGCTAATGTAGGTCCATGCATCACAATACATAGATGCATTTGACATAATGTTAGAGCTGTAATCTCTTCATCTTCTGTTGAGAAAACATTCATAATCAGTGTCTGACCAGACCTTACACATTGCTCTTTTAAATAAAAATTGAAATGTTGTTCTGCTTCTTATCAAGAGCAAGTTGAAAAAGATCAATATTCATTTCACTGCTGTGTGTCCAGTTCTGAGGTCATGTGACAATCCTGTCATGTTGGCACAGTGGGAGGACGTATTATTCTTACTTCGAGGTATTGCTAAGCTTCTGCTCACACCAGATAAACTGGAATTTGTAATGCTAAATGTGCAATTCGTATCATATTTGTACCAGTTAACAAGTGAAAGCAGACACAAACATCGTATAGCTTCATGCTAATTGTCAAAAATCTCCATTTAAAAAAAATTCCATTATTCACTCTACATTAGCCAAATGAAACCAGAGAGCTGTCCTCTTTCCTGTTATCACAATTCTAAATAAAGAAGACAGATTTGGAGTTGTCTGAGTTATGCTTACATTGTTTCCACTTATTTAAATTGTAATGCTAAGGTAGGCTAAACCCTTACTGGACATACAGTATCTGTGGGCATGACGATCTCCTCATCTGCCTCTTGGTAAGACAGCAGACCGTCTCTGTTGTATTCTCACTGTAAAACAGATGTGGAAGTAGGCACAATGAACTCTGCTCTATTTTTAGAAATGTGTCTGCAGGCTCTTTCTGTGAGTTATTAATCAAAGTGTCTTCACAGTGACGGGCCCATTAAAGGAGAAACAGATAGCATACGTGTGCAGAGAAACCCTCCAGGTATGTTTTTTTTTGGGGGGGGGGGGTGAAAGGCAGCTTGTTGCATTGTAAACTCTCTAAAGATACTCTGCTGACAGTGTGAGTCATGTGTTTTTCCCAGCCGCAGAAGAGCTAAATAGTATTTAACCTCGCCAGACCACTAAATATACTGTGTTGGTAAATGCTGCTGCAGCATAACAGAATCCACAGCAGAACTTGCCAGACTGTCTCTGTTTTGTTAGTGACCTTCAGCTCACTGGCAGGTTTCACTGGATAATCAGGTCTGAAGAAAACAAGGAAATCTGATGCTGATTTTAAAAGGACGAAGGGCCAACAGAGCAGAAATATTTCTCTACTTTATGAACATCATGGTCACATTTGCTCTTTATCTAAATAAACTGATGAGCTGAACAGTTCAAGTTTCATTGCTGCAACCCTTCATATTCAAGCATTCTTGTGTTTTTACTTGTGCTTTTCATAGAAACTCTGTGCCATCGTTCTGTGTATCTGTTTCTTTTTTATCAACCGGATACTAAGATGAAGTTTGAAGTTACACTTGGCTTAAAATATGTTGTATTTATGTTAAATTAAAGCTGTTGTTTATTTTGTTAGCTCAAATATAATCAGTTAGCATAACCAATGTAAATGATGGCTAATGACATTTTAATGAGTAGTACTATAGCTACATGAGAAATAAATTATTCATAACTAATCAGTAATTAGTATTTAAGTCCTGTGAAAACATTAAATGACACAGCAGTTTGATGAATCATGATTAAATCTGGTTTTAAAGGTCCAGTGTGTCAGATTTAGTGGATTCTATTAATATAATATTCATAACTCATCAACTGAAAATAAGAATCTTTGTTTTTGTTACCTCAGAATCAGACTTTTATATTTACAGACACAGCAGGTTCTCTTACATGAACTGCTGTGTTTCTACAGTAGCCCAGAATGGATAAACTAAACACTGACTCTAGACAGGGACTCTCTTGCTTTGTGCATGTTTTGTGGTTACCGTAGGTTCTCATGTTAAGAGGGTTACGATCTGAAACAACTGTTGAGCAATTTACTTATAGTATTCAGTGTTGCCATCATGCTGGTCTGTGAGGTATTATAAGTGCTACTACCTTCCACCATCCTTCCACTTCTCACTGGAGCTCAATGGTGGACAAAGATTTCAGATCTGTTAAGTAAAAGCTGTAATACCACGTTTACCTCGTACAGTAGTAAATGTATTTAGTTACACTCCAACACTGTCACCGTTACTCTCATAGTACTGAGACTGTTGACACACATTGTGTGCTTCCATTATGCAGACTGTTTTTATTATATTGCACCATACAGTATGTCAATATAACAATCTGAAATACGCTGTAATAGAAGACTGTATTCATACTGCAGAGCTGTAGCACGGCTTTTCTTTTTGTTCATCTTGTGCTCACATGGTGTATGTTCTTCACTCACACTGTATTCATCGACACTCGGAAAAAACTTCAGCTCTCGCCCAGCTGGGAGTACTCTGGCAATCGGTAGATGGGGTTAACCAGTTAGTCCAGCCTTTCACCTGCACACCTGTAGCTGATTATCATAGAAGGAGATGTGTGCACAAAATAATCCTCACTGATTTCCATTCTGTGCTTTTTCCAGGGTTTGTATCACCTGCACGAGACTGGCAAAATGCACAGAGACATAAAGGTAAAGAAGTGTTTACTGTATCCTTATAATACCATGTGATAATATCATGTGAACTCAAGCTGACCCTCAGTGTGTGTGTGTGTGTGTGTGTGTGTGTGTGTTCTTTCTACAGGGAGCCAACATTCTTTTGACAGAGCGAGGAGACGTGAAACTGGGTCAGTAGTGATCTGTATTGGAGACACACACACACACACACACACACTCACTCACTCACTCACTCACTCACTCACTCACTCACTCTTTCTCTCTCTCTCTCTCTCTCTCTCTCTCTCTCTCTATCTCTATCTCTCTCTCTTTCTCTTCAATTTCCCCACTCTCACCCATCAAGTTGGCTGAAATAGGCCACCTATACTAAATTTCAGCATTTCAGCCCTGTCAGCTCCACTGTGATCCTGTCTTTCTCTCTCCTGTCTAGCTGATTTTGGAGTTGCAGCAGAGATCAGTGCCTCCGTTGCCAAAAGGAAGTCTTTTATAGGAACTCCCTACTGGTAAGATGAATGAAGCTGCACTTAGAACCTCAGTCCACCTGTGTCTGTTTACAGCACCATGCAGCCTGTAGGCATCTTTGTGGCTGTATATTTTGAATAATGGCCGACAGTCTTTAAAGAATATTGCTATCCTTTAGATTTACCTGAGTGACATCACGTATTATGTGATAGGAATCAATAGAAGTCAGTTAAAGACTTCATTGTTAACTGAGGTAACTTGCTCAATGAAATAGTACTTAATGAGACAATGGGTTATTATCAGCGATGTGAACCAGAAATGGCTGCCATATGTCAAGATTTATTAAGATGGTCGTCATGTCATCATGTCAATAAAACATGTGATAATATCATGTTTGCCTAAAATCCTTACTGTGAATTCTTCTGTCATGAATATCTGATATCATGACAACTCTTGTACATGTACACATACTACATACCAAAGGTGGATTCATCCGCCACTGAAAATAGTCCCCAACAAATGCATTGTTTCCTATTGATGAAATAATGTTTGATAAAAACAACAGTGACCAACAGTTCTGTTTTGTTTTTAACTTAATATTAGTAAGTAGACGTGTCATATCAGAAGTGGTCCACAACGTGTGCTTGGTCCTAATAAAGCCACCATCTGTCCTTCTCAGGAGTGTTATGTCTGACTCTTCTTTGCTTTATCTCTCCAGGATGGCTCCAGAGGTGGCTGCAGTGGAGAAGAAGGGAGGCTACAACCACCTGTGCGACATCTGGGCTGTCGGCATCACTGCCATCGAGCTGGCCGAGCTCCAGCCGCCCATGTTTGACCTCCACCCGATGAGGTGAGCAAGTCAGCACAGACAACACCAGACTCCAGCTTAGACCACTGACTCAATGAACTCTGCGTGGTGTCAGAGCACAGCGACGTGTTATGTAACATTGTAACTCGCCTGCTTTGTATTTTATACTCTGGCAGTTGCTGCATGTAAAAAGTTCGCTTTCCAGCCCAGTGACATTTAAAACAATGTTTCAGAGCGCTGATGTTGATGTCCAAGAGCAACTTCCAGCCTCCAAGACTAAAGGATAAATCCAAGTGGTGAGTCGACCTGTGTCTGCCCCTTTAAAAATGAGATCACATCTCTTTTAATCATATCAGTATCTTCATGATATACGTTCACGCTTCTCTCTTCTCTGTGCAGGTCTGCTGGTTTCCAAAGCTTTGTGAAGATGGCGCTCATTAAAAGCCCCCGTAAAAGGCCCTCAGCTGAGACACTGCTGCAGGTTAGCCTGCTCCAAACAGCTTGTTATTAATGAACGGCAGTTAAGCAACCATCTGTCTTCATATAGACACTGTCATTATGCAGCATTCATAAATGCAAGAAGTTCTATTTTTAACCAGAAGTTTGATTCTCTTTCATCAGAGAGTGCAGCAGTAAAAGCCTTTAGTGTCTGAATATGAACAGGTCAGATCAGATGTGAACAGAATGTTCAGTTTTGCAGTATTTTTTGTGTTCTTTTCACCCGATTGAAACAATTTTATGACGACTTAAAAACAAAAGATTGACATAGTTCTCTATTAGTGTTCAATGTCATAACTCAAATCAAATCAAATCAAATCAATTTTATTTGTAGAGCCCAAAGTCACAAAGTACATTTGCCTCAGAGGGCTTTACGATCTGTACAGGGAGTGACACCCTCTGTCCTTAGACCCTCGGTTCGAGTGAGGAAAAACATGCCCACAAAAAACCTTTAACAGGGAAAAAATGTGGAAGAAACCTCAGGAAGAGCCACAGAGGAGGGATCCCTCTCCCAGGACGGACAGACATGTCACGTGTACAGGACAAATCAACACAAACATATTGTACAATTACAATGACTAACAAAATGACAATTAATCACAATGAATGATAAAATGATTACAGTAACAGATATGGTCACAATCATCTACTTATTCCTTCCTTCAGCATCCGTTTGTGACACAGCTGCTGACCCGTAACCTAATCATTGAACTGCTGGATATGGCCAACAACCCCGAGTTCCACACCACCCACACCCACAGCATGGACGACAACGAACTGGAGGTCAGTGCTGCAAGGAGGTGACAGGAGCTGAGGCGCTAGCCAGCAGATGATAACTACTGTTACAATATTTAATAAACCGTCCTGAATGTAAAGCGGTGTGATTATGCTGTGGCTCACAGAGAAAGACGCTGGAGGAGAGAGGAAGTCAGATTCAGTGTTTTTGCTGGTGTGTCACAGAAGTGTGTGGTGTGTGTTGACAGGTTGGGGAAGTAGCTCCAGACAAGATTCAGTCGGCAGGGAAACACCTGCCTGTGGAGAGGACCCTGTCTGAAGAACAATGTGAGGACACACCCACACATACACGCACACACGCACACACACACACACACACACACACACACATAGATTACAAGGAACATTTGACATTTGGGAAATTTGGAGTTGGCAGGGGGCGGATTTTTCCAGTCTTTGTGTTCAGCTAAACTTGTCCTGGAGCTATGTCTGTACTCAGAGATGATATCAACTGGCTGCGGGTTAGACGATAAATAAGGACATATACTAAATGCTGGAGTTAGTCCTCCGAAGGAAGAGCTCACTGATTTGTCTCTCTTTACACAAACAGAAATGTAAAAATGAACTTGTGGTTTCACGCCCTAACTGTAACTGTAACAAAGTCAAAGTCGGCAAAGTGAGGTTGTACCATCGTGTCAGTACAGAGATCAAAACCAAAAGTAGAGCTTACTGACTGTATGTAGCAGTTTGTGCACAGATTAAACGAACTCTAAATGTGCTTCTATGGAATGCAACATGAGTAGGTGTATCGACTAGTGGATGAATTGGCATGAAATGTTGGGAAGACATTCACGCCCCCCAAAGGATGTACTGGAGTATTTGTTCTGATTAAATTCTGATCACAAACTAGCAAGTCGACAACTTTGCTAACAGCCAAACATCAACCAGGTCACCAGCAGACACAGCAGCAGCTAATATCACTGACTACTGCTAATACTATTACTACTACTACCACTACTACTACTACTACTAGCGTGTATTCAGACAGGAACAGGGAAACCAGCAACTGGTGGTGTGGGGTGCGGTGTAGGGGGTGAGGTGTAGGGGGTGAGGGGAGCTAAGGTGTGTTGCTGTGGGCATGTCTATACCTGCTGTAAAACAATCAGGAAATACCTTTTTATTTCTCTGATTCCTAACAGCTTTATCAAGGCCATTATGTCCATAGAGGCTGCTGAGCCCAATTACATTGCCCGCTCGCCCAGCTCCGGTTGTGGCACGACACTGGCTCCACCCCCTTCTTGTAACCTGGTGGTCCAAAACACATGTGGTACAAACATTTACACAGTGCTCTGAGCTCGCAGTCCGGGCAGCCCAGTTGACAAACTGAGCTAACAGCAGCTAACAAACTGAGCTAACATGAGCTAACAGCAGCTAACAAACTGAGCTAACATGAGCTAACAGCAGCTAACAAACTGAGCTAACATTAGCTAACAGCAGCTAACAAACATGAGCTAACATGAGCTAACAGCAGCTACAGCTGTCAGCAGTTTACTTCACTGTCCATCATAAACTCTGTAAATCACAGAGTTGAGGTGGAGCAGCCGGAGGGCATCAGAGGGAAAACCAGAAAACATTTCCTCCATAAAATATGACCCAGTTTCACCAGAATCAGTGAAATAGTTGGTGCTGTGTGACTTAGTGCCGTAAAGCGTTACGTACTTCTCCTGACCCGGAGCCCAAAGTTACATAGTGTGAGAACAGACGTACAGGTGTAACAGTGAAATCAGAATAATTTTAAATCTGTAGTTTTATGGTAGAAAAGTTTCACATTGTTGCTGTAATTTGTCCACAGTTTGGTTTATGACTAAATATCATTATTATTGCACCATGACATCTGTGTGACAAACTATAAGTTTTAGGCAGCCAATCTTAACAACAAACAGAAGATGAATAAAAACTGTAGGTGAAATTAACACCCACATCATTTCAGGGAATATATCATCTATGAACAGTAATGCAGTTTCTGACAATTACCATATGTGCATGTGCATTCGGTGGCTATCCTTGTAACTGTATGCATGCATTTCTAAATATACTGTATGTTGATTGTACTTGCTGAAGAGTGGCTTCATTGTCCACTGTGATCCCCAGTATTCAGTGCTGTAATCTCCATAATATGAATGAGGACAAAAGCCGCTCAGTCAGCCCGCTGATGGATGCCCTCGTCCTGTAACCCCGTCCATACATGTGGGATGGAGGCTGCGTCAGAGGATGGCACAGAGAACATGCCATCGGTGTGTGGCAGACAGTGGTACTTCTATGTAGAGGCTGGAGTGACTTCATACTGCTGCACTACCAGTAGGCTTCTTGTGGTGTAATGGTGTAATAGTCTGGCTTCACACACTGCCCAGTACCATATCATAAATTGATGTGACGCTGACCTCAACTTCCCTTTCATGCTACATGCGAGTCATAGACATGCAAACCGCAGACACGTTCAACACCTGCACCTCAGTCTGATCAACGTGAGCTTTGAAGGCTCACACTGTTGTTTCTAATGCTACTGCAGAGGTTATACTAGGCTTATATTACTGCTAATACTTTTTTTGGCAATAGCCAAATGTGTAAGCACAACTTTAGGTTGGCCACATCTTCAGTTTGTGTTTTAGGCAAAGTGCTTGTGTGCTTTTGTTGTTATTTGATGTTATTGACAGATATTTGGTCATAAATTAAATCAAATTTTGACCTGATGTTAGAGCTTGATGATAAGTTGAGGCGTCACCAAAGTACAGTTCAATTCAATTGAGTTTTATTTATATAGCACCATATCATAAAAAAAGTTATTTCATGACACTTTTCATACAGAGCAGGTCTAGACTGTACTCTTTGTAATAATATGTCCAGTTTAGTTTCAGTCTGGACCAAAGTGGTAGACCAACATTGCTCTTGATACAGCCATGCTGCTAAACATTTCTAATGACCCACAGCCCCACGACCTAAAAATACTGCAACAAAGAACACAAAGAATATAATACAATCTGAACAATGTTCTGGTGTGCCCTTTATTTAACCAAGCAGACAGCAGTTAAGAGCACATTGGTCAACTAATGGCCTTCTAGCAGGCAAAGTAGTTCAAAAGGGAAAAAATAAGGCAGTTAATACATGACATACCAGGGATGATGAGGAAACATACAGAATGCAGCAGGAAACACAGAAATAGTAATGCAGCAGCATCTTCATGCTGCAAATGACATGGAGCAGCACTGAGAAGGTTGGGGAAATTGCTGCAATCAGCTATTTTACAATGTAACATACTGCAGAGCTTTTAAATGAGCTGTCGCCCACCGCTTTACTCTGCAGCAACAACTGCAACCAAAAGACGTCACAGCCTGTTCACTGTGATTGAATTTCTGTTGCAACCATGTTTCAAGTCCCTGCAAGTTGATTTTCATACTGAAGAGAAACCACTGACTGCTGAGAGGGTGGAGTTTAGTAACAGTGAAGTTAAAACATGGAAAATAAATAGTGGTTTGTGTGGTAATTACAAGATTTTCTATACCTTTGGTACATTACACCTTCATACAGCAAAGAGAAGAACTCCAGACTTCAGGTGTGTGTATATATATATATACTAATAATGTAGATAAAAGTCTAATATATTGATGCAGGCGTTCAGCAGAGAGCTAACTGAGCCAAAACCAGACAGCAACTTCTGCTTTCTGGTTCACTAGTTTCCCCCTGTCCTCTGCTTCAAAGTCAAACTGTCAACCGATAGATCAGGTTCTCCGTGGTTACACGGCGATCCCCTTCCTCCTGCAGTCACATCTCAGTCACGTCAGCACAAAAAACAAAGCAACATACCTTCAAAAGTCTCCAAAGAAACTCAAAATTGACTCTACTTGGACACTTTACTTTTGAAAAGCCTGCCATGTCTTTATACTCTTGACAGTGTCTCCTGAGAAGTGGTGTGGGCAAACATGAAGAGTAACAAACAGTGAAATATAAAAATAAAAAAAACCTGAGAGGGAAATTTGAACAATTGTCGTCTTAAATGGAGTGTGATTGTTGCAAATTTTATGCATTCCTGTCTAGTTTTGAAGACCTGTGAAATTCAGCAAATGTGGATATTATCTAAAGTTGCTGCGGGTCCTCTAACACGTCCACCATGTCCAGTCCAGAACGGACAAATTACATGCTGGCTCTAGAAAGGAACTTTCATGTTTTTCGTATGTCTAGCAGCCACTGTAATTTCATCTGAAGGAGAACGTACTTCTCCTTTACAATAGCTACCATATCAAAAGCTTGAAAAAGAGGCCAAGATGGAGTATCTATCCAACTTTTAGTTACAATTTTACTTCAGGTTTCAGTGAGTATGTTGAGTATGTCAGGGTAACTTTTGTACAGGATAATGGAAATATGAGTAAATGCTCGAACAGCACACAAGCCAGTAAGAGCAGTCATAAAGTAGGTGAACTCACTGAGTAATGTCCTTCATATAAAATCTTAAAGTGACAGAGAGTCCTGCTTACTTTCTCATTTTTATGTGTTTCCTGTCAAAATAAACCAATAGGGAGGGACCTTTGTATAAATTGAGCAGTGTTTAAAATAGCCTATAGCAAGTGTGTGTTACACACCCAACGCTATACACTGCAGCTAGTGCTATGAAGTAGTGTCAGCACCTGCCTCCCAGTAAACATGTTCAGGCCCGGGACCGAACAGAACCTCTGAAACCATGGCTGTAGAGCGTTGCCTCATTATTGACATGATAGGTGATGTGTGGTCGCAGAGTACACCATGTGTCTATCCCTGCTAAGGCTAATCAATGCACTTGAGAGTGAGTGCTCTTTAATAGTGTGAACATGGAAAAAAAAGGCTAGGTCGAGTGTTGTCTGATAAACACACAGAACACTCACTTCATTCTCATCATGTTTTCTTTGCAGTCGACCAGGTGAAGTTTGGGCCTCCGCTAAGGAAAGTCACAGAGCCTTATCCTGATTTGGTAATGAACTTTTCCTGCAGCATATTTTTGTGACAGTGCTGTTTATTATATGTGTGTCCATAAATGTGTACAGTACATGAATATAACCAGAGGCTCTGTTTTGGTTCCCCCTGCAGCCGGGCTCCTATGATGATGACTGGAGTCTGTCTGGAGAAGAAGACAACTCACCGTAAGACTGTTTTCACCTCCACTACGTTCTGTATTGGGATCATTATGGTTTTCCTCTGTTGAGATGTCATAACTGTACAGGATGCTTCCTTTATAGCAATCAGTAATCAGCCTGAGGACAACAATGAAAAAACTGAGTGTTTGATGTCCAATAGTGCCCCCAACACTGAACTAAGCATAGATGTGGTAAAGGGGATTTTTACCCATCAGCATGTTGAGGAGTACCAATACATATCTAAAACAAATGTGTTGGTTTGCAGTTAGAAAGAGTGAGCTGAGCAGACTTCTGTAGCTGCTCCTCATCTCTGCTGCAGGCTACAAGTATAACAAACCGGAATCTTCAGTCAAGTTGGGATGCATAGTGGGTAATGTAGGAGATGACAGGGAAGGTGCTCCTTTATGGGAACTGTATATACTGTGTTGCAGTATTATTTTAATTTAAACATACACATACATGGTTAGCTACACAACTCACCATTAGCAGTTCACTACTTGGCAATCTATCCATCAGGAGGCTGTGCTTGAACCCACTCCAGTCTGCTGATTCACTTAGCAGCAATCAATTAACAGATAGCTACTTCAGCAGGTATTTAGCCTGAACTCACAAAGAACTGAAGCTGAAGGACATCAGAGAGGAAAGCAGCAAATATATTGTGTATAAAAACAGATCCAGTGTGAAAAAAGTTCTAAAGTTGTGCTTCTGCAGAGTAATCGGTGAGGCCTGGACATAGATGACTGTAGCAGCCCTCACAATCACTCATAGACTGGATCAAACAGGTAGCACGCCGCTCCGGCCGTGTCAGAAGAGAGAAAGCGTTTCATTAGATGTAAAATTAGTACACAACCCCGAGTGCAGGATGACATCATCAACTTTTTATGGTTTATTGGAAAATTTTAGGGAAAGCAGATGTTATCTGACCAGCTGTTGAAAGTGTCGACAGTGAAAGTTCCCATTGTGAATTTGGGGGCACTATTGGGCACTATGACATAATCAGAGAGGGTGTATCTTTAATGGCAGAATGTGTTTTTTGAAGTCTCAGTGTGTTTCAAAGAACCGAACCTGTGTGGATCATGTTTAGTTCCACTGGTTTAACAGGCTGATTGTCATGGAAGAATTGTCATTTAAAGCAGTAGGACTAGTAATAGCAGTATTCCTGATATTTCTTAATTTCTCATTATCATTGCTTATAATAGTGTGAACATTAACAGGATCATTCTGGTTTATTACAACTTTCTTAGTTACAGAGACTTTGTAGTACTCTCAAGTACTTCTGTTGTCACCAGGAGGTATGTGGAATGATTGTGGAGGATCTCAGCTAATTTAAAAGATAGAAATTATAATTATTAAACAATACATCCGTACACAGTATTTGTTAGTAGTAGGAAACGACCCAGACATGGGACTGCAAAGTGCTGATAGTACATGGTTAGGTACATGACAGAATCACTTAAATGTCATGTGCTGTGATTTGTGAGTGTTTAACTAAATAGCATGCGAGACAAAAAGCAAAAAAGTTTTTTGCAAC
This sequence comes from Collichthys lucidus, assembly GCA_004119915.2. Classification (NCBI taxonomy): domain Eukaryota; kingdom Metazoa; phylum Chordata; class Actinopteri; family Sciaenidae; genus Collichthys; species Collichthys lucidus. The sequence continues at coordinate 2,250,809 of CM014101.1, forward strand.
ATCACCGTGTTCCCAGATGTCAGCAGCAGGATGTCAGGACCCCACAGTCATGTCCTTGTTAATACAGTGTGTGTATGTTTCAATGGATGAGATTTGGTTTAGCTAGTGTGGGTAAGGTGTCAACTTTGTTTTCAGGTGGTGGCCACATTTACCTTAAAATACATCTTTAGTTCAACCGTTCAAGAAAGAGAAGTAGTAGAAAGCCAAAGTTTCTTATCTAAATACTGCGTGTAGGATTACAGCATCCTCATTACTGATAGGAATTGTAATAACCTGGAATGATCCTTTAAATAACTTTAGTGTTTATATCAGCAGTCAATCAGTCCAAATATCAGCTCAACTATTGGAGTTTCAGAAAGCGACAGGAGTAGTTCCTTCCCTCCCATTGTTGTAGGCCATTCAGGCCCGTAGTCAGATAAACACCAGGTCTTCCTGTTGCAGGAGCCTGTTGGAATGTGTGGAGCAAGCTCTGCAGCTGAGGTAGGCCACGTCCATCAACAACTCCAGCCTCTCCTAACAGCAGTGTCCCCCCTCCTCATCCCACATGAATTCACCTGAAATAAACTGCCTGTGATGATTTTTTTTAATGACGTGATCAGCTAATGCCAAACGTCTTTGACATAATCAGTGGGTTTGTGTTAACTCCTCGCTAATACCAAACCCCAAAGTCCTGCTGTACTTCTTCCAGAACTGGATGTGGGTGTGATTCAGCACAAACCCACTGATTTTTCAGCTTTTTGAGCTTTTTTGTCTGGCTTGTTTTTTCGTGTGGTGTTGCCTCAAGACATTTATTTATGTGCTGTTGTTACCCTGCCGTCAGCTTCTTCAGCATCTGCCTTTTGTTGTCCAGCTTATTGTCATGACACTTGATTTGGATCTCATCACATGACTTAATGATTTTGAAGATTTTTTGGAGCCTGATCAGAGACATTGTTGCTCCTTTGTCTTTCAGGAGTTTAACCATTAAGAGGGCGCCATCTACTGATGTAAGTGGTAACTATACAGTGTGAAGCAAAGCTGTGGTCCAGTTGCATACTGTATACTGATCCTAGATTTCAATGTGTACACCTTAAAACAACAAGCATTAATTATAGTTAAGAGAATAGATAGATATATTGACCTATAAGTTAACATGAGAACATGAATGGTGCAGGAAACTCATGTTCGTGGCCTTTCCATCTTTAAACTAACATCAACACGTTTTTATGACACATGCAACAAAAGCTTTGTAGAAATCTGCTTATGCGCTCTATGTAAATAAGTTCTGAAATCAAATCTTTTCCCAAAACACCAGGAAAGCTATTGTTATGTGTGTTTTCAACATATATGGGGCACTCCACTAGCTGTGGCTCTGTGCATCCTCATGTCAGCACACTGTGATAACCACTTACAGACTGGAACAACAACAGAGTCTCAAGGCAATCTGTCTGTCCTCGCAGCGATATTTTATCTTTTATCTTCTACAATCACAGGCTCACTTTGTGGCTGAGTGATGGTGTGTGGACTGTACTTATATATCTCCTTACTAGTCTTCCACTCAAAGCACTTTTACGCTACAAATCTCATTCACCCTGATGCCATGGAAGGTGTCAACTGCTCATTAGTTTTAGGAGCTAACCATGGGGTTCAGTATCTTGCCCAAGGACACTTCTACATGCAGACTGGAGGGGATCGAACCACTGATCATCTGATTAGTGGACAACCCACTCTACTTCCGAGCCGCCCCCCTTAAACCAGTTGACTAAGACAGACAGTGGAGTGTGTGAGTGTGTATTATGTTACTAACACATTACAAGAAATGCACGTTAATGATCAATTGTGTATCTATTAGCCAAATAACTAGTTAGCCATGAGCTGCTATCTAGCTAGCCAGATTTTTTTTATGTCTTATTGCATCTATTTGTTAATATCTGCTGAGTCACTTTGTGCATTTTTAAATTCTATTAGAGGGAAAAAAACAAAACTGAGTTTTGCTTCATGTAACCCTTTAATCTTATCCACATATTTAATGTGTCCTTTGCTTTAGTTACAGACTAATAGTACAACCACAATGTGACAAGACATTTTTTGATTATAAGAAATTATTCAAAATAATAGAATGAACAGTTGACCTATATTTCAGCGTTACATTCATTTCTGTGAAGATGAAAATAAAATGAAATAAAATAGTTTAAAATAAATAGTTTAGATATAGAGTATAGATTATTATTTCAAATATAAATTAAAAACAGAGTCTCTCTGCTGAAAAGCCTTGAAAAAATGTGCAGTTGAAATAACTAGACCACATAGAATGATGGCCGAGGAGATGAAAACTGAACTGACTGATCATTATAAAATAATATAATATGTCATTTAATTAGGGGTCATCAATTTATTCAGTGATAACCACTGAATAGGTGTTTAGATGTAATCTTATTTGGTTTGGTTACCATGACGATGCTCATTAACATATTTGAAAGTTTTGTCCGGTTTATTGACTCGTTCACACTGGTGGACAAGAGACCTGCACTTGTCTTTGAGATGCTGGATGTGACTCTGAAGGACTACTTTTATGACCAGCGTAACTTTAAACCTCTGCACTTACATGACATCAGGAGCATTATCCAACAGGTATGGATAGAGAAGCATCTGACACAACACTAAAGATCTGTCAGAGTTACAGTATTGCATTGTCTAATATCATCACTGATTTGCAGCTGGGCACAGCGTTACACGCCCTGAAGAGCATTGAAGTGATCCATTCAGATATCAAGTTGGACAACATAATGCTGATGGACTGTGAAGAGCAGCCCCTCAGGGTGAAGCTCATATACTTTGGACTGTCTTTTTTAACAACCTACAAAGTAAAGCAGTGTGCCATGCACCAAACAATGCACTACAGGTGGGCTTCATAGTGGTTTGAATCATGTTACAACTAGTTTGTAGGATGTTCAGATATGACGGCATTCCTTATTATGTGTTCTACATTTGTTTTATTTTCAGAGCTCCAGAAATTTATTTGGGACTTCCCTTTTCAGAGGCCATCGACATGTAGTCTTTAGGCATTGTGATGGCCAACATATTAGTTGGACATGCGCTCTTCCCTGGTTGTAGTGAATATAATGTAGTAAGTGACTTCCTTTATCCTTTTATCCTATAAGATCTAACACTGCTGCATACTCTTCCTGAATATCTATAGAAGCCTGCATTGCTCAAATACAGTCTAAAACTGTATCGGAACAATCAAAAACTATCTTCAAGAAAGCGACCTGTCATGTGTAGATGCTATACAATTTATTATTTATACTTAAAGAGATAAGAAGCATCTTTTTGCATACCTTGATGTGATGCTGTTTTGTCTTCAGATGGAATGCATGGTCGATCTCCTGGGTCTCCCTCCAGACCACCTTCTGAATGCTGGGAGACACTCAAAAGTATATTTCTTAAAAACATATTACGGTCAATGGAGATTGAAGGTATGAAAACACCAAAAAGTCTATCCTGTTCTTTAGTTAGGATTAAACATTTGATACATTTAAATCAGTCAAAGTGATTAGAAGATATCTGAAATACACTTAATCTTCTTTTAGACACACGGTGAGTATTGGGGAACCCAGCCTTATCTTGGTGACTACAGAGCCAGTTCCACAGCCTGGACGATGTAGAAAAGGTAAGTAGGTGTGACAGTAGATTGTGTTGGACCTGCTGACACTTTGATCGATTCTGTTTTAATGAATTAGATTGCTTATTTTACTCATATTGGTCCTTTCTTAGTTGCCCTTGGCGAACCTGAGAGTGGCAGATGCTGAAGAAAAGATGCAATGCATCGCCCTGCTGAAGGCAATGCTTCAGATAGATGTGATAGATGTGAGGATTACCCCCAGTCAACTCCTTGAACATCCATTTATCAGAAGGAGCACCCACCACCGTGACTCTTTGTAAGTTTCTGTGTTTGCAACCACGACTGGAATGATTGTGTAAAACACTTTTAATGGACTTTATGTTTCTTGATTCCACAGCTGGAGTTGCAGCACAGGCGTTGGATCAACTTCATCATATCTACGTTTCATCAAGGTGCGGCCTGCACCACCCGATTGCCGCTACGTGGCAGATGATGTCCTCTCAGAGAGTGAGCCTAGGTGAGATGATTTTGTCTGGACATGTCAGTCATCAGATAGAGATAGAAAGAAATTAAAAAGTTAGGCCAGATGAATGTGAACGTGTTCATCATTATACATCATGAATCAGATATTAACTTAGCACCTTTCTGAAAACAGGTCAGTGCAGTGCCCCGATGAATTCACAAGCGACCTCCAGCTCCCTTTTCACCTGAGGACATAAACATGAAGCAAGAGGACAGTGACAGCACATCAAGTAGGAAATGCTCGCTTCCACTGGAGTCTGAATTGTTTCTTCTTTCACATTGTTGTTAATTCTTCTAAGACATTTAACGTACCTGTGGCTTTTTAGACGAAGACTTCTCCCTCGAGATGAAGACCAGGAAGGAGAAGAAGAAGAAGAAGAAGAATAGCTTCAAGGGCTTTTTCTGTTGGCTGAAGAATACATTCAGCTGCATCACTGCCAACAATGACGAGGGCTGAATCCCTCATAGGGCAGCACGGTGGTCACCATTGTGTGCAGAGTTTACATGTTCTCCCTGTGTCTGCGTGGGTTTTCTCCGGGCACTCCGGTTTCCACGCACAAAAAAAAAAAACATGCGAAAAAACTGCTGGACAGAATAGAATAAAATGTAATTAGACAACACTGGGGAACAATTAAAAATCTGTTAAGTTAGATTTGTATGCTGATTAAACTAAAACTTAACTAAAATTGGCATACTGATTCCAAAATTGCAGTAAATTTTTTTCTAGCACGTCAAGTCCACAGCCAATCCTCCAGATAAGCAAAATTCCACTGATTAGCTGTAGTAAGATTTGCCAGCTGATTACGATTGGACTCATCTACAGCTACGTGGCAACTTGTTTGTGCAGTCACAACTGAGACAGTGTGGTGAGAGGTGTGTGCAGCTCCCAATAGGTCAGTACTATCACCATCTGCAAACAGAAAGCTGGCATAGTAGAATGAAGAGGATTTGGCTTTTCTCTTAACCTTGTAACTATGGGGATACCGTTCTGTTCTGTTTCGTTTGATGCTGTTTTTGTAGTCTTCAAAGCTTGTAACCATTCCATCTTAGTGTTTTATTTCCATAGGTATATATTTTGTTTGCTCCAGATCATGTCTGCTCCTGCTACTGTCGTTAATGCCTAAACAACCCTGATTCCTTTTGCTATATTTGTGGTAGTTTCACTATTCCAAGTCAGAGGACAAACATCATAACAAGCATATTTTGAATAAAACTGGGTGATCAAGACAAGCCATGGGCCCCTCACAAAGTGTGCAAGCAGTGTGTCGTTTACGGATGTGGACCAAAGGAACATGTGAATAGTTAACATTTGGTATCCCCATGGTTTGGAGAAGAGAGTGAAAACATCAGGATTTAACAAGAAAAATAAAAGTAAAATAGAATATCCTAATCTATGGTCAGCTATAAGACCAATGCCTTATTCAGCTGAGATTCCAGTGAATGAGGCATTGTTGTTTTTTCGAACAACTACCTCCTCTAGAAGATATGAGTGATGTTGAAGAACATAGTGACAGCAATGATGCATATTTTGAAATTCACAAGGATTCAACGAATAAGCACATATCTGTTAAGTAAAGTACTTTCATAGTTTTTAAGAAAACGAGGATCCTATAGTTCAAAAACTTGATGTTATAGAGACAAACTGAGATCAGTTTTGGATTCCGCACCCAAAAATTTGTTAAAAATTTGTTTTCTAAATTAATCGCACATATTTAGGTTTTTTTCTGTGAAAACTATCTAAACATATTTAAACATGTTTCAAATCAAACTGAATTTAGTAGCTGAATAAATCCATGAAAATACATTTCAAACATAAAAGTTCAATGTGTTTTCTATGAAAAATAGAACTGTTCATATTCAATATGAGCATCTCAGGACAAACCTCAACCTGACAGCACAGTCCTCAGTCATTTGATGATCTGGAGCTGTAGCTTTAGGAAAATGCCCCAAAAACTGAATAAAGAGAGTTAAAACATTCTACTTACACATTAATGCATCTGTAATAATAATACAGTACAACACTCACAGGGGCAGTCTCTGTGACATCTTCTGTGTCAAAATAAAGTTCAGTTAGCTCAGAGGATGCTCTCTGTCAAACCTCTACCACTGTCATTAGCATTCATCAGTCTCTAGTAGACTTCATCAGTTTGCATCTGAATGCCTGGTCGAGATCAAGTGTGGCTTGGCCAGGCTGGCTGCTAACTCTGCTAACGTGGTGCTTCTCATCTGCCTCCATCATGTGTACAAAGCAGGTGTGGGCCGTGTTTTCCAACTCAAAGGTGGCACCAGCAGGTACCACAGGTACCTGATTCTTCTTCTTTTATTTAATGGCAGATGGCAACGAGAGTTTAAGGAGCATTACCACCACCTACTGTGCTGGAGAGTTTTTTTTTTAATCGAAATGAACGTGTTAATTTGACAGCCCTAGTTATCACATATACTAACATGCATCTTTATTGTGATGATGCCCAAACTGAGTGTCAGTGATGTTTCTGATGCTGTGAAATTGAACTAATTTATTTAGATTTGTAATATTGGTTAAAGGGAGAGGCATAGGGGTCAGGTGCTTTGCCAGCCAGGCGGCAAGCAAAGGCAGGGACCAGAAGAAGGGGCTCAGTGCACCATTTGAAGTCCCCCCGCAGTCTAGTCCTATAGCAATGTAACTAAGGGATGACATAAGTCCTAACTATAAGCTCTATCAAAAAGGAAAGTTTTACCCCAAAATCCACCGGGTGCGGATGTGCCACATTGCGTGTGCCCAGCAATACGCTGCAAACACAGTATATTGGGTATCGCATAGAGGATGTACCAAAACAGCAGTGCTGCTGCAATGTGACAGCGACATATTCGGTGGGGGTTTCAAGGGTTGTAACCAATTATTTAATAAGTAACTATATCTCTAGAAAGAGAGCTTCTGTGGTGTTTGGGTTGAATTACAAGAACTTCAGTCTTCTTGTCTGAATTTAGTATCAGAAAATTGTAGGTCATCTAATTTATTATATCCTTAAGGCATGTTTGAAGTTTAGCTAACTGATTCGTTTCATCAGGCTTGATCAATAAATATAATTGGGCGTCATCCGCATAATAATAAAAGTTAATGAAGGGATTCCTAATAATGTTCCCTAAAAGAAGCATATATATGAATAAAAGTGGTCCGAGCACAGAATCTTGTGGAACTCCGTGACTGAATTTAATTCAGTCAATGAGAGATTCTTTGTACAAGGATTTGATGTTCAATGGTGTCAAATGCAGCACTAAGATCTAACAAGCCATGTACAGAGACGAGTCCTTTGTCTGATGCAAAGTAAATTGATGAAAAGTAAATTGTTCTGTCTCTATGCACTCTAATTCCTAACTGAAAATTTTCCATAATTCTTGGGGAGAAATTCACACAATGGGTACAGTACCTCTGGAGTGGCAGACCTGGGTGATGGTCCCCATTTACAAAAAAGGGTAGCGGAAATTGTCCTCACCTTACAAAACTGCCCTCACTTCTCGCAAAAAGGCAAAACACACACACAAGCACACACACACCTGCCAGTACTGTGTCTTCAAGTATTTTTTCTTCTGTTTGTGTTAACGTGTTTCTTATTTTTTTTCTAACTTTGTATCTTTCTAGAAGTTCGTTGTACAATGCACCTTATTTTCTTTCCATATGACAATTAAGCTTATAATAAATAATATAAATGAAGCTTATAAGAATATAAGAAAGCTTATAAGAATGTGTGACAGAACAGTTGTGGACAGTCCTTGAGGTTGCCTTGAACACAGAAATCAGTGGCTCTGTTGTTGTTCCCAGTCTGGCCACACCAGTGTTTTGGTGTGATCCAATGCTAGAGGTTTTATTGACATCCTAAATCAACAAAAGTACCAGTCAACATTAGAGCATGATGTCACTTTTCTAGTATTAATATACAGTATGCTATTGGGCACACAGGTTAACATCACATATTGGAATAGTCCTTCAGAGTTATAAATGTGTTTCCTGGTGTTTTTCAGGGAGGAAGGAAGAGTGGTCTCTTCAGCCCGTCTACAGCCTCCCTGCCGGCCTTCAGCTCTTTAACACCCAACACAGACAACAAAGACCTGACACTGAGGCCAAGCTGTACACTGGGCCCTGACACTGCCGTCGCTGCTGACTCCACCTCCACTACAGGTACAACACATCCCAGCCCAGCCAACATGTCAGCTGTCAGTAACGGTTTGTGGCTAGCTGGACAACCATGCATGTTTGACTTGATCTAAGGCTCTCTATAGCCTGATATCTGCACAGAATCTGTAGATGTGGGACCAAGATTTTGGCAACGGATGTGTTCTAGTTTCCGGTAGTAATGGAAGTAGTATTGACCAATCGTGTTTGTGGCAGAATACATGTAAAAATGTAATTTTTTAGAATCAATTAGCTATTGTCTTGATGAGAGAGAGAAATTAGCAGAAATATGTCTATCACAGTTCTCATGTATCTAATTGCTAATCAGAAGTCATGTTTTCTGAGAAGGCAGAAAAAAATTGCCCATTGCCCCCAGAGGCTAAATCATCATCAAACAGATAGCTGTTGGGTTCTAAGTTCAAGTTCGAGGTTTTACACCCATCTCTTGATGAAGTCGAGACCGACAAATATGACTTCCTTTCACTGTCTTCCATGTTTGACAAGTGTTGGCAAGGTGCTCAGCCACACAGGACATCAGACAGCGCTGCAGCGACCCATGTCTCCCTGCGGGTGACGCTGTAATTGCAGAGAAAAAGAAGGTTACCCCTATCACCTCTCCGAAAAGAGAGACACCACTATCACCTGAATGGAGTACACTGAGGAAAAAGACTGAGGACTCTGTGAGTTCAAACCAAACATCTGACATCTCTCATGTGTGATTTTGCTAACCTAATAACTTTCTAATAAATAAATGTCTGTCTGTAAGAATCAGACCAAACAAGATGTTGATTTGGAATGCAACTCATACAGTTTTTATCATCCCCTATGTTTTTTTATGTGTAACCTTTGAAATTTCTAGAGGGCTGATTGTCATGGACTTCCTCCTACCCCTCAAGTCCATGTAAGTGTGAACTCTAACAGCATGTTACCTACAATAAAAAGTTGACCAGTAGCAATACCCTGATGACTAACAAGATATGCTTCCTTGCATGGCATTACACAAGCTTCATTAGGAACAGGTTGTTGTTGTTTTTTTTTTTACGTAAAATATTTACCAGCTGATGTTTTTATCGCTAAACCATTCCATCCAGTACAAATATTTTTGGATGTCCAGAACTTCATTTTATACACATCTCCACAAACTTCAGCCTTTGGTACCTTTGGAAACATTAGCACTCAGTTACTGCTTACTGCGCAAAGTAGCCTAGTACAACTTGTTTTTGTAGTAATCATACATGCTGGTTTTGCTAGAATCATTCCACAATTGAAGGATCGCTATTACCATGTCAGATCATAATTGATTCAGTTACTTTGCTGGTTCTGTAGATGGGAGCCTGCTTCTCCAAAGTCTTCAACGGTTGTCCTCTTAAAATCCACTGTGCTGCCACCTGGATTTTACCCAAGACAAGAGGTAAGAAAATAGAGCTTTTAATGTCTTTAACCCTCAGGCGTCAGTATTTACTACCCTCTTAAGTCGTTAAGGACAAAAATGTCCACTTCCAAAAAACTGCTATAAAAACAACTTCAGCCCTCAAAACTGCCAAACATTCAATCACGTTAAGGATTTAAACCCTTAATGTGCCAGTTTGATAACTTGATTAACTTGAAAAACAAACAACATTTTTTTAATACAATTGAAGGATTTGAACTCTTGTGTATTAAATACTGACTTTGATGTATTATTAGTTTTTTTATAGCATTAGATTTAAAATGTATTTCCCTCTTAGGTCATTTCATGGCCCCTTAAGTCCCATTAAAATCCTTTTTTTTTTTTAAATCTCATAGCCATTATAAAATATAACCATGCATTCTACAATGCTAGGGTTTCATGTCTGATGAAGTTACTTTGGTATACTGTCATACACAATCATACATGCACTTCCCCAGCCCCCCAACATTTGTTATATGAAAAAATAACTTGTTTTTGTGTGTGAAAAAAACTTTCAAAGCCAAAATGATGGCCAGATAAAGGAGAACAATGTGAACAAATGGACAAAATTGTCCATAATGACGCACGAGGGTTAAACCTGTAATGGATACAGTTTTATATCAAGTTCCAACATTGCCCACATTTATATTAGAGTTTCTTTACATTTATGGTGCAGGACATAAAATAGTTTTTTTTCTCTTTGATAAATACTTTTCTTACTTAGATCAGTACCTTATTCTTGGGGCAGAGGAGGGTATCTACATATTGAACCTTAATGAACTTCATGAAGATACACTAGAGAAGGTAAGACAATGACTGATCCATCTGTTTACCATTATTTTGCTGCAACACAGTACACTCCAAAGTCAAAGTGACGTTCTTCTTGGAAAAAAATAGAAAGGTATTTCTTGGACAAATGGGGACGATTGAAGACTTGAGTGGTGCTTTATCAGTAGACACCATGTTGGAGTAAAATGTGCACTGGGTACCACATAAGACCTTACCTAAGACCAGTGAGGAAGAAGAAAGGAGACTCTGGCCCATTGTGGAACCTCAGATTCAGGAGTTCTGAAAGGCTTGTGGGAATTTTCTTCTGTTATAGGTGCTTTGTGGTCTTATAATTGTGTCCCTCAGACTGTCTTTCTAGGGGGTAATATATATATATATATATACTTACTTATACTTTTCTTTCTTCAAACAGCTGCTCCCTCAGCGATGCACATGGCTGTATGTTATGAACAATGTGCTGATGTCTGTATCAGGTACTGCTGATGTCTGTAACAGATCTCTTCAGTTATTAGTTTTGTCAGAGAACACAGAGTGCTGTACATTTTCTGCTGCTCTAAGAAACTTTCCATTTCGCAGGGAAGTCTTCACAGCTTTATTCCCACAGTCTGACAGTTCTGTTCGAACAGAGAGGACATCTGCAGAAGAAACACAGCAGTCTGTCACTCAGCACCAACCGCTTCACTGAGAGGATCAACCCCAGGTAGGACAGAATACGAGTGAGCCTGTAAACATTATAGGATGCCATAGATGCAGTAATAAAAATAGTGTCATGCTTGATCCTACCACTGAAAGGCACCAGAGTAAGACATTTTTAAACCTAGTCATGGCTCCTCTCAAGAGATAGTTCAGGTTCTTTGAAGTGGAGTTGTCTTCTTGTCCACAGTTTTTCTTACTGAACTCTGTATTCTCTATCACTCCACAGAAAGTTTGCCATATCTGTGAAGATTCCTGACACTAAAGGCTGTAGGAGATGTAGCGTAGGTAAGTGATGTTCATGTAAGTGATTACTATTCAAGCTTTCTACCTACGTGTATTCAGTATTAACAACAACACACTCTGCAACTCTCTTCTGTCTCTCAGCAAGAAACCCGTACACAGACAGTACATTTCTATGTGGAGCAGTACCCACAGGCTTGGTTCTACTATTGTGGTATGAGCCTCTGCAGAAGTTCATGCATCTAAAGGTTTGTACTGACACATTACACTTTGAATGCAGCTCAGTGAAATGTGTGTATTTCTGCTGTACAGCTTCAACACATATTGTATGTGTTTAAAAATGAGCTGTGGTAAAATTTGATCTGTGGGTCATTGGAAATGTTTCTCTCGTTCTCCTGGTCAGATGCAGGAGCTCCTGCAGGAGCTGTTGCTGTCAGTACTTCACTTTGGAAAATGATTTGAATGAGCACTTGATACAAAGAAGATTCAGTATTTACGTGGGACTTGATTGCAATCACATGGCTACAGGAGAGTGCAGTGACAAACTAAGTGATCAGAGAAGTTCAGTTGACATAGTTTTGTATTCAGGCGGCAGTTTATTTATTGAGAATCAGCTCTCATTTACTTTTGTGGAAGATCTTGTTGTGTGGAGAAATTGCTGAAGTCAAAGGTCAATGGTGAAGCCAGGAAAGGAAAGTGTTCAGGAGCCTCTGATGTCTTATGGTGTATTATGTATTAATGCTTGGCCAAGGAGAATTAGAGACACTCTCAAAGTTTATCAGAAGTGCCTGAGTCAGTCTCACATTCTGCCCAACTCATCCTGGTGGATCGACTTTAAACCCCAATATAACACCACAAATACTACATGCCCAGAATAAGTCAAAGAGAATGTCTTTACCCATGGAGGTGTTATTGTCAGCATATTCTAGTCTGGAGACACAGATGTCTGTTTACGCAGATTGGAACATCAACGTCCAGCTATCTATTATGTCTAAGAAGGCAGCCACAGGTCTTTTCGACCCTGGCCACCACAGTGTTCAGATATGGTGGCACCTACTGTTCTCAATCAAAGCCAAACAATTAATACTGCCGAGGACCTCAAGGCCCACACGTGACCTTGTGTTACCTAAGGATAGAAAATTCCATAACAGATCTTAATAAATTCAGGTTTGTTTAGTCAACTCATTCAAGTCAGACTTTTTACAATAAGCACTTTACTAAGCGCTAAGTTTTATCCACCTCAGATATTTATTTTTAATTATGATTGACATCCCATTTATTTGTGATGGAGAATTTTGGGTCCTGTTTTCATTTAGGAAAATTAGTAGCACAAGCTTTTGTGGTGATCGGAAGGATCATCTGAACCAAGAGGCAAGACGCTAATTACACACAGCAGATCATTAGTTAACAGTTTAATATCAGCACTGAGGAGACCACAGACAGTCTCAGGCTTAATATATGTTTGTCAGACTCCACATCTGGAATCCCCTTAGATTTTATCTGGACTATTGTATCTCTAATTAGCATTTAGGGACTCCTTCTGAACCTGAACTGTTACTTATCCTAAGGCTTCAGGAAGAACAATATATATGTCTTGGGAGTCCTGCAAGAGTTCTAACAGATGTGTTAATGTTAAACTGGTGAATGAACATACTTTTATACTTTTTCATCAAATACATCTTAAAACAAAGGCATCCTAACATGTGGCATCCTGATATGTGGTTAGTGTGGATCATTATCTCCAGAAAAGAAATGCGTAGATGTATTTGTCGTGCCTTCATTCTCAACAATAATATCTTTTTGTCTTACAGCACATAGCGATTAAGCTGCCAGACTCTCTGCCAATATTTGAGCTGCTGGTGTTGGTGACGGATGAGTTTCCCCAGCTGTGCGTTGGTGTGAGGGACTGTAGAAACGGGAAAGGCCCAACAAGCCAACAGCTCAAGTTTGATATCATAGAGCTGAACAGCACGCCTATTTCATCACCAGGTAGGATAGACTGCTGATGTTTCTCGTCTGAATGTTTGAGCTCCTCTTAAAGCTTTGACTAAACCCTTTGTGTCTGCTGTGTGTGTCTGCTGTGTGTGTCTCCTGTGTGTGTCTCCTGTGTGTCTGCAGATGGTGGGGCACTCAGGGCAGCACAGGTAACTCAACTGGACAGAGACACTGTTCTCATCGTATTAGAAAGTAAGTCACTTCCTTCTCCACACGTGTTCTGAATCCTCCAGCCATCTCCCATACTGATTCTTAACATACTGTGTTAATCTTGATGCTCATTGGACAGAAACTGTTAAAATTGTGAACCTGCGAGGACTTCCATCCAAAGAGCTGACTGCTGAAATGGTCTTTGATTTCTACATTGAAACTCTGGGTATGAACCATCACGTGAACAGCAGTGAATGAGACTTGATCCTGCTGCTGACAGCTGAGTGACATGACATGTCTTTACAGTCTGCTTACAGGACAGTGTGCTGGCCTTCTGGAAGCACGGCCTGAAAGGGAAAAGCTTTCATTCAAATGAGGTGAGCCATATGTTAGGTTGGAACTGAGCTGGTGTTGTGATTCGTGTCACTCAGTATATATTCAGATTTGCATGTGTATAAAATGAATTTCATCTTTATCTGCAGGTAACACAAGAAATTACAGACGAGAGTAGAGTATTCAGAGTTCTGGGAACAAACAGGTACGTTAACAGGAATGACTGACTGACTGTATGAGTGTCATCAGCTGGTGAAACTGTGGCAGTAGCAGTGCTACGAGTACAGTGAAATCAAAATAGAAGTTAATAAGCGAAATAAATCAGACAGGAGAATAATCAGTGACATGGAGCACCAGATCAGAACCATTCTGTGCTTTATGAACCTACAATAGTGTTTAATCAGTGATCATGGTCTTAGTGAGGTCTCTCAAAGCAGAGCTTGGAAACATCTGCAGCTGACAAATAAATAATTTAAGAATAATTTAAGAAAATGTATCTTTATTTAAAGGTCCAGTGTTCTGATTTAGAGGGCTCTGTTCACAGAATATAATATTCATCACTCTGTTTTTATTAGTATTTGATCACCTGAAAATAAGAGTCATTATGTTTTTGTTACCTTAGAATGAGACTTCAATATTCACAGATGCTGCAGGTCCGCCATGTTGAACTGCCTTGTTTCTATAGTAGCCCAGAACAGATAAACTAAATACTAACTGACTCTGAGACCTTTTGTATTTTGTGCCACTTTAGTTTAATGGTAGTGGGTGTGGTAGCAGATCAACAGCAGTAATGTTAATATAGATATAATATAGTATATAATATTAGTCGCAGCATAAGTAGTAGAAACTGTATAGAAGTTTGAAATCAGTGAGAATCATCATCTTTCCTTTGACTCGAACTGACAAAATGAATACAGTTCACTCATACTAACTAAACTGAGAATATTTATTTTTTTCTCAGGTCTTCAGAATTAGATACAGCATAGGATAAATAATTTTTCTTCTTCTTCTTCTTCTTCTTCTTCTTCTTCTTCTTCTTCTTCTTCTTCAGGGATATCATCCTTCAGAGCACACCAACGGATGACCCCTCTGCACTGAGTAACTTGTACATCCTGACTGGACATGAAAACAGCTACTGAGATAAAATGGCTGAACGTCTTCAAAACTCAGGCTGAAGAGAAGGAAAGAGCACATATGTTCTATAACCTGTAGTGGAAGTGATGTCCTCCAAATGACGCTGTAGCAGACACCAGCACCAACTCTTTGCTGTGAATGACCAGTGTCAGTGTTTGATTGAGTTGCCTGTCTCAGACTCAAACTGTAAGCTGTTGGACAGCATGTATAAGAGAGACATATCAACATGTGAGTGGGTTTGCTAATTAAAACCTCAAAAGCCGAGATTTTAATGTAAAAACAGTTCATGTTACCGGCCTAATTCACAGCATCACTGTAGTAGGGGGGAGGTTCCCATTCCTGATGACTGAGATGTCATAGATGCTGTCAGCCTGGACCGTAGACTGTAGAGAAACATGGATGGAGCGCCTGTGGCAGCACACTCACTAAACGGATGTTGTGAAGCTTTTATTTAGATTTACTGTTTACTGCTACTGACAGTGATAGGCTAAGACACCTGTCAACCAATCACATGAATAAATCGTAATACCCCCTAAAGGGATTCCCGTAATTTCCACAAAGACTCAAAGCAGAAGAGGTAAATTTAGGACTTTTTCAAGGGATTTCTGTGGAGTGACACTTTTTGGAGCCATTTTTGGAACTGCAGTTTAAGACAATTAGAATTTTGCTTCAGCCTTTCACCATAGTTACAGGGCGGCCATTTTCCCTGATCTTAGGGTTGGAAGTTCAAATGTTCTGCTGCGTTCCAGGTTGCAGATGGTATCAACAAAATGTTATCATTTCATCCTTTTCTGATTTATCAGCAACTGAAAAGACCATAGATAATGAAAAGCTAGATAACTCCTTCCATGTTGAATTGTGTAACACTGTCAAACAGTAATGTTAGCTGTTATCTAACGGTAGCTAATGAGTTATCTAATATGTTGTTTGGCACCGTGTCTCTCTGGATTCTTCCTGTCCATTGTCTTTTCAGTTGCTGGCCAATCAGGAAAAGGTGAAATGTTAATAATTTGCAACCTGGAACACACAACATTTGAGCGTCCCACCTTGAGCATGATGTCAGAAGAAAATGGCTGCCACATGGAAACGGTGAATTAAGATATAAAATAGGGTTCCCTTTTTTTGACTGCCACCAGCCGCTCAGTACCTCCTGCCCGATCAATACTACACACGTGCAACTGTCAAGATTAGCATCTTCCATCATCCACTCCAGTTTAGAATGTTATTGATTAAGAATTCTGGATGCAGTCTGATTTGATGTGGTGACTTGTATGTTCATCACATCTACTGTGAGATGCGGCTCAGAGCTGCACATGGGCAATATGGATCAGGCAGTGACACATACTTCACACAGTAACGCTGCATTCACATTTTGAGTTCATCGTAATGGCCACTTTCTCATAAATGTCGTCAGTACTCAATCCATGATTACAATTGGAAAACATTTTCTATAGTCATTCAAGGTGATTAAAGCCAAATGTCAATGTTTAAAGTCAACGCTCAGTATTTTTACGCCTTATACAACCAACCATCAACCATCTGAATGTGACATATGTCAAGGACCACATGATTTTACCTGAGGGCTCTTCCTCACCCTTTAACTGACATGATTTCCACTGTTTGGTTTGTTGATTAAAAGAATATTTGTTCAGTATCAGACATTCACTACTGTTGACATTTAAAATTTGTAGTTTGCTACAGGACGGATATTGGATGCAGTCAATGTGTAACATTACTATTCAAAATAAACAGATGATAGTTGTTAATATAGTTATAGTTGTTGATAGTTGTTGCATAACCCCAACCTCTTTGTGTCAAATTTCTAAAAACTGTGGAGAAATAATGAATGCTAACTGAACCAAATTCTGACCCGACTTTCAAGTTCCACTTAGCTTTCGGTAGTCAATGTGGTTTCTCATACAAGGCTTGATTGTTGAAATTTCAACAATAACAATGTATAAGGCTTTCACTGTCGGCTATGTTATGTATGCTAACTCAAGAACTGACAAGGTGTTCAGATATTACTAGCCAGTACAATAGTAAATGCTCATATATCGTAAAAAGGGTGTCAGGTTTTTGTTTTTTTAAGGAGGACAAATAACTCTAGCCATGCATTTCTGAAAATCACGTTTAAATGTATTTTGAATATTGTGAATGTGCTAGCATAGCTGCATTCACATTATGTGTCACTGTGTTGAGAGAAATGATAAATCCTGATCAGATTTGTGCGCATAAGCAGTCCGTCCATTGCTGTCAGCTGTCTATTGGTACCAAACACAGCTCGTCCCTCTCCTTTTTATTACTTCACTTACACACAGACTAAATGTACATTTGATTCCATGAGGTGCTATAGAAACTGAATGCCATTAAATTCTACTTCTGCTTATTTGACTAAAATGTAAATTCCACTACATTGCAGTTTTGTGTGTAATGATATTTATGGTATTTATGGAAAGGGAACTGTACAAGTAACACTCACCCCTCCCCAGAAAGATACATGAAAGACATAATATATGTATGTATGAATTTCATTTTCTTGTTACTGTGTATAGATTTTATGTATATAACAATACAGTATGCTCTTATAATATGGAGGGGTTGTAATATGCCAAATAAAGATTTAAATTTCCTTTGAAGCTGAAGCAGATTTAGTTTCCTTTCGTTGTCCTGGCAAAGATTCACTTGTAGCCACAACAGAGGTTTGGTCCTTGTGGTGCCTTAACGGAAATTGATAATTTTTAAAAACTGATGACTGATTACTGAGTTAAGCTTAAGTTATTGACATTAGAAATGTCAAAGAAATATAACGGTGAACACAAACAGACCCGGGATAGTTATGTGCGCCTGCATAATCAGATGCAATTATATTATGGTTAACATAAATGGTAATGACACTAAACAATGAATCTGTACAAACAAAACAGGAAACATAACCAGTCTATACAGTAAGTGACAAATGGTAGAGGTGGGAAACATTTACACAAAACCTCAGTTGTGGGTCATCCTCTTTAGGGACAAGCGCCACTCATGGTTTCTGTGTGCACAGGTGGCCACAGAGATACATAGCTGTTCTAGTTAATGTTGCGCTGCGACCATTTCAGAAGTGGCAGGCCTTCCCTCTGCTCTGTGGGGAATACATGATCAGAAGCCAGACACAGAAACAGCATAAAAAATCAAGAGAGTCGATACTGAAAATAAAATACCCCGTGCAAACTGCTGGTGGTAGCTTATTTAGCATATTTACACATGTAGAAGCATATTTGGAAGAAAAAGGAAAATTACCAAATCTGAGCAAGTAAACAAAGTCTGGTGTGGTGGAATTGAAGATGTTATACATGTGCTTTTTTTTTTGAAGGACACGTTTGAGATGGAAACAGGGAGCTGTGAGGAGAACAGCAGTATCAGAGATTAGTTAGTGACGAGTTCCATGTTGTGCATCCTGCTGAATAAATTTAGGTAACCTGAATATCTCGTGGATCAACCAGATGACTATCTTCTGGTCCTTTTTGAGTGGGGACGCCTCTTGGTACCTTGTACCATAATCACACACTACCCATATGTATTTGTGACCAACCTTACTTCTCTCCAATGGGCCAACAATTTCCATGGCAATGCAGGAAAAGAGGGTGTTAACAGTCATGGTCACTAGTGGGGCTCTTTCTCCCTTTCTGTCTGGACTGTATCTGCAAATTGTTGTGGCCAATAAAAGCAAGACACCATTCTTGAAAAGGTTTTCATCTGACCTAAATGGCCTGCCCAGGAATACTGTGGGACTTTAGGGAACAACTAGCTGGTCACCTAGCTTACTGCGACACAACAACTGTTCTTCCGTAACTTGTGTTGGCTCAGGAACCCATTTATCAAAGAGGAGCTGTAGAGAAGGGTCGTGCCTCTGTAACTGAATCACATAGGGAGGAATAAACCGCAGCTATGAACTTTCAGGCTTGGGCAATTGCTCCAATATCTCTGTTCCCCTGACTTCTCTGTCCTGTCTCTGGCTTTTCCTGTCTGGTGCCAGAGGTTGAGGAAGCTAGTCAGAAGAGGACCAGCTTCCTCAACCCCTAGCACCTCAGCATCAACTCGTCCCAACCCCCAAGTTGGCACAAACTGTGTTTCACTCTGTCTGGACGTTGTGACTGCTACCATACCCTTGTTGGTTCTGCTTGAACTTTGCTCCACATCATGTCTAGCAGTGAGTTTAAAGAGGCCTTGAAAGCCACTGCCTAGTACCTGATATGGAAGTCTCTCCATGACACCAACTGCAAGCACATATTGCTGACCCTAAACCTGGATGGGCACCACTGCTATAGGACATTCTACCTTGTTTCCATGAACATACCAGACACTAACCTTTCCCTCAATGAAAATAAAATCCCTGTGAAGACAGTTTGGCCTAACCAAGGTACAATTACTACCCGAGTCCAGTAGAGCTACATAAAGCTTGTCCTTAATAAATACACAAGCAGGGAGCGATGGAGGAGTAAGACGTGTTCGCACGAGCTCTGTTAACTGTATCCTTATTAAAACACTAAACTTTTGCAAATCCGCTCTTAATATCCTCGGAGCGACGCATTAAGTTAAACCAAGTGCCACCTACACGTGCCATACTAGCTGCTATCGCTAACCTACGAAAAGAAGTCACTCTGAGCAAGAACGATATATGTGCCTCCATTGAAACACGCTTACAAACGGTTTGCACTGAGTTGAGAGAGGAGCTGGCTACAACTAAAAAGGAGATTCAGTCATCCATTAAAACACTTGAAGCCGCCATGGCCGCGCACAAGAAGACAATTAAGGAGCTGGAGAGGTCAGCCTCACTCCACTCCGACGACGTTACTGATCTCCAACGCCAGGTAACGCGACTGACCTCGAGGTGGGGAAACTGACAGAAAAATGTGAGGATTCAGAAGGCAGATCGAGGAGGCACAACATCAGAATCGTAGGAGTTCCCGAGGGGGTGGAAGGATCCACACCGAGCGACTTCTACTACTTCTACTACTTAGCGTAGCTGACCTGCTAAAGGATGTGCTATCTCTGGATGAGAAGCCACTTATTGACCGGGTGCACCGGACCCTCCGGAGAAGCCCTGGTTCCCGAGGGCCCCCCAGGCCCTTCATCCTGAGGCTACACTAATATCATGTGCTTGAGGACATCCTACGGAAAGCCAGAGCGGCGAAGCAACTTTACTTTGGAGACAAGAGGATTCAGATATTCCCCGGCTATCCTCTGGCAGTGGCTCAGCGAAGGGCTCTATTCAACCGCGCCAGGGAGCTACTGCGCGACAAGCCCGACGTCAGGTATGGTCTACTTTACCCCGCGAGGCTCCTGGTCACACACAACGGCACACAGACATCCTTCACAGACCCGAAAAAAGCAGAAGAATACGCGGAGCAGCTCTCTGGTCCAGGCTCAACTACAGCTGCATCAGACTGATAAATTATGGATCTCAGGAACTGTCTTTCTCTTTCCCGATCTGTGGCTGGCTAGATAGCCTTGGCGGCTAATATTGACACAATAATTGCTACCGGCCAAAAGAGGAAGACAAAGCTGTGGAGCTACTACAGTATATCCTTTAAAAAACAGATCCGATAAGACTCTCTCTTTCTCAGTATAAGTGCTATTCATGTATCCGTTTTATTTAGCACTATGATTAGATTCAGCTTTACGTCTAAGAGTATTGCCCAATATGACCTACTTTTGCCTCCTGTTTCTAATCTAAAATTACAGCTATGTTTGAGCAGCTATATGTTTATTTCTAGGACTCAAGACAAATTTTCTTCTGAAACGTCTGAAAACTCGTTGAAATGTTGAACTGACGTTCAGATCTGGGGAGTACATTGTATTTTAATCTGCGTCTCCTAAACACGTGATACATGACGATAGATGCGCTTGCATAGATGGGGGTGCGTGCGCGCATGTATGCCCCTGCGTACGTTCCCTTTCTCATATTTAAATATTTTTATTATTATGTTCGGAGCTAAACAGACCAACTTTGAAGTTAATAACAGGCCACCAGTAGGTGTGGAAGTAACTTTAGTTATTAGTTGTTTTTGTTTTGATTATTTTCTCGGCTTCCCTAAGAAGGCTCGCGCCATTCACTTTGAAGTAGTAGTTATTTTGTTCCTTGTTAATATGTGAGTCAGGTTGACTTGGGGAGGGAGATCTGGGTTGGGGAGAGAAGACCTTACAAAAGTTGATCACCACTACGCGGGATACTATGAATGATAGCATGAAAGAAAGAAAAAATCTCACTTTCTCCAGCTGGAATGTGCGTGGAGTGAATAATCCAGTCAAAAGAGGGAAGGTTTTGTCCCATCTCAAGGCACTGGCCTCGGATATTATGTTTTTACAGGAGACCCATCTGAATAATAAATCACATGGCAGGCTCAGGCCAAAGTGGGTGGGAGAGATCTATCACTCTGCATTTTCTTCTAAAGCAAGAGGCGTGGCAATCCTAATGATTAATTATTAATTATTCTTAGGTGCCTTATACAAAAATGTGTTCTATATACGGCAGAGTTTGTTCGTTCAGAGCTAGTGTATCCTCACACAAGCACTTAAATCTGTAGATATTTTTGCGAGGGGTTTGGGAATCACCTTGTTCCGATAGGTGAGGGTTGGGGATTTGCTGTACCTAGGTTTGCAGTCAACATTTTTCTCCTTTGTTTTTTTGTTCACGTTTACTTATTTTTTAAAGGTCCTTTTCAACATTTCAGAAAGTATAAGTGCAGGCAGGTCAAACAGACATCAATTTTTTCTCTGTCTTGAATATGGTTACGACTGGCACAGACTTTTCAAACAGATCAGCAATGTGACCTTTGTAAGATGGAATGTGAAATCCTTGAACCACCCCACCAAACGAAAGAAAGTACTGACTCACTTGAATAAATTAAAGGTGGGAATCGCCTTTCTTCAGCAGACACATCTCTGAACGTTTGATCATTTCCGACTCAGAGGAGGATGGATCGGACAATCATATCATTCGAATTTTCACTCCAAATCTAGAGGTGTAGCCATCCTCATTAATAAGAACATCCCATTTGTTAGGTCAAAGGTTGAAACAGACTCTGCTGGCCGTTACGTAATTGTAGTGGGCAGACTGTACAACACACCGGTTATCGAAATATTGAAATATTATATTTAACATTTAATCTGTGTCTATAATAACCAGATCCTGAAATGTAGATGTGACATGAGGGTTTTCTGAAGAAAGAGCACTAACGTGTACATTACACATGAACATATATACATATATATAGTACACACACACGTATAATATATATATATATATATATATATATATATATATATATATATATATATATATATATATATATATATATATATATATATATATGTGTGTGTGTGTGTGTGTGTATGTACACGTGTGAGGAAGTGTTACCTCCCTCACTGTTTGCTATATACATTTTTATTGCTTTTAATTAAACAATGGTTTGTTTGTCACCTGGTTCCAATCCTCTGTGCTTCTGGGCGTGGGAGTAAAGAGAGAGCACGCCTCTATAGGCATCCTTTTATAGAGACTAAGAGGAGGTGGGGTTTTCCTTTGATTGGAAGATGGAATGGGTGGAAATATTTCGGTTAATTAAGGTAAATTGTTCGTGTTGTACATGTCGTAGATTAATTCCGAATGTACTGTATTTTTGGCTTTATATTGCAGAATTTAATATGTATTTGTTGGTACAATCAAATCAAGGAAATTGTGTTTTTTTGTTAATCATGTCTGTTGTCCTTTTCCCAGATCTACTCTGATAGGCTGATTTGAACTGGAGAGAAGGCCTATCAGAGTATATATATATGTTGAGAATGATTTTCGGGTTGGTTTTTTAGTTTTTGTGGAATGCTATGAGCAGAGCAGCACCTCGTTTGCCTTTGTTAAAAGACCCTCTTTGTTTAGTCTAAGAATAAAAGTCAACGTGTTTTTCGGCACACCTCCTGTCCAGCGTGATGTCTTTGTGATCCTGCATCTCTCTTTACAACAATTGGTGGCAGTGGTGGGATCTCATACGCCTGTGAAGAGTCAGCGGATCCTGGAGTAAATGAAAGGTGTAGGACGTGGAAGAGCCCGTTCGGCAAGAAAAGCCACCCTGGCAGACATGGAGGAAAAGACAATGGAGTTTGGGCCACCACCAGATGCAGCCACAGCTGCTGAAGGGGGAGAAGAACCAGTGGTACGACCTAAGGTGGCTATGGTCACTGATGATAGTGAAGAGCTCTCAGACCTAAATTTTTTTGAAGAAATGAGAGAGTTCATGCGTCGTTCTAAACAGACTGAAGCTGTACTTTTCGAACAGATTAAGCAACTAAGAACTGAGATGGTACCAAGGTCTATGCAGGACTGTTCCTCAGAAGAATCTTATGAAGGCACTGATCAACAATTTCCTTCCCACATAACTGCTGGTATTCAAAGGCTGCAGACTGAAACTTCCAGACTACAAGGGACAAATGTCCAACCTGAAAACCTTACTCCACCTCAAGTTCAAGGGCTCAACTCCTCTTCGCAGCAGCTTCCAGTTCAGCGTCAAGAACATGCTCCCCCACCAACCCATGCTGCAGGGCGCCATGTTGGTGATCCTCGAATACCTGATTTTAAAGAAGGTGAAGACCCAGAGAGTTTCTTTGTTCGCTTTGAACGGATAGCCAGAACATGGGGGTGGCAGCCAGTTGAGTGGGCAGCCAGAGTGGTCACCTTACTGACGGGAAAAGCACTTGAGGCTTATGCAGGGATGGATGAAGAGAGGTCTGAATCCTATGAAGCTATTAAATCTGCAGTGTTATTGAAGTACAATGTAACCGAAGAAACCTACAGACAGCGTTTCCGGAGCACAGCTGTACCGGTGGGAGAGACGGTCAGAGAAACGTACAACCGGATTAAGGGACTTTATAGGCGATGGATGCGACCTCAGAGCCGCACAACGGAGCAGATTGGTGAAGTCATCATCTTGGAGCAGTACCTCCGGGTACTACACCCTGATATCCGCACCTGGGTTAAGGTGCACAATCCCCAAACTGGAGAAGAAGAGGCGGACCTGGCAGAACGCTACACAGCTGCTCACCGGGAACCCTTAAGGAAAAGAGTGACTATTGGTAAGCCAAGGTTTGGAGAGAGCAAACCTTGCAGTTTCCCTGTTATGGACAGTGTGGACACTGGGGCTGGTAAGAAAACTGCTCCTTCCAACTTAAAACCCAACTACTTGGTATGTTTTTACTGTCAGCAACCGGGCCACAAAGCTTCGGTATGTCCTTTAAAAAAATCTAAATCTGTTGAGTGCTGTACCTCGTCCTGACAATGATCAAAGTAATATTAATAGTACTGGTATGGTTCCACATAAGCATGTAGTGGAAGTGACGGTTAATGGGAATGTGGCAAAGGCTCTCGCTGACACCGGTAGCTCTCAAACTTTGGTAAAAGCCAACTTACTAAACAATGCACATGCTAACTTTGAGCGAAGTGTAAATATCACGTGTGTTCATGGATGTAAGAAAGACTATCCAACTGCAGATGTGGTCATTGAGGTTGAAGGCCAGGCTTTCCTGTTAACTGTTGGAGTCCTAGATCACCTAGCCTATGATGTGATTTTTGGTGAAGATTTGCCCATCTTAGACAACTTGGTCCAACAAAACTCTGTAGCATACGCCTGTGCTGTAGTTACCCGCTCTGCAACCAAGGGGTTAGAACCACTTCCAGATGCAGATGATGGGTTGTATGAAGGGGTGGGTAAGGTTAAGAAAACAAAACAACAACGACGCCAGGAGAAGAACAGACATATTGGCAAAAGTAAATGTCCTGAACCTGCTCTCCCTGTTACCCCGCTGATAGAACCTCCCTGGCAAATCCCAGACAACTTCAGAGAAAGCCAGATGAATGACTTGTCTCTAAAACCTCTTTTTGCTAAGGCACGTGCACTTGAAGAGAACCAGGGGGCGTTGAGTAGTGTTATTGGGGATCCATTTGTCATAAAAGACAATCTTTTGTATTTGGCTGACATTGACAAACCCAGACTTGTTGTTCCAAAAGAGTATCGTCAGATAATCCTACATTTGGGCCATACTGTTCCGTGGGCTGGGCATTTAGGGCAGGCCAAGACCTACGACCGCATTGCTCAATGCTTCTATTGGCCAGGTTTGTACAAAGAAGTACTGAAGTACTGTAAAACTTGCCATGAATGTCAGATTGTAGCACCCATCAAAGTCTCAGACAGAGGCCTGTTACAGCCATTACCCATTATCAGTGTGCCGTATGAGAGGATAGCAATGGATGTAATTGGTCCCTTGCCAAAAAGTAGTAGTGGACACAAATTTGCCCTCGTCATATGTGACTATGCGACCCGATATCCTGATGTCTATCCTCTGCGCTCCGTTCAAGTCAAACATATAGTTCGGTGTTTAGTGGAGTTGTTCTCAAGAGTTGGCATCCCAAATGAGATCTTAACAGACCAGGGTACAAACTTTATGTCACACCTTATGAAGTCACTGTATTCTCAACTTGGTGTAAAAGGGATAAGAACAACTCCGTACCACCCTGAAACGGATGGTCTTGTTGAAAGGTTCAATTGTACACTGAAACAAATGTTAAGGAAGTTTATTGATGACACTGGCAAAGACTGCGATAAATGGTTGCCTTTTCTTTTGTTTGCATACAGAGAAGTACCCCAAGCTTCAACTGGTTTCTCCCCTTTTGAGTTGTTATATGGCAGACAGGTCAGAGGCCCATTGGACATGCTGAAGGACAACTGGGTGGCTGGTGAGGCGACATCAAAGACAACCAACATCATCTCCTACGTTCTGCAGATGAGAGACAAACTGGAAAGCTACAGAGAAAAAGTTAAAGAACACATGCAAAATGCTCAACATAAACAGAAGGTATGGTACGACAAACATGCTCGTGACAGAGAACTGAAAATTGGACAAAAAGTTTTGCTACTGCTTCCTACAGGACCCAGTAAGCTACTGGCTAAGTGGCAAGGCCCTTATTCTGTTACCAGAAAGGTGGGACCTGTAACATATGAAATTTTCTGTCCTGACAAACTTAAACACAGACAATTGCTTCATGTAAACCTGTTAAAGGAGTACCAGGAGAGAAACAACCCAAACACGGGTCAGGAGCACGTTCTGATGGTCCGGGATGTCCAGCCAGAGGATGATGAGGTGGTGGAAGCTGAAGAAGCCGACATGGTACCTTTAAGACAGCAAAATACACCCCAACTTCCTCCAGAACACTTGAGTGTTGATCAGTGGTATCAACTGGGTGAGCTTAAACAACTTTTCCCTTCACTATTCTCAGAAAAACCTGGACGTACTGATGTGATAACCCACAAAATTGTTCTAAAGGACCCTAAACCTGTCCGCTGAAGCCTTACAGAGTTCCAGAACGAATGATGGAGCCTCTGAGAAAGGAGGTCCAGATGATGCTTGACATGGGAGTCATTGAGCCATCTAGAAGTGAATGGTCAAACCCTATTGTGCTTGTTCCCAAGAAAAATTCCACTCAACCACGGTTCTGTTCTGACATGAGAAAACTGAACAGTATTTCCTGTTTTGACACTTATCCTATGCCACGTATTGATGAGCTGTTGGAAAGACTAGGGAAAGCCAAATATATCACAACCTTGGATCTATGTAAAGGGTACTGGCAAGTGCCTCGTGACCCAGCTTGTAAAGAATACACAGCTTTTCAGATTCCAGGAATGGGTTTGTACCATTACACTGTGCTACCTTTTGGTCTTCATGGGGCACCTGCAACCTTTCAAAGATTAATGGACATTGTGCTTAATGATTGCTCCAGGTTTGCAGCTGCCTATCTCGATGATGTTGTGATTTACAGTGAATCGTGGGAGGAGCACCTGCAGCATCTTGAGGTGGTCCTGACGAAGATCCAGGGAGCTGGACTGACCCTGAACACAAACAAATGCTCTTGGGCTCAAGAGGAGGTGAAATACCTTGGATATTTGGTTGGCCACGGACAAATAAAACCGCAAGTAGAAAAGGTAAAGGCCATACAGCTAATTCCGAGACCGCTGACCAAAAAGCAGGTAAGATCCTTTTTGGGACTCGTGGGATGGTACAGAAGATTTGTTCCTCATTTTGCTACACTGGCAGCACCACTCACTGAACTAACCAAAAAATCAGTCTCTAAAGTAATTTGGAATGATGAATGTGAGAATTCCTTCCAGACCTTGAAGAGACAGATCTGTCAAGCTCCTGTGTTGCAGACCCCTGACTTCACAAAACAATTCCTTGTGCAAGTTGATGCCTCTGGTGTAGGATTAGGAGCTGTGTTAGCCCAGGGAAGGCCAGGTGAGGAAAAACCTGTCCTTTTCCTAAGTAAGAAGCTGTTCGACCGGGAGAAAAATTACTCAACCGTTGAAAAGGAGGGACTAGCTATAAAATGGGCTATTGATTCATTGAAATATTATCTTTTGGGGAGAGAATTTGTGCTGCAGACGGACCATAGACCCTTGAAATGGATGCACTCAAAACAGCATCAGAATGCAAGAATCCTGCGTTGGTGTCTAGCCCTCCAGCCGTACCAGTTTACCATACAGCATTGTCCGGGTAAGAGAAACCTTATTGCTGATTATCTGTCACGTTTGCCTGACCTGTGCAAACCAGAGGGGGAGGAGGTGTGAAATGTGAGGAAGTGTTACCTCCCTCACTGTTTGCTATATACATTTTTATTGCTTTCAATTAAACAATGGTTTGTTTGTCACCTGGTTCCAATCCTCTGTGCTTCTGGGCGTGGGAGTAAAGAGAGAGCACGCCTCTATAGGCATCCTTTTATGGAGACTAAGAGGAGGTGGGGTTTTCCTTTGATTGGAAGATGGAATGGGTGGAAATATTTCGGTTAATTAAGGTAAATTGTTCGTGTTGTACATGTCGTAGATTAATTCCGAATGTACTGTATTTTTGGCTTTATATTGCAGAATTTAATATGTATTTGTTGGTACAATCA
Source organism: Collichthys lucidus (assembly GCA_004119915.2). NCBI lineage: Eukaryota > Metazoa > Chordata > Actinopteri > Sciaenidae > Collichthys > Collichthys lucidus. The sequence goes on from CM014101.1 coordinate 2,278,818, forward strand.
AATCAAGGAAATTGTGTTTTTTTGTTAATCATGTCTGTTGTCCTTTTCCCAGATCTACTCTGATAGGCTGATTTGAACTGGAGAGAAGGCCTATCAGAGTATATATATATGTTGAGAATGATTTTCGGGTTGGTTTTTTAGTTTTTGTGGAATGCTATGAGCAGAGCAGCACCTCGTTTGCCTTTGTTAAAAGACCCTCTTTGTTTAGTCTAAGAATAAAAGTCAACGTGTTTTTCGGCACACCTCCTGTCCAGCGTGATGTCTTTGTGATCCTGCATCTCTCTTTACAACAACACGTTAGTGCTCTTTATTCAGTAACAGTGTTACACACATTAGTAGCTGTAAACACTCAGCATTGAAAAAATACATACGTTGGTTTGGTGCTTACATAAGGAGTAAACATTTATAATCATCACTTTAAAAGTTACATACGTTGTTTTTGGTCCATCCATATCAGTCCATTTCCTTGTATTAGTTTACCGCCAGATCTGCCCGATCCAATATGGCGGACCCGTTTACGTATCGCGACCAACGACCAACCCGCTCAATGCGGCGTCTATGTATATATGTCTATGGTGTTCTCCTTCTTTTTCTCCTCTCCTCCTCCACACTAGGTTCTGCCCCTTTCTCCGTTCGTGCTGATGACTGATCTGATCCGGTTTACCTGTGGCCACTCAAGCGGGCGGGGCATATATAGGCAGGAGTTGGAGCGTCTCTCTCTCTCTCTCTCTCTCTCTCTCTCTCTCTCTCTCTCTCTCTCTCTCTCTCTCTCTCTCTCTCTCTCTCTCTCTCATCCTGCGGTCGGCCTGTGTGGCAGAGACCAGGTGGTAACTGTGTGTGTGTGCGTTCTGGTTCTGGAGTGAGCCATGTAGCCGTGTCTGCGATCTGGTTCTGGAGTGAGCCACGTAAAAAGCTGGTGATTCGGCTCCCTGTGTTTTGGGGGAGTCCGTCCTGAGTTAACTCGTTTTCTTCTTTATTTTGTAAATAAACGTATTTTCTTGGTTACATTGTCTACCGTTTTCTGTCAAGACTCCTGGTTATTTAGTTATATGTTACTCCCTCATCCTCTGGCCCAACTGGGGACGTAACAGCAAATAAAACGTCACAATACGAAACTTGAACAGTTAACAAATGACATTCTCAAGTTAGATGCTACACCCCATCCAATGATTTATTCAAACAGCGACTAACTTTCCAGAGTTCAATTTGTTATCAACAAGATGCATTGAAAACCTGATAAATAAATCACAGAGTAAAACATTCGAATATGGTGAAAAGACGGGGAAGATTCTTGCCCACCAACTCCATCAGAAAACTGTGGATAAAACTATAGTTGAGATAAATAATGAATTGGGCACTAAACTAAGGGGATCTTACTAATGCAATTAGGCTCATGCAAGCAGGAAAATCCCCAGGACCAGATGGGTTCCCAAGCGAGTTTTTTCAAAAAAATTGTAGATTAGCTATCTCCCATCTTGCTCTATGTATTCTATGTATTGACTCCCTCCCTCTGACTATGCGACAAGCGGCCATCACCCTTATTCCTAAAAAAGATAAAAACCCTCTAGATTGCAGTTCTTATCGTCCCATTTCACTCTTAAATGTAGACAGTAAAATCCTTTCCAAAGTTCTGGCTTGCCGCTCAGAGGCGGTCTTGCCCTCAATTGTAGCAGACGATCAAACTGGTTTTATTAAAGGTCTCCACTCCTTTTTTAACATTAGACGCCTACTTAATATTCTTTATGGTCCCACTCCACCCGACATTCCAGAAATCTTCCTGCTCCGTCTTGGCACCCGTCAGGGCTGTCCCCTGTCACCCCTTCTGTTTGCTGTTGTGATCGAGCCACTAGCTTTAGCCTTACGTAGTGAAATTAATATAAAGGGAATACGGAGATACGACTCAGATAACAAGGTGAACTTGAGGTATGCTGACGACATGCTTTTATATTTGTCCTATAACTAGTCTATCAAATACTCTGAACCTGCTTGAAGAATTTGGCAAAATATCGGGATACAAAATTAACCTACAGAAGTGTGAAATTATGCCGGTAAATATAGCAGCTAAGCAAATTGACTTTGGTTTGTTCCCACTTAAAGTCAGTCCACAAAAATTCAAATACTTAGGAATCTGGATAACACATTCCTTCAAAGATATTTTCAAAGCTAATCTTTCACCACTACGGACCCATCTTAAGCAGGATTTGAAACGTTGGAATTTACTCCCCCTGTCGCTTGGAGGCAGAATTAACGTAATTAAAATGAATGTTTTGCCCAGATTTCTGTATATATTTCAGTGCGTCCCCCTATACCTATCTAAATCCTTCTTTATGTCAGTGGACAAGTTGGTGTCGGGATTTATATGGAATAAGAAAAACCCCCAAATACGGAAGGGAATCTTAGAACAGCATTGTCAACATGGAGGATTATCCCTCCAAATTTCCAGTTCTACTACTGGGCTGCCAACATTAGGACTATGCTGTTTTGGAAAGACCCTTTGTCTGGTGACACTAACCCTGAATGGTTACAAATGGAAAACTCCTTGTCTTCATACTTCTTTACACTCACTGTTATGCTCAAAACTCCCTCTTTCGGAATCCATATCGGTCACACCGCGGTGAGGTCAAGTTGGGTTTTTGTCCTGTCTCGCCATTTCCTGTTTTATTTTGATATTTACCTGTCCTCTTATTTCAGGTCACTTGCCCTTCCTCATGTGTCACCGGTCTGATTGTCTTCCCCGCACTGATTGTTTCCACCTGTTCCCCATTACCCTGTGTATATATTATACTGCGTCTCCCTTTCTTTTGTGCCAAAGTGTTTCGTCCTATGATTGATCACCAAAGCCTTCTTTCTTGTCTGTCCACAGCCTTAGCCTTGTTGCCTGAGTGTTCCTTTGTTTTTGCCTCGTTTGAGTGATTTTTTTGTTGTAAATTTCGTAGAATAGCAGTTTGTTTCACTGTGCTTAGTTTTGTTGTTTTTTCATCCTCCCTAGGAGAGATTTTCAGTTAATGTTTTGCAGCCTTTTGATGTTTCTCCTTTTGTGAGTGATTTTGATTTAGATAATTTTTCATAACACAGTTTAGAGTTTTTTCCTCCCTTTGAAGTGACTTTTGGTTTCCATAGTTTAGGCCTGTTTTATAGCCTGCCTTAGGTAACTGGCCTGCCAAAAAACCCTCTGTCAAGGGTTTTTTGTTGTTCTGAATAAAACAGCTCTCTGCCACCTCTGCGTCTGAGTCCTGCTTCGAGTCCGGCCTGATAATATCTAAATACACCTCAAATCCAATTGTGAAACACTCTTTTAGAATCCTGACACAGTTCATACAAGGTTTCTCTCTCAAAGATTTGCCCACTTGTGCTCCTATAACAAGAAACCACCAATTCACGCCATCACTTATAGATGGTGCTTTTCATGAATGGGTTAGTAGAGGAGTTGCCACAATAGAAAATGTATTCATTGACAATACTTTTGCATCCTTTGACCATTTAAAGCTTAAATTTAACATCCCAAAATCTAATTTTTTAGATTTCTGCAGCTCCGTAGTTTTATATCAAAATCTTTTACTCATTTCCCATCCCAGCCACCCGACTCTCTCTTAAATGACATTCTGAAGCTTAACTCAGGCCCCAAAGGGATTATTGGGAACATATACTCCCTACTAAATACATATAACTTGGAGCCTTTGACATCACTAAAGACTCAATGGGAGGGCGATTTGGGGCTTGAACTTCCTGAGAATATCTGGGAAAAGGCTTTAGATAGAATACATTCTTCTTCAATCTGCCTACGACATACGGTTATCCAGTTCAAAGTTATGCATCGCCTGCATTGGTCTAAAGTAAGACTAGCAAAGTCCACTCCTATTGATCCCATTTGTGATCGATGCAGGCAAACACCAGCCACCCTCTCACATATGTTTTGGTTTTGTTCAAAGCTAGACAATTTCTGGCAGTCAATATTTAAAACCTTTTCAGATGTTTTCCGAGTACCTATAGAACCTTCTGCCATTACTGCCATATTTGGAGTAACTCCTCACGACACTCACTGACCGCCAGGCGAAGAGTGTGATGGCTTTCGCATCTCTTGTAGCTAAGCGATTGATATTGTTTAAGTGGAAGGAGAAACTTCCCCCAACCTATAAAATGTGGCTCAATGACCTTCTACACCACTGGCATGGCCGTACATGGCCACTTCGGTGGGATCGAGCGCCCTCGTTTGTTTTGTTTTGTTCGCAAACTCTGTCTTCTGCCAAGATTTGAGGATTTCTCTAACAAGAGAAGAACTCCTGAACATCAAAGGAACAACTCCTGCCAGACTGATCCCCACTTTTTTGCTCCCAGAGGCAGAACTCGGCAACATACTGATCAACGCTACCCTCGGTATTGTTTACGCTCTGAAACGTCACCGAAGACGCAAGAGGGGGAAACGCGCCGGGTCGCTCGTCTGCCTCAGAAAACGAGGTAACTGGCCTACACTGCCAAGTCTTTTCCTCTCTAACGTGCGCTCATTGTACAACAAAATGGAACTCCAGCTAACCATGGCGAAAAACAGAGACTTCCTTTTTTCCTCTGCGATGTGCTTTACCGAGACCTGGCTGTGTGACAAGATCGCGGACTCTGTCCTCGACTTAGCCGGCTTCCAGCTGCTCAGAGCGGACCGTGACACATCCCTCTCCGGGAAAAAGAAGGGAGGAGGTATTTGTTTTTACATCAATCGCGGCTAGTGTGTGGATGTGTCTGTGATTAAGAAACATTGTTCCCTCGACCTGGAATCATTTTTCATAAACTGTAAACCCTTCTACTCGCCATGCGAATTCGCGTTCTTCATTCTGGTCGGTGCATACCTGCCACCCGGCCCCCTGGTTAAAGAAGCCCAGCACGCGCTCGCAGACCAGATCCTGAAAGAGGAGCGAACTCACCCGGATTCCCTAGTTATCGTCCTCTGGGACTTCAACAAAGGAAATCTCAGCCAGGAACTCCCAAATACAGACAATTCATTAACTGCCCCACCAGAGAGGGTAATACCCTGGACCACTGCTACACCACAGCCAGCAAAGCCTACCATGCTGTCCCTCGTGCAGCACTAGGACACTCTGACCATGCTATGATCCACCCGATACCTGCATACAGGCAGAAGCTAAAACTCTGTAAACCTGCAGTGAGGACATCCAAACAGTGGACCAGTGAGGCTGTGGAGGATCTCAGGGCAAAGATCCTGCACTGCACTTGGACTGCACTGACTGGGAAGTGTTTGCTACTGCTACAAACGGCCTGGATGAGCTCACAGAGGCTGTGACATCGTACATCAGCTTCTGTGAGGACTCCTGCATACCAACACGTACCAGGGTGAGCTATAACAACGACAAACCCTGGTTTACAACTAAATTTCGAAGTCTAAGGTCTAAGAAGGAGGAGGCTTATAGGAGTGGGGACAAATTTAAATTCAAGGAGTCGGAAAAGTTGTTTAGCAGGGCGGTGAGGGATGCTAAACGACTGTACTCAGAAAAACTGAAAGACCAATTCTCTGCTAACGACTCTGCGTCTGTCTGGAGGGGGCTCAGGCAAATCACCAGCTACAAGCCCAGAGCCCCCCCCCCCCACCCCCCACCCCCCCACCCACCCACCACCACCACCACCAACGGCCCCCGTCTGGCCGATGACCTGAACAAGTTCTATTGCAGAATTGAAAAGCAATTGGAAAGTGCTGTAACACCCCTCATGCCACCGCAGTCCCCCTCCCTACCCCCCCACCACATCAACCATTGCGGGAGAGCACAAAAGACCAACAGAAAAGAAACAAGCTGTCACACAAAACAAAATCTGACCCTGAGCAAGTTAAAGTTCTCACTGACAATATTTTACTTGCCATCAAAATGAATGCATCAATGCTGTCAGTTCAACAAATCCACGATCACATGGCAAAGTATGTGAATATACAGAAAGCTGGCAAAGCAAAAACTATGCCTTTGAATTTGTGAACTCAATCAATGAGAGTGCAGAATGAGACTATGTGCAGTGTAAAAATGCACACTGGCATACCCTGATATTGGATGAGAGCACAGACATATCAGTCCACAAAATGCTAGTCATATATATGAAATACAGGGAGGAAAATGATGTTAACTATAAGCCGTGTTTGGTGGCATCATCCAGCTGACAGCATGCAATGCTCGGGATATTGTGCAGGCAATAACTCAGTTTTACTTCAAACATGGACTGGATATGCAGAGAATGGTGATGCTGACCTATAATGGTGCCTCAGTAATGCTAGGAAAACACAACAGAGTTGCAGCTTTGTTAAAGGACCAAATACCACACCTAACTGAACAACATTGTGTGGCTCATAGAGAGGACTTGGGCATTGATGATGCCTGGAAAAATGTACCTTTGATGCGAGATGTGGAAACTCTTCTTAGAACTGTGTATTCTACATTCTCTCGGTCCACTGTGAAGAGGGGCAAAATGGAGGACCTAGCAAAGATTCTTGATGAAGATGCACTGTCATTAAGGACTCTGAATAAAGCGTGATGGCTGTCGCGGCACCAAGCTGTCAATGCTGTTCTGAGGAACTACACCATGCTTCAAGAATTCTCCAAAAAGAGAATTCACCGAAAACAGAGATCTAGTGGCAAAGTACTGCTACAAAGAGTGATTCAAAGTTCAAGGTTACTGTCACTGCTCTGGGAGATTTTTTGGGTGAGCTAGCACAACTCTGCCTCACTTTACTAAGACGCAACCTGACTGTGACGGAAGGACAAAGAGTCAATAGGGACCTCATCAGCTGATGACAGAAATACTGGTGAGATTACACTTTTCATTAGTAAGCTCTGTGATCACATGGATGCTCATTTTCCAGAGGATGAATTAAAGGAGTGGTCTGCATTTGACATTGAAGCACTGAGCTCAGACATCAGTTTTGACTATGGATTAGCAGACATTGCCACACTGGCAAGGAAGTATGAGGCCATTCTCCACCACCCACAGTCTATGGAGGCCATTAACAGTCAATATGCCGAATTCAAGTACATAATGAAGCAAAAACTCAAACAGGGGTCAATCAGCACATTTTCAGATATGGTTGCTGCAGCACTTAGATGTGAGGAGCTAAAGGAGATCTGTGGATATTTGTGCTACAAGCTTCCAGTGCAGATTGTGAAAGAGGATTTAGTTTAATGAATCATATCAAAATACCATCCAGAAATCATCTTGAAGTGGCACATTTGGACCAACTAATGCACATAAAGTCAAAGCAAGAAGTAGACGAAGCCATCAACCTGGACAAAGTGTACAACCATTGGAGAAGTGAGAAGGACAGACGTGAAAAATAAGGTAAAATTTAAGTCAGATTTGTGCATATTCTAGTGACAAGATTAGTTATTTATGGATATTAATCATTAAATGCTGTTACTACTAGATAATTTATGGGTAGTAGAAATGCTAATAAAAAACGAGTAATTAGATATTTTACAGACAAAGAGTTACAGGAATTTACACTGTATCACAAGCAACAGCACATGTTATTGAGCAAAATGTGAATGTTTTAATGTTAACAAAATGTTATGTCTGAAAGGTGTATATGTATCATTTCTTCCAGAACAGGACCCTAAGCCAGGCCACAACAGGACCTCACCTAGGCCAAAGCAGGACTCTGCAATGGAAATTGCTGCTGTAATTTGATTTGTTTGATAAGTATTGTAACTTGCTATGATCCAAGGTTTTGTACAAGTGTGATACTGGTGTGTGGCCACAGCATGCACAACTGATGTTGTTCACAGTGGTCCTCAATGTGCTCAGGAAGCTTGTGTGTATGCCCAGACACATAAAAAAATTACAGAGAACATTGCTGTGATGTACTGTGTTCTCTCCAGTTGACTCTAATGAGACTCCTCATGTGGAAGAAGCTGGACAAGTGCAGCATTGTCCAGTTTATTGACTCGTTCACACTGGTGGACAAGAGACCTGCACTTGTTTTTGTGGATGTGATTCTGAAGGACTACTTTTATGACCAGCGTAACTTTAAACCGCTGCACTTACATGAAATCAGGAGCATTATCCAACAGGTATGGATAGAGAAGCATCTGACACAACACTAAAGATCTGTCAGAGTTACAGTATTACATTGTCTAATATCACCACTGATCTTTGGACTTGCAGCTCGGCACAGCGTTACACGCCCTGAAGAGCATTGAAGTGATCCATTCAGATATCAAGTTGGAAAACATAATGCTGGTGGACTGTGAAAAGCAGCCCCTCAGAGTGAAGCTCGTAGACTTTAGACTGGCTTTTCTGACCTACAGAGGAAAGCAGGTCGCCATGCACCAGACGCTGTACTACAGGTGGTTCCCAGGTTGCGGTGATTATAATGTAGTTAGTCCTTTAGTGACTCCCTTTTTCTTTCATCCTATGATATCTAACACAATGCTGAATTAATTTACTTCCTAATGAAAAGATTTTGTAATCTTTAGAATCCTGTTCAAATTCAAAATCAAATACAGTCTAAAACTTGACTTCAATTGGTAACTAATCTTTAAGAAAGCAACAATGAATCATTCATGTCAAATAAGATATTAGATTTTGTTTTTTAATATGTCAGGTTTTAGGTTTTGGTTGGTACCAAAACATATTGAGGTTTGATATCCAGCAACTAGAGATGTGCTGTAGCAACACACCTTTAAAAACACCATTAATACTGCTGAGGACCTCAAGGCCCACACGTGACCATGTGTAACCTAAGGACAGAAAATTCAATTCAAAACACTGTTGGGTTGGCAGACTCCACATACTGTGCATCAACTTTCCATCTAAGAGGTGCATGTCAAGACCTTCAATAAAGCCAGCAACCTTACTTTCTTATAATGGCAGTCATTAAACTTAGTCCTTAATCTGGTTCTCTGGTGGGATCCTTGGGGAGAAGCTGTTCCATTGGAAGAACAGCTGCTTGGGCATCAAAATAACAGTAATGGGGTTTCCTTTTAGTTGCAGTATACTGTGTCTGTGTATAAAGTAAATACGTGTACTGCTGAGCGTAATGTGTGTGTGTGTGTCCAGTAAATATGTTCACTACTTGTTTATTGTGCGAGTGTGTGTGCAGTAAATATGTATACTGCTACTACTAATGTGTGCGTCTGTGTGTGTGTGCGCACACTAGCTATATAATACTTACCTTCTTGCTGTTGAATCTTGTCCATCTGCTGTTGAACCTTTTTACAGCATATACTCATCTCCTTGAAAATAACCCTGTCTTAATGTCTGGGAGGCTGTTTCTTTCTAAAGTGCCCAGTCCAACTACAATTCACTACTGAAGCTGACTGTGTGTTTACTGACTGCAGCTTGTAATATAAGGTTCTGACAAGGTTCTAGAATGAAGATGTAACAAAGGTATGGAAGGTTCTACAGAATGCTTTGATTTATATTCTGTCTAGCACACACACACACAGAAAGACTTGAACATCTTATTGGGATTAAAGGAACCGCACTACGATGGTTTAAGTCTTATTTTTCAGATGGATCTCATTTTGGACATGTTGATGACGAATCCTCCATGTACACCAAAGTTAGTCCTGTCTCAAGTGGATGTAGAAAAACTAGTCCATGCATTTGTTACTTCTAGTTTCAATTATTGTAACTCCTTGTTATCGGGTGGCTCTAGTAAGTCTCTGAGGACTTTGCATCTGATCCAGAATGGTGCTGCACGTGTACTGACAGGAACCAAGAGCAGAGATCAAATATGTCCCATTTTGGCTTCTTTGCATTGGCTACCTGTAAAATCAAGAATAGAATTTAAAATCCTTCCTAAACTCCTCCTGATTACCTTCAGCTCCTCCATCCGCACACACTTGCTCATCTGAGCTGAGCTCTGTCTTTCTCGCTCGTCCACTTACACGTTGCACACAGCAACTTCGCAGACTTTTCTCTGAGTTGGCCTTTGGTCTTTTCTAAACTATGAAAATAAATTTAAAGGTCGCATCCATCCATCGAGGGCCATTAATGGAAGTTGTTTAACATCCTCCGAAATCTAGTTGTGCAGGCTACCTTCATAAGAAGCATGGGGTTTCCCTTCAGTCCATGCTTGTCCAGGAGCACCTTGTGTTCATCCCACGGTTGTTCCTCTCCAAGACCATGGCAGCTTATTGATGTGGCAGCTTAAAGCGAATGCATCAGCGAGGAGGATGGGATTCGAACTCAAGCGTGCAGAGCACAATGGATTAGCAGTCCATCACCTTAACCACTCGGCCAAAAAGAAAAGAGAGAGGAAGGAATTTTTATGTCTCTTGGATTTGAACCCACGCTGTGGCAATATCCCAATGTACCGCAGCGCTTTGGACATTCCTAAAGACTACTGGGGGCAGCATGCACAAAAACAATGTATTAACTGTACAGCTGTAAATGTAAATAACTCTCCTGTCATGTTTCCCCTCCTTTTTCTTTGGTCAAATCTGTGCAGCACAAGTGAATAAAACAAATTCTGCATTGCATCTGCAAATTGAGCAAAGAAAGTACTTAATAAATCTTTGATTGAGACAAAGAGTGTTGTTAATAAATGTGTTTTGTTAATAAATGTAAAATGATTCTGCAAGTAATTCTGGCTTTACTTTTGACAATCACAATGGATGACACTTACTGTCGTCCTGTTTTTCAAGAAGAATTAAATAAAAACATGAAGGCTGTTCTTGGCTCAAATAAAATAATCAAACTTTATTATAACATTGTAACAATATTTTAGAAACCATCTGCAGACACACAGGAAGAGAGATAGACAGACACATAGACAGAGAGAGAGAGAGAGACAGACAGACAGACAAATTGACAGAGAGAGAGAGAGAGATACAGACAGACACACAGACAGACAGACAGACAGAGATTAATTAAAACAAGACTTAAAACACAGAGCAAAATGCAGTGCTATCTGGCTTTAAACCGACACTACACCACAGCAGATTGCTGAGCATGGTGACTGATCAGCAGCTAAAATGAACCCTGACAGAGTACAGAATGAGAGAAACAGGAAGGCTCCCTGCAGAGCAGAGGCTGTGCTGTCACTGCAGTCTGACAATTACACAATTTAAACAGATCAGAGAAACACATTTCCAAAAATTTGAATACAGAAAGAAAGATCTTTAATTTTTGATTTGAATTTGAGAGAGAGAGAGACAGACAGACAGACATACAGACATTTTGTCGTCGGAAACATTACCAGCATTCGCTGACATTTAGTGACGCAGCAGGTAATGTAACAAAGTAACTAAATATTACAATACAATAAATACAAATATTACAATATTATAAAATGTTACAAACTGTTCTTCCACTGATCCAGGGTCAGTCCTGAGTCTGGACAGTACCGTGGCGGTTTTTCACTAGCCACTAGCTTCTCATCTACCTGGGCAGCTTTATGCTGTTTCCAGGCACGTTGCCTTGGCTGAGGTGGAAGGGACTGGTGAGGAGGAGTTTGCAGGAATAAAGGAGTTTGCAGGAATGAAGGAGTTTGCTGGTAAGAATTGTGAAGGGAACGGGGGAGGTGGATAATGGCGGATACGACACAGGCCTGTTTGCTGCCAGAGTGCGCTGGCAGGAAAAAGCTTCCCCCTCGTGGTTTTCAGGCTCCTCAAATGTCATCACTTCATGTGCATGCTGCACAGGGGCAGACGGAAGTGTGTTGACTGCAGGGAGAGACTCCTTGGCCAGGTGCAGCTGTTTTGGAAGCACGGTGCCTTGCAGCAGCATGTCCCTCTCCTTCCGCTTATCCCTCCTAAGCAGTCTACAAGACAAGCATTCATTATTTTATACATGTGAGCTTATCCTCCTAGGTTATTACATATTTTCTAACAAGCATACAGTTGGAGGTTTTTCTTGAGGTTAAATCTTTATATACTGTCTTGACTGTATGGGAAAAGTAAACAAAATAACACACACCATGAAGAGACAGTGATGTTGTTAACCGGCACCAGAACCAAGTTGGTCTAGTCCAGGACAACCCTGCTGTCCTCCAGCAGCTGTTTGATGTGGCTGTAGACGCTCACAATGGACTGAAGGATGGGCATGGTTTTTCCCTTTGTGTTTTGTCTTTGGCCTGTTGCGTGCTTGCTCAAACTCCTTGGCCAGTCTGAGGCAAACACACTCACTGACCCTGTGCACTTGAGGGTCCTGGGCTGCTTGGCCGTGAGTCATGTATAGTCTGTGGGAAAGGAAGATGATATGATCTGGACTGTGAACAAGGTCATGAAGAATCAGATGACAATGTCAACAGAGATAGCAATAAAATAATTTGCACTTAATAAATACTTTTTACAATGACGAGTGCTGTCTCTTATTCAATTATTTGTACTGAACCAAAATGATAGTAAATTGTGATCAAGCACCTCTCTGCTGCCTGCTGTCCAGGAGCAGAGCCACTTGGCTTCCTGGGTGCTCTCCATGGTCCTCCCTTCTTAGCCTTCTGGGTGTACCTAAACAGTGAAAGAGACTTCCATATGCTTCATTCGTTCCGAAGAATGTGTGTTTAATTTTCTAGAACTCACCAACATGCTAGAACTTGCCAACATTCCGGAACATGACAATATTCTACAATATGCCAATATTGTGGAAAATTACAAGATTCCAGAATGTCCAAACATTTTAGAACTTGACAACATTCCGGAACATCCAACCATTCTAGAACTTGACAACATTCTAGAACTCACCAACATTCTAGCACTTGCCAACATTCCGGAACATAACAAAATACTAACATTCCGGAACCCTCAACCAAACTAAAACTTGACAACATTAGAGAATTTGCCAACATTCTCTAACATAACAACATTCCGTAACTTCCTGACATTCTTGAACTGGCAAACATTCTAGAACTTGCCAACATTCCGGAACATGACAATATTCTACATTATGTCAACATCGTGGGAAATTACAGAAAACATTACAGAAAGTCCAAACATTTTAGAACTTTAGCGTACATTCCGGAACTTCCAAACATTCTAGATCTTACCAATATTCCGTAAAATGCCACAATATGCCAATATTGTGGAAAATTACAAGATTCCAAGAACTTGACAACATTCCGGAACATCCAACCATTCTAGAACTTGACAGCATTCTAGAACTCACCAACATTCTAGCACTTGCCAACATTCCGGAACATAACATAATGCCAACATTCTAGAACTCTTAAACATGCGAGAACTTGCCAAGATTCTGAAACATGACAATATTCTACATTATGCCAATATCGTGGAAAATGAGAACATTATTAAAAGTCCAAACATTTTATAACGTGACAACATTCTGGAACTTTCAAACATTCTAGAATTTAGCAACATTCCAAAAAATGGTAATGTTCTACAACATGCCAATATTGTGGAAAATTACAAGATTCCAGAATGTCCAAACATTTTAGAACTTGCCAACATTTCAGAACATCCAACCATTCTAGAACTTGACAACATTCTACAGCTCACCAACATTCTAACACTTGCCAACATTCCAGAATATAACATAATGCCAGCATTCCGGAACTCTGAAACATTCTTGAATTTGCCAACATTCCATAACATGACAACATTCCAGAACTTCCTAACATTCTAGAACTGGCAAACATACTAGAACTTGCCAACATTCTGGAACATGACAATATTCTACATTATGCCAATATGGTGGAAAATGACAACATTACAGAAAGTCCAAACATTTTAGAACTTACCAACATTCCGGAACATCCAACCATTCTAGAACTTGACAACATTCTAGAATTTGCCAACATTTCGGAACCCTCAAACGAACTAGAACTTGCCAACATGACAGGAAATTTGTCAACATTCCGTAACATGCCAAAATTCCGGAACTCTCAAACATTCTAGAACTGGCAAACATGCTAGAACTTGCCAACATTCTGGAACATAACAACATTCTTTATTATGGGGAAAATGAGAACATCAGAGAAAGCCCAAACATTATATGAAGTGCCAACATTCCGGACTTACAAACATTCCAGAACTTACCAATATGCCATAAAATGGAAATATTTTACAATATGCCAATATTGTGGAAATTTTCAAGATTCTAGAATGTCCAAACATTCTAGAATTTGCCAACATTCCATGACATGACAACATTCCGGAACATGACAATATTCTACATTATGTCAATATCATGGAAAAAGACAACATTACAGAAAGACCAAACATTTTAGAGCTCGCCAACATTCCGGAACTTCCAAATATTCAAGAACATAACAACATTCCGGAACTTCTAAACATTATAGAACTTACCAGTATTCCGGAAAATGACAATATTCTACAATATGTCAATATTGTGGAAAATTACAAGATTCCAGAATGTCCAAACATTTTAGTACTTGACAACATTCCGGAGCATCCAACCATTCTAGAACTTGACAACATTCTAGAACTCACCAATATTCTAACATTTGCCAACATTCTGGAACATAACATAATGCCAACATTCTGGAACTCTTAAACATTCTAGAATTTGCCAACATTACATAACATGACAACATTCCGGACCTTCCTAACATTCTAGAACTGGCAAACATTCTAGAACTTGCCAACATTCTGGAACATAACATAATCCCAACATTCAGGAACCCTCAAACGAACTAGAACTTGCCAACATTAGGGAATTTGTCAACATTCCGTAACATGCCAACATTCCGGAACTCTCAAACATTCTAGAACTGGCAAACATGCTAGAACTTGCCAACATTCTGGAACATAACAATATTCTACGTTATGCCAATATCGTGGAAAATGCAGCAGGGGCTGGCTCAATTAGTGGCAGAAATGCTGCGGCACTGACACTGCCTTAGCAGTGTCTGAGGCAACTGACCTGCCACAGCAGTTGCCGGTATCTGAGGCAGCTGCCACTGCCTTAGCAGTGTCTGAGGCAGTTGCCACGGACCTGCCACGGCAGCTGCTGGTGTTATGGGCATCTGTTTTGAATTTTATTTTATAAAACAGTCGTCAGAGTTGTATTAGCCTCGTTGGTAATAGCTAGTTGGTATTACATTACCCTTTAAGCTGGAACATTTTAGGTTCATTTTAAGATCGGATATTTAAATTAGCTTCCATACCTGACAACCCATTGGTAGCGTCAACTCAGACACGAAAGGGGGTGACTGCCCATCTACTTGTCAGTCGGAGTAGCCCTTGGGACATTTAACAGCGTACATCTCTTGCCATTGCAAGCTCAAGATATACCTTAACGACTGGGGAGATATTGGTAAGTAATCATAATTACTTGGACGAGTTTCTTTGTATTTAGAAAGCATCTGTTAATTTTATTAATGTGAAATTACATGGTTGTAAAGTAATCTAATCAGTGTAGTGCTCAATTGCCTTTCGGTGTACCAAACTGTACCCCCTCTTCCACACCAAGTTCTGAGCCAAACCTTTTTCTTTTAAGTCTGTTCATTACCTTTTGTATTTTCAATTGCTTTTACATTTATTTACAACAACTCTGACCCCTAAAGATCTGTATTTAACGTAAATAAACATTGCCAAAAGCCAATGATTTTAGGAGTAAACAGGATTGAAGTCTGAGAATGCATAACAGCAGGACAGCAATGACTATCAACATGCAACTCAGGCACTATTGCTACTATTTGAGCAAGGGTTTGATCAGAGAAACTTGTGAGAACTTTACAAAAGCAAAAATACAAAAAAACAGCATTATTTACATTTACAAAGTCTAAACTGAAATTAAAATTGAACCACAATACAAAAACAGAAGATATATATAATAAATTAGGTTTTTTGTGTGCATTATAATAGACCTATACATAATTCAGGATCGTTTGTACTAGGACATGTGTCATTCATTCATTTGTTGTCATATCTTGTTGATCATTCATCTTAATGTATCCACAGACTATGGACTTCTGGTTGGTTCTGTTGTTTTGTGCTGAAAATGGAAGGTGAGAAAGGCTACAGTTTGTTATATTTAACCCAAATGAAAGCAATGTTTTTAAGTAAATAAAAGAAAAATAGTAACATAAATTGTACCCAGTGTGAAAATAATTTGGCTAATTTTAATTTAAGCTTGAAAGTTAAAGTCCTGTGGAAAGGGGTGTTGATTTAGTCACCTATGCTGTTGTTCTTCACAGGTTCACATCAGACATCCTGTGATATCACATCATTTCTGGCCTGTGCTAGTTCTGAATGTGTGTACTGCCGAGACAAAATACTTGCAAATAAAGACCACCTTCAGAAAAAGCATCTCAGAGTCGCAGTCTATTTTTTGGAAAACAATCAAGGTAATCAGTACTGCTGAACTATAATGATCAAGACCGTTTCTTGCTATATGTGGACTCTGCGGATGCATAGAGCCCCACAGCCACCAGGGGGCGCCCAAGCTGCAAGCTTAGCCACAGAATTTAAAGTACCCGTCCTAATTTGTAGCCAGACATCATGGCATCAAAATAATAATTGATAATTGTGTGTGAGCGCTGAAGGAGCTGCAGTGTTACATGCACATGTTTCTGAAACATTTAAGTCATTTATTTCTTTTTTACTCTTTTGGATTAGTGGAGAGAGTTTTTAATCAACTTCTTTTCAAAGTTTACATTAAACATCTTTCAGGAACATTTTAGCTGCATCTGGTGCATTTCTTAACGTACTGAACCCTGTTTTTAAAAAAAAAACAAAGTGTTGCATCGTCACAGATCATTTGAGAAGGTTAGAAGAAGAAGAAGAAGATATACTTTATTAATCCCTCAATGGGGAAAGTATTTTTTCACTCTATTTTTTTTTATTTACATGCATTTTAACCCGGACACACACACATGCAACGGCATAGACATGCAAATGTGGAGAGAGATGGTGGAGTGATGGGCAGCCAGCCAGACCAGCGCCCAGTGAGCAGTTGGGGATCGGTGCCTTGATCAAGGGCACCTCGGCAGTGCCCAGGAGGTGAACTGGCACCTCTCCAGCTACCAGTACACCTTCCATATTTTTGGTCCATGTGGGACTTGACTCCGGTTCCCAAGCCAAGTCCCCAATGGACTGAGCTACTGCCACCCCTAGAAACCCTAACCTCAGATGGCATCCTGCATAGGGCCCCCAAACAGCTAGAAACGGCTGATGGAGATGTGTATGATGTGATGGAATTGTTTCTATCTTGAGATTTCAATGTATTGTACCAATTTGTTGAACTTTTTTTTCAGAGAAATTCGTGGTGGCCTGCTTCTGCAAAGACGGCACCGCCAACTCACACAGGAGGCGGAACGGAAGCGGCACGGTACCGCCGAGGTCACCGTAGCAAATAGAAGCCAGTGTAGTCAATGAGAGCACTCACACAGGGCGCGGTCGAGGCGCTAGCTTTCCATTTCATTCCTATTTTTACCGCGAGCCGCGGCTGAACCTCGTAAATTTCAACAGAGCACTGCGCACCAGACAGGAAACCCGGCCTTGAATCAACATAATAAACTTCCGCCCCCTTACAAAATAAAACACAATACGCAGTTCATGTAGCACATGAACATCAATGTTACGTCATGACCGGTGCCACCAGGTGATCAAAGATCGATCAAAGGGTCTCAACATGGACGATGAGAGACGAGTGGAGTGAGTGAAGTGGAACAACACACAATCATTTATGACACAACAGATGCTTTTTATAATCTTCTCCACATCGGAGAAGCAAAGTCAGTTGTTTCTTGTTGTTTTCTTTTTACACTGTTTGTCGCGGGGTCTCGCTTGAATTCTCGCGATCTCGCGTGAAAACGGCCGGCTCGCTCCGCTACCGTTCCGCTGCCGTTCCGCCTCCTGTGTGAGTCCCGTGAAGTCTCAAGAAGCCATTACCACTGTCCATTTTGTGACTTCAGAATTTTGGCACGGTCAAGTAACTTCATGAAACATCTCAAAGGCTTACATGGTAGGTCTTCTGCTGTGGCATACTAACATTTTATATAGCAACCAAAATCACCAAGCACTAAACCCAAGACAAAATGTGATAAATTCTGTGCTCTGATGAAAAGTGTGTGCAGGTTAATGCAATAGTTCCAGATCATCTTTGCATAAAATAGACAGTATCTAAATTCAGATAAGAATTGAAACTCACAGCTGAATATAAGTAATGAATCTACGATGAAAAATATTACTTAGGATGAGTATGACATGAATTAATGTAAAACTTAGTATCATTGTTTCGGTTATGTTGTTATTATTATACCCAATAAGAAATCATGTATAATATCATTAAATAGAGATAAACATTTGTTTTTATGCAAAGAAATTACAAGAATTGCAGGGTAATTTTAAGGACAGTTTTGCACTATAGGTTGCTGTACAATTCATAATTAAATGTTATAATAATGCAAGTAAGGAAAATCATAAAGCACCACCTGACCACTGAAATAATAATATTTTCTCAAAGAACAGCACTGCATATTAATTTTGTGCTGTACTTTGTCCAGAAAAATGTGTTGTGGGTGACACTGTAATTTTCAAAAAGGCTGTTACATTTTTCACAAGTACTTTTAATTCTTTTCACTCAGTAATTTAGTATCACTGAGAGTTCACATTATGGTAGTTATAGTCTTGAGTCCTTATTGCTTAGGACTTGTTGATTGGCATTGTGAGTTTTTTTGGTCAATTGATGAAGAAAATACACATTTAACATAGTATAGACCAGTGTTACTCAAAGTGTGGTCCGCGGACCACTAGTGGTCCGCGAGCGACCTCAAGTGGTCCGTGAGAGGATCTCTTAAAATATTCGAATTTCCCACACAAGTTTGTGGAGTCCTACCTAGGGATACTCGATATATCGCGGCTTGTTCTACGTGAGATGTATGAAATGACTATATCGCGACCATCGAGTACTTGTCACGTAAATGTTTTAAGCCGTCGGCATTTAATTCTCCGGGGATTCGCCTGTCACTCACTCCTGCTGCTCACAGCACGCAGCACACTGCCCCGCCCACCCAGAAACATCCCCTGCGCGCATGCGTACTTTCTGTATCAAGTGAGGAGAGGTGAAGCCAAGAGTCCAAGTGAGGTAATCAAAGATGGAGACGGACGACTTGGTTCTGAAGAAAAACAGCTGCGGTCACGCCGTCTCTCGTTTTCGCGTGGTCACGTCAGCTGCTCCAATATTTTCAAGTGCGCCCTTACTGCCGACTTTATGGCAAACAAGATAAAAAAAGATAAAAAACTGGAAAGTCAGCGCTAGCTTACTGCAACGTGTGGACACTTTCGGTTTTTAAAATAAAACGTGGGTGTTAAATGTATTAAACGTTTATTTATAAAATATGAAGAATGGTTAAAATTTGATTTAAAAAAGTGTCTCATATGCCAAGTATGATTCTGCACTGCTTCAATGCTCATATGTACATTATGAAATATATTAAAAATTCATAAAAAATATGACAAGTGTAAAATGCTATAAAAAGAGTGTGTGTCGTATAGCAGGTGTAGCTCGACTGTTCTACACTGATTTTGAGCCAATAGGTCACAGGACCTGGAAGCTATTGAGCTTTAAAGCTCATATTTACATCATGAAATGTATTAAAAATTCATAAAAAATATGACAAGTGTTAAAATGCTATAAAAGAGGTGTGTCTCACAGCAAGTGTAAATCTACTGTTCTACGTTGATTCTGAGCAATTACAATGCTATCATGGAAATAATGACAATATTTATTAGAAATAAACAATACAAAACAACAACAACAAAAATATCGAAATATATATCGTGTATCGCGATATAGCTTAAAAAATATCGAGATATTGGTTACAGGCCATATCAGCCCTAGTCCTACCTAACATTATTTGAAGTGTAAAGCGAATTTGTTCTCTGAACAAAAATGCAGACAAATATTTATTAAAAATATGTATAATGGATATATGAAGATAAATCTGAATTAGCAGTGCCCAAATTGTTGCCTAAGCAACTACGGCGTCTCCTATAGACAAAATCATTCCGCTGTCACGTCAGTAAGTAAGGAAAAGAAAGCAAGGAAAAGAGCAGCAAAAGCTGTGAACTTTAACTAAAACAAGGCACGGAGAGGATGGGAAACAATGATGGATAGGTGGCTGAAGACGGGGTCAGGTGGTCCCTGAAAATTTTTTTTTGGACAAAGTGGTCCTTGGTCTGAAAAAGTTTGAGAAACACTGGTATAGACTAATCAAGTAATATCAAGTAATATCTTGGGGAAGCCTTTAGCCCCCTACTGGGTTGGTTCCTTGATCAACACAATACGCAATGGGGACAGTGCAGACTTGCTAATCAGGTGACGTCTAGAAACATCTACCAGTCCCTAGTGTTTAGGCCTTGGTCTTGTGACATGCTAAATATGAGCCTTTCCTGCATACCTGTCCTATTGTTTCTGTGATGACTTTAGGTCTTAATTTAAATGCCCCCTAGTCCCTACCCTTTAACTTATTCTTTGTTAATAGTTGTTTTCCTGTATGAAAGTGCTCCACTTCGTTTGCTCTGGGTCAACTCACTGGCTCAGATACCCTCTATAACCATGTGTGCAGTTTGAAATTAGTGTGCTGGCATGCTTTAATAAATTCACACCACCACAGCAAACATCTGAAATGGACGATTTTTTCGAAACACTCTGTGAAGCAGTTTGTTTCATTTAGTTCCAGTCTGTTTAAAACAGTCAATTTTGATGTTCACACCTACATCATAACTGTATCAAATGCCCATGTCTATCTCCTGCAGGTGTTGCATCAAACAAAAGACCATGTAATACATTTGCTGATATTCTTTAGTTTTTATATCTCAAAATAGCCAAAAACACATACACACAACACATTTTCTTGGCCATGTGTAATAGCACACTATGTCTGAACAGACTTTAAAGTGATGAATCCTAGTTAGATTTGTTGGTGCTTACTTTCATATTATTCAAATGAATAGTTTGAGAATAACACAAGCATAGACCCACAAACACTCCCCCACGAGGATCAATATGCTCCTGCATTGCCCTAAATATGTGGTATAATATATAAAGAGCCTGTGAATAATATTAAATTGTCACAATAATAGTCATTGTTTTTTTGTTTTTGCAGAGAAAACAAGCACTCAACAGCAAAGAAAGTCAAACAACCTCACAGAGGATACCATGGACAACTTGGACTCAAAGGAAGAGCACTTAACATGTCCACAATGCACTGCTGTGCTTAGTGCTCCAAAAAGCCTTAAAAGACACATCAGAGACGTTCATAACATTGAGACTACACCGATGCTATGCATAGATATCAGAAACAGAATTTACGTAACTCCAAAATATGACCACAGTGCCACTGTCCCGATCCATGTAATTATAAACACAAGCACACCAAAAATTGACTGTGAGGTAGAGAAGTGCCGAAAATGTATGCAGATTGCCTGATCTTCAAGTGATCCTGGGAAAGAATGTGCACATTTAGAATAAAACTAGAAATGCAAAAACATATTTCAAGCCACCAGTCCTCACAAAGACCTCACTTACAGAGATGGTGACCAAAGGACTGATATCCACTGACTGGGTTGACAAATGTGAGCAATTAAATCTCACTGCAAACAACTGTGGAGTGGACAGTGTTTTTCCTATTTTTTTTTGCCGATCAGGGACACTCCCAACGGTGGTATTTTTTTTTCCATTTTCACAAATGAGACAGACAACTGGTGTAAATTTGGGAGAACTAGGGTGACATTCGATGCAGTGGCAGGACAGTGGAACTGTCCGTGTCGAGGATTACGAACATCACATCGCTGTGTTCATCGCATGATGGCAATGTGGTGGATTTTTCAGGAGTCCCCAGGCACCCTAGTGGCCACGTCTGACATCCAAGTGGAGGACATTAATGACCTAGAAAGTCACACTGCAGAAAGTGGCACCACTTGTGAGCCACACAATGTAAGCACTCCAAAACTCTGTGTAATGACAGAGTACATCCTAAAACAAAAATGCCTGAAGGACTTGCCCCTGGAGTTGAGGACACAAGAGGACAGACCACCACCACCTGCCCCTACAGCCCAGGGGCCACCCCTCCAGCACGTAATCCCTACAAAGTATTAACAACCCAAGCTACAGTGTATGGAATGAACTATGTCCAAAAAGGTAAGTCAAAATTTCACAATAATAACTCATTTGCAGCTGTTATGGAAACAATTGAAAGCAATTATTGATTTATAAAAAGTACTGTTCTTTCAATTTACAGGTGTCTCTCTTGCAGTAAAAGAGTGTCCAAGCTGTACTAATGTTGTCAGGTTCCAGGATTACTCTTCTGGATTTCACAACTTTAACAACCGGGTCATTATAAGACTGCCATTGTGTGAACTCCTGCTGTCTGGGTTGGCGGTAAGATAGTGTTACGACCCGACTCGTTACGTGAGCCGTAACATTGAGTGAGATAAGAAATAAAGAGAAAATTGACACTTCCTCTAGGTTTGTCCGTTTATTTTTCAATTTAACAAAAGGTGGTGAGGGAAAAGGGAACAAAAAGGGCACACGAGTGCTGGTTTAAAGAACAAACAAATATAACAAAAAAAGAACTCTACCAGAGCCTATACCTTACTAAATCACAGATGAAAACCATAAACAAAAACCTCACCATTTAACCTGTCATTTATTAATAACAAAAAACATCAAAAACAGCACCCCTTATTTTAGTGAATTTAACAGAAAATCTCTTCATGAATAATCAGTGCAAATCAAAACCCTGCCCAATCCCAGAACTTCCGACACCAACCTTGAGAGAATTCAAAAAAATCAAAATACGAGGCAAGTTTTCCGAATACACACACACAAAGCCGCCATGAACTAAAAACGCCCAGTCTATTTAAACAGAATCTGCGATTGATGCTGAACTCCAATTGGGCGCACCACAGCCGCATCACGCAGCCGACGGGACGCGCTCAAGAAGGCGGCCTTAGCTCCAACCCGGGGAACCAATCCTGGACAGGGGATGACACAGCGGACCTGCCTGGGAAACACAATAACACTCCCCCCCTTAAACTTCAAGCCCTTCTGGCTTCCAAACATTTTAGAACTTACCAGTATTCTGGAAAATGACAATATTCTACCATATGCCAATGTTGTGGAAAATTACAAGATTACAGAATGTCCAAACATTTTAGAACTTGACAACATTTCGGAACAACCAACCATTCTAGAACAGGCAAACATGCTAGAACTTGCAAACATTTAAGAACATGACAACATTCCGGAACCTCCAAACATTCTAGAACTTACCAATATTCCGGAAAATGACAATATTCTACAATATGCCAATATTGTGGAAAATTACAAGATTACAGAATGTCCAAACCTGTTAGAACTTAACAACATTCCGGAACATCCAAACATTTTAGAACTTGACAACATTCCGGAACATCCAAACATTCTAGAACTTACCAATATTCCCGAAAATGACAATATTCTACAATATGCCAATATTGTGTAAAATTACAAGTTTACAGAATGTCCAAACATTTTAGAACTTGACAACATTCCGGAACATCCAACCATTCTAGAACTGGCAAACATGCTAAAACTTGCAAACATTTCAAAACATGACAACATTCGGGAACTTCCAAACATTCTAGAACTTACCAATATTACGGAAAATGACAATATTCTACAGTCTGCCAATATTGTGGAAAATTACAAGATTCCAGAACTCTCAAACATTCTAGAATTTGCCAACATTCCGGAACTTCCTAACATTCTAGAACTGGCCAACATTTTAGAAAATGCCAACATTTCTGAACTTCCAAACATTCTAGAATTTACCAGTATTCCGGAAAATGACAATCCTCTACAGTATGCCAATGTTGTGGAAAACTACAAGATTCCAGAATGTCCAAACATTTTAGAACTTGACAACATTCCGGAACATCCAACCATTCTAGAACTAGCAAACATGCAAGAACTTGCCAACATTCTGGAACATAACATAATGCGAACATTCCGGAACTCTCAAACATTCTAGAATTTGCCAACATTCAATAACATGACAACATTCCGGAACATAACATAATGCCAACATTCCGCAACTCTCAGGCATTATAGAATTTGTCAACATTCCATAACATGACAACACTCCGGAACTTCCTAACATTCTAGAACTGACTAACATTTTAGAACTTGCCAACATTCCGGAACTTCCAAACATTCTAGAACTCACCAATATTCCGGAAAATGACAATATTCTACAATATGCCAATATTGTGTAAAGTTACAAGATTACAGAATGTCCAAACATGTTAGAACTTGCCAACATTCCGAAACTTCCAAACATTCAAGGACATGATAACATTCCGGA
This sequence comes from Collichthys lucidus, assembly GCA_004119915.2. Taxonomy (NCBI): domain Eukaryota; kingdom Metazoa; phylum Chordata; class Actinopteri; family Sciaenidae; genus Collichthys; species Collichthys lucidus. The sequence continues at coordinate 2,303,080 of CM014101.1, forward strand.
ACTTCCAAACATTCTAGAACTTACCAATATTACGGAAAATGACAATATTCTACAGTCTGCCAATATTGTGGAAAATTACAAGATTCCAGAACTCTCAAACATTCTAGAATTTGCCAACATTCCGGAACTTCCTAACATTCTAGAACTGGCCAACATTTTAGAAAATGCCAACATTTCTGAACTTCCAAACATTCTAGAACTTACCAGTATTCCGGAAAATGACAATCCTCTACAGTATGCCAATGTTGTGGAAAACTACAAGATTCCAGAATGTCCAAACATTTTAGAACTTGACAACATTCCGGAACATCCAACCATTCTAGAACTAGCAAACATGCAAGAACTTGCCAACATTCTGGAACATAACATAATGCGAACATTCCGGAACTCTCAAACATTCTAGAATTTGCCAACATTCAATAACATGACAACATTCCGGAACATAACATAATGCCAACATTCCGCAACTCTCAGGCATTATAGAATTTGTCAACATTCCATAACATGACAACACTCCGGAACTTCCTAACATTCTAGAACTGACTAACATTTTAGAACTTACCAACATTCCGGAACTTCCAAACATTCTAGAACTCACCAATATTCCGGAAAATGACAATATTCTACAATATGCCAATATTGTGTAAAGTTACAAGATTACAGAATGTCCAAACATGTTAGAACTTGCCAACATTCCGAAACTTCCAAACATTCAAGGACATGATAACATTCCGGAACTTCCAAACAGTCTAGAACTTACCAGTATTCCGGAAAATGACAATATTCTACAGTCTGCCAATATTGTGGAAAATTACAAGATTCCAGAATGTCCAAACATTTTAGAACTTGACAACATTCCGGAACATCCAACCATTCTAGAACTGGCAAACATGCTAGAACTTCCAAACATTTTAGAACTTGACAACATTCCGGAACATCTAAACATTTTAGAACTTACCAGTATTCCGGAAAATGACAATATTCTACAATATGCCAATATTGTGTAAAATTACAAGGTTACAGAATGTCCAAACATTTTAGAACTTGACAACATTCCAGAACATCCAACCATTCTAGAACTGGCAAACATGCTAGAACTTGCAAACATTTAAAAATATGACAACATACGGGAACTTCCAAACATTCTAGAACTTACCAATATTCCGGAAAATGACAATATTCTACAATATGCCAATATTGTGTAAAATTACAAGATTACAGAATGTCTAAACATTTTAGAACTTGACAACATTCCGGAACATCCAAACATTCTAGAACTTGCAAACATGCTAGAACTTGCCAACACTCTGGAACATAACATAATGCCAACATTCCAGAACTCCACCACCACCGGCCGCCAGTCGATGGGTTTTCACGACCGCAAAGGCGTTGTAGGAGGACACGTCGAGAATGTTGTGGAAGACGGTGAGGGGCCAGCGTGCCGTCATCCTTCTGCAGCTGTAGGTGGCGACGACTTTGTCCAGGTTGTCCACGCCGCCTTTGTTGGAGTTGTAGTCCAGGATGACGGCGGGCTTATTGTCCACGCGCTGCCGCCGGCCTATGACGTCTGCGGTCCGAGTGTGGAACGTGCTGAGCAGCAGCATGTTCTTGTTTTTCTTGGCCAGATACGAGACCAGAGCGGTGTCGCGTGTGAAGGCGAACTTGGAGGAGAGGACCTGTCTCCCTCGGCGCACGAGCAGGGCGTCCGGTAGCTCGGGTTTGTTCTTTCTGATCGTGCCGAGCAAGGTGTTGTTCCTTTCGAGGAGGAGCCGCTGCGCGAGTTCGTAGGAAGTGAAGAAATTGTCGCACGTGATGTTGCGACCCGTCAGGCCCTCTGTTACCCGCCTGATTCTTCTCTGAGCCTCCTCGTCCCTTTCCCTTCTTTCTCCCTTCATCCTTTTCTTCTTCTTCTTCTTCTTCTTCTTCTCTTCTTCCAGCGGCAGAGGAGGCGGCGGCTGTGGCGGTGGGCTTCTTCCCTGTGTAAAGTTGCATTTTCCAAGCGTAGCTGGATCTGGCATCGCAGGCCACCCACGACTTGATCCCATACCTGACAGGCTTGTTCGGCATATACTGTCGAAAGGAGCAACGGCCTTGGGCGAAAAGAAAGAAAGACAGAAAGAAAGTGAGAGAGAAAGAAAGTGAGAAAGAGAGAGAGAGAGAGAGAGAGAGAGAGAAAGAGAGAGAGAGATATGACAAAACGCAAATCCACTACCACCTTATTTTTTTTCTCAGTCCCAACAGAAAGACAAAACAACAAAACACTGAGACTTTCTGGAACACTCTGTCATTGTTCTACATGTGTGGTGTATTATCCCACCACCGCCATATCTTTTTTCCCAGTTCCAACAGAAAACCTGACGTGCTGCCAAGTAACAAGCCAGAAGGTTCTCAGACTTTCTGGAACATTCTGTTAATTGATCTGCATGTGCAGTTTATTGCCCCACCACCACCACCACAACCCCCACAGTTGCCTTATCTTTCTCAGTTCCAACAGAAAATTTGGCATGCTGCAAGGTACCAAACTTGAAGGTTCTGGGACTTTCCGGAACATTCTGTTGGTTGATCTGCCTGTGTGGTTTATCTCACCACCACCTCTGTCAAATCCTTTCTCAGTTCCAACAGAAAAACTCAAAAAACTTGGCATGCTGCCAGGTAACAAACTAGAGGGTTCTGGGACTTTCTAGAACATTCTGACGTTGTTCTGCCTGTGCGGTTTATTGTCCAACCACCTCTGTCAAATCCTTTCTCAGTTCCAACAGAAAACCACCGCTATGTTTTTTTTCTCAGTTCAAACAGAAAAACTCAAAAACTTGGCATGCTGCCAGGTAACAAACTACAGGGTTCTGGGACTTTCGGGAACATTCTGACGGTTGATCTGCCTGTGTGGTTTATTGCACCACCATCCACCACCTCTGTGATATCCTTTCTCAGGTCCAACAGAAAACTTGGCATGTCGCCAGGTAACAGACTAGAAGGTTCTGGGACTTTCTGGAACATTCTAAAGGTTGATCTGCCTGTGTGGTTTATTGCACCACCACCACCACCACCACCGCAACCCCTACAGCTGCTTTATCTTTCTCTGTTCCAACAGAAAATACATGCTGTCAGGTAACAAGGCAGCAGGTTCTGGGACTTTCTGGAACATTCTGTTGGTTGATCTGCCTGTGCGGTTTATCTCACCACCACCTCTGTCAAATCCTTTCTCAGTTCCAACAGAAAAACTCAAAAACTTCGCATGCTGCCAGGTAACAAACTAGAAGGTTCTGTCATGGTTGTTTGCTGTGGGCTTGCTGTGCGGTGACAGAGACGTGTAACGTGGCGGTGGAAGGGGGTTGATATTAGTACGTGTATTTTTTTTTTCACTCTCCTTTTCTCCCCCCGTCCTTTCCACAACAGCTACCCTTTTTTGCAGCGAAAACATCTAACGTCAGAGAGGTTGTTTGCGGCAACCGGTCGCCTCTTGCTCTTCTCCTCTCCTCTACTCCTCCTCCTCCTCCTCCTCCTCGTCTTGCTTCGTACCACGTTCGCTCTGTCCTTCTTCATGACAACCGGCCGCCTCCTTCGTGTCCCTTCTCCTGTTCCCGTCATGGTCCTCGTCGTCCTTTCCTCACGTGTTCGCTTTGCCCTATCCCCTCCTCATCATCTTGCTCCTCCTTCCACGGAGTCTGAGTGAGGGACCATTTCGGCAGCAGCGAAACGCGTCTGCGTCGAGAGGTCGTTTCTGTTCCTCGTTCCTGTTCCTCGTCCGTCGTTGTCCTTTCCTCTCACGTTCGCTTTGCCCTATCCCCTCCTTGGAGTCCGAGCGAGTTTTGCTGGGGCGGGCCTGGTCCCTCCGGGGACCGTTTCGGCAGCAGCGAAACGCGTCTGCGTCGAGAGGTCGTTTCTGTTCCTCGTTCCTGTTCCTCGTCCCTCGTCGTCCTTTCCTCTCATGTTCGCTTTGCCCTATCCCCTCCTCGGAGTCTGAGCGAGGTTCGCTGGGGCAAGCCTGGTCCCTCCGGCGACCGAAAAACATCTTGCGTCGGAGAGGTTGTTCTCGGCGACCGGTCACCTATCACTCATCTCCTCTTCTCCCCTCCTCCTCTTCTCCCCTCCTTCTCCTCCTCTTCTTGCTTTGTACTCACCTGTCGTTCTTCGCACCACGTTCGCTCTGTATTTTCTGTGAGGAGAGGTTCTTCATGACGACCGGCCGCCTCATCCTGTTCCTCGTCGTCCTTCCTCTCGCGTTCGCTTTGCACTATCCCCTCCTCATCGTCCTCCTCCTCCTCCTCGGAGTGTGAGCGAGGTTCGCTGGGGCGAGCCTGGTCCATCCCAGGACCGTGTCGGCGGCAGCGAAACGCGTCGGCCGAGACTTTGGCGAGAATACTTAGGGAACTGACTATGTGTGTGTGTGTGTGTATGTGTGTGTGTGTGTGTGTGTGTGTGACCTTTTGTGACGATGACAACAAAGAAAGGGATAACTAAAATGAGGTAGCGGCTCTGTGATACGAAGCGTTTGTGTCATCATTTCCTTTATTCTGTATCTTACTCTGTTCCCATTATTCAAAAAATAAAACAAAACAAAACAAAAGATAACCACTTCAAGAATCATCAATGTCATGCACAACGAGAACTCATACTGCACGCACGCACGCACACAAAAAGGGACATTTTCGGCCACCGGGTCACCTCAACCCAGAAGACAACGCAAAGCTTACAATAAAGTAGCAACTCTGTGATATAAAGGTGTTTGTGTCTTCTTTTCTCTCTCTCTCTCTCTCTCTCTCTCTCTTTTTCTTACTGTCTTCCTATTATTCAGAAACCGAAGATAACAAATGCCATGTACAACGACATATCCTACTGCACGCACGTAAGCACCCCCACACACACACACACACAAATGGGCGTTTTCGGGCCACCGGGTCACCTTGACCCAGAGGACCACACGAGGGTTAGAATGTAGAAGTCAGAATGTGGAATTCAGAATGTGGAAATTAGAATGGGGAATGTAGAATGTGGAATTTAGAACCGGAATCTGATCACATCATGGTTTTTTGGCTCTGGTCTTGGCTGTTGTCCCTGCCTCGGGTACACCATACATCATGGTCACCACAGAGCCGAAACTTGTTCTTTTGTTTTGATCTTTTTGAATGTAGGATGTAGAATGTGGAATTTAGAATGTAAAATTCAGAATGTGGAATTTAGAATTAGAATTTAGAATGTGGAAATTAGAATGTGGAATTTAGAATTTAGAACCGGAATCTGATGACATCATTGTTCTTTGGGTCTGATCTTTGCTGTGGTCCTGGCTCGGGTACACCACACATCATGGTCACCCCAGAGCCAAAACATGTTCTTTTGAATCGATCTTTTAGAATGTAGAATGTGGAATTTAGGATGTAGAAGTCAGAATGCGGAATTTAGAACCAGAATCTGATGACATCATGGTTCTTTTGCTCTGGCCTTGGCTGTGGCCCTGACTCGGGTTCACCACACATCATGGTCAACGCAGAGTCAAAACTTGTTCTTTTGCATTCGATCTTTTAGAATGTAGAATTGAGAATTCAGAATGTATAATTTAGAATGTGGAATTTAGAATCTATAATTTAGAATGTTGAATTTAAAATTAAGAACCAAAATCTGATGACATCATGGTTTTTTGGCTCTGGTCTTGGCTGTTGTCCCTGCCTCGGGTACACCATACATCATGGTCACCACAGAGCCAAAACTTGTTCTTTTGTTTTGATCTTTTTGAATGTAGGATGTAGAATGTGGAATTTAGAATGTAAAATTCAGAATGTGGAATTTAGAATTAGAATTTAGAATGTGGAAATTAGAATGTGGAATTGAGAATTTAGAACCGGAATCTGATGACATCATTGTTCTTTGGGTCTGATCTTTGCTGTGGTCCTGGCTCGGGTACACCACACATCATGGTCACCCCAGAGCCAAAACATGTTCTTTTGAATCGATCTTTTAGAATGTAGAATGTAGAATGTGGAATTTAGGATGTAGAAGTCAGAATGTGTAACTTAGAATGTGGAATTTAGAATGTGGAATTTGGAATGTTGAATTTAGAATGTAGAATGTAGAATGCGGAAATCAGAATGTGGAATTAAGAATGTTGAAATTAGAATGGGGAATGTAGAATGTGGAATTTAGAACCGGAATCTGATGACATCATGGTTCTTTTGCTCTGGCCTTGGCTGTGGCCCTGACTCGGGTTCACCACACATCATGGTCACCCTACAGCCAAAACATGTTCTTTTGAATCGATCTTTTAGAATGTAGAATGTAGAATGTGGAATTTAGAATGTAGAAGTCAGAATGTGGAATTCAGAATGTGGAATTCAGAATGTTGAATTTAGAATTAAGAACCAAAATCTGATGACATCATGGTTTTTTGGCTCTGGTCTTGGCTGTTGTCCCTGCCTCGGGTACACCACTCATCATGGTCACCACAGAGCCAAAACTTGTTCTTTTCTTCAATATTTTAGAATGTAGAATGTGGAATTTAGAATGTAGAACTCAGAATTTGGAATTTACAATGTAGAATTTAGAATTTAGAACCGGAATCTGATTACATCATGGTTCTTTTGCTCTGGTCTTGGCTGTGGCCCTGCCTCGGGTACACCACACATCATGGTCACCCTAGAGCCAAAACATGTTCTTTTGAATCGATCTTTTAGAATGTAGAATGTGGAATTTAGAATGTAGAAGTCAGAATGTTGAATTTAGAATTAAGAACCAAAATCTGATGACATCCTGTTTTTTTGGCTCTGGTCTTGGCTGTTGTCCCTGCCTCGGGTACACCATACATCATGGTCACCACAGAGCCAAAACTTGTTCTTTTGTTTTGATCTTTTGGAATGTAGAATTCAGAATTCAGAATGTATAATTTAAAATGTGGAATTTAGAATGTAGAATTTAGAATGTGGTATTTAGAATTTAAAACCGGAATCTGATGACATCATGGTTCTTTGGCTCTGGTCTTGGCTGTGGCCCTGCCTCGGGTACACCACACATCATGGTCACCCCAGAGCCAAAACATGTTCTTTTGAATCACTCTTTTAGAATGTAGAATGTGGAATTTAGAATGTAGAAGTCAGAATGCAGATTTAGAATGTGGAATTTAGAATGTGGAATTTAGAATTAAGAACCAAAATCTGATGACATCATGGTTTTTGGGCTTTGGTCTTGGCTGTTGTCCCTGCCTCGGGTACACCATACATCATGGTCACCACAGAGCCAAAACTTGTTCTTTTGTTTTGATCTTTTGGAATGTCGGATGTAGAATGTGGAATTTAGAATGTAGAATTCAGAATTTGAAATTTTGAATTAGAATTTTGAATGTGGAATTTAGAATGTGGAATTTAGAATGTGGAATTTAGAATTTAGAAACGGAATCTGATGACATCATTGTTCTCTGGGTCTGATCTTTGCTGTGGTCCTGGCTCGGGTACGCCACACATCATGGTCACCCCAGAGCCAAAACATGTTCTTTTGAATCGATCTTTTAGAATGTAGAATGTAGAATGTGGAATTTAGAATGTAGAAGTCAGAATGTGGAATTCATAATGTGGAATTTAGAATGTGGAATTTAGAATGTGGAATTTAGAACCGGAATCTGATGACATCATGGTTCTTTTGCTCTGGCCTTGGCTGTGGCCCTGCCTTGGGTACACCACACATCATGGTCACCCTAGAGCAAAAACATGTTCTCTTGCTTCGATCTTTTAGAATGTAGAATTCAGAATGTATAATTTAAAATGTGGAATTTAGAATGTAGAATTTAGAATGAGGTATTTAGAATTTAAAACCAGAATCTGATGACATCATGGTTTTTTGGGTCTGATCTTTGCTGTGGCCCTGCCTCCGGTGCACCACTCGTCGTGGTCACCCCAGAGCCAAAACTTGTTCTTTTCTTCAATATTTTAGAATGTAGAATGTGGAATTTAGAATGTAGAAGTCAGAATTTGGAATTTAGAATGTAGAATTTAGAATTTAGAACCGGAATCTGATGACATCATGGTTCTTTTGGTCTGGTATTGGCTGTGGCACTGCCTCGGGTAAACCACACATCATGGTCACCGCAGAGTCAAAACTTGTTTTTTTGTTTTAATCTTTTAGAATGTAGAATGTGGAATTCATAATGTGGAATTTAGAATGTGGAATTTAGAATGTGGAATTTAGAACCAAAATCTGATGACATCATGTTTTTTTGGCTCTGGTCTTGGCTGTTGTCCCTGCTTCTGGTACACCACACATCATGGTCACCCAAGAGCCAGAACATGTCCTTTTGCTTCGATTTTTTAGAATGTAGAATTCAGAATGTATAATTTAAAATGTGGAATTTAGAATGTAGAATTTAGAATGTGGTATTTAGAATTTAAACCGGAATCTGATGACATCATGGTTCTTTGGGTCTGATCTTTGCTGTGGCCCTGCCTCCAGTGCACCACTCATCATGGTCACCACAGAGCCAAAACTTGTTCTTTTCTTCAATATTTTAGAATGTAGAATGTGGAATTTAGAATGTAGAACTCAGAATTTGGAATTTACAATGTATAATTTAGAATTTAGAACCGGAATCTGATTACATCATGGTTCTTTTGCTCTGGTCTTGGCTGTGGCCCTGCCTCGGGTACACCACACATCATGGTCACCCTAGAGCCAAAACATGTTCTTTTGAATCGATCTTTTAGAAAGTAGAATGTGGAATTTAGAATGTAGAAGTCAGAATGTTGAATTTAGAATTTAAAACCTGAATCTGATGACATCATGGTTCTTTGGGTCTGATCTTTGCTGTGGCCCTGCCTCGGGTACACCACACATCATGGTCAACGCAGAGCCAAAACTTGTTCTTTTGTTTTGATCTTTTAGAATGTAGAATGTAGAATGTGGAATTTAGAATGTAGAATTCAGAATATGGAATTTAGAATTAGAATTTAGAATGTGGAGTTTAGAATTTAGAACCGGAATCTGATGACATCATTGTTCTTTGGGTCTGATCTTCGCTGTGGTCCTGGCTCGGGTACACCACACATCATGGTCACCCCAGAGCCAAAACTTGTTCTTTTCTTCTATATTTTAGAATGTAGAACTCAGAATTTTGAATTTAGAATGTAGAATTTATAATTCAAAACCGGAATCTGATGACATCATGGTTCTTTTGCTCTGGTATTGGCTCTGGCAATGCTTTGGGTACACCACACATCATGGTCACCCTAGAGCCAAAACATGTTCTTTTGCTTCGATCTTTTAGAATGTAGAATATGGAATTTAGAATATAGAATTTAGAGCGGGAATCTGATGACATCATGGTTCTTTTGCTCTGGCCTTGGCTGTGGCCCTGCCTTGGGTAAACCACACATCATGGTCACCCCAGAGCCAAAACATGTTCTTTTGAATCGATCTTTTAGAATGTAGAATGTGGAATTTAGAATGTTGAATTTAGAATTGAGAACCAAAATCTGATGACATTATGGTTTTTTGGCTCTGGTCTTGGCTGTTGTCCCTGCCTCGGGTACACCATACATCATGGTCACCACAGAGCCAAAACTTGTTCTTTTCTTCAATATTTTAGAATGTAGAATGTGGAATTTAGAATGTAGAAGTCAGAATTTGGAATTTAGAATGTAGAATTTAAAATTTAGAACCGGAATCTGATGACATCATGGTTCTTTTGGTCTGGTATTGGCTGTGGCACTGCCTCGGGTAAACCACACATCATGGTCACCGCAGAGTCAAAACTTGTTTTTTTGTTTTAATCTTTTAGAATGTAGAATGTGGAATTCATAATGTGGAATTTAGAATGTGGAATTTAGAATGTGGAATTTAGAACCAAAATCTGATGACATCATGGTTTTTTGGCTCTGGTCTTGGCTGTTGTCCCTGCTTCGGGTACACCACACATCGTGGTCACCCAAGAGCCAGAACATGTCCTTTTGCTTCGATCTTTTAGAATGTAGAATTCAGAATGTATAATTTAAAATGTGGAATTTAGAATGTAGAATTTAGAATGTGGTATTTAGAATTTAAAACCGGAATCTGATGACATCATGGTTCTTTGGCTCTGGTCTTGGCTGTGGCCCTGCCTCGGGTACACCACACATCATGGTCACCCCAGAGCCAAAACATGTTCTTTTGAATCACTCTTTTAGAATGTAGAATGTGGAATTTAGAATGTAGAAGTCAGAATGCAGATTTAGAATGTGGAATTTAGAATGTGGAATTTAGAATTAAGAACCAAAATCTGATGACATCATGGTTTTTGGGCTTTGGTCTTGGCTGTTGTCCCTGCCTCGGGTACACCATACATCATGGTCACCACAGAGCCAAAACTTGTTCTTTTGTTTTGATCTTTTGGAATGTCGGATGTAGAATGTGGAATTTAGAATGTAGAATTCAGAATTTGAAATTTTGAATTAGAATTTAGAATGTGGAATTTAGAATGTGGAATTTAGAATGTGGAATTTAGAATTTAGAAACAGAATCTGATGACATCATTGTTCTCTGGGTCTGATCTTTGCTGTGGTCCTGGCTCGGGTACGCCACACATCATGGTCACCCCAGAGCCAAAACATGTTCTTTTCTTCATTATTTTAGAATGTAGAATGTGGAATTTAGAATGTAGAACTCAGAATTTGAAATTTGGAATGTAGAATTTAGAATTTAGAACCGGAATCTGATGACATCATGGTTCTTTTGCTCTGGCCTTGGCTGTGGCCCTGCCTTGGGTAAACCACACATCATGGTCACCCCAGAGCCAAAACATGTTCTTTTTAATCGATCTTTTAGAATGTAGAATGTGGAATTTAGAATGTTGAATTTAGAATTGAGAACCAAAATCTGATGACATTATGGTTTTTTGGCTCTGGTCTTGGCTGTTGTCCCTGCCTCGGGTACACCATACATCATGGTCACCACAGAGCCAAAACTTGTTCTTTTCTTCAATATTTTAGAATGTAGAATGTGGAATTTAGAATGTAGAAGTCAGAATTTGGAATTTAGAATGTAGAATTTAAAATTTAGAACCGGAATCTGATGACATCATGGTTCTTTTGGTCTGGTATTGGCTGTGGCACTGCCTCGGGTAAACCACACATCATGGTCACCGCAGAGTCAAAACTTGTTTTTTTGTTTTAATCTTTTAATCTTTTAGAATGTAGAATGTGGAATTCATAATGTGGAATTTAGAATGTGGAATTTAGAACCAAAATCTGATGACATCATGGTTTTTTGGCTCTGGTCTTGGCTGTTGTCCCTGCTTTGGGTACACCACACATCGTGGTCACCCAAGAGCCAGAACATGTCCTTTTGCTTCGATCTTTTAGAATGTAGAATTCAGAATGTATAATTTAAAATGTGGAATTTAGAATGTAGAATTTAGAATGTGGTATTTAGAATTTAAAACCGGAATCTGATGACATCATGGTTCTTTGGCTCTGGTCTTGGCTGTGGCCCTGCCTCGGGTACACCACACATCATGGTCACCCCAGAGCCAAAACATGTTCTTTTGAATCACTCTTTTAGAATGTAGAATGTGGAATTTAGAATGTAGAAGTCAGAATGCAGATTTAGAATGTGGAATTTAGAATGTGGAATTTAGAATTAAGAACCAAAATCTGATGACATCATGGTTTTTGGGCTTTGGTCTTGGCTGTTGTCCCTGCCTCGGGTACACCATACATCATGGTCACCACAGAGCCAAAACTTGTTCTTTTGTTTTGATCTTTTGGAATGTCGGATGTAGAATGTGGAATTTAGAATGTAGAATTCAGAATTTGAAATTTTGAATTAGAATTTAGAATGTGGAATTTAGAATGTGGAATTTAGAATGTGGAATTTAGAATGTGGAATTTAGAATTTAGAAACAGAATCTGATGACATCATTGTTCTCTGGGTCTGATCTTTGCTGTGGTCCTGGCTCGGGTACGCCACACATCATGGTCACCCCAGAGCCAAAACATGTTCTTTTCTTCATTATTTTAGAATGTAGAATGTGGAATTTAGAATGTAGAACTCAGAATTTGAAATTTGGAATGTAGAATTTAGAATTTAGAACCGGAATCTGATGACATCATGGTTCTTTTGCTCTGGCCTTGGCTGTGGCCCTGCCTTGGGTAAACCACACATCATGGTCACCCCAGAGCCAAAACATGTTCTTTTTAATCGATCTTTTAGAATGTAGAATGTGGAATTTAGAATGTTGAATTTAGAATTGAGAACCAAAATCTGATGACATTATGGTTTTTTGGCTCTGGTCTTGGCTGTTGTCCCTGCCTCGGGTACACCATACATCATGGTCACCACAGAGCCAAAACTTGTTCTTTTCTTCAATATTTTAGAATGTAGAATGTGGAATTTAGAATGTAGAAGTCAGAATTTGGAATTTAGAATGTAGAATTTAAAATTTAGAACCGGAATCTGATGACATCATGGTTCTTTTGGTCTGGTATTGGCTGTGGCACTGCCTCGGGTAAACCACACATCATGGTCACCGCAGAGTCAAAACTTGTTTTTTTGTTTTAATCTTTTAATCTTTTAGAATGTAGAATGTGGAATTCATAATGTGGAATTTAGAATGTGGAATTTAGAACCAAAATCTGATGACATCATGGTTTTTTGGCTCTGGTCTTGGCTGTTGTCCCTGCTTTGGGTACACCACACATCGTGGTCACCCAAGAGCCAGAACATGTCCTTTTGCTTCGATCTTTTAGAATGTAGAATTCAGAATGTATAATTTAAAATGTGGAATTTAGAATGTAGAATTTAGAATGTGGTATTTAGAATTTAAAACCGGAATCTGATGACATCATGGTTCTTTGGCTCTGGTCTTGGCTGTGGCCCTGCCTCGGGTACACCACACATCATGGTCACCCCAGAGCCAAAACATGTTCTTTTGAATCACTCTTTTAGAATGTAGAATGTGGAATTTAGAATGTAGAAGTCAGAATGCAGATTTAGAATGTGGAATTTAGAATGTGGAATTTAGAATTAAGAACCAAAATCTGATGACATCATGGTTTTTGGGCTTTGGTCTTGGCTGTTGTCCCTGCCTCGGGTACACCATACATCATGGTCACCACAGAGCCAAAACTTGTTCTTTTGTTTTGATCTTTTGGAATGTCGGATGTAGAATGTGGAATTTAGAATGTAGAATTCAGAATTTGAAATTTTGAATTAGAATTTAGAATGTGGAATTTAGAATGTGGAATTTAGAATGTGGAATTTAGAATTTAGAAACAGAATCTGATGACATCATTGTTCTCTGGGTCTGATCTTTGCTGTGGTCCTGGCTCGGGTACGCCACACATCATGGTCACCCCAGAGCCAAAACATGTTCTTTTCTTCATTATTTTAGAATGTAGAATGTGGAATTTAGAATGTAGAACTCAGAATTTGAAATTTGGAATGTAGAATTTAGAATTTAGAACCGGAATCTGATGACATCATGGTTCTTTTGCTCTGGTCTTGGCTGTTGTCCCTGCCTCGGGTACACCACAAATCATGGTCACCGCAGAGTCAAAACTTGTTCTTTTGCATTCGATCTTTTAGAATGTAGAATTGAGAATTCAGAATGTATAATTTAGAATGTGGAATTTAGAATCTATAATTTAGAATGTTGAATTTAAAATATGAGAACCAAAATCTGATGACATCATGGTTTTTTGGCTCTGGTCTTGGCTGTTGTCCCTGCCTCGGGTACACCATACATCATGGTCACCACAGAGCCAAAACTTGTTCTTTTGTTTTGATCTTTTTGAATGTAGGATGTAGAATGTGGAATTTAGAATGTAAAATTCAGAATGTGGAATTTAGAATATAGAATTTAGAATTCAGAGCGGGAATCTGATGACATCATGGTTCTTTTGCTCTGGCCTTGGCTGTGGCCCTGCCTTGGGTAAACCACACATCATGGTCACCCCAGAGCCAAAACATGTTCTTTTGAATCGATCTTTTAGAATGTAGAATGTGGAATTTAGAATGTTGAATTTAGAATTGAGAACCAAAATCTGATGACATTATGGTTTTTTGGCTCTGGTCTTGGCTGTTATCCCTGCCTCGGGTACACCATACATCATGGTCACCACAGAGCCAAAACTTGTTCTTTTCTTCAATATTTTAGAATGTCGGATGTAGAATGTGGAATTTAGAATGTAGAATTCAGAATTTGAAATTTTGAATTAGAATTTTGAATGTGGAATTTAGAATGTGGAATTTAGAATGTGGAATTTAGAATTTAGAAACGGAATCTGATGACATCATTGTTCTCTGGGTCTGATCTTTGCTGTGGTCCTGGCTCGGGTACGCCACACATCATGGTCACCCCAGAGCCAAAACATGTTCTTTTGAATCGATCTTTTAGAATGTAGAATGTAGAATGTGGAATTTAGAATGTAGAAGTCAGAATGTGGAATTCATAATGTGGAATTTAGAATGTGGAATTTAGAATGTGGAATTTAGAACCGGAATCTGATGACATCATGGTTCTTTTGCTCTGGCCTTGGCTGTGGCCCTGCCTTGGGTACACCACACATCATGGTCACCCTAGAGCAAAAACATGTTCTCTTGCTTCGATCTTTTAGAATGTAGAATTCAGAATGTATAATTTAAAATGTGGAATTTAGAATGTAGAATTTAGAATGAGGTATTTAGAATTTAAAACCGGAATCTGATGACATCATGGTTTTTTGGGTCTGATCTTTGCTGTGGCCCTGCCTCCGGTGCACCACTCGTCGTGGTCACCCCAGAGCCAAAACTTGTTCTTTTCTTCAATATTTTAGAATGTAGAATGTGGAATTTAGAATGTAGAAGTCAGAATTTGGAATTTAGAATGTAGAATTTAGAATTTAGAACCGGAATCTGATGACATCATGGTTCTTTTGGTCTGGTATTGGCTGTGGCACTGCCTCAGGTAAACCACACATCATGGTCACCGCAGAGTCAAAACTTGTTTTTTTGTTTTAATCTTTTAGAATGTAGAATGTGGAATTCATAATGTGGAATTTAGAATGTGGAATTTAGAATGTGGAATTTAGAACCAAAATCTGATGACATCATGTTTTTTTTGGCTCTGGTCTTGGCTGTTGTCCCTGCTTCTGGTACACCACACATCATGGTCACCCAAGAGCCAGAACATGTCCTTTTGCTTCGATTTTTTAGAATGTAGAATTCAGAATGTATAATTTAAAATGTGGAATTTAGAATGTAGAATTTAGAATGTGGTATTTAGAATTTAAACCGGAATCTGATGACATCATGGTTCTTTGGGTCTGATCTTTGCTGTGGCCCTGCCTCCAGTGTACCACTCATCATGGTCACCACAGAGCCAAAACTTGTTCTTTTCTTCAATATTTTAGAATGTAGAATGTGGAATTTAGAATGTAGAACTCAGAATTTGGAATTTACAATGTAGAATTTAGAATTTAGAACCGGAATCTGATTACATCATGGTTTATTTGCTCTGGTCTTGGCTGTGGCCCTGCCTCGGGTACACCACACATCATGGTCACCCTAGAGCCAAAACATGTTCTTTTGAATCGATCTTTTAGAAAGTAGAATGTGGAATTTAGAATGTAGAAGTCAGAATGTTGAATTTAGAATTAAGAACCAAAATCTGATGACATCCTGGTTTTTTGGCTCTGGTCTTGGCTGTTGTCCCTGCCTTGGGTACACCATACATCATGGTCACCACAGAGCCAAAACTTGTTCTTTTGTTTTGATCTTTTGGAATGTAGAATTCAGAATTCAGAATGTATAATTTAAAATGTGGAATTTAGAATGTAGAATTTAGAATGTGGTATTTAGAATTTAAAACCTGAATCTGATGACATCATGGTTCTTTGGGTCTGATCTTTGCTGTGGCCCTGCCTCGGGTACACCACACATCATGGTCAACGCAGAGCCAAAACATGTTCTTTTGAATCGATCTTTTAGAATGTAGAATGTAGAATGTGGAATTTAGAATGTAGAAGTCAGAATGTGGAATTCAGAATGTGGAATTCAGAATGTTGAATTTAGAATTAAGAACCAAAATCTGATGACATCATGGTTTTTTGGCTCTGGTCTTGGCTGTTGTCCCTGCCTCGGGTACACCACTCATCATGGTCACCACAGAGCCAAAACTTGTTCTTTTCTTCAATATTTTAGAATGTAGAATGTGGAATTTAGAATGTAGAACTCAGAATTTGGAATTTACAATATAGAATTTAGAATTTAGAACCGGAATCTGATTACATCATGGTTCTTTTGCTCTGGTCTTGGCTGTGGCCCTGCCTCGGGTACACCACACATCATGGTCACCCTAGAGCCAAAACATGTTCTTTTGAATCGATCTTTTAGAATGTAGAATGTGGAATTTAGAATGTAGTAGTCAGAATGTTGAATTTAGAATTAAGAACCAAAATCTGATGACATCCTGTTTTTTTGGCTCTGGTCTTGGCTGTTGTCCCTGCCTCGGGTACACCATACATCATGGTCACCACAGAGCCAAAACTTGTTCTTTTGTTTTGATCTTTTGGAATGTAGAATTCAGAATTCAGAATGTATAATTTAAAATGTGGAATTTAGAATGTAGAATTTAGAATGTGGTATTTAGAATTTAAAACCGGAATCTGATGACATCATGGTTCTTTGGCTCTGGTCTTGGCTGTGGCCCTGCCTCGGGTACACCACACATCATGGTCACCCCAGAGCCAAAACATGTTCTTTTGAATCACTCTTTTAGAATGTAGAATGTGGAATTTAGAATGTAGAAGTCAGAATGCAGATTTAGAATGTGGAATTTAGAATGTGGAATTTAGAATTAAGAACCAAAATCTGATGACATCATGGTTTTTGGGCTTTGGTCTTGGCTGTTGTCCCTGCCTCGGGTACACCATACATCATGGTCACCACAGAGCCAAAACTTGTTCTTTTGTTTTGATCTTTTGGAATGTCGGATGTAGAATGTGGAATTTAGAATGTAGAATTCAGAATTTGAAATTTTGAATTAGAATTTTGAATGTGGAATTTAGAATGTGGAATTTAGAATGTGGAATTTAGAAT
The DNA here is from genome assembly GCA_004119915.2 of Collichthys lucidus. NCBI lineage: Eukaryota > Metazoa > Chordata > Actinopteri > Sciaenidae > Collichthys > Collichthys lucidus. Next base: position 2,320,108 of record CM014101.1, read on the forward strand.
TTAGAAACGGAATCTGATGACATCATTGTTCTCTGGGTCTGATCTTTGCTGTGGTCCTGGCTCGGGTACGCCACACATCATGGTCACCCCAGAGCCAAAACATGTTCTTTTGAATCGATCTTTTAGAATGTAGAATGTAGAATGTGGAATTTAGAATGTAGAAGTCAGAATGTGGAATTCATAATGTGGAATTTAGAACCGGAATCTGATGACATCATGGTTCTTTTGCTCTGGCCTTGGCTGTGGCCCTGCCTTGGGTACACCACACATCATGGTCACCCTAGAGCAAAAACATGTTCTCTTGCTTCGATCTTTTAGAATGTAGAATTCAGAATGTATAATTTAAAATGTGGAATTTAGAATGTAGAATTTAGAATGTGGTATTTAGAATTTAAAACCGGAATCTGATGACATCATGGTTTTTTGGGTCTGATCTTTGCTGTGGCCCTGCCTCCGGTGCACCACTCGTCGTGGTCACCCCAGAGCCAAAACTTGTTCTTTTCTTCAATATTTTAGAATGTAGAATGTGGAATTTAGAATGTAGAAGTCAGAATTTGGAATTTAGAATGTAGAATTTAGAACCGGAATCTGATGACATCATGGTTCTTTTGGTCTGGTATTGGCTGTGGCACTGCCTCGGGTAAACCACACATCATGGTCACCGCAGAGTCAAAACTTGTTTTTTTGTTTTAATCTTTTAGAATGTAGAATGTGGAATTCATAATGTGGAATTTAGAATGTGGAATTTAGAATGTGGAATTTAGAATGTGGAATTTAGAACCAAAATCTGATGACATCATGGTTTTTTGGCTCTGGTCTTGGCTGTTGTCCCTGCTTCTGGTACACCACACATCATGGTCACCCAAGAGCCAGAACATGTCCTTTTGCTTCGATTTTTTAGAATGTAGAATTCAGAATTCAGAATTTATAATTTAAAATGTGGAATTTAGAATGTAGAATTTAGAATGTGGTATTTAGAATTTAAACCGGAATCTGATGACATCATGGTTCTTTGGGTCTGATCTTTGCTGTGGCCCTGCCTCCAGTGCACCACTCATCATGGTCACCACAGAGCCAAAACTTGTTCTTTTCTTCAATATTTTAGAATGTAGAATGTGGAATTTAGAATGTAGAACTCAGAATTTGGAATTTACAATGTAGAATTTAGAATTTAGAACCGGAATCTGATTACATCATGGTTCTTTTGCTCTGGTCTTGGCTGTGGCCCTGCCTCGGGTACACCACACATCATGGTCACCCTAGAGCCAAAACATGTTCTTTTGAATCGATCTTTTAGAAAGTAGAATGTGGAATTTAGAATGTAGAAGTCAGAATGTTGAATTTAGAATTAAGAACCAAAATCTGATGACATCCTGGTTTTTTGGCTCTGGTCTTGGCTGTTGTCCCTGCCTTGGGTACACCATACATCATGGTCACCACAGAGCCAAAACTTGTTCTTTTGTTTTGATCTTTTGGAATGTAGAATTCAGAATTCAGAATGTATAATTTAAAATGTGGAATTTAGAATGTAGAATTTAGAATGTGGTATTTAGAATTTAAAACCGGAATCTGATGACATCATGGTTCTTTGGGTCTGATCTTTGCTGTGGCCCTGCCTCGGGTACACCACACATCATGGTCAACGCAGAGCCAAAACTTGTTCTTTTGTTTTGATCTTTTAGAATGTAGAATGTAGAATGTGGAATTTAGAATGTAGAATTCAGAATATGGAATTTAGAATTAGAATTTAGAATGTGGAGTTTAGAATTTAGAACCGGAATCTGATGACATCATTGTTCTTTGGGTCTGATCTTCGCTGTGGTCCTGGCCAGGGACGGATTGGCAATCTGGCATACCGGGCATTTGCCCGGTGGGCCGACGTGCTATTTGGGCCGATAAATCCTGATTTTTTTTATTATTTTTTTTAATATTGGTCTGACCGGCCCACAACGAGTAGATCACGCAGCCCAGACACACTGTTAAACAACCACTCTGTACGCTTTGGTCCCGCCTACAGGCACAAAAAAAAGGCTGTGCGAGACTTTGTTTCCTTACCACCGCTGACTGACAGCCCAATCACATCATGAAACACCTCCCCCCTTTGGCTTGATGCGCCGGTGTGCAGTTTATTGATGGGTGAAACGCTATCAGATAAAGATGGAGAGAAAACGCAAAGGTGGCGCAGAAAAACTCCGTGATAAAAAGAAGCTTGCTCTTCAGGCAGATGCTGCTAAGTGTGTTAAAATTACTGATATGTTTGCCACAGCAGGGCTTCATCAGCTCCCATTGCTGATGACAGTGGTGCCGGTGACATGTTGTAGAACCTGCTGGACTACTGTCAGAACATGTATGGAATGCAGATAAAGCCACCCAACCCCTTAATGAGTATGATAAAACATACTGTGGCGTCCGGCCGGACGCGTCAGGAATAACGAGGCGTTATTTAGCAAACTGGCTTTTATTGCCAACAGTCTTGTTACAGCACTTGGTTATTGTAGGCCATAACCACGCCAAGAACACATGACAGGTCCCACTCTGCAGCCTCACTCGTGCCGTTTCTCTCCACACACGCTCTCATACACGCGCTCTCCCTCACCTGCTCCCCCGCCCCCTTGCTCTCATACAGGTGCATTTATGGACCATGGGAAACCACAGAACTCACATTGTAACACACAGCACATTACTGCAGGGTCGCTACAATACATTGTAGGCTACACTGGCTGGAAGAGAAAATAAGCCTAGCTCAGTAGCCTACTTTTTATGTCTTTTATTCTAAATGAAGTAGTCTTTAATGTGAGAAAACGTGTTCACCATTCACCAACAATAACAATAAGTCTAATTTCTTATTAGACTATTATTGTCTGTGGGGTGAGTACTAGGCTGGCCTATTGGCTAAGTTGCTTTTTTGTCCTGCAGATATAGCAGTTCTTTATGTAGCCTAGGTGGTAGGGACAATGTTGGCTACATAACTGATAGAAAATCTCACTTTTAAAATTATATCATTTTGTCAATGTTATGTGAATGCAGCTGCAGGTATCTGTACATTCCAGTATTTCCAGCCTAGGCATATTTAAAGCCACCACCACTCACCAAAAATGTGAGTGAAAACTGAAGAGTCAGCACTCTCATTTTCTTTGTTCATCTAGTAGTCCTCGGGTAAGCTCTTATTTAGGCCTGGGAAAAAAAATGGGCTGTTTTATGTAGCTAGGTGGCTAAAGACAATGTAAGTTAGCCTACAAATAAAGAAAATAGCACTTTTTAAAATGACATAATTTTGTTCATTGCTAGTGTTATGTCAATGCAGCTGTGTGTTTGTTTATATAAATATATTATAAACAGGCTGTATTTCAGTCAGTCATTGTAATTGTACAATATGTTTGTGTTGATTGTCCTGTACACTGACATCCATTGCACGTCTGTCCGTCCTGGGAGAGGGATCCCTCCTCTGTGGCTCTTCCTGAGGTTTCTTCCACATTTTTTCCTGTTAAAGTTTTTTGTGGGCAAGTTTTTCCTACTCGAACCGAGGGTCTAAGGACAGAGGGTGTCACTCCCTGTACAGATTGTAAAGCCCTCAGAGGCAAATGTACTTTGTGACTTCGGGCTATACAAATAAAATTGATTTGATATGATTTGGTTATTTATGTCCTGTTGAGCTAGGTTGTTTTAAAGACTTGCACAGTTGCACTGAAAAAACTGAAAAGGTGTGTTATCAAATGTTGTGGGCCAGTCTGGTCCAAAATGCCAGGGCCGATTTTTTGTCCCAGTCCGCCCCTGAACATCATACACATGTTTTTTTTTGGTGTTCAACAGCAGGCAAGATCTCATAAGCCAGTCCTCTAAAAGGGCCTCAGAGGTAAGAATACGGACAGCTGCTGACGACCGTCCTACTGGCCATGTCCTCACCCGAGCTATGCTGGAGTCATAAGAGTAAAAAATTGTGAGAGCCATTGGTGGCATCGATGATCGTCAGAATCAATTAATTAATGTACTGTGTGAAATGAGTAAAGTAATAAATGCACTTGTATACAAGTAAATTCTGTCCTTGCCTCTTTACATGGAAGCGGCACGGTACCGCCGCGGTCACCGTAGCAAATAAAAGTCAGTCTAGTCAACAGTGATGCCAGTAACGCGCTACTTAGTAACGCGTAGTCTAACGCAACTACTATTTCAAAACCAGTAGTCAGACTACAGTTACGTATCTAATATTAGATGCGTTACTTTTTCGCATGTTTCGCGGACTGTCCTCAGTGGGCCCCGACCGCGTCGCGTCGCCCAGGGCGGGGACCGGCCCACGTACAAGGAGGCGTCAGGGGTCTGCGGCGATGTCGGCAACCCATCCGACCCGTCTTGAAACACGGACCAAGGAGTCTAACGCGCGCGCGAGTCAGAGGGTGCGGTGGAAACCCCGTGGCGCAATGAAAGTGAGGGCTGGCGCGCGCTGGCTGATCGCCATGATCACGTCTGCCTCTCGTTTGTTTTTGTGCAGTGGTAACTAAATTCTCACTTGAGAAATTAACTGTCTGGGAATAAAACAGCAGGCACTCCGGCTACATGCTGACATAATTTATATTGTCCTATTGTTTGCTCTTCTCCTTCCTTGTTTTCCATCTATCTATCTATCTATCTATCTATCTATCTATCTATCTATCTATCTATCTATCTATCTATCTATCTATCTATCTTATTTTTTATTATATAAAAAATTGTAGGTGAAAGCCTTTTTCAGGAAGTAGTTTTCAAATGTCCCTGTCAGTTTTGTGTGTTCCAGATGTTTTTGACATTTTGTTGTTTTTGATGTCAATAAAAGTGTCAGATGTCCATCTTTTAGGCCGGACCGTCTATCTTGTCAATGTCTTGCCCAGCCTCAGGGGCAGCATCAAGCCTATATGCTAGGCCTATATGCTGCAAGTAACTAAAAGTAATCTAACTTAGTTACTTTCAAAATCAAGTAGTCAGTAACGTAACTAAGTTACTTTTTCGAGCAGTAGTCAGTAGTCAGTAGTCAGATTACTGTTTCAAAGTAACTGTGGCATCACTGCTAGTCAATGAGAGCACTCGCACAGGGCGCGGTCCAGAGGCGTCCCAGAAGCGGCTCACCGCGCCACGGCGCGAGCTTTCCGTTTCATTCCTATTTTTACCGCGAGCCGCGGCGCACCAGACAGGAAACCTGACCTTGAATCAACATAATAAACTTCTGCCCCCTTTCAAAATAAAACACAATACGCAGTTCATGTAGTTTTTTACAACTTCACATCAACGTTATGTCATTACCGGTGGCACCAGGTGATCAAAGACCGATCAAAGGGTCTCAACATGGACGATGAGAGACTAATTGTTGAAGTGGAACAACACACAATCATTTATGACACAACAGATGCTTTTTATAATCTCCTCCACGTCGGAGAAGCAGAGTCAGCTGTTTGTTGTTGTATTCTTTATACACTGTTTGTCGCGGGGTCTCACTTGGATTCTCGCGTGAAAACGGCCGATTCGCTCCGCTGCCGTTCCGCGGCTGAAAAGCGTCCGGTGTGTGAGTAGACACCGGGCAAAGCATAGACATATATACATGTATGTATGTCTATGGGGCAAAGTACCGCGGCACTACCGTTCCGCTGCCGTTCCGCCTCCTGTGTGAGTCCCGTGTAAATCTTTTTCTTCTTTTTGGACAAACATGTGTTTGAGAGAGACATATTGACATGTGGGTTGCTAATTAAAACCGCAAAAGCCAAGATTTGAATGTAAAAAGAGTTTATGTTACTGGCCTAATTCATTCAGCATCACTGCAGCAGGAAAGAGGTTCCCATTCCTGATGACTGAGATGTCATAGATGCTGTCAGTCTGGACCGTAGACTGTAGAGAAACATGGCGTCTGTGGCAGCACACTCATTGAACGGATGTCATGAAGCTTTTATTTAGATTTACTGTTTACTGCTACTGTCTGTAGTTTCATTGCCCTGATGATCACTTAAAGCTACAACAGAGGTTTGTGGATTAATGAGGGAATAAACTTTATTTTCCATTTCTGAAGAGAACAATTAAATGAGATGAACTGAAGAATGAAAAAAAAGAATTACAGAATTAAACATAGTGTGCTAATGAGAGTCTTACAGATGGGTTTGATAGTTTGTCATGACATTAATGTAACTATTATTAGATTTTTACTGTTGTTAAAAAAGCACAACACACACAAAGAGGCCAAATACAAAACAAAAACATTTAAATGGTTAATTGATCTATGGCATGCAACTTGACATTCTAATCTTTGAGTTCCATAAATCTCACATTTCATGTTGACTTTAGATGTAAATAACTCTGGTCCTCATAGGTACAGTGTGTGCAGTGGATGTACAGTGGATGTACAGTGTGTACAGTGGATGTACAATATGTACAGTGTGTACAGTGGATATACAGAGTGTACAGTGTGTACAGTGAATGTACAGTGGATGTACAGTGTGTACAGTGGATGTACAGTGTGTACAGTGTGTGCAGTGTGTACAGTGGATGTACAGTGTGTACAGTGGATGTACAGTGTGTACAGTGGATGTACAATATGTACAGTGTGTACAGTGGATATACAGAGTGTACAGTGTGTACAGTGGATGTACAGTGTGTACAGTGGATGTACAGTGTGTGCAGTGTGTACAGTGGATGTACAGTGGACGTACAGTGTGTACAGTGGATGTACAGTGTTTACAGTGGATGTGTACAGTGGATGTGCAGTGTGTAAGTGCAGTAAATATTCCGCTCGGTTGGGGGCGCTGATGAAGCAGGCTGGGCAGAGGAAGCCGAGGAGGCTGGAGCAGCATCACGGGTGCAGGAGCGCCATTTCACTTTTCATTCATTGGTGACGAGGCCTGCATCGTTTTTTAGGTGGGTTAGAGATTTTACGGTTCAAACTTGGGGCGAAACGCGTTTGAGGGAGCAGGAGACACGTCCCGGACACTGTAGTGTTGATGTAGGAGTCCTCTAAGGGGACGAGAGCTGACGCGGCGGAGGAGCGTTAGCTCGCCAGCTAATGTGTTAGCCTCATACGCCCTCATTAACCAAACATTAGAACGCCATTACACTGAAACACGGACGAACATGGAAGCAGTGCGCAGCCTACACCAACTGCTGACTTCTATTAAAACACCAGAGTGCCCTTGTGACTGCAGTGTTAAGTTAGTTAATACGACACACACAGAACAATACTAACAACGTTAGTGTTAGCAAGCCGGCTAGCTCGAACGACTTGTTTACATGTTGCGTCAGCAAAGATCAGAAAATGGTGAATGTGAAACTCAACGAGTGGTGTTTAAAAAGTGCCACATCTTTACAAGGGAGTGTGTTTGTGTCGAGCTGAGCCCGTGGAGCCAGTCCACGGTGTAACGCAGTAGTTAGTCACGAGCTGCTCGGCTCAGTTTACAGTAGCTGGGTTTACGCGCGCTTTGACCCTTTAAAATCCAACGTCTCTTCAGTTTAGTAGGTAATTTTTTGCTTTTGAGCATTCAGTCCAGCATGGTGAACATGTGTCAATGAGTGATGCATTAAAAAAAGTTCACTGTATTCTAGTCGAAGGCAAGACTTGTGTACATGTTGCACACCAGTTCACCATATGGCATGCATTTGACAGCCGAGAGACGTTCAAGTTTCCAACTCACTGAAGAGTCACTCCTTAGTTTGAACACAATACAAACTGTATGGCAAAAGATGGCCTCCAAAGTGATCATCAGATTAAATCAATGCCTTAGTATTATTTTGTCCACCACATTCATATCGGTATATTTATATAGATAGATTGATACTTTATTGATCCCAAGGAAATTCAAGCATCCAGTAGCAGCATGCAAACATACATTAAACAGGAATAATTCAGGATTAACCTATAATACAGTAACCATACATTAAAATTAACCTGAGATAGATCTAAATTTAAATATGTACAGAGGAATTAAACATTTGTAGCAAAGTCAAACATTTGCAGAGAAATTTAACATTTGCATGGGATTTAAAAAAATGTTAAACTTTTGCATAGAAAATAAATATAGAACTGTGTTAGGTTAACCTGTGCAAAAATCTATACAAAGACTATATAAAAAAGTGACTGTAGAAATAAAAATGTTCAGTATAGAAATAAAAAAAAAAGACGTAATGTAATAATATAGCTATGTTTTCATGCATGTATAATCACCTGAAAATAAGAATCTTTTTATTTTTGTTATTTGAAGATTATCTACAGTGGGAACGGGTCCTCTTTTATAGAGGCTGCCATTGAAACACACATGTTTCTACAGTAGCCCAGAACAGACAAACTAAAGTGACTCTAGACTCAGCCTTTCAAGTGTTTATTTTCCTTTACACTAAGAAGGTGAGAGTGAGGTGAGCGATTATGCCACTAGCTGCAACTAAATTCTACACACTGGACCTTTAAATGTTTCTAACACACATTGAATCCTGTAACTTTCATAAATGCCATGAGTGTATTTATAAATGATGCCCCTTCACTGTACCATGATTGTTTCACTTTTATGTAAGTGGCTTTGGATGAAAGCTGCAGCTTAATGACTAAAAGTAAACATGTCAATGATTCACTGACAGATGGTAGGAATAACCCTAATGGATGCTGGTTGTGGTTATGTATAGTTGTAATTGACATATTTTTTTGAAATCTTTCAGGGCATCCAGAACTTCATCATGGTGAAAATTTTTATTGGCAACCTTGCTTGCAATGCCACAGCCGAGGAGCTTCGTGAACTGTTTGAGAAGTATGGCAAAGTCTCAGAATGTGACATTGTCAAAAACTATGGTTTCGTGCACATGAACAACATGTCCGAGGCGGAGGAGGCCATACAAAACCTCCACCAGCATGAGCTGCACGGCTGGCGCATGAATGTGGAGATGAGCAAAGGGAGGCCCAAGTCCACCACCAAGCTGCACGTCAGCAACCTTGGCGAAGGGGTCACCAGCGAAGTTCTGAAGGCCAAGTTTGAAGACTTTGGCTCCGTAGTTGAGTGTGACATAGTGAAGGACTACGCCTTTGTTCACATGGAGCGAATGGAGGATGCCATGGATGCCATCGAAAAGCTGGACAACACAGCCTTCAAAGGTGAACTCTTGGGCAGGATAGAGCTAGTTGTCTTTGCTGTCTGTAGATACCAATGTGGATTCTGTTCTGTCGCCGTAGAGCTCTCATGACAAGTAAAATCCACTAGCTGATTTTTTCCCCCCTTCACTAATTGACCAGATGGACTGAGAGTAATCACTAAGTTTGGCAATGTCTTCAGCGGCAGTGTAACTGGTGAATAGGCACTGGCAGACAATGGCCTGCACCTGGCGCGGCAGATCATTCCACTTCGCTCAGTGATTGTCCGTCAAATGCATTTAACGTGTTCTTATAGTCGGTAAGACCCTGTCCGTGTCAGAACCCCACGGTCTCATGCGTGTCTTCTCTCTCCTTACAAGGCAAGCTGATGAGCGTACAGCTGTCCACCAGTCGGCTTCGCACTGCCCCGGGAATGGGAGATCATACCGGCTGCTATGCCTGCGGGAAACATGGTCACTGGTCGAAAGACTGCCCAGTCAGTCGGAACGGTAGCCACGGTGACGGCGCAAGAGGTCGCAGCGGGCGGGCCCCCCCACACGGCCCCCCAAGTTATGGCAGGGGCAGCTACGGGATGGCCGCACCTCCAGCAGCTGATTTCATGGGTGGCTCTGCGTATAGTCGGGGTAGTTACGTAGGTGGCTTTCCGCCGCCTCCCCCTCGCAGGCTCAGCTCTGAGCTGGGGGATAGGTATGCTAGCAGAGCAGGCCCCTACGCTGAGAGATCATCAGCTTATGATCGTGACCGTCTCTATAGCAGTGTTGACTATTATGAGAAGTACAGAGCTCGCCCTTATGGCTCAAGCTATTTCGAGGATCGTCGCATGCCCTATCTCCCCCCTCCCCCCCCTCCCCCTTCCTCCCTCTCAAAGCTCTCCTCCAGTATAGATCCATACGACCGCCGGCCAATGCCTCCACCTTCTTCAGCCGCAGCAGCTGCATCATACTATGCACGAGACCGAAGCCCAATCAGTAGAGTACCAGCAGTCTCCCCAGCAGGCTACACCTTTGAGCGAACACGGCTGTCGCCGGAGTCAGGCACCAGGAGCTCCTATGGTGTGACACGACCCAAGGATAACTACACGCCACGCTATACGCCTTACTAAAGCCATGATGCCAAGGTGAGCAGCAAGGTAAACAAAGTATGACCGTTAGTTTGACCTGAAGAGGGACATTTTACCGTAAAACATCACTGGGATGTTGAAGTGAATTGTCACTAAAGCTGTGTCTCCGCTGTCTTTCTAGGTCTGTTTGTGAACTGCAAGACTTCCCCTTTTTGCTGACACTTCTTCAAGCCACATTCGTCCAGCTGTCTGCAAGACGAAAGTGTATGACACGTCAAAACAATTAGGAATTGTGTTGGCATCTTCCAGGCACCTGCGATCCTAGCTGCCTGCAGAAGAATCATCCTTTCAGTCACATCCATATAACCTGTTTTCATAAGGATGATTTAAAAAGCTGCACTGTTTGACACATAATACAGTAATTTGCTCACTCGCTCTGCAGCTTCTCAGTTCAGTTTTTATCCATGTCTTTTTTTCATATTGTGTTTCTTCCTCACATTAAGAAAATTGTTAAATTCTGCAAATGTTAATTGTTTGGCTTCTGTTTCTTATTTAGAAAGAGTTTTCGTTTTATCATTGTATGAACATTTATCTTCCTTTTTGAATGGCATGAGGGTTAACGCGTGCTCTATCAGTTGATTGTAGTGCAGAAGAAGAGAGACACGTCTTGACATGATCTGGAGTCAGTTTTATGGATGTGGATAAAGAATGAATTTGACAATATGCTGTGGAGGTCCATGACTCATCAGGTGTGTTTTATTGCAACTAAAATTAAATCCTGCTGGAGGTCAGCACACACAGTAAGCTGTTTTATGTTGGTTTTATGTTGTTCCCTGCAGCACAGGGAACAAACTCAGTGATACACACTGAACAAGACATGAATCCATATCCATGCAACTGACTGTTCAGTTAGGATACAGAATCACCTTTGAGTTAAATTCAAAGGTAAGAAGAAGAATCTTAAACATTCCAGCCTTATTTTTCTGTAATTTGATTGTCTACAAAAATGATTGATCAGTTTTCTAATGTATAATGAGGTGTCTGCTGAAGTCAGAACTCCTGAAATAAAAGTGTCATCGTGTGACACTGAAACAAGAATGTTGGCTGACATGCACTGTGCAAATAAGGAACGTCTGGACTGTGTTTTCTTCTCCTTGCTGATGTTTCAGGCTCTGCCCACAGTGGACAACAGAAAATAACCCATCATGTCTTGAAATGTAGTCCGGAATGGATGTTCATACTCTCTGTGTAACGCAGCATAAGCAGATAAAGAAATGTGAGGCGGGACTCGGGGCTCGTACTGTATCTGTGCTGAGGCACTGGTGTTTTGTTGAAGGTGCCTCTGTTTTGCATATAGGTGGAGTTGAAGTTTGTATTTTTCATACTAGCTGTAAAGGTACCAGCATACGTTAAAAATCTCAAATTAATCTGATTTTTAATAAAGCCAAAATGACTTTGGTCACACCTGACACTTTTGTCAGTTGTTTGTTTGAATCCCCACCTGATGGTGTCAAACTTTGGTTGTAGATGTGATGGAACTATTCACTTCATTTCAAATCTGAACCAGGATCCACATGCATGTTCACATTGATGCAAAAGTCATAAACTGGTTTTAAAGGTCCAGTGTGGGCTCATTTTAAAAAACTAAAACTAAAATATTCTTATTTTCAGCTGATTACACATGCATAAAAAAGTTATAGCTAAATATTATATTACAGGTCTGCCTTATTCTGAAATAAGACCCCAAATCTTACACACTGCACCTTTAAAGTAATGACGATTTGGGATCTTGAAATGAGACAATTTGTCATATATAAAGTATATACTCAAGCCCTACTCTACAGTCATGTCTGTACAATTTTGTTCAAGAAGAGTCATTTTATTTTTCACAAGATCTAATTTTTGGAACAGGACAAAAGAGATAAACACATTTAGATTCATTTTCAGTCTTCATCCTTTGATTATATGTGTGAGGGGACATTGAGTTTTTATGGAGAAGACAGATATATGCTTACCATATATTAAAGCTATGGTCAGGCAGCCCCGCCGACAGGGGGGGGACTAAAGGGCTTTTTGTCACGGGCCCTGGGAATTCTGGAATAGAGGGGGGGCCATAACTGGGCCCCCATGACGTCGGGCTCAATTATGATACGTTCACTTCAAAATGTGTTGGTTTTTAGGGTAGAAAAGTGCTTTAATTGCATTCAAACAATGACTTATAGATGTTTGCCTTCATTGCCCTTGAAAAAACGGCCAATAACCCCCTATCACCCCTATTCCAAAATGGTTTGGTCTTTCTAGAAAAAAAGACGACAGCATTCGATAAGTGGTCAGTGTGCGCGAGCCTGTTAGTAAACATGCACAAGTCGGGCGCGGCTGCCGGTGGACGCCCGCGTCTCCGCGCTGACCGCGCCCCAGCTGTGAGCCGGCCCCGGCGGGGAGAGGAGAGGGTTCTTCGGGTGGACGACGGGTCGCGCCGCCGGCCTCCCCGGCTCCTGACCCACGGGTGAAAAGTGAGCCTCTCCTCCCCGTCCTCCTCCTCCTCTGGTCGAGGCGGGGAGGGAGAGCCACGCTCTTCTCTGGGCCCGCCCAGAGAACCCCTTTCGACTACGACCTCAGATCAGACGAGACAACCCGCTGAATTTAAGCATATTACTAAGCGGAGGGGGGGTGCATTGAGAATTTTTTTGTCCCGGGCCCAGCCAAACCTGTCAGCGGCCCTGTGGTCAGGGGCCAGGTTTCTCAAAGGCAACTCATTTAGTATTTTTTATCACGTGTGTATTTGTGCAGGCTCCTGTGTATTTAAACATATATGTTTATGCGTCTACTTTAATAAAGTTGCTTTCTCTGTTGAATTAACGCAGCTACACCAGTTGAAGCAGCGCTGTCCAGCCCGTCAGTTGTAGTTTGTTTTCCCTCGTCCTGACGTCACTTGAAGCGTTAGTTAGCCTGTTAGCCACAGGCCCGCGTGTGTGTTTGCGCGCGCGTGCGTGCTGTGGCGCTCGCCTGGTCACGAGCTGCTAATGTAACGTCAGTCTGTAAAGCGTCTGTCGTCGTTTCATTTACCGAGGCTCGACACATACACTGCAGCTTTTAAAGGTAAGAATTGAAGCTCCGTGATACGAACAGAAGCAGATCGTGTCCCGGTTGTTGAAATGTGTCCGTGCTTCCAGCTAGTCCCGTCTCTTGCGTCTGTAGCAAACAGCGCGAAGGAAAAAAACGTTCGAACATGCTAACACGAGCTACAGGCTAACGGTAGCTAGCTGCGCGTAACGTGTTTAGTTAAGGCGGCTGCATTAAAGCGTACAGGAGGCTGTTCAGTTAATGCTGTTAAACAACACATAGAGCTATACTCTGACTGTAAATGCTACAGTTTAGATAAACGAGCTAACATTAGCCACATTAGCGTAGTGTGTGTGTGCGCGTAAACTCACTTCATTGTTGTTGATAACGCAGGCCTACAGATGTACATTGTCGATGTTTAGCTCAGCCTGCTTTTGCTCTGATCTGAGAATGAGCCGAGTCTGTTTGTCAAATAATGTTATCATTTTTGACGTAACCAAGGGTAAACAATGCAAACCCATACTGTGTCACACTGTGTCAGCTGCAGGACACACTGGGACAGAAACAGGTCATTATCAGTCAGGTTCTTGGTGGTGGTGTAATGAGCTCCATGCAGCTGAATGTGACAATCAAAGTTTAACATTTTATATTACTTGTAGATTCATAGACACGTATGTCAGGGTGCAGGATTATAAAGATTTTCAGCAACATTCTGTGATGTTTCTGTGTGATGTATTGTTTTTTTTTTAAATGAATAGAAAATATTTATTTTATTTAGAACTGAAGCATCTGCACATTTCAATATTGATTTCTCTTTCACATATGACATAGTTTGATATATCAATATAGTCCAAGAGCACAGCCAAGACTTGATTTTTTTATTGCCAGTAACACATCAACATATGTTTTTTTGTTTAATCATATTATAAATGTTATTTTTCTAAATTAAAAATGACCAAGTACTGTATATCTTTGGCATTTCTATACTGCAGTTTCTAGTTATGCATTAGTTGCTACATATCTTGATATGATATAGAACAACAAGATTAAACTTTGAGGCACACCACACACAGGGCTTGTCATATGCTGGTATTAGTTGATAATATGAGCCATGCCAGTGTATAGAAAGGAGGACGTTTGTGAATGCTCAAAAAACAAAACATTTAATAACCACGTTCATAACACCATGTAAGACTTTTGTTTAGTTTATTATATGTATAATAAACTAAACAAAAGTCTCACATGGTGTTATGAGCAGCATCGTACATAGAGTACGTACGATCCTGCTCTGTTGTCGTTATTGTATGACAGAGCTTATCAAATAGTAACCCAGTTAAATAAAGTCAAATTGACTTAATTAAAAATGAGGCACTTTGACTGCAACTGTTTTTTTGTTTGTTTTTTTACTGTCAAAGTTAAGTTGAACAACTGCACCACCAAACCTCTGCCGGTGTTGCTCCATCGATCATTCATTGTTAGCATGGCTCATCACAGATGAAGTTTGTTTATCTTGATGCAGGTTGCAGGAAAGCCTTGTGAATGCATGCAAACCAGTGCTGACGTTTCCAAAATAGATAATAAAAGTTTTATTATAAAACATTTATATTTACCTTGAATCAAATAGTAAGGGTTTTAATTAAATCAGTAGAATTATGTTGCCAATAATGGTTTCCTCTTCTCTTAGTGACGTGGACGCTCCACAATGGTGAAAATATTCATCGGGAACTTGTCACCAGACACAACATCAGATGAACTTCGCTCTCTGTTCTCCCAATATGGCAAGATTGCAGAATGCACTATTGTCAAGAACTTTGGCTTCGTGCACATGGATGACAAAGCGGAGGCAGAAGAAGCCATCCGCAACCTCCACCATTACGAGCTAAACGGCCAGCCTATGAATGTGGAACTGAGCCGTGGCAAGTCAAGAGGATCCACCAAGCTACATGTTGGCAACATCGCCTGTACCAACCAGGAGCTGAGGGCCAAGTTTGAAGAGTTTGGCGCTGTGTTGGAGTGCGACATAGTCAAAAACTATGCCTTTGTTCACATGGAGCGTATGGAGGACGCCATGGAGGCCATAAATCAGTTAGACAACACGGCTTTTAAAGGTGAACTCTCGGGCTGGGCTTAAAGGAAGTTTAAGTTTTTTATATTAAAGCTCTATCAAGAATATTCAATTCTGCCCTTTGATTATTGATAGGTAAGTTATGGATGCACTGCAGGTGAGTAAATAAAGAAAGATGAAGGGGTAACGGTAAGATGAAAAAAAACAAGGCCGCCCTGAATATTTCAGATTTTAAAGCTGCTATCCGTAATGTCATCGTTGCTATCCATCTGTGTTGGACTGTTGTAAAACACAAATGGACACCAACTGCAGTCTATGATCGAGTCGTCAGGACACACCTGTTCAGGTTGTTAACGCAATTTTAATATCTGAAGTAACATATAACCATATGTGTATATTACCAATCAAACCCAGCTGCACAGGCCTATTAAGGGCTGGATAAACACCAGAACGGGTGTGCATGAGGTTGTCTTTGTACTTCATTTGGTTTCTGCACACGTGTTTATGTTTGATCGCAGTCCCCTTGAACAGTGCAACATGGGCGCATGATAATACTTTTTGTCACGCAAACCTTCGCAGCTACTCGGAGAGTATCATTTGAGCTGTTAATCTTTGATTTTTAAAAAATTGAGCATTAGCAACTTTATGTGCAAACTTTGCATAACAACTCATCTCTGCTCGGGGGATGCAGGAAGTTACGGATTTCAGCTTTAACACTAACATTTTAATGCTCAAATCATAATCCATTATTGTCTTATTGTTATTAGTTTTTTTGGAATATAATGCAGATTTTTAGCACACTGGTGGATTAGGAGACTTTAGTGTGCCAGGCAAAAAAATGTCAACTCTATTATTTAGACAAATTGAAGTCATAAGTCCTTATTGAGTCTTTTCTTTTTAAGGCAAACTGATGAGCGTGAAGCTTTCGACTAGCCGCCTGCGTACTGCGCCGGGAATGGGAGACCGATCGGGTTGTTATCGTTGCGGGCAGGAAGGCCACTGGTCCAAAGAATGCCCTCTAGACCAAAATGGCTACCACAGAAACGGCTCAGAGCCAAAGTCTGATGGATACGATGACTCGAGTTTTGCCGGGCGTGGTCGCAGCAGGGGTTATCCTCCGGACTTCAGTGGCGAACCAGATTACGGTGGCGGCTATGCTCCAGTACATGGTTTTTCCCGGGGTTCTGGTCACAGCAGCAGCATGGCAGGGTACCGAAGGGGCGCAGGATACGAGGGTGCAATGAGATACGGGCCGCACCCAGGTTATGGCATAAGCGCTGTTCCTGATCATAGCATGGCTCGGATGTACGGCAGCGAGGCGGCATACAGGAGCAACGGCACGCTCTATGGCGCGGTACCAGCCTACCCGATGCGACGGTCGCCTTACGAGGAAAGGGATCCGTACGGGGTCGTGGACTACTACGAGAAGTACAGGGCCAATTCTTACGGAGGCAGTTATTTCGAAGAACGTCGCGGTGTCCCTTTGCCTGCTCCAGCAACAACAACCACCACAGCTTTAATGAGGGAACGTCTGCCCCCCTCTAACCTCGACCCATACGAGTGTCCCCTTCCTCCTCCACCAGCCCCAGTCACCTCATACTATGCACGTGACCGGAGTCCGATTCGGAGAGTTGAGGCAGATGGATATTCATATGAGCGTTCGCGCCTTTCCCCGGTGTCCACCCTCCCAAGAAGTTCTACCTTTGAACATCCGCGGGATCCTGGCGCTGATCGGGCACGATATACATATTAATCCTTGTCTGTCTGACATGTAGTTGATAGGATAGCCTAAGTGCCAGTGGAATCACTGAAAATGAAATTTTAGACAGTATATCTCATTGGTAATATTAGAGGCAGAAGTCCACCCTCTATATATGTGAGGTGTGTGGGTAGTAAGAATAAGGTTACAATACAGCTTTCCATCATGATTGCCAGCAGGTAGATTTCAGTGGTTAAATGCATTAACATTGTGCTGTGATCTCATTCCAGGTTAGACTTCAACATGCAGTACAACTTTTGTCAGTTGACCACCTTTCATTGTCCCAATCACATGTTGTGCTAATGGTGCAGTTCTAATGGCTTAGCCTAAGCGCAGATACTGGGTTCATCTCCAGCCCGATTGACGTCTTTTCACCAGACTGTTAGGACAGAAATTTGTTAACCCTGAAAGTAGCTATATGTTCACAGACTCTGTTAATAGATACAAATCAAAGTAGTGCATGGTGCATGTTTTAAAGGTGAGTCTTATGTTAATTAAATTTAATAAATTCTTTTCAGCCACATCTTGCGTATTACTATGTGCGTTTTAGTGTATTTGTGTTTGTAAGTTGACATTGTTACTGCATATGTGAAGCAATGGAGAAACACATTTAAATACTGTATGCTTCATCACCTTTAAAAACTTGTATTTGGGTCCTATCAAACCTTTTGTGAAACAATGTTGAACTTTTTATCAAGATGCATTGTGATCATCTTTTTTTCTCCTTTTTTTTTTGTCAGTAGAAACATTACTTACTTTACATCGTTTTTTCTTTGCTGTAATGAATTTGAGGGTTCACATCTTGAGTATGTTGTAGTTCCTTTACATAAATGACCTCAACTGCCTATGCCGTCTGTCATGATTTCTGTAGGTTCAAAAAATTAAAATCTGTTTGTCTGAAGATTGTGACCTGTGTTTGTGCTCATCTGGTATACTGTCAAATGGAATTCACATCAAAGTGCAACAGTCAAACTTATACCATATGGAAAATAAATTTGATTGCCAAGAATTTGTTGCTGGTGCTAGTCCTGTACCATATCAACTCAAGTGTAGGAGGGTATTATCGTGTAATGACAGAATAAAATAGGTTGTCATGCAGTACAGCAAGTCAGCATGCAGCTAGAATACGATACGATAATACTTTATTGATCCCACAACAGGGAAATTCACTTATTACAGCAGTGGAAGGAGGGAAAACAGAGTGTACATATTTAGTAGTACTAGGGTATAATATAATGTGAGTATAATGTGCAGTTTTGGGAATGTGTAACATAAGCGTTACAGAAGCCAAACAGAAACAGTACATGTACAAGAGACTACAACATGATCAGGTGAAGGTGTTGTAAAGTCTCACAGCAGCAGGGATGAAGGACCTGCGGAACCTCTCCTTACACCGTGGGTGTATCAGTCTGCTGCTGAAGGAGCTGCTCAGAGACCCCACAGTGTCGTGTAGGGGGTGAGAGGTGTTGTCCATGATGGATGTCAGCTTAGCTAACATCCTCCTCTCACCCACCTCCTCTGTGGAGTCCAGATATCCATATTAAAAATATTTATTAATTTCTAGTTTATATTAAGTGTTCTTGGACCATTACTGGATAAAGTGGGCACGTCTATGACAGGTATCAACGGGATATATGAGCCAATCAGTTTGCAGAATAAGGAAAATACGTTGCCCAATAGAACGTGGACCACTGGGAGGGGCTTGGTCTGGCCAATAGGGATGCTTTATACTACAGCGGATCAACCCACGTCCATGGAATCATCCTTTGTGGTTTTCTGCCGGGCGCCATTTTGATTGAAGTAATGTGAAAGGGGCTCGTGAGCGACACTTTGTTAGATACTTTTCTCAATTTAAACGACATTAAGCCATTTAGGTAGACCGAACATGGCGACCGGCGCAAACGCAACTCCTTTAGGGAAGTTGCACCCCAGTATTGGCGCTAAACGAGGGTTTGACGCTGGGCCTGGTGCGGGCAACGGCTTGATGCCTACACCGGGACCGCCTGCACCCTTTCCCTCGCTGCAAGGTTTCCAGCCCGCCATGCCAACCGCATCTTTTCCGTCACATCAGTTCAATCCAGCGACAAATTTTTCCACCCAGGTTCAACAGCCTGCTGCGGGGGGCGGACTGGCCAAACCAGGTAAGTTAACCAAACGTCCGCTAACGTTGCCCTGCGAGCAGTTGATGCGGGGTGGCAGCTAATGTGGCTAAGAAACCCGGGTTAAAGGCCCCGCATCGAAACCTGGCACGAAATGGCAGCCCAGATAAGGCTATATACGTGTATGTGTATTAATGTGGCTCGTTTAAGTTTGCAACGACCGGTGTTAGTATTACCGCTTCTGGTCTTGGAATTCGAAGCTAAAGGCTAATATTGGACTGTTTAACGGAGACATATCTAACGGCAGACAGGAACGACTGCACCATAAGGGTTAGCCTGCCTCGCCATGTTAAGTTTAGTTATTGACAAACTGTCACTGTCGAATTATTTTTACACGGAGTTAATTTACGCTAGTTACGTTAAGCAACATGAAGGGCTGCGTAATATCGACACAGCTGCTTTGTTGAACCGTAAGGACTCTGTATTTACGGTTTAGCAGCCAATATTTATGCTACGAGCACCCAGTGGTGCTTTGTTAAGCACGCCGAGTTGCGGGTCGTTGCCTCTCACCGTGTCCTCTTATCTCCACCGATAAGGAAGGTCGCGCAGGGCAGCGCTTCACCCGCGCTCATCACGTTACGCATCATGCCTAAAGTGGATAATGTCTCCGTTTCTCTCAGTAGATTTTGGTCAGAAGAAACAAAGGAAGAAGAGTCGCTGGAGCAGCGAGACGCCTGATCAGAAGACCGTCATACCGGGCATGCCCACTGTCATTCCCCCTGGACTGACCCGGGATCAGGAGCGAGCCTATATAGGTAAATTTCCAATCAGCATCTCTTGATAATTAAGGCTACCATGTACATTGTAAATGCAGTTTTGTTTTGTAGTGCCTCATCTGTTCGAGGTTCTAGTTTCCTTACATGGTGCTTACCAGTATTAATGTTAAACTTATGTCCTGTTTGCTGATTTCCCAACAGTTAGAGCTCTCTAGAGGCACCCATAAGACTCATTACTGACTTAAAAACAATCCATCACATTTCCAATGGATTCCACAGTGACATTGCTGTGTTACACAAAAAGGCGGGATGTCTAACTTAGCTCCAACTGTTGAGACAACAATCATTTTAATGAGCAATGATCATAACATGATGATGTAAGGTGTTAATTAAGGTTATTTCTCTTCATTGGAAGTAAAGTGGTTCTGCTGTGGCAAGTGTTTCTGTGGTCTGACAGTTTGCATACCACTGGGCAGCCATTAACAAGAGGAGTGTAAAAAAAAAAAAAGCCACTGCTTGCTGCTATCTGTCCTGAGCTGCAGATCACTGCTCACTGTCTTGCTTGATCCCGTCCACATCATCAGTATTGTTCTTGTGCATGGAGGCGTTCCCCCATAATGTCCTAATACGCTAAAGTGTGCTTCTGTTTCAATTGGTCTGAGTGTGAGCAATGCTGCTTCAATGGCAAGTCAATTTAACATGGTTGAATAACTCAACCAGCTGGTTCAGCATACACCTTTTGTTGCTGTGTTCTTAGTTTGGCCTGTTTATAAAAAAAAAAAAATTAAAACATCCTGAAGCAAAGTGTTTTAACCACAAATGCCTTCCAGCAGCAGTGTAGCACACCCTGCCTTCACAGGCCATCAACAGGGTATCCTGAAGCAAACAAGCCCCCCTGTCAATAACTGACATCGTTATTGATGTTGTTCACTCATTGGTAATGGTTGTTGTTCTTTGGTATGTAAACGTTCATCTGTGCCCACCTTCCGTTGTCACACTTATCGTTTCCTTTGCTCATTCAGTAGATCCCCTAAAACAATCCACGGAAAGCGTTTTAAGATGAAATTTCTTTGAAGCACAGTTCACAGGGCCTGTATTCATCTCTATAATCCAGAGTAATGGTTTCAGTGAACAGTGAATCTCTGTGTTTGGGGGTATTTCATTACAATGTTCATAATGTGCATGGGATGACTGATTTATTTATTTTGTCATTGCCTTCTAAATGTAATAATTGTCTATGTCACTTCAGCCCCTCAGTGTTAGATCTGTGGAGTGCTAAGAGTGACTGTGGTCACTTTTTGTTATTACTGAAACATGCAAAACAAATAGACCAATCAGTGATTTTTACACCTGATGTGTCCTTCAAATGCCGAAGACATTAAACACAATGAGCGGCAGCACGTGAAACCCCGTCTTCACGCAAGAAAACCACGGCTCAGGTTCGAAAAGTTTGGCAGGCATTTTTAGGAATCATGGTCTAGACATTTACTGATATGTTTCCATGTTTAATCACTGTCTGAGAAAAGTTCAGGCCTTTTTCTGCTAATGTAAATAACCCCTAGATAATATTCATATTGGGTAACGTGTTCTCTGATGTCCTCAGATATGATAAAGTGGTTTTATGCTTTAGAGTCTTATGAGATTGATTTAATCTCCCTTTTTATTTTATTTTTTATTTAACAGACTCACCATTTGTCTTTACCTCAGTAATGTATGAGACAGAGCTCGAATGTGTGGAGCGTTGTCTCTCTGATGTTGTTGTGGTAACCACATTTCTCTCCATCCTTGTTTTTCTTTCCTAACCTGAATTCTTCCAGTCCAACTGCAGATTGAAGACCTGACTCGTAAACTGCGTACAGGAGACCTGGGAATCCCTGTTAACCCTGAGGACAGGTCGGAAAAAGATTAAACCCATGAACAGTAACACTTTCTCTACCTTCTTGACTTTTTGGAAGACAAATGTTGATTTTCAGTATATTTGTTGGTTTTTAGCCAAAATGTCAGATTGCATTAGCGTTAGCTGGCAGATGTAGCATCTAGTTAGCTATCTCTTAAGTGACTAAAATGTTTTTCATACTGTCAAAGTCTAGTGTTAGAGGAGAACTGATCCACACTCATATATTTAAATCTCTCAGAATACTCATCATTCATCACCAGTAAGCAAATATGAATGTTTTCTATTTATGTGTAGCCTGTTTTCAGTTGCTAATGGTACATTTTTAGAAGTAGTTTACTGAAAAATTGCAGTAAAAATGGGTAGACAGAATAACATTAACTCTAAAGTGTACAGTGGAGTGCAAGAACTTTCACCCCATTAATTAAAACTGTGTTTCGACCATCTCTAGTACCAGAGCTGTTTTGGAAATTGGATACATGCACATATTTTTACCCAAGATGATGAAACAGTTAGATTGAAATAAAACATATTTGATTAACCCTTTTTTCTATTAAGTTTTCATTTTTAAAAGTATTTAAGTATTTAATGAGTCAAGTCAAACTTTTGAACAAGTAGTTGCCAGTTTATTTTTAAAAAAGTCTTGGTCTTGACTGAAACTGTAAAAAGGAGCTTTCAGTCAAACCTCATGATCTTCCTCAGAGGAGAAAGTTGTGCTCCATCCCTGATTTAGCCACACAGATATATAAAGGCTAATATGATCTGTTTCATAATGATTTAGTAAAAAAATATATCTTGGGTAAAATGACAAACAATTGAATTGAAAATTAATTTAATTTGAGATTGTGTCCAAAGTTGGAGGCGGCAGGGGTATAAATGCTTGGGCAACCCACTGTATATAGGCCAGTTTAGATTTATTTCAACGAGTTAAGTTTAGCAAGTCACTACAGGCATAACTGTCTGTAATATTTCTATATTTTTTTATTGGATTATTTTTCATTGGACTCGACAGTTAAGTAAAGTTCCCTTAGATTTAGCCTGTTAGCAATAATGCACCACGTTTCTCCACTGCTTGTTTTGTGTCTGTTTTAGAGTGCTGTGTATGTATGTATGTAGTATATGATGCATAATGTATAAAGGTTTTCTTCTGAAACAGGTTTGATCGATGCACCTTACTCTAAATGATTTTTAAGCATTGATTGTTAAATAGTCAGGGCTGATGCTTTAAAGTTGGAATAGTTCAGATAAATTGGCTCTTTTGAAAAGACTCACACAACTCCCATCAGTTGATACTGCCTTGCCTGCCTTTTTTTTACTTCCTGGATATTCTCTAACTTTTTGCCCGTGATGCCTGAGCTCATGGCGTGTAGCCTGCATCCTAACGTACCAGTGATTCATAGGTTTTGTCCTGGATTTGACAAATAATTTGTCGCTGGTCATCTCTGGTTTTCCCGTAATGTGGCTTTGAATATTTCCACCCAGGGAAAAGGGGGAGTGTTCCAGTTTTCCCTCTGGACTCTTGAGGTCTGGAAGAAAACCTCCAGAATTGTACGTGTTCTGGAAAAGCAGTGGCCAGCTTATAACATAGTTGCCATAAGGATCTGTTCCCGCAGGAAGTGGCTTGCTCTCAAGAGTGTGTGAAGTTGACCTTTACTAGCTAGCGTCCCTGTCGTCTGTACACTGTATAGAGTTTCTTTTTATAATCAGACATTTCCACAGCAACTTAAAAAGTTGATTGCAGAGCTGCAGCACTCTTATAAATCACTCCCCGATCTAATATGACAGAACCAACTGGGGGTGTTTCAGGTTGTCACCGTTGGAAGTTTGAAGCATAAAAGGAAAAACCTATTTTTTTCTCTCTCTTCACATCACATGGACACAAATGTGGCTCTCTGATGGGAGAGCATAGGAAAAGGTGGATATCTAATCTTAATTCCTTTTCTCTAACCCAAATTACCCCACATCAACCTAACCCTTTTTCAAGCACAGAACCTCCTTAACACAGCAACACAGGTTTTCAGCATCCAAGGGGAGGTATGGACCTCTTCCGCCACGTCAACACCAAGCAACTCTCAAAGCCAGCGTTTCTGCTTAGGATTGCACATTTTGCTTTGGTTTCTTTTTCTTACCTCCAACTTTCCTTTCTTGTAGGCCAACAATCCTGTATGCAGGTTTAGTTGTGGCCATGTATTTGTTTTTTTTCTTTGTGGTTTATGCCCCTCCGGTGTATTGGGTTAATTACCACTATACAGCTTTGGTTGCCCCCTTTTTTTTACCCTGAATTGTATAAAAGAATGGACTCTAGCCATTGGTGTGTCAGTGCAGAAGTCCTTCATCATTTTCTTTTCTTTTTGAGTTTGCTCTTGCACTGGCCATGAGTCACATAGTCTGAGAATTCTCTCAGTAGATCCAAATTTCCAAAATATAATCTCATTGTTTCTAAGACATGTCAGTGTCCATTAATTCAAAAAAGATTTGAAACTCTTCAAGTCGTAGTTAGCTGTAGGGAACTTGTGTGATTGTTACTGGCAGAGCTCCACTTCCTGAAAGGTATCCATGATGTTTGTCTTGTGTTTTGTCTGCCATTTTCAGGTCTCCCTCTCCAGAGCCCATCTACAACAGCGAGGGCAAGAGGCTAAACACCCGTGAGTATCGCACGCGGAAGAAGATTGAGGAGGAGCGTCACTCCCTCATCACCGAGATGGTTGGACTCAACCCTGACTTCAAGCCTCCTGCAGACTATAAGTAGGACTTCTTTGTGATTTGTTTTCAGGAAAACAGCAGGGATTCAGCAAAATGTAGATATCTGTATTTGTTCTTTCGACTGCAGCTTTTCAATGAACACAAAGAATACTGTACACAAACCAAGCAACATTGTTAAAAGTTCTGATTGTGAGATCCAAACTGGTTCTGCAGTAGAAAAGGGCTAATGGATGCTGATCCTAAAAACTATATGTTGTGGTGATGATGAGTGGTTAATTTGTCTTTGATTCCTCTAGACCTCCAGCCACCAGAGTCAATGACAAAGTCATGATCCCTCAAGATGAATACCCTGAAATTAACTTTGTTGGTCTGCTAATTGGACCTCGGTAGGTTGGACTTAATAATACTGTTGTGTTGTACTGTATGCTTAACATATTTCTATAAGCCAGTGAGTTTCCAGTCTGTACAGTTAAAGGAGATTTGTAGTTCTTACTTTCTTCCTCTTTGGTTTTTCCAGAGGTAACACACTGAAGAACATTGAGAAGGAGTGCTGTGCCAAGATCATGATCCGGGGTAAAGGTTCTGTAAAAGAGGGGAAGGTGGGCCGAAAGGATGGACAGATGCTGCCAGGGGAAGATGAGCCTCTGCACGCCCTGGTCACCGCCAACACGATGGAGAACGTCAAGAAAGCTGTGGAGCAGGTAAGATCACCTCACCTGTCCTGATGCTGCTTCTGTAAGCCGTTAGTCTTTGCCCAACTCTTAACACCTGATTTGAAGTTGTGTTTTTAATGGTGAGAAATGTTTGTCTACAGATCCGCAATATTCTGAAGCAAGGCATTGAGACACCTGAGGATCAGAATGACCTACGGAAGATGCAGCTGAGGGAGCTGGCCAGACTTAACGGCACACTAAGGGAAGACGACAACAGGTAGGGCTGCTTGATTATGGAAAAAAATCTATCACGAATATTTTGGTCAATATTGAAATCACGATTATTCAAATGATTAATTTTGAGTTTCACAATGCATTTATTCGGCATTTCTCTTTCTCGCAGAAAACACCTTGTTATTGATTCTTTATGCAAAGTATTCAAATTAAATACATTTTAGCTACCAATATACTTTACAGCTGTTTTGCAGTGTATAAAGCATTAAATCAATAAAATAAATATACTTTATGGAACATTAAATGTATCCAAAATAAACTATGGATCCAGCTGCTCTGCAAATTCTTTTTATTTATAAAACAAAATAAATATTATCATTAATAAGCAATAAGCATCTTCTTGAAACCCTCACCCTCGACTGTATCTTTAGCTAAGAAATATCCAATGGCAGCTGTTAGACGCTGTTTACGCATGCATGGGTATTTTAAAAAACTGAGACATTTCCCTTCGTTTGTACCTATCTTTTACACGCAAACAGTGAAGTTTTAGGCAGCTGATGCGCCAAAAGTGTGACCAATGTTTACCGTTTGCTATGACGATGATCATGGAAGCAAGCTGCCAATAGGCTTGGTGTAGTTATGATGCCGCTCGATGGCGTATTTATGCAGGTTGATGTAAACGAAAACTTTTTTGAAAACGATGCTATGTGCACGATGTTATTTTGGAAAACGGAGAGAGGGAAATATTCGTTTCTCAACATACCTGGCTATGTGTAAACTTACCCTAATGTCTTGAGCCTCTGAACTTGTCGGATAAGGAGTCGCATTAAACAATGTGTCTGTGTACGATGACTGAGTTTGCGTTGACGTCTTGCTGGTTGTGGCATTGGCTTTGTCTTTTTGTTTCTTTATTAATTCGTTTAAACTGGATTATATGATTTTTGAGAACAAAATCGTTATTGAAATTCGATTAATTGCACAGCCCTAACAACAGGTCAGTGTGACGGTGTTAGAGCTCTATGCACAATTGAGTGTTGGGTAATCACCAGTGATGAATGTATGGGTGTGTGAGAAGTCCATGGAGCGCAGCTGAAGACTAAATGTGTTTTTCTCTGTAGGATCCTTCGTCCTTGGCAGAACGCTGAGCCACGCAGCATCACCAACACCACCCTCTGTACCAAGTGTGGTGGGGCAGGC
Source organism: Collichthys lucidus (assembly GCA_004119915.2). NCBI lineage: Eukaryota > Metazoa > Chordata > Actinopteri > Sciaenidae > Collichthys > Collichthys lucidus. Next base: position 2,346,693 of record CM014101.1, read on the forward strand.
CACATCTCCTCCGACTGCAAGTACACCAGGTGATAATCAGCTGACTGCTTCATTTGTTGAAGCTGGTTTTGTCTTCAAGTTTTCATTTGTTGGCGCATGTTCTGAATGTTTTAGTAACATTGGTTAATGTCTTGTGTAGCTCCTTCGCTGCCCACAGAGCGACAGGAGGCGAGCCTCCTCAGTCTGCACAGGACAAGGCTCGTATGGACAAGGAGTATCTGTCCCTCATGGCTGAGCTCGGGGAGGCTCCAGTCCCCACCTCTGGTGGACACACCAGCACCCAGGGAGGAGCGCCTCGGACCGCAGGACCCAACAGCAACAACCAGCCACCGCCGGTTAGTTGGCAACACACAATAACTTATCAGACTCCTGTTGGTTTGTAACACATGTTAAGTGACCGCTGAATGTTTGTGTGCCGCAGAACCGGCCTCCGTGGATGAGCTCTGGTCCCACCGAGAACAGAAACTTCCATGGCATGCATGGAGGGCCCGGTGGCCATGGAGGACCCCACAACTTCCCTCCACCCATGCCCAACATGGGAGGCCACCCTATGCCCCCCAACCCCAACGGCTTGCCTCCCCCCTGGATGCAGCCTCCTCCTCCTCCCATGGGTCAGGGTCCAGGACCTCACGGACACCCCATGGGTAAGAGTTTTTTTAATATTCACACTGGACCCTCACCTGTGGTCCAAACAGAACAGACTGTCATCAGAACTAAACTGCAGAACCAAACATTTGATTTTTGGTTTCCTTGTAGGTCTGCTGCCACCTCCAATGGGCATGATGCCGCCCCCGCCTCCTCCCCCCAGCAACCAGCCACCTCCTCCTCCTTCTGGACCTCTGCCACCATGGCAACAGCAGGCTCCACCTCCCCCTCCAACCAGCAGCATGGCAACCAGTACACCATTACCTTGGCAACAGAGTAAGGCCGAAATCTCAAACTATTCTGTCATTTAGTCCTTGCTCCGCTGGAAGTTGTGTGTAGAGGACAATGTGTCACATGATTCAAACAGATTTAGATACTACTCTGGCTTTTTTGCTTTTTACATTGCATTGTGGGATATCGAATCCTCTGTACCAGCTGTTATCAACCGTCAGGATAACTTTGACTGTCATGTTAGTCATGATCTTTCTGTGTGTAAATGTTTTACTGACAGTAAAGAGTTAACCTTCAACTGCCCTCCCTCCCTTGCAGATACCACCACCACGTCCAGTCCTGGCACCGGCACCCTGCCTCCATGGCAACAGCCCCAGCAGCCTGCAGCTTCTGGAGCCCAACCCCCACCGCCCATGGGTACTCCATCTATGGTGCCGCCTCCCCCCGGTGTCCAGCCCCCGTTGCCCCCAGGCGCACCACCACCTCCCCCTCCACCACCTCCAGGCTCCACTGGCATGATGTATGCCCCGCCGCCACCCCCGCCACCTATGGACCCTTCCAACTTTGTCACCATGATGGGGATGGGGGTACCGGGCATGCCCCCCTTCGGCTTGCCTCCTGCACCCCCACCTCCTCCACCCCAGAATTAACCCTGCTACAGAAGAATCGTCCTCCCATGAGTTCCTCCCTCAGCACATTGTTGATGTGTGCTCACAGAAAGAATATAACCAGTGCTTTATTTTTTATTGATCCTTGATATTGTGAAGACATCTGAAGGCTGTGTCGGTTCAATTTGTAAAGTTATGTAACTTAATTAGTTCTTTTTCTTGTTTTTAAAGTTTAACACAGAGCTCCTTGTGTGCATACAAACACTGATCTCAGACACACACTTCTGTTCTGCTTTGCAGCCGTAGTTTGTCACGTTACTTGTATACAAAATAAACTGCTCAAATATCCACATGTTTAATTTCTGCTCAAGTCATTGCTTCAAATCCAAACAATGAACTATTATTGGGTTTAATATATTGAAGTTCAACCTGCATGACTTACTCACTCTCAAACTGATGCTCCTGTCATGTTCTCCACGTGGGCTTAGAGTTAAATAAGACTAATATTTTTGTAATAAGATGTGAAATGTTTTAGTTCTGTCAGAAACCTTTTTTGTAGTACTGTCTCAGATTGTTTTCCAGAAATTCCCAGGGTTTTTTTTTGTTTTTGTTTTTTTAATTCTGTTACTTGCCTGCGTCTCAGTAATGACATTGAGTTACTCTTACTGGACTGCTGAGAATCTGACGTGTCCTTGTTTTTCTGCATCTCTCTGCTCTGATACTGTGTGCAGTGTTTGTGTTGCTTTTTGCAAGGACAGATCTGTCCCTCGAGTTATTGGAGGAACAACTGTTAGTTTTACTGTTTCTGGAATCGGTCCGTTGTGTTATGGCACTAGGCTAAGTGAATAGCTGTTGAAATCTTGCTTGGTTTAACATTAAACTGATCCATTTCACCTTTCTGTCCTCGCGTCCTGACTCCTTTCTCTCATGGTATGTGGAGAGCCTTTGTGTCAGAGTGTGTGCCAAGTCTTTTCTTTTTTCTTTCCTTGTGCAGGCAGAGCTGGCTGGCTGCCTATTTCCCATTACATAACCTGGTTTTGTAAAGGACCCTCTCCATCCTCTCTCAAAACCTCTATCTTCACCAGTGAAACAGTTTGAAGTTGTAGATCTCCATCTTCTCACCACATTACCTTATATGGAACTCTACAGACTGACAGTGAAGTGATCTTGAACTGAAGGTTCCTTCTCAGACTGTTTTGAATCTTCAAAATGAAGCTGCATTTATTATAGTTTTGCTTTCAACTGTTCAGTTTGTCACATGTAAATAAAACATATATAGCATTTCTTGAACTCGTTTAGCTTCCTCCGTATGTATATAATAAAATAAAACTTTATCATTTGAATTAACGAAGTGTCAAGTAGTTCTGTGGTTTCTGTGAAGTTCTCGAGAATGCAGAGCTACAACTAGTTTAGCACCGGAAGTGGCGTCAGTTTGACTTTCATAAGAAAAGCAACCCTTACGATGTTCTCAGCACATCTGACAAGTCTAGGTAATTCAACTTATTTTAAGAAAACAATGAAGTTCTTAATACTTAAAGCTCAAATTAACATAAATAAAGGACGTAATTACACACGACTCCTTTACTTGTTGTATCTTTAATCTCACAATGAACCATGTGACGCACTTGTAAATTCCAGTTTTATTGTGGCGCCCGGAACAGCTTGTCCTCCACGGTTTCTATTGACGGCGCGTACGTGACATAAAAGAGGCTGGATCGTCACGTCTCAGTGGCTGGCTGTACTCAGAGGAGAGCCGGAACAGGGGATGTGTGAAGTGGACCTGACATTCAGACAGAACCGAACAGAAGCCGCCGGTAACCATGTCCAAGCCGCTCACGGACCAGGAGAAGAGGAAGCAGATTTCGGTCAGGGGTCTGGCCGGGGTGGAGAATGTGGCCGACCTGAAAACTAACTTCAACAGACACCTCCACTTCACTCTGGTGAAAGACCGAAATGTGGCCACCAAGCGGGACTACTACTTCGCCCTGGCTAACACAGTCCGGGACTACCTGGTGGGCCGCTGGATCCGGACGCAGCAGCATTACTATGAGAAAGACCCGAAAGTAAGCAGCAGGCTGATGCCGCAGTGTGTCCAGCGCGTACACACACACGCACACACAGCTGACAGGCAGGGTGGGCGGGGCCGCGGCTCTGCTGCAGCATCGCGACTAATGACGCTCCGCGCGCGACACTTTGCTGCTAGTGTGTGTGTGCGCGCGCGCTTTGATTTCCTCTCCTTGTCCTTTTATAGGAATGTCCGGTCTTGTGTTGACGCATATAGTGCATTGAAGCCGTGTGTGTGTGTGTGTGTGTGTGTGTGTGTGTGTGTGTGTGTGTGTGTGTGTGTGTGTGTGTGTGTGTGTGTGTGTGTGTGTGTGTGTGTGTGTGTGTGTGTGTGTGAGTGCACCGCTCTGTGCACGTCGACATGTCTTCTGCATGTTACATAACCGTGCTTGTGCATCAGCAGCTTGCTGTGATGTCATGAGGACACACAGTTGAACATGTTTCTGGAATACTGACATTATCCTGCACTGTGTGAGATGAACACACGCAACTGGTTGTTGAAATGTGCGTTAGGTAACTCCTTCCGTCCGTCCTCGTCCTCATCATCAGCACAAAATGGCCATACGCCCACAAAGGGCACATGATGCATGTATGCACTGCATACTTGTTTCCATTCCGTTTACTCGGCTTCTGCCATCACCTGTTGGCCTCCTTCCAGCCTGCTGTATGGTCTAATGGCTCTCTGTGATGTGATGGAGGACTTAGTGTTTGGCTTAGAGTTCATAAATCATCCTGCTGTAAACTTTCCTGATGACTAACACTCAGTAATCCTGCTTTAACCTCCTCAGCTCTGTGATGGTGCATTGTTACAGGCTCATTGTACAGCCTCATTGCATTGTGCAGCCAGACACAGTCCAGCTCCCAACAACTTTATTTTAGCTACAACACATTTAAAGGTCACATAGACTTCCATATTTAAACAAAAAATAACTTCTGAATTAGCTCCATACTGTGTTGACATAAAGCTTACTTATGTAAGTCACAAAGTACATTTGCCTCGGAGGGCTTTACAATCTGTACAGGGAGTGACACCCTCTGTCCTTAGACCCTCGGTTCGAGTGAGGAAAAACTTGCCCACAAAAAACCTTTAACAGGGAAAAAATGTGGAAGAAACCTCAGGAAGAGCCACAGAGGAGGGATCCCTCTCCCAGGACGGACAGACGTGCAATGGATGTCACGTGTACAGAACAAATCAACACAAACATATTGTACAATTAAAATGACAATGAATTACAATAAATAAGATGATTACAGTAGCAGTGGAACCTGTGATAGAGATAGAGAGACACAGATGCACAGCAGCAGCAGATCATAAACTATAAACTGTAATGGAGATATGGTAGCAATAATGACAGTAATAATACATGTAGTAGACGTTATGCAGGATCACAGCAGCAGCCACGATCCATGAGAACCTGCTGGATGACAGAGCACAGACACACAACACAACCTCTTAAATACATGGAGCTGTCATTAATGTGAAGTGTGTAACCTTTTGGATAACCCTCCTCTACTATTTATACAGACCACTGGATGCCCTTGTCTCTTTGACACATGTCTTTTTCCATCTGCTCTCCTGAATGACCCCCCCACCGTCACTCATCAGCACGCTCAGACATGTCACAAGGCACAAGGTCTGCCAAAATGTCATCCGGGACGCACAAACGGACAGTTTGACACGTCTTCATGTAGTTAGACGCATCATCTCTTTTTTTTTTCTTCTCTTTTTTTAAATGTTTGGCTTTCACACTCTTGCAGAGCTGTGAGGAGGCACTGTGCTGTGTTACTGAGGGCTTGAGGTTTGATTGACGTCTCTGTGGAGTGGAAGAGTTGTTGGAGGAGCTGCCAGTAATAGCCCTGCTGTTGTTGCCTCTAACAGCAGCTGTTGTTTCCTACCAGAGTTAATGTTGCAGTGCTGTTGGGGAGACCAAATGGAGTACACGTTTTATTATTAGTGTCCTCAAGACTGTGTGTAATATAATATATAAATTGTAAATGAAACATATGTATCAGCCTTTGCAAATGTTTTGGATAAAAGTATAAATTACTAAAAGAATGTTTTAAGTCCATGTAAAGGAAATTCAGAGATTTCTTTCAAAATACATTGGACATGTTGAAAAATAGTTGCTGAAAACATGTGAAAAGACTTTAAATGATATATTAGTCAAATTTGGAGTTGGAAGTTCAAACAGTTTTTCACCAGTCCAGGATTTTGTGGGCGGTCCTTCAAGGGTGGTTCGATGACACGCTGAGGCCACCCTGAGCATACCCCTGCACCCCTAGCAGAGAGATAGAGATGAATTCATCTCGCTCAGTGTTTCAAAGTTAGTAATTTTTTTTTGTCCTTTATGGGGGGTTGACACGCAGCAAAGACCGTCCGATGCGGGACTCGAACTGGAGCCGGCTGCAGCGACTATAGCCTCTTGTATACGGGGCGGCTGCTTTAACCACTACGCTACCGACCACCATTATGTCAAGGACACACCCCCACAGTCTTTTCTTTTTTCTTTTTTACTTTATTATGACACCTAATTTCACACGCGTTGATATTTTTGATCATTCAAATTTGGCTGGGTGGTTAATAACACTTTCTGCTTTGGTCTGATAAACTCAGAACACACATTTACTATTTCTTTACATGAACTCTAAAGGTTCTATATTTTCCACTTTTCTGCTGTTTGAAGTTTTAATATCTATAAGAAGATATATTTGTTGTTTTTAAGAACCAAAAACCATCTCAGTAAAGTGTTTTTTTTAGTCTTCTCTCTGGAGCTCTAACAGGAACACAACGCTTTGTCTTGTGTTTTGTCTCATTATTATTAATGAGCCTCTCTTCCGATTGGCTAAATGTTTTCTAAGTGACACATGGCCAGTCCATTCACAGTTGATAGATTGTAGCTTACCTGGGCAGTGGGGGTGTGGCTGAAGGTGGAGACTGTATACATGTAGGTGTGACATCATTGGACTTCCTGACGGTTCATTTGAGGACAAAGTTTGTGAATCTGGGTGGATTGAACATTTTCTCTCTGTTCTCCTGCAGCGTGTCTACTACCTCTCCCTGGAGTTCTATATGGGCCGAACTCTGCAGAACACCATGGTTAACCTGGCTTTGGAGAACGCTTGTGATGAAGCCACCTACCAGGTGAGGCAAAGGATCATGGGGGCAAAAAAAGGCAGGACTTAAATGATGGACTCAAAACATTCTTAGCACACACTCTGCTCCACACTAAGGGAGAGGGTACAAAATGGTAGAAAGCTACACAGCCAAAAGTAATTGGACACCTGAACAGACAACAGCACCCAAACAAACATCACACTTCCTTCACTTCTCTGGTTTCTTTCAGCAGATGTTTGAACGTGGCTGCAAGGATTTATTCCAATGCAGCCAAGTCAATAGCTGACCACAATTTAATTGATCAACTATCCGTTGCAATAATTGTACTATGTTAATGTGTTCTTCAGCTCGGTCTGGACATGGAGGAGCTGCAGGACATTGAGGAAGATGCTGGTCTAGGAAACGGTGGACTGGGTCGTCTGGCTGGTGAGCTCCTGCTTCCTCCTGAAAGACAGTGATGTTTAGTGCTGTGGACAGCCTTGTCTCATGCAGCCTGCCTCCCCTCCCCTCCCTCTTGTTTCCTCAGCGTGTTTCCTGGACTCCATGGCCTCTCTGGGTCTGGCTGCTTATGGATACGGCATCCGCTACGAGTTTGGTATCTTCAATCAGAAAATCGTCAGCGGCTGGCAGGTATATTCCCCTGGTGGTTTTCTTTGTGATTAAATCTGCTTTAGATTATGATTTCATGGAAACATGTTCCCCTCATCCGACCTCCATGATCATTTCCTCTGGGCGACATGACCTCAACAGATTTCACTTTTTTTAACAGAAGAAGAAGTCATGTGTACTTCCCTGAAATCTGAGCGTTCCTGTCTGTGTCCTTGCAGTGACAGTTGGTAAACCAAACATGAGTCATGCAGCCCAGAGCAACTCCTTTTTTTTTCTTTCACTCTTACCCAAATATTTAGTTCAACAAATAGTTGGCTTTAATGCAACCAATGGTGGTTTAAAGAGCGATGCAGGGTCACAAAAGGATCACGCTGGCCGGGAGGCGTGCAGGGAAAAAAACATTTATAAAGATTTGTCAAACAAAGATTTTTAAAAAGTTAGGGTGATGCTCCTCCCATAACATACAAAACTGAAAAACCAACATCCAAACCATTCTCAAAATCTACTCTGATAGGCCTTCTCTCCAGTTCAAACCAGTTTATTAGAGTAGAGCTTTGGGAGGGAGAGATTAACAATAAAAACCATGATCTATTTGGTTTGCTTGTCCCAACAAATACATATTAAATTCTGTAATATAATCCAAAATAATGTACATTCAAAACACTTTAATTCACTGAAATGTATACACTTGTTCCATCATCCAATGAAAATATTGCCCATGTACCTCTAGACTCCATAAAATGGTACGTACTGAGTTGTGCTCCCTCTATAAGCACATATCCAGATACACAAAGGACTGAAAACAGGTGATTCAGATTCAAACTGTAGTAACTCTGCTGACAATGCTGAGTCTCTCTTATCTAATATAATGAACAATTATAACATAGTGAGGGAGTTGGCACTTCCTCTTAACAACCATGATGCATTTCCTCTAGCTGCTCCTCAATAAAAGACTGATTTTCCTATGCAAAACTCTGAACGTAAAACAGGAAGTGCTTTGATGATCTGTAAGAGAACACAACAGACATGTCCTCATACAGCTCTAGGATTAGTGAATGAGTTCATTTAATTTCCACAAGCTCCAAAATAATGAACATGTTGGTGACTCCTGGTCCAAGGCTTATGGGAAATGCTGTCTGATTTAAAAACAGGAATGAAAGGCCTTTTTCAAGAATGCCACACTACTGATAACCGTTCTATTGTGAGTCTGCAGTTTTAGAAATGTATTTAAATGTCTGTTAGTTAGTAGTCAAATAACTGAGAAGCAGCAGTATTTCTGTTTTTTACATTTCAAACACAGGTAATAGTATTTGTCATAATAGGAAGTGCAAAGAAAGCTAATCAGTCAAAAGCACAGAATAACAGAGTTGTTGCTCGGTTTGTGTAGCGTCGAGATCATCACACAGTGTTTCCACAGGTGGAAGAAGCCGACGACTGGCTGCGTTATGGTAACCCCTGGGAGAAGGCTCGCCCTGAGTACATGCGCCCAGTCCACTTCTACGGAAGAGTGGAGCATACAGCTGACGGAGTGAAGTGGGTCGACACACAGGTTAGTGCGAACTAACTGTAAACTTCTGTGGAAAGAGAAGTTGAGTCATTCCCCATAAGGGTGCTGCTGGGATAAACTTTGTAATAGAGATGGTGTTGATGCTAAAAAGCTCTTATCAGCCAGATCTTCACATATCATACCGAGAATAATGAAATGATAAGAAGTCTTTGTGATGTGGATCCAGGTAGTTCTGGCTCTGCCCTATGACACTCCAGTACCCGGCTACAGAAACAACATTGTTAACACCATGAGACTGTGGTCTGCTAAGGCCCCCTGTGACTTCAACCTCAAAGACTGTGAGCACTCTCATTTGTACTGTTCCATAATCATCACAGCACTGTGCACAGTCTGAACATTGAGCCACTGCTGTCGTCCCACAGTTAATGTTGGTGGCTACATTCAGGCCGTACTGGACAGAAACCTGGCTGAGAACATCTCCAGGGTTCTCTACCCCAACGACAACGTGAGTGACATGAGTGCATTTATTGTGTGTAAATACAGCAAAGCTGAGTCTCTTTTACATTATGTAGTCATTACATCATATAAGTATTATTGTATAGTTGAGATGGCAGCTTTCCATCCTATCTATGTGGTTCAGTTCTTTGAAGGGAAGGAGCTGCGTCTGAAACAGGAGTACTTTGTTGTAGCAGCAACTCTTCAAGACATCATCCGTCGGTTCAAAGCCTCCAAGTTCGGCTCCACAGAGTTTGTGCGACTCGACCTGTCTACACTGCCAGAAAAGGTGAGAGATCCATCATACCATCATATGATATGTTATGTTCTAAATGACTGTATATGTTGATGTTTTTCTTTATCTTTGTCCGTCTGTGGTCTGCAGGTTGCCATCCAGCTGAACGACACCCATCCTGCAATGGCCATCCCTGAGCTGATGAGGATCCTGGTGGATCTGGAGAAACTCAGCTGGGAGGAGGTCAGAAACCCTCGCCACACTCTTTATATTATACTTTATTATACTGAAATCATTTTTTTTCCCCTCCATTCTTTAAAATGACTGTTTAAACTCTACTAAACTCTACTAACTGTAGATACTGCAGTTGAACTGAATTGTCCTGTGGTCTCAGCAGTTCTGTCTCTGTAATAACAGTGACACAGCAGAATGACATGAGTCAGGACCGGAGTCCGCAACAGTGTCAGGAAGTTATATATGAATTTGCTGCTATAGAATAGTCTTTTATAATAATCCAAATCTACATTTTTTTTGTAACCATATGTGTGATAAGTCTGATGTCTCACACTCTCCTGTCTCTGGTCCCCTCCCGTCCCCTCTGTGTCCAGTCCTGGGACATTGTGGTTCATACCTGTGCCTACACCAATCACACCGTCCTGCCTGAAGCCCTGGAGCGCTGGCCCGTCGACCTCTTCCAAAACCTGCTGCCTCGTCACCTGGACATCATCTACGAGATCAACAGGAGGCACCTGGAGGTACGGTATCTGACATTTTTGCTTTATTTCAACCATTGTACACTGTTAGCTTGCCAGGCTAATGCATTGACTAACATGTCCTGAGTCCCAACTCTATCCCTAAACATAATAAACACAATAAAACTGCGTGAACACATAATAAATACTTTGCTGGGCTTTTTCCAACTTTTTCTTCACTCATATTTTCATGTCAAAACAACTATATTGTGTGTTTTGAGTGTATGAACACTGTTATAGTGTATGCAGTAGTGCTGAATGTGCAATATATATATAATATAATATCAGAAGAATACAGATTTGTTGTTTCAGCTCCAGCTGAAAGTCTTCACTATGTTGTGTTATTAAATACTGATGACAGTTTGTGCACAGTTCTGCTCGGACAATGTTGTTTTTACACATTTCATTGTCACACAAGTCTGATCGCTTTCAAATCTCATCTCAAGTCGAGTCCAACTCTCCACTGACATGTCTCTGTCTTTATTCCCTCCAGCGCATCGCCAAGCTTTACCCTGGAGACCTTGACCGCCTGCGCAGAATGTCCCTGATTGAAGAAGGGGACGTCAAGAAGATCAACATGGCTCACCTCTGCATTGTGGGATCTCATGCTGTCAACGGAGTGGCCCGCATCCACTCTGAAATCATCAAAAACACAGTGTAAGAAAACCTGTTCACCCTCACCTGTTCTCTGGCTTGTCTGTGTTTGTGTAATGTCACTGCAGACAGTGGAGTGTTCATGAGCCTACAGGTTGACCAATGTTGACATGAAAATATTCAAATGTGCTGATTTTTCCTCCTCAGGTTCAAGGATTTCTATGAGGTCGACCCTCAGAAGTTTCAGAACAAGACCAACGGCATCACGCCCAGGCGCTGGCTGGTCATGTGCAACCCTGGCCTGGCTGAGGTCATCGCAGAGGTGGGTTCGTTCCTGTCAATACTCACTGAATATAGAGTCGAAGTGAAAGGAATTATTTGAGACATTTTTCTACATGTCTAAAGCTTGGATTGGACATGAAACCTCACTGAGTAACTGTGTTGAGTCAGCTATAGCTTTCAAGGAGCATTTCTGTGAGAATCGTCCAATCAGAGAGCTTCAAATTCTGTTCCATCCACTGCTCACAGTGAGCGGAAGATCAGGGAGCTGATGAACCATACGGCACGGCACGTCTTTATCCAATCATTGCTTCATTTGGCAGTGACTGCATTTGATTTCACACCTCTGGATTACTCACCACAGGGATAAGTGCTACTGGGGCTTATGGGTTTTGTAGTAGCTGGTCTAATGAGATCATGCAGGGACTCACAATTAAACACCTTTTTATTTATTCCGATTAGTCCGATGATGATAACATATTTTCAGTGCAGCAGTTGACCTGAAATTTAGACAGATGTGCACAGATAAAGAAATCCCAACATTCCAAACCATGAAACGTTCAATATAAAGTGAACTATCTACGTGTAATGTGGCCCAACTTTGGCAACATACAGATCTGATGACTTGTTGAACAATGAGTTCACTTCTTGTGTCTATTGCTGTGAGTTCAGATCCAGCGAGCCTGTCACGTTGAGCAGAACCCACATCCTGCTGCAGCACAACCACACCTGAACAGAAATTAGAGTGTAAAATAAAGCCGATCTGTCGAGGTCACATACTAAGCTAAAGTTAACCTACATTTCCTGAATCATTGGTTTTACAACGTCCACAACAAAGCCCAATGCTGCTTCTCAGACAATGTGTGCAGTTAAGTTGTTGGATATGTTAAATCATCAATCATCTGTTGGTTCTTAGTGTAACCATAGCAATGGCCTCTTATTCTATAGTTTTCTTCTCCACCCTGGTGCTGATATGTTTGGTACTTCTTCTAGTAGTTTTTATACGCAGTATAGTAATCTCATGTGAAACAAGAACAGAAACTACTACAATATTATTCAGTTACTCAGGAAACTTTGCGACACCACTGCATTTTATTAGAAAACTAATTATCCAGAAGGCTTTGACATTATTTTTAAGCTTATGATCCATGTCCAAGTATTCAGGTTCTCATGTGGTGCTCTTGTTTTTTAGAGGATTGGTGAGGACTACATCCGTGACCTGGACCAACTGAAGAAGCTTCTGGACTTTGTGGACGATGACGCCTTCATTCGGGATGTCGCCAAAGTCAAACAAGTGAGAGCTTAAAATGATTTTAAAAATGATTATTATGTCTTGTCTGTTTCTGTTTGTCTCTAATCACAATGCTCTGAACGATCTGAACTCTCAGGAGAACAAGATGAAGTTTGCTGCTTATCTCGAAGAGCACTACAAGGTGAAGATCAACCCGAACTCCATGTTTGATGTCCATGTGAAGAGGATCCACGAGTACAAAAGACAGTTGCTCAACTGTCTGCACATCATCACACTGTACAACCGTGGGTGTCTGTTCTTGAACTGGCAGTTTCATAGATGTGCATGGATTCAGCGGAAAGTCAAACTTTGGTTTGTTTCTGATCAGGTATCAAGAAGGAACCCAACAAGTCATGGACCCCAAGGACCATCATGATTGGAGGAAAGGTGAGCTGTTTTGAAGGTTTTTTTGTCGTCACATTTTCACGTGTATTTTTATTAAAGAGAGGGTAGGGGGCTTGACAAAGCTTGAAAAAGGCCTAAATAAATAACATCACTGACATGTCATATTCACTGAGATGATCCACATAACAAAACTTCTGAGCACATAAACAAGTCTGAAACTTGCAGACAGCCTCTTTAGCCTCTGTCACACATTATTGCTGCTTTAAAGAACAACCACACACAGCTGAATAAATGAGAGGTTTGAATTCTACAACATGCTGTAAATGATTGAGCCAGATGAATACTTTTGACAGAGCTGTCACATTTGTCATTAATCTACATCTTGCTGAGTAGCATTAGCATTAGTACATATGGGGCAATTGAAATGAACAATCAATACAGTGTGTTTAACCTCAAAGGTCATTTAGTTTAGTTTAGTTTTTCTTTTATTGACTCTTTCCATTTAGTTAGTTCTTGTACCATTTTATAGTCTACTTGCCAGCCCATATGGCCCCATTGTGAACCCGGAAATGTTGAGTATTTGTGTGTGGACTGACTGATTTTGTACTGATGATGTATGTTTATTGATTTTCAGTACACACAAAAAAAGTGATTCCACACAGATTCTTTTCCTCTCACGTCTTGGAGACTTGAAATAAACACGGCTCTTGGGCAGCTTGGTTCTTATTTTATCTTATAATCTGCGTTTCCAGGCAGCTCCGGGTTATCACACTGCCAAAATGATCATTAAGCTCATCACATCGATCGGAGACATTGTCAACAACGACCCTGTGGTGGGAGACCGCCTCAAAGTCATCTTCCTGGAGAACTATCGCGTCACTCTGGCTGAAAAGGGTAACCTGTTGATTTATAATCTTGTAATAATAACGCATGTTGCTTTTGAAATTTAGAACCTGCTGTTATGGCTTATTGTTGATAATCAGTTATTCTATCTGAGTCTGCTTAAGTCTCTATGTAGAAGTGAATAAAGAGAGAAACTGTCTCCCGTCTGCAGTCATCCCTGCGTCTGACCTGTCGGAGCAGATCTCCACAGCAGGCACTGAGGCCTCCGGCACCGGGAACATGAAGTTCATGCTGAACGGAGCCCTCACCATCGGCACCATGGACGGAGCCAACGTAGAAATGGCGGAAGAAGCTGGAGAGGAGAACCTCTTCATCTTTGGCATGAGGGTGGATGATGTGGAGGCTATGGACAAGAAGGGGTGAGTGTCATAACTGTGTGACCGGAATGATATTAAACATGGACTGAAGTAATCAGGTTTATTAGGTCAAACTAACAAAGAGAAACTAATCAGATGGACACCATAATCCACGCTTGACGTTTGCATGAACATCTTCTGTCCTCAGCTACGACGCTTCGTCGTACTACAACTGTATCCCTGAGCTGAAGCAGGCAATGGACCAGATATCTGTAGGCTTCTTCAGCCCAAGTCAGCCTGACCTCTTTAAAGACCTTGTCAACATGCTGATGCACCACGACAGGTTAGAGCACGGCGACGCTGACCAAATTAGAGCTTTGTCTGTGCTAACAGCGCCACAGACGCAGATGCAGTGTTTCCATTCTGAGTGTGTGTCTGTGCTGCAGGTTCAAGGTGTTTGCTGACTATGAAGACTACATCAAATGTCAGGAGAAGGTCAGCGCACTCTACAAGGTCAGTATGGAACGAGTACGGAAGATCACAGTATTTCTGAAAGTGATCATGCTTTATCCATGTGTAATAAATCCAAGATGTTTTATTTGCTCTGCTTGGCTCAGGGAGCAAACACACAATGTCTGACTGATGTTATCTCCTGTTTCAAATTCTAATACTAATTTTAATATTAAATGGAAATTAAATACCAGCAGGCATGGTTGTGTAATTGCTCAATTAAGTGCAACCTTATTACATTACACACTGTTCTATAGGCTAAAATATGTGCAATCAGAAACTGAATTTGAATCTTTTATATTTGAAATGTTCAGTTTGAATCATTGCATTGAAAAACTGAATCTGAATTGTAATTTGAAATTGAATTTATTAGTTTGGAACTGAACATTCAGTTCTCACAATTCAAATAAAAAAAACAGCAGCAAGATAATTTTTTATTAATCCTCTGCACTGCACTTTTATTTCCTGCAAAACTATAATAACATGAATTTTAAAATTTACTGGAACTCCAAACCAAACCACGCTGACTAAAGACAGCTGGTGAACCACAGCTAGATGCTAATTTAGCCCCACTTTCCTCTCTTTGATTTAAAAAAAAATTCTATTTTAATAGCCCAAGATCTTCATGGCAGTGTGTAAAAAGGCGGAAACGGTGTGATTAAACTACATTTGATTCAAATATTTAAACCTATGAATGAATTTCTGAAACTAGTGGAAGAGGAAGACACATTCTGTTTGTGTAAATTCACATTTTACAATGTGTAAACTCAAACATCAAGTTCTTTGTATTAACATCCCTGCTCCGTACTACATGTTACTGTATTATACTGCTTATACTGTTACTGCTTCCATTTTTGTTATTCTATAAACTGCTGTCAACATTGCTGCCATATTCGACAGGCAGGCAGGGAATTCAAACTGGGACCGAGTATTTAAATAGATTACTGTTAAGAAGTTAACCTGTGCTAACATCTATACAAATAGAAAACTATGTAAAAGGTAGGAAGTAAAAGTAGAAATAAATCGTTTTATAAAAATGATATCAAACTACAAATGGGTATAAAGAGCTATTTGTAGTCTGCTGCTTCACATTGTTCTTATGAACTTCAGTATAAGGAAGTGACCTGACACTCACTGTATCCCTCTACCAGCAAAGACAGAAGTGAACCATGTCTTCCTCATTCAGAACTTTTCTTTTCAACTCTATAGTTATTCTTTGATTCCAGTAACTTTTTAGGTACAATAAGAACTGTTTGGTCATCCAGAGGACAACAAGAGGACAGTGATGGTCACAGATGATGATTGTTTTTTATACTTTTCTTTGTTAAATAAGATTTGTTTCAGGTGATCACCTCATCAGTACTTCATCAAGTAGAATGAGGTGTGCCTGTGTTGGACTTGGACTCCTACTTCAGTCAGGAATCATTTCAGTCCCCTCTTATGTGACACTGACTCTTCCTCCTCCTTTCTCTGTGGTAACAGGACCCTAAGGAGTGGACCAAGATGGTGATCCATAACATCGCCGGCTGTGGTAAATTCTCCAGTGACCGCACCATTTCCCAGTATGCCAGGGAGATCTGGGGAATGGAGCCCAGTTTGGAGAAGATCGCTGCCCCTGATGATCCTCGCTAAAAACCACATGTGCCTCCTCCAGCTCGCTGTAGCTCAACGTGGTCCAACCGCTGAACAAGAAAACCCCATGTAGCTTTTCACTGTGTACTGTGGCATGTTTCGTTCTTGTATTGAAGTGGGCTTAGTCAGGATCTATATTTTTCCCTCTGTGTACCAGCAATGCATATCCTCACCGTTGAGTGAAAACCTCCACGTCAGCCTTTCAGCAGCTAAGAAACAGCCTAAATTCACTGTGGAATCATGGGATTCTTCAACATTAAAGAAATACCTCCAGTAGACTTCTGTCTTTAACTGAACTTGGTCTTCCTTCTCCAGTTTTCATGCAGTGGTAACAATTCAAACTGCATTCCCCTTCTATTTCTGAGCCAATATGGCCACCAAATCCCAGCAAATATGCCAACAAACCTCAGCACTGTCATCGTTTCTAACCAACCCATTGTCTTCTATGTAGTGTGCTCCACAGCATCATGGCAGCACTGTGACTGGATGGTGTTGGAAGGAAGCCACGCTTCCATATTCACTACAGATTAACCTTCATATTAATATTTCATATTAATGTTTCTCTCCGACTGCTCTGTCAGTGTTTTCTAGTGTTTGCTGAATATAATAATTTATGTGTATGTTATCATTAACGGTCAGGGGTGCCCTGTGATGTCCTCAGCATGTTTGTGTCTGTCTCACTCTGCTGTACTCCTCAAAGTGGCCTGTGTTTGAACATAACAGCCTTCTCTGCCTAAAATCCAAGTGACTGAACTTATCTTTGAGAGATGCCTGTGTTCTGTGGTGTGTGTCCAAGATACTGTGATAACAATAACACACTGTCCTGCTTCAGCTACTGTATCCGACTGTGTGACTGCTGTGTTACTGCCTGCAAAGGCTGTAGGAAGAAAAAAGCTGTCCACTAGACTGAACCTAACATTTCACTGTTAGTCAGTGTTTTCCTTGTTCTTTTCCTTTTTTTTAGACAATAAATGTCAAAACTTCATCAACCGTCAGACGTCTCAACTCATTTCTTCACCTCTGTAGAGACACAGAAACAAAGTGTCCAACATGTAGGAGAGATGAAGGTTTCTCAAACACAAAAAAAGAAGCAGATCAGAAAGAACATGGAGCAATATGATCATATCATCATCCAATTTAGAAGCAGTATGTAAATATTTGTCATGCATAACACTGCAGAGTAGTTCCATGTAAATAGTAGAAGTATAGATATTAATAGGAAAATAACTATAGTTAATGTATGTCAACAGCTCCTCATGTGGATATCTATATGTGGAGGCTGCTGATGATCAGTGACAACATTTATGTTGTCCTAACTTAAAATATGTCATATGTACAAAATTATAATTGTTACTGTACATTAATAAACACTTAAATTATCTTTATATCTGCTGGCAATGACATATATTCTGTTCGGTTGTCACTGTGCTGGTTAGTCCTACTCATCCTGTGAAAACGTGTCAAATAACTTCTGCTCTGATGTCACAGTGATGTCATCATCAGATCAGGCTCATTTTTAACAGAAGGTCTGCTGTGGCATTTAAATGCTATGTAGGGGTCTAATTTGGCATCCCCCAAACTTTTAAGACATGTAATATTAAATCAGCTGTACGTGTCATTGCCCTATATTTATTGTAGAGATACATGTTTCCTGGCAGGGTGACATTCAAACAATCAATCAAAGTCACTCTTTAGCTGCTGCAGCATAATCTACTTTAAAGGAAGGCAATGTATCTGAGCGTCCTTCTACTGTCTGCCACCAGAGGGCGATGTAGGTCCTGGATAACAGAGTTAATGTTGCAATCATTAGCTCATACTAAAAACATGCAATGGTCATTGTCTATCTCTAATGGCAGAAAAGAGAGAAATATTTCATGCTGTTTCATAGTGCTGTAACCATCTGTGATATCCTGCAGAGAGACAAATGAGGAAGCCGATTCATCTGGATAAATTATTATATTAGTAATTGTCTCCGTTCTTAGTTCTTTTTGGCCTTTTGGTGTTTTTGTGTGTGTTCCTCTTGGGCTTTAGAGAGAGGTCTAAGATTTAAGATTTTGGAAAGAACGTCCCCATACAGGACCCAATGATTCACTGAATGCTTTGATGAGTATGAAAATGATGTGAATGATCCTCCAGTATAGTTCCACATGCATGGACGCAGCGCCGGTCCTGGCCCCCTCTGCCTCGTCAACCCCCCCGCTCCCGGGGGCGCCCGCTCCGCTAATTTAATGAGCGGTTTTGAAAATTCGCGAGGTTTTTTTCATTTTCGGGCGCTCATGCGCCCCCCACGGAGACGGCGCCCTGGGCGGCCGCCCACATTGCCCATAGCTTAAACGACCACTGTGCAGGATTTAGAGGCATCTGTTTCAATTTTTCAGTTTTATTTATATAGCTGAAATCATTTCATGACAGAGCAGGTCTAGACCGTACTCTGTAATATTATTTATAGAGCCCCAACAATTCCCAGCTTGAGCAAGTACTTCCTTTTTATGTATTGATGTAGTTGCTGATTTCAACCCCTTTAAACATGAAAAACTCTACAGCCTGTGTTTCGTTTGTCCACTCTGGGCTACTGTAGAAAAATGGTGGTTCAACATGTGACAGTAGATCTCATGAAAGTCTCATTCTAATGGAACAAAAACATGATTCTTATTTTAATGAATGAAAAGTAGTTCATAGTTATGAATGTTATATTCGATTTCTGCAAATAGATCCTTCAAAATGTAACACACTGGACCTTTAAATTCACTTAACTTTCAAAGATAAGAAAAATCCAAAAAGCGATTACTACACTTGTCTACATCTACATCAATTAAATTTGAATAAATTGTCTTGGTTGTCAATACATACCTATTATTAGACTACATGGTCCAGGAAACTAAAAGTGTCATCAAACCTAAACGCCTTAATATTTTAGTGTTCATGTTGTTCCAATAACCTGACAATTGTGGCGTCAACCCATGTTTAAATGTAGGACAGGACATTCTTCTAATTCTTTCAAACCCAATAAAATCCTCAAGACATTAGAAAATGAAGATCTGCAAGAAGTATCTGTTATTTAAATACAATAAGGACTCTGGCTATACTTACTTTACCACTTTGACAAATAAAAAAAATCGTATCTAAAGGGCAACTTACTAAATTTCTTCACAAGCGTTAAGCCTTTATCAACTGATGCTGTTTGCTCAGTTGCCATGATTCAGTTGTAAAGACTGAAAACTGTGCAAACATGAACGTTTCATGTTTATGATGTGATTGTCACATGTCATAATGACATGTTCTAACAATATAACAAGTGAAATAAGTTATTGTCAAAACAAGAAAGGTGTTTTGTTATCATGTTGTATTTCATATACATTAGTTAGAGTGAATTCAACAGCAAACATTTCACTTTATTTAAAGACTATTTATTTTGTTGATACAGCAGAAGCGGGTTGACTTCTTCCATTATTCAGACACTTGAATTCTTTAGGGTAAGCCATCAGCAAATAAAAGTTGTTACATTGTGACAGTTTTGTGATTTCACACTAGGCCTCAGACCTGTTCCTCATGCCCCTCCCACATCCACATGATTGACAGTTGTCCATCACACCAGGTCCCCTCCTTCCCTCCCATCCATCATAATAAAGCCTGGTTCCCCCCTTTGTGGTCTCAGTTTTCTCCACCTGATCCCCAACTCCTTACACACTAAGATGGACTGCAGCACTTACGGTAAGACCAGTGTTCGCCCACATGTTCAGTGTTTGTTCAGGATGCTTCTGATGCATTTCTTGTTTGCTGTGGTCATTGTTGAGTACTAACCTTGATTGAAGGTTTATTAGATGTTCTGGCAGCAGTTTACTTTACACCCTATTATTATTGTGTCTTGACAAGCACTACATGAACTGTAAAGACTTCTCTGGTTGTTTATGAGACATTATTATGAGGTTGTAAGCAGATATAAAGACATTTTTAAGTTTTCCTTAGTATATTTGTCAAAAATTGTTTTCTCCTATGACCCATTTGGTATATAAAACGATAATAAATGATTTATTCACAGCTTTAATCATAATAACATGAGATTACACACATAAACAAACTTTTTTTGTGTTATTAACCTTATTATCTAGACAATCACAAGCAGTTTAAACTCTTTACAGATGTGTTTGAATCTCATCATGACGCATCAAACTTAAAGAATCATTCTTTACCTTTTAAATAGTAGTCTGACAAAGAACCTGTTCTGTTTCATGACCTTCATCAAAGGATGGAGTTGTAAGTAAATGAATACTTTATAATACATCTAAATAGAATAAACTAGCATCTCCTTTAACTTGTTATAGACACAGTGGGAGTGAGTGCTTTAAAATCACTGATGTCATCATATGTCATCATAATCAGCATATGTACTGTGTGCTATAGTAAATATTTACAGGTGTTGTGTTATAAATACAATGGAGTGAACAGCCGTCATAGATTTTATGTGTTAAATGACTTATAATAACTCATAACTGTTCATGTCATCATTATGTCATTATTACGTTGATCAGTTAATCACTGAGGGATGCTAAGCATTTTTTAAAATATCACTGTAGTTTGTACTGTATACAATTAATATACAAGATAAGAATATAATGTACAGTATATATCGATGGAATTCCCTAAAATGCTTAATAGCTCAGATGAATAAAGAAAATAAAGCTCCTGTCTACAAACAATATTGCACAGTTTGAAATGTTGTCTCGGCTGCAGTGAACTAGGAGGAGATGACTATCAAATAATGTGTTTCAGAAATTGTTTATCAAATATACTGATGCATATTATATAAAAACACAGGAAGCTATATTAAAGTGGGCATGTACGGATATATGGAAGGTAAACATAGAATAAAACAGCTTTCAAGTCACCGGAGTATGTATGACGACACAGTGTGATTGCTGCTGCAAAGCAATCACACTTATAAATATAAATTATTGCTTTTAATGAACTTTCACATGAGGGTCCTTATACTGTATTGTTGTCCCAGAGCTGGATACCCTGGAGGTCCCTCCTCTCACCCCAACTAGTAAGGAGGTTCTCAGCCAGGCAGTGAAGGCCAGCTTTGCTGGATTTGCCCAGGAGAGAATCAACCATCACTTTCCACAGGGTACCACCTGAACCCATTTCATTAATCAATATACAGCAGGGGGGAGAGGTAGGAACAGGTTCTACAGAGCTATAGATTAATTCATATTGGTGTTTATCCAGATCCTACCTTATGGTCTCAGTGGGAGGTGAACCACTGGTTGGACTGGTGCCAGGCTGAGTTTGGTCTCCATTGCCTGGCTTCAGACCTGAGAGGCCTGCAGGGCGGTGATCTGTGTGGCCTGGACAGAGAGGCTTTCCTGGGCCTGATGTCCGACTGCACTGCAGGAGAGATCCTGTGGGAGCATCTGGACCATATGAGGAGAGGTAAAGGAATGCTTCAACCAAAAACCAATTCTTCTAAACTCATGGATTTGCTTTAAATGTGCTTTACAAACGCTTTGCACCCCACATTTAATAAAGTTCGGTAACACTTTATTTAGGGTGACCAGACGTCCTCTTTTCCCCGGACATGTCCTACTTTTGGGACCTAAAAAAATGTCCGGGGGGATTTTCAAAATCGTCCGGGATTTCATGCGAATGTCTCAAAACACAATGTATTGCCAATAGAATTACACTACTCCGTTCCGTTTTACTCCATTCCAGGTTTTTCTGTGTCGCCCTCAAATTAGTCACGCCCTTCTCAACTTCAGTCACTGCTTTTTAGTCTTGAGTTGCTAGTGTGTTCACAAGCGAAACGGAACTGACATCATGGGTCTCGCCAGCGCTTTATATGGTTGCGGCCCGCTACGCTAAAATTTCAGACCGCAACGGCAATTTCCCCCCGTTTTGTTTTTTTTAATATAGCGTAAGGGCTGTTTTCAGTTTTCGTCACCATCGTCAAAAGTTTTTTTTTTCCTGTTAGCGGAGCCGGCGCCCCCGGGAGCGGGGGGCTTGACGAGGTAGAGGGGGCGCCGGACAGACTGATCGGGGCACACGAGAAAATCTTCGTCTCGGGGGGGGGGGGACTGACATGACATTGTCATAACTATGACATGACACTTGTCATGAACAATAATGAATGTCAATGACTGCTGTCATTAAGTGTCATGCGGTTTCTTATGTCATCTTTTACTGTCAACTTGACATTGTTTGGGGTGTCTTTGTCATGACAACTTGACATTAACCAAGAGCACTTAGTCAGTAAATATCTTTGTCATGACAACTTGACATTAAGCAAAACCACATAGCAGCATAGCATTAGCATGTTAGCATTAGTACTAAAATGTGCGCGCACACACACACACACACACACACACACACACACACACATACACACAGACACACTTTTAGGCTGTAAAGACATGCTATTTGCAAACATTAGCGACCAATGCTAAAATTAGTGCTAATTAACATTAGCCACTAGGAATTAAATACATGTTGATTACTAACATGGTAATGATAACATGCTAATGCTAACTGCTAGCGCATCAGTGTTAACATGCTAATGCTAACATGCTAATGCTAACTGCTAGCGCATCAGTGTTAACATGTTAATGCTAACATGCTAATGCTAACTGCTAGCGCATCAGTGTTAACATGCTAATGCTAACATGCTAATGCTAACATGTTTATGCTAACATGCTAATGCTATGCTGCTATGTGGTTTTGCTTAATGTCAAGTTGTCATGACAAAGATATTTACTGACTAAGTGCTCTTGGTAAATGTCAAGTTGTCATAACAAAGACACCCCAAACAATGTCGAGTTGACAGTAAAAGATGACATAAGAAACCGCATGACACTTAATGACAGCAGTCATTGACATTCATTAATGTTCATGACAAGTGTCATGTCATAGTTATGACAATGTCATGTCAGTCTTATGAACACCCCTTCAAATAAAGTGTTACCTAAAGTTTTTTGGACATTAAAGTCTAACTGTGGCATTCGTTCATGTCACAGGAGGTTTTAAATGAATCATTACATTTACACAGTACTGGAGCTTACTTCATACTTTTTAAGGCCAACATCACCATCAGCATGGACAGATATTATTGGTGAATATAAACCACTTAAAGTCATAAATGGAACAATGTAATGAATCTATGTGCATACATATGTAATGTACTCTCGTATTACTATCATGAAATAATGTAAAACATGGCCTCTAACAAAAACATCTTTTGAATGTGACTCTCCAGAGAATGAATATGACTGCAGTTCTTTGTTACCAACATGCACAATGCCGTCTTACTGCCAGCTTCAAATCATCAAAGGTAATAATGTGTCTCCTCCACCTTTGGCTGTTGTAATGTTAATAATTACCATTATTATGTGTAATTAGTTCATTGGCACTTGTCATGATATTTTTCTGATTAGATTTCTGATTGTATTGTTTCCTCATAAAACTACTCAGACTATGTTCAGGAGCCTTCAGACAAACATGGTTACCATGTTCAGTATGATCCTACTGGGAGGACAGATGGTCACCCTCTGGACCCTGTGACTGTCCAACATCAAGACTACTACCTGATCAAATCAGAAGATCACAGCAGGAACATGACCTCAGCTGCTCTGCTGCAGGAAACAGGTGAAAACTGTTAAACATTATATATGTTACAGTATTTATAAATGACATCACAGCAAATGAATGCAATGTCTTTTTTGTACTATGATGCAGCTGTGATCACATTTTACTTTACTGTTATGTCATGATGCTTTCCATATAAAACTGGTCTAGACTGTATTCTATAATATTATTTATAGACCCAACAATTCCCACCATGAACAAGCAATTGGTAACAGTGGCAAGGAAAAACTTCCTTTAAGAGGCAGAAACCTCGAGCAGAACCCAGCTCATGGTGGACAGCCCTCTGCTGTGACCAGGGAGAGAGACTACATCTATGAAGGAGTAAAAAACTATAAGTAGCTAGATTCTCCAATCCAGTTGGATAGGAGAAGTTCCAACTGGAAGTTGGTAAAGGCCAAAAAAAAACCTAAAAGAAGATAGAATAATAGACTCAAACTAACCAGGGCAGGAGGACAGGAATATGACGATAGATACAAAAAAAGTCAAATGTTTGCTCTAACAACTGTATATGGTCATTTTAGATGTTTTAGATGTTGGCACTACTTTTTTAGCTTTTGAAATGAATGTTTTCTCAAAATGGTGGGAGAAGTCCATGGTAAAGATTTATGGTTTGTAATCCAATATGGCCACCAGTAACTGTTTTAAAGCTGAGCGCCCTTCATCCATCCTGTTTCCTGTAGATACAGACTCAGAGATGGACATTTCTCACAGTGACGACTCTGACATTGTGGATTCTCTATCGTGGACTGCTCCACTTCAGGATGTAGAGCCAGTGACAGAAGAGACCATGTCTCAAGATGTTTTCACTTTACCACAGTCACACAGGAGCTTCAAAGAATATGTAGGCAACAAAACAGATCTGGGCAGAGCCGTGTTTCCAGCAGCTATCTTTGCTGGTTACACTGGTGAGTTGTGTTTGATGAAGTTTTTATATCTTATATAGATTCATGTCAGTTGTAAATCTATCAAGGTATACTTCTCTGTTTTTCAATAGGAAGTGGTCCCATTCAGCTGTGGCAGTTTCTACTGGAGCTTCTCACAGACCGCAGCTGTCAGTCATGTATAAGCTGGACAGGAGATGGGTGGGAGTTCAAGCTGACGGACCCCGATGAGGTACATAATGCCTATAGGTTTGAACAATATGGGACATTAGACACTCTTTGGGTAAAGATATATTTTCTTTTTGTTATCACAGTAAGATAAGAAGATCAACACAGATTTTTCTTTTCAAGTTCCATTTTTTGACAGAGACAGCTGAAGAGCGACATGAAATGTGTGGAGAGAGAGATGTAGAACAACATGCAGGAAAGAGTCACAGGTCTGAACCCTGGGCTTCTGCAGCAAGGACTGAGCCTTCGCACATGGGGCGGATGCTCTACCAACTGAGCTAAACACCACCCCGACCGGATCAATTTTTAATCAATAAATCAGTCATAAATAATGCTAAGACATGGAGTACCTAGTCAAATGGTTACAATGCATGTCACATGGTGACTTTTAGTGCATATCATCACCCTCTGTTTCCCCATTTCCTGCCTGCTTCTTCTTCTGTCACCATCAAATAAAGGCAAAAATGTACTCCAAAACAAACAATACTCAACATTAAATCTATAAAAGGCAATATTCTTTATGATCATGAGTTAAGATGTAGCTTTATCTCCAGGTGGCCCTGCTGTGGGGCCGGAGGAAAAACAAACCCAAGATGAACTATGAGAAGCTGAGTCGTGGACTGCGATACTACTACGACAAGAATATCATCCGCAAGACGGCTGGCAAACGCTACGTCTACCGCTTTGTCTGCAACTTGCAAGGCCTGCTGGGATATGAGCCTAGTGAGCTGCACGCCATGTTGGATATCAGTAACAAAAGTCACTGTTGACTCAAAAACACTGGCAAGGAACAAAGAGACATTTTCTATGTGGGATCCTTCAGGACCAAGGCACTTTTTATTATTCTGTTTCTGGACATAATGGACACAAGCTGAAACCAGAAACGAGTCTTTTTTCTCTTTAATAAAGAAATAACTTTGTCAAACGGAAGAACTTTTATTTTGAAGAGTACCGGGCAAAGAAGCATACGAGCCCCGCCCACCCCTAAAACAGAATATAGAAGTGGAAATTTTGTTTTTGGTGATTGGAACAGAAAACGAGAAATTGAGCCAAATTTTTTCATCAAAAACGAAAAAACGACTCGTTTCTGGTTTCAGCTTGTGTCCATTATGTCCAGAAACAGAATAATAAAAAGTACCTTGGTCCTTCAGATTATAACTTTTTATTATTTTCATGAATTATGCTCAAGGGTTTTTTCCTTACCACTTTTACCAAGTGCTTGCTCATGGTGGGAATGGTTGGGTCTAAATAATGTTATAGAGTGCAGTCTAGACCTGCTCTATGTGGAAAGTGTCACAAGATAACTTCTGTTATAATTAATTGAAATAAAAATCAACAGAAAAAAGAAAAAGTGCACTTCATCTTGACTATTGTCATAATACCTTACTACCCCTCTAGAACACTGCGCTCTCAGGACGCTGGTTTCCTTGTGGTCCCTATATATGGGGTGCCATTTGTAAAGCGTCTCGCTCTGAAAATAACAGCAACATTTTGTCACATTTAGCTGAAAACAATGTTTAAAAACTGGTTTGAATTTTTGAGAGTCACTTTTTTGCACATTTAGAACAATATTTGTGAACTTAGAGATATTTTAAATATTTAAATCCAAATGTTAAATATAAAATCTAAATGCTAAATCTAAATCTAAATGTTAAATATAAATATAAATGTTGAAGCTAAATGTTAAATATATATCTAAATGTTAAATATAAATATAAATGTTGGAGCTAAATGTTAAATATATATCTAAATGTTAAATATAAATATAAATCTAAATGTTGAAGCTAAATGTTGCGGGTGAAACTAAATATTTAGCTAAAATGCAAATTCACATGCCGGTAACCGGAAGTGCCAAAATAAAAGCTCGAGGAGGTCAGAGCATGTTTATAGTGGCAAATAACGAATAAAACCCATCTTATCCGGAAAAATGGACTCTTGGACTTGGATTATCGTGATAATAACTCCCTAGATGAACAAACACGTTTGGAGAAACTTTATTTGAAGAGTATTTTGAGTTTTTAGTGTCAGTTTTATGTAGGGTGCGGGACTTATAACCTGTAGCCACTATAGCCAGCCACAAGGGGGCTCACTTTAACTTTACTCATTTATTGACATGTTTGCAGAGGTATGTCCGACAGTAGAGTGTACAGTGAAGGCGGGCGGGTGTAGACGATCCTACACCGCGAAAATGACAGACCAGTCAAAGTGTTAGTTAGTTATTATTACGATAATCCATGTCCATATCCCCGGATAAGATGGGTTTTATTCGTTATTTGCCACTATAAACACGCTCTGACCTCCTCGAGCTTTTATTTTGGCACTTCCGGTTACCGGCATTTGAATTTGCATTTTAGCTAAATATTTAGTTTCACCCGAAACATTTAGCTTCAACATTTATATTTATATTTATATTTAACATTTAGATATATATTTAACATTTAGCTCCAACATTTAGATTTATATTTAAAATTTAGATATATATTTATATATTATAAATATATAATATGTTATATTTAACATTTAGATTTAGGTTTATATTTAACATTTAGATTTAGCATTTAGATTTTACATTTAACATTTGGATTTAAATATTTAAAATATCTCTAAGTTCACAAATATTGTTCTAAATGTGCAAAAAGTGACTCTCAAAAATTCAAACCAGTTTTTTAAACATTGTTTTTAGCTAAATGTGACAAAATGCTGCTGTTATTTTCAGAGCGAGACGCTTTACAAACGGCACCCCATACCTATAGTCTCCAAAAGTAGATTGGGAGCCAGAGCTTTCAGCTATCAGGCTCCTATTCTGTGGAACAAACTACCTTTCTGGGTTCAGGAGGCAGACACAGTCAACACTTTTAAGAATAGACTTAAGACTTTCCTTTTTGATAAAGCTTATAGTTAGGGCTGGCTCAGGTCATCCCTTAGTTATGCTGCCATAGGATTAGACTCTCTCTCTTTCTCTCTCTCTCTCTCTCCCCCCCCTCTTACCATCTGTGGACATCCATGTCTCATTAATGCATGTTACTAACCAAACTTCCCCGGAGTTTCTGTGCTCTGTCGTCCAGCAGGTTCTCGTGGATCGTAGCTGCTGCTGTGATCCTGCACGACGTCCACTACATATATTATTACTGTCATTATTACTACCATATCTGTTACTGTAATAATTTTATCATTCATTGTGATTCATTGTCATTTTGTCAGTCATTGTAATTGTACAATATGTCTCTGTTGATTTGTCCTATACACGTGACATCCATTGCACGTCTGTCCGTCCTGGGAGAGTAATCCCTCCCCCCTCTGTGGCTCTTCCTGAGGTTTCTTCCATCTTTTTTCCCTGTTAAATGTTTTTTGTGGGCAAGTTTTTCCACACTGGAATCAAGGGTCTAAGGACAGAGGGTGTCACTCCCTGTACAGATTGTAAAGACCTCTGAGGCAAATGTACTTTGTGACTTTGGGCTATACAAATAAAATTTATTTGATTTGATTTTGATTTGATCTGGAAACAAGCTTGTAAAGTTCAGTTAGTAAGCATATATCTGCAAACCTAAAGGCATTCCTATTAGCCTTAAAGGACCATTGTGTTGGATTTAAATGGTAAATGGACTGTACTTATATATCTTCTTTCTAGTCTTCCGACCACTCAAAGCGTTTTACAGTACGTATCTCATTCACACACATTCATACACTGATGGCATTGGCTGTCATACAAGGTGCCAACTGCTCATCCGTTTGAGGAGCTAACCAGTGGATTCAATTCAATTCAATTCAATTTTATTTGTATAGCCCAAAGTCACAAAGTACATTTGCCTCGGAGGGCTTTACAATCTGTACAGAGAATGACACCCTCTGTCCTTAGACCCTCGGTTCGAGTGAGGAAAAACTTGCCCACAAAAAAACGTTTAACAGGGAAAAAATGTGGAAGAAACCTCAGGAAGAGTCACAGAGGAGGGATCCCTCTCCCAGGACGGACAGACGTGCAATAAATGTCATGTGTACAGGACAAATCAACACAAACATATTGTACAATTACAATGACTGACAGAATGACAATGAATGATAAAGTGACCACAGTAGCAGATATGGTAGTAATAATGACAGTAGTAATATGTGTAGTGGGCGTCGTCCAGGATCACAGCAGCAGCTACGATCCACGAAAAACCTGCTGGACGACAGAGCACAGAAACTCCGGGGAAGTTTGGTTAGTAACATGCATTAATGAGACATGTCCACAGATGGAGAGAGAGAGAGAGAGAGAGAGACAGACAGAGACAGAGACAGAGACAGACAGACAGACAGACAGACAGACAGACAGACAGACAGACAGACAGACAGACAGACAGAGACAGCGAGAGAGAGGCAGAGTAGGAGGGAGGGTTTTCGGTAAGGGAGATGTGACTACATCTTTAACCAATACCGTGCCTGACTAGGCATAACCCTGGGGAGTCCCCCGGCAGTCTAATCCTATAGCAGCATAACTAAGGGATGGCCTGAGCCAGCCCTAACTATACGCTTTATCAAAAAGTAAAGTTTTAAGTCTACTCTTAAAAGTGTTGACCGTGTCTGCCTCCCGAACCCAGATTGGTAGTTTGTTCCACAGAAGAGGAACCACTCTACCTCACAGCACCCCTAGTGGCTAGTGGCATCTAGCAGTGTAGTTGCTGATTGCATCCTCCTCACCTCTTCTTCATACCATGACAATCTACGGTGGACACCAAATGCATGAGAAAAAAACAAAGACTGTATAAAATATGGATGTAGTCTCTGTGAGATTGTGAAGCCTAATATGGTGGCCCTGGCTGCTACCAGCTCTCAGCTAATCTAAAAAATGGGCAAAGATGTGGGTTGAGCTGAATGAATCCTAGTTGCTCAACCAAGCCTGCTGTGACTGTACCCACTTGTCCATGCTCTTAACTCTGCATAACCTTAAACCTTAATATAATCTGAACAGGTGAGTTGTATATAAATTCACCCTCAGTACTTTTGTCATGAACAGGGAAATTAGCTACAGAGACCAAAACTGTTTTCGTACCAGGCTGTAAACATGTTTATTTCTGCTGTGTCAGTCTGAGGTGGTGAACACAGAGATCCAGCCTGACAGAATCCCTGCTAGGAGGTCGTTTTACAGGGATCAGCTGGTGGTTGACTTAATGGAACCTGATTGGTGTATTTGCTATTGCTCAACCAACTCCTCCAGGTTCTGAAGTAGGTTGTGTGTGGGTGACTAGAACAGTCAGCTACCAAAGAGAGATCAAGCGGTCTGATTTAACATCTCCGATACCACACAAGGCTTTATTGATTTATTGCTGTCTAATTTCAAATACAGCAGGGGATTTATTTCTGCTCCTGTGGATTGAAGAATGGCTCCTTTCAGTCTGACCTTGTTTTGTCTGCAGGGGTGGTTATTAATGCTGATGTGCTGAAGAAATGTGTTTATTGAGATTATGCTGGAATGAAATGTGACTACCTGTACTTGCATTTTAAGCCCCAGTGTTTTAGATTTAGGGGCTCTATTTTATAAAATATGGCAGAAATGAAATATATGGCATACATGTGTTTTCATTAGTGTGATAATGGCCATAGGGCCAAAGCACATGCTTGCCTTGAAACTAAGACCAAACAGAATACGGTTCCTTGGATATAATTCTTCTTCATGATCTAGTTTTGCTTCTTGTTTTGTTATTTTTGTTTCTGATGGCTCTCAAGGGGAAACCACTGTGGTATAAATTACAAGATCAGTGTCATATTCTCTGTCCTGACCAGTGAATATACTCATTCCCAGCACACACTCTCACACACACATTCTCCCCCATGTCGGGTCTTCCATTAGTGGGCCTCGGGAGGGTAAGTGGTGGAAGTAATCTTCACACACTTAATGCTCTCGCTCTGTTTCTGTCTCCTGTTCACTGACGGATTAAATCAAATCAGCATTCGGTCACTTCTTATAAGATTCTTTTCACGCTGTATATCTGAGGATGCAAATAAGATGTTGAAACCTAAATGTGTTATACACAAGACAGCACTTCTTTATGTGCAATGTGACTCACTCAAAGGTTAAACATGTTTTCTTCTACAGTATCTTTGGACCAAAGACATCATCAGCTGCTGATGATGAACCAAGGTCTATACTGCCTGACAACTAAGCAAACTCCATTAACCGATGAAGACCATGAGGTGTCTTTTAAAGTTCTTGAAAGCACTGTGGAACCTGATTTTATTTATTTCACATACTTTGAAATTGATCAGTTAAAAAAAAATATGTCCCCGAGGGTGGATTAAGACAAAGACACACAGATATACACTGTATGTGTGTGTTTTTGCTTTAGGCTACCTTTAGTTTGCACAGCTATCCTTGTTAGGACATTCCACTGACTCCATTCGACTCCCTAACCCCTAACCCTAACCGTTTTTACCCAAACTTAACCTTTACATAACCTTAATTCATACCTAACTCCTACACCTTACCAGGATCTCAGAAATCATGTTTTGACAAAGTAAACCTGGTCTTTGGTTCCCATAAGGACTTGTGGTCCCTATGAAGACTGTGTTTTTACAAAATATGGTCCCCAATAGGTAAACTAAGTCTGTGCACCTAGCATGGACACAAGTCAGTTCAACCTAAACAGCTCAGGTGGCTAATGTGTGTTTGTGAAATCAGCAGAGCCCACAGATTGACTGATCAAAGCACACAGCTGTAGTGTGGCCCTGAAAACCACGCAGGGGGTCTGCCTGCTCTTAACAACACCTTGTGGAGATCTCTGATCTTTGTGTGAGGCTACACACACACACACACAAAATAGGTATGCATGTGCACTACAGAGTAAAGTCAATGAGCCCTACGGTGATGTTTTGTATTATAAATGTATTTGACTCATTTATATTCAATGCCCATTCTTGACATGCTGTTTGCCTGATACAGACCACTTCATGTGTTGTTGGATCTCATACAAACCCGTACACATATGGACCTGTTATTGCTCTTCCACTGAACTAAGTCGACTGAACAGCTAGTGACCCACAGTGGCTGCGTTTTTTTTAACACATATAACTGATAAAACCTCATGGTCCATTTGGGCAGTGTTCTGAGGCTGGAGTTTGTCCGCATATCCTGGAACAGTGAACGTTTAAATTTACATTATTTGAGCACTTTAAAGAAATCTGATCCATGTTGGATTAAGAGCTAAAGTTTGTTCATAAAACAAATCGAGACAAACAATCTCACAACAATGTGCACAATGTGTAGTTCATTTACCCTGAAGTTTGATTTTGAATTTAAAACTCAAAAAACATCTATAGTTCATGGGTATATCAAAACCTGAGTGCAATTAAACACCTCAGTAAAAAAGTATAAAACTAGCATGGACCTATTATTTACACCACACAAGTGGAGTACATCATTTTGTGATAAACTGGCGACTTGTGTTACCCCACCTCTCACCAAATGTTAGCTTGGATCCAGCCCCACCGAATGAATGAGTTCTTGACTATGAATGACACATGAACCAATTAAAAAAAATGATTCTTGGGTTACATGAGGGATTGTGTGGATGAAACACCAGATTATTTTGAAAAATCAGTATAGCTAATGGCTAATGGTATTTCCCAAACTTTTTATGACTTTGTACAAACCCTGATTACAATAAATAAATGGCCTGGAAATTCGTCATTTTCCCCAACTCACCTGCTGGCTCAGGAAGTCTGGACCACAAAGAGTCAGACAGTCCTAACCATGGAGACCAAGTTAAACAAAATGTTCTTTATATTTTCTGCGTGGTTTTTATTTCTTGCTTATTTCTATGCTTCTCATTGTGTATTCTGACTTCCTCAGAAAAGTCATTCAGTTTTGGAAATTCCCGTCTCCAAATATTAAACAGTCAACACAGACTAAATACAGCATCAGGGGTTTTATTGTCACCAGAACACTCCTTTAGATTTCTCTCAATAACATTGATTTACAGGAAACTAAAGAGTGTGTCAGAGATGTAGATGACCTGTTTTATATTAGCATTTCTAAACTTGTGAGTATGATATAATATGTGTGCGTGTGTGCGTGCATGCGTGTCATTGTGACTTCTGTTTCTCCCACTGTTCTGGAGTGACGGTCTTCTGTTCAAAAGCGTGGATCTCTTTCAGCTCCTCGGCTAGGCACGTATTTACCATCCTGTGAAAACACATTCATCAATGCTCATTTTAATCAGTGGAGGTTCAAGATGTCTTATGCTGAAACGTTTACTGAAGCTTGATCAAGCAGAATGGAGGATTTAATGACATGATGCCCCCTCAATTCTGAAGAAGCTGTCCTCAATCTGCCCTCAGTACACAACTGCTCTATGTGCATCATTTCTCATTAGTCTACAAACAAGAGAATATGTTTACCTTTTTGTTGCCTAATGATGTTCTGTGATGTTATATGCTTGTTACGGCAGACGCTGTCCACTGGCTAAGTTTGCTTGTAGCATTTTGGTGTGAAAATCTAGGTGTGTGGTCGCCGTACTCTGATTGGCAATAGCTGAAGGAGGCGTGGCCCCTAACCCTGACTCTAATCGATAGGACGCATCTGATGCAGGAACCGCCTGATCTTTGGCAGCTTAGTTTTATTGTGTTGAGCTTGCCTTGTTGTATTTGTATATTTCATTGTAAATATATAAAACATGCCTGTTGGTTGAAATATTTGTTTTCTCCTCAGGAGCTGAGCTTCTTTATTTATTTCACTGATTTGCACACACTTAGAGAGATTTCTGTTCTCACTCGGTTTAGTGCTGCTTCACTGTGTGTTTCGGTTAACAGATAATAGTTTATTTGGTCCCTTACAGTGTACCTTGCCTCCCTTTGTTGTAAATCGAATCAGAATCAATTTAATTAATAAATAACATTGTTTTTTTTTTGTTTGTTTTTACCAATAACAGCTTATTTATGTTACTTCCTTTCCCCAGAGAGATGGGATGTGTGTGCAGTGTGTAATATAGTGTGTGATGCAGTGTGTGATTCAGTGTGTAATGCAGTATGTGATGCAGTGTGTAATACAGTGTGTGATACAGTGTGTGATACAGTGTGTGATACAGTGTGTGATGCAGTGTGAGATGCAGTGTGAGATGCAGTGTGAGATACAGTGTGTGGTGCAGTGTGTGCTGCAGTATGTGATGCAGTGTGTGATAGAGTTTGCGATACAGTGTGTAATGCAGTGTGTGATACAGTGTGTGATGCAGTGTTACAGTGTGTAATACAGTGTGTAATGCAGTGTGTGATGCAGTGTGTAATGCAGTGTGTAATGCAGTGTTACAGTGTGTGATGCAGTGTGTGATACAGTGTGTTATAGAGTGTGTAACATAGTGTGTGTTTTTTCTAACTTCTCTGAATTTTCTCCAATCTCAGTTCTCAGGTGAAAAGAGGCTCCTACTCCTCTTTTCCCTCCTGATACAGTGATAGTGTGTTATATAGTGTGTAATACAGTGTGTGATGCAGCGTTACAGTGTGTAATGCAGTTTGTAATACAGTGTGTGATGCAGCGTTACAGTGTGTAATGCAGTGTGTGATGCAATGTGTGATGCAGTGTTACAGTGTGTAATGCAGTGTGTGATACAGTGTGTGATACAGTGTGTGATACAGTGTGTGATACAGTGATGCAGTGTTACGGTGTGTGATGCAGTGTTACAGTGTGTGATGCAGTGTGTAATGCAGTGTTACAGTGTGTGATGCATTGTGACAGTGTGTGATGCAGTGTGTGATGCATTGTGACAGTGTGTGATGCAGTGTGTGATGCAGTGTTACAGTGTGTGATGCAGTGTGTGATGCAGTAGTGTGTGATGCAGTGTTACAGTGTGTGATGCAGTGCTACAGTGCGTGATGCAGTGTGTGATGCAGTGTTACAGTGTGTGATACAGTGTGTTGTGCAGTGCGTAACATAGTGTGTGTGTGTGATAGTGTGTGATAGTGTGTTATATAGTGTGTAATATAGTGTGTGATGCAGTGTGTGATGCAGTGTGTGATGCAGTGTGACAGTGTGTGATGCAGTGCTACAGTGCATGATGCAGTGTGTGATGCAGTGTTACAGTGTGTGATACAGTGTGTTGTGCAGTGCGTAACATAGTGTGTGATAGTGTGTTATATAGTGTGTAATATAGTGTGTGATGCAGTGTGTAATACAGTGTGTTATGCAGTGTGTGATGCAGTGTGTAATGCACTGTCACAGTGTGTGATGCAGTGTGTAATACAGTGTGTTATGCAGTGTGTGATGCAGTGTGTGATGGAGTGATGCAGTGTGTGATGCAGTGTGCTATGCAGTGTTACAGTGTGTGATGCAGTGTGTGATGCAGTGTGTGATGCAGTGTCACAGTGTGTGAATGATGCAGTGTGTGATGCAGTGTTACAGTGTGTGATGCAGTGTTACAGTGTGTGATGCAGTGTGTAATGCAGTGTCACAGTGTGTGATGCAGTGTGTGAATGATGCAGTGTGTGATGCAGTGTTACAGTGTGTGATGCAGTGTTACAGTGTGTGATGCAGTGTTACAGTGTGTGATGCAGTGTGTGTATGATACAGTGTGTGATGCAGTGTGCTATGCAGTGTTACAGTGCATAGTGCAGTGTGTGATGCAGTGTGTGATGCAGTGTGACAGTGTGTGAAGCAGTGTGTGATGCAGTGTGTGAATGATACAGTGTGTGATGCAGTGTGACAGTGTGTGAAGCAGTGTGATGCAGTGTGTGATGCAGTGTGACAGTGTGTGAAGCAGTGTGTGATGCAGTGTGTGAATGATACAGTGTGTGATGCAGTGTGACAGTGTGTGAAGCAGTGTGACAGTGTGTGAAGCAGTGTGACAGTGTGTGATGCAGTGTGACAGTGTGTGATGCAGTGTATGATGCAGTGTGTGTGTGATACAGTGTGTTATAGAGTGTGTAACATAGTGTGTGATAGTGTGTTATATAGTGTGTAATGCAGTGTGTAATACAGTGTGTAATGCCGTGTGTAATGCAGTGTGTAATACAGTGTGTAATGCCGTGTGTAATGCAGTGTGTAATACAGTGTGTTATGCAGTGTGTAATGCAGTGTTACAGTGTGTGATGCAGTGTGACAGTGTGTGAAGCAGTGTGACAGTGTGTGAAGCAGTGTGACAGTGTGTGATGCAGTGTGACAGTGTGTGATGCAGTGTATGATGCAGTGTGTGTGTGATACAGTGTGTTATAGAGTGTGTAACATAGTGTGTGATAGTGTGTTATATAGTGTGTAATGCAGTGTGTAATACAGTGTGTAATGCCGTGTGTAATGCAGTGTGTAATACAGTGTGTAATGCCGTGTGTAATGCAGTGTGTAATACAGTGTGTTATGCAGTGTGTAATGCAGTGTTACAGTGTGTGATGCAGTGTGCTATGCGGTGTGTGTGTATGATACAGCGTGTGATGCAGTGTTACAGTGTGTGATACAGTGTGTGATGCAGTGTGTGATGCAGTGTGTATCATACAGTGTGTATGATACCGTGTGATGCAGTGTGTGTATGATACCGTGTGTGTGTGTGATGCAGTGTGTGATACCTGTGTCTCTGTAGAAGTGGTTTGCCCTCAAACTGGGACGACACCACTAGGACTTTGAAACTGGCAGCACATCTGTTGGGTGATGTATCCTCCACCTCCTGCAGAACACATGGGAACATTACAGCCTCTGGTTAGCTCACAGTGATGCTGCATTACTGCAGGATGATAATGATAATGCTGATGACACCTGGCCTCCACTTTAACTGACTGGTTCTACTCTGAGAACCAAAAACTGTACAGCCACACGCACACTAGGGGAACATAGAACACAAATAACAGACAAAAACTTACCGCGTGCACTGCCGCGAGCTCCTTCATGAGTTTATCCCGGATGTGGTCAGCTGTCACAGCCATGTCTGTGTGAACACACACCGTGAGGTTAATAAACAGTCACAGTATTTACAGATACACGTTTTGTGGCCAATGGATGTCCACATGCTGACACCGGAAGTACTGTAGTTTTCTGTAGTTTCAAAGCTCCGCATCTCTTGAACACAGCCGTGAAGTGAAGTTTTAATTGACACGTTTATTACCAGAGGTTGTGTGTTGTTGCGTGGTCTGTGCGGTGCTCTTGCTAATTTCCGTCACTGTGCGTGACGACCACCCCGTCACGCACGAACCTCATCGCCGACCGAGGAAATGACCAATTACGGCCAATCAGATGCGGCATATACACATGGTAGGTGGGACATATTTTTGAAAGTAGCGAATCATAACAATAGTGGTCCTCGCAGAAATGCGAACTAATATTAACAATGATTTAAGTAAACTAGAATACGTGTTGAACGTTTGTTGAATTTAAGGTGTTGTGGTATTAAGGACTTGTTATTTATAGTGTGAGCTTTTTTATTAGACTCACATTTAGTCTCCTGTGAGACATTTTGATCAGGCAGCTTTGTGGGCTGCTAAGACAGACACCGTTTCCATGCTCATGTAAACATTGCTCAGAGGAAGTCAGCTATGGCTGAAACACATGTTTTACGTATTTATGAAGAAATATTACATGTAATATTATCGTAACATGTAATATTCCAGCTTTTAATCGGCTGACATGTTGTAGTGTTTGTTTTTAAGCTGTATACGTCATGCTGTTATTGTGTTCGCTTGTTTAACGGTCGTCCTGATGTTTAATTAGTCGTTAATTATCTCTGATACTGTTGACTTCCGTTTGCGATGGTGGTGGAAGTGGAGAGCTTCTACGGGGTGTACATGCTGTACTGCACCAACCCTAAGTTCAAAGGTCGTATCTACATTGGCTTCACGGTGAACCCCGAGCGGAGGATCGGACAGCACAACGCCGGGCGGCACAGAGGGGGGGCGAAGAGGACCAGCGGCAGAGGACCGTGGTATGAAGCACCGTGATGTGAAGCAGCGCGATGTGCTGCATGGACACTGTGTGCTGTCCTCATCAGTGCTGTTGTGCATGTGTTTGCTCTGTGCAGGGAAATGGTCCTCATCATACACGGCTTCCCCTCTGACATCGCTGCCCTGAGGGTGAGTGAGTCTGCTGTGCTTCATGAATGATATGAAATGTGACAGTTATCAATATTTACCTGAAAGTTCTGTTACCGTACAAACGCCCCTGAAGCTGAGTTTAGACTTTGAAGGGAAACTCTTTCATCTGCTCAGGAATGTTACCTGTGATAGTTCCTCACCCCAAAAATGTCCCTGGTCAGTGTGTCGTGTTCATCATTTAGCATTCATCATTTATTTATCACTATTCTGATAATCTATGAACCATTATCAACTAATTTTTATGCACGAGTAGGGTTGCAAAAAAAATCTGGAAACTTTCCATTGGAAGTTAAGCTGGGGAATTTTGGAAATATTTCAAATCAGAAACTCCATGGGAATTCTGAATAGTATGTGATTCACTGTAATTTAAACAAGCTGCGTTATATCCAAACATAAATATAAACATTTCGGCCAATTTTCGAATTAGTAAACTTCTGGTTTATTCTTGTTAATTCCCATAAATTCCTGTTAATTCCAATGGAAAGTTTCCAACTTTGAAAATTCCTGAAATTTTGTAACCCTAATCACAAGCAGACAAAACAGTTTTCTTTTAGGTTTCAGCTAATACCACATTCAACTGAATATCTTTGTCACGTTGTGTTTTGACAAACTGGGATGGATGTTATTTATTTCACATTGATGCATTGCTGAATCCAGAAAATAATCATCATGAAAATAGTTGGGGGCAGTAGCTCAGTCTGTAGAGACTTGGCTTGGGAAGGTGGCTGGTTCAAGTCCAGTATGTAAGGTGTACTGGTCGTTGAAGAGGTGCCAGTTCACCTCGTTAGCACTGCCCTTGAGCAAGGCACCAACCTTATTCACCTTAAATTCTCCTTACATCGTTTAAAATGTACGTCCAAATGAAGTGAACCCCAGTTATTAGTTTTAGTGTCCTCCTCTGTACGTCGCTTTGGATAAAAGCGTCTGCTAAATGCAATGTAATGTAATGTAATGTAATGTAATGTAGTGTACAGCATAAAAGAAAGTTTGAGCTGGTTATTCTGCAGGTATCATTGCAAACAATAAGTTACTGATCCAAATGGTTTTCTGTTGCTCTCCAGACTTTAGATCAGCTCACCTGAAGACATGAGGCTGCTTAAGAAATCTGTGTGCCCCAAACTGACATATGTTTAGTAAATCTATCATATTTAATCCCATGTACACGTAGTAGAATTTATGTCCCTTAAACATTCAGTGTTAATTTTTCTCAGATTGATGCCATTATTCATTCATACTGGTCTTGAATCAGTTCCGGTCCAACATGTGCCTGATTTTTTTTTTTCAGTATTTTCTGGCCTGTGAATAATTCTGAGTTCTCATCGCTTTATTTGTCAGTTTGAGTGGGCGTGGCAGCACCCTCACTCCTCCAGGCATCTCTCCCACGTGGCTCGGCGTTCCCGGAAAGAGTCCAGCCTGGAGTTCCACTGGTGCGTCGTCTCCAACATGCTGCGGGTGGCGCCGTGGAACAGACTGCCACTGACGGCCCGCTGGCTCAAACAGGAGTACCGGATGGACTTTAAGCCCAGTCTGCAGCCTCCGCTGCACATTCCCATCGCTTTTGGGAGCGTGAGAGCCAAGAAGAAGCTGCCACTGCAGTCTGCAGGAGAGGAGGAGGAGGCGTCCAGATGTTTCCTTTGTAAAGGCCTGGTTAAGGTAGAGTGTCTTCACATTCAATGAGGATTTTTTTCTGTTATGTGATGCTGTGTTTTTATTAAGAGGAGGGGGTCACAGTCACCTGCTGGAACTATTTGTGGAGAAACAGCAGTGTATCCTTCCACACGGTACTTCTGGTGAAACTCAGTGACAGCAAGGCCCTAGTTGCTGTTTTGACTTTGTACAGGCTAGATGTTTCCCTCTGACTGCAGCCTTTATGCTAAGCTAGGCTAACTATGGCCTTACTCCAGTTCTGTACTTAACACAGACATGAGATTGATATCTTATACTCATGTAATCATTACTGTCATCTCCCACAAAACATTGTGGTAATGCACGTTGTGCAAGAAAATAAATCTATGATTTGGTGGCAATGTGTAAAACTCCAGTTGCAGACAGTTTATTAAGAATATTTTACTGAATTATTATCTCTTAATGCATCTATAAATGTTTTGCAAGATATCATGAACCTGTAGCATTAATCATCATGATACAGATCACAAACAGAAATCAGAAACTGAAACTTTTTGTAAAAAGCAGTGCTCAAGCTAAGCTCACAACTGGCCACCAATGATAGTTTGGGCTGTATGATGACAAAAATGTTCCATTGAGTACTCGCGTTCACTTCCCCTCTGCTGTCCAGATGGCCCCTGTGCAACATTTCATGTTAGGTAATACCAAGGGCTGAGAAGTGAATGAGGAAGCGGGATTAATAAAGAAGCAGCTAATGACGCTGGAGAACAAAAAACATTTGTTCCATCATGCATTTAAACAAAGAAAATGGGGTATCTGTCGTGCATGTTAGCAAGTTAACTATTGGACTCTATTGTTTGCATGTTAGCATGCTAACGTTTGTTTAATTTGTAACATTTGGCACGTCAATTATTGTTAACCGTTCTGGTTTCAAGCACCAACCTCTGTGTCTGTGAAGTCTCCATGTCCAAATGTCCAACTTCACAGCAGAAATAAACATGTTTACAGCCTGGTACAAAAAACAGTTTTGGTCTCTGTAGCTAATTTCCCCGTTCATGACAACTGTACTGAGGGTGAATTTATATACAACTCACCTGTTCACATTATATTAAGGATTAAAGTTGTATGTTAATATGCATACACACCAAACTGTACAACATAAAAGTATCTATCTATCTGCTCCTCAACCGGTCGTGGTGGATGACCGTCCACCAATTAGCTTGGGTCTGCCCAAGGTTTCTGCCTGTTAAAATGAGTTGATTAAATTAGTTTTTCCTCACCACCGTCACTAAGTGCTTGCTCATGGTGGAACTGTTGGCCTCTGTAGATAATATTATAAAGAGTACGGTCTAGACCTGCTCTGTATGAAAAGTGTCATGAGATAACTGAAGTTATGATATGGTGCTATATAAATAAAATGGAATTGAACTGAATAAAAACAAACGGGCCAAATACAGCAATACTTCCTTCCTGAACCGTTCACCTCATTCTGTCAGAGTTGAATCTTCAGGTGAACTGGCATCTTTGTCTTTTCCTCAGGCGTCGGATAAGCTGAGCTGTTTCCACCCGTCCTGCGGAATGAGCAGTCACGTGACCTGCCTCGCCAAATGTTTCCTGAAGCCAGAGCCGTCCCACCTCCTGCCGGTGGAGGGCCAGTGTCCAGCATGTCGTCGCTCTTTGCTGTGGGGGAGTCTCATTCGCCACAAACACGGCTGCTTCAGAGACCTGGAGGAGTTCACGCCATCCGCATCCCAAGTGAGTTATTGGACAACAGAGACATGCTCAGTCCTACCACTAGCTGTGTTAGCATATTGTAAATAAATAAAGGAATTAAAACCAACAAAATGACAACCAAAATATATATTCAGAATCGATGTATTACATGTGAATGTAGCTTGTGTTTCACTCTTGTTTTCCCCTGGTCTCCCACAGAGTCACTGGGCAGATGAACTGCAGATATGAGGAAGTGGAGAACTTTTATTTCCTCCGGATGAACTGTGGTGTCACATGACACTGTCATAGAGAATTATGTATCTATGTGTGATGGAATATGTCTTTTTAAACTGAACAGGAATGTAAAGAAACTTGAAATCCAACATCTGTACAGGGTGTACAATTTTTAATGATCATGATGCATGTTTTTAGCCAGTGTCTGCTTCAGTATCCTGTATGTCTTAATGTATTTTAATGCATTGTGCGACAAATAAAATAAGTTTTGTATTGTACACGGAGCATCTTCCTGCCTGAACACCAGTGTACTTGATTGGACATCGTAGTGTGATGTTGAAAAGTCAAGTCTGTTTAAAGTTTTCACTGCTGCTGCAGCTTAAACACACCACACACATTGAAATGACTTTCAGCGTTAACATCACAGTAACTTGTCACGTCGTGACTGATCACTGTTGGCTGCTCCAGTGTTATCTGAACTGTGTCATAGTAGGAACCAATAAGACATTTTTTCTAGTGGTCTGTGTCATAATTTCCAGGTGTCATACACTCCCTAAAGACATTATACCGCAGCATCTTCATAGATTCCATTTGTCCAGTGAGAGAGTTTTGTGCCTTTCTGTTTTATAACTGAATCAGGGAGGGTACCATTAATTATGACAAGCACATGAGCTCAGTTTTTTTAGTGTATCTACAGACCTGATCCATCGAGAACTTCCCAAACCTGTTTCTGAGACACAGTGGACAGTGGAGTATATGGAAGTAATGGCTAACGGTGCTAACCAGGCTACAGTATGGAGAGTGTTGCATGGTGTTCCTCACAGAGATGTGGCTGAATGAATTCACTGTGGATTCGCTGGATGGAGGATGTTGGCAAAACTGACCTCCATCATGAACAACTCCTCTCAGCTCTTCATGAGACTGTGGAGGTCTTAAACAGCTCCTTCAGCAACAGACTGCTACTCCACCATGTAAGAAGGAGATCTACCACAGGTCCTTCATTCCAACAGCTGTCACACTCTTCAACACCAGCACGACTTCATGACTTTTTCTATAGATTTCTCACTTGTGAATCATTATCAACTCATGTATATGAAGTGAATTTCCCCGGTGTGGGATCAGTAAAGTCTGTCTTATCTTCTCTTAATGGTTGAATAATAAGAGGAACGTGTCACTCTGAGGTATCTGTATGACAGTCTTGTTTTACAGTTACAGCATGTTGGCACCACACCCTCTGAAAACTTCCTCTTTCATGAAGTAAAATAGCCAGACTCCATCATTATCCATGCTTGTTAGTTTTAGTGACAAAAGAAAGTACAGTAAAGCTTCATTTAGGTAGAAATCATCAATCAGAACAAAAGTATTGTCAGAAAAACATTCTTGTACTTCAGTTGTATTGTTATCTCTGTGATGTTCAGCAGTGCATGTTAAAGTGTGACTGTGTACCAAAACGTACCCTCAGGCATTCAGTCCTTCCAGGGCCTTTGCTGCTGCGCTCCTACTCGGTCCGCTATGACCACTGTTCACTGACTTTAAGACTTTTCTCTACATGTGCACTGTTATACATACATACAGTATTTCAGATGTTTGTCCCTTTGAGTCTACAAAAATTCAGATTCTGATTAAAGTTACCATTAGAGAGCAGTACATATAAAACATATATTGAATACAAAAATGTGTTAGTGGACATTTGCATCTGGCTCAGTCATGGGTCACTCTGTTCCCCAGCTAGTCTCTAACTTGAATTGCTGTTTGGCGGTGAGCAGCTGGTGCACAGGTGCCAATAAGCAGGGTGGTCATCAGAGTTTCTTGGCTGGAGAACTAAAACGCAACAGAACTCCTCAGAGTGGGGGAGACTGCAGAGTTTTCACTACAAGCAACACAAATTTGTCATTTGATGCATCGCTGATATAAAAATACTGATTAGTGCAGCGTTAACTGTGTGGCATCTGTGTATAGTGTGCACTTGTCCGCTCCGTCTCCTCACTGTTGCTGGACAGCAGGGGTTTGTACAGTGATCACCGGCTGAGAGGGACAGAAAACATGGAAAGGTTACTATTTCTGTGACACGACTATAAAACCTTTCTGCAGTTACCGTCAGTGTTTACTCACCATTTTGGGAGCCGGCGTGCAGCAGTTGACTACCTTGCAGCAGTAGGCGGCCAGAGTGGTGGAGATGGTAATCAGAGCAACCTGAATGATCAAACCCTCAGCATAAACGTGGGACACGGTGGCCTGAAAAAAAAGAGACAATAAAGGCGCCATATGTAAGATTCTTAACACTTTAACTGATATATTAAGACAAACTGTTTTGATTTTAACTAACGGCAAACTAGTTAACCGACTGAAGCTAAACTATGCTTGGCTGGCTGGCTGTGGCTCTTTTGTCTGTTGCTTCATGTTGTTGGCTGCTGGGGTGATTTGCTAGCCAACCGGCCAGTCATGCATCACATTGCAACTGCTTCTGTCTCTTCAACTCACAGTTTAAAGGTCCAGTGTGTCAGATTTGGGGCCTCTATTTTCAGAATAAGACAGACATGGAATATAATATTCATAACTATGTTTTTATTCATGTATACTCACCTTAAAATAAGAATCTTTTTTATTTTTGTTACTCCTTCTTCTTTTTATATCTACAGTGGGAGCGGGTCCTCTTTTATGGAGGCTGCCATGTTGAAACACTGTTTCTACAGTAGCCCAAAACAGACAAACTAAATAGTAACTGTAAACAGGGTGCTTAAAATGTTGTTTCTACTTTACACCAGGAAGGTGAGGGTGATGTGAGGAGATTGAAATGCAGTGATTACAACACTAGATGTAAAAAGAAATTCTACACACTGGACCTTTAACTTTTTTAACAATCTGGATCTCATTTTTGTAGTCTTGGTAACCATTACTGAGTAGAACATATAAAACAATCTAAAAAAGATAATGAAATATATACAGAATAGTACAATCACAAGCTAATGTCACTAACTGAAGTATAATGTAACGAGCGTCATCACTGTCGCTGACTCTTCAGGCGCAGCGTGTAGGATTTAGTGCCATCTAGCGGTGAGGTTGCAACCAACAGAACACCGCTCGCCTCACTATCCTATTTCAAGCATGAAGGAAAAACTACAGTTGGTTGAGAAGCTAGCAAAATACAGAAAAGGTTCTGTCTAGAGCTATATATATATATATATATATATATATATATATATATATATATATATATATATATATATATATATATATATATATATATATATATATATATATATATATATATGACCACCAATTTAACTTTAAAACATGAAGATATTATTCTAAAAAGCAAACATAACT
Organism: Collichthys lucidus; assembly: GCA_004119915.2. Lineage (NCBI taxonomy): Eukaryota > Metazoa > Chordata > Actinopteri > Sciaenidae > Collichthys > Collichthys lucidus. The sequence continues at coordinate 2,391,483 of CM014101.1, forward strand.
GACCTCAATATTCTGGCAGGTATCACCATAGTGTAATGTGAAGTTTTCATCGTGATACTGATGATAATCGCAGTAATGATTCATGTCCATTTTAAATAGACATAGGATGAAGTTGGAGATGGAGGCGCCGCAGGCCACCACCTGCATCCCCAAACAGGCCCTCAGCTGTGGGAGAATGCAGGAGATCATCAGACATTTGAAATGACAAAGACAAAACACGCTGCTTAGGAATTCAGCCTGTTTACACAGTTAAAGGAGCAGTATGGATGGAAGTCTATTGGCAGGCTCAGTGGACTTGTGTAACAAGCAGCTCCATTCAGCCACTGACTCATCATGTAGAGGAAGTGGCACACACTGAGAGCTCTTCTGTTTTTTTGTGTTGCAGTGAGAGTCCAACAATGAAATAGTCTTTATTTCTCATGGCAGCCATCTGGTAATTTCTGTAAGCAGGTCTCATCTGTGTTAGGTTGCTGTTATATTTTCTTTATGTACTGTTAATGACAGTGTTGACCAGCCAGGTAACTCACCGTCGGCATTTCAAGGTTCTGTGCTGCTACAGCCAGAGCTCCAGCTATAACCACCTGTGGATGACACATAGCAGAATAAATAAAGTAGCCTGAGTATAATGTACTTGTAATTTTATATCCCCACCTCAACACGCATACATTTTATTGAAATGTTTATGGATAAAACAGCCAGATTAGTTCTACTCAACCTGTGAAAAACTGTTTGGTCATGTCTAAGAAAAGAATCCTTGTGATACTAATTACAAACTGTTCATATTCAATACCTTCACAATACGGAAAACCCTCATAAAAGTGTCTATTTAGAATATATAAACAGCATATCTGATATTAATACAGTCATTACTAATCCTTCATTTAGATAGCATGAAAGTGCATTTTTTAAGTACTACACCACCACCAAAAACACCTATATCACACTATATCATGTCCTGTTCTACCTTGAAAGACTTGAAAACAGTCATAATGATTTCAATGGATTTTACTGTTAGTGAAAATGGCAAGATCATTTCAAATAATCCAATATATAATATAACCATTGCAACCATAACACACTGTCCTTACTGACACACCCTCCTCCAAATCAGCTTTCTGAATGACAAATGTCAAAGGGTTAAACAGAACCTGCAGTTTTCTCACTGTGTTCACAGCCTCCATCCACAAAAAACAATATGTTGAGCTCATAACTTTCACACTCAGAATTCACTGACTAAATGAATAACTATGACTCTCAGAAGTTATTACGATATGTCATGAGTTTTCATTTGAATCGTTGTGCATCGTGTTTTTTTGCAGCTCCCCGCGCTACATGCTACCTGTATATAAACATACATACATACATACGGGGGCGTGTATTTAACAGTAGCAACAGGGTTATTTACAGCAGTGTGTTGCGCAGCATGAGTGTTTTTGATCCAAAGGCCATTCCATTTTTTTTTTAAAGATATTTTTTGGCCTTTTCAAGCGTTATTTTTGACAGAGACAGATGAAATAATGGTGCAATAAAGTAAATAAAGTAAAAATATAAAAGTTATTATAGGCCAGGCTTAAAATGTGAAACATTTTAAAACATGAATTACATGTGGGGGTCCCCGTTCTGTTTGTTTCTCATCCAAAAAGGTTGAAGTGATCTAATACACATTTCACCTGATGCAGGCGTCCTGCTGATCTCGGATGATGTCTGAGTGTTTCATGTTCTTACCATGATGGATAAAATGAAGAAAGGGATGTCAGTCCCTCTCTGACTCAGGTCTTTGGACAGAAACATGCTCATCAACAGGACCTGATACAGACTCAGGCCGATCTGAGTGATCTGACGCAGAGAGAAGACTGAATGTTAGGACTGCAAAACTCCTGACAAGTCACACACACACACACACACACACACACACACACACACACACACACACACACACACACACACACACACTGTACCCCCAGAGCTTTGGGCTCAGCCTCCAGGTACTTCTGTTTTCTGTTGACGTTCTTCTGGAAGCTCACAGCGACCAGAGGGCCCTGAGCTGAGCTCATGCCTTCCTCCACAACTGCTGCTTCATCTGAAACACACACCACAGTCTGCCGTGAGCCTCGGCGGTTATTAACGGGAACGGATGGAGCAGAGAAGCGCGTGCAGCCAAAGTCCAGCACATCTGGATTTCATCACTGTGGACAAACATGGATCTGCGCAGTTCTCTGAGCATGAACCGACGTTAAACATGAGATCGACGGTGTGTTTTTACCCGCCATGGTCGCAGTCAGTCCGTTGGTCGCGGAGCAGAGGTCTTCGTGTTTATCTGCTGATCGCAGCTGCAGATCGGAAGTTTTGCAACAAGTCGTTGGATGTGGGTGACCGAGTCCCGCCCCAGCCCCTGCTGCATGACTCCTCATCCGGCTGCACATTTCCTCTCTGAACCCCACGATCAGCTGTTTGAAACGATGATTATGATTGGCTGAGCGTTTCCTGATTCACGCCAGTCTGCTGTCACCTGGGACAAACTCAGCAGATGAGACTGATCTGAGGACACAGAGCGGATGGCAGTTCTTACAGTGTTCTGTTATTCATCATTTGTATTTCTGTTTCCAGAATGTGTTTTATTGTGTTTCTATGAGGTTTATTAGTAATATTGATTTCATAAACATGCACCAGTGCTTCCTCGTGCTTGTTGTGTTGACACATTTGACCAAAGTGCAAAAATGTGCAAAAAGTGGTTTTCAGCGCAGACAGTATTCATGTCTCAGATGAAGATATACACTGAAACATTGGCTTTGATTCAGCATAAATGTATTTATTTAAATCAATGCTTAAAAACAATATAATATTAAAACAATTCTTTTTCATAAAGTGACTTATGAAAAATGTGCATAAACAATTGTAACATAAAGATAGATAGATAGATAGATAGATAGATAGATAGATAGATAGATAGATAGATAGATAGATAGATAGATAGATAGATAGATTTTACACTCACACAATCATTTTTTTATTGTTCGTCTGTCTTTTACAACTGTTTGAACTAATGATGTTTCAGACGGTTATAACTGTATAACTGGAAACACATTCAGCTTTAATGTGAGCCTACATGGAAAATTCAAACTATCCCAGCATGACTTACCATCATGTGCAGGTGGAGCTGACTGACCTTGCCCTTCATCACTACTGCTGTACCTGGGCAGCTGACATGTTTCACTGATGCTGCTGGTAGAAGCTGTGGCTGACTCTGACTCTTTACTCTTTTTATTGAAGAAGGTCTGAATATCTCTCTCTCTCTCTCTAAGCTAGCTAGGGCAGCCACTGCAGTGTAGTTCGTATTACTCTTTTAGCTGCTACTTAGGACTAGATAAAGTTTTCCTACACATCAAGAGGGAACGGATTTCACCGGTTTATCCAGTAGTTGAAGCTCCTTTCACGGACCTGTTCAGCAGCTGCAGCAATAACTTTGTGCGTCTCATCGGTCACCTGACACTTGACCTGTCTGGCCATTGGCCAAACGTACGCTGAACAGATATCAGCTGTCACAGCCTCTGTATGACCATTACTGTGATACTTCAAAATGTAAATCTGGCTCTAAATCAGTTGATCGGCTGTCATCATTGATTGACAGCATTTCTCTTGTTTCTCGTGTTGACGAACTTGACCAACCATAGACATATATACATAGACGCCGCATTGAGCGGGTTGGTCGTTGGTTGCGATACGTAAACGGCGCCGCCATATTGGACCTGGAAGGTCTGCCGGTAAACTAATACACGGAAATGGACTGAACTTCATAAAGCGCCTTTCTACAAAGTTCTTTAAGTTAATGTCTCTTATACACCCATTCACACACACACTAATATATCTGGGAAATAAACAGGCACCAAAAAACAACGTATGTAACTTTTAAAGTGATGATTATAAATGTTTAATCCTTATGTAAGCACCAAACCAACGTATGTATTTTTCTAATGCTGAATATTTACAGCTACTAATGTGTGTAACACTGTTACTGTGATGATAAATATTGAAATATTTATATTTAACATTTAATCTGTGTCTATAATAACCAGATCCTGAAATGTAGATGTGACATGAGGGTTTCTGAATAAAGAGCACTAACGTTTAGATTTAACTGATTTTGATTAATCGATTTATTTAACATTGATGAACATACATATTGATGAACACACACATACATACACACACACACATTATATACACACACGCACATTATATACACACACACATATTATATATGTATACACACACATATTATATATGTATACACACATACACACACATATGAGAGAAGGATTTTTTTAGACAATTTTTTATTACTTCTCTCCTATTCTGGCATTTAGCAAATAGAAATAATTTTGGTAATCGTAACGGAGCTAAAACAGGAAAAGTTATTGTCTGATTTCATGTCAGACAGTGAGGAAAAAAAATGTCTTTTTATACAGTGTATGTAAACTTTTGGTTTCAACTGTATGTATCCCATAGTCATATTTATATCTGCACTATATATATATATATCCTGTTTATTTGTACACACTCTGCACTTCTGGTTAGATGCTAAACTGTATTTTGTTGTCTATGTACTTTGTGCAATGAGAAAAAAGTTGAATCTAATCTAAAATAAAATAAAGTGCAGCCTAGTACAGCATAGTGATCACCTACCCTGTGGAGATGAGCTGGGAAACAGAAGACTGAAGGAACAGCTCCAGCTCTGATCCTGACTGTCTGACCTGTCCTGTCAAAATCCTCCGGTCTGAAATGCTCACTGCAGAGCACGGATGATGGACTGGCAGAAAAGCCTTCCCTTCTGACAGCTGTTTCCCATTTCTTTCTCAGCTCTTTATCTTTGGGAAACCTACATAGAATCAGATCAATCGATCAGAGTAGTTACTTCGGCCCAATTTAGTTAAATAGGAAAGAGTTCTTGCTTGTTTGGTTTCACCGCGGGACAATATTATGCGCATGACTTCATAGTATCAGACACAAAGTCAGCAAATTCTGTTCGTAAAATGACGTTATAATGGCCAAATACAATCAAAAGTAATCTTTCATTCTTACCTGTGAAAGGTAATACCAAGAGATCTGTTTTGTACTGTAAACCGCTTGGTACAATTCCACGCAACACATGAAATAGGCATCTTCTCCGTTTGCCCCCTATTCTCCGACCGCTCGACTCAGCCAGGACCAATATGGCGGCGCCGTTTACGTACCATTCAGCGCTCAATGCGGCGTCTATGTATATATGTCTATGTAACCAACTACCTATCAGATCTGGGGTGGCAGCAGGGGTGGCCAATGAGATTTCAGGGGTGGCCCCGGCCACCCCAGGCCACCCCCCAAAATCGCCACTGGCTGGAGTCCACTCACAGGAAAGGCGGGAAAGTAAGATGAGTGTCAGCAGTGGCTGCCAAGCAAAAATATCATAATTTTTAAAAAAGTCAAAGATTTTCAGATAAACACTGCTATTTTACAAATTATTACGATCAAACACTGTAAATGAAGTGATTATTACAGATCATTATTGTACTTTTTAAACAATTTCTAAGTATTTCTGATTCTGAGTATTTCTGATATCTGATTAATAACATACATGCATTTGCATGTCATTTCCTTAAGCAGAAAAAATATCGTATAGATATTATAGTATTCTTTTCTGTAGAAATAACAAATCTTCCATGATTTGCATAATTCTTAAAATAACAATTTGGTTTAAAGATAACGTCTGAGATTTGTATACAATTAAAAAACAGATAACTACCATCTATATCTGTTATATAACTACGAATTTTAAGTAAGGTTAATCAATACTGAGTGTAAGACATTTAGACTATAAATAATCTCTATTAATCTGCTATTTATTTATCTGCTATGTATGTATATGTATACAAATAAATACATGTGTATATAATTTATTTTTTGTTTATTATGATGATGATTATAAACTGTGCATATGTGAATAATTATATTGTGATGTTTAATCTATGACATGGAAGTGGAAGTATAAAGTACAATAAATCAAATCAAATCATACTTGAATAAATGACAGTTATCTTAAAACTTATGTACATTCTTGACACACACCACACACACATAGAAATACATTAGTCTTTATTGGCACAAGGAGTTATTAACAGGAAAAAGTGCTCACACACTGTGGCTGAGTGTACAGACAGTAAAGTCCCTCGTCTCTGTTCACGTCCTTAACTTCACAGCATCACCTGATGGACTACATCTGGAAGTGCAGCTGTGAGCAGCAGCAGGTCTGATCCTTCATTAGTTCAATGAATCCAGGTTGATCCAATACTCAAATATCAGGTCACACAGTTAAAGAAAACCACCTCGAGGACAGTTTTGGTTTGAACTGAAGTAGTCATTCTGAAAAATGGTTACAGCTACATCTGTGGATTATGCTGAGCACCCTCTACGAATTCTGAAAATAAAAGCTGCTGTTCACTTTTAAAAACCTGAGCATAAAGAACACGTCTCTTTATAATTTGGATGAACTGATCCTTTAATGTGCGGCTAACATTTGGCAATCAGGGAATTTCCTTATTATATCTTCAGTACCACAATCAGTGTGTCAGCATATTTAAAGGACCAGTTTGCCTTTGCTTTCTCTTTAAGGACTTCAACACTTCTCTCTATCTCTATCTGTCCTTATTATCTGCAACTAAAGCTAGGAGACAGTCAGCTTAGCCTAACACTGGAATCAACTAGAAAGTAAACTTCCAAAACTGTAAACTTGGTGGGGATGAAAGACGTGATGATTGTAACTAATTAGAGATCTAATCAGGATCAGACCGAGCTCATTACTGACCTGCATGGAAGGTCTATCCCTACATTTCTATGAAAACACAGCATCGTCTACATATAGCATTAAAAGCAATCAGTGCAATTATAGTTGAGCAGGTAGAAACAATCCCTGACAGACATCCAAATTATTTTCCCTTTGTGCTGATTAATGATGCATACATACACACCCTGTGTGATCACCTGTAACGTTAGTGATTGGATAACTTCCCTTTCTTTTCAAATCTAAAAGCCCCAGATAACAGAATACACACTATTTGATTCAATAAAAAACAAAAGGAATAACAAAACAGTTCACAACATAATCCCAGACAAGATGCATATCATTTAGATAGAACTGATGTTAAAATATGAGTTTGTTTTACTTCATGATCCCACCGCTCAGTGACATCATAACGTTAGGTTAGACTGATAAAAGTAGCCAATGTTAGCCTCCGGCCACAAACTGGATATAAAAATACATTATTATGATGAACACTCTGGCTGTCTGTAAGGAGAAATATAACCTGAACTGATTCTAATGAGAAATTTTAGTCAGTTGTATCTTTGAAGATGTCAGAAGTGTCATTATTATCATAATTTGTAGTGTCCCAGTATAAATGTGATTTCAGGGGAAAAGTTCACATTTTTTTCTGGGGTCAAACTTGTGTCAAACCTTTTGTAATTCTATAATTTATTAATGTTTATATTCTACAACATATTGTACAACATTCTCATATAAAAAGACTGACTCTTGGTGTGGTGAATTGAATTGATTCGTTTTGTATTTTGGCTTTTACATATGCTTATGTATAGAGTCCAGAGAATGCCACCGAAATAACAATACAAAATATTAAAAATTGATTAATTAAATTCAGATTTAAAAAATAAACAAAACATTTACTCATTTCCTTTTAAATTTAAATACTAACCAATGAATTAATTTTGTGTTTTACTTAAATTCAATTTAACAATGTTGCCTAGTTGTTGATCGATTTTAACAAAGCTTCTGTCTTTAATTCAAGGATTAATTAAAATCAATCAGTGGGATATCAAAAATTTAAATGCCTTCAATTTAAAAATGTAATAATTATGTCAACATTTGAAGACAGAATAGAAGCAACATTCAAACAGAATGATCTTTTTTTTTAATTTCTTACTTTGAATTTATCAATACAACTTCTATGTGCTAATTTGATTTTAAATCCATTTCTAAACTGATTATAATTAAACACTTTAAGGGTCTACGATTATTTCAGTGGTATGCTCCAGCCTCCATACGTCAAACAGTTAATACAGTAAATTAGATTAGTCAGGGGCATAAAATGGCAGGTCAGGCTTAAGTGGAAGTGCCTGTTAGCCCCTGAGAAAGATCACAGCCTCACTGACTTTGGTGCATGATGGGAGTGACCTCTGCTTCACCTCTGCCCAGCCTCCCTCACAGGGACTGGTAGCCGTCGGTCCTTCTCCTGCGGCTCAGCAGGTAGGCCACCACCACGACGAGGATGAGCACCAGCAATGTCACTCCCACCGCGATGGCAACACGGTAGTCCGGCCGGTCGGCAGCACAGAAGTCAGCTGGAAAACACGAGACGTGTCAGACATCTAATATCAATAACAAACACATAAAATCCTCATATCTCCAGATACGTACAGTATATTATTTCTTTAATGCAAAAAATATTAAAAGGTTCTTTACTTTGTATGGAGTGCCTTATAAGTGCCTTATGAAAATGAAACGTTCCTTCACGTACAATCAACGCCGGTCCTGGCCACATTTGCGCCCTGGATGCACCAGGCGCCCCGATCAGTCTGTTCGGCACCCCCGTATGCCTCGTCAACCCCCCGCTCCCGGGGGCACCGGACAGACTGATCGGGGCGCCCGCTCTGCTAACTTGATGAGCGGTATTGAAAATTTGCACGTTTTTTTCTCATTTTCGGGCGCTCGTGCGCCCCCCACGGAGTCGGCGCCCTGGGTGGCCGCCCACATTGCCCATAGCTAAGACCAGCCCTGCGTACAATGTCCAGATCATTATGGCAGTGTCATACTTGGCAGTACACTTTATCATCTGTAGATATATTTTTAAACAATCATTTTTATTAAGAAAACAAAATTAAAAATGTAATTTAAAGGCAAGTTTTTTATGCACTCACAATTGTAAAAGATTAAAACATTTAATAATTAATTAATAATTTTTTTTACGTCTTTGTTTAAACTACATTCATTCGTTTCTCCTCTTCCTTAATATGGAATTATAATATTTGCTTTAGCGCAGTGCGGGTCAAAACTGTCCAACAAGAGCAGAAATCTATCCATGAAAGCAAGTGCAAAACAAAGATCAATATATTCTCTGTGAGTCCATGCGGTGAACAATCGTGCATAAACTCAAACATACAGTAGAGCACTGTGACAAATATCAAGAGCTGCAAGGTCAAGCTTTGGCACTCATATCATCGTTACTAAAATAAGTTGAGGCTGCATGATCCTTTTGTTTCTTCACATGATAATGTCAACATCCCATCAGAGACATGCTGCTGGTGCAGTTGGACTGTGGTCAAACCTGCTAGTCCAGGTCTGCAGGTGACTCGTGATACAGTTACTGAGAGTGTTAACACGCCGTTCTACTGACAGCAATGTAATTCAACTGTGATTAGTGACCTCGCCCTGATGACTTCAGGGATCATTACTGATAAATTTATGAATAAATTAATTAAGGAGTCTACACAAGACTTGTGTTTTTGGTTTTAATATTTGTGACCTGAAAGTAATACTCTTTAAATCTTTGTCTAAACCAAATACATTGTATACACTGATGCATTTATGTGTACATAGTATTTTACTGTCGTATCTGGTAGAAGTGCAGCTAATAAAATACTTCTGGGTACTTAAATCTCTGATAACAAAATGTTTTTATAAGATGACCACATGAACAGATCGTCCATAGTCCAGTCCAAGAACTTATCACCCAAAGTGCTGATCACTGATTGGCCGTGTTATTACGTCTAGTGCTATGATAATGCTCTTCACTTTTCTTTTCAGCTTTGGCTACTGCTGCTGCTCACACTCACTACTTCTCCTCTTTTCTCCAGTTATTAAGAGGAAGTTCCTCCTATGAAAAGGTTGCTAGTCATTGAATTAAAATTAACAACTAGTATTCATTAGTGAAAGTAACTAGACACATTTTTGAGTACTAATTTTTGAGGTATTTGTACTTTACTTATACTTTACCATTTGTTAGTGTTGTTACTTTTTAGGGGAACTTTCACTTTCAATACTTAAATATATTTGAATTATTTTTACTTCTATCTAATTTTGAATGCAGGTCTTTTATTTGTAATGTCATTTTCAGTTCTTTTTTTTAGTACAATTCTTCTTAGTTACATTATTGAATCAACAATAGAGGAGACAGATGAGGTAAGAAGCTCTCACTGAGCCTGATGATGATAATCTTCATGGAGACACTTACATGTGCCAAAATCATTGCTCTTGGTCAGATTGAAGCCCTGCACCCGGTCCTGTGTGACATCCAGGTACAGTCCATTCCCCATGTAGAGTGACTCATTCTTGCAGGAGTAGGCATGTCCGATTTTTGCGGGGAACAGATGCACTGACTTGTTGTTAGCAGAGTACTCTTTGTTACCTGTAAGAGTTCAACAGAGCATTTCTCATGTGATTTGAGGACATAATGACACCTCCCTTAAAAAGAACTGCTGACGGTCAGAATTAGATCCAAACTTGTTTGACTGCATTGCAGGAAGTAGGTCGGCGTCACATGCTAACAGACTGTTTTTATATCGAGCTGAACACGGAAAACAAGGAAGTTGTGGGCTCTTAAATGCTTCTCGTCTATGTTAATATTTACCAGGCTTGCTTAAGCTCCACCTGCAGCCCTGTGCAGTAGTGTGCATGCACTGACCCACTTTGAAGAGTCTATAGTTGAACTAATAAAATCAGTAAATCATACATATAGACTGAAGCAAAAATGTGAGCAGTCATGACTTACCTCCCTCGCCAAATGGATAGTCGAGGTTGAAAGACAGAGTATCAACAAAGGCCTCATTATCAGCAACGCTCTGAGGTGACAGAAAACAGGATGAGTTGTAAACCAGAGGTGGTGGGTGTTCATATTTTTAATCCATACTGGAATTACATGTAAGATTTTAATTTCCACTTCACCAGACTGGATGGATGGACACACACACACACTGTGCAACAAGCTTTGTAAGTATCTCTTCTGTCATGTGTTATGTGGTCACAGCAGCGTTCTCACAGCCTGTTTCAGTGATAAACACCCAGTTTGGTAAACCAACAAATGCAACCGAAGTTGAACATATCACTAATCGTCAATCAACAGAAAATCACTGATTTCCTGTTTTTGTCTGTTGTACATCTGATTGGCTAGATATCCTTTGGGTTAACTGTTGGACACCAGACCATTTATGACTTTTTCATGAATACATTTTGCTATTTTCTACATGAAATGATCCATCAAGAGTCTGATCTGTATTCGTCACAGTGGATTCACGTTCAGTGAAGTACAACCCTGGTCTTTCTTTGTGGACGGTTGCTGCACCAGCTGTGGTTGTTTGCCTTTGCAAATATGATTTGCGATAGATAAAGGCACTGTGCCATTTTTGTTAATGTCACTCTATCTGGCTTGTGCAGTTTTGGCAACGATACACTGGTATTATGCCTCACTAAGCAACTTCAACACTTACAACCTGTTCATCCGGAGCGTTGCTTAGAAAACCACTAAATGAATCACACAAGCGTTGTGGAGTGAGGAGGTGTGAGGCAGCCCCCCCCACCCCACCCCGGCGCCTGTCACATGCGCTTTGAACAGGCTTGTCAACTAAACTTCCCCTTTTCTTAACATTTCTCCTCTAATTCCAGTTTCAATATGAGGTTACGAATCAAACTATTTGTTATAAGACTGAATATGTTAGTTGTGTTAATGTCACAGTGTTTCATCACTCAGGATTTTCCGTAAAATTCAGTTAAAGGGTACTGCAAAGACAAAGACTGGCTGTGCATTTGTGACAAATTTAGGGAATCCAAAGTACCTTGTTGAACAAGAAGGTGATTTGGCCCTCTTTGAAAGTTAGGGTTAGCTTGGCCGTGGTTTCCTTACACTCCCCGCTGGCTGTGGTTAACTTTGGCTGAACAACGAAGGTTCCATTGTCCTGAAAGATAAAGAGAGAGAATTCAGGCAACCACGGTGATCTTGATCTTTAGAGAAACCACTATTATCTGATCAAGCAGGATTAGTAATTGTCATATGATGAAAGGATGACACATATGTAACTTTCCAGTGTTCAACAATGGCACAACAATGAGAAAATCAAACTGTGGGTGAAAACATTTTCTTGATTCCTGAAAACGTGATGCTAATGACTGCCTTTCTGAAAGCTGAGTCAGAGGCTCGCACAGACTATTGATGAAATCTATACATTTTCAGATTAGATTAATTTAGCTCTAAAAAATTAGCTTGAACTATCTTTCCTGGGTATCTGTTAAGTCTGTTTTGACTCGTGAAAATTACCTTCAGTGTTTCCAGTCGGATCTGTAGCCCCATCTGAGCCAACAGGCAAACTTTTTTGTCTATTGTCACATTGTAGCTTCCCACAGTAACATTGGCGGGGGGTGTAGGTTTAGGAGACGGGGTTGTAGTTTTTGGGGTGGTGGTTGTAGGCTTGGTTGTAGACTTGGTTGTAGACGTGGTTGTAGGCTTGGTTGTAGATGTGGTTGTAGACGCAGTTGTAGGCTTGGCTGTAGGCTTGGTTGTAGGCTTGGCTGTAGGCTTGGTTGTAGGCTTGGCTGTAGGCTTGGTTGTAGGCTTGGCTGTAGGCTTGGCTGTAGGCTTGGTTGTAGGCGTGGGAGTAGGTTTGGGGTCTATGCTAAACTCCTCCCCAGGAATCACAGTTACAGAAGGTTCGTCTTTAGCCCATGACAGTGCTTCAAGAAGGCATGGAGAGACAAATGACTTTCATTGATCATACCTTGAGCACTAAATTTGAATGATGTTCCTTAGTTAATTTTCTTTGAGCAGAACAACAGTCGAAAACAAAACATTTGGCATCCTATTAGCTGAAATAAAATTGTTCCGGCTAATGAGCTAGCTAGCAATTGCCTATTTACACATCCAGCGGACTCGCTACCTGATGAATCAAGTCCATTTTTTCTTTCTTTTTAGCTTTGTTTTGGTCTCCACTCAATCTCTCTGCTGTGTGGCGCTGAGCAGGTAGTGCACGGTAGGCCACTGAAAATGCCCCTAATGACGTATGACTAATAATTTAGCCTAATTTACACGTTGTAAAAAATGTTTACATTACACCAAATCATTGAATCTGTTGTTAGTGTAAAAATACTGATGAGTTCAGATTCAAAGTTTCTTGCTCCATTGAAAAATGACTGAACTGAGAGCAAACAAAAATTATCTGTTTCACAGCGTGACTGCTTTGCATGTCGACGTCAGCGTTGCCATATTTAAACAAACAAGTCCACAGCGCATTTATGACACTGTGATGTGTTTTCAGCACACAGCTTATCAGCAGGTTCAGGCAGTTATTATCAAAATGTCCCAGTTAGGATTCACATAGGACATAGACTTTAGCATTTGGTGTTACTGACTGGGTTCATCTTGGGCTGGGCAGAGTGATTTGGGTAAAAGAGTAAATAGAAACTCTGACCTCCAGTCAGTGGTCAGCCTTGAGCAAACATTCACCAAAGGGAACACTGATGAAAAAAAGCAGATGAATGGATATCTAATCTAAGTAATTAAACAGGCCTAATTGCAATTGAAATGATTAGTTAATGTAGTTATTTATTCACTTATATTAATTCTAGTGCAAAAGGAAAAAAAGCTTGCTTACGTAGTATAAAATCATAATTGCTAATATTCATTAATTGTCTTTCTCCCTGGACTTGTTGATTCTTCCTGTCCTTCAAAAAAAAACAGCGCTCCTTTGCCAGCAGGCATGTGACTCAGACCTGTAACACCGCAGAAAGACGGAAATTTCTGCTCCCGAAACAATCCAGGAAGTCACAGAGAAGTCTCATAAAAACACGCATGTCCCATTATAACAGTGAGAGCATGAACAGACTTAATAAAAACATAAAGTCTGCCTGCAAACATTTAACACACGTTTTCACACGAGTTATTACACTGTAGAACATTAACAGTGATAGAACACATCTTCATGACACTCCAGACACACACACACACACACACACACACACACACACACACACACACACGCACAGTGTGTGTTACCTGACAGGGCGCACAGCGTCACAGCACACAGCACAGCAGCTCTCTTCATGGTTCACCTCTGATCTTCTTCTGACACTTGCTCAATGTGCAACAACTGCGCTGCGTCCGCACCGATAACTGAGGAGGGGCGTCAAGCTGCCGGAGGCACTGCACGGGGCCCGAACGTTTGGTCTAAACAATAAAAGCATCCTTAACCGTTCAGGAAAAGATGCAACAAGTGGGGAGAGATGATTGTAAAGAGGAGAGCTGGATGTCCTACAAGGACATATATTTATCTTATTCTTCATATTGATTTAATATTACATCAATAAATCACATTTATTTTTTTCAAATAAATCTTTACGATTCTAAAGATTTTTGTTTGGATGCTGTAAATAAAATAGGTTTTATCTGCATGGGTTAAGGAAAAATAATAGTGTAATTTGTATATTTTTCCATATATTAATATACAGTATTATTAATAATAACTGTTAGGAGTAGGCTAAGCTAAAACATACAGAGATGATGAACGAATCATAATCTGGATGACACAAGTCTTTTATTTTGAAAGAAACCACCGGAAGCGCCGGCGTTGACAATGAAGCGCTAATAATGACTTGAAACCTGCCACCAGCTGATATCAATACTCAGGAAACGAAACCAATGTGAGCAGCAGGGAGGGGTGAAAGGTCGCATGTTGTTTTGCAGAATAGTGAAACGCAGCCTGTGTTCAAATGGACTACATTTACCATGAGCAGAGCTCAACTACAGCAGAACACAAGTGTTACGTTAACTTTAGGCTGACCTGTACAATACATGTGAACACACTAAAAGAAGTACTAGTAATACCATAAAGACAGTATGAGTGGTGGTAGTCAATTTAACTCTGGAAACAACTGCAATACTACTACTACTAATAATAATAGTGCTACTTTAGTAGGAGTAATAATGATGTAATACTATTACACATGTGTCTTGTAGTACTAGTATATGACCAGTGTTAACAGAGGTGGTAGAAGTTATCAATAGTAGTACTGGTATTTGCAGTTGGTAGTAGTGGTGTAATGATAGTGCATATCCTCATACTACAAAGGTGTACACAGTGTACAGAACTCTTATTTTATTTTTCTATTTTAAGTTTATGAGTAATTTCCTTATCCATCTTGTGTATACAAGCTGCTGTAACAACTGAATTTCCCTGATCAGTAAAGTCTATCTTATCTTATCTCTTTGTTTTTTAATGTAACAGTTATAGTTATAGTGGTTGTGTTTATAGTAGTAGTAGTTCTGGTAGTTGTAGTAGTAGTTAAGGTTGTACAGGTAGTATACAGAGATTTATTGTAATATTGCTGTCAGAACCAATAGACAGAAAAGACACAACGTTTCCTTTCCTCATGTGACACAGAAAGAGGAAACAAGTTGTTTCCCAAAAACACACACACACACACACACACGCACACACAAGCATGTGATTTACAGTGACACTGTGTAACTATGTGCTTGTCTGGCATGCTGTCTGAAGGAGGAAGCTACATATTGCTATAGTCAGGCCGTGATTTCACCTCAGCCTTGTGACTGAGCGTGTCGCAGGTGTGTTTGAAGTGAATCTCTACATGTACCCAAACATGTGCTCTGCTGCTCTGTTCCCTTTCTGTCAATGTTCAGATGAATTGAAACAGAGCGGAACAAGAAGAAACAAAGTATCAGGTGTATTTCCTTCAGGCATTCCAGCAGCCACACTGAGGCTGAGTGTACCGCACTGAGGCAAACTTTGAAGGGCCACTTCAGCATTTTGTCTTTGGAGGGAACTTTCTACAGTGGAACAAAAAAAGCACTGATGACATTATATTGGATTTGTCACACTTTTGAACTTTAATAACTCCTTTAAAACAAGGTGAAACAAAAAACAATGAACAATGAGGCAAAGAGTAACTCATAAAAAGTTGCATATGGGAAACGATCCATTTTTGACACATAGAATCAAGACGTCACAATATCTCAGTCTCTGCTGCTTTCATTTTGACTTCTTTTTTCAAAACGATTCTGAAGTCCTTCAACTTGAAATGAAAAATTGCTACAATGCTTGTTTAAAGCACCGGTGTGTAGGGTTTAGTGACATCTAGTGGTAAAGTTGCTGACTGCAACCTTTCGTTTAACCCTCTCCTCCATGGTGTGAAGGAGAAGCTACACCAACTGGCCACTTTACAAGGTCCACTTGTATGATCCAATACAATACAACACAAACAACTCTGCCATAAATTCTGCTTTTATTAAGCTTATACTGTATCAAAAGACATATTAATTGAACTATTATCTGATATATATGAACTTGTGTAGAAGCAAACAGCTTGTGTAGAAACAGCATTTGGGGTATAATTGTCATTTTATGTGTAATTATACAGTATTAGTTAATTAAGATGAGATATATTCTTTCAGTATGAAATATAATATATATATAAATATATGTTTACAGTATTAACAGTAATAGTGCAGCTGTGAATACAAGTGATTAAATATAGCTAACATTATACACAGATTAAACAGCTTGAAATGACTACACTGTAGATATTTACAGTTGGAGAACATCAGGAGGGGGGAGTCAGAGATGGAGAGTGTCGGGAGAAAGAGTTCAGTCCATGAGGCTGTAGGTCACCTCAGTGTAGAGTTTAGCAGGTGACTGAAGCTGTTCCTGAGCCTGCTGGTTCTGAAACGGAGAGACCTGTAGCGCCTCCCAGAGGGTGGTGCTTAAGAAACATAAAGAAGGATTACAGTAGATTTACAGTTGATTGATTTGAATGTAAGCTTCGTATTGAATCCACTAACAGTATAAAGAATGGACAGTGCATGACATCACCCATAGGTTTCTGAAGCTCAGAATCTGTGGCCATGTTAGCTGTACTGCCTCTACTGCCTCCAAGCTAATCAAAAAGTTGACCCGAGGAAGACTGAATGATGCCTGGATGCTTAAATAAGCCATCTCTAACAGCACCCACCTGTCAATCAATGTGTCCATGCTGTTAATTCTACATAACTTTAAGCCTTAATATAATGTGAACAGGTGAGTTGTATAGAAATTCACCCTCAGTACAGTTGTCATAACGGAGAAATTAGCTACAGAGACCAAAACTGTTTTTTGTACCAGGCTGTAAACATGTTTATTTCTGCTGTGAAGTTGGACAATTTAATGCATGTTACTAACCAAACTTCCCCGGAGTTTCTGTCTCTGTCGTCCAGCAGGTTCTCGTGGATCGTGGCTGCTACTGTGGTCCTGCACGACGTCCACTACACAGTCATTATTGCTACCGTATCTGCTACTGTGGTGATTTTATCATTCATTGTGATTCATTATCATTTTTTTTTCAAGATTCAAGATTCAAGATTCAAGTTTTTATTTGTCACATGCCTAAAAGTACAGGTACAGTGGCAGTGAAATGAAGGTGACTGTTGCGACTGTGCAAAAAAAACACTCAAAAGGATAAAAAGAAAATAAGATAGAAAAGAAGAATAAATAAAATGTAAGATAGAAATAGCAAAACTAGAAAAATAAATAAACTAGAAAAAAAGATATACACCACTATGTTACTATATTTACAACTATGTACATGGTTGTCATTCATTGTAATTGTACAATATGTTCGTGTTGATTTGTCCTGTACATGTGACATCCATTGCACTGTCTGTCCGTCCTGGGAGAGGGATCCCTCCTCTGTGGCTCTTCCTCTGAGGTTTCTTCCACCTTTTTTCCCTGTTAAAGGGTTTTTGTGGGCAAGTTTTTCCTCACTGGAACTGAGGGTCTAAGGACAGAGGGTATCACTCCCTGTACATATTGTAAAGCCCTCAGAGGCTAAATGTGACTTTGGGCTATACAAATAATTTTATTTTTATTTTTTTTGAACATGGAGACTTATGGAGACTGACTCACTTCTGGAGCCAGCCTCAAGTGGACGCTTGAGGAACTGCAGATTTTGACATTTCTGCATTAGATTCATTTCCTACCCACGGAGGTTGTAGCTTGCTTGAATCACATTGGACTGTACAAGTGTAAAAACATGAGAAACATGACAGTGCAACATGGTGAACTCGTGGAGGACGACACGCAGCATCTGTAGATATAACAGGCTTAATTAAATTCAGTTTATTTTTTTATTTTTTTGCATAGCTCTAAATAATCATATTTCCATTTAGTCATTTATCTGACGATTTTATCCAAGACGACTCACAGAGATAGGCAGGGGCGGATCTACCGGGGTGGCATGGGGTGGCAAGTGCCACCCTAAAACAAACCCTTGCCACCCCTGCTGCCACCCCAGTTCGCGGCAATAAATTGATAGAAAAGTCGCAAATCTAACGTTTACGAGCGTGAAGCCCCGGTGTCCGACGACAGTGAATGCAGCACGAGAGAATGCGAGAGCGCACGAGACTCCTTGGAGAGACGCGAAGCCAGAGAGGGCAAAGTCAATGACGGAGATGTGTCTCTAAAGGGAAATCCAGTAAATTCACTTTTTCATTTTACATAAATGAAGCGAAAGGGAGGAATATATACTTTTTTCACCCCAAAGACGAAGGTCACAAAGATAGTAAATGAACTGAGCAAGACAGACGTACAAGGTGAAGTGGAAGGAGAGAGAGCAGATGAAAACGAGGTGGAAAGAGAGAGAGCAGATGAAAACGAGGTGGAAAGAGAGAGAGCAGATGAAAACGAGGTGGAAAGAGAGAGAAAGGACATTGAAAGAGAGAGACATGATGGGTATGAGATGGAAGTAGATGCAGAGGATGAAGACGAGCTGGAGGCAGAAGGAGAAGAGCAAAAAGATGTAAAAGTTGACCAAGATGAGCAGGGACAGGAGGAGGTGGGAGAACACATGGAGGAAGGAGACCAAAGAGAGATGAGACAGGACAGTGAAAGGCAAAGAATAAGGCCCCCTGAACCTGCACCGGCAACCTCCAATAGAGGTGGTCCAACTGGTATGGAAATTGTTTCTGCATAGTTTACTTATTAAAAAGAAAAAATTACAAAAATTGACATTTTGCTATCATTCGATATTGCTTGGACTTAAAATAAATGTGTTGGCTTAAATGTAAATAATCAGCTGGTAGCAAAATACTAATATTTGTGGTACAATGTATTTTCTATCTATTGGTCAAGTTAAATTCCAAAATCAAACAAAGTATGCAGTGTAGTTTAGACCTTCTCTTCCGCATCTTCTAGATGTATCCAAGACCAGATTTGAAACACCAGTGCAGCCAAAGAGAGAAAGTTTCCCAAAGACCCTGCAGGGAGGAGCCAGGAGAAGCTTCCGGAGTGAATGGTACCAAACTCACCCCTGGTTAGAGTATTCTCAGTGCAAAAATGCAGCTTACTGTTTTGCCTGTAGGCATTTTTCCCTCCCTGACACTCCCAAGACTGTTTTCACTTCATTTGACGGATATCGAAATTGGAAAAAAGCCACAATGAAAGACAGTGGTTTTGCCTTACATGCAAGATCTGAAGCCCACATTAATGCAATGTTTGCATGGACAGAGAATAAAAGGAACATGGATAAAAACAGCTCCATGTTTGGGGTAATGGATGAACAAAAAAAGAATTAGGTGGCTGAAAATCAGTACTACATTAAAGCACTGGCTGAAATTTTAATATTAACAGCCACAGAAAACACAGCACAGCTGGGTCACAGGGAGTCTGTAGACTCAGAAAAAAAGGGGTTTTTTCTGTCTATGTTAGATCTGCTTGGTAACCATAACCCCATCATTAGAAAAAGACTTGAACAACATGCTAAAAATGCAAAATACACAAGTAAAACAATACAAAATGAAATACTTGAATGCCTGGCTACAATGGTTAAAGAGGAAATCATACAGGAGGTTAAAACAAGCAAGCACTTTTCAGTGATTGTTGATGAAACCAAAGATGTTCAGAAAAAGGAGCAAATGTCTTTTGTTTTAGGATATTATTACAATGGTGTGGTTCACGAGAGTTTTTTGGAGTTTGAAGTGGCAGAACACCTGGATGCTTCTGCGTTAAGTGACAAGATTATTCAGTGTCTTGAGAAGCATGGGCTGGAGTACAAGGAAAACCTTGTGGGCCAAGGCTATGATGGTGCGGCAGTGATGCGCGGGGCACATGCAGGTGTCCAAGCAAAAGTAAAACAAGTGGCCAAACATGCTTTCTATGTTCACTGCAGTGCACACTGCTTAAACTTAGTCATAGTAGTAGTATGTATTCATTTCTGGGTCCTATGTACATAACAAATGGCTGGAAGTGCAGCGAGAGATGTTTGATGGTCCACCAAGGGAACTCCAACAGCTAAGCGATACACGTTGGGCATGTAGGCACATAGCATGCCGCAATGTTATGGACAGTTTGCCTGCAATAGTGCAGGTTCTTGAAGAGATTGCATCTGAGAACCATCCACAAAGAGCAGTTGAAGCAAGGGGGATATTGGCTCAGATAGACCTCAATTTTGCTGGCTGTCTTGTTCTTTTCAGAAAGGTCCTGAGTGACTCCAAATTTTTGTCAGACATGCTCCAGTCTAAAACAGTGGACTATGCTAAGGCTGTTGAGCTTATTGAAGCACTCAAAGAGACACTGGTTAACTATCGTAGACACACCTCTTTTGATGAAATGTGGACTGAAATACTTGATTTGTGTGAACAGAGTAACATTGATACAACACAGAGAAAAGCAAAAAGGCCAAGACAGACAACAAAGTTGCTTCAGGATTGTGTCATCAACTCCACCCTGGGACAGCATGTAGTTCCAGATAACAAACACACTTTTTGCGCCTCTGTGTATTACCCAGTTCTGGATAACATGATTGGGGAAATGGGAAGAAGATTTTCTGACACAAACTGTAATATCATGCAGGGTATCCAGGCACTAAATCCGTCCAGTCCAACTTTTTTGAGAGTGGAGACCGTCCTGTTATTAGCTGATGCTTATGACTCAAATACAGACGATCTCAAGCATGAGTTACATCAAGCAAAGAGACTGCTCAACAGAAAAAAGGGTGCAAAGGAGAGTCCTACCACTGTAATGGAGTTCACTCAGTTTTTTGGCCCATACCAGGAAGTTTTTTATGAGTTGTTCAGGCTGTGTAAAATAGCTGTTGTTTTGCCCGTCACCAGTGCATCCTGTGAGAGGAGTTTCTCATCTCTAAGGCTCATCAAGACCTATTTGCGGTCTACTATGACAGAAAAGAGACTATCAAGTTTGGCTGTACTAAGCATTGAATGGAAACGCACAAAAGCATTAGATCTAGATAAATTCGTGAAGCGTTTTGCTGAGCAGCATGGAAATCGCCGTTTACAGCTGTTATAAGCATGTCAATGTCATATGCTCTCTGGTATCATTATCTTATTTGAACACTGCTGCTCTGAGATGAACATCTCAACATCTGGTGACTGTCTTTTATTGTTTTTCTCATTCATTTCTAGCATATGATGCATGGATTGGTGATTAATCCATGCAGTGCTGTCTTTAATTTATTTTGTATTTAGCCTATTTGTAGCACACATTGTATAGATGGCTAATCTATGTAATATGTGGTGTTTTATTTATTATTTATTTATTATTATTATTATTATTTATTTTCATTAACTTAGTTGATTTTAATTGTTAAACTTTCTATCACCACCAGATGCAAAAATTGATTTGAAAATTTAAAAAGAGAAATATGTATTAAACAAAAAAGGGGAGAGGGTACATTTGCCAGTTTTTTGTTTTTTTATATATAGGCTACTCTACCTATGTAGCTACTGCCATCTGAAATTGGCCCTCATTCTACTTTGTTTTGTGAGGTTCTGTGAATATCAGTTTTGTGAGGTTCTGTGAATATCAGTTTTGTGAGGTTCTGTGAATATCAGTATTGTGAGGTTCTGTGAATATCAATAAAAGCAATGTGCAGTGCCTCAGTGCCATGACCAAATTAATTCCATTGTGTATGTACGCTGACCTTAGTACAATCCATTGATCATGGGTAAGATTTTCTTTTGATATTTTTTTCTTTTAATGCTGCCTAGGTTCTGCAAGCAGGAATACTTCAGTGTAAATTATAAATTACAAACTACAATAACTTCAATATATTTACACTGAAATAGGTTGCCACCCCTGAAAAATTCCTGCCCCCCTCTTGCCACCCTATAAATATTTTTCTAGATCCGCCCCTGGAGATAGGAAACAGTCATGGTACAGTGTGATAAGAAAGTGTTAGTGCAGCAGTAAGTGCTGTGACAATTCATAAAGGGGTAGATTTATCATGTCCAGTTGTTGGCAGTGTTGAAGAGGAGGTCCTCTCCGAAGAGTTGGAGGTCTTCATGAGGTTTTTAAAGGTAGAGAGAGACGCCCTTGATCTGTTCTGGTCTGTTTCACAAACGGGAAACAACAGACAAGTAGAGTTGAGCGAATGGGTTACAGAGTCAGGCGTTGTTCACTGCAGGAGCGCAATGGTTGTGAGGTAACATAAGCCTGAATAAGGGTGCTCAAGTAGGTGGGTGCAGAACCAGAGACAGCTTTGAGGTCAAAATTACAGATTTCAATTTAATGTCGGCTGCAACAGGCAGCCAGTGGAGCTCGATGAGCAGCGGGGTAACCTTTTGGGTTGGTAGTAAACCAGGCGCGCCGCCGCATTCTGGATCATCTGAAGAGGTTTCACTGTGCAGGCTGTAGGACGTTACAGTAATCTAGTCTTGAGATGACCACAGCTTGTGTCAGGAGTTGTTGAGTTAGGTAAGGCCTGATTTTTCTGTAAAGTGCGAATCTCATGACACTTTCCATAAAAAGCAAATCTAGAATGCACTCTTTATAATATTTACAGAGACTGAACAACTCCCAGGTAACAAAAACACAATGATTCTTATTGTGCCATGGGCAATGTGGGCGGCCCAGGGCGCAAATGTGGCTGTGAGGTAATCATACATTCATGAAAACAGTTCTTTAAATAGAGAGACCTAAATTTGACACACATGACCTTTGAGGAATATAGAGAATCCATTGTCTATGTTTTGCTGCAAAGAGTATGTTAATAATATATGTAAACATGGAAGTAAAACAGGTTTGTAGTTTTCATTCTGCAAAACAAAACACACGTGTGGTGTGTGACTGTAAGTGGACCTCACACACATTGCTGCTGCTCTGCTCTCACGTTCAAACAGAAACGCAAGGTCAAATTCGGTCTCGTCTTAACTCTGTGTTGTCATTTTCCCCATTGGTTTAATTTCCCGGGAAAATGTTATGATAATGAGGTCACTGTCTGCCAATCCCGGCCGCTGCAAAGCGAGCTAGCCCCGCCTTCCATGACGCCAAATAAGAGGAAACTGTATAATGCCATAAAAGGAAAATACTCCCGCATGCGCAGTGGCTTGAGTTTTGTTTGAAGTGAACTGCTGCCTGGGACTGCCCTACAAGCTGCAAAGTCGCCAAGCATTTCATTTTAACAGTATATTTTCACATTCCCTCCGTCTGCTTTTAGTGCCTCTATGCATCGTAGAGACGATGTTAGGCCACCACTACCCAAATACCGACAAGTCGCAACAACTGGTCAACTATGTGGAGGATTACCTGGAATGTGTGGAGTCCCTGCCTTTGGACATACAAAGAAATGTTTCCCTGCTTCGAGAAATTGATGCAAAGTATCAAGGTACTGTGTTTCCACCTTTCTATCGTTAATTGCAGGCTCGCTGTGTGAAAGTGGCAAACACTGACGGCAGTCTGACAGGGTGTGCTGAAATGGTGGAGCAGGCGCGAGCCTTGTGTTCCCATTTTACCAAAATCGAGCGACCCTCGTTCATATCCACTTCCATAAACAGCAATGTGACGAGCACTAATGTGGAGAATCGTATTGTCGAGCCGAGTGTTCAATAAACAAGTCAGCCGTCCGTTAAGAGAGCAAAGCCCGGATACACTCCGTCCTGCTCGGTGTGTGCCACCAAACTCAATGAAGGAAATAGTCAAATGAGATTTTCCCTTCTCCCGACAAACGTACACAGACATTATGACCGTGTACGGAATCTGCTATCAACACTCTGTGTTCAATAGCAAATTCGGCATCGGTATCATTTAAAAATTGCCACTGTGTAATCATAAAATCTGAACTTTTCTGATAGGTACACACTGCCGCCCACTACGTTGTTCCCGCGGAGGAATATCGTGCGAATAGCAGAAAAACTGAATAAACGTGAGCTTTTATTGGAGTTAAACGCTGCCTGCTGTGTTTAATGCATGCCGAAGCCCAGAGCGTGGAGCAGAGGTGTGTCGGAGAGCGTAAATTGTGTTCATTGAGGTGTGAACCTATGCCATGACCATGGTCAACACAACACTGCCGTTTCTTAACGCAACAACAATCCTCATTGTTGCTTTATGTTGACGGAGGGTGAGCGGCGGTGTACAGCCCGTCTCGGCTCCGTGACGCCGCCGACAGTTTATATGGAGACACCGACAGCGTGAACGACCCTTCACATTTCGACTGTTTAAAGCGTTATTAGACATCTCCGAGGGCTGGTACGGTGTTTGTTTGCTCCGAGCACCCCGTCGACTGTGAGCCGCAGAGCCGGATGGCTCTTCTTCTAGGCAACCCCCCCTTCCAACGTCTGACCGGCGTCATTTCCTGTAGGCAGGACCTGACTGCGGCTCAGCGCTGCTGCTGCTTCTTCACTGAGGCTCTACGGAAGTTGACATTGTTGACGTTGCGTTACTGACTCCTTCTGGATGTAGTCTTCCCCACATTTTAAAAGTCCTCTTCCCTCCACTCTTTAATTAGACTTATTAGACTTCCCTCTGCTCTCCATGTTTTCCAGAGTTGTGTGACTGTCACTGTCTTTTCAACACGTCTTCATGACACTGTACTGTAATAGTGATGGGAAGTTCGTTTTTTTTAGTGAGTCAGATCATTTGACTCCCAAAAGGCTCTTCATTTTTACTACTTCTACCTTTTTATAATTCAGCCAAATTTAGTCATATTTTGACCATTTGACAATATTCAAAGTATTCAAAAGTTAAAAAAACAAACATTTTCTATTATCAATAAGTTGCTGTTTTTCCTTGTAACTCTCTGAAACCATCAAATGAATGCACTAACTTGTTTTTAGAACCACTCTGCTACATGAAGCAGATAGAAACTACCTATAGAACCTATAGAAACCTATAGAAACTTAAGCATAGAAATATTTTTTTTTATTAAAAGGTGACAGCTATTGACTGTTGGATGCACAGTTTTTACGTGAAGGTTGTTTGTGGACCCTGCTCGATATGACAGCTTCACTTCTACAAATTCTGCATTCTGCCTTTGTGTTTTCGCAAATATTAAAATGCATCCAAATGCTCTTTCTTTTTCTACAGTCACTGATCTCATCTATCACATTCGGTTACTAGAGCACCGGCTCCCATCATTCACTTAAAAAAGCAGGCTCTTTGAACTGGCTTGTTTGCGAACATCACATCACTAGTCTTCAATGATCTGAAAAGTGTACTTTTAAGGTTTCCTGTTACTACCTTTACTTCTTTCCGTACCTACTTTATTTTGAAAGTCTGATCTCATTTTTCTGCCTTTGGTTTACTAGCCTCTGGACAGATGTTACAAAGTCGTGCTAAAAACAGAACATATGACTGAAATTACAAAGTTATTATCATGTGTGAGCATGCAGAACAGTAATATATAAAAAATAAAATATTAATGTTAGTAGAAACATAATTTAGCTGTTTGAGTTTTTGGGCACTGTTCAAGACATTCAACACAGAGGCTCATAATGCTAATGCACATACAAAACTATGAAGTAACATGTAGGATATCGATTTGAATAGATAAACAACAGCATTGTTGGACACAAACTGAAACATGCAAAGCAGAAGCACAGTTCAAAAAAGCATGCAAGCTCTATATAACACGTCATGCTTGTGAGCTGAGACAGTAGTATGAGTATTGTACAAACTGTACATTCTGAATGTTTTTTGGGGGGCATACACCTGGTATGGTAAACTTTTGATAATGATGTAAATTTTCTGTAACTTTCAAAATAATAAATAATGATAAAGGCAACTTAACAAACTATACACACAAATCATTGTTCAGGATGATTCAGACCAGATAATCAATCAGACCATTTTTCTGCTTATTGACTCTGTGTCATTAATGATCACATATGTTTGTCCTTGCAGAGGTGCTGAAGGAGGTGGATGAGGTGTTTGAGAAGTACAAAGGTGAGCAGGATGCCACTCAG
Organism: Collichthys lucidus; assembly: GCA_004119915.2. NCBI lineage: Eukaryota > Metazoa > Chordata > Actinopteri > Sciaenidae > Collichthys > Collichthys lucidus. The sequence goes on from CM014101.1 coordinate 2,417,756, forward strand.
AGAAAGCGCCTGCAGATCCAGCTACAGAGAGCGCTCATCATCAGCCAGGAGCTGGGCGACGAGAAGATCCATGTGGTGACCCAGATGACGGAGCTGGTGGAGAACCGCTCCCGTCAGATGGATTCCCACTCCCTTTGCCTCCAGGAGCCAAACGAGGCAGAGCGTCTCACCACGGAACGACGCTCCAGCGTCCAAGATTCCCCAGCCCCTGAACGCACCTCAGCACGTCGCCCACGTCGGCAGCGTAACAGCGAGAGCCGCGACTCCAGCCACCCGTCAGCCAACGGCTCTCTGGTGGACGACCCCGTGGAGGAGCTGTCCATCCCTCCACCCAGAGAGAAGAAGTCAAAGTCCGCGAAGAAGAAGAAGCGCAAGGCCAAACAGGAGCGAGACGCCTCGCCGGTCGACTTTGCCATCGACCCCAATGAGCCCACTTACTGCCTCTGCGAGCAGGTGTCGTACGGCGAGATGATTGGCTGTGACAACGACCAGTGCCCCATCGAGTGGTTCCACTTCTCCTGCGTGGGACTGACTTATAAGCCCAAGGGCAAGTGGTACTGCCCCAAATGCAGAGGGGACAACGAAAAGACCATGGACAAAAGCCTAGACAAAAACAGAAAAGACCGCCGGTCCAGGTAGTGACCCGTCTTCAGTCGGCCCTCTCCTCAGCCTGAGGGTTAGGACTATCAGCAGTAGTTGGTAACAGTACTTGTGATGTTGTAAGAGCACAATGGAATACCATTAGTAGCAGCGCTTCTTATTAATCAAGGACAAGTTGTGATTGAACTTGTGCTGTTACATCACTGATTGTTCCCACTGGCTCTAAGTGTCCTGTAGTCTGTAGGGATGAACCGCCAGCTTGAAGCGACCATCTTCCTGAAGTGTTTGTGAAACTTTTTTTATTTTGACTTACAAGAAAAAAATGAAAGCATCCTTTGGTTTACTGTCCTTTTTTGTTCTGGACGAAGCCTTATAATAAAAAAAGTTATTCATGCTCATGGTCATTATTTTCTTCAGTTTGGCCAAACAAACTTTTTTTCCTTTATCCTTTATTTTAACTTTCTTTTTTGTACTTAATTATTTGAAATGGATGTATGTCTCTATACAATAATGGCTTGTAGAGAATAACCTGTATTATGTTTACAAGAGGTTGATATTTAATTGAGGAGATGATTGTTGATGGGACACTGGAAAAAGATGTCATGTTTGTTGGGAATTGATGTTTTCACTGGTTCACTATTGTGTAAATTTCTTTTTACATTTATTAAAACAAACTATAGTCATTCAGTTATATTTAGTATTTGTTCTCCATAATGAAGGATGCAACAAGGCTTCTGAAACAAGCCAGTACAGTCTGCTGTGCTTTAAGAGACGTCAGACTATTGCTATGGCTGCAGTATAGGTCATAAAGCCCGCCCCCTCTATGTTAGCACATAGGACACATGTCAAACTAAAAAGTTGGAGTACACATCAAATCCATTTTTTCCCAAAGATGGTTTCTGTCATTGATGTTTGTTCAAGTGTTCATTTTTCTTGTAAGTTTGGTTTTAATGATTGGTTTGATGTTATGATTGACAGCTGAGCCCTGCTCGAGATTGAGCGGTTGTAGATTGTACGGGCGGGACCTTGATACTGCAGCCCAAAATCGGACCACAGCTGCTGCTGCACAGAGTCTGGCTCCAAATGATGTCATCAGCACAAGATGACAGCGGCTGTATCTAAGAGATTTTAACATCTCTTTGTCCAGAGTGAAAAATCTGATAATTTGCTCCTTCTCACCGAAGACTGACAATGAAAAGTCTTTACAAAAGAAGTTCATAATTTGTAGTTTATGCGTACTTGAGGGTGAGAAAGGCTCAGCTGGAAAGATAGAATATTTCTATAACTGTATATTTCTACAACTATAGTCCCTGACAAAAGTCTTGTCGCTTGGGTACAAGTTGACCTTAAGTGCCACATAAATATATTTCTTACTAATTTTTTTTAACAAGAAATGGCTAATTTCAATCCCAACAGCTTTTGAAATAATGTTTTGGTGTCAAACGACTGAACTGAAAAGCATTCTAACGTTCACAGCTTGGTAAAGCCCACTGAGTCAGTTTTTGCAAAGACAAAAGTCTTGTCGCCTTGTCATATGATGCACCTAGTCCTAGATTACAGCCTCACCTGTGATCAATAAGTGATCAGTTAGTTAGTGGGTGTGTATTAAAAGAACCCCAGCACATCAGACCTTCACATCAACTGCAACTTGACCTCTGACAACATGCCTAAGATTCACCCTGAGGCCAAAGCGTTGATTATCAAGAGGCTGAAGACCAGATCCACTGCTGAGATGGCTGACACCTTCAATGTGTCTCAGTGTCAAGTACAAAGAATAAGAAATTCGGGATTCGGGAAATTCGGAAGAGATTTGGGACTGGAGATGTTTTAGACAAGCCCAGGTCTGGCAGACCCTGCAAGACAACTGGTCGGGAGGACCGTTTGTTGGCTGGCAGAGCTCCACCAGGCCTGGTCACTTCAAGTCCCTGTGTCAACCAGAATAGTTTGTAGAATTCTGTCACGAAATGGCCTCCATGGTCAAATCAGTGCTGAGAAACCAGCACTAAACAAAAGGCAATTAAAAATACGTGTGGCATTTGCCAAGGCCCACAGCCTGCTTAAAGGATGGACGCTGGAAAAGTGGCAGAAGGTGGATTTTTTTAGATGAATCTTCAGTTTAATTACATCACAGCCACCGCAAATATTGCAGGAGACTTAGTAGAGCCCGCATGGACCCGAGATTCCCCCAGAAAACAGTTAAGTTTGTGGCGGAAAAATCATGGGGGTGTGTGAGAGATTTGCAGGGTGGTAGGCAATATCGATAGCTTGAAATATCAAGAAGTATTAGCAACCTCTTACATTCCCAACCATAAAAGGGGTCAAATTTTGCAGCAGGATGGTGCTTCATCACATACTTCCATCTCACTATCAAAGTTCCTCAAGGCGAAGAAGATCGAGGTGCTTCAGGACCGGCCAGCCCAGTCACCAGACATGAACATCATTAAGCATGTCTGGGGTAGAATGAAAGAGGAAGCATGGAAGACGAAACCAAATAATCTTGATGAACTCTGGGAGGCATGTAAGACTGCTTTCTTTGCTATTCCTGATGACTTCATCAATAAATTCTATGAATCATTGCTGAACCGCATGGATGCAGTCTTTCAAGCTCATGGAAGTCATACAAGAATTAAATATGGATCTCACAGCACCACTACTTAATTCACTGATGTTATGCAACATATTTTTGTATTTAAAGTAAATTATTTGTTCAATTTTCGCATTATTCTCTGTAGGCGACAAAACTTTTGTCTTGCCAAAATTTGACCTTTCTGTGTTCATTGAATAATCAATCTTTCTTCTGTGAAGCAAATTTATTTTAGTACATTAAACATAATTTGGGAGGGTTTTAGCTTTCATATGAGCCATTTCTAAAACCAATGGATTAATTAAAAGTCATATTATAAGCTGTTGTTTCTACAAAATGGATAAGTGACAAGACTTTTGTCAGGGACTGTATATAACTGATATAATGATCAATCCATCGTCCATCGCTGGCGACGACGACATGCTTTGCGGTAACGTATTATGTCACTACCGGTATCAGTGTTGTTGCCACGGTGCTCTGCTCACCTGAACAGATTTACGTATATTTCTCACATCAGCGACTATCTACTTATCTCTGCACTATCCTTTGACTTGTTCTGTCTGTGCACGAACAGGTCTCTTAACTCTAGTAACCACTATCTGATAGTATCACCATAGTATCTATGCTCTCCTCCTCTCTCCTCTCCTGCTCTCTCCTGTTCCTGTTCCGTGTGCCACATGTTCAGTTACTCCTCGTCCTCCTTTAGTGATAACGGTACTTGTAATAAGTGTAGTTTATTTGTAGCTTTGGAGGCGAGGGTCAGTGAGTTAGAGGCACGGTACCGTACCACTGAAGAGTCAGTAGCTCAGATAGTTAGCCAGTCCCCTGTAGCCGGTGCGGTACCACCACAGGTAGCTTCAGTTAGCCGTCCCCCGGTAGTTCCCGAGCAGCCGGGAGGCTGGGTGACTGTCCGAAGGAGGCATAGCCCCAAACTGAAGCCCACGGTACACCACCAACCGCTCCACGTTTCAAACAGATTTTCCCTGCTCAGCGACACACCCGCTGAGAGGCCAACTCCGGTCATTGGCAGCTCCATAGTCCGAAACGTGAAGTTAGTGACACCGGGGGCCATACTTAAATGCATCCCGGGGGCCAGAGCGGGGAATCTTTTTTGAAACTGCTGCTAAAGATAAGCGTAAATACAGTAAGATTGTTATTAACGTCGGCGATAATGACACCTGGTTACGCCAATCGGAGGTCACTAAAATTAATGTTTCATCGGTGTGTGAATACGCCAAAGCGATGTCGGACTCCGTAGTTTTCTCTGGTCCCCTCTCTAATGTGACCAGTGATGACATGTTTAGCCGCATGTCGTCATTTCACCGCTGGCTGTCGACGTGGTGTCCAGCAAACGATGTGGGCTTCATAGAGAATTGGACACCCTTCTGGGGAAAACCTGGTCTGATTAGGAGAGACAGCATCCATCCCACTTTGGATGGAGCAGCTCTCATATCTAGAAATATGGCCAAGTTTATTAGCTGACCAAAACCATGTCGACAACCCAGAGTTGAGACCAGGAAGCAGAGCTTCAGTCTTACACGCTTCTCTGCGCCTCCTTTAGAGCAGCTGCCCACCCAGTCCTTTAGTATAGAGACTGTGTCTGTCCCCCGTCCACCTACATTATTTAAAGATAAAACAAACAGAAGAGGAGTTCATAATAAAAACTTAATAAAAATTAAATCAACATCTCCAACAGTCCATAATATGACAATTAAATGTGGACTCCTGAATATCAGGTCGTTGTCATCTAAAGCTGTCTTAGTCAATGAATTAATATCTGATTATGATATTGATTTGTTCTGTCTCACTGAAACCTGGCTGCAGGAGGATGAATATGTTAGCTTAAATGAATCCACTCCTCCGAGTCATTATAATACTCATGTTCCTCGAAGTACTGGTCGAGGTGGTGGAGTTGGAGCTATATTTGACTCAAGTCTATTAATAAATCCTAAACTTAAACTACAACTACTACTACTACTACAACTACAACTACTACAAACCTCAACCACAGACCTGTGACAGTGACATCACTCTGCTGAACGATCTAAACCACTTCTTTGGATGGTTTGAAGCTGACAACAGCACCCCTGCACTGAAGACAACACCCCCTCCAGATGACCAGGTGCTGTCCCTGTCTCCGGCAAGTGTGAGGAGATCCCTCTCCAGGATCAACGCTCGCAAAGCTGCAGGACCTGACAACATTCCTGGTCGTGTGCTGAAGGACTGTGCAGAGGAGCTCACAGATGTCCTCACAGACATCTTCAACATCTCCCTGAGCCAAGCTGTGGTCCCCACCTGCTTCAAGCACACCACCATCATCCCAGTTCCAAAGAAGGCTTCTCCCTCCTGCTTCAACGACTACCGTCCCGTGGCACTGACCCCCATCATCATGAAGTGCTTCGAGCGGTTAGTCATGCAGCACATTAAATCCATACTCCCTCCGTCCCTGGACACCTATCAGTTTGCATATCGGGCCAACCGGTCCACTGATGATGCAATCACCACTGCTCTCCACTCAGCTCTCACCCACCTAGACTCTAAGGACTCATGTGAGGATGTTGTTCTTAGATTTCAGTTCAGCTTTCAACACCATCATCCCCCAGCAGCTGATACAAAAACTGGACTGTTTAGGACTGAACACCTCACTACGCAACTGGTTGCTGGACTTCCTGACCGGAAGACCACAGGCAGTGTGGGTTGGCAGCAATGCATCTAGCACTATCACGCTGAACACAGGGGCGCCCCAAGGATGCGTGCTCAGCCCCTTACTGTTCACCCTGCTGACCCACGACTGCTCACCAACACACAACACCAACCTCTTCGTCAAGTTTGCGGACGACACGACTGTGGTGGGGCTCATCAACAAAAATGATGAGTCAAATTACAGGGATGAGGTGAGCCGACTGGCCAAGTGGTGCAGAGACAACAATCTCTCTCTGAATGTGGAGAAGACGAAGGAGATTGTTGTCGACTTCCGGAGAGCCCCCATCATCAATGGTGCTGCAGTGAAGAGAGTGAGCAGCACCAGGTTCCTGGATGTGCTCATCACTGAGGACCTCTCCTGGAGCAGCAACACCGCATCACTGACCAGGAAAGCCCAGCAGCGCCCCTATTTCCTTCGCAGACTGAGAAGAGCCAGAGCTCCAGTCCCCATCCTGCAGACCTTCTACCGCGGAACCACTGAGAGCATCCTGACTAGCTGCATCACTGTGTGGTACGGCAGCTGCACTGCTTCCTGCAAGAAGACCCTGCAGCGCATAGTGAGAGCAGCTGAGAGGATCATCGGTGTCCCCCTCCCCTCCCTCCAGGACATTTAAAGCACACGCCTGGCCCGCAAAGCAATCAGCATTGCGGGCAACCCCACCCACCCCAACCACCACTTCTTCAGCCTCCTGCCTTCCGGGAGGAGAATGAGGAGCATCCGGGCGAGAACCAGCAGACTGAGAGACAGCTTCATGCACCAGGCCATCCCAGTACTGCCCCCCCATTGTATATATTTTTATTTTTATTTTATATTTTTATTTCATATTTTATTTTATTTTATATATATGTTTACATCTTTACGTTTGGACAGAGAGAAACATAATTTCAATTCTGTGTATGTCTTGTACATTTGCAGTTTTGACAATAAAGCGAACTTGAACTTGGAAAACATTGCAGCCAATTTTATTTGTTACAGTATATCGAGCTCCTGGTCCTTATTCTAAATTTTTATCTGAATTTGCAGAATTTGCATCAGGCTTGATCCTTAAAACAGATAAAGTAATTATTGTAGGTGATTTTAACATTAATGTGGACAACCACAATGATAGTCCTAGTACTGCGTTTATCTCTCTATTAGACTCAATTGGCTTTTGTCAACGTGTAAATAAACCGACTCATTGTCTGAACCACACTCTTGATCTTGTTCTTTCATATGGCATTGAAATTGATAATCTAATAGTCTTTCCACAGAATCCTCTTCTGTCTGACCATTTTTTAATAACCTTTGAGTTCATACTACCAGACTATAAGCCTTTGTGTAGAAACTTCTACAGCAGATGTTTATCTGATAGTGCTGTAGCCAAATTTAAGGAAGTGATTCCCTCAGCATTGAATTCAATGCCATGTCTAACTGTAACAGAGGATTTGTCTGCTTCCTTTAGCCACTCACAAATAGACTACCTGTTGATAGTATTACAGGCTCATTACAGACAACTCTAGACTCTATTGCACCTCTGAAAAAGAAGACAATTAAACAAAGAAGGCTATGGTATAGCCAGCAGACTTGTAAATTAAAGCAAGAGGTACGTAAATCTGAACGCAAATGGCGTGCAACTAAACTGGAAGAATCTCATCTAGTCTGGCAAGATAATCTCAAAACATACAGGAAGGCTCTCCGTAATGCCAGAGCAGCCTACTACTCTTCTTTAATTGAGGAGAATAAGAACAACCTCAGGTTTCTCTTCAGCACTGTAGCCAGGCTAACAGAGAACCACAGCTCTACTGAACCATCTATTCCTTTAGGTTTAAGTAGCAATGAGTTCATGAGCTTCTTTAATGATAAGATTATAACTATTAGAGACAAGATCCATCACCTCTTGCCCTCAACAGGCATTGATCAGCATTCTAATACAGCAAGTTTGGAAACAGCTGTAAAACCTGATATGTATTTAGACAGTTTTTCTCCTATCGACCTTCATCAAATAACTTTAATCATTTCTGCAGCTAAGCCGTCAACCTGTCTCTTAGACCCCATCCCAACCAGGCTGCTCAAGGATGTTTTACCTCTAGTTAGTCATTTGTTATTGGATATGATTAATCTGTCTTTATTATCAGGATATGTACCACAGTCCTTTAAGGTAGCTGTAATTAAACCTCTTCTTAAAAAGCCCACTCTAGACCCAGAGGTCTTAGCCAACTAAAGACCGATATCAAACCTTCCCTTTCTGTCTAAGATACTTGAGAAAGCTGTAGCTAATCAGCTGTGTGACTTTAGTCAAAGTTACAAATGTCCTCCTAATGGCATCAGACAAAAGAACTCATCTCTGTACTTGTCCTGTTAGATCTTAGTGCTGCATTTGACACCATTGACCATCACATTCTTTTACAGAGACTGGAACATCAAATTGGCATCAAAGGACCCGCCCTAAGCTGGTTTAAGTCGTATTTCTTAGTTCGATCTAAGTTTGTTCACGTCAATGATGAATCCTCCATGCATACCAAGAGATTCAAGAGATTCAAGAGATTCAAGTTTTTATTTGTCACATGCCTAAAAGTACAGGTACAGTGGCAGTGAAATGAAGGTGACTGTCGCGACTGTGCAAAAAAACACTCAAAAGGATAAAAAGAAAATAAGATAGAAAAGAAGAATAAATAAAATGTAAGGTAGAAATAGCGAAACTAGAAAAATAAATAAACTAGAAAATAGATATACACCACTATGTTACTATATTTACAACTATGTACATGACCCGTATAATACAAATTAACATTATATAATATATAAACAGAAAAATCTCACTATGTGCAATAGGACAGAAAAATCTCACTATGTGCAATAGGAACAGTAGAGAGCAGTGATGTGCAGATGAATTGGTGTGTGTGTAATGTAGGTGTAGTGTGGTGTAGTGCGGTCAGTTATGGGACTATGTTGTTATGCAGAGTTCAGGATCCGTGTGGCCTGGGGAAAGAAGCTCCTCTTCAGCCTCTCGGTCCTGGCTCTGATGGAGCGAAGCCTCTTGCCTGAGGGCAGCCACGCAAACAGTTTATGGTCGGGGTGGTGAATGTCCCTCATGATCCGACCTGCCCTGGACCTGCACCGCTGGGTGTAAATGTCCTGTAGGTCGGGCAGTGCGGTGCGGGAGACACGTTCAGCGCAGCGGATGACTCTGTGCAGGGCCTTTCTGTCCTGTGAGCTGCAGCTGCCGTACCAGGCCGTGATGCTCGCAGAGAGCACAGACCCCACAGTGGCGGTGTAGAAGGTTACCAGCAGTTTACTGGAGGCCTTGAATTTCCTGAGCCTCCTGAGGTGGAATAAACGCTGCCTCGCCTTCTTCACCAGGGTGGAGGTGTGTGTAGTCCATGTCAGGTCCTCGGAGATGAGAACCCCGAGGTACCTGTAGCTGCTCACTCTCTCCACCGGGTTCCCGTAGATCTTTAGAGGTGCGTACTCGATCTTCTGTCGTCCTCTCCTGAAGTCGACTACCACCTCCTTAGTTTTGGTGACATTCAGGTCCAGGTTGTTGTCCTTACACCATGAGGACAGCCGCTCCACCTCCTCCAGATAGGCCATCTCGTTGTTGCTGGAGATCAGGCCTACCACCACTGTGTCATCCGCAAACTTCACAATGATGTTGGATTGGTGGGCAGCCAAACAGTCATGGGTGTACAGGGAGTACAGCAGAGGACTCAGCACGCAGCCTTGGGGGGCACCGGTGTTAAGGGTTAGGGGTCTGGATGTGCGGCCACCGACCTTTACCACCTGTGGTCTGCCAGTCAGGAAGCTATGAACCCAGGAGCAGAGTGAAGGACTCAGCCCTAGATCCACCAGTTTGGTGACCAGTCTGTGAGGAACTATGGTGTTGAAAGCTGAGCTGTAGTCAATAAACAGCAGTCGCACATAGTTCCCTTTGCCGTTGTCCAGGTGGGAGAGGATGGAGTGGAGTACGTGAGTGATGGCGTCGTCAGTACTCCTATTGGGGCGATAGGCAAACTGCAGGGGGTCCAGGGAGGCCGGTAGTGATGAGCAGATGGAGTCTTTGATGAGTCTTTCAAAGCACTTCATCACCACGGAGGTAAGGGCGACAGGGCGGTAGTCATTAAGGCAGGCCGGGCTGTTCTTCTTGGGCACAGGGATAATGGTGGACTTCTTTAGGCAGATGGGGACGACAGAGTGGACAAGGGACAGATTGAAGATACCAAAGTTTGTCATGGAGTCCCACAAGGTTCTGTACTTGGACCACTTCTATTTAGTTTATATATGCTTCCTTTAGAGAACATTATTAGGAATCACTCTATCAATTTTCATTGTTATGCTGACGACACCTAATTATATTTATCGATCAAGCCTGATGCAACCAATCAGTTAACTAAACTCCTAGCATGCCTTAAGGATATAAAAAATTGGATGACCTACAATTTTTTGATGTTAAATTCAGACAAAACTGAAGTTCTTGTAATTGAACCCAAACACCTCAGAAACTCTCTTTCTAGAGACTTAGTTACTTAGGATCACCCTGGCCTCCAGCTCCACTGTAAAGAACCTTGGAGTCGTTTTTGATCAGGATTTGTCCTTTAATGTTCATATAAAACAAATTTCGAGAACTGCATTCTTCCACTTACGTAACATAGCTAAAATCAGACGCATTGTCTCTCAAGCCGATGCAGAAAAACTAGTCCACGCATTTGTTACTTCAAGGCTGGACTATTGTAACTCTTTGTTATCAGGCTGCTCTAATAAGTCTCTTAGGACTTTACAGTTAATTCAGAATGCTGCTGCACGTGTTCTGACAGGAACCAAGAACAAAGATCACATCTCTCCCATTTTGGCTTCCTTGCATTGGCTACCTATTAAATCTAGAATTCTTCTCCTTACTTACAAATCTTTTCATGGTCAGGCACCATCATATCTAAAAGAGCTCATAATACCTTACTACCCCTCTAGAACACTGCGCTCTCAGGAGGGTTCCTTATAATTCCTATAGTTTCCAAAAGTAGATTGGGAGCCAGAGCTTTCAGCTATCAGGCTCCTCTTCTGTGGAACAAACTACCTTTCTGGGTTCGGGAGGCAGACGCGGTCAACACCTTTAAGAATAGACTTAAGACTTTCCTTTTTAAAAAAAAGCCTGTAGTTAAGGCTGGCTCAGGTCATCCCTTAGTTATGCTGCCATAGGATTAGACTGCGGGGGGACTCCACCCCCATTTACTGTGATTCATTGTCATTTTGTCAGTCATTGTAATTGTACAATATGTTTGTGTTGATTTGTCCTGTACACGTGACATCCATTGCACGTCTGTCCGTCCTGGGAGAGGGATCCCTCCTCTGTGACTCTTCCTGAGGTTTCTTCCACATTTTTTCCCTGTTAAAGGTTTTTTGTGGGCAAGTTTTTCCTCACTTGAACCGAGGGTCTAAGGACAGAGGGTGTCACTCCCTGTACAGATTGTAAAGCCCTCTGAGGCAAATGTACTTTGTGACTTTGGGCTATACAAATAAAATTGATTTTATTTAATCAGTCAAACACAGAGCAGTTCTGTAGCATCAAAAACCTTCAAACATACTTTAGCTTTCATGGACCATAAACATTATAAGAGATGTTTCATAAGATTTTAAAATAAAAGTTTATTATTATTGACATAAATATAACATGCATAGCTAAAATGTCCAAAACACTTGAGTACAGCAGTTATTATTGTTTGTACTTTCTACAACTTAGACACTGTTAAAATGATCCTGACACACTGGTCATCAGTAATTAGAATCCAATAATAGAATATGATTTTGCAGAATAAATACTTTTAATTTTGGAGGTTGTTGAACAATATACTAAGAGGTGTCTGTAATATTTACGTCTACACTCAGGTCTGCAGCTCACAGTGGAGCTAACTTCTAAAACTTATTTGAGTGTTTTCCCTCAGATCCAGTGAATATGTCATGCACACATTTTGTAGAATCAGTTTACTGAAAATCCATAGAGATATTACATTTATCACATCCATGCTTGACACATAAGACATCTCTGTCAGTTCACTGTTTTAATGTATCTCGAATATATAAATTAATTAATTACGCACATTGCGCATAATAATTGTTGGACATAATGCAGATAAAAGTGAGTTGGCAGTGTGATGGTGTGTCAGCACAACATTACTTAATGAATCACTCTTTCTTCTGACTCCTCATGTCATGTCATTTTGTTTGCTACTCTTCTGTCATGTAGCACAGTCCATGTTCTCTGATGTCTGTCTGTCCATCACGAGCCCTCCTCTTCCTCACTGCTGCTGGACTCTTCAAACAGGTCTCTGTCTGTGGAGGCTCCAGTTTCCGAGCTGACAGTCCTGGATGTGGATCTGACGCTGATGAGGGCAGGGCTGTGGCTGAGGCCGAGCAGGACGCAAGTCTCGCGTCCATGAAGTGACATCATGCAGCGTACGTGAGCATCCATGGAGAGCACGGACAGGACGGTGCACGCCTCGAGGTCCCACAGGCTCAGCTGTCCTGGATTATTAAAGCGACATAAGAAGTCACATGAACGCATTGTGCTGTGTCTGATATAACAGTGGAGATAAGAATGTGTCCTCATGTAGTGATGTGCATAGTTTGTAGCTTGACTAGTCTTTAGTGGGTTGATTTGTGGTTACTGATGGTGACTGATACACATCCCAAAGTTCCACATATATTGGCATATTTATTTTCTCTGAATGTCACAAACACTCTAAAATCACTCTCCAAATAATCCAGAACTCTGCAGTCAGGATAGTAACATGCTCTAAGTCCACAAACCATGTAACACGCTTGCTTCACAGGTTATTAGTTGTCCAGAGAATCCACTTTAAAATCCTCAAAGGCCCTACATGAACATGCTCCCACTTACCTCTCTAACCTCCTTGAGAACTACCCACTCACTATTCCTCAGCTAGTCGGCCTAGAATACTTAAGATGAATCTATCTATCAGACGATGTAATAAGTAGCCTGTATTAGTTAAGGCCTACTGCGTTTAGCAAATTTGACATTTACATCACTGAAATTATGTTTTATTTTATACATTTAGAATCAGTTGAAACAGACAAGGACGAGCCACAGCCTAATGGATTTGCCGTAGCTGTTTCACACAGGTGAATACGTTTCTCCTCACTCAACAAATCTCCAAATTGCGTGAAGGTGGGAGTCTGGGAACACTGTGGTTACTATTTCAGTGGTGAAATCAGTGGAAACAGACATCTGCTGCTTATCTTGACAGGTAAGACTAACACAATGAAGATACATAAAATATAAGAATACATAACGATGTGATCAGAGGTTATATTACAATAAAGTTAAAATTTACTTTAGCTTCTAACATGATTTTTTTCTCTATTTATCTCTTTTCTCTATAAATATATATATATATATATATATATATATATATATATATATATATATATATATATATATATATATATAAATTTTGAATGTGCCTGACTCTAGCCCCGTCGTCCCCATGCATTATTACTGACACTGCTCAGCAAATTCAGTACTAGAAAAGAAATTTTGAGACTGATGATTGGGCTGTTGCTGGCGCTGAGAGAGCTAGCGCTTACGTGATAGCAATTACCATCAGCATGTTAACATTAGCATGTTAACGCTGATGCACTAGAAATTGACATTAGCATGTTGGCATTACCGTGTTAACATTAGCATGTATTTAATTCCTAGTGGCTAATACTAATTATCATTAGCATGTTATGCTAGCTGCTCTGCTGTCTCTGTCTGCCATTTTAGACAGACCAGTTCAAATTAAGTGCCAAGAACTACTAAAATTGCTGCCACTGAGGTTGCCGAGCAACCAGGACCTAAACAGCAGCAGCTAATCTGCACCCGTTAGAATTAACATGAGCATGTTAGCAATTAGCATGTATTTAATTCCTAGTGGCACTAATTTTAGCATTGGTCGCTAATGTTAGCAAATAGCATGTCTTTAGTGCTAGCAATTAACATTAGCATGTTAGCATTAACGTGTTAACATTAGCATTAACATGTTAACATTAGCATGCTAACGCTGATGCACTAGCAGTTAACATAAGCATGTTAGCATGAGCATGTTAGCATGAGCATGTTAGCATTAGCATGTTAACATTAGCATGTTAGCATTAGCATGTTAACATTAGCATGTTAACATTAACATTTTAACGCTGATGCGTTAGTAGTTACCGTTATCATGTTAGCATTAGCATGTTAGCATTATCATGATAACGCTGATGCGCGAGCAGTTGCCATTAGCATGTTAGCATTAGCATGTTAGCATTACCATGTTCACACTGAGCAGTTGCCATTAGCATGTTAGCATTAGCATGTTAGCATTACCATGTTCACACTGATGCGCTAGCAGTTAACATTGGCATGTTAGCATTACCATGTTAACGTTGATGCACTAACAATTAACATTAGCATTTTGGCATTACCATGTTAACATTAGCATGTATTCAATTCCTAGTGGCTAATGCTAAGGCAAGCATACCTAAGTTTTAAAGTTTAAATGAAGTCTCTCTGTGAAAGTATGCCAGAGCAGTTCATTGTTGAAAATGTCTGTTGAAATGTATTTTTTTCGGGAAAACTGCATTTCCTGCGGAAAGTGCGGTGTGGGTGCCGGCAGAGGGCTTTTCAAGGCCATAAGGCCATATAGAAGTTTGTATAATGGATTTTAAATGGTAAAATATTTGTAGAAAAAGTTGAATAATTTGTAGAATATTAATAGTAGAATTTAGTAAAATAATAGTACAAGATCTTGGTGAACTGTGTAGTTTGAATGAAGTCTGTAGAAGGGAGAAGTTTAAAGTGTAGAAGAATTGTAGAGACTGTCCTGAGACTGTCCTGAGACTCACCTGTCCAGGTGTGCAGCTCAGCCTGTATTGATCGTAGATCAGCTGATTTTTATTGTTTCAACACGATGATGTCGATCTGTTTACTGAGCGTCTGTTCAGTGTGTGTGTGTGTGTGTGTGTGTGTGTGTGTGTGTGTGTGTGTCTGTGTTACTGTCTGTGTGTGTGTGTGTGTGTGTGTGTGTCTGTGAGTGTGTCTGTGTGTGTGTGTGTGTGTGTGTGTGTGTGTGTGTGTGTGTGTGTGTGTGTGTGTGTGTGTGTGTGTGTGTTTGTGTCTGTGCTTGTGACAGCTGTGCATGCTCAGTCCCTCTCCCTCTGACCCTCTGACACAAAAGTTTCAGTATTCAGTATTAATACAACAAGCTGTGTCATCATTGCCTTTTTACTGGGCTCTTATTTTGAAGGGACTCTTATTTTGAAAAAATGTGTGTGTGTGTGTGTGTGTGCATGTGTGCTTGTTCTGTCTGTGTGTGTGTGTGTGTGTGCATCTGCCTGTCTGTCTGCCTGTGTGTGTGGTGTGTCTGTCTCTCTATCTATGTGTTTGTGTTTGTGAGAGACAAGGATAAAATGGCCGACATTAAAAATGTAGTCTTGATAGTCTGATATCATACACAGACTTCAATAAAGTTAGTCAAAGGCATGTTTGAGGTTGCCAAGCAACCAGGGTGAGCTGCAGGTCAGATTAATTGGACACAGGTGCTCCATGCAGCCTGTCTGTCCCACTGAATGCACAGTTTATGTCTGAATGATCCCCCTCGAAGAGGGCCAAAAAAAACCTATAAGGTATGCCTCAAACCAAAATCTGAAATGACCAGAAGAATGCTCGTCTTGTGGATCATGTCTGTGCCAAGTTTCAGGCAAAAATTGTATAAACTTTGGCCTCAAGAGACAGAGCAAGCACGTGTGGTGCCTCCTCCTTCCGGAAAGATTTCTGCTCCGAAATACATGGGAGTCTATGAAGCTGTGGGAGGGGGTAGTCGATCAGTTAGCGCGTAGAGAGCCAAAACTGCCCTTTGGGCACCCACACCAATAATAATAAAGATGTAGAATAACATTAGTGTGGGAGCCCTTTGGACACCAACACCAATAATAATAATAATAAAGAAACAGGATAACAATAGTGTGGGAGCCCTTTAGGCACCCCCACCAATAATAATAATAATAAAGAAACAGGATAACAATTATTACAATAATAATAAGCGTGGTGGATAACATATAGTGTGCACTTTCAGGCACACTCAATAAATCATAACAGCACACGAATGGGCTGTTTCATTAAATGAAATTAGCTGTATACACCAGCCTGTACTGATTACACTCGCTCCAAAGTGTGAAAACACGCTGTAATGTGGCACCTTAATGTGAAAGAGCCTTGAGGAAACAGAAGGGTTTTTTTAGCACCACAGTGTGAAGACAAACACGTGCCTCATCTAAATCTTTCAATCCATTTCTAGGTGCCAGTGTTTGCTACCTGACAGCAGGATGGCTTTGGCTCCTCCCTCTGTCACATACACCTTGCTGGAGATGTCTATGCTCAGGTTCCCATAGCCACTGATGCTCCTGAACGTTCTCTGGGTGGGATCCCACACTTTGAGCCTGTCAGACACAACATACACACAATAAACATTTTCACATCCAGACATTTGAAGAAGTGGATTTGTCTTCTCTATCACCTCCGACAACAAGGAGGTGTTTGGACTGTGGTGTGTGAAGTTATAAAAGGTGACCCCTCAATAAACACACCTGCCATATTTAAAATGTAAGAACCACCTGGAGGCTTTAACATTTAAATGAATATGAATCTGCAATCAAATGGCAGCTTGGTATATGTACGACACAAGCTCACAAAAACAAACCATCTTCCAGTCTGACAAGAGGAAGAAACTTTTTTCTGAGCTTTTTACTGCTTCTTACTCTACAGGCGAGTGGTCAGTCAGTCGTCATCACATGACATCACACCATGATCCACTGAGGAAAGACTGTGAGACGCGTTCAGGAATGAACTTTCATGTTCAAAACAGTCTCCAGTGTTGATGTTTTTAAGACATTTCAGTTGTTGTAGGGTGCACTGCAGCAGACCTGTGAACACAATCAGCTGCTGTGTTGAATCATTATCTGAGTAAGTGTTGCTGAGGAGAACTAGAGTAGCATACAAAGTGTTCCCCTGATATATCAGCACCCTTTGAAGAAATGAAGACAGGTCCACCTTATGGACAGTGTAAAATGACTGCAGTGAGTGAGGGCTGAATCTTTTATACTTCAGACTCAACAAAGAGGTGAAAATATAGCAGATCATTTTCACAATAAATAGCCTAAAAATAAATCTGAATTCGATCAGATGATGCTGGTGATGTGTATGAGATCAGATGTCTGACTCTCATAACTGAAGCAATAACAAGATCCAGTCGTGTTGGAGACCTTTCATCCAGACAGCTTTCTAAATAGCACACAGTTAAATATAAGGATGCACATTAATACAGTCGATAAATAAAGTTCAGAGCTCCCTGAAGTTCAAAAGAGAGAACACTGTGTGCGGCAAATCTTTTCTGGTTTTACCTCTGATGGTTTGCCACTGCTCTGCTTCAACATTCTATGATTTACAGAGTTAGTCTGTTAAAGCACCAGGTGAGTGTTGGGTTTTACATTGCTAGCACAAGAGCTTTAGAATGCCAGGTGGAGGAAGTTTGTTTTCAGGCCAGGTGGGGAGTGCTGGCATGAACAGCCTTTGTGGCAGAGTTGAAGAGGACGTTGACGCAGGAACCAAAGGAGACAGTGAGCGAGCAAGAAGCCACCGGACAAGAGTAAATGTGGGACTGACTTTTAGTGGTTGGTGAGAGCTTGGTGAAATAAAAGGCTGAAAGACAGACGCCGAGCTGGGCTGACTGCTGTTGGACAGGTCAGTAATATATGCTGCTGCTGGGGACCTGGTTGATGATTGGCTGTTTGCAAAGTTGTCGACTTTTTTTGATCAGAAGTAATGTAATCAGAACAAATACTTGAGTACAGCTGAACATGTTTACTACAGTGGGATTACACTAAAAAACAAACCTTCCTTACTGTTGCTTTAAAGTTAAATATAACACAGTTATCTTAAGAGACAATATTAATGTGTCATAGTAATGCTCCCTAACAACCTCCCCTGTAACAACAAATATTATGTCAGTGTCTCTGACACTGACATAATGACACATTACAAAGCTTCTGAAAATAACACTGATGTTTGGGCTGAACTGATCTGTCTGCAAGTCTTCTGTTCATCATAGCTCAGTGACACAGAAGCCTGGAGGCAGACAGACTGCAGATATGCAGGCCTGTGTAATTCTACAACTATTGCACGACACCATTTGAATATTTAAGTGTTGTGGAGCTTGGCCAAGGAGAATTAGAAACACTCTCAAAGTTCATCAGAAGTGCCTGACTCGGTCTCACATTCTGCCCAACTCATCCTGGTGGATCGACTTTAAACCCCAATATAACACCACATATACTAC
Source organism: Collichthys lucidus (assembly GCA_004119915.2). Lineage (NCBI taxonomy): Eukaryota > Metazoa > Chordata > Actinopteri > Sciaenidae > Collichthys > Collichthys lucidus. The sequence goes on from CM014101.1 coordinate 2,435,988, forward strand.
ATGCCCAGAATAAGTTAAAGAGAATGTCTTTACCCATGGACAGCCACATTTGAGCCCTGGGCGAGCCCCGTGTGCCCCTGGATGCGCTGTGCGCCCCTGGATGCGCCGTGTGCCCCGACCGATCAGTCTGTCCGCCGCCCCCTCTGCCTTGTCAACCCCCCGCTCCCAGACACAGATGTCTGTTTACGCAGATTGGACCGTCAACAACAAGCTATCTATTATGATTAGGAAGGCAGCAATAGGTCTCTTTGACCCTGGCCACCACAGTGTTGAGATAGACTGGCACCTACTGTTTCCAACCAAAGCCAAACAACTAATACTGTTGAGGACCTCAAGGCCCACATGTGACCTCATGTTACCTAAGGATAGAAAATTCCATAATGTTATGAAAGTTGAACACATACCTGTTTGTACCTGTGACTCCAAAGACAACTCTGTCTGCATTGTCTGTGATAGCTACGCAGCAAACTCCAGCCTCATTCCTCAGCCTCTTCCTCACCTTAAAGAATTAGAGCAAACATAACATGAGGTCAGTTAGAAAACTGCTGTTCAAGCAACCTGGAACAAACAGTAACAACCCACCGTTCCCTTGTGCAGGTCCCACAGGGTGATGTAAGGGCTCCTCTGGTCATGGTTGTAATGGGTCAGCACCAGGTAGCTGCCAGTGTGGGTCATGGCAGCAATGTGGAGGCTCAGCTGTGATGGTTTATCCTCCAGGGTGTGGATGTGTTCCTGTGAGACCACGCTGAAGACATTGAGGTGGTGTGCAAAGTAGGAGCACACCACCACCTAAAATAAAGGATGCAGACACAGTGAAACATGATGCAATCAAGACAATAACCTCAAAACAACAGCAGCAAGATTATACTGACATTATTATACAAAATGAATTAACATGATCTACACATGAAGTCAAGTTAGTATTAAGTAGTAAGAAGGAAGGAGATTTTTTCTTTGCCACTGTCGCCAAGTGCATGCTCATGGTGGGAATTTTTGGGTCTGTAAATAATATTATAAAGAGATTTATATAATATTCTCTGCAGATATGAGTTTAGATGAATTATCCTGTTCTCTGTGCATTGTTCTGTTGCTGTGTACCTGTTCGTCTCCACTGAGGAGGTACTGCTCTATACAGTTGTATTTCTCTCTCTCCAGCCTCCTCATGGCCTCCTTCTCCATCTGTGCCTCCTTCTCCAGCCTCCTCATCTTTGCAGACTGGCTCTCTGTCCGAATGTCCCACGGCATCACTGCAAGAAAAGTTACTCATAGCTACCTATCTGTCCTCTAATGAGATATTAGTGAAGAGTGATTAAACTGGAAGTTTTTATAGCAGCACAGCATCAAATATTTATTTTTTAAATTAAAGAAAGCAGTGATGATTTAAGAGCTTCCCAGCTTCAAAAATGCATCTGGAGCGTCTGAAAGGGCGACACATATTTACAGGTGTGATGTTAAACATGTCTGTCGATGTGTTGTTTTCTCTTACTATGACAACTTATAGTCCTCATCAATGTCTCGGTGTGTTTGTCCCATCTGTCCTCTGTCCTCCAGTGTCTGTCCAACACTGACACAAAGTGTTTTCAGTATGTTCAGGTATTTTTCATGCTATTTTACAGTTTGTCATTTCCTGATAAACCATAAAAAGTTGTTGATGATGTCATCCTGCACTCGGGGGCATGTACCAATTCTACATCCAATGAAACGCCTTCTCTCTTCTGAGTGTTTCCTGTTTGATGAAGTCTATGATTGATGTCCAGGCCTCACTGATTACTGTACAAAAGCACAGCTTTAGAACTTTATTCAGACAGAATATATTTGCTGCTTTTCCCTCTGATGTCCTCGACTGCTCAGCTTCAACTCTGTGATTTACACAGTTTAGCCTGCTAACTGCTAATTAACTGCTGAATCTGCTGTTAGCAGCTCAGCAGCCACACCTGACCAGGTACGAGCACCACCGAAGTGATCTACAGACCTACAGAGGAAAGACTGAAAGAGGCCTTTTTTTAAAATCTAAGCCATGTTAAGCTTTCTACTGAGCTTTCCACTGACGCAGATCAGAAGGTGTCCTTTGAGTCCCTAATAAAACATTATTTAAACATTATTCCGGCTGATTTATTTTGAGACTGAACAAATGGTGGTCTTGTCTCACTTTTCTGCAGTGACATCAGAGTCATTTGAAAGAATCAAGACATAAAATCCTACACAAAGTGTCTCTGAGGAGTCGGTCCAGGATGGAATATGGATTCGTGGATAAGATTAGAATTAAAATGAGGTTGGTGTAAAGACTAAAGGGGTGTTGAATAGGGTGAAGGAACAACTCAAATATACCTTTACCACACTCTCCAGAACATATTCTAAGCTGGTTCACTACAAGATCACCAATGCTTGCTATTAAATGATTCAATGAATTAGGTAAAATGTGAATGTTGCTAAAGAGTCTGATGATCCATCATCATGTAGAAGATGATGAGGCAGCTCACCTATTGTTTCTCTGTGTGCTGTCACGTCAGCCTGTAGGTCTTGAACAGTGCTGCTGGTGCACACGGAGGACTCTCTGTGGGACGGTTTGATCTCATGTTTGATGGAGCCAGAGTCCAGATCCCAAAGGATCAGCTGACCTCTGCAACAACACCCAACACAGAAACAGAAATGTGACTGGGATCCTGCTGAAATGGATTCAAGACAATGAGAACATGTGACCATGATTACATTTCAATGAAATCTGTGTGAGGAATAAATGATTGTGTCACAGGAAGCCTCAGATGAAACCACTGCATGTCACACATGGAGCCTACCAACTTTTGTCTTCTTCATTTATTGATTTTCAGGACATTTTCCACTCCTACCTGTATTTCACAGAGGAGCTCACCTGGTCTCTGACAGGCCGAGAAGAGTCCGTCCCTCCTCCAGAAGACGGTACTCATGCTGAAGACAGGGAATAACTGTGATCCCAGTCTGTCTCCTCACATAACTCCTCTTAATCAAATCATACACTAGAAGAGTCTGTGAGGGCAGACATGACGTATCAGTGTCACCATGACTGTAAGGTACTGAACACATGAGCAGATGAATGAAGGTCAGCGAGAGTCTGACCTGGAATCTGTTGCCTTTGCTGCTTCTGTCTGTCAGGATGTAAAGTTTGAAGTCATGTGCGAGCACCACATCGGTGCTCCCATAAAGGCCATGCTCCACCCTGACTGGCCGGCAGATGAAACGCCGCCTGCTCAGGTTCCACACATACACCGTCCCAGCTCTGATGGAGAGGCACACGGCGTACCTGCCAGCAGAGAGAGCCAGAGGGAGCCAGACTCCAGCAAAACAGACCACAACAGAAACACAGAGCCTACAGCATGACTGTGAACATGTACTGAGAACAGCTTCTGTTTACTGAGTTAATTAACACAACAACGCACAAATAAATTTGCAGCTCTAATCACCATTCAGAGGTCTGTTTATTTAAAGTTCATCAACACATGGTTATTCCTCTATAATAATTATCGAGAAACTGCTCATTAAAAATGTCTTTTTAAAAATGCTTCTTTATTACCCGATGACATCATTTCACTCCACTTTCCCAGTGATCTGGTTGGTCAGTGGTCAGGCTGTGGTTAAGTTTGGGTGTGTGCCATGTGGGTCAGCCAGTCCCAGCAGTCATTGTAGTATTTGTATGCAGCCTAAAGGTGCAGTCACTTAACAAAAGCGGCCAACAATGAGTACAGGAAAAGGAAGTGATGTCACCTGTCTGATGTGGATAAATAATAAATACTGTGAATGAGTCAGGTGTAATATTCTATTTAGCGAGGCAGTAATGGTGTGTCAGCGTACCTTGGGGTTTTCCCCATGGGTATGACCTCCTGTGTACCGTCACTCCTCAGCTTGTGGATGTTGTAGGTCAGAGTCTGGTCAGTGATCCTGGAGGTCAGATCCCACAGGTGGAGGTACTTCTGTCCACTGCAGATCCCCAGGCAGAAACGCAGATCAAAACACAGGCCTGGAGGGAAAGTTAAAGATCTCTAGGAATTCTCTTAATTCTCATAATAACAGTTATTATTTAAATATTTTTTATTCTTATTATATCTTTTGACACTATGTAATTGAACAAACTGAAGTAGCTCACAGAAATATGTGACAAATACATTCAATTGAAAGGAAAAGTTAGTGTTAGTCAGAAGTCCTAAAAACTGCAGTTTCTCAAACAGCCACTTGAGTCAGTCTCTATAAGCCCATACCATAAGTAACATGGCAGGCAGACAACATGCTATGGTAACACGTTAGTCAATGTTACAAAGCTATGATTGGACAGTTGCTTATAGGGGGAGGGACTTATCAAACCCTAAACCCTCTCCCGGGAATCTTGAAAACAAACCTCTGGTCAGTACTGCGGGGAAACGAGCGATATGTTTGTGGTCCTCTGTCTCCAGATCCCAAGTGACCAGCTCTGTGATGCCAGTAGAAGGGCAGGGGCAGAAGGCCACAGCATGAGTCCCCGCCTGGTTCACGGTGACTTGGGAAATGTAGTCCTGGCTACAGCCCAATATAGAGCGCAGGTAGAGGAAGGAGACCGTGCTGAAGAGTTCGATGTGAATGATTTCACCGTCCCTCTTGTATGGGTATCTGACACAGACAGAGTACAAGGTGGGTGGGAAGAGGAAAGTGTGTCACAATGAAGTCCAGGAACATCTCAAGAGAGACAAGGCAGGTTTTATCTTGTCATTCAACTCCTTCTACTTTGTACACAGTGCCTGCAGTATGTTTCTGTTAGTGTACCTGCAGAAGAGCAGCAGGTAGTCCTTAGTCATCTCCACAGCTTGTATGGAGGCAGCACCATGCTGAGCAGACAGGACACACAGCACACTGCCCGCTCTGGCACTGAATACTGCTGCCTCACCACCAGATCTCCATCACAGAGAAGAACAAGTATGAAACAAAAATGATTTAGAATTCAGGCAGGATTTATCACACTGAAGTATTTCATTTATTATTTGTCATGAGACTCAACAACTGACTCTTCAGTACACAATTTAAAGCACCAGTGTGCAGAATTCATTAGCATCTAGTGATGTGGTTGCCAATTGATTGCAACCCCCCACCTCACCCTTTTCTACTTAGCGTGTAACTACAGTGGAATGCACATGAAAGGCCCTATGATGGCAGTCACTGGAGGTCTGTGAATATAAAAGGCTCATTCTGAGTAGTTATTTTCAGGTGAATAAACTCTAATGAATGGGTTATGAAGATTATATTCCATTTCTGTCAGATTCTGAGAATAGAGACAACTAAATTTGATACATTTCACTGGAACATTGCAGATGATTTGCAGCAAAGGATTTCCACTTCTGCTATATTTGAAGACTTTATCGCTCCTGTGAGAACGTTCATTTACCACTAACACACTGAAGAGAGAGAAGTGTAATTGAGCAGATTATTACCCTGTCGTCTTGTATTACCAGCAGAAAACAGTGACCTAGTTTGTTGTTTACCTGATACCTCCTCCTGTCGGGTGTGAAGGAATGACTCCTGTGCTAATTACTCTGAAAGCATCCATGCTTTTAATGCACTTTTAATTAGATGGCAACAGAATGAAGAAAAACTTGTATTGTCTTCCTGTCGTCCCCTGACCATCAGTATCATTCATCTACGTGACAGGAGCTGAAGCATGAAGGCATCACCGCCGTGCCACATTACATAGGTGAGGCATACAAGGAGTAGACAGTCTTAATAATTCACAGCTGTTTTCAAACCCGGTGGTGAAATTTGTCTGGAGACTATAGATGCCTGATTTCACAGCTTGTTAACAAAGGCAGAGATATGTGATATTATTTAAGAATAAGGTCACTCGAGTCGACACTTGTGACTCATGCATTTTGAATGTGATGCTGCTGAGTTCACCATCTTCTGCCATTTATAGTGACCTACTGGGATGTGGCCTGCTGAGTAGATGGGTTTGTGATACAACAAACAATGCTGATATTATTGCAGTTATTATTTTTTCTACTGTACATATTGTCTCTCTCTCTCTCTAACCTATGATCCATGATCCACTATGAGCCAGAGTATCTGCCTCTTCCTTGCCTGTCAGTGTTTTCCCATGGCGGGAATTGTTGGGTCTCTGTAAATAATATTATAAAGAGTATAGTCTAAACCTGTTCTACATGGAAAGTGTCATGAGATAACTTTTGTTATTATTTGGCTCTACGTAACTAAAACTGAGGGCAGCACAGTGCTGCAATGGTTAGCACTGTGGGCTCATAGCAAAACATTTCTTGTTTAGACCAGTGGTGGCTTTTAGCCTTTCTGTTTGCATGTTCTCCCTGTGTCCGTGTGGGTTCCTCTCCAGGTATGGTTCCTCCCACAGTCCAAAGACATGAACCGTAGCAGGTCAATTGGTCATAGGTGTAAATGTGAGTGTGAATGGTTGATTGTACCCTGTGATGAACTGGCCACTTGTCCAGGGTGTACCCTGTTCTCACCTAAAGTCAGCTGGGATAGGCTCCAGCCCCACCCTGACCCTAATGAGGGTAAACGGTTACAGATAATGGATGGATAGATGGATGGATGGATAGATAGCGAGAATAGCAGATATATATCCTAATGGAGTCCCCGCTTGCCCTCAGTGACCAGCCAACCAGCAGATTATGTCTACATCTTCCCCTAAAGTTTCTACATTCTGGACTGATATTTTTGATGGTTACACAAAGATCTTCAAGAGAATAGTCTCTCCCAACCTGTGCCATTTTTGGTTTTGTACCACTGCCATGTTCAATTAAATGCAAGGCTTGAGAAGTTAAGGCCTTTACTTCCTTAATCGCTAGAAAGGTCATCCTGCTTTGCTGGAAGCAGCAGTCTCCACCTAGCTTCACAAGATGGGCAACAGACAATATGTATATACTAAAGTTGTAAATGAGACTTGAGGGTGGCTTCATGGGAGGGAATAGAATTTATGTGTTGATTGGACAGAAATTAGTAGTGTAAAGGTATTCTGTATACATTTGTATATGATTAGGTCGAAATAAATTGAGGTTGAAATCATCGAGGTGTTCATTTTCAACCAAATTTCTTTTTCTTCTACTGTCTCCATAATACCGTTGAGAGAATTTCTGAGTTGAAACACAGGGTGTGGGCTGGGGGAGTTGCCCTGTGTCCTGACAGGCCAGGTCTATCCTGACTCTTTGATGGGGCTTGCTGGAGTTGGAAGCAGTCTGACTAGATGTTCTGCAGAGCTTAAGGCCTAAAGAACTACTGTTACCTCCGCTGCATGTTACACTTTGTGTGTGTTGAACTGTGACAATGTGCATTTTTATTCTAATAAAAAGACACAACATTAATCAAAATTTAGGCAGCTACAGTATAAGTGTCCTAAGATATGACCCGATTCTGTGAAGTGCAATGTATTTTAGTCTTGAGGTTCTTTCAGACAGCAAGTATTTGTGCCACCACCTCCACTTTTTCCAATACAAACACAGGCATCAGGCACAGGGTATCTTCGAAATGTTTAAGATATGGCGCAGTCCTGACTCTGACCTGTAGGCAAAGAGGACGTAGTCTCTGATGGAGTTGTTGGACAGCAGAATGGAGCGGTCTCTGTGGATCGCCTCACGCTCCATGGAAATGTTAACATGGTGCAGCAGAGAGCAGGATGAGGCCAGGTCAAAAACCTGACACACAACACACACACACACACACACCTCAGGCATGACTTCTATCAGACTTTTATAACTTTAACAAACATACAAGTGTCTCTTATTAAAGTTTCTAGTGAACGTTTTGGACACTTAATCATGCAGCAGAACAAGAAAATATTACCCTATTATCACCTTATCTGATCACTCAGCAGACACAGATCTACATTAGCTACATTTTTCAAGACCAATATTTACTCCTTTTAACTGTGTTTTGGTCTCCACCAACTCCTGAAAAAATATTTGACGTTTCAGCTACAAAACCCTCTCAGCATTCACCAGCTAGTTTATAACGCCGCCAGTACCTTGACTCGATGACTTCCATCGTAGAAAACCACCAGCAGCTGACCATCGCAAGTCGTGGTGACTACAGGAACGTCCACTGAATCACTCTCTGAATACACAACTTGCCCAGATTCAACCTCTCTCACCTGAAACACAGCACACAGGTAAAATTCATTTTAATTTTGCAGCAACAAACTTTCCAGTCAACTCTCTACTATAGTTTGTTATAACACTGTAGTACAAACTTTCTTAGCTCAGGTGAATTTGATTTTTTTTTGGCATTTTCAAGCTTTATTTCTGACAGAGACAGCTGAAGAGTGCGGGGAGAGAGAGATGGGGAATGACATGAGGGAAAGAGCCACAGGTTGGACTCAAACCCTGGGCTTCCACAGCAAGGACTGAGCCTTTGTACATGGGTCAGCTGCTCTACCAACTGACACCACCCCAGCTCAGGTGAATTTTAGTTCATTTTAAACCAAGCAGAAAAACAAAATTAAGTCAAACCTGCAGACTTTGTCCCATGTGGATGATAAGCATTCTGTCATCCAGACTCAGGGTTACTGAATCTCCAACAACTCCCTCCACTGGATCCAGACTCCTGATGATCCGCCTATGCTCCAGATCCCAAAACCTCAGGCTTCCATCTGATTCACTGGTGACACCCAAGGGTCCTCTATGCCCCCCTCCCAGGGCAGTCACATTAGTCATGTGACCTGATTAGTGAACACATATTTGATTTGATCGTTTCATTTTGGACACCCTCAACCTTGATTTGTGTAAGGAGAAACACTGACCAAAAACATATCTCAGGGAGAGCAAGAGGGGACTAACTAACCGGCAATAGATGTGTGTACAGCATAGTATAACATAGCAAAGTTATATACAGTTAGGATGATAAGGAGGGCAGTTTATGTGTGATGTAATACCTGCCAGCGGGGTGTGTTGGAGGCCTCCTGGTGGCAGCAAAAAGGTGGAAGAAGGAAGCAACACAGTGAGGTTGGACTGCATACACTGGGCCAGTAGAGCATGGAGGTAGCTGAACTGTAACCGGTCACCTGGGTCAGAAACATAGATTCATGATTCATGTAATGTAGCACAAAATTTTGGGAGTTACTGAAGCTGATACAAAAACCTCTGGAAAAAATGTTAGGTAAAAATCCCAAGTGATTGATTATCAAATCGACTTTGCAGGGGTGAAACTAACATGTTTCCCTGCTGGCTAGCTGGCTAGTGGTTATCTTGCCAGTTCAAGGTTCAAAGAGTTTTATTTAGTTTTATTTTATTTTTTTTCATTTAAGCACATGTTAAACATGGGATGGAATTGGTTTTCCCTGGTCCCGGAACAGCCCACTGTCAAAGTATAAAATAGAATAGAACTAGCTAACTAAGTATAAAAAAACAAGATAAAATATACAAAATAGGAGATGGAGGATAGTTACGGTAGTTCACTAATATTTGCATATGAATCTGAGGGTAAAGGACCAAGATTTTGGAAATATTTTGGTTTATATGTGGAGTATCAGACAATAGATTGGTTCCAAGATTGCTCATTCGCTATTCAGCTATCAATGTGAGTAGTCACTATGTCACCAACTTCTTGCACAATATAAATTTTAAGAAGACACATGGTAGCTGTGGCTCAGGAAGTAGAGCACTGTCCACTAAACAGAAGGTGTTTCGATCCCCGGCTCCTCCAGTCAGCATAGTGAAGTGTGTTACTGAAATCCCAAGTCAGTGTGTTCTGTAAGTGTGTGTGAATGTGATTATCTCCCTCTGATGAACAATCGACATGGCAGCCAATGCCATCAGCATATCAGTGTGTGCATGGATGGGAGAAGGTGATATGTAGTGTGAAAAGTACCTTGAGTGATCAGAAGACTAGAAAGGCGCAGTACAGAAGACTAGAAAGTACAGTCAGTGACTTGCTGTTCCAAATGCTTGTGGGACCAGGTTATCTTTACGGCATCTTTATGCACTACAGTGCAAATAAATATGGATAATCATTAATTATTATATTATAGAGGCACATATAGTATGGGATATGACATACAAATTAGATTCTTTTAAAGGATACCTTTAGCAACAGGACGGTCCTCAATAATCATTTTTCCCAGTCGACCCACAAGTTGGGAGGCCAGCTGACAGGGATCCTGCAGCAGAACTGCTCTGGACATTTCCAGAGCACCCAAAAGTACCTTCACATCCTCCAGCTCCCTAAGGAGAGAAGGTGGTTGGTGGGGGGGTTACACACTGTAGGCACAGAGGAATGGGGATGGCCTTGTAGTGGAGAGAGCTATCTTAAAACCAATTTCCTACTAAGCCTCAGGAATAGAGAAGACCACAACAAAACACAAATGGCACGAAGAAGAAGACACTCAACAAGTACCAGATATTACAAGTAGTTCAGAGCTTCAGGAGGAATCAGAATTCCTTGTCATCAGCTGCACAGGCAAAATGTCTCCTATATCTGAAATACTGTACCACATTTAAGGAACACACCTCCTGCCCTTAAGAATCTCCATGACAACAGTAAGAAGTGGAGATGGAGGATAGATAGAAACATGATTTGTTAAGGACATCTTCTTTCTGTCCCCTGAAAGGACCTACTTGTCTGGCAGCACAGCCTTGTTTAGGTCCTCCTCGATGTCCAGGACAGATAGACCCCAGGCCTTATGTAACAGGAACTCATAGTTGAACATGCATTCAGACAGTAAGGGCAGGATTTGGCCTGAGTGGACCAGGTGGAAGGGCAACCCACGAAGCTTCCTCAGATTGAATCTGTAACTTTTAGTCATACCTTCACCTTCCTCATCCAGTGTCCATGCCAAAGGCTGAAATATATCTGCATGTTGCGACTTGGCTCTGTAGTAGTCTGCGTAGTCTGCGTGCAAAGCCATGCGAGAATCGTCTGTTTTTAAATAATGTTTTATGCACACTTGGGTCAGCTTAGAATGTGTCCAGCGGTACACCCAAGTCCCGTCTGTCCTGACCTCAGTTAGGTGACAACCAAGATTACGTTTCAGTCGAGCCCATAAGACATAAGGGATCCTCGGGTGGCTGGAGGAGGAGTGACATGAGGTCACTTCCTGAAGCACCTTCTCATCTTTGGCTAGAAGGTCCATTAACTCCTGATGACGGACATAAACATGTTTTATCAGAATTTCAAAATGATTCACTTCACATACAAGTACTTCTTGCTTTTTTTGCATTTCTGTTTTCTTAACAAATGAAATTCATAGTGTTAATTAGCACTGAAGGTATTTTAAAATGTAGTTTAAAAGTAGTTAGCTGTTTGGGACTGGGACCGAAAACTGAGCCTTGTGGCACACCACATAATAAAGAAGATGGTAATGTGGCTCCTATTCAGTGTAATCCAACTCCTGACTAATGTTTGAGTGTAATCCCATCAAAGACAAAGATCTGATCTGCATTAGCCTGAAAGCTATAAACGTTCACTGTAATAAACGTTCACTGTAATAAACGTTCACTGTAAAAAACGTTCACTGTAAAAAACGTTCAATAATAAATGTTCACAAGTGTGAAGTATCTACAAGCTGACTTTCATTGTGCACTGAGGGGATAGGAGATCAATCTAAAAGCACACGGTTTGCTGAGAGTGATTAATGATCAGGTGTATGCACAATTTCTAGATAAATGTAGCTTTCCCACCTGTTCAGTGACACCCCAACGTGAGATGCATATCAGAGATGCAACCCTTTTTACCAGCTGCTTCCCTAGCTCTCTCTCCAAGCGAGCCAGCATGCTGAGGTAAAGACCCTCCAGGCTAGCTGGAAGGCTGAGGCTGGCCTGAGGGGAGTAAGAGGTCCAGAGTTTGCTCTCAGAGTAAGCTGTTGCCAGGTACAGAGGACAGGGACAACCCAGACAGGCCTGGACCAAGAGGTGCCACTGCTGCTCCTGCAGACGCCGCTGGTCAGTCCACAGCTTGGTCTTTAATGCAGCTGTGATGTCATCAGGACTGAGAGGAGGGAGGGACAGAACTGTGGGACGGGCCGACTGTTGGAGGAAGGTGAGAGAGAGAGAGAAGTGTCAGCTATAAATCACAGTGTTACATGTATCATTTTAACATACAATATACATCGTCAAATATATGGGGACGCCATTTAAAGTTTCTGGGAGCACAGAAACATACAGCTGTGCAGTCTCCTTCGACAAAACATCCAAGTGACTGGATGCCAGTCACACATACACAGAGACAGAGAGGCAGAAATCAGCCACACAGAAGGAAAGATGAAGGTTAGACAGGAAGAAGTTGTCGAAATTAACAGCAAATAGGAATCCATTTCATATTCTTTTCCCTGATGGGCACCACCCAACCTCCTCATGATCCTGCCTCCAGTTAATATAAGTAAATGGTGTAAAAGAGACAGTAGCCAAGCTGAGCTGTTTGTATTGAGTAAATGTAAAAATATTCTCTTGCTGGAGTCAAGCAGAAGCCCTCAGTGCCAGTGCCTCTGCATTCCACAAGGCTAAAGCTGGAATTATACTTATCTGCCTGCAAATATAAAGACAGAAGCGCGCTGTGGGTATCTATATTGCAGCTAATTCAGAATGCTGCTGCACGTGTACTGACAGGAACCAACATCAGAGATAACATTTCATTTTGTCTTCTGTGCATTGGATACATGTAAAATAGTACCTTACTACCCCTCTAGAACCCTGCACTCTGAAAATGCAGGGTTCCTTGTGGTTCCTATAGTCTCCAAAAGTAGACTGGGAGATTTCCCCGCCACCATCATGGTGGAATTGTTGGGTCTCCATAAATAATATTATAAAGAGTTCGGTCTAGACCTGCTCTGTATGGAAAGTGGCATGAGATAACTTTTCTTATGAATTGGCGCTATATAAATAAAATAGAATTGTATTATAGATCTGAGGCACCGTTGCTATGAATAAATGTAACACTCGCTGCAGAGATAAAAATTACTTATGGCACTAATAACAGCAGCAACCGTTCTTTCTGGCAATCACACAAAAGATTTATTAATTTACTTCCTGCTTATAGTTGCTCCAGTGAACTTGTGGAAACACCTGGAAGAGTAAGGCCTTGAACTAGCCCGTTCCAAAGTGCCTTGAAAAACACTTTCTGTGCTCTAAATGTTCATCAGCAGCTTAAAGAAATGGATTTCCATCAGCAGCCAGCAGCACACCGTATGTCCACTGAATGCTCAAGTTCAAGTTACACATGCTGTAACTATTTCTTGATGAACAGCAGTTTATCCATCTGCACAGTATCACCCAATATAGTACTCTACTAACAGTTCCAATTCTGGCAACCTCATTGTTAAGACAAAGCTCTGGAGAGCTAAGTACATTAGCCACAGCTGACCACAACTTTTATTTGTACATTTATGTTTGATCACATTAAACAAGTTGAGCTTTAGAAGTGTTAGGTTGAAAGACAGTCAGGTTCCATCAGTTCAGCTTCACTGACCTGCAAAGTCTGAGTGCAGGGGGAGTCTGTGGTTGCAGAGAGGAAAAGGTGGACGTTTGGTGGTAGAGGGGTTGAGATCCAGGAAAGGTCCGCACCATGTTCCTCAGACAGCTCATCTAAACCGTCCAGCAAGACCACCAGGAGCCTCTCTGCGCCCACCAGGCCCAACAAAGAGTGAAACTCATTGATCAGCTGAGGGAGGCTCTAGAGGAGGATCAACATGTATTCTGGGTAATGTTTGTTTCAGGACACAGATCAAAAGTAGGACCTTTCCCAGTCTTGGTCAGTTCTGTGAGCTATGATGAAGGTGAGATGGTGCAGTACCTCTGACAGCTGTGTGTGAGGACAGTAGGCTTCTGCGAGCTGGACACAAAGACTCTGCAGGACCAGACGAATATTCCTGCTCTCTCCAGTGACGCCAATGAAGTGCACCAGTACCTTCACAGCTCTGAACCAATGAAAACAGAATGACTTCATCAGTGATCTTCAGATTGTTCATTTATATTATTTGCTTTTCACTTGTATATTATCTAAATATATTGTTTTCGCCTTTTTCTATATCTGTCTCTGTAAATCTCTGTGCCGAACAGCACAAATAAAAACACTATAATGATCTACTCGCATTGGCAACTCACCCAGGGAGCCAAGATGGTGCTAGCTGTGCTACTGCAGCCATGATGGTGCTCTTTCCCCAGCCTGGTGGTCCCAGCAGGAGGATGGGTCTGGTTCTTGACTGCTCCACTGCCCTCTTCACATCAGCTAAGAAAGTCTGCCTCAGAGTACAGCCCTTCCACCTGGGGGATGTAGGGAAATCTCACTGGGGTTAAGCCAGAAGGTATCTGGAAATACAGTTAACAACTACGTTCTGTTCAGTGGTGAGTAGTAAATGGAAATGGTAAATGGACTGTACTTATATAGCGCTTTTCTAGTCTTCCGACCACTCAAAGCGCTCTACACTACATATCTCATTCACCCCATTCACACACATTCATACACTGATGGCATTGGCTACCGTGCAAGGTGCCAACTGCTCATCAGTTTGAGGACCTAACCCAGTGTTTCTCAAACTTTTTCACACCAAGGACCACTTTGTCAAAAAAAAAATTTTCAGGGACCACCTGACCCCGTCTTCAGCCACCTATCCATCATTGTTTCCCATCCTCTCCGTGCCTTGTTTTAGTTAAAGTTCACAGCTTTTGCTGCTCTTTTCCTTGCTTTCTTTTCCTTACTTACTGACGTGACAGCGGAATGATTTTGTCTATAGGAGACGCCGTGGTTGCTTAGGCAACAATTTGGGCACTGCTAATTCAGATTTATCTTCATATATCCATTATACATATTTAAAAAAAATATTTGTCTGCATTTTTGTTCAGAGAACAAATTCGCTTTACACTTCAAATAATGTTAGGTAGGACTAGGGCTGATATGGCCTGTAACCAATATCTCGATATTTTTAAGCTATATCGCGATACACGATATATATTTCGATATTTTTGTTGTTGTTTTGTATTGTTTATTTCTAATAAATATTGTCATTATTTCCATGATAGCATTGTAATTGCTCAGAATCAACGTAGAACAGTAGATTTACACTTGCTGTGAGACACACCTCTTTTATAGCATTTTAACACTTGTCATATTTTTTATGAATTTTTAATACATTTCATGATGTAAATATGAGCTTTAAAGCTCAATAGCTTCCAGGTCCTGTGACCTATTGGCTCAAAATCAGTGTAGAACAGTCGAGCTACAACTGCTATACGACACACACTCTTTTTTATAGCATTTTAACACTTCTCATATTTTTTATGAATTTTTAATATATTTCATAATGTACATATGAGCATTGAAGCAGTGCAGAATCATACTTGGCATATGAGACACTTTTTTAAATCAAATTTTAACCATTCTTCATATTTTATAAATAAACGTTTAATACATTTAACACCCACGTTTTATTTTGAAAACCGAAAGTGTCCACACGCTGCAGTAAGCTAGCGCTGACTTTCCAGTTTTTTCAAGTGTTTGCCATAAAGTCGGCAGTAAGGGCGCACTTGAAAATATTGGAGCAGCTGACGTGACCACGCGAAAACGAGAGACGTGACCGCAGCTGTTTTTCTTCAGAACCAAGTCGTCCGTCTCCATCTTCAATTACCTCACTTGGACTCTTGGCTTCACCTCTCCTCACTTGATACAGAAAGTACGCATGCGCGCAGGGGATGTTTCTGGGTGGGCGGGGCAGTGTGCTGCGTGCTGTGAGCAGCAGGAGTGAGTGACAGGCGAATCCCCGGAGAATTAAATGCCGACGGCTTAAAACATTTACGTGACAAGTACTCGATGGTCGCGAT
Source organism: Collichthys lucidus (assembly GCA_004119915.2). Lineage (NCBI taxonomy): Eukaryota > Metazoa > Chordata > Actinopteri > Sciaenidae > Collichthys > Collichthys lucidus. The sequence goes on from CM014101.1 coordinate 2,451,752, forward strand.
ATAGTCATTTCATACATCTCACGTAGAACAAGCCGCGATATATCGAGTATCCCTAGGTAGGACTCCACAAACTTGTGTGGGAAATTCGAATATTTTAAGAGATCCTCTCACGGACCACTTGAGGTCGCTCGCGGACCACTAGTTCATTCAATATTAATACAGCCAATTTGTTTGCCCAAACCCAACAGAGAAAATGAATGCAGTCATTTTGAGTTCATTAGTACTGTTACATAAATCTCATTACTTGCTTCACATTAAGTCAAAGTCAAGCTCCAACCCATCATGACCCTGATGAGCATAAGCAGTTACAGATAATGGATATTACTATTATTATATAATATACTAATAATAGGCTAAAAAATCCCAAAGGCAAACATAAAAGATTATATGCTTGGCAAGAACTTTTTATTCAACTGATTGGGTGCCATTTTGGACCCTGGTATCCAGCTCATATAACACATATATGGTTCTAACATTTGTGGAAAGAGAGCCAGAAGAAAATAAGGAACCTATCATAGCCTCTTAGCTGTGCTGCACCATCCACTTTTATACAACCTCCATCCATCGGTCGCATCATAAACTCATCCATCAGTTTTAGGTCATTTCTGTACGAACTAAACCTTTTACCACTGAAGAAAGATGGAGTAACGGTACGGTGTGGGTACGGCAGAGAAGAAGAAGAGCAGCTCTAAAGATTGGTAACTCACAGATGGAGTCCATGGTTGACATGACGCTGTATCTCCTCCTGTATCTGAACTCTGACAGCTTCTCTCCTCGCTCTGTCAGAAGGGCCTCGAGTTCTGGTGACCTTCATGACTCTGTCAAAGTAAAAGTGCATTAATTCACATGTCACAGACGCTTTTATTAGTTCATAAAAAAGCTTCCATGTGTGTGTATGTGGTACTTGTTGAGGGAGTTGATGACAGTCAGTTGAAAGTGGGAGGAGATCCGCTCGGTGTAGAACTGGTGTGAGTGATTGTGTTTGGGGTTCAGCCCTCTCCGCCCCCATCCCACATTACGCTCATAGATGTTAGTGTGGCGCAGCTTGGTGATGTCAACATAGAAATTAATATAGAGAGATGAAAATGAAAGACGAGAACTAAATCACCAAAAATATGTCTTGGTCTTGAAGCTACCAACAATCCATCATTTTGTTGTGGGCTTAATTAAAATGTGATTTCAGTTGCAGTTTATAGACGTAGCCCTGACAGCCAGAATACCTTCTTGTGAAGCCGTTCCATAAACTTCTGTTGTGCTTTGGTGAGTACTGGATCAAGCTGAGCTTGTCCCTTTAGCAGGTCAGCGTACTGGGAGATGTGTTCACTCTTCAGGTTGTGGTTCAGATCTGGGATCAGTCTCTTGTAGCAGTGGCAGTGCTCCTCTGGTGGAGCGCCACCTACTGACTTCAGACCTGCCTCTAGCTCCCAGTCAAGAACTAAACATAAAAAATAGACAGACCCATACAGATAATGCTGACAGCTGAGGCTTGAGGCTTATCGAAAGCTCCTCCTGTGTTTATACCTGTTCGGAGTAACAGTGAAGCCTCCTCTTGTCCGAGCGCCTCACCCACGCTGCGCTGTAGAACTCTCCACAGTGTGTGACAGGTAGCACTCCAGTCCTTCCCAGCCCGCCTCCTGCACTCCCTGTCCACGCTCAACATGCCAGGATGGTGAGAGCTGTGGATGTCACCAGGAGATGATGAATAGATGTAAACTATGCTCATGTTTGTGTGACAGAAAAATGAACGTCAATCAATATAATGTTATTAATGGGTGTATTATGTCCTAAATTTTGGAGGTATTTTATTCATAATCCAAATTATTAAACATAATAATGAAAATGTGGACCTGATTTTGGCACTAGCTAAAAATTCCAGGGATTATATGAATTATTGCAAGTGATTTTGTGGGGAACAAGGCCACTGTCTGCCTGCTCATGGTGGGAATTCTTGGATCTCTAAAGAGTACAGTCTAAACCTGCTCTGTATGGATAATGTCCTGAGATAACTTCAGTTATGATTTGGTGCTATATTAATGAAATTGAATTGGACAGAAATATCTAGCAAATTTTATTCCAATCAATCCACTAGCTGTTCTGTTGAAACAAAAAAAATCAAACTGCTGGAAACACTAAATGAAGTCTGGATCACTATGGTCATTACGATTGGTCCTCTTGTTGAAAACTAAAAGTATACAACATGATCTAATGCCATAAGCCGTGAGCACTTTGTTTTCACCTGATGGGAAGTAAGCGGTATACAGGAGGAAGGCAATTCTCATCCAGCTTGTACCACATCCGGAGTAATGCGAGGTTTTTGTCTAAATCCCCCTGGCTCTTCACGCCCACAGGGCTGAGTCCGGCCTCCTCTGATTCTGAAAATGAGCTGTGGGAGCTCTGGCTCAGCAGTCCTGAGTCTGTAGCCTGTTCTCCAAAATTCAGATAATTTCTGTAAATGGAATCCTGGATGAAGCTGCCATAGTGGCTGTCTGTAGTGATGCTGGACCGGGAACCTGAGGGAGGTAGGTCCTTCACTGGTTCGTCCCTGGACATCTGTTGGTCTCTTTCCACCACTCTAACTATGGCCTCAAAGGCCTCTCTGGGGATGGTGGAGGGAAGGCTCCAGACCTCATACTTCTGTCCTACAAACACCTGAGAGAACAACAGAACAGAGAATCAGCATCTGAATTACTGTCCCACCGTCAAATAATCTTACAGGATGATATCTTACAATCAAGTTGGGACCCTGTGTTTTCTGACATCGCTGGAGATTCTCCACATGGAGCTCCACAGTGTCATGGTGTTCAGCAATGGGTGTTCCAACCCCCAAACGGAGGTCCACCATGCTGACTTCGTAGCCTCTCTGTTTACAGTACAGATACAGTCTGGGATAAACGTTCTCCATGAGCGCACTTCTCTCTGCAACTGTGTCTGAATCAAACACATAGATACACATAGATAGAAAGCAACCTAACTCCAGGCTGTGTACCACTAACCATAGCCAGCATCACTGGTCAGGCGTGGTCAGAAGTGTGCTGTGTCTGTTGCACCTGTAACTACACCCAACAATGATGTCACATGGACCTGCAGTTGATCTAAATCACTAGAGGTCAGTAAAAACAACAATTTCTCAGGTTGAAATATGTAATTATTAACTTATTTGTGTGTAATTGAGGTGGGAGCAGCTGATGAAAAAAGGTCCTCTGCAGAATTGATCTAGATTTTCTTTAGCTTGATAAAGCCCAGTTAACCTTACAAGGCAATTCGACTTGCGAAAGCATGAAATAACGGGAGAATCCATTTCGTCAGGCTTCAAGCTACGTGCTTGTGTCCAACTGCAGTGGTTCAGATTAATCAGCGTCCTATGAGGAACTACTGAGAGCTATTTTATCAACAGGTTCCACATAATTGCATAAAGTTATTTCAACTTAAAAATGTTATGTAATTCAATCCCTAACATAACATTTTGAGTTGAAATAACTTATGTGGAACCTGTTGACTAAATAAATTCAGTGAAAGTCAACATTTCATTTTTGAGTGTATCAGTCAATCATTTTGACTGAAGAGCGTAGAATGGCACTGTAGACTTTACTCTATGTTTTCAGTCGTCTTCCGACTGACTTCAGTACAGGTTTGACTGCATTATAAAGTCTGTTGATCTGATTGGTTGACGTTTGTCCGTGATGGGTGTTGATTGACAGATGGTTCTGCCCTTTTCCAAACAGTTTTCTATGAAGACTTCCCAAAGGGTTCTGTGTAACAAAACATCTATTGCTTTGTTAATAGCCCAGTAGCATCAAAAAGCAAGAATATTTGCCAATACTACACACCATAAAGACTGACTTACAACAGTAAAAATAAAATATAAATCTGATGAGGCTACCAGACGTTCAGATGGGTTCATTCTTACCTTTGTATCCTCCACAGATGTAGACCAGGAATCTCTTCTCTTCAGTAACAGATAAAGCATCCTCCTTTCTTTGACCATCGTCAGTCGTTGTACCACAGAAGAAGTCTGCCACTGGGAGTTTGTCATCTACATCATCTCTGTTCGACCTAACAGACAAATATGTCCCGCTGTCTGTCTCCGCGTCCTCCTGGACACAGCGTTTATCCTTTCCCGCTCTTTCTTCCTCATCCTCATCTTCTCCGTTGAGCTCTTCCATGCTCCTAAGTAACTTTGGTAAGTCCCCGATAGTTTCATATTCATGGAAGTCTGAAAAGGCCTTGGCAGCTTCAAGCTGATGAAAAAAACATTAGGTTTGTATGGTGAGTGTTTGGCAGGTAATTTGAGTTGAGCACTACTCTTTACTCGGACTAACAACCTGCTTCAGGTTCATGATTTTATGCTTTCAGGATGAAATACTCACAATACACACATGTATGAGTCTTTAAAAGACGTACTGTACCTTGAAAAAACGGCCTTGTTTCAGTATGTCACTTATTCTGTCGTCACTGTGAGGATCATTTGGGATTTTGTGTGTTTGCAGTAGTTGGAGTTCAGACTGGAGACAAACAGGATGGATGTGGATATGTTTCAGTCATAACTGAACAGACTGCAGACATTTAGTGCTTCAATGTTAAGTGTTGGCCTGTAGAACTCACTCTAAGGTAAGCTGTAATACTGGACTCCTCGCTTAGTTTGCTGTCATGCCTCTTCCTGTTTGTCTTCTGCAAAATAAGAGCATGAGAGAAGACATGGGTGGATTTGGTTCATATTTACTAAAGGTGCTAAACTATTCTCAGACGTCAAGCTGTCATTTCCAAATTTTGATCTTTAAAATGAAAAAAGCTATCAGATATCCTAAGTGAATGAATTTTTCTACAAGAGACGTGTTTCCCACATAATTCAATTTAAATTGGAATATTGTTAATCTATGTGTCACAGATCAATGTTTCATCCTTGTGCGCACAAGCATGTGTGTGTGTACTGGTGTGGTACAGTGTTGCTGTTTTGGTCTCTGTAGCTAATTTCCCTGTTCATGACAACTGTACTGAGGGTAAATTTACACACAACTCACCTGTTCACATTATATTAAGGCTTAAAGTTATGCAGAATTAACTCATTTCATTGACAGTGGATGCCTTTACAGATGGCTGGTTATACTAACCAGGCTTCAATCAGCCTATCTAAGCTCCACCCATGCACCACGTCTTTGACCCTTTTTGGATCAACCATGAGAAGGTGGAGACAGACAAGATGGATGAAGTCACAGACACCATGTCCATGTTCTATACTGTCTATGGGTAAAACCACCAAAACCTAGTTCAACACACATCCACGAGTATTCTGTGATGAGATGGTACATACATACATACAAATAATACATGTCTAATATCCATAATAATAATAATAATACAAATATTACTATTATTTTTTACTATTAATACTAATACTAATAATAATAATAATCACCTGACAGGGTGAAGTTGGGCCATTGTTTATAGCTGGAAGTGTTAAAACCTCTCTGTCCTCCTGCAAGACATGAATGTCAGACTATACATCAACATTTTTTAGATACAATAATGTGACTATAATCACTATCTACATGAACATATCATTTAATTAAATATAGTAATTATCCATTCTCATCATCACTGGAAATACACGCATATATAATATCATGTGATGGACTGACTCTAAAACAGACTGCAGCTTCTCTGGAAATATTCTCGGTTCAGTTTCAGACTGGAAGCTTCAGTAAAATGTTAAACATTTTTCAAACCAACAGAAAGTCTTTATGAGTTATTATTATTATAATTATTATTATTAGTGACACTTCAGACTGGATCACGTGTCGTGAAGACATACACTTACTTTCTTCTTGTTTTTAGGAAAAAGTCCGTCTCTGTAGTGAGTCCACATTCTGTCAGCGCCGGATGACAGACGACCATCTGTCAAGCAGGAAAGAATCAAACCACCAACTTCCGACAGCGAATTTCAAAATAAAACAAAATAAGTGTCAGATACATGAGATCTAGAGTATACAGTGGTCCCTCGTTTATCGCACGGGATACGTTCTAAAAATAACCCGCAATAAACAAAATCCGCGAAGTAAGTTTTACTATTAGTATACATGTTTTAAGGCCGTACAACCCCTAACCACACACTTTTATACAGCTTTTTACACGCATTTTGTACAGTACTCCCTTAAACAGGACGCAGAACACATGTGCGGTTCTCCCTTAGCCAATTTAGGACGATGCGCGTTCATACTGTACAGTACGCTGTAAAAAAAAAAAAGCATGCAAAATCACACTGAAAAAAATCCGCGAAACACCGAGTCAGCGAAAAGTGAACCGCGATATAGCGAGGGACGACTGTAAAGCCCTCCATCTATATGTGCTCACTCCAAATCAAATAGACTCATCTTACAGAAGAGCTATAGTTTACATACAGCGTCCAGCTTTTTGTTTTATATTAAACATATTGACTACTAATCATCTATCTATCTATCTATCTATCTATCTATCTATCTATCTATCTATCTATCTATTTATCTATCTATCTATCTATCTACACTCCCACCATATGCAATGTGTTAGGGGCCGGCTCGAGGTTTCTGCCTGTTAAAAAGGAGTTTTTTTCTCGCCACTGTCACCAAGTGTTCGTTCATGGTGTGAATTGTTGGGTCTCTGTGCATAATATTATTTTTTAGTACAGTCTAGACCTGCTCTGTATGAGAAGTTGGACTGATGAGATGTTCTGTTATGTACTATATACTGGAAATCAATTTTAACAGATTTTTTTTGTTTGTGTGTTCTGATATTCTTTGTCATAAACTTTCTCTTTATCATTGATAAAAAATGCATCCCTAACAATTGAATAAAAGTGGAATATCTGTTCTTGAGAGGAGTAAGCTTCGGAATGACAGGAGGTATCACAGAAAACCCGAATTCAGTGGTGTAACTGGGAGCAAGAACAATATGTTTACTCCTTGGCCTTTGTTTTATTTTGAAGGCATATGTGACACAACTTCCTTTGCAACTGCAGTATGTTGAAGGAAGAGGCAGTCACCACTGTTAGAAATTTAACATGAGACCTGGTAAATTCTGTTTTTAAATACTGTCTTTTCTGATGATGTTCATAAACAAAGTTGCTGCAGGAGTTAAACTTGTTATTTACATGAACAAACGTAATTCATTAAAGCAATGAGCATGACACGATTAGACAAGCAGTAGACCAAATATGGTTTTATTTATATATAAAAATTGAAGTTTTTCAATTCATTGGGGAAAAGAAACATTTGTCAAAACAAGGAAACATTTTGTGTGTTATTAAAAATGTCTCTGCTTTCACAAAGTCACATGATACCTTACAGTAACAGCAGGATGCTACTCGACACTTTGACACATCCACCTTAGAACCACACTCCAACATTTACGGCTCCAGTGCCTGGCAGCTGGGTGTCGTCTGACAGAAAACATGGCAGTGACAGCAAGTATCTCCAGCACGCTCCACCCTGATGGATATCTGAGTGCTGTGGAGCAGTGTAACTCACAGAAACATACACAGAAATCACAGCCAGAATAATAATAGTAATAATGTGTTTTGTGTGTGTTTGTGTCCTCGAGTCCACGGTTACCCAGCCTGCTTTGGTTCTCAGGGTGGAAGCAGCCGTGCTGAGTGTTAAACGTTGAAGGATGTGAAGGCATCTGACAGGAGCAGCATCATCGACAGGCTGCAGCCAGTTCACACCGCCTGGCCTTGTGTAAAGCAGCACCATGTCTCTGTTCGCAGGCCTAGTCGTCATCTTTTCCTCCTGTTTTACTGAGCTGCAGCGAGGACACAGGAAAGAACAGTGAGACACAGCCGGATGTGAGGGCTTTCAAACTGGTTTTCAGTTAGGTGCTTTTCACTTACATGCTGGAGCATGAGGAGAGGTGACGAGATGAAGAGGGAGGAAAAGACAAGAACATGTTAATGATGAATGTCACTTGAGGCTGATGACGTGCATCATGTTGTATAGAAAAGGTCAAATGCACCTACTTTGATAACGTCGATCCAGTTCCAGCCTCTCGGCAGCTCCCCTTTGTTATCTGAAAGCGCAAATCATCATATGTATATTAGGTCATCTGTCGACAGAAACCACCAACGCAGAACAGTTTTAATTCTAGTGGAGATTTCATTTTTTTCTTTTATTAGTTCTTGACTCACAACCAGAGATCTCATATACAAATGAATTTTATTTGTTTGAAAGATATACATATGGTGATACTATTCAATAATTTCACACACTGATGGTGCAGAGTTTTCCACCCAGACTTGACTGATTCAGAGTGATGGTTTGCAGATTCAACAGATATAAGAAGAAAGAAGATTATATTGGAATGTATTGTCTTTTTCATTTCAAATAGAGTAACTATTATTTGACACATAAAAAATAGGGGCTGGTTTAGTAGAAGCCAAATTGTGTGTGTGTGTAGTTTGAGTTATTTGTTTAGATCACACACGTTCTCTGGACCATCTTAAGTTCTAGTAACTGACAAAGGGCTGCATGTTAGTGATGTGTGATTTCACCTTATTTTTACCCCTTTATTAGAGGTGGGACTGACACAAAGAGGGTGAGTTATGTCTGTTGTTATTCTTCCATTTAAAGCCATGATTCTCAAACTGGGGTCCACAAGCTATAGGTTGGGGTCCGCAAAAAACCCCAAAGTAGATGCTTGGCAGGCGGACAGGAATCCGGTAAACACCAGGTCTAGGACATTAAAAACTCCTGAATGATTGGGGATTGGGACGCACAACGTAAATCTGTCACTTTGCACTTTGGACCGGAGGATGCACTTGCAGCTCCTGCAGCTGATCTAATTAGCACAAAGGACACATATTTAAGTCTGTCCACCTTATCTAGTGATGCAAAGGCCAAACCGGCTAAACTTAAAATATGACGACAGTTACCTCGAGTTTGGTTTTATTGAGAACAACGATCGAAGACCAACATTAGTCACAGGTACTTACTGTAATCGTCTTCAGGTACTTACTGTAATGAAGCTATAAAGTCAGCCAGGCTGAAGTGTCATCTCATCACAAAGCACCCAGAGACTCATCCTTCTCATTTATTTAGTGAGGTAGTGATGTGAGTGATGAGTGATGAGTGAACTGACTTGTGTGCGATAAGAGTGATAAAAGCCTAAAGCAAAAAATGTATTACTGTGGTATGAAGTTCAGTTTTCATTATGAATGAACTTTGACAATGTTCATTATGTTAAAGCTAAACCAGTTAAGTTTAACACTTTAAACTGGTTTTAAAAGTCGTCTTACTGCTCATCTGTTGGAAGCTTTAAAAATTAGAAATGAGTTCAAATATAATCTGAATCATTTGAAAATGTTTAAATGTGTTCAAATTTAATGTTTCTCAGTTCATTTCTACGAAACGGGTCTGAAGTATTTAGGTTGAAAAGTTTAAAATATAAAAAATTCCTATGACAGTAAACACTTTTTAATGTGTGTATGTGAGGATTATAAGGGGTCCTTGGCCCTAGAAAGATTGAAAACCCCTGGTTTAAAAGCCTATTTTTTATAGTTTGACTGATTTTAATGTGAATTTGGTAGCCAGAGTTTTTCCCCACATGTTTAAAGGGAGAAGGTGAGGCGTGGGAGAGTATTATCCCTGTAGCTGTAATTTTCCAGCTTGGGATGGATGGATGGATGGATGGATGGATGGATGGATGGATGGATGGATGGATGGATGGATGGATGGATGGATGGATGGATGGATGGATGGATGGATGGATGGATGGATGGATGGATGGATGGATGGATGGATAGATAGATAGATAGATAGATAGATAGATAGATAGATAGATAGATAGATAGATAGATAGATAGATAGATAGATAGATAGATAAAATCTGTCTGTCTGTACCTAGACTCTGGACCTTTAATAAACAGCTTCAAACTTATCCAAGGTGTCTGGATTTTTCTTTGGATTTGAACGAGTCACAATGCTATAGTATACAGAAATGCTTTCTTTGTTTGATAACCACATTTGGTGGATCATTGCAAATCGTGTTTTTCTTAATATGTATAAAGACTTTTGACTGATGCATTGATGTTTTGGGGATCTTTGTTTGCACCTGTTCTGCTGATGATCCTCCTCTTCTGAGCTTTGGTCAGCTGCTCCTTCTTCTCCTTCTTCTTGGCTGTTGAGGCAGTCGTCATCACGTCACTATTCGATGTCAACGTCTGTAACATCAAGAAATACGTTCAAACTGACCTCATCGAGATTAAGTTGTGAAAAAAACAGGGACTTTTTCTTGAGTGTAGTTCATGTGATATCCAGCTGTGATGTTGGGCAATATCACTGTTTTATGCCTCGAGACAAAGGAAATGATATTACACAATGCAGACTGACAGAGCTATCGCACACAGAACAGGACTGTACTGCGACTGACCACAGCAGTGACTACAGGCTTGTGGTTCTCCATGAGGGCCTCCTGGTTCTCCTTGGCCCACTCGAACAGAGTGTACATCATCGCAGGTGCCCAGGTTGGCCTCCACCTGCTCCTCCAGCTTCGACAGGATCTGCTGCTTCGTGTCTGCAGAGCTGTTATTAAAAATCAACATAAAGGAAAGTCTGAGAACGACAGCATCACACGGTGGACATATTCAGTCATTCAGACTCATGAAACAAACATCCTGACACAATCATTTGAGAGAATGTGTTGGGACAGATAAACTCGCTACAGCAAAGGGCTCACAGTGTTTCCATCAGTCAGTAAACTCACACAGACTGGCCGCACAGCACAGCCTGCCACTTACATTCTGTTGTTAAAAAAGGCATCAAGGGACATTGTTGGAGCCGTCTCAGGGTACGTCTCCGGCCACATGATGTCCAGGATGAACGCTTTGGTGTCCTCGAGCTCTCCTATCTGTTTATCAGAGGTCATGAAGTACAAGTAAAAAAGCAGTTCGGGTTTCGCGGTCCGATCTGACGTAGGTCCTGTTGAAACAGGATGTCGTGGAGACACAGGTCACACACTCGGACAGTACTCACCCTAAACTGAAAGGAAACTGGGCTGATCTCTTTGAAACACTCATCCCCCTCGTAGATGGAGCGAAGAGCCTCCAGCTCCATCTGTGATTGAAGAAGAAGACAGAGTCAGTCAGAGAGAAGGCAGCAGCAGCAGCTCGTCACCAAACACCACCCAGACATGTTTAGGCAGAGCTGACAAATACTTTAGTCCTGACTGCTGCAGTCTGATCTCCAAAGACAGCACCAGCAGAGGTTTCATTCTCTGCAAGAGAATAAAACTGGATCATGAAGGAAGATCACATGATTCTCAGTATCCAATCAAATTCTCTGGGCTAGGTTTTCTAAAGCGCTCACCCGTCTATACCTTGTTCAACTTTATTTCAACTGTCGTGTCGGGCTGCCTCATGTCTGTTTCTGCCTCGTCTGTCCTGCTTTTCCACACAATTTATTTTTAACCTCTATACTGCATTCATGAAAGTTACAAGAACTGAAGAGTTTTAACGATTACACATCTTCACACTTGTTGATTGACGCTGTTAGGCTTTGATTGTCACTCTGTGCTGGATAGTTAGTAATGTAACCTACAATACGCAGGACAGAACCATGACTCAGGACTTTTTTCCATGTAATGATGACCCGCTTGTTTAGTCAGCATTCATGTTAACGTGCAGACGTGAACAGACTTCACCTGATTCCACCTCTAACTGTGAGCCTGTGTAGCAGCTGGCTGTCAGTGTCAGTGTCAGTGTCAGCATCAGTGTGCAGTGTCACAGTCTCTGTGGTTGAACTTCATCTGGCAGACCTCTGGTCTGGATGCGCTGACGTGTTCTCCGTCATGAGGCTCGGCAGCTACACACACACTTACACAGTGTCTCTCACACTCAGAGCAGAAGTGGACCTGTTCTGACAGACAGCTGTCAGCTCGTCACAGTAACAGGCTGGGCTAGCAGCCAGGCTCGTGTCATGTAGTTAGCAGTTAGCCGCTAACAGCTAACAGCGGCTAGCCTGCTCACTTCCCTTCACTCCTCACTCCTCACTCCTCCTCACTCCTCCGTACCTCCTGGTCCTCGTTGGCTGTCATGGCTCTCCTTCACTCCCCGTGTGCTCTGCTCTCTGTGCGGGGTGTGGAACGTGTAGAAGGTCTAAAGCTGACCGAGCTAGCAGCCCATCTCTGCCAGAGAACTTCCACAGCTGACACACACACTGACTGCCACCATGATAGCACACGCATGCGCAGTCAGGCCTGAACTCTGAACCACGGGGGATGGATTCATGAAGATTATGACAAATAATAATAATACACTGCCCTGTGCAGGCAGGTTCGAATGAAATGTGACCACAAACTGTGAAAATATCAAACTTCAATAAATAAAATCAATAGTAATAAATTAAAAATACATTTCAATTTTCAATTCAATAAATAAAAAGAAACCGAAAACGCTTATCGCTTCAGGTTACAATATGGACTGTAACATGGCTCAACATTATTATTATTAGGTGAGGGTCCAGACAAAGTGCAGCTCAATATCCCCTGATGAAATGACAACTGACGGAACCAAGTTTCCCTTGCCCGGACGCGGGCCACCAGGGCCCCCCCCTGGAGCCAGGTCTGGGGGTGGGGCTCGTTTGCGAGTGCCTGGTGGTCGGGTCCTTACCCATGGGGCCCGGCCGGGCACAGCCCGAAAAGGCAACATGGGCCCCCCTTCCCATGGGCCTACCACCCATGTGAGGGGTCTCAGGGGGGGACAGGCAGGCGCGCAGATAGGTTTGAGAAACTGGGGGGGACTGGGGTCATGACACACCTGACACACCCACTATTTGCGCCCCTGGGGACAGGTGTGAAGAGAGATAGGCGGGGACCCTGGCGGTCCGACCCCCGGTTGCAGAAGCTGGCTCTGGGGACGTGGAACGTCACCTCTCTGGCGGGGAAGGAGCCCGAGCTGGTGCGCGAGGTTGAGAGGTACCGGCTAGATATAGTCGGGCTCGCCTCGACGCACAGCATGGGTTTCGGGAACCAGTTTCCTTGAGAGGGGCTGGACGCTCTACCACTCTGGAGTTGCCCCCGGCGAGCGGCGCAGAGCGGGGTGGGACTGCTTGTTTCCCCCCGGCTCGGTGCCTATAGGTTGGGGTTCACCCCGGTGGACGAGAGGGTAGCCTCCCTTCGCCTTCGGGTGGGGAGACGGGTCCTGACTGTCGTCTGTGCTTAAGCACCGAATGGCAGTTCAGAGTACCCACCCTTTTTGGAGTCTTTATGGGGGTGCTGGAGAGTGCCCCCTCTGGGGACTCCCTCGTCCTCCTGGGGGACTTCAATGCTCACGTGGGCGGCGACAGAGACCTGGAGGGGCGTGATTGGGAGGAACGGCCCCCCTGATCTGAACCCAAGTGGTATTCTGTTATTGGACTTCTGTGCTCGTCATGGATTGTCCATAACGAACACCATGTTCAAGCATAAGGGTGTCCATATGTGCACTTGGCACCAGGACGCCCTCGCAGTTCGATGATCGACTTTGTGGTCGTGTCGTCGGCAGTGATGGGAATAACGGCGTTGAAATAAACGCTGTTACTAACGGCGTTACTTTTTTCAGTAACGGGTAATCTAACGAGTTACTTCATCTATCGTTGTAACGCCGTTACCGGTACCAACACGCCGTTACTGCGCGTTACTGAACCAACCTACTCGTTTAGAAACTGGCACCTCACTCAACTCGCATACAGGAATGCCTTTTTTTCTCCCTTTGGTAAGGGCGGGATACGTAATGACGATTGGCTAAAGCAGAGATTTCATGTTGAGCCAACCAGAGACACCCAGTGGGCGGGTATACACACAAACCAACACACGGTCGTAGCGCGCACACACACACACACACACGCACACACACACCCACAGCATGTCAGATGAGATGGCGAGTCCCGAGGCTGAGTCTAAGACAGCGTTTTCACGGTGGAAGTATAGGCAGTATTTTAACCTCGTCGAGGTAAAAGGTAAAAATGTACATGTTACATCCACACTGTGTCTAAGACCAAAGACTTTGTCCACGTCAAATGTAAGCAACTCGAATTTAATGAAGCATCTCTCGACTGCACACGCGTCTGTTAAGCTAGTGGCCACCGGCATGCCCCACGATAAAGGCAAGCTAGCTAACAAGGAAGGCTGGATTTTTCTGCTTTAGCTTCTACCCCAAAACTTACCACACAGCAAGAACTCAATAAAATTATAGGGAGGTATGTGGTTGAAAACATGCTGCCATTGAAAGTTTGTTTTAATTTGCAGCATGTCAAGTGTAAAACATGTCATATTGTTTAACTGCTTACATTTGTAAGTAAAGAAAATGCTTGAAGTTCAGTTGTAATTGCGTTGAGGTGCAATACATTAAAACCTGTATGGGTATCTGTTGTTTGCTTTACTCCAAATTATTTGGCATTTTTTAACTTAAAAAAGTAACGCATTAGTTACTTTCCTGGGTAACTAGTTACTTTTATAGTGTAGTAACTCAGTTACTTTTTTGGGTAAGTAACTAGTAACTGTAACTAATTTTTTCAAAGTAATGTGCCCAACACTGGTCGTCGGACTTGCGGCCACATGTTTTGGACACTCAGGTGAAGAGAGGGGCAGAGCTGTCAACTGATTACCACCTGGTGGTGAGTTCCCCTCTTAAAACAGGGGGACCAGAGGATGTGCTCCAACTATAGGGGGATCACATTGGATTGTCGAACCTTGGATCCAGGAGGAGCAGTGTGGTTTTCGTCCTGTCCGTGGAACTGTGGACCAGCTCTATACCCTTAGCGCGGCCCTGGAGGGTGCATGGCAGTTCGCTCAACCAGTCTACATGTGTTTTGTGGACCTGGAGAAGGCGTTCGACCGTGTCCCTCGGGGGGTCCTGTGGGGGGTGCTCCGGGAGTATGGCGTTCCAGATCCATTGATACGGGCTATCTGGTCCCTGTACTCTCGGTGCCAGAGCTTGATCCGCATTGCCGGCAGTAAGTCGGACCTGTTTCCCGTGGGAGTTGGACTCTGCCAGGGCTGCCCTTTGTCACCGGTTCTGTTCATAACCTTTATGGACAGAATTTCTAGGCGCAGCCAGGGCGTTGAGGGGCTGCGATTCGGTGGCCTCAGGATTGGGTCGCTGCTTTTTGCGGACGATCTAGTCCTGTTGGCTTCATCGGATCGTGACCTTCAGCTCTCTCTGGAGCGGTTTGCAGCCGAGTGCGAAGCGGCTGGGATGAGAATCAGCACCTCCAAGTCCGAGGCCATGGTTCTCAGCCGGAAAAGGGTGGAGTGCAGTCTCCGGGTCCTCAAGTGGAGGAGTTTAGGTATCTCGGGGTCTTGTTTACGAGTGAGACCGGCGGATCGATGCGGCTTCTGCAGTGATGCGGACTCCGGCACCAGTCCGTCGTGGTGAGGAAGGAGCTGAGCCTAAAGGTCGAAGCTCTCGATTTACCAGTTGATCTACGTTCCTACCCTCACCTATGGTCACGAGCCTTGGGTAGTGACCGAAAAAATAAGATCGCGAATACAAGCGGCCGAAATGAGCTTTCTTCGCAGGGTGGCTGGGCTCTCCCTTAGAGATAGGGTGAGAAGCTCGGCCATCCATTAGGAGCTCAGAGTTCCTGCCTTGTTTGGTTTTTGTGTTTGTACCTACCACTAAGTTAATAAAGTTTCTTTCTTTTGTAAGCTTAGATTGATACAGTATATCAGTCTTAACATTATGAATACAGTAAAATGAACACACTAAAATATACACAGCATGTGCAGCAGCAATCACAAATGCAGGTATAGGTGTAATAACAAATAGCTAATAAAACTTAACTGAAAGTAGCAAACAAAAAATGAAATAAAAAATGAAATTAAAATTAAAATACAATGCTTATGGTCATCTGTGCACTCGTCTCTCAGTCCTCAGTCTCTCTATATGTAGCATGTTTCCTGTTGCTGACCTCCTGCCTGGATTTAGATTGAATTGCTGTATCATAATCTGGACATGCTGTTAGTATTTTTCTTTTTATTATCTCTAGAGGAAGTGAATCTAATGAAAGCTGCAGTGGAAGATATACTACAATATGTTACATAATCTATGATAACAGTTGTGTGTGAACAGTATCTGAAGCACTCTGACACACGGCTGCTGCAACACTCACATGAAGTTACAGTAAGTCTGTTTAACTCAATCACGGTGTGAAAGTGAATTAGCTTTGATCTACTAAACCAACAGTTCACAGAGCAATGAGAGCGTCATGTTAAATGCCAGCAGCACTGTTCAGTGTGGGGGAAGCACGGATCATTTCCACTGTGCAGCTGAGAATGACACGTGGTGTTTGACTTATGATTACGCTGATCCTCTGACTTATTCCCCTCAGGTGAAGGAGGCAGCCATGAAGAGGTGGAGGAGGATCAAGAGAGATGAAGAGGGAGGAGGTCACTGAAAGGCACTGAGTCAAAATTAACTACAGTGTGTGTGTTCATGGTAATGAAAGAACATGGCTCAGCGATGACTTTATAAGACAATATACAGACCTCATACTGCCATATGTGCAGTTCATACAATACACCCTTTTTACACACTTCTTATGATATTCTTTAAGAAATAATCATTATATTATCAGTACTTGTGTCCTTTTAATACATGGCTTAATAAACAGACTCTCTGTAAGACATGAGGACAAAGCTGAATCCTTGTCCTGTGTATAGATTAACCCTAAATTTCAGGTGAAGTTGATTACTTGGAATTTGTCATATTAACTGTGATTCTTCCAAGCCTGCAGTCTCGTTTTTAGCAGGATATTATGATCACTGAGGAAAATGTGACCCGAAACCAGGATTAGATTTTTTCATTCCTTTATTCAGTGAACTGTTCAACTGTACTTTTCTGTAATATTTGGTTTGTTTTTATTTTATTATATTATTTATTTCTTAAACTGAACCTTATCAAACTGAATTCTGTTTTCCACTTGTTGATTCTGTGTAATATTTTCAATCTGCATTGAGTTTGATCAAAAAAAAAGACCAGTATTGGCAATAATTGTCATTTTTTTAATGAAAAAATAATACACATGAGGTCAAAAAAAAAAAACTCAAAGCACACAATAAAAAAATAATGTTTATTTTCAGCATCACCTGAAGAGATGAATTTATATGTCAGAGTGAAATTGGGACATTTCTACTTGTAAACTGGTGTACACATTTTGGAAGAAAGTATTGGAACATGTGAGGAAATGGTAACTGTATCACCAAGACAAAACAAGAAGATTATTAGGGGACCAAACACAAGTGCCAAATATATCTAAATATGAACGGGGGGGTTTAAAAGTCGGGATGGTCACAGCTGCTCGGATTCTTAGATTATGGAAGAGTACAGTCTCCATATGTTAAAAAATGGATGGAAATTATGTCAGAAGTTGCATCATATGAACGCATGTTGGCTAGAATTAACAATGAAGAGGAGGATTTTAAGAACGTATTTTTTGTATTCAGGACATACACACAACTTTGTAGATATGGTGTTGAATGTTTTTTTTTTTTTGGTTGAAAGAACATGGCTTCAAATGTTCAGTGTTAGTGCAACACGTTAACATCAGTGCTTCACTCTGAAACATGAAGTTCACTCTGTCTGCACCTATCTTACATTTTACCTTCCTCACAGCTGATGTAATGCCTTCAGTGTGCACACATTTGTGTTTGTCTTATCTCTTCCTATTACCACTCTCCATGTTTGCTGTCAGACTGCCAACCAAAACTTTTTTCCTGCTGCCAAGGAATTAATCAAATCTGTGCTTGTTTGCTCTCATAAATCCCTGGAATGAGTGTTGACTCTGAATATGAACTGCATTGTAACAGCTTGAAATTCACTTTGTAACTTTGAGTCTTGTTGAAGCAACTATATTGAGTCAGTTTTGTGGCAATGCAGCCTCAAAACTGACAATATAGAAGGACATTATATTGTATATTTTGTACCTTCATTTAGAAGAACGGCAGGTATACACACACCATCCTCTGCCTTATTAAGAAAGTACCTTTCAGTGACACAAGAGGGCGCCTAGAGCTTAATTTTCCAACAGTTTGAACGCTCCAAAACTGGTGTGGACCATCAGACTATCATTTGTCACACACACAGAGGTTCATTAACAGGTGAAGAGCAGTAAAACACCGCAACAACCAGGAGCCAGGCACTGCACTCCCAGGGGAAGACTTTGAGTGTGTCACTAAATAAGCTCACAAAAGCAGCTTGACTATAAATATTGTTTACACCATTAAAGGGACCATTTGTGCAAAATGACATTTCCATTTCAGCTACTTATGGTCATCAGAACCAGCAGCATGATGACCTCATAAAATATTATGGTATTTCCACATAAATGGAACCATCAGAGTGTCTTAGGAGTTGTGTTTTCACTCTGATGAATATCAAAGTCAAATGTTGTGTTTTGGGTTTGATTCTTTAGCTGCTTAATGCTTCTCTGTGTTCATCAGAGAGTAACTTTATCTGCTGTTCTGTGTGCAAGTAGTATACAGAGGGTTCAATGCTGAAAACATAAATAATATTGATTACTGCAGCTTTAAAACTTCAACCTAATACTTATCCTAAAGATTCAGAAGACTTTAAAGTCTTCAGAAACCTGTGGATGTTTTATACAGTCTATGGTCAGTACCGAGCCCTTGCTATCGGCTATATGCTCTGCTTCTTGGCCTAGCGTACACTGGTAGTGACACCTTTCAAACATATTCACTTTATCCAATGTTAGCAGCTTTAACTTGTAATGCATTTACATGATTAACCAGCTCTATGTTAAAGTGACAAGCTCTTTGTCATCATCACAGAGTGACAGTATAAGGGTCCTCATATCCTGTTGTGATATTGTGTGATTGATTTATTTGGACGTTTTGGCTGCAGACTCTATTACCGTGGCCCATACTGGACAGGAAAGCATAACCAGCCCAGTCCAGTCACTGCTACACCCCCTCCCTCCTCCTCCTCCTCTCCCCCAGCTGAGATCGATTGCTTTGGTCAGACCAATTCAACCTTTGCAAGCCTCAGTGCTTCGCTTCACTCCTCAATATTAAACATTTACATGAGAGAAGATATGAAGCAAGCTTTTATGTCAATTTCAGTAAGATTGGATTCACTGGAAGAGGTAATTGAAGAGAAAGCCAGTGTTTGTTTTCTTTCTGAAGCAGATAGTGAGACAGAATAGCTTCTGTCCTCTCCATACTAATGTGTTTGTACAGCCAATACCAATGAAGGCTGACGCTTTACAACACGACGATTTACATAATACGATCTGTCCTCTGCAAAGGTAGATGTGTGTATATTGTACACACACGCGCACATCAATAGTTTTGTATTGTCCTTATTGATAACCGATGTTTTGTAACTTTGCATTTAAGTGTTTATCTGCCATCCAGGTGTCAAGTGTTTCCTGTTTCCTTATGTGTCTTCTTATCGGTCTGTAAAAGCTGCTGCAGCATTAACACAAGCACAGGGCCTTAAAGCAATACTGTGTGATTTAGCCACCTCCAACTTGACGGAGTGTAATCCCACTGTGGTAAATATGTTGACAACTTTGCTAACAGCCAATTATCAACCAGGTCACCAACAGCAGACCCAGCAGCAGCTAATATCACTGACTAGTCCAACACCAACTGGTCTTTCGGCCTTTTATTTCACCAAGCTCTCACCAACCACTAAGAGTCAGTCCCACATTTACTCTTGTCCGGCAGCTTCTTGCTCACTCACTCTCGCCTTTTCTCTTCTTAGCTTCCTCTGTCGACGTCCTCTTCGGCCACTTCCATAGAAACAGCTGAGCACGGTTACTCTGCCGCTCACCCAACTCTGCTCCCCGTCACTATTCTCTTCTTCCTGGTGTTCCAAAACACATGTGGTACAAACGCTAACACCTCCCTAGTGTTCTAAGGTCACAGTCCAGGCAGCCTGGCTAAGAAACTGAACTAACATTAGCTAACAGCAGCTACAGCTGGCAGCAGGTTACTTCGCTGTCCATCATAAACTCTGTAAATCACAGAGAGTTGAGGCGAAGCAGCTGGAGGACATCTTTCTCTAAATGTTAAACATGTTGTACTCCCTCAAGACTGTTCTCACTGTCACCTAAAGGGGAACTTTAATGTTAACTTTAAAGTGTGTTTCCTGGTGTTGAGGAGTACTCTTATATGTATTAAAACTAGTGTCTCCAGAGGGAGCTGTGTGAAGTCTGATAAGTGTCCTCAGGTAATGGACGAGTCAGCCACTTGAGCTTACGGACCTCTGTAGCTGCTCCTCATCTCTGCTGTAGGCCTGAGGCTCCAGGCTACAATACGCACTGTTGGTATAGCACATGCCAATCCCTGAGTCTGACAACGTTATCTGAGTGCAATGCTCTATTTGTGCATTACTCTTTTAAAAACAGCCTTTTGTGATGTTGTTCTTTCAAGCGGCCTCTTGTGGAGTAATGACTGTTATGGAAACTAAGTGCAAATTGGTATATCACAGTAAAACCTCTTACCCGTTCATCGAGTGTGACTGCATCACATTCTAGTTCCAGCATGGCTCCATCGTCACAACATAACACTTAAGCTTACATTTTTTTCCTGATCTTAACCAAGCAGTTTTTGAGCTGGTATTACGCCTACCAATAGGGCCAGATCAGAACACATGGTATGCTCCTTTTGAGGGAATGTAGTGCACAAATGTAACATTGTTATAGTTAGTTTGGTAGTTTAGAGGAACTTGACATCAGTCATTATTTGCATGACCACAAGTGAGTTCCACCTGTCAGAAAAATGTTAATATTGTTTCAAATGATTGAATAAATGATAAAATAAATACAGTGTTTTTTTCTGGTGAGGGTGGTCTCACAAGCTCACTTTCCAGCTTCTGCTACTATATGAAAATCAGAATCAGAATCATCAATTATTTTTGTTTTGACTATTGTTATTGTTGTTTTGACTATTCTTATTGGATTTGTTTGTTTTTCAGTTTACTTTGTTGTGTTAATCTCACATGTTCGAAATAAAATAAAACTAACTAACATTGAAATACCTGGAAATTTAAACATTTCAACCAGTGTTGGTGATTGGTGGATATAAGAAGACATTTTTTCTTTTCTGACTGAGTTTCAGGCTGCAAGAAGTTACCATATATGGTCACTTGCCCACCTAGGGTAAAAAAAAAATCCAAGAAATATGTGGAACATTTATTTCCAAATTAACAATCAGACATATGTCAAAATATCATGCACAGGATGCAAAAAAAAAAAAAAAACATTCAGTGACTGGCTGGAGAAAGTCACGTGATTCTGCTCCTTCATTGAGAGATGTGGGGCACCATTTTAAAAGTGACCATATATGGTTCCTTGCCCGATAAAGAGTTAAAGGTCCAGTGTGCAACATTTAGTAATGGAGCAGAAGTATAAGGAGTATAATATCCATAAGTATGTTTTCATTAGTGTGTATCTCACCTGAAGATAAGAATCACTATTTTTTGTTGCCTTCGAATGAACCCTTCCTTCAAAGGGATCGTGTCCTCTTATGGAGTCCACCATGTTTCTACAGTAGCCTAAAACAGACAAAACAAGCACTGGCTCTAGGTAGACCCTTTTGTATTTTTGGAATTTGTATTTAAGTTTTGCAGCTACTTTCTCAATCTGCAGCCTTAGTAGTAGTGTTTCATGCATTTTCTGCTGTGTATTCAGTAAATGTATTAAACAGCATATGTGTAAGACAATAAAAACCTAATTCTGCTCTAAATTTAAGCTGGCAGACTTTATTGTCCATTAGCCTTTCTTATGGCATTTCCTTCAAAGCAAATCAGAGTCATAGTTAATAAATACATCGAGCCCATCTGCTTTCAGAGATTTGTCAGTCAATTGGCTCTGTTCCACTCTGGTCTTGTACAATAACGAGGTGTTTTTTATCTTCTTAGAGTGCGGCCCTCCGATACACAATGACCCCCTGCCAAAAATACTGACTATGAAATGCAATTATTGTACAGCAGGAGCAGAACACAAGGCCTTATCATCCCTTCACTGTTCTTAATTAACTTATCCACTCTGCAAAAGATTTCTGGCCTATAGGGCAAATTCTAAATTGGCTGAGGGAGGCAAGCTTCCTCTTGAGATGTGAATCCAAATAAACATCTCTCTCACCAGGATACCTCAGAATAACTCTGAGATTTTCGTGCTCTGCAGCAGAGAAAAGAGAAAGTAGGAGAGCTATGTTCTTGTGTTTTAGCAGACAGGTTTTAAACTTTAGGCAGACTTTCTGTCATTTGGGGATCCAGCTAAGCCCTGATTGATAAAACTGGGCCTGTGTTGTAAGAAGTGTGTCACACTCCCCAGACAGGTCTGCTAATAACATTAGCAGAGAGGAAGGAAACACTTGACTCTGTCTCTCACACACACACAGGATGTCACATTTGATTCCTCTTCGGAGCAAAACAAATACACAGAACACTGTGGAACCATATGGCATGTATAAATAAGTCATTTAGTGGAGAGAGAGAGTGTTTTCTCCGGGCTACATTCAGCTTTGTGTGAGTAGTTTTGAACCCTGTGATAAGATGGTGCCTTCAGCTTACACCCAGTGTTAGGATGTTTTCTTCCTGCTGGCAACAACAGAGAAAACTGTGCGCTTTGAAACAACCTTGTTGTCCCGACCATTGAGGCTAATATACGGGGGCAATACTGCTCTTTTATTAAAGAAATAGATCAATTTGGGGGTAAAAGATGGGAGAGTGAGGTGAGAACATTGATATCAGTCTCATCCTGTGTTTATGTCACTCGTGTCGTGACTCACCCATGCTGAATCTTCCACAGTTATTTATTCACACGTTGTTCACTGCCTGCTGTTTTCACTTCTGTACATTCATCTTCACTAATACGTTTTTGGTCAAACTGATTCATAAATATCCTGACACACACTCAGACCTAACAGTACTAACTTTACATCTTTTTACATATGTACACTTTTACACAAAGTGTTGGACAGGGTGTACATAGTTTTTTACACAATTCCATAAATATTACAGACCTTCACATGGGTGTATACATTTTATTTAGATTCTTCAAAATTGTTCTCTTTTGTACACATTTGGAGAAGTATGCCTGTGACTGGCAAGTGAAGCTCTTTGCAGTCTGTACAGGGAGGTCTGTCATACGTGCACTTTACTCCCTTTTTCATTTTAATGCGACATTTATCATTTAAAGCATGATAACTAACGGGCTAAACGTGTGAGAAGGCATCGTTTCTGTTACTCTCTGTGAGCAAAGCTAACATGGGCAAACCCTCAAACGCTGCTCATTGTACTTAAATGACCTCAGCATCAGCTAACAAACTTTATAAACTTTTTTCAACATCACCACAGTGAAATACAGGTGTATGAGTTATTTTTGGGGGGATATATTATATATTATTTTTGATATATTACTGAAAATGTTATTAGTAATTTATCACGCTAGACCAGGGGTCTTCAACCTTTTTCAGCCCAAGGACCCTTGGACAAGCAAAAAGCAGAACAGGGACCCCCATATGTAATTCATATTTTAAAATGTGTCACATTTTAAGTCTGGCCTAAAATAACTTTTATATTTTTTTACTTTATTCAACTTTAATTTTACCATATCAAAATATTTATATACTGGGTTATTAGCCTGTATGTGTTTATGATTGATAAAAAATTTCATGCATAATTATTATTAGTTATTAAACATCAAGAGCTGTGCATCTTTGAACCATTATTTTAGTAAAAATGGTCAATTATTATGACAAATATTGGCAGACCCCCTGCAGTACCTCTGTGGACCCCTGGTTGAAGACCCCTGGGCTAGACTATTTACAGTATATAAATAGGCAAGCCTAATAAAAGTCTTATTATTACTATATTGTTATAATGAGTCAGGTGTTACTAGCAAACACTGGTGTTGACTGACTCGAAACATGACTTAGATCTCCTTCACTCATCATTTTGAAGCAGCTCTGGCTTCTATGGCGATTTTTATAGAAGTTCAACAACAGCTCAAACATCTGAACATTTCATTGAGCACTGAGATATTGGGTAGTAGAGACATTAGAAAGTATGAAAGGGCTTTAGTGAGCGTGGTCACCCACAGATTAAACCAAGCGGTTAGGGTTGCCGTCTTGTTGAACTGGATGTAGAGTGGCATGTAAAATCAACACCCCTACTTCATGTCCCTCTTCTACCCCCAGCTAGCTGCTAACTAAGTGTAAACGGAGTTCTGCTGAGTTTGTGGTAAACAGCTCGAGGACTTGCTACTTATCTCGTGTCAAACAAACCAGCTCAGAGCAGTGCTGTCTTTAATCACCCTCGTCCACTGTACTCGTCCACACCACCATCATTTGAAGACAACTATTTGGCTTTTTAAATATATGTTCATCCTTTTAAATCAAATAAACAGCTGCTGCACTTTTCTCTGGGTACTTTTGTCTTTTTCTGTTGCAGTATTGTTCCGAGGACTATGTTATATTATGTTTGATGAAGAGCTGCAGGCTTTCCTTTGCAGTTTTCAAAGAATTCATCAAAATGGGCTTTAAAGTTGGAAAGCTCTGGGCAGTGGCGTATTCAGGACATTTTTACCAGGGTGGCCAGGATGGGACACAAAGCTAGTGTGGGGTGGCCATGGCATCGTGGAGTTTAATACCATGTACGCAGCTGACCACAATTTAAATCCCAGTGTCATGGTTTGGTTCTGTCTGTTTTGTGCTGTTTTTCCCTTTTGGTGCTCCTTGTCTCTCCCCTCCTCCTTCCTGTTCTCTTGCAGGTGCATAGGTGTGATTGGCCCCTCCCTCTTCCTGCCTACAGACTCACCCCTCAGCCTATCAGCCTCTTCCCTCCTCCTTTTAGGCCTGGCTTCCCCTGACTGCAGCGCCAGAGTATTGCTTCCCATGTGCTCCAACCTCATGTCTGGTTCCTTTGTTCCCCGGAGAGAAGATCACCTTTGCTTTAGTTCTCCACCTGAGAAGGTCGCTTTATGTTGGACTTTTTGTGGACATTGGCCCATTGCAGCGCCTATCTGCTTGTTTGATTTTCATTTTTGTGGACTCTGCTATATTAAAGTGACGTTTGGTTAAACTCCTCCACGCAATCTGTCTCTGCTTTGGGGTCCTACTCTGGTCACATAACACCCAGTCCTTTTCTGCATGTCACATACCCTCTGTCTCCCATAATTTCCTGTCTCATAAGTGTTAAATAAAGGTGTCTATTCTGGTAAATTTATATTCCTCAAGCAGCCCCGCCGACAGGGGGGGACTAAAGGGCTTTTTGTCCCGGGCCCTGGGAATTCTGGAATAGAGGGGGGCCCATAACTGGGCCCCCATGACGTCGGGCTCAATTATGATACGTTCACTTCAAAATGTGTTGGTTTTTAGGGTAGAAAAGTGCTTTAATTGCATTCAAACAATGACTTATAGTTGTTTGCCTTCATTGCCCTTGAAAAAACGGCCAATAACCCCCTATCACCCCTATTCCAAAATGGTTTGGTCTTTCTAGAAAAAAAGACGACAGCATTCGATAAGTGGTCAGTGTGCGCGAGCCTGTTAGTAAACATGCACAAGTCGGGCGCGGCTGCCGGTGGACGCCCGCGTCTCCGCGCTGACCGCGCCCCAGCTGTGCGCCGGCCCCGGCGGGGAGAGGAGAGGGTTCTTCGGGTGGGGGGGGTGTCATTGGGGCATTGAGATTTTTTTTGTCCCGGGCCCAGCCAAACCTGTCAGCGGCCCTGTCCTCAAGTATATCTGGTTATTTACTAAAATGTGGATAGGGTACAAAATGAAAATGTGCAAAAACGGTTTTCAGCGCAGACAGTATTCATGTCCCTGATGAAGATATACACTGAAACATTGGCTTTGATTCAGCATAAATGTATTTATTTAAATCAATGCTTAAAAACAATATAATATTAAAACAATTCTTTTTCATAAAGTGACTTATGAAAAATGTGCATAAACAATTGTAACATAAACCAAATAAATATAAACAAATAAAATAAATAAATATAAACTCCAAACAAAGTACATACTATAAAGCAATGTTATGTAAAACAAAACTCTCATGAACATGCTTAGCCAGACACTGCGGGATCCTCCTCTGGGTGTGGCTGGTCAGCTGTGGGAATACACAGATATTAGATAGATTTAGATTAGAATTCATTTGAAGATTATAATTTCACTTTTGAAACACATTTTCAGAGACAAAGCTGTGCTGAAGAGATCTCATTGAATACATTCAAACTTAGCAGGTCCAAGTTAAAGAAACAGTGTGAAAGGCACGAGAGGGGGACACTAACATGAAGTATTTAGCACTCCTGCTACTTTGTTAAAAACAGGACTCAGCAAGAGGTCCTGCTGATGGACTCCAGAGCTTCAGTGATAATAACAATGATAAAGTGCTGAATGAAGTAAACCATATATGTCACGCCGCGGTGAAGTCAAGCTGGGTTTTTGTTCTGTCTCGTCATTTCCTGTTTTATTTTGAAATTTATCTGCCCTCTCGTTTCAGGTCATTTGCCCTTCCCTTGTGTGTCACCTGTCGCTGTGATTCCTGATTGTCTCCACCTGTTCCCCATTAACCATCTGTGTGTGTCTATATATGTTCTGTGTCTCCCTTTGTCCTGTGCTAAAGTGTTTCGTCCTCTGTTCGTGCACCCAAGCCAGTTCCAAGTCTTGTCACAGTCTAAGTGAGTTTGTTTGTAAGTTTTTTTGTTTCTTCCTCGAAAGAGTGATTTTGTGTTTTAATTTTCGGAGTCTATCCTTTTGTTCCATAGTACTTAGTTTAGCTTTTTTTCAGCCTCCCTAGGAGAGATTTTCAGTTCCTTGCTTGTGTATATAGTATTGTCTAGCCTCAATCTTTCAGGAGAGTTTTTCTTTCTTCCCCGTTCTTCTAGTAGAGATTTAGGTTAATGTTTTGCAGCCTTTTGATTTTCCTACTTGAGTGATTTTGATTGTGATGTGAAGAGTTTTCCCCAGGTGTGTTTTTCTTAGTTTAGGTTAGTTTTTCATAGCCTGTTGTGTTGCATCACTCTGACATTTTTTTTTTTTAGTCTCCAAATAAATCTCCTCACTGACACCTCAACGTTTGAGTTCCGGCCTGACAATATACCAATGATCTATTGTTAGTACCTTGTTGAGCTGAAACGATGAACATGCGTACAGTATTTACTTTTGTTGGGAATCATCTGACCATACCAACCAAATGTACATCACTTTGTTCCACTGCGCCATGGCCAGTGGAGCTGATTATGGATGTGCTACACAATGATTGTGATTCCACCAAAAGCACCGCAGTGTATTATAGAAGCTGCTGTATGCTTTTCTTCTGTGGAGGTTTTGAAGCTGTTCCATTTTTGACAGATGCCGCAGAAAGTAGATCGGGCTGGCATGAAGTCAACACAGATGACGAAGACAATCTGGTCAGTTTTCAAAATAAAACAACCTGTGACCCCCTTGATCATAAAGACAGACAAAAAGGAAACAATTTCACTACATGTTACGTGAAGCACATAAACCAGAAAAATTACCAAATCTGATCAAGTTAACAGTCTGGTGGGCAAAACTAAATGGGTCTGAAATGGGTATGCAGCCGCCTGAAGAATGTGCCATAACAGTGACAACGTAACGGAGCCATGCCTGGAATTTAGGGTTAAGTGATGTACATTAATTAGCTAGGTTGATCTGGTTGAATTGTGTCTAATTATTTGGGCCTGCGCTGTTCTGCCTCTTAAACAAGTACAACTGAAACGGCTGAACTGAATTCATCAGTTATGGAGCCCCCCATGTGATAACACTTTGTTATTATGGCTTTGCATCCAACTATCTGCATCCTGCCTTTTCTGTACATATTTTACCCTCTTACCTCTCTGCATCACTGAATGAAAGCAATAAAAATCTGTTTTTATCCTTTCTTAAAGATGTTTGGTTCATATATCCATATCACCTGAAATATGAAATCACAATGATAGGCCTTAAAGTTTTAGAGCGTAAAGTGCTGAAACATATTTAACAGTCACATCAACTTCACTGCAGAGGCAAAACAGTTTAGCTGCAGAAAGCCTCGCTCTAATCTTTCAGGCACCATGATGCTTTCAGATACACACAAAAGTGCAGGAGTGGAGGTTATTTTTATTCCTTTGACTCCTGCCTCATGTGCCTCCGAAAGCAGAGTGAAGCAGATATGACATGACTGACTGCCTCCTTCCATACGTCCTTGATATTAAAATTTGAAAAGGAATAGAGGGAAACGCCACTGGTCCCTTATGTGTGCATGATCATTTAAATGAGCTTCATAACATTACAGGCAATGGTGCAGGTTTAATTATCTGCAGCCAGCCGCTAAAAACCACCAAGAAACAAGAGTAAAGAAAAGCACCCGAAGAGAGCAAAGATAATGAAATTGTGCTTTGAACAAATGAGGACCTTGTGCCTTTAAAACAAAGAGGTGACTGCCTAACTAAATGATTAGAGCTTCTGCTCTGCTCAAGAGTACTTGAGCGAAAACACTGGTCTACATTCAGCGTGACTGAGCTGCAAGGCTAACCTGATGATTTCTCTGTGCTCCACAAAGTCATGTTCACTCAGAGATTTATGCTACCGGTAATCAAACTGTGGCCCAAACAGAGCAGTGTACACGCTAAGCAGCCCCTTCAACTGCACTTTACACACAGATTGTTTCAGATTGACAAGAGGGAGGCTGGCTCTGTGGTGTCCTTCAGCCCAGCGCTGTAAATGGTTTACACCCACCTCCTGCTTTAGCTTTAACCTACTGTACTTACTGTAGTGGTGTGCACAGTTTATCTGAGGAAAAACTCAAAATCTGATACATATATGGTTATGTCTAACACAAAGATTATCATCTGCAGTGCTTTTTGTTCATGACATGCACACATATGTAACCACATAGAGGTTGTAGTGGATGTGGTTGATCAAAGTGCAGAACTTTAAAAATGGAAACCAGGATATGGGTTGTGTGTCCGGTCGATACTATAACACCTACAGTTATAGTTATGGAAAGATCGTCCCCGGCTCCTCCAGTCTGCATGTTGAAGTGTTGAAATGTAAGATACTCAACCCCAAAATTTCTTGAACTGAACTATCGGTGTGTGAAAGCAAATGAATGGTTAACACCTAAAACTGATGAGCACTTGGCACCTTGCATGACGGCCAGTGCAGTGTATGAATGGGCGAATGAGATATGTAGTGTAAAAGCGCATTGAGTGGTCAGAAAAAACTAGAAAGGTGTATACTTATAGATATATAAGTACAGACCATTTACTTTTGACTTTTTCATACCAAGAATCAGATCTGATGTTTCTAAAATATTAAAGCAATATTGTTTAACCTTTCTGCTATAAAACATGTTGATGCTACACTGAGGCGTTTGTACGTCTGTTCTCACACTATGTAACTTTGGACTCTGGGTCGGGAGAAGTACGTAACGCTTTAAGGCACTAAGTCACACACCACCAACTATTTCACTGATTCTGGTGAAACTGGATCATATTTTATGGAGAAAATGTTTTCTGGTTTTCCCTTTGATGTCCTCCGGCTGCTCTGCCTCAACTCTCTGTGATTTACAGAGTTTATGATGGACATTGAAGTAAACTGCTGACAGCTGTAGCTGCTGTTAGCTCATGTTAGCTCAGTTTGTTAGCCGGGCTGCCCGGACTGTGAACTCAGAGCATCAGGGGAGGGTTACTGTTTGTAGGGGTTTGGACCACTGGAAAGAGAAGGTTTTCAGGCCTGGGGTGTGGGCAAATGCTGACGAGGAGCGTAACTGAACCTGGTTAGCCTAGTCTAGCATAAAGGCAGAAAGCAGGCAGAAAAACTGAAATAAAGTGTCTAAGTAAGCTGTTCTGCGACTTGGCATTGAGTC
Source organism: Collichthys lucidus (assembly GCA_004119915.2). NCBI lineage: Eukaryota > Metazoa > Chordata > Actinopteri > Sciaenidae > Collichthys > Collichthys lucidus. The sequence goes on from CM014101.1 coordinate 2,481,594, forward strand.
TACAAGTCTCTGAACAGTACCAGTTTTTTGTCTCTTCAGCTATATATATATATATATATATATATATATATATATATATATATATATATATATATATATATATATATATATATATATATATATATATATAAAGATGCAGTCAGATTTCTCTGGTAAACAAACACACAGCTGCACTGACATAACACTAGCATATGGGTTTGTAAAGCGTCTCGCTCTTAAAATAACAGCAACATTTTGTCACATTTAGCTAAAAACAATGTTTAAAAAACTGGTTTGAATTTTTGAGAGTCACTTTTTTGCACATTTAGAACAATATTTGTGAACTTAGAGATATTTTAAATATTTAAATCCAAATGTTAAATGTAAAATCTAAATGCTAAAGCTAAATCTAAATGTAAAATATAAATATAAATGTAAAATATAAATGTTAAATATGAATCTAAATGTTAAATATAAATATAAATATAAATGTTGAAGCTAAATGTTTAATATACTACATTACATTACATTACATTGCATTTAGCAGACGCTTTTATCCAAAGCGACTTACAGAGGAGGACATAACCTGAAAGAGGTGTAAAGGAGCACAAAGTAATTGTTAGTTTTGTTAGGCAGGGAAGCAGTCTCGAAAGAGAAAGGTTTTTACAAGTTTTTTTTAAGGTAGAAAGGGATGTTGCTGTTCTTATAGCCGCTGGTAGGTCATTCCACCATTTGGGGACGACCACAGAGAAGAGTTTAGAGTGACCTTGCTTTGCGAGAGGCGTTGGTACAACTAGACGGTTTGAATGAGCGGAGCGTAACGCCCTAGTCGGGACGTGAGCCTTTAGTAAGACGCTGAGATAGCCAGGGGCAGATCCTGAGATGATTTTGTAGGCTAGCGTCAGAACTTTGTGTTTAATTCTGGCTGCTATAGGCAGCCAGTGCAGGTCGCTAAAGAGTGGGGTGGCGTGTGTCCTTTTGGGTTGGTTGAAAACCAGTTGCGCTGCAGCATTCTGGACCATTTGCAAAGATTTGATTGCACAAGCAGGTAGGCCAGACAGGAGTGAGTTGCAATAATCGAGGCGGGAGGTGCCTGTATCAAGGGCTGAGCGGAATATTGGGTCAGGTATGGTCTGATTTTTCTAGTATTGTACAATGCATAATAATCCATAATCCATAACCAAATAAATGTCCAAGAGTCCATTTCCCCGGATTCCGGTTGCCGGCATTTGAATTTGCATTTTAGCTAAATATTTAGTTTCACCCGAAACATTTAGCTTCAACATTTAGATTTATATTTAACATTTAGATATATATTTAACAATTAGCCTTAACATTTATATTTATATTTAACATTTAGATATATATTTAACATTTAGCTTTTAGATTTGGATTTAGCATTTAGATTTTACATTTAACATTTGGATTTATATTTAACATTTAGATTTAGATTTAGCATTTAGATTTTACATTTAACATTTGGATTTAAGTATTTAAAATATCTCTAAGTTCACAAATATTGTTCTAAATGTGCAAAAAAGTGACTCTCAAAAATTCAAACCAGTTTTTAAACATTGTTTTTAGCTGAATGTGACAAAATGTTGCTGTTATTTTCAGGGCGAGACGCTTTACAAACGGCACCCCTAGCAATGAATAAAATTATGTCTTTTTTAAAAAGTGTTATTTTCTTTCATAACTAACTCTTCACTTTTCACCAACATTTTTGGTGAGTGGTGGTGGCTTTAAATATGCCTAGGCTAGAATAACTGGAATGTACAGATACCTGCAGCTGCATTCACACAACACAGACAAAATTATCTAATTTTATAAAAAGTGAGATTTTCTGCCTACATTGTCCCTACCATCTAGGCTACATAAAGAACTGCTATATTTGCAAGACAAAAAAGCAACTTAGCGAATAGGCCAGCCTAGTACTCACCCCACAGACAATAATCTATAGTCTAATAAGAAATTAGAATGCTGCCCACTGACTTATTGTTATTATTGGTGAATAGTGAATCCTGCCAGTGTAGCCTACAATGTCTTACAGTCAAAATAACGCTAATGCTCATTTCACCTGCATTAAACTAACCAACTTGGCCATAGGGCAATAGACAGAATTATTTGATTGACATTTTATCATATTCATCAAGGGGTTGGGTGGCTTTATCCTACTCGTTGCATTTCATACATGTTCTGACGGTAGTCCAGCTTACCGCAGGTTCAACAACATGTTGAGTGCCACTGCCACCAGCACCACTGTCATCAGCACCGGGAGCTGATGGAGGCCCTGCTGTGGCAAACATATCAGTGATTTTAACACACTTCGCAGCATCTGCCTGAAGCATTTTTTGACGCTCAGTTTTTCTGCGGCACCTTTGCATTTTCTCTCCATCTCTAACTGATAACGTTTCACCTGCACACCTGTGCACCAAGCCAAAGGGGGGAGGTGTTTCATGATGTGATTGGCCTGTCTGTCAGCGTGTAAGGGACGGTGGTAAGGAAACAAAGTCTTGCGCAGCCTTTTTTTTGCCTGTAGGCAGGACCAAAGCAAACGGGTGATTGTTCAACTGTGTGTTTGGGCTGTGTGATCTACTGGTTATGGGCCGGTCAGACCAATATTTAACAAATAAATAAATAATTAAATTCCGGGACTTATCGGCCCAAATAGCACGTCGGCCCACCGGGCAAATGCACGGTATGCCAGATTATCAGTCTGTGCCTGGTGACAAGTCACTCTCTTTCTGTCTGGTGTTGCAAAAAACAGGTAAAAATGAGAAAGCAAATAGCATTGCGTGTTCCAGTTAATGGGAACTTGAATTGAATGTAGACATGATCATGAATTACAGTGATGAGGTTGACAGAATTCAAAGGATGGAATGTGACTGAAAGAAATCAATCCAATCAGGATAGGGCTAAGACTGATTTGTTGCCTTCTACCTATCCATCACACTCTGTTGTGTGTACATTCACACACAATACACTCTGACCTTACAGTAAGTAGAATAGATTGGTCAGGACTGATTTGTTTTTGGTGTCCTACAGGTTTTGATTCTTGGCCCAGTTCTGTTTGTTTTCTATCTGGTTTTGTCACGAGCGGCACTATATAGCTTCCTCTTCATTGATAATATCTTAAGCAATGTCTATCTTAAAACTTGTTCAGAACTCCTTCTGCATATCAAACAACACTAAGATTGAGAAGCTGTGGGCCTTCTTTGATATTTATTCATTTAGCAGCATTTGCTGTATCGGTATACTGGGAACAATCTGCAGTGCTTCTTCTACAAATAAGCAATATGTCGGTAAAATATTAGGATTCATATTCAGCATTTATTTATATATATACTGAGCATGACAGCTGCAAAGAGGCTTTATGTTATTTGTGCATATTGTACACAGATAATGAATAGTATGGCTTTCTGATGTATCATCATGGTGACATGGCGCGTTTCTTTCTTGTTTAAACAACATCTTAAACTGACACCGGCTACATATTAACTGTAGTGGGTGTCTCTGTGACTCAGTGGTCTACCATGTAATCACAGCATCCCTGGTTCGATACCATACCTTTGTTTGTCCGTCTTTTGCCCTTCCTGTCTGTCTCTGCTGTCAGGTATCCAATAAATGCAAAATGTCAAAAGTGTGTGTAGCATGTGTGTAAATTCTAAATGCCAATGATGATTCACCACATTCTTCCAACTACATTTATGACTCGTGTTCATCAATAAATGTCGTCATATTATATGGATGGTAAGGCCTACTGGCAGCGATACCCTGAAAAGAATAAATGAGAATGTGGCTGACGTCAATAGCGCCTCTGAGCACAGCCTCTTTTCACAAGCCGCTCATTTGAATGACTAAAGGCCACTGTGATGGGCCGAGGCCTGTCCGTGTTGGCCTGCCACCGTCCTCTCATTCCAGACTCCCCCAGATTTCCTGGGTGTCCTAAACTCAGTGTTTCCAGGATAACTATCTTTCTTTCTTCTTATGGGAAGGCTGGAACCTTTAATGCACTAACTTTGATTTTGTTTGAGCTTTCACTGTGTTTAGTTTAGCTTTGGTTCATGTTACAAATAGTTTATGTTAATTAATGCTTATGCACCTACAGTCTTGTAGTAACAAACATGCATTTTACTGGCTTTACACCTCCTGGTTTGGTTATACTTAGCTATCCATAATGAGTTATTTGTTGACTTCAGCTGTTACTGCAGGGAACTACCTTATTCAAATTCAAATGATTATAAACTGCACCTTGAATGAACTGAAATATATTTGCATTAAATTCTGGGAAGAACTTGATAATAATCCTTGAAGAACTAATAGGTCAAGGTTCCCCTGTGGCATCACCATGAAGAATCATTTTAGGTTCTAACTCGAGTGATTAGTGATTATGTGATGTTGTCTAACCAGTTTCTAAACCCATGGCTGTGGTCAAATAGTCATAAATGACCTGCTAGGTCCTTTCTTTAACACTTTTTCTTAAAGGTCGGTGGAAAATGTAACAAGGGAGAAGAATGACAGAATTCAAATGATGGAATGCGACTGAAAGAAATCAATCAGGATAGGAACAAGACTGATTTGTTGCCTTCTAACTATCCATCACATTCTGTGTTCATTCAATACCCTCTGACCTTACAGTAAGTAGATCAGACACATGTATTTTATGACAGACTTATGGCAGGTCAGGACTGATTGGTTTTTGGTGTCCCACAGGGTTTGATTCTTGGCCCCAGTGTGAACTTAAGATACCCGGAGTCCCAGAGTCACTCACAGAAGTCACTCTTTCGATCAGATTCTGTTACAACTTTTGCTCTTGGTGCTGTTCAAAACAATCCGAGTTTTCTGAGATCATGAACTCAAAACAATCTGGCACCACCCGGTCCTCACTATAAGACCTCAAGTCAATATTATTTTCTCCCCTCTCTGATACCTTTGGTTGACACCCTGCCTTTCTCTCCCTAAGCAGCATGAATGGGATGATGGATTTGAGCGTGTCTAGGTCTAAGCTTTTGACCTTTTCTATGTAACAAGTGGCTGTGACAATAAAAAGAAAACAAGCCATTTGTGTCACGGCTCAGTGAGCAAGCGCAATGTCCACTCTCCCACTGGCAGGATAAAGAGTCACTGAAGTGGTCGTATGGCAGAGGAGACATTTTCCAGATGAGGTGAAATAAATCCGTCTTATCCAACACCCCCCTCCTGCCAGCTAAGTCTAAATCCTCGCCATAATTCCAAAGTCAAAGAGAGTGAGTGCGACACCAGAGCACTGCTGTAGCAGGGGAATGGATAGACAATGACTCTAGGCTTCATTCTGGCCTGCCGGCATGCTCTGACAGCTACACATCCACTCATTATAGAGTAAGCAGCTCGCCAGCACATGATCAGGGTCCTCTGGAAGAAACAGATAGCTTTTCTGAACTTGACCAAGCTGTGGACGTCATTTTGTGCAGGGCCAGATATGACAGAACAGAGGCCAACACAGCCAAGAAGCTGATGTGAGAACTGAAGCTGTTCAGATTGTTTGATTTTGCACAGGGCTGGGAGATGCACTGGGAGGAAGCACCCCTGAGAGGAAAGAACATCAAATTGAAGTTGCACAAAATGTTTATATTCAGTGTAGCTGCGGGCGTAAAGCTGTGTTTGAATTAATATTGAATACGTCCATTCACTCTGGTAGAAGAAAACTGAGATGTACAGAGCCAAAAATATGTAAAACTGGTGGGAAAGAGGCCAGATAACATCCCAAAGCAACAACAGAGAATTAGCATGGAAACACCGAAGTGCTGCTGTGTTTCTAACATCCACCGCCCACCACTTCAGACCAGACAACCCATCTTCCAACAGATGATAGTGTCTTCAGTACACAAAGATTTGCATATTTGAAAATGAAAACAGAGCTCCAGCTGCTTCACTGTACAAACCTACAAATTAAGACTATTTCTTCCCCTAACATAGAAAACTCCTGTTTTAACATTTCTGTTTGTACACGGATTAAACAAACCACATAAATGTTACTACTGAGCTGTAGAGCTGCTGATGTATTTGAACTTTAGCCAGGCTAACTGGGTCCCTCTACTTTCAGCCTTTATGCAAAGCTAGGCTAACCACATCCTGACTCTTGAACACAGACATAAAACTGATGGCCATCTTTTCATCTCAGTCTTCAAAGAAAGCAAACAGTATTTTCAAAAATGTTTTGATCTCTGTCATTATGTCCATAGAGGCTGCTGAGCCCAGTTACATTGCCCCGCTCGACTAACTCTGGTTCTGGCACGACACTGGCTCTGCTGTCCCGGGGTCTGAAAACCTCCTCTTTCCAGTGGTCCAAAACTATGTGGTAACACTAACATTCCCTCGGTGCTCTGAGCACACAGTCCGATCAGCAGGGCTAACAAACTGAGCTAACATGAGCTAACAGCAGCTAACAAACGGAACTAACTTACTTACAGCAGTTAATAAACTGATCTAACAGCAGCTACAGTTGTCAGCAGTTTACTTCACTGTCCATCATAAACTCTGTAAATCATAGAGAGTTGAGGTGGAGCAGCCAGAGGGCATCAGAGGGAAAACCAGAAAACATTTTCTCCATAAAATATGATCCAGTTTCACCAAAATCAGTGAAATAGTTGGTGCTGTGTGACTTAGTGCTGTAATGTGTTACGTACTACTCCCGACCCGGAGCCCAAAGTTACATAGTGTGAGAACAGACGTACGAATGACAGAGACACCGTTCACCTGATTAAAAGTCAGTGTAGCATCAACAGGAGGTAAAATCTGTTACATAATGTTGCTTTAAGCTAATTATTTTAAGCAGTATTACTCTCATAAATGCAAGAGAGTTGCAATTCACAAGTACACAACTAGCATAGCACAGAGATAGCACAGAAATGCTGAGTGTGTCACTTCATGTACGCACACGGCACAACAGTGTAACATTGATTATTTAAATCTCCAGACAGCTGACAGGTTTGGTCAGGATAATGTTACTGAATGTTAATGAGCGTTTTGTGTTCTTCCACACATCCAAAAGGACACACACACACACACACACACACACACACACACACACACACACACACACACACACACCTACACACATGCGCAGTAGTGGTAATCGGCATCAGGCCTGACTGTACCGTAAATGATACCATAACACAGATCCTCCAGGAATTCACGATGTTGCAATTTGCAACTTCAACGCAATCCCCGTGAATTCAGGACGGTGTTGCAATTTTAACCAATCACCGCAATAATCCAATTGAGCTCATCGTCAGTACAAACATGAATGCAGTCTCCATGACATCATCCACAGTCTTCTGAAGAGCTGTTGTGAAGCTGTGAGTGTAGTGGCCGCTGCCATCTTGGCATGCCTCTGCCTGACGCAGGCTGAATGATGCCTGGTTGCTCAAACAAACCATCTGAAATGACACTCACCTGTCAAAAACGTCCATGCTGTTAATCCTGCATAACTTTAAACCTTAATATAATGTGGTGAGTTGTATATAAATTCACCCTCAGTACAGTTGTCATGAACGGGGAAATTAGCTACAGAGACCAAAACTGTTTTTTGTACCAGGCTGTAAACATGTTTATTTCTGCTGTGAAGTTGGACATTTGAACATGGGGACTTATGGAGACTGACTCACTTCTGGAGCCAGCCTCAAGTGGACGTTAGAGGAACTGCAGTTTTTGGCATTGGCTTCATGTTACAGGACCTACTGTACCTTCTATAGTGTTTAGAGTTTGTCTCTTGTGTTAAAGGGTTGACATCACAGAGAGCTGCTTCCTGTCTGTCATTTTAGTTTCTTCTATACAACCTGAAAATGAAATTAAAATGATGTGATTGTAACTGTTGCTACTTTAATTTTCATATTCATTTAATATTCCTTTTTTATTTTGTATAAGAAACTCATTTTGTGAATTATCTGGTTATTTTTGTAATTGTTCACATGCTTCTATTATGAAAGGCTAAGGGTACTTTTATTTTGAAGCCTACGTTGAGCTGTCGTGCCTGTAGCGTTTGCCTAACGGCAGAGAGAAGCAAGCGTGGTCACTCCGTGACACACAGCGGCCCAGCTTAGGTGTGATGCTGTCGAGCTGCATAGTTAAAAGGTTACATGGTGAAGACAGAAGAACTAGACTTCCTTTCATGGCATGCAGCCAACGAGGTATTTGTTTGTCTTTATTTTTGTAATGAATGTTTACTTGAGAATATCGAGTGTGTTAATAATGTGAGCTGTAATACTATGTATTCCTAGTTTCACGGTTTGCGGAGGTCTTTGGACGGTTGTGGAGAGTTGGAGACTTCAATAAACCCGTTGAAGAAATCACTTGCGTCTGCACATGCTTGGGAGGGAGTCACAGTGAAACTCGGGCTGTTCACCGACGGCAGTGAAGCAGCAACTTCAAGAACGAGCTAACATCAACCCGGTGGCTAGCTACGGACTGGCAGATGAGTGTGCATTTAACATGTGGTTGATCACGCCATAAGAACGTGGACATTAACGTTAAGAGTTTGCTAAGCAATAGCCTTTTAAGAGTTGCTTTAAAGGTTCATGAACAAGATGGCTGATTTATCTGTGTTGGTGTAATGTATTTGCCCAGTCAACATTGAATTTAAGATTGCTAAGTTTAAGGTTTAAAGTTAAAGGTTAATACTATTCAAGTTGCATGATAAATGTTTGAAAGTTAAAGGTGAAAATATTTCGTTTTGAATTTCACAATTTAAAGTGTGTTTTGGTAATGTAAAGTGAGGTCATTTGCCATTGATATTTTGCCATTGGTATTTAAGTTTTCAGAGGTGTTCTAAGACAACCATTTATTTCAGTTTTAATTTCAGTTTGTAACATTTTGAGCTACTTGAGCATATTGGTACCTATAAGATTAATGCATAACATTTAAACACAAGGACATTTAAGAGACTTTTGCATTTAAAAAGGCAAACTTTATTTAGTTTTACTTTTTTGAAGATATTCACTCAGTTTAAGTCAGTTAATTATGTTAGAGTCAAGTGAGTCCACTACTCAGGTAGGGGATGGTGTTAGGGAAAGTGAGAATCTTCATGGCCCTTCCGAAGATGAAGCAGGCGATGCTAAACCTCAGCAGGAGGAAGCGCAGCAGCCCAGACGTGGTGAACGAATACGTACACTAACAGAGAAGGGTCAAGCAATGCAAGATGAGAAAATTAAAGGACTCCAACAAAAGTTCGACTACATTTACAGAAAATGGAGAACACAGGTTAAACTCTCTAAGCAGTCATTAACAAAGTCATCACAGTTATCAGAGAGCGTGCTTAATGATATCCTCGGAGATGTCAGAGGCCTTTCTGCTGATGTGCAGCGCATCTATGACGATCTGCGCAGAGTCTCAGCGCCAGACCAAGACGTGCGGCGAAAGGTAGATCTGTGTGTAGAGGTTTCGAGCTTCATCCTTTCTAGAGCTTCAAGTTGCCTGGATGGAAAGATTCCAGAAGAAGAAGAGCAAGATTGGCCAGAAGCAGGCTCGCTTTGGAACTCGAGTAGAAGTGAAGTCGACTCGGTTACCTCTATCTTGAAGGGTCCCTCAGAGCGGTCAAGAGCGTCTTCCGTAAAGCGCCAAGAAGCGGCTGCGGACGCTGCAGCAAGCCAAGCTGTTCTACAAGTGTTACAAGAACAAGAAAGAGAACAATTGGAACTACAGTGCCTAGAAGCAGAGGCTAAAAGGAAGATAACGGCTCAAGAGGCAGCGTTCATAAAGCGACGCTTAGAGAGAGAAGAAGAAGAAGCCAGAATGAAAGCTCAACTAGAGGAAGAGCACACAGCTCTACAGATAACTTTAGAACAAAAACGAAGAAAGATAAAGCAATTGGAAGCAGTGAAGGAGCTTAGTGCAGCACGTGCAAGAATGCAGGTGTATGATCAAGGTTTGGACATAAAAGAAGAACCTAAAGACATTTTATGCCATGAGACAGTAGCAGACATTAAGCCACCATGTCCTACAAGTTGTCTGCCCTCATCTGTACCTTCTGCCCCACAACCTGTGATCAACTCCTCGAGTCAGAGCACAGCTGAGCTCATAAAGGTACTTGCAGATGCTTTAAACAACAATAGGATTCCAGTTCCTGAGCCCTCAATATTCAGCGGTGATCCGATGAAGTACAGTGATTGGAAGCTGTCGTTTAAAACTCTGATCGATCAAAAGAATATTCAAGACAAAGAGAAGATATACTATCTTCGCAAATATGTGAGCGGACAAGCTAAGAATGCACTGGATGGCCATTTCCTAATTGGAACCGAATCTGCTTATGCTGCAGCATGGGAGATTTTGGAGGAGAGATATGGAAACCCATTCACAGTTGCAAAGGCATACAGAGACAAACTTCAAGCCTGGGTCAAGATTGGACCTAAAGACAGCTCTGAGCTAAGAGAGTTTGTTGACTTTCTCCGGAGCTGTGAAGCCGCCATGGTCCATGTCAAGGCACTGGAGATCCTGAATGACTGTAATGAGAACAGGAGGATTCTCATGAAGTTACCGGATTGGCTAACCGCAAGATGGAACCGGAGAGTCATGGAAATGGAGGAGCAGAGTGGCCAGTTCCCCTCCTTCAGCCAGTTTGTGAAGTTCCTGATAAGAGAAGTGAAAATAGCCTGTAACCCAGTTACATCTTTGCAAGCACTAAAGCAAGGTGAAACTGAAAAGCCAAAGCAACAAAGACAACAAAATGTTAAAGCAAAGACATTGACTACAACTTCTAATGAAGAAACTGTGAAAATGTGCGTCTTCTGTAAGAAGAATGGGCATACCTTGCACATATGCAAGAACTTCGCAGAGAAAGACATTCCAGATAGAGTGAAGTTTGTGCAAGCAGAAAAGCTATGCTTTGGGTGCCTCAAAACAGGTCATCTCTCAAAGAGCTGCAACAGCAGGAGTGTTTGTGACACCTGCAACAAGCGACATCCTACCTGTTTGCACGAGGAGAGAGACAAAGTAGAGCAAAAGCCACCACAAGTTAGGCAAAGCCAAGCTCAAGGGAAGTCAAATAACCAAAATCAAGAAAAGAATAAAGCAAAACCTCAAGCACTGCAACCCAAAGAAACCGCCACAGCTTCTACTCTACGAGTCATTCAGGATGGAGCTATTGTGCAAACCGCTGCAATAATTCCTGTCTGGCTATCGTCTGCCACTCAGCCAGCACAAGAGGTGCCTGTATACGCACTATTAGATTCCCAAAGTGATACAACTTTTGTGCTAAGTGAAGTAGCTGATGCTTTGGAGGCAGACAAAGAACAAGTCAAGTTGAAGCTCTCTACTATGACGTCAAGAACTACAGTAGTTAATTCTCAACGAGTAAAGAATCTGCAGGTTCGAGGCTTTTACTCTAGCAAAAGAATCAGCTTACCACCGTCCTACACGCGTGACTTTATTCCAGCCAACAAAACTCACATTCCGACGAGCGAAACGGCAAAGGCTTGGTCACACCTAGAGCATCTCCAAGATGAAGTAGCCCCTCTGCAAGACTGTGAGGTAGGTCTGCTCATTGGCTACAACTGCTCAGAAGCGTTGCTCCCAAGAGAAATCGTGTCTGGCCAAGAAAATCAGCCCTATGCACAACGCACAGATCTCGGATGGAGTATTGTCGGCCATGGGAATCCCTGCATAGAGTATGGAGACGCAATTGGAATCAGTCACCGCATAGTAGTGAGGCAAGTGACGCCAAGAGTTGACTCTTCTCTCAATCTGAAGACAGAAGTTCATTATGTGAACAGATCCAAAGTCAAGGAAATGACTCCTTCAGATATCATCAAAGTCCTTGAATTGGACTTCTCAGAAAGAGCTAGAGAAGAGGATCCTGTGTCTCAAGATGATCTCAAGTTCCTGTCCAAATTGAGAGAAAATATAAGACAGAAAGACGATGGTCACCTTGAAATGCCATTGCCGTTCAGAGAAGAGAGAGCGAAGCTACCCAACAACAAAATGTGCGCAGTGCATCGCTTACACTGTCTTGAAAAGAAGTTACGAAATAATGAAGCATATTACAAAGAATTACCTGTCCGAGAATGCAAGGTGGGAGAAGTTAAAGATGATGATCCTGAGCTTCGCAAGGCTCTAGTGTGTAACACTAAGGCAAAAGAAGACAGGTCTCTACTCGACCGCCTTGAGAAGTTTTCTGACTGGTCGAGGCTAGTACAAGCAGTTGCCAGATTGAAACGACGAGTCAAAGAACACAAAGGTGAGAAACAAAGAACGAATGAGAGTACAAGTTTAGAAGAAAGGAAGGAAGCAGAAATTGCTATCATCAAGCTAGTTCAAGAGGAAGCGTTCCCAGATGAGATAAAGAGCTTGAAAGTAAGGGAAGTTATAGCCAAGACCAAGTACAGCAACCTGAACAAGTTGAGTCCAGTGTTGGATGAAGAAGGAGTGCTAAGAGTGGGAGGACGCTTAAGCCAAGCCGCGTTACATCCACACGTAAAGCATCCAGCTATACTTCCAAAGAACAGCCATATATCAGCACTACTTATCAAGCACTTCCACGAAAGAGTGCATCATCAGGGACGTGGACTCACTTTAAACGAACTGCGAGCTAACGGATGGTGGATCCTAGGAAGCAGCAGCGCAGTATCGTCACACATCTTCAAATGTGTCAAGTGTCGAAAGTACAGAAGATGTACTGAGGAACAAAAGATGGGTAACTTACCTCAAGACAGAATGGAAACAACCCCTCCGTTCACCTACATCGGCATAGATTGCTTCGGCCCTGTCTATGTAAAAGAAGGGAGAAAAGAGATTAAAAGATATGGACTTTTACTCACATGTCTATGTTCAAGAGCTATTCATATAGAAGTGCTCGACGACATGACCACTGACGCGTTCATCAACGCTCTAAGAGCGTTCATTGCCATCAGAGGAAATGTTCGTCAGCTTAGAAGTGATCAAGGAACCAACTTCATCGGCGCGAGGAGAGAGTTTGCACAACTCATGAAAGGAATGGATGGAGAAAGAGTCAAGGCTCTAGGATGTGAATTTCTAATGAATCCCCCAGCGGCAAGCCATATGGGTGGCATCTGGGAAAGGCAAATCAGAACTATAAGGAGTGTTCTCACTGCCATTCTCGATGAGTCAGCACAAAGATTGGACAGCTCTTCTCTAAGAACTTTCTTATATGAGGTGATGGCAGTTGTCAATAGCAGACCACTTACCGCTGAACATTTGAATGACCCATCCGCACCCGAACCTTTGACTCCGAACCACATTCTGACGATGAAGTCCACAATTATCCTTCCTCCACCTGGACAGTTCGTCAAAGAAGACCTGTATCTTCAAAAAAGGTGGCGCAGAGTTCAATATTTGGCCAATGAATTTTGGATTCGTTGGAAAAAGGAATATCTGCTGAGTTTGCAACCCCGACAAAAGTGGCAGAAGACAAGAAGAAACCTGAAGGTGAATGACATTGTGCTTTTGAAGGATGAGCAAGCACCACGTAATGAATGGAAGCTGGCCAGAATAGCAGAAGTCTATCCCGAGTCAGATGATAGGGTGAGAAAAGTCAGATTGCTGGTTAGTGACACCACATTCAATGACAAGGGTAAACATACAACTAAAACAGTGTTTCTTGATAGACCCATACACAAGCTTGTGACCTTGATTGAAGCAGATTAAGATGTTTAATGTTTTCATCATTCCTTGTTGAGTGGTAAAGTTCTTTGAGAATGTTTAAGAGTTGACTTGCAACAGTATTAAGTTGTGAAGTATTGAGAAATCCCACAGTAAGATTGTTGTGATTTGGTGGGAGTGTAACTGTTGCTACTTTAATTTTCATATTCATTTAATATTCCTTTTTTATTTTGTATAAGAAACTCATTTTGTGAATTATCTGGTTATTTTTGTAATTGTTCACATGCTTCTATTATGAAAGGCTAAGGGTACTTTTATTTTGAAGCCTACGTTGAGCTGTCGTGCCTGTAGCGTTTGCCTAACGGCAGAGAGAAGCAAGCGTGGTCACTCCGTGACACACAGCGGCCCAGCTTAGGTGTGATGCTGTCGAGCTGCATAGTTAAAAGGTTACATGGTGAAGACAGAAGAACTAGACTTCCTTTCATGGCATGCAGCCAACGAGGTATTTGTTTGTCTTTATTTTTGTAATGAATGTTTACTTGAGAATATCGAGTGTGTTAATAATGTGAGCTGTAATACTATGTATTCCTAGTTTCACGGTTTGCGGAGGTCTTTGGACGGTTGTGGAGAGTTGGAGACTTCAATAAACCCGTTGAAGAAATCACTTGCGTCTGCACATGCTTGGGAGGGAGTCACAGTGATCATTTCATACAATCCATTAACCTGTCACACAGATTTGTTTAGTCATTCGTGACTTAAAAAAACAACAACATGACAAGTCTGTGTGCATCTTCCAAGATCAGATGGTGCACAAAAAGGTACTGTCAAGTTAACACTGTGAGATCACGACCGGATGATGGTTGATTTTGACTTCAAAATAAAAGTCTAAAGTCTAAAACAAAGTGTGCAATAGATAAGTCAGATAACCTGCACTGGTCCACATTTAGCTGATTGGATCTTATTTATAAGGACTTCACTAAGTGGACAGTAGGTCATGTGAATATTACAGCTGATGGTCTTTACTTCAGTTTGATTGGCTAAGGACCTGCAGCAGCCAATCAGCAGCAGGTGTGACAGCTGCATGTTATCAGGCCGATTAACTTTCTGATAAACAGGTCAGGAAACAGGTATTTACTCTGCAGAGCTTTGCAGTGAGGTTACAAGAACACACACCTGAAGGACAGAAGAAACAAGGTGCAGGTCGGGCTGTTGGCCCGATAAAGTCTGTTAACAAACTGACTTGTTTCTGAATAAAGTAAACATGCATGTGGAGCCGACTCAAGTTCTTTCCTACAATCCTTTTTCCGAAAGGAATGAGGAGCGCAGTAAATTCTGTAGTGTTAGTGTGTTAGTGTTAAAGTGGTGGAAAATGAGATAATTTCAGAAGAAAAATGCTCCTTCAGTGATTTCCACTCAGCTTTCACCTAACAGGGTTCTCACCAGGATTTTATTTTAGAGTAACGGGCAGCGCCGGTCCAGGCGAACCGCGCCCCCCCCCTCTACCTCGTCAACCCCCCGCTCGGCTCCGCTAACAGAATAAAAAAAAAACCTTTGACGATGGTGAAAACTGAAAACAGCCGTTACGCTAAAATAAAAGTAACGTAACGGGGGGAAATTGCCGTTGCGGTCTGAAATTTTAGCGTAGCGGGCCGCAACCATATAAAGCGCTGGCGAGAACCCTGCCTAAGATTATACTGAGAAAAAACTATCCAGATACTTGCCACTGGTATTTGAGGACTCTGTTCAATGTCAGTCATTTATTTAAAATCTCCTGGGTCTGTATACATGTCCTGGATTCACACAGCGTGTATTTGAATCACCGGATCTGTACCGGAATCCTTCAAATGTGTGTGTGATCTGGTAAAGTCTTGTAAAGAAAGCACAGTTTGCACAAATTTTTGAAGGTCTGCATTTACACAAAGCTGTGATATCCGAGCTTTGACAGTTAGCTGTAACTTACAGGGCACTTTCAGGAAATGTCACTGTACAGACGTGTTATATTACTGCAAATGTATTAATAGCACCATATGAAGAGTGTGCATTTCATGTAAGACAGAAGTTTGTCAACAACACAGTAATAACAGGAACTGAGCAGGAAATGGCACAACTTGAGCTGATGCATGTCAGTTCCACATTCCTGCACAAACCGTACAGTTCTATTATATTTTTATGTTTTTATTATATTTTCATATCTTATTTTTACTTTTATTTTTCGCTTCTTGATTTGCAGCATGTGACTGACTTTCATCTTTTATTTATATTGATTGGTATTCACCAACATATCAATTCAAACGCTTTGAATGTGAAAACTTCAAACTTAATAAACTAATACTGACTCTGTTTCATTTTTGTTTCCTGAGGTGTTCTTGGAGCCCCATGTCCCCTAAACAGGTTCATCTGGCCACGTCAGCAGCACACTCTTTTGCATGAATGCCATTAATACCCAATTCCACTGATTTAACTTGGAAAATATATTAATAAGATAGGATCAATAGCATTCTCTAGAAAAGTATTTGCAGGAAAATGTGGCTGTTAAAAACGTTTACAGAATGTTTACCACTTCAGTCATGATAGTTTCAGTGCTTTTGAGCTCATCCATAAAATATCCATCCATTACCATCAGCTCAGCTTACAGAGCCGTTTCTTGCTATATGCGGACTATGCAAATGCATAGGGCCCCGCTCCCACCACGGGGCCACCAAGCTGCAAGTTCAGCGTCATATTATATTTTAGGAGAATTAAAAGTACCTCTCTTTAAGCATATATTATATTATATATTAAGCAACAGATACAGTATGAATGACAGCCGCCCATCATTCACTAAAGTGAGGAGAATAACGGTTTTCCTTTTTAAAAATGTAACACAGTGTTAATCTTAAAAGGTTAGGAATCTTTCCCTCAGAGTTTTTATTTTATTTTTAAGATTATTCTTTTGGCCGTTTATTGATAGTACAGCTGAAGATAGACAGGAAGCAGAGAGAGGCGGAGTGACACGCAGTAAATGGCCGTCCGATGCGGGATTCGAACCGGTGCCAGCTGCAGCGAGGACTATGGCCTCCACACACGGGGCGGCCGCTTAACAGACTACACTACCGACCGCCCTGCTCCCTCAGAGTTTGACAAAATATGGGCCCTCAAATAGCATCTCGCAGAGGGCCCCCAGACAGCTAGAAACGACCTTAAAATAGGATTTCTTTTGAAAATTACTGAATTAACCTAACATTGTGTGGGCTCTGCTGGTTGGCTTTCACCTACAGTGTCAAACGACTTGAAATATTTGCTGAAGTGCTCACTTCTCGGTTCCACACTGCGCTTCTTTTATTGTGATAGTTTGAGACCGGAAGCGGAGCGTGTGCCTCTCCGCTCCGACGCTCGGAGGAGTCAGACAGGGAGGCAGAGTTGAACAACGGCGAGGAAAGGGAGGACGGTTGGCGAGGTACCGAGGGTCACAGGGATGTACAGTAAACACAGGCAGAAAAATGCCCAAATATCACCGGCAAAATGTGGACGTCTGCTCGTTTTTCTTTCTCTTCTGCTGCTGAGCGGCACACTGGAACGAGCCAGCGGGAACACTGGAGAACAAGGTAAGAAGAGAGAGAAGAGCCGACATGCTGGGAAACTTCTCCCAGCATCTACCAGTTGCGCTGGAGCTGTGAAGCAGAGCGGTGTGGAAGCTTTGAAGTGTGTCATTGAGACGTGGTTTGTAGCTGAAGCGGGAAATGTCCGCTGTAACATCACTGAAACTTTTCTCTGAGTATTGAGCCGTTACGTTAAAAAATAAAAAAGAGGTCTGCGTTCACCAAAGTCTGTTTAAAAACCGGAATCTTTAACGTCGTGTAGCTTCACGTATGACCCACAAGACCCTTTCGTGAGTGGCGCTCATGTATCCTATAGCCGGCTCAGACACCCACGCAGAGCCGCTGCGCTAACGCCGGCTTCGTGGACACTGCCACCCCGTTTATCACACCGATACGCGGCGGACCGTCCTAACAGCTGACGGTGTTAAGTTGTAGCTCTAACGCCGAAATGAACAGAGGACGTGAGTTCTTCTAGAAACACACAGTCACGTCAAACTTAATGTGTTAATATTGAACTGTATTCAAACAACATTAAACTGTCAGAGTTTACAGGCGAGGTTCGGACAGCCCTGTCTGTATGGAAGCGAGCGGCACTCCGTTAAAGAAAAAAGCAGGAAAACAATATTAATGTTCAGTGTTCGCTGTTTGTATGTGTTTGTGTTGTACATACATTCAGATAGTTTTTATCCAGACAGACTGCAGTCCGAGCCTGCTCTGTGTCCGTGTCCATAAAAGGCAGCAGTGTACACAGCGTAGGGCACAGCAGACAGACAGTCATGTCCCACAAACTCTGCTTTCAAGGATTTTATGCAGACTATGGATGAAACCGTCACATTGTAAACTCCTCATCTGAATCCATTCTGTCCTGATGTTGAATGTGTGTTTTAGCTTAGAAATCAGGAGAGTGAAGTAGAAATGTGAGGAGACACGGAGAGGTCTTCACCCTGCCTGGTCATGTGGACAAGGCAGAGTCAGACAAAACCCCCATTCAAAACAAGATGTTCCAACTTAATGTGTGTGTGTGTGTGTGTGTGTGTGTGTGTGTGTGTGTGTGTGTGTGTGAGACACAGCAACCGTGCATTAAGGTCTTGTGTAGTTTAGAATGTTCGCTGATTGAACTGCAGTCACTCTGTGTTGCTTCCTGCTGTTTGTGTTGGTCCACACTTCACTGATGACTTGATCCCCGATGTATCTGTTGTTGGTTTAATAACTCATGTTGAGCTGGCTCAGCAACAGCAGCACATTAAATATGAAATCTATGATTCATTTGTCATTCAGCAGTTGGTGTCTCCAATGAAAAAACGTCCTGATGGTCACTGTAGTCTCTCTTGCCTCTGACCTCACTGTGGGGTAAGGTCAGAGAGGGGTGAGGTCAGAGGTCTCTGTGGGGTGAGGTCAGAGGTCTCTGTCCAGGCCTCACTGATTACTGTACAAAAGCACAGCGTTAGAACTGTATTCACACTGGATCAGATCTTATACACAATATATTTGCTGTTTTTCCCTCTGTTTATGATGGACAGCTTTAGTCAAAATACCATGGCTGGACTAGACCGGGTTAGAGCCAGCATGGAATAACACTACATCAGTGTGATTTACAGACTTACAGAAGTAGTGAACTGCTAACAATTGTTTGCTTCATCAGCTGTGTAGCTAACAAAACTGACTCAGACTCAGTGACAGTATAAAGAATGTGCAGAGGGTTCTGAGGTGCTGTTTGGAAGCCCAAATATATGCATTTTCTAATATTCTTCTACCTCCGGTTAAGCTGTTAATTATGCACCTTAATTAGCTACAGAGACCAAAAGTGTTTTTTGTACCAGGCTGTAAACATGTTTATTTCTGCTGTAAAGTTGGACATTTGAACATGGGGACTTATGGAGACTGACTCACTTCTGGAGTCAGCCTCATATGGACGTTTAAGGAACTGCAGTTTTTAGCACTTCCGCAGTGGCTTCACTTCCCAGCATTGGAGGTCGCCCTTTGCTTGGAGTAGCCAAACCCGGCAAAAAAAACACTTTGGTAGACTAGGTAGGTTGTATTCAGTCCTGGTTCTGGTGGTAATCAGTGGAAGGACACTGACACAAGCTCCTAGTTCTACAGAGAAACTGGCTTGATGCTTTTGTTCCAGATGTTCCTCTTCTCTACAGTAGTATAGTACAGTATGTTATAGTTTGTCATGTTTTAGGTCAAAGCCCCCATGTTTACCTGTGATCTTAATAAAGGCATGTTCATGTACTCCATCATCAGTCCATTGTTAAGTTACCACCAGTGAAGCTCAGCACTTCCTGCACAGATGTTTCACATTAAAAGCCTTTGAGTGCTTCAAAGGGAGTAATCCTTCCTTTTCCTGCTCAGCTTTTAATGTGAAACAGCTGCAAGAAGTTTGATTGGTACTGTAATGAAAATGTCAAATCTAATGAACTGCTGTGTTTTTCTGACCGGACTCATTTATTAGTGCTGCCCGTGTTTCTGTAATAAATAAATCATTTTAATATCAGCTTCTATTCATGACATCGATATTTTCCAGTCAGTGAGCAGGTTTACGTTGCAGTTCATCAGTGTTTGGACAGCAGCACATATCTTTGTCTTTGAACAGGTTCGTTAGTCATTATGAAGTTGAACATGAGCACTGATAGTGGTGATTAATTGTTATATTTCATATGTAATAGCACATGTCCCACACTGGAAACTGGCAGCTGAGCCATTCTTCCTCTTCAGCCTCCTCCTCCCTTCATCTTTCACCATATTTTGTTTTGTTTTTTGTTTTTCTGTCGAGACATTACTTTGTATCAGCATATTTCCTCCGCAGCGTGGTGCCAGTTAATTGGCCGCAGATCATAACTGGCCAAAAAAAACTTTAAATAGAACAGTGATAATTGGCTGCTCCTCCGTTCCAACTGCCTGCTTTAAAAATACCATCCAAAAAATAAAAAAAAAATAATACGGCCATTAGGAAAGTGGTGATTGTGTGCCATTAAAACTGAGCACTGACGTGCAGCAGTCAGCAAAAACACAGTCATCAAGAATCACATGGTCCGTCTGCTATCAACAGTCCCTCTCTGCGATCAGCTGAAGACCAGAGAACGAGCCTTCACAGGGAAAACCTCAGATAACTTGGTACTTAGCAAGGTGAGAACAAGTGTGTTAATACAGAACTTTAGAGGATGACATCGATATTGATAAATCTGAGTTAAACAAATCTGATATGTAAAAAAACATAAACATAAAAAAACAGTTTGGCAACGAGATCTTGAATTTGATATTTAAAGAATGACTAAGACGGTGTGTGGCCAACTCAGTAAGTAAAGTATTGGCGTCCTAAAAGTCGCTAGAAGTTGCTAAATGACATCATCGCATAATTAGCATAATTGTCCATGTATTTGTAATGGACACTGTAGGAGAGAGGAATAATGTGGTTGGAGAGATAAAAAATGAGTAAAAGGCACCCTAACTATGTTAAAAACTACAAAATGAATATTTTTCAGGGATCAGCCAGCGGCAGCTTTACGCATGCACATTCATTTGTGGTCTGGATATAGTGGGGTGAACATCTCTTGCCCCGATGGCAGCTTGGAGGGACTGCTGCACAAGGACTGGGCTGCGTGTGAGCGCTTTGGGATGGATGATACTTTTTACGTCAGTCTCTAAAAGTCTCCAAGAACACCAGAAAAAGTCACTAGATTTGTCACTTAAAAAAAAAAGTCACTAGAGTTGTCTGAATACTTTCTATTAGGGATGTGACAACAAAAAAAAAAACACCCCCCCCCCCCCGCCTCCACATACACACACACCCAAACGCGCGCACACATGACAGACAGGGTGAAAGCGGTAACGGTTTAATGAGTCAATAAACAATGATAAACAAATACACAATAAACTTCCATTCACATCACATAGCCAACAGTCTCAAACAATAATATAGGCTTCCAATTTTATTATTTATATTTACTATTACTATTTACGTCTGTTAGAAGCAACCGCGGGTGAAACTGCCCGTTTAGGGAACGATATTGAAAGCACTCGAACAGAGTAGAATAAACCTAAGACATATTTTTGTAAAAATTAACATGTCGACGTGGTCGGGATGGAGACGGGTACGCAGCCTATTCACAATCAGACCGGCTGCGGAGAACACACGTTCCGATGGCACGGACGTTACTGGCACACACAGGTAGGCGCTGGCCAACTTTGCCAGGCGAGGGTATTTCTGTTTATTGTCTTTCCACCATGTCATCGGGTCGGTGTGGAGTGGTGGGCATGTATCCTGGCAGTACTGAGTCAATTCAGTCACGCATGTTGCGCTCTGTGTGCTGTAATCCTCGCCAAATATGACGGCAATTGCTGCGGTTAACGGGCCATCCTTTCGGGAATGTTTCGGGTCGCTATTCTTCTTCTGTTATTTTGACTACGTTTACTGTACGATAGCGGCACCCTCTGGCCGAATTAATGAAACAGAGTATGTTAGGAACTAGGAAACGCCTTTCCGTGCTCATTTTTTTTAGTGGAATGCAATGTAAGCCAAAACGGCATTCGAAATTACTATTCAATATTCGAACTCGTCACGAATATTCGACTATT
This sequence comes from Collichthys lucidus, assembly GCA_004119915.2. Taxonomy (NCBI): domain Eukaryota; kingdom Metazoa; phylum Chordata; class Actinopteri; family Sciaenidae; genus Collichthys; species Collichthys lucidus. The sequence goes on from CM014101.1 coordinate 2,503,319, forward strand.
CGAAAATCATGTCCCATCCCTACTTTCTATATCAACTAAGTCACTAAGTTGGCAACACTGGACTTCGATATGTGCTGTGCCAGACATTTGACCAAATAAATAAATATAATTCTAAAAGATAAACTTGTCACTAACTCTAATAACTTGATATTATTTGAATTGTTTCCATATAAGTACGAGAAACCCAAGAACTTGTTTCTGAAATGGAAAAACGTCCTTTACATGCAGGAAACCTTAAGTAGAACTTGGGTCAATGAAAAATTCAAAATGGTAAACATCTGCGTACATCTGTTGATACACATATCTAAATGTAGTCTTGATTATATGCACCTTTACCAAGCTGCGACAAGGCCACAGCTCTCAGATTGCGGCTTACTGCAACTACTTTTTGTTGAGCTCATCAGTGCTGAACAGTGTTGGGCACATTACTTTGAAAAAGTAATTAGTTACAGTTACTAGTTACTTACCCAAAAAAGTAACTGAGTTAGTAACTGAGTTACTACACTATAAAAGTAACTAGTTACCCAGGAAAGTAACTAATGCGTTACTTTTTTAAGTTAAAAAATGCCAAATAATTTGTAGTAAAGCAAACAACAGATACCCATACAGGTTTTAATGTATTGCACCTCAACGCAATTACAACTGAACTTCAAGCATTTTCTTTACTTACAAATGTAAGCAGTTAAACAATATGACATGTTTTACACTTGACATGCTGCAAATTAAAACAAACTTTCAATGGCAGCATGTTTTCAACCACATACCTCCCTATAATTTTATTGAGTTCTTGCTGTGTGGTAAGTTTTGGGGTAGAAGCTGAAGCAGAAAAATCCAGCCTTCCTTGTTAGCTAGCTTGCCTTTATCGTGGGGCATGCCGGTGGCCACTAGCTTAACAGACGCGTGTGCAGTCAAGAAATGCTTCATTAAATTCGAGTTGCTTACATTTGACGTGGACAAAGTCTTTGGTCTTAGACACAGTGTGCATGTAACATGTACATTTTTACCTTTTACCTCGACGAGGTTAAAATACTGCCTATACTTCCACCGTGAAAACGCTGTCTTAGACTCAGCCTCTGGACTCGCCATCTCATCTGACATGCTGTGTGTGTGTGTGTGTGTGTGTGTGTGTGTGTGTGTGTGTGTGTGTGTGTGTGTGTGTGTGTGTGTGCGCGCGCGCGCTACGACCGTGTGTTGGTTTGTGTGTATACCCGCCCACCGGGTGTCTCTGGTTGGCTCAACATGAAATCTCTGCTTTAGCCAATCGTCATTACGTATCCCGCCCTTACCAAAGGGAGAAAAAAAGGCATTCCTGTATGCGAGTTGAGTGAGGTGCCAGTTTCTAAACGAGTAGGTTGGTTCAGTAACGCGAGGTAATGGCGTGTTGGTACCGGTAACGGCGTTACAACGATAGATGAAGTAACTCGTTAGATTACCCGTTACTGAAAATTATTTCAACGCCGTTATTCCCATCACTGGTGCTGAATGTACTAAAAATGTATAATTTCAATATCTGTTCTGTTCCCGTGCAGCTTCCTGTGTGCTCCCCATGGAACCAGTCTTTTCATGAATGGCAGAGGTTGTGAGAGTTCAGGCTATTTTAAGATGAAAACATATTTATGTGTGCTGTGATTTTGATTTAACTGTGCGTTGTAAGATACACAGGCTGAGATCAGCCGCGGTCGATGACTTGATGAGTTTAGAGGACCCGTTGTCTCAACATTGTTATGTTCAAATCACTGTAAACCTGATATTCTCAGCTATTGATTGAGTCACAACGCTGTTTTCTTGTAGTCACGGCTCTCATTATTTGGAGATGGTTATGGTCTGTCAACTTTGGGGAAAAAGAGGCAGACCAGAAGAGATCCGAGCAGAAAGACCCGTATCTGTTTGTTAAGAGCACATTTAAATCACCTATATGTACGCTGTTTATGTGGCTGAAGTAGGGCTGCACGATATGGCCTGTAACCAATATCTCGATATTTTCAAGCTATATCGCGATACACGATATATATCTCAATATTTTTGTTGTTGTTGTTTTGTATTGTTTATTTCTAATAAATAATAACGCATTATTACCTTGACAGCATTGTAATTGGTCAGAATCAATGTAGAACAGTAGATTTACACTTACTGTATGAGACATGACATGACACATCTTTTTATAGCATTTTAACACTTTTAACACATTTTTTTAAATAAATTTTTAATATTTTTAATCATGTAAATATGAGCTTTAGAGCTCAATAGCTTCCAGGTCATGTAACCCATTGGCTCAAAATCAGTGTAGAACAGTAGATCTACACCTGCTATACGACACACACTCTTTATAGCATTTTAACACTTGTCATATTTTTTATGAATTTTTAATACATTTCATAATGTAAATATGAGCTTTAAAGCAGTGCAGGATCATACTTGGCCTATGAGACACTTTTAAAATCAAAAATCAATTTTTAACCGTTCTTCATATTTTATAAATAAACATTTGATACATTTAACACCCACGTCTTTTTTTGAAAACCGGAAGTGTCCACACGCTGCAGTAAGCTAGCGCTGACTTTCCCGGTTTTCCCAAAGTGTTTGCCATAAAGTCGACAATAAGGGCGCACTTGAAAAATATTGGACCAGCTTACGTGACCACGCGAAAACGAGAGACGGCTCGCGTGTTTAAGAGTTGTTTTGTTCGTCGGAAACCAAGTCGTCCGTCTCCATCTTTGATTAACTCGCTTGGGCTCTTCACTTCACTTCTCTCCTCACTTGCTACAGAAAGTACGCATGCGCGCAGGGGATTTTTCTGGGTGGGCGGGGCAGTGTGCTGCGTGCTGTGAGCAGCACCAGGAGTAAGTGACACAGGCAAGACTCCGGAGAATTGAATGCAGACAGCTTAAAAAAAAAGTACTCGATGTTCGCGATATAGTCATTTCATACATCTCACGTAGAACAAGCCGCGATATATCGAGTATATTCGATATATATCGCCCACCCCTAGGCTGAAGCATATTTCAAACTATTTGGGTGGTCTTGTTAGAATCCGTGCAGTCTATATGTTGTTTTAGCCCAGCCATCTGTCAATTCCAACACTTCTGCATGAAGAAAGTCACTGACATCCAGGAGTCTTTCATACTTAGATGAGGATTAAGTGAAGGACTCTCAAACGACACATCATTTGTTTTGTCCTCCCCTTACAGGCGTTACATAACTGCTATTATCAAGCAGATCTGCTTGACTCTTTGACAGACACAGAGTCAACACAGATCCACACTTTACCCCTCTCTTTTGTCGACACAGCTTTTTCTCTGTGCATGTTTTCTGTTGGTCAAGCACACGACGACTACTCATGGAGCAGATACAGCCCGGAGGTAAACACAGCACATCTTAGTGGGCAGCGTGTTTTTGCAGAGTTTGCAGAGTAGACATGTTTGAGTTGACTGTGAGTGGCAGACACAGATGGAGCTGAGGATTCCAGAAATCCAGACACAGTGTGTACGTACAGCATGAGGAAGCATTTAAATCAGGAGGCTCATTAATCAGGACCCGAACTGGACCTCATGACATCATAATGAACCTGATGTTGTGACCGTTTCTTTCTTTTCCTGCTCTCTCTCTCTCTCCTCGTCACTTTTCTCACACTCTTAATCTCAGAAGTGTCATCAAGAGGTTAAAGACGCCCTTGAAACTCCTAACGCACTTTTGTTCAGCCGGGATTCAAATGAACTCTGTGGTAAGCAGTTTTCTCAACGATATCTGCGCGCAGCACGGCCCATTTAGCAGCCACTGAGAGCAGCCCGCCCAGGGGCCTGTGCTCCATATGCTTTTGCAATGCAAGGCCTGTTCTCTGAGCCCAGAGGAATCTGTAAGGAATGATTTGAGAGCTCTTGAAAGCGTGGGCTGTTATTTCCAGAGGGGGGGGTCGGCAGAACTGTTGTGGCTCGACCTCCAAACACGCAAACTTTCATTAGCGACATGTTCCCCGGTGGTGCCTGGCTCACCTTTTCACACCGGCTCATTTTTTTACTGCAAACAGCAGGCCGGCGTAACGGAGAGGTTGCACCCTTGAAGAGTATTTTGTTTGAAATCTAACAAGATTGTGTGGTTGTTATTTGTAGCAGCCACAGAAAACCCAGCACAAGGTCCTTTCTGGTCTGCTGTGTGGGCTTCTTTTAGTCATTATTCATTTTCTAAGTGTTGTGTTTATGCTTTGTAGGTCTGCGGTGTGTAGGTGAGGGGCTGCCAGAGAGTGCTGTGTTTCAAAGAGCTTCCAGTTCCACTCTAATGCAGGGATGCAGTGTAGTGTGGTGTTCCACAACATGTGAAGTTTGTGACCCCTTTTTTATGAAGAGAGGAAAGAGCCCCTCTTCCACAGCAGAGAACTGAGCTGTCTCTCCTCTGAGAGCGAGCGTCAGCTGATATTTAAATATGACATGACATAAAGGAAAGCATCAGTAATGTTTAGTATCCATTTCTCTAAATATGTGCACTGAATATCCAAATCTAAAGTTATTTTTAGAATACTGAAGAGACAGTAACTTTGTACAAAATCCTTTTTTCATTTAAAGGTCCAGTGTGTAAGATTTAGGGCCATCTATTGGCATCTAATCAGGTGGCTACGGCTCAGAAAGAAGATCGATGGTTCGATCACCGTCTCTTCCAGTCTGTGTCCTTGGTAACCCCAAATTGTTCCTGGTTTCACCATTGGTGTGTGAATTAATTAGCTCCCTTCTGATGAGCAGTTAGCATGTAGGAATGCACGATATATTGGCATATTGGAATCCGCCGATGTTCATTTTTTCACATATTGGCATGGCATCAATCTGATGAATAAAACTAGGCTGATATTAACCACCGATGTTTTTATCTGTCTAGTTGCTGTTTGTTTGTGTGTGTGTGTGTGTGTGTAGGGAGAGGGAGGGGGAGGGGGATTTCGCCATGTGGTATTTGTTTGGGCACGTGGCAGTGTCCGTGACGTGGTGTGGTCGTGTTTCACGGTGTCGAAAGAAGATACTCTAAAAGCAGTATGCAACACTTACAGAGTTAAGGTAATGCGAGGATGCAGCGTCAAGTCATTCAACACCACAAATATGATTGTCATTTGGAAAAGCTGCCACCCAGAAGTACACAAACAATGGCAGGAAGCTAACGCTGCTGTTTGGATAAGGTAACTGTCAGAGGATATTATTTTGATTCATGTTCATAATTGTAATTTATGATCCAAACCTTCTCACAGGAGTTTTGTGAGTTGAGGGAGTTAAGCTGTACTTTACTTTAGTTACATACTGTACTTGCTACAAGTGGTGAAGGTTGCTAAAAAGTAACACTGTTGGTTACTTGTGTTTTATGGTAGCCCTGTAACCTTGTTATTTGGAAGTAAAACATTCAAAAATTCAGTTTGCATGATTTTTAGTCTGTACAAAACTTTATCATCTCAGAAACTTAAATTATTTTTTAACATTTATCGAGAGGGTAAATATCAGTTAACGTCCATAACATCAGATATCGGTATTGGGCAAAAACTTTCATATCGGTGCATCAGTTAGTGTATAATGAGCAGGGTTCATTATGCAGAGTCTTACAGTAGCTCATAAGCAAAAGGGGTTCCCCAGACAGGTCATTTTACACACTTGGAAGAGAAGGTAAGGCGAAGGTTGTTAAGTTGTGCTTCACCTGTGCTTTTGGTGCCACTATGTCAAATCACTATAACACTCTTTTGTTTTTTGTTCTTTTACAGAATAACAGATTTTTGTGGACCTTCCAACCGAATTTCATAGTTTTTAGCAGCTGAGGTAGTTTACTCTATGACATTGAGATATGTCAACTCATGACGAAGACTGTGAAAAAAGGTCCAGAAAGATCTAGTAGAAATCTTTGTTTTCCCTTTCCTTGCCACTGTCTACAAGTGCTTGCTCATGGTGAGAATTGTTGGGTCTCTGGAAATAATGTTCTGAAGAATACGACGGGCTTGCTTTGTTGAAAGGTTTTTTAGGTTTTTTGGAGGTGATTCCTTTCTCATGCAGATGTGAATGATCATATCTCTTCCCTGAAGGACGAGACACACTTGTGATGATACAAACACAAGGCTCACTGAACTGTAGCTCAGCAGAATGCTGTTTGCTTCTAGTTCTGTGTCACTAATCCACAAGCACTGGCTTGCTGTTTCTTCTGTGTGGAGATAGACAGTTGGCAGGCGCGCTGCAGCTCCATTGTGTGTGGATGATAAAAGAGATTCCAAAACGGTCTGCAACTAGCTGTTATTTTCATTTTTACTAAATTAATTTTAGTCTCTAAAAATAGTAGCAGCAGTAAATCCTCACACTTCAGAAGTTTGTACACTTGATACACGCTTGATAAATGCTTCAAACATTGAACAGATGATCAAAGATGATTATGTCACAGGTGAGCTCTAACTAATCTTTTCTCGCATCTTTAATCTCTGCTTGTTGATTTTATTAACACAGAACTAGGGTTGCAAAGGGGCGGAAAGTTCCTGGTAAATTTCTGGAAACGTTCCAGACACTTTCCATGGGAAGATAAAGTGGGGAATTTTGGAAATATTCCAAATCGGAAACTCCATAGAAATGATGGTAATTTTTATGGGAATTAACAGTAAATAAGGGTATTTAAACAAAGTGTATCATATCCAAACATAAATCTAAACCTTTAGTTTTGTCATAAGCAGACATGCAAAATAAAACAATTAAAAAACATTTCAACAGATTTATTTGTCAGTAGAACTTTATCAAGTTTGAATTATTTGATTGAACAATATTATGTAGTCCACAAGCTCAAATGTGTCTTCAACAGTCTCTGTGTGCTCTGGGCTCTAAAGTGTGGTCCAGGTACAGAAATCACCTGTGCAGGTAGGGGCGTGGCCTCAGTAGCCCTGCAGTAAGCAGTGTGCTATGTGCATGTGACTGAGGAACAGCAGATATTCAAGTGGACCTGCATGAAGTCTGGCTGTTTTAGACTATGCTCAAATATATTTTTTAATCCCCATGGTGTAATACATAGAGTACAGTGTCACCTGTATGCGTTCTGACTGTACACATGACGAGTGCATCACAGGAAAAGCACAGTGGGTGCTTGTTTCTGTGATGTCTGGACTGTGTTCCACATCTTTGGTCCTGTTTCCATAAAGTGGTGCATACTTTTCCTTTTATCTGACTTTTTATTTATGTTATTAAGCCAAATACAACAAACCGAGGAGCTCTTCAGGATGTTACCGTCAGTTACCGTATACAGACTCATAATACATAAGACGCGCGTGTGTGTACATCTGCTGTCCACATGTAAAAATCTGTGTCTGTACTGAAGTATGATCAAGCCTTAAGCAGACTGTGTTTTTGTAGACCAACAGAGGGACTCCTCTCTGGAGAAATGTCTTTAAACATTAATCAGCATTAATATTTTAAGCTAATGGCTCTGAATCAGGACCTCTGATAGTTGGAGCAAGTAGCTTGTGAATAATAAGGCGTAGAAGTACGCAGACAGTGTTTTTTCATGTCCTGGTTGGAGCTACAGGTTAATGAGGTCAGTGAACATTAATTAGGATGCTGACCTGCCGTCACAGACGTTAAAGTTGTGTTACTTCAAATGTCAAATGGATTTGATAATGTATTCAGTGCTGGTTCAGAGTCCCGTCGGTCATTTTCTGTTGACTGTCATTAATTAGTTAACAAACAGCTTAAGGCGATCTGTCTATGGAGTCTTCTTTTGAAGAAGCAGATCCATAAAACGCACCACTTTCTGTGCACCAGAGGAAGAATTATCAAAGGACATGCTTTATACATAACAGGCATGGCAGCCTGACAATCAGCACGACAAACAAGTTTCAAGTTGCAAAAACATGCTTTAGTTATCTTTGCTCCTTGACGAGAAATTAAAGAATCAAGAGGAGAGAAACACAGTTTTTCCGAGCACCGGGAAAAGTCGAGTCTAAAGTAGGTGTTCAGAGCGTGTTTGAATGACTGCTGTGTCGAATCGCTCAGCGATAAACACGAGCAAAAACCCCACACTTATTTATATGTAAATGCTCCAGCTTTTCAGGAATTGCAGGAATAATTTGTGGCGTATCATCGGATCTGGTTATTATTCTGTGTGCGCGTGTGTGTCTCTCACACACAAACAAACACACACACACACACACACACACACACACACACGCGCGCACACACACTCTAAAGATGGCTCTCATTCTGCACGTGAGAGGGAAGGTGAACAGAGCCTCTAACAATCAGCAGCGCCCGATAAGGAACCCCCTTACCCCCTCGGAGAGCACTCAGTCTGATACGTTCGATCACCTCTGTTCTGTGGAAAACTAGGAAGGAAGAGGGAGAGAGAAGGAAACTCCTTCACTGCATGCCTCATTTAGAGCAGGACAAGCTCAGGAATACTTGAAATGTGTGTGTGAGAGAGAGAGAGAGAGATAAAGAGGGGAAGAGATGAAGTCTGTGGGGATTTAGGATATAGGAAACATATAGAGTAAGCTGTTTATAGGGGGATTGGGTTCAGATGGCACTCCAGCACTTATGTGGACAGCACTAGTTCATCACTGCCAGGTCCAACTGCCTGCATCTGTCACACGGCTCCATGGGTTCTTTAAACCTATTGTCCTTTTGATTTGGGTCAAAGCAGCTTTGCAGGTGTAACTTTACTGCATCCACACACTGAGGGAATTAAATCATGCTCTGACTTCAACTCTTGGGTTCTTGTGTTGCTAAATCTTTGCATTGTGTAAAGGTAGCTGGACTTCCACCTGTTAGCAAATGACTCCCAATGACCAAACACTTGAGGCCCCCTTCCTTTTTTCTCTGCTAAAACCAAAGAAACTTTATGAAAAAGCCCCAGATACAGCATAAATCAGAGCTTTGTGTCTCTTGTCCAAGTTTGTTTTTGAGGGCAACTGAAATGGTTCCAGTGCTACTCAGTCTTTGCCGCAGCAGCCCAGGGTTTGAATCCGACCTGTGGCTCTTTTTCCCTCCCACCACATTTCCTCTCACTCTTCAAGCTGTCTCTGTCAAATAAAGCTCAAAAAGGCCAAAAAAATATCCCCCCAAAAAAGGCAGGGTGTTCAAGACGTCGCCGTTTCTGTTTTTTGGTTCCATTTCGAACATCGTGTGATTCCTTGTTGATGTTTGGCTTCCGGTTAAAATATCGCCCAGCCCTACTTCCAGGTAGCGTGCTTGCTTTAAATTTGTCCACAGGTCATACTTAGTGTTTATGTCTGCATGGCCAACAGATACATGATCTGTAATACTCACCAACAGTGCATCAAAAGTGCAGAATGAATGAAGGTGCACAAACATGACTGTTTCCTTTTTTCTATTAGTATTTTCTGGAATTATAGACCAGATCACAGATACATTTATTACCCCCCTCCAGGACAATTTGTTGTACAGCCAGCAATAACTACACAACCACATCCTCAACCATACCAAAATCTTAACGGTAAACACAATACAAGAAACACAGAGTTATTGAAAACGCCAACGGCAACAGCAACATATAGGTTTTTAAGTCCACTGGTCCTGTGTCTGGACAGATTGTATTTGGTGCCAAAAAGAGGCAGCTCAACTCTTTAGACAGGGATGGTGTGGAGCAGATGGCATAATCTGACCTTGTACAGCTGTGAAAGTCCATTTAAGGTTCCTGCATTTTTGCTACACACTTTGAGGATACTGCTCCTGTAATCTGTTCCTGTTTTTCAGGGTAAGTAACCAATACCAAGTAACAGGAGAACTGACTGAATGAAACAGGAATAAAACCTTTATAAGTGCTGCTGCATGTCTGCGTCATTAATGTAATAATGCGTCACCAGTTCATGTGTCACCCAGACAAAAAAGTGCATTGATTAACCAGTGAATGCTATTGTTGTTTCTGTATATATATATATATATATATATATATACACACATACATACATCTTCTTCAGTAAAAGTTTCCTTATTCCGCACCTCTTATCGTACATCTGTAAATTGGCTTTGTTTGATGACCACAGACATGAAGTGAACAACATTGAGTGGACTTTATCATGAATTTTTGATGATGAAATCACAGACGGAGACAGAGTGCATTTTTCCTGAGGTAACCAGCAGAGTGAACGTGAGTGCTTTTCCTTTTTGGAATTGTAAAGCAGTCATTTTGCTTTTAAATGAGAAAGGAGCTTTGGGAAAACATCCATAACCCGTCAGAGCAGAGGCATATTCTGCACGCATTACTTACACATGTTGATAGCATAAGCAATGTATTCAGAGAGCTATTGATTTGTATGGTGCCTTCACAGTCAGATGTGGGTCGTGGCGCTGTAATGGAACTTTAAGAAGTGGATATACTGTGACTGTATGTCCCACCCCATTAATAAGGCAATAAATTGCCTGTCGAAACTAAAGACATGAAGGAACAGCAGTGTGAAAGGTGGATAATGATGAGTGCTTACGGTTCAGTCAGGGACTGTGGGGGAATAGCTGGATTTTAAGGTAGTCAAAGTTGGGACAGGTCTTCTACCTCTCATTGGCAGACAGTGCTCAGTCCTGAGAACTGGTGTGATGTCTTCAATTTTCTTTGTCTCGAGACCTGACAAATTCTTAGGAATACACAGGAATCTAAATAGCTGAGAATTCAAGTGTGAACAAGCTTCTCATGCTTGAACATGAATCCTCAGGGTTCTTGCTGTTCTTAAGATTATAGTACGCACACATTGTTGACTCACTATTAAAGTAATTACACCATATTTGTGACTTAACCTTTGGCATTCTTAGACAGCAGGATGAGGTGAGTGCCGACTCTCAGCCTTTCTGTCACTGTCAAAGTCTGGGCAGATCCTCAGCATGTAGCCAATGCACAATAATACTTGGAATAATGGAATTAGTCTACTTTGTGATTAATGAAAAATACTCCATGTCAATGAAAGCTGCTAAACAATAGAAAGAATCTGAAGAAAAATTAATCAATTAAAATAATCAACAAGTACAAACTGTGCACTTTTTGGCACTTCCGTATTGGCTTAAGCCACAGAGGTTGCCGTCTGGATGGGATGCATTGTTGCCAAGTCTGACAGAATAGTTCTGATATTTCAGATATTAAATCATGATCTCATGAGTCATGATTTTTTCTGCTATTTTCTGGCTTTCACCGTGTTTATGACTTTTAGATGTCTTTCCTTTTTAGATAAGTATTCATTCACCACCATGATGTATAATTCATGATCATTCAAATGCTCAAGTTTGGTCAGTAATAACAGAATCCACTAAAAGCAAAGTTAGGCTTTTATGAAAACATCATTTCAATATATTTAAATATCTATTTCAAACACGCATGCAGCATATTACACAACAAAATTATGAAAGACCTCCACAGTTGCTGATTGGACAGGACAGGAGAGTTAGATGATTGGCTCTTGCTGTGACTGTTGTCATTCTCGCAGCCCCCTTGGCTCACGCTTCAGAGGACAGAGATCACAAAAACAAGTCCCTACATCGTGCACGGCTTTTCTTTTAATAAGGCTGTCTGCTGCTTTAGAGTATCCTCAGTGCCCAGTGAGGAGGAGGCAGCGACATTGCAACAACAGCACTGCTGTTTGTACTGTAAAAGTTGGGAATACATGTGAACTAGTGATGTGTGGATCATGAATAAGCCGGTTCAAAGCTCTTTTAAGTGAACGATGGGAGCCGACAATGTCATTTTTACTTTTGAATACTTCAGTACAAAGGATGCGTTAAAAAATGTAAGTGCTATATGTGTACACATATAAATCATAAGTCAAAGCAGTGCTAAATTTAGCTGAATTATAAAAGGTACAAGTGGTAAAATGAAGAGCCATTTGGGAGCTGAAAGAGTCTCGGTGGGGTGTTCTGAGTCAAATGATCTGACTCCCTAAAAATAAATGGAATTCCCACCACTAATGTGAACCAGTTTCAATCTCAGCTTGGTGAAAATTTACATTCCCTGTTTTTATGTATAACTTTTTTGCCATCCTGCAAACTTTCCACCTCCATCCTCAGTTCAAGTCCCCAAAGTAGGTTGAAGCAAAAAAACAACAAAAAACGTATCCAACTAAACTATCCCATCCCATTCAGTCTGGCACTGGATAGCAGGGAAGCAGACACTGTGCCATCTCAGTTCTCTGTAGTTCCACACTGGGCATTAACTCTCAGGGGAAAGAAGAAGAAGAAGGAGAAACAGAAGAAGAAAGGACTCAGCATTTGAGTAAGACTGGGCATGGATATGAAACGGCAAAGCAGCAGCAATGCAAACAGGCCAGAGCTGTCATTACAGGCGGTGTCTGTTGTCAGAGACTGCACAATAGATAGATGGTAATAGGCCAAACAGAGGTGGGTTTGAATCCGATAACATAAAGCACCTGATTGCCCCCCTCGGTTGAAATTACCCACTTTATCTCTTCCCATTTTTGTCTCCCTTGAGAGCCCTCTCCACTCCGTTTTACAAAGTGAATCCACACAGTCATTTCTCAAGAAGATAAAGTATTTCGCCGCGTATTATTCCTCCTTTCTCTGCCCACCCCTCGTCCCCGTCCTCCCTCTCTCTATCGTTTAGCCACTGGAGTAGCTGTCAGATATAGATCACGCCTCTCATTGCCCCCCCCCCTCCATCACCCTGCAGTGATAGCTCGCCGGGCGTGAGCGTCTTTCCCTCTTGATGGTTTCACAGTGGAAAAGAGAGTAAATAATAAAAAAAAATGAAATAAGATGAGCAGGAGGTGTGTGTGTGTGTGTGTGGCATGGCAAAGGTCGTCCAGGTCTCTCATGGTCTCTCTTGAAGGTTATCCAAGAAGCTTTTTCAGTTCAGAGACGGAACATGTACAAGGAACACTGTTTCTTGTAGTTGTCTGTTTTTTGGACATTTCATTTTTATCTGGAAAGGCAAATTCCATAACAGACATTCTACAGTGTTTCTTTGTCCATACTAGATTATATATCCATCCATTTTACAGATCAAAGGTTATTTTAGTTATGAACAATAGCAAAACAGAACATGGGAGCACATCACCTCTGGCTATCCAACCATCACACGATAGAGGGTTAGTTTACACACATCACAAGTACAAAGAAAATCTGATCTGAACGGTTTTACATACGAGTCCATTTGGTCCAGATTGTATAGAATTTGTCTCAAAACAACATCAATCCATCCGTCAGTGGTGGGGTGGTTCTACTCTTAACCATTTTCTTGTGATTGATTTCTTACTGGCCATCAATATTGCAAGCAGTTTTTTAAAATCTATTGTTCCATGTTTCAAAGAGCAAATCGCCAAAATACATAGTTTCAGATTTGAATGGTGCCATGTTTTCATTGCTTTAATGTCAGGTGTGTGTCTGACTGTTGTAGCCTAATGGATCAAACCACTGTGTCATGGGGGAGCAAGGGTGCCAAACCATGATGTACTACTATTATTCTTGGGAAATGTTGCCTATAATAGACCAATGATGCACATTACATTAAGGATTCATAATACATTGAAATTATTCTTCATTATGACCTTGTTCCTGTCTGGCTGCCAGGCTGTGGTCGGCAGCACGGGGGAAATGGCTTCTCCTGGGGCCGAACTGCACGTCGACTTCAGAGTTAACCCCCCTTACATTCAGAATCCAGAATATGGCAAAATTGAATATATTATACACAAGTATATTTTCATTAGTGTGTATAATGAGCTGGAAATAAGACTTCAGAATGACTGTGTGTGTCCTCTTCCATAGAGTTATCCATGTTTAACCTGCCCTGTTTCTACAGTAGCCCAGAATGGACAAATTAAACACTGTCTCTAGCATCCTTTGAGTTTTTTGTGCGTTTTGCAGCCACTCTAGTTTCTCCTTCATGTCAGATGGAGGAATGTGATTCTAGGGGGTTGCAATTAGTTACTTACATTGCTCAGCGACACTGAATCCTACACACAGACAGAACATCCTACTGTTCTATTTCATCCACATCGACTCCTCCAAACGGCGGTTATCTCGGTTGCTCTGTTTGACACAGCCGGTGTGTGTCACAGGTCTTAATTGATGCGGGCGGAATGACGCAATACAGCCAGTGTGTGTTGCACTCCAGTCTTGTTATCTCCGATTTCAATGCAGCGATTTAACTCCCAAAAATGTTTTTTATGGGTCTCAGGAACATTATTTTGACAGAGCTCTGTCAGTTATATTACAACATCCCATCAGAGATGGATGAGAGGTGTTCAAATTAAGCACAAAGTCCAGTTTCTTTTTTGTTTTATTATTTTTTTGGCCTTTTCAAGCTTTATTTTCGATAGAGACAGCTGTAGAGTGACAGAATTGCGGGCAGAGAGATTCGAGAGTAGGATTTGAACCCTGGGCTTCCACAGCAAGACTGAGCCTTCGCACATGAGGCGGCTGCTCTACCGACTTATGGAAGAATTATCCTATCTTTATTCAAGAGCGCACATTTTCAGTTTGAGAGCATGATTTCTCCTTCTCATGCTCAGATTTATTGTCCTCGTGCTCACATTTTATGCTCACACTCAAATCTAATGTTCTCGCGCTCAAAACATGTCCTGTGCACGCTCAGATCTAATGTGCTCACGCTCAAAACATGTCCTCTGCGCTCTCAAATGTTTTCTGCTATCGCACAAAACAGCACATCCTCTCAGGTTGAAGTGTCTGCACAGACTGAAGGATGTCCTGCCCTGCGCTTAACTTAGTGTGTTTCACCAGCCAATAGGGAGACAGCTATTGGAGCCTGGCCCAATCTTGGGTGTGTTCCTTCACGCTTTTTGGGCACTTCGCAGGGGCGGGTATATGGTCTGTTTGTAAAACTGCCTTTCTTAAAAATACACCAATTTACCATACTAGCCAGCTATTTGAATCGTCACCTATTTAAGACGGCAGTTTATTTATGTATAATTAATCTTAAATAATCCTAATCCTAAGAGTTATCGTCGTTTAGACACCAAATGATTCCATTTATCGTAGACTGTTTCTAATTTTATATCAGCGGGATGTTTTATATACTATAAATACTGAAAGCATACCTGTGTTATGGTAGCCGAGGGGTTAAGTACACTGCCTGTTGTATTTTGAACCATGGGACGCCGGTTCGCATCCCCGCCGTTGCACTCTTGCTGCTTGTCATATTATGATTTTAAATTAAAATTAACTGATGACTGTTACCGTAATTATAATATGTGTAATTCTCGTATTGTAACAAGAGATGGTGGGTAAATAGGCTACGTGATTAAAAAGGCATATTTTCCGCACTATAGGGGCCCACTAAAAGCCTTCAATTTTCTCAAAAGCCGACAGTGCGCCTTATATATATGAATCAATATTGGTTAATCATGCCTAGTCAGGGGGCGTCGCCGCATAGCCTATCCTGGCTGGTGAAACACATTAATTTAAGCGCAGGGCGGGACATCCTTTAGTCTGTGACACTGTGACACTGTCTGTGACACTTTAACCTGAGAGGACGTGCTGTTTTGTGCGAGAGCAGAAAAAAATTTGAGGGCACACAGGACATGTTTTGAGCGCAAGCACATTAGATCTGAGCGTGCACAGGACATGTTTTGAGCGCAAGCAGAAAAAAATCTGAGCGCACAGGACATGTTTTGAGCACGAGCACATTAGATTTGAGTGAGCACAAAATGTGAGCACGAGGACAATAAATCTGAGCACGAGAAGGAGAAATCATGCTCTCAAACTGAAAATGTGCGCTCTCGAATAAAGATAGGATAATTCTTCCATACCGACTGAGCTAAACAACACCCCACAAAGTCCTGTTTTAAAGGGTCGGTTCACTTGGAATCCTTTAGTTTGTTTTTATTCGTGCTGTCTTCCTCTGAGAAAATAAAGGTTAATAGAGTTCCTTCAATTGTTGACAGTGTTTTTTGTTTGCAGTTCATCCAGAGTAACAAGGACACTTTCTGAAAAGAGAATTTGTATTTAATAAGCCTTCATATTTTCCTAAGCCACAAACAATATAATGGTGGTTGATATCTCGAAACATCTGCATGGTTATACAACTAGTGCGAGAGTATACCCAGCGTCTCACTGCCCATTAACTTTGAGTGTGAGAGAAAAGTGAAAGCCTTTCATGTGCTCCATCCATGCCCGGTCACATCAGCCGTGGTCAGACTGTCCAGACTGCAGCAGCTGCTCCGTCAGCCCATTTCATGCTTCCTAAAACTAGATGTTACGGTCAACAATCAGCACTGTCCACATCCATTCAGTCAGCACCAAGCAATGATGGGAATTGTTTTTCCTCAGGGATCCGGCTCTGGTCCCAGACTCCAGATTTATGCAATTTAGTATTTTATTTACTTAATTTTCTGAGTGTAGTGCGGCAGTGACTCATCTCTGCCCCTGATAAATGCTTTTACAAGCCCAGACCTCATTTGTTGTGTGTGTTGCCTTTAGTTTGAACTCCTAAAACTGCTTGCTTATTTGCAGTATTCACAAACATTACCATGTGGCTATAACCGAACTGTATTTAGTCGACTTATAGCAAAATCAATGCAGTTTGTTCTCTAATCAGTGTCCACTATTCTGTTTCCAGCTAACAGAGAAAGGCCGGATGCAACCGATTTTGTGCTTAAGCATCTTCCAATGACTAATAATCTAATGTAATGGGCTGGCAGGCAGGACGGCAGCCAGAAACAAACAGCTGGAACAATGTGAGCGTTTTTTCCTTTCTTTCACTCTTGTGGAGCTATTAGAAGGAAGTTTGATGATTTCCTCATGGGTCACTGTGGTGTCTAATCTACTGTAGGTGGAGAAAATGGGTCGTAACCTTTGCTGCAATAAAGGTGGATTCCACAATTGAGTGTCAAGCGAGACGTGCCGTGACTGATGGCACATTTCTACAGCTTTTCTTCTTTTTACACATTCGTCAACACTGTCATATGTTCTATTCTAATATCCCATCATCGCCCCTCTCTGTAAGACGCGTTCTTATCTATATAGTTTTTGTCTGCTGCCGCGATTATCCACCGTGCTCGTGGGGAGGTTGATCTCATTTACAGGAACCTCGAAGCTTAAAACTGTGTGTTATGTAATACACTCCAGTGTTCTCCACTTATGCAGACAAAAGACAAAACACATTAGCCCAGAGCGATTCATTATTCAACTTATTTGTTTAGATAAATGTGCTCTACCAGGACAGATTGATTGGTCACTCAACCTTTATTTCACATCGGTGAAAAAAAAAAGAGTCATGTCACGTTCTGTGGATTATTCTCCACCGGCTTTACAAAAACGGTAAAAGCCATTTAAACTCATAGGATTAAAATATATACAGGAAGTAAATGCCTCCACGATGAAAAACAGCCCATGCTGTGTCATATTACAGACCCCCCATCAATGAAATTTGCATCATTTCATTATAATTTTATTCATGATCCTTAATGGATATAAATTTTGGCACACTTGGGTCAAATGGCCTGATTGAGAGGGAGGAGGTATTTTTTAAAATTGTGTTACTCTTGAAAACAGTGAAACATGGGGCAGACAGGGTGATGGGGTGCCATGAAAAGCACCGGCCCGGCCTTGAAGATGACATTTTGCATTTACTTAGCATGCACTCCAGCCCACTAATCCAGACAGATGTCTTTAAGCTTCACTGAGTTAGTTTTCAGTTAGGAAATTTGTGAGAGAAGGAATTAAGGTTGATTGACACAAGGCTGATATATATCAGCTCAGATTTATAATTTTTAGCGAAACATATTTTTTAATAGTCCTTTGGGTTTGATTATCAAAGAATCGTGACAGATACAGTGTGTACTGTGCAGGACGTTTTCTGCAATTGAAGAATAATACTGTCTGTGCTCTGTGCTAGATAAATGAACTCATACCCACATTTCTGCACTGCTGTGACCTTTTTTTTTTACTGGCCAACATGGAGCTGCAAACTCTGTGGATATAAAGGTAAACCAGGGCAGAAGTGCCAATAACTGCAGTTCCTCAAACGTCCACTTGAGTCTGGCTCCAGTAGTGAGTCAGTCTCCATAAGTCCCCATGTTCAAATGTCCAACTTCACAGCAGAAATAAACATGTTTACAGCCTGGTACAAAGAACAGTTTGGGTCTTTGTAGCTAATTTTCCCGTTCATGACAACTGTACTGAGGGTGAATTGTATACATTTTACACACTCACACACTTACAGCTGACATTATTTACAATTTCATTTCAGGTAAAACATTTTCATCTTTAATGATACTGATAACTGTTTGGTTCCTGCAGCTGGACAAAATCTTTCCATTTGCAAGTCTTTCCAGACCAAAATCATCTGAAGCTCTCTTATCCACTTTCTCAAAGATGGTACAGTGATACTGGCTTAAAGAAGTCCAAATTCCAGGGGCCTCATGTACAAAGCTTGCGTACGCACAAGGCCAGTGTTACTGGAGCTGCGGCCGGCCAGAGAGCCCAACGGGGGCCGGCGAGTAGCTCGGGTTGTGCTGACTACGCTGGGGTTCCTGGCAACAGGCGCATTCCAGCGGGAGCTGTTTATCTAAGTAGGAAACATTTTTATTCCATCAATGTTCAAATTATATGTGATGCGCAAATGCAGCTAACTACCATCGTGGCAAGATGGCCTGGTTCAACGCACGACTCATTCATTATGACTGACAGCATGGCTGGGAACAGGCTGGAGGCTGGCACGGTGCGCGATGGGTGGCTTCTATTCGTTTAATTGCCCTGTATGTAACGCTGGTTTACATACGGGACAATTAAATAAAAAAACTCTTTACTTACCCAGAAGCCGTGCCAGTGTGCCAAAGCATAAATTGGGCATGTGCGCATTCAAATATCATGTTTTTGGTTTTCTATATTTTCCGCTTGTGAAATTAGAGCTACAGAGCTTTCTAACAAGCCCCTGATTTCCGGGTTTTGGCGTACGCCAAGTTTTAGTAGGAAATCCACGCAAGTATTCGTACATGAGGCCCCTGATGTTTAATCTATTTCAATATGTTTCTTTTGGATATATTCCAAACACACATAGTTTGGCATTTAAATGGACTTTGGTATTAAACATGACAAACATTTTATAACATCCTTGCAGAGGTTTTACTTTCCCGTTGAGACATTTATCCTCAAACAAAAAATATCTTCTTCAGGTTTGACAGGTCAAATTCCAAACACATTATGATCCCTGTACTGAAACTGCACATGCTCCTTCATTAAGGAGCTTGTCAGGTTGGTGAATAGCGTCTGAAACGTGTTCCCGACACCTTTCCGAGGTCAGAATTGTTGGTCTGCTTATTTATTATCCAAAACTGACGATCTGACAAGAGGGACTATTTTTAGTCATCATTTAAACATCTCACTTCTCTGTGACGGCAGACTTTTTACCAGGCGTTTGTCTTCAGATGTCGTCAGAAGACACATCAAGCATGTCCTGGCCTTCAGGCATTTTCCGTTTGTGTAAACACCCACTTCTTTCTCCAAGTTTTTAACACAAGCTTCCTGTCAAAAAGAAATTGTCATCTCCATGCCCAGGCCGAGATAAGTAATTATATCTGACTTGACAACACTTCTCCGGAGCCACAGAAAACATTTTCCAACAGTTTTTACAGGCTGAGTAGAACTCTAGTGATGACTAAATTCGACGTACAAAACTATGATTTTGGAAGTGAATAGTTCGAATTAGAAGGTGGCAGTAGACAGCGCCGGTCCTGGCCACATCTGCGCCCTGGGCGCCCCCCTCTGCCTCGTCAACCCCCCGCTCCGCTAACTTGATGAGCGGTATCGAACATTTGCGAAGTTTTTTTTCATTTTCGGGCCCCCCACGGAGACGGCACCCTGGGCGGCCGCCCACATTGCCCATAGCTAAGACCGGCCCTGGCAGTAGATCAGTCTGTAGGGATTGTCCTTCGAAACACCTCCTGGACACTGCCATGGTCCTCCAGTGTTTTGACTTTAAACTGGGTTCAGAGCCGGCTCCTCTGTAAATGTTCTCTTTCAAACTAGCAAAGTGTTACTGCCGTTTTTTAGGGAGCTGTGAAAGGCTGAGCTTCACCTGTTGGCCCCTTTTCATCGTGGGATTTTCGGTTTACGAAGCTACCAACTCGTAGAAGAGCAGAAAAACTCAGTGTATGGAGTATAACACCTTCTTAAACATAAATTGATTTTCTTTGGAGCCAGGGGCAGCCGATTTGGAAGACATGCTGAACTGCCTCTCTCAAACTTTGTCCAACTCATCATTCCCCTTATACCTCAGAGTGCTTGTGGAGGTCAGGATGGTGTGAAAGTTTTAAAGTCACTCGACGCTTTGCAGCCTCTTCCACACGAGCAGACGTAAAACTAACAGAGCTGCAATAGGAGACAAGACAGAGAGGAGGGCGAGGAACAAGACATGAAAGGAAGCATCTAAAAGATCATTCACCACAGAGCGTTCTATCTCTGTCTCTGACTGTGAACGGATGCCCTGAGGTTGGCGTTTGAGCAGGCGGATAAGACGGTGTATCCAATGAGCTCTCTGCTAAACTGGGGAACGAGGTTTAGGATGCTGGTTGGAGGAGTGGCTCATCTCATCCTTTTCGCCTTTCCTTTATCCTCTTCCGTCCGTCCACCCATCCACCGCCTCTATTCTCCCCCTGCAGAAAAAGATCATCTTACCCAGCGCACATGTACCACCTGACACACACTGTCACACACACTGTTTGTAATTGAAAAGGATCAGCAGGGACTGTGTGTGGATGTGTTGCAGCCCGGGAGAAGTGAAGCAAAGAAACAGCAGTGATTTGTTGACTTGGAGGTAGGGTATCACATCTGCCTGGTGTTTATTAAGCGCTCCAAAGCTTCGCCGAGGCGCAGTCGATCATTCAGGAAGAGCGGCGTGATGGAGAGCCTCTTCCCCCTCCAACCTCTAATGCTCCTGCTGAAGCTATTAGCCAGCCCTAATGTTTTCTGCAGAGAGGATACCGTAATGACACAGACTCCAGACCAATGTGTCATTTGTTGATTTTGGCAGTGAATGAATATTGAATACAGATGTTCATGTTTTTTGGGCCACATCTGGGGCACTAGACACTCCCCTGACCTGATTTGAAAAAGGGAGCTGAAGACGAAGTGAGATGTTTGAAGCTTAGAAGACTTAGAAAAAAAAAGGCTTGCAGGGAACTTGAACAGTATCCTTTCACTACAGATGGAAAGCAAATCTGTGCCACAGCCTCTGCATGAAACAAGCTGTATCTGAACAAAGCCCCTTATTTTACTTGTCTCAGATCAATACTATATACATCTGCTACTGGGGTGCTTTTCACAAGCCAAGTGAACACTGCAATAACCGATATTTTCCATATAAACTCAAGTGGAATGAGGTGGGGGGCTCCTGGAAGGAGAGTGGAGCTCAAGTCCGTTTACGAATGTTGAATTTCCACTGAATTAAAATACACACACGTGCTGTTCTGTGCTGTACCCAACCACGCTCAGTTTGTGATATGCGGACCATTCACAGCAGGAACAACGAGGGAAAAGCTTTTAAAAGGGTACTGATAAATGATCAGACTCACAATGGGCAGTTTAAAAAAAAAAAAAAGATTAAAATCGATGCAGCGAAACTGAGATATCGTCTTTTGTTTTCCCTCTTGCGGGACAAAACCTGGTGCCTACATTACCCACAATTTACAGGGATATAAAACAGAGGAAAGTAGCAATTCCGTGTCTGACAAAGGTGGTGAAGTTAAAACCAGCAAATCAGATGCTGCTTGTTTCCCATCCTTCTTGTGCAGTATTTTCTTAGCCGACAAAAAAAAAGAGCACAGAAACCAATATCCTGATCTAGACGTAGAACAACTTTTATTGAATAAGCAGTTGGCAGACAGTCGCTAATCTCTGTGAGTCTGTCAACACCTCCTGTAGCTGCTTCATGATAAAGGCCCCTGTAGTTGTTTGCCAGTGAGAAGATTCTGTTGTGAAGCATTAGCACAACTTGTTAAGTCTGCATTAACAGCTTCAGTGTTTGCAGTAGCAGTAATGGCAATACGACAAAGGACTCGATCACACCTCTTCACGGTAAGGGCGAGCCAGAGATGTATAAAATCTGTCTGTGGAATGAAGGGAAGAAAAGGAAACGTGGAGTAAAATGGAACTGTGTGATTTCTGCTTCAGAGAAAACATAATTAGTCTTCTGAAGATGGCTCCATCTTTCCAGCAGGGATGGACATAAATACCTGAGTACTCAATTTAAGTATTGAACAAAAATATAATCTTACAGTAATCTGTCAGTCCTCGGGCTAAGAAATAGCTAGTTGAGCACAAGAAGAGAAAACAGTGGAGACAGATAACAGGCAACACTCTTAGCACCTCATTTGTTCGCAGTGTTGGCGTGCATTGCTGTGATCCCACTAGGTCAGTGAAGATTAGCTAGCTCAACTCAAACATGGTGACTGGAGATATGCTTTTGTAAAAGGAGAAGCCGGAATACAAGCGACCATCATGGTGAATCTCTGCAGGCTGCAACTTCTTTTCATGAGCCATTCATCTGTTGGTCATTTTCTTGATCATTGGGTCCAAAAAATGTAAAAAAATGACATACAGAAGAAACCAGAAAATGTTCATATTTTTTCTTGGTGAGTTGTTAGTTGACAGCTACCCTCATGTTGACACAGCAATGTTAAGGACGGGCGCCAGCGCTGCTCAGTGTGGCCTTCTGATGCAACAGAAACACAAAAGAGCACGGCATACCACAGCGTGGACAACGTCTACCGAGCCATGTCATGAGGGGAAGAACGATTGAGAAAACAGGATCTACAGCTCAAGCAACCTCAGACATCCACTTATTTCTATTCCATTCTGCTTGACTCATTATTTCGCTCAAACCCTCAAATGTCACAGAAATGTTTCCCTCCTCCCCGTCTGCACCAGTTCCAGGCCAAGTGCTGCTGACATTTTATGGATTCCCTTCAGTGTTATCAGCGATTAATGGTGACCTTTGCGAGGAGGGTAAAGCATTTGATCTTCCCCCACGACCTGAAGAAACCAGGCTATCAGCATTTGATTTCAAAAGTCAAATTCACATCGGGTTGCTTTTTTTAATTTCGAGCACGCACCACGCCATACTCTACGACTTACTACGTTCCCTTTTGTGAAGGTGTTATTTAGCTATGCAGATTGTACAACACATAAAGTACACTTGACAATGAGAGAGCTTAATAGATTACTGTACAAACACAGAGAGTCGGGTGCCTTCCAGGGCCCTGTGGGAGTTCAATGCTTTTTAGGAGCATATGTGACAAGAACATTCCAGAGGCCTGTGGCGACCAGCGAGGCGCCCATGCTGGGCCCTATTGTTAAAGTAGTGTGATGGACTTTCTCAGTGGGCTCTCAGCCCAGTTAGATGTTAGTGTAACGGGTAAATGGCTAAGAGAGCATCTCACTCAGTTGGGAGTTCTGTTGTGTGTTCTCGGATTTGCCACCATTGACACTCAGGGCACCTTAATTGCATTGAATGCAAACCTATTCTACCAGAAGTGTATGAGTCAAGCACTAGGCATCATTGAGACTTGAAACAGTGCCAGTCCTTATTGACTCAGACCTTTTGAATCCCCTGTTGAATATGTAAAGTCATATTTTCATTATTCCACTGAAGAAAAGTTGTTAGCAGAGGTGATCCGGGCATACTTTAATTGCTCTGCATAAAATACCTTCGATCCTTTATTAGCTGAACTCTGCAGTGTTTGGTCCACCTCAGCCTGCCACTGTTGCAGCAACGCTTCCCTCGACAACAGTGTGAGCCTTCTGCTGCATATCCAAGTGAAAATTACTGTATGAGTTTGAAAAATGATTTGGGGTCATCGTAAGCTAGAGTGTGTGCAAACACAGAGGTTGGCAAAATGCCCAGTTTCGCTAAACAACATCACTAATTCTCATCTCATTAGCAAAAAGCAATGTAAAAAGCATTCAGCAAGCAGGTTCTCATTTCAACGTGAATTCTGTGAGTAACTTGATGAATCAGGACTTTCAGCTATTGCATCAAGTGGCTTGTGAAAAATAAGTTGCGTCCTAAATCAGAGCTGCACCTACTTCATCGAAAATCTAATCAACATATGACAACCAGGTCCGACCAAGCAACCTGATTGGTCAACTAGACATTTAGAATGTGCTCAAATCAGCATGACAGCACACCTGACTCATCACTAAAAATATTACTCTGCCATCGCTGCATTGTCACATCCTGAAATATATAACATGTAAACAAATAGGAATAAGTCCACTGGAAGTCAACTTTGATAAACTAATACATCTGAATTTACAATTTCAGCTTTTTTAATGAATATTCTGTGTGTTATGGAGCTGTTAGACCGCCTTGTTAATACAGGTGTGTACCTCGTTAATACAGGTGTGCACTTTGTTAATACAGGTGTTTACCTCGTTAATACAGGTGTGTACCTCGTTTATACAGGTGTGTACCTCGTTAATACAGGTGTGTACTTCGTTTACGCAGGTGTGTACCATGTTTATACAGGTGTGTACCTCGTTAATACAGGTGTGTACCTCGTTTATACAGGTGTGTACCTCGTTTATACAGGTGTGTACCTCGTTAATACAGGTGTACCTCGTTTATACAGGTGTGTACCTCGTTTATACAGGTGTGTACCTCGTTAATACAGGTGTGTACCTCGTTTCTACAGGTGTGTACCTCACTTATACAGGTGTGTACCTCTTTTATACAGGTTTGTACCTTGTTAATACAGGGGTGTACCTGTGTGTTTGTGTGCAGCACGTCAGAGATCAGAACAGTTCAGTGAGCTCAGAGAAAATGTGGTTTTTAAAGACTAATGGATAGATAAAAAAATATTGTTTATTTTGATCGATCCTTGTTCAATCCATTTTGGCTTTTGGACATTTTGACTTTTGAACTTCGTCCTCCCTCAGCTATTCAGATGAGTCACTGATCTATGGCTGGCTTCAAAATAAATGTTTTTTTCAGCAAATATCTTAGTCACTACAAGACTGAACCAGCAAAGCAGTTTAGTGTTTATATGTGCAGCATTTATTCAGTTTGGGGAACTCCACGATCTCCATAAGCTCTGATGGGACTAGAAAGTTTCTCCATTGCTAGGTCGTTACTAAGCGAGCAGTAAACTGGCTTGCATTACATACAAGAGTCTACTGCTGTGACTGATTGTTTTTCAGGTATTAGTCAGAAAACTGAGCATAGAGACTGAGACTGAGACCAACAGGGAATAACATTACACTACAGAGATGTTTTCCTGCTGGATAGATAGCTAAGCAGCAAGTTGCTAACAGGCGTTAGCTTAGTCTGCCATGCAGCTAACCGTGGCAGAGCGTGTTCACTGGAAGGTAGACACTGACACTAGCTCACCGAGTGCTTGCTGCAATGCATAGCGGTAAGGGTGGAACCCACGCTCTAAAAACTGAAGCTGTGCTAGAGTAAAAGAAGTCCTTGTTCAATGAAGTTGAAGGCTTTGTTTTTAATTCATTGAATTCCTGTTCACGAGTTCATGTTAAATTCATGATCCAGTGAATGGAATCAGTCTGATACTGCTGCCCCGTGTGTCAGCTATAACAAGTCCTGTCTGTAGTGTGTTACCGTCCAAAAGCTTTTTATTTAGTCTGCAGACAAAAGCAATCTTTCCATGTTTCATGGTCGTGATCATCTCTTTACAGAATAATGTACCTTAAGATACATCATCATGTTTTTTGGAGTCTGAACTGCAGGGTTGGAGTCGTGCACATCACTTCCATGTTTCTGCGTCTGGCTCCTCATTAGCCGCTTCGGGTGGGTTGATTAGGTCCTGCGTGGAAGCCTGAAGCTGGAGATGGGAGGATACATTGTTCTAGGGAGAAATAATTAAGGCATACACACACACACACACACACACACACACACACACACACACACACACACACACACACACACACACACACACGCACGCACATGCTGCTACCGCTGTCTTGGTGCTGACGGGTTTATAACCGTGTTCGAATCTCTTGCTGATTATTGATTCTCTTCATTGGCTTTGGGAAAGTAAACTCAGGCAGTTTGTTCTCCTTGTTCCTCAGATGTTCCTGGTTAAAAAACATTCTCTGTTATTCATTTAGTAAACAGAGAAAAAGGAGATCATTACAAAACCTTGCCGCGCCACCACCGTTTGTGCTTGCAGAGTGTGCGTGTGGTTGTGTGTGTGCTGATTCAGACGCTTGATAAACCACAGACTCAGGTCTTTATAAGCCCATTAGACTCCGGCATTATATCACGTCTTGTTCTGTCCTCCAGATGATATCAGCTAAATGTTCCCCAGAGTTGAAATAAAAGTTCTAAAAAGCTTCTGTCTGTTCTGTTCATTGCTATTCTGTTAAAATAAAAAAGACGATGTTCCAATGCTATCTGTGATTGAATGTATAGCCAGCCTGGCACAACGTGTATAAATCACTCTCTTTTAAATTCAGCATCCCGAGAAGTGTTTTTGTCAATTTGAAGTGAGCTCATGATTCATCTGAGCTAATCTAGTCATCCTGTTGAGATCCTTGCTTGGTAAAAATGGGAGCCATTATTCCACAGAACTGCACTGGTGCATTGACTCAATCAAGACAGAAAGACAAACGATGAAACAGAACAGAAATGATTTTCCAATGATCGTGCCATATTTATTTTCAGTTTTTAATTAGCTTTGATGAAGATGGCAGGAGAAATCTACCATGTATTATGTTGTTTTCTGCAGAAGAGAAATTCTGGAGAAATTGTAAATTCTTTGTAAAATTGTTAGTATCACCAATTAAATCAGTATGATTGTATGTGTGCTAGGGGTGGAGCGGTTCGTCGACGTCATCGATTACGTGGACTATGTAAATACGTCGACTCGTAAAACGTGCGCCGATGCGTCGCGCTCGCATGTCAGCCGGCGTATATGCGGAAGTAAGATGGCTGCTCGCGGTAAAAACAATGGAGGTAGGGGTGGGCGATGTATCGAGTATATTCTGTTCATGTAAATGTTTTAAGCCGTCTGCATTTAATTCTCCGGAGTTTTGCCTGTCACTCACTCTTGGTGCTGCTCACAGCGCGCAGCACACTGCCCCGCCCACCCAGAAAAATCCCCTGCGCGCATGCGTACTTTTTGTATCAAGCGAGGAGAGAAGTGGAGAGCGAGTTAATCAAAGATGGAGACAGACGGCTTGGTTCAGAAGAAAAACAGCTGCGGTCACGCCGTCTCCCGTTTTCACGTGGTCACGTCAGCTGCTCCAAAATTTTACTTTATGGCAAATACTTTGAGAAAACCGGGAAAGTCAGCGCTAGCTTACTGCAGCGTGTGGACACTTCCGGTTTTCAAAATAGGACGTGGGTGTTAAATGTATTAAACATATTAAACGTTTATAAAAAAAAATTAAAATATGAGAATGGTTAAAATTTGATTTAAAAAAGTGTCAAGTATGCCAAGTATGATCCTGCACTGCTTCAATGCTCATATGTACATTATGACATATATTAAAAAATCATAAAAAAATATGACAAGTGTTAAAATGCTATAAAGAGTGTGTGTTGTGAAGGCAGCTATCTTTAGTGCATACATTTCATCTTGTTACTTTTGAAACAAAGGTTTTGTTTTTCAAGAGATGTGTTTGAATAAAATCTTGAAATATTAAGAAGACATGCTTTTGCTTTTTATTTAGGTAAATTCATTGTCATTAATCAAGTAATTAAAAACCATTGTTAGAATAATTGATAAAAAATAGTCGTTAGATTAAACGACTAATCGAAAAAATAATCGTTAGATTAATCGATAGAAAAATAATCGTTAGATGCAGCCCTAATGTGTGCGGCTACCAGAGTTTCAGGTTTCCCGCCAGTAAATCGGTTAGCGTAGATGCTGTAACAAACGGTTTTCTTTCTATTTGTTTCCACTCTTCCTCTCGACATTGGGACACGCTCCTCTGTTAATCACAAAGTGAATGGACGGTGCACTAATCTCATTCTCAGTGTAGTCAGTAGATGATGGTCTAAACAGCCTCCTCATCGTGAAATATGTGGCATTTGCCGCGCGATGTTACCACTGATTGTTTCCCCTGAAGCCTAAGCCTGATATGAAAGTCATTTCTCCTGATGTTAGTGGAGGTGTTGTCTATTCAGGCGAGGTCGGATGCCTTCTCGATAGAACGCTGTGGGTTCCCCTGGAGTTTATACCTGAATGACAGCAGGGAAAATATCCAAACAGCTGCTGTGTCATAATGCCATGTTTATCAGTGTTTTCACATGGAAACTGAGCCATTATTGTGTAGGGTACATCTTCTCTGTCACACTGATTGCTTTTCTCTTCATAACCCGGTGACCTTTGCTGTGAGTTGACCCTGTTTATTTCACTGCTCCTTCATCTTTCCTGTAAGCATCGATCTGCCTCACACATGCTTTGTGTATCCTCCAGGGCTGCGGGGGCGGAGGACAGTGACGGCCCAGTGGCTTTCTCAAGGCCGGACCAAGAGGGAGACAGGGACGTCGACACAGGTCAGATATCTCATCAACCTCTGTGATCTTTTAGCTTCACTGACCCTAACTCTCGCCACATCAAAAGCAACTAGACGCGAGCACTGCCTTCAGCCATTGGTTTAACTCCTTATGATTTGACTGATCTACAGCGCTTGAAGAAATATTTCTTAACTTATTTTTCCAGAGCTGCATCAGGCTGCTAACAGGAGTTAAAGTGTGGAAGGCAGCAGCACACATTCTGTCAGTTTTTGCTGGTGGACCTTGTAGAAAGACCATAGGAGCATAGAAACCATAAATGTTCATCCACACTCTAAAACGTGCGTACATAATGGGACAAATTGCTAATTGCACCACCCCTCAGAACTTATGTGGCCTCAGCAGCTCACATATTAAATCATCATAGACCTAGCTACATGGTGCTTTTTGTTGCCTTAATGGGTGAATGAAGGACGCCTGTTCTGGTGGTTCTCTTGTATCCTGAGGGGACGCTTGACTCTGCAGTGTGATTATTGATAGAGAAACTTTTTTTTAAAATTTTTTTTTACTGCCCTCCTTTCCAGACCACAGTGGTATACATGCAGTTGCTGGTGCGCACGCACGCACGCACGCACGCACGCACGCACGCACGCACGCACGCACGCACGCACGCACACACACACACACACACACACTGCACTGCACTGTACACACACACACACGCAGGTGGGAGGACAAGCACATTAAAGACTAGGTGCCCTTTAGAAAAATGATGAGGAGGAAAGGGCTCAAAAGAACAGATAGTTTTAATTTAGCACAGCATATTCCAAAAAGATGAACAGCAGGCCATTTAAAACACAAGTTGTAAAGTTGTAAAACTGGAAGTGGTCAAGTTAGGATAGCGTGGTGTTGCTGCGTCAGCCTGGAGTGATGTGGCACACACACAACAGCTCAGAGAGCCGTCCTGATGAACGTTGCCGATAAAAGCTTTCGAAAACATAGAAGCAACAATACTGGTGGCAGCAGTCAAAGGCCAACAAGACAGCATCATTCCTGATATAGGATTAGGGGATATCCTATACTTGGTCTGAATGGCTACAGTCTGAGGAGAGGCCAGCATAGTGGCTGCATCACCCTGCCACCAGGTTTCTCCCCTAGTACTCAGTCTTTTGTGGCTGTGCCATTTTCACTCAATGACTCGTACAAACGGAGATAATGGGGCTCACTTTCAGACAGTCTGTCCTCGAAGGCATTCACAGTGTTGCACAGTTGTACACATGAAAAGTCACTGAAGTATATGTGTGAAGAAGAGAGCCCGAGAAAGAAGTTGAAGCGCTGCCTGCTTTCAGACCTCTCTGCACGGAAAAAGCACGTGGTCTGATAACACCCGATATAAATTGTTGGAAGATGTCGCTGATGTCACCGTGACATCTGAAGGTGTGGGGGAAAGTGTTTTAGACACTCTGAGATGATAAAAATGAGCACCGTGTGCTGATATAACAGGGGGTGCCAATGCATGTCGCTCTAGCCAAGAAAATGCCAAATCTCTTTGGCATAAAAGCTGAACATGCTTGTTCAACGTCTGTTTCAATGCAACGTGACATCATCTGGCAATACGCTGCGTTGACCAGTCAAACACATTTTCAGGCTCGATTCTGGTGGATTACTTTGTATGATGAATGGTGTAATTCTATTACATTTCTAAAGTGCTGTGCAATGTTTTGGTAAATGAAGCCTTCAGGCTCGTGGATCTATTACTCAAAGTACACTTCCTGGATCACATCTGACCCGGTACCTGAAACAGCAACACCCCAGCCATCCAATCATTAATAATACTGTACTAATAATAAATGCACAAAAGCACAAATTATACTTTCTGTATCCATATATGATGGTCATGAGGGCCTGCAGGTTGTAAATATAAACTACCATACAGCTTTACTTGCACTTGCAGCCCTATTATTATGTCTCACTCTGTCACTCTCCAAAAACAGACAGTTTTTATTAAAATTCCAAGCCTTTGTGCCGCCTGCATATGTGAACACAAAGCAGACTACAGAGCATCTCTGCCTCCATGCTTGTGTCCGTTTTGGGGTGTGTCTAGCCTGCAGGTGTCATTGCTCAAGGATACTTTGTCACATATGGCTACATGTGGGAATGAACCCCGCCCCTGGGGTTGATCTTACTAATTGCATGTCCTGAAAGAAAATCCTCAAAAGGAGTGACAGTGTCATTAAGTGGACATCTGTTAGGGTGGCATTCACCTTCTCTCATACTTTAACCTTTTTTTCTTCACTTCAGAAGAGTCACAGATTTCATCTATCATAACTTTAGAACTGTTGCAGTTTTATGCTCTTTATACTTTTTACTCTTATGTCCTTCAATGATTTGCCAGGGGAGTTCAAAGATTTGCTGTGGCCTCTGTCCTCCATTGACTCGCTTTTTATTTCCCCAGTCCTCTCACAGCTCTGCAGCATCATCCCATCTACCCCAACATCTACTTTCTGTCTCCCTAGTGATTAGATTATCTCTCACCTCAAGACTGTGCTGGAGATGGCAATGACATTCACCCTGGAAAAAGATTAGGGAGTGCACACCATCCATGCCTGCTGCAGATTTTTCGCAGAAGAGGGTTGTCTCCAGTGGACTTCATCACACGGTGCACTCATGATATGCACCAGGCTTCACCTGATATGGTTTCACTAAGCTTCCCATTGAGACCCAGCAAATTAAAATCTTAGTAAGAAATAGTTTCCTCTGAATCAATTAAAGCCGAAGGCTTCCATTAGACGACTGTGTTAGTATCGATCAATCCATGGTTGTAATATGTCACCAATCAATTAGTTTTATTTTTATTGTATTTTCCTGGCCCGTACCCAGCTCTGTATTGATAGGCACTGATGAACTGAATGTGTGCTAACTCTCAAACTGCAGGTTTCTCTGTGGATTGTTTAAGAAAAGAGAACCGAGGCTTCGTTATGAGATAGATTTTACAGAACCGCCTCAGGGAATGTTTTCTTAATTTTTTCAGTTATGCCTGGCATTTCTTCTCTTGAAGCATTTGTAAGGGAAGTTTCAAGGCACTTTGAGCCCTCAAATGAAACTGTGTTCAGAGAAGACGCGCCCAAGGCCACACACGTTTTTGTGTACACATCTGATGTTTGTCAAGTGTCCTTGTGTGCTTTAAAATTTATGCTACTTTATAAATTAATTTATAAATTATTATTAATATTAAAATTATTATTATGCATATTTAATCTTCAGCAAACATTTATTCGACCCTGTGTGCTCTTTCAGTGTCTGTGGAATAGTCTGTATTTGTTCCTACAGAGAATGCTTTCAATATTTATGTTTCTGGCTACAGTTCACCACAGTACACTCTGCTGTTGAGGCCAAATGGGATTTTTTTTGGCTTGTGCAGAATTCAATGCAGTTGAAGACATTCATCCTCAATAAGGCGGCTGCGAAGTGAAGCTGATGATTTCAGCAAATTATCCCATTTTCAATTTATTGTACGCCGCCTCCGTTATTAAACCGCGCTTGTTCACCCCGCTCATATGTGCAGCCACATTACTGCGTAAAAGACTCCTGAACAGGGTTCAAGGAAGTTCAGAAATAATAGTGTTTTCTGATCATCTTGGCCAGATGGGTTTCTTTCTGTCTTTTTTATTTTTTTTGAAAAGTTCAGTCTCTTGTAATAGATGTTGTCCATTTCCGCTGTTTCTTCCAGTTCTCTGCAGTGGGAGCTGCTCACAGATTAAAAACTCCAATAGCCATGTCTATTACAGTTGAGAAATTTGTTCCTTTACTCTTTATATGGTTTGATATTTCCATTCAGTCAGACTTTACCTTTCTTCTTTCCCATGACCAAACAAGTGTGGAATGACTCTGGAAGTGGTATAACTTGGAAGCGTCTCAGCATGACTCATCATCATGCTATTTACACGTTGGTCATGGATTTGGAATCTGTAGTTGACTTTTCTGACCCAAACCCTCTGCACAGCAGAACCGTGCATCTGTTGTGACTGTTTCTCATTACTTAATAATCAGTGTTTGTTTTTCATTTAATGGACTCATCACATACTTCTATGTATCTTGATACCTAATGGTCTGCTTTGGTTATTAAGTGTGAAGGTAGTTTTAGAGTTCTCCTCAATGATTATGTTGTTTGTAACACTGACTGGGGTGTTGATGATGGTGATGATTATGCATCGATTAATTCATCAATCCAGCCATATTTTGCTGCTTATCCAGGTCCAGATGGTAAGCAAGGTAGCCTAGATGTCCCTCTTCCCAGTGATGACTCCTTGGCTATAAGGTCAGTGGAATGAGTGTTCATTCCAGCATGTTTGTGACTTCTCCACCTGGTTCATAGTGCCGTGGATGGAGTTCTCCAGGCAACATCTTGGCCAGATGTCCAAACCAAGTCAACTTGCTCCTTTTCATGCAAAAAAAAAAGCTACAGTTCAACTGTGCACCCCTCACCCAATATTTAAGTATGAGCCCGGCCACGTTGTTAAAGAAAACTCATCTCAGCCACTTGCACTGCAATCTTCTTTCGCTGATTATAGCTCTGGGCCAAAGGTGAGGTTCAGGATGTAGATTGACCGGTACCTCAAGAGATTTGCCTTCAACCTCAGCTCCCCCTTTTTCCATTAACTCAGATCACAGTTGACATGTTGGCAGATTTCTCGACTTGTTTGAGCCCGTCATCACCGTAAATGGTGCAGTGTGTACAGGAAGGAGGCTGGATTTTAGTGTATCCAAATTACAGAGGAAATCTACCAGGAATGTGTGTTTGTCAGGTAAGATTGCATTGGGTTGGGACCCTGGGGCCGCTGTGTTAGCACTCCTGCTCCATCAACAGAGTGGTCTCATTGAAATGAATTGGTAATGTTGATGTGAAAATGGTTCGTATTAATAATACGACAAACAAAAAATAACTCAAAATGTATTTACAAAAGAAAAGTTATTGGTAATTGACTATTCAGAACTGAAATATTTCCACATACTTTTTTAGTACATGCAAAGTTAAAGCTTGCCTCTCAATCCTTCCTTTTCTTTCCGTGAACAAACAAAAAGTCTAGAGCTGCCTCAGCTGTGGATTTGTGAAGGCTAGTGTCACAGAGTTAGTGTTCTGATTTGAAGGGGAGTCATGTGTGTCTCTAGTGTGCTGCTGTAATTCTGGACCACTATCCCACAGTTTCCTGGCCATTTGGACCTGACCTGACCATCACTGTTGCCTCAGGCACTGACCCAAGGTGTTATTGAGGTGAGGAGCAGAGGTGATAAAAATTTATGGAAGGTTTGTCGAGGTGTCATCCTTTTTAAAGACGCTTTCTTTTTATGATTCCACCATCTGAGCTGTCAAATCTGCATTCAGTCCAACAGTGACAGCTTGTTTCTGTGAGCAGATTAAACATGTGAAAACAGTTTTCTCTTCCCAGTGTGCAAACACGCTCCAGTGAAATAAAAGCTGCTAATAACAATATGTAGACCCAACCAAATGACATGTTTGCTTGTTGCGAGCGCTGTTCATCGCTTTGTCCTGGACTGTCGCTGACAGGAAGGAACTGTGCTACAGTCTGTTCCCTGTGCTACGTTTGCTTTTTTCTCTCTTCTTCCTTTGTGTACATCTGGCATTTGTACGCTTCCTTGCTTTTCTGCTTTGTGTGTATTGAGCAAAGTCAGCAATAAGCTGCTATCTGTATTCCTGCCAAGCCCACCTCCCCACTGTGTGTGTACCGTGGTTTGGCTTTCAGCTCAGAGCGATATATTTAAATTAATAATGTGTGCTGATATCTTTCTATGTTTGCATGTTACGCACTTTAGGCCTCAAAATTGGCAAAAATATTATTTTCCTCCGCAACGTATTCTTTCATGGAGATAAAGCCTCTGCAAAAACATCACATGAGATGAGGGCTGGAGCCAGGATTTTGAAAATACGATCATTGTCAGGAGTCAAAGACCTCCTCCACCCCCACCCCCACACCCACCCGTTCAATTATATTTCTGTAGGTTTTAATTAAATGGAGGGATTCCTCCAAGAAAATTATGAAAATCTGTTTATAATCTCAAACTATAAACTCTTATAACTCTCATAACTATAAAATTCATCTCTTCTATTTTAATACTGCATTAAATAGTTCTTTCCAGGAAATATCCTAGAAATTATCAGGAAACTACAGAAAGTAAAGTAAGGCATTGTTTTATTTTCCTCCACACTGCTCAGAAAAGGAAAATTCTGGTGGAGCAATCCTCAATCTACTGCGTCTGTACCAAATAGTTCAAATCCTCAAGATTCATTCATAACTTCAACATTTAAATTCTAAATCAACATTTGGATACTGCACAGGCTGTGACTATTCTGTCTGTATCATGAGCTGCAGGTCTGTGCGTCCGCTTCACACAAAATCCAGCAGCGTCACTCCTTCCCGCAGTGATGTGTGGTGGTGGCACAGTGTTCAGAAAACAATGCTTTATTTATTCGATTCACAGCTTTGTACTTGCTGATTGTGCTCCTTCTCTTCAGTCACTCTCCAGCTGACTTAACCACCACCTGGCTTCATGTCTGTCTCACTCACTGAGGATCAATGACCCTTTACAGCCTAAAAATATGCTTGTTTTTAATTGCCCCATGTTGTTAAAAAATCCCCCAGAGGAGTCAAATTCTTTTAAACAAACATATTGGTCATATGTTCGTTTAAATTAATTTGACTGCTGGAATATTGTGTCAGCCGCAGACAGCCAGTGGACGTGTACCCTGTCTGATAGTGCAGACATCAGCTGTCACAACATGCATGACAGTGTGAAGGTGAAGGTGTGTACTTCCACTCACAAATTGCAAAAGTCATCCCAGGCTCCAGCTGTTTCTCTTATTTTTTATCAGACGTCAGCATTCCCTTTTAACCCTAAGCCCTTAACCTTACACTCCACAGTCCAAGACAAGAAGTAGGTCTATATACTGAAGGTCTGTGTGCACCTGGTCCAGGCGGCATGGATCCAAGGACCCCAGCGTCAGTGTTAGATGGAAGTATGTCCCTGCAGCCAAATTCTGATGGAAAGACCGAAACCAGAAGAGTGGAGGTGTAACGTTTGGTTGCCAATACATATTTGGCGATGAAAAGGATTAATGCTATAACGTAGCATGATTCCGTTGTCACAAAAACTCTATTTTAAACATATTTTAAAAGATGAAACATTCTGCGAGGACAGCCAGGTGTGTGTGGGCATTTTTAAGGTAGGTGAGGATAAAAGCAGCAGCAAGGCGGTGTCAACAGTGAGCTCTCATCACTACCGCACCTCTCTTCCTCTCTCTGCATTACCCGAAGTCAGGCTGCAGGGTCAGGAGTGTGAAAGCAGTCAGGTGTGTGTGTGTGTGTCTACAGTGTGTGTGTTTGCTTCTTTTTTTTGTCTTTTTTTTTTTTTACACCTAAATCCAGATATTGTCCCAGCTGCCAGTCTTCATTTGAGATGTTGCAGCACAATAATGTAGGCTGTGTGGGGGCGGAAGAGGACTGGAAAATATTCAGGGGGATGAATTACATTTCTAAAAAAAAAAAAAAGGAACAAGTCTGCAGCACTTCAAAGCAGCAGATTGTGTTAATACAAATCTCTTTAATCATTTACTGCTCGTGTCAGGCTGAGTGGACTATTGTTTGATTTTTCAGTAGCTTAATATTTTGAGGAACCTTTGATAACAACAGATGAGGAGGAATTTTAAAAAGCCAGCGGCAAGTCTCCACTGCACAACCTCAGTGAAAAGGACTCCTGCTTTTGGTCTCATAACGCTGCAGATTATTGATTATTGTGAATCTTTTCATGCTATATGAAAGTATCCATTATCGCTTTAGGAAATGTCAAAATTTTATTAATGCTCTATTATGAATACGTGTACAGCTGCAGCTCTGCAATAAAAGGTAAATCATAGAAGTGGCTTTATTAAATATTAATACACTTGCAATACCCAATTTAGAAAAGCCTGCTTTGTTTCATGTTTTTCTTCGTTATTGAGCTACACATCTTCACTTAAGTACAGTCTTAGTCATAGTAATGACCTCGGTGGAAGTAAGTAAGTACAGAGGATCACTAAAAGTCATCATGTTTACTGATGTTCGTAGGAATGCTACATGGTCTGGATCTTTGTTTTTAAGACATGTAAGGAATTTTTTACCAACTTTAACTCTGACCATGACTGTAGTGAAAATGATAAAACCTATAGTATGTCCAGAGTATTGTATCCTAACATGACTTCACGGCCGGGAAGACATTGTGTGCAGAACCATCTGTCACTGTCTATAATGAACAAACTTCAACTAATCAGATCCATTAACCATATAACATAGTCAAACTTGTTGTCAAGTCGATGTCAATCAGGAGAAGAGCGGAAACCACTGACGGTATAAGAATTAACAGCAAAAGTGTGACATCACCCACAGGTTTCTGAAGAGCTGCTTTGAAGCTTAAATCTGTCGCTCTGGCCGCTGCCATATTTGTAGTCCTGTTGCTTCCGCCTCCCGGCTAATGTGAATATTTGGCTATGTCGTGGATCATTAGTGGATGATGATGAGGTGGGCTGAATGATGCCTGGTTGCTCAAACAAGCCATCTGTAATGGCACCCACCTGTCAATCAAATCATCCATGCTGTTAATTCTGTGAAACTTTAAGCCTTAATATAATGTGAACAGGTAAGTTGTATATAAATTCACCCTCAGTACAGTTGTCATGAACGGGGAAATTAGCTACAGAGAACAAAACAGTTTTTTGCACCAGGCTGTAAACATGTTTATTTCTGCAGCAAAGCTGTGAATTTGTCACTT
Source organism: Collichthys lucidus (assembly GCA_004119915.2). Taxonomy (NCBI): domain Eukaryota; kingdom Metazoa; phylum Chordata; class Actinopteri; family Sciaenidae; genus Collichthys; species Collichthys lucidus. Next base: position 2,540,519 of record CM014101.1, read on the forward strand.
GTCCTAAAGCCAGCCTCAAGTGGACATTTGAGGAACTGCAGTTTTAGCACTTCTGTATTGGTTTCACTTTACAGCCAGGATGGTTGCCGCTTGGAGAATCTTCTGGCAAGATAGATTCTCGTGTGTGATCTTGTGTAAACTAAAAAGTTAAATGAACTTTTGCTACACACTCCAGGGTAGGCTTGGTAGACAAGACCATTAACAGAAGCTTTTTGGTTTCTGTTTGTAGTCTGAGTAGCATTGACCAATCGCATTTGAGCAGGATTACATTAGCTAACATCTAACTAACCTGCAGCAACAGGAACTTTTTTCATTTTGAATGTGAACAGAATAAATCATTTCATCACAAAACTGCATCAGTAAGCCGCACAACCAGATCATCTAGTGAAAACTGTATCCATGCAGATTATCAGGTTCACTCTTAAATGTTTTTTTGTTTGTTTTTTTGCTTTTACTCAGTCTGGTTATAGAGCACGGATGGTTACCGAGATTACAGTCATTTATAAAACACAATTTCTGTCAACAAGACTCTGAAAAGTCTTACATTTGTATTACATGGACATGCTGCATTAAATGAATGTAAATGGAATTGACCCCCAGTGCTTTGGTTCGCCAAGTGTTGGAGACACAGCTGTGCTGGAACTCAGTTTGTTATGCTGTTACGCAATGCTGGAACTGCTCATCCCCAGTAGACAACTGGTTCCTTCCCCATATGACTATTGTTGAGCAATAAATTGGCAAATCATCTCCGCTAAACCTACATCTAAACACAACAACACATGACACCAACGGCCAGATGCACAAATGACTTGGTGATAATGAAACTGATGGGTTAATTTTTGAACTCAAGTCTAAAGCTCTGCGAGCTCATCTTTACAAGCTGCAGTTTTTATCACATCCATTATTACTAACTATCTTGGAGACTTACTAAGTTTGTCCTGAGGCTAGTGCTGGACAAAATGCGACAGATAGGTTTAGGACAGGTGTACTGTACCAATGTGTTTTTTCAGGGATGATACTGATTATTTGTGAATTGAATAAAGGAAATTAAAAACGGATATTCATCTGTTATTTTTGTCAGTTCTAAAAATGAATAAAACTGATATTTTATTTTAAAAAAGACCCTGTCCTCCATTATTAGTTCACGATTAGCAGCAGATTGAGTTTCTCTACATGCTGTCCAATGACAGGTCTTCTGTTCTTCTCATAAGTTTACTCAAACACACAAATAGGGCTGCACGATATGGCCTATAACCAATATCTCGATATTTTTATGCTATATCGCGATACACAATGTATATCTCGATTTTTATTTCTCCTGTAAATCACAATGAACGTTAAATTCAACCCTTTGATGCAAAAAATAACATCAGTATGATGATTCAAGTAGACCCTTCTATTAGAGTTTTTGTTAATTTGCATGCAAAAGTGGAAAATCACAATCAAATTAATTAAGTACGCGAGACCCGCAATAAACCTGTGTATAAGAAAACAACAACAACAAACAGCTGACTTTGCTTCTCAGACATGGAATTGATTTTAAAAAGCATCTTTTGTGTCATAAATGATTGTGTTTTTTTCTTTTTTTATATACTTTATTAATCCCACGAACGGGGAAATTCTTTTTACACTCTATTATTATTATTTTTTTTTACATGCATTTAAACCCAGATACACACACATGCAGTACAAGGCATAGACATGCAATTTTTGGAGAGAGATAGTGGAGTGATGGGTAACCCTCGTGAGAAGCGCCCAGCGAGCAGTAGGGGTAGATTTTTGATTGACTGCTCACCTGGTGCCACCTGTCATGACGTAACGTTGATGTGAAGTTGTGATAAGCTACATGAACTGCGTATTGTGTTTTATTTTGAAAGGGGGCGGAAGTTTATTATGTTGATTCTGTGTCGGATTTCCTGTCTGGTGCGCAGTGCTCTGTTGAAATTTACAGGTTTAGCAGCGGCTCGCGTCAAAAATAGAAATGCTACGGAAAGCTCGCGCCGTGGCGTGGAGAGACGCTCCACGGCGCGCCCTGTGTGAGTGCTCTCATTGACTAGACTGCGCGATATATCGAGTATATTCGATATATCGCCCACCCCTACACACAAGTGAAACATTTTTTAAATTATTATTCCGGGGGCTCTGGCAGAAGAGTGACTAATAAGAAAGCCATCACTTTACACCTATATTGAATAAAATCCCGTAGGCTTTTTAATGGTGTAACTGGGCATGCTAAGCATAGATGATATTCATTGCAACTTCAGCAGCATCTACTCCCTTACCATGGAAATACATCTTAGTCTTCTTCTACAGTAACCAGTAGCTCTCAGCTTTAAGCTAACTGTGCTAGCGGTGTAATCACCAACAATCCATTGGCCACGGCAAACGTAGCTACACTTAGTAGCAGTTAGCAGCAACAAGTGCAACTATCTGTCCATCACAGAGCTGCATGAATCACAGAAAGTAGAGGCAAATCACTCTGTCCATGAAATATTATCTAGTTTTGCCAAAATCTGACATATCATTGGTGGGACACTTCACGCTGGAGATCTCATCATCAAAAAGTTACTGTTAAAAGTACCATCTCTGTAACATCATTATAATTTATAAAGAAGCAATATTCTGTATATTTCACCTGTGTGGTTGAAATGTCCTGCAACCATCAGCACAGATTCCTTGTAGGTTTAAGTGTGTGGTGTGTTGAATCCAGGACGCTCGGGTTGTAACACCATGACATTATTTTGTGCATCTTAAAGAAAACTTAGACTATGAAAACACTTCAATTAAAACTTTGCATAGATCTATACTAACCATTTACTATATAAAAAAAACTTTATTTAAAACTTTGCAAATGTCTTTCATCCTGCAGTTGTGGTGGCGTTGCAGTGGGTGCTGCACCATCTGTTGCCTGGCAGAGATGTGCACTCTGCTGAGTGCTGGTTTTCACATTGTTTTCACCGTCATCCTCTACCAAACATTTGTCAACAGTTGTTTATCAGATCCAGTGTCACACTGAGCTGTTGAGCCACCCAGACTCACCACAAGGGTAAATTCCTTTACTGCAACAATCTTAATCAGATCAACTAGCAACAAGGTCTTGCAGGCAAATTCAACCATGCAACCATGAAAGTTTGGATTCATTCTCATCACTCTGCAGTCTGGTCATGAGATTAGAAACAACATGCTGTTTTCTTGCGGGAGTGCAATTGCAGCTACTGGTGCAGTATCCAAATATCCTCCTCCATTGTTTTTTTAACACTGAGATCATATCTTCTAAATCACTTGTGCTTGTTCACATCTTACTGGAGGCTGGGTTTGTGGGTCTGATTCTCAGAATAGATGCTGTAAAAGAGATCAGTGATTCTCAAAATTGGGTCCAGAGGGCTCCTAAGGGGCACCTCAAACAACCTGATGAATAGTTTAATTCAGCTCTAATTTCATTCTCTTGAAATGATCTTAGTCAGACAACATATAAGATCGACTGTTGTAATCTTATTGTAGGGTTTACTCCCAGATTGTAGAGTGTGATCAAATCAAATCTTTTCAGCCCAAAGACAAGATCTTATCAATTCCTGGCCTTGTGTGGATTTGTTTGTGTGTCAATGATGTGAGAACAAGTTGCAAAGCTCTAAAGATATAATGGCAAGAATGCATCAGAGATGAATAAAATCGAATTAAAATTTAAATAAAAAATAATAATTGCATTATTTATTTTCTAGTTAGTTAATAAATCAGTCGACTGAAAAACACAATCAAGAGTTTTCTGCTTTTCTCGATCTTACATTATAATAAATTGTTTTGGGGTTTTGGACCATTTGGACATTTTAAGGTCCAATGAGTAGGATTTATTAGCATCTAGCTTTCTAGCATGAAGGAGAACCCACCATGGTGGCCATGAAACTTGCAGAAAACAAGAAAGACCCTATGTAGAACTCTATTTAGTTTGCCTCTTTTAGGCTACTGTAACAATATGGTGGTTCAAGGTGGTGGAAGAGAAACGACAGCATTTGTAGATATAAAAGGCTCATTCTAACGTAACAAAAACAATTATTATTATTATCTCATTTTAATCTAAACGTGACACACTGGGTCACCCCTTGTGCTCCATATTGTGATGGGCACTTTTTACTTGATGTTTTATGGCCCAAATGATTAATCGAGAAAGCTGTAGATTAACTGATAATGTAAATAATAACTACTTGGCAATTTAACAAATGAAATTGAAACCAAATGCATTAAAAGAGGAGAATAGAAATGCTTTAAGTTCCGGAATAATGTGTTTTTAAGAGAGGTCTGAAAGAACTTATAGAGCTACCTTCCTATGAAGACCTACCTAGGGATCATATGGAGGTAACAGGTTGGAAATGTACTCGAGGAACCAATCCTATGTTAATGGTGATCATGGAGTACCTCAGGGATCAATTCTTGGTCCTGTTTAAAGGTTGAATTGAAGATATTCATTTATTCGCATTGTGTTGTATTGCGTTGAATTAGTTATGTTCTAATCAGGCTTGCTGGTGTCATAGTTCACCACACAATCCTAGTCAATAGAAGTATCCAAGTCTATTTTAAATTGACTTCTTCAAAATATTAATATTCCTCTATGCTACTGGTTATTAATTTTAAACTTAATAGTCTTTTTTATTGGGAGCAGTGCTTTATTAGATTGTGTCACAATCTATCAGAGTCAAATGAAATATAGTGTCCTTCTTACCTTCACAACTCTGAACAGCTCTGCTTTGTTCATTATGAACACACAGGGCTGATTTTACATGTCTTCGACATACCTGCTGAAGCTCCCGAACAGCTTCAGTGCTGTCCCATGATCTTCATCTTACATCTTAGGAAGTGCACCTTGAGTTGAGATTGTTGAAGAATTAATTTTCATATTCAATTGGAAGGTTTGACCTGAGCAAGCTTCATCTTCTCATAAAGATCATGTGATATGTGACACATTGTCAAACCATCTTCTCATCACATTGTAAAACTATGGATCAAGTCAATGAATTTGTTCCGATCTGATTGCCATTATTGAATTTTACCAAAATAGAAAATTCTTTTGCTCAAATATAGTCAGCATTACAAGCTGTTATTTGCTTTTAATTTGTAGCTAAATATATCCAGCAACATGTCACTCTGATCAAAAAAAAGATGCGTCAGGTACATCTAAATATAATGTGTCAAAAGTCTAAAAATGCCTTCAAGGTCTAAATTTTTTAAAAGCTATCAAGGCTATTTATTTTGCCGATGCTGCTGTTGCTGCCACTCAAAGCAGAAATTGAAGCTAGCTGAGAGGATGAAAGGATTTACAGTTTATGTACAATGAAGTGTTTTGGGTGGAGAAAGGTAGGGGGAGAGACACATTAACAGATGTACCATGGCAATAAAAGAGAGCACGGATAGATCCGCTGGAAGTCTTGTTTTGATCGCAGCGGGGTCGGCTTTCTGAGCACCATGGAGGGAGAGTCTACAGCTGTGCTCTTCCAATAGGAGGCTCCTTTGATCAGGCTCTCTTTAGAATACGGAGACATCTTCGACAATGAGCAGGAAGATGTCAGTCTGCTGGGGTTTAGGAATATTTCAAGGAGCACAAATGGGATATGACTTGTTTTCAAAGCAAAATATTAGTTTGAATAGTGAGCAGTGCTGTTTTTTTTTCTCTAAGCAGATGCCAACACGCACACAACAGTGACTCATAAAAACACACAGGGATGACACCAGCATACAGGAACACAAAACACACAGGAAAAACACTTTTGTTACATTCACCATGACAACCTGAAGAAATTAGATCCCTTTTCTCTGGATAAGCACCCTCATAAACCACCTCTCTTGTCCTTCGAGATAAGGGTGAACAAACAGGCCGCATGTTACAACACTGTCAGTATAAACAGTCACATTCAAAAAGAACCTTCCTCTGTTTCCTCCTACCCATTCATCTTTGTCCACATTGACTGTCTGACAGGCTTTCTTGGAGATATCATGAGGAAACTCAGTTACCTAAAAATGATTTTAATGTAATTGGGTTTTTATGTCTGAAAACTGTTGACTGCCAGCTGAAATGATAATAGTAAACATACTGTATCTGCTGATCTTGTCCGTACAATATTTAGTCCTGACTACTAAATGTGCTGTATTGACTGTCTATTCTTGTGGTTATGTTGTGGTGTTTCTATGTACCTTTGTATTTATGTATGTATGTTTCAGGCTTTGTACAGACTGTGGTAACAAATTTCCTTGTAAGGACAATAAAGTATCTATCTATCTTTGGAAAGCATTACTTCTGGTTCCACACACATGAACACAAGGCATTTGGTTCAGACTTGGGAATAATCCATTAAAACTCCTTAAACTTCATCATGTGCTTTGAGTTGCGGAGAATTGGCCATAAAAATGTTCATGTTCATAAGAATGTATTACAGGGAAAACAAATGAACTTATGCAATGTGGTCATCAGTCCAAAACTCCAAAATTAAGATCCAGAAATGGTCTGTTGAAATTAACCACGTGCTTAAATAAATAAACAACAGAGGACTCCAGAGACCAGGGTTGACATCACGGCACCCCATTTGTAGTTAGTTACAGTAAAAAAAACAACACTTTAGTTATGGTTACGGAAGAATCATAGTTTAATTTAAATGTTAAAGATATACATAAAAAGGAAACAGTTTGCTTATGTGATCTAGATGGACTTGAATATGCAAAGCGGGGCAAACACCTGTTGAGAGTGTTATTAGTAGGGTGTAAAAAGGCTCTGACCAGAAAATGGCTTAAGAAAGACAAACCAACAATAAACGAGTGGATTGAAGTAATTTACGATATATATGCTATGGAGAGAATTACATTTAAACTAAGAAACCAAACTGATATTTTTGAAGAGAACTGGTCAAAATGGCTCAGCTATGTGTTAACTGTAAGACCTGATTTTATATAGATCGCTAGGATAAGATCAAACCCTCCATCAAGATTTTATTTTTAATCATTCCCCTATTTTCCAGTAGCATCCTTTTATTTTTATGTATGATGTGCTTATTTTGACTGTCAAAACAATCATACAATCGTACAATCTCGTACAATCTCTGAAGTCTTTTGCCTATCCACCAACAGAATCTAAGCCTCTGGGAGAAAGGACCAATGTTCTTGTATGTTTTTGTGCCCATATGTGTATGTTATTCAGAAAAAACAAATAAAAAGTAATTAAAAAAAAACAAAAAACAAGGAAACAGTTTGGTGTGTGGCCATGTAGTGGGATTCCCATACCGTGCCCCGTTGAACCTGGCCCTATTCGAGGCCTGGATCAGTTCTTGGTTACAAGGGCCCAAGTTGTCACATAACAACCTCTACACTCAACCCAACCTTTCACAACACCACCCTATTACCCTGTTATTTTACCCATCTGATACACAGCAAAAGATGCATACAGTAGCATACACAAAGTATTTGGGAGCCAATATAAAAAACGTATTAAATGTCATGACACTGTGCTAAGACAAGCCAGTGTGTGTGTTTCATTTACTGGATTGGAAAAGATGTTGCCAGAGTTATTTCCAGCAGCAATTACATTTTCTCCTAAGCGTATTTGCTTAAGCACATTAGTATTGAGATGTGTTCTACAGGAGACAAGGTTGCATGAGGTGATAATACATTAAGCAATGTTGACATTTAGTGTTGGAGCAGTGCTAACTGAGAGGATGAGAGTTTGTCAGTGGTGAGCAGAAGGGGGATCTCATATCTCTTTTCCAAGAAGTCGGCCAGCTGCACAGAGAGCTCAGTCTGTCACACCAGGGTCCTTCCTGCTTCCAAATTCTGCTCTTCAGTCACTTTCCTGAAAATTGAGAAACATTTGGAGCACACATGGAGCCAGCACAAACTGAATTTGCAGATAGCGTGCACTGGCTCCGGCCTGATAATGCTGTCATGTCACATTTGGGCTCGAATATATAGACCGAGCTTCGTCCTTCAGTGAGAACCAGAAGCAGTGATCAGACAGCATGAGCACTCAACAGATGTAAAACAGATTATAATTTTTTGTCTTGTTAGCTGTTTTTTGACAGGTATAGTAGTATACAGTACAGCAGACAGTCCAGTGCGACATCTTAATTCAAGCCATGTTCTTGGACTGCATTGTTTGGAAATGAAATGGAGAGCCCCCAGAGGTCTTTTGTATGATAGGAAATTGATTGCCATTGGTATTGTTTGGCTGGCATTCAGCTGTAGAATACAGAATTGGAAGAAAAAGGAAGAAAAGTACAGAAGAGTGATGTGAATGCTGGCGCTTGTTAGAGCAAACTGAGTTGGAGGTAATTACAATGGGCCACAGAATGGATTAGATAAAGATTGATACTGTAATAAGGCTTTCATTTCAATTTCATTTCTACCATCTTTGCGTATAGATAGTGTGTGTGTGTGTGTGTGTGTTCTAGGTTTTGGTCTTGTTTATTTGAAAGCGATTTGGTGTATGAATTGTCTGATGCGGGGGAATGAGCGTGCGCATATGGAAGTGTGCGGATGAGTAAATGGTTTCACGGTGAAGCTCGGCGAAATCGGAGCATCAGAGAATCTATCATAATGGTGAAATGAGGTGAGAAGGGAGATGGAAGCAGCACATTTGGCTGGAAGTCTCTGAGAAATGAATAGCACTGTATTTAATTTTGGGACGGTACTCTGTCAAAGCCTGAGTCTGTGACAGAAAGTTGGACGGAGGTCGACTCTTCTGTGTTCACACGGGTGGTGTTGGGGGAGGATGGAACATAACTGAGTATACATCATTCACTGGCCCACATAGTGGATGTATTTCATGTTTTACAGTGTAAATGTTCAGACTGTTAATGTGTCTGTGTGTGTGTTATACTTATTGACAGAACACAAAACAGACAAGCATCTTTCATTAATGTCCCAATCATGAAGCAAATATGAATACTTCCCCACATGTGTCATACAAAGTCATACATATACATTTAAAAAGGATTGGCACATAGCTTTATTATATCACTTGGCTCTTAAAATGTGCATACAGTATGTGATGCTGCAGTAATTCCCCATTCACAGACTGATTGTTTTTGATTGGACAGATGTTCCCAGCAATCAATTTACACATTACTATGCTCTTAACAAGCTGAGACAGGGTAAAGGTTGTCGCAAACGCTAAATTGGTGCTAACAAACCAAAAACACAAGATTCATGCACAGTCATGATTAAACAACATGCAGGTTTAGTGTCCCGGTTTCCTGTTCAGTTGTGGAGTAATTGGCTGATCATAAATTAAAGCAGAGCTGCTAGTGGAGTATGGCTTTGCTTCAAGGCTGATCATAGAAAGAAGGAATTGTTTTCTCCTGATGAAAAAATGGCATTTGATCAGGTTCTTTTTAGGGTCCAGTAAGTGCTACAGTCACACCAGTGTGACACCAGCAAATCAACAGTAATTAAAATATCTCTCTAAAGATGTGTCAGGAAGTGAATCAGTCCCCTATGGAATGCTAAAGTTGTGGAGTGGAAAGGGTTATTTCAGGGTGTCCAGGGTTCTGGTTGCCCTGTTCCTTCTTTGTCTAGACAGTGTTCCCTGACACTTTCAAAACTCAGATGGCCACAAAACTTACCTTGTTAACTTATTTAGTACAAAAGCTGAAGCTGGTGAGTTAGTAAATCATTCATCTTGGTTCAGCATTGATGTATCTTGCTTGTCACAGTTGTTTGCTTGTTTGAGGGACTAGTAGTAGTAGTATATCAAGCAAGAACTGTTAGTTTGTATGAATGGTAAATGGTAAATGGACTGTACTTGTATCTCCTTTCTAGTCTTCCGACCACTCAAAGCGCTTTACGTTACATATGTCATTCACACACATTCATGCACATTCATACACTGATGGCATTGGCTGCCATGCAAAGTGCCAACTGCTCATCAGTTTTAGGAGCTAACCATTCATACACATTCACATGGCATTGTTCCATTCTGGGACAATGTACAGTACAGTACAGTACAGTACAGACAAAGCATATACAGTAGCGTAGTTCTACAAAGAAGGCCTTCCTTTCCATAACAACAGCTCATGGATCATGTAGTAGTTAGATCTTGTATTTAGTTCTGACCACTGGCTGAGAAAAACCTCCAACAACTGTCCAACAAGGGAAATTAGGCAGGCCAGGAAAGTCAGATTCATTTGTTTGAGAATCCACCAGACTGTTGATGAACTTTGAGGATATCATGAAACACACGACTCCTCACTGTACAACAACGACATGGTCTAGTCTGCTGCTTTATCAGCCTGTCCACCGTGATTAAGCAACTAGTCTATTAAGCCGTAAAATTGGTAATGTAAAATAAGGTGAAATAGGTGAAGCTGCTTCATAAATGAACTGTAGAGATGATTTGTGTGTTTGTTTGCTAATCACCACTGTCAAGCTGTGTTATTGTCAGCCATGTCCCAGCTGAAGGTTAATGAGGTGTTACATATTTAACAACTACTATGATTAGCCATGTGTGGAGGCATAATGGATCACCAAGTCCCTAGTGGGTTGGGAAATGGTTTTGAAATAAGCCTACGACAAATGAAGCATCAAAACTTCTTCTACTGTATTTTTCAATGCTTTTTATGTATACACACACACTAACAATAATATCACTAAACATATTAACTAAAACCTGGTCTTATGGAGTGTTATTAGTGTGATTATGCATTTTAATGCATGTGTCTTGTGTATATATGTGCCTTTGCATGCACCACACAACACATCCAAGTTGTGATTGTGTAGTACCTCCCCATTTCCATTATTTCCTCTAATAACATTCATCTGCATATAGGGAAAAGAAACAAACAAAGAATAATTAAGCACACAGCTCTGAGCTGGCCTTTTTGTAACCCCATACTGACTGATTAGCTTCAACAGCCTCCTTTGATGTGTTCAAAAAGAGCATCGAAATCCAGAGTGCAGCCTTCTCTCCTACTCCTGACAATCACGCCGGATGTGTTTCAGCCATGTTTACAGTTGCCTGTTCAATACAGGTGTCCACACTAGCAGCATAACATGCTTTGTTTACAGCTGACTGTGCCCCCAGCTCCTATAAGGCTTTCAATTATCGATCATTTTATAACACCAAAGTAGAGCTAAGTTTTGAACAATTTTCTATTAATTCTAAATGAGTATTGATCAGAGTGAATATGATGTTGTCTTGCAATGTCACAGATGTTGACAGATTTGGTTTAGTCTAGATGACAGAATTGATTTTCAGACATGATAGCAGGTGATTTGCGGATAATATAAAGAACAGAGTACATAGTGTGTCCTAGTGGAAGCCTGTTTATAGAGAACAAAATGGGGCCAAGGATGGAGCCTTGGGGAACACCACAGGTCAGATGGGGCACAGAAGAGCAGGAATGACCAACAAACCATGGTTTTATCCCTGATGCCAATGCATTTTTCAGTGCAATCTAACATTGCACCATCAATTCTATATACTGTTCATTGAAATGAGCCAGAAAGCTGTTGTATTGGTTTACAGCGCAGTCAATCAAGCTAGTATTGTTTTAATAAGAATTCAATCATCAATCAATGTTTTTTCATTACATCATGGGAAGCTAATGTTATCTAATTTCATGGTGCACATGGCCCGTGGAGTCATTTCCCAGAAAACAGCAGGACATAGTAAAAGGAGTTTGCTATGTTTCTCAGGAGTTGAAGGTGTGCAGCCTGTCGCCTGCAGCTCTTCATCTAACAGCTCACTGTGGCTGCTCCCGACTGTTCCATTACCCCCTGACATACAGTGAAGAGAGTATTTGTCAAAGATTAGGCATAAGGAACCATTTTTTTTAAATTATTACTCAGTATTATTTTGATAAATAAATAAATAAAAAAAACTAGAAAATGTAAGATAAATAATATCTGAAGGACTTGATAGAAGCTTTAATTGAGCAGTTATACATGTAGACTCAAATTGGTTTAGCCTATTATGGTTTGGTGTTTCATTTGAGCTCATCAGCACTGATTTTATCTCATGAAACAGGAAGCAGCATGCTATTTCCTTCCTCATTTTTAGTTTTCTGTAAAAACGGTTTGAAAGGTAGGGACATGTGGATTACAGCCACACCGCTATTAGAGGTAGAGCTATGAGGCAGTGTCAGCATCTACCTTCCAGTAGTACACGGCCGGGCCCAGGACCAAACACAATTTCTGCGACCAGTGGTGGCCAGTCTAGCAGGAACTACAGTACTCTTCTGAGGTGGTTTTCTTGCCGGGTTTGGCTCCTGGCATTCCGGGTCAGTTCAGTTCAGTTAGGTGCACGGCTGACCAAGTTAACAACAGTTAGTAGTTCGCTTAGCAGCAGTTAATTAGTAGTTGCACCACTTAACTTACAAAAGTTGCAGTTTTCCAGTACCAGTGTAAATACATTATGTCATGTAAAAAGGTTTTACATGAGATGTTTTCATTGATCTTTTGACACGCACACAGGGACAAAGCTTCACATGTTGAGAATTTGTAAGATTATATGGCTGTTATTACATTATCCACAGCTGCGGGCGTCCTCCTCTCCTCTCCTCACCGCACACCCTGCATGCTTCCCTCCAAACTCTGGAGGTCTGTTTTAGGGATTAGTAGCTTTTTAGAGAGCTCAGCGCTCGCAGCAAGGTGACAACTCACCATGCAACCCGCAAGAAACACACAGAGGACATGTTTTAATTTGTCACCTCACCAGCTCTCCGCCCGCCGTCAGCATGAGGAGCAGCCAAAGCTACTTCACAAAGAAACTCCTTTACCCTCTGTTCCATTTCACAGGCTTTTATGTTATAATCCACTGTCGACTTCACTCATACATCTGATCTGGGCTCAGGGTTCAGGAGTGTGTGTAAATCTGTGTGTGTGTGGTTGTTCTTGTGCTTGGATAGAAAGATGATGAAAATCCTCCAGAGTGAGAATATTTAACCACTCCTCAATTCTTCCTCATAACTAGTTTAGGATTAGGACCTCAGATTAACATAAGCATCAGGATTAGGTTTGCAGTTAACCCCCAACGCGCACTTGAAGGATTAAGGTTGAGGTTGAAGGTTAGAAAGTTTGAGGTGTGGTGTAATCGTTGATCATCCGTTGTTTGTTTTGATGAAAGTGACACAAGGCCACAGTCACATCTGCATCACTCCTCTCATGTCAGAGTGCTAGCCCAGGTTCATCGAGCCATTTCGTCTGTGTCTGCATCATCTGTCTTGTATTTTCAGTTGAATTAGAGTTCCTGTCATTTTGCATTATCCTGCTCAATATCATCTTTATTCTAAATTACAGCTACAGCAAATTACAAGGCATGAGTTTGTATTTGAACATTTTTAGGTCATTGCATCTCAAAGTTGTGTTTCCACTTTTCTTCACTGATTTTCTTCACTGATTTCTGCAGATCAGATGATTTCTGCATGTTACCGCTCAGAGGAATGGTTGTAACTTCTTACATAATTACACTTCTCTGCAGCATTTATTTTCCCTGCAGTTTAGTTTAGTTTAACCTTATATACAACAGACAGTTGTACAATCTGTATAATACAACAGTAAGAATAAAAAGTTCATGTTTTTTATTATTATTATATTATTAAAAAATAATCTTATAGAGTGTTAAAGAGCTAATCTGGTGTTAAAATTATTTTCTTGGTGTGAACAAATCCCATCAAAAGACCAAAACAAAACCAGAATCAAATCTAGCAGGCTTTGAATACACACACATTAACTCTCAGCAGGATGCATTCATTGTTGCTTTTATTCCTTTCATGGGATTTGTTGACAATATTTGAAGACAGAAACTATTAGTGTCTTTTATTAACTGTAACCACAAACCTTGAACCTTAATCATAACATAGTTTTCCATGTCAAAGAACAGGCCAGTCATTTCAGTAACGCCTGATATAGATGTATCTATAAAATATGTAGAGAAGATGTACAGATGTGCGTATAAATAAAAACATAGTGATTTATGTTTATGACTTATTAATATTTAATTTCTGTTATCAGATCCCCCAAAATGTTACACACCGGACCTTTTTAAATGTAAAATCCACCCACAAACTGCAGATGTGTGTTTCTTCTCCCATGCATACTTAAATACCCCAAAATCACCAACATATGTTCATATTGAATCGCATTCTGTTATCTCCAGCAGTCACCTCTAATGTAAATCTGGTAATATCAGGTCCAGGCTCCTCATCAGAACAGCGGCTCATTAGTGGAGAAGCTGTCGTCGTAAGGCGACGCCCCAAACAGCGTGGTCATTTGTACTTGGAAAGAAACAGAATCATTAAAATCATCAGTGATGGATGGCAAACACAAAAACTGGACACGTGCTGCGTGCTGCAGGTAATAACACTAACAAAAGGTAATAATACATATAAAGGAGAAAAATGACTCTTTAAGGAGAGAGGAACGTAGCCACTGAAGGGTCGCATGAAAATATAAAACACACACACACACACACACACACACAGCTACTCCCTTGTATCTGTAGTGTTAACAGTCAGGTCTGTTTGACACGTCCAGGGCCAAAGAACGGCAGCCAAACACAGATTTGAGTTTTTCTCATTTAGCTGTGACAAAGACCTGGCCTGTTTGTGTGTGTGTGTGTGTGTGTGTGTGTGTGTGTGTGTGTGTGTGTGTGTGTGTGTGTGTGTGCGTGTGTGCGTGCGTGCGTGCGTGCGTGTGTGTGTGCGTGTGTGTGTGTGTGTGTGTGTGTGCGTGTGTGTGATGGGTGGTCATGTGTGTTTAATTAGCACACAACACCTGCCTCCATTACAGGGCAATTAGACTCCACATCACATCCACACACATTACTGCTAAGCTTTTCACTTGGATGTGTCCATGTCTTTAGTGCTCTGTATTCCTTCTAGCTTTGTGTGGGTTGTCCTGCATTAATGCCGTTTATTTCTCTCTGGATCAGACCTTTTCACTCCTTTCAATGTCTTCTTTCTCTTTCATTGCCCATTTATCCTCAGCTTTCCACGCTGCTTCTATTCTCTCACGCCCCGTGCTGCTTTTACCTCGGCTCGTGTTGCCGTCGCACTCGTTCCTTTCTCTGGCTGGCTGCTCTGAAAATGAGAACCTGAAATAAATTAGCACCAAACATCAAACCGAGAGAACAGAAGGACACAGAATGGACAGAACAAGACATGCAGAAAATTGTGAAGACGAATCTAGCATCTTTCAGCAGGTGCTCCAGATGTTCCGTCTGTTTTTTGGAAGGTTGACTGAGTCAACATTCACAGTTTGCTTTATGCTAAAGCAGCCACAGTTCCACAGTCTGTAGTCGAAATAGCGGTAAGTCTTGTTTGGAGAGATTCTGCTGCACAATAATTAAAACAGGACAGAAACACATTCATCAGTTACTACCGTGCTGTTTTGAGGATCTGTGTTTCTGTGTGCCGTTTTTAATTATTTTCTACTCCTACATCCACACCGTCACGCAGAACTTCATGTCACCACAAAGCAGACATCCCACAGACAGAAGAAGCAGTAGTCGTTGCCTTTAGTTGGATATCCGGAGTCATAAATTGTTTCAAAAAACAGAATTTCATAAGTTTGATTTTACAATGGATTGGATCATTCTCACTCCAAAGTCATCAAAACAAGCAGCTTGATCGGTGGCACCTAGAACAATGTAGGTACCCCCTGTAGCACATCTTTGGCGCACCAATCTGGCGTAATGTTTCTTGACATTGAACATTGACTTTGGTCAAACCAAGATCTTTTCCTAAACCTTTGGTGAGAAGTAATTTTTCTCTTCAAACTAGGGGTGTAACGATACATCGTGACACGATTAAAATCGGTACAAATGCGTGACAACTCGCATCGGTTGACAGAAAAAATGAATCGCGATTCTTGGCGAATGCGAGAGAAGTAGAAATGTTCTTTTTCGTCTTTTTTTAAAATTAGAAATAGGTTACGTTGTGGCTGCAGCTTCCACTGCCGCGTCTGCCTTTCTGTGTCACACACACACACACACACCTACGCACATGCGCAGTAGTGGTAATCGGCGTCAGTGCGCCGCTGCGTTTACAGCGCCCGGACCTCGCTGTTACCCGGGGCCGTGGACTCTCATTAAAGGGTTAATGAGCTATCATCTTAATTGTTTTTATTTTCAGTTAGCTTATACTCAAGCTGAAAGGTAATGGTCAGATCAGCTGCTTGCTGGCAGCCCTAATAAGAACACAAACTGTTTGAGAGTTTCTGTAAAGAGAGATTTTTTTTCCTACAAATAAAAACATAATTTTATTTGGTCAGAATTTCTGTAGCTCATTTTGATTTAAAAAAAATCGTGAAAAAATCGTATCGTGAACAAGAGAACGGTTTGAGAAATGCATGAAATGATTTAGTCTGTATTTATTTGTCTCATTTATCCATTAACATAGTAAATGTGAGTCAGACTTTGGTATCCCAGCTGTATGGAAGAAGGCCAGTGGTGTAAGTGTAGTACTCGCACAGGCTTTGTAGTGGTCCTGCATGTTTATGGTAATTGATCTAATGCCGGCGTATTGGAAGAGATCAAACAGAAAGGAACTGGAAACATTTCCAAAGACAAGCCGTGAAATCACTCCCCACCTCTGTTTCTCGTTCTGTCCTTCTCTCTCTCTCTCTCTCTCTCTCTCTCTCTCTCTCTCTCTCTTTCTCCCTCAGTCACTGCCTCAGCAGTCGGAAAGCTTTCCCAGCACACTTTCTCCAATCAGGACGCTCTCCACATGTTCCCTCCCCGCCCATGCTCATCTATTATTGGTAGGACATCAGAATGATGTGTCATCCTGCCCAGACTAACCTCCTAGGGTACATTCATGGGCAAATGCACCCTTTTCCTCATCTCACACCTTGAAAATATTTCCAGTGTGGAAAATGATGTTTTGTTTCATGAATCCAGAGCAGCAGAACGTGGACAGAGGAATGTGAGGACGCTGAAGGACGATTGTCCTTCTTGTATTTGCTCCTCGTTTGTCTGTTTGTTCTCTAAGTATAGGTTGAGCCTCTGAGAATTTTCTCAAGTGAGAGTGTTTACAAGTGTCCTTTCTGTGAAGAGGAATGATAGTGATTTTGGCCCTCACCACACACACACAAACACACACAGACACACATACGCACACACACCACCACTACTACCAAAAGCATTAAACCACCACCAAACCTACTTTCAGCTTGCACTCAAAATGCTGCCTCTCCTTCTTCTTCTTCTTTAACTTGTGTCGAGTCACTGTAATTTCCTGGCCAAATCACACAGTGCTGGTTTTTTATCGTTCACTCGAGAGTTGGGGGTGGGGAGGGAAAAGTAGAGGAGAGAAAGAAGAGGAGAGAAAAAGGGAAAAAGCCAACCACCGCTGACCTAAATGTGGCTCTCATTAAGATGGCCTGCACATGAGGGGAGGAGGAGTACGAGCCAAGACATGTCCTCTTTCTCTCTCTCTCTTTTTTTTCACCCCTCATGTTGTACAGGTCTGATTTAGTTGCTCTACCCCCTTCTCTCACTTCTTAGCTTCCCTCTTTGTCCTCACCCTTTTCTCTTTTCTTCATGTCTCCGATTTCATCCCCTCCTCCTCCTTCTTCCCTTCTCTTCCTCTTCTTATTTTCTTTCTATTTCTGAAGCGGCCCAGTGTTTATGTATGAAAGTTAGAATAGGGGGAGGATTAGCAGCCAGCCGGGGAAAAACAAGGTTAGAGCCCAGAAATGGAGAGCAGCACTCATCTTTTGCCGGATGCTAAAGATTGCCATACATCACATTCTGCAAATTTGAGTTTGTAACTTAAACCATTATACCTGCTGCTTTATGTGATGCTCACCACCTCAGCTGGGGGAATGTGATTTACTATTAGCATGAATATTAAAGTTGCCTGACCTACTTTTTTTTCAGCCTCCATAGCAAAAAAATCTATACAAAACAACAGCCAAATAATGAAAGCAGCGACAATGTGCTCCCCCGCCTCTAAGCTCGAATAATAACGCAACGAGCGGGAAAGCAAGACGGAGTGAGGGGAAATAAAAAAAAAAAAGGCCATAACAATCTCGGGTTGGGCTTGAAGTCTTATAAGGTCCTGGCAGACAGAGAATACCCAAACAGGCTATTAACATTAGAGAATGATGCATGCGGTGTGGAGCGGGGTGGGTGGAGGAGCACACAAAAGCATAAAAACATGTCTTTCTGACGTCCGCCTGTTACTCAGTGTAATGTAAATTGATGGGCGTCCCGCTGTCTGATGTATGGATGTGTGTCCACCGAAGAAAAAAAAGACGAGGCGGTGTCCACGGCCGAGCGTCTAATGTACCATAGCTATTGCATCTGGAGATGGTATCCATAAGTTAGTGTTGATTCTGTCTGACAGCCTCTCCGCTCTCTCTCTCTCTCTCTCTCTCTCTCTCTCTCTCTCTCTCTCTCTCTCTCTCTCTCTCTCTCTCTCTCTCTCTCTCTCCCCCTCTCTCTTTCTCTCTCTCTCTTTCTCTCTCTCTCTCTCCCTCTTTTTCTCTCTCTCTCTCTCTCTCTCTCTTTCTTTCCCTCTCTCTCTCTCTCTCCCTCTCTCTCTCTCTCTCTCTCTCTCTCTCTCTCTCTCTCTCTCTCTCTCTCTCTCTCTCTCTCTCTCTCTCTCTGTGTTCATGTCTCTCTGCCTGGAGATGACTAAGTCTTTGTGCTCAGTCAGGGTCAGAGGCAGAAAAGAGCTCAGCATCAAGAAGTAATGGACATTTAAATCTACATCCACACTGAGCTTCAACCAGTGCTTATTTCTGTTAATTCTTCATCTACTGATTATTTACTTTGACTGAACTGGTTAATTGCTTGCTGTTTAAAATGTTGAGGTCCCAAAGTGACATGTTTCAGTGCCTTGTTTTGTACAAGCAACAGTCAAAGCTCAAAGATATTCAGTTTAGATTTTTATTTTGCTCAGACAAAGAAGAGGTGTTCCTCCTCCGCTGCTTTCCCTGAGGTCTTTTCCATTTTCTGCCTGATTTGTAATGGCTACGTAACAAATACTGACTAGACTAAAGAGTCTACAGCCACGTTAGTGACTGAGTCACAGAGTGAGGGTGTAAAGCATGCTCACAATGATGATGAGCAGGACATTCTAACCACGTTAAACATTAGTTAGTTCAGCTCATTTGCATGCTAACATCAGGTAATTTCCTTTGGTTGATGGGGATGTTCCAGTTCTGCAGGTGGTCATAACCCAAATAAACCAAGGCACTGGATGATGGTGTATGGCGTTACTGATAACCAGACAATTATCAACTGTTGCAGTAACCAGTGATGCTATAATGTTAACAGTAATACAAGGTAAGCTAGCTCAGTGTTAGCCAATTAGCCTAACACCAGGCTATTGTTCAAACAGGCTGTACGATAAATACATGTAACATTGACTAGACAGAGTAACTTAATGAAATACAGAGCATCGAGTTATTGTGCTTCATGAAGAGAAAGTAATATTACAATTTACATCATCAGGCCAAAAAACAGCACAGTAGGTGAACAGCGTGAGAAGGAAACAGAAACAAACCCGGAATTTCAAAATAAAAGTCAGAAATAAGCGATAACTGCAATGAGAAGTCAGAGCATCAATGAAGTTATTGCAGTTTATCCTGAGATCAATGTGAATGTCCAACCGTGTTTCATGGCAATCCAGCCAATAGCTGTTGAAACTACAAACCAAAAAATTCACCGCAAGGATTCAGCCTCTGGGGAGCATGAATGTCAGAGCTTCATGGCAGTCCATCTAAACAAACAGACTGATGAGCTTTGCAGTTTGCATCAGTCTGAGTTAATGATTGCAGATGAGTTTTCTGACATTGACTAATTGAAATTAAAGTTGTTTGAAGGAAGCATTTTTCGAATCATTGAATTTTTGAGTGTGAAAAATGTAAGCTTACTGTGAATGAAAACAAAAAGAAAAAGATTAGCTTTCATATTTAACCAGCTTAGAGAAGCAGAACTGTGGTTTTTGGCACAGTTGTACGTTCACTGATATTATTCATTTTCGAATAGTGCTTATTGTGGAATCCAGCTCAGCTCAAGGACCAATATTATCCTCATATTACTTAAGATACACAAACCTCATTATGTAAACACTTCTCACTTACTAATGATCAGACAAGCAGAGTCAAGGAAAGAATGGGTGAGGTCTTTGACATTTCGTGCAAATCACTTCACTGGCGTGCATTAACAAAATGACTGTTATTTGTTCACTGAATAAGGGGCCTAATTTTGACAACGGGGCAGTCCATAATAAACTGTTGCTTTTCAAAACCACTTAATGCAGTCAATTCAAGCACACGTTGGCTTTAATAAGCATTGTCTGGGCCAGGTGCCACTGCAAATCAGATTATATCATGAGGACAGGAAAGCTTAAGTATAGCAGAGATCCAAAACAAGCGTAGCTAAGGCTCCGGAGGACCTGGTAATGTAGAAATGTAATCGCATTCTTCTGCAATTCATGCAAAGCATTTTTAGAAAGTAAAACAACTCTGTTTACTTCTGTGTTCTAAACAGCACAAAAGACAACACAAGCACCTAGAATGCTCATGTTCAACTCCACAAATACAGCAGAGGATAGATTTTTATACTTGTATTTTTATATGACATGAGGTGTAATTTAATGTGCAGTGGATCCACAGAAAAATTATAATGGGGGTGAAAGAGAGTCAGTACTTTAACTGTCTTTTTGTGGCACAGTGACAGCTACTTCTGGGCAGAGGGATTTTTGGAATAGAGATGCGGCATCCACAAGTGGTGGGTTTGTTCCAGTGAAGATTGCCAGAATCAGAAATTGAATCTGCCGAGGGGCACTTTTAAGTACTGCTGTCAGCGACTCTGTGTATAATGTTCTTGGAAAGACACTCACTTCTAATGACCCATATCACAGAGAAAGCATGCAGGCCCACATTTGTGGTGAGAACTGCATGAATTCCACCATGGCTGTTGGGACATTGCCAGAAATCAGATACATGAGTGTTTGGACAGCAACACATTATTGGTTGTGTTGCTTATGCTGCAGCACAGAGCATGTTAAAATGAAGCGGCATCTCAGCTTTAATTTGAAAGCGTTTACCTCCACTTTATATCATTTACTTCTTTCTACGTAGACCAAAAGTACTCGGACAACTGGACTTGAGCTCTGCTAAAGTCAGCATGTTTAACATTTGGTTGCAATTACGGTCAAAGAGAGGCTGAAACCAGGAACTAAACTTTGTGTGAACGTTCATACAAAGTTCAGACAAACTAAACCCTGACGTTTCATGCAACAAAGGGGTTACAATCAACAGCAGCACCACTAGATGCCACTAAATCCTACACACTGATAAGAAATTTGGAATTGGAATTTTAGAGCATAGTGCTTCCGTGGTCAGCCAACATACATCCTGCAGATCATAAAACCACACTTGTGATACAATGCATATTCCCTGTCACTGCCTATGCTAAGCTAATCTACACAAACAGCTAAGATAACTTTAACACTTTAGGAGTCAATAAGTTCCTAAACTATACGCATGTTCAGTGGCAATTTTGATGACCAATAGTGCCAATGGTAGCACTTCACCTGGTTGTTCATCATCTCCTCAACGGAAAATAATGGCACAGCCAGTGCAAAGGTCTTAATTGTGAATCTTTACTGTCATCAACTTGCTGCATTGAAGTATCGCGGTTCCGGGTATTACCGCGATACTGCAGCCTTTTTTTATTATTATTATCTTTATAAACTGCAATGTATTTGTACAAGTTAGTTTGAAACAACAACGTTTGTTTTTAAGCAAAATTAGTGTTACCACCGACAAAGACGCCACGGCAGACTCGCTGCTCGGGCCCGGTGCTTCTGCCACGGTGAGTGTGTTGTCTCGTGTCTAGGCGAGACAGAACTTTAGCTTGTTGTTTGTTTTGAAGCGAGTTTCTACCGAAGCGGAGCTGTCTTCATGGAGTTCATGCTTGCCGGCAGAAACACGCGAACAGCCAATCAGCTAATAGACGGGCGGACCCAGCGTGCAACAGCCTATCACATCCCTGGACGTCACCAGTAACGGGCAAACAGCCAATCAGCTAATAGACGGGCGGACCCAGCGTGCAGCAGCCTATCACATCCCTGGACGTCACCAGTAACGGGCAAACAGCCAATAATTCAGCAGCTGTGTAGTTCGGTTGCAGCGCATGCCATGTTTTTTTACGAGTGAGTAGCATGCAGTGAGAAGCCGGGAGGAGAGCAGAGGCGGCCGCTATGTAGCGGAGACTGGCACCGGTAATATAGTAATCCACGGTAGTACCGTCGTGTAAAATTTCTAGTATAGTAGCGACGGTTATGATATGGCACCGCGGGGTACCGTGTATACTGTGGGTATCGTGCAACTCTACACTGTATAAAGAAAGCTGAACACCTTAAAACAGCCTTAAATCTGATAGTCATTGACGTCTTAATGTACTGGAGTGTAGCCAAACACACAAGGGGGGCGTTGTAAAAACACGACTCCTAACTCAAAAATCTAACTTTCCCATGACCTGCTATTGAAAGTACTTTTTAAATTTATGATCGTTTCACAGGATTGCTGTAATGCTTCTCATTAACTTGTCCATTCAAGCTACAAGCAATAATTTAAGAGAAACTGAAGAGCTCTTTTAAGCCCTACCAAAAGTTCTCCAAAACAACACACACACACGCACACACACACACTGCCAAAACATAGCAGTAATCTAGCTCCAATGGGGTGAAATGAGCTGAAATATAGACTTGGTGCTATCGACAGAGAGAGAGAGTATAGTGCTGAGTGTCTGAGCGTGTGTGTGTGTGTTTGTTGCATGTCTAAACTAAACTCTAAATCCATTTCCATCCTCTCTTTGTCTTCCAAGTGACTACCACCTGTGTTTTGGTAGTGTATATGTGTAAACCCATCTTTGGGCTTTGGATACTAGTAGAAGGGTGTAATTGTTGGTCAGTGCTTGTTGGACATCAGGTACAATTAGTGAGCTGATGGTTGTGTGTGCCATCCATCTGGCGATGGTGCAAAGTGAATGGAATTGAGATGGATATGGACTTCCCCGTGGCCCCAAAAGCAATCTGCGAGCCGGGGTTCCTTGACTCTACATACCACAATGCCAGCACATGGGAATTGAGCCTGCCACTCTCTGATAAGGGCTCAGCTGGGCTCCTGAACCACGCCAGTGCTCATTACCTCATGCTAGATCAAATCCCCATGGGGCTTCGACTGCCCTCTGAATCTCTCTTCACAGCCCTCCGGTGACTCATTTAGAAACGAAAGTGGAAAGGCTCACCGGTGAAGCTGCAGGTGGATGGAGTGGAAGGGTAGCCATGTCATCTTCACTCGTCCAGTATCTCAGACCTTCATTTTGCAGTATCCTTTCATCTCTTTCTTTTTTGTCTATTCATCGCTAACAGAGAACACTTCTGAGCCTTTACGAGTTTTATATGGCGGTTCTTACCTCAGAATCTTGAATCTGAAGAGAAGGAGCTTTAAAACCACAGTGTCCTGTAGGTCAGGTCTCTATTATAAACCACAGATAAATTGCACGATAAACCTTTGACTTCTTGTGGAAGACGAGGCCCTGTGTAAATGTCAAGAAAATTGCCTATTTCCTTCTAGCACAATACTCAGGGTTTTTTTTTTTTTGCCTCTGTCTCTTCCGAGCAAGATTTGCTACAGCAGACATTTTTAACTTAATACACAGGAGTCACATGACTGTGTGAAATGACGTTTTTTTAAGCGATGAACACACTAGAAGCCCTCTTTAGCTGCTGTTCTTTCTCCCTAGCAACCAAAGTGAGACCTGGGGCCTACGCCAGCCACTGTGCCCACTGTACACCAGACAGAGCATACATGTCAAACACACAAGGAAGTATGGTTGCACATCTCTCTGTGTTGTGAACAGACAACAACAAAATCTGGCTCTGGCCTTGTTTGTCATGACTCAGTGGTGCTATTTTTTCTATCTGAGTTTACCATTTTATGCATGAATATTTATCTGATATTCAGAATGAATTCGGCATCTGCATTAAGCTCTTCTTCTTTGCATGCCTATTCTCTCATTATATTGAATGTGTTGTTGCATGCTAATATTTTATGGCTGCAGCATGAGTTTAAGCCAAAGTCAACTCTTTCTTGATCACAAGTTATAAAATACACAAACCTTCAGCCTTATCTTTGGTCTGGGGTGCATCAGTGCTGATGTCCAGATCTCCAAGGGCAGGTTCAGTCTGACATGGATTTACCTGCATTGGGCCTCTCTGAACTGGATCCCCTGTCGCCTAGAAATAAAATATAAAAGACACCATCAAACAGACAGTAACAGTAGTCAGTATGTACTGTATTTTTTGTTGAGTAAACAGTGTGTTGTGGGATTTACCTTGTCATGCAGGGATGTAGCTTCTGCTGTTATGCTTGTGAACGTCTGCTCAGCATCATGGTCAGTCGGGAAGGGCAGACTTGAAGCGGGGGTCCAGAGCTGCTGCAGTGTAGAAGAGATCATCCAGGCTGGTGTAGCGCTTCTCCAAGTCATTTCTGAACGCTTGTTTCATCTCTCTTATTACCACCGAGTCTTCATCTGATGCTTCAAAGTTCTTTTTAAGCTTTGCTTTCACAGGGGAAATCATTGAAGTGTGGGCCGCTTGTCTTCACACATGCTGGTGGTCACAAGTTTGACCCGGCGCCATCAGCTTGACAGTGTCTTCAACATCGCAGAAGTCTGTCCTTTAGAGTGTTAACCTCTTCTCCTCTTCTGAGATCCCTGGACACGAGTGCAGCAGAAATGGCAAGCTGTTGTTCCAGTAAGTGTTCAAGCATGTCTTGGGAACTGTTCCAACGGGTGGACACATCTTGGATGAGTTTGTGGATAGGCAAGGCCAGTTGTTGCTGTTTGTCTTGTAGAATTTCTGCTGCCCTGACAGAGCACTTTCTAGTGTGGGATCCTTTGAATGCCCTGGTCTGTAACACATGAACATTTAACTTCCAATCCGGAGAAATG
This sequence comes from Collichthys lucidus, assembly GCA_004119915.2. Lineage (NCBI taxonomy): Eukaryota > Metazoa > Chordata > Actinopteri > Sciaenidae > Collichthys > Collichthys lucidus. The sequence continues at coordinate 2,565,465 of CM014101.1, forward strand.
TGGTGGACCGTGATCTCCGCATAAGACTCTGTTGCACAGGTCAGTTGTTATTGCCACTCAATCTCATTTGCCAGTTCTTTTTCAACTTAACTTGGACATATAACGCTGGCATGCACATGTTGGTGATATGATTTCGGGGCGGTATCGTATACCTGGGCTCTAACGTATGAATCAAATCCTGAAATCCTTCCCACTCAACTGTATTGTAAGGACATAATTCCTTAGTGATAAAATGTGTTATTGATGGTGTGATTTCTTTAGAACATGCTGAATTGTGACCGAGTTGCCCAAAAATGTTAGAAATAACGTTTCCCGTTCTCTGCAAGTTGCTACTGCTTGCAGTGTGCTCCTGCTCGTTGGTACGGGTCTTGAACTCACCGTACTCTTGACCATGTTTCCTCCTTGCATGCTGGTCGAGATTTGTAGTGCTGCCAGCCTGCCAGTGTACGTCAAAGATGCTTTACACAGCTTACAAACAGCATGGCTTCTTTTGAACTTCCCTTCCTTCTTATAAAACCCCCAAATGGTCCACACTTTGGATTTTTGTTTCCTCAATGTGCTGAAAATCTTTCCTGGTGCATTATCACCTCCATCGGTCAGGCTGGCGCTGTCGTTCTTAACCTCCTCCATTTTCCTTGTTGTCACTTGTCTATCACTCATGGTAATGCCAGCTAAGCAGCTATAGAGTTCATGTGAGAATCGTTTCGCGGGCAGCTTCAGCTCTCGCGCTGTTTTAGAGACACTGACGCAAACATGTGTGAAGCTGCCAACTGATTCCAAGTCTGGCGATACCCGATTCATGACTCTACCGATTCATCTAGGAATTCATGGCTAATTCGTTTTTAATGAGGAGGCTGCTACCTCACTTGTTAAACGAATATCCGGTCGCATCGATTTATCATTCACAACCCTACCAGGAAGACACTAAATCCAACTCAAATAACACAATCCACCATTGGCTTTCTAACCAAAGTGCTATGCTCACTTAAGTGCTGTTGAGTAATAGGAAAATGTGTCTATCTTTGGGGTTTTGGTATCAGCTGGCGGTGCAGTTCTCTGTAAGACAGCCATTGGTAAATTTTTTCAAGGCAAAAGCAAAGAGGTGATCAAACAGGCCAAAGGACAGCCCAGATATTTTCATATTAGCCTGAATGCTCACACTTAGTCATCCTAACAAGCTTTTTATTTTTAAATGACTTTGGAGGAGCACTGTTTATGGCGCCTGGCTCCAGGTGAATATTAAACAGGTAAACAGAGGAGCTTTTTAGTGCAGATAAAATACCGAAGTTGCAACCAAGAGCCCTCCATTTCTCATATCAGCATTCATCCAGCCACCCACGTCCACTTCCAAAAACATTTTATGCTGCTGAAGAGTAAAGCAAGATGCTAAGCACTGTGAGCGGAGAGCCACTCACTTCTTGGCTGATGAATTACCCTTAAGGAGTTCATCTTAACTTCTTTTTTCATTGTGCTCAGGTGGCTGAGCATACAAACACACACACATATAAGCCTGAAGTCTTTATAGAGGACACAATGCACTTTGCCAGACTGTTTTTTTACACCACTGTGCCTCAATCCTGTCCCTCGACAATGATCTCAGCAGGGTGAATTAGTGAAGTTCTGTGCCCTCAAGTATAGTATGACACTGGTTTGGATGATTAGTAACAAGTTGTATGGCTATGTTGCTATGGTTATGTTGTCCTTAGATGGCTCCATCAGCTCTAATTGGGTATATTTGTTGCTTCTTTGAGGCTGGTATTGTTTTCTTAGAGCCATTAGTAGTGTAAAAAGGGATTTTCATTTTTCTTAAAGAGATATCTTGCTGTGGAGTTGTCCATTGAAATATTACATGCTAAGCCACAGACAAAGTGGGTATCTAAGGTAGAGGCACAAAAGTTTGTTTCCTTGTTGGCTGCAGTAGATTTAATTTGTGTGGAAATAATTTGGATAAAAATATACTTCTGACGTTTGAAGTAAAGTTTTAACGATTTAGCCTTGAACTACAACACAACACATACAACTTCACACTAAAGTGACTTCACACTAAAGCTGTAAATCACAGATCTGGTCACAGAATGGATTCTTTTTATGTAAACATTGTTAGATAATATGCTAATGATGAATGGAGATCAGTCTTTTATCTTTGTCCTATGTGGAGTTCAGGGACATACGATGCCTTGACTTCATATTTTCATCTTAATGATTGTTGCTGAGGAAGCAAGAAGCCCAAGATATTCTAACCCAGTTGTGGTGACAAATAAATAGCTCTTCATTTGATGGAATTCACACTTAGTTACCAGAGGTGTTTGATGTAGTTTGAGTGCCATATCTGAGTACTTACTGTAGCAGAGTAAAGCTGTTGATATTCATTGTACCATTGTATTGTGCAGTTAAAAAAAAAAAAAGAATTTGAAGGAAACGATAATGGAAAAGGTACAATGAGCTGTTGCTGCACTAAAAGTTCAAACTAATAGTAGAAAAGATAATAGGAAAATGATGAATGAATAACAAAGAAATGAAGAGTGTATTTTTATTCCCTCAACCAATCAGAGAAGGCCTTGCTGGGGCATTCATGTGTGACTTCTATTCGTTGGGTTTTCATGTTCCACATGTTTCATGGATTTTCTTCAGGGGCTCCAAAGACATGCAGATTAGGTAAACTGGCAACTTTAAATTGCTGGTGTATATACACAGACATGCAAGAAATAAATAGACACCTTTAATTTGAATTTGAATGAAGGTGTCTATTTACTTCTTGCATGCCTATGTACATGGAATGTTGTCCCTTTGATACACTGGCATTTACCCTGCCTCTTGGAAGTTTAGCATCAAGGAAAAAGCAGTCATTATATGTATTTTTAGGGCTTTGAGAAGGGAACTGATTGAGTGAATGGATTTCTTTCAAAGTCGCCTGAATGTGCTTAGCCCCAGTTTATCTGGCCAGTGTTGAAATAAATGGTCAACTACCGATAAAGAAATGTACACCCCAAATATAAGAGGTCTTTGCAGGTCAAAAAGTTTGTGTCCAAAACCAAAATGTCCAGAAACAAAAGACAAACACAACTCATTTAGAATCAGTTTTACAGTGTTGGTGCATCTAGTTTTATCATGATCTTTTCAGACCTGGGTATTCCACATAATGTCAAACAGAACCACGACTTGCAGTAATAGAACAGGACCCCACTTGGGGTGATTGGGCCCTATAAAACATTGGTTTGAACCCATACAGGACCTGAGATGCATTATGTTGTTAACCATTAGCAGGCATTGGGGCACAGTGAAGGAGAAAATTTCGACAGTACCTACCTACCTTCCATTGGCTTCGTTGTGAATGGAATGTGTATCTTCTCCAGGTTGCTTGCATATTATTGCCGTCCAGGAGCAGAGCATCGTCACAAAAGCCATTTTACATCTTACTCAAGGACTTCCCATTAGCTTTAAATTGCTCTGTTCAAGAGTGAAGTTAGAGTTGCAAGATACCCACGGTATACACGGTACCCCACGGTGCCAAATTTATAACGGTTCCTGCTATACGAGAAATTCTACACGACCGTCCTACCATGGATTACTATACTACCGGTGCCAGTTTCCGCACCGGTAGGCTTCTCATTGCATGCTACTGCATGTAAACAAACCAACATGGAGCCCAACCGAACTAGCTGCTGAATGATTGGCTGTTTGCCTGTTACTGGTCCGCCCGTCTGTTAGCTGATTGGCTGTTTTTATGTTTCTGCCGGAAAGAATTAACTCCATGAAGACAGCTCCACTTCAATAGAAACTCACTTCAGAGCAAACAACAAGCTAAAGTTCTGTCTCGCCCAAACGCGCTCACAGAAGCAGAAGCACCGGGCCCGACCGTCGTCAATGGCTCCACTTATTTTGCTCAAAAAACCAAACTTGTTGTTTCAAACTTGTTCCAGTCTAATTCTTACTTCACCAGTATTAAACAACATTATAAGTAATTAATATGTATTTAGAACCTGTACAAATACATTGCAGTTCATAAAAAAAAAATAATAATAATAATTCATGGATCGTGGCTGCTGCTGTGGTCCTGCATGACGTCCACTACATATATTATTACTGTCATTATTGCTACCATATCTCCATTACAGTTTATAGTAAGTTGATGATTTGCTGCTGCTGTGCATCTGTGTCTCTCTCTTTATCACAGGGTCCACTGCTACTGTAATCATCTTATTTATTGTAATTCATTGTCATTGTCATTGTAGTTGTACAATATGTTTGTGTTGATTTGTTCTGTACATGTGACATCCACGTCTGTCCGTCTTGGGAGAGGGATCCCTCCTCTGTGGCTCTTCCTGAGGTTTCTTCCACATTTTGTCCCTGTTAAAGGTTTTTTGTGGGAAAGTTTTTCCTCACTCGAACCGAGGGTCTAAGGACAGAGGGTGTCACTCCCTGTACAGATTGTAAAGCCCTCCGAGGCAAATGTACTTAGTGACTTTGGGCTATTTGATTTGATTGATTTGATTTAATAATAAAAAAAAGGCTGCAGTATCGCGATAATACCTGGAACTCTGATACTTTGTCTGGTATAGTATCGTGGTTACTCATTTTGGTATCGTGACAACTCTAGAAGTTAGGCTGGACTGCAGATGTGCGGCCATGGTCAGAGAAGAGGCAGAGAATGGACTTAAAGCAAGAAAAGAAGAAGATAAACTTTATGTGAACTTTCCGGACTGTATTTTAATCTTCTATTTATCATTCCACTGTAGCTTTGTGAGAATTTAATCAGTGATAAATTCTGTTGTAGAGCATTTTGCAGGCACGTGTACCTGAACTCCCTATTTTTCAATAACTGATTCATCTTCTTTTTTTTCTCTGCCCCCTGAATCTGAGTGATAGGAAGTAGCACAGACTGAAAATATTCAGGCTGTCACTTGTTTTTACAGCAGAGGCCAAATTTAATGTGCACCACAAATGCTGATGAGGTTTTCATTGGGAGTAATTGCAAAGAAATCGCAATCGAGTGCTTGTAGGCATGAGAGTCAAACAAAAAGCCTTTCAGAAATACAGACTTCCCCGTGCTTTAATAAGAAAACCATGCCGTGTGGCTCTTTCTGCTTGATACAAATATCCAGCTGTGCAATCACAATGACATGCATTTCACAATTTTTTCTTAGACATATTTGGCAGCAATTAAAAAGGCCATTAGCTTTTGCTGTTGTTTGTTGCATGGGAAATGGTATAATGGTGAATTTGATGAGCGGTTTTGGGGTGCTGTGATGCATGTGAGTAGCCTGGATAGCATGTCTTTCATAGCATGAGGTAGCGTCAGAACCGGGAGATCTTGACCAGCATCAACGTCTTCTCAAACAAGCTGGAATCATAACAACCACGGCCAATGACTCAGAAATGGAAACTGATATCTGGTGGCTAATGTTGGACAATGAAGATGTCTTTTAGACCATTTGCCCAGCAGCCATTTTGACATGTAATAGTTGATTATTGCAACTCACTCCTGTCCGGCCTACCTGCTTGTGCGACCAAATCTTTGCAAATGGTCCAGAATGCTGCAGCGCGACTGGTTTTCAATCAACCCAAAAGGACACACGTCACCCCACTCTTTAGAGACCTGCACTGATGCAATGATACTAATTAAGGTTCCATTCTATTCAGGTCAAACAGAGTCAGGGTGTTGCTGTGGTGCATGTCGGCTCACTGGAAAGTCTCTGCTGTAATAAATGGAACAGAACCTTAATTAGTATCATTAGAAACACCTGCTGACCCTACTGTTTCATGGCAAAATGGCTGCTGGGAAAAAAAGGACTTCTGTTGAACAGCCAACTTGTTTTGTCTGAGGCAAAAACTTAAAGGTAGGTAGTGTTGGTATGTATGTAGATACATCAGTAGGGGTTGTGGAGTATGCTTATGGTCAACGATCTAATACAAAATGACATTAATTTTTAACAACCGTTCAGTGTAGTTCAAAGCCAATTAGATAGACAATATAGACATTTATTGAATACTATTTCCCACAAACCCAAGACTTTTGTCAGACTTGACTATTAATAGCAGCAGAAAACTGATATATATCAAGTCATCATAATTATCTTAACACAAACAGTCTTGATACCTTAGATTAGATAGACAGTGTATTTTGTTATCTTTTCAAGACTTCTCCAAGAAATGATAGTGCTGGATATTTTGTTGAAATAGTTATACCTTGCTCTATTCGCTTTTTTTGGTCTGACAGATCACTGGAAGCTGTCGACACCCCACTTTGGCTCAGTGGGAGATTGAAGGGAACAGTAATAAGTACCTCGCTGTATGTGTCCATACCCACCCACCCCCCGCCTCCACCTCTCCTCTGCCTCTCAGAACAGGACTTGTTTAATTTTAGCAACTTTGGCGCCCATTTGACATAGATTAATTATAGAGGCTCTTCATGTCATTTAGTCGCATACCAACACACATACTCAGACAGTAGCAGAGGAAAGAGTTGTTCAGGCGTTCCTTTTTTCTTCAACAAATTGACTTCATCCTTGGCAAACCGCGGCAGTTGTCCCTGTCTCAGCTCTCGCGCCTCTTCTATCGTCCTCAGCATCATACCGCCCTCCTCCATCCCGCGCTCTCCTAACCCTCTCGGGTCTCAGACGTGATTGCCTCTTCCTGTAAAGCTCCATCCACTCACACCTTTCCTGGCCCTTCTCCATGCTGCTTGACTGATCGGGAGAAATTGCACCAGAGACGACTGTAGCTCCTTCAACAATTTCATGGCCTAGTTTCACTCAGATAAGAAAAACAGTCAAAAAAGGAAGGAAGAAGTGAATGGTTCAGACTCAGTCAGTCAGTCACTGCAACTCAAAAGCTCCATCCTGGAACCATTTTTCTTTCATTTACTTTCCAATATTTGGTTGTTAGCACATATATTGAATATTTGACACTGACAAACATTTTCCATATATAGTTTAATACAATTTAACTTACCGAGGTGTGCCTACATCTGTATATATCTTTTTTCTCGTTTTTTCTCTGAACTACAGATTTTAGGTGTAGTCAGTGGCGAAGAACAATATGATGAAACTTAAAGAAATGCTCCACTACTTTTATTGTTGGAGTTGTACCAATGTAATGGTATTCAAAGGAGTCACCCCAACGACAGAGGGAAAAGTTGTAGTTGTAGTAGTTTTTAATCTCTACATGATCATATCATCATGAAGACAAACAGGTGGTTTGGATGGACAGTCTGGAAAGTCTGTGCACTATCATTACTCTCCAGCCAAAAAAAGATCTGAAGATGAGGCTAAAAGAGTGAACACAACCCCATTTTCTGTAAATAAGTGTGTAGGGTTAAATATTTTTATTTTGAAATATAGTGATTTTAAAGTTCTTGTGTTTCTAGAAGCTGACTTACAACAATCTGATGCAGTCAGATGAAATTGGATGGACCTTCAACCAATCAGAACAGCAAAACATGTGATGAACCACTGAGCACGTTCAAGTTGAAGCGGCGCTGCCAAAAATGGTAGCCACTCACAATCTGTCTCAAATAACAGATGAACAGTTCACTGAAATATGTTTCTGAAAACATTTGAGGCAATAAATAAATAAAAAAACATATTTGATTACGCCTGCTGTGTATTGCTGGACTTGCAGGCTGGACCCTGCAACAACCAATCAGAGCAGTGAATCTGTGAATCAATCTGTTGATCATTGTATAACACACTGCATATAAAATAAATTGTTTTGAGTGGTTCAACTAGATCCAGGATGGGTGGAGTTCAGTTGAAATAGCAGGGTACCCAGAGGGGCCAAGAAAGGTACACTGTAAACCGGTTACTATAAAATTACATTACATTACATTGCATTTAGCAGACGCTTTTATCCAAAGCGACTTACAGAGGAGGACATAAGCTGAAAAGGTGTAAAGGAGCACAGAGTAGTTGTTAAGTTTTTTAAAGGTAGAAAGCGATGTTGCAGTTCTTGTAGCCGTTGGTAGGTCATTCCACCATTTGGGGACAACCACAGAGAAGAGTTTAGAGTGACCTCGCTTTGCGAGAGGCGATGGTACAACTAGACGGTTTGAATGAGCGGAGCGTAACGCCCTGGTCGGGACGTGGGGCAGGGGCAGATCCTGAGATGGTTTTGTAGGCTAGCGTCAGAGCTTTGCATTTAACTTTGGCTGCTATAGGCAGCCAGTGCAGGTCTCTAAAGAGTGGGGTGACGTGTGTCCTTTTGGGTTGATTGAAAACCAGTCGCGCTGCAGCATTCTGGACCATTTGCAAAGATTTGATTGCACAAGCAGGTAGGCCGGACAGGAGTGAGTTGCAATAATCAAGGCGGGATGTGACTGTAGCCTGTAACTAACTGGCAGCTGTTGACAAGTAACTCAACAGTACATTATCTGGTTACTGTAATTTTCTACAGTACATCATTGGTTACTGTAATTTTCACAGTTGCTATAATTACTGTAGTTTTTGACTGAATACAGAGTATACTACTGTGAAATAGTGTTGTGTAATGCTTACATAAATTTACTGGGCACAGTAAATTACTGTAGATTTTGCAGCTGAAATTTACAGTGTACATGAAACGTGAACTTGGCAGATTTGTCTGGTTCTAAAGCTCACAGTTTTCCATGGATGTAGCTAAGTAGCCACATCCTATTGTTGATTATGTAACCAGTGAAAACAGCTGTCTGTACGCACAACACACCTATTTGAAGTGTTGAACAAATCGTAGATGTGGGTCGTGATACAGGGAACCATTGTAGTGAGGAACTTTCTAGGCCTTCAGGTCTTCAATTTGAAAGCTAAATTGAGGCTTCATAAAACTTGGTTGTTACTTTTTGTGGAGGGCTAACACAATAACCCAAACTGTCTATTAAATTCATTTCCGTTTACAGACCCACTTCTTGCTGCAGCTTTGACCTACTGTGCTTGCCATAGTTGTGCGCACACAGTTTTCCAGTGTAATGAGGGATTATTATTGACATTTCGGGTGCTCACCTTAATTCATACATTATTCATGAATTGCAAATGAAGTGGTTTCGATCATTTGGATAAACTTGGCGTGTTTCCAACCTGTCTGACCACTCAGGTTTCTTGCCTCGTCTGACTTCAATGTCACTATTTTTTCAGATCTCAGGTATTACTTTGGTCACTACAATAATAACTAGTAGATGAAAATAAGACAGTTACACCAAAGTTCAATCAGAATTATCCATGGTCTCATGGTGCCATTTTAGGGCACCTATTGTGCAAAATTGCAGCTTTAAGTGCATTCTTGTGTCAATAAATGAGCCACACATTAACCGACACTAAATGAGGGTTGCCTGGCGTCATGTAATGCACAAGATAAGCCTAAATAGAGCCCATTTATTATCACTGTGGCAACCCACAGTCACATCAAAGATCTGAAGAGTGCATACATCATCACATCTTTGTATGTTTACTGTTCATAACCCTGTATGATAATGACTGCCTCTCAGGAGGAAAGGGAGAATTGTCAGGGCCCTCTCATCATATTGTTAGCATGTTGATTAGACAAGCTTTGATCCATCTAATAAGCCCTCTCCTGGCATAGTGTGTGTTTTCTCTGCCTCGGTGGAGCTCAGAGAGGGTCCAGACTGGGAGCCATGCATCTGATGCATGGGTGCTGCTGTCCTCATCCCTCTTCCCTCTTGTCTGTCCACAGCCCCAAGCAGATAAGCTTCAATGGCACAACTGAATTCAACAACTGTCCTCTTCCTTTCCTGTGCTCTGTCTTTAGCTTCCTCTTTTCTCTTTTCCTGTTGTTTCTCATCATCGATTTGTTTCTTCCTGTTTCTTTGTTGTCTCGTTTCTCCTTCAGCGTCTGTTAGTGTCTCCCCAACTGTCTCTTTTCATCAAGAAATCCTCTTGAACAGGACTTTCTAACTTCTTATTCAGTGACTTCTCAAGCTCTCCATCCCCCTTAATTGCCCCAGCCTATTTTCCTCCCCCTCTGTCTTAACTAGGCTCTGGCATACTAACAAAATCCAAACTGACTTGACATTGAAACATGTCACTATGCACTGTTTAAATGTGATGCTTTCTGTTGTACATTTATTTGCCCTTTTAAGCCAGCCGGGTTGCAGAATGAAGATTAAAACTGTGCATAACCATCATGAGTCGCAGCCTAAATCACTCACAAGCACAAACACCAATGGCTGCTGAGAAAGATCGATGAATGTGGCTGAGGGAATGTGAGGATTTAGAAGCCCTTTGATCAGTGAATGTGCAGATAGTTGCACTACAAATTCAGTAAGCACAACCTCTGAACCAATCATTTTGAAGAATTGACCCTGAGATGTTAGCCTGGAGATATGACAGGAGGCAGTGGGGTGGAAAACCGAAATGCAGATGCTTTTCCATACAGCAAACTGTTCATTCGATATTCTGAATGAGTAGAAAATGATAAAATCCAATGAAAAGCTCTTTATCCTAACTCAAGCTCTGTCTGAGGACCACATCTAAAAGCACAAGTCTTAATACCCATTTCCAATGAAGGTGTCTAAGGACATTTGATTGAGAGAGGGGGCAGTTGGATATAGCCAAGAGACGATGAGGCTTTTTCCTTGTTTTCAAGGTTGGCCATTAGGCATAAACTTTTACCTTGGAAAAGAGAATTTGTGTCCCCAGAGAGTGGCCCCAAAGATTCAATGTTGGTCTGCTATCTAGGAATGCAGTACTCCAGTTTTTGCAGCAGTGCTGGATTTGGTTTGAATTAGACCTGACACTGCCCCAACTCCGTCCGTCACCGTCGTTCCCCTTCTTATACTTCCCAATCATCAACCACTGTGACCCTGCCATGAGGTCTTTCAGATGGAGCTAGGGAAGTTTCACAACTGAACAGCTGAACATTATGCAAGAAAAGTGGAAGTGGAAGTGCATCTGCTGAGCACATGTCACTCGACATTGGAATGACAAGTTTAATGTTGTGGAAAAGAATGGTCTTGAATTCACAATGGGTTGTTTTGTTTGGAGCCCTGTTTGGAGATGGGAGGTAGCTAGAATGCAGATAAGACCTGTCGTGTCTCAGTTAATCACACTTGATGGCTACATCATATGTAGTAAATGATTTCTCTGCACTCAGACTTTATTAACTACAATATGTGATAGGGTTTTACCTTGCCCTTTAGTCCTTGGGACAGTTTTTATGTTTACACTGAACACTGAGGCTTGAGGGCTCATTCATCAAACCTTGTGTAGAAGAAGTTCTAAATCACTGTATAAGAACCCAAATGAACAACAGAGTTGGTATTAAATGTGCACGGGGGCACGGTGGCACAATAAACAATGATAAATCACAAATAGTCTACCTGAACAACCCTTTGGTCAAACAAGAACAATTCAGCAAAACTCTTACCCTTAACCATTAAAAAGCAAATTTAGATCTGTTACAGAACAAAAACTCAAATTCTGCTGCATGAAATCAAGAAATGCTTCATGCCCGTCCACCACGTTGAACTCCTTACTTCTCTTCTCGCTGCTTTATACATTGACAGTAAATGTTGACTTTGGAGATGGGAAATATCAATGACATCCATTTAAAAGGATTAGTATGCAAATGTCACAACCATTACAAACCCATTAATACACTGCTAAATGAACAGAAATACTGATGCTGGCTTTTTTATTTCAGCGGTTTCTAGTCTTTATATATAATATTATTTACAGAGACCCGACAATTCCACCATGAGCAAGCACTTAGCAACACTGGCAAGGAAAAACTCACTTATTCATATTTAATAACCCCTCTCTAAAGGAGGTTTGTTCATTTGTATGGTCACACATTGTCAAGCACATAAAGAAATGGATATATTTGATAATATATATTAGAAATTAGCATGCATACGGTTTACACCCAAAACTAACTTTTTTTAGAATTGTTGAATTGTAGGAAGTATAGAGCGGGTAAATAGAAGAGATTCTGACATTTAAATCTGACGGGGCAGTGTGGGAGGTACAGTTATGGTATGATGGCCACATGCCCGTAGAGGCACCAAACACACCACCCCAACCTTGAACTCCTAGCATGTTTATGAGACTATATGGTTTTGTAAATATCTGTCTCTTCCAGACTCTTGTAGGACTAACAGGCATGCAGCGTCACGTGAGATCATCCTGACAAGAACACACATTTCCTCTTTTTTTTTTTTTTAAGGATTTTCTCACTTCAGACAAGTGTAATGATTTCACGGTGCTTGTAAAGAGTTTAGAGTGTTTCAAACTCAGTGCCTGTCTGTGGAGGAGCAGAATGCTGTTCAAGCATTTGCATAGGACTAGTTTTACCTGGGAATGCATAATTTCATTATGGATTGTGTTATTTTCTTTGTTTAGACACTAAAACTTTCTTTCCATTAGGGTTTTTCTGCAGTCTGCTTTCACTCAGCACAAAAACATTCAAACAGAACTTCCTCTAGTCTGTAATACTTTTGTCTGTTTTGCATATGACAGTCTTATAAGAGAGTGTTGTCTCATTTACTTACTGTAGCGTATGAAAAAGGGATAATACTAAGATTATTCACTGGCCTAATTGAAGTCTTTTTGCTTCACAGTTCATTGCTGAACGAAGGGCTGCAACTAATAATTCTTCTCATTATCATTTGATCTGACAGTTACTTTCTCAAACAATCAGAAATGGTTTGGTTTAGGAAATGTCAGATAAGAGTGGAAAGTGCCCATCACAATTTCCTGAAGGCCTAGTTAATGTCATCAGATGTCTTGTTTTGTCTGAGCAGCACTCCCAGGTCTTCACACCTCTGATGCTGGATTTGCTTTTCTTGAAAGATGACTTAAAACGATGAATCAGTTGTCAAAATAGTTGCAGAGCATTTGATTGATTAGTTTTTGCAGCACACGAGTTGAACAAGTTATTTTCCCATGTTACAGTTTCCAAAGAGAGAACATGCTGGGCCTCAAACTGTGTTCTCTGCAGAGAGCTTAACCAATAGAGAGAGAAGTGAGTGTGGGCTATGGTTTATTTCAAATTCAAACTTTGTTGTCATACACACAACGATTACAGTGAAGCAGTCACTGGCATCAATCCTCCAGTGCTCTGCAATTATGTATAAAAAAGATAATCATGGCAGTAAAATCTAAAGACATAAAATAGTGCAGAAGTTAAACACGGTTATAAAATATATTGTGCTATAATATAAGTTCTAAAATATAATATAATATAATACTGTTGGCCTGTCAGGATACTCTCTGGTTCACCTGCAGAAGTGTCCTGGAGTCCATGTCAGGCCTTCTCAGCCTGTCGTTGTCTTGCTGTCTGTGGTGTTATAGTGTGGTGAGTCCCGGTCAGGTCCTTTCATGTAGGGTTGCAAAGGTGTGGACGATTTTCTGTGAATTTCCAGAAACTTTCCATGGGCATGACAAGTTGGGGAATTTTTGGAAATATTAAAAATCATAAACTTTCCATGGGAATCATGGAAATGTATGGAAATTAATGGGAATTAATGGGAATATATGGGAATTAACTGGAAATTGGGCGTAATTTAGTAAGTAGCGGTAAGCTAGCATCATGTTGCTAGCTATTGCTTATTTAGCATCTAACCTATCAGCTAGCTATCTACTGTATGAATACATTTTCATGTGCAAGTTAAACATTAATACCATACATAAAATGTTATTATATATTTATATGTGGTCTTAATTCACGGTTTATTCCCATAAATTACCGCTTATTCTTATGTAAAGTTTCAATGTTTAAAAATTCCTGCAATTTTGCAACACGACTCGCATGTCACTGATGGTGGACTAAAGAACCTGTAGCTGACCATAGTCTCATTGATGCTGATGGGTGCTGTTCAAGGTTTTAGGAAGAAACATGTTTTCCATATGGAATAATGGAATTTTAATACTTTTTCAAGCTTGTAACATGTAATGATTTGCTTCTTTTCTCTGTTTTACATCATTGATTAAACTGAATACTTTTTATTATATCTTGTTATTTTGTGATGTCAGCGTCATACATCTCATCTGCCCCTCTGTTTCAGAACCTCCTGATACCTATTATTCACATATATAATGTGTACTTTATATAACTTTTCATATTCCAAGAAGATAAGTAGTATATTGATATTGGTAGAACAAGAAATATTCCATGACATTAAAAAAATATTTCATATACATAGATATGTAATCCTTAAAACGATTAGCAGATCAGAAATTTCAGTAGTCAGTAGAGATTATTTTTAGTTAACAGATGTACCTTCATGGAGAGTGTCTGTTCTGAAACACATTAGAGGGAATAGATGTGTGAAATGTGTTTCTTTCCCTCTCAGCTTCCATGGCTACTCGGCTTGAATGAGTTGCCATGGGGCGGCTTGTTGACTGTGCTACCTGCAGGGTCAACGCTCAGTCCAAACACTTTCATGCTTTTAAATGCACCTTATGAAAAAGTGGGGAGTCCTCCTGCTGCGCTGACCCGATCTGATCTCTCTTCTTAACCCAACAGGAAGAGTACCCAGTCAGAGGGGAAATAGTGCTCTCATCCAATGACCTCCAGCTGGTGCTACAAGTGGAACGTAATCAGTGAGTATTCTTCCTTTCCTACCATCTTTACTGCCTCCACATCTTTAATAACCTCTTCTGTCTTTCACCAGAGAGAGAGGAATTAATTGGGGGGACAGAGAATGTCGAGTGAAGTGATAATGGAACGAGATATCAAAAAGCTCCACCCATGTCTTTCCTTTGCACCGTCTCTTGATTTTTTGGTCAGTCTGTGCTTTAGCGCAGAAGCTCAAGGTTACTAAATGTTTCCACATCTTGAAAGCTTATTAATGATTGAATGGATGGCCTCAGGATATGGACGTGCTCGCACTAATGGCAGGTGGTAGCTCAATAACCCTGAAGCTACAAGTCTGAGCTCTTATCTTAAAAAGAATATGCTGAGGACAGTTGAAATTTTGTGAGGTCGGTTGTCAGTGCAGAAAGCTCTGAATCACTAATGCCAAGATGCCAAAAAGATGGCTAATGTTCCATCAGACACATTATTTCATTTGACCATGAAAGGAAGGTCAATGGCATTTGAAGCTTTTCATGTTTACCTTCAGAGATATGTGCTCTATAGGAAACATGCTCTTGAATCATAGCTGCTGACTGTATTGTAAGGTGGAGGGGACACACCTTTAAACAGAAGCCAGGCTGATCGGAATGAGCGCCGAGTCCCGTGAAGGGCATGTGGAACAGGGTTCAAGGCCAGCAGAGGTTGTGATGTTCCTGTGATAACATCAAGGCGAGGCCTGTGCAGTGCGTGCACATTAGCCAGAGACGTGCCGGGACTCCCAAGGCGGACCACTTAACATGCTCGCAAAGGCTTGAGGTGGAGAGAACATGTGTGAACACCTCCCCTCTGTTCAGCCCTAACCTAACTAATAGATCCTCATTAGACTGCAGGCATGAGGGTTTCATTTACAGTGGGAGCCATAGTTCTAACAATTAAGTGTAGAATTGGATATGTTAAGTAAAAAGTGGAGTATCTAATCAAAATGGACACCTTCTTATATTATGTAATAAACTGAGATAACAAATTAGAATATTCATTTGTTAAAATGGGAAAGCTGTTGTGTTTATGTTCCTCACTGTAACTCAAGAGAGATGTAACATTAGAGCTGTGCGTGTATTTTAGCTGTTCTTGTTGTCGAGGTAAGTCTAAAACAAAACCCTGATGATGTCTTAAAGACTACAAATTTATGAGCATGTACAAGGCAGGAAGGATCTATCAAAAGACTTCATCATGTTGCATTATGGGAAGTGTAGGATCCAGTGTTTCTGGAGTTTGGCTCATATTAGTGACTAAAAATCAGGATATTATGGTGCTTCAACAATCCTGTCTCATGCAAGTCATTCTAACAAATGTAGGGACAAGGCGACATGCTGGAATAAATAGAATAATAAATACAGTGGTTCCGTGTCATACTCTATGTAAATGAAGCTGATAACTGTAGAACATCCATCGCTAATATATTGTCAGGAGTAGTTGTGCCTTGCTGTGGCTCTTTGAGAAGCGTGCTATACAATACATCCAGGAACCCCCCCCCCCAAAAGTCTGAATCTGAAATACAAAACCAACTACCGTTTTTTTAATTCACATAAAAAGAGAGATTTATTATCCATTTCACCAACAAGCACCACACACACATCAACAGATCTGTTTAAATGATTCCTGAAAAGAATGAGAAGAGTGTGAGTGAGGCCTGAACTCTTGTACTTCCACAGTCTGTTGCTGCGTTGTGAGGAAGCTTTAGCTGTGAATTCACTGTAGCACCCGGGCACGACGGACCCCCTCAGGACCCCGCGGAGAGTATAAAAGACAGGAGAAAGAAACGGGGTGGGTAGGAGGGAGGGGTGGAGAATCTGAGTGAAAGAGGAGGAGAGGGTGAGGAGGGTATTTATAGGTGTGTTAGAAGTGACACGTTGAGGTTGAGGTGCTCCTGAAATGACTTCATGATTTTTCATTTCATAATTCTTCAATTGATTGATTGTTTTGGAATGTTTCTCAACCATAGTCATGTTTGACAGTTAACTCTGTCTGTATATATGTTTTTATAGCAATCACTACTACCAGTGAAGATCCAGTTCTGATAGAAACATTATGTCTTTAAATCATTTCATGCTTTAGAATAAGTGCACATCTATACTGTTTTCCATCAGCCTTGAACCTACATAGAATCATGCTCCTTTTACATGATGCAATTATGCTTTACATCTCCATCTCACCAAGTCATTTAAATAGTTTCTTTTATTCAGTGTTACAAGTCCAGATATTTACATGTGTTTGCAATGCAATCCCTATAGTTTCCTCGAGATCTCAAATTAATTATGTTGTTATCTCAGGTAATCAAAGTTTGGTTATCATGGGACCATGAAGGAATCATCCTGTTATCTGAGGATAACAACCTTTGTTATTTCAAGATAATTAAATAAATAAAATGTATACTTGTGTGACTGCTTAGGGCTTCCATAGGAACAATTGAAACCAGTCGAGATGATCTCACAGCAATGAAAGAGTCTTTTTTCCTGTCTTGAGAAAATACTTTTTAACACTCCGTAAAAGACAAACGTGAGCTAACCAAAGTGTTTCCTGTTTGTGTATTGTTTGTAATAAAAAAAGTCTATTCAAATACATAATACAAAAAAAGAACAGATGTGCAGGTGTGAGCCTAAATCTAGCACACGAAGCAGTTTGCCAGCTGAAGAGGCAGGAAA
The DNA here is from genome assembly GCA_004119915.2 of Collichthys lucidus. Taxonomy (NCBI): domain Eukaryota; kingdom Metazoa; phylum Chordata; class Actinopteri; family Sciaenidae; genus Collichthys; species Collichthys lucidus. The sequence goes on from CM014101.1 coordinate 2,582,669, forward strand.
CACACAATCAGTGATGAATGTGTGTTATTCTACACATTCAAAGAGCAGTGTATTCCGCACAGCTGTCTGCTGCACAATGTGTGCAATTAAAGCAGCCACGTGTGTGTTGTGTTCAAATGTCAACTGCGGCTTTGTCATGTTGATTGTCGGCTTGTTGGAGGAAACATGTTGAGCTTTGCGCTGCAGGTGTGTGAGTTGAGAAGGGATGAGCGAGTGCGAGTGGCACACGGAGGATTTTAGCATTCACGCACTGCGGATGCATAGGAGTTCAGTTGCTTGGAAACAGATTGATGACTTGGAGTGAGAGGAGGCAAATGGAAGGAAGTGACACAGACAGTTAGGCAGGGCCGACAGAAGCGGTAGCAGCCCTGAGACAATGGTGGCATACATGAAGCAGACAGGCAGTGACGAATGAGGCGGAGAGGAGACGGGGACATGCACAGGGTCGACTGGTGAGAGTACACTGGGTCTGATCCGGGGAGTCACAGTGTGTGACGCAGGACAGCGAGATGCCAAAGTTATTTTAAACCAGCAGTCGAGTCCCAGCGAAGCGCTCAAGTTTGGTCCAGACCCGTGAATGTAGGTCAGAGAAGGAGGGATGCAGTCACTCAGTTAATGGAGGAGTCACTGGGAATGTTACTGGAAACTACGTTTATTTTATCTGCTGGGCCTCTTCCACTGGGACACGACTGGAACATGTCCATATCATGACTTTATACAGTATGTTCACATAAAGCAAGATGTATATTAAACAAAGGAAACGGTAAAAGTGTGTTATGACTATCACAGGGATAAAAAACATGTTTTTCTTCATGACCACAAACCGCTGGGAGGAAAATATTGTTACATTGTTACAAGAAGAAACATATCTCATTGTATTAAAAGAAGCACAGCATTATCACAACAATGCAAAATAATATTTTATCAAATGAAAAATGTTCTTTGTTATCAAATCAAAGAAGCTTATTGTCAGAGGAAAATCATATTAAATAAGATGTGAGAATGATCTTGTTATCATTACAAAGCACATTGTTATGAGTGGAATAATATGTTTCATATTGACCAGCAGTATCTAGTAATTTGTGGGGGAAAAGTCAATATGAGAGAAAAAGACATCGTAACAATAAAAGCATGTGTGTGTGTCATTATAAAAGTGTGACTATGAAAAAATCTGTACTATTTTTATGTGATACAATAATAATAAAATAACAATAGCAATAGTAATATTATAATGAAAACAGACAGAAATTAATTGTATTCTATAACAGAAGCGTCATGAAATCTTTGAAGTAGTGATGGGAATTTCAGTTCTTTTTAGGGATTTGGCTCTTTCGACTCCCAAACGCCTCTTCATGTTACCACTTCTTACTTTTGTAATATTATTTGTATCATGGTCACTTTCCTTAGCAATATTTCTTACACTATGGTCACTTTACATTACAATACATTTATATATCATACCACTTTCATCCTCAGTACTTGTCTGTTTTGAATGTTGATTGTTTTTCGTGTTTATTGTGTAGGTTATAGATATTTCTGTCTGTTTAATTTCTGTGGGGTTTTCCCTTTTATTTGACTCTACTTCTGTAGTGTATATTACACTTTTTGCTGCTGTAACAAGTGAATTTCCCCGTTGATCTAATCTAATCTAATTCTACCTTTTATAATTCAGCACCTTTAGTGCTGTTTTGACTTATGATTTGTATGTGTACACATATATCACTTAAATGATTTAATACATTCTTTGTACCTTCACCCAAAAGTAAAATCTAATATAAATAAATTGCTGTAGCCAATTGTTTTCATTGCATTTACAGACAACTGTCTGTGAACTGCACTCCTTTTCCTCCTGTTCAGTGCACCCGTCTAAGAGCACTGCTATGCTGGACCCCCGCCCCTCCATGCTTGGTGGTATGATCCTCGTCTGTCCTCACGTGATCGGTTGCACAGCATGCAAAAAAGCCGGCTCCCATCGTTTACTTAAAAGAGCCGACTCTTTGAATCAGCTCGTTCGCCACCGGCACATCTCTAATTTGAAGATAAATATGTGTTTTTATTTTGATCTCCTTATATTAACAAACCAGCTTACCAAAGAGTTATGGAGATATGTTAAAATATTCGTTAAAACAACAAAACAAGTTGATATAAATCAGAGTGAAAACATTACATTTCCTTGTAAGGAAAAAAACTGCTGTCAGACTTGATCTTGACCACAGATGATCTGGTTGTTAGTCATAATGAGGAGAAGTGCCTTTATCACAATCACACTGTATCAGACTGAAGCATCCTGTTATCACAAAATGTCCTTGTTACAAAGATGAAACATGTTCTGATAAAATGATTTTATCATGTTTAATGATGTCGCTGTAAGGGTAAAACATGTCTTGTTATTAAAGTAGCACATTCTCATAAATATAATGAGTCATGCGCCTCTCCCCATGGTGAAAGTGTTTCTCATTATACAACGAAGTTCATTGAACTGACTGTATATTAATTAGTGATAACATTAACGTTAACACGTAACGTTTGCTGATGAAGCTTCTCTTAGGGCGGCTGTGGCTCGGAGGCAGAGCCTCCAGTCTGCATGTCGAAGTGTCCGTGGGCAAGATACTGAACCTCAAACTGTGCCATCAGTGTGTGAATGGTTAGCTCCTCAAACTGATGAGTAGTTGGCACCTTGCATGGCACCCAATACCATCAGTGTGTGAATGTGTGTGAATGGGTGAATGAGATATGTACTGTAAAGCATTTTGAGTGGTTGGAAGACTAGAAAGGAGATATATAAGTACAGTCCATTTACCATCTTGTCATCATCTTTTGTTCTTGTCTCTAACCTTCAGCCGTCAGCGTGTTCTACTGTCCATCCTCCTCACGTTCTCCTCTTCACCCGGGGAACGTTCAGGTGAATCCCACATCTGAGAGGTGCTAAATCAGAGCGATGGGCTCTCTTTGCCGAGTGTGACTCATTCACTTCAAGTAGTTTAAACAGACATGAGGGAGGAGGAGCGGAGAGGGGATGGAATGAGAATGAGCCGGGAATGTGCTAGAAGGGGACTGACCTACACACACACCCTGAGAATAGACCGGGAGTGGGGAAGTGTGTGAGTGTGTGGTGGGTCTGGAATGCCAGCTGACGTAATGCTGGACATGCCTGTGCTGGCTGAAGTACCCAGAACAGACAGATGACATGCGATGTGCTGGCAGTTGGTCTGTGAATCATGTTCGGCTCTACTTGACGCTGGTTCACACTGATGTCATGATACACAGACACAGTCACAAAGATGAACTGTGTCCATGTTCTCTCATGTTCTTCACATACATACACTGAGCGTGAAGACTGGAAAATCAATTATTGTAGTAACTTCTAACGGCAACCGAATGGGTCAACGTGTGCGACCGCGTGCTTCATATTTGAGTGTTGAGAACCTCAAAGAAAAAGAAAATTCTTCAGTCTTCGGAAATATTCAAGGTCATGAAACATTCGGACCTTTGCACCGAAGGGGAATTTTGAACATACAGCTCCTCAACACGTGGTCAGCTGACGACTGGAAGCTTGAAAACAGTTGGACCTTTGGACCTCATGGTTTGTTGCCGTCTCCAAGGTGAAGAATGAATTTGGAATCTCTAGTGAGGGTTAGGTTTAGCTTTCCACGTGACAGAACTCTGGAATGAAGGCACACCTCAGCGCCATATCATGGTTTCCATCAGTGACTGGAGCTGAATGTAGTGATGTGATGTGTCACATGATAACGTGGTCGTATGTGGGGGGAAACCACCTTCCAGGTGCAGAGATGGGGTTAACAACTCAACTTTCTTGTGTACAAAAACAAACACAAATGTACAAAATTTCTCTCCATCCGAAGAGACAATAATGCTGTAATGGACAGCCTGAATGCTCTGTGTGTGCTGCAAAGTAAAATGAATTTGATAAGAGAATTGTTATTACACGCCCGTCTCTCTGTGAGAATATGAAGGCTCGGGGAGCACGGTTTAGTTTTGCTGTTTGGGCTAACTGATGAAATTTAATGTTAATTGACAACAGCTGTAGACAGCTGACGTTTCATCTTTCGGTTGCACATTCTGGATCAAAACCCTGACACTCATTCTCCCATCAGTAATTATTTCATGGCAAGCGGTGAATTGAAGAAAGCCAATTTCCTCATCCAGTGTACGAGGTAATCTCACAGCAGCAAAACTATTCTTAGAAAGGGAAAGTGACACTGCCTTCTATGAAAAAATATATCAGGAAAAAAAATGAAACTGGTACAGTGTAATTTATTAAATCAAGACAAGCTTCTTTACATTAGAGAGCAAAAAACTTGATTGTGTTTGTGCATGTGTGTGCGTGTGTACATAGATTATTAAAGAAAAGCCAATAGTAATCATCATATATTAAATATTAATAGCATCAAAACAATTGACCATATTACTCAGTTTGCCCTGGCTACTGCTGGCAGTTATCTCATCACACAGCTTAGGATGTCTTAAAGACCATGTTTAATTGTAATTGCAAATTTCCTGTTGAGGGTTACTAGATGAAGTGTAAGCTCTCTTTATGTTAATGAAAGCCTTGATTATACTGCCTCCCTGGGATGATATGTAATGAAATGGGCACTACATGCCATCCATTGTACATAATGATGAGGCGGACCCCTCGCAAATGTGTCTCGTTGAGCTAAATGTATTGCTGAACGGCGGGCGGCAGACCTGACAAGGTGTTAATTGGGACTGGAGTCCTCTGAGAGTCTGACTTCACCAAGACCAGTTTAGAAGGAACAGCACTTTTTAAGCACTCTCCTGACAACAGCGCTTTATTTATCCCAGCTCCTTCGATTTTCCTCAGGAGATAGTTTGTTTGAACTTGGCTGCAGCCCCACAGTGTCTCCACTTTAATAGTGATTAAAATCAATAATGAGCTTTGTTCTGTTAATCTGCTCTAATCCAGCTCGGGATGTCATTTTAGACGATGACTGGCAGCTCCGAGCCAGCTGCACCCGCTTCCTTTTTTTCCCCCTGTTGTTTCTGCAAAAGGAAAATCCCAAGAAAAGCTCACCGATTTGGAGCCACTTCAGCTGGCAGGATGAAGGGATGAAGGGAGCGAGAGGAGAAGAGGAGGCTGACGTTTGAGTTAGTACCAGGAAATGAATGGTCCTTCAAAGGCTCTATGAAGTGTGGGAATGACAGAGAGTGCAGAGAGCTAAAGAAGCTCACAGGAAACAAAATAAAGCTTCGGTGAAAGTTAGTCGTGGAGGTCAGGGAGGGTGAGGATCTGCAAGAGAGGAAGTCGATGTAAAAACAGAGAACAGGTGGTGGTGTTCGGGCCTGCCAGACCTGTATACCCTGCAGAATCTGTAGTGTTTCCTGTTTGGCATGTGCTAAGGAAGTCGTGTTAGAGCAGCTGCGGAGCCTTGAAACTGTATATATTTACTTCTGCACAAACGCACACACTGACATCAGATGTGTGTGCACACAGTACAGTCCTGTTCACCATTGTGTTTGTATCCCTAAAGACAGCGTAGCATTATCTGTCAAAGTGCGACCTTCTGAAAGTGAATGTCTGAGACAGAGCGCGACCACGGCTCAGTCCTGCAGGGCTTTGTTGCCATCTCTCATTTCACTTCATGCCTAAAGTCCAGGATGACTGATGGCCAGCATAAATCACTCCTCACACACCTTTTCAACATCCTCAGACAGCAAAATCATACACTGTAATACATCTATTCACAGCCCGAAGGTCCTCCAAACAGCTCAAATATTAATTCAGAACAAATTATTTTAGTCTCTCTGTGAGTTTTTATGTATTTATTCCATTCACTTGGTGGATATTTTACATGCTAATACACACAGCTTCTTAGGCTAATTGTTGCCATAGAAATGACCTTGAATGTTAATTTGAACTGTGACTATAAAAGCAGAGCCACAGTCAGTTGATGTCTCTCTCATTTAAAAATGTAGCTTTTCAGAATCGTCCCTGCATGGCATTTCCCAGATCCAATTTCTGCACAAGCCTTTCTTGTTATATTTGAAAAATCATGCAAAGATTTGAGCTGGCAGCCAGCTGACTTTCCTTTGAACTCCCTAAAGCCGGATTCTTCTCCGGATGATGTCACATTGGGTTTTGGCAAAAAAATTGAGCCACATTCAACAGATGTTGAAGAATCTGTCACATGTGTTGCTCCTATCTTCATCAGAGCCTTTCTACTTTGATATCTTTTTTCTAATTGTAATGAGAGTTGATGTGAATAAGTTAGTTTAGATGGCTTTGATCAAGACAAATATCCCACCACACAGTCATCCTGTAATGGTGTCAATAGTTTTGTTTTGATTTTGCTTTCACACCAGGATAGTCTGGGGGAAAAAGCACCAGGAAGAAGAAAACCCGGTTCATTGATTGGCTTCTGATCATTGGTTCGCTGGATAGTCAGTTTGCTTTCCCACTGTAAGAGAACAACACCAGGGTTTACTTGCAAGTGGACAGAGAACTATGTTTTCAGGCGGACCAGAGTTAATTTGTTTGGTCCTGGATTTCCGAGACTCTACTTGGACTGCTGCAAACAAAACCCACTCAAATGTGAGTGGTCAATACTACTCAGACGACCAAAACCAAAAACCAAAATGCTTCTTGTACCAACATTTTATGGCAGGTATATGTTGCTTGTTAAGAAGAATTTGAAAATGTGAATAACTGTTGTCAGAGGAGAATCCCAATGAAATGTTGATCTAAATTAAGACTCCACAGTCTAACAATGACTGTAAGTGCCGAAAGAAAAAGTTAAAATATAAAATCAAATTGTGGATTCGAAGATCATGATCCTAACCCTTGTTTTCTACAATGCTATATTTGTAGATTTCCAATTTTGTTAATTACTGCAGATGTGTTCGATGTGGCAACATTAGAGCGCTGTGTTCAACACTTTCTGTTAGAAAACCGTCAGTCCCAATGAGAACACAGTGACAGGTCATCATGAATGTCTTCCAGAAGACACTGTCAAAAAGAACTCAGAGAGTTCCAGGTTGCGATTGTAGACATGACAAATGTTGTGTGTACAAAGACACTAAAATTGTCTGCATCCACATTTGCACAAAGGGCTCCCAGAAGTCCCCTTTACACATTGTTGCGTCCATTTAACCGCCACGCCATTCTGCATAAAAGGCACGAAGATGGAGTGGCATAGTTGTTCCACCTCGGGACACAAGATGAGCAGTAAACATGTGTAACTTAGTCAGTGAATAAAGGATGCAGTTTCTCAAGACCAAAGTGAAGCTCCTGTGTGTTGTTTCGCTGACTGTTGCAATAGCGTCACCATGACGATCAGCTCTGCCTGTGTCGAGGGGATACTGTCTACTGTGGAAAATAGAGAAGACATACCAAAAGTGCCTCTTTAGCTTCTGAAACACTGGCATCGGATCTAAGATGACACACAGGGGCAGCATTATGCTGCTGTTGTTTGTTTCAGTATAAAAAGCAAAGCAGGCGTAACGGCGGCCATTCATTACAGCGCTGTTGCAGGATTTTTCTCATATATATTTTACTGGGACCAAAAATATATTTGCCCTGAGCAATCACCAGCCCTTTTGTTTTCAACAGAAGCCATTAACCTTGACGCGATGACAGGGACTCGGGTAGCTGACAGCACACTTTACAGATGGGTGACGGGCCATGAACAGGTGTTGGGGCCAATTAGAGCCAACGTAACAAACATGGTTCCCGGTTGTCCTAGTTAAACAACGTGTCCATGTTGTCAGGTTGAGGTTGAGCTGTGAAGTGTGCCTGTCAGGTCACCCCTCATGTTGTCTTCCCTCTCACCAATGTCCATCAGAAAACACAGCAGTGGTGTCTTCATAGTAGCCGTAGTCCAGATGTGTACGCTTTCGAGGAGTTGCTTGTTGTTAACAGTTCTGCTATGGCCAACTACAAGTGTATAGACTCTGAAGCTACTTCCCTTTAGTGCAAAACTATAAATATCGCTTAAGCTTTTGTGTTTCTGGCTGCCAACATCAGTCACCACATTCATCGGATCTGAGACCGAAAGGAAAGACATGAAACAAGATTAAACCTGCTTCGCTTCATTTTTTTCTTGGTCTATTTGGAGCAAGAAGAGAAAGTTTTCATCAGTTAGTCCTTAACTGAGTGTGTCTGCTGTTTTCTGCTGAGCAGGTCGTGTACTATGGCTTTATCAGAGCTGCTGCAGCTGCTGTTGATAAGGGCGGAGTTTAAAGTCTGTAAAACCAAAACGATGAGTTGAAAGACGCTAGAAAGCAGCAGAGCTGAGAGGAGCTGCAGAGTTGGTGATAATCACTGTGGTTGTTCATATATTGAATGAGGCAACTTTAATAAATATGAAGCACTGGTTTCCATACAGTCTAAAGACAAAACAGCACACTGTTTGAGTAATCGCTTAGCTTCCCTCTCAGCCACTTGCCTCTTGTCTAGCAGTCATGCGTTTCATTGATTGAGTTAGGTTGTCTGCTGTAGTGTGTAATCGCGGCCCCTTGTCGGGCCCCAGATGCTAGTTCTGTTTTTCCAGATGTCTCTTAGAGGACCAGGGATTGCCGTGTAATTACATTAACTGTAGCTCTGCCATTGATTTTTTTCCAGAGGCTATTAACTTAGCTTAACACTGTAATTACGATTAAAGTATTTATGCCCTCCGTACACGGCGCACAATAAAAGGGCTAGCAGCCGTGTTTGGATGGAGCTTTGGGAAGCGGCACCTAAAACCGGGCTGCTATCATTTCTTTGTTGCCTTATCACCGCTGTTCTCCCCCTCAGCCTTTCCCACCGACATGATGAATGTCCCTTCTCAGCCCTCCATGTTTCTGTCTTTGAGGCTCGGCACAATAAGCTCAATTCAGACATGCACAAATGTTCAATTAGCACTTTTTTTTTTTTTTTGCTTTTCTGTTTTGGCATTTTAGTCATTTTTCCTCCGCAGTGAATACATGCATACATTCCTTTCAGTCCCCTATAGAAAACACAATTTATGGTTGGGCCTAATTTAATTTATGTTGTGGTATGTATGTCATGTGTTGCTTTAATCCATTATGGTATGATTATGCAAGCAAAAGAGGTTGTTATGGGGACAGTTCTGAGTTGTTTTTCAGCTCAGTGGTTGCTGCAAAGAGGATAAGCAGCCGAGCTGTTCACCTCCCTCCCCATTGTGTCAGATGTTTATCAGCCCCCCAAATGCTGCTGCTGTTGTGAACCCTCCCTGGTGCATGTGGAGGGCAGGTAGTCATGATGGAGCATGTAGAAAGAAAGATAATTAACAACACATCTGAGGAGGTGTGTGCGCACATTTCCTTTGTGTTTCTTCACGTCTTCGTCTGGCAGTAGGGCAATGGGTCACTTTCTCTTTTTCCCCCTCTCTCACCCTCCCCTCCCTGTTTCATACTGATGTCCCTCTGCCAACTCTTGGCAGCAGTTCATTTGTAGACATAGCTAACAGCTAGCCGGGCTCTCAGGCCTGTTGTGTTGTTTCAGCTGGCCAATAAATACTCTGTTTCTACAGCACAGCTCAAAGATATTAAGGTGCGAAGCAGTGAACGGTGTCGAAGTCCGGGTTTGGACTGCAAATGAGCACATTATTGGTGATTGTCCTCAGTTCAACCTTAGATTGAATGAACAAAATGAAACCACCAGAAGATCATCTCTGCAGAAAGGAGATCTTTATGAGGAAGAAATGTGACATTTTCCTGACCAGCGGCCTCTTGTGACAGTGCAGATAATCACTGCAGGCTGTAGAAGGAAAGGCAGAGGTAGCGTGACATTGTTACCTTCTGCATTCAGCGCTACAACTCTCCTTGGTCTTTTAACTTCATGTTTACAGCAGATGTAGCATTGTGTTGGCTGGTGTGTGTTGTGGAGAAATTGCTGAAGTCAAAGGTCAATGGTGAGGTCAGGAGGGAAGAAAGTGTTCAGGAGCCTCTGATGTCTTATGCTGTATTATTTATTGACGCTTGGCCAAGGAGAACTAGAGACACTCTCAAAGTACATCTGAAGTGTTTGAGTCGGTCTCGCATTCTGACGAACTTGTGATGGTGCATAAACTTTAAACCCAAAGATCACACCCCAAATACTATACGCCCCAGAATTAGTAAAAGAGAATGTCTTTACTCTTGGAGGTGTTATTGTCAACACATCCTAGTCTGGAGACACAGATCCAGGTCCGCTTACGCAGATTGGAACGGCAACAACAAGCTATCTATTATGACTAGGAAGGCAGCAACAGGTCTCTTCGACCCTGGCCACCACAGTGAGATATGGTGGCACCTAGTCATAAGACAAACAGTTAATACTGTCGTGGATCACAAGGCTCACACGTGGCCTCGTGTAACCTAAAAAGAGAAAATTCCATAACAGTGTGGATTGACTGAAAGCTGCTCATGATTAGCTTGTATGTCTGACATACTTACACTGTACATACAGTCCAGTGTTCAGTGACATGCAATGGTTATTGTGTAATAAATAGGAATGGGAATCAAGTTGAGAAGCGATGTGTTCTGTTTGTCAGACCAAAGAAAAAAGTGTTATTAACCATCAAGCCAAATTTGAATGATTAATCAGGTTATCAATATGGTTTATGAAATTAGGTGTCAAAATCAGGTAAAAATGAATTCTCAGCTCCAGGAATGTGGGGGCGTGTCCCAACCTGAACAAGTTCAGAAAATGACATGACTATCTTTGAAACACTCTGAGCGAGATTAATTTATCTCTATCTCTCTGCTAGGGGTGCAGGGGTATGCTCAGGGTGACCTCAGCGTGTCATCGAGCCACCCTTTAAGGACCGCCCACAAAATCCTGGACTGAAAACTGGCGAAAAACAGTTTGAACCTCTAACTCCACATTTCAGTAGTACATCGTTCAAAGTCTTTTACATGTTTTCAGCTACTATTTTCCAACATATTCAACGTATTTTGAAAGAAATGTTGGATTTGTCTTTACATGGACTTTAATGTAAAATCATCATTTCATGTAAGCCTAAACATGGGCTCAAATTTCCAAATTATGTGACACTTAACGCACAACGCTTAACGTACCACTGCTTTCCAACTAAGAGTACATCTGGTGAGCCTTTTTATAACAACAACACTGAACAGAAGAGCTAAATGAAATAATGAAATGTTGTACAAATGTTCTGTCATCTGATCGTCGATGATGACAGATTGTCGACCTCAGTCACATCCACACCTTTTTTCTAGTTCAATACTGACTTTGAAATGCTTCAGTGAGAACAGAGTTGTAATACAAAGATGCTGTCTGAACAGCTCCCTGTTCCACAAATTCATGGTAAACAGAAAGAAGGTGAGATGCGACCAAAATAAATGACACATTCAAGGAATCCAGAAGCCCATCTCATTACTGAAAACATTCAGCAGAAGCCAAAGGAAAAGTGGTTTGACCAAGAGTGCTTAAGTAAGAGGCAAAGGAAAAACATGTTGTATAAATGGAGTGGATACCAAGGTCCTACATCAGTCTGTGAAATGCATTCTCTGTGACAAGTGCTGGAAGAAAATCAAGTCATTTTAGACATTTAAAAAAACCTAAATGACAAAGAACAAAGATGATTGTTGGAATAATGGAGAGTCCAACCTACCTCCACAGCTTGAATGAACAGCATTACAAAAACAGAAGAGTACCTCCCCAACATGGTCATTAAAGATTCATTTATTAAAAACCAGGCAACAATAATCTTTGTAAATGAAAATAAATAATACTCTAGAAGTTGGATCGGAATGTCTTCTAAATACAGAACCACTGATGTAAAAATACTCTCACATAAAATGTATTCAGGAAACAAACAATCATATTTTTTGTTCAATCATATACAATAAAGCATTTGACTCACTTGACACATAAGTCTGCTCTTTAAACTGCTGACAAATGCAAAGTCATGATTAAAGCAGTTCATAACAAAGACGAATGCTGCTTCCAGATAGATAATAAAAACACCAAAGCTTTAGTCAGAGCCGAGGCACGAGTCAAGGTAGCCACATAATTCAACATTTATATAAATGAGTTGCCAGCAACAACTCCACATCACCTGGGCTCACTGTAGGGAACCAAGAAAAATGACTTCCATATGCAGACAACCTTTTCACTGTGTCCTCTACTGCAACAGAATGTGTCCTTGTTGGAGAAAAGTGCAAGGACTGTAAAATGATCAAGAAACGTTTTGATTTTACTGTTAATGAAGACTCAAACACACAAATGATCAAATAATGCTGAGCTGGCACAACCATGAGCCCATCTGGTGGTTTAACATTGAAAGATTTTCAAAGAGATTTTCAAGTCAGAGAGTAAAAAAAGACCAATCAGATGAAACAGAATTCCATAATTTAAAGCAGCATTGTGTAACTTTTCTCTCATAAACTCAATCTCATAAACAGATTTAAAGCCGATGTGTTGATGCTACACTGACTTGTAATCAGGTGAATGGTGTCTCTGACATTCATACGTCTGTTCTCACACTATGTAACATTGGGTTCTCTATAACTATTTCACTGATTTTGGTGAAACTGGATCAGATTATATTGAGAAAATGTTTTCTGGTTTTCCCTCTGATGTCCTCCAGCTGCTCCACCTCAACTGCTGACAGCTGTAGCTGCTGTTAGCTAATGTTAGCTCAGTTTATTAGCCGGGCTGCCTGGACTGACTGTGATTTTAGTGTGGGGGGCAGGATGAGTGGGCAATGTAACAGGGCTCAGCAGCCTCTATAGACATGGCTGATGGTGAAAAGACAAAAGAGAACATTGATTGTAGAAGCTAAGAAGAGAAGAGTGAGTGAGCAAGAAGCTGCTGGACAAGAGTAAATGTGGGTTTGACTTTTAGTTGTTTGTGAGAGCTTGGTGAAATAAAAGGCTGAAAGACAGACGCCGAGCTGGGCTGACTGCTGTTGCACTATTCAGTAATATTAGCTGGCTGCTATCCCAGCAAGCCAAATGACGTCCAGTTAACATGTGTTGACGTCATTTGGTGATGTTCCGGACTAGACTAAATCACGGCCAAATAGGCGATGTTTTAGATGTTATTTCCAGGGCGTCCTCACCAAGACATCATCTCGACGGCTTTTTAACGACCCTAAACGACAACGTAACCGTCCAATTTATGTCGTCAAGAGGACGCCTTGGTGACCACATCCTGGAAATGACGTCCCCCTATTCAGCTGTGAACAGGCACAAACTGTGATCAGGCACAAACTTTACAAATTTAATTAAAATCTAACTATTTACTGTTTACAACTGAACAAAAACAATCTAATGATACAAATAAATAAAACTTTACAAATTCAAATAAAACTACAGCTGAACAATATAAAACAAGTATCAGGTCACAACAAGACAATGACACACTTCACAGCAGATATTAAAAGAGTTTATTTGACCGGAAAATAAAATATGAAAATAAAAGACTTCAAATCAGTATTAATATACATAGATACTGTAGATAGCCTGGCCATGGATAAAATATTTAGCTGGCTTTCCTCAAATCAGCCTTTTCCCCCCTCACTTGCGTCTGTAAAAATATATTTTACATTGAACTAAAAAAAATATTTCAAAACTATTCATAACTTTCACTTTAACATAATTATAAAACTATACAACTTTATTATTAACTGTAAAACTTTTATTTACTCATTAATTATTTGTGTCCGGTCTTATGGAGATGAGATTCATGGGGTATCATATGCCACATTGCCACATTGCTTGCTGGGTTCCTTTTATTACACCGCCTCCTCTTTGTTGTCTTTTGTGATGCTGCAAGAAAAACAGCAACAACACAGATGTTATTAAAACAGATTACAAAGTAATAGTATATTATTGCAAGATCTCCACAGTTTGGTTTTAATATACCGTTTAAATGATTAGAAAATAAATTATTTTATTAGGGCCCGAGCACGGAAACCGTGCAAAGCCCTATTGTATTTCGAATGTTTATTATTATTATTTTTTTTTTATTATTCAGCCAAATGAATTGCCTTTTTCAAGGCTTTAATATCCCCAAAAACTCATGAAAATGTGCGTACCCCCCCAAAGTTGGGCGTAAAATTTTGTATTTTGGGGGTCTTGCGCACGAGCGTACAGAAATGGCTCTACGGCGCCATCTAGGTTTCGGTTGTCGGAGGAGCCCCCGGACACGGTTTCATCCACGCGGATGAGATTTGGAGGGTGTATGAAACATACCGAGACGCACCAAAAAGTCTCTTGGTGACCCGGGTTTCGGTAAAGGGTACGGCGGCCATTTTCGGTCAAAGTTCACGTTTTTGTGATTTTTTGGTCATTTCCAGGGGTCGTATTTGAACGAACTCCTCCTAGGGCTTTCGTCCGATCCTTTTGAAACTTGGCGTGTGTGTTCATGAGGCTTTGACGATGAAAAGTTATCAAAATCATAACTTTTTGATGTACTATGTCAGAGGGGCGGGGCCACGAAATTCTCCATTTTGCCATAAAATTTCAAAGTGCTATAACTTTGTGAAAAATTCTCCAATCTTCACCAAACTTTGAATATATAATAGCAGTCTGGCCTAAAATACATTTCCACAAAAATATTCTGTGATTTTCATAGCGCCTCTTAGTGACGACAAAAAAGACCACTTTTACGAGATGGCGTGCAGCTCGGACAATATTGATCATATCCACCTCAAACTTGGTGTGGATGTTGTCAAGGCCTTGGACTTGGGGCAAATTTGCTCTATAGCGCCCCCTTGAATTTTTCAGTGGAACAGCCCCGCCACAGTTTTGCCCACAGACTCACGAAACTCAGCTGAATTGTAGAACAGGGCAGTACCTACAAAAAACTATCTTGGACCAATAAGCACAAAAAAGCTCTATAGCGCCCCATGGCGCATGTTGGGGGCGCTGCAATTAGAAAAAAATGTTGTGTAAAATAAAGCAAAACTCAAAGTACATTGTCGCACATGTTGACTGTCGCCATGCTGCAATGTGTTCTCAAACAGCATAATGTAGACAGAATATGACATGTAATAGTAACTGTACATTATATCAGTGAAATAAAGTTGTACATTGTCGCACATGACTCCTGAAGGCCAGATCTAAGTCTATGAGAGCTGTCTGAAACTTCTTGTGGTTATTAAGACCGATGTTATAAAGAATGATATTATGCACATTTCGACGTGCGCACATTTCGACGTGCACACATATGCGAGGGCCCGACCATTGCTGCTTGCAGCTTTAATTTTAATTTAATTTGGATTTGATTAAAAAACATATTGTAATTGATAATTTAATTATGTATTCCAAACTGTCCAAACTTTTTTTTAAATTCTACTCCCGCTGCCTTACCTGAATAGTGGCCCTAGATTCTCTCTTCTTTAATTACAACCCCACACAATATCTTTTGTTTTGATTTTACTTATTATGAAACTTTCTTGACTTTTCTTTCTTTCTTTCTTTTATATTTCATTAACATATTCTGGTTCAATTAAAGGGTTCAAACAGAAGATTTTATATCTACTTATCCCCTGTGCCCGTGCCCCCCGCAATGCTCATCGTAAGCACTGAGCTTTTACCCAAACCTAACCCTATCATAATGTAACCCTTTAACATAACCCTATCCCTGTCATAATGTTACCCTATAACATAACCCAAACCCTAGCATAATGGTTAAAGAGTACGGTTAGTAGGTTCAGTAGTTCATAAAGATCTATCTGAGGTTTTCAGTTTGCTTTATGCTGGAGAGGAGAGGACACTGTCATTCAAATTCTCTGGTGACTTGCTGCAGTTCTATGGTTAGTTTAGTTTCACTTCTATGTTCCTGTTTCTTATGTTCTTTATTTTACTGCTTTCAGCCATATTGAAGCTGATCTAAGTTTCTGTCAGTACAGACTGAGTGCAGATAGCACAGACATGTCTGTAATAACTTAATAACCTGGCATAACCTAAGCACTATATACCTCCACAGAAACATTAAAATGGAGCAATGGAAATAGTTCTCTCAGGCTAATAGCTAGGTCAGTGTTACCAGAAGTCTTACCAAAGCACCGCAGGGTGAATAATAATATATAAAGTCTGATGGGGCGATCTAATGGGCTTCAAAATTAGTTTTAGGTTATAAAGAAAAAATATTTAGAAAATATGGGTATATCTAAACCCATTTTCAAAACCATTGCTTTGCTTCTTCCTTACCCACAATCCCTAAGGCCCAAACAAAGGACAGAGCAGGAAAAAGACAAACTGTCCTCTCCCCACAACTGTAATCTGCAGCTCTAAAGCACACCATAAAATCCTGTCAGCCATCATCATGACTTAAAGTGTTCTCAAACCTTAGCTGCACTGAAAAGTACAGGATCACTTCTAAAATGGAGAAAGAAGAAAATACTCAATCACCCCCTCAACACCACACCGCCGCCTCTCTCGCCCCTTTCAAACACACTTCAGCTGGTTTAACAAGGATCTGTTTCTGGTCCTGTTTCTGGAAGACGAGACATGGATCCATCTTTTAAAGGTCGCCCAAGGTCACCAAAACCTGTAGTGTCGACCAAAGATGTGCCGCCTTGACCAGATTTTAATCATAGCGTTGTTGGATCTCTTTGAAAAGAGATGATGCCGGGTCCCAACACAGCTCCATTTCCACTCAAACATGCGCATGTTTTTCTTTGTACAGTAGATGATTATTGATTGGTCTTGCGGAGCGCAACATTTTTCGAAACAATTACTGTTTAATTGTCATTTCACTGCAGGGGATTTCAGAGCAATTTCAGGCTAAACTGTGCAGGCACTCGGTTTGCGTTGGAGCCACATAAAAAGATTTCATGCAGTCCGCAGCCCAGCAGAAAACAGCTCTGTGATTGAACAGCCATCATGACCAACTCTGCTCAAAATAAGGCAGTAAGGTGTGATTCACTGTCATCAGAAGTACCTCAATTTACTGTGGAACAACTCTTCTTCAGCATACCTTGCTTTATCTGTCCAAAATGTTCTGATTCTTGCCCTCATCACAGAGTTATCCGAGGGTTCCGGATTTTGGCCGTGCTACAGCGTGGTTCCATGGACGGCAAAGTGTGTCGGTCAAGACTGAAATATTCCAATTATTGGATGGATTGGCATGAAATTTGGCACAGATATTAACGGTGGCGAGAGGAATGATCATGACATGACTTTTAATAGAGTTCCAACAGCATGTCCTCTCATCCATTGGAATATCTCAACATTTTTAGTGTGAAGGATTGGGGCAAAATTAGTTCGAGAGGATGGATCCTGATGACTTTGGTGATCCCCTGATGTTTCCCATAATACCACCATGATGAATTGGATTTAAGTGTTTTGACAGCTATTGGATGGATTGCTACGACATTTAGTGACAGTGACATTCATATTCTCCTGTGGGCAAATGTTAACTTTACTGACTCTGACCCAATCAGCTTCAGCTGACACCTGTTAACTTGTTAGCCAAGCATGTTAACATTGTCATTGTGAGCATGTCAACATGTTGATGGTATTGTACCTGTAATTGTACCTATATAAATGCGCTTTTACAGTACATAGCTCATTCCCCCTATTACAACCATTCATACACTGATGATTTAGCTATAGCTAGCTAGCTTTAGCATTGAGCTCAAGGCTGCAACTTCAACCTCTTACCCATGGCCTCACAAAGCTGCTAGGATGACTGGAGGTTCTTATGGTTAAAACATATGGAACATGGACGTCCCATGCGTTTTGGCTGTTAGTCTTTATTTATACAATTAGTCAATTAGTCTTGTGACTCTAGAAGAAAAAATATGATTTTGTGTAAACTTAATACCTCTAGAATTTGCGTTGGTTGGACAACAAGCTGGGGGAATTATCACAAGTTTATGATATCTCGTAGACCAAACCCTAATCATGCAAAATAATATTCACCATAATGATCCATAACAAAAATAATTGTTAGTCACAGCTCTATCACAGTCTGACATACAGTAGATGTTAGCCCATAAGTAACTGTAGGCTGCAGAGAAATACCAAAGACATGTTTGAGGTCAATTGAACAACTTACGTTTATGTATATATATATATACATACAGTACATACCTGTATGTACGGCGACACAAATGCACTGTACATGCTAACTGTAACTATAAATGTATGCTCTTGCATATGCAATATACAATAGTTCTCATGAACCCATCACTTGGAAAAAAGTTGAGTCAACATAAAGTAATGTAGTGTTTCTGTGGAATAAAGCAGATTGTTTTTCCATATCAGAGTTGTCTTCAGTCTTCAGTCTTGATGGAGTGTATTAAAACCCACACCGGTCTGCATGTTGCTGTGTGTGCAAAATGAAAGGCTGCAGTTAATAACCCTTGATGACTGTCATTTACAGTGATTTTCACAACATGAAGGGTCCCAAAGCAAAGCAAGTCTGCAGTCCTGGTGGATTTATGAAAATATTGGGAATACATAACAGCATGTTTTTCTTTGAAATTGTTATCATTAGATGTAGTTTTACCTTGCATGAACTCAAAAACTAGAATTTCTGATCATCTCAGGTCGACCGTAGACACAGTTTCACATGTGTATTACAACTCAAACAGATGCATGTTTCATAAACTACATCAGGGCTTGTGGTTAACCACATCCTTGCAGTCACACCTTTTACCACACTGGTGCACCATGCCCTGTTTCAGAGAAGCGAAGCATCACTCCAAAGCACCTGAGCAGAGATGTACTGTATAAAATGAGTGAGCACGTTGACACTTCCTGCAGCTCAGCATCAAGGCAGACTCAGAAGACAGCAACCCAACGGCAAGTTTAGTGGCAGATTTTCATGATTTACCGGCAGTATCAGTTCCTATACAGGACTTTAAAATCTGTCCTTCAAAATGCATGCACCACATCGGTGTAGCCGTGCAGATTTGGGGGTTTAGCATTTTGGAGATATCCCTTTGGGTCCTAGGAAAATATGATGAATGACCAAAGAATTAAACAAGAAAATGTTTAGGGTTAGGTGTAGTGGTTATCACATTGATTCCCTGAGTTGTCCGATGAAGTACATGGTTTGGTATAGAGATTCAAAGGCAAGGCATTGTCCAACGCTTGACACCCAGGTCCGCACCACTGTGTATGCCATTACATTGTAGAGGAGGAGAGGGTGAGGGGAGAAAAGCAAGAAGTATGAGGTATGATGAGTTGATACTGTTGCTCTCCTATTGGTGTTGGCTAACCTTCTTCACTGTCTTGGTCAATCTGAGATGATGTGTAAAGTGGGTTCACCTCCTCGGCTGCTGGATTCTTTTTTGTCCCATAGTGGCCTACCACAGTCCGAGATGTCGGTGCTGTTAGCAGCTAACAGTTAGAATGTGGCATTCCAGTTAAGCGTTTCGAACAGCTAGTACCAAAGCTGTGAGACCCAACAGGGAACCGGAGATGAACCTGTTAGCACAGCGGACCAGCATGAACTGACTTGTTGACACTGTATTGTCACAGTGACCAGATGTAGTTGGTTAGTAACTTGGTACTTAGGATGTTAAATATAAAGACAAGATCATAGATCTGAGGTTCAAAGGTAGGAATGTAGGTGAGATGTAGGATCTGATGTACAGTACTCCAGAGATGAGACGGTCAGTGATAGGCAAGAAGCCAGAGTGGTTAGGGTTAAGATATCCGCCTGAGGAGGTGTTAGGGTTGAGGATGTTCAAAGTCTAAAGGCCTGCCCAGCATGTGAAGGAGATGTCCGAGCGTAGAATACGCAAGAGTTTAGGTGGTTGTGGTTGGGCTAGAAGCCAGAGTGGTTAGGGCTAGGGTAATCTAAATCAGCAGATTAATTGATGATAAAAAATAATCATGTTTATGGTGATCAAGTGGTAAATGGGAGGATTGGAAGAAATCCCAGTCAGCCAATATCGCTGTGAGCCTTTCCTGTAGGCTAACAATGCTTAAGTATTTGAGCTGACCCTTGCCATCATGATCCAGTCCACTTTACAGGCCTCTGATTTCATATTTTTCTAGATTTTCTAGGTTTATTTTATCACTTAACCACCACCTTACAGCCATTTAACTGTATGAAATAAATGGACAGGATGTATGGTTTACCTTTATGGCAGTTATCATAAAGTAGAATTAGCAGCTGAATGGAGGTCAGGCTTTTGTGATGAACTATGTGCTTCCACAAGCCACTGTGTGTTTCCAATCTTTTATTTGATCTCTGTATGTATTATTAATGTTTTTGTGCTGCCACAGATCAGCCAGCACAGTGATGAAAAGACAAGGCCAGGAGGAAGCAGAGAGACCGATAAAAGTCAATATTTGTCAAGATTTTCTGTAGCTTGAGACGATGTGACTTCACAGTCCATGTAGGCTTTTACTTTATTTTTCACAAACACCTTTTGTTTGAGTGGCTTCTTCAGTGTCATCTTGTTTTTTGGTTTTATTGCCTCCTCAGTAACCTTTTCCTGATTGAGGTGAACCACTCGACATTATGCTGGCTGACAGAGAATCCACTCCGCTGTTGGGTGTTTAGCTGTTTGCGTGTTCTCAGTTTCATACAAAGGTCATTTTAACAAATCTGAGGTGTTTGCACGTTTTAGGTGGAAATCCTGCTGTAGGACAAATAATCCACATATGGCCTAATTGCTGTTTTTCCATTTATTTAATGAGAGAATCAGAAGCTAAGCAGCACATGTAGGCATGTCTGTGTTGACTGGTGTCATAACTACAAAGAAACTTTTCTATCTGATGATAAATGATTTGCTCCAAAGTATTTTTTTTTCTAAAATGGTAGAAGAAAAACTCACTTTCATTTCACAGCTGCAAGAACTCCTTGTTACGATGCATCTCTCGAGACCGAATGTCAAATGGTGTCATGACAGGAATGCACCTTGCTTTCCAGTCCACTGTTCACTCATAATGAAGCCTGGCCACCGAGGCAGCTGTGACAGTCACAAACAAACAAACATTCCATTAACTATAGAATCAAAAAGATGTCAGTGTCAGATTTATAAATGAATTCTCTTTATGTGCCGTCTTAAAGAAAATACACTCTACTCCAACTTGTCATTGTTCTGGTCGTCTGTTCTGTCATTTATGATAATGCAGTAGCACAACTGCTTTGTGACGTTGTGGCCTTCATGCTGTTTTTGTCCATTCTCCATGTGGCTTCATGTGCCACCAGGAGTCTTTCAGAAGTAGAACATTTTGCCTGCCAGGCTTTGTAAACTTGCTCATATTTGGTAGTTAATGTGCTTCTACCGTGTATATGCTTATAGTGTCATCTTGAGTCTGCACAGGTTGTTTTATTTTGAAAATTGACCAGATTCTCTCCAGATTTTTAAAAAATTGATCACAATCACAATCATTATATAGAATGGTCAACTCTGGTGGTCGTAGTTGTGCCTGGTGGAATTCAGAGGTAAGACAATCAAACCAACTGCCAGGCTAGCCAAACTCTGAAAGAGAAAATGAAGATGAATTGTAAAAATTATTCCCCCAATGTTTCCATCCTTAGAGATGTTGACACGCTTTAGTCACTACTGTGTTACCATAACTGAAAGAGTTGATGACTGGAACAACACAACTAAAACAAATTTGTTAAAACCAAATAGAGATGACGTAAAAGTTGAAGATTCATTCCCACATCATGTGATTTTTATGGCTCTGATGTCTTTAATATAGAGTTAACAATATTAGCCCCACCACTGGCAAGGTGACACACACACAGATGGTGTGCCAAAAATGTCACCAAATCACTGGCATTTGACACTGACCTTTTTCTGTTGTTGATGTTGCTGATGCTCAGGTGGAACCATGGATATGCCGTGGGTGAAAAAGTGAAGTCGACCCCTAAGGGCTCCTTACAGACCTACTGATAGACAAGTCATAAAACACAATTAGCTGTGATCGTCATGTGTCTTTGCCAAGTCACTCGACCAGCAATCACGGAATAATGCTTCAGACGTAGATATACCGTCAGTCAGCAGATGAGCAGTCCTTCATGAAACACCTCACATACACCAGGCTGGTCTGTTCGAACTCTTTGGATTAGTGTGGCTCATTAATCATGTGCGTCACAGCCTCCTTTCCAACTTCAGAACTGAATTCAGGTTTTATTCTTGAAATGAATCAGTGTAAACTCTGCTGTGTCACAGTTTAACATCGGATGGAAGCACTGACGGTGATGACGCTTCAGTGTCACAGGGTTCTGCTAATCCAGACAACAAGAAGACAATTCTTCACCTGTTGGGCTGTTGTCATCAAGTGTCACTATGACTGGCTTCGCTGTTTCAGAGTCATGAGACCAGTGATGTGATTGGCTGAGAGTGTATTTATTAACTGGTCCTCTGTCTTCGATACATACATGAACTTCCTCTTGTGTGATTAAGGCTCTTTATCATGAGCAGTAATGAACATGGCCGCTGCTCGTTCACATGTTATGTCACAAACATGTGCTCCCTCCTGTCATCCTCTGACTGTCTTGGCTTGCATGTTTTTATCTGAATAGATGGATGAAAAATAGACTTTTATATTTTTACACAGCGACTGTCTGATGTACCTACCAATTTAAAGCAACACATTTACTCATTCACACACTGATGGCAACTGCTCATCTGTGGTTTTTTAAGGCTGGTATTTAATGTTTCCTACTTTTTATAAACTGATGACGTGTTTCAGAGGTAGGAGGCAGATGAGGAAGTGTCACATTTGTTTGGGGTCTTAGAGGACTGGCTATAAAACATAATTCATCTGCTGTGTATCTGTAATCAGTGTTGACACTCTTTACACAGCAAATCCCAAAGAAGTACACACACACACAAACACACACACAGGTGCATGGCAGTATCTGTCTCGTTGGGTTCTTGGTACGTACATCGTCCAAATCATTTCTTTATTTGTAGAGCACTTTTCATACAAAACATGTAACACAAAGTGCTTCACATAAAAACACCCCAACACCCACTGCCTACCTCCAACCCTCCACCACAAAACATTAAACATGTATAATAGTGAAGTAGTAAAACTAATTATGTAAAAATGTGTAAATGGCTAGACAAAAAAGGATAAAAGTAAAGCATAATAACATCCAGATAGCTTAAAACAAAGGTTAAGGTATATAAACAAATAAATAATAGCTAAATAAATAAAAGTAAAAATTGTGTAACATTAAAATACATAAACATAAAAATATTTAAAATGGTTTAAGTAAAAAACAGATTAAAGTCTGTGTGAAGTAAGAATAGAAATGTGTTCTGAGTTTGTCAGACCAAAGAAGAAAGTGTTATTAACCACCAAGCATAATTTGAACGATTAAAAATATCAACAAGTTTATGAAATTAGGTGTCAAAATTAGGTAAAAATGAATTCTCAGCTCCAGGACTGTGGGGGCATGTTCTCTGAATGTGCTGAAGCCACACCCACTCATGGGAGCAGTCAAGCAGCCATTTTGAAGTGACTGAAACGTGTCAGATGAGTTCAGAAAATGACATGACTAACTTTGGAACACTGAGCGAGATGAATTCATCTTTGTCTATCTGCTAGGGGTGCAGGGGTATGCTCAGGGTGACCTGAGCGTGTCATCGAGCCACCCTTTAAGGACCGCCCATAAAATCCTGGACTGAAAACTGGAGAAAAACTGTTTCAACCTAACTCCACATTTCACAAATATATCGTTCAAAGCCTTTTTACATGTTTTCAGAAACTATTTTCCAACATATCAGAATTGCTTTTACACGGTCTTTGAGGTCTGCTTTGTGGTCATTTTTTGTAATTTGTTACCTTCATAGATGTGCAAAGATTAGCACTTTATAAACTTTCTGCATATTAAGAACTGGTTGATCATATTATTGGCCTTATTATTATTAGCTCGCTGTATTAAATATGCAGCAGGTCTGTAGGAGTCCAAGCAGTTAGCAAGTTGTCAGCTGTGAACATAAACAGCAGAGAGAGAGAGGCCGCTCTTAGTTCCTAAAAAAGCGTCCATCGTAGAGACACAAGGTTTTCTCTTGACAGCAGTGATAATCGATGGTCCCCGGAGACTCTGATCTCTGTTGTCAGCCAAGAACTGATCCTCATGTACGTTTATCAGTGAGCCAGAAAATGTAGCCTGATCCCTGGCATATCACCATGGATACTATCAAAGACACATCCCCCTCCTCCATCCTTTAAATCCATTCTCTGTAGAGCTATAAAGAACATCAGTGTGCAGACACACACACACATACACACACACAAGAAAGTCAGAGGAAACAGTCAGGTTAAAGCTAAGCTACAGCTTCCTGTATGTGTAACAACAGCATGACTTCCCCTCAGGAAAGCTTCATTTGGGAGCATGTCCGCCTCGAGCACTCGCTGTATTAAATATTCAGCATGTGATAGTTCCATTCAGCAACTCAATACAATAATGAAGAGCTTTCCTTCAATGGAGCCATTCACTGACTCTGGTATTCCCTGTTTTCCTGTTAGTCCCAGCATCCCTTAGGCGTGACAGACAGCAGAACATTTCACTCGTGAACTGTTAGTCATCTTCATGTGATGGGTTTGTTTGGATGGCTACAACACTGGATGCATTGGCTGGTGTTTCCTCATCAAGTCTGTTTGTCTCATTGGAAATGGACCAAACATGAGACCTGTGTTGTTGACATGTGGACATGTACGTTTTCTGCAGGTTTTGTGGTGTTCCACCCATCCTGTGGGTTTCTAATGAGAACACACAGAGTAAACATCCACAGGCAGGTGATATTTAGTCAACATGTAGCACTGAAGAAAAATAGTTTTGAAATAATCTTGACTTATTTTTGTTGTTTGAGCTATTTTAACTGACCTTCTGGCTTTCATTGCTGCCCATTAGGGTACATTCAAACAGGTGAGTGTGCAGATGTTTCTAGGGGTGGAGCGATTCGTCAACGTCATCGATTACGTTGATTATGTAAATATGCCGACGCGTACAACGTGCGCCGATGCGTCGCAGTCGCATGACATCGGGAGTATATGCTCGATATATAGCGGCTTGTTCTAGGTGAGATGTATGAAATGACTAAATCGCGACCATCGAGTACTTGTCACGTAAATGTTTTAAGCCGTCTGCATTTATTTCTCAGGAGTTTCGCCTGTCACTCACTTCTGGTGCTGCTCACAGCATGTAGCACACTACCCCGCCCACCCAGAAAAATCCCCTGCGTGCATGCATACTATCTGTATCAAGTGAGGAGAGAAGTGAAGTGAAGAGCCCAAGCGAGTTAATTGAAGATGGAGACGAACGAAAAAACTGCGGTCACGCCAGCCGTCTCTCGTTTTCGCGTGGTCACGTTAGCTGCCCCAATATTTTGCGCCCTTATTGCCGACTTTATGGCAAATACTTTGAGAAAACCGGGAAAGTCGATCCACACCGTCTGAAGACCTCACTTTGCGCTCTAGACATTGTTTTATTGTCTAACATTTTATAGATTACATAAATAACTGATGAGTCAGAGCCTCATGTTAAACGTGCCTGTAGTGAGGCTTCTTGTTGGAGAACAGCAGTATTGTCCTTGAAGTATCACACACAAACATCATCTGACATCCACGTGGGGGATTCCTGCAGGAACATGTCTGCAGATCAGAGACGGCCTCTGACTGTAACATCCCTCTCTTCACTCATCATCCATCGCTTGTTTTTTTGTTGTGCCTCTCTCCTCCCCGTGTGCTTTCTTCTATAGCTTGTTTAACCAGAATACATGAGTGTTGCTAACAGATCGGAAGCCTGAAGGGGGGAAAAAATCACAAGCATATAAAAACAACATACACACTGCACGCCTGTGTCCAGCTGTTTACCCATTCGGTTTGCTCATTAGAGCAAATATTATCAGCACACCAAAGCCGAACTGCCTGTCTGTTTTCCCTCTGCCTCGAAGAGAGCCATTACTTTTATTCTTGGAAGTAGCACAGCGGTTTGACCCCGGCTCCGCTGCGTGGCTTTACAGCTCTGAGGGAGAGAGAGAGAGAGAGAGAGAGTGAGAAAGAAAGGCTGGGTGTGTTTGTGTAATTATTTAGTATCAGGGCCACTGATGAGTTGTTCCACATCAACTGGCACTTTTTTTTAATGAGCATTCATGGTAGACGCTAGTACTTAACGCAGTATGTGGCAGACTCCCTCACTCACAGAGGTAGGGGTTTGTTTCCAGAGGCGAAAACAAAGAAAAATAAAAACGAGAGTAATGTGAGGGTGGTAAATTCTTTACCTTTCTGGAGCATAACTCAACTTGATACTGAACTTCCATGTGCATACTATTCATTCATGCAGTGTGACACACAAAGTGTACCTGAGGAATGTTCTGCTGTGCTGCCGCTGTAATTATAAAGCATCATTCACATTTCACTCATTCCCATTCTCGACATTTCCACCAAAGGTCATTTGTTTTGGTACAAATGAAGTAAGTAAGTAATGAAGTGAACTGATGTTGGGAAGCAGGACTGGAAACACACACACACATCAAATACATTCAAATCAAATCAAATCAAATTTTATTTGTATAGCCCAAAGTCACAAAGTACATTTGCCTCGGAGGGCTTTACAATCTGTACAGGGAGTGACACCCTCTGTCCTTAGACCCTCGGTTCGAGTGATTCACCATGAACACTGATGTATTCATTCAGACCTGAGTGTGAAAGCTCTCTTGATACAGACACTGATGTACTGATCTAATAGCAGTATAAAAGAGTCTGTCAATACTGAAGCTTCTGTTGTATTCCATTTTATCCTTCATGCTCACACTATGGGGAAATGAAAGGCCTCAATGTGCTTATCTAACCATAGATACATTATATATACTGGGTCTTTGGCTTGATTTACAGCTCTCCTTTAAATTTCATATCAACTCAATTTCCGAGCATCTATGTTCTTCTGAAATCTGTTTATCGATCCATTGAATGCTTTTCCCTACAAGTCCGTAAAGAATTACAGCTCATACTCCCAATACTTGACTATGGTGATGTCATCTATCAGAACACCTCAGAAACAAATCTTCCTCCTCTCTTTCTCTTATATAATTCACTGTGTAGATTTGTACTGAGGTGTCCTTATAATACCCATCACTGCCAGATGTACCATCTGTAAACTGGCTGGCCCCCAAGTCCAGGAGGCATGTTCACTGGTTACTATTCATTTTTAAGTGCAACTACTTTAATTAGGGCCCGAGCACGGAAACCGTGCGAAGCCCTATTGTATTTCGAATGTTTATTATTAGGGCCCGAGCACGGAAACCGTGCGAAGCCCTATTGTATTTCAAATGTTTATTTTTTTTTTTTTATTATTAGGGCCCGAGCACGGAAACCGTGCGAAGCCCTATGTATTTCAAATGTATTATTTTTTTTTTTTTTATTATTATTTTAGGGCCCGAGCACGGAAACCGTGCGAAGCCCTATTGTATTTCAAATGTTTATTATTTTTTTTTTATTATTATTTTCCTTTTTCTTCCACCCAATGAATTGCCTTTTTCAAGGCTTTAATATCCCCAAAAACTCATGAAATGTGCGTACCCCCCCAAAGTGGGCGTAAAATTTCGTATTTTGGGGGTCTCGCGCACGAGCGTACAGAAATGGCTCTACGGCGCCACCTAGGTTTCGGTTGTCGGAGGAGCCCCCGGACACGGTTTCATCCACGCGGATGGGATTTGGAGGGTGTATGAAACATATCGAGACGCACCAAAAAGTCTCTTGGTGACCCGGGTTTCGGTAAAGGGTACGGCGGCCATTTTGGGTCAAAGTTCACGTTTTTGTGATTTTTTGGTCATTTCCAGGGGTCGTATTTGAACGAACTCCTCCTAGGGCTTTCGTCCGATCCTTTTGAAACTTGGCGTGTGTGTTCATGAGGCTTTGACGATGAAAAGTTATCAAAATCATAACTTTTTGATGTACTATGTCAGAGGGGCGGGGCCACGAAATTCTCCATTTTGCCATAAAATTTCAAAGTGCTATAACTTTGTGAAAAATTCTCCAATCTTCACCAAACTTTGAATATATAATGGCAGTCTGGCCTAAAATACATTTCCACAAAAATATTCGGTGATTTTCATAGCGCCTCCTAGTGACGACACAAAAAACCACTTTTACGAGATGGCGTGCAGCTCGAACAATATTCATCATATCCACCTCAAACTAGGTGTGGATGTTGTCAAGGCCTTGGACTTGACATCTGAGAAATAATTTCAACTTTTCATAAAAGGGCGTGGCCGCGTGACGGCGCGTCAAAGTGGAGCTGCCTTTTTTTTCACCGAAAAACCAGACTCCATTACTTTTTGGTTGATTTTCAGGCAAAACTGTTCGGCTATCATATACTTTGTCACAGCTGTCTGAAACTTGTTGGGGTTGTTAAGACCAATGTATGCAAATTCGGCTGCATAATTAATGAGGGGGCGGGGCAAAGCGCTCTATAGCGCCCCCTTGAATTTTTCTTTGGGACAGCCCCGCCACAGTTTTGAACACAGAGTTATGAAACTCAGCTGAGTTATGGGGCATCACAAGACCTACAAAAAAGTCTCTTGGAGCAATTTGTAAAATTAACAGGAAGTGAGATATTTAAGCATGAAAATCACCATTTTTTGTGTTTCGAACTGTTGAGAAGGGGGCGTATTTGAACGAACTCCTCCTAGGGCTTTCGTCCGATCCTTTTGAAACTTGGCACATGGGTTCATGAGGCTTTGACGATGAAAAGTTATCAAAATCATAACTTTTTGATGTACTATGTCAGAGGGGCGGGGCCACGAAATTCTCCATTTTGCCATAAAACTCAAAGTGCTATAACTTTGTGAAAAATTCTCCAATCTTCACCAAACTTTCATATAAACGGTAGTCTGGCCTAATACATTTCCACAAAAATATTCTGTGTTTGCATAGCGCCTCCTAGTGAGACAAAAAATACCACTTTTACGAGATGGCGTGCAGCTCGGACAATATTGATCATATCCACCTCAAACTTGGTGTGGATGTTGTCAAGGCCTTGGACTTGGGGCAAATTTGCTCTATAGCGCCCCCTTGAATTTTTCAGTGGAACAGCCCCACCACAGTTTTGCCCACAGACTCACGAAACTCAGCTGAATTGTAGAACAGGGCAGTACCTACAAAAAACTATCTTGGACCAATAAGCACAAAAAAGCTCTATAGCGCCCCATGGCGCATGTTGGGGGCGCTGCAATTGGAAAAAATGTGTAAAATAAAGCAAAACTCAAAGTACATTGTCGCACATGTTGACTGTCGCCATGCTGCAATGTGTTCTCAAACAGCATAATGTAGACAGAATATGACATGTAATAGTAACTGTACATTATATCAGTGAAATAAAGTTGTACATTGTCGCACATGTTGACTGTAGCCATGCTGCAATGTGTTCTCAAACAGCATAATGTGGACAGAATATGACATGTAATAGTAACTGTACATTATATCAGTGAAATAAAGTTGTACATTGTCGCACATGACTCCTGAAGGCCAGATCTGAGTCTATGAGAGCTGTCTGAAACTTCTTGTGGTTATTAAGACGATGTTATAAAGAACGATATTATGCACATTTCGACGTGCGCACATTTCGACGTGCGCACATATGCGAGGGCCCGACCATCGCTGCTTGCAGCTTTAATTATTATTTTTTTTTTCTTCCACCCAATGAATTGCCTTTTTCAAGGCTTTAATATCCCCAAAAACTCATGAAAATGTGCGTACCCCCCCAAAGTCGGGCGTAAAATTTCGTATTTTGGGGGTCTCGCGCACGAGCGTACAGAAATGGCTCTACGGCGCCACCTAGGTTTCGGTTGTCGGAGGAGCCCCCGGACACGGTTTCATCCACGCGGATGGATTTGGAGGGTGTATGAAACATATCGAGACGCACCAAAAAGTCTCTTGGTGACCCGGGTTTCGGTAAAGGGTACGGCGGCCATTTTGGGTCAAAGTTCACGTTTTTGTGATTTTTTGGTCATTTCCAGGGGTCGTATTTGAACGAACTCCTCCTAGGGCTTTCGTCCGATCCTTTTGAAACTTGGCGTGTGTGTTCATGAGGCTTTGACGATGAAAAGTTATCAAAATCATAACTTTTTGATGTACTATGTCAGAGGGGCGGGGCCACGAAATTCTCCATTTTGCCATAAAATTTCAAAGTGCTATAACTTTGTGAAAAATTCTCCAATCTTCACCAAACTTTGAATATATAATGGCAGTCTGGCCTAAAATACATTTCCACAAAAATATTCGGTGATTTTCATAGCGCCTCCTAGTGACGACAAAAAACACCACTTTTACGAGATGGCGTGCAGCTCGAACAATATTCATCATATCCACCTCAAACTAGGTGTGGATGTTGTCAAGGCCTTGGACTTGACATCTGAGAAATAATTTCAACTTTTCATAAAAGGGCGTGGCCGTGACGGCGCGTCAAAGTGGACGCTGCCTTTTTTTTCACCGAAAAACCAGACTCCATTGACTTTTGGCTGATTTTCAGGCAAAACTGTTCGGCTATCATATACTTTGTCACAGCTGTCTGAAACTTGTTGGGGTTGTTAAGACCAATTATGCAAATTCGGCTGCATAATTAATGAGGGGGCGGGGCAAAGCGCTCTATAGCGCCCCCTTGAATTTTTCTTTGGGACAGCCCCGCCACAGTTTTGAACACAGAGTTATGAAACTCAGCTGAGTTATGGGGCATCACAAGACCTACAAAAAAGTCTCTTGGAGCAATTTGTAAAATTAACAGGAAGTGAGATATTTAAGCATGAAAATCACCATTTTTTGTGTTTCGAACTGTTGAGAAGGGGGCGTATTTGAACGAACTCCTCCTAGGGCTTTCGTCCAATCCTTTTGAAACTTGGCACATGGGTTCATGAGGCTTTGACGATGAAAAGTTATCAAAATCATAACTTTTTGATGTACTATGTCAGAGGGGCGGGGCCACGAAATTCTCCATTTTGCCATAAAACTCAAAGTGCTATAACTTTGTGAAAAATTCTCCAATCTTCACAAAACTTCTCATATACAACGGTAGTCTGGCCTACAATACATTTCCACAAAAATATTCTGTAATTTGCATAGCGCCTCCTAGTGGAGACAAAAAATACCACTTTTACGAGATGGCGTGCAGCTCGGACAATATTGATCATATCCACCTCAAACTTGGTGTGGATGTTGTCAAGGCCTTGGACTTGGGGCAAATTTGCTCTATAGCGCCCCCTTGAATTTTTCAGTGGAACAGCCCCACCACAGTTTTGCCCACAGACTCACGAAACTCAGCTGAATTGTAGAACAGGGCAGTACCTACAAAAAACTATCTTGGACCAATAAGCACAAAAAAGCTCTATAGCGCCCCATGGCGCATGTTGGGGGCGCTGCAATTAGAAAAAATGTTGTGTAAAATAAAGCAAAACTCAAAGCAGTACCAAAACAAGACTGCAGTATGTAATGAGGCGGCTGGACAAAAAAGCTCTATAGCGCCCCATGGCGCCTGTTGGCGGCGCTGCAATTGGAAAAAATGTGTCAAATAAAGCAAAACTCAAA